>OX454415.1:11089727-13674485 GCA_949715475.1 Microchrysa polita | reverse complement strand
CTAGTCCCAACGTCGAATCGGCATCCCCAAACAAAAAACAAGTGCAATCGAGTATGTATTGCAGGATTCTTGAGAAAATCGTCAATTACACTTGAAAATCCAATTAAATGAGACGACATAATGAAAGTCAGCAGCAACGCGCGGGGTTTTGGCTCTGAACAAAAATATTCTCATGGGAAAAACAGGACGAAAAAAATCGAGAGACGTAAAAAACAGGTCCTTTATCCCTGCAGCACCATATATACTCTCAACTGTGAACAGCAGAAAAGCAAATCGATAATAGAGCATAGCAATAGAAGAAGAATGGCGTAGTGAAGTATTGCCTTAATGATCTTGCCGAGTCTGAATAATACTCGATTCACAGTCACACACACATACAAAATGAAAAATCCAAACGCCCGAAAAAAAGATGAGAGCATGAGAGAAAAATATTCTTGTTTGGAAAACTTTACAGATTTATGTATTTACCGTGTGCTATTATGGTAGAATATTGCATTGTTCGCGAGAGAAGAAAAGGTTCGCGAAAGCATGGAGTGTAATTTGTCGATTTGATTATTCGGCTGTGAAAGCGCTGGCCGACCGGGTAACAATAGAAGTTGAGAGTGGATGCTTATTTTCGCTAATGGGAAATTTGGTAATTATTTAGAACTCTCGAATTCTAATTATTAAAATTGCTATTTTAGTCTTTTTTGACAATATACCAAAATTTAAATACGACACGCTGTCATAAACCACATCATTACCGAAAATACTTTGAATTCATTTGATATTATCGAGAACCTTGTACCTACCTACATATATTGTCAAAGAGGTGTGATTTTGGATTTAATCTAAATATCATACCATAGCCTTAGGCTAATTACAAGCCACACAAAAGCGGTTATAGGCACTCGAGCTTGTGAAACTGTTGTAGACTACTGAAAATGATGGTTCATAAAATATGGTCTGATGAGTGATGCCTACATGCAGGGCGGTAATAAAATGTCTCGCCAATTCGATTGACGAGTGATGTGTTAAAATTTGCAAGCGTTTTTAAATAGACGGAGGTAGAGTAGTAAAGGGACTCGTGTCGATGACAATAATGGCGTAGAGGAAGTTGACCAAAATGGATAAAAGTGGAACTGCTTACCGGAGTCAATACGTCTAGCCTTTTGCTTAAACAGTAACGTCCAGAACAGTATTCTAAGTAGAGGAAAGCAAGTGACGCCACTCATCATATATAATAATTAAAACTTTAAGAAACAATCGTTCATATTTGTTAAGTCTTTAAAAGCCAATAATTATTGAAACCCAAATTCAAGCATCGACAAATAGTTCCGTTTCTGGACTACTTTCCCCTTTTCATTTGATTAATTTAATGAACCCATTCAGACGGGTCATCAGTTGGTACATATTCCAATTCCCAAAGTATCAATAAAAACCCAACATCAGCAGAAAGGATACAGTATAGCTGGTAGCGTAGCATAATGGACTATCGAGCCCGAGTACTGAACTCGTATGTGCCTGTTCTGTGCACATTTAGACAGCCAATTCAACACAAAATAATAATTAGCACCAGCACCAAATTAATCTGTCAATTGTTCTTTAACGAAACAATTAAATGGAAAATATCGTAGGAATGGTTTTAATGAGCCACCATCGTATCGAACCTATCTTTGATTGGCCCTCGGCGTACTATATTGGCTTTATTGGAAACGACGTATACATGATATGGTGTGGTTGGTGCAAGTATTTATGGTTACGTTGCTAATGAATAGAAGTGAATTATACATTGATGACGATGGTGACAAATTGCGTTGTATTCAATTAAACGTGGACGTACCCGAATGTATATATCTCTTCAAGCAAACGTATAGTATTTTTCCTGCCCAATAATAATGAATAAATCATGAAATTCTTAAATAAATTTAAGAACTCAGTTTTTTTCTCCGCGACACGTTTCTAAGATTTCCCAGAAATTTCAAACACACCAGTTCTTGTCATGATTGAATTAAGCTCAGAGTTAAACAATACATATACTTAACCTAAGGCGACCAACCGCCTCGGATCCTGTGTGACAGTCCCCCATTTTACAAGCCTGACCCGCATTGAAAAATTTGTCCCGCAAAAAATACAAAGTATTCCGCATTTTAGGCAAAGTGAGTGTGAAAAAGTGAACAGTTCAGACTCTGAAATTCTCTACAAAATGTTCACCACGATACTTTACATCGGCTCCCTGATGCCTGATCGCCCGCTTTGTATTTTGTGTCCTTGGGTCGGATCTCTTAAATTTTCAACGAAAATGTTTACCACAACAACGGGTTCTGATCCCCTGTATATTTTTTTTTTGCTTTTTTTCTTTTTTTGACATATCATTTTTTTTTTTGGTTTGAGTTGTATGTCCCGCATTGCTTTCTGGGAAAGTTTGTCTCATTAACTTTGTCCCCTACACGGCTTGTGCCTCCAGTGGGGAAAAGTTAGTCTTCCAGAACAGATGGTGACCGAGCCTCAATGAGTAGTACTTAATATTAAGATAAGAGAAGGGCATTGACTGTTGGATGCCATAGGAGCTGCGGCTGTTGATCTATTGTGCTATTGCCCCTACTGTTGATACAATGGACTCATCTAACCTACTTCTCTCGACATAACGATTTACATAGTTGTCCTGTTTTAAGAGAGGCTTGATATTCTTCTAGAGAGAACGCAAAGCAAAAACATTGATAAAAGCGTATCGTTTGAGATTTGGTGTAACAATACAACACGTTGGCACTTTTTATACAACTTGACTGTCAGTGAA
This sequence comes from Microchrysa polita, assembly GCA_949715475.1. NCBI lineage: Eukaryota > Metazoa > Arthropoda > Insecta > Diptera > Stratiomyidae > Microchrysa > Microchrysa polita. The sequence continues at coordinate 13,671,709 of OX454415.1, read as the reverse complement.
TATTGCTATTTTCTTATTTGTATACCCAGTGGCGCAACCAGGATTCTGTCCTGGAGGGGGCTAAGACCATCCACATTACTGGTCACTTGAATTTGCCTTCACAGATTGAGTGATTGTGCTATTTTCAAATAATGATGCTACAGTGGTGTTCTAACCTCCCAATGCATCCATGCGTATTTCGATTGGAACCAAAACGCCTGATAGGCCGACACGTTTCACCAGTAAGGTTCAGAGGGTAAAATGAATGTCGCACCGTAATTAGAGAAAAATTTGCAAATTCCCGGCGCTACACGAGAAAAAATAGGAATTTAGGCACAAACAGAATTCGCGTTGAAGTTGAACCAATTGATTTTGGATGTCAATCGCTGCGGATAGTTATGATATGATAGCATCAAAAAAATATAACACTACTTATACCATACCATATACCATTTTTTTACTGGAAAATATTTGCAAAACAGCTTGGCTTAAGAGATTTTAACGATAAATGATGTACATACATTATGCTTTATCGAAGGTTCCTTTTTAAATTAATCACGCACATCTACCTATAAGAATAAGCTTTATATTCTTCCAGAACTTAAATTGTAATGAACAAATTTTTAGTCGAAATGTCTTACACATGTTCCGCAGCTCTAAAATATTTAGAAATTTTACTATCGAAGCACGCGGACTTTTTATGTGGAGCATTTATTTATTTTAGAAGACTTTTTTTTATCAAAAACAAAACACTTCAGACCTGCGTCTTTTCTTACACATAAATTTATTTTAAAATTCCAATAAGGATGTTTAATCTCGCACAGGCCATTGAAACTATGATCCAAGAACAACACAACTATTCATAAAATCAATAACGAAACGCATTGTTTCATATTTCATTCTGCAATTTTTCCTATCCCAATTTGTAGGTCTGGGAGGGGCTTAAGTCCCCTTAGCCCCTCCCGTGCTTGCGTAACTGTGTGTACCCACTTTTCTGACATGCGCACATTTCAATTGTGTGTATTTCTGCCTGAAACACTGATCTGTTACCCATTGGAATAAATAAACTTATACAGGGTGGACCAGAGTACGCGGCGACGAGAGGGGATATTGACCTTGAATGAATGTTGGCAGACTGCCCATACAACGCAGTTTTAGTCGCTATGGAGCGTTTGAGCGTGTGTTCGTTGTCGAGCAGTACTTTAGAAACAATGATTCCGTAGTCACAGTACAACGTCTTTTCCGTCAAAATTTTAGAGTTGGACGTCGAGGTGCAGTGCCTGATCGAAATACGGTACTCCGATGGGTTGCAGCGTTTAGAAGTACTGGATCTATGATGAAAAAGAAACCACCTGGTCTTCCCAGTTCAGTACTCTTCTTCCTTGCCTCGTTCTTTATACCCAGTTCAGTACGAACTCCGGAAAATGTAGACCGAGTGAGAACGGTAGTTGTAGCTAGTCCGAAGCGATCGGCTAGACGACAGGCTGTATGCCATGTTGTTCGCTGCATCGCATCTTACATGATGATTTTAAGTTTCACCCGTACAACATAATTATCGTCCAGCAGCTTAATGAAGGGGATTTTGTGTAGCGCAGAGAGTTTTTTCGCGTAATGGACGAGATTTGTATCCAGCAAGAAGGACGTCATTCGAACTTAATTAAAGTATGTACTCGTATATTTCAAAACTGCATTAACCCTTCTGTCGGCACAAAGGTCTGGCCAGACCTTTGGCACTATATTTTGGTCAAAAAAGTATAGAAGATGAAATCGCAGCGATTTCATATTTCATGATATCCTAGAATGATATGTTTAGAAGCATTTTGCAAAAATTTGAAAAAATCGGTTGAAGTTTTGAGTATGTTTTTGATGATTTTAAATTTATAGTGCTTTTTGATACCCAATAGGTCTGGCCAGACCTATAGTTTTTCCACCCATTTTTGTCTTGAGGTAAAAAGTGAAAAAATTAAATTCTCTTAAAATTCTCTTGTTTATGATGTAATGATGTTATTAAAATTCAATTTGAACGATAAACCATAAAATTTTCTGAGATTTTGCTTTAAAAAGCCCTGAAGTTCGGAAATTGGATATGCCCAATTTTATCACATCTTATAACATCACCTAATCGACTGAGATTTGATTCTAGGAAATTCAAATGAGTTTTATTTCCTTTGTAGTAGTAAGAACTAAGTATTGGCAACTTACGAACGTGTTTCTAAATAAATTTAATTGAGATATTTACGGAAAATTTAGAATGAAATGATTTTTGTGCCTTAAAATTCCCTATTTCTTTCTATCTATTTCCCCAAATCTGCAGACTAATATCGGGGTAAAATCTACCAACAAAGCACCAAATATTTCCCCAAAGATATTGGAATCGGAAAATTCGATTAAACTTTCTGTACGGACACGCAATGAAAGAAAAGAAGTAAAAATAGAAGCAAATAAGGGAGAAACATGTTTCTACTAATACCACCTCAAAATATGTCTCCTTAAAAATGCTTCCAGTATATGTATCTACAAAAACGATTTTAATGCTTTTATTGTTTATAAATGGCTGTAAAGAATGGGTAGAATGATTCTACCGATAAAAATTTCACTTTTTCTAAAAAATAAAAAAATTTTCTCAGTAGGTCCAGCCAGACCTATTGGGTATATAATATGCATATTGTAGTAGGTGTCGACAGAAGGGTTAAAAAATCTATTACTCAATGCTTGTTTTTATTATTTTATCGAACCGTTTCTCAGTAATTCAATAGTGAAAAACATGCGTATCCTCTGCTCCACCTGGGCTACTGCGTGTAACCGTTATCGGTCTTTGAGCCATCCGTGTAAAATATAATAGTACTGCGGTGGAGTGCTCTGATCTGATCAGCCCATTCCTCCCTCGCCCAGATCGCCGCATCAAAAGATGGGTCGAATAGTAAAGTCTTTACCAGATAGTCGGATGACATACTAAGTAGGTTACTATGCTACTTATCCATCCTAGTTGTACTGAGTTCAGTGGACATGCCATATCGCAGGTATTGAGTCCACTTACGGCTAGTCTTGCCACTGCCTCAATATTTACTTGGAGCGGTGGAAGATTATGCAGAATTTCCATAGCGGCGGTGGGGCTTGAGATAAACGCCCCTAGGATGGCCAAACTGGGTAGCCTCTGAATTTTGTCCAGGGGCAACCTGCCATCCGTGGTGGGAGCTCTTTTCCATCACACCACACCGCCTCGTATTCCACAAAAGGTTCCCGCAGGGGGAGTGTGTTCATGTGACACACATATTTGGTGCGTTGCGACACCACGGACCCGAGCAGCGCAGGGAGGCCCCTGGTATGGTTGATACGCCATGGCGTGGATCTGTACAATAGACCTTCGGGAGGTGACGGTCCCGAGCTCCCGAGCTCGTCATGTATGGGTGACACAGCATAGCTTGACTTTTTCCCTATTCCTTCAAAAAGTCAGCTATACAAGCTTACACGACGCAGTGCTTCCTAGTAGGGGAGAAACCACATATAAGCGTACGTGTCCAGTCTCGCAGTTGGCGGCTTCGCAGAACCCAAGCCTCGAAGGGGCCAGTTAGGTAGAATGGCCTTTGCGCCTATACCTAGCTGGTTTGTGGATTGATGACCACACGGTCCGAATCAAATTGCTGCTTAGTAAACGGACGGAGGCTAAACCTATGTGAACGGTAGCGCTACGAGTCTGCTTTAAGCCGACGAGTAGTAAACAGGCATAACGATCCTGCGGAGGCATTCGAATTCGTTAGGTCTTCCGAAAGGGGGCCAAAGGAGGATCACACCTGGACCTGCTATAGAGAAATCTTTAGCGAATAGTGTACCTCGGGGATGGGCGTGCCCAGGGGACCATGGTCCCTACCCATCTAGGCGTTGGACTCGAGGGGGTTTGTGGTGTTAGACAAGCCGACCAGCTAGAGTCGCATCCCAAGGTGGGGATCCAAAGGGAGGCATTCCGGCGGAAAACACCATTCCGGCTTTAAGCCGGATAAAACACAGTCTACCTGCGGGGGGAGGTTTGGCCTATGGCTCATATACTCTTTTAGACCAGTGTAGTAGATCACACATCATCATTCCACAAAAGGTCTGACATTTGTCAGTGAGGTGATCTTTCCAGAGTAATTTCTTAACAATACTTGACACTCACTGGCATGGTCAATTGTGAGTTGTACATTGAGAGCTTTTGAGTGTTCTAAACGCCCTCTTCCTACTGTCATCTATGAAATTCAGCTTTCGTTGGGGTAACGCGTAGCCCATTAACTGTGTGCCATTCTTGTACTATTTGCAATGCCGATTCCGAAGCATCAGGAAAGACTTTTTCCCATCTGCCGTTAACCGTGATTACCAATTCATTCACATGTTCCTGGGTGGAGACCCTAGGTGAAGTAAGTCTCCACATAAATCCGCCGAGTACTGAGCAATTCTAGACGAAAACGTTCGTTACAACCAGGTAGTAATGGTATTATCGGCCATTCTTTCTCTTAATGCCCTTTCATTGGATGAGTAGGACTTATTCCTATCGATATTATATAGGAACACCAGTAGGGTGGCCACATAGTCATGCCCAAGAAGAGGGACGCAATAGCATACGTTTTGAAAATGGCAAATTGTTTTATTAGTGTTAGCGGATGAAATTAAAAAAAAGCTCATTTGCTGCATTCAGAAGGGACAAAACGGACCCTCCTCAACACAACATGATGTTTTAAAATAGTCCGAACGCAGTAAATTGCCTTAAACATATTAAACTCAAAAAAAAAATAAGTCTATAAACACATTCTAAATGGTCTCTGAAACCATCGCGGTAGGTTATCAAGTTATCATACATCTAAACAAATACACAATTCGTATTTTCACTGAAATCTCAAAAAATAGGCAAAATCAATTTTTTATGAGGTTTTCTTGCTAAACTTTGTAGAAGTCAAAAGTTTCCTGCTAAATAAATAGGAATATATCAGAAAAGAAAGATTGAACAGTCTCGTTGCGTGTATTTTTCAACATAGCCCTCTTTCAAGTCGATACCACTTTTCACTGCCCTTTTAGCCTCTTTAAGGCCTTCGTTCGGAGTAATAGGTTTTCGGGAAGACTATAAAGCACAATCGGCTATACAGATTATCTTGTTGGGGCAAATAATTGATGTTTTGCACATAGCTTCTTAGTTTTGCGCAATATGTTCTAATGACCAGAAATCCATAAAGATATCGATACTTAAACTGAGCCAATTTCATTGCAACGCAACAATTACTGAATTTTGGAAAACCTAAGCTTATGTCAAAACTAGTTGTGATTTTCCTAACGCACATTTTAAATTTTTCTCATTAATTTTTAAGTTAGTGGTCAACGGCATGAAAGGGTCCTTCAGGAAAAAAAAAGATTAAGAACCACTGCCCTAAAGGTCACCCTTAACAACATGGAATCAATAAAAACAACACGCTCAATACATGTTTCTGAGACGTTCTCGGTCTCCTCAGATTGGATGAGAAAACTGGGTAGCTAGAGAGGCAATCATCAGGTTGTCTGTTACTTCAAATCTACAGAATAACGTAGAAAATTCCCGCAAAAAAAATTATGAAACAATTGGAAACAGCTAGCTCACACGATCATCGATGATGGCGAGAACCGAACACCCAATTTCGAAGTTCCATGACGGGAATTATTAATAATTTTCGTAACTTAAAAAAAAACTGGTTGATGATAGTTTATCCGCTTAGGACCCGTAAAATGGGTCTGGAAAGGGGACTCATATCAAATGAGTCAACGATAACCGTCAACTATGGCAAGCTAGTGTGTTGCTTTCATATTTACCTGCAGATGACACGCAAAAGCATTAGGTACTCGACACTTAGCTAGGTTGTGAATATTCAGGTGATATCCTCGGAAATGGACACTGCCTCATGTTTTTTCCTCTTCCACGAGAAGAATCTCGTTCGATGTCACCTCCATGATTTGGTGATTTGAATTTTGAAGCAAACCCCCAAAGAATTTTTCTGTTCCCCCTAAAATTTCCGTTAAAATACAGACTCGGGTGTAATTTTCTAACTCCATGGCTCAGACAGTATAAGCATAGCAACAGGTAGTTTTCAATATACAAATATTTTCAGAAATCCTTCCCGAAAATCTAATTGTTGAGAAGTTTGACCGAACGTACACTTTCGGGAGGGACAGTTTAACACGTTGTTGAACGACTTATGATGCTAATGAGATCTACAAGGTGTTCTTGAAAACTTCGTATGAAAACTCCGTACACTTCAATAGGATTCCGTCAAAATTAGAATTTCTGCGATTTTCTGTGACGCACAGCAGAATAGCCCAAACCGATATCCGTGGTATTTCAAATTTTAGCTCCACAAAGTAAATTATACCACAATATAGAGATTTTTAATATCTGAAAACTGGAGACAGTTTTGTTTGAGACTCTCAAATATTGAAACCTAAATTTTAAATTCGAATGAAAATATTTTTTTCAATTAATACCCTTCACCAAAAGTGAAACTCAAATTCAATGTACCACACCAGATTTTGCGCTTTATCCATCACTAACTAATTTTTTACATTTCTTAAAAACTACAGCATGCATGTAGAAATAGAGGAACAAGAATGACAAAACAATCTAGAAAAATTAAGTTCATTCATAATGTATCTATTTACAACAATATCTAAATAAATGTACCATACCTCACACAAAACGAATCTCCTTCAATCCAATCGCAGGGCAATAGGCGAAGAAAAACGTCATCAGTTAGTTTATAATTCAAATTTTGCTTTTATTTTGTTAAATCAATATTATTAACAGTAATAATGTATGTATATTATAACGGTTCTTCCGATTGTATGAAAGGAATGCAAAATTTAAACAGAAATTAGCAAAAATAATAATTTAGAATACTTTTTCAAACCATCTGTTTTAAATCATGCAATTTGTACAATTTTAGAAATAAAACAGCATTCAACAAAAAGTTTTAAATACGATTCTAAAATGTATGTTCAATAGAATGCAGAAAAGGTTGTATCTTTAAGTATCCTTCTTTTAAGTAAAGTTTGGAGATATAATTCAATTAAATGTTTTACAATTTATGTTATGTTCAATTCAATTGCATTGATCATCATTCTGTTTGTCTCATTAGATAGATATTTACAAGACTAAGAGAAATGTTAAACAGTTAAAAATATTTTTATTTTAAAACAAAATCACAAGAAATTTTGCATGCACCGACATTATCAATCTATTATCAATGCAACTGACATAAGGAGATTCTAAGCCTAATTCGTAAGATTCTGATCAATTTTTTTTCATTAATATACAAAATATTCGAGATTTTTTTTTTTTTTTCATTTATCATTCATTAGTATTGTAAAGCGGGAGGCGTTAAAAAAGAGCTTAATTGGTTAATTTATATTTAAAATTGTTTTTTTGGTAGAATAAAGTTTCAGTATATAAGTAGATAAGCAGCAGAATCTATTAAACGCTGTTAAGATCCTTTACCTCCGATGCGCCAAGCACTTCATTGTCCTCTGTAGCATCCTTATCGGTTTCTGTATCTGGGACAGCCGTTGCTGTGTCGCCATCTTCGTCAAGTGGTCGAATATTTACAACGCGAACCTTGTAGACGGCATTGCCGGTAGGATCGGTTTTTGTGTAAACGGTATTATTAATTTCAACACGATGTCCATCAATGACCTAAAAGTAGATAAAAGGTAATTATTTGAACTAAATGTATTTTTGTAAAAAAAAAAATAATCTGGTTAAAATAAAACAAATATTTTTTCCTGTACCTTTACTTCAGATGTTGAGTTTCCTTTTGATGGATCTAAATCACCAATGTCCAATGTTGGGATATTGTTCCACCAGCTACCGAATACACGTTCACGGAATCGTCGCATATAATCTAAAATAAACAAAGAAAAACGATAAAAAAAAAACAAATATATAACCATACAAATAAATAAATATCGACAAATATTATTTTGAAATTTATTCTGCAAATATGTATTCAGTTTTCCTGTTTAGTTTTGGTTCGCTACAATGACCAGATTCTATAGGTGCGAAAATCTTGTTATTCAAACAAGACTGACCAATTTCGCTAAATAGACATTTTCCAACAAAATAGCCAACCAAACGTATAACATCAGAATAAAACAGATCAAATTACACTCAACAAAATATCGGCTTACATAAGATTTTTGCATGTAAAGCCATAAAACCCTCTCACTTCTTTGTGAAGTGTGAATATAGAAAAAAATGTGTATCAATTCCATAGTCCGGAAAAGGTGCATAATTGCATAAAGTGGCAATTAAAGAATGTCATACGTTTCAATATAAATGTTGTTCTTACATTCAGAGAAGCTTATACTCGTAATATTGTTGCATCACATACGGAATTAAAATTACCTCAAGCTATTGCAATTAATTCAATTAGTAGGTTTTACTGCATATACACAATTGTGTCCCTCGTGTAATTATAATAATGCAGAATTGAATTTTTCCGCTTTTGAATATTTTATTTTAAAAACAGTAAGCTTATTAAAAAAAATATATTTTTAATATATGCCGACCAATTATTGTGAAATGGGTATGGAATTTACAATAGAATTATTGTTAATTCTGAACTGAATAATGTCGTTGCCATAGAATAGGGCAACCGCAAATTGTGAAACGTTATTTGTGTTTTTTTTTTGTGGGGAGTTATTCGGGGGTAGTGGTGACAATCAATCAACCGTTGTTTAAATTGTAATTCAGTTGCCTAAACCCATTTTCTACGATACTACGATCGCTATTCTCCAAGGCGACAACCTTTCTCAGAAGCCAATGCGGGACAAGAGCCAAAACACATTATTTATTACTTTTGCCTTCGAACTTTGTAACGCATTTAATGAAGTATCTCAGATTAAATAATTGAGCTGTGCGCTTGTGCTTATTCCTGTTGCAGGCTGTTTGTAGGTAAATTACCAAACTAGAACCATGGGGTCTGTCATACAGACCAGAACCGCCAAAAGTTATGTTATTCTAAGAAAAACTTCAAACATGAGGGACTGCAAAAGACCCGGCCCACCCTAAACGCAATTTTTTCTAAGAAAAACATTTTTATTTAAATATGTTCCTGTCTTGGCCAAACCCCATAAGTAGATAAATGTGTAAAATCATACTGTGGGGTCATGATGGGTTGCAATAGAAGCCCCACTCCCAAAGGTAGATTGTGCAAGTTTATGTAGAACCGACAGTGACTATCATCCATTATGGTTCGTACATGGCCGCAAATGTGTAATCATCACCCAAGTTCAGTGAATTCTATTCTATTGATGTCTGGAGGGCTCTTTTTTGTCTGAAAAGTCTCAAAATGACACTGCAATCTATATAGTTGTGGTACAGACGCCGCCCGGCGCCGCCCACATAATGTGTAAGTGTACCCTCACTATAGGTACTCGGATCATTAAACACCAATCTAAGGCGAGTATGTAGCAACCCACTCGCACTCGCTGCATGTCCCACACCTAATTTTACTAAATCATAATCTCACAGAGTTGTTTTTTTTAATTAATATGGGAATTCCAGGGTGGATGCTAATCAGTTGCACCACTTGGCGTAGATTTTGTCTGAGAGCAAAGACAGCCTTATTGAGACTTATTTGAGTCACAAGCATAAATCAGAATTACTCCAAGTATACTCTAGTCTCTAGCAGGCTATCTAAATTCGTCAAAGAGACACATCATTATTCATTGAGTCTAATGTAAGTTTTAGAGCTAGCAATGGAGAAAATCACATTTTCATGTTATTAATTATGGGTAAGTTTACTGTCTGAGAAACGTCTGTAGTGCCAAATTCATGTATAGTATAGAAACCGGACCAAATCGATCACTCACACAAAAACCTTAAAGAAACATTTTCCCTTGTAAAAAATAATGAGTTGAAGTTGGAGATCACTTCATTCCCTTTGTCCATGCAGCCAGAAGAGAGCAGGGAGTGACACTTACATGCCAACAGTACATATCTGCTATCTGTCACTTGAATGGTTGTCAAGTTTTAGTACTCTATCAATTTTCTGATTTTACAATATTATTCTTTATGTGATTATTTTCGATACTTAATTCATTTTAAAAAGTGGATTACTGACTTTTATAAAATATAAAAGTTCATTGTTTTAACTTCCCTGGTCTGCAATAATATCGAAATTTAAACTTGCGAGTCATACATAACCTGTACTATTAGTGACCATGTCCGTGAACTTCTACAATGAGTGCGTGAGCTGTAAAAAGGTTTGCAGTACCGGCGATGAATTCTTCACTTGTGCCACTTGCAAACTACCCCAGCATCCATTGTGTGCAGGATTGTTGCGATCAGCTATTAGTGCATTGAAAAACACTAGTAAGAGCGCCATGTTTACTTGCACCGAATGCACGGAAGCGAAAGCTCAGGTGAAGTCTCTTATGACTCTTGTGAACAAACTAGTAGGAAGGATTGATGCAATCGAGAACGAAATCAACAAACTCAAGGCGGATAAATCATCATCTCATTTGGACGATATGTTGTACGAGATCGAAGAACGTAAAAAAAAGATCGACGAATATCATCGTTCACGGTGTCGCAGATCTGAATTCGGACGAAGATCGGCCAAAGGTGCTTGACATACTCAATCATATTTTGCAACCCGAGAAACTTACTGCAAGTGATTTTAAAGTCACTCGAATAGGACGCCAGGCAACGAATAAACCAAGGCTTATAAAGGTAATGCTAAACAATTCCTCACTACCTCTTCAAATTGTAAGGAAGAAAAGAGACTCTTGCGTCCAAAATTATCTCCGTCAAAATAACATCAAGATTACACTTGACAAGACTCCATGTCAACTTGACCATCTTAAAACATTACAATTGCAATTAGATGAATTGAAGAAAAGCGATCCTAATTTCACAATCAAATACATGAATGATATTCCTCGCATCGTGCGCTTGAAACCGGCAAAAAACTAGGTTTATCGATCTATTATCAAAACACCAGGGGAATTTGCACTAAATTAAATGAATTACGATATTCAACACTTTCTTCACAACACAATATTTTGATCTTTACCGAAACGTGGCTTCGTCCCGACATTCACTCCAACGAACTCGGATTGTGCGATTACCAAATATTTCGTCGCGACCGCGATTTGACTATTTCCAGTAAGCGCAAAGGTGGTGGTGTTCTCATTGCAGTTGAAAAAACACTGAGAGCCGTTGAGATTAGTTGTCTGAACAATGACATAGAACAGCTGATTATTTGTATTGATACCCGTCCTCAGAAAACGATTTTATCAACTGTGTATCTTCCACCGGATTGCTCCAATGATATGTATATAAATCATGCTGTGGACATCACAAACTGCGTTGAGAAACATCCAACTGCCAACTTTATTATTACTGGGGACTACAATCTACCTGGTATAAACTGGAGTACAAATTCATGGTCGATTAATAATTTAAATTGTAATACTAAGAGCTCATATATTATAGAGTCTTTCTCGTTTTTGAATTTTAATCAAGTCAATTGTATTAAAAATTGTAATGATAACATACTTGATTTAGTTTTTTCAAATTGCGATAACATTGTTGTCAGTTGCAATCACTGTCCGTACTTGCCTATTGATAAATACCATCCTGCACTGACCATTAACCTTAACATATATCATAATGAAAATTTTGTCAATAATGTTGAGTATACTAAATTTTTGAATTTCAAAGATGCTGATTATAATAGTATCAATGCAGCCTTAATGTCAATGGATTGGTCGGAATTACACAACCTTTCAATTGATAATGCAGTAAATTTTTTCTATGAAAATATCCATAATCTGATTGAAACTTATGTTCCTGTAGTAAAAGTTCGAAATGATAACTTTCCCAAATGGTTCTCTCGTGAACTAAAAGATACAATTATAGAAAAGAAAGCTGCTCATGCTAAATATAAGTGCTCTGGGAATTTAAGTGATTATTATCTATTTTCCAGTTTAAGAGCCCGATGTAAAAACCTCCACAAAAGTGATTTTAAACTACATATATGCAAAATTGAGAGTCAAATTCCAACTAACTTGAAGTTTTTCTGGAGGCATGTGAATTCATATAAGGATGATTCTGGAATTCCTAATTCAATGCATTTAGATAATAATTGGAGTTCAAATATGAATGAAATTACAAATATGTTTGCTGATAATTTTTCTACTGTATACAGTACTGATCTTAATACATTCGATCCGGCTCCGGTTTGCAATGCCTTAAATATTTCAAACTATTCAATCGATTGTGAACAGCTATTGCAGAAACTCTTAAAATTAGACGAATCAAAAGGTCCGGGCCCTGATGGGATTCCAACAGTGTTCCTTAAAAAATGTGCCTACTATTTAGTTTACCCCTTAACTCGTTTGTTTAATAAGTCTCTTTCTACAGGTACTTTTCCTTCTATATGGAAGGAAAGTTTTGTTATTCCGATTTTTAAAAAAGGTGTCAAAGCTGATGTAAGAAATTACCGTCCAATCTGCATTATTTCATCTATACCGAAAGTCTTTGAAAGCCTTGTAACCGATTTTCTCACCCCTGTAATTCGACCATATATAATTCAAAATCAACATGGATTTTGTGGTGGTAAATCGGTAGCAACTAACCTAGTTTCATATCAGAATTATATATGTAAATCATTTGCTAATTCGCTACAGGTTCATTCTATCTATACCGATTTCTCTAAGGCTTTCGATATAATCAATTTCGACCTTTTAATAAGGAAACTTGCTAGTTTTGGCATTCATGGTTCGATTCTTAAGTGGATAGATAATTATATTAGAGACAGACTGTTAATTGTTAACATTGGAAATGTATTATCCCGCCCTTTTAGTCCAACTTCGGGTGTTCCACAAGGATCCCATTTGGGACCTCTTTTATTCTTAATATTTATCAATGACTTGAGCTCAGTTTTTGACGGTGTGGAGTTTCTGCTTTTTGCTGATGACTGCAAACTGTATAAAGCTATTTCATCTTATAGTGACATAATGATTTTGCAGTCTAATTTAAACAAATTTCATTCTTACTGTATAAACAATAGTTTGATTTTAAATATTGATAAATGCCAATTCATCATATTTAACAGAACTCATCTCGAATATGAATATATTTATACAATTAACGATCGCCCACTAAAAAAAGTTCAGTTAATTGATGATCTGGGTGTAACTTTTGATACATCTCTAAATTTCAACGCTCATATTTGTAATATATGTGAAAAAGCACGGCGTACTTTAGGGTTTATAATGAGGATCACCTCTAATTTCAGTAACATTCATGCGCTTAAAACGTTATATTTTTCTTTAGTTAGAAGTAAGCTTGAATACGTATCAGTTCTATGGAGTCCCTATTATATTACTTATTGCGACATGCTTGAAAGAGTACAGAAAAAATTTCTGAGGTTTATTGCATATAAGCTTCATATTAACCGTGAAAATATTGAATACTCTTATTTATTAAAATTACTTAACACTTCTACACTGGAGGAACGGAGATGTTTCTATGATGCGATATTTTTGTTCAATGTGTTAAATGGCTTTGTGGATGCTATTGATATTTTAAACGAGATCACTTTTAGAGTGCCGTCTAGGCTAACTAGAAATACCAACATTTTTCACCTGCATTTATGTAGGACAAATTACAATCAATTCTCGCCCATTGAAAGAATTAAAATGACAGGAAATCTAATTTCAAACCAGGTTGATATTTTCAATACAAACTATTATGCATTAAAGGCAGCAGTGAAAACCTTATATACATGAATATCAGTGTTATTGTAGACTTAATGAATTAAATATTGAATTAAAATTATTATATTTATATATTTTTTAGAAGTACTATAATATTGTATATGTAAATTGATTACCATTATTTTGTTATAAAAAAGGACTATGTTCCGTAAATGAATTAAATAAATAAATAAATAAACTTCTAAGCGGAGTAAATTTTAGATTGGTATAAAGATTTGTTTAATGGAGGACGCTGGAGATGTCCTAGAGGACGGAGCCAATGCCTCTACAACCGTGCAGGTTCGGCCAAAGAAACCTGAAGAAAAAGAATCGAGTGAGCAGCGGCATGCGCTTGTTGTAGCTCAGAGCGGTAGGGTTGCACTGGGTTTGTGCTGCCCGTTGCCCCTTGTCCCCATCAAAAAGAGATATCGCATGCCTAGGGAGAGCGCTTACAAGCAAAGGGATTAAAATTTTGGATAATGCCAATAACGACGAGAACAGAGAACAGAGGTTTTCTGATCGTTACGATACGAAAGAAAAGAACTCCAAGAGGGGTTTTCCCGTGATGCACAAAAAGACGCGGTTCCGCAACCCATCTCCCTACTATATTGCTGCCCTTGCTGCGTACTGGGGGGGGGGGGCTGTGCATACAACGGCAGGCAACGTACACGTTCTCACGATTTTTGTTGTGCATGCCCAGCGGCCTGCAATTCGATGGCCAAGTTCGGCCAGCTGCACCCACCTCGAACTGCATCCCCACGCATTGTGTCCACCACAGGAGGACGGGCCAGATTATGTGTAATTTTTGCCACTGACTTTAGCCACCACAACCGAAAACCCCTTCTCTTAGTTCTTGCGCGCCACCAACGCAAAAAGCCGCGCTAGTGCAGAGACGAATGTTCACCTTATTATGATCACAATTATTTTATAATTACAAGGGAAAGTCCTACTCCACTCATGGAAATGGGCGCAGGGAACATAACCTCAACAACTACTCGCTAATTTTTCTCGAATTTACCAAGGGGATAGCGGTTTTTTTTTATGAAAAACAGAGAAAGGAGAAAAGAAAACAAACAAAAAAACAATATTTCACAAACTAAATACGACACCGTCACCGACACCAGACGTTTTCCTGCTTGCCGCCACAGAGGCCGAAGTCCTTCCCACTTTTGTTGACACATCGAAATAAGTGTCCACGTCAAAAAAAAAAACGAAAAAGGCGGACCAGCAACACATCGTCAAGCGCGCAACCCTTTTTTTCGCCACCACGTTTCACGAACCAAAAACCAACTCCTCTCTCCACCCACGCTACTTCCTTTTCTTTTCCCGCCAAAAACTAAGGAGGTTTTCACACTTACGGCCTGATTACATAATCTGTGCAAATTACTTAATTTGAGCTGTCAAATTCCATACATTTTTAAATTCACCACACCGCAGATTACGTAATCTGACCAGATTAAGTACAAGTGCGAAAACCTCCTAACTGTCACTCGCACAGCCGTCCGACAGCCGTCCCCCTTTTACACATGGCCGCCAACTGAAGTGGCAGAATTGCTCATATTTATAATATGGCCATGCCACTTCATTATGAACCATCTGTCAAAACAGCTGTTGCATGGTGTGGTGTGTGTGTGGTTGACGCATAAATATCAATTTTTGAATTTAGGCGGGATTTTACAAATATCAATAATTTGAAGTTAATCAAATTGAAGATATTTGTAAGAAAACGACAAAATTCAACATCTATGTGTCAGCGTTACCACTCGTGTTACAATTGTAACATTTTGTTACAATTTCCAATTTCTTGTTACAATGTTACA
This sequence comes from Microchrysa polita, assembly GCA_949715475.1. Lineage (NCBI taxonomy): Eukaryota > Metazoa > Arthropoda > Insecta > Diptera > Stratiomyidae > Microchrysa > Microchrysa polita. The sequence continues at coordinate 13,656,155 of OX454415.1, read as the reverse complement.
CCCCGACCAATTTTGTTACAATCGGGCAAGAATGGAGAACTCTATTATATATTTTAATATTTTTCTACTATAATTAGTGACATGAAGAAGTATTTTGAAAAACAAATTTTCTATTTTTGTGATTTTTCATGAGCACCCATCGATTCAATCAGACATGTAAAACTTGTGGCATCGCAGTTTTGTGAGGCCCGCGGCCAGATCGGATAAAATAAAAAAATTAAATGTTTCTACAAGATTAAAATTTTGAGTTGTTGAGCTAAAATCTAGAAAATGTATTAAAACTCGTCAAGAATTCGACAGCTTATGCAAACTGAAATTATGTATTTAAAGATCCTACTCTCTGTTCTAGGAAGCTAGCGGTTGTTCAAAGTACTTTTGTGCAGAAAAATATAAAGCCCATAGTGAAATCGTTTTCATTCAATGCGTTCATCATTCAATTGTACCAGCTAAATTGCGCCAAGCCTTCGAGTCAGTTCTATAAAAGAATTGAATTCTAGCTTGACGCAGATTTAAACGAAACATTACAAAATTTGGAATGCAAGCTTCATATAGGCACCAAGTTTCATTTTAAATCAAAAAACATTTGAGAGGGAAGGGTATAGTGCGATTCAAATTGATTTGCGAGTGGTTTGATATTATTTTGATGAACAGGAAAGAGCAGATGAGCAAACTTGTCAGACAACGTACGACATCTTTACTTACGGGTCCTGAGCCTTTCGCACTCACTTTAAAAGCTCAAGCATTGTCTGAGGTACTAGAGGGAGGGATCTCATTTTGAGACAACATTAAGAACTTGGATTCCCCCTCAATCCAGTGGCGTAGATAAGGGGGGATTAAGGGGATCAATCCCCCCCCCCCTTCGGCTACACTTTTTTCTTGTTACTTTAGGTACGTAAAACAAAGCAGAAGTAAATCTTTTGCTAGAATTATTCAACGTGTGCAGTGTTTCAAAAAAACCTGAAACCATATTCAGAACTGCAATAGAAAATTTAGCACTTCCTCAAATTTCAATTGTATAATAGAAGCGTGTAGATAGAATAGAAAACTTCAGCAGAGGACTTTACGTTCATCTACTTTTCCAAATTGGATCTAGAAATGCTGCTGGAAAAATTAAATGTAACCACTGATTAAAAATTTGTCGCCGGAAAATCTTAATGTTCCGCTCTTCCACAGAAGTGGAATTTCCAATTTGCTTCCAATTTTTAAGCTTCCTTTATTGCTTGAGCTTATTAACATTCTTTTTTTTTAAGTTAAAATTCGACAAAAGGTTTTATCTTATATAGCAGGCAAAGTAATTCTTGACTTTCCCTATAGTTGTTCGCAATTTAATTGAATTTAATACGAAGAACTCTCAAAGCTATAACCAGGATTCGTTTTTAAACTAAATATAATATAAAAATAAATTGTAGAAATTCCTAAAATTGAAAAATATATAGTCATATGCAGGCAGTAATTCGAAACTAATTAACAAACAAACAAACGAAATTCCGCGGTGCCCTAGGGTTGATGATCTCTCAGGGGTTCCGCAAAGATATTCAAAAATTGGAAAAATGCGAACAAGTTTTAAAATTCCGAAGCTTAGTCTACTACACTGTACCTGAAATCAACTTAAATGTAAAATATTTGACCAGCATCAGAGACTCAACCGATTTTCTTTTACAACTTTCTACTATATCAAATGGAAAAGGAAGTAGTGTGTACCAGAAAATAAAACATTTGTGTCGAGGTTCTTGAGATTTAAATTTAAGCGAAAATAAATTAGAGGATTAAATAAAGAGTTAATCAAAACTTTTCTACAATTTTTTTAAACGAATGTTAACAGTCCGAATTTTAAGTTCTACTCACATTTTTGGTATCCTTTTCAAACAATTGCCTGATAGGTGTCAAGTTTGGAAATTTTAGAAATATCTACTGACGAATTTCTGAGTTATCGGAAAATTTCGATTTAAAAACACAAATACTGTACTTTATCCACATATACTGGGCATTCCCAACAAGCTCTCGTCTTCACAATTTCCCTTTTCTGGGCATATAACTATATGATTTATTTTAATCCCTGTTTTGAGGTGTTTCGGCCTGAAAAGCGGCGATGCTAGGTGTTACGTGACTCCGAAAAGTTTGGGAACCACTGGTCTTACCCAATATTAAGCCCTGATACTCCAATCACAGAAGGGAAAATATGTACGAAAATTGGAATACTAGCCGTAGTAAAAAAAGCCAAAATTATCGATGAATATTTTCAGGACTCAGTTTTCTTCGTATGGTATAATTGCTATCTATTTTGCACCAAGATTTGCTAAAACTGCCAATTTGAAGTGTAATAAATACAGAAATTGTTATTCTGAAATTCAACATTTGATAAGCGTGAAGGTGTAAGTAATCTTGCAAAATGATCCCCCTCCTCTCCGAAAAGCTATCTACGCCACTGCTTCAATCATTCGGAGACTAAGCTTCTGTGCAGAGCAGTGTCAATATTAATTGCGAAATTTTGTGGAAATTTTGACATATCGGCGTTTCATCATTTCAGGGGACCTGTAGTAATATGATTTCCAAGATTAATTGCGAGATTCCTATTTCCTTATTTAAAGTTGTATTGTGCCCTGAAATGCTGAAATGTTTTATAATAAATACTGGGTCCAACTATCACGTGAATTTTTCGTTAAATCCATGGATTCGCCATAATATACGGAATTTATGGAACAGAATGGGTAACATTTTCGAAAAAAGTCAGCCAAATCCACTATTTGTATGAGCAATATGTTCATTAACACCAATATCTTAAAATTTGTTACACTCATCCTCAAAATGTTACAATTTTATAAAATAAATGTTACACTTAGAAATCTGAAAACGGCAACCCTGCTATGTGTCCGAATCGGATCATTACAATTTAACAGAGAATGGGGTAATGTGATGTAGTTAATCTAATGTCATTGCCTAGAAACCTTTCTTTCTGTTGTCTTTATTACTGCTTAATTTTTTCTTTTATGTTTGGTGTTCCGAAAGGATGAAAAAAAAATAATTTTGCCTTGAATGTTTACAAAAAAAGAATCTTTGAAAAGGTTTCCAAAAAGAGCTGACAAAATATTTAACGGATTTTCTAGATGATCATCGGGGATTAAGATAGCTTATAACATGCCTTGGCTCACCAGAATATTGTGCGGCGATCGAAATCGTCGTTCTAGATTTATGTATATCAAGACTCATGAAATTATTTAAAAGCTGACAATACCTTACGAGGAGGCATTAGATGAATTACTAAATGCATAAGGAATATGAAGTATTTGTGTAAGAAAATTGGTAATTTGCCTAACTGTCGATATAAATATTTAAAAAAAAATAAAGAAGAATTGTGGATGCGGAACCATTTTTTTTGCAGTTACTGTCACTATATATATCCGGTACTATTTTTGCCCGGTTATTAACCGGTACTATTTTTAAAATGGAAAAACCGGGAATAACCGGTGATTACTTTTAAAATTGGCGCACATTCCAAATTTCCACACAATATTTCAACAGAGAACAAGCAGCTAGTGCAATAAAAAGGTCTATTTGGTAAAACTAAACTTAGAATTTTTCCAAAAAAACTTCACTGCAATGGGTGTTCGATTTAATGGAGTAAGTTAGTCGAACGGCACACATAAGTGGCGAATCCACAAATTAAAATGTATTTAAAGCTGTACCTACATTACCTCCAAATGGCAGCTCGTTAAAAAACAGGCGTCGGGGTCGTGAGCTACCATTTGACAGCTGCTTTCCATCTACACTAGCTACCAAATGGAGTCTGAAAATCATATAACCAAACTACTTTCATTTTGGATGTTTTTTTTTAGTTTTTAATTTAATTATAAAATCAGACAACGCGCGTTTAAATTATTACTATGCCATTCAAAAATTACACAATTTAAAAAAAAATACGAAGAAAATTGTCACTTTGAATTCAGTGTGGATAAAGCTTACACTCTGCATCTGCACTCTGTATGTGCAGGATGCACAGCTTCACCATCAAATTACTACATCCAATGCAGTTGAGTTTTTCTATTAGAATTCTAAGTTCCGTATCGCCTTAATTTATTGTTTCCTGTTGAAACTTGTCATTTTTTGGGCAAAGATCCCTATGGACTTTCAAATTTTTACGCAAAATGTCCTGTTTTAAGAAATGATGCTAATGCGAGGTGTCTCGCTTGCTAATAAGTTACGCAGCGTTCAAAATGCTACCTTAAATATATGGAAAAACATAGAACAGGAGGGCCTTTTCTTTGTTAGTCGGTTTTAACCGGTTATTTCAATAAACCGAGCCGGTATAACCGATGAGGAAAATAACCGGAATAACCGGACAACCGGTAGTTTTATCAAAAAGTCCCATCCCTAACTGTCACCGCCATCACTCATCACATTAAGATCAGCGCCCGGGGCGCCAAATTTTAGGGGCGGCTTTTTGGTTAGTACTCGAAATAAACAAATTTAAAAAGCCGAAAGAAAGATTTCAATATCAATTTCGATTAAGTGGAAAGTAGAGCATACAGCAAAGAGAACTACAGCAAAATAAGATGAAGCAAATTGATACCCACAAAAGGTTGTGCACATTTTTTTAGGAGGCATAGTGTTTTTAAGAAGCACATTATTTTATTAAAAAATTAACTGAAATTTTTTTTTCTCTTTTGAAAATTGCAGGTTACAAATGCAAAGTTCTTGTTGAGGCTTTGAAGAGTCCACAATTGATACGAGGTTTTGCATTTAGAATCCTATAAGGCTAAGTAAAAGATGCCTACATTTTGGCTGACAACCGTAGCACACTCCAAATTCAATTGTCGTCGAAGGAGTTAGGAGGGCAAATCAAGAGGAACCACAGTATTTACAAAGTGCCAGAGTGGCAATGCCAGTCCTCTTTACTTTGTTTTCGGACATGCTAATTCCGGGATTTGGCTTTGCTACACCCCCCCCCCCCCCCTTTGAATTTGCATTTACTTTCACGGGAAATTTCATCGCGACAATCAGTCAGGCCTGTGAGTGTACATTCATTTTAAATTAATTCAAGTTGAAGGCAAGTTCCCACGGCATATTTTTCTCGGGAGACATCTAAATGCATGTTTTATGTACGCTCAGTGGATATAGTTACATACCTTTACGACTATTTGAAGCTTATCTTTTTTTCTTAAATATGTTGAGTGTTTTAGTGGAAAACATTTTTAGCATTAATATTCGATTCGACAGTTCAACATTGGACTAAGGCCGCAGATTTGTTAGTGACATCCAATTTCGAGAATCTGTTTTTTTGTTGAGGTGTTGAGATCAACAGCACCGTCAGTAGTGTTATTTATCCCCATAAATGGGTCCTCGTTTAACATCTGAATGGGATCATAGTCCGTCACATGGGTCGTGAGTTCGAAAAACACCATAAAGTGAATTGGTTCACGGTGAGACTCGAACCCAAGACCCTGTTCAAAGCTGTGCGCACAAAATACAACATTAGCCAGACTTCGATTTCATACATCAGTTTAACCCTTCTGTCGGCACCTACTACAATATGCATATTATATACCCAATAGGTCTGGCTGGACCTACTGAGAAAAAAATTTTATTTTTTAGAAAAAGTAAAATTTTTATCGGTAGAATTATTCTACCCATTCTTTACAGCCATTTATAAACAATAAAAGCATTAAAATCGTTTTTGTAGATATACTGGAAGCGTTTTTAAGGAGACATATTTTGAGGTGGTATTAGTACAAACATGTTTCTCCCTTGTTTTCTTCTTTTTTTGCTTCTCTTCTTTCATTGCGTATCCGTACAGAAAGTTTAATCGAATTTTCCGATTCCAATATCTTTGGGGAAATATTTGGTGCTTTGTTGGTAGATTTTACCCCGATATTAGTCTGCAGATTTGGGGAAATAGATAGAAAGAAATAGGGAATTTTCAGGCGCAAAAATCATTTCATTCTAAATTTTCCGTAAATATCCCAATTAAATTTATTTAGAAACACGTTCGTAAGTCGCCAATACTTAGTTCTTACTATAACAAAGGAAATAAAACTCATTTGAATTTCCTAGAATCAAATCTCAGTTGATTAGGTGATGTTATAAGATGTGATAAAATTGGGCATATCCAATTTCCGAACTTCAGGGCTTTTTAAAGCAAAATCTCAGAAAATTTTATGGTTCATCGTACAAATTGAATTTTAATAACATCATTACATCATAAATAAGAGAATTTTAAGAGAATTTAATTTTTTCACTTTTTACCTCAAGACAAAAATGGGGGGAAAAACTATAGGTCTGGCCAGACCTATTGGGTATCAAAAAGCACTATAAATTTAAAATCATCAAAAACATACTCAAAACTTCAACCGATTTTTTCAAATTTTTGCAAAATGCTTTTAAACATATAATTCTAGGATATCATGAAATATGAAATCGCTGCGATTTCATCTTCTATACTTTTTTGACCAAAATATAGTGCCAAAGGTCTGGCCAGACCTTTGTGCCGACAGAAGGGTTAAAAGCCGCCAGGTTCCCGTGTGACATGTCTATATTTTTTTACGGCGATGAAAAAAATTTTGCTCATGGCATTCAATACAAAGCTTTAATTTTGAAATTCCAAACAAACAGACTAACTGTGGTGAATTGCGCAAAGATTCTACATAGGTACTATCTACTATCAATATGCATGCTATAGTACACCGAACAGGCGGCAAAGTGTCCTCTTGCCCGGGGCGACGTAAGTGCTAGAGCGGGCGCTGATTAAGATGCAAACTGCTCCCAAACCGGATGATGCGCTTTCCATCAACATAATTAAACAAGTCTGAGAAGGGGTTGTACACGCAGAGAATTGTGAGAAGTCCACTGAAAAAGTGTTTAGTTGAGTTTACGCGACTGATCAAAATTGAGATTACATCCATCAAAATATGAGAAATAATTAGCGAAATCCTATTGAATATGCTTGAATGCTCTAAAATTGTAAATATGTAAGAGTACCTTTGACACCGCATCAAGCATCTATTCGGGCCAATTTCTAGATCCGATACAGTTCTATGCCGGTTGTGTCTCAAAAAATACAATAAAAATAATTTAATCAAATGTAACTAATTGAAACGATGTCGCAACCCGATTGTGTAATAATGACATTTCTGATTTTCAGCAAAAACGAAGAGAGCTAGTACATCGTTTCCTTTCATAAAAAAGGCAATTAATTAATCTTTTCAGAAAAAATACGAATTATGCCAAGGAGGCCCATACGCAAGAAATTGGCGGAAGGGTCCTGAGCTAATTTGTTTCGCCACTGATTTTTGAATACGGGACGGTTGGCCGCTTTAATCTTATGCATGCATTAGGTTGTCAGAGCGGATTATACGTCGAAGTACGCATTCACGCGTCAAAGAATTATTTTTAACATTAGGAAACATTCTCTTTCTACTCTAAATAATCAGAATAAAAAATTACAGGTGAAGTCGAACGTAAGCCAATAAATATCCTGCATTTTTTATAAGTTTCATTTTATGTATTTAATTTTTCAAAACTCTTTTTGAAACACACTCATTGTCACATTTCGTTCGAAAACGAAAGTCACTGACTGAACAGTTGCGCAATTTCATTCTCCTACAAACAACTCCATCAGACTTATTACCACAGGAGTCGGAGTTGTCATCATGAGTCCTCGAGAGAACTATTTATTTGATTTCATTAATTTACCATATCCATATCAAGCAAAAAAAAGCTGAAGTAACAGAACAATCCAGAACCCACGTATATTTATATCGATATACCGAATTGAATATGTAAAATAAAATAAAGACACACAAAAGGCAACTTGCTGATGAAATGAAAAATAAAATTGATTTCCAAGTTGCACACATATATGGAAAAAGGTAATCACATGGCACAAAAAAAAACTGTTGACGCCAACATTTGCCGTAGTGGAGCAGTCGTCTCAACCACGTCCGAAACGACCCCAACGCAGAGAGACGGTTGTAAGTAAATGTTGTCGTATATGCAAATATTACAATAATAGCAATAATTATTGTATTTATTAGCACGGATATTGGATTGGAATGTTCTCATAAAAGATACAGTAGGCAGCTGTACCAACACCACAACCTATCACACTCAAAAGTCTGAAGCTGGTGACTACTCTGGTTGGGTTCTCATTGTTGCTGTCATAATCATATTACGTAATACAGAATAATATCAGGCCGACTGTATTTGGATAATAAAAAAAAAGAAATGAACAGACTTTCAACTGTTTATGGTAAGCAAAGCAGAATTCTACTTTTGGCTGACTGGTTTTATTTAAATGTTGTAGTTATTGAATGTTTGTAAAATAAAGGTAACAACAACAGTTTTGGTACAAATTAAATGAAAAAATATTAATGGAATAAATTGAATGAACCAACAAGAAATTCACAAACGCCAGTGCATATCTAAAAATATAAATAACAGGCGCGACAATCCAATATCGGACTAAGGCCGCAGGATGTGTTAGTGACATCCGATTTCCAAGATCTTATCTGCTTTTTGTTGAGGTAATAGATTTATCCAGATGTTGGCCAAAAATTGAATGGTTCTTTGAAAAATTTTAAAATATCAATGCCTTTATGGGAAGTTTAGTTCCTATACCAAAAAAACAAACGAAAAATAAAATCCGTAAAAAATTGAATGCATACTCGTCACAGCAGAAAATAACCCAATTTACAGTGAAGAACAAGTTTCGTGAAAATATTCTGTCGTTTCTTATGTAAATGCACACTAACCACACAAGGTCAATAAAAAAAGAACTGCCATTCGCCTTAAAAATTCACCATAACTTCTAAAGTTACTTATTGCATAAATTTCACTATTTTAGCTACTTCGGTCAACACAAAAATGTTGTTAAACTCACATGACCGGAGAAATTCTATGGAAGCGAGCTATTTAAACTTTAGATGACCTTGCGGTTGCGGTTTTGAAATATTCCAACAAATGTATTGTGAGTGCGATTGCGATATACTATAATTTACTTATACAAATTTCAGTAAACCACTGGTGAATACCACTATACATTTAACAGAAATAGCATCTCAGCTTGTAGTATCATATCTTTATTATATGTACCTATAAAATGATGACTAACCAACAAAAACAAGTCAAGATAAATGTGTATCTACGTAGTTCCGTCCGGAAATTATTCAAATAGTTTTGAGTGAAAGAGATTTGCTGTTATAGTACCTACTATGTATATATATACATATATAACATGGTGTATCTTGCAAAAAAACATTTTTTTGAGCTCGAAGAGTCTGGTTTTGAAAGAACTAGAGAATAAGCCTGGACCTCCACAAAGGCGACCGTTTGTCTAGGTCTAAATTATACGAATTTGTGAGAAATTAAAAAAAATTGGTCAAAATTTTGGGGGAACAAAACTATTGGAGCGCGGTTGGATAAGGAGCAACTTAGATCAATGAAATGAATTAGGTAAATGGTCTGATCACCCACGCAACACACGGCCCACTAAGAATGCTTTGAACCCGTTACCAATTGATGGGTTGCATCTTTAAATTTGAATATCAAAACTATGACATTCGATAAGTTTTGATATTTAATTCATTGAGTTAGATTTTATTTGCCTATTTTCGCCAAAATCATGTACATAATAGGCCAACGAAGTAGATTTGAGCTATGCGTTGAGGGGCTCCCAGAGACAGAGTTATAGCGATTTTTCTGTAGCGTGCTTTATTTGATTGATTGATTTTGAATTACATCGTGTTATGTAGATGGTTTTAGTTTTCCCTGGCAGGGCGTACAATCTAGTTATGTATACCTATTATGAAAAAAATAAATTCTAGAATTACACACATCTGTATCTATATAATATTAGGTACTCTTACCATTCTGATGATGAATTATGAGTAAATTGATAGTAACCTGCGATCAATTCGATCTTTCATTTTTATGTCAAAAACTTGGCAACCATATTGACACCTCAACTGCGCACTAATATGAAATGAATTTTCATTCATAAACACTATCGTACTCGCACGCGGGTACGGTTTGCATGCTTCTAAGATAAACATCAAATTTAACGTCAAATTGTAACAACATGAATTGAATTTAAATTCACGAATATCAACTTCACGCAAACTATCAATCTTTGCCATAGTATCATGATATCACATAAACATCATACAAGAAGCATAAACACGAATCATGCTATCCGACAATTTACATTGAAAATAAATGGTGTAATTCGACTGCAGGATAGATATTACAGAGATATGAATGGCACCAAGCAAACAAAATGCATAGTGCACAATATGGCGACAAATGGATTGTATAGGCTTAAATGTAATGTTTGTAAGCATTTTATAGTAATGCATTTATTATATTCTCGAATATGCACATAGCCAAGTGATGACAACGGCCGTGATGAATGAGTATGAAATTATGGTGGCGAACATTATTGAATTAATGAGGAAAAGTCACAAGGTTTTTTTTTTGTAAAGGCCCCAATTCAATTAGACGTTGACTTTAATATCGACTGTTCCGTGAAAATTACAAGGAAAAGAATATGTGTGGTTTATTTTTTAAGTGAATTATGCGGGTATGTATATATGTTTGTAAGTGAAGGTCTAGGTTATATATGCTCTTATCGCAGGTTTTGTTTGTGAGCTAGTGGTTTCGGTAGATTATTGCGTTTTTGTAAGCTCTAACAATAGGGAAAGGCAATGTAATGTTCAGAATGCATAAAATCACAAAAAAAAAACCTTACGGAAAAGTTAAATAAATTTATCAGCACAATACAATACACAAATAAAGTAATCTACGCAACAAATTAAAAACTATTGAAATATTTAACTCCCACACAAACACAAAAAAAAAGTAATGTAATGATAATACACTTTTTTGGAAAAACAGGATATTTAATTTGTTGTCGATGGTTCTTTGGACAGTTCGAAAAGGTGGAAGAGTCGTTCGAAGGAGTCGCCTTAAATGCAAGTTGTTGTAATATGTCCTGAATTCAGTACAATTCTTTTCTTATTCGCAACAAGTGCATTTGTCTAACAGCTATCTAGAAAGGTCTCAGACTTATTTAACCTTGTATCAATATTATGAGATTAATTCTACATCATATTTGAATCTTCAAACCATTGCGTAAAATAAAGCGAATTCTGGTTACACTACTCTCCACAACTCGGTGTTTATTATATGTATGGTTTGTGTCTCGTCTTCTGTTTTTCCTTAATTACTCCTGAATCCTCGTGTTTAGTAAATAATAAATTTATTCAGCTAATATAGAGATAAACATTTAAAAATTACATTATATTTAATACATTAGCTCACTACTCGCAAAAGTTAAACTTGTGCGCGAGAGTGGTATTCGGGCGCTTTTTAGCTTATTATTATTTATTATTCATCTATGCGGTTTTAAATCTATGATTATAAATATGTACAATAAAAATTTAAAATTTTAACAAAATCCAAAAAGTGTATCCAATTTATTTTCTAGTAAAACCATGGTAAATAAACAATTAACAAAGTGATGTTTTTCTTCGAAATAGAATTTAGACGGAAACAAAATGATCTAGAGAAAGTTATTCAGATAGTTAGGGTTATCGAACACAAATTTTTTCAGTATGATCTTGAAGTTCGACTGACTTAATTTTCCTTTTAACCGAAAGGGTAAACCATTAAAAAGACGAGGACCTAAAATGCTTAAGTGTCTCTTAGAGTTATTCTTATTAAAACGGACAGTGTATAGAGGTCGCTGTGCTTGTCTCCTTTAAAGAAGCATATAAGTAAATTTGCCGTATGTTAAATACATTGAATTTAGCAAATGCATTAGTTGTAGACGAGAATTTTGACTTTTTCGAACATATTTTTATAATCCAGCTTTGTAACTTTTGTAGAGGAGAGATATATGTTGTAAGTGCCGCACCCCATGCAGTAATTGCATATTGTAAAATTGATTGCACAAAGGCAAAATAAACCATACGAATTGTTGACATATCAACATTTTGTCTAAGTCTTACAAAAATATACATTGTTTTACACAATTTTTCTATTAGGTGTAAGATATGTTGTTTCCATTTTAATTTATCATCGATTTTAACGCCCAAATAAGTAGTTTCAGATACCCGATTTATATTAAATGCATATACCTTAAGCTCCACATTATCAACGTTTTTATTTAATCCAAATACCATGAAATGAGTTTTCTCAACATTAAGACGCAGCTTGTTACTATTTAACCATCCGAAAACCATCTCACAGCCTTCTTTAGCTTTGGACAGCGCGCTCTGTAAGTCACCACCTTTGAAGAGAAGAACTGTATCATCTGCATATGCAGTAATGTGACCATCAAAATGTGGATTATGGTGTCGTAGATTACAGAGGTCATTTATATATATATTAAACAAAACAGGTCCTAGGACAGTTCCTTGGGGTACACCATACTTAACTTCTAAGCTCCCACTAAGATGTGAACCAATTTTGACCTTTTGTGTGCGACCATTCAAGTACGAGCAAAGCAATTTATAGAAGCTGCCGGGAAGCCCAAGTTGGAGCAGTTTGTTTTTTAATATGTCGTGATTAACCGTATCAAATGCCTTCTTGACATCAAGGAAAATAGCTAAAGTTGTCTGATTGTTATCGGTAGCACTGTTTACATGCTCCGTAACATTATAAATTGCATCATTAGTACTCTTTCCGTCCCTAAATCCAAACTGATTCGGGCTTATGAAATTTAAAGAGGTCATACACTTGTTAAGTCGCCTTTTGATACTTTTTTCAAATATTTTGGAAAGATTTGAAATAAGAGAAATGGGTCTGTAATTATTTGGTAGCTTCTTATCTCCACTTTTATGAACAGGAACCACAATCGCATTTTTAAAGATTTCAGGAAATATTCCTGTAAGTAAGCACCTACTATATATATATGTCGCAAGGGTCTAAGTATATATTTTCCAATAACTTTGAGTAGTTTAGCAGATATACCGTCTTCTCCAGGAGAGTCAGTGTCTGAAAGGCTGTTAATAAGTTCAGCAATTTCATCTTCTGCGATAAGCTGAATATGTTCAAATGGCATAGACCCTCTACATTGTAAGCTTTGCAACTGAACTCGTTAGCGATATCACAAGATGATTTTAGAATATTTCCTTTCTCATCAATTAATTCTTTGATTGAATGGCTTGTTGTCTTATCCCCAGAAATAATTTCACGAACTTTACACCAAAGTTTTTTTGGGTCATTTTTGTATTTTATGGTTTCTGCAGTATAGTAAATAGATTTAGATAAATGAATTAAATTACGTAATGTGTTTCTATATTGCTTAAACTGTGATAACAAGGCTTTGTTAAAAGGTTGTTTTTTGAGTTTACTGGCCAGGCGATTTATTTTGTTTGAAACATACACTTTTAACAGAGGTCACTTTTTCCAATGCATTGTTAACGATATTAAGAAAAATATTGATTGAGATGTTCGGGTCATTCTCGTCACAAGCAGACCTCCAATCTCTTTCTTCTGTTTCCAGGACGAACAAACGCCCTAAGCAACGAACAAACGTCTGGTTTCATAAGTTAAGTTAGTGTAAAGCGAAGGATTTCTTTTCTTTTTTTCTAAAATTAAGTGAGATGCCGATGTTAAATTACTACCTTATCAGAGTACATAATTTTCTTTTTGAAGAAAATGAAATTTAATTACTTTTGAGTTTGTTAATTCAAGAGAAATTTGGAAAAGTCATTTTTACAAGAATAAAAATCAATTTTTTTAAGTGCTTAAAGACTTCTGGATAAATGCATGATTTGTCTTTTGCAAAAAGTCTAAGGCACCTCCTCTCCAGAACTTTTACCGGTGCCATCAATTTCCAATGTGGCCCTACGAACCCCAAGAGTGAACCAAATAATAACCAAACGGCTACAAATGAGAAAATGGTCGACAGAACCGCTGATCCAGTCGATGTTATAGTCGATGAATCATGGTTCCACCACGACTCCACATCTGATGCCAAGCAGCAGTCAACATTTTCAGGTGAATCTGTTACTGGTTCATCGCCTGCAAGAAAATTGACTGACTGCAAGGATACATTTTTTTTTTTTTTTATTTTGTGAAAGGGAAGAATTATCTCGAAAAAATTCTGACAAGGGGTACCGCATCCCTTTACTTTTCTGACTTTGCACGACTTCTTTGCTACGCCCAACGTATATAATGTATTTAGATCGGGGTTAGTAATTTGAATAATCTGGAAGTGTGTTGACACAAGAGGGAACTATGGTCAAAAGTATAACCAAGAATTCGACCGACTATTACGTTTTCTTGTAGATTCTGGATACTCAATTGACTTATTTGCAATAGTGGTCCGTAGTTTCTCTCTTTCAGGCTAAATGGTCAACCAATAACTGTCGGTTGAGTGCCCTGCTCTACTACATATAAAGTGAAGTATTGTCAATGTAATTTGACCGAATGTTCGGGTGAAATATGACTGCATTTTTTTTAAATCAATATCTAAGGATTTGAAAAACATATAGAAAGAACGATAAAAGTGCAAATTCCGATGTTTTAAAAATAACACAAAACCCAGATTTGAATTTTCCTTAAAAACACAATTTTTATTCAATGCATTTCGAGCAGTATTCTGCTCATCTTTAGAAACGCGACATTGTCATTAAGAATATCTACCAAATTGTAAAATTTGTCAAAATATGATGTTCAGTATTCACACTATTACTAGAAAATTCACGGGGACCATAAAAATGACTTTCGTAGAAAGAAGTGATCACATTAATACTAATACCCATCTTTGAGAAACAAACAAAATTCGTGTCGCTATTCAGGTGGCCGGCAGTGCATTAATTCAAAAGCAGACAATTTTCCTGTAACTTTTATTGTTTTTAAAAATTTCACCAAAACACTAAACTAACCCTATCCTGCTTTTCTCCCCAAGTTGCAGACCCCCTATTGGTCAGGTCTTTTTCCCCAACGTGAACAGGTAAATTTGTTGGCCCTTTGATCCTGCCGCACCAGTTGATTTCAAAATTTAAATTCATTAAAAATTCAGTGAGAAAAGAATATTTTTTTAAATAAATTTTGAATACTACAATCAATTGAGTTTTTTATCCTTTCAATTGTCGACACGCTCTGTGGCTCACTTGGTTGAGTCGCACTCTACAATGCTAGTAATCTAGAGGTCCGGAGAATCTCGGCGTGGTCCAAAATTTCCGTACATGTGCGGATAGAAAATATATTCGCAACATTATATACACTCCGAAATGATATGAAATGTAGCTTTGACTCGAAATTGGGTGAGTTAACGCACCATGGCCTCACATGGGCTCTATGGTACTGAGAAGAAGAAGATTGTCAGATTGTCAAACTAAAATTTGACATTAAATGGCAAAAATAACACCTTGATGGAAAGGCAAAACTTTTCAATCAACTTTTATAAATTTTGCGGAGTACCGTTATGAAATATTTTTTTGGATTTTTGTTATGAAAAACACATTATACAATTTTGTGATAAAAATTGTTGCGTAAGCGACAACCTTGATTTTTTGTAAATTTGCCGGTATAGAATATGTATGTATTAAGGGTGGAGTTTTGTATTACCTCGTAGATACACGAATAAAAATAAAAGATCGTCCTTTTCCTTGGAACAAATTAGTTTCGGGTAGCGCCCATCATCAGGGTTTTATTTCTAAAGCTATTGATAAATTATTATAATAGGAAAACAAGACGGTAGTGAACAACTCAGAACATTCCAACCCTAATCATGATGATAATTGGTTCTAAAGAAATATTTTATTTTTATTCGTGAGTCTACGACGTAGACTCTACTACTACGTAGACGTAGTAGTAGTAGTAATGTGAATTCTCTCTAAGACTGAGTTCTATGTATCGGGCCACCCGCAACTTTCGAGCTCTAACACATTTTTCCCAAAAAGTATGAAACTTACAACTGTGAAAGTTATATCTACAGAAAGTGCGTTTAATGGCAATTTAAATGACTATCGATTTCATCCTAAGTACCGTAAACTCACATAGCAATCAAACGACAAACACAATACTAACGATTTACTAGGTTTTGACTATTGTTCAACCTTACCTTTTCTTCTTCTTTAGTGAGGAGGGTAAAGGATATTTTTAATAATTTCTTTAGTTGTTATTCATTGCTTGTTTAGTCGAGTGTATTTTCGGTACCTTTGTCAACCACTATACTACTATTACTACTTCTAGCAGGCTTTGCACAACGTAATGTCGCTCAGAGCTTCGAATCAGCAGATCAGCGGTACAAAGACTTTACAGGCGATACTTAGAGACTGGAGAATTCGATCGGCGTCCAGATACGGGCAGACCTATACGGCTATATCAGCAGCAGATGATCGCTATATTCAACTCAACATTCTGCGAAATCGCCGCCTCAACACAGTTCAAGTCCAACAAAAGCTGCGTGACGGACGCCAAGTGGTTATAAGTTATTCTACCGTTAGAAGGAGCCTTGCTGAGTGGAGCCTGACTCCAAAGAGAGTTTCAACAGGTCCAAAATCAACGGCAGGCCAACGTCGAGCACGACTTGAATTCGCTCGAGAGCATAGGGTTTGGAGATCAGCGGTACAAAGACTTTACAGGCGATACTTAGAGACTGGAGCATTCGATCGGCGTCCAGTTACGGGCAGACCTACGGCTATATCAGCACCAGATGAGCGCTATATTCAACTCAACATTCTGCGAAATCGCCGCCTCAACACAGTTCAAGTCCAACAATAGCTGCGTGACGAACGCCAAGTGGTTATAAGTTATTCTACCGTTAGAAGGAGCCTTGCTGAGTGGAGCCTGACTCCAAAGAGAGTTGCAACAGGTCCAAAACCAATGGCAGCCCACCGTCGAGCACGACTTGAATTCGCTCGAGAGCATAGGGTTTGGACGTTAGAAGAGTGGGGTAATGTCCTCTTTACTGATGAGACCAGGGCGAGTCTATATCAAAGTGACCGACGTCAGAGAGTATATCGTCGCCCTGGAGAACGTTATTCTCAGTGTTGTATCACGGAATCTGTTGCTTATGGAAGAGGATTTGTAATGGTCTGGGCCGGCATCGCTAACCGGGCATACAACACTAGTTTTCATCGAACCGACGGGGCCGTACACGTGGATTGACTTCACACCGCTATATCAATGAAATCCTAGCAGCCCCAGTGGTACCTTACGCAGATAATAAGGGACATAATTTGCAGTTGATGCAGGATAACGCACGGCCTCATGTTGCTCATGTGGTGACCCACATCTTGAAGACGTCGACATTCGTACGATGGACTGTCCAGCTCGAAGTCCGGACCTGAATCCAATAGAACACTTATGGGATAAACTAAAACGCGTTCCTGCTCCAACAACGTTTCCAGAGCTGCGAATCGCAATTGAAGAGGAGTGGAATGCAATTCCCCAAGACTTCATCATCAGCCTCGTGAGGTCTATGAATACAAGGATGCTAGCAGTTATTCGAGCAAGGAGAGGGGAGCCTGAATACTGATCAAACACTTTATTTTAAATTTTAACTTTGTTTCAGCTTAAATTTGAGCTTTTCACTTGGTAATTACAAGACCGGAAAACGACTCTTATTTGTAAAATCTTTAATAAACGCTTAATAAATTAATAAATACCAACGCGTTTCGATTCATTTTAATTGTCATAAAATTCACTTCCTGTAGATATAACTTTCATAGTTGTAACTTTTATATTTTCTGTTAAAATTGGGTTAGAATTCGAAAGTTGCGGGTGGCCCGATACTTTTGACGCCGAGTGTAGGTAGCCGGTAGCCCTTTCTGCTTTAATTGGCAAATACTCTAGAGACCAAAAATTATGATTCAAGATAAAAATTAATATAACTTACCGGAAATTCCGCTAAAGAAACTGTCGGACGATCCGAAATCTGGCCCGTCAAATGGTGATGGCAGATCTGCACCAGTATCAACAACACCGGCAAAATCTTTGAAATCCTCCTCCTTTCGTGTCACATACTCAGCTTCTGAATTCGGATCTCGTGCTGAAATAAATAAATAAATATAAAATAATATTAAACTTAAAAATTTTTTTTTTTAATATCAACATAAAAAAAAATAGAATTAATGGTGCCAAGGGTACCATACCACGTTTCATCAAACATGTACTCGTAACATGTAAACTAAACAAGATTAATTGTGACATTTTATTCAAGTTCAGTTCACATAAATTACACATATTGTGAGAAAGAATTAAATGTAACTTCATTTTTCCATGAATTATGCTTGTAAAGACACAAATAACATAATGACGACAAAACAAGCTCGTTCGTTTAAATATGTACCCACATTAAATATAATTCAGTACAATGACTTTCAACATAAATCTTATTTAAACAAATTCAATAGAATTTAATCTCTATAGTGAAAATAAATTAATATCACCGGTCAAATCGCATGTCTTTTTCATCGAAACCTACGTACGAGTACCTACATGCTTGCAATCTCTTCAGATCTTAAGAATCACTTATCTAAAAATAAACAAATGTAATATTGTTGGCACTGACGAATCCATCCATAATAAACGCGAATCGCCGGCGCTTAATATTTTTGGCAACATTTTCATATACTCAAAATCATTTCTGGGAAATTCATTCATATGGATGACACTGTGTATGATATATCGTACAGAAGAGAACACACTTTTCAGTAAGGTGATGAAAACTGTGATGAAAATAAAAACAATGAGAACAAAATGAGTTTTACGAATCCAAGTCCCCATAGCAGAGGATATACACGCGAAAGAGGATCAGTAATATTGGCAAGAGAGCGTGCATTCTGGGTCATACTCAGTTGAACTACTATTTATCCATACTTATTTAAGGTTTTCCTCCATATTCATTATCATATACAGTACACTCAAAGAGCTCATCAATAAAATGCGGCGGTATTGGGAATATGTATTATGGACGTTGATGTTTTTTTTCTTTTTTCGTATTATTGGAACGTCACCAAACCCAATGACATTTTAATTTATTATATGGGAGCATTTCAGTATGTTTTTGTCAGAAAATAAATTTTCCGTGGAAAATGGGAAATGATTAATTTGTTTAATTGGCGATGAGGCAATGGAGAAAAATTTGTATGTATGTTGGTACAATAAGGCCGTCTGAAAAGCATTTTTGTGTTCCTATTCAGGTGGTTTATATTTTGCATAAAAGAGAAATTTCAGTCTACAATTTTAAGGTTTAAGGTCAGCCACTTGATCATAATCATAATGCACTGCGAATATAGTCTTTCTTAAGGCTAAAGTACACACAGTCAGTAGCTCATTAGTTTATTTACATGATTTGGTTGGTTTTTTTCTATTCGATTTTTTCCAAAACCACCAAAACACTGTTTGTGGAAAATGCTGTGATCCGAAGGACGGACCATCTTCGTTGAGAACTAAAAAAAGCGATTGCAATTAAGTAAATAATATCGTTCAGTATATGTTACGTTCCAAGACACACTACCAAAAGGCAAAATAGTCTATTTTTCCAAATTCAACACATTTCAAAATTCTTTCCCCTAAAACGCGAAAAGATCTTCAATGATCGCATGTTAAACATCATTTATTAAGCATATTGAATACTCATTTTTTCCGCTAAGAAGATTACCTTTTATGCATTTATAAAAGTATTAAAGCACCCACCCCAACGCATGGGCGTAGCCAGGATTTCGTTCAGGGGGGGGCAAGCCCAAAATTTTTGTCAACATCATGATTTTCTTGGTCTGGCTGGTCTAGCGGTTAGTGCGCGCACCTTCAGTGCACAGGGTCATGAGTTCGAATCTCACCGTGTTCCATGGTGTTTTCCGAACTCACGAGCTTGTGACGGACTATGATCTCACTCAGATGTTAAACGAGTACCCATTTGTGGGGATAAATAACACTGCTGAGCGTTATGCTGATCTCATTACCTCAACAAAAAGCAGATAAGATCTTGGAAATAGGATGTCACTAACACATCCTGCGGCCTTAATCCAATGTTGGATTGTCGCGCCTGTTATTTATTTTTTTATGATTTTCTTAGGAGGTGAAATTTCCGGCCGCAGAAATATTGTTAGCAAATTTTAGAGTAGCCTGGCTTGTGGTTGGATTGGTGCACAGGGTCATGGATTCCAGACTCACCGTGAACGAATTAATTTTATGATGTTTTTCGAACTCAAGACCTACGTTACGGACTATAATGTCGCTCAGATTGCAAACAAGTATCCATTTAGGGGATAAATAACATTGCTGAGCGTGCTGTTGATCTCAACACCTCAACAAAACAACAGTTTAGATCTTGGAAATTGGATCTCACTCAAACATCTGCGGCCCTAGTTTACTGGTGGACTGCCACGCATGTTATTTATTTTCGTTTGCTAATTTTAGAGTCAAATTTTTAAAATGGATATGAGAATGATTTTCTTCTGCATTCTGATTACATTCAACTGGCCTCCAATATCTGCCTTTTAGAGCGTAGTTTGTCTATTTTCTATTTTTTGCATCTCGGACTGCATATTCCACTTGCGAATTCAGTTTGTTGCGTCTGTCACTTGCTTCTTACCAAAGTAGCATCGTCTGAATATTTATAAATCCTTTATTGATTGAAATATGGTTAACGGTTTTAATAAGATTTCCTCTAAATTTATCAAAGTATTAACAGTGGCTAAATTTTATTGCTGGTATGATTCAGCTAGAAAATAAATTTTGATTTAATAGCTTGAAAGACCCGCTCTGTGGCTCACTTGGTTGAGTCGCACTCTACGATGCTAGTAGTCTAGAGGTCCGAAGTGGCTCGGCGTGGTCCAAAATTTCCGTACATGTGAATGGAAATTATAGTGCTTACAACATTAAATACACTCCGAAATGATATGCAATGTAACGTTGACTCGAAATTGCCTATAAATGGCTAAGTTAACCCTTCTGTCGGCACGAAGGTCTGGCCAGACCTTTGGCACTATATTTCGGTCAAAAAAGTATTGAAGATGAAATCGCAGCGACTTCAAACTTCATGATATCCTAAAATAATATGTTTAGAAGCATTTTACAAAAATTTGAAAAAATCGTTTGAAGTTTTGAGCATGTTTTTGACGAATTTCAATTTATAGTGCTTTTTGATACCCAATAGGTCTGGCCAGACCTACAGTTTTTCACCCTATTTTGCTCTAGAGGTTAAAAGTGAAAATATCATTTTCTTTTAAAATTTTCAAATCTATGATGTAATAATATCTTTAAAATTCAATTTGTACTATAAGCAATAAAAAATTCTGAGATTTTTCTTTATGAAGCCGTGAAGTTCGGAAATTGAGTATGCCTAATTTTATCATGTTTTATAACATCACCTAATCAACCGAGATATGATTCTAGGAAATATAATCCAGTTTTATTTCCTTTGGAATAGTAAGAACTATGTGTGAGTGACTTGCGAAATAGATTTTACCAATAAATTTACGAAAAATTTAGAATGAAATGATTTTCGGGCTTGAAAAACCCTATTTCTTTCCACCTAATTCCCTAAATCTGCAGAATAATATCGAAGTAAAATCTACCAACAAACCGCCAAATATTTCCCCAATGATATTGGAATCGGAAAATGCGATCAAACTTTCTACTAGATATACGCCATCAAAATACAAAAGCAAAAAAGTAGGAAAATAAGAGAATAACATTTGTACTAATACCACCTCAAAATATGCATATTTAAAAACGTTCCCAGTATATCTAAAAAAATTATATAAATCCTTTTATTGAGTAAAAATGCTAGTTAAGGGTTGGTAGAATGACTCTACGGATACAAATTTCACTTTTTCTAAAAAATAAATTTTTTTTCTCAGTAGGTCCAGCCAGACCTATTGGGTATAGAATATGCATATTGTAGTAGGTGCCGACAGAAGGGTTAACGCACCATGGCCCCACAAAGGGCTACACGGTACTGAGAAGAAAAAGAAGAACTTGAAAGATACTGAAATATGAGACCCCTTCTTTACAAGGTCCTTAACCATGGAAGGTCATGCTTATTTTTAATACGAAAAAGTCATTCTTCGTCGATTCGATGAGGCTCAACTTTGACGCCTCATACAAATCACCCTTTCTCAAAATATTTATAAAATTTGACAGATTTTCAATCGTTAGTTTATTTAGAATGGAAAAACATCGATTTTGGGGCCGATTTTTATGAGTTCGAAATGCAATCTTCCTAAAATAAGGAAGAATTTTGAGCCATTTTCCTGATTTGTCCTAGTAAATATTTTTTTTTTTCATAATATTTGAAAAAATAGGTCCCACATTTCAAAAATAAACATATTTGTTACGAGCTAGTTGTATGGACACAGACTTATCGTCGAATCGACAAACAGCCATAAGAAATACTGGACTTCTAAAAGTTACACAAAATTCATCCTTCGTCGTTTCGACGACGCTAATTTATAAAAATCCAACTTACCCTGCTTACTTCGTCTAGCCGCAATGTACCCGCCAAGTAGGTACATCGGCACGGTAAGTGCTGTACGAAAACTTAGCTCCAAATAATGAGAAGTGTCACGAAAAATGGGATACATTTGATGATGCGTAGTCGATTCGACGAAGTATGACCTTCCAGGGCTAACAAAGCAAAGCTGTATACCATTTGTCACTCTTTCAGTTGAATTCCAACGGTTGAAATTGTGTACTCCAGCTCAGAAGCCATGAAATGAAACAGGAAATATGGGATCCACGTAGCCACAGTAGCACACTCACAAGTGAAATGTGTGTGCTGGTACGCAGCCTCCGTCAGTTACGAGAGGCCACTCGCTGTCATCTATTTGTATGCGCCTCTTGACTGCAAACTGTCCCGATCATGGCTTCTCCGGCAGCACTTGGAGTTGCAAAAAAAGGTATCTGCTGCGCCAGCAGCAGAAATTTTTTAACCCTAATTTACTAACAATACGTAAAATTGACGTGTTCTCTCACATTATACTGTGTACAAGCTGTTCCACGAGTCTGGTTGACTACTCACTGCAGCAGTGCTTTCCTCAGTTAGTTGTTGTATGTCCATATGAGTGGCAGCATCCTATCTGTGGTCTATGGCGGTAAGCTTAGCAATGTTCTAGATGCTACTACCTATTTGACGTGTAAATAGTAATACCAATAGAAAATAGCATGTAATTTATACGTCTTGTTAGTAATATAAGCGCATTTTCCGAGAGCATATTTTGGTCAAATAATTTTTGTCTGTGGCACTGAAAGATGATAAGCTCGGTAAAATATGTAAACTGGGAAAGCGACTGTAGGAAAATATGAACACGTCAAAATTACGTGTTGTTAGTAATAACGCCCTAAATGGTCATGTTAGTATTCCAGGGTTAAAAATATTGTATAGTGCAGCGATTTTTTTACTACATCGATAAGGATTTTTTCTCATCTTCATCGACCAGGGAGGGGCGGTCGCCCCCCCCCCCCCTGCCCCCCCTGGCTACGCCCATGCCCCAACGTCTTTTCGAAAGAAAATATATACCTGAAAAAGTTGTACATTTTGCGATTTTAATAGGTTTGTGCAGTCGATATTAAAAAAGTTACATTTTTCTTTATATTGTTTTCGGGTGCTATGCCAAAAAGTATCCTTTTGTATGACCTCTCTAACTATACCATCGTCTTCAAGAGCGCTTTTCAGCAACCGTCGGTCGTCCTGCTGCACCCACTTCTTCATATTTTGCTCTCGCCATACGAGAGTCCAATTTTCAGGACTTTTTTACACAATATACAACTTATTTATGCACCACTTCGCCCCCATTATAAGAAGCTGTTAAGAGAATTTTTCCACTTCTTGGCGCTGTTTGAGAAGTCATCATTCATTTTAGCCTTTTTGAACTTTCTTGGCCCTCATTTCGAGAGACGCGGAAAGGAAAAAGTTATTTTATGTGTTGTCCGTTTTTTTTTTGTTTTGGCGCTCGTTGATGTTGATTTTTTTCCTGTTGCGTCGTACACACGTTCGTCTATATTGTAAGTTATCAAAACTTTCGCTTAACAGCCACTTTGTTGTTCTGCGCTGCACTCATCTGACAGGACTTTTGCGCTTGTGTTTTCCTTATAAGACTTATCGTTTCGATCTTCCTAAGATGTAAAGTCGGCCATCCTAATCCCTTTTGTTTCTTGAAGAAGAGTGTAAAAGTGTAGGTGCGTTTGTGTATGTGTGTGTGTGTTTTTTTCTCCTTGTGCTTATTTACTGCATTTCATTTTGGAATTGAAGAGTGGATTGGCGGTAATAAAAGTTTACACACCAGAGGACTTTTTGTGCGCAAACTATACGATAGGATGAAAATTAATTATCAAGTTTACTGCTAAAGGAAGTGTGCAACTGCTACTTTGTTAAAGATTAGAAGTAGAAGATGCAATGTGCGAGTAACTTTAATTTATATATCTGGTTCACATGATTGTTGAGTGACGGGATGGTTGATTATTTCAGTGGCTTTGATATCTTACAATTTATTATTTCAACCCAGCTCTACTACAGCTTAAAAAATCAAATGACATTAAGGGATGATGAACACTTCAAGGCCAGTCAATATATAATAGGAATTATAGGTTAGAAAACGCTTCGACCTTATAAATATTATACCAAATGTAAATGACAGTTCTCTGTTCTCGTCTTCGAATTTTCAATGATTGACGCTTAAAAGTGTCAATTGTCAAATTTGAAGGTTTGACGTTTCAACTTGTCAAATCTGACAGTTATATTTGTAAAATTTGGCTAAATTTACGTAAGAAATGTCAAAAACTGACGCGAGCGACGATTGTAATTTTGTGGTTCTAAAATATTTCAATAGTTTACCCAGATGTCGAAGCCGACTTTTGCGTTAGTTTTTTAGTGCATGCGCATTCCAAATTCATTAGTTAGAGTAGGTAATATCATCATTTCACGTGATTTCTATGGAAATACCGTCCAATTTTGAATGATCGTCAAAACCAATTTGCTTGGTGGTACTCAGTTGAGATTAAAGTCTCCCAAACCGATTTTTGACATTTCGCCAGGGTAAACAATTCAATTGCACTTTATCTCACAGGGAGAAGATGTATGAACGATCATGCCGCGAATCAAAATTTATTTCAAATTTAGTGGATAAAAATCAAAAGCAAGTCTACACGGCACATTTTTCAAGGGAGACATAAATGGAAGTTTTCGCTCGGTGAACATATTACTCACCTTTAACGAGAAAATTAAAAAAAAAAGACTATTATCGCTCATCAAGCATTATTCGAGAAAATTAAAAAAAAAGACTATTATCGCTCATCAAGCATTATTCCGCTCCCTGATTCTTTCGGTGCTATTGTAGGGGATCAGCACTTGGAAAGTTACCAAGAAATTGCAAAGTTTCTTAAAAACTTATCTTCGTCGAATCTTAAATGTTTTTTTTTTTTACTGAAAGAATTTCAAATTAATGTCTACATCGGGGCCAGCGACCGGCGCTCTAGCGTGAACGCCGCCCCGGGCAAGTGCAAAATTCACTGCCCCTGTATTTGACAAGAAAGATTCAAGATACTTTTTCCGCTCTTCGTCCTTGTAACAGTGTGTTGCTCCGAAACGATTTACATTTTAGCATTTTTATAAGGACACAATTATTCCTGGTCACTGTGGGCCGAGCCAACGCTCCAGTAATTCAGATAATAGAATCCCTACCCAATGAGCTACCCAAGGCTCAGCTATATACTATAGTATACACAGCTAGTATATAGTCTAGTTACTAGACTCTAGTATATGCTCCACTTTCATTCAGATTCTTGAGAGCAATTCAGCACAGTTCCGCAAGGCTTCGTATAGAGTTTGTTTGGAATTAAACAATTTAAATTACTATTGAGTTTATCTAGAGATATATTTTTCGCCATGTTCAATAAAAGATACAGATGGCACACGGGAACCTGGCTTTAAAACCGACGTAAGAAATCGAAAATTAATCCGAAAATATTTTTTCAACTAAAACGCTGCTCTGGAAAATTTTGCGCCAAAGAAAGGTGCTCATTTTCATTTTGAAGTAGTTTTTGATAACTTTCTTACACACTGCGCAAGCTATTAGCCGGATTTCGTCGCGGATGAATTTCCGAATGGTTGGAACATTCGCTGTTTATTTTCATTAATGCAGAGAATTCTATGAGAATAAAATCAGAGCTAGTTAAATCGGGAAAAACCTAACCAAAACCCGGTATTAGCATATTAGTGTAGTTCCGAGGTGATTTCAGATTGCAAAGTGTGGTAGAGAAATTTTTTTTTTTTTGTTTCTTATGTCTTTTTGGGTGCTGAGCTCGAATCCGGAGCTTCCCACCAAAATTTCGTTGCGGAACAGGATCAAAACCGCGAAAAAACTCCAAATTTTCGGAGTTTTCCCGTTTTTTTGTTTATAACTCCTAAAGTGTACACTTCTCCGAAAACCTGTCCATGAAAATATTAGAGAAAACATAACTGCGGGTCCAACGCGCCATTAATCATTAAAATGTGTTAAGCGGTATTGCTACAATTGATAGTCATTTTTTGGGGTTTTTTGCAATTTTGACCATGTTTTGCAACGAAATTTTGGTGGGAACTTACAGATTCAGGTTCTGCATTTCAAAATACACAATGTACAAGATAAATGCAACTTTTACGACCAAAAATGAAAAACCGTTCAATCTCAAATTTTTTTTCATAAAATGGAACTATGTTAAAAATGGCAAATTTAAATTATCCACTGTAGTAATACCGCTCAACAAATTTTTAATATTTATGTCTCTTTGGACGCGCAATTATGTGCTCTCTAAAATATTCATGGAGAGTTTTTCGCAGAAATAAATAGTTGCAGAATTAGGGGGCAAATAACGGAAAAACAGCAAAAATTTTAGGGTTTTTCACGATTTTGACCCTGTTCCGCAACGAAATTTTGGTGGGAAGCTCCGGATTCGTGCTTAGCACCCCAAAAAAACATAAGACACAAAAAAAAATTTGTCTCCACCACATTTTGCAATCTGATGTACTAGGTTTATCACGTAGTAACTACACTATACATTAAGAAACAAATTAGGGACTATGCGACTATTGCTAAAACCTAAACCACCTTGATCGAAATATGTCCTCTCAACTGTGGCGCAATCACGGGAGGGCCAAGGTGACCAAAGACCCTCCCAGAACCATGAATTGGGAAAGAAAAAATTGCAAAAAAGTTAGGGGTTTTTCGCGAGTTTTAATGGTCTGTCCAAGTGTCAACATCCATACCAAAATTTTAGAAACATCCTTGTGCAAAAAATGAGGCACACTAGTATGATCACGGGTAATGACGCCAGCCATCCTTAGACAAATTCAGATAAATAATAATCGGCGCGGTGGAGTGCGGTGTCACTATTTCTGCACCGGTAAAATGAATCAATAAGCATGTTATTGCTTTAAAAAATGTGAAGCTACGAAAAAATTTTCATCAAAAAAAGAGTGCATGCACTGAAACACTACCATAGCATAAATATGTAGTACCATCCCTACTCCTTGCGGTAGCAACATCAAATACCCAGTAATATGGAATATGTAGTGTGTAATATGTCAATATGGATGAATTTATCGCCCCTGCCTCTCAATGTTACAAGAATCTATGCAATTGCAAGGAAGGAATTCGCGAAGCGGGGGCGAATTTAAATTTAATTGATGCGCCAAGTGGGCCGAAGTTATCGAAAACGACTCCAAAAAATTAGTCATGAAAAAGGCAAAGAAAGAATTAGGAATCATGCAACGAGATACACTTAGAATCCTTAATTCTGGTGAATGGAATTGAATTTTCAACTGCAAAATTAGCGCATAATTCGTGAATAGGTCATTTTTTTTTAAAGAAGAAGCGTCGCAAGGACTTTAAAACACAACTTTCAAAAGAGAATTAATTAAACAGTTTGATATATAAATATATGTGATTTGGGGATTACCCGAAGCAGACCACTACTATTTGGGTCCATTTTCGTCCCCTTACAGTCATCAGTGATTTCCAGAAGTCGACTGATAATTATCGACTTCTTCCTTCATCACTGAGTCCCGTGTGATGAATATATCTTTGAAGCTAAGTTCCCTCATGGATTCCACACCGATTGTGGATTTGCCTAGTATCCTTAGCCTCCTACTACCTAGTGCTGTGTGCTGCCGTCTCAGCCTCTTCCAGACATAGTCTGCATACATCATCTTCTACGATTTTCATCTTAGATAGATGAGCTTTAAAATTACCATGTCCTGTTACTAAGGCAGTTATCCAACTTAAGCTGCTCCGTGTGTAACTGAGTACTTGTTTGGCTTTCCTCCCTAGTGGACTGGTAATTGCGTTACGAGCCTGTCTACAAGTGGATAGGCTTCGCCATCGTTGCCGATGGATGGAATCAATCCAGTCATGTATCCTGGCTTCAATCATGCCGTTTCCCAAAGCAATTTTGGGTTCCGGTCCTTGGAACTTTTCTGCTGATCCCTCTTTTGCTAAGGTATCGGCAAGTTCGTTCCCCAATGTACCTACGTGTCCTTTAACCCACATTAGCGTAACTTCGTTGATTGAAGCACACTTATTGAGCTTCTGGACACACTCCAGTACCAATTTTGAATTGATGTTGGATTGCTGCATGCGCTTGATCACCGATTGGTTGTCGAGTGCTATCAGAATTTTCTTCCCTAGTATCCCGCCTTCCAGAATATGATCCAGCGCGTGCAGCAGTCCAAGCATCTCCGCCTGATATACCGATACATACTCTCCTAGGCGAAGTGAGCGTGCAAGGTTTAGCTCCTCGGAGTATATTCCAGCCCCCGCTCTTCCGCCCATGAGAAAACCATCAGTAAAAATAGCAACATCACGTGGATACTCCTCGTGTATCTCCATCCTCTATGAGAGTGATGTGATGTCTTTCGACTACCCTACATCTTCTCATACCATCCAAAGGCATATGAGTCTCCCTGACATTATCACGAACAATATCAAGGATCCTCTTATGACCACCGTTGCTACCAAAGTGATGCCAAGTGCCATCTCTTACCATTCTTATTGCTGTGAGCGCCGCAATTTGTTTTATAAACAGATCCAGTGGCGGTAATCCCAGTATAAGCTCCATAGCATGTGTTGGCGTAGTTCTCATTGCACCACATATGCTTATACATGCTTGCATTGAATCCCATCCAGCCGTTGCCTAGTAGTTTTCTGGCTACCCTTGGGCCACCAGACCACTGCTGCATAGGATAGAACGGGCCTAACCATCATTGTATAGATCCAATGTGCCGCTTTTGGTGATATACCCCACCTATGGCTCAAAAGTATTTATAGCACTCCTGACACCATTTGAAGTTATTATCCTCTCAGCTTCTTGTCGTCCGGTCGCCCCTACCAATTTACAGGTTTGAGTCCGCGGATTATTTGACTTGAAGCTTCCTGGAAAATGGACTTCCATAAGCGACTGCAACGTCTCCTCCATTGTTTCCGTCATAGTTCCATCCGCCTTTCGGATTAGTCCCATTTTAGAAACGCTGTCTTTCGAAATCATGTTCTGTAATCTGCATACATCGGATGAATTCCTCATATTCGAGCAAAATTCCCTCCACGAATTCCTTTTACGTGTACGTAGAGTCTTCTTCAGCTCTCTCTTTTTATCCTTATATAGATCCCAAGAGCGAGGGGTCCTCTCTCTCATGTACCTATTAAACGCTTTCCTTGTCTCTTTCTTCATAGATTCCAATTCAGTGCACCACCAGGGTGTTGGCTCCTTTTCATCTATGATTGTAGCGGGACAAGCCAGTTTGAAAGAGTGAGTTATCGCAGAATTCATTTGTTCCACCGATCGCTCTATCTCAATCGTGTTATTAGGTATTTCCCCTGAAATTTCCTCGATCTGTTCCAATAAACACATTTCATACTTAGTACGGTCCGCATTCCTTGGCACTCTAATACGTTTGTTTTCGCTACTCGGTTTCGTGCCATACAGAATTTCAAACTGAATAGCCCTGTGATCAGACCTGGTTAGTCTGTCCACTACTCTCCATTTGTGAATTCTGTGCAGCATTTTGACAGAGCTCTGGGTAATGTCTATCACCTCAGCCCTTCGCGCATCAACGAAGGTGGGAGCCACCCCTGTATTAGCTATTAACAAGTTGTATCTTTCAACAAATTCCAGCAGCTGCTGTCCTCTGATGTTGTCATCTGTGCTGCCCCACACAGTATTATGGGCGTTGGCATCACAGCCTAATATTAGACCTATACCTCTTTCTTTACAGTATTTTACCATGTTCTCTACTTCAATTGAAGGAGGTGGTTCTGGTGAGTCGTAAGGGAGGTACGCCGACGCGATTATAAATGGTCCTGCCCCACTTCCAATCATTACTGCCGTAAGATCGGGCGAGCTTAGATGAGTCATTTGTACCGCATGTACACCATGCCGCACCAGGATACAAGTCCTTACCTTTCCACACCTCTGTACATAGTATAGATTGGCGGACTGATGCGACAAACCCCTAATTTTGTTTTCCTTGGTAATCCAGGGTTCCTGTATCAATGCAATGTCGAGTTTTTCTTCCTCAAAGCATCTCATCATCATCGCTGATGCTGATATACAGTGATGAATATTCAACTGACACACATTCAGTGTTTGTTTGATAAATAAAAAAACCAATTTAATGCGTTATTTAATTAATTGAGTTTTTTATTTACCTAAAATAAAAAACATATTTCGCCGTCTCTAAAAAGATGTAAAATGCTTTTTGTGGGTGTCAATTGGTTTCTTGCCTTCCGAAATTTTATTTCGTCCCTTGTTATTTCATCTGTAATTTCTAGGGTTTCCTTTCGACTAAATGCATGCTAATATTAAATTTGTTCTTTTGCAATTTTATTTTATTCCAGCGCTAGCCAAAAAGCTGAAAAGTGTGGATCGACCTTCATATGGAGTATGCAGAATACTCCGAGCCTGTAACCTCAAAACACTTAAACAAAAAATCACGATACTATGTCGTCTGACTGAAGTTGCGAGAGATTTTGGAAGAACCAGTTTCCCGCAAAATTGGTGCCACGTTTGTTTGTTGCCAATCAACCACACACCCTAATCGTGTGACTACCTCGCAGTAGTATTTGGCATTGTTCAAACGCAATATGGATCAATTTTTGCTCGATATCGTGGATTCCTCAGAATACACCGGAGACCGAACAGGAGTCAACAAACAATAAGTAGGTTTCTCGGGGATAATCCGCGCTAAAAAAGACCAAAGCTCCAATAAAGTCGTTTTCTTTGTGCTTCCTTCAAAAGGGTAAAACAATTAATAGTGAAAATCACGTCAATTTATTGGATAAATTTAATCGGGATTTTAGAAAAAAAACTACAAGAAAAATGTTATTTTTCACCGAGACAATATAGTAGTGCAAACATGTGTTTCCATGGGAAAGCTTCATGCATTTGAATTTCCTTATGGAGTTCTTTGGAATCCTTGTACCAAACTTATGAAATAATGACCCGGTGGAAAGACATTATTATTTAAACGATGAAATTATCTACCGATCAAATATGTACGTACATATTTTGATGACCTCAACAAATCTTAATTTTTGAAAGCAATAAAAAAAAATTGGAGAGACGTTTGGCGAAGTATATAAAACTCAAAGGAGACTACGTCGAAAAACAAAATGATTGCTCATGTTTTTCACTAAAAAGGTATGTGGGTTAATATAAGCCACCCTTCTATAAAAAATAAAATGTTAAAGACTTAAGCGAGCAACTCTTGTTCTAGCAAAATTCATATACAGCGAGTTATGCCTATCCGAAATGAAGCAGAAATACCCTTTTTATTGCATGGGGATTTTAACAACGTATTGTAAACATATTTATATATTTTCTATCCTAATATTGGCGCGATGTCATAACATAGGTAACAAAGAAAATAAATGCATAAATGGATTAATTAGAATTCCTAGTATCAGAAGTGTAAATATACTTCAACACATCAAACACATCCACTCCATAGGTCACCTTTCGTAAGCCTAATGTATTCAAAGGCTTTTCTAAACAAAACCATCTATACTGCATCGCCGTCATTAAGCCACAAAGTCACTTTGGCTTGACCCGAAATTGTCGCCCTTTCGTCAGACAAACAATGCAACAACAACAAAAAAGAGTCTTCCTTTATTTCGAAAGTTAGCCACAGCACGATACTGTGTATGGTGGACGAACAATCTCCTAACACTACACTGCAAAAGGATTAGCTCAGACACTCTCTAAAGAAATTCGAGAGAGAAAAAAAAACGAAACGGATTGCACATTCATTCTATTGTCCATTTGTTCGCTGTCAATTCAAAAGAATATAGTGACGAACAAAAGGCTTATTTTGTCCGGAAGTACGACTGTCTGTACGGAATCGTCGTCATCACCTAGCTCGAGAACGATATGTCTCCTCCATCCATTGTATTTTGCGCTCCATGGCAGCATCAGCATTTGATCTGAGTAGAGAGTCGAAATCGTGGGATAGCAAGTGGTCAATCATCCAGATCGTAGTACATTCCCATCCATTGAGTCTTTTTCGGGGTGTTTGGTATACTCGTATGCCAAACGTACAGAACGATGAGGTTGTCCATCCATCCATCCATCTATCTTCTGCCTATTCCGCAGTCTATCTGACTGATATGTCGCTGTTGTTATCCATGGACCTTTTATTCCATCATCATCGTGTTGAATGCATTGTTGTTACCGAATATGTATGAAGAAGGGGGAATGCACAGATAGGTTGGTTGGCCATATAGTTTCTCTATCTGCATATGGATAGGGGTGCAGTCATCGGATCCAATTGAATTAATGCTGTTGTCGGTGTATACCCTCCAACTCATGATTATACGAATGGGATTGGAAAAACAGTACGCGGCTAGGAGATAAGTGAATGGGTTGGAAGAAGTGGAACAGTGTTCAGGCAGAGAAAGCGCGAAAGCAAACCAATGGACGAATAACGAAATCAATTGTAATTACAAATGTCAACAGTCCGTTCTATCAGCACTTGGCATTATGTACACTCGACGCGGCAGCTTATTATTGCACCTAATTGAGTGAATTGATTGATGTCCGAGAGGGTTAGATTGGTACTCTCGTTTCCGAAATGATCATTTCGACTCTACTATGTCTGTCCCAAGCGGTGACCGTCAAAAATCATGACAATGACACACCAGTACTCAGTTGTACGTACATATGCGACAAGTACCGTGAATTGTTAAAGGTTCGAAATATTTCAGTCATACATAAATGTATCAGGAAACAACCCCGAGAGTGTTCTACACGTATCATCATCAGTAACATACCATAGACACAAAATTCATATGGAGTTCGAGTTCCACACATCCGACATTGCGGACTAGTAGTGAGCAAAATGCATATACATACATTCTCGCGTGTATTTCACATAAATGTTAAACGTAGTGGAGGTTTGTGATGATTGCATTTGTTTATCAAGTGAGATTGAGTTTTAGTCGCCGCCGGCACTAATAGTAGTCGGGCTCCGCTCTTCCATCCCTTTCGACGAGACTGAAAGCAAGCTGACAATGAAGGGTTAAACGAGATATGCCCTCTGATACATGCATCGGAATGCTGGTGACATTGTCCATCAGATGATATGAAAGGCTCCGCCAAAGGCGTGATTTCCTATATTACTTTGGCCGTGGCATTTCATTGATGATATGATGTCTATTCGGAGAATTATTACCGCACCAAACTGTCGATTTGTGGAAGACTTGACTATTTGGCCCGAGAGAAAGTGTCAATCTTGACATGTAATTAAAGGTACAATTATTCCATTCAAGTCATCTGTGGTCGTTGGTTGGGATCAGTCAGTTGAAATCGATTGAACCCAATTGCAGTTTTTTTCCCAATTAGCATATTTACAGGCACAAAAACTTCTTTTCTGTATTTTTTACAACGGCGAAGTTCTTAAGATTCATTAATATTAATTTTAGGATTTCGGACACCTTTGGTCTATTTTTTTTATCTGACGAGACTATTCTCTTATATTTAATGCTAATAGCGCATAGTTGTTGCTCTGAAATCGGCATATGCCATATGAGATTCCGAAAAAGGCATACAAAGGTTCAGCGCCCCTAGCACTTTACATCGTGGAACTGGCTGCCGTAGAAGCATTTTATAAAGCCAACATGCGGTCCAGGTGGGATTTGAACCAATGCTCCAGTAATTAAGAGAATAGAATCTCTATCTACTGAGAACAACAGCTCAAATAGTGCATGTAGTGGATACAGGTTGCTGAAAACCTGTTTCTCTATCATTCAGACTTTTAAGCACAATTCACCACGTTTAGCAAGGCTTTATAGAGAACTCATTAGAAATTTAAAAATTAAAGTTTAGTAATGAGTTCCTCGAGAAATATACAGACTACACACAGGAACCTGACTTTTAAACCGACCTAAAAAATCGAAAATTAATGCAAATATATTTAAAACTAAAAAAAAATGTTGCTCTGGAAAATCCAAGTCCTCTTGTGGATAGGCTCCTTTTATAGAACTTGAATTCATGTCAATTTCATAAAAAAAATGCATTAGCCGTGTATGTGCGGTTTTAAAGAAAATGAGGTCAGAGATAGTTACATGGGGGGTACCTAGCCAAATACCGATACATATTAGCATGTTCGGAAAACAAATTAGGGAGAACAACGATTGCGGCCCTGACAGTCTGTGCTGTTTGCTAAAACTGCGTCAGCAATACTCCAGAACTTAGGCGGGAACCTTGGTTTTCCTGGCTGTCCCGACTTGGTATTTTTTCCATGGATATAATTAGTTCCAAACCAATCTGATATCCAAACTTCGTGTCAATTCGGAAAAATACATAGTACCCCAGGAAAATTGGCATTTCACTTCAGAAAAATTAAGGGAAAGCTGGATTTTTGCATGAGCCTTCCTTTCGAGGTCCTAAACAAGACCCTAAAAGGCCCCGTCTCTACGAGTGCCGCTAGCAGTGCTACAGAGGGTCAAAGACCCTCCAAAACAGGTTTTTCTGAATAACTCGATAACGGTAGCATATACACAAAAGTCGTGTAAGGGCTCTCGTCCACTACAAGCGTAAACTTGAGCGGCGCGGCGCTCCAGCGGCAAAGCTTTCACAAAATGTGCGAAAAAAAGCTTTTACTAGTAAAAGGTATAAGCACACACAATATTCAGAAAGCTTTTCCATTGTATTGAATGGAATTTTTGTTTATTTTGCATAGTTACGCCATATTTTGCTTGGTTACGCCTTTAAAATTCGGAAAAGCTTTAAACGCGGGAGCGCCGCGCCGCTCGAAGCAGGTAATGGACGGCAGGCGTAAGGCAAATTTGAAGCTCTTGTGCTTTTTCAATAAACAATGGAAATACCGAATACGTTCGGGTACTCCTAACTGTGCCAGGAGGTCTAACGGTATTTTAACCAATGTATCACAAAAATCTCTATAACGGTAACACGTACTAAGAGATTTTGTATGGAAAATTTGTAGCGTATGTAGTTTTGAATAAAGCGGTCAAATTTCATATCAATACGTGCAGCCTTAAGGGCGCTATGGGGGTTCAAACCTTAAAAAAATGTGTTTTTTGGGGTTTTTCGTGAATGGTGCTACGACACGGGGGAGTGTACTCTATGGTCTTCTCGGCAAAACTTGTAGCTTCTGTGGCTGTTAGTAAGACGCCAAAAGTCCCCAAAGATGGGAGCCCCCGTAACGAAATTATGAGGCTCCAAAGATTCAATTAAACTGTTTTTGGGGAATATCTCTATAACGGTAACGTGTACCGAAAACTGTTATATGGCGAATTTGTAGCTTATACAACGCTTAACTAAATATCCGAATTTCAGATCGATGCGTGCAATGCCAAGGGCGCTCTGATGATCAGAACAGTTCAATAACGGTACTTCGCGGTTTTTTGTTACCTCTTTGACCCCTCATAGCTTCGTTGGCGGGGCTTGCATAGATGAGTTGTTTTGGCATTTTAAGTTGAGGTTACAGAAGCAACAAATTGTTATAGGCCTCCCTCCCGAATGCGTTCCCGTTTTGAAGAAATTCACGAAAAACCGAAAAATACCGTTATTGTACGGTTCAGACCCTCATAGCGCCCTTAGTATTGCACGCATCGATCTGAAATTCGGATATTTAGTTGAGCGTTGTATAAGCTACAAATTTGCCATATAACAGTTTTCCGTGGACGTTACCGTTGTAGAGATATTCCCCAAAAACTGCTTAATTGAATCTTTGGACCCTTATAACTTCGTTAGGGGGTCCCCCATCTTTGGGCACTTTTGGCGTCTTACTAACAGCCACATAAGCTACAAACTTCTCCCAGAAGACCAGAGACCACACTCCCCCGTCTTAGCGCCATTCACGAAAAAACCCAAAAAACATATTTTTTTAAGGTTTGAACCCCCATAGCGCCCTTAAGGCTGCACGTATTGATATGAAATTTAACCGCTTTCTTCAAAACTCTATAGGCTACAAATTTTCCACACAAAAGCTTTTAGTACGAGTTACCGTTATAGAGATTTTCTTGAAAATTTGTTAAAAATACCGTTGGACCTCCTGGCACCGTTAGGAGTACCCGAACGTATTCGGTATTTCCATGGTTTATTGAAAAAGCACAAGAGCTTCAAATTTGCCATACACGACTTTTTTGTGTATACTACCGTTTTCGAGATATTCAGAAAAACTTGTTTTCGAGGGTCTTTGACCCTCTGTAGCACCGTTAGCGGCACTCGTAGAGACGGGGACTTTTAGGGTCTTGTTTAGGACCTTGAAAGGAAGGCTCATGTAAAAATCCAGCTTTCCCTTAATTTTTCCGAAGTTTGGCCAAAGTTTTGTTCAAATTTCCTGGCGTATAGGTGTTTTCACTAATATTGAAATTGAATCTCACCGCCACACTGATAAGAGAATACTAACTAGCTTTGACTTTCCAATCTGTATAGCAGTATCAATATTTTAACGTTAAATCTGATATAGTACCAAATTAAGTATTCTTTTCTGCCCCGCTTTTCAATATCCCGTCACATATTGAAAAGCGGGATATTGAAAAGTGGGATTTTGAATAAGCGGGTTATTGAAATGGCGGGATTTTGATTAAACGGGATTCTAATTGAGCGGGATTTTTAATTAGCGGGATTTTGAAATGGCGGGATATTGAATGTCGGGATTAAAAAAAAAAAAAAACGAGAATATGATGGGCTGGATATCGTACCCAACCCATCCAGGAAAGGATGAGATCGGAACACTACGTCATAGGGCTGTTATAATAACCAACCCCAAAAAAAATGCTTCTAGTAAAGACCACCTTTTTTCGTTTAAACCAATCTCAACCAAACTTCATCCAAGTGTGTTCGTATTAAATAATCAAAACATATCCAGCAACGTATGAAATCGGAACACTACGTTATAGCGTTGCCATACAAACAAAACTCTGAAAATTAGGTTCTTCTAAGAAAAACTTTTTCTTGTTGAACCAATCTTAACCAAACTTCACCCAAGTGTATTCCTAAAAAAGCCTCAAAACATATCTATAGGAACGGATGAAATCGCAACTCGTTTTGGGTTGTGGTGGAAATTATTAACACAAAAGGACCTTTACTTTCATTCAAGTGTGACGAGTATTAAAATTTCGGCCGCGCCCAAAATTAGCCTCGGTTTCGTTTTTGTAGTGTTGCTTCTGGGATCTTGGATCGACTTGGCAGTAGTTACTGCTAGCTCGGAAGATAATGATGTCCACGTGGAAACGGTAAACTTGACTTGGGTGCAAGCCAAGAGGATTCAGATTCTGTTGACTTATTAAATATATATCCAGAAATCAACTTCTAAATATAGTCTTACCAAAGTCTAGTCATACTACATTAAGTCAATGAAAGAATAATCAAGAATAAAAAAAAACATTATTCCTCTAAAAATAAATCGAGTAGTTTCTTCTTAATTATGTATACCGCAACTCCTCCACACAGTCATCTACATCTCAGTGCGTCTCGGTATCTTTCATCGTCGACCGTAACCTTGCCCCAAATTCTGTAATTTTCCCAGCAATTATTTTTTTTGTCGCCTTGACACGCCATTTATTAAATATTTTTTTTTTGATGGCAATAATTTTCGCCCACGTCTCGGGCCAAATGATTGATCTTACCGAAAACGCGATTCCAATCAAATTAAATATAATAAATCGGTTCATATTGATCTGAAAAGCAGATTGAAAAAGAGAATAAGTTCTCGTTGACATCATTGATTTTGATGTGAGTCTGAGTCCTTATCAGAACATAGCGATCATCACGTCGCGTCGTCGTGTCGACCGACGTGGTCGCGCCTCCATGCCATTCCATTCCCACTATCAGTAAGTCAATTTATTCAGAACGAGTGTATTTCGGTCAATTGACTTATAATTTCACTTATTGTCAATGTCAACAGAACATTTCGTAATTTTACATAGACAGCTTGACGAAGGACAATAATAATAATCATCGCAATATCAGCAAATGTGCAGACGTTGCTGGCCATGTCCTTGACAGAGTCATCATCCGTTTCTGTCTAGATTTTCGAAACTGAGAGGCGAGCAAGTTTAATTGAAAGGAAAAATTGAAAATGAATAAATATATACCCTGGTACACAGATGGTAAAAAATTGCAAAATCATTTTCAATATCTATTGAATAAAGACGTTAGTTAGTCCCATTTTCTCTGAAAATGTAATGGCTTTTAATAAAATTAAAGAATTTGGATTTTGCGCTCGGTTTAGAAGAATTTGAATGACGTAATTCAATTTAATGGAATGGCAAATTAGAAAATAAAGGAAAATCTCTAAAGCGTTACATTTCAACAACAATTCAATTTCAATTTGAACAAAATGCCATGCATGCCAAATGTGTCATATGTATATAATAAATTTCTAATTTTAAAGTATAATCCTCACCTAAATTACGTCAAAAGCTCTCTGATTCATTGCCGCAAAAACACCACAAACTTTTGTCAATTTTGATAGATAATCTGCTTTATAGAAAATATTGAAAATTCTATGAATTAATAGATTTTCAATATTAAACATTTCCCTGTATTACGTACACAATTTTCCACGATTACCATTTTAATCACTGAGCGGTAATATGATGCACAAACCCCGGGGTGCAATCCTTAATTGATTTTTGAATTAATTAATATTCATTTATGTGGTTCCGGTGCTGGCCTTTACAATCTATGTATATGTGTGTATTGCAGTGTTAGTCCTCACGTTGAATCCTTCGGCATTTGATGGTCAATTGCATGTATAACAAGCAAAGATTTCTGTAATTTGACCAGCAGAAAGACTGTTATGAACGAACGTTAGTGTTAGTGAATTCGGTATTGAACAGCCATACTGGCCTTTGATGGTGTTGAAATTGATGATACCATTATCATCATTTCATATTAAATCCTGTTTTGCTTATGGATATAATTCAGTCAGTTTAATCATCCCGTTTTCAAATATTTTGATCACCAAAATTCAACGTGAGAATCCGATGGTTGTATACATATATATTTTTCGACCTTATATGAAATGTAGTATGTAGTATGGAAATTGTCCTTCTCTAATCCAGGACATGAGCTACCATATGGTTAAAAATAGGTTTCGCAGGATATACAAACACTTGCGGGATTTTTGTTGTTTTTATCGGTTAGCTCGTACCATTTACAACAAACACGGTCATTAGGATGAACTAATGAGATTTTCAAACCAAATTAATTTTCGGCAATGATTAGGTTTCGCCAAAAGTGATTTGTAATGGTGGCGTATGATTTGGTACGTAGGACGACGGCACAAGTCGATTTTATCGGTTTTTAATGAAATTATTATGCGGCCGAGGTTCAAACTCTTTAGCGGTTCATATACATATACTACATATACATATATGTGCAATTTACGGTTGAATGAGATTTATGAAGCTGATTGATTGACAAGCGCACCAATATAAGTAGGACATGGCTCAGGATGGAAGTGGCGGGATTTATAGGGCAATTTGTAGCTCATATATTCCATATATAGTAGTTGACCCTTTAAGAAGTGTATAGTCCCAATGACTCATCTGTCTTTTGATTGCGGTGACTATCTTATTTTTGTGAGCGTTCGGCGGTTGCGGTTTGATCGTTCTGTAACTGGTTTACTGTTTTACATTCCACTTTACACAAGGGCATTGTGAAGATTTCGAAAAAGATGATTATAATTTTTCGAAAGACGAAGTATTACCAAAATAGACTTGACTAAAAAAGGTGTAATCTTGAATTAATTTATTCAAGACAACTCTTCAGCTGCTACTATCCTTCCAAGAGAGCGAAAACGTTTAACTTGCTCAATGTTTGCCAGCTTCGCCAAATTCCCAAACAAAGTAAAATGAGTTTCAAACGAATCAGAATATTTGATTCTAAGTTGTCATTCGAAAATAGAGAAAACTTAACAAACATTTCCAGGGGGCGTCAGGCATTTCAGACATTACAAAGGGGCAAAGAGTGCGAAAGGTTGGGAATCACTGTTTTAGTGAGAAAATTGAATAATGGGACACCCTCGAATTTCAATTCGAAAAAGCATAATATTAATTTGAAAGTAGAAAGTAGAATAGTTCAAATGGAGTCAGTTATGATTTTAGAATAGCTTGGCCATGATTTAATTATGAATTGCGAAATATTTTTTTTTTTAATTAATCCTTAAAAAATATTCAATACTTGAAATCTTCGCAAATCTAAATTCTAGCCAATTGCAATTGTGGAAAAATGTCTAAAATAGTAATTGTGACAGTTGTCGGTAAATTGTAAGTTATTAGCAATATATGTACATAACTACGTCTAGGGACCGGTTGAAAATAATAAGAAACCAGCCCGAGGCTGATTTCGGGCGCGGTCAAAATTTGAATACCCGTCACATTTGCATGATACTTAAGCTTCTTTTGCGTTAACAATTTCTACCGCAGCCCTATGACATAATGATCCGATTTTATCCATTCCTAGATATGTTTTAAGGCTTTACTAGGAACACATTTGGGCGAGGTTTGGTTAAAATTGGTTCCTAAGAAAAACGTTTTTCTTAGAAGAAATTAATTTTCAGGGGCAGCCGCATGATCCCATAGTTCGATTCCATTCGTTCCGACATATATACAGCGTACACTAAAAAGAAACTTGTGTAGCAAATTTCAGCCCGATAGCTTCAAAACTGAGTTTGCGTTGCAATAGACGGACAGACAGACAGAGAGGCAGACAGACAGACTGGCGGACATCGCTCAATCGATTTCTCTCGTCACACTGATCAATAATATATAAACTTTATATTGTCGGAGGTGCTTCCTTCTGTGCGTTGCAAAATTCATGACAAAGTTAATATACCCTTTCAGATAGTGTCGGGTATAATAAAAAATAAGTTACAAATAGAAACTTAAGATGGGATAACCTGGCAGTTGTTGCCATACAGATACCGACGCCATAGAAGCCATTCAAGTTTATATACTACCCAAACTTATAATTTTGGCATAAAGGTCGTAGGATAAACTTTCCATTGGTTGGCTGCTCCTGATCTCTTCTAGCGAAAACAGGATAAGAAACACTGGTGGACGTTCAAACTGGCACAAATAAAAGAAAAAGAGGTGACGAAATACAAATTATACTCCAATCAACGGGGAGATTTTACCTTTGCAATAATTGGGGGTGTCTCAAATTATGTTATAAAGACAGGTGGGGTAAGTTAAAATCCAAGTTTGCATCACTTTCCCCGTGTGCTTCCGCCGCCATCTTGAAAAACCGGCCTCTTTATCATTTTTCGGTTTATAGCTCCTTGCCAGTCCATTAGAGCAAGTAATGTGCCAAGAAAATCTTGTAGAGCACAAAATTTCCTATAAATTTAATCTGATAAGTTTTACTCTACAATCAAAATTGACAGAGTTATAGCGCAAAGAATATGCTGAAAATTCCAAAAATCATTACCAGCAAATTTCAACCCATACTTGCAGAACTATACTAAATGCAGAGGAGGCTATGAGACGAGTACAATGCGTTTTTATACCCTATACCCATATGATAGTCTAGGGCAGACGTGTCAAACTCGCGGCCCGCGAGCCGCATGCGGCCCTCCTCGCAGTTCTGTGCGGCTCGCGGCCATGT
The DNA here is from genome assembly GCA_949715475.1 of Microchrysa polita. Classification (NCBI taxonomy): domain Eukaryota; kingdom Metazoa; phylum Arthropoda; class Insecta; order Diptera; family Stratiomyidae; genus Microchrysa; species Microchrysa polita. Next base: position 13,614,095 of record OX454415.1, on the reverse strand, counting down.
CGAAGCAGCACTATCTGTATCAACACAAAAATTGTGAAATTGGTACGAGTAAGGTGAACAAATTCAGAAGTTGAACTCAAGTCTACAAAGTTACTTAAACTCGTCAGTGTCTTATGCAATAATATTTTAGGATTTTTTCCCCAAGTACTGCCAACAATTGGAGGCTGGTTATTTGATTTTATAAGACAGCTCATCTTTTTTGCACAGGACAATACTAAGTCTCTTCGTGAAACTCTTCTGTCCCGAAATGCAGTTATTAAAAAAAAACTACGGATTATTGCAATTGGTGACTAAATCACCTGGATGTGAAACTCCAACATAATAATTAGAGCCCAAGTGCCTGAGTTTCAGACCTATACTTATCAAGCTGTATTGGTCCATGTTTTTTGGCTTATATGAAGATAGCCCTCCCACATTCTCAAATTACGCTGGTAACCATTTGTTCGTGATTGTTCGTCAATTATTTTCGTTTGTTTGTCTCTCATTATTTAATAATAGAAACTTTAAAATAAGGAGTGTGAACTTAGCCCGCCATCGCTAAATATGGTCGGATAAATATAAATTTGGTATCAATCGAAAGCCAGGCGTTTGTTCGTTGTTTTGGGCGTCTGTTCGTCCTGGAATCGCAAGGATTCAGGAGGAAAAACGGAGACCATTGCGTGTTTTTTATGTTCCAATTCAACTGGTTTGAATATTCTAATTCAACTGCTTTGAATATAAAAAACATGCAATGGTTTTTGTCTCGTCTTCTGTTTTTCCTTAATTACTCCTGAATCCTTGCGTTTCCAGGACGAACAAACACACAAAACAACCAACAAACGCCTGGCTTTTGATTGATACCAAATTTATATTTATCCGACCAAATTTAACGATGGCGGGCGTAGTTAGTAATACTCAGAATTTTAAAGTTGCTATTATGTATTAAATAATTGGACACGAACAAACGATTTTAATTGACGAACAAACGTAGCCGCCGCCGAACAAACGGTTACAAGCGTAATTTGAAAATGTGGGAGGGCTAACTTCACATAAGTAACTTTTTGACTCTATTAGCCACCTTTCTGCTGCAATTAATTTGTTCTGACTATTTTGCCTCCCAATGTTATTTCGGGCGACCTCAGATCACTGGTGCTAAACATTTTTTATCATCTGTCTGTCCAAAATTTGGCGCAAATCATGTAATTGTGGTTACTTGAAGATCAATCATATTTTCACGATTCCGTTCTTGTCTTAATTGTTTAATGTTCTTGAAGTACATTTTCGAAAAGAGGAAGTTCTCACGGATAATCCCGAAGCCGCGATAGTGATCCATAAACATATATTTTAAAAGTAATATTCTGTAATCAACTTTCGTAAAACGATTACATAAAAGTTTTTGAAATTTTCCTCCTGCGGCCCACTTAAACCTGAGGAGAGCCTTATTTGGCCCGCGCCAGGTTTTGAGTTTGACACCCATGGTCTAGGGTACCTATATTGTTTTTGTTACGCCGATATTATGTAACACCTCAAAGGAGCCACCGGAGGTATGGCAAAGTATATATATAAATAATCAGGGTCGGTCCCTGAATCGAATAAGCCATGTCTGTCTGTCTGTCTGTCCGTGTGTCTGTCTGTTAGCATGAGAGATAATGAAGCTAGCGATTTGAAATTTTGGTCAAATGTTTGTTTGGATAAAATCCTGGACGGTATTGAAAATGGGCCAAATCGGACCACGGGTTCCCCTACCTCCCATACAAACTACCCCTCCTTGATATTTTAATTCGACCAAAACTTTCGGTAGAATATCGCTATCGACTTGAAATTTTGATCAATTTCTCATTCTGACATATACTTTGAGTTGATGGAAAGTGGAGTAGGTCCGACTACCCCTACTCCTACTTCCCCTACTCCTTCTAGGTCTGTACAGGTATAGGGTATACACTGCAATTCGCACGATTAGAACTCGGTCTCGTTGTGAATTTGCAATTGGCATGATTTTTGATATTTTCTCCACTTTCTTGGCGCCACACTAGTTCTTGTGTGCCCTGATCTAAAATTGAAAAAAAAATCACTACGCAATTTAATTTAATGGCATAACTATGCAAAGTAAACAAAAACTCGATTTAATATAATGTAAAAGCTTTCAGAAAATGGTGTGTGTATTGTCTATACGATAAGACTAACCACTGGCTAAGATGTACGAGTAATAGGCCCTTCGAGTTTTATATATCGGAGTGTGTTGTGCGTGATTTGCAAATTTCATAGATGCATCTTCGCAGATTACATGAAGATTTTTGGTTTAATTTTAGCAGCGACAGCATGTGGTATCGTTTCTCGCATTTTACCTTTCGATGTGCAACTTAGCTTTTCGCTGAAGAAAATTGCTAGATCATATTTGCTAATAAATAATATTTTTCAAGGACAAACATCTATCTATCTATTTTTTGTCATATGCCTACATATTTGCACTTATAATGCCGGCAAAAGATATTTGTTGTAAAGCTTTTCAGTTAACCCTAGTCCTACCGACAAAAGTTTATTCTTATTTCTACCGACATGGGTACCCCTGTACCCAACTTCGATTTACCGCTAGATTCGATATGTTGAATGGATGCACGCATGTTTTTGAAACATTCTTGACTTTTAGGCAGTGTCTGGTGATTTCAAGGTGAAAATATGTCCGGTAGTGGGAAAAAAGGGGAAGTGCAAAGTACATATTAAAACGGTGAATATGAGTGCATCAACATCTGCATTAGAACCAGGCTCGATGCAATACGAGCCAACCGCAGGACCATCCAATCGATTGTATGAATCAGTTTATTTTTTTAATATTTTTATTTAATATACAACATATTAAAATGTAAATCGCCGCTGAACACCCGCAGTAATTCATTACCATGGAACGGAAAAGGGGGAAATCCACATTGAAAAGTACACATGGTCGTCATTTTGCTTATTGCCGCCATTTGTACGTTTTTTATTGATTTATTTTTGTACAGATTGACGTAAAATGAATTACATAATGTTGTCAGACGATAGCGACGACGACGGAGAACCTTTCGTTCCAACTTATGATAACGAATGGATGCCTCGTCTTCTTCGCAATCATTTCCAGAAATATCGCTTGCGTCTGATGTTGAGCAAGAATGTTTAGAAATAGAAACAAGCGATATTCGAATTCCCCCAGTGTCTTCAGTATTTACTGCATCCGATGGAATGCAATGGTTCGCCACTCCTCAAAGACCAGCAGCACAAACAAGCGGAATGAACGTTATTTATATACAACCCTCCTGCATCGAACCTTCATGGCTTTTGCCAGGAAGGGTTTTTTGGCAACTCTTGGCCGATTCTTGTTGGAAACGTGTGTGGTCCGCCCCGAAGATGCTTGTAACTCCCGTGTGCCATCCGGAATGGTCGCCAGTAGGACCACGTCAAAGACGTAGTCGACAGAGTGCACAGTAGAAACAACGTCCTAAGGACACTGGCCGGGAGCTCCTGGGGCAAGGACAAGGAAACTATATTGGTCACCTTCAAAGAGATAGGTAGAGCAATTCCCAGCTATGCAGCATCGGTGTGGTCACAAACCGTTTGTGACACAAACTGGAATAAGATCCAGGCATGTCAGAACGCTGGTCAACGCATCGCTGTCATGCACGTTATGTCGACCCAGGATCATCTTCATCAAGAAACCAGCATGTTACCAGTGCGTGATCACAATCTCCGTCTGCCTTTACAATATCTGGTCGCTTGCTAACGAGAGGATCACCCAAACCATCGTCTCATGCAGTGAAACTACACGGGAACAAGAACGGGAGAACAAAACCGGTTTTATATGAAAATTGAATTTTTCCTTGCCTTGCTCCTCTCGAATCTCTTCTAAAAAACCGGTTTTTCATCTTGTTCTTGTTCGGCGTGTAGACAGGCCGATGGACAATACTCCCACTCCACGACATTTCAGGAGTGGAGTCAGAGATCTGGAGAGAGACTTGCACAGATACAAACAAGTACCTCCGGAAATCCTGTATTGCATTTCACTCAATTCATTGAAAAAGTTAAGTGGGTACAGGTGTACCCGTGCCGATAAATATGTCATATCACACTTTTTTTCTTTTTTCTCTTAAGTAAATCGAACCAAAAATCTAAAAAATAGTTAAAATAGCCAAAAACCCTTTACTTTAAGATGTCAGAGTGATTCAACATATTTGGTTTTGGCAAATCGGAAATATTTAAATTTAAAGTGAAAAAGGTACATCTGTACCCCTGTTGGGAGGACTAGGGTTAAGATTAACACTTTTCTTCTTTGAAAATGGATAATAGGCATGTTTTTACATATTTGTACGTATCACGGAGTGTATCTAATTGACTTCACAATTTAATAATTTAATAATTTTCAACAATAGGCAAATAAAATAATTTTATTGTGTTATGAAAATTGAAAACATGATGGTTTGTGATTTGCGTAAATAGGAAGAAAACATGCACACAGTCGAACCGATTAGTCTGCACTTATGGCAACGATAGAATCAGAGGTGAGTATGTGAATCATTAGATAAGTATTAAAATATTGTATACATACATTCTACTTCCCAAGGATTTAAATTGTCCCCTACACTCAGAAAAATGGGCTCAGTAAACTTAAAAGTTTTTGTACCATTATTTTAACTGGACGGTCAGAGTAAACAGATGTAATAATTAATATAACTGGACGAAACCTATTGAGATATTTTGTATGGAATGAAATCTGTCGCGTAAATCCAACGGGACATCAGATTACGTTTTAATCAGTTTGTCCCATTAAATTATCTGAAATGATTAACTAATAATAGGATGGATCCCATTAAAACAGATAGAAAACTAATAAAATCAACCATATTGCCCAGAAAAAATGGATCCCGTAAAGCTAATAATTTCTGTCTTGTCTGTCTAACAGAGCGCAAAAGTAGAGACGTCTTCCGAAAAAAGACTAGTTGCATTGTTTTATATAACGCCCTATTGCATTAATAGGATAGACCTTTTAATTGAATTTCAAGCACATAGATGTATTTTGCAAGATAACCAACATCATGCTCCGTAGTCGAGATCGTTCGGTTGCCTCCCCGTGACATGGTAAGTTATAAAGAATACTAGCAAATCGAATGTTCAATACTCGGCCTGGCCAAAAATCGTGATTCTTGAAAAAATCCACAATGACGTAGCGTGGATGATAAAAATAATATAGGACTTACAAAAATAGTTCAATCAGATTACGAGTGAAACGAATTTTCTTTTTTATAGGTTTGATGAGATAAATGAGTCAACTATTAAAACAAACGGGTATTTATCGAGTGAAAGTAATGGTTCCTAAATTTTAAAAGTATGTAATCTGAATTTTCTTATTGACTAAAAATAATGGGACAAAATGATTAGTTTAATGGGATTTCCCATTGAAATTTTTCTGAGTGTAGCCAAACTACGCTCTTCTATTAAATTAATTTTTTGGCTAAAAAAAAATAAGCCTTGAAGAGCGGGCGCGGCGGTATATCATTGCTTCTAGGTTTTTACAATTTTGTTCCCCAATAAACTCAGATTAGACAGGTTTGCCAAAAAGATAGGAACAGAAACCACTAGTCTGGCTAGTGGGTTTGGCTTCGAAGCACAGTATCGGGATTTCGAGTCCCACCGTGAGCGGATTCACTTTATATTTTTCGAAATCAAGATCCATGAAACGTACTATGATCTCACTCAGATGTTTCTTTGAGTGAGTACCCAAATAACTTTGAGGGCGTGTTGTTAATTGCAATTCCACTACGAAAAAACTAGCTAACATCTTGTAAATTGGATGTCACTAACCTAATCCCAATTTTGGACAATGGCGCTAGTTATTTAAAAAAAAATTGATTATGACTTTATCCAAACAATAACAACCTAAATTTAAACCTGGAACCTAAATTTAATTGCACGTACAGTACAGATCTCGATAAAATTCCAAACATTCCAGCACTTTGAATATGCTTTGTCAAGGCCAATACATATTTCTGAACAGGGACACCATGTCACTTCAATAGGCCATTGAAATTTTTCTTCTTCGATTAAAAATTCTAAGCAAAGACCGACATGGAAAGACCCGCACCATAGCCGATATTATAACTTTATTACGGACTCGACATTTGGTCACATTGTACGTGACATGGTTAATCAATAGACACTGTGGTGAGTGGTAGTACCCATATCCGTTCGGGGGAAAAGTATTCTACAACCACACTTTACATAACACACATATTGTCACTAGCCGTGCGGAAAAAAAGAACATTCTAATCTGTGTTATGTGGATGACCACTAAATTTCATTTCGCCGTAAAATGCCCTTCATAATAGTTTTTACCACCATACCAAATCCAGCATATACCTATAGGCACTATAGCATATGAGTATGGAATTTCTATTGTAACCGTGCCATAACACCGCACCACCCTTTTGCGTCCCTTCGCGTTTTGCAACATTTTCAAATCAGTCAGTCGAATATTTTTCCGCATATTTGCACAAAATCGATTATGCAATCAGCTTATGGCTTAAATCCCTTGTACCAACATTATCATTCGATGGCGTTCGTTCAATAGATGGGTTGTGTTTGGATCGATGCGAATGGGTCCAACCAAACCAACTCGAAGGTTTACATCACATGGCGTTCTCATGGTATAGCCAGGATGAATGAATGGATGGATGGAATGGATGGTTGGAGTTTTAGGTGCCTGCCTGCTGTAGGTCGAATCGGATTGATGGCAGTAGAATATGTACGTATGGGCTGACTTTCATATATCGAATCTATAGCGTGCTGAGACTGAGACCTTGTAAGGTTTTCTTCTCTCTATAGCAGCGTAAATGAAAGAAAAATATGTACACACATCGAACATAGTTATAGATGATATGTGTAAACGCGAAGCCCACGTAATTGCATCAGGTAACCACCAGCATATAACTACTGCAAACACAGTACTGTCGTATCGAGTACACAGTACACAGAGACTTGAAAAGGGCAGTATGCATGCATGCTTCCTCTCTGTTCGTTGTTACATCGTTTCGATTTCATGAAGCTAGCGGAGTAGAAGCGTGTTTTTCTCTCTACCTACTTTTCTTTGGTTTTTCTTTAAATGGGGAAAATCAGAATTGCAATTTTCTTTATACTATAGGAACGGTAGCTATGCGTAGCTTTGTATTTGCGATAGGTATCTATAGACATTCTCTCTTGACCTTTTCGGGGCTATCGATGTTGGTCGGTAGAATAACGTGCTGAAATCTATGTCGATGGTTTGGTTTAGGTTTGTACAATGTTTCTTTGTCGACAATGGTATGGAGGTTATTATGTCTCGAAGGGATTAGAAAATTTTGCAATTAGGGAATAAAAGATGATTGCTTAAGAGCGCAATTTATCGAAGAATAGAGAAATATAGGTTGGGAGTACTGAGCTACAAGCAAGGACTTAAGTGGTTATGTCATGTTATAAGGTGTTGATTTATTATTAAATTGAATGGATGAATCGATTCCCAGATATGCGTAGAACCAGTCGATTTCGCGAGTTGTGGCTTGTAATAAAGTTTAATATCACGGAGTTTCGACCATTATCACCCGCATTATTGTCGACCTGGAATTATGAATCCATCTTTCAAAATGCCAAACATACCCTTTCAATTCTTGCTAAAAATAAGAGAATGGAAGTAGATGTGTATAAATGCGAAGTGTATCTCGTTTTGCATATCGACTGACCCGTATTTACCTTCACGACTAACCTAAAATGCCACTTTGAATTCAGTGACACTGCACACTTCACACTACTTTTTACGATGTGGTTGAAGTTAAATTGTGACTTCTGTGGTTTATTAATCAGCTATTCAAGTCACACATTATTATGAGAATAAATGTTTTTTTATCTTTTTGTTGTCATATATTTTATAATGACACATTCACACATCTAGAACCTATATGAGCACTTACATCCGACTCTGAATCGTGCATACCTATGAATAAAGTAGGCAGATATGTAATTTGGTAGAGTGCAGACCAGTGCTTCCACTGACTATAGTGGAATTAAATGTGCCAAACCCAATTTCTGGTTTTATCGTGACGCGCTGATCATCACTATTGCGATTAAAGTCATGATGTGTACCTATACATAATATCATCATGGCTTTTATACAGGGTGGCACACGGGAACCTGGCAATTTTGAAAACGTCGTCAAAAATCGGAAATTCATTCTACAAAATGTTACCAAATTCCTAAACTGCAATCAGGGTGATTGAGGAATTTGGATGACATTTCTGTAAAAAAAAGTCATGCCACAGAATGGAGCCTGCTTTTATCACTAAACTTTTGGAGCCATTTTCCGAATTTGCCCAAACTTAAATCACTTCAATTCGGTACAAACGGTCATCCAGATAGGATAGTGGGGTAGTTAGCATTTAATTCCTTGGTTGAAAGCGTTTTAGTTGGTAGGAGGGAGAATTGAATAAGACGTTGGTCGAATATTGAAGGATTGATCTGCTGGAAAGAGTGGGAGGAAGCTACCTAAAACGACTCCAACAGTTTAGTGATAAAAACGGGCACCATTCCTTGATGTGGAGTTTCTAACCTCCTCCTCCTCCTTGTTCTGATTTTAGTTTCTTTACCATATTTTAAAAATCGCTATGTTCAAGCGATCCATAAGGGGATCGGACGCATCAGACTGAAATCAATCTCGTGTACCACCCTGTGCAGTGTATAATGCTATTTGACGATTCAGCCTATCGTAACCAGGTACAATTGGAGAGTAATTGTGGTATTTGAAATTGAATTGGTGTAAATATTTTAATGGTTCTGTTTACCAACTTTATTATTCGCCGAGCGGGCGCAATTCATCTTAGAGATTTAGTGACCAGCTTTTTTTGCTTCAATCAGCGATATGGAAAGGGAATGAATAGAAATTCACAGTAGCTTAATCTTTCTTCTTCACTTACGCAAAACAGTTTTCGGTTTTGTTCGACCACTTTTCTAAGGGGTGCGGGAATCTGTCAGATGAATTGCACCACGTCGTGTTACTTTTTTTACTATGAACATTTCCACGGCTCACATATGGCATATTGACGTTGTGTCGAAAATCGCGTCTTTATATTATGTTCAGAGAGGACGAAAATGGATTGATTTCGCCGTACCTTTCTAGAAATCACCGAAAAGTGTTCACAGTGCACTATTTGTAATTTCATATCACAACCGACAATATTGTTTTGCCTATAAATCGTTCGTGCAGTCATCGATAGTTATTTGCAACATATTTCGTCACTTCAAACTGACCGTCCATTCTCTTATCATGGAGAAATTAAAAACATTGGCAAACACACGAAACTGAACAATTTTTTCGGGTGTCAGTAAAAATATCGGAGTGAATGTACTGAATAGGGGATTTTAGGTTTGAGACCTGGGTGCTTACATGTTTTCATTTGAAAAAAATCAAGGTATCATAGAAAACACACAAAATAGGGTATTTTCAAATTGTCAATTTGTATGGGAAATGAAATGTTTTGGGGCTGTTTTCATACGAAAACATGAAAATAGCCCAAATTATATGATTTCGGTCACTATGAACATATTATTAGTTTCATAGTTTGTTTAAGGAGACAAGACCTCACGCGATGATCATTTCTCATGCCGACATCCTAATGAAAGTGAAGCCTCAATAACAGCTGAAAAAGATGTGCGATAACGTCGAATTCACCGAACAAGAAATGGGGAACCCGCGGTGCAGATTCTGTAGATGGCCATTATGTATATCAGGAGGCAATAAAATTAATCCCCAAATGAGATTCTTGCAGCTGAATCTACATCACTGCCAGACAGCATAAGATCTGGAATCTGGGGTGATAGGGAAAAGAATCGACCACAGTGCGTCGTTCCATAGGCAAAAATAAAAAAATTTACTATTTTTCCCCGGAATCAAAGTTAGCTAATATCAAAGAAAAAATGTTGGAGTATCCGAATATGTAAAAAAAAAATTTTATTGTTTCGTTTTTTTTTTTAGTAATTTTATGAACTAAAGTTGAAAAATATAAAAAATTCAAAAAAATAGGTTTCACTTTAACTTCGATTTCCGATATTTTCGCAAGTTTTTGGCAACCATAATGATATTTTTTAGAATAAAGCTCTTCAGATAATTTTTTTTTAAATCTTTTAATTGAATAAAAATTGTAAAAAAATTGTTAAAATATGAAAAAAAAAACTTTAAATTGAGATTAAAAAAAAAACGTTTTGGGTGGTTGATATTTTCCGAAAGATACAAGTGTCTACTTTAATTTAAACTAGTTTTGGTTTGCCTTTTTTGCCTTTTTTTACGCAATTGGCATTTTTACTGAACTAGTACCTTGGAAAATGGCAACTGGGCTATTTCTAAAGTCACTAAAAGTGATAATTTTAACATAATATTAAGCTTTTACACACTTTTGCGATAGATAAATACATAATGCATATGGTTTTCTATGGAATTTGATTTCTGAAGTGTAAACCATATCATGTAAAAAATATTTATAATAATATAATAATAAATTGTTATTAATTGAAAAAATCGTTAAAAATCCATGAAATACGAAAAAACTTTCAAAGTGAGATTTAAAAAATACGCATCGAAAGATTTAGAGTGGCTACAATTAGTTTTGCTTTTTTAATGTAATTTGTATTTTTATTCAGCCAAATTTATTAAAATTTTTCGATAATTTCAAGGGTACTGGCGAGTGGTCAAAGCATCAATAAAGAAAAAATTGGGGACCTTCTAAATCACACCAAAGGGTTATATTCAGAATTATACCCGTGGTACTACATGTTCAATAGTTTGCACAAGGTTCTAGTGCACGGAGTTGAGGTAATTGATTCCTTCCATTTGCAAATTGGAAATTTATCTGAGGATGCCTAGGAGGCACTGCATAAGGAAGTTAGAAGCATTCGATTGTCTCACACTTGTAAGTTTTCCAGAACCAGTTCCAATAAGGATTTAATGCGAATGCTCCTCTTAAACACGGACCCTTTCCTAGCGTCCCTGCGGAGTCCAAAAATTAAGAAACAACATCATATAGACGCAGAAGTCAATTCATATATAAACCAATTAGATTCTATACTTCCCATTGCCAATTTTGATGTAAGTTTGCTGGATTTGGAAAGCGACGATGAGTCAGAATAAATTATAAGCCTGTATTTTGTTAATATTATTGTTATTCTATAAAATAAAAAAATAAATAAAAAACGAAAAAAAATGTTTTATCGAAACACGACTTCGGAGGATGCATATCACTGAATTTTTTAATTTTTTGAACCACTATATCTCCAAATCGCAAAACTCCGTTTCTTTAAAATTTATATATTTTAAATAATGACACTTAAGCATTGTCAGAGTGAAAAAATATTAAGTTTAAATTTGGGTTCTTGAAAGATATTAGGCATTTTATAAAGCCCCCAAAAATGGGTAAAGTTCATAGATTTCTCTCTTAAATATCTCAGAGCTCAGTTGTTCCCGGATAAAATTTTTTTCACCAACTAATGTTTATTCTTTGCTTAAGATAATAGCCAAGTTTTAAGAAAATTGGTTATCCGGTTACCAAGTTATGATTGTTTATATTATAGCCTATCTTTATGCCATTTATCTTCCTCACATTTTTATCAATATCTCGAAAATCCATCATTTATTCATCTTGAATTTTATACAGAATTGAGAACCTAACTACAGGCGAGACTCGCTAGTTTGAACCTTCTATAATTTGAACATCCAATAATTTGAACGCTCATCTAGCAACATTACGTCTCTTATAATTTGAACTTTTCAACGAAATAACTCCCTCTATAATTTGAACAAGTTTTTATTTGTGTTTTTCTTGCATATAACTCGGGGAATCACTTAATTAGCAACAAATTAGAACTATCCGAACAGGTAATGATTATGTAATGGATATGAATGACATTTCGTTTAAACATACGAAACGGTTTACACGTTACTACATTTGCGTTGTTTAGTCGTGTCTTAATTTTTTATTCAAATTTTTAATAGCCCGTAGTGCTTATTAAATGAATATTAATAGAAAGTGTATCAAACAAATAAATAAATAAATTTTCCGTAACTTTTTTTCGAAAAAATGTAAAACCATTTAAGTAAATGTGAATTATGTATTTATTAATTTTTGTTTCAATTTGAATCCTATTTTGTTTAATATGAATACTATGCTAATCAATAAATACATAAAACCAAATTATGTATGCAAGTTCTTTCAATAACAAAGCTCCCCTACAAATTTGAAAACCTCGATCATTTGAATTCACTTGGTTTTAATTAGTTCAAACTATCGAGTCCCTCCTGTATCTAAATACATCCACCAAATTTCATAAAAATGGGTAAACGCGTTCTTAAGATATTGATTTTTGACCACCCACTCCATACATTCGACGCACTGTGCAACGTTGCGATGCGATTTGCGATCAATATAAAAAATTGCGTAGCTCGGTTTGGATCAGATAAGGACAACGTTGTTGCAATTTGGAGTCGTGGACGATATCCGTTCCAACAATGTACATCGGGACGGTTAAACGGAGTGACCACAGCGAAGGCGGCACGTGTATATGTAGTTGCTGCGCTCTGCCACGGTGGAATGACACAAAGTTAGAAGGTTTTCTCGATGCACTTGTACACAACGCGATTACTCACACTCCGTAATTGCAAGAGACTTTACCAGCACCCGCAGCCCGAAACAATTAAGCGTGGACCGACGCTCCTGGATACTTTCTCTCGGCTCGACATCGTTCCAATGAACTCGGGGAACGTAACACCTTTAGAAGAGGAAATACGGGGTCCTTAATTAGCCTTGCATTCGTGAGCAGTGCATTGGTTACAGCTTTTGGAGTGGTAAGTTAGCGAGCATTACACGCATAGCGACCATCTGGGAAATCTATTCTCGATAGCGGATAGATTGTATGTAGGTATAACAACAGGTATACGAGACGCTTCGATGAGATGTCGTTCATATAGAAAGCGTGTCTGATGTAGGTACAGTTAACGGATCAGCGGAACTGAAGACCCTGCAATTGACCTATCAACTACCAATAGCATACGACTCCTACATGCCAAAAGGAGTTCGATCACTAATCGGAGAGACGCGAGGGCTCGAAATCACGACGCGGGTGTCAACGTTCTACACGAGCGACAGCGTACAATGATTTGCTCGAGGCTTATAAAGCAGCCAGTACTCGTAGATCCCTAAAACTTGCAATTAAAAAGAGCAAATAAAATTGTTTAGAAGCTCCTCCATTTGAGGATGCCGACACAAATCCATGAGGAACGGCATATGCGTCATTAGAAGCTGCCTAAAAGAATAGATTTTTTTGGCCCACCATTGTGGAATATTATGTACAATGCTATGTTTAAGAGCCACCGCACACTGCAGACCGTACTATCGTACGATAGTTTGGTCGGATTGGACAGTCTCTCCGCACACTTTTACAACTAAACTGTTTGGTTGTTGGTGAGTGCGCACATTAGCCGATAGCCCGATAGCTGTTGCTTTTGACATTAGCGCCATATTGACATTAGTGCCAATTGGAATGATATCAAGAAAAGCTATTATTTCCCTAATTATAAAACGAAGGAGGAGAAGGATTATGAACAACAGCTCCGCATACTTCCGACCATAGCTTTTTCTTCATGATAGCATCTGAGTATTCCTTTAAGCTTTTTTTTATATAAATCTGGTCGTTTTTCGATTTCTTCGATTAATTTTTCAACAAGTTCGTCACTTATCAACGACATTCTTTGACAATAACAACCGACGCCGACGAAAAAGTTTGTAAGTGTGCGCGCTCTCAGTGTGCGCTGTGTTATTTAAGTAGTCGGCCGATAGTTGTCAACCTATTAAGTTTAATGGGAATCGTACTGCCCATTAAACTTTATTATCGGCCGATTTGAAATCGTTCAAGTGTGCGCACTTGCATATGGTCTCGTGTAGATTAGAAGAACGATCAAACTATCGGCCGATCAAAAGTTTGTAGTGTGCGGCCGCTCTAAGATCGCTATGCCGAAAGGAGTGACATTGGTAGAGTTTTCTGACGTAGCTGTCGCAAGAGACCTGGAGTCGAAATGTACAACTGTCAATATGTGGCTGGAAACCGTTGGATTTGAGCTTCCCCATCAGAAAACTGTATTCCTGTATTCCTAATTAGCAAGCGCAAAAAAAGGTGTTCCCTCAAAATCAGAGCCGTTCTTAACGTAAGCTGTCCAGACGTACAGCATTTTGCTGTACAGTACAGCATTTTGACCTGCCGTACAGCATTCAGAAGCGTACAGCAAAATGTACAGCATTTTCGATTTTACACAATGGTATACCTCATGAACTTTTACTTATATTTCGAATTGTTTTCCACCCTACAATATCAAAGCTCACATTCTGTAAAGCAATGAGCTTTAGGCGACAGTTACTCTTATTTTTGGGTATTGTCTTTAAATCTGTCACGGCAATGGCCTGGAATGGAAAGGTATCGCCAAAGCTAGTTGAGATTATACGCGATACGAAGCAATTTAACGTTCAATATATTTTTACAGTTAAAAGGCATCGAAAATTAGACAACTTTGGGAGTATAATAATAGTCTTTGCAATGCTCGGAAAGCGTGCCAAATCTCAGAAGACCGGTCAAGAGGTTTTCAAGTTTATCGTTGTACATTCCCAGCTATTTTCGCTTGAGACTTGAAACTTTTAGCTATTATAGAAACTGCTTCAAAAGCGTCCAAAATTTCAGTAAGTTCAAAAAAGAGGTTTTCGAATTTTCGGCTGTAACTTTCGAGCTACATATTTTATAGAGACTTAAAATTTCACCAACAAGAATAAAGACACTTTTTCTGGACTGCCAGGATTCCGCCAGCATTCCTACGGACTAAATTCCAGTGTATATGGCGTCAAATTTTGATGACGCTTTATGTTATAAAAATGTTGCCCAAAAGTGTTACCCAAACATTTTGCACAAACATTTTGTACGAAAAATTCTCTACACAAATTTTTTTACTAAAACATGCGTGGTGTGATCACCACATTAGCGGATTTTCATAAAAGTCGGCTTCAAAGTTGTGTACGCATATATTTGCTTATATGCAAAGCCTATCATCGTTTTTGCGATCTCGTGCAATATCAGTGGCGGTCCTGCGTAGGATTTTTTCGATCAAATAATATATTTAAAAAAAAAGATATTACAAAGCATTATATTTGGATGGCAAATACCTTCATAGCAAAGCGTTAAAATTTTATCAGACGGAAACTTAGCAAAATAATCGACAACAAGCAATGAACTCAGCAGCACGGGAAGGTGCTGGCAAAAATCTTTTCTGCTATTCCGAAGGTCACCACAAAACGACTGATTAGGTTATCTATCCAAATCAAGGCAACGGGAAAATTGGGACGGTTAAAATAGCATTTTTTCTACTAGTTTCAGATTGGGACTGAGTACCTCATTTCAATTGCGGGGGAAAAGGAACCTAAGCAGTGGCTTTACGTTCCAGAGATTGATAAGGCTCTATCTATTCTATGGACAGGTTTTGATTCAATGCCACTGGCGATGGTGATGTTTCGTAACTAAATTAAAAAAAAAATCTCCAATAGAAAATCGATTAAAAATAAATTTTAAACACCTAGACATCTGCCTTAATTTCGAGGAAATCGGAACATTAATGTCTTTTTAAGAGAATATCAAGACAAATCAATACTTTTTTAAAACTTTGACATGATTTTGCCTCCAACAAACAAATGAATTAAGCTTCATTAAACATTTAATCAACATTTATTGGAAAATGCCAGCGACTACCACGATTTTTTGAAATTCTCCCATAGTGGATTTGGATTTGTCTCTAAACCAAATGTAACCAATAGGTAGTGTACGAGTCTGTACAGCATTGACCATACAGGCATCTGGTCACCTTATCTTAACGGGCCACTGAGGGTATCGCCAGAATGCCCGTGATGCATGGGTTGGGGAGGATGTGAAACATATCTTGTTTGATTGTCTCAGATTTGGAGATATCCGCAGTCAACTAGAAGCGCAACTGGGAGATTGCATCCGTTGGGTGGCTGACCTATCTGTTTCTTTATTTTGTGCATTAGAATAAGCTTTTAGATTAATTATGTGGATGATTTCCGACTTTCCAAAAGCAAAAATTCGGTTGCTTATTTTTTTCATCGCTTCAACAAACAACAGTCATTGTTGTTGTTGGTCTAGCGATTCAAGAAAATTCCTTCAATCGAAAGGGATTTTTGGCAGCTCTTCACCATTGTGAGAACTGGTAGTTTCGAGACGATTAACATTAACGAAAAGAACCGGCTGCCGTAGGAGCATTCTCATAAAGACAATACAAACATCCATATGGTGACAGTGGGATTCGAACTTACGCCCCGGCAATTCAGAAGTAGAGTGTCTTCCTATCCTATATGGATCAAGAGACAGATTTAAATTTGTTTTTTATATATACATATTAGCGTGCTTAATGTAAAATTGTTCTTCGAAACAGTAATTGCCATTACTGATGGATATGGATGTGTTTTGTATTGACCGCAATTATAACGTTTCGGTTTAATAGAAAAGCGTGGTTGCAATGGGAGCTTAGAACACCGCCGTATAGCTATTCAATTACTGGAAAATAGCTCCATGATTCAATCAGTATTATAGATGGCCTTAGCCCCCTCCATGAACAGAACCTGGTTGCACCACTGTAATAGGCGTATAAATATTTAGTTCGAAAAGCTTAGTATCCCTGACTATAATTCTATCCAGGTTTAAATAACTAACCTGCAGAGCAAAAGAAAACTAATTTTTCGGTAAAAAGCAAACTTCATACTATACATGGCATATTTAAAATATAACGTTTATTTCAACAAAAAACTACATACATACATACATATACTATTCGCCCCAATACTCCAGTAAAACACCCAAACATGTTTGCATAAAACGCAAACAAAATCGAATCTGATATTTAGGACCGCATTGAATACGAGTAAAATCTCAACTTACACTTTTTCGCTAAAACTCAAATTTAAATCTTTAAACCCTAATTCCTGCTTTGCGCTAGCACTATATGTTTGCAAATTTGTTCAGGCAAAATAAACATCTCATCTAAACAAACATTGGTCACCCAAAAAAAAGAACTCCCTTTTTGGCTAAACATGAATTCAGATTTTTCATCTGGAAAATACCCAACGACCTAAGTAAAGAAACCATCCTTCCATAGGGATGTTAGATTAAGAGAAGAAAAAAACTTAAAAGTTGCGACTCCTTTCCAAAGGACACTCTTTCGCATCGTCAAAAGACAAAATGCAAACATTGTGTACACGTAACACACATTTCAAACATCCAAAGACTTCTTGTGTCGTCGTGTCGTAGTCACTTTGTTGTTTTTTATACTGCTGGTTCCGTACATACCTGGAAGACCAACTGTTGAGCACACAGCCACGGCTAACAATAATCCAACTATAACTTTCATGTTGAGGTCCGTTTTCTTTTGATACTTTGGGTAAACAAAAATAACTCTAAAAAAACAGGTTGCAGTTACTCGGTATTTCTTCGCGACCGAAGGAACTATACACGAGTTAGAAATAAAAACGACAAATATCTCAATCGATCGAAATGTAACTTGCACTATGGACACTTTCTTTACAAAAATTTCTCTTCTCTTTTTGATTTTTTTTATTCACAATCACAATTAATGTCCGATTAAAACAGGATTGTCAATTTTGTAAGTTAAAACTAGTTCGATTGTCACACAAAATGTTTAATTAAAATTAATTATCTAGTCGCCGTATATTGTCTATCTAAAGACAGCGGATACCGTAGCCTCGCGTATTTAGCTATAAAGTGAACTGTGTCGCGTTTTAAAAATTCAACTGAAGCGGTTCAGCGCGATTTTATTAAATTTATACATACGTTAATATTATTGGAATGGGTGGGGGCCCCCATTCCATCATCGCTCTTTTTGTAGATACGCGTTTACACCGAGAGATTGGTATGAGTGTAAACGTGCAAACATATGGAAGAGATACCATAACGAGAAAGGGGCAAACAGCTAGCAATAGCAAGCTTCTTTCTAGAATCTGAATGTTGACTAGATGTCGATAGACTTTTTTTCTCATTCTTGAAATGATATTTTGTGCTGTGTGCTGGTATGGAATATGGTATCCGCGAATTTGTATTTGTATAGCAAGTCAGGGGTAAGTGATTTTCTCTCAGGGAATTATTCGTATAATTTTGATGAGTAAGAAAAATATTAAAAAGCGACAAAAGATGTGATGTGCCGGCAATTTGAATATGAGAAAGATATGAGTAGCCGGTAAAAAACAGGTTTTTTTTCGTAATAAAATATAAAAACAATAATATTGTTGTGAAAAGTACAGAGTAGGAAGAAAGTGTATATAACTTTAAATATAACAGTTACGTATAGTACATATTTAATGTTAAAATGGATTTATTTATTTTAATACATATACGCACACCTAGAAAAGACTCGCAAATCAGAAAATGCTATTTTTCAGAATCAGCCAAAAATTAATTTTTAAGTTTACTTCTTTGAATAGTGAAGTTAGCGTACGTAGGCTTTACAAGCATTTAAATGCTGACAAAAGCGGGTTTAAGGTAAATAAGGGCCCTTGTACGGAAAACTCGAAAATAGCCCATTATTTACTTTTTTGTACTCCGTAATCTATCTTTCCCGCCCTTGGGTGGTCAGCTTATGGAGGTTTTACTGTTGTTTTTTTTAAGTTTTTTTTTGTCAGCGAAAAGGACAAAAATTGGAATAAACATTGACCATTAATAAATTTTATTGGGTTCCCTACAAATGTAACCTTTTAACGTTTTATGCAAAATATTTATCCAATGATGTTTTCAAATGGAGCGATATCAGCGCTATTTTTTTGGATTTATCTTGTGTATTGTGTATGTTTACAAAGCAAATTAAGGAGAATAGTTTTTCATTTTATGCAACTGGTTTCGACGACGATTGTAAATTAAGGAGAATAGTTTTTCGTTTTATGCAACTGCTTTCCTTTTTGCTAAACGATTGAACCTTTCAAAAATCAATACCCAATGGCGGCTGCCAATAAATTTAACTCATATTAGTAAAACATTTGGGTTTTTTTTTTCAGTATTATTGAAAATAAATAACAGGCGCGACAATCCAACATTGCACTAAGGCCGCAGGATGTGTTAGTGACATCCTATTTCCAAGATCTTATCTGCTTTTTGTTGAGGTAATGAGATCAGCATCACGCTCAGCATCACGCTCAGCAGTGTTTTTTATCCCCATAAATGGGTACTCGTTTAACATCTGAGTGAGATCATAGTCCGTCACAAGCTCATGAGTTCGAAAAACACCATGGAACACGGTGAGATTCGAAATCCTAACCCTGTGCACCGAAGGTGCGCGCACTAACCTCTAGACCAGCCAGACTATTAGTATTATTAGCAATATTAAAAATTCGTGCATGAAAAACTACAGTAGGGGAGACCGGGGCTGGTTCTAACAGGGGCAGGTATTAACAGGCTGATAGACGCCAAACTATTAGACTGAGAGACAAACAAATAATGATTGTCCTGTTTGTACACAATGCTAAATGTATCGAGACTCGTCAGTTTAGTCTGCGCCGTCGCAGTAGCGAGTTGTGTGTGGTGTGCCCATATGAACAGGTAAACGATCTTTTTTGCGTTTTTATTTTCTTGATTTTCAATCTTAATATAAATTTCAAAGATGTGAAACTTTAACTTATATAAAAAGTGTTTATTCAGCTATAGATGCACTCTTATTTCTTGCTGCTAAATTACGTACTTATTATAGTGCAATGTGATTTCTGAAAAATTGGGCTTTGGGGTTAGTTTTAACAGAACACACGGGGTAAGTTCTAACATGTTAACACTTACCCAAATCGCGAGTTAAGTTCCAGTGTTAGGATATTAAGGCTAGACTTCCATTTTTTTTAATTACCTGTGATTGTTTTTCAAAGAAGATGTTTATTAAATTTTTCGAGTTTAAGAAAACTGCTATAAAAGCTAAAGTTTTGTTATTTAATTATCTTTAGCATTAAAATATCACTCAGTACTGAATATGATGATACTGATCGTTGTATTTAATTAATATGAGACTGAAAAAAAATAAAGCTTGATTTTGTAGATTAACTGGTGTTTAATTATTTGCAAGAAGTTCAAATTCGATGATTATCCTTCCTGTTAAAACTTACCCCAGGGCTGTTAGAACCAACCCCAGGCTGGGGTAAGTTTTAACTTGTGAGTTTCTTAGGAAAAAAGCCTTATTATTCAGAATGTAATACGTTTACAATAATTTTAATAATTTCTATTTAAAGTCCTATTATTGACGAATTATATGGCAGAAAGTCATGTCTCTAACGCAAAAGGTTGGGTAGCTAAGCAGTTTTGCTTAAAATTTGTTAGAACCAGCCCCAGTCTCCCCTACGCTTAGTTTATCTATCTTCCCCATTCCCCTGGTCTGTCGTCGTGAAATTTAATTGTGTAAGGGAAACGGGCTTTGCATTAGGGATGTCAAAAACCGGCCCATCACCCGGTTTTCGTTTTTTTTTTTGCAAAGCCGGTTAGACCGTCCGGTTTTAACTGGGCTCAAAGTACCGGTTTTCCGGTTAGCGGAGTCTTTTCATTGATTTGCTTAGAATTTTAGTAAAAACATGCATTAACACTCGTATTGCTATTGTTCGTATCGTACGAAAAATCAAATCAAAGATACAAGGAGAAGTGATTTGACGAAGCGATTTTTCTACGAGTAATAGCAATAAGGAGAGTGTGTGAAAATATGTTTAAGGGCTGAAATTAAATTTGGAAATTATTTTTTTTTTTCAAAAGGCACAAGTAATAGAATTGGCAAAATATGGCAAAATCAAGAAAATATAAAAAAATTGTATGAATTTTGAAAGAATTTTTTTTTTTCCCAGTTTTAACCGGATGGACAAACAACAGTCCGGGTTAAAACCGGGAGGAGAAAAAAAAACAAAAATAACCGGTTAACCGTACTGAAAATACCGGTTTTTGGACTTACCGTCCAGTTTTTGAGATCCTACTTTGTATCCATAAATATAACCTTAGTGTACCTCTGAATAAAAACCTTCATTCATACTCTCTCTACCATGCTAGAATACTAGCGATGAAATAAAGGCCTATTCTCGCCTTAGGCGAGAAGTATTTTGACGCCCCCTCTCAAATAATAAACAAATTGACAGTTTTTAAAAATGTATTTTCTTGCTTTAATTGCAGAAAATTCTCTTGTAATTATTGATATATCGAATGACTTAAAAAAAATTTTCACTCCAGGCGACCGCCTGTTTCGCCTTGGCCTTTGACCGGTTGAAATCAAGGACGTTTGGTGTGAATATAAAATAATTTTGATACCCTTCGCTCTCCTCCGAGCTAAAAGTTTGTTCGGGCGTACCTACGACTTGTATTTAACCCCCCTCCCATTGTTTTCCTTTCGTTTTTACAAAAGTTCCATTGCGTCGACAAAGCAATATTTGTGTGGGGTTTGGGTTTGGGGATGCGGGAGCATGGCCCTATAGTTCGATCCCATTTCTTTTGACCTTTTTTGTTGTGGAATTGGTTTAAACATGTTTCGTATGAGAACCCAAACGGGGGGTTGGGTTTGTATGGGAGCCCCATGACCCCATGGTCCAATTTGATCCTTTCTCACATATGTTGTGTGTCATCAATAGAAATACATTTGTGTGGAATTTGGTTGAAATCAGTGCACAAATAAAAAAGTTTTCCTTAGAAGAACCTAATTTGGGGGGTTAGGTTTGTATGGCAGCCCCATGACCCCATTGTCCGATTTGATCCATTCTTACATAGGTTTCGTGTTATCAATAGAAACACATTTGTGTGGAATTTGGTTGAAATCAGTCCACAAATAAAAAAGTTTTCCTGAGAAGAACCTAATTTAGGGGGTTAGCTTTGTATGGCAGCCCCATGACCCCATTGTCCGATTTGATCCATTCTTACATAGATTTCGTGTTATCAATAGAAACACATTTGTGTGAAAGTTGGATGCAATTGGTGCACAAATAAATAAGTTTTTCTCAGAAGAACCTAATTTGGGGGGGGGGGGTAGGTTTGTATGGCAGCCCCATAACCCCAAGGTCCCCGATTTGATCTATTCTTACATAGGTTTTGTGTTGTCAATAGAAACACATTTGTGTGAAATGTGGTTGAAATCGGTGCACAAATAAAAAAGTTTTTCTTAGAAGAACCTAAATTGGGGTGTTAGGTTTGTATGGCAGCCCCATGACCCCATGGTCCGATTTTACCGACTCAAACATTCAAACTGCCTGCAGCAAAAAGAATCATTTGTGCAAAGTTTCAGCTTCATTGCTTTTAAATTGGCCGAGGAAAACGCGTAGCAACAGACGGACATCGCCCAATCGATTCCGCATGTTATCTACTATATAAAAATAAGTCGGGTTTTCCTCCCTGACGCTATAACTCCAGAACGCACGAACCGATTTGGATGATTCTTTTTTTGTTTTATCCGTCTTACGTTGGAGAAGGTTTATGGACCAAAAAAATTTTGAAAATCTCGAAGGAAGTGGTGGTAAATATCGAAATTTCATTTTGTATGAGAGTCACCTGTTGCAATCAAGTTTTCATCGACAACATTTAAATTTAATGGGAATATTTTAGTTGTCATTGGATCAAATACAGTGTTCATTGTAGTCAAGGTGACTATGTTTTTACGTACACACATCCTTGATGTTGGTCACAGCAATTTCACAATAGACTTCGTACTACTTCGGGAATCCGTCGATATCTCCGCAATCCTTTGACGGAACGACACGATTGAGATGTCGCCGGATTCGCAACAAAATTGCCTAAAGGGTCATGGGTTTTTTTTTCTAGTAACCGTCAGCCCGGATGTTGGCATAGCAAAGTTACAATTAATTACAATTAAGTTACACTAACAACCGTCAACCTGGATGTATGATGCTTTCTGGGATAGTATGAGCATTGTAGGTGGCGTGCGCACATTTTAGTGCACGAAAAACTGAGTAAATGAGTGTGCTGACATATTTAATAGAAATTTATTAAATTAATGATTTTCGAGATAACTCGCTAATAAAGTTGAAGGGCAAGTGCAGTCTCATCAATCAGTCAGGGGGTTGAGTACATATGTTGTTGTTGTATTACCTTGACCGCTTAACCCCCCGACGGAAATCTATAGCGTTGTTTCCATTATACACTTTGGTTTCATCATCGAGAGGTCGATCCCAATAAATTATAGTTAGCAGGTTGATTGGCATTCAAATTAGTGTCAAGTTGTGAGTGAAGCCAATAATGCGAGCGAAGCGAGCACTAGATAAGAGAGCGAGCGAAGCGAGCTCTCTCAGCTAGTGCTGATATATGATCACACTTATTATATGGTCTTAGATGCTTCCTTCAATGCGTTACAAGCTTCATCACAAAGTTAATATACCCTTCGTTGACTCTGCGAGCGAAGGGTATACAAAATCTTATCTAACCCCGTAGATAGAGGTTTCGATGGAGACACATTTGGTTTGATTGGAATTTGTGCAGAAAAAAAAACAGTTTTGACTAAGAATAAAATTGGGGGGGCTGGGCTCCAATTCCTTCCGTTTTAAGGATTTTTAAGATTTTTTTTTGTCAAAAAACCCTTATGAAATCGATTTTGTTTGTCCGTCCGTCTGTCCGTCCGTCTGTTCACTGAATAACTCGCGAACGGCTAAACCGATTGTCAAGAAATTTGGTAGGAATGTGTAGAATGGTTACAGTCTTTGGCACATATTCCTTAGAAGTTGGTAGGAAAAAGATAACAGAGTATCTCAAACGTTTGAAAAAGTCAACCTTTTTAGTTTTTATCGGAGATTGACGTATGGGTAATTAAATCAAAGAACTAAATGACTACATGTCCTTATTGGTCATCTAAGGGTTAAATAAAAACAGAAATTGCAAATTTTTCACCTCGAAAACATTCAAACTTGAACAGAAAACAATTCGTAAACTATTCAAAATATGTATGTATATGCACCAATATACGC
This sequence comes from Microchrysa polita, assembly GCA_949715475.1. Classification (NCBI taxonomy): domain Eukaryota; kingdom Metazoa; phylum Arthropoda; class Insecta; order Diptera; family Stratiomyidae; genus Microchrysa; species Microchrysa polita. The sequence continues at coordinate 13,590,048 of OX454415.1, read as the reverse complement.
ACTCTTGATTTGATTCATAACTTTTTGATTGCATGGCTTGTAATGTGCTTATATTTATTGAAATTTAATTACATCGTTGCATTCGCAATTATCAGTAGTGCTCATAAAAAATGATGGTCTTGATTTTGAGGAGCAGGGATAAACTTTTTAATTAAGTAAGTCATTTAGTCGAACGGAAATCTATAATACTCAACTTTTGTCAGAAACCGACAAGTAACTCAATATTGATTGATAAGACAACAATAATAATGTAAATATAAAATTTCATTGAATAATTATCTACAAACATACATATACATACATAAATATGTTGAATCAATTCGAACGGATTTATGCACAATTAATACACCCAGAAAAAAACGTGTATTAAAACCAATAAAGTTTTAACTTTACTTCTAGTAAACAGAAAATTTCTTTAAAGGTATGAAGTTTGAATATAATTAATTAAAAATGCCATTGGGTCAAATACACTTTCATAGAATTTATGATTTCAGTAGTAATAGAATTAAAACATGCCCACATACGACTAATGCAACAAATGACTTAGAATGAAGTAAATTCTTTCATTCATTCATGGGAACCATGATTATTTTGCATAGCCTTAATGTATAAACATTTTAATTTTGTATTGCACCACGTATAAAGTAGTTCAGATTTTAGAAACGTTGAAAACATTCCACATCTGGTAATGTGAACGGACTGGCACGCAGGCGGACCGGGTTCGAATCTAAGTTTTATGAATAAAAAAATATATTTTGATTTCTTTTTTTAGCAAAATTCAATGAAGTTTTTACTTGGAATCGATTGACAATCTCATTGTTGTAATCGAATATTCACTTCATATTTTCAATGATATTTCTATCATTGTCCCAAAAAGGCTATTTCATCGGCTCCAAATCGTAGCCAAAATTTCATACGTCCTATGTAATTTTTCTTTTCTTTTTCTTTTCTTTTTCTTTTCTTTTTCTTTTCTTTTTCTTTAATAAAAGTAATTTTTTTCTGGGTGAAGTACATTATATGCATGTAATTATATTTGGAATTCCATTTTGGATTATTTTTTTTTTACACATTTAATAAGAATTTTATGCGAATACATTCAATACGAGCGAGTAATAAATTAAATTCCCAAATCCAATAAATTTAACAAATATTTCCGAAAATGATACATTAAAAACAAAAAAAAAACATCCATAACGAAACAAACGTATTTTTTGGCAAAATTCCGATTAAATTTTGATTTTGATTATGGAAATAATAAATACACTGAGCTTCAATGAAATCGGGCCACACGGTAAGCGCGAATTCTAATCAAAACAGGCAAATCGTTTGTAATGTGAGTTAACGGTACTTCAGATGAAAATCATAGTCACCTGAATTGCCATTAAATGCACTTTCTGCAGATATAACTTTCATAGTTGTAAGTTTCATACTTTTTGAGAAAATTGAATTTGAGTTCGAAAGTGGCGAGTGTCCCGATTTTTGTGAAGCCGAGTGTATGTTCTGCGATTAATTTTTGGAATCATTGCTTTAATTTATAATTTTCCATTTCATCATTACTCAGATTTTCTTAGATTTTAAACAAAAATATTTCCGAATGTCTTCTCGCGGCCTGCATGCCAAGAATTATCATAATTTTTGTTATTATTCATATTTATTCTTTATCTTCCAGTGAAAGAAAGGTTATCATCTATCGGCTGATTCATTCTAAGAATCGTTTAGCTTGAATAAGAAGTAAACAAAAACGCAAATAAATTTATCAGCCGCAAAATCACGTTCGCACATCTGAACCTGAATGTGTTTACAATTTACATTCGCGTATGTGCGAGTACATTCTCTCTCTCTCTATAACAATAATAAAAGAATGATAAAGTCAAGACAGCTTGGTTCTGGTTTTCCCCCAGTAACCTTTGAAGGTTATCCGACATATACTTATGCTGAAGTCGGTACAGTTTCACTAATAAAATGAATTTAATTGAGTTCTAGAATCTTTTATTGCACACCTCGATCATGTCCGAGTTCGAGCCAGTTCGAGCAGTCTCACGCTCATCATTATGATGATACGAGACATATCTGACAAAACACATCAGTTTGGATAATGCTGTAAAATTTATTCCTGGCAGATGTAATTGATGAATGACGGATTTTCCACACAATTGATAAATTACGATGACACTGTACGGCTCGATTCCATATACTTTTAAGATCAGTTCTTTGCGTAATTGTTGAATGATTTGGTATTCAAATTAGCATTTTATGCATTGTTCTTTACTGATCGATGATCAGATAATGTCGCGAGTACTTATTGTAATTATTATTATTGACGTGACAGTTTTACTGATCAGATGGAAGGGTTAATCATTTATGGGCGGCTAAATCCTGAAAGCTAGGACTACCAATTCAATTTTTTCAGCTATAGATAATTGATAATCTGAAACTGAAAATACTGTTCGATTCAGGATCCTTATTGACACAACTATTCCTTTTTGCAAAAATACAAATGCGTGGTACTCGCTCAAATAGTCTAGTCTATATGAAAAATCGTTTCCCATAATAAATTCTTTTTTAAGAATCACCCATTAATTTTCCTCAGCTGACGACATGGGTGATTTTAGCTTACTCCTGCCTCAGGCAAGAATGTCCTGGCTGGGCGACATCGAAGCGCCAATTCTCCAGATTAAACACTTTGATAAAGTGCGGCACGTAGAAATTTCAATTGTTGAATCGAAACGTTGTCTATTCGTCGTTTTCTATATGCACGACGAAAGTATCCTTTTCCCATGGACAGAGGACGCTGGTCTGATAAATGTCTACTGAATAATTTGCATGCAACTCATGTTCCACTAAACGCAAAGTAGACCATAAAAATGATTTTCAGTGTTTTTTTCCACCCTATGCAATCAGTTGGTTTGAAATGAATTTGTGCGATTTATTATATGAGTGAACCGGGAGAGCTTTGCAAGGATACAGTACTCGGTTGAATGTTTGGAAAAATAAAATAAATATTTCGGAATAATCCAGTAACATCCACTCTCATATATGTATTTGTATATGCACAGTTAAGAAGCACATTTCTCCGCCATAGATGATTTTCGACACTTCTGTTTGAAACGTTCTTTTGGGTCCTATTCCATTGATACGTGATTGCTTTGTACTAATTTCTCCCTAGAGATGTTGCGGTCACTTGCAATGGTTTTGCAGAAATCCTTTTACCTTTACTTCAACTCTCAGCATTATTAGGAATCTTTTTTTCTTGTCTATCTTTTTCTTTCATGTATGGCAAAATGTTACAAAAACTTTTAACTGAATACTTCTATTTTCCACTGTAGAATTACTCGTACCAACATTTTTCAAGAAATTACTCTTAGTAAAAGTATTTCTCTGGCAATTCAGTATACCTACGTTATGCAATTTAAATACATTTCGAGGCCTTCCCTTCGAGGGCAATTTACAATTCGAAGCCACTTCAGGACGACGTGTGAATTACAGCTATGCGCTGTCGAAATTTACTTTTATGGTCATGACTACTTTTCTTCTTTGGCCCGCGCCATTTCTGTAGTAAGGATACATGGTTCATACCATCGCATCTAGTTATGTACCTATATGTCTTCTGTCTGTAAAGCATATACGAATACGTAAAGGGAAATGTAATTTCGTTGAGTCTTATTTCGGTTGGAAAAAGGCAGTAATCGCCAAATGGTCCAACGGGCGCACTTTCAACACACATTTCTCCATTTGCCTACGTATATTGAGATGAGAGCATATACATAGTTACCGAGCATGGAGTACTTTCTGGTGGATTTATGGTAAAAACTACACTCTTTCTTGCTTTTACCGTGCATACGGTTGGAAGTAAACCTACAGGATCGATCAGAATGTTGTACGTGCTCCTTTTAGGAGAGACATGTTTTTTCTATGCCGTCAAACTTCCGGATGAAATAGTATGGTCATGCATGTCGTTCATCAACTGACTGAGAAAATATGGGCAGACAATAATCGTATAACATTTTTTTCGGGTGCGAAATGAAGATTTCTTCATTTAGAGAAGTTGAATGTTGGGGGATTGAAAAAACTATGATTGATGATTGCTTATTTTATGACCACGAAGTTCCTTTTAGTAATGTTTTTATCCCTTCTATTTGCTTATTATTGTTTAAATAGCGAGGCGTACCGTACACGGTTTCTTACTGTTTTACATAGCACGGCTCCACAATGCCACGTGTCTGAAAGTCGACAACGTTAAAAATAATCTACAGAATCTGAAGAAGTGATAAGAACTGTTGAAATTTTAGGCACCTTTTAAGATTTCCAAAAATTCTTCTTCTTCTTCTCTGTAGCGTAACCCCTTGCGGGGCATGGTGCGTTCACTTAGCCGTTTATAAGCTACTTCGAGTCAACGTTACATTGCATATAGTTTCGGAGTGTATATAATGTTGCAAGCACTATATATTATATTTCCTGGACCTCCGGACCTCCAGATTACTAGCATCAGCACTCTAGAGTGCGACTCAACCAAGTGAGCCACAGAGCGCTGAAAATCACTTTTGAAAAAAATACCTCGCCGCCAAATTTCAAATGCATAGAGAGCTTTGGACAGCAAGACCTGACAATATTTAACATTTTTAGGAAAAACAATCTTTCAGCCCAAATATCGCTCCAGATAGTAGGAAATATTGGTATCAAATTAAACGATTTTCTGAATTAGCTACCATGACCATTAAAATTTTTTTAAATCTTTACCGATAGATGCTTCAATTCAAAAAGGGCATAAAATCCCACCCACTCACACTCACCTTCAAATCTCTGGCGGGATATCTCTCACACAGCAAATTTTGCCTTTTAAATATCCTGTCATATACGAAGGTTAATGGCTGGGATTTTGAGGTGGCGGCACAGAAAAACAAAATCGCCCGCACGCAGGTTCATAATCCCACTCTTTACAAAAATGGCATATTACATCATCATTATGTGAAACCTAATTTTTGTAAAAAGCGGACTTATGAACGTGCGTGCGATTTTGTTTTTCAGCGGAACATTTAAATGGCGGGATAATGAATATCGGTAAATTGAAAAACTGGAAAATTTTCGGCAATTGGAAGCCGCACCTTTAAGAAAGCTTAACAAAGTCACACATGACCATTATCTTGATTGTCTGAATTTTCTAATTAATACGAACATAACATTCTGATGTAATACACAATTTTGTAACTGTAATAATTAAAAGGTATTAAATCAATTTATTTAATAAATGCAAAATATTCGTGATACTATACTCACTCTGTATTTCTTTCTATTATTTCTAAGAATATCTATTAATAAATGACGCACGCGGAACATAAATTCAATTCAAGAAAATACGCTACGTGCTACGAACGAGTGAAAGTATAGTATGCACTTTTAAATGCAATTGATGGTATTCAACATTGGCGGATGCAATTAAATTGAATCTTGTTCATTCAACTGTGTGTGCAAGGTCACATATATGGTAAATTACAGATTCCATGTATGTAAGATGTATTGATAGATTTATCATAATGAAATAACTTTACACGCTCCATCAGAGAATAAAGTTTTCTTCAAGCCATTGAAATGAGTATGTGCATGATGATGTGTAGGTATACATGTTCATTTAATTACTGATTCCTCTGCTATTTTTGGTCCTCCATTCTGACACAAAACGATTGCGACAGGTCTAAATAAATCGTTTGTATAAAATGAAGTTGTTATGCAGTAGATAAAAAGAAGGGATTGAGTTTGAGGGTGCATTTAACAAAAAGACAAAAGTATTCCTCTTGCAACTTACCTTAAAACGAGGCTAATTTCGGGCGCGGCCGAAATTTGGATACCCTTCGCTCCCCTTGGGCTAAAAGTTTTTTCGGGCGTTCCTATGACTTGTGTTTAATTCTCCCCGCTTCCACGCTTTACCTTGAATTTTCACATAAGTGCCGTGGCGAAGATTTATTGGAGAAGCGGGGGTCGTGGGTTTCTTAGAAGAACCAAAAGGGGGGATGTATGTATGTTTGTGGTATCAATTAAAACATATTTCTATGAATTTGGTTGAAATTGGTGGACAAATAAAAAAGTTTTTCTTCAAAGAACCTAATTTGGGGGTTGGGTTTATATGCCAGCCTCATGACCCCAATGGTCCGATTTAATTCATTTTTGCATATGTTTTGTAACATCAATAAAAATACATTTCCATGAGGTTTGGTTGAAATTCGTGTACAAATAAAAACGTTTTTCTTAGAGAAATTTGATTTGGGGGGATAGGTTTGTATGGTAGCCCCATGACCACACGGTCCGACTCCATCTATTAATATATATGTTTGGTATCATCAATAGAAACACATTTGTGTGAAGTTTCGTTGAAATTGGTGTATAAATAAAAAAAAAATCTTAGAAGAACTTAATTTGGGGAGTTAGGTTTGTATGACAGCCCCATGACCCCATGGTCCGATTTGGTCCATTTTAACATATGTTTTGTTGTGTCACTAGAAACATATTTGCACGAAATTTGATTGCAATCGATGAGAAAATAAAAAAGATTTTCTTAGAAGAACCTAATTTGGGGGACTAGGTTTGTATGGCAGCCCCACGACCCCATTGTCCGATTTGGTCGATTTTTACATATGTTATGTGTCACCAACGAAAACACATGTGTCTGAAATTTGATTGAATTTGGTGCATAAATAAAAAAGTTTTTCTAAGAAGAACCTAATTTTGGGGAGTAGGTTTGTATGACAGCCCCACGACCCCCTTGTCGGATTTTACCGATTCAAACATACAAACTGCCTGCAACAAAAAGAAGCATGTGCATAGCTTTTAAACTGGCTGAGCAAAACGCGTCGCAACAGACAGACAGACAGACAGACGGACAGACGGACAGACGGACATCGTCCAATCGACTCAGCTCGTCACGCTGATCATATATATACATATTTTATATGGTCGGAGATGCTTCCTTCAATGCGTTACAAACTTCATGACAAAGTTAATATACCCTTTTCGCTTAATAAGCGAAGGGTATAAAAAAAAAAAACAAGTTGGAAAAGTGTCCGCCAAAGAAAAATACACTAGCAACAAAAAGGAACTGATATTCGCCAGTGACATCCAGTAGGGCATATTGATTGAATACAGATACGGCCTGAATATACGCGGATTATCTTTCAATGTTCTTAGGTTGGAGCTTCAAAATCAACAAATACATACATTCAAAAAATATCCGACGACGATATTATAACATTATTACGATACAGGGATACAGTGGCGCAACCACAAAAGGGCTAAGGGGGCTAAAGGCCCTCCCAGGCCCTGAACTGAGGAAAGGAAAAATCTAAAAATACAATATGAAGCAAGGAATTTTGTTGCAGTTGTTGTTGTGTTTATAGGGCGCATAACTAGCCAATTTTGTTGATCTGTTCAACTTTCTGACATCCATGCCAGAATTTGAGATATATCTTCGTGAAAAAAAAAACAGAAGGAAAACGCATAAGTTGAGGTGATTTTAGAAAAAAAAATCCGCCAACTTCGATAATAATTTTTACCGGAAATTTTTACAGGAAAATCGGCGTTTCACTTCGAAAAAATTAGGGGAAATCTGGCTTTTGCATGAGTTTTCCTTTCGAGGTCCTAAAGAAGACCCCAAAAGTCCTCGTCTGTACGATTGCCGCTAGAGGTGCTACAGAGGGTCAAAGACCATCAAAACAGTGTTTTTCGAATATCTCGACAACGGTAATATGTGCTGAAAGTGTAAAGTAAAGTGTAAATTAATACCAAAAATATCTTAGTAACGGTAACTTATACAGGAAATTGGTGTACAATGGATATGTTTCTTCAATATATCTAAATACAATGCCAAAACACCTGATCTGTACCTGCCCCCCAATGGGAGCTACGTGGGCTCAAACTTAAAAACAAAAACAGTGTTTTCCCGGGAATTATTCTATCTATAAGGGTAGCATGTACTCGTAGCGTCCGGAAACAACCGCATGAATGCACCGAAAAATTATCCCTCATGTGATTTCCAGCAAAAAGTGGACACATCCCGATTCTTAACCCTTTAGTTGCCACTGGGATTTGAAGATTTTAAACATTAATACCTCCAAAACTAGACTAGCAAGAATAGCCTAAACAACAAAACTAACCGCATTAAAATCGGATGGGTGGTTTGGTTTTACTGATCTGCAAAGTAAAATTTGTATGATTTCACGCTAAAAAAAAAAAGATTTTTTAATCTCAATTATCTTCAACTTGGCAGTAGTTGGAGAAAATTGAGGTAAAAAATAATTTGATTTTGGACCAAATCTCAAAAATTTGACTTTAAAGCTCGGTAAAAATCAAACCACTTATCCGGTTTTAGTGCGGTTAGTTTTTTTTTTTTGTTTAGGTAAATTTGTTAGCAGTAAGAATGATCTTATTTCGTTACTCTGGCTAGTCTAGTTTAGGAGATTTTAAGGTTTAAGTCGTGTAAGAAAATCAATTTTTCAAAAATATTCAGGTGATCTTCAGATGTTTCGCCTCCCATAACTTCCTTAAGGTACGTTGTGCTCGACACGACTGCATCGGCTCTGGCGACAGCGACTCGCTCATTTCATATAAAAACTCATTTTTTTCTCTCATTCTAAAAACGAGTTTTTATATGAAATGAGCGAGTCGCTGTCGCTAGAGCCGATGCAGTCGTGTCGAGCACAACGTACCTTTAGGCGCCTACCGGTCGATAGGGACTTTTGGCTATTTTTTACAGCCCCAGGGGCTTTAAACTCGTCAAAGACGACTTTACATCATACTCCCCCGTTACAAAGATATTCACGGAAAACCCAAAAAGTCCCATTTCTCGAAGTTTTGTTTATTGATTACAAATTTGGCCATTTTTTTAGCCGCAGTTACCGTTATAAAGATTTTCCTGAAAATTTGTAAAAAATACCGTGAGACCCCTGGCATCATTAGGAGTAGTCGAATCTAAATCTATTTTTGACATTTTATTCACAAACCACAAGAGCTATAAATTTTCATACACCACTTTTTAGTACATATTACCGTTATCGAGATATTAAAAAAACAGTTTTTGAGGGTCTTCAACCCTCTGTACCACCGCTAGGGGCACTCGTACAGACGAGGACTTTTGGGATCTCGAGTAGGACCTTGAAAGGAAGGCTCACACAAAAATTGAGCTTTCCCCTAATTTTTCCGAAGTTTGCAAAATTTTTGTTCAAATTGCCTTGGGTTATGTATGTATTTGGCATAATCATTGAATTTTTCATTGCAATTAAAATTGTAGAAGATTTTACGCTTCGAAAATGCTATTATAGAAATCTTATTTTTTTTTAAATATGCTAAGTCAAATTGTTCTAAAAAAATTAATTGAATATTAAGATGGTATTGATCGGTTTTTTGTCGGAATATAAGGAGCCACCATGCACCATCGCAGCAATTCTGAGAATCTGAGAAGAACCTTTTCTTGGAAATATTAAAATCATATTAACCCAACTTCGTCCGGTTTCCGTTCGTGCTCAAGTTATAATTTTCCAGTTTTGTACCGGACATTCACAAAATTTTCTCTAATTGTGGTGGGTCATTTGTTTGAATACCCAACCTCACCCTCTTGACCTTACTCGTAAAACGTAGGAATGTAACTCTTTCTGCGTCGAGAAGAAGATTAAAACGACAAATGAAAGTTTTAGCCGAAGCTAAAACTAATCCGGCCTAACGGTTATTTACGGAACACAGAATTGATTGTGGCGCAAAGTGCAGGTTTATCCTCTGTATCCAACTAATATGCGAAACTGAATGGCTGGCGGATGGAAGTGACATCAATTCATTTTATAATAAAGTTTGAGTTTCCTATGAAGCGGCATAGCCGCAGTTAGAGTGACCACATACCCTTAAGGTACTTGCCGTGATTAGTAGAGATCCGCAGAGAGCGCAGCGGAAAATAGAGTCGAGACTTTGGGTATAGTATAGTGTCCTTACTTTTATACACAAATAGCTCTTAAAAACTACTTACTCTATTTCTCTTAAAATCTACATTACATAATTGTTCAACTACATTTCTCTTATCGCTACATGGGTTATGTATATATTAGAAACCCACTTAAAACCTATGAAAATGCATATTCAATTCTATGACCCATTTCATTTGACACTGCAATAATCTAAAGGATTTATTGCGCGTGTCACTTTTGAATTTTCACGACACGATGCACAAATTAAACCACTTATGTGTTACATCAACCACTTGAGTTGACCTTGGGAACAATTTTCTATTTGACAGGGACGCGTATCATTTTTTTTCCATTTTCAATTTTTTTTTGTTTTCCATTTTCAATTATCCAGTTTTCATTTTCCGTCTTCCATTTTCCGTTTTTTTTCCCTTTTTCAATTTTACATTTTCGGTTTTTCTTTTTATTTTATTTTTTTTCATTGTTCGTCATCTATTTCTGTTTTTTTTTTCATTTTATTTCCGTTTTCCATCTTCTATTTTTTACTTTCATTTTAAATTTTTCATTTTTCTCTTTCCATTTTATTCATTCTCCATTTTTATACTCTTCGCTCATAGAGTGAAAGGGTATTTTAACTTTGTCATGAAGTTTGTAACGCATTAAAGGAAGCATCTCCGACCATATTAAAAGTATACATATATGATCAGCATGACTTGGGGAGTCGATTGGGCGATGTCCGTCTGTCTGTCTGCCCGTGTCTGTCCGTCTGTTGCGACGCGGTTTACTCGGCCAATTTAAAAGCTATGAAGGTGAAATTTTGGACAAATGCTTCTTTTTGCTGCAAGCAGTTTGTATGTTTGAATCGGTAAAATCGGAGAATGGGGTCATGGGGCTGCCATACAAACCCATTTCCCCAAATTAGGTTCTTCCGGGAAAAACTTCATTATTTGTGTGCCAATATCAACCAAATTTCACACAAATGTGTTTCTATTGATAACACAAAACATATGTAAGAATGGATCAAATCCGACCATGGAGTCATGGGGCTGCCATACAAACCTAGCCCCTCAATTTAAGTTCTTCTAGGAAAAACTTTTTTATTTGTGCACCAATTTCAACCAAATTTCACACAAATGTGTTTCTCTTGATGACACAAAACATATCTAAGAATGGATTAAATCGGCTATACATTACAAAGGCATTTGTTAGAACCACCAAATTGTTTAGAAGAATCAAATAGTTTATTTGGTAAATCATACAGTTTTTTTTATTGAATTACCTGATGTAATTAGTAAAACTATAGAAATTTTTTAGTTCAAACCAACTAAAACACTGTTTAGTTTTCACAATTTGTTTAGTAAAATAATCAATCAAACTAACTTGGTAAATTTGACAAATGACTTAATTGACCAGAAATCAATGAAAACTTTAGTTGATTTTTGTTTGATTTCAACAAAAGATTTTTCTCTGTGTAATGGGGTCATGGTCATGCTATACAAACCTAACCCCCAAATTAGGTTCTTCTAAGAAAAACTTTTTTATTGGTGCATCAATTTCAACCAAATAGTAGTCTGGCCGATCTAGCGGTTAGTGCGCACACCTTCGGTGCACAGGGTCATGAGTTCGAATCTCACCGTGGATCATGGTGTTTTTCGAACTCACGAGCTTGTGACGGACTATGATCTCACTCAGATGTTAATGAAATAAAAAAGATCAAAACGGGTGGAATTGGAATCGTACTGTGGGTTCATGCTCCCGCAACCCCAATAAAATTTTCCGAGTAAATATTATTATTTGCCCACTTATTTCATCCAAGCCCAAAACTTTTGTCAAGACGGAACAAAAATAATGAGGCGGGGGATTAAATACAAGTCATAGGTACGCCCGAAAAAACTTTTAGCCCAAGGAGAGCGAAGGGTATCCAAATTTCGGCCGCGCCCGAAATTAGCCTCGGCCCGGGGGGTTGTCGAGCGTAGCGAGCAGGGGGCGAAGCCTCCTAGTTTACTTTCAATTACGCAACGGAAAGGCATCATTTAGTTCATTTGAGCATTCTAAAATCGAGTTACGGTTACGGTTTTTCGCGTATATCTTTCCCGTTATGTTGCATCGATCGAAGAGTCGAAGAGGCTATCATATGCACGAGATTTCGCTGTTGCCTGGAAGGCTGTAGCCCGACCAATCGGTAAAACGTGTTTCTTCCGGGAACCTTTCTTGTTTGCGTCCTGTTTTGGTCTCTTTTGCTTTCTATCATACGTACATACGTGTAGTACCTTATCTACAAAAAATGTATTATCACCCGTTATAATTAAATTGAAATTTCCTCTATATCCAAAAACCATATCAAATTGACTATAATTTTAACCATAAATCTTTTTCCTATCAAACCAATATCCCTTGTATACGGATGCAACAGGAAAATTACTAAAGATAGCAAATCAGCCATTTCCCACAAGAAGATTTTCCTCTCAACCATACCACCACTGTCGTCACCACGAAACCTACATTAGGACTATATTATAAGGGGCATATGTCAGGGAATGGTGTAGAGAACATCTTCTATTTGCACCGAAAAAGCTACAAGTAGTTCGTCCCAATGCCTCCTGGTCCTGTAAGGGTAAGTTGTCTAGTCTTCTAGTCTCCATCTAAGACTTCTTGTCGAACATCTTTCATAATATTGCGATTGAATTCGGGTGTGTGTGTGTGTATCAAATTTGTTGAACCAAACCACAAAGTAAAGTCAAAGGGAAACTCTCAATATCCTCCAACATAAGTTGTCGATTTTATCGAATCGATTTCGTATATAAGGTCAGAATGAAGTAACAAAATGTTCAATTTATGAGCAGCTTGGTATAGTGAATAATATAGTGAGCTGGTTAGTTCATCATGACGAAGAAATTTGTATGTATGTATGTATACGGAAACAAGAATATTAGAAAAGCTGTTTTTAGTGTGTAGAATGTACCAAAATTATTCTATATTAGACCTAAAATTAAAAATTTAATGTTAATAACATTTTCATACAATTTGCTCCACTTTCTACCCTTAATAAGCTGTAATTCCAAAAACTTCAAAACTCCATTATCCATTCGAAATTCATTCCTAAAAAAAAGTGCACATTGCATACTCTCTAAAAGCCTGTTGCCAATTCGTTGAAAATTGACGCAAATATCAACAATAGGTCAACATATGGTATCCAATTTGTATACATACAAAACAAACATGAAAATAGACTTCCACCACATCACTGTCAATTTGCCTTATGCAATTGTTCAATTGCACTCTCTAGTTACGTCACCGCTACGACAACCCCATCAGCCATCCCAACTTGACTCACCAGCTGCATAAGTATGGTTGCGTCAAACCCATCTTCACATAAACACATTCGCTCAACATAAACAGGATGCATCAAACCCATCCTCACATAAACACATTCGCTCAACACAATCAGGATGCATCAACCTCATCGTAACATAAACACATCTGATTCGCATCACAACATAAACATCACATCGAAGTCGAACGTATAAGCACATGTGCATCATCATTGCAGATGCAGGATCAACATTAATTTAGTATAAGAAGACGAACATGTTTTAGTTTAAGTCAGTCCTCATTTGTATTCGAATTACTTCGTATCAGTCCTCAATAAAGAAAAGTTCCTCTTTCAACAAATCGGTTATTTTATTAACAACCCGCTAGGACACACACGTAATTGGCGCAGTCGGTTCTTCGAACAAAATCTATGTTCCAGAAAGTGGAAATAGAGTTTCGATTAGTGTAACTAGTGGAAAATTTGTGCTAGTAAAATTAAAAAAACATTAAAAAAAATAAAATCTTTCAAGGACCCCACCAGTGGTAATCCTTTTAGATACATTAATACAAATCAACTCTGTTGGACCCCACCAGTGGTAATCCAATAAGAGAGTAATAATACAAACTCCAAAGGACCCCACCAGCGGTAATCCTAAAAGAGTTAATAAAATCATAACATCATAAATTAAGTGATTGTGATTTAAACAAATAAAAAGCCAAAATGTTGGAAGGAGACTTACCAGAACTACCAAGAGAGGACGAAAATCTCGCATTAAACGTGGATCCCCTGAAATATGTCGCAAGCATCCCCGAATTTGATGGAAGAGAAGACATCAACAGTTTCATAACCAAAGTGGATCGCATTATACCACATGTAAGGAGGTACAATAACGATAGCCAACTAATAATCATGGAGGCCATTTATTCAAGGCTAAAAGGTAAAGCAAGACAACTAATAGAAATTCACAATAATGTAACTAATTGGTCCCAGACTAAACTCCTATTAATGAATAATTTTTGTTCACATAAAAATAGTATGAAATTATATGATGATTTAAGAGCACTTAAATGTACAGGCACAATTGCGGAATTTTATGAAAAAATACAATACAATTTAAAAACATTAAATACAAAAACCAAAGTTGAATTAGAAACTAGAAATTTACCGTTTACCGATCATATCGAACATAATTTGAGTGCCGCGTTGGAAATTTTTAAGGGCAAAACCCCCGAACCGGTCAGATCTATGTTATACTCTCGAAATCCTGGTTCTCTTGAAGAAGCTTTCAGATTGGTTCAGGAAGGCAATTATACAAATTATACCAGTAATCCTCATAAGAGAAACTATTTAGGAAAAAATAACAATTTCAGACAAGACAGACATGACGGACATGAACATCAAAAACAATATTATAACGTTCAACCCCCTCGTCCAGTTCAGCATAACTTCGTACCCAGAAATAATTATTACCGAAAACCCGAATCCATGCATAACCATGTTAGAAGTACTCAACAACGTTTTAACCAAGACAACAGGTTTAATCAATACAACAATTTTGGAACTTCACAACAAACTAGAAGAACCTTCCAAATGCCCCATTATTCCCACACAAATCAGGAACCTATGGAGGTCGATAATTCTGATCAGTATCGGAATAATAACTTACAAGAGGACTTAGCCGAAAATTTTCAGCTAGAAGCCTCGGAAACTCATTACAATTGCCATATGTAAAAATTCGTACAAGACTTGGTTTCATCCGCTTACTCGTGGATACTGGAGCCACTCATTCTATATTAAATCCTGGAATTTGTAGTCCTGACAAAATTTTTGACTTAAATCAACCAATTTTATTAAAATCAATTAGTGGCATAGTCCCTATTGCTCAACAAGCAATTATTCCCCCTCTAAGTGAATTTAATTCACCAAAAAAAATGAAGTTTCTAGTTACAAAGTTTCATGATAATTTTGATGGACTTATCGGGAATGACAATTTGATCCCTAACGAAGCCATCATAAATTATAATAAATCTACTATTACACTTAATAAAAAAGTGAATAAACTATATAAAAATAAAACTGACGAAGAATCAGAAAACTATAATACAGTAATGGAACAATCTCTAGAAAAACTAGAAATGGAAAAATCTCAGGGAAAAATGATTACTAGAAGAGATAATCATTTAAATATGGAAGAAAAGGAGATGCTAGATAAACTCATTAAGGAACATAATGATGTCTTTTATCAACCTGATTCCAATTTAAGTTTTACAAGTGAAGTGAAACATAAAATTAAAATGACAACTGATAAACCTATTTATACTCGCACATACCGTTATCCTCAATGTCATGAAAAAGAAGTTGAAAAACAAATTAAAGAATTACTATTACAGGGTATAATACGAAATTCAAGTTCACCATACTCAAGTCCCATTTGGATAGTACCAAAGAAAGCAGATGCTTCTGGTAATAAAAAATGGCGCATTGTTATTGATTATAGGAAAGTCAATGAAAATACAATTGACGACAAATACCCAATTCCATGTATTGATGATATTTTAGGGAAACTTGGTCAGAGTCAATATTTCACAACTATTGATCTTGCTAGAGGTTTCCATCAAATTGAAATGGACCCTGCTGATATTGAAAAAACAGCATTCTCAACAAACAATGGACATTACGAATTTCTTCGAATGCCATTTGGTCTTAAAAATGCACCTTCCACATTCCAGAGAATGATTAATGGAGTATTGAAGGATCACATTGGTAAAATTTGTCTCGTGTATTTAGATGACATAGTAATTTTTTCTACATCCCTAGTTGAACACATAAAATCAATTAAAACTATTTTCGAATGTCTCAGAAAAGCAAATTTGAAAATACAACAAGATAAATGTGAATTTTTGCGTAAAGAAACTGAATTTTTAGGTCATATTGTGACAACAAAAGGTATTAAACCAAACCCAGAGAAAATTTCAGCAATAACTAAATTTCCATTACCCCGAACAAGTAAAGAAATAAAATCATTTTTAGGCCTTGCCGGATATTATAGGAAATTCATTAAGGATTTCGCTGCAATCGCAAAACCACTTACATTAAGACTCAAAAAGGGCTCAAAAATAAACCCAAATGATGCAGACTTTGTAGAATCTTTTGAAAAATTAAAATTACTTATTTCAACTGAACCAGTATTAAAATATCCCGATTATAATAAACATTTTACGTTGACAACCGATGCATCCAATTTCGCTATTGGAGCCGTCCTTTCACAAGAAGGACACCCAATTAGTTTCGCATCCAGAACTCTCAACGAACATGAAATCCAATATTCAACGATCGAGAAAGAACTTCTTGCAATCGTTTGGTCAACTAAGTATTTTAGACCATACCTTTACGGTAGACGTTTTACGATTAAAACAGACCACAGACCATTACAATGGTTAAGTTCAGTCAAAGAACCCAATTCTAAGCTTCAAAGATGGAAAGTTAAACTTGAAGAATTCAATTTCGATGTACAGTACATTAAAGGTAAAGAAAACGTAGTCGCAGATGCATTATCACGTGTTGAAATATACGTAAACAACTCAGTTAATCAATCCAATTTAGCTACAATTCATAGTGCACAAGAAGATGATACTCATTACATGCAAATTTCCGAAGGACCACTCAATTTGTTCAGACACCAAATTATAGTTAAAAAAGGTAAAATTGATAAAGTCACAACAGAAACATATAAAAAAGCTAAAACAATTATCTGTCAATTAAAGAACCCTTGTGAAGAAGAATACAGGAAAATACTTATGGAACATTCACCTAAATTTGGTAAAGTAGGAATAATGTTTACAGATGATACAATTTTCAGAAATTTCCAACAGGAATACATTAAATGGAAAAGAGATAACAAAAATATAATTTATATAAAAACAAACTACAGGCTTATGAATGCTTCAGATGAAGAAATAAAAGAAATAATTTTGAAAGTACATGTTAAAATGAATCATGCAGGAATTAATAAAATATACTCTGAAATAAAAACAAAATACTTCTATCCTCATATCAAAGACGAAATAGCTAAACTTATTAATAATTGTCATTTATGTCTATGCTCCAAATACGATAGGAAACCTATAAAAGAACCATTCAAACTTACTGAAACACCTCGAAAACAACAGGAAATATATCATATGGATGTTTGGTATAAAACAAAAACTGATCTTTATTTAACTTGTATCGATAAATTCTCCAAATATGCAGCATTAGATAAAATTAAATCGAGAAATTGGGTAGATATACTAAATGGAATCAAAAACATATTGAACATAATGGGAAAACCAAAGAAAATAATACTCGATAACGAAACAGCATTTAAAACAGAAATAATTAAAAACTATTTTCTACAAGAAGAAATCCAAATACACTTTACTACTGCTAACTACCACACTGGAAACGCAGATGTGGAACGTTTTCATAATACTTTAGCCGAAAATCTTAGAATATTTAACGCAAGACAAAAGCAGAAAGAAACCTTATTTCATGAAAACCCTTTGACAGAAATTTTACATTTATACAATAGAACTATCCATTCAAGCACGAATGAAAGACCAATTGACGTACATCATGGTTTAGGTAACAATCCAAAAATATATGAAACACTTATTAAAAACAAGGAAAACAGTATTAAAAATTTAAATAAAAATAGACTAGAAAGAGATATAAATAAAAATTTCGTTAATGCTAACCCTAAAACCAAATTAGATCCAAGGAATAAATTCATTAGAAGTAATGATACAAGAAAATTTCACAAAAATCAACATTTAGCCAAAAGAAAATTTCAAAATTCAGAGTTAATAACTCCCTTTCGTTCCAGCAATCATAATTCTTCTACTGATACTGATACCAGTCTCGTCAACTCAGGTAATAGAGATGACCAACATTGCGGACGGAAACGGTTACATATTGGTACAAAAAGAAAAGGTACAATTAATAGATCACTACACCCACATAATTCACACAATAAACTTGACGCTTTACGAAGAAAGTTTCAAAAAGATAGAAGGAAACGTTGAAATTTTGCATTCTCTTAATTATGACTTAACTGATATTGCCCATGAACTAACTCATTTAGAACATGAAATTCATTCATTATGGTTACCTGGAATAAGCAAAACTAAACCAAACTTGTATGGCAAATTAGCAAAACTGAGCAGAACCCAAAATAACCCATATACACCTGTAAACTCTCCAGAACTATGTGAAACACTAGGACTAAAGACTGACTGTAAGAAAACGAAAAACATTAGACAAAAACGTGGTTTAATTAATGGTTATGGACGATTGTTGAGTTGGATAGGTGGAGTTATGGACGATCAGGATGCCTCACGTATTGAAGCACATTTTGCCAACCTTGATAAAAATCAGAAAGTTTTGAGAGAAAACCAGGATAAACTTTTGAAATTCAACACTAATTTTGACAATCAAATGAAAATTTTAACACAAAAATTTAATAAAAACCAAAATGAATTGAAAATAAAAGTAAATGAAATACGTAAAGACAACAATGAAATTAAACGTAATTATTCTGCATTTGAACAAAAAGTAAAAATTCTTTCAGATATAAATCACTTTAACGAGCAAATTGAAAAAATCAAAGAAATAATATTAAATTCAAAAATTGGAACATTAAATCGTTATTTAATCGAAGATGAAGAAAGCGATATATTTAAAATAACTATAGATAAGTACCCAAAAATAACAACCGCAGTTGCATTTAAAGAAAACTATATACTAATTGTAATTGGAATACCTCAATATGTTAAAAATAAATACCAAAAATATACTATGGAACCAATTCCAAATAAAGACAAAAATTTACAAATTGTAACAAATGTAAATGAAATATTAGAATATAATAAAACATTGTATTATCCATCAGATACTTTAAATGATTTAATTGAAATAAAAGAAGAATGTATAAAAAATTTACTTCAAACAGAAATACAAAATTGTAAATATGAAATGAACTCAAATTTTACTGTTAAAAAAATAACTGAAGCCATAATTGTAATAAAAAACGCTAAAAATACTAGAATTCAACATAATTGTAATGAAGAAAAAAATAATGTAACAAATATTGTAAGTCATAATGTACTTATTAAATTTGATAATTGTCAAATAACTATCCAAGAAAAAACATACAGAAATTTGAAAATTCCATATTTTGCCCATATAGTATTACCAAATATTAATAAAATAAAAAACTATACCGTAATAAAAAAGTTAACTTTGGAAGATATAGAATGGAAACAACAAAATTTTACAACACTTCAGGATTTAGAAACATTTGAAGATAAATATGAAAAACAATCATGGATAAATTACTCATTTCTCACCATTGTAATACTAATTGTAATAATTTTAATTTTCAAGCATATGTATTATAGAATAAGAAATAATAAGATTAACATTAACATAACGAAACGAGAAGCCGAATTATATGCAATTGAATCACCTGAAATTATACCACCTCAAGAGGACGTGTTACCCATAAACCTACCATTAGCAGAGTTTCGCCAGGAGTCGAAACCTAAGGAGGGGCGAGTTACGTCACCGCTACGACAACCCCATCAGCCATCCCAACTTGACTCACCAGCTGCATAAGTATGGTTGCGTCAAACCCATCTTCACATAAACACATTCGCTCAACATAAACAGGATGCATCAAACCCATCCTCACATAAACACATTCGCTCAACACAATCAGGATGCATCAACCTCATCGTAACATAAACACATCTGATTCGCATCACAACATAAACATCACATCGAAGTCGAACGTATAAGCACATGTGCATCATCATTGCAGATGCAGGATCAACATTAATTTAGTATAAGAAGACGAACATGTTTTAGTTTAAGTCAGTCCTCATTTGTATTCGAATTACTTCGTATCAGTCCTCAATAAAGAAAAGTTCCTCTTTCAACAAATCGGTTATTTTATTAACAACCCGCTAGGACACACACGTAATTCTCTAATGATGACATGACAAACAGATATATATATACGAGATGCGATGCGATGTTGATGATGCTGCTTGCTGTTGGCGAGTGCACGAGCGACCAAATGCAATTTATTCAGAGCAGAATCGTCGTATGTCATTTTGAAGAACACTGATGAAATTATGTTCATGAAATTTGCCTATTGCATGGAAATTCAATTTAACCCAATTTAGGACGAGACAAAAATATAACAGCGAGTCGAAAGTGCAAAAATTTAGTTGTATGAATTTTACGTGCTGATTCTGATATAAACCTACAGAGATTGGTAAAAGTTGATAAACTTGATAATCAAAACATTGTAAAGGATGACCTAATTTTTTAATTGCTGGTAAAAAGTGGCTTATGAGAATACAATTGTGATTGGAATCATTCAATAAGGGGGAAGTTTTAAAATGATCAAATTGGCTAAGGCTAAGTGCTATTCTTTGCAAACTTCTAAGCATAAATGTATGCATAATCATGTAAATCTATTTATGGGAAACGATTATATCTTGCCAAATATAATATCAAATCGATAAAGACTTGAAACCAAACATCTGCCGGCTTGATTTCCTAGAAACTTGAAAGTGCATCCGATGCAGTAATAGACCAGCCATGCATTAGGATTAATTAGATAAACTGTGCAACCATTGGTAATAGTATACGCTCTGTGGTCATCACTATACTCGTAGATGTGTAGTAAATTCGCCTCAGGATGTTAGGTTATTCGATAATTTTAATTCCACCTGTGGGCTAAGAAACTATATGTTTGAAACACGATCCTTTGTTGTATTGGATAGTTTTCCGAGAGAAATCAGATCAGTGTCGTGAGGTTTCCCAAATTTATTGTGTTCAAAATTGAAATGGAAGCCCCTCAATATTTTAACAGAACTCGCAAAAGTTTTTTTTTTTTTGAAGACAAAAATTTAAATATTTATATTTATGCAGGATATAAGTTCTCCATCGTCTACATGACCTATTTAATTCAAGAGAAGCAGCAAAACAGAAAATCAACCGCATAATAAAAAGAATTTTCATTGGTTACTATCAGGTCTTGGCAGTTATCAGGGCCATTATCATTTCAATGATGATGCTCAAACACCTAGAGCTCCCCTCGATCGAATGTATCACAGCGCTTGTCGTTCCTGAATTTTGGAAAAAGGACGTATCATTCCCATTTATAAACCTAGGAAAGATGCAAGTCTGAGTTCTATCGTTCAATCAACATCCTTTCATTCGTTGCAAAGACGATCCAAGCGGTGAAGTTAGCTGAGTATGGGAATCAAGAGTGTTACTCAGCTAACTTCCCACCAGCATGGTTTGAGAAAGATGCATTTCAAAAGGCCATTCATGCATCGCTGCTGGCAAACCTCCTCATCATGCGTATTCCTGTACAAGAGCTAAGGTCGATTGGCAAATACCTATCTGGAAGACAATCCTCCACAAATTTTCGAGGCCTACATTCAAAGCGCAGGAAAATCAATCAGGGATTTCCTCAGGGAAGTGTTCTCTCTCTTACTGTGTTCAAAATCTATCTGATTCTGACCTCTCAACACCATCTGAAGGCATTAGACTGATTTCCTATGCACGGTTGTCTCTTAATTTCTTCATTTAAATGCACTGTAACCCTTTTCACTACCTGGACGTAGGAATTTTCGGAGAAAACTAATAATCCCTATCGACAAACGTGATACAGACCACAGACGTTATTTCTACTGTCACAAACCCTTAAATCCTTGGTGTCTACTTGATGAAATCGAATCGACACGACGAAGTCGTTATCGACAAAACTCAAGCGATAGGTCCAATATTTGGTCAATTGCTCTAGGAAGGACCACCCGAATCTGTATCTCATGGGCAGAACTCCGCCTGCACGACATGTCACGCGTGATCTTAGAGACTTGTGGGGGAGAAGTCTAGGGACACAACCGGAACTCTCCCGAAGTTTTCGATGAAGGCCATCGATTTTGCAAAGGCAGATATTCCTATTTCTGTTGTGAATCGGTGTCAAGTGGGTATGAATAATATCGGCGCACCCACCACCTACATGGTGTGCCATGTTTTCTGTCGGTATGTAAACATTGAGTAACTTTGACGTTTACCAACCAATTGACTTGGTTAGACATGTTTTGAAAACGTCAATTCAGTACAATTTTAACCCTCGGAGAAACTAATGTTTGAATAGTCACATAAGGTACTAATGGGTCTGGCCAGACCCCACTGTATTTATGGGCATTTATCTATATGTACGTCAACAATTTTTGTTGTTATGTTAATAAAAACAGAATAGCTTGGTTCCAGCACTACAATAAATATTTATTTTGGTATATACCAGTATTTCGGGTGCAACTTGCACCCTTCTTCAGTACAAAGCTATTGAAGTCTATATTGATCTTACTCTCTATTTATACATAATAATCTTAAAAGTTAGCGCAATACCTATCTACCTGGATTACCTAATTACAGTTTTTAATTCACTTTAAAAGCGCGCCTAATTAGTTTAGAAGGGCAATTTCCCTCGTCCGTGTTTAGCATTAAATTGTTTTTGTGGCGTAAAATCTCGAGGCTTTCCCAGGGGTCCAAAGTTGTTATTTTCCTTGCTTGCCGTAAGACCTCTACGTTATCGAAATCGATGGTATGTCCTTCCTCCAAAATGTGAGCCGCCACCGCTGATCGCACCATTGTTGTTCCTCTTCGCATTGCTCCGATCGCTTCCTTAACACTAGAAGGGTCAGGAATTCTATATACCTAAAAGGGTCATAGCCGTCAATTTGACGGCAAGGTGTTTACAGCTGAAATGGTACTTATATAAATATAAAATGCTTATACAAATAAAGACGTAAGACGTTATCTTACTTTTAATTAGAAATTAACGCATTTCTGAATATTTTTTTTAGCGAAATTTGTAGAACTATTTATTTTTTTGAAGTATGACTACTACCACATTCTTCTCAAACAGCCTTTTACAGATGGTAAAAAAGTAATAGTTGAATTTTTTTCCAGTCGTTCTGAAATGATATCCGGCGATCCTTTTCGCTTGTTGCTTTAGCTCTATCCAGTTATACAGGGTGCAGGTCTTTAGTAATAAAAGCAAACCGCCCAGTAGCTAAGAGCGTTTAACCCGAGTGCTTCTCAGACCGAAACCTATTCTGTTTTTGGTAAAACTATTTATATTTGAATATGTGACATCTACTTTTCAGACCACTGTGTAGGTTGAAGTATGAAAGGTTCTTACCTTTGTGTTACTCCTAGCGACATACCCGATGATTGTAAAGTATTCGCAGTCAACGACTCAAGTACGAACCGTTTTGATTGTACGGAACTGTGATTCGATCATGAAGAGGGAGACAACTTCGGACAGCTAAATTAGGATCGCTTTGCAAACCTGGCAAGGGTTGCTCGGCAGGATGTCAACTAAATATATGAATTCCACTCGTTCGGTAGGACTGACAAAGGTTCAATTTGTGGTCAGTGGTCATATAGCTGTCTCATCACCAAAAAGAGATTGCAAGCGTCATGGATTTAGTATTGAAACTCTACACATGCCACAGAAGGATGTGATACTTTCCAAAAGCGTCTACGATGCCCAGCAAAAAGTCAGAACTAAGTGGATTATACATATAACAGGGCTGATCGTGACACTACTTTCATATGTAGTAGTCTTGTTTCTTTGCAGTGGATTTCTGGACATGGAGTTCTAAATGCATTTTAGAGTATCTTAGTACCTATTTTACTTTACTTTAGTTACTCACTGGCTGCCAGTTATTTCAGCGTAAGTGCCATAAATTTTTTCTGGTGCCCGTGAGATTGTTGTCTTGAAAGCTTCAAGAAACTGCTGTTCTATCTCGACATTACTCTTTATCCCTGGCGTGCATTAATTTTGGGAAATGTATCAGTACTGACGCAACGTACTCGTTATTGCATTACAACAGATCATAACTGGGCAAACAAGCACGCCAAGGACCATAAAGATGACTAAGACCGTAGCCTAGGCTAGTGAACTCAAGCGCTGCAAAAGCGCACAATATCACAAAAACTTCAAGTGGGAAACCTATATTAACGATTATTTTCTCTTACGAGCGCTCTTACTATAATCAAAAATTTTTAACGACGGATTTATGGATTTTTTGGGCTGATAAGCCTTAACCGTCAATTTGACGGTTCTGACCCTAATAGGTATAACAAGAAATATCTCACAAACTAAATTTTTTTATTTTTATTTCTATTCAAATATATGATCAAATACATATTTTAGGAAAAGTCAATAAACATGAAAGCTGAAAACGTCGTAGTTTAGAAGATATAGATGATTTAAATAACAAAACCGTCAAATTGACGGCTCTGACCCTTCTAGTGTTAACGTGTTCGATGAATCTCGTTGCTACCAAGCGCTTCGTCTGTCCTATGTACCATTTTCCGCATTCCGGGCAGGTGATCCTGTATATGCCACTTTTTTCGCTTTTCGCTAGGGGGTCCTTTTCACTTCCAAGTTTCCGCTTCAAATTTGCATTTCGGCTTGTTCCTACGACCTGTAAATTAAATTTTCGGAAATAGTTCGTTAGTTTGTAAAAGTTACCTGAGACTGGGATGCTTGCTCTGATCATTGGCTCGCCCCCTTTCCGTTCTTGTTGGAATAAGGTAGTGAGCTCTTCCTTTTTTATTTGGTTTTGCTTCTTTCTTATGAGTTTGTTTATTTCTTTCGCATTAAATCCGTTCTTCATATCCGTATCTAGTATGTACTCACGTTCCTTCGCAAACCCATTTGGTGTAAGGGGGTACGTAACTAGCCTGTGGATCATCGTATTATATGCTGCAAGTTTCTGCGCTTTAGTGTGCTGTGATGTCGCGGGTATTGTTCTCTGCGTTGTGGTCTCTTTCCTGTAAATCTCGAACTGTAAATTCCTGTGGCCGAACGGGAACATGAACATGAGATCGAAAGACGGTTAATAAACAAAACAATATCGAAAGAATACGCGAGATTAACAGAAACGACCCTACTAACATACAACGCGCACCTGAAACTGGGACGAGTGTTTAGTGAACTAGGCATTAGCCCTTACCAGGTGCTTGAGAAAATTAACAGAACTGCCGAATGCGAGAAACTTAGAAAAATTTTAAGAAGAAAGTGTAAGAAGATCTTTTTCAGAGACGAACCTGCGAAGGCAACCCAAACAGCCATACTGCCTAACTTTGTGGTTAACAAGTCTACAACCCCATTCAACGAAAAAGAACTACTGACGCTCAACAAAGGACTACAATTTGCGTTTCCCCCCACGAACCATATTGAAGAGACAGTTGTTAACATTGAAGCAGCCCTAAAAAGGATGGATCACGACGACAAGGAAAAAATTAGGAGAAACGTAGCGAGCATTATATCGAAAGGTACTCATAAGGAGAATAATATATCGCGGCAAGACACGAATACCCTAAAATCGCTAAGACAAAAACCGGTGTACTTTCTCAAAGCAGATAAAGGCAACAATATTGCGATTATGGACATGCAGGACTACGATACAGCGGTAAATTAAAGATCACGACGACAAGGAGGAAATTAGGAGAAACCTAGCGAGCATTATATCGAAAGGTACTCATAAGGAGAATAATATATCGCGGCAAGACACGAATACCCTAAAATCGCTAAGACAAAAACCGGTGTACTTTCTCAAAGCAGATAAAGGCAACAATATTGCGATTATGGACAAGCAGGACTACGATACAGCGGTAAATTAAAAACTAAGCAACGGCAATTGTTTTGAACTACGGAAGGACCCATTACAGGAATCTATGAAACGAGTCGAAAAGGCCTTAAAAGAAGCTAGCACGGTGTTCCCTAACATACATAATCTGCGAATGGCAAATCCATCATTGCCAAGAATAAGATGCCAGCCAAAACGTGCGTAACACTAGCGAACTTATCGATAAGCTCAAAGGAACAACATTACAAGACCACGAAAAATTCGTCTCATTTGATGTCACCGCCCTATTTCCCAGCACACCAGTGAAACACGCGATTAGCGAACTAGAGACATGGCTAACCACATTTGACTCTAGCGAGATTGTGCATGGAGGAAAATTAATTTACGTTTAGAGGCAAATAATATAAAACAACTTCGGGAGTAGCGATGGGCAACCCGCTAGCGCCACTTGTCGCCGAAATATTTATGCGAAGCTTGGAAGCGCGGTTAGAAGAGTGCGGAAATATGCCTAACGTGTGGTTTAGATACGTAGATGACGTATTCGCAATTATTGACGAGGATAAGATAGACGAAACTATGGATAAACTAAATAAATTGCACAAAAACATTAAATTTATGATGGAGTGAGAAACCAACGGAGCGCTACCATTCCTCGATATACGAATCCACAGGGCCAACGGGAATTTACAGTTCGAGATTTACAGGAAAGAGACCACAACGCAGAGAACAATACCCGCGACATCACACCACACTAAAGCGCAGAAACTTGCAGCATATAATACGATGATCCACAGGCTAGTTACGTACCCCCTTACACCAAATGGGTTTGCGAAGGAACGTGAGTACATACTAGATACGGCTATGAAGAACGGATTTAATGCGGAAGAAATAAACAAACTCATAAGAAAGAAGCAAAACCAAATAAAAAAGGAAGAGCTCACTACCTTATTCCAACAAGAACGGAAAGGGGGCGAGCCAATAATCAGAGCAAGCATCCCAGTCTCAGGTAACTTTTACAAACTAACGAACTATTTCCGAAAATTTAATTTACAGGTCGTAGGAACAAGCCGAAATACAAATTTGAAGCGGAAACTTGGAAGTGAAAAGGATCCCCTAGCGAAAAGCGAAAAAGTGGCATATACAGGATCACCTGCCCGGAATGCGGAAAATGGTACATAGGACAGACGAAGCGCTTGGTAGCAACGAGATTCAGCGAACACGTTAAGGAAGCGATCGGAGCAATGCGAAGAGGAACAACAATAGTGCGATCAGCGGTGGCGGCTCACATTTTGGAGGAAGGACATACCATCGATTTCGGTAACGTGGAGGTCTTACGGCAAGCAAGGAAAATAACAACTTTGGACCCCTGGGAAAGCCTCGAGATTTTACGCCACAAAAACAATTTAATGCTAAACACGGACGAGGGAAATTGCCCTTCTAAACTAATTAGGCACGCTTTTAAAGTGAATTAAAAACTGTAATTAGGTAATCCAGGTAGATAGGTATTGCGCTAACTTTTAAGATTATTATGTATAAATAGAGAGTAAGATCAATATAGACTTCAATAGCTTTGTACTGAAGAAGGGTGCAAGTTGCACCCGAAATACTGGTATATACCAAAATAAATATTTATTGTAGTGCTGGAACCAAGCTATTCTGTTTTTATTAACATACTTATCACACTACAAACCGTCGGACAAAACAAAAATGTCTACTTTTGTTGTTATGTCATGTTAACGTAATATTTCTAAGTTTATAATAACATACATGCATACAAGAAATCAATCAAATGTGAATTTCAGCAAAAAAAAAATAGATAGAATTCGATTTTGAATGAACAATATGAGCAAGTGCATGTGCACATTTCCACAGACATTTGATCATACTATTACTTTTTTTATCTCCAAGGACTTTCGACAAATAATGCATATCACACAACAAGCAAAAATTAAAGAAGAAACTGTACTCAACTATCTAGTTTCAAAAGAAAAGACTGGGCATTTGTATAAAATGGACAGATTTCGGTAGAAAAAATTCTATAGGTAACAATATGTGATGTGCTGACCAAAAAGTCCTTATAACTACTCTCCCAGGATATTTGATCCAAATATTTGTCGCTTGGAAAACGGTCAAACAATTGCTCGAATGGCTGACACTAAACCTGATTTTTGGAAGAAAATTTTAATGACCGACGAGGCTCAATATCCATGAAAAACCAGTGAATGACCAAAAAGTGACTGTTTAGGCCGGTGTTTGCGCAAAAACCATCATTGGGCCGTATTTTTTCAAAGAAAAGGAATCAGTTGATGGAAATCGATATCGATGGATGTTGGCTCATTATGTCTGCCCGCTAATACGCGGAAAAGGTGTTTTCGGTTACTGGTTTCAGTGCCCCATGTCAAAATACAACCCAAACTACATATATAGTTTCTGCCACGAAAATTCCCTGGACGCCTGATGTCAAAAAGAGGTGACCCTGACTGGCTACCCAGATTTGACCCCCCCTGATTTCTTTTTGTGGGGTTATTTGCGACGATAATTCCCTGGACGTCTGATGTCAAAAAGAGGTGACACTGACTGGCTACCCAGATTTGACCCCCCCTGATTTCTTTTTGTCGGGTTATTTGAAAATCAAAGTGTACGCTAGCAATCCTCGGACCATTGACGAGCTCAGGGCAACCGTTCGTGCCGAAATTAACGTTATACCGCCCGAGATGCTCGAAAAAGTGATTTGGCTAATTTTGCTGTTGCCAATAATGGCGGCGACATGATGCATTTAGTATTCAAAAAAACAGTCAAAATAAATTGTAAAGAGGCAAATTAAATAACAATACCTCAAACATAGAAATTGGTTGTTATTATATTTTCACATGCAAACGTAAAAGATGGCGCAAACTGTATATCACCCGAGAAGACTAGACTGCCGAGTGCCACAAGAACGATACTTGCCGACCTTAGGACAGGCCATTGTTAACGTATAAATTTCTACCTATAAAAACCGGGGCTTTCTGAACATTTGTTCGAGCTGTGGTTGTGTGGCTCATAAGGTGAATCACTTATGCCCAGTGCGGCATTACCGGTCAATCCTATTGTAGCTTTTACGTTCTTTCGCATGAGACAATTGCTGAGAACGACGACGAAACTTAAACCACATCCACACCGATACACGCCTTCATGCACCACAACAACAGCAAGAACAAACACTAAAAATTCGAAAACCCCTGGTAAGATTTCAGAAAATTCATTTCGAAATTAGTCGCGTGCTTTTTCAGTCAAACTACCACTCATTGGAAGATTCCTCTACAGTTTGGATAATGGCTGTGAAATTTTGTATCTCATTCCGTAACAATCTAGCAACGCTCAGGACAGGACAGATAAAGGGAACTCTGTCTAAGGGTTTAATCAGTTCCGTAGTAATTCCTCGGCAATGCTCCGGACCCGTGTAGTGGAAAGCTATAAGTTAAGCTCACTCACGTATGAGATTGAAAATTGAAAAATATTTTATAATAAAGAAAATTCCTTTCCTGAGACATGGTTTTGTGCCCACCATGGAAGAGGAGGGAGAGTGCACTATGGTTGATAGCCACATCACTTCCTCTAATCGCAGTCACAGTATACAAACATGACGTTTAGCCGTGCCGTGGCTTTTAAAGCTTTTGGTTTTCCAAGTGCACAGGCGATTTGGCGTTATCCTTGAATTATTATTGATGAAGGATTATAACAGTTTGGAATTTAAGCGAAGTGTTTAATTTATTTCTACTTCTTAGTTTTTAATCGAAAAGCTAATCATTTCTATTCGAGTAATTTTCCACGATTAAAATGTTTTTTTTTTAGGTATTTTTCATTAATGCCATTAGAAAGTTTACTCTTACCCTGACCAATTTCTAAGATGGATGCGACTACAAACCTACCTATGCAAGGACCTAGAGTGTGGGGTCATAATTCGGCAAAGCAACTTCTACAAACGTCACCAAACATAAATGGCAAAGCTCGGTCTCTTTAAAAATCGAATTTCGTAGATGTTTGCATGTTTTATTTGAATGTGAAGTTTTGTGCCTGCAAGAAAAACACCCGATTTAGCCGAATTTAAGGAGAGGCCTAGGTAAGCGTTATTACAGTGTTAATATTATGCGCTCTGAAATGTAAATGTTCTGCCCTGACTACGTCCCTGGAGTGCCGTCCTCTACATACCTGTCTCGCAACAGTCTTCGACCCTACTACAACGGTTTACCTATTATCTGAGTATCACGTCAGCTAGCACATAAGTAGAGGACGACGATCTATCTGCCTTTCGCGTATCCTATGTCCAAGGTAAAGTTAATCAACTGAAATCAAATTCCTGGTTGGTAGCTTTTGCAAAGACGAATGGGCCATGCAAAGGAAACGGCGTAGCCAGTATCTGGAGAGAAAGGTCAAGAAGATCCAAAGTTATGTTTTTGTCAACATCGTGAACATATTTTCTTAGATGCAGCAATCACTTTTCCTGCAAGATTCAAACACTCAACGAACTGAATCACAATGGGTAAATTTTACGCAAGAACCTTTAAGAGGGGCACTCTTCCTAGTACGCTGAACTTTTATATTTCTTTAATATTTCTGAAAACAAAAACCCAGAACCTATGGATATTCAGACAAATATCCACTCCAGACGCTTTCGTTGTAATTTCTTGATTGCTCTGATAATTTTTTAGTAAACCAATTGCAAATATGCGGGTCTCCGATATAGAGTTCATTTTCCCGACCTTGGGAGCCCCTCTGGATGTGGTGCGCCCATGTGCCACTGAATACATTGAACACCGTACCTTATGCCACTGAATCTGATACTAATTTGATGAATATAGTAGCCGTTAGCTTTTTTACCAAGTGCACAGTCTAAATTACATTCGCATTCCCACAAAAAAAAATTGCTTCATATAAAATTAAATGACGAAGAAAGAAACTATTTTTATAATAAGCATAAAGGTTATCCAGACAACTCAAGAATTCTTCCGGATTATCTAAAGAAACTCAGGAATTTCCTTTATTACTATAAAATTAAATAAAAAGCTTCGTCTACAACCATAACTATATAATCCGCTTCTTTGTCCTCCGAACAAAAGTCAAAGAACGCCGGGTTCCACTTCAATGAAGCACAATGAATCCTTTTCGACTATCTAAATCCCTTTACACTGAACCGAAGCATAATCCGTCGCTCGACCCAAACCGGGTCCGATCATACTATCGCATCTATAAAATCTTACGATGCGACATATTTAAGTATCGTTGAACATAATTTTTTTGAATAAATTTCTTATCTGATCTGATCCCTTTTTTCCCCCCAATTTTTCTCTGGTTGTTGTTGTGGAATATTTTCAGTTATGGGACATGCTGAAGGACGACGACGACACAGTCGGCCGTTGACTGCGCTAGAAAATGTTGACAACGACGAACTGACAATTCGTCCGTCCGTCACGAAAAAAAAATGAATCGTTTGTTTGTTTTTTATGAAGCCCATTTCTCTCTACCCCCGGACTGTTTTATGGACACTAGGGGTGTCCTTATCGGGTTTTATTACAATACCGGAGTTGTATTATGATGATTGTTGGAAAAATGCCATGCAGTGTAAAGCGTAGACGAATGGCTTGTATGTCACTGTATAGAGTTGCTGAAGTACCTGTGGTATATTCTGCGTAGTATGCAACGCGTATATCCTTGCCGACATCGGTATGTATACAATACTCTCCTCATTCAATATTGTGTTTCTCGGGGAAAATTGATGCTTTGTAGGATTTAATAGACACTTGCTATACGAGACGAGCTTTTCGCTCGCGATGTTCACAGAATTTGAAATCATATACGCGCGAATAAAAGCCGAAAATTTCCAGACATAAGTGCTGGCGATAAACGCACAGACTGACTCTGCTGAAGTATGTCTGCAAATACTGATTCTGATTGTAAAATGTGTCGACGAAAAAGGGTTGTAATATAATACATATCTTTTCGAGACAGAAGTAGATTTATAAACTGTAATTTAGCACATACATGAGAGGGAATATATTTTTTGTCCTGTGGATGTTATTGCTTGTCTGGGTTTATAGGGTATTATCCGTGTATTATGGTAACCGCGACATAAATTTTTAGAGACAATATAGGTTTGATAGAATTTTGTTATTTTTATTCAAAATTACTCTGACATAAATATTCTTGGTGTAATTTGAAGCAAGCAAGCACTGTCCGTTGGCAGAACTTTTTATTATCACTCTTACCAATAGAAAATATGTCTGAGCGAGTGCGCTGTGAGCAAAAAAAAAAAGCGACGCACTTTCAAAAAGTTAGGACTTCAGAGTTAGAACACTTCGGAAGCTAGAAGTGAAAAGTTCAAATATTAACCCTTCATATTCGAAACGAAATTTCCAAATTTTTAAAAAAAAATCGCATTTTTAGGGTTTTTTAGAATTTTTTTTTTCAAAAACCCTTATAAAATCGATTTTGTCTATCCGTCCGTTCACTAAATAACTCGCAAACGGTTCAACCGATCGCCAAGAAATTAGAAAAGAATGTGTAGCACGGTAAGTCTTTGGCACGAATACCTTAGAAGTTGGTATGACGAAGATAACAGGGTGTCACGAAGAGGTGAAAAAAGTTGACTTTTTTATTTCTTATCGAAGATGAACATGTGGGTGGGTACTAAAATCAAAGGAATCTACGAGTACATTCTACATCAGTGTTTGTTCGGTTTCGATTTAGGGTAACGGAAATTAAGAACCGTTATAGGTACCGATATGAAACTTTCCGCAAATATTGATTAGTATGAGCTTATACTCGTACGTTAGATCTAAGATTGTTGACATTTCCTTAAAAAAGAAAATAACAGCAAATTTGTGAAATTTAAATTTGTGTGTATGTGTGTGTGTAGCCCCTCTTAGGTCTGCAATATGAAAATTTTGTTCACTGCATATCTTGTGACTGGATCACAGAATCAACATGACATTTTGTGGCAGTGCATCAAATGGTAATAGTGTTTGTCAGGAATACTTTTGAAGTTTGTAGGACCAACTTAACAGGGTATACCCATGAAAAGCTGCAAAAGTCTACTTTTTCAATATTCATAGGAAAGGTTTGTGTTTGTGTATCATACTTATTTCATATAAGTTCCTTTTTCTTGATTCAGAGAAACGGTAACGGATTTGCAGCTTATAAATTCAGTTTATATGTGTAGCCATCCAACACATATAATTAGACCAATCAAAAAATATATTTACAAGAAGCATTAAACAGGGTGTCCCGCAGCTGGTTAGCCATACACCTATACTCTACAGGATGTTTTAGGAAAAATGTCATCAAATTTATTTCTCTAGCTTTTACCGTTACAGAGTAATCCTATTTTTTGCGATTCTTGTCAAAAACACAAAAAACTCCTATTTTCTAGCTTCTAGTTTACCCAAATCAATGTTTATCTTATTAAAAAAAAGACATATCGAACGATGCAAAGAGTTTCGTATCTTCCTTATACGATGTTTTGAATTTTGCAGAAATTTCAATTTAAACTTTTATTGTTAAAATTAAACCCGAATTTCGTAACGGTACATTAAAGTAGCCAATCTGCATTAAAGTTAACAAAAGTCGGCCCATTTCCTAAGATTTCGAACGGCATATAAGAATAAAGCACAGAGTCATCCAGTTTGTGAAAAATATGTGTGAAAAGGAAAAAACCATAGTCCGTAAGTGTAAGAAATCTTGCTTTTACGTGGGAATGAAATTGACGCTCTCATTCATGATCGAAGTAGTAGAATGTAGGATCCCAGCCAGCATTTAACACATTTGTAATCATTATTTCATGCAACACGCGTAAGCACATATCGCTTATTCATTCATCACGTTTTCATACAAGTCGTATATGACGATGTCCCCCTATTTCATGTATATACGCATTTGCGCCTTATTACGGATAATCATTATAAAATCGTTATTCGTAAACATTATGTAATAGTTAAGTATCATATATATTCAATGCATCAATGAATAATTAAAAAAAAATACGGGCGACGGAGAGTCTTGAACTCATAACCCTATGCACCGAAGGTGCGCGCCCTAACCACTGCCAGCCAGACTATATGAATGATCATGATTTATTCGTGATTCTAATCACCCCAGCAACAAAAATCACACTTGAGGAGAAAACCATTATATTTCCTATATGCATGATCCGTCGACATTCCTTCAGCTGACCATCATGTATCTAATTTTCAATGCGTCCTATCGATACATAATGCCGATTCGTGATTCATGAAGTAAAGCTTATTTGTCGGTACATGAGGCCGATGCTGGCTGGGATGGTGTGGTTATTTATCAAATTTACCCTACAGATTTTGTTCGAAATTGCATCTTTTACACGCTTATGCACCTGCTGCAAGGATTTGTTGGTGGTTAATTGTCAAATTACTACACGTCGTTTGAATTTGTTCCATTAGTTGCTATCGAGACAAAATCGGTTGAGTGTAGACTTTGCTTTTGATTTTTCTCCGAAAGATTAAAGTCTAAAGGTATTAAGGGGACCACCCTTGGTGGCCATGCGACTGATCCGAAACTTCCTTTCAATTTTTTGCAAATTTTGCATTTAAAAAGTCCGTTATTATCCTCCCATTGTGGGCTGGACATCCATTCATCTGCCACCAAATATGCATCTGTTCGGCAATAGGTAAATTGTCCAAAATTGAAGATAGATACTATTTGGTTCTCTAAAATTCAACCGATGCGGGCGAAAAATCGGAACAATCAGCTTCTCCCCAAGAACCCCCAACCATAGATTTACGGTAA
This sequence comes from Microchrysa polita, assembly GCA_949715475.1. NCBI lineage: Eukaryota > Metazoa > Arthropoda > Insecta > Diptera > Stratiomyidae > Microchrysa > Microchrysa polita. The sequence goes on along the minus strand of OX454415.1, from coordinate 13,555,276 downwards.
ACTCATGCTGGTAGCGTACAGCATGAGGATTGTCAGAATTCCACAGGTGCTTGGGAGATACGTTAGCCTTCGAAACGTTCGATATCTCCTTTTATTGGAAATTTTGTGTACTTTCAGAAGAATATGAAGAACATTGATTTGGGTAAACTTGAAGCTAGAAAATAGGAGGAGGAGGAAAAAGTCGAGTTTTTTACAAGAATCACAAAAAGTGCAATTACTCCTTAACGGTAAAAGCTAAATAATTTCGGGGGCATTTTTCCTAAAACATCCTGTAGAGTCACCCATAGGTCTATGGCTAGCCAGCTACGGGACACCCGACACAACAATCTGCTGTACAACAACAACAACCGACCGCTCCACAATCGCTACAGCTACTGCCACAGTTCCACATGTATGTAAAAAAAATATTCACTATGCATTAAAATTCTAAAAATTCTCAGACGGCTGTAGCTTGCTAACGCTGATAGGTAGGGCCTTGAAATTGGAAACTTACATATGTAAAAAACAAGTTTGTCTACATACACACGGAGTGGAAAAAAAAGTGAAATTTTACAAAATCGACAGTAAATTTTACAGATATGCAATGAGCTTTGACCCTAGGGCGACCAGATGCCCCGTATTTTACGGGTTACCCCGTTTTTAGGGCACCGAAAGTCCAAAAACCCGTAATCCAAAAAATGAAATACGGGGCAAACAATGGATGATTCAAGAAAAAACTCCATAAAAGAGTTGGAGACAATTTTTTATTTTATTAAAGTAAGCGAAATACTTCGAAATTTGCAGCACGAACTGAAATTTAAGCAACTGGAGAGAATAGTCAGATGTCTAAACATAACTACATATTCAACTTAAATGAACTTTATGAGGATTTTGTGTTAATGTGTGTTTGTGTTAATAAATATGTTCAGGAGATGAGGAGATGCCGATAAAGCACTGACACACGGACAAAAATATTTAAAGCTGTCAATAATACATAGAAGTAAAATATGATTCGAGTTTTGAAACTGGTCTCTTCGATCCTGGCAGCGTATTTAGGAACCCTTGTTCAGTTCGTCCCCACACAGGTGACGGAATTAATCTGCTTTTCTAGTGACTAAGTTAAAAAAAACCCTTATCAATTTCGTCCCCTGATAGTGGATAGCCAAAAACCTTTGTGCAGCTCGAACGAGTCTTTGGCTGTTTTCGACGTAAAATGTACTCGAGCTATGCGAGCTCGTACACTATCAGGGAACAAACTCGATAAGGGTTTTGGGTAGTTGTGGCACTAGAAAAGGTGACGAATTGAACAAGGTTTCCTGAATACGCGTCCCGGAAATTAAATCTTTACCTTTATATTGCAAAATGAGGAGTTATTGGAGGCTTTATCATCAAATAGGAAATAAATAAAATATCGGCATAAAAATAGTTTTTTTTAACTTTTGCCCCGTAAAAAATTGAAAACCCGTATTTTGTACCCTAGTGACCCGTAAATCGAAGGCAGGCAGGTGGTCACCCTATTTGACCCCATCGCATTTGTAGTAAAATTAGCAACTCGCGTGTACATTGTAATAAAGTAAACTATTGCTCATTGTTAAATGTCACTACACAACTGTAGTAATAATTCATCGTTGACAATAAGAATTGAACTACATACTTGTAACGGGCGGTTTTTGGAACACACATGTCTGCTTTTGGAATTGGTACATTTTTAGCAAATATGAATAATGTTATTTATTTTAAATTATTAATATTTGAATAAAAGCCCGCCACATTCAATGGATGTTCAGAGAAAAAAAACGTGGCTTTCAATTGTAAGGAGAGGGACCACGAGTGGCACAAACCCCTCCCGTATCTCCCGAAAATGAGCTACAGCAAGCGCATGCCTCTGCTCGCTCGTTGAGGAGCCCTATCTTCGTTACCTAACCTGAACGGTTGTAGAAGCATTGGCTCCGTCCCCTGGGCATCTTCAGATGTCCAACGTCCTTTCTTTAATGTTTGTTTGCTGTACATTTTAATTGCAATTCCAGGGAGTTTTAATACATTACATTATTTTAATGCCAGTAAAAAAAAACCTAAATTATATGTAACGGTACCCATTTATTTTAAAAGGATCTTTTACAAACACATAAAATAATAACTAACTAACATTCCTTTTCAAATCGAATAGGAGGTATAGACAACAATTGGAGAAGATAAGCTGCATTAATAATTTTACTCTTTGACACTTTTGCAGATGTATCTCCTATTGGGAGTAGAACTCGTTCAGGTAGGTGGTTGTAGATAGTGCAGTCAAAATATCCCAATTCAGGCCTCCAAATATAAAAAAAAACTAGAGTAAGGCTAATTTTTGTTGTTTTTAAATCAGTGGGCTACCAGGAATCTACAACTGATTTTGCTAAAAAAAATTTTGATCGGAAAGGTCCCAAAAAGGACAAAATAGGATACTGATATGACACCCCATGTGCACACGTTCGACTAAGTTGTGCAATTAGTGTCCTTTTATGTCCTTTTTCAGAGCTTTCCGATCAACTTTTTTTTTAGCAAATTTAATAGTAGAATCTTCAGCTATTATAGATTCTGGAAAGTGATAAAAGTAGTGACAACTTGAATTATTCTTGTAGTTAAAGCTTTGGAAAGATACACGGGAAACACGAAAATTTTCCATCTAAGCTCGATTTATTCCGTTTAGGGTCCCTGAAACAAACACCGGATATGTGATGCACTCGACTTTCCCTTTGATAGGATACCCCGCATGCCGACCTTCGGTCAAGGATTAAAGAGTATTCTTTTTTGTCCTTGTTGGGACCTTTCCGATCAAAATTTTTTTTTGCAAAATCAGTTGTAGATTCCTGGGAGCCCACTGATTTAAAAACAGCAAAAAGTAGCCTTACTCTATTTTTTTTTATTTGAAATGCTAATATGACTGCACTATTACACATATCCGCTAATCCGACAAAAGGAGGAGAAAGTGGACTGGTCTCTTAGTCAATTTTCCTTTAACTCTTCTTGCTCATCGAAGGTGAAAGTGCTGCAGGTTGACGGACGGGGAGGAATTTACTGAAATATACTATGTCCTTCAAAAATAGCCAAAAAATTGAAAAAAAAGGACTGCTAATATTTCAATTTAGGGTACTGAAGGGGTGAAGTGGTGGAGTGAGGTGGCGATAATTTAATTAAGTACGATAATTTGATCAACACACATACACAAACGATGGAGAAAATAAACTGCTTTCACAATTGTTCTCCAGGCCAATTTTGCAGAGGATTCAATGCGTATTTTGCTTTTGAGCGTTACATTTTTCAGTAGTCATTCTGATGTTTTCGGGTAGAGCCCCATCCGGCAGGGCAAATTTACAAATTTATTTTTGGAGTAAAGTCCCATTTGGCGTAACATTTTTACCAGCCTGCTTATCCGTTCAGGAGATAAATGCGAAAGTGTTTAAAAAAGAACTGTCTCCATAATTTTGTTCATTGTGAATTTTGTGTTTGTTTAAATTCTTAGATCGTGTCATCACTGAGACCAATGCGTTGCTGTTGCTTTCCCATTTGATACATCCAAAAGGAGTCCAAACCCGTGGTGCATATTTACTAAATATTGAATTAGTTCAGAAGATATAGACAAAAGTATTTGAAAAACGGTTTTTATAATTTTGCTTATTGTGAATGTTTTGCATATTTCGATAGAGACAGTCTGGTTGTAGACAAATCCGGTGGAATTAATTTACTGAAATACTATGCGATTCGTTCAAGAAATATAGAACAAAGTTATGTGAAAATAGACAGTCTTCATAATTTTTTTTTATTTTGAATTTATTCCGAAGTTTTCAATACTTATTCTGCTATTCGGGAAAATCTTCGAAAATCCGCTAGCGTTCAAGCAATTCAAGTCTGTGAAAAATAACTCATTATGAATTGCGACGCAGAGTTCAAACAAAAATCATAAAATTATTAACCCCTTAACGACCACGTTTCCTATAGTAGCATGACTAAGTTTTTTTTAAGAAATGGGAAAAATCACTTTGATCAACAGGTTCTTCCCAATTTATCCGAACCTGCTATACTTCTAATCGTATTCCGTACAGACTTAAATACGGTGCCGAAAATTTACTAAAACCCCCTAATTCGTTCAAAGTGGCCAAGGGATAGGAAAAGAGCTTCCTTCAACATTTTGCTTTTCCGTTCCGTATATGCGACTTTGGGAGATATAGACAAAAGTATTTGAAAAGGAACTGTTTTTAATAATTATTCTTTGTGATTTTTCGCATATTTCAACAGTTATTCTGGGTGTACACCAATCCTCTGGAATCTTTTGACTGAAATCTGGTAATTCCTTTAAGGAATACAGAAAGAAATATACGAAAAACAAATCTTTATAATTTTGCTCATTGTGATTTTCTTTTGCATGTTTCAATATTATTTTGATATACAGGGAAATAACCAATTCAGCAGGAAAATCTTCTGAAAATCCGTTAGGAAGTTCAAGAAATATAAAAAAAATTAAAAAAAAACTCATTGTGAATTGTTGCTAGTTGTGAATTTTCTGTTTACTTCAATAACAGTATAGCTATTCCGGTCGGAGCCTTGTGCAGACCCAAAAGGTGGGGTGAACTTACTGAAATCCTGTAATTCGTTCCAGAAAGACAGAAAGAAGTATAAGAAAAAAATTGTCTTCAAAATTGTGCCCCATTGTGAATTTTTCATATGTCTTGATAGTTGTCCTGTTACTTTGGGTAGAGACTAATCCTGTGGAAGAAATTTACTGAAAGCCGCTCATATGTTAAAGAAATACACGAAAAAGAACTGATTATAAATTTCAGCTCATTGTGAATTTTTTGCATATTTCAATAGTTATTATGCTATTCTGGCCAGAGCCTTATCCAGCAAACCCAAAATCATGACTTTTTTCATTGCAGTATAATGAAAGTTGTATTAGCTTGTGGCATTTTGTATAGTAAACCGATAACATCTTATTGATTCTCTAATGAATTTTTATTATTAAATTGTATTACTGGTTTTAATGAAATTTACTATAAAATAACAAATAAAATATTGCGTAACATAAAAATGCGATTAACTCGTTAAATAATAAAAATCGCCTTCACGGAAAAAACCATTACCACCCCTACAGTTTTGCTACTACATTCTACAACCAGCAAATGTAATTAATAAAGGTTCTTCGAATATATCATCTATACTAATGCCGAAATAACCTTTCAAATAAATAAAAAATTTTCAAAGAAATAAAAAAAACAGTAAAACAATGTACATACTTAGTAATTTAACAAAATAAAGTCATACATTCCAAAATAATCACTCAATAATATATAATTAACTCACTGTGACACATTTGGAATGAAAAACGATCAAACAAATAAATTGAATATACGGCGTGTATTTTCCCAAGATGTTTAGTATTCTCCACAGTACAGGAGATCCCAGAGATATCAGCGCCAAGTGTGTAACGAAAAATAAATACGATCGCGTAATTAGCAGATACTTAACCACAAGTGAGTTGTAGATCTATATTTGATATCGTGACTAACTTCTAGATGTACTAGATAGACATCCATCTAGCATCTCAATTATTTTTTGTGCGATTACATTCTGACTGACTACTCTATTATGTAGTTGCTTGTACATTTTTATGGTGACGTCCTAACTATTACGCACAATGTCGTCATGATCGGATGATGTTCTAGGAATTGTGGTCGCCTGAATGAAAGAGTCTTAAATGATGACGGCGATGATGGGAATGGGATGATGAATGACCGACATTTTCTAACTTTCAGATGTTAATTGTTTGACATCCCACTCACTGATATTTCATTGATGTTTTCGCATAGGTTTAAAAAGTGATATCATGCCATTGATTAAAAATATTAAGGCAACATAAATCATCATGAAATTAAATTACATATTTATCATCAACGTTGATAAATAAACGATTGAAATCAAATTAGGAGTCTCTTGACTCTTGACGAAATTAAGTCAAGTGCTTTTAAAAAGAAAGCAAATTAAGTACGTATGCGTATATACCTACGTAATGAGATTTACTTAAATCAACAATTGACGGTTTTCAATCCAGGCGGCCAAGGCCCGACGTCGGGTTATCGTGCCATAAAGAAGAAGAAGAACAATCGACGTGGAAGAAAGAGAAGAGTAATATAGAAATTAAAAAATAATTTTACCATGATTCAAAACAACTGTGTCTCACCGGCCCGCGGAATCGGTGTCCAGCTCTACTTCTCCGATATTCCTGCAAATAAATGACCTGTAAACAATTTAACGCACAATTGCCCAATAACTTTCAATTTGTTTCAATTTAACATTCAATTCACAAACGCTTGCCTATTTAAAGCTCGTCAACTGTTTACGAAGATACCAGGAGAGACGAAGGCGAGCCATACTTTCGTCCCAACTTTATGGAACCACTTCATCTCTAAATATGTATGTACATACACCACGAGGCAGTAAGTGGTGCTCTTTTCAGCTTCACCGACGATTGACTAAAATATAACCAACATCAAAGAAATGTCAACGTAAATTTCTTCGTTCGTTCTCTCTTTTTGGTGTCTTGTCGATGTCGTTAGGACTAAGCCGCTGCTAGACGATATAGTACACTGAAAAGGACTTGTTGGTTTGCTGTACCTACTCAAATGCAAATTGGAACTTAATTTCTCGAAAAATCGACGTACAAGTCTCACTCTTAAGTAAATAGAACAACAAAAATGGACACAAAACCTCTGTGAGAATTTTTAGTCAAAGAACTGGAGCGTGACTACTCAATTTGCTCCGCGCGACAGTAGCAGCATAGACCGAAACGAGAAGAGACTAATTCTCAATCATCAAAGAAAGCAGCAGCAAGCATTCATGTCCAATTTCAGTGTGGGTTTTTTATTCTGCCTAAATGATGGTTTTAAGATCCCCGCAAACTGTCTTATTTAGAGAAACTCAAACTTGTTGACTTAACGGGATGGTTTGTTTGATGGTAAGTCTGCTGCTATATAGTTGTCGAATTCTTAAAAAACCACGAAAAGAAGGACAACAGAAGCATCAACAATCTAAATAATTGAGTGCTGTATCTTATGGGAGCTCGCGACATGATTACAGGACGACCTAAAATGGTACTTTCTATTGTCATGGGGAAGGACAACATAATGACGATGACAAGAGTAAAATGTCCTGCGAAAATGACAAACTCGTGGAAAATAATTGCATTTTTAAGAAAGGACTTGGTGCGGGTCACGAGAAGTTTTAAATGCTCTTTAACATACAAATTGGCGAATTAATGCCTAATGTCCATTAGGAAAGTAATAAAAAAGATTTCGGGGATTGTATACAGGTTGGAGTACCTATATACAATCTCCGAAATCCTTTTTATCAGATGTAGGTCGATGCAATTAAAACAGTTTTTTATTATATTAATGATCATAATTTTGGTTCTTTTTCGTACAAATTCAAAAACTTATCGCAACTAAGAAGGAGGATTTCATCATCAATGTGGCACGATAGCCCGACGTCGGGTTTCGGCCGCCTGAATTGTTGACCTCCATTTGTCGCGGTTACGTGACCTTGTCCTCCAGCTGCTGGTAGGCGTCTTCACCTACGGGGTTCTCCCAGCGAGCCCTCGGTCGTCCAAGCAACCTCGCTCCGTCAATTCGTTGTGCGTTCATTACTTTCTTGGGCATGCGATTATCGTCCATCCGTTGTACATGCCCCGCCCAAACGTTGAAGCTTTACGATTTTCGTTACTTCCAGCTCATCGTACAACTCCGGGTTGTACCGCATATGCCATTGATCTCGCTCGCGAACGGCCCCGAAAAATTCGACGAAGGACCTTTCGTTCGAATCGGTCAAGCAAAAGAAGGAGGATTTAGATAAGGGGGAAATTTCCAGGGGTTCTTTCTGAACTCACGCAACAAGCTCTAACCCAAGTGGAGGATTGGTGCAGGAGGGTAGGCCTATCAATCCCGCCAAAACAACACTAATAGCCTTCAGTCGCAAACACAAAATGGAAGGGCTTAATGCTCCAACCTTATTCAACCAACAATTGCAGTTTACCACGGAGATAAAATATCTGGAGGTCTCTCTTATTTGTAACAAACTCACGTGGAACAAGCAGCTGCAAAACAGCTACAGGGAAGTTTGGTTCAGTACAGAGACTGACCTGCGCAAGCATAACCGGAGCCATTCGTAGTGCACCAACTTTAACTCTAGAGAAACTACTAGACCTGCTACCAATGGACCTTACAATCACAGAAGAGGCAAGACTCGCAGCATACAGACTACAATCATCGAACATGTGGACACCAAAAAGGGTCGGACACTGTACGATTACAGAAATCATTGCAAACCCAATCCTAGATATGGGCAGCGATTATACCCCGGCCATGTACACTTTCGACTCCAACATCCAAATCTCAACAGTTAGGGAAAACTGGAGTAAATAGAACGACAACCATCTATCAAAACATATAGTGTAGTACACGGGTGGGTCGAAGACAGGCGAAGGAACAGGGGCAGGAGTTTATACTAAAACCAACAACTATAGTATCTCCAAATCCCTAGGTCAGTACACAACTGTCTTCCAAGCAGAACTTATAGCCATAAGCCTTGCAGCAGGGGAGTACTCGCATGGGGTATACCAGCAAGACCATCTATATTCTCTCCGACAGTCAAGCTGTCATAAAGGCTATTGCAAGTCCTAAAACAACCTCAAATTGGTTTGGGAATGTCAAAAAAAAACCTCAAAAACCTACCTATCCGAAACAACGTAACTCTGAAATGGATGAAAGGGCATAAGGGGATCGAAGGCAACGAGAAAGCGGATGTCCTTGCAAGAGAGGATTCCGAACTACCCTTCACTGGTCCCGAACCTGCAATCGGAATTTGTAAATCCACTGCTAGAATCGTTGTCAGACCGTGGACCGAGGATAAATTCCAAGATCGATTGAGACTCGCTGAAGGGTTCAGACACAGCAAGGGTATGCTGCGATCCAACTGGCATACCAGCTGCACCGAAGTCCTTAGTCTCAGCAAAATGAACCACACGGCAGTAACAGGCATTTTAAACGGTCATTGCACCCTACGAAATCATCTGCATACAATGGGGATCTTTACACAAGATCCACTATGCCGCCTCTGCAACGAAGATGAGGAGTCAGCCTCGAACGTTATTTTCGATTGCCCCGCTCTGTGTCACTAAGATTAGTGACAATTGGGAGGGTTCGAAGATCGAACTTATTCCGACCAATAAGGTGCCGAAGAGGCCAAGGGCTCGCATATGGCTACCCATTATGCAGATCGAGGGGCCGAAGCTCCTCTTAGCCCTGCGACCTCAGAACCCGAAGGTTCCGATGAACGACTGGGTGGTGCTTACAGATGAAGAGCCGCAAAAGCAACTGTGTGTGCTCCTCATAAACGATGAGTGCCTGCCAGCACCAGAAGAGGCGGACTTCAAGCTCCTATGCCTATATGGCCCATGGAAGGCCAGCACCACCGGAAGAGCTGGAGCTGGTATCTTCCACAACTTCTAGGAACTCTACTGATAGGATGCGACGCCAACGCACGGCACACATTGTGGGGTAGTACTGAAATAAATGAAAGGGGTGAGTAGCTTTTTGATTTTATTTTAAATACTAACCTTACAGTGTGTAATACGGGAGACCATCCAACCTTCGTTTTTCCGAGTTCGGATATACGCGGGATGGGAAGAGGTCCTGGATCTAACACTCCTGTCAGACAACGATAAATTTAAGGTGGAACAATGGAGAGTATCAGAGCTGAGATCTTTCTCGGACCATAACTGAATTATGTCTCCAGGGAGATGACGCAACCTTACAGAAATCCTACGGCGACAAACTGGAAGAAGTTCATGCAAATTTTTAGATCTGAACTCTCAACCGTGACAAACCCCTCGATCAGCTCCGTGGAGGAGCTGGACAAGGAGGTTAAGTCATTGGAAAAATCCTTGGAAGTAGCGTTCAAAGATTCGTGCATGCAGAGACCATGATTGCATAATGGAGATGAACGGCAGAATGACTTCGTTTTCTCCATGATTACTGAGGAGAAGATTACCTGTGCAATCAACAGCTTCTCCCCTTATAAATTGCCAGGACCAGATGGCGTACTACCGTACTACTACTATATGATTTAGAGAGTGCAGAGATCAGCTTGCCTTAGCATCACAGGTGGCATTCGAACATGCCCAAGGGATGCGCTGAATGTCATCCTGCATCTTCTACCAATGGATATGTTTTTAAACCAACTGGTAGTATGTAGTGCAGTCAGGCTCAAAGCGTTAAGCTGCTAGAGTGCTAGGCCATTCCGTCACAGCAATATTCTAAACAAGCTCCCACAAGACGTACGCAACGCTGTAACGGATCCCAAGGTGCCCAAACTAAGCTTTGGGAAGAACTTTGATGTCAAATTTCCAATTAGAGGTGAATGGAAAGAGAGTGAGGCGGATTTTGACATCACATTCTTCACCGATGGGTATAAAATGGATTGTGGCGTGGGTGCCGGAATCTTCTGCAGATCACTAAGTATCTCCGGAAATTACCGTCTTCCTGATCATGCCAGCATTTTTCAAGCAGAAATGCTTGCAATCATGAAGGCCTGTTATGCTCTCAGGGACATATAAAACAACAAGGATATCGCCATCTGCTCAGATAGTCAGGCTGCTATCATGGCTTTACAATCGGTGAAGGCGACCTCCAAGGTTGTTGAAGTATGTGAGGAAGCATTAACCAGCCTTGGGACTCGACAAAGAATCATCCTACTCTGGGTACCCGGACACAGTAACATTGAGGGTTACGAGATGGCTGACGAACTAGCCGAAATTGGTGCCTTTCTTGACAGCTCTCATGCGGAGCGTGTTTGCGTCCCCATAACAGCTGTTAAGAGTAAGATCTCAACCCACTATATAAGGGCTGCTAATTCCAACTGCCGAAATCTGAGGACTTTCGTTATATCAAGGAAGATGTGGCCGTCCTACGACTAGAAAAGAACGTCTGAGATTCTGACTATAAGAGATATCCGCCAAGCTTACTGCTGCTATCACGGGGCACTGGCCAGTGGGGCTGCACGCTACCAGGCTGGGCATCCCCTACATGCGCATTGCCGCAGCTGCGGTAATGTAAATGAGAGAGAAACCCTGAATCACTTTCTGTGTGAATTCCCGGGTCTTGACAGAACCCGGTATAGGACGCTCGGTAGGGCTTTTCTGGGAGGCGTGGAGAATACGGCAATGTGATGTGAAAGTAGGGGAGCTGCTGTATTTCCTAAATAACACTGGCTGGTTCAAGGCACCTCCCCACTCCTAAATTCATTACCTAACCTTCATCATACACACCAGTCACGGAGTTTTTGGTTTAAAATCGGCGCTTTATGCGCTAATTGGCCCTTGGCTAGCCTCTGCCTAAGCCGCCACTTTTAACAACCAACCAACCAACCAGCTCTCCAGCTTATAGAAGCGGGTCTTATGAGCTGGTGACAAAATTTCGTTGGGGCTCAAAATACCAGAATGGGCACACCCAGTGGCGGAACAACTTCACTCGGGGCCCTCCCGCCAACTTTTTGAGTGGGCCCCCCTACACTGAGGAAAAAACAGTAAAATCAATCGAAAGCACTCTTGAAGGTCGATCCACACTTTTCAGTCATCAGACACAGTTACACAAGTTGACAGATTGTCAGTTAATTGATTGACTTACTATTTGGTCAATTTGTATGGGAAATGACTGAGACTTTCTTCTTCTTCCTTGCCTCGTTCTTTATACCGCTCCATAGCTTCCCGTTATTCGGCCTGCGGTGTAGGCACATCGCCCGTTTTTGGCGGTAATATCTCAGTATGATATGACTGTGACCGATGACTAAAAAGTGCTAATCGACCTTAAACTAACTCTTTTGAAACATAATTTTGACGTTACAGTGTTTCTACTAAAATTAAGAACGTCTTACTTAAAATAGTTTTGCTAAGAGTTACTTTCACTCTTTGCATTCTTATTGAGAATAGCGTTCTTGTTTTAACGTTTATTAAATTAATGATTTCGTCAATCGTGTTTTTTTTATTATTTTAAAATAAAAACACTCACGCGGCGCAGTATTGACCTCTATAGATGTTGGTAAGCATAGTAAATTACCTGCGCCTACAATGGGATTCGATCCCGCGAACCTATGATTTGAAGACGCCCTATCTACCCTAATGGTGCAATCACACGGGCACCCCGAATCCATTTTTTCTTTCTGTCAAAATCGAAGAAAATGTATGAATTTGACACAACGAAGAATCCAAAAAATGGATTTACTCTATTCCTTGTTTCAGCTTTAAATTTAAGTGTGCTCGAATTTAAATCTTTCAATTTTAAGAACGTTTGTACATAACATTAAATTCAATACAGAATCTTGGCAAGACTCCTTTCGAACCAAATGTGGCCTCCGCACCACAGCCCTAACGACCGTGTATATACCGCAAGCAAGATAAAATATTTTAGTCTCTAACGACATATACAGGCAGTACTAACTAGTTTGAACTAAGTTTAGTACCACTCTGAAACTATTTTGCTCGTGTTTAACAGTTCATGACAAAGTGGATTGGAATTTAGTCCGAAAGTTTAGAAAAGGTACTAACACCAAAAATGTTTTAAGATAGTTTATTTGCAGAGCAACCTGAAGAATTGTTTTGCGCATATCGTTCTTCGCAAGGAAAAGGGTGGGTCGGATTACAAACCGTGGCTACAATAGCGCAGCCATGCAAAGCAAATTTGAGGATCCGGAGTGTCTCATGAACTTTCAAAGACAATATTAAATTTGTTTCTCTATGGAACCTGATGAGAGAGGAACAATAAATTTAGCATTTGTTTTGACTTCAAAAAGTGTATATCCTTGTGTACCAAAAATATCTACATCGAATTATTGTTTTTTCGCAGATGTTTTATGGTTCGACAAACTCTTCATGTGGCTTTGGGTCCCTAAATCTCGTGCCCCCCCCCCCTGCCACGCGGGCCCTTATGCGCCGCCCCTGCGCACACCCAAGGTAAACCTATTTAACTTTCATCTAAGCCTTTTACGAAAGACAGGGCTAATAACCTGAACCATTTTTGCTTCAGTGGGAAATACAATAAGCCAACAGGCTCCAGTATTGGGCGTAACCAGCCCAACCCATCAGAGCGTCTTATCCTTCCATCAATCCATCCAATGGTCGAGAATGGCATTCTGCCACTTTTGAGTAATGTACGATTTCACTGACTCTCTGACTAACATACAAGATGCTTACAAAAAATTTAGTAGAACCACCTTTTTTATTTCAATGACCGCATTACGCTATCAAATAAGAAACGTCACTTTCAATGCTCCATATATGCATTGAATGAAAAACGCTCTAAATTCAAATTTTCCCTATTTCAATATACGATCATAGTCCTTGTGCAATTGTTTACAATAAAACGAAAACCTCATTCAACAACAACACATTTCGTTTAACCTATTAAACGGTTCCTACTCAACGTATATGTCCTCAGAAGTCCTTGTGACATTCTTACAGCGAGATGTTGAAGTCCTCGAGATGTTCTTTCTTGTGTTTCCAACAATTATATTTCAAAACGACTGAACTGGGACTCGAGAATACGAGAATAACGTTCCGTCATATTTCATCAAAGCATTGTATATGCGGTTTCCGAATGCAATTTTCCAACGTCATGAATATCGTTTCTTGTTTAAATTTAAATGTGGTTTTTTAGAGGGTTTTAAGCATTCACCGCTCTTTTAAAATGTTGAGTTAACGCGACTCTGACGTCTGGGTCAAATGAAAATGGACGAGATGGTATGTTGTGAAGTGTTGTCGAATGTTGTCGATAACTATACTTTATGGAGAAAATATGTGATGACTCCTGTCATTTGTTGGCCGCTTAATGGTCAGCCTTATGCCACAGTCCCTTACTGATCAGGGTTCGCCCAACCGCGCGGTACAAAAGATCATAGTTGTGAACAACTCACGCCTGGGAAGGACAGAGGCGAACAAATAACATTCGCTGAATTCCCCCATCGCTTCTGTTCCTCTCATCAGGCGTGTTTTGCCCACAACTTTGGTCTTTTGTGCCGCGCGGTTCAGCGAACCCCGATCAGTGTATGACATTGGCATTGGACTAAGATATTTAGGAGATTGGATAAAGTCTACAAATGCCTACTATTGCGGATAAAATTATTCAATAAAAAAATCCGGAAGTACAATTAGACCACCTACCCGGTCAACAAACTAACTTCAAATTTTCAAAGCAGTAACCACCTTTTCTATCATCGATGTTCGCTTTGATTTTTAAAAACAAGAGATTTTGTATTTTTGAATTTTGACAGGGAGGATTTACAACGGGTCTCCATCTTTTTCTTTCTGAGCCGACAACACCTAGTCTCACACAAAGTAGCCTTTTTGTGAACTTATTTAGTCCGACTATGTGGCATTTACTCAAAAGTATAAATCCTGCAAAATGAGTTGTATTTGAGGATTTCATTCCACTGTAAATTCCCTGGTAATTTATAAAATAGCCGACGGCATGGTATTTCAGTAATAAGTTGGTATAGTCTGAGTCTGGTCAGGAGTGGATTAAATTTTATATTATTTGTTCCCCCTGACTTGTGTAAATGAAAGGTTGGCAAAATGAGAGTCGCCTGTCCTGTATATACGAAATTTACATTTCCACATAAATGTTACGGGTGTGTGTTTGGTGCTGGAGTGGTAAAATGGCGGATAATCGTGCTGATTCCAGGAAACTGGACGACAACGATGCGATGTGAAATTCAGTTTGCCAACAGTTTGTGTTGTAACCACAATGTAAAATGTTTTAAGACCCGGGCAGCTTAGCATATTAATCGTCGAGGTGGACGATAGTGGTAGCAGTAGCGGATTATGAGGAATGGTTATTGGCAGGAGCTTTTCAGACCGCGAGGATGTGGTCTAAGACTTTATTTGTAAGATTCTGCTTTTAGTGGAGGAATTTTGAATCTTTTAGCATTCAAATGCAAGTCTTTGAAGATGAAATACACATTCATTTCCATTTCAATCTGAATTTTTGTCAATATACCTTGGGCTAAATTATCCGTTTCACTTTATGGATTATCGAATAATATTCACAATGGAACTAACCAAAAAATATTATGACATTGGCAAAAAAAACATTCATTTTTTAACAATTCCTTAAAAAAAACAGAAATCTAGAAAAAAATCGAACCTTCTAATACGTAAACCTGCTTAAGTAGTCGACTCAATCTCAGCTACCCCGAAGGTTTCAAATTCCTGTACACAGGAATGTTCAAGGGAGTTGCAGCTACAGATTAAATAAATAACAGGCGCGACAATCCAGCATTGGACTAAGGCCGCAGGATGTGTTAGTGACATCCTATTTCCAAGATCTTATCTGCTTTTTGTTGAGGTAATGAGATCAGCATCACGCTCAGCAGTGTTATTTATCCCCATAAGTGGGTACTCGTTTAACATCTGAGTCCGTCACAAGCTCGTGAGTTCGAAAAACACCATGGAACACGGTGAGATTCGAACTCATGAGCCTGTGCACCGAAGGTGCGCGCACTAACCGCTAGACCAGCCAGACTACCGCAGCTACAGATTGGACGAACTAAAAATTAGGAGCGTTCCTCTTCAATACACGGAGAGAAAAAATGTAGTGAAAAGTATTAAAACTGTAATAAAAACTAATGCATTTGTAATGATTTTTGACCTAGTGCAACTGATGTAAAAGTTATTACACCTGTAATGAAAAATTTCATTGCGCTGTAATAAAATTAACAATTGGTTTGGAACATTACGTCCTACGGCTGCCATACAAACCAAATACTGAAAATTAAGCTTTCCTGAGAAAAACTTTTTCTATTTTAATCTCATCTTAACCTAACTTTACCCAAATATGTTCCTAGTAAAACTTCAAAAAATATCCAGGAAGGGATGAAATCGGAACACTACGTCATAGGGCTGTCATACAAACTAACCCCTGGAAACTAGTTTCTTCTAAGAAAAACGTTTGTCTTTATCAACCAATCTTAACCAAATTTCACATAAATGTGTTCCTAGTCAATCCTCAAAAGATATCTAGGAACGGATGAAATCGGAACATTACGTTATGAGGCTGTCATACAAACCAACCCCTGCAAATTAGGTTGTTCTAAGAAACACTTTTTTCTTAGAGAGACAATCTTAACCAAACTTCACTCAAATGTGTTCCTTGTAAAGCCTCAAAACATATCTACGAATGGATGGAATCGGTCTCGTTTTTTTTGGAAATGGGAAAATTTTCTTGCTTCAAATTTAGATGTTTAAAAAAAACTCTAAACTGGCAAATTTGTTTGTGTTTGTGTTGTCTAGGACACATATGGGCCTTCGCTTGACCAACAAACCAATTAATAAATAGAAATGAGACATTTTTATAACCCCACGCCACTCATTTAAAAATTGTGTGTAAATATGTTTGGCAATTTGTGTAGCCTTATCTTGCAGTATATTTTTTTCTATTGGCTAGAGCGACAACTGTTTGTTTTAGTCAGTGCAAGTGTTTCCTTTTTAGATACTGTAAAAATATCAAAGACACAACCCTCTTAATTTTTAAAACATGTTTTGTCTCTATCATGAACGGAAAGCGATCCACGTGTCAATACATGCAAAATAAGTAAGCACTGGAGAAGCGCTGCAAATATGCAAGAGAGTAGCCCCCCCCCCCCCCTCCCCAATTATAACATTTTGCACAACTGCAGTGGTCTTTTGCAGAGTTTTGAGCAGATGAAATGTATATGGCGGCGTACGTGCCTAGAAATTTTAAAATGTGTTTTATCACTTCTCAAGCCAAGAGCTAAGAGCAGTCGATAGAAATATGACAGGAACGATCCCATAAAATCGAAAAATTAGCTTCTTACTAGCAGACGTTGCAAAGGTTAGAAATTCTTCTGAGAGACGACCCTTAGTAATATCCATTTTTGATGCCTATGTCTGATAGTCTTGCACTCTAGGGAGGTCCGAACAAAGAGCTAATCAAGTTTAAAGTTGACAGGATTTATGTGAAATAAGTGAGAAACAAAGACACTTACAACGATGCGTGTTTTTTCGGAAATTAAACTCAATTGAATCGTCTTTCTTGACCTGATCCATTATGGTGTAGTAGTAATTTTATATTTTAAATGATTGTAGTAAAAAAATAAAACTGTGCATGAGTCTATTCAACAGGTGAAAAAAAAGAATCTTTAACTTCCCACCTTGATTAAAAAAGAGTACCTTGTTCTGTGCAGCATTGGTAACTCAAAGATCTGGTCACTTTAGGTTACCTCAAAAAAGAGTTTGGCCCACGTGCTAAAGCTGCTGACGTGGGAGTTTGATCATTTTTTATGGAGCCTTTTAATGGATCATTTTGATATAATACTGTTTGTTATACGGAGTGGCACAGGGGAGTGGGAAAGTTCCTCCGGCAACGAATGCAAAATTCAAAATTCAAAATTCAAAATTCAAAATTCAAAATTCAAAATTCAAAATTCAAAATTCAAAATTCAAAATTCAAAATTCAAAATTCAAAATTCAAAATTCAAAATTCAAAATTCAAAATTCAAAATTCAAAATTCAAAATTCAAAATTCAAAATTCAAAATTCAAAATTCAAAATTCAAAATTCAAAATTCAAAATTCAAAATTCAAAATTCAAAATTCAAAATTCAAAATTCAAAATTCAAAATTCAAAATTCAAAATTCAAAATTCAAAATTCAAAATTCAAAATTCAAAATTCAAAATTCAAAATTCAACATTTTGCGACATAAAGATTGCTAATTTTTGAATAGGTATATTAAATTTTACCGCCTATTCTAGTATGTATTGAACTTCTAATTCATACTTGTAAAGTGGTGGTGATATGTTATGTTTACAACTTTACAGAAAAAGTATTAAACAATTATATTTCCTTTTTTTGAAAATCAAAATTGGGGATTTTGTCACTGTATGATGTTTTTTCTGTTTGGGAATTCATTTTTCTGCTTTTAAGGGTTCGGTAATTGGAGATTTCGTATGTTGGGTGATGATGGGTATAGTCATCCCTAACGAACTTTTTTTTTCTAACACTAATAGGAATAGGATACGGTTTTCTACATCTAAATCAAAATTCTGCCTAAAGTTGAAAATCTCCACAAAAACAAGGCACAGAATCCCCATAAAGAAAATCCACCACAAAATGTTAATCCTCAAAATTAATTTTTTTTTAGTATTTTAATTTTAGGAACTCTTTGTTGCCTTTTTAGAGATAATCCCCACAGGCTTGATGAATTTTCGATTTTGTACTACCCTCTGCACAATTTCGCCGTGATGAAATATTCGTCAGGATTAATATACTCTGGTTTCACCAGCTCTTGATTCAACTTCAGTACGTTTTGGATATATTCCTAAAATTTATCCAGCATCGAAAAACCAATTTACTCCTCAAGATAAATAGTTACTACGAGATAAATAATATAATAGCGTCGAATAGCATACATGTACCTGAAAGAACGACCATCTTTTCGCAACATCAATGACAAAAACTTTTGGCAATCGTTCCTCGAACTATGTATAACATGAAACTTCCGCCGGAAAGTGTAGGTACTTGTTGTATCCATAGAAATGGCCTATTCCCAATACTCCAACATCCCATAAAAATAGGTCTAAACTCTCCAAGCAATTGGACGTTCTTCTCTTCATATCATATTGCTATGTAGTTGGAAAAGTCTGTAATGATTGCCGACGAGGAATAGCTGACGGAATTCATAGTTCTGTCTGTATGGTAGGAACCTACCTATGTCTCTATACACCTGAGCAAATGGACAAAAACGAAATGTTGATTGCCATCATTATGGCACAGACGACACGATTTTATCATTCAATACAAGAAATATTGGAAAGTTTAAGAAGTTGTATCCTGTTAGGACGGCTCAAGAATCGATGGATAGTATGTATGTATGTGTTTAGTATAGTATTGGACTTTGCAAAACGGTCAGACAAATATAAATACGACAGAAGATATACGAGTACTCCACTCTTCTTGGCAACCATGAAGACGTTCTGGAATGGATTCAACGACGTCACAGGTGTATGTCTTGAATACTAATGACCATCAGGAAAATCCCAAAACTTGTATCCAACAGACATCCGGATGATTTAGGTGTAATGGAATTGATGAGATTGATGTTTTCTTCGATGTCGTTGAAGTTATCGTATTTTTGCTTTACTTCGTGACAATCTCGGACGAATGAACAAACGTTAAATGATGATACGTCTTGTGATTGCCATTGTTATGATTAGGCCTGTTCGGTACCGAGATTTCAGTACCGGGTTCCGGTTTTTTTCAATACCCGGTACCACAAGCGGTTTCCCTGACTCAGGTTTTTTTTTCAGTACCGACGGTTTTTTTAACCATAAGCCGGTTTTTTTGAGTACCGGGTTAAAAACCGACTCAGGTTTTTTTCAGTACCGACGGTTTTTTCAACCATGAGCCGGTTTTTTTGAGTACCGGGTAAAAAACCGGTACCAAAAAACCTGAAAAAAACCGGCTCATGGTTGAAGTGAATCGTTCTTTTTAACTCGGTACCAAAAAACCGACTCGTTGGTCGGTTTTTTAACTCGGTACCAAAAAAACCGGCATATCGGTACTTTAGAATATCGGGTCCGGTACCAAGTGAACACCGGTTTTGTACCGGGATCCCGGTTTTTGGAACAGGCCTAGTTATGATGGAACATTATGGGAGTTCAACACATTAATATCGCTCACGTTTAATGCAAAATGGGTTAATACCTATATTTTGCTAATGAGAACTATTTACGTTTTTACGAGATGTCGATATGGAATATATTAGGTATTATAGCTTTTATATTTTGCATATAAAATCAACCTGACTTAGGGCTCTCTTCCACTGCAAGCGTAAACTTGAGCGGCGCGGCGCTCCAGCGGCAAAGCTTTCACAAAATGTGCGAAAAAAAGCATTTACTAGTAAAAGGTATAAGCACACACAATATTCAGAAAGCTTTTCCATTGTATTGAATGGAATTTTTGTTTATTTTGCATAGTTACGCCATATTTTGCTTGGTTACGCCATTAAAATTCGGAAAAGCTTTAAACGCGGGAGCGCCGCGCCGCTGGAAGCAGGTAATGGACGGCAGGCGTTAGGGGTCTGACATGATATCAAATCTAAAAAAACAAACAACCCAGATTTTCTTTAATAGAGCGCAAACGAAAAAAAAAATTACAAATATTATACGAATTTCAATAAAAATTATTAGAACTTATTCGTGGGAAAATTAACCAAAAACCACATCTTCTGTCTCAAATGCCTTCGTATGGCTGTGCTTTTCCCTTGGTAGTGCTTACCTTTCAATTACCCACTTTGAGGATTTTGATTTTGATATCAGTGCGTACTCGATAATCCGGACTAATGAAAACCAGGGTCGATCCGGACTACAGAGGAATTCGGACTAGTGGAAGCCTTTAATTTGCTCTAAATTTAGAGGAAATGGACGAATTTAATCAAATTGTTCGAAGAATCTGTTTTCTATTTCCGAAGAATTTCACTCTGTAGTTCTAGGTTTTGTTGTTTCCAAGAACAAAGAAAAATGTCGCTTTTATTTCGTACGATAATATCACTGTTATTATGAGAAAAAAGTGAAATTCGGATTAGAGAAGCTCTTGAAATTCGGACTACAGAGTGTACAATACAATATTTGAGGTGATCCGGATTACTGGAAATTCGAGGTTTCGAGGCTTCGGATTATCGAGTACGCACTGTAATTTGAAATTTCCTAAGAAATTTGATACCACATTATGATTTCTCAGGATCTAACATAATTTCCAAAATGCTAATTTTAAACTTGAAATATCAGATAAATTACGATAATTTTCTAAAAGCTTAACTTTTAAAGATTGATTAATTGAACATGGACTCTTTATACGAAGAATTCCAAATGATTACAGACAAGCGTGGAGACTGCAACGTCGTCAAAAGTACCAATGAATTAAGAGATGTTAGAAAATCATGGAACAGTTTCCAAGGATGAAATAATTTACATTTTCAATATCATTTCGTTCATCTTTAGCATCCCTAGCTCAACCCTTCTGTCGGCACCTACTTCAGTATGCATATTCTATACCCAATAGGCCTGGCTGGACCTACTGAGAAAATTTTTTAATTTTTTAGAGAAAGTGAAATTTTTATCCGTAGAATCATTCTGCTAATTGTAAACTAGCTTTTTTAAACAATAAAAGCATTTAAATCATTTTTGTAGATATTCTGGGAACGTTTTTAAATAGACATATTTTGAGGTGGTATTAGTACAAACATACTTTCTGCTTATTTTCTTCGTTTTTGCATGTTTATTTTCATGGTGTAGTTCTGGTAGAAAGTTTTATCGTATTTTCAAATTCCATTATCTTTGGGGAAATATTTACGGCTTCGTTGGTAGATTTTACCCCGTTATTAATCTACAGATTTAGGGAAATAGGTGGAAAGAAATAGGTAATATTCAAGCGCGAAAATCATTTCATTCTAAATATTTCGTAAATTTCTCGATCAAATCTATTTAGAATGACGCTAGCAAGGCACTCATACTTAGTCCTTATCATTACAAAGGACGGCTTATTCTGCTATCCGTTCTCATAGGGAGAACTTTTGTGTTTCCGATATTTTCCGCTATGTGTCCGCTGTATGGCGGACGGTAAGATAAGTGTCGCTAGTGTCAATAAGAAGAACAAGAAAATTCTTCTTGCGAGAATGATAGCGTAATGTTCCCAAATCGAATTTAATTAACGTTATTACATCACAAAAAGGCGAAATTAAATAGAATTTTATATTTTCACTTTTAAACTGGAGAGAAAAATTGGGTGGAAAATTATAGGTCTGGCCAGACCTATTGGGTATTAAAAAGCATTATAAATTGAAATTCGTCAAAAACATGCTCAAAACTTCAAACGATTGTTTCAAATGTTTGCCAAATGCTTTTAAACATATTATTCTAGGATATCATGAAGTTTAAAGTCGCTGCGATTTCATCTTCTATACTTTTTTGACCGAAATATAGTGCCAAAGGTCTGGCCAGACCTTTGTGCCGACAGAAGGGTTAAACTATTTGTAGAAATAGTTTTTCCACAATTGGTTTTAAAATTAATTATGGAATATTGAGGGGAACGAAGCATCAGATTAACTGGCATCCATCTTCATTGGACCAGAACCCTACAGTCGTCTGAACTGGGCCTCTTCCAGATCAATAGTGAAGAAATGGCCTAACCTTCAAGGGCTATGTTGTTATGCGATGGAGTTGATGAGACCTTATTACAATGGGATCTGTTCTGCTATCCGTTCTCATAGGAAGAACTTTGTGTTTCCGATATTTTCCGCTATGTGTCGGCTGTATGGCAGACAGACAGTCTTCTTTCTTCTTCTTCCTTGCCTCGTTCTTTATACCGCTCCATGGTTCCGCGTTGCTCGACCTGCAGTGTAGGCACATCGCCTGTTTTGGCGATAATATCTCAGCATATTTCTACAGGCAGCTCTATCTTGGATCGTGTCATCGCCGAGACCAATGCGTTGTTGTTGCTTGACAGACTTGACTTGCTTATGGCAGACAGACAGTATTACAGGCTAAAAAAAACTATGACAACACTATTTCTCCATATATGTACAAACACCACTGGAAATGTATGCCTTCATTTCGACCTTCTTGCCATGCCATATTTTAACAATATAACGTGCACAAGGAATGCATTGTATTACCAGTAAGTAAAATTTATTGCTCAGAATCATTTCTGCATAATATTACACAATAATGTCAATATTGTACAAGAAAGTTAAATATCAAATTGGTATTTACTTTACAATTTCCAGTAAATAACTAGGAGAATGGAAAAGTTTTTTCCCTTAAAATCTGTAAAAATCTGAAACAGAAAAAAAAATAAATCAAGTATGTAAGAATTCTTCAGATATCGCAATACGTAATGTAATGTAAAAATTCATTTATTTTATTAAGTGGGAATAAAATTTACCATCGACTAAACATTGGGTGAGGTTACGAAACAAAACAGTTGCATATGTTCCGCAAACATATTCCGTTCCCTTTCAAATCTACCGACCGTTATACGAATCAGAAACTTCTCTTTACAAACAAATCCCCTAAGCGCCGCGCCACATTGCGGATTATCACTTGACTGATTGAACGAAATTTACCATCTGACAGTTGAACCGTGCATTTCTGGCCTCATGTATTTATTGAACTATGTATTTAAACTCGAAATAAAATGCAACTGAATCTCGTTCAAGACTGGAAATTTAAATTTACGACCAAAACGTATAAGCTGTGAAGTGTCAATTGTCACATTTTTCACCAAGTCTACTCCGGTCCTATGCCGTTTACAGAACAGAATAGAAAACAGTTTACAAAATACGGCACAGTTTTTGGAACATACGCAACTGTTGTGTTCCGTAACCTCACCCATTGTAGTGTTGCAATTAACAGAACATATAGCCGTACGCTATTTGAATTATATATCGCCATTTTTTATCTGCATAGTATTTATGCGAGAACAGGTACTTACTAGAAGTCACTGTAAACATTTACAAAGAAAACATGAAAATTGATGAAAAGGGAATTCAAAAGGTTTTTATATTTATAATGCACTTCAATATTTTTTATGCACTTATAAGCTTTAATACTGTAAGGTTGTAAATTGTAATTAAGGTGATCGTAAAATGTTCTCGCCATGAAGAGTTGCTGGAGTTCTGAAAATAATGTCTAAAAATAACTATTTTTTTTTTGAAATATCATCAATTTTACTGAAATATTTACAATAATATACAGTAGAGAACGAAACGAAGAACAAGTCCTGAAAGCCCTAAAACATGAACACTTAAATGTCATGAAAAAATATTAGCTATTGAATAAAGTGTGAAAAAGTGCTTCATTACTACTAGGTCTTAGCCAATTGTGGGGAATAGCGCGTCTATTGCACTTACGCACCATAACGTACGGTGTCTTGTAATCTCTAGGAGACATTGACCATGGTCGAATACTATTTACCCAGAGACTACATGATTTTAGGGTGTCGCATAACGCAACTAGCGGGTACGTAAGGTATGACCAAGCGACTGCCACTTTCGCTTGCCACTCAATTCGACAATACGCACTGAAAGAAATTGTGAGTGCATATTAGAGATGTAACGGATGTCCGCATCCGCATCCGCAATCGCGGATTATCCGCATAAAAATTAAACTCCGCATCCGCATTCTCATCCTCATCTTATAAATAATTACATCCGCATCCTCATCCGCAATCCTCATTTTTGTATGCTGACAATTAGCGGATATATGCGACCCAAGTGCTACTTTGTAACTATAAAGAAATGCATTGAGACAAATTGTATTCTGTATCGTATACACAACTGAGCTTCAGTTTGTCGGTCAGCACAGCAGGAGCGCGTTCCATTTATATGATCTGAGTAGTCAGCGAAGACTACAGCCAACGCCATCTAGATACATCAAGGCCGTAACTCAGCCGTTCCATGCCGTCATAGTTTGCCTACTAAGTTTTGGATTTACACGAAGAAACAACAACAAGCATATGACGTCATTAAAAGTAACAACAAAACAGTGCAAACAGTAGGCGAAAAATTTCTACATTGCGGCCTTAATATAGAGACGGCGGTGCTACAGCTACGATTACGAGTGAATTAAGGAACGCACTCCGGTTCGCATTTTTGTGACTAGTGTTTGATTTGTTTTAAATGAATTGAACTGAGGTGGGTGAAGTGCGTTTCTTTAAGGTGAAGCGAAGTAAGGAAGTATGCAACTTTTTAATTTTTAACCACACTAATCAGAGGAATTTCAACTTTTTTTCATCTTCATGAAAAGTCTGAAACCTAAATATTTTTGCCTACATATTCGATCATATCCTCATCCGCACCCTCATCCGCATCCTCAAAAATTTCTCCATTAATATCCGCATCCGCAACCGCATCCTCAATGTTATACTATTTTGCATCCGCATCCGCATCCTCATCCGCTAAACAAGATCCGTTACATCTCTAGTGCATATGTCACAATTTATATACACGTGAGCTCAGGGGCGAACCCAGGAATTTATTTCGGGGGGAGATTTGTGTATGCGAGTGACTCATGAAATCATACGTTTTTAAATATTTTCCGACATTAACCTTAAGATAATCGTTTTTACATATTCTAAATTTCACAAAAATATTTGTAGTAGTGAGATTGCCACATGTGGTGGAGAATCTTTTTATATCTTATGTTTTTGGTATGCTGAAAGAATCCGAAACTGCTCACCAAAATGCTGTAGCGGAACAGGGTTAAAATCGCAAAAACCCCAAAATGTTCGCTGTTTTTCCGTTTTTGTTTGGCTCCTAACTCTGAAACTATTCATTTCTGCGAACAACTCTTTATGAATGTGTTAGAGAAAACATGATTACGCGTCCAAAGAGACATAAATATTATAAATTCGTTGAGCGGTATTACTACAATTAATAATAATTAAAGTTTGTCATTTTGAACATAGTTCCATATAATGAATTAGATTTTGAGATTGACCGATTTTTAATTTTTGGTCGCAAAAGTTGGATTTTTCTTGTTCTTTATGTATTTTGGGGTGCTAAGCTCACCAAAATTTCGTTCCGAAACAGGGTCGAAATCGCAAAAAAAAAAAAAAAAATTACTAACAATTGTAGCGATACCGCATACCGCATTTTAAAGGAGAAATGTACAGTTTCGGAATTATAAGCCAAAAAAACGGAAAAACTCCGAAAATTTTCGAGTTTTTTGCGGTTTTGGCCCTGTTTTACAATGAAATGTTGGTCGGAAGCTCCGGGTTCAAGCACAGCAAAAAACATAAGAAACATCGTGCACTTCTTCCATTTTATGTTCAGTTCGGGCAACCTTCTGAAGCGCTAACGTGCGAAGATTATGAACTTTTTTTTGCCCAAAATGAAAGAGCTGGACTGACATGTGGTTTCAACAAGACGGTGCCACATGCCACACAGCACGCGAAACCATGGCTCAATTGAGACGCGAGTTCGGTGCACATAAAGATTTCATACATTTTTCTGAATTTAATGTGTTTTTTTATTTAAAGCAAATCGGAAAGCTCTTAAAAAATCACCCTTTAGCTATGTTGTATAAATTTTGTTTAAACTAATACTATTGAAAAATCAGTTTTTTTATTTCGGGGGGTGTTTCATCCCCCTAATCCCCCCTTGGGTTCGCCCCTGCGTGAGCTCATAATTGTGCTCGATTCTGGGATAGCAACAGATTGAGATCCCGGGCGCCATACTAAAATTAAAGCATAATTATAGCTTCAGTGCGCATTTACTGAGACATCTGGAGTCATACTTTATCACACTAGATACCTTTCAAATATTGAGCATATAAGACTAGAACATTTTAATTATTGTCCATAATGTCATCGTACATTACGCTACAAATGCATATTTTTAATTTAAAAACTCACACTCATATCGGATTATGACATATACTATGAACACCTTACCCACAGACAAATCCCAAATTGTCACCAAACAATGCTATAAACATTATAGCTGTGACCATTTAAGTTATATATTGTGGCAGCTTTGCGTACGTATGAGTTACTTGAACTATGTGCATGAATTTCTAAAGCCACATAATGTAACCTTAATTTTCACAGAAGAACACTACACTCAGCATAAACCATTAGATCTTGAAGTATATTTTGAGGCATTTCTGAACACATAGCTATACGATTAACGCAATACTTCAGAGTTCCAGAGCCACATAATTATCACCCAAGTCCTTACAAAAGATTGGTATAATCTGCAGAAATTATAAGACCTCGAATTATATATTGAAGAATTCCTGAGTACATTTATGTGTGATCAATGGCTATATGCCAGAGTTTCCATCCATTACATATATGTACACGTAGGTAATATAAAAATGGGTATCAAGGCTATCATCAAGCAAAACACATCACTGTGAGTGTCGGGAATATCGCATTGAAGATCTTCATTTAAAATTATATCGGCTTAAAATTCGATAAAGACAGGAGTTGACAAAAGTTTCTTGCTTTGCTAGATTTCTGACAACAAACCAAAAGCACGAGCGATGCCCTCAATGGGACTCCCCTCTTGCGCAAGGACTCTCTGATACTATTTCGTTTCATATTGTCAAAAACCTTTTCGAAATCAAGCTTCCATTCGTTGAGTAGGTGAAGCTATTCGTCCATAAGATCTGCTGCTGCTTGGTATGTTTCGTCAGGAGACGCGATACCGTCGAACTATATCAAGCAGCAGTTCGACTGCGAACTGCTCTTTTCAACGCCTCAGCTGATATTCGCCATGTATAAGTAACCTTCCATCATTATTTTTTACCGAGGTTAATAAGAACTATAATAAGACAACCTTTACATTCTTTGGTGGGCTTGTGAGCAACGTTTCCGTTTGGGGACACGTTTAAAACTTTTCCCCTTTTTGTGGTGATCGACTTTTGAAAGCAACACGCGACTGTGAAATTTTTTTTTCTGTTAGGGAAATTGGCTGCGAGACCCAAACACTGCGATAAGTTAAACGAGAGTCTGTGCGTGGTCTTCACGTTTTAATGGTTGAGAGATGTCAAAAATAGACCGACCTTGTTCATGACGTTCATGAATGCCATGAAGTGCTTGAAGAGCGTAGCTTAACCATTGATGAAGCTAGAGGAACTTATTCGAAGATTTTCTTATGAGAAAAGTTGCAGTCAAATTTTTCCCTCGTCTTCCCACCGGTAAGCAAAGAGAGGTTTGGCTGCAGGCATGTTTTGAGCTTCAAAATAAGGTGAAAGAGGACTCGGCATTTTTTTTTTCAATGATATTAATCGTGGTGCTATGATAATGAGGTTGAAACAAAAATTGTTCTATTTATTTAAAATAAAATCTCACGGTCGAACCGATGCACTAACAGCGACACAAATGTGAATATTAGCTCAAGAGACTTGTCCCCATTGGATACCTGATCGAACAACGGGTTCCCCCACTTAACTTACCCACCCAAGCAACAATTCGTTTGCTTTAAGGAAGCACTTCACACTGTAGCAACCATATAGTACCACGGAATTCATTTATCGTGTGACATCGCTTAAAGTAATATTTTGATCCGATAAACCAGCCTTAAAGTATTTTCCGGAAAGCTTCAGTCATCATTATGGAATAAATTCAAAGATTGTGGTATAAAACTTCGATAAAACTGTCTCTAAACATCAACCTAAAAAAGACACTCCTTTAAATACTCCACTCTTGTCTTTATTGGATGATACAGCACACACATGCAATAGTCTCTCTAAGTTAACTCACACACATGCATATATTCTTCTATAGCACAGTCGGTGTCATTTTTATCGTGTGACATTCGTATGGTCATCCAATAAATTGTTCAGCGTAGTTTTATAGAAGGATGGACATGGATGGACTTTGTGATTTTTAAGAATTGACACTTATGAAGTGCTCTGGAATACCACGTTTCTTGAATTGAATTCATTGAAATATTGCATGAAACTAACATTTCCTCACTCCTTGTTAACTTATGAATCAATTAAGATAATCTCAGCGCAGAAAATGTCTGCATTTTATTGATGAATGTGTGGATTTATTCAACTTCAATTGATTGACATATAAAGAAGAAGGTGCAATGGAGAAGAGTCGACAAAGAAGTGTTGAGCACCTGTAGTGTTTACGAGCAATGTTAACTATATGTGAGGTTGGCCGAGTGGTTAGGGCGTCGGACTGGCGCACGACAGTCGCTGGTTCGACGCTGGCTGGGGGAATTATTTTTTTTTTCTTTTTTTCACGAGAAAATGACAGAAAATGATGACATAACACATGATGTATGTCTTTTTCAAAGCTTATTTCAGTGCTACAATAAGGTGCAATTGGATAAAAAAAAACCGCGCCAAACGCCATTATTGGACTATTATTCAGAGTTTATACCCTGTAAATTGCCCCTATTATCGTTAGAAGAAAATATTCTATGAAATATTATAGGGATGAAATTGTTACTTGGGCATTGCTGCGAATTCCTATTACTTTTGGGTTCTACTCGTATAAGGTGTTCAAATTATTTTTACGTGCAGTTCACACAACCTCCCCATTTTCAAGCTTTCGAACGTTATTGTATAGAGCTCAGTTTTATGACAATCGTCTTATATTGACAAAGGTGGACGCACTTCTGTCCCTCTGTTTCCCTTCGACAATCCGTTGTCATGTTCCGTCCGAGACGTGCGTCGGCCAAGAAGCCTCGGTGCATTCTAAATATACGTTTTGAAACTGGTTGAAAACATTAAAAAAAAATTGTCTGTGAACAACTGCATAACTTGAATCCCCGTTAAGGTCGTTAACAGTCGCGCTTTTAATTAGTTCAAGTTTTGGCGAGCCTATGTAATGGCTTGCCAATACTATATTAGAAACAAAATGTATCCTTAACAAAAAAAAACAGAAATAACAAATGCCACAAATTTTGACAAATACACCGATAGAACTAATTATCTCTTGAATCTAAAAAAAAAGCTTAATATTTTAGTTTTTTCGACACTAATTGTCTAAGTCCACGTTCCCTACCCAACCTAAGTATTTTTATCGCGCGCTCTGTATTATACTTCACTTTTAAATCCATCCTTCAAAATAACTACATTTGATACAAATGACACAACCCTGACTTTCGTTGAATTTAGTCTAGACACAGTTTTGAGTCAAGACATTATTAGAGACTTTAACCAATTTACATCGTGTTCCTCAACCTATTTGATTTCACTTCAAATTTAGCAAGGGTACATAGGTATAGATGGCGTTCTCAATCTTCGTTAAGTTGGCAACATACGCCGTAAGTGTTACCGTGAGTAGCAAAATGTTAATACAAAAACTTTTCAGCTCAAGGCTTTTTTTTACCAAAGAACTAACTTTGTGCGGTTCCTCTTATTTGTAATAATTGAAAAATTCCCTAGTAATAATATTAAATGCTGAATGCTGAATCTTGTACATATTTATCTAACAGCCAGGCTGTTGTTTTGTTGCAGTAGTCCATGGCCCATGCAAATTAAATTGTTGTTTTAGTATAAGATTGATCAATCGGATCTTAGGCCCGTATTTATAAACGTGCCTTAAGGAAGCCTTAACTCAAGGCGATCTTAAGTCAATTAAACTGTAAGTCAAGGGATGAAATGTCATCTTCCGTACTTTATTTACCAAATTATATAATTTTACAAGAACTTTTGTTCAAATTTGAATAATTTGGATAACAAATATTAATGCTCATCTAACAGATGACAAATAAACTGAAAAATGTTATCCGCATACTCAAAATTGTATCAATGAACTCTTGACGTAAGGTCCGTTTATAACTAATATATACGACCTTCACTCAAGGCGACCTCAGCTCAAGGAAACCTTAAGTCAAGGAATGTCATGTTGATTCATTATTTTTTTTTTAATTTCACTAATTCGACAAGTTTTATATCAAACTCTTTTAATAAACAAATCAAATCAACATTTAATAAGAAAAACACTGTAGTGAAGTGAAGGGCACAAATAAATTTTCCCCAAATAATTCACGTTTTCAATAAAATACTTCTTAGAATTAATTATTTCGATAAAAAAGTTACTCAGAATGAAACTTAATTCCTTGACTTAAGGTATCCTTAAGTATTTTTATTTTTGAGTAAAGGTTTCCTTAAGGTACGTTTATAAATACGGCGCCTTAGCCCCTTTTGAGATTAAGCTATTTTTATACCCGTCAGCCGTCACTATGTGAAAGGGTATACTAACTTTGTTATGGAGTTTGCAACGCACAAGAGGAAGCACTTCCGATCCGACTATATAAAATATATACACCACGGCCTCGTTTTGCGTCGTAGATAAAAAATGCGACGCAAAGCAAAACAACGCAAATCGAAACAAGAAGAGTATGAAAATTTTGAGGATAGGTTCCCGAAACTAAAAAAATTGCTTTTTTCGTCAACAAAAAATTACAAACAAATCACAAATTAAGTCTTTTTGAAAAATGAATCCAACGTCTTTTGAACTACCACACCCTTCTTTTTATGTAGAGATAATTATAAACTTTAACAGCCACTTGCAGAGCTTTGGCTACGAATGAACTTCGCTCGGCGTTTTCGTCGTCCTTTACGAAAATGTCAGTAGCTTGCTCAATATGCTTTATAGCCTCCAATATTTGACGTCAGAAGCTCCACCGACGATGTCTAGTCTACACCTCACAAGTCGTACGTCATTTGTAATCTCCTGACACTTCAGACATTCTGTTTAAACATGACACCTGACCTTTGAAACTCCGAGGGCGCTAAGAGGTGTTTGCATAGCATCGCTTCCTGTTCCTGAACTATTGCGCCGAGGAGAACATATCATTTGAGGCGTTGTTAATAATAGATAATGCGCCCAGCCACTCAATTCATTGGAATCGGATATTTCAGATGTGGCCGGAAGCTGTCTTCCCTTCTGCCGAAATAAATATTCAACCTTTGAAACTCCGAGGGCGCTAAGAGGTGTTTGCATAGCATCGCTTCCTGTTCACTGGAAAAGTAACCGAAAAGCCTGGATGAATGCAGCTATGTTCAAGGAATGGTTTGAGAACTATTGCGCCGAGGAGAACATATCATTTGAGGCGTTGTTAATAATAGATAATGCGCCCAGCCACTTAATTCATTGGAATCGGATATTTCAGATGCGGCCGGAAGCTGTCTTCCCTTCTGCCGAAATAAATATTCAACCAGGCAATCCTTTCCAAAACAAACCCGTCTCATTGACGTTGAATATTTGTTTTGAATTATAACCACTGGACTCAATTAGACCCTTAAGAGTTTTTTTTTTTTAATTCATCGGCTGCTACTGTGTCCCCGCGCTTGATAATCTTCGCTTCAGAGCAATGTAGCGCTCGTTGCCCACTTCAAATGTCTCTACCGAATCCTCTAAAAACGGGTTATGTTTTGATGTTTTCGAATAAACTCTTAGCCTTGGACTTAATAAAGAGTTTTGTCTAGTGGCATTTTCCTCCGAGCTCTTGTATCCATAGATTTAAAAGGGACTCCATTTTTACCATGATTCAGCATCTACACCTTGATGTATTATTTATGCTCCAAGCTACATTCCTGGCATTTTCGCAGATTTTTGCGGCATCTTTGCTAACAATGGTGGCAATGGCTGTAGGCGGCATTCCTAATTTTAGTACAAAAAAAAAACAACAATAAATATCAGTTTATTCGTTAGTGCCTAAATTTAAAACCAACCTAAGGCTCTTCCTACTTCGATAGCTTTTCCACCAGAATCGATTCGTCTCAAAATTTCCATTCTATCAATGGAAATTGTTTGCTTAGATCGTTTTACGATTTTTGCACTCATTTAAAAATCTCCAGCTAAGAATTGACGACGCAATACGGGGTTTTTGCGACGCAATCGAAGTTTAAGGTAAAGATTGATGGATGACGTAAAGCGAAAAAAACGCAAAGCAGAATGACGCATAGCGAGGTCGTAGTGTATATATATCATTGATCAGTGTGACGAGAGAAATCGATTGAGCGATGTCCGTCTGTCTGTCCGTCTCTTTTTATACAAACTAGCCCCTCAGTTTTGAAGCTATCTGACTGAAAGTTTGTTTTTAGTGGAGTCATGTGGCTGCCATCGAAACTAACCTCTGAAAATTAGGTTTTTCTAAGAAAAACTATTTTCTTTATGAACCAATCTTAACCAAACTTCACCTAAATGTGTTCCAAGTAAAGCCTCAAAATATAGGAACGGATGAAATCGGAACACTACGTCATAGGTCTGTCATACAAACCAACCCTTGCTTCATCTAAGAAACAATTTTTTCTTTAGGAACCAATCTGAACTTAACTTATCCCAAATGTGCTTCTAGTAAAGCCTCAACACATATCTAGGAACGGGTGGAATCTGAACTTTACGTCTTAGGGATGTCATACAAACCAAACCAACCACTGAAAACTAAGTTCTTCTAAGAAAACCTTTTTCCTTTTTAATACGACTTTTACCGAACTTTACCCAAATGGGTTCTTAGTAAATCCTCAAAACATATCTAGGAACGGATAGAATCGGAACATTACGCCATAGGGCTGTAATACAAACCAGCATCGAAATATTAGGCTCTTCTAAGAAAAACTTTTTATTTCTCTTTGAATCTTAACCAAAATTCATTCAAGTGTGTTCCTGGATTAGCATCAAAGCATCCAGGAACAGATGGAATCGAACACGTCATAATGCTGCGATAGAAATTGTTAACACAAGGAGCTTAAGTTTCATTCAAATGAGACGGGTATTCAAATTTCGGCAGCGCCCGAAATTAGCCTCGGTCTTCTTTTTTTTTTTTAATTATTAATTATACACGTACTAAATAAAGAATCAAAACATTATCATTTTTACCAATCAATATTGTATTTAAATTTCTTTGCTAATGCATTATTGGAAGCCCTGTATCACATCCGAATATTAACCTAAGAATGCCTATTTATATATTGTCTTAGTTCTTTGGATATTTTATATTCTATGTAAATGGCAATTTGATAGATAGTAAAAGTTTGGTCAAGTCACCTTACCATTGTCAGTCAAAGTCTTAATCAAGGCCAAAATATTAATTTTGCTTACAACTAACATTACTCTTAAGAAAACGTAAAAGTACTGTGGTTATTTTTAACTACTTATGTTCATAAGAGAGTCTACAAACACCCTTTATAAAATAAAATATACAAACTACATAAAAACCGTACAAAACATACAAAAATATAAACTTATTTAAATTATTACTATATACACACTTCCAACTCTTACTGAGACATTCGAACTTTCACGGATAAACTTATATAAAATAAAATATTTATAAAGACTATACATCCTGTCAGTACAGCTACATCATATTTAAACATATCCTCACTCATACTCATATCGGATAATAATTTTGATACAGACTTATAATAACAGAAGGGCGCGAAACAATCCAGATCCGGTCGATTGTAACCAAATATTGCCTGAACGGATCCTTCAAATGCGTATCGGAAAAACGAAATGTAAGTCATGGGACGCATATACACCGAAAGTTCGTTAAATCGAATGAAAAATCCCGAGAAAACCATCATTGGAATGCTTGAAGCCGGTACCAAGAATACGGACATCTGCAATGTAACGGAAAGTTAACTATATTTAAAAGATAATCTATTTTCATTAATATACTCACATCCAATCCAAAGGTCGATCCGAATAACAGACCCCACGATTGTCCTATAGATCCTGTTAGCAAACATATAGCCCAGAACATCAAAAACCGACCACAATCATAAGGCTGCCCGGTCATATAGTATATGGTAAAGACAAATACTGTGGGACAGGCAAATTGAAGAGGGAAATCCGAGAATAATTTCGACAAATAATACGCCCTTATCGAATACCAATTGTTCAAGTGCTCTCGTAGAAATACTTCAGTTTCTAAGGGACCTAAAAATTTGAAAAAAAAATAATTAAATTAATTTTAAATGGTAACACTTTCACACTTACATGATAATAAAACCGGCATAGAATTTCCAAAAAATATAAACATAATAATGAAGAACAGACAGGAGACATTGCTCAAAATTCGCGTAGCATCGTTGCCCACATCCCAAAAAACGGTACCCAGTAGCACGGCAATGGCCACATGGACCATGAGACGCGTCTGTACCGCAAGCTGTAATTAAATTCAAGTAATTTTCCTTTTTTTATGGATGCAAATATAGCCCTGCTTACCCTCTCTCTTATCATTGCACGCATTGATCTTCTTGTCAGTATTGAAAATTGTTCAGTGAATGTAGCAGGGTATGCGGTCTCCAATTCATCCTTTTCCTTGTAGGATCTTCTTGATTTGGAAAAACCATTTAAAATAGCTGTAAAATTATAAATATTTATCAATATAAAAAAAATTAAAAAGAGCAAAATTTAAATATTACTGGAATTTTCATCGCTTTTAACCGCTACATCAGTTGCGTCAGTATCATCACAGAATTTCAGTTTATTCGATGTAACTAGAGAGCTGAGGTCCGAGCCATGTTCCTTACTCGCTACTTCGATCACTGTAAACAAAAAGGTTATTTGTAAGTTTCTTCTTCTCTGTACGGTAACCACTTGTGGGGCATGGTGCGTTCACTCAGCCGTTTATAGGCTACTTCGAGTCAACGTTACATTGCATATAGAGTCCGACTCAACCATGTGAGCCACAGAGCGTGCATTTGTAAGTTTACACATATTACTCTGTGTTTAACTAGATATTTATGTATTTTTTTTTTCTCTATTTTTTCAACATACCATAATCGGCTGGATTATAATAATTGGGACATGTGAATGATTCACTTTGAAAATATTTCACCATGTCCTTTTGAGATCCGCAATAAATGCTTTGACCATCGGAAAGTACGAGGACGTCATCGAACAAGTTCAACAGTCTCGAACTGGGCTGATGTATAACACAAACTATTGTCCGTCCCGACTGAGCCAATTTTTGAAGATGCATCAGCACTTGTAGTGAGGATACACTATCGAGTCCACTAAAAAAGTAAATTAAGCCTGGATTACATTATAATCCTGTTTATCTTCCCCAAGAAAACACAAACCTTGTCGGTTCATCGAAAAACATAATTGGTGGATTCGTTACAAGTTCCATACCGATAGAAAGACGTTTCTTTTCGCCGCCAGATAATCGTTCGACTAGCGTATTTCTGCATTTTTCCAGATTAAGAAGTTTGATAATTTCGTCTATCTGGAATATAAGATTTTTGTCACTTATTTTATTTTAGTGAGTTTGATGCAAATGTTACAATTACACTTACCACTTTTTGCTTGATACTTCGGTGAGTTTTCAATCCAAGTTTCAGATCTGCAGACGTTTGAAGAGTTTCCAGCACTGTAAGCTTTCCGAGCATTGCAAATTGTTGGGGAATGTATGATGAGATCTTTCGGAAATCGGAAAGTTTTCGTTCAATTCCATTTACTAGTATTGAGCCCCGAATTCCATTGTCTCTGTAAGGATATAAACAAAAAATGTGAAAAATTTCCATTGTGAATTAGCTTGAATGGCAGATGGAAGAAAACTGAGAAACATAGATTCAAGGAAACAATTAACCCGGGAGCATTAACCCTAATTTTAGGCGCTTATCACTAAAAATAGAAATCTTTGGATATACGTCAAAATGACTCACATTAGTGTCCCCGGGTTAAATGTATTTTTATTTATTTATTTTTTTCACCGTTAGCGAGATGTGCCCTGAGCTGAGCAGGTTTGAAGTCATAATAAATAGGGAAATCATTTATTTGTAATCTTCAATGAGGAAAACATGTTTACCCTCGTTTCCTGTACAAGAAAATTTAAATAAACAAAAAAAAAGATATTATATCTTGTTTAAAACGCACTTTGCTATAAATACTGAATTAATTTCATAGCCTGAATAGTAGAATTGAAAAAGAGCAATCAATTATTTTGCTAGTCCGCAAAATAGAAACCCATAGGCTAGATGATGTTAAATTGACGGCTTAACCAGGTCAGGTTAGGGATATATGTACGCAAAAACGTAGTCACCTTGAATACAATTTATCTGAGTTACACTGTATTTGATCCAATGATAACTAAATATTCCATACATACAAAATGGAATTTAGATTTACCGCCACTTCCTTTGAGAATTTCACAATTTTCTCGGTCTATAAACCTTCTTCAGCGTAAGACGGATTAAACAAAAAAATCCGTTAAATTGTTTTCGTTTCAATATAGAAAAAACATTTGTAGCAAGAGATAGCATCATC
Organism: Microchrysa polita; assembly: GCA_949715475.1. Classification (NCBI taxonomy): domain Eukaryota; kingdom Metazoa; phylum Arthropoda; class Insecta; order Diptera; family Stratiomyidae; genus Microchrysa; species Microchrysa polita. Next base: position 13,518,452 of record OX454415.1, on the reverse strand, counting down.
ATTGGCTATAGTTATGACAGGCAGCGTACATAGATAATACCCTTGAAATCAATATGACATATGACAATAAACGTATGTATTTAATTTTAATGTATATTTATGGCTCCATACATTTCATCATATTTCTATCATATCCTTATAGTGTAGTTACTACGTGATAAACCTAGTACATCAGATTGCAAAATGTGGTGGAGATAAAATTTTTTTTGTTTCTTATGTTTTTTGGGGTGCTGAGCACGAATCCGGAGCTTCCCACCAAAATTTCGTCGCGGAACAGGGTCAAAATCGCGAAAAACCCTAAAATGTTTGCTGTTTTTCCGTTATTTGGCCCCTAACTCCGAAACTGTTTATTCCTACGAAAAACTCTCCATGGATATTTTATAGAGCACATAATTGCGCGTCCAAAGAGACATAAATATTATAAATCCGTTGAGCGGTATTACTACAATTGATAATTTAAATTTGCCATTTTTAACATAGTTCCATATTATGAATCAAATTTTGAGTTTGAACGGTTTTTCATTTTTGGTTGCAAAAGTTGCATTTTTTTTGTACATTATGTATTTGGGGGTGCAGAACCTGAATCCGCAAGTTCCCACCAAAATTTCGTTGTAAAACAGGGTCAAAATTGCAAAAAACCCCAAAAAAATGACTATCAATTGTAGCTATACCGCTTAACACATTTTAATATTTAATGGTGCGTTGGAACCGCAATTATGTTTTCTTTAATATTTTCATGGACAGGTTTTCGAAGAAATGTACACTTTTGGAGTTATAAACAAAAAAACGGGAAAACTCCGAAAATTTTGGATTTTTTCGCGGTTTTGACCCTGTTCCGCAACGAAATTTTGGTGGGAAGCTCCGGATTCGAGCTCAGCACCCCAAAAAACATAAGAAGCAAAAAAAAAATTTTCTCCACCACACTTTGCAATCTGAAATCACCTGGGAACTACACTATTAAGCCGGTTCGATTTCATTTAGTGCACGTATAAAAATTTAAATCGAATGAATCGAGTAGGCTTAATCACTTACTCTATAAAACACTAAGTTAAAGATACAGAGGAGGTGGGTCACTCAGGGACATGAAATATAGTTTACGACCGATTCCCATACCTAGTAAGGATATATACAAAATTTCATAAAAATCGGTCCAGCCGTTTCGGAGGAGTTTGGGAACAAACTTTTTGAGGAGAATTTTGTATATTAGATTTTAAAATAAATATTTTGATTTAATTTCGAAAAAAAATACCAAGTGCATTTTCGAAATGTTTACGATGCGGCCCGCTCAAACTCGAAGGCAGGTTTTTACTTTGATACCCCTGATGTACAAGAAATCGGCTCTGTATCTTATGAGATTTTTAACTTATAAGTTTCTCTTTTGAAAGAGACGTTTAAAAGGCTTTGAAGATTCCACAGTTGATGCTGGACATTGCCTTTAAAATCCTAAAATTATCCGAAAAAGTTGCCTAAAATTTACGTTTGTGATGCTAGCAATTATTTTCACTAGAATTAAGGATTTTAATTGTTTGAATGATCCCTAATTCCTGCTAAAGTCAAGGGCCACCTAATTTTCAGACTAGATAGTTTTATATTATTATTTACGCGATATATTTTAATTTGATTTCGGGAAGATAAAGAAAAATTTAGTTTTGTCTGTTGAATTACAAGAGCGCACTTCTAGTAAATAAATATTGATTTCCCGGAGAAATTAATATGAAATGAGAAATAATAAATCAGCAATTAAACTTCAATTCGCCCAATTTCTTCGCTGGTAGATTTCGTGAGTTGGTTCCAATTGCATTGATTCATCAAACATTGAGAGGACAAATTTCAAACAAGATGGAGTAGCTACATACTTTTAGAGCTGCAAAGGCATTCCTTCCTAATTTGTTCTCGGACATGCTAATGTGGAGGTTCGGCTTGGTTTCCCCGATTTAACTAGCTCTGACTTTATTCTCTACGAATTCTGAATTTTTTGTCCACTGCAAAAATCTATGTGCGAAAAGATCTGACCAATTGAAGTTTATACTTTGCAGTGTTTAAGGAAGTTATCGAAAACTACTCCAAAGGTTAGTAATACAAACGAGAACCATTTTTGGCACTACATTTTTCAGAGCGGAGTTTTATAAAAATCTGTTGAGTGGGTTAGTGGAAAAGCTTTTTCGCATTAATTTTCGATTTCTATACGCACACAACCACACAGTTCCATGGACGCAATATCATCGCACCACGGCGACCAGTTACCAACACACTCGGATAGAGGATGATGATATCATCTCAGCAGCTGAGGTTAAGAAGTACTTTTCAACCGAAGGTTTTGGAGTAACACCAACTAAGGCGGTAGTCAGTGAAGCCGACCAGAAAGCGATTGACATAATGAAATCTACGCTCAAAAGAGTTGGCGCTCGTTACGAAATCGGCTTGTTGTGGAAAGATAGGGATTCGAGGATGCCTGACAGTTTACCCATGGCGCTAAAGCGACTGCAGTCCGAGGAAGCGAGCCTGAAAAGAAAAAGCCTTCTTGAGTGGAAAAATAACGAGATGAAAAGCATAATTACCAAAGGTTACGCGCGGATTGCGACCAAAGAAGATTTGAACACTCAGTGGGATCGGACTTGGACTGCTCCTACCTTCGTCGTCGTCAACGAAAATAAACACCCACCCAAACCTCGAAACGTGACTGACGTAGCAGCGGAAGTTAAGGGCGTTTCACTGAATAAGATGCTACTTAAAGGTCCGGATAATATGACACCACTCTTTGCTGCATTATTTCGATTGCGTCAACACCAAGTGGCAGTGAATGCAGACGTTAAAGAAATGTTCTCCCAAGTATTGATTAAACCTGAGGACCAACAGTGCCAGCGCATCTTGTGGCGAAATGGCGACCAAACCCAAGAGCCAACTACGATTATCTTCGAAAGAATGATGTTCGGTCCCGTGTGTTCGCCATCATGCGCACAATTCATCAAGAATTATCACGCGAGCTTGTACCAGGAAAAGTACCCTGAGGCTGCGGAGATCCTGATCAACGCTACTTATGTGGATGACCTTTTCACATCACACCCGACGGTTGAGGAAGCATTTAGGGTAATAATGAACGCTATCGAGATTTGCAAAGAAATGTAATTTGACCTAGTTGGCGTTCAATCGAACAGTTTCGAACTGCTTAAGGAGATACCTACCGATCATGTCAAGGGCAAGCTTGTCGATTTCGATGCCGAGACGGACACGTACATTGCTAAAGTTCTGGGCATGTACTGGGACCCGGTGACGGATAAATTCACGTTTGTCTTCAATGAAAAGCACAGCGGGACGAGTGCCAACGCAGCCGACTATCGCTTCACCAAACGTCAAGTCTTGAGCACCATAATGAAGATATTCGACCCTCTCGGGATGATCGCAAAGTACACCTTAAATGGAAAGTTAGTGCTGCAAGACATTTGGAGAACCGGCATTGATTGGGATGACCCCGTTCCCGAGGATCTGAAGGAGACTTGGACAGAATTTGTCACGACGGTGAAACACATTTCGAAACTTCGCATCCCACGTCATTACTCGCCCGGCGTACCCGTGGAGTCAAAGATAACATTAGTTGTCTTTGTGGATGCATCGGAGGCTGCATTTGCAGCAGCCGCCTACTTTCGCTTTGAATCAGACGACGTCATCATCAGCTCAACCTTAGTGATGGCTAAGTCCCGTGTCGCACCGATTAAGCCACTCTCCATACCACAACTTGAACTGCAGGCAGCCGTATTGGGTGTCAGAGTAGCAAGCACTATTCAAAAGCTGCACACCATCAAGATAGAAAGAGTAATGTTTCTTTCTGATTCAAAATGTGTCCTAATGTGGATATCCTCCAAAATGATGAAATTCAAATCATTTGTTGCCGTTCGCGTTGGAGAAATACTCGAATCTACCACAAGTAGCCAGTGGTATCATGTGGGCACAAAAGATAACGTCGCAGACGAGGCTACCAGGCCATGTCTCATTACGGAAGAAAAGAACTTGCGATGGTTTCAAGGACCCGATTTTCTGAAATCCCCAATTCAAAGTTGGCCCATTTCCAATATGAGACACGAGAAGGAGGATATGATTATGAGTCACCAAATGAAGTCCTTAGAATATACATTGCAGCCACTTAAGGATATCCGAGCTCGGTATAAAGTAGATTGGCCAGTGTTCTGCCGGATTATCGCTTGGATCAATCGATTTATCGACACATGTCGCAAAACGGCCCACGAAAAGCCAACATACATACTTCCCAGAGAACGCCAGCGAGCTGAGGACATGTTGTTCAAACTTATCCAACTGGAGGCATATCCGGAGGTTATTCAGAATCTTCAAGAGCGAGGTCGAGTAGCAGACCACAGTAAACTAAGTGGTTTCTGTCCAATTATAGGGACAGACGGGATAATACGAATGAGTTCACGTGCGCAGAAAGCATCCACTTCATATGCTACACGGAATCCGGCTATCTTACCAAACAAGCATCCATTGACTGACATCTTTATCGGCTATCACCATCGTCGTAATATGCACATGCGGGAAGATACCATCATTACGGACATACGAACTAGAGCCTGGATTGTCAACATACGCTCAGCGGTCCGACGTGTTGCAGCCAATTGCCAACTATGTAAGAATCAAAGAGCCAAGCCAATCCATCCGCGAATGGGACAACTCCCAGACGAGCGACTGCAGTACGGAACGAAAGCCTTTTCATTCGTAGGAGTCGACTGCTTCGGCCCACTCCTGGTGAAACAAGGACCTGCTACAGTAAAGAGGTACGGAATCATTTTCACGTGTCTGGTGTATCGAGCGGTATACTTGGAGCTGTTGACGGACCTCTCGTTGCACCAGGTCATCCTTGCCATTCGAAGCCTTCAAGCAAGGAGAGGCCAAATAAGGGTTCTGTTTAGCGACAACGGAACTAACTTCATAGGCGCGCGAAATCAACTCGTGAAGGACTCGAAGGAGACCATGGACAAATACGGGAAAACTGTTGCAGACCAGCTGAGCATTGAGTGGAAATTTATCCCGGCCTATTCGCCATGGATGGGGGGTGCTTGAGAGCGTCTAATCCGGTCTATCAAGAGGTCACTCGAATTTACCCTGCAAGGCGAAAGACCATCTGAAGACACACTACGAGGGGCTCTCATACAGGCGGAGTTGGAGATGAACCGGCGGCCACTAACTCATAATCCAGTAGATCACGAAGATTGCGAACCACTTACGCCGAACCACGCACTGTTCGGAAGTAGCGGCTTTGACGCCCAGGCAGTTGGTGAAGTTCACCAGAGGGACCGATTTGCGCATTCGAAGGATCGGCAGGCACGCCACTTAGGTGAAAAGTTTCGGCAGCGATGGATCAAGGAGTACCTGCCAACGATTATGCGGCGTACTAAATGGACGAAAGATGAGAAACCCATTCAGCTGGGTGACATTGTGATTCTTGCGGAATCGGATTGCCCGCGCAGATCATGGCGGAAAGGACGTGTAACCAAATTGCACCACGGCCCCGATAAGGTCGTAAGGACGGTAGATATTCTACTCGGCGACGGAAGCATAAAGGCACGGAGAAGCGTTGGACGTGTCGCCGTGCTCGAAGTGAGGAAGCCACATCTTTAGTCTCCGAAGTTTAGCATCGAAGACGCTCGGAGGGATGTTGCCGAGACAAAATCTATTGTGAATTACAAATTCACAAACAGTTAATTTGACACAATCTAGACAAGACGTCAAAGTTTTGGATTTTCACTTCCGACAAATCACCAGACGAAGTTGCGGCGAGAGAAACTTCTCGGTAATTATATAGTATTATTGCTAATTATATTTTTCATTATAACATTTTCATTGTTATCAGAATTAAATCATCACTTTAACCCCATTACAATTGGAGTTTTTTTACTCGGCGCAACTGTTGGCCAAGGGGCCAACATCCTTTTCATTTTTAACACACAGCATATATAAAAATCGACCAAATCGGACAACGGGGTCGTGGGGCTGCCATACAAACCTAGTCCCCCAATTTAGGTTCTTCTAAGAAATTTTTTTTTTATTTATACACCAATTTCAACCAAACTTCACACAAATGAGTTTCTATTGATGGCACAAAACATATGTATGAATAGATGGAGTCGGACCATGTGGTCATGGGGCTACCATACAAACCTAGCCCCCCAAATCAAATTTTTTTAAGAAAAACGTTTTTATTTGCACACCAATTTCAATCAAATCTTAGAAAATTATATTTATATTGGTGACACATAACAAACGTGAAAATAAATGAAATCGGACTATGGGGTCGTGGGGCTGCCATACAAACTTAACCCCCAAAATTAGGTTCTTCTAAAAAAAACTACTTTATTATTAGGAAATAAAATTCAACCAAACCTCATGGAAATGTATTTTAGTTGATGTTACAAAACATATGCAAAAATGAATTAAATCGGACCATGGGATCATGGGGCTGGCATATAAACCCAACCCCCAAATTAGGTTCTTCGAAGAAAAACTTTTTTATTTGTCCACCAATTTCAACCAAATCTCATAGAAATGTGTTTTAATTGATGCCACAAATATACGTAAAAATTGATGGAAAGGCCATGCGCTCATAGGGCTGCCGTACAAACCCAAGCATGGAAGCGGGGAGGACTGAACACAAGTCATAGGTACGCCCGAAAAAACTTTTAGCCCGAGGGGAGCGAAGGGTATCCAATTTTCGGCCGCACACGAAATTAGCATCGGTCTCGTTTTTAAATAAATACGTTTTGTATAGATTGATTGAATTGAATTTCCGAGTTCATGCGATTCATAAAAGGATTACATGTTATATGCAACCTCTGGTAGCCAAAATTGAACCACCCTTTACATATTAATATCTAGCATTCAAGAAAAATCTTTTTAGCACAATGTTTTTTTTAGTGTCTGGACGAAAGATAATATTGGTATAAGCTCGGTGATAAAGCCAAAGCTGTAAGCATCTCTCTGGCTGGAACATGTTTTAAGAATGAAAATAATGTATGAACTTCGTTTAAAACAAAATACGAGTAATATGAAAATGAATATTTTCTAGTATTTATTTATAAGGCTACATAATCATTTGGGCACAAGTAAAATAGCCATAACTAATGAAAACTTATTTTGGAGTCCTCATGTAGTTACTTGATGTAGTCAGTTTGAATATATGTACAACTTTAAAGAAAGGGGTTAAGTAATACAAAGTACAGTCCTCGTACATTCGGAAAAAGAAGGACGTAGGTGCAAAAATTGTCATTTTTGAATTAAATGCACAACTAGGTTTGAAATTGGCTAAATTTTCAATAACAAATACAGTCAAACCTGTCTAATCGGACCACTGACGGGACCGATCAAATTTGGTCCGATTAGCAGGTGGTCCGATTACTAAGGGATGCCAGAAAAGTACAAAAAATTAAGTAAATAATTTTTAAACGTTATTCATGAACATTGGACTTGTACAAAGGTCACCTATGCCATTGATGTTGTGAAACTCCTCAACACCGTAACTGCTTTGTGATTTTTTAACCAGCTTCCTTATTATAAATTCTCCCCACACTTAGTTCCACCGAAATTTTGAATATTCTTCAATATTTTACAAAGCATTTCTATAATCATAGTCAATAATAGTTCAATAAATCCTCCCTTTAACTTCACTTGCATCTTCTTGTCGCAGAAACTCCAGAATTGTCTCACCACTTCATCGACCTAACACTGATGCAATGGTTGATCCTGTCTAAGAGATTTCCCGTAGTCATGGGAAAGAATATAGCTCATTGTAATTGGAACTGAAGTGAATGTAGTAACGAAATTATTAAGATTTTTTTTTTTAGTCAACAAAATATCTTGCCACGTTGCCTATGCCATTAAGGTCGTGTTGGTCCGTTTGGTGAAATTTCCTCGTACTGCTCAAGTAAGTAATCAATTTGAAGTTTTGGTCCGATTTTGTAGATTTATCCAGTGGTTGGTTGGTCCGATTGTGGAGGTACGTCTAGTACTGATCCATCCAATTGGAATCACCGATCGTGGTCCATGGTCCGATTAAGAGGTGGTCCGTTTATAAAGGTTATTTTGTAAGAAAAACCAAATAAAACTGACCAAGGGTGGTCCAATTAGAAGGTGGTCCGATTATAGAGTGGTCCGATTAACAGGTTTGACTGTATATGTAATTTTACTTTAAAATTCATGTCAAAATACAGTCTTGACTCGGTAATCCGGATCTCCTTTAATCCGGATATCACGCTAATCCGGACCATCAAATGTTTCCACTATGTATTCAATAGTCCAGATTTCGGCAGCAATTTTGACTCTATAATCCGGATATTTGAGATTTTCAGGGTGAAATGGTAGTTTTGGTCTCGTACTTTTTTACGGGATGGTATGGCAAATGACATGATGCTGACTAATTTCAAAGAAATACTACATTTATCGGCATTTGTTCCTCTTTTTTATTTATTTGGACTGTTTTTCCTTAGAAAAAAGTGATTGCGCTAATCCGGATGTTCCGATGGTCCGGATTACCCCTTGCAATAATTGATCCGAATTATCGAGTCAAGACTGTACAGTAATAATTCAAACAATACAATATATACAGCACGAACGCAATGGAATTTTCAATCGCCCAATTTCTGACAAAAAAAAACAAATTTGCACTTGCGTCGTTCTTCTTCCGGATATAGCTTTTCCTACATTTATGCAAAATTTGCAAATATTTCTCTGTTTATCAAAATAAGTACCTGTTGTGGTACTGGTCAATGCTACTATAGTAATCATAGAATGTTAAGACCAGTCTTACTCGATAACTGATTAAAATTTTTTTTTGCTTGAATAAATTAAGGAGACCAAATATTTATCATGCAATATTTACAAATAAAGAAAACATACTTTTTTTTCATTTACTTACTTGAATCCAGACATAACATTCAAAAAGGATGTCTTTCCAGCTCCCGATGGTCCCAATATTGCCGTCAAGCGTCCCGACATAAATCTGCCCGACACATCTCGTAATATTTCTTTCTTAACTATCAATAAATATGTATTATGAAAAAAACCACCAATTATAACAAACAAAACACACAAAAACACAGAGTAAAACTCACTTGATTTCGGCTTATAATACAAATTTTTGCATTCCAATGTTATTTGCTGACTCGTTAACAATAAATCCGTGGACGACATTTTATTGTTAATAAAGTAAAGAGTTAAAAAAATTGATTTATCTCATTAATATTATTTCCACACGACAATACACACACAAATCTTGATCATTCAACTGTCGCGCCAGAATGGATTTTAATTTCTAGTAATTTAGCTAAATTATGTATAACATGAAACACGACGCTCGTTAACGCACTAACTTTCTACAGCCGACCGCGCACCACTTTTGGCTTCGAGTACGTCCATACGTCGACTATTATACACTCCAGCGGATGGTTGATCTGCAAAAATATAAAAGAAAACTCAACTGAATCAAACCGCACTCACTTAAACAAAAAAGTCTCAATAAAGATGCTGCATGCTAGTGCCTAGTAGAAGATAGTGGATGATAGCCGAGAGGAAAAATTGTGATAATGTACTCGTAACTACATAATAGACTTGAGGATTGTACTGTATACTAAATACTGAATTTATTACATAAATACTTATTTAAATTAATTTCACATTATTCTATTTGTACTTAGTAAAATCATTACATTTTATATTACCCGACATTTCATGGATTTAATGATGTAGTTTCACTAAATCAACTTCAAAAAATGACGTAAATATACGTATCTACTTCTGTATAGCACCATATTTAACGACTGTTTTTTTTTTTGATAACACAAGGGTGTTAATCTCAAACCAAATTTTTATAAATGGCTAAATTTTTATTCTACTTGTTCCAATGAGATTGCAATTAAATATAATTTCAAGAAAACAAAAAAGAATATCAAATAAGCATAATATATTAAATTTCGTCAAAAAAAAAGAATATTGGGGTCGCTGATTATAATTTTTTACTATTAGCGAGACGATGTTAAGCATATGCAATGTCCTTGATTCTGCATAAACGTTTGATTTGGCTTACGATTACGAGTATGAGTGCAGTAAGCAAATTGTGTAATTAAACATATTTTCAAAATACGCTTCTAACCTTTGCCATTTCATATTTAAAAATAACTTTTAACTGTTGTTGGACAAATTATATATTAGACAAGGTGTGAGAGCTCGTTTGGCTGGCTTTAACACCCCCTCACGTCAAATGTCACGTCATGGACATCTTGGGCAAATTTTGAAAGGCGTTGATACTATCTATGAATTAATTCTGTGAAATGCTCCTTTCGGTCTTTCGGATCTCAAGAAATAGTTTACATAATTTAAGCAAATATTTTAATGCCACTAGAGACACATATTTGCAAATTCAGCCGCCCTGTCGGCTTTCACTCTCTGGAAGTTTCATCTCCTTTATTTTCGTAATCCTAAGATTTATTAATTAATCCTTGATTTCCCGCATTGTATAAAATGGGGAACGGGAGCTGCAATTGCAATTTGGATGCCATTTTATATTTATTTCGTTAATTAATTAGGTTTGTAAATCTGCTAGTCTGTTGTTCAATTTCTTTTTTAATATTTAATGAATTTATAGTTTGTATCTATGTAGATTGCTTCTGTTATAAGCAGTTTAGTTTTATTATTACGATTTTTGTGTTTTCGAAATCCATTTCATGTTTTTGTTCTACTTAATGTTTGACAATTTTCGTATGCATATTGTTTTCCATTTTATATTTACTTTTATATTCGTTTAGTCTTGTACAAAATTTCCTAGTTGTCAACCCATAATATTCTGTTTTTATGTTTTGTTTACTACATGTTTTACATGGTATGCATGCAACATTTGTTGGATATTTCCAATGAGAAACACGTCTTTAGTGGAATACAGTCGTTTATTCTCTGACAATAACTTATATCTATAGCTTACCTCTATACCTTGTGGTAAATGCATTTTCGCCATGCCCCTTAACCCTTTTATTTTTTAGAAAAAGTGAAATTTTAATCCGTAGAGTCATTCTGCCAATCCTAAACTAGCATTTTTAACCAATAAAAGCATTTATATCATTTTCGTAGATATACTGGGAACGTTTTTAAGTAGGCATATTTTGAGGTGGTATTAGTCCATTTATTTTTTATTTTTATATCCAGTAGAAAGTTTGATCGCATTTTCTAATTTCAATATCTTTGGGGAAATATTTGGCGCTTTGTTGCTAGTTTTTCCCGGATATTAGTCTGCAGATTTAAGGAAATAAGTAGAGAGAAATAGGGAATTTTCAAGCGCGAAAATCATTTAATTCTACATTTTTCGTAAATTTCTTGGTAAAATCTATTTAGAAAGACGTTCGCAAGTCACTCATACTTGTGCCTTACTGTTACAAAGGAAATACAACTGGTTTGAATTTCCTAGAGTCAAATCTCGGTTGATTAGATGATGTTATAAAACATGATAAAATTAGGCATACCCAATTTTCGAACTTCACGGGTTCTCAAAGAAAAATCTTATATTGCTTATAGTATACAAATTGAATTTTAAAGATATTATTACATCATAAATATGAAAATTCTAAAAGAATTTTATTTTTTCGCTTTCTACCTGCAGAGAAATCGAATCGAATTTCGCCAAAAACATGCTCAAAACTTCTAACGATTTTTTCAAATTTTTGTAAAATGCTTCTAAACATGTAATTTTAGGATATCATGAAGTTTAAAGTCGCTGCGATTTCATCTTCTATACTTTTTTGACCGAAATATAGTGCCAAAGGTCTGGTCAGACCTTTGTGCCGCCAGAAGGGTTAATTAGATCATTACGAAAATGCAATGATCGCAGCTAATTGTACTTTATATTAATTATGCGATACATATCTTGCAGTTGCAATTCAAATTCATTTTTATAATTGTTTGGGTCATTGATGTCATTATGCCTTATGCATGTTATGCATCTTTCATACTCGTACGGGTAGATATGCTAGTGCTAGCTATACCTATATGAATGATACATAACTCATTCTAATTATCCTCTTTTATTATTTTGTCCTTTGTATTACTGTACATATATGAGTTTTTCAGGCTGTTCACAATCTTGAAAGACGTTTTGAGATTCACAAAAATTATAACAACCAAGATGCCAACCAAATTCCAAAAGCCAAAAACCTTTTAAATTGTTAAAACACGTTATCGTTGAACCGTTTACACCAGGGTGTTCCTAAATTATAGCAAGGGTAATAATGCATAAAAATACAAAAATATTTCTTTCTAATTCTGAAAAGGGACAATTTAATCGACAGCTATATTAATAGGCAACACTTAACAAATTAATATCTTACCACTTTTCGGTAAATGGCGAATTTTTAAATTCTCAGAGGTCGTCCAAAAAGAGACTCCTAAAATAAATTCTTCTTTGTCGGATAAATATAATTTGTCTACATTTGTCTGTAGGTTTTACTAATTAAAAAAAATTTGGCAAGCTTGCACACATCAATGAAAAACATTTTTGGGGAACAGTTTTAAATCATTTTCAAAACAGGAAATGTTGCCCCTATGTTTAATAATACTTTGAGAGGTACGCCACTTTCTATATTCTATTGATATGTGCGAATTTATTGTCCATGAAAATATCGTAATCGCATACTCACTCTTTTGATTTTTGTGAATCTGTGAACCACCGTGTGTCCTGTATCTGTCTCAGTGTGTCTTGGGCAATATGTATTTGGCTTTCAGTAATACTGATCGGCGTTCCTAACATACTGTCACTAGAGTTACGAAAAAACACCGAGAAGTTTTCCCTTAGGGGAAAAATCTTAGATCATGTATATGTCTACGTTATTGCTTACAAAATAATCCACATTGCATCAGCCGTTATCTTGTCACTCCAGAAGACCAAAAATCCTTTAAAACGATTACATACAGTACCCCAAATATCGACTTTCGAACGACAACCATAATGCCCATTCTCAGTTTCCTTAGAGAAGTGTCCTTTTTGGTGGTATATATGTACACAATATCCTTTGAAAGCCCAAAATAAGCTTGTGGTGCTTGTAAAGGGCTCAACTCACCGAATACTGTATTTTGATATGCATATCGACTATAATGCATTCCTAAAGAAAAAGGGACCTTTTTTGTCCACGGACATCTTTCTCATAACAAGTGCCGACACCAATATAATAAGAATAGCACCACTTCCATCTAAGTTTCATCCAAATCGCTCCAGAGGGGGAGCCAAGAGAACCAATTGAAAGATAACTTTTCATTCGCTTCAACGGCGAATTTACCGCTATTCCCGCAACTCAGCAGGGACTGTCGATTCTTTGTAAGGGCGATCAAAGGAAAAAATGTATACCATTTTAACAATGATCAAACCTAACTTAAAGCTTCGTTAGGTTTTCGCTATGTTTTACAATGTCACATTTTGTCACGGAACAACACAACGTACACATCCTAATTTCCTTAAAATAATCACACGTGTTTTACTATGTTATATATAATATATAATTACAAGCTGTGAGAGCTCGCTTCGCTCGCTCTCCCATCTTGTGCTCGCTTCGCTCGCTTTAACACCTTCTTACGTCAGAAAGCTTCACCTTCCGTATAACGATCTCTGCAGAAACTGCGGGGTTGTGAACGCAGTGGATAGTATCCTCCATTTTCTCTGTAGTTGCTTGCCTAGACTTATCAGACCTACAGACAGACTTACTTGTTTATCGAATTAGAAGACCTTGACAACACGGTTAATTTCAACGTTTTATTGGACGCTCAGGCTTATTATAGCCAAGATATTTACGCCATGTGATATATATAACCCAGTCCAACACACTTACCACTAAGCTATACAAACCCTTAGTCCCCATGGTCGCATATATAGTATAGAAGGTAGGAAGGTTTTTACTCATTGTTCTGGCTGTTTCACACAAATGATTTGCCCTTTTGTGGCGAGTCCGCCGACACCTCGATCGTACCGCTCGGTCGAAGAATTGCAAAGATATCAACGATTTGCTAAAGTACATAGTACGAATTTGATCGTGAACGTGTTGTGGCCAACATCCAGGTTGACGGTTATCTCTGAACACCCTGTGCACTGATCGAAGAAGAGGGTCCAATGACCCTTTAGGCAATTTTGTGGCGAGTTCGGCGACACCTCAATCGTGTCCTTCCGCCAAAGGATTGCGGAGATGACCAACATCCAGGTTGACGGTTATCTCTGACCACCCTGTGCACTGATTGGAGAAGAGGGTCCAATGACCTTTTAGGCAATTTTGTGGCGAGTCCGGCGACACCTTAATGGTGCCGCTCCGCCAAAGGATTGCGGAGATATCGACGGATTTCCGAAGTAGCACGAAGTTGATTGTGAAATTGCTGTGACAACATCCAGGATGTATATATAGGTACATAAAAACGTAGTCACCTTGAATACAATTTATCGAAGTTACACTGTATTTGATTCAGTGACAACTAAATATTTCCAATAAATTCAAATGTTGTCGATGAAAACATGACTCTCATACAAAAAGGAATTTCGATTTACCGCCACATCCTTTAATATTTTCAAAATTTTCTCGGCGTTTAAACCTTCTCCAGGGAAAGACGGATTTAACAAAAAAAGAATCATATAAATCGGTCCAGCGGTTTTCGAGTTTTTGCGGTACAAAGAAATCACATTCCATTTTTATATATAAAAGAAGAAGAAGAAGATATGATATATAATTATCACCAGGCTAAAAAAAATGTTTTGGACACTAATAAAAGAAAAAAATATATGCTGCTGTGGGGACTCGAACACATTGCCCTGCGCACCAAGCTTGGCGGATATCCAACCAGGCTACATCGACTACAGCTTGACACGATAAATCTAGCAATCATCACATGATCATATTCGAACATACGTACGTACTGTACAACCACTGCTACGTACTGTTTCATTTCAACATTCAACGTTCAGTCGCTGTACAACCACTGTCAACCAACGTCCCAAAATGTTCCAAACACAACAATATCATTCTTCCGTTGCCCAGAATCTCTTCAACTAATGATGACGATGACGACGGCGACGACGGCGATGACGGCGACGACGACAATGGCAATTATGTTCTGGCTGCATGCACCGACCTGTGCGAGATAATCTGTGATGATCGCTAGATTTACTTACCATCATCGAGGTCGGCATGGCCGAGTAGGTTAGATGATAGGTGTTTGGTGCATGGAGTGACGGGTTCGAGTCGCCACATGGGCGTTATTTTTTTTCTTTTTTTAATTACCTGAACATTCTTTTGATTTTGGTGATCATACTAAAACGACTATTGATTTTCTACTCTTCGTAAATTTACGCGATAAATCGTATGTATTTTGGATGCCTCCTTTTTACGCGTGCGTTTTGCATGTGGCAAATTCAAAAGTGCACACGCATATGCAATCGAAAATTCAATTTATACCTACTCGCCATTTGCAATTGAACCAGGCAATTACATCAGCCATCCATGTAATTATACTGCACTGTGTGATGACTATAGACCAGATGAATGATGATGGTCACTAAAGTTATTCGTACTCACATAGCGCAGTGTGGTCAGGGCGGCTTGGTGGTCGTTGTTGACTTTTTGGAAGGTATTGGACCATGGTTCGAACCCCCCTGGGACATCAGATCATTTTTTTTTTTTTTTTAATATTTTGAAACGGATCACATACAATCCCTCAAATATCACCTTTCGAATGACACCCATAATGCCCATACTCTGTTTCCTATGCTATAAAAATGTCCTTTTTGGTGGTAATATCCTTTAACAAAATTCAAAATCAACTTGTCGTGATTTTACAAGACTCGTCACAACGGATTCTGTATTTTGATACCCATATCCTTATACATAGCGTCTATAATGCATTCCCACGGAAAAAAGGACATTTTGTGCCCAAGGACATCTTCTTCATAAGAAGTGCTGGCACCAAAATGTTAAGGATCGCACCACTTAACTTCCATCCGAGTTTTGTCGACATCGGTCCACGGGGAGAGCCAGGAGAACCAATTGAAGGATGAATTTTCGTTTGCTTCAATGGCGAATTTACCGCTATTACCTCAACTTATCGAAATCCTGATTGTCGATTCTGAGTGAAAGCGATCGAAGGATAATGTATACTAAATTTGGTGAAGATCGAACTACGGGAAGGGCGATTTTAAGCGTTAAACGTTTTCGTTACAGTTTTTCGTGACGCTTTTTCACGGAACGACACCCAGTATTTCTCAGGTAGCCTCCGCAAAGACATATACATGTCAAAATTCGATTTTTTTGTAAATACAGAGAGTTCACAGAATCACACGCACAATGGCCCAAGCACCGTAATTCTAAATATCATAATAGCAATTCTTTTATAGCACATTCGTTGTGTAATGCTAACATTTGCTAGCTGCTTGCCGCTTTCCTAAACCTCTCGAGAAATTACTAATAAAACCCAAATATTAATTTTAGAACCCCTTGAGTAGTTTGGTTAATCGAGGTTCCATAGGCCTCGCGCTCGACATTTGCCACGGGCCCCGCCCTTGCTTAATCCGGCACTGCATATCAAAGGGGGCGTCGAGTACATTCCATATCCAGCATTTGTTACTTGTTTCAAGGACCTTCAGACAAGAAAATCGCGCAAAAATAAAAAAAAATGGCGTGTTTCCCGTAACTCATCAACTGTATCTTTCAAACTACGCGAATATTTGCCAACCAATTTAGAATCTATAATAACTGAAGATTTCACCACTAATTTTACTAAGAAAAGTTTTGATCGGAGAGATCTGAAAAAGGACACAAAGAACACTAATTAATCCACGTTTCGATCAAGGATTAATTTGTTACAGATGTTACAGATGATAAGTTACGGGAAACACGAAAAATTTTCATTCAAACGCGATTTATTCCGTTGAAACAGGAAACAAACAGCGGATATGTAATGTACTCGGCTTTTCCTTTGACATGACACCCCGCATGCCCTCTTCTGATCAAGGAACAATTAGTGTCCTTTTGTCCTTTTTGGGACCCTTCTGATCCCAATTTCAAATGAATTTTAGACTCCTGGCATCCTACTGAATCGAAAACAATCAAAATTAGCCTTACACCCTAGACAGACGATTGTAGTGAAACATACTTGAGTTAATGATATTTGAGTTCAATTATGTTCGACTACATCTAGTGACACACGAGTAAAAAATGCAATTTTATTTCAACTGCCAAGGTAAAATAATTCACTAACTAGAGTCCGGATAGTCTGGCTGGTCTAGCGGTTAGTGTGCGCACCTTCGGTGCACAGGGTCATGAGTTTGGATCTCACCGTGATCCATGGTGTTTTTCGAACTCACGAGCTTGTGACGGACTATGATCTCACTCAGATGTTAAACGAGTACCCATTTATGGGGATAAATAACACTGCTGAGCGTGATGCTGATCTCATTACCTCAGCAAAAAAAGCAGATAAGATCTTGGAAATAGGATGTCACTAACATATTCTGCGGCCTTAGTCCAATGTTGGATTGTCGCGCCTGTTATTTTATTTTTTATTTAGAGTCCGGATTTCTATGCAACTGATATGCATTTAGTATACGATTTGCACAAAATTAAATTACAAATTTGATATCGAGGAATAAGTAATCCTAGAATATCAATTCGAATAAATACAAATTCGTATTGGCAAGTAAATCCTTAAAAAAACAACATTATTTCTTTTGCTATTGATTTTTATAGTTGATTAGAAGAACTAGCGCATTTTGTACTATCGAGTTGTACAATACTGTTAGTATAAAATTATATGAAGTAAGAAGAAATAGAAAAATAAAAAGTAAAAGTTAACTGGTTCGTTCACTGCGTTTTTTTCTCTCCAAAACAAGACAGGACAGGACTAATTAATTAATAAACGTAGCGATCGTACCTTCTCCAGTTCTACATACATACATATGTACATACTTTCACTTCTCACTTCATCTATAAAAATTCTTCAAAGTTTTTACTGCATAAAAATTTGCTTTCTTAAGTTGACAATTAAAAGCGTCGTCCTCCCGTCAATTTTTTTCGTTTCACTGAGCTAAAAACAAATTCTGTTCAATTCAGAATGCTTAGAATCAAATAATTTGTATTTTATTACCTTTTCAAAGTTGAATCTGCCACCATTCAATTTAAATTAAGCATCAACTGACAGGACAAATCAGCTGTTACTTCCTGTTTTCCAGTATTTTTTAAGTAGTCGAGACCGGATCACTCGACGAGTAAACATCATTAAATTTTAATGACGTTGTGATAATGATGTTTAAGTTAAATTTTTCGAATATCATAAAGCCAATGAGCACATGACACATGATTTAGTTAAACATAATCAAGAGTTAATTATGTTTATCTAGTGTCGTCTGTCTAGGGTGTTACTCTATTTTTTTCTATTTGGAGGCTTAAATTGGGATATTAGACATATTAGACAATTTTCATTTCTATGTATCATTACATCTAAGAAACTTATTTTATTATCGTTCTCCATTTCAAGGGTGAATACTATATCTTCATGTATTATTTAGGCTATTAGGCCCGTATTTATGAACATTCCTTAACTCAAGGAAACCTTGAGTCCAGGATGCCGAAATTCAATAAATTAAATGTCATTTTCCATACTTTTTCATAGAAATCAGTTATATTCACGAGTCAATGCATCCTTGATTTAAGGAGAAACTCGAGAAGACCTTGAAATTTTCTATAGTCAACCTCACTTGAAGTCTAGGTAGCTACCCACCTTCCTTGAAATAAAATATTTCAAGTCTATTGGAAACTTAAGGTCTCCTTGAGTTGTGTAATGGAGGCCTTATTCATGTTTTTTATATATTGGTTCGCTATATTTTGTATTGTTGTTGATGGGTCTTTTTTAAGTATTTTATAATTATCACTGTTTAAGATTTCATACATTTTCTGTTTATATGAATTTGTGTCTATTAGTATCGTTTTGTGTCCTTTATTACTTGTTAGTATTAAAATACCTTAATTTATTATTAAAGAAGGTTTCAGTTAGTTTTATTAACTGTTTTATATGGCTGTAACTTTCATTATGGTCTTCTCTAATTGTATTTCAATTGTGTTACCTACCTATCAGGTATTTTTTGCTAATTCAGTATAACGGTAACAGAGTTAGAGATAATTAATTTTTGTATCTGTAGCCATATCTTTAGGGTTGCAAGCAACTCTAAGTTTTTGGCTGGAAGCTCTGTAAAATGATAAATCAAAAATGGCTGTAGATTGGCCCTTTGGCAGGTATCTTGGTCGTAACCGGAAATATAGTTAATCTATTTTTGGATTGGTTTAACTAAAAGCTTATTGAATGAAATGAGTTAGCACCTAATTCTAGCTGGAACGCTTTTATTTAGAATAATCTAAATATACATAGATTTACGGCCAACATTCAAGCTTTTTTATGCCATTTCTTTATTCATGACCCAAAAAGATAATTTACAACCAGTATTACATACGCATTAAAATTCTAAAAAAAAGAACCTTGCGGACGCAGTCCTCAGATTAGTACCATTGCACCTTATTTGAAAAAGTAATAGAACTACACCTACAAACATGTACCTACATATTTCTATATTTGCATGACATTGGTTCACCTTTTGAAAAGATAAGAATCTGTGCAAAGTGCATATTGATTTCTTTTCTTTTTTTCGATAATAGCCACGCATAATACCTACCCGCAAATAATAAATCTTTTGGATTGCAAATTACCCACCGTACATGGTGTTTATAGTATTTTTTTATTATCACTTTGCGTATAGTTTTTAATGTACACATTTATTAGTGTTTGCGTGTTATTGGAGTTTACTAAAAACAAAGTCAAAAATTTTAATAGGTATGGCGAAATTAGTACGCATGTAAGAAGATTTAAGACTCTGCAAATAAATCATCGTGTACAAATATCAAAAATGCTAACTACATTCGAAATATGTAATTACGATTTCGACAACAATTTTATTATGTATTCATTCTTAAGCCGGCCCCACACCGACCGGAGTGTGGCACACACCGCACAAAAGATCGATCCAAGAATGATGCCTTGGAGTCGCTCAACCACACTGCTGCTGCACGATTTTTCGTATCAATCTTTTGTGCGGTGTTTGCCACAGTGCGGTCGGTGCGGGGCTGGCTTTAGAGAAGTAAGTAAGAATTTGTTGTGCGTGTTTTTTATAAAGATGTTTATAACCAGTAATTTTAGTTATAGGGTGTCCGTAGACTACCGCTTAAACGCACAGAAATATGAATCCTTATGTGATTTCCAGCAAAAAAGTTGTAGGGAACATACCTCCTCCACCCGCATTCTTATCTCTTTAGCTGAAGGTTTTTGGAAAAATAATTTTCTTGTAAGACTTAGGCCCGTATTTATGAACATACCTTAACTCAAGGAGACCTTGAGTCAAGGATGCCGAAATTAAAAAACTTAAATGTAATTTTCTATACTTTTTCATAGAAATCACTTATATTCACGAGTCAATGCATCCTTGATTCAAGGAAAAACTCAACGAGACCTTGAAATTTTCTATAGTCAATCATACTTGAAGTCAAGGAAGCTACCCACCTACCTTTAAATATTATATTTCAAGTCTATTTAGAACTTAAGGTCTCCTTGAGTATCGCCTTTAATCAAGGATGCATTCACTCCTGAATATAAATCATTTCTATGAAAATGACATTTAATTTTCAGAGTTTCGGCATCCTTGACTCAAGGTACCCTTGAGTTAAGGCATGTTCATAAATACGGGCCTAAAACCTTAATTTTTCCAAAATTAGACTAGCTAGAATAGCGAGGGTTGGATACGATATTCCGCCGGGTTGGGTACTATTCCTCGACTAGTTGAATCTCGGTTATCAAAATCTCGACTACCAATTCCCGACTTAATATTTTGTAATGGAACTAAATTGAAAAAAGTTCCTATTTTTTACTTTAAAGGGCCAATGGGACACTGGTGTCCCATTCTTAAAAATCAACCCAAAGGACAATGAAATTACAAAAACCCAGGAATTTAGATTTATTTGTTAACTACATATACAGTTTGTTGCATCATAATTACTAAAATTGTATATTTCTATATGTACAATAATTAAGATATTAAACATTAAAAATAAAGAAAAAAAACTTGAAACTTAGCCTTTGTCTTCAAATGACAGGATTCATTTGCCTATCTGATAGGATTTCTGAACATATTTTCAACAAAACATATATTCTAAATAGAAATAACGCACTGGAGACAGGATCGACAATTTACAGGATGCGGGGTTAGTAAGAAACTCAAATGGAACATATATGTCCCATTGGTCGTGAAAGGGATAAAATATTTGGTAACATTTCCAACCGGTTGCGATTTATTCAAAAGCAAAGTATCAAGCGTCTTAGTGATATACCCTTTATACCCACCACAAGGCAATAAAATTCATAATATACACTGAAGGACTAAGGCCACATAGAAACGAATGGATTTTTTTATGTTTGTTCGATATAAAGGAGCAAAAATTAGCAGTTTCGATTTCTAAAGAATGTAATGCTACTATTCGAGCCGCCCATCCAGCAACCTTGAAATGTATAAATAATTCGTTAAAGCGAACTCACAGTTTATAATAGCAGCATTGTTTAATTTGTTAGAAAACTACATATAATTATAATTTTAAATTAGTCCGGTAGGCCGGCTGCATTCGATAATCGCGCCTATTTCTATCAACAATAATATGACTAACACTGTTCAATTATAATTTGTTTTTAATTAACAAAAATATATTTGTTGAAATCGGCATCAACCAAAACGATGTCAATGTAGATAAAGTACCTATAAACAACATTCCAGCACATGCAAATGACTTCTTATCAGAAACCATGAATGGCTGCATCATTGTCCTAAAAATGCATTATCTTACCCTTGTGGCTGTTTGTGCTGTAGACGGCATTAGCCATAGAAATTTCGGACACCCACTCAAATAATATGATGTATGTACTTCCTTTGAGAAATAATGAAATAAAAGTCAATTTCATGCGTACTGTAGCTTTGCTAGTAATTGATACGTTATCAATGCATATCGCGATCTTTTGCACTTTGTAATTGTTGATAACACTAATCAATTTATCATTGATTAACACCTAGCTGCAATTCAAATATTCACTTGCTAAACTATGTTTAAAGATTCGTCTTTTTTCATTTCCGCACTTAATTAAATTCAAAGCAAATTGCACTTTTAAATAAAACAACAAAGCTTTTGATTACTCCATCGTCAATATTAATTCTACAACACACTAGACATGGTCAAACAGCGTATTTAAATTCATATCACATCCGATGTCTCACAACATTCAAAACACTGCGTTACTATGACGAGTAGAATCCGCGAACTGTAAGTCGATAAGCAAAAACACGCAATTATAAGAGCTGCACTCGGTTTAGAGAAAGCTATATTGTAAACAAAAGATAAATTTATGTATGTAAAATAATTATATTACTTCCAATTTATTGTGACACTTCTGCAAGTGCTATGCAATGCACACCGAATATGGACATAGTAGAACATATAATAATAATTAAGTATATATATATGATGATGGCGAACACTTATCACAGTCGAGTTTGCCTGCGTTTCGGCCCAGGGGATGATGGTCAATTCGCCTCCAGACATAAAGCTCCGAAGCCTTATCACTTTTAACTATGGTTATCATATCAATATGATGGCGTTTTTATTGATTTTCTTAAGATTAGACAATCTTTTGATCTTGCTGTGCTACAATAACGTATCAGATGTAGTACTACACTACTGTAGCGCACAAGAAATGCGATCTACACTCGAATGCTTTATTAGTCCATGGTATGCGATACTCTCGTGTACTACATTCATGTCTATCGTTTCTGTGGTCAATTGGGTTAATCTAATTTTTTTTAGTTGTACAGTGCGATATGTATGCAGCAGTGCTACCATTTTGAAGTTTTATTTTTTTAATTTTTATTTATTTATTTATTTTATTATTTATTTATTCACCAAACAAGGCATTTACATATACAAATTTACATAAACAAAATTACAATTAAGTAAAAACTTAAAATAGTGGATTGGATATATGGTTTTGTTGGGATAATAGCAGGGCCTGGGTCAACTTATGTTTGTAGGAGGATTTAGTTATGCCAAGGGAATAATGGGCACTATAAGCATTGGAAGTACGACAACATTTATTTACGGGTTCATTATAACCATATAAGGTGGTGTGCTGATATTCTTTAAGAAGGGTTGTATGTCTGGTACGTCTGGGTTGATCATTAAGGGTAATTCTTTCGGAGAGAAAATTGACGTTAATGACACCACTAATAATGTCGAAGGTAAAACAGGCGGAAAGTAGTGTTCTTCTACAAGAAAGAGGCATTAAATTTAAGAGCTGAAGCCTGTATGTATATGACGGAAGATTCTGAAAATCGCGAGGATCGAAAAGGTTTCTTAAAGCGAAAAGAATGAACTGTTTTTGAATAGATTCGAATCTATTTCTGTAAATCTCGAAGGCAGGGTTCCAAACAACGCAAGCGTATTCAAGTAAGGGCCGTACTAGTGTAACATACAAAGATTTAGTAACCCAGATAATATTAAACTCATAAGCGCGTCTCTTGATGAAACCAAGCTGTTTATTAGCCCTGGATAAGATACTATCGTAATGGAGGGTAAAACGCATTTTGTGGTCCAAAACTACACCGAGGTCTTTGATATGGTCAACCTTTTTCAAAATAGCATTGTTAAGATGGTAGGAAGTGGACAAAATTTAATTTTTTGGAGAAAAGCTTATTACCTGACACTTATTGACGTTAAGGTGGAGATTGTTAAGGTTACACCACTGGTCAAGGGATTGGAGATTTGATTGAAGAAAATCAGCATCATCAAGCGTTTTAATAGAGCAGTATAATTTTAAGTCATCGGCATAGAAAAGATGGGGTATATTAGGCAATATGGATGAAATATCAGAGATGAACATATTGAATAAAAGAGGACCTAGGTGGCTTCCTTGAGGAACTCCGGAGAAGACATCTATGCTCTTCGAAATTTGACCCTGGAATTTTACAAATTGAATACGGATGTGGAGGTAGGATCTGAGCCAGTTAAGAAGTGGTCCAGTTACGCCAAAGGTACACACTTTAACAGAATTTTATGATCGACCCTGTCAAACGCTTTGCTAAAATCAGTATAAACAACATCAACTTGATAACCCCTTTCCATGTGACAGAGGACATCGGAGACAAGAACTGTGAGGTTAGTAGTAGTGGAACGGCCTTTTCGAAATCCGTGTTGTTGTTCATTCAGCAAAGGATCGATAAATGGAGTGAATTTATCACAGACCATTTTTTCAAACAGTTTGGGAATTACAGACAGAATAGCGATACCCCTATAATTTTCTACCGATTTTTTATCACCACTTTTGTAGATGGGCGTAATATGAGACGATTTCCATAAAGACGGAAACGATCCTAATTGAAGGGATTTGTTGAAAATTAAGTGTAGTGGAGCTATCAACTGGTAAGCACACTGCTTTACGAAAATCGGAGATATTAAATCAGGACCGGGCCCTTTAGTGACTTTCAATTCTTGGATAGCTCTGGTAATTTCATCCTGTGTCAGAACAATTCCATTGATCAAAGAAGTTGGGGGGGGCTATCAATAGGACGATTTGAGGGGTTAGGGCTTAAACCTGAAGAAAAGCAGTCCTGGAAATGATCAGCAAATAAATTACAAATTTCCTGGGGACAAGAAGAGGTCGTGGGTCCTTTAGTCATGGAAGAAGGGAATCCTGTTGTCTTCCGTTTGATATTAACGAAATCAAAGAATTTTTTGGGTTCATGGATAAATTTTTTCTCCCATCAAATTTATATATAGTCGATAAGCATCGTGGGATTTAATGCGAAATTCTTCGGCGAGCTCATCATAGTTTTTCTTAATATCTTCACTAATACTGGAGTTATTTTTAATAGACTTATAGAGCTTATTTCTACGATTTCTCAATTGCCTTAAATCTCTGTCAAGCCAGGGCTCCGAAAGGGTGTTTCGTTTCTTGATTTTGGGTACGTAGTAATCAATAGCGTGGAATATTATATTGTAGAAAGAAGAAACGATATCATCGATTGTAGGGGAGGAAAGATATGTTAACCAATCGGTAGAATCAAGATAATTTTTGATGCATCATAGTCAGCATTCAAAAAATCATATACGATTTCATTATTGTACGTTTGAGTAAGAGATAACTCAGTGGCAGAAAACTCGACTGTAAGGGCAGAATGGTGTATGGTGTTGGAAAAGGGTTTCTCGGCGGCGATTGTAGGAGTAACTTTAACTTCGTCATAGCAGTTAGTAAAAATAAGATCTAACCAATTGCCATTTTGGTTGGGTATGGAGACAACCTGCTGCAAATCATTGCTATAGAATGTGCTGACGAGGTTAAAGTCAGTATTGTTAAGCAGGTTCACAGGAAGAAGCTGATTATCATCATCGTCGACTATGAATCTTATGTTTGGACGATTAAAGTCACCAAATACAATGATTTTGTCCTCGTCGTTCAGAGAAGCCATAACAGAAGAAATTATTTCACAGAGCTCATTATATGTATCTTCATCCGTGCGAGGGGGTATGTAAACAACACCAATATAGAGGTAATGGCTTTTGATGGGAATTTTGGCAAATACATGTTCAAAAGCTATGTTAAAGCTGGTTGTTACTAGCTCACTAGGGAGCGGGTTGCGGATGGCGATAAGAGCCCCACCACCTCTAGAAACACCGGTCAATTCATAATTACGATCCGACCTATATATTGACCAATTGGAGTCGAGAATCTCTTCATTTTTAAAAGAGTCATTCAGCCAGGTTTCCGAGAAAGCAAGACTGTTAAAATGGGATGATTTAGCATCAAGGAAAAGGTTATTAATTTTGCCCCTCATGCCACTGCAATTATAGTAGAGGAGTCTAGGAATTATGGGGTTCGCTCTATCATTAGGAATAGTACTTGCGATGGTCTTCACGCGATTTTTGTAAACGCGAAATATATTTAGAGCTTACAAATGAGCGGTAGGTCTCTAGATCACATTTCACTTGCTCACACATGTGGTATTATTTTAATTTTATTAATGCGCAGTAAAAATTAAAGACGTGTGCACTGGTTGACGGTCGGAACAGGTATATTTTTGAAGTATGTAATAATAATAACGTTTATTCAGATTAATTTCCCATACGAGACAACACAATTTCACTAGTTAGGATTTGTTATTTGATAAAACATACAATAATCATTTTGTTGGCACTTAGTTTACGATTTTTTGTATTTATGTAATATCATTAATTTAATTTAGTCCTTTAGCATGTACCTGTTTTATTAATTAGTTGGTACATTTGATATGTTTCGAATTGTAAAAATGTTGTTTGCTCATTGCCATATTGTTTATACATATTTGAATAACTGTAATTTGATGTTATTACACGCTATGGTATCATATACCTACTAATTTCAAATTTGACGAAAACAATATACTACACATGCGATTTGAATTATGTACATATGTCCATTATGTATTTATTAAAAATTGAAACTCGCATTGCCAATACGCATTTTAAACTACTGAAACTGAAAACAATTTCACAAGTCCTAAGCTCATCTTCGGTTGACTCCAAGCACTAAACGTTCGGTTTTTTTTTTCAAATGTGGATACTGGATAGTACCTACTGTGCAATGTTCCACTTAGCATAAGAAACATCAACTAGAATAGGGTCATTTTATGTATATAAATTTTCATTTACCTGATTTCAATTATGAACTCATCGTAATTAAAGAATTAATACACCAAATGACAGATAAAAATTGTGGAACAACTTTCGGATTTTAGTTTATGGAATTCCCCCGCGTTTCGAACATATTATTTTCCTTGAAAAAATTGCAGCAGGATATATTCCGATTTCACTTTCACTTCGAGCTCTAAAAACCTCTTAAGTTTTAGTTAATTTTGGTCGAAAATTTAGTAGCTCGATGATTATGGTAAAAAATCCTTACCAATGTAGTAAAAAAAATCACTGTACTATACACTTGAAGGCGTAAAAATGCGAGTTTGATTCCAGGCACTACGTAAAATTTCCTTCTGCTGAGACTGTCACTGTAGTCTGGAAAACTAACCAGATGACGTCTGTCAAGTTAGCACTACCACTTTAAAATTACGACAAACGCTATAGTGCATTAAATGTCGCGATTTTGTCGTAATTCAATGGAAAAAGAAAACAAATTGTCGCGCCTGTTCTTCCCCTTAGAAACTACCCTTAAGTGTATTTGAACCTCAGTTGACCAAATTCGAGTTCCAAGAATCGCCCCAATGCTAAAAGTGTCCACTAATTTATCACAGGGGCTGCTTAAGAGATTTACACCCTGAAAAAATTTGTCGCGCCCCTCCTTCCCTTAAAAACTACCCCCGTCAAGTTAGCACTACCACGGTAGCGGCCCAATTCAAGCATTTCCGTAACACAAAAACTATCCAATTAATTGTCGCAGAAACCAAAAGCCATATTGCACCCTTCACAAAATTTGTCGCGCCCCTTCTACCTCTTAAAAACTACCCCTAAGTGCATTTCAGCCCCAGTTCGCCAAACTCGAGTTCCAAGAATCGCCCCAATACTGACGGGGGCGCGTAAGCTGCGTCCCAATACATATGTTTCACTCGTGGAAAACTAAAATATTTGTAGTTTTCAGGCCCTTGATATCCAGAACAGGGATACCTACGTGATCAGAAATGTTTCCCTTTAGGGAGACTATTTTTCCTTTTAACTGTCACATGAAGTCGCTCCTGGATGGTAATAGAATTTATCAACATTACATCTGAAAGGGATTTTAGTGAGAAATGGTATACAGCTTGGCCCAGTTAGGGACCTTGTAAGGAACGAATCACACATTTTCGTGTCTTTCGAGTTATTTAATCAAGATCCATTTTGTACCTAAATCATACCAGCAATGAAATTTAGATCTCGCAAGTGGAATATGCAGTCCGAGAGACAAAAATACCACGGAATATACACGAACTACGGTCTGAAACGCAGAAATTGGAGGCTAGTCTAATAAAAATGGCATATTTGGTCGGCAAAAATCCTTCATCGGAAATTTGGCATGTTCTGCTATCCGCTTTAATAGGGGGAACTTTTGTGTTTCCGATATTTTCCGCTATATGTCCGCTATATGGCGGACGGTAAGATAAGTGTCGCTAGTGTCGATAACAAGAACAAGAAAATTCTTCTTGCGAAGCTGATAGCGTAATGTTCCGGAATTTTTTTTTGATTATGGTTGGGAATGGTCTCCAGAATATGGCATTAAAAGTCCCAACCGATCGGGGGTCCGCAACCTTAAAAAAAGGCGGGAAAGGGGGATTTTTTTTCTGTTTTTTTTTGCGATTATTTCAAAAACGGTTAGAGATACAGAAAAATAGTCTTGGGACGAAAAAAAGTACATAAAATTATCTTTGCAATGATATATAACACATTAGAGTTTAATTGAATATTTCGGCGTTAGACTAGAACATAAATTAGAATATTTTCATTTTAGACCTTTTCTAAAAGCTCCATAACTCTTGAAAGAATGCTAGTTCGGCCGTAAAATTTTGTATAAGTATTCAGAATAAGTTCAAGATAATTTTAAGGTAAACATTGAGTCGCTCCGGTCAAGGATCCCCATTATCCCCCATTTAAATTTGTCAAAACGGCATATCCATAACTCCCCCCAAAATTGGAGCAGAGTCCTAAATTTTGGTTTGTTGGGATTGGAGGTCATAGCGACCCGACCCACCAAAAATCAGCTCATTCGGAGTTTGTTCTACGTACTACTCATTTTATAAACTGTAGAACAAAGTGGTCTTGGGTCACTTTGTATGGGATTCCCTTAGTTTTTATCCGAATGCGCTGTTATGTAGTTTTTTTTTCGTCCTCAGACCATTTTAGTGTATCTCTTGCCATTTTTGAAATAATCGCAAAAAAAACGAAAAAATTTCCCCCTTTCCCCCTTTTTTAAGGTTGCGGACCCCCAATAGGTTGGGACTTCTTATGTCATCACCTCGGGGCCATCCCCAACAATAATCAAAAAAAAATTCGATGTAGGATTTTTGCCGTTCGATGGCCATATTTTGGTCCAATTTTCTTAGACCACCATAGTGAATGTCTAAACAGGCGCAGGGTCATTTTTCGTTAAATGGTATAGAAAATCAATCTCGGCTGTCCTTGGCGTGGCAGTCCATCTTTGGATCAAGGTCACAGATGTGTAAGTGACATCCAATTCTCATGATCTTAGCTGCTTTTTAGCAGCTAAGATCATGAGAACCATGAGAAACTTAACCAAAAGGTTAAGGGGTTGAGAACAACAGCACACTCAGCAATGATATTGATAAATGGGTACTCGTTTATCATCCGAGTGACATCATATTTCGTCACATGGGTTCTGAGTTCGAAAAACAACATAAACTAAATTCGTTCACGGTGAGTCTCGAACCCACGACGCTCTGTACCGAAGGTGCCCGCAGTAACCACTACACCTGCCAGACTATTCTAAAATTCGCCTATCAATATTTTCGTGACAGACAATTCGAGCTTCTGAGAAAATCATGATGTTGAAAAAATTTCGGGCTTGGCCCCCCTTGACCGAAGTCCTGGCTACGCCCATGGCAATAGAAAGAGCAACGATAATGCAGTTCAATGCAATTTACGTGGATAACGCAAAATCTATTTGCTGCCAACATGACGTTCGTCCCGGAAGAGCCTAAGCCAGTATATTTTAGGATATATTCCCGTAATATGTATTACAAATGTGAGGAAATACTTTCGAGTAATGCAGGAAATAGATTGAATGCATTAACAGCAGCAGCGGCGCAATGCATTTTAAATGGGTGACGTCATGTTGACAGCAAATAGCTTTTGCTGCATTATTGCATTATTCGCAAGTATTTCCTCACATTTGCATTAAATATTACGGGAAAATACTTGATTCTAGTACAGGCGAGTTGGTATTTAAATCGAAAAAAAGTTTTAACCAGACTTTTTTTTCGAACTCAGTACAGGAGGTTGTACCCTTAGTTTTCATCCGATTGAACTAATTTTTGTGGAGAATGTTATGGGATTGAGTCATGACGATCACCTAAATTTCATCCTCTCCCACTCTCCTTCTAGGAGCTATGAAGTTATCGGAATATATCCCCCAAATATTCTGGCTCAACTTCCATTTCTGCCAGAATTAACCTGAAAATTTTAAAGGTCTAAAAATGGAAATACCCCAATTTTTTAAGCCCAAGGATGACAGTTTACTCTATTATATGTCATTAAAGGTATTTTTTTCTAGTTTAACTCCTTCATTTTCGAAATAATTAGCAAAAACTGAAAACTAGCCCGGCCGGCGCGTACCCATATGACTTGTGTTTTAGTCAACTCAACAGGTTTGGGTAAATCTTATCGGAAGTCAATAGGATTCACACTTCCGACAGGACTAATTAAGGAAAATATACATACATATATTTATATGTACATATATGTACATATATGTATGTAATCCACTTCTTTTACGCATTTTTTTGAAAAACAAACCATTTTTATCGAATCTTATATCTCGACACAAAAAAACAATGCCTCCCTGTTCCCAGATGTCACAGTTTTCGGCGACTAACGATAAGATTTTTCTTGAACATCTCAATCTAAAATAAAAAGTGTTATAAATTCTGAGATATAAATGTTTTTCGGAAGATTGTGTTTATCATACTGACCGATAAAAATCAACCATATGGTCAATTTTTTTCAGACGGAATGAGTAATTTGTTGACTGTTTGTAAATTTGGTACGTTTCATTGAACCTACCAAGTATCCTAGTTTGTCAAGAAGGAAGAATTTGACTGTCTTATTTGTATGATTTTAAATATTTGAAATATGTCAATTTTTTAAAAATAATGTTGTTTATTTGTCAAAACAATAAAAACTACATTCAACTCAAAAACTACTGTTAGGCCAATTTGGCCTACGGACTCATACTCATTGATAACTATTGGAATATCTGGTGACTTTTTTCTTTCGAAATCGGTATTTACCCATAATATTAGGATTTTTTTTTATATTTATGTATAAATAAGTGTTTGTATATTTGATAAATTGGTGAATGCTAAGTTTACTAGTCTAATTTCTCTTACGATGCCACTTGCCTCGTGCAGGTTCGTGACCAAGGTTTTATGCCGGCCCCACACTATGTGGTGTTTGCCAATCCCAGCGCGGAACATCGGTACCTCGTACCTTGGACTCCTCCAACCACACTGCTGGCGAAGACCGAACAAATAACGAAATTCAACTCCTCCATCGCATTTGCCTCTCCTAGACGTGTGTTGTCCACAACTTGAATCTTTCAAACCGCGCGTTTTGGGAAACCCCGATCAGTGTGATTGCGGCCTAATACGAGTAAATAAGTATAACACGCATGCAAAATCAGCTTTTGCAGGTGAAACATTATGTTTGTTCAATTGCTGTGCACAAGCGAATTTCATTTTCTATACATATCACAATTATTTAAAACACACTTTTGTATAGGTAAATAACAGAAATTATAATTTTATTTTTACCTAGCATTTTTATTGCTATTTTCCCAATCTTAGATTCATATTGCGACGTTGCTGAAAAATGTGCCCTTTGGCATATGTTTAGACTTATATTAGTTTGCTTTTCATTTTTATTGATTTAGGTATGTACCTAACCTACATTATGAAGCGATCCTCCAAGAGAAGTATTTCGAAAACATTCCTCGATACGTCCCCAAGCAAGTCGAAATCGATCAGCCCGTTATCGGTCTCATCCTCTCACGGTAGTTGAGAGGATGAGGATGAGATATCGCACGATATCTCCCGAATGATGATGTTTTTATTGGTAAAATCGCGGACGGTATTTAATTTATTGGCCATGGATTCCCCCACCTCCAATGCAGATGACACCTTCCTCATATGTACTTTTATACGGCCGTAACACAGACAGAATACTGAATACTCTTACTTGGTCAATGCATTAGCAATTGTGAAATATCTTTGAAGTTGATTGAAACTAGAGTAGGCATTAAAATCTTATTAAAATAAAATAAAATTTTGCTAAAGTTAACCATGAGCTTTAAATTTTTGCGAAATGTAATATTTGACCGTATTAAGTTGTTTTTAAAATAAAATTTTTGTTTTAGTTAATAACAAAACATTTTTAATGCAATGTCTGTCTACGTTGCCACGAAAATTCTTGTCATTGCCTAAAGCCGGCCCCAGACCAACCGGAGTGTGGCACACACCCACAAAAGATTGGTCTAAGAATGATACCTTGGAGTCGCCCAACCACACTGCTGCACTGCTGCTGCACGATTTTTCGTATCAATCTTTTGTGCGGTGTTTACCACACTCCGGTCGGTGTGGGGCCGGCTTAAAGCGGACATTTTATTTTTATGCATATTACAAATTTTGGTAATAATTAAAGCGGAAATTTTTTAGAAAACTCAAAAAAAAAAAGACAAATACAACATATTAGCGGGAAACTGACTACGATTGGTTATTGGAACGTTCGAACGATGTGGGGCGAGTGCAGTAGTACCAGACTCACGGAAGTCGTACGGGAAATGACCGCATATTGAATTTCGATATTCGGACTGAGCGAAACAAGATGGACTGGTTCGGGAACAACCTTTATCACCTAGTTCCCAAACTGTGCTGCTTGACTATGATAGTAAACTTGAAGCCTCACCCAGAATGGCTGGAGTCGGCATCATTTTGAACAAGGAAGCTCGCCAATCTCTTATACAGTGGAGGTCTATTTCCGACCGAATAATAACTGCCAGATTCAAGCCTAAAGTATGAAACATCACTAGAATTCAGTGCTACGCCCCGACTGAGTCAGCCGACCAGCGCGCTAAGGACGCCTTTTACCACCTGCTTGCCGACACCTTTGATAAGGTTGCCTGAGGTGACATAAAAATAATTATGGAGGATCTCCATGCTAAAATTGGATTTGACAATGTTGAATTGGAACATCTAATGGACATTCACGGTCTGGGTGACAGGAACGACAATGGTGAGTTGTGCGTGGAGTTCTATAACTCTCGTCAGCTTGTCATAGGCGTAAAACACAAACCTTACCATTTGGCAGCCTGGATATCTCCAGATGGCTGAACAGAAAACCAGATCAACAATACGTGCAGTTTCTAGCGCATTGCACGAGATTGCTAATACACGAACACCGGAGCATCGGGTGATGATAGATGGAGCATCATGAAGGACACTTTTATATAGTGTGGCGAAACGTTTGTAGGCAGATTTCAACGAGAAAGGAGACTATACATGGCCTCTGATAACTGCGCGGAAGAGAATTAAAGAGCAATTAAACTCGGCTACTGGCAGTACAGTCAAGCAACAACTGAGGATCGAGTACAGGTCTCTTCAATAAAGCGTGCAAAGAAGCGTAAGACGTGATAAACGCAACAACATCTACTCGTTAGCGTTGGAGGCAGAAGAGCCGGTTTACCGTGGTGACAGTGGGACCCTTTACAATCTCATAAAGCCACTGACTGACAAATCTTTTACCCATGAGCATCCTGTAATAAATAACAACTGCGCCGTTGAAGAGAGCGTTTCATGGAGGTCCTTAACAACAACTTCAACCCTTCAAGCCCACCTCCACCGGAAGCAGTAAGTCTTCCTCAAATAGCCCGAATTAATACCGGTGTAGCACCCAAGCTGGAAATAACTAAGGCCCATAAATCATTGGAAGCTGGTAAGGCCCCGAGGGCTGACGGTATCCCATGGAACTTTTGAAAGCGGATATTCTTCTACCCCTGATCCAGAGTGTTGTACAACCGAAACTCTCCCTCAAGAATGGAAGAAAGGCGTCATTGTTAAAATTCCTAAAAGAGGAAATCTGAAGGATTGCAATAATTGGCGCGGAATCTATCTCCTCCCTGCAGTCTCTAAAGTAATGACCAAAATAGTCTTGGACCGGATCAAGATAACGATCAACCGCACTCTGAATAATGGACAAGCTGTTTTCATGAGGGTTTTCATGTAGCGATCACATCAACACCCTCCGAATTATAAATTGAACAATCTTATGATCATTGAATTCGAGAAGGTGTTTGACAGCGTTGACCGGGCTTATATCTGGACAGCCTTACGTAGGAGAAACTTATTTCCATCACAAAGGTGTCCTATAACGGAGCCCAATGTCATGTCATGTCATGTCTTGCACAAGAGTTAATTGCCCTGTCCTTTTGAGGTGAATAATGGAGTCAGACAAGGCTGTTCCTTATTACCATCAACGATGTAATCTACGATTCTCTAGGCGACCATAAAAATAAGGGTATCAGGTGGAAATTATTTGATTACCTTCAGCACCTGTACTACGCCGACGACATTTGCCTTCTGTCAAACACACCAGATCACCAGATCATCTAAATGATGCATCGTGAAAGTGCTGACTTAAAAATTAATGCCGCTAAGACTCAATACATGAGCTTGAGCTAAAGGCGATGGCTGCTAATAGGCAGAAGGTGGAAAAGAAGCGTAGTGCCCACTAGGGAGTAAAAGGAACCAGAGAGAGCGGGAAATTATTTCAAATATTCCGTCTCGATTAGTAAAAACTTGATTGTCTCGGTGTTAACGAAAGTTAACGGAATAGGTCCCGATATGATCCTTTAAAGTTTTTTTTTTCGTGAGTTCATCATCATACCAATTTACAACTATTTCAAAACAAATTATTGGTAAGCCACCAAATTAATTTGCACATTTCGTCAAATGGACGCACATTGGATTTGATAACAGCAGTTAACGGTAATTGTCATATAAGTAAAAAGGATATGCCAGTACCAAAAGCAATATGCCTTGTCGTTTTTTGGTGTTTCTCGCTATTAATTCGACAATAAATTTATTTATTATAATGTGCTTAATTTTGCAAGTTACATGTTTGCTTTGGGTCACCATTGATGCAAGCTTTTAATTGCAACATAAAGATTAAAGACGTTGCAATTGAATTGAATATTTTACGGCTAACTATGTATTAGTTGCGTTCATTTCATTACTAATGTTTAGACAAGTCTAAAACGTCGGTCTCAATCTGGGTTTCATCGGATCTCAATGCATTCTTCGCGTATTCGGTTGGTTAGTTGAAATCAGAGCAATTTTTACTGCCCTAGGGAAAACATGTTCACTAACGTCATTCTTCGTTACTATCAAAAACACTTTATGTGGCCCTGATATTTTTGTTATTTTATAAAAAACAAAAAATGGCCGTAGTTGACCGGGAAATGAATTAAACCATATTATTCTGCAATTAATGGAGTCAATAAAAACGTAAAGTTTGGCTGCGACCCCGGCTCTAGTAGCTATTTTTATCGGCTAGCCTCTGTTTTTCGTTGGACTTTTTTCATAATAACTTTTACTCTGATGTAGCTTTCGATTTTAAATTGTGTTCACATGTTGGCGATGTTATAAAAGCTTATCTAATTCTGAAAATGGGGTAAATCGGACCAACAGCGCACCTCCCCTACAAATTGTATGTAGAAAATTAAATTAGTAATAATTACGCGCATCAGCAGCAGCATCGGCATCGCGAAACGTCAAGCGCAATGCACTTTACATTGCTGGTAAAAATTTTGAGCAGAAGACTTGGCATTCAGCATATTTATCAGCTATGATATTCTGACGGTGCAGATGCGCGTAATCTATTTCAAGCATAACTCTTGGCTAAATTAAGCTAATTCGCTCAAGCTATTCTAATAAGTTTTTAATCGAATACCCTTTGACAGGACAGGACAGGTTCCATTAAATCAAAGGTTCTACCACCTCCCCTATAAAAGATCTTACTTTACCAGAAAAATGATCTTAGCTGCTCGTAATTCGTAAGGAGAAAAGTCGTTTGTTTCGATATTTGTATGTATATTTTTGATAATTTGTTACAAACTCCTGAAAAGCTTACATAAAAGAGTAACTTTTGTGAATTACTCAGATTTATCCATTCAAAGAACCATTTTCTATGTCGCACAAATTTTGCAATTTTTCAAAGTTTAAATTACTATATTTTCGAAATAACAGTGAGTTTTTCAACGGGAAGCAGTGAAATTACACCAAATGTATATATTTGAAGGATCTTAACCCAAATACTAAATTGCACGAAGTAAAGTGCGGAATAACTATGGTTTTTGGTTGGTAACTCTAGTTTTCCTAAAGATTTCATAAATAAATGAGAAAGCAATATGGCCATATAATATTTTACTCTAAATAAGCCGTACTATCTATTACCATCATTTCTAACATCAGAAAGGAGAAACGGTACATTATCTATACTATTGTGTTGGTAAAAGCATCCTTAAAACCGCTATATGTTCTTTCGGAGTGGACATATTTGAAAATAGAGTTTGATTCAGCGCAAACAAATTCAGCTTATAGTCCTTTACATAATGCATTTTGTCACAGGACATCTTCGCAAATATGCGATGTCCAAAAAATCATCGATATCGCCCCACTGTGGCCGCGCCGGTTTACGTAATTTCCAACCGACGACGAGCAAACATGCTTTTAATGTAATTTAATTATTCTCAAAACAAGAACGTTGAAGAGGAAAAAGTATTCATTTACGCTGAAATAATCAAAAACATAAATTATAATTTACTTTAAATAAATGCTATTTTTATATAAAACAAATACCCGTAAGGTACTTTATTCAATAACAAATCACTAAATAATTGTCTTAATAAATACTAGTAGTGTGATTGATGTTGCTTCATCACATGGCAATATAGAGTCCTTCGCAACCTTAAACATGAAATTCCATTTTGCTTATTCACAACAATTAGGAATGTATCGGGTGGCATTTACATCCAATGCCTTCTGCATATAACGTATGTAATGTAATAGTGTTTTTATGTATACATGTAAAAAATTTGGTCTCGTTTATCTTATATTCTACACTAAATACAACTATGATACAAATGGTAACTGTATATTAAATAACACCTAATGTTTTCACTCGTTACTTAAAGAGCAACAACATTTCTTTCTTTTTAATATGCATAATCATTTTTTTTTTTAACAAATAAATACTAATAAATTCCTTTCAATTCAATTGATCTATTTACAAAATTTATCTGCTCATTCGCAATCTGTATGACATGATGTAAAATGAAATGATTCGCAACATGAAAAAGATGAAAGTTAAAGCTAATGTTGCTGTCACATAACTGCCATCCTCCATACCGATCACTTGTAAAAATCTATTTGGTCTCACATACAGACAGAATATTTCATTGCAGTCCAGTTTTGCCCGGTCGTAACCGAATATGGCCAACGATGATCCTTCGAGCGCGTATTTGAGGAAGGATATGTGAAAGAGCCAATGCATAAGTTCGTGCACGTCACGCATTTGTACGAAAAATCCCGAGAAAATGAGGAACGGACATATGAAAAAGGGTCCGAATACGGCACCGTTCTAAAAAGAAGATTTTGCAATTTTCATTAGTTTTAGAGCGGTTCTAAAATAATTGTATGTATGAACTTACTTTGATATTAAATGTAGCTCCCACGACAAGTCCAATACTTTGTGCAACCAACGAGGACATCATTGTCATGCCGAAGAAGAGTAGTAATCGAAACAGTTCCATAGGTTGATTCGTTAAAATATAGGATATCACAACAAATATCAATGTACATATGAGTTGTATCGGTACATCGGCGACAGTCAGTGCGACATAATAGGCACGTAATGAATACCACCGATTAAAATGCTCCCTGGATACCATCGGGAATTCTAGAGGGACTAAATAAAAACGAATTTCAATATCAAATTAAAAAAATCAAATCTTGTATACTTACAATTGAGTATAATTGAACTAAACGATGTATACATCAGAAACATAATCGAAAAGAAAATATATCGAAAATTGTTAAGCATATTCGACGCATCATTTCCAATTCCATAGTACAAAATCCCAACAAATGTTCCCATCAATGCATGGATAATAATTCGCGACCAAGTAAGTGATTTATCACGCCAGAGTATCAAAAAGGTTCGTTGTAACAACAAAATCAATTGATTCGTAAACGTCGACATATAGCGACTTTCGTGTGGACACAATTTGCTAGGATCTATCTGCAGACTCAGTTTCTTTTTCTTCTTTTTATTGCCTTGTTTTGCGTCCAGCTCGATGGGGTTGGAACAGCCACTATCCGCATCCATGTCCTTGCTGCCCCATGCTGCGGCGGGAATTTCTTCGGTAATCGTGGGCAATGTGATTGTTAAACTTGTTTCCATTACAGGCGCCGTTACCGGTGTAATTAGGCCCGATTCCATCATTCTTTCAACAGCATACATGGCATTCACTTGTGCCGTAGCGTTTCCGGATCGTTTTCGATAGGCTTCATTTTGACCGTTTTCGGTCTTTTTTGTTAAGCGTGGATTTTGTGGTCCATAGTCATTGGTGGCAATTTCTAAAACTGAAAATAAAAATAAAATTAAATAGATGTGATTTTATGCTTAATTTAATATATTTATACTGAAAAATTCTACACTAAGAGCGAGCGGTTAAGATAAAGGAAAATTAACTGCCCTGCTGGGCAAGAAAAAATTGGTTTCAAATTTCGGATCATTCCTTTTAACTTTGCGGACGGTATTTCAGACTTTCTAAAACAAAATATCGATATCACAGGCGTCAGGCAACGAAAAATTATGGTGAGGCTGAGTTCAACATTTTACTTAAGTTAACTTGAACTTAATTTTTTAAGGAAAAGCTATCATTGAAGGCGTGATGTGATGCTGTCCTGGTTACTTTTTTGATGATAGCGATAAATTTCAGCTAACAGCTGTATATTGAGCGGTTGGATTTTAATCTTATAGTTTTCGTACATCGATTTTCGTATGAAAATGTTTTCTACAAATTTTAATTTTTGGGGAGATTATCAGGATGAAATAGCAAATGAAGTTCATCGATTCCCTATTCCGGGGTCGGTTCCGTGCATTTTTTTGCTGGAAAACACAGAGGAAATCATTTTCTGGTTGGTTTATGCAATTAAAATTCGGTGGGCAAGTATTACTGGAACTTCTAATGGAACTCCTATTTTGGCAAGGTTCATCACTATTTCAGATTTTACAGCTTTTTTCGATTCAGATTCGGTGCGACTCTTCGCTCTCCGCGTCCATAAATTTACTTCTTTCCAGACAATAGTGCCAAAATACACAACCTTTCTCCAAAAGGTGTAAAAGAATGGAAGGCCTTATGAAAATTCACGCAGATACATGCACTACCCCTGCTGGCCACTACTTCTGCTATGCGGTTGAGTGATCCCGGGGCGAACCTAATTCGCACCAGAGCTCAACGGTTCCGGGGGCGAGCAATATAAGGCAGTCCAAGTACACTGTGGAGAAGCTAAGGGTTGCAAGCTGGAATGTCGGTACCATGACATCAAAGAGCGAGGAGATTGAGGATATCATGAAGCGGAGAGGGATAGACATTGTGTGCGTGCAAGAGACGAAGTGCCGAAATACCAATATCGGCTGAGCCCGGTTTCTTACGAATTCCATGAAGTACAAGTTGTACTACTATGGAATTACAAACCAAAGAAACGGAATTGGCATTATTCTGGCGTCGTCTATACTAGGTAGCATAATAAGTGTCGCGAAGAGGAGTGATCGCTTTATCCTTGATCAGCATCAAATTGGTTATCTGCGGAAGTGTGGAACGTAATAAGTGCCTACGCTCCCCAAGTGGGACTGCCACCAGTAGAAAAAGAGGCTTTTTGGAACGACGTTGACACCCTGATTCAGACCATTCCAGATACCGAATTGGTGTTCTTGTGAGGAGATCTAAATGGCCATGTGGGTAAATCAAATTATGATTACGAGGATTGCCATGGTGGAAAGGGTAGCCCTTCAGCGTCAGCGACCATGTGCAGATCGCACGGTTTGGTCATCCTAAATACATACAGTAGAGTGTCGATTATCCGAACTAATGTTCGAAAGTTCGGTTAATCGAGCTTGCATAGAAAAAATAGAAAATAGCCCAAATGTGAAATTACGCGACAAACTGAAAACGTGTAAAACGACTAGAACTGAACAAAAATAAAAACTTCGAGATAATTGAGCGATGCAGAAGAGAGGTTGCTTCCGTCCGACCCTTGATTTTTCATTTTATTGGATATCTTTCGCAAGAAAAGAAGCTGAGTACCCGGTTCGGTTACGGATAATCGACGTTCCGATAATCGACGCTCTACTGTACATGGTTTGTGAAAAACGAGAGACACTTGATCACCTACAGTAGTTTCAGCAGCTATCAAGAATGCGAAAAAATCTAAGGCCATTGGACCAGATGGCATTTCAATGACCATGATAAAACACCTAGATCTTCCGGCCATCGAATATCTAACGATGGCTTTCAACTTGTCGATATCCACGCTTGTCATCCCTGAATTCTGGAAAGAGGGACGAATCATCCCCCTTCTCAAACCCGGTAAAAGCGCGAAACTCGCCGAATCCTACCGTCCAATCACAATTTTGTCACCCGTTGCAAAGACGCTCGAAGCACTCATCCACCCCACCCTTGTATCGCATTCTGAGCTAGCTTCTCACCAGCATGGCTTCAGGAAGATGCATAGCACCACAACAGCTCTGGATATGATCACTCATCACATCCAAAATGGCCTCAACCAGAAACCGCCCTGTGACAGAACCGTCCTAGTAGCCCTTTACCTGTCAAAAGCATTCGTCACAGTCATTCACTCTGCGTTGTTGGCCGATCTCCTAAATATGCATATTCCTGCACAGGTGGTTAGGTGGATTGCCAACTATCTAGCTGGGAGGCAATCCTTCACAGAGTTTCGAGGCAGTTGTTCAAAGCATAGAAAAATTAAGCAGGGAGTTCCACAGGGTAGCGTACTCTCTCCTACATCTACCTGTCGAGCCTTCCAACACCACCGGAAGGTATCGAACTAATTTCCTATGCGGACGATTGCACCGTACTCACCTCGGGGAATGATTTAAACGGCATGTGTGCTCGACTGAATGACTATATTGGAAAACTGGTGGAGTTTTTCAGTATCCGCAACCTAGTCATTTCGCCATCTAAATGTACTGCAACTCTTCTTACCACCTGGACGCAGGAATTTTCGGAGGTGCTTGCGATCCGTGCTGGTAAGCATGCTGAAGACGTTGTTCCTACTGTTACCAACCCCAAGATCCTAGGTGTCTATCTAGATAACATGATGAAGTCGAAATATCACGTCGAGAACGTAGTCGACAGAATGCACAGTAGAAACAACGTCCTAAAGGCACTAGCCGGGAGTTCCTGGGGCAAGGACAAAGAAACTATGTTGGTCACCTACAAAGCGATAGGTATGGCAATACCTAGCTATGCAGCACCGGTGTGGTCGCAAACCGTTTGTGACACAAATTGGAATAAGATCCAGGCATGCCAGAACGCTGCTCTACGTATCGCTACAGGTTGCCATCTCATGTCGTCCCAGGATCATCTTCATCAAGAAACCAGCATGTTATCAGTGCGCGATCATAATCACCTCTTGTCTTTACAATATCTGGTCGGTTGCTATCGAGAGGATCACCCAAACCATCATCTCATGGACAACACTCCCCCTCCACGACATGTCAGGAGTGGACTCAGAGATCTCGAGAGAGACGTCCAGAGATACAAACGGGTACCTCCCGATATATTCGATAATACAGCATACTATGCGGCCATCGCAGATATTCACACAACCGTTGTGAATCGGTCAATAGGGAGTTTAGGTCCGAATAGAGTCCTCTCAGTGCCCCCACCACCCATATCGCCTGAGGAGACTAGGCTCCCGAGAGCCACAAGAGTGACACTAGCCCAGCTTAGGTCGGGCTTTTGTTCACGCCTCAATTCCTACCTATCTCGAATAGACCCGGACATACAGAACATTTGTCCGAGCTGCGGTGGTGCGCCACTCGATGTGGACCACCTGTTTCGATGCCCCGCTGCACCCACTAACCTCACTCCGAGGGCATTAGGGGACAACCCTATTGCAGCTGCTACGTTCTTGTCGCTTGACACAATAGGCGAGAACGACGACGAAACTTAGAACACATCCACAGACATGCACAGCGACTCACACCCTTCTGCACCGATACAACAACAACAACAACAACCTACAGTAGTGGACACGGAGATAGGCAACACGAAACACAGATCGATTACCGCCTCTGCTTCGACTATATGAGAAGGTGGGTAAAAGACTGCAAGGTGATCGTTGGTGAATCTGTCTATAGCCAACATCGTTTGCTCCTGTCAAAATTTATGTTGAAAGTAGGTGGAGCAAGGAATAGAAGAACACCTAAGCCAGTCGAAAAAATCAAGTGGCACAATCTCACAAACGACAACTTTGAACCTGTAGTAACTCCATTCATTGATAAAATGACGGAGTGGTTTCAAAACACAAGCTGCACCGAGCACAGTCCAACACAAATGTGGTATAGTTTCGCTGAAATGTCAGTAGGTGAGGCGGAATAGGCACTTGGAGTTTCGAAAGGTCCACTCCACACGAAGAAAGAATCATGGTGGCGGAACACCGAAACTAAGGAAGCAGTGCAAGCCACATCGAACGCATTTAAGGCATGGACGAAATGTGAGTCAAGCAGTGAAGCCGAACGGGTTCAATTTCGCGCGCCAAAGTACGTGGAGGACTCGCAAGGAATGTTGTTGATTGACGATACGGCAATTTGTAGCAGGATGTGAGAGTATTTTGACGAACTTCTAGGTGAAGAATTTCCTCGAGCAGCTTTTCAAGATGTTGAGCCGAATACCACAAATGTTGAAGATATCACAGAGGAAGAGGCGATGAAGGCAATGCATCAGATGAAACGCGGAAAGGCAGTCGGACCGCACAAAATCCCCGCGGAATTTTGGTTAAAAATGGAAAATGTTGGGGTTAGATGGCTTACAGTTCTCTTCAACAAAAGGTGGGCAACCGATGCCTGATGCTTTCAGGGAAAGCTATCTTCTTCCTTTCTATAAGAACAAACAAACTTAACAACTATGGGGCTATTAAGTTAACACCTCATACACTGAAGATCTACGAGCGAGTTCTCTGCAACCGATTGACAAAGATTGTGCAGTGCATTCGTATTGCGAGGGAAAACTATAGAGCAGCCCGAAAGGACTTGTACTTTGTATTAATCGATTTGGAAAAGGCATTCGATAGAGTACCTCGTGGTTTGATATGGTTGGCCTTGAGAGCACTTAATGTCCCTGAGGCATACGTCAGGATTATACGAGACATGTATGATGGAGCTACGGCTAAGGTTAGATGAAGAAGAGAATTACGAATTAGAATTAGAAGAATTTCCGGTGAATGTCGGAGTACACCAGGGCAGTGTATTGAGTCCGTTGCTCTTCAACATCATCATGTGCTTCTTATTAACACGTGTCTCCGACGGCCTAGAAACATCTCTTCTTTTTCTCGATGATATAGTCGTCAGTAGCCTAACCATCGTTGCCGGGCAAGCTGCACTTAAATGGTGTAACATTCTGGAGGAGCATGGACTGAGAGTAAGTATAACAAAGACTGAGTTCTTATGCTGTCCATTCTCAGACCCAGACGCACCGATACCAGATATGTACGTCAAAGGAGAGCAGCTTAAGTTTTGTTCCAAGTTTAAGTACCTTGGCTCGATGGTGAACAACGGAGCTACATGCGATGATGACATCGAACAAATGTTGGGTAGACGACGCACGTGGCGACAAAACTCTGGAGTTTTCTGCGATAAGAAAATGCCACTGAAGCTAAAGGGCAAGTTGTACAAAACGATTGTACGTCCCGCACTCATGTATGGATCAGAATGCTGGAGCATGTATGAAGGTTACGCGAAAGAAATGACAGCGACTGAAATGAAAATGTTACGCATGTCAGTTGGTGTAACCAAAAGGGACCACATCAAGAGGAGCTACATCTGAGGCAGCTTGTCCATAGACCAACCAATCACCGAAAAGCTCGAAGACCGACAAATGGATTGGTATTGCCATGTTCGCCTGAGAACTCTGCAAAGAAAGCGATATCAATGGAAGTTCCACATGATGGACCCAAGGCCAGAGAGGCAGACCGGATAACACCTGGATGTGTCAAATGAAAAAGTAATAACAACGCATTGGTCTCGGCGATGACACGATTCAAGATAGAGCTGCCTGTAGAAATATGCTGAGATATTACCACCAAAACGGGCGATGTGCCTATACCGCAGGCCGAGCAACGCGAAGCCATGAAGCGGTATAAAGAACGAGACAAGGAAGAAGAAGAACTAATAA
Organism: Microchrysa polita; assembly: GCA_949715475.1. Classification (NCBI taxonomy): domain Eukaryota; kingdom Metazoa; phylum Arthropoda; class Insecta; order Diptera; family Stratiomyidae; genus Microchrysa; species Microchrysa polita. Next base: position 13,474,082 of record OX454415.1, on the reverse strand, counting down.
TTAACAAATTGAAACTGATGAAAACAAACTTACGATAATCAGCCGGATTGTACGATTCGGGACATTTTAAATTCAACTCTGATAAAAATGGCACTACATTGGGTGTCGATCCCGAATAAATGCACTTGCCATCGGCAATGGCAAACAAATGATCAAACATACGAAACATTAAAGCTGACGGTTGATGTATCGTACAAACAATTGTACGTCCTTCATCTGCCAATTTTTTCAATAGAGAGATGCATTGTGTTGATGTTGAGCTATCTAGACCACTAAAAAAATAGGATAAGTGAAAATGTTCATTAAAATCAAATTTACATTTAAATAAACTCTAATATTTGTACCTTACCTCGTGGGTTCATCTAAAAACATAATAGGTGGATTTGAGACTAGTTCTAGTGCAATTGATAATCGTTTCTTTTGTCCGCCCGATAGAGCACCACTCTCAGTGCGGCGTGATTCATACATTCCAATAGCGTTTAGTATTCGTCTTATCTAAAATTTAAAAAAAAATTGTTTTATCCAATAGTTGTATGTTCTATGTATGTAGGCTCTTAAAATTCGGGAATAAAATACGTTGAAAATGAAAAATAATTAGAGAAGAATTTGGATAATTATGTAACAATTAGAAATATTGTTTTCGTATCAGTCATAAGGCATTCGTTTTGATTTATAGTTGGCTAACAGGTGCGGTTATTTATGTTTCCTGATAAAAAAAATTTTAATTATACAATTTATGGAAACATTTTTTTCATAAATTTACTCCGAACATTGACCCTCTTAATCAGGAGACATCATATAACGAATAGTTCAAGTTTGATTAGGCTACGTTCAGACGAGTCTGTCCGCTTTGAGATTTAACTGGGTGTTTTAATTGAATGGCGTAGTGGCAAAACAAAAATGTACACATTCTCACTAAACGATCAACAAGGGGTGAAAATAGGCAAGACCCAAAAATACAACATTTTGGAATACAAAATCAAGAGAAATGCTTAGGGTAGTCGATTCGATTGTTAAGAGCAAAATTTGATACAGAAGATGTAGTACATAAGTCAAAAGAAAAAAGGAAGTTTTGGAAAAAGCACAAACTCATAATTTATTTAAGCAAAAAAAAAAAAAAATATTTCTATTGTCAATAATTTTCTTCTTCTTCCTTGCCTCGTTCGTTATACCGCTCCATGGTTTCGCATTGCCCGACCTGCGGTGTAGGCACATCGCCCGTTTTGGCGGTAATATCTAGTGTCTATAATATTAGTGGGAAATTAACAAAAAACAGCACCTACCCTCTCCTTTTTGGCCGCTCGTCCTAGCTGATTGCCCACTTTCAAGTTGACCGAAAAATGCATTGTTTCCATGACTGTCAGAAATGGTTGCAGTTCGGTATCTTGCATTATGTACGCTGATTGCTTATAAAATTTCTTTAATTGCCGAGGTGACCCATTGACTGTTATTTCACCTTGAATATTTTGTGTTCTGTAAAAGATAATAAAAAAGTAAGACGTTAAGAATACATCTTCTGGGTATAGTTATTTGTCAACGTTTTAAATGCTAATTCGAACTTCAGAGAAAATATAGTTAGGTATGCCTATAATGTATTGTTTCAGCGATTGTGGTGACTATTATTACTAGTCATAAATTTCTTAGTAACTCGGTTGTGGTATAAGACGTTTCAGTGAACTGTAATTAAATTGTACGAGATGTATTGGACAACTATTAAGCTTATGTGACTTTTAATGTCTGTATATAATTAAAATGATTTTTAAAATAGTTTTTTTTATGTATTTTAACTAATCCGCGTATTTACATTATGAGTATTTAACCCTGGAAGGTCATTCTTCGTCGAATCTACTACGCATCATCACATTTATCAGGTTTTTCTTGGCAATTTTCATTATTTGATGATTTTTCGTACAGCACTTACCGTGCTGGTGTACTTGTCGGCTACATTGCAGCTTCAGTCAAAATAAGCAGGGTAAGTTGGATTTCTGGAAATTGGCGTCGTCGAAAAGACGAAGGTTGAACTTTGTGTAACTTTTAGAACTCCCGGATTTCTTATGGCTGGTTGTCGATTCGACGATAAGTCTGTGTTCATACAACCAGCTCGTAACACATATGTTCCTTTTTGAAATGTGCGACCTATTTTTTCAAAAATTATCGAAAAAAAACATTCAGTAGGACAAATCAAATCAAGTGGCTCAAAATTGTTCCTCGTTTTAGAAAGATTGCATAAAAATCCCCTCCAAGGCACTCAATGTCAAAACCAGACATTATACATTGAATTAGAATTAATGAAGAGAACTCGGCGAGAAGAAATTCCTAATAAAATGCAAATAATTCTAAAATCTACTCTAAAAACCCCAAAATGGAGCGCTGTGCCTCTTCTCATTCATTAAACCAAATTTCCAATTAAGTTTAGAATATATATTTTATGATTCGAGCACAGTTTTTTAATTATATCAACCTTAGTTTTTATTTACATTTTTATTTAATTTTATGTTTTATATTTCCGGCGAAAAAACATCAGATCGAGAAAATTTGATTTATAAATAGGGTGACCACCTGCCTGCCTTCGATTTACGGGTCACTAGCGTATAAAATATGGGTTTTAGATTTTTTTACGGGGCAAAAATTAAAAAAAGAAACTTTTATTATGCTATGACGATATGCCAATTTTTGTAACAATATTTCTTATTTGATGGCATAACCTCCAATAACTCTTAATTTTGCAATAAAAAGTTATAGAAATCTTTCAATGTCATTTTTAAATTGCATTTTATTTGAGGGTCAGCCTTTACAAGTATACCATCTACGGGGTTTTCCGTCTAAGGGTCACCTAGCCTTTCGGCTTTATACCCCGGTCTTTGCGAAAGCGGTTTGGACCTCCGGTTATTTTACTGGCACGGATCTTGTTGCCAGATGGGGATTTCTCCATCCGGTGAATGCACTCACCATCAGGAACCCAACCCCGGGGCTGCATCACCAGCTCGATGTCTTGCTTAACAACCGACAGCCCCCTCGAGACCAACTCCAAGATGGGAAGGGACCATGGTCCCCTGGGCTCACCCATCCCCGAGGTACACTATTCGCTAAAGACTTCTCTTTAGCAGGTGTGATCAACCTTCGGCCCCCTAATGGTTAGGCCTAACGTTAAATTCAGATGTGCACATCCCAGGTTCGTTGGACCTGTTACTACTCGTCTGCTTAAAGCAGACTCGTAGCGCTAGCATTCACATTGGGACGGCCCCCATCCGTTTACTAAGCAGCAATTTGACTCAGGACGTGTGGCCATCAATCCACAAACTAGTTAGATATAGGCGCGTAGGCATTTTCACCAAGGCCATGGGAGAGTTCAGGATTCATTGTATCGGAGCGCCTTAATAACAAAACCTCAAGTCATATAATTGAGTTTTTAAGAAAAATTTTCAATCGTATCGGATATCCTTCGATTATAAAAAGTGACAACAGTCCATTCTCTTCAATTGAGTTCAAAAGATTTTCGGAGAATGCCAACATCAAATTGTCATTTTCAAGCCCTGGATATGCTCAAAGCAATGGGCTGGCGGAAAAGGGAGTTGCTATTGCAAAAAATATACTCAAGAGGTGCTACGAAACACAAACAGTTAAACTATTCCAATATCGAATATTAGAGTATAATTCAACCCCAGTAGCAAGTATGAAACTAACACCAAATAAAAACAAAATTGCCAGTAATGAGTCACACTCTGCATCGGGTTGACCTCAACGAACAGGAAATACAATCACGATTAGAAAATAAAAAGTTCAAACAAAAATTGTATTACGACCGAAGCGCAAAACTACTGCCAATGTTAGAATTAGGAGATCGAATTATGTTTAGAAAGAATGGAAATCAGTGCTTGACTTTGTCTTCTGTGGCTGCTGTAAAGGAGAAGCGAAAGTGCTACAACTGTGGTGAAGCGTTCAATGCAACTCATCTTCGAAAGTGCAAAGCCAATGGAGTGAAATCCAGGTCATGTGGCCGCACGGGCCACTTCAGCCAATTTTGCAAGCAGAAAAAGCGGGGCGCCAACGAGAAACAAGATAACATGCAGTGTCATTCAACATACTGGGGAGACTATGGTAGTAGAGACGTAAGTCAAAATATTAAAGTAAAAGTTAATCGAATTTCTCCATCCCTTCCTAGAGTAAACTATGTCGGCTCTAAAACACGATGGACCAAAGAATATCGAATAGGTAATGAAAACGTTGGGTTTAAAATAGATACAGGCTCTGACGCTAACTGTGTTCCACTATACATTGTGAAAAAGTTAAAGCTCAAAATTGAAAATAATAGAAGTGACTATCCAGTTTTTGACTATAGCAATAAAAAAATCAAAGTTTTTGGTACTGTAAAGTTGAACTGTGTTGAGTTGGATGGCAGACAACAAAATGAGGCTGAATTTCTTGTAGTAGACGACACATATGAACCACTGCTAGGCCTTGAAACATGTATTGCCTTCAATCTAGTAAAACGCATAGATATAAATTCGGTAGCGTCACTGCCTGGAGATAAGACAACATTTTTGAAAAACTATAGTGATTTGTTTTGCGGATTAGGGAAAATTCCTGGAACTGTAGCAATTAATTTAAAAGAAGATTCAACTCCTAAACTGCATTACCGTAAGCGTGTACCACTGGCTCTTATGGACAAACTCAAAACGGAACTCGATAAAATGGTTAACGAAAACATCATCTCACCGGTGAGTTATCCGACTGACTGGGTAAATAACCTTCAGATTGCTCATAAATCTGATGGATCATTACGTTTGTGCTTAGATCCTAAACCACTTAATACATGCATTCGTCGAGAGCATTTCCTTATCCCTACCATTGATGATTTTACATCACGTTTAGCTAATAAGCGAGTATTTACAATACTTGATCTCTTTAGTGGTTTTTGGCAGCTTGAGTTAGATAAAAGTAGCTCCGATCTAAGTACATTTATGACACCTTTTGGGAGATTTAAGTTTAATCGTGTGCCATTTGGTATAAATAGTGCTCCCGAAATTTTTCAACATAAAATGGTACAAATCTTTGGGGATATACCAGGGGTCATGGTGTACTTTGATGATATTGGAATAGCTGCTGAAAGCTATGAAGAGCATGATAGGATATTGGTGACTGTGCTGGAAAGGGCTCGTAAAAACAATGTTCGATTTAATCCAAAAAAGATTCAATACCGACAAACAAAAGTAGTATTCATGGGAAACATAATATCAGAGGGAGAAATCACTCCGGATCTAAAATATTGTGAAGCTATAGCAAATTTCAAAACACCCAAAACCAAACAGGACGTTATGAGACTTTTGGGGTTACTCAAATATTTAGGCAAATATATTCCAAACCTATCGAGGCAAACCGCTGAACTGCGTAATTTAACCCGAAGTGATGTTGACTTTATGTGGACTGATAAACATTCTGAGGAACTGAAAACAATTCTTCAAACAATTAAGTCTGAGCCTGTGTTAGCAGTTTACGACCCCAAACAACCCGCGGTAGTGCAGACAGACGCGTCTAAGGATGGATTAGGCTGTGTTCTAATGCAAAATGGACACGAACACTTAGTAGCAACGAACAAAAATGGGCGCAGATTGAAAAGGAATTACTGGCCATAGTTTTCGCCTGTGAGCGCTTCTATTATTTTCTTTACGGGAGGGAGTTTACAGTGCAGAGTGATCATAAGCCCCTAGAGACGCTAATTAAGCGAGATAGCGATGATGTTTCCGCAAGATTGCAGCGAATGTTTCTGTCTCTCTTGAAATATCCCAAATTATAAATTAAATATGTACCAGGGAAACAGCTATTGGTTGCCGATTGCCTGTCCCGAGCTCAATCACCAGAAGTGTGTGAAAATAAAGAATTAGCAGTTGTCATTCATAGTTTAGTAAATTCTGCGTGTATATCTGAAGAAAATTCCAATTTATAGAAACGTCTTGAAGAATGATGAGGGGCTCATGAAAATCTGCAAGTTCGTTGAAACAAAGAACTGGCCAAGCTATCATCAACTCGATTCAGTCGGTCGCGAGTTTTACAAATACAAACATGAGATGCATTACGAAAGGGGATTGCTTTTTCGTGATCATCGATTGGTTATCCCACTAGAATTAACAAAAAAGATTTGCAATTGGCTTCACGGACCTCATTTAGGTATCGAAAAGACCCTTGCAAGAGCTCGCATGCATTACTACTGGCCAGGTATGAGTAAAGAAATCAAAGAAATAACTCAGAACTCAGTCATCTTCACTCAACCAACGCCATCTACTCAGCTCAGCTGTACGATGATGGTGTGGATCTTGCATAAATTGTTCGCGGGACACGGGTTGCCCGTACAGCTGAGCTGAGTAGATGGCGTTGGTTGAGTGAAGATGACGTCACAACTAATCTCTTTTTCCTTAATAATTCCTGTATCCTTCCGTTTCCAGGATGAACAAACGCCCTACAAAATGAACAAACGTCTGGCTTTCGATTGATACCAAACCTATACCTTTCCGACCCATATTTAAAAATGACTGGCTAAGTTCACACTCACAATTTTAAAGTTGCTATAATTAAATAATTAGAGAAGAACAAACGATATTAATTGGCGAACAATCAAAAACAAACGTAGCCGCTGTATAACAAACGGTTCACCGAGCAAAAGGACCTAATTTCAAAAAAATGACTGGCTAACTTCACACAGCCCTACACGACCGCTTATAAAGGACTCCTCCCCTACGATGAGACACTGCGTATCGTGTTCGACTTGTATGACTGCCTTTCCGAACGAATAGGGAAAAAGGTCAGCCATGTCGTGAGCTACCCATACATGACTCGGGAGCACGGGAGCGCCATCGCCCGAATGGTATTTGCACAGATCCATGCCATGGCGTATCAACTATACAAGGGGCCTTCCTGCGCTGCTCGGGTACGTGGTGTCGCAATCCACCAAAGATCTCTGTCCCACTACAAACAGCCTTCCTTGGCTGAGTGTCACAAGGACACAGACCCCCCTGCGGGGGGGTCAGCCTTTACAGTGTGAATACATATTTAGTCGGTTCAGGCTATCTGTTCATGCGGTACCGCAAAGCGAGAATATTCTGCCGGGACGGAGAATTTATTGCCGGGACGCGTATTTATGAAACCTTGTTCAGTTCATCGGGACGAAATCGATTAGCTTCTTAGTGCCAAAATTACCCAAAAACCTTATCGATTTCGTGCACTGATAGTGGACGAGCTCGCATAGGGTTTCGAGTATATTTTACGTCGAAAACAGCCAAAAACTCGTTCGAGCTGAACAAGGGTTTTGGCCGTTTTTGACGTAAAATGTATTGAAATCCTATGCGAGCTCGTCCACTTTCAGGGGATGAAATCGATAAGGTGTTTTGGTACTTAGCCACTAGAAAAGCTGATCGATTTCGTCATCTGCGTTGGGACGAACTGATCAAGGGTTCCTAAATACGCTGCCAGGATAGAAAAGATCAGTTTCAAAATTCGAATCATATTTTGCTATTATTGACAGCTGTAAATAATTTTGTCTGTGAGTCTGAACATATTTATTAATTAGGGGCGAAATTACACAAAATTCCTCATGAAGTTCATCCAAGTTGACCGTAGTTATGTTTAGACATCCGACTATCCTCTCCAGTTGCTCAAATTTCAGTTCGTGCTGCAAATTTAATCGTTGCAGACAGTACAGGTAAGTGTGTTCGGCAAAATCAAATCCTGATTCCAAATACTGCAACGCATTCATGTAAGTACTATGTTAACAGTGTTAACTTGATTGCGTCACTTTCGCATCCCGGCAAATTTCGAAGTATTTGCTTGACTTTAATGCAATAAAAAGTTGTCTCTAACCCTTTGATGGAGTTTTTTCCTTGAATCATCCATTGGTTGCCCCGTATTTTATTTTTTGGATTACGGGTTTTTCGACTTTCCGTACCCGAAAAACGGGGTAACCCGTAAAATACGGGAATACTAAGGATTGAAAACCTGTTAAATTTTATAAATATTTTGCAAAAGAGTGATTTGTACGAGGCGTCAAAGTTGAGCGTCGTCGATTCGGCAAAGCATTACCTTTCCTACTTAAAATAAGCATGACTTTCCAGGGTTAAAAAAAAAACATCATTGTATTTTCTAGTATATCGGGAACATTGCAGAAAATGTCTATCTTCTTCAGTATAATGTATTTATTAACCCTTGTGTTGCCACCCGGGTACCCGGGTACCCATCTTGATACGTTTTGCTAAATAATTTTTTTCCCAGGAAAGATTGTCTAAAACCTTCTCGAATCTCCATGATTTAATCGAATTTGTATCGAAATTTGCATTCTACGTATTTATAGAATTTTTTTAAGTTAAAAAATTTTGCATTTGAAAAAAATAACATGTATGAGCCACCCGGGTACCCGGGTACCCCGATATAAAAACAATGATTTTCGTATAGAATATCGTATACATATTTCGAGTATATCGTAAAAATGCGTCAACTTTTGTACCTCTAGCGTTTCTTTGATCGTTGCTGTTAGTAACCACTTCTATTACAGTAGGACCCCGATAATACGGACCCCGAAAATCCGAAAGTTCGATAATCCGGATTCGGTTTTGTGCCAAATTTTGTTTAAATTTTCATAAAATTCGACAATTTCATAAAGTTTACTCAAGGTAACTGCTATATATAAGCTTAAGATAGGCTAATTTCGAATAGGTACGTAATTATTATTTATCGTTAGAATTGTTATCTCTTTATGATTTGAGTATAAATACTGTCCACCAAGGTGTAAATTAGTGCATTTCGAAAATTCGGATCATTCGATAATCCGGATAGGGTCCGGTACCAAGCAATCCGGAATATCGGGGCTCTACTGTACTGGCCTCCCTTAGTACCTTTCGATTGTGGTTTTCGTTCCATGATTTCGCATGACTTGCTGGTTAGAAAATCACTCTCCTATCATTAGCATAGCTAATTCTTCCGAGAGCTGGTGTAGAAAAATTCTGCGCCCGTTGGTTTTTTTTTGCAAGCATATCATTGTTTTCATAGTAAGTAACGTACGTGGTACCGGTGATATGGTAATGGGAAGAATCACCGCTTTTTTCTTATTCGGAACATACGAACAGATGGTACCTCCTCGTCAAGTCCAAAAGCGTCGACAATAACGGTCAACAGTTCGTCAGTTTCATTTCTTGAGGAATGCATTTTTTTTCCAAAATACCGACGATAGTGAGATTCCGTGACAGAAATTTTCATTGCTACTCTCCTCCTCAGCGTTTCTTTTGTCGTCATCGTTTTCTTTTATTCGTCCCTCGAAACTCTCTCAGCAGTGACTGAATGCCTAGCTTCTTCACGCCAACGGCAATAATATAGTGCATGTTTTGGATACGGTAAGTTCTCTAAACAAAACTACAATCTATTCTTAACTTTCCTGGTAAAAATAGAAACAATTATTTTCAGCTACAATGGAGTTTTAGCAAGAGTTTCATAGGGGGGTACCCAGGTACCCGGGTGGCAGATAGTGTAAGTTTTTTTGGGTGGCAACACAAGGGTTAAAAAAAAAACCCAACCCAACATAATGTACATAATAAACAAAGATCAATTTCTTATTACTTTATTATCACTAATAAATGCAGGTGCTGTTTTCATTTCGCATTCGACCTGTCAGTGTGTATACCATAAGATCTAACTGAATCAAGCAAATCTATGCCATGGATCCTACATTATTTACACTACTAAAATCAAATTAATTTTTACTTTTTAAGGTCTTACTTATGAAAACAGAACAAATCACACTGAACCATTCATACGAATAAAAAATAAATAAACTAATTTAAATTAATCAAATCATATACAAAGTTGCAAAAACAACATTATAAGCTCTCCATTTACTCACGTATATCCAGAAAGTATATTAAGGAGTGTACTTTTACCGGCACCTGACGGACCAATAATTGCCGTTAAATCGCCCGCTTTGAATTTTCCGCATATTCCCTTTAAAATTGATTTGATTTCTGCAAAAAAAAGAAAAAAATATTTAGAAAATCAATATCAAAAGCTCATGTCATATGAAATACATTGTGAAGAACATAATTCATTTGTAAATAAATTAAGCGACAACAATGCTTGCTAATAGGTATCTCAATAGGTAAGATATTGCAGTCAGATAACTCTCAGACGCTGATATATTTGCACGATTTATGGTGGATACGGAAATCAAATTGTATCGACTTATATACGAGTAGCAAGCAAATTAATTTGCCAGGTGTTTCGATTTTTTGTTTTGATTTTGTAAATTTTCATCAACATTTTCCTTATTATCAGTGAGTTTATCGGTTTATCAAGTGATTTTACATTGATAATGATTTTCAAAATTTCCAGTGTACACCTAAAATTGTATAGCTAAATCAGCTCATTTTGCTATTATTGAATACGCCAGTGGCGTAGATAAAGTGGGGTGTCAAGGGGATTAATTCCCCTGTAAGCATATTTTTTTTGCCTCACAGAAACTTTTGCGTAAGTGACTAATCAATCAATCGAGTGTAAACTCTGGCAGATCGTTGAAATAAAAATGAAAACAACAAAATACAGGGTGTCCCGCAACCGGTGGTACATAGGATAATGGGAGATAGTACAGCTCATTTGAGGACAATAAATGTTCTACACGACCCCTCTATCTTTAACCGTTAGAAAGTTATAGCATTTTTTGATAAAAGTGTCAGAAACCCCGACTTGCCGAGCAAAATCACTATTTGCCACGCTCCCAAATATTGGATCCGAAATTTGACTTCACTTTCTGAAACTGCACAAAATTTTACATAAAATAACGGTTTTGCCAATTAAATTATTTAAAAACCTACCCAGATACAACCACTCAAACTTTAAAGAAATTTGGAAACTGATATTTTCTTGTAAATTCAAATTGCAAAATCGTAACGGTACTTTGAACTGACAAATGTGCAAAGTTTACAAAAGTTGCATCATTATGTCAGCTTTCGAACGACATATAAAAAATAGGGTCTTAAGGACTGAAAAATTGAAAATATTACGTGCAAAAGAAAAAAAAACGCGAAACTAAAGCAGAACAAATCTAATTAAAATACATACATACTACAATTATTATTAATGGTTTTCAAAAAATAGTGAAATTAAGGTGTCAACGAACTTTGCCTTGAAGATGTTTCATTCTGGAAAAATGTGAAAATGTACTTGTTGAGAAAACGGTAATATTAACGGTTAATCCTTGTTATTTTAAAGTCATTTGCTTCAGTTCGTTATTCCACCAGTTTAATTCAACTGATTAGCATTGATTATCACACAATTGATCTGTTGCTAGAACGTTAATATTAAAACAGGTATTATTATTAGTAGTATTTATTAAAATCGTTATTAGTGTGATGTTTTATTAGATGGCGACAAAATATTCGGATATCGAGTACGCTGATATGGTGTTGGTGTATGGTATAGCTGGATGTAACGGACGCGAAGCAGTTCGCGAGTATGGTCGTCGCTTCCCCCAAAGACAGGTTCCGGACAGCCGAACGTTTGTTAGGGCGTTTAACACACTGCGACAAACTGGTAGAACACCGAACCATTACACGTTAGAGCGAAGTCAACGTACTACGGCACGGCTGCAAGAAGAAATTCTTCGTCACTTCAGGACGAACTCGGATTCAAGCACGAGAAGGGCGGCTATTCAAATGGGTGTGCCTCGTATGACAATTCACCGAACACTACAAGAGGATAGTCAATATCCATATCATTTAACGGAAGTGCAAGATCTACTGCCTTCCGACTTTGAAAGAAGAAGGACTTTCTGTAGTTGGTTCATACAAAGATTGGCAGCGGATCGGCACTTCCAAAGAAAAATAATATGGACAGATGAGGCTACTTTTACTTTGTTTAAACTTTGTTGCTTTGTTTAAACCCGTTCTCTGACACATAGTTCAGAAACGCGGCCGTATCGAATCGGTGGCTAGCCATTGCCTAGCCCCATTTAAAAATGATTCGATACCAGGGTGTATTTCGTGTCCTATATAAGAGGATCGTACACCTTTGCCTGGTTGAGTCCGGTAATGCCTCTCCTGGTATTACATGACGCGCTGCATACGTAGAGGCATCTGATGAGAATTGCAGCGCGCCATGTAATACTAGTTCGAAACCGGCTCGAAATGCACTCTGTGTGCCGCAACTCGCTGGAGTATGCATACTATTGTGCTGTCCCACTATGGGCAAACTGGACGGTGGATAACTCAAATCATTTTTTGAGCATGCAACATCAACCGTCCAACAACAATGTTTTTGTTGCTTTGTTTATATATCCGGTGTTTGTTTCCTGTTTCAAGGATCCGCAACGGAATAAATCGAGCTTAAATGGAAAATGATCGTGTTTTCCGTGTATCTTTCCAAAGCCATAGCTACGAGAATAATTCAAGTTGCCACTACTTTTCTCACTTTTCAGAATCTATAATAGCAGAAGATTCTACGATTAAATTTCCTTGAAACATGAAACAAACACCACATATGTAATGTACTCGGCGCGGCGTCCCCTTTGATGTGATATCCCGCATGCCGACCTGCGGTCATAGATTAAAGAGTATCCTTTCCGAACAAAATTTTTTTTTTAGCAAAATGAGTTTTAGATTCCTGGGAACCCACTGATTCAAAAACAACACAAAATAGCTTTACTCTCTTTTTTTCTATTTGAAATGCTAATATGACCGGACTAATAAGTTTTATATTCTGGCTTGAAACGCCAGCCAATACATAGCACACCGTGTAAAATTTTGTATAATTCTTTCTATGCGCTCGACATGAAGCTTAAACAACGGATTCCACCCAATAGAACAAACGAAAGCTGCATACAATGTTTTTAAAGTAAAAGGATCATTGGACTCACGCGCGTTACGTTTAACAAATCCTAACATACTATTCGGTTTTGAAATAATGTAATCAATATGTTGTCGAAATAAAAGCTTTTCGTCGAAAATTACCACATCAAGATCTGATATTTCAGTAACCCTTTCAAAAACACTACCTGTTAAGGAGTACTCAAAGAAGAGCGGAAATTTGAATACGCTAAGTACTTTACATTTACTAACATTTAAATTATTATCGCGGCACCAACATTGCAACTTTTCTAAATCGGATTGCAACTTATAGTGTAGTTCCTAGGTGATTTCAGATTGCAAAGTGTGGTGGTGAAATTTTTTTGTTGTTTCAAAACTACGACAAATCTTAAAATTTTCGGAGTGTTTCCATTCTTTTGTTCATAACTCCGAAAGTGTACATTTCTCCGAAAACCTGTCCATGAAAAGATTAGAGAAAACATAATTGCGGGTCCAACGCGCCATTAATCATTAAAATGTATTAAGCGGTATTGCTATACAATTGAAAGTAATTTTTTTGGCGTTTTTTGCCATTTTTACCCTTTTATGCAATGAAATTTTGGTGGGAAGTAACGGATTCAGGTTTTGCACCCCAAAATACATAATGTACAAGAAAAATGCAACTTTTGCGACCAAAAATGAAAAACCGTTCAATCTCAAAATTTTATTATGAATAAAATTGGAACTATGTTAAAAATGGCAAATTTAAATTATCAATTGTAGTAATACTGCTCAACGGGTTTATAATATTTATGTCTCTTTGGACGCGCAATTATGTGCTCTATAAAATATTCATGGAGAGTTTTTCCCAGAAATAAATAGTTTCAGAGTTAGGGGCCAAATAAGGAAAAAAACAGAAAAAATTTTAGGTTTTTTTTCGATTTTGACCCTAGTCCGCAACAAAATATTGGTGGGAAGCTCCGGATTCGTGCTCAGCACCCAAAAAAACATAAGAAACACCACATTTTGCAATCTGATGTACTAGGTTTATCACGTAGTAACTATACACTATTAATACAATCATCTATGTTGCGTAGTCTCATAGCGATTTCCTTATCATCGGCATACTGCCATACACACACGAATTTAAAATTTTGGATGATATCATTTACGAAAACTAAAAAGAAAAGTGGTCCTAAATGACTTCCTTGCGGAACTCAACAGCCATTTAACTTCACCAACTGGGTCCCATTCGTTAAATAAGATCGTACATTTTCAGAAATCTCAAGAGCGCTCCAAAGGTCCTCCTGAGCTCTCCGAGCGTCCATAATGCATTCTGGCTTTCATTGATGTTAGCATTTATTTCTGATGAAACAGTGTCTGGCACTTCTTAACTGAACTGAAAAATCTAGCAAATCTATCACAAACAGATTGAACATCGTTGTAAAAATTGCCATTGAATTCTAAATTTTTTGGGATTTCTGTATTCTTACGCTTGCTGTTTATAAGATTCCAAAATGTCATAATGTCATTCTTTATATTATTTTTCAGCTCTCGCAATATACTGTTCATAGTACATAACTATAACTACAAATTGTAGAAATTTTCAAATTAAATGGCTACGTTTCGTAAAAATATTTGCCAGAACGCCGTCCCTATAGGGTGAAGTTGAACATTTTTCCTATGCAAACATTGGCATATGACATACTCTAAAGTCTAAAGCAATGTTTCCCAATAGGTGGTCCGCCAGAGACCCGTAAGCGTCTTCAAAATGCTTGATATACTCCGGGGCTCCTTCTTCCTAAAAAATTCGGTTTCAAATTTTTCCTCGAAGAGTATTTTACTTTTTATAATGTATCCAAAAAATCTAAAAACCATCCTATTATTGACCAATCACAATCTGCTATGATATAAATTTCAATGCTGCAAAATTCAATAAATTTTGCACAAAATCTTGTAGGTCGAAGGAATTATTATTGTACAAAAAAAGCAATCAAATTGTTATGAAAAATTTTAAGATAAATTGAGGAAATTTTTGTTAAAAATTTTCCTATTGTTTGTAGCTTATCATCATACATAAATGTACGTACATGTTTCAACACTGAAAAAAAAAATCATTTGCTTAAAACAAGAAAAAATACAATAAAAAAACAGCCAAGAAATAATTTTCCCTGATTTAAGATGTATTTTCTTGTTCCAAGAAAAGTTTTTCTGATTTAAGATGTATTTTCTTGTTTCAAGAAAAGTCTTAGCTTAACATAAATAAATAAGCATTATTTTAAGTAGAACAAGGAAATACATCTTAAATCAGGTAAAATTATTCCTTGGCTGTTTTTTGTTGTGTTTCTTTCTTGTTTTTAGCAATTTTTTTTTTCAGTGTAAAGGTACGTTGTGCTAGACGCGGCCGCACGACTGCGACTCGCTCATTCCATATAAAAACTCGTTTTTAAAATGAGAGAGAAACGAGTTTTTATATGGAATGAGCGAGTCGCAGTCGTGCGGCCGCGTGTAGCACAACGTACCTTAATGACGACTGAATAAAGTCATTGTCAGCAGATAGGTTTAAAAGTGGCGCTTCGTGATTATGTAAAAAATGGAAGTTTGTGTATTCACGTGTATTTGTCGAGGGCTGTTGTACTGATAACGATATGACAAACACCTATAAGTTCGTATTTTTAAACTTTTTTATTTTGGAACCGGAACCGGCCCAAATAGCCGGTTCCTCTGAAAACCGGACCCGATACAACCGGTTCCAAAAATACTCTACTATTTATGTATTACAAAATCCCTTTAGGCGGACACTGCAATTAGTCGTATGTCAAAAAAAACACAAAAAGCTATCTACGCCACTGCCGTGATCGAATTAAGTTAGTCTGAGATCCAGCCAAAGGAATTTTTCCTTCCAGGAAATGACTAAAATTTATATAGGGTGTTTTTTTAGCTTGTGGTTTTTAATCTGGCATAACTTTTTTTGGAGTTCGTTTTTTTTGACAGCTGTCACTTGATTTATGCTCAGTTTAGTTTGCAATTTCATAATAAATAGACCTGCGCCGGAACAACGTTTGCAAATCGTGCCCAAAACGAGATGACCACCGATCCCCATTTTCACAAGAAAATTTTGTTTAGCGATGAAGCTCACTTTTGGTCTAATGGGTATGTTAATAAACAAAATTGTCGCGCTTGGAGTGATGATAATCCAGCCATTGTTGAGACGCCGTTACATCCTCAAAAAGTCACTGTTTGGTGTGCTCTATGGGCAGAGGGGATCATTGGTCCATATTTCTTCAAAAATTAAGCCGGTCATAATGTTACAGTCAATGGGGAACGCTATAGAGCCATGGTTAATGACTTTTTCGTGCCTGATTTGGAGGATGTTGATGTGGATGACCATTGGTTCCAACAAAACCGCGCTGCATGCCATACAGCCAATGAAACAATCAATTTATTGAAGGAAACTTTTGGTGAGCGCATTATCTCGCGTCGTGGGCCTGTGACATGCTCTCCAAGATCGTGCGATTTAACACCGCTGGACTACACTTACGGTCAAAGGTATCGACTCAACCTAAAAGCGCGTGTATTTGTACGTGTTTTTCGAAAAGTATAGCAGTTATCCATAAAAATCGTATGTCATTGAAAAGCTTAAGGCCTCAGCTTTACGTTGGTACCATTTTAACCAATATTTGGTGAGCACTTTTAAAATTGATGCTCTTTGAACGAAAACGTAGCGAAAATGAGCAAATATGAAAATGGATTTTGGTTAGGTTTTTTGCAAATTAAACTAAAACTGTTGGAAAATAAGTTAAGTATTTATTATTTTAGTATTTGATATTTCCTCCTCTTGCTCTAATGACAGCTTCCAGTCGATTCTGCATTGATTTGATCAAGTTGCTGATGGTATCTTGAGGAATACCGTTCCACTCCTCTAATAGGGCTGCCTTCAATTCTTCAGTGGACGAAGGGACTGGATTTCTGGCTCGGACTCTTCTCTTGAGTTCGTCCCATAAGTGTTCAATGGGATTGATGTCGGGACTGCGCGCAGGCCAGTTAAGTGACGACATATTGGCTTCATTCAAGAACTGCCGAGTGAGGCGCGACGCATGACACCGGGCATTGTCGTGCATCAAAGTAAAGTTCTCGCCGATAAATGGTGCATAGGGCACAACGTGGACACGGAGAACATCGGTAACGTATCGCTCAGCTGTCAGCCCTCCTCCTCGGCCTCCTGCGGGCACGAATACGAGATCCGTTTTTCCCTCCAATGAAATGCCAGCCCACATCATACAGGAACCGCCGCCGTATGCAACCGTTTCAGTGAAACAGCACTGCGCAAATCGCTCAGTTGGACGCCTGTAGACTCGACATCTTCTGTTACTGCCATGCAGACACATTCTCGACTCGTCAGTGAACAATACTGAGCTCCATTCCGTATCGCTCCAAGTAAGATGATTACGAGCAAATAAGAGGCGCGCTTGTCGGTGTCGTGCAGTCAATTTGGGGCCCCTGGCAGGCCGTCTTGGAGTTATATTCGCTTCCCTTAATCGTCTCCTTACCGTGCGGTCACTGACAGCTACTCCGCGAACACGCCTCAGGTTCCGCTGCGCAGCAACACCCGTGAGGAAACGATTTCGTAACGTACTTGTTACAATGAAACGGTCGTCTCTCTCTGAAGTGGATCGAGGGCGGCCCGTTCTTGGTCTCGAATTAAAGCTACCAGTCTCTCGAAATCTCCTGCTAACTCTCGAGACAGCAGACTGACTCATTCCAAGACGGCGAGCGACGGTTCGCTGACTATGATTCTCCGACAATAGGGCTACAACTTGTGCCGCCTGATCTGGCGTCGTATCCATTGATGAGAAAACAGTGCTTGAAATTACTTCAGAGGTAAGTTACCTAACTTTCCTGATGCAACTGATAATGAGAAACCGATTACGGGCGCCTTTATAGGGGCAGTTTACCTGACCTGACCTTTACCTGAAACTTAAATTTTTCTGGGTTTTTTGTTACAATAATTGTGTGTGTGTGGTAATAATTTAAAAAGTGCAAAGCAAATGTTGATAAAAAGGGTACCAACAGGTAGCTAAGGTTTCGAACTTTTAAACGACATACGACTTTTATGAATAACTATCATTCTTTCCAAAAAACACGTACAAATAAACGCGCTATTAGGTTGAGTCGATACTTTTGACCGTAAGTGTATTTTTTATGAGTTTATGTGAAGTCGCTTTTCTATGCAGATAAGCCCGAAACGATTGAGGCCTTGGAATAGAATATTCGGGGCGTTATTGCTGACATACGACCCTAATTGCTGCAAAAAGTGGTCGAAAATCGGGCCTCTCGGCTGGAATTTATTCGAGCCAGCCGGGGTGACAACTTGCCCGAAATCATTTTAAAAACATAATTGCAAACCCTTATCTATATAATAATAATAAAGCTAAATTCTTGGCCATATCCATAAATTATATGCGTTTTATTTCTTCTTGAAAACCACAAGTCTAAAAAAAAACACTTTTTGATGCCACAATAGCCACATATTTTTGTTTTGTACGACCCGATCAGTTGATCTTCCACCTTTCCTACGACTAAGCCGATATAGATAGATTGAATTGGGTCGAACCAGGGCCGGATTTCCCATATGGGCAACCCGGGCAGCTGCCCGGGGCGGCATATTTTTTAAACTTTTTTTCTCACGCAAATATTAGCATTCACAACTCGAACGAAAGTGGAGAATTGGAGATATCACAGTTGGCAGTGAAAATTTTATTTGCCTCTTTTCTTTCTATACTACTTTGTCTTATCTTATGATGACATATCCTGCATCAACAATTTCTGCATCGTGCGTATTCTGCTAACTGTCGGTGATTCGACCCTAAAATCAGCTCTTATAAATCCAAGCAATTTAATATTTGATTCTTCCTATTCATCGCTCGCACGAAAATAAATGCAAAGACATTATATATTCGCACGAAAATATATGATTCGAGCATAGGGTTTTGTCCATAAAACTGAATACCTAGATACCTTTTCTTAAATAAATTTTGATTACATAAATAGGCACTCGCGGCCTGGTTGATATTGTAAAAAAAAGTGCAACTGCAACTGAAGTGAGTACCATCAAGCGAATTGCATTTCACGATCATCAAAATTTTGAGAATTTATTCATGGATTTCACGTGAACTTATGATGTTATTACATCTTTTATATATAGACTTGCGCGAATCAACGAATTGATAACTATACTCAAAAGATAAAATTCCACAGAAAAATTAGCGCCCAATCAATTTTGTTGAATAACATGAATGGGTGCTTAAATTTTTTTTAAGGTTATCGGCCCAAACACCGAAAAAAACTCTCAAAATTGGACCCTAGGTTTATTGTAATAGACAAAGAAATGCGTAAAATGCTATTAGATTGATTATTCCATAGCCTCAAATAAGATCAAAGTGTCCTTTACGTAAAATTTGAGTTTCTGGGGAAAAACACAGAACACGAAAGCTCCTTTTTTTGTGGTATAAACTTCTACCGGGAAATATGACGCCAATGGCTAATTTTATTTATTGGGGCTATTCATTCATGATTTCCAAAACGATGCACAATGAAAAAACCACATTCGAAAGTAAAAAGAACTTTAGAACTCATTCTGAAAGCATTCTGAGGGAAATGTGCAACCAATCGAATCAATAAAGTTTTCACGAATCCCTCCCCTGGCTACGTCCCTGGAGCCAACATATTTTGAAAAAAAAAACGAGACAGAGGCTAATTTCGGGCCCGGTCGAAATTTGGATACCCTTCACTTTCTTTCGGGCTAATAGTTTTCCTATTCCGTCCAAATCAATTTATATAACTTGATTTTGAATCTAAGAAATTTGTTTTTAAATACATTTTTTGGTTTCAATAGAAGCACATTTACACGTAAAGTTTGATTGGAAATTGTGCAGAAAGAAAACGGTTTTCCTTGAATCGAATTTGGGGGCTGGGATTGAATGTAACTCCACCAAATTGGGGGCTGGGTTTATATGGGAGACCGATGGCGCCATGCCATCCATTTTTACATATAATTTGTGGCATCAATGGAAATATATATGAATATATGTGTGAAGTAGATTGGAATTTTTGCACAAACAAAAACGTTTTTCTAAGAAGAACTTAATTTTTAATTTGGGGTGTGGTTTGTATTTGTATAAAAGCCCTATAACCCAATGGTCTGATTCCATCCATTTTTACATACGTTTTGTGGCGTCAATATCTTCAATGTCTAAAGTTTGGTTGAAATCGCTGCACAAATAAAAAGTTTTTCTTAAGCCGGTCCCACACCGACCGTGCTGCTGCACGATTTTTCGTATCAATCGTTTGTGCGGTGTTTGCCACACTCCGGTCGGTTTGGGGCCGGGTTTAGAGGAACTTAATTTGGGGGGTTTAGTTTGTGTGGCAGACCGATGACCCCATGGCCTGATTCCATATTTTTTACGCATGTTTTGTTGCATCAATAGAAACACGTTTGTGTGAAGTTTGGTTGAAATTGGTACACAAGTAAAAAAGTTTTTCTTAGAAGAACCTAATAGGGGGAGGGGGGGTTGTGTTTGTATGACAGCCCTCATTGTCCGATTTCAGCGATACAAACATATGGTCAGAGATGCCTCCTTCAATGGGTGAGGTTACAAAACGAAACAGTTGCGTATGTTCCGCAAACGTGTGTGCCGTTCTAGTTGCCATATTTTACGGATCAGAAAAACTCCGGTTCTTTTCGTTTGCAAGGCAAATTAACCAAAAGAACCGGAGATTATTTGTGATCCGCAAAATGGCAGTTAGGGGATCAGAACGTCAAACATGTTTGCGGAACATATGCAATTGTTTTGTTTCGTAACTTCAACGAATGCGTAACAAAATTCTTGACAAAGTTAATATACCCTTTTCGCTTAGAAGCGAAGGGTATGAAAATATAAAATTTGCATAATCATATACACCGGCTAACGTTTTACCTACAATGAGTAAGTACTATTACCACTCATCATCATCAATGTGGCACGATAGCCCGACGTCGGGCTATTACTACTACTACTATACTATTGTACTGTTTCAAGGTCGCCACTGGTTAGGCGAAGGGCGGCAATATATCTACTGCCCAGGGGCGCCATAGAGGCTAAATCCGGTCCTGGGTCGAACTTAAATCCGTAATGAGAATGACACACAAAAAATGCAACATCAGTGCAATATGTATAGTCTGGATATTTTCAAACTAATTGTAACTTAATACAATTTTTCAATGCCACAAGCGTAGTTTTATTATCGTGTGCCCTTAAAAGTTCCGTTAGCTGATAAATATTACAATTTTCTTCCTGTTTATTTTATCTGGAGAATATAGGTCGAGATTATTGTTACTGAGTCTTGTATTTATTATTCAATGTGGTAAAAAATAATTGGCTTGTTTATAAAGCTTTGTTTTCGGTGGGATCTAAGCCAGTCAAATTGAACAAAAAATATATTGCGTATATACCAAATATTCTAATGTTCTAAAAATTTATCCCACGCACATGTGAGAAACAAATGGCGAATGCTTATTAAAAAATAATAATCTCCCTAAGAACAAATAGTAAACAGAATGTAACTAATGATTTTCGCCGACTAACCTTTGACTCATCCATATCGTTATCATATTTTATTTCGATTAACTTTTTTTTTTGATTTGCAACAAAGTATGTAAGTTCTTATCGAAAAAAAAAGAAAAATATGTATTTCAATTGAGGCAGTAAATCTTTTCAATAATAATTTTGTCTTGAAATGTCTGAATATTGTTGACTTCACGCTGTGTCACTTGTGAATAGCGGGTTAACTGCAAATTATGACATTTTGGGAAATCGAAGTTGAATGTTTGCACTGTTTTCCAAAATCGACAAATAGGTAAAGAGCCAATTCTTGGTAATGGAAAAGTTGGAAATTTTGTGGGCTTCACGATAGCTAATTATTATTTTCAAAATATGATTTTATACCCCCTTAAAATGGTCTTTTATCAAATATGAAACATATCGAAAAATGTCCTATAAATTGCTGTGCGGAATTAGTTTGAGCAAAATGGTGAATATATGCATTGCATTTGTGTAATTTCAGATGAAATGAAAAAAGAAAATTATTCAAAATAACGGTATATGTATATCGTAAATTTTTTTAAGTGGTGTCATTTTGGTCATTTTCTAGACTGTAGTTTTTACGTAAATAGAGTTTTGGAATATAACTCAGATTTGATACATTGTGCATGTTAATACATTTCACTATTCTTTGTGATGAAATGGTATTTGTGAAACTTAAGATAATGGGAAATTATGACTTTCGTTTAACGTCACGTGAATTTAAAAAAACACATTTCGAAATAAATTTTTATAGTTATGATGGGTTATTTGAGGAGTTCCGTAAAATTATCAGAAATCTCTACAAAATATGATTTATTCAAAGATATAATTTTAGGTGAATTAGCAATAAATAGATGAAAATTATAACTATTTTCAGCAGCTTGAAATCCCCTTTTTCATTAGATTTAATTTACTTTAGCTGCTGAAATTAAATCTCCAGAAGTAAACTGAATCTTTGAACAGTTTACTAATATTTATTTTATTTGTTCAAGAATAAAACAATAAAAATATTTAATCAATACTTATGTGTTATTTTCCGAAAGAAATCATGTACCAAATTTTGAATCTGTTTTTATATCAACACATCAATAAAATCTTTTGCATTAAAGATAAAGAACCGCTTAAGGGTTAATTTGCAACAGTTTCCAAGATTCCAGCCTGAGATTCAGTCCGCAAGTCGTGTGGAAACATAGAAACCATATCCCCAAAAGTTCATACGATAATTTTTAAGGAACAAATTTTTTATGATCTAATCTTAACCTACTTAACTTTACACATCCCTAGCAAGACGAAAACCCCTTTCTGTAAACATATGATATCAAAAGACTAGGTAATAGAATCGCTATAGAAGTCGGAAGTATTTTTTAAGTGGATTTAGGATTGAAATGAGCCTTAACACAATTATGTGCTAAAGAAATTTATGTTACAACGTCAATTACGAAAACGAATGAAAATGGAAGACTGTGTCATAGTCCTCACATTCACGGTGAATCCGTGGATTCGAGTTTATTTTAATGGATTTTCATACCGTAAAAAGCTAAATCCGTCTGTGGATGAGCTTATTTGGCAGAGCGAAAATTTATTAAAATGGACTCAAATCCACGGATTGGATTCAGCCATAGGGTTTTTTATAAAATTATCATAATTGGCGTAAATATGTTTCTACCAAAAAACTTAACTTAAGTAACTAACGTTTGTAATTGAAACACCATGTCATAGAAATTTAGAAGCCTAAGTTTAAACTATTCACGTGTGAGGAAAATGTTAGGTTCGGTCAACGGCCTTTTATCCTTAGATGTGTTACAACTCATAAATAAAATTCATTTATCAATAATTTCAGTAAATAATACCTTATAACCTGAATGAACTTTCAGTAAAAAAATGCAAACACCATCGTAATTTCAACGAAAACTAATCGGCCTAGCAGAGATTCTAGGCCGTACACACACACGGCGAATCCTAGGATTTTATGAGTTGTTTTCTCAATTTAAATTAGGGTAGTTGTTGATTTTGTTTGTTTATTGTTGGGAGATTTGTATATTATGTTGCATTCCGCAATTCCGAAATAGTATTTACCATGGATCTTTATATCGAACCTATTACAGTTTTTAAGTTAATCATTGACTTTTAAAGCATTCAACAAATGTCACAGAATGTATTGTATATTTAAAAAAAAAATATTCGTTTTGTCCGAAAAAAATATTGTTGTTTATACGATATATAGTGCAGTGTGTAGTGATTTCAGATTGCAAAATGTGGTGGAGAAATTTTTTTTCTCATTTCTTATGTTTTTTCGGGTGCTGAGCTTGAATCCGGAACTTCCCACCAAAATTTCGTTGCGAAACAGGGCCAAAACCGCAAAAAACCTCAAAATTTTCGGATTTGTTCCTTTTTCTGGCTTATAACTCCGAAACTGTACATTTCTGCGAAAACCTGTCCATGAACATTTCAAAGAAAACGCGACAGGAATCGTTAAAATGCGATTAGCGGTAACGCTACAATTGATACGTCATTTTTTTGGCGTTTTTTGCGATTTTGACCCTGTTTCGCAACGAATTTTTGGTGGAAAGCTACAGGTTCGAACTCGGCACCCCAAAATATATAAAAAACGAAAAAAATGCAACTTTTCCGGCCAAAAATGAAAAACCGTCTAATCTCAAAATTTAATACATTCGATTTTGACCCTGTTCCGCAACGAAATCTTGGTGGGAAGCTCCGGATTCGTGATCAGCACCCCGAAAAACATAAGAAACAAAAAAAAAATATTTCTCCACCACATTTTGCAATCTGATGTACTAGGCTTATCACCTGCATACTACACTAATAGTGAAAACAAAGCTAAAGAAAAGTATCAAAATTCCTGTCCATGCCGAAAATGTTATATCCAATTCTTCAGAACGAACATTTTCCTGATGACTTTCTGACGTAATCTTTTGATTTTATGCCTACAACAACTGTAGTTTGAAACGTTGACCTCGAGTCTAGCGGTTCGCTCGGTTAGCGTATTACTCTCCACAGCTTGGTTACGACAACTAAGTAGATTCAAAAAATTACACTGAGAAAAATAAGCGTGCATTTATATCAGAAACTGCACATTCAAGTTAAACGAATTGTACGTTGAAAATTGAATTGAATTTAACGACTTAACCGCTGGAATTAAAGAAATTCCACTAAAAACAAAAGAGCAGCTCTAATTCTACCGGATACCATTAAATCAAACAACTTACATATTAAATTAAAACAATAGGATTTATGGCCAAACGCAAATCAATACGATTTAAATACACTTTCTTTTGAAACAATTTGTTATTTTAATTATTTATTAAAGAAGAATAAAACAAGACTAGTTTTATACACCACTTAATTGAAAGTACATACTAGCAACTAAGGCCTTAGGCTTAAATTAAAGCTAAACAAAAACCATTTGTTGTTTCATATTAACAGAGAAGGTATTTTTTATGTGTATTCATTTGTTTTGATCGCCTCCAGTTGAGATAAGACGCAGTTTCAGATGTTCCAATTGTATTATGCTCGGTGGCAATGCTTGCAATTTAGACACGATATCGAATCTCGGCGCAAAATAAAGATGTTCGGATAAGTAATATACAGATCATGATGGCATCGAACCCATCATATCAGGGGGTTACCGATTACGATTAAAAAAAAGTTATTTACAAAATGGAAACGTACGTATTTTTTTAAATACTCAAAACAACAAAATTTATGCATGTACATATGTATTATAAACCGATGCACTATTAAAAATTACCCAATGCGTTTAAATCAACTGCCAATTCCCACCCTCGCATTAAAAGACTTGCGCTCCAATTGACTGAATTTTTATCCATGCATATTCAAATAATTTTCTACAATCCACAACACATCCATAACCATAATACATCTTAAAACAAACTGGATGCAAGATACAAGGCGCAATATGCATTGGGGTAGGCCAAGATTGCTCGAGTCTCTGAAACGTACCAAAACCCACCAACAGCCAAGTTGCAATAATGATTGTTTTGTAGCATATACAATTAAAGCTTGCTTAGTGCAAACAAACAAAACAAAACAAAAACTCATAGGCTGATTTCAAATTGTAAGAAAACGACCGGATGGGTAAACTTGGACGACAAGAACCATCGTATGATCATTTCACACTATCCGATCAAAACACAGATCGGCGAACAATAATCACACAGCAAATATGTATAAATGTTGCCATGCACGCTCCAAAGTTAGTGTACAATGAAGTGACGAGTCAACAAGATTAAAATGCAAGCAAAACACGCGCTAATTGTCTTTGCAGAACGCTTGAACTATTGGTAGATGCAATCGTCTTATCGATCGTACGAAAGATCTTACGAAAGAAAAACAATCGTGTCACGATTGCATCTACCGATAGTTCAGGTGTTCTGCGACGACAATTAGCGAGTGTTTTACTTGCATTTTAATCTTGTCGACTCGTCATTTCATTGTACACTAACTTTGGAGCGTGCATGGCAACATTTATACATACTTGCTGTGTGATTATTGTTCGCCGGTCCGTGTTTTGATCGGATAGTGTGTTTTGATCGGATAGTGTCTTACAATGTGAATTCACCCTATGGGTGAATTCACATTGTAAGAAGTAACCGGACGGGTAAACTTGCAAGACAAGAACCATCGTTCTTACAATCTGAAATGAACAATGCTCGTCTGCTGGCCACTACAAAAGCTCTCGCCGTCCGTTTGTTTGTGCTAATAAACGGACGGCCAGAGCTTTTGTAGTGGCCAGCAGACAAGCATTGTGCATTTCAGATTGTAAGAACGATGGTTCTTGTCTTGCAAGTTTACCCGTCCGGTTTCGTCTTACAATTTGAATTCATCCATACGATTCATCATCATATTCATGCAGCGTTGTTGATGACGGTGTTGCTGGTTGTTGTTGTATTAATATGTACATACTATTGCCGTCAGTCAATCTGCAGATTAATGAACTACTCATGTATGTATGTACTGGCGAAATCTAGATATATGCAAATAGCTGTGTTGTTGATGGGTACGTACGTTATTGTACTAATAACGACCTTCAAACCAATTAGTTCAACGCGGACGAATAATGGAATATGTAATCTCTAAGTCTCTTCATGAATTTGCAAAATAGGATCTTTTCCACAGAAATAAATTGTTGCTAGAAAATTAATCTGTTGTGAAACTAGATCAATTTTCTTGCTTGTTGTATCATTGTAAATAAATCTATTGAACTGCAACTCATAATTTTTGTTATCCTTTCTATATTCTATCCCTATGAATCATACGGCAGTAGGTATGATTATGATTATTATAAATTTATCGTCACTATTTTCGATATTATGTACGTAACAGCAATTATCTAACCCTAATATACACTCAATTGACAATATTATCTCTGTATTGGCAATAAATTTATGTTAGTCACTTGGAAAAGGTATTTCCTTATCATCACAACTGCAAGCCAGCTATTCATTGATGTGATAAGTAGTAGTAGATATGCATTAGATGTGACTAAGTTGCAACATCAACATTTTTACAAGATAAATTTATCTACTTTTGCACCTGTTCAATCACTTACAATAAATTCCATGTCTAAGGAGTAAAGTGAGTAAAGGCTTTTATTGCAATGCTGAACAGCTTTTAGGTAAAGTGTAATACACTTGACTCGTTCAAAAATAAATAATTATCCGATAGCACGCCCGCCTGATTTATTTTGTTTTATTATTCTGATCTATGTATGACTTAGAGTCGCCATACACTATACAATTTATCGTACAATTTAAAATAACAGTCTACAGGAAACAACACAACACTGCGAAAATACATATGTACATAATATATTTTGTGGCGATGGAAAATGGATATCCATCGCTACTATCGATGAAGAATGACCGCTACAGCCACAATATGAAGAATGACCACCGGTTTATATGAAAACGAGACCGAGGCTAATTTCGGACTCGGCCGAAATTTGGATACCCTTCGCTCCCCTCGGACTAAAAGTTTTTTCGGGCGTACCTATGACTTGTGTTCAGTATTCCCCGCATCCATGCTTTTCCTTGAATTTTCACGTACGTTCCGTGGCGAAGATTTATTGGGGGAAGCGGGACACGTGGGTTTTTCAGAAGAACCAAAAAGGGGGGGGGGGTGTACGGCAGCCTATGAAGGCATGGCATTTCCATCAATTTTTACGTATGTTTGTGGCATCAAATAAATCACATTTCTATGAGATTTGGTTTAAATTGGTGGACAAATAAAAACGTTTTTCTTCGAAGAACCTAATTTGGGGGTTGGGTTTATATGCCAGCCCCATGACCCCATGGTCCGATTTCATTTATTTTCACGTTTGTTATGTGGCATCAATAGAAATATAATTTTCTGAGGTTTGATTGAAATTGGTGTGCAAATAAAAACGTGTTTCGTAGAAAAATTTGATTTGGGGGGCTAGGTTTGTATGGTAGCCCCATGACTACATGGTCCGACTCCATCTTTTTATACATATGTTTTGTGTCATATATAGAAATACATTTGTGTGAAGTTTGGTTGAAATTGGTGTATAAATAGGTTTGTATGACAGCCCCATGACCCCATGTTCCGATTTGGTCCATTTTGACATATGTTTTGTGGTATCACTAGAAACACATTTGTGCGAAATTTGATTGAAATCGATGAGCAAATAAAAAGTTTTTCTTTGAAGAACCTAATTTGGAGGACTTGGTTTGTATGGCAGCCCCACGACCCCATTGTCCGATTTGGTCGATTCTTACATATGTTATGTGTTACCAATTAAAACACATTTGTGTGAAATTTGATTGGAATTGCTCCATAAATAAAAAAGTTTTTCGAAGAAGAACCTAATTTGGGGGGATAGGTTTGTATGGCAGCCCCACGACCCCCTTGTCGGATTTTAGCGATTCAAACATACAAACTGTCTGCAACAAAAAGAAGCATGTTTGCAAAATTTCAGCTGCATAGCTTCTAAACTGGCCGAGCAAAACGCGTCGCAACAGACGGACAGACGGACATCGTCCAATCCACTCAGCTCGTCACGCTGATCATATACATATTTTATATGGTTGGAGATGCTTCCTTCAATGCGTTACAAACTTCATGACAAAGTTAATATACCCTTTTCGCTATAATAAGCGAAGGATATAAAAATTAGCAACTGAAAACACAGGATTGTCAATCAATTATATGACAGATTGTAGGACAAATTGCATGGCAATATGTTCCACACGTCCAGTCAAAAAATTCGATTGAATCGTCACATAAATAATCCAATTAAGCTCACGATTAAAAAGATTGTACAATTGTTTGGACAGTGCATGTCGACGCTTAGCAAAATGTTTCCTATAAAGATACCAGAGAGTTTAGTGGTTGCTGATAGATTTTGTTAATAAATAAAAATATATTCAATATGTATGTAATTCAAAAACACACCTACACCTTTTTTTCTATTTTTCGAAGTTCTTTTTTTTTTTAGTTTAATTTGACATTTTGAAAAAAAAATCTTATAAAAACGGCAGCCAGAATCCATTTCATAATTTCTTCTTTTTAGGAGTTTGAATTGAAAAATTTAATTCCTGGCGAATATTGGCCTTACATTGGTCTTACCTTGTTTCATTCTAATTTTCGGTAATGGGTATAATAATCTACTAAAAAAGATCCAGTTATTTTTTTATATCAGCTTAAATGTATTTTCATGTTATTTAATTCGCCCGTGGCCAGGGGTGTACACAGAAATATATTTCGAAAGTGATTTTACGAATGAGATTGATGCTTGCCTTAAAGCCCGAATGTTTCCCTACTTTCAACAGATCCTACAAAACATTTTTATTAACTTATCAGCGCTGGCTCATAATTATATCTGATAGTTTCGGGATGTAGTAGGACCTTCGGAATAGCACACACCTTACGATTTCAGTACATCAAATGTCTCTCCTCGTGGTGGTCTGTCGCGCCTATTATTTATTATTTAAATATTTATATATCAACTATTGTTGACTGACCAGAGAGTAGTTGCAGTCATTGTATCTCCGAAAGTACTTTACTCAGACTTTGTCTACTGATTAGGCCTGGTCAAAATATAATCAACCAGAGAACTTTTAGTGGTTCCAAAAGAATCTTCTAAATATGTAGCAGACTACTTCTTAGCAGCGTCATTCCTGTGATGTTGTGTTGCTTGCTCAATGTCCTCACTTTCCGTCTGTTAAAACAGCTTTCGTGGGAAATGTCCTCCTATTTGTTAAATTACTTCGAACAACTTCGAGGGTGGTTTGAACCTCCAAACCCCCTACGTATGATCGCCACTGTCGTCGGTGGGAAATTTAATTTTTTTACAATTTTGTATTAAAATAATCAAAAATTCTAAAAAAAATACCTCTGATTTTTTGGTTGCTGATGCTTCCAAGATATGTTGAAATTGCGAAACCAGTTAAAATGGGAATTTGTACGAACAGTGAAAAACTCTCATTGATGGTATTACTAAAAGTAAGTTTTGATATGTTGTACTGTCGACGTACTGGAACAGTACACTATCAGCTCTCGAAATCAGAATATTCTTTGTCTTCTTATCGACACGAATGACATTTACTGTACGATCCGCTGTATGATTCGAAATTTCGTCATTCGTCCTTTTACCTACATTGTTCTCTTTGTATTAAGTGCTAGCCAAAATGTCGCCCTGCATCTGCATGGATAACATAACGAAAATTACAATTTACCCTATTTAAAGCTAGTTCTTTTCCACGGACTATTAGTTGTCCGAGTATCTCGTATCTAATCCTAAAACTAAGGTAATATCGACTGTTGATTTGGGAAATTCCCCAAAAATTTTGTGCATGTGTGTTTAGTTTTATTTTAATATTATATGTATTTAAGGGTGTGTGTCAAATTTCTCTTGGATTATCACTGCGTGACAAATTTAAAAAAAAATAACCGTCAACTCCAATTTTTTTTTTAATTCTTATCTAATCCTTACTAAAACCTCATATTTACTTTTTCCCTTGACCCCCCCCCCCGTTTCAGAGATATGGAAAGATATTGATATTCCCAGAAAATAATACAAAATAAAGTTCCAGTAACAAATTGATTATTATTTATTAAATTTTTTTGGTAAAACGGGCATAAAACAATATAGTTAACATATTTAAATACTTAAAATTATAAACTTAATTGTTAAACACATTTATTTTAAGGGAAAAATAAAAAAAATCTACTTTTTCTGTTATGTTTAGAATTTTCTTCTCTCTGTAGGCGCCAACAATAATCTCCTAAAATCGCTGCATCCCAATGACTTTGAAAAGGTTCCTCAAGCCTTTTTATGTCCTGATGAAACCGCTCACCTTGTTCATCACTTACGGCTCCAAGGTTCTCAGGAAAGAAATGGGAGTGAAGAAAATGCATTTTCAAAGACATTCTGCACCCCATCTCTTTATATGCGTCTAACATATTTGTTACTAAAAGTTCTACGTTTTCGGCTTTGTGATTTCCTAAGAATCCTTTTATAACAGCATGCGCTAAGTTCTTTCTAACTTAGTTCTTGATCGAAATTGGAATTCTTCATTAATTGTCGAATTTGAGGGCAACCAAAAATGCCATCTTTAAGCTTCGCGTCACTTAATTGCGAATACTTCTTTCATAATCCATATTGTAAACCAATTAAAGTAAAACCATTACATTATTACATACACTAGGGGGCTTCGCCCCCTGCTCGCTACGCTCGTCAACCCCTACCTCCCCCCACCCAGCCTGCCCCAGCCAACGTCTGGTCCCCGCTATGAGCTGACGTGCTCGCGCTGCGCGCTCGCCCTCGCAGCACTGACTGACTGCTTTCCGTTCTTGCATGCTATACTTATCGACATTCGGGAACACGAATAAAATGACATTTTCCCGAATTAATCCGACTTTAACATTTTTATATATAGAAGGATTACATTACATTTATACCATAACAATATCTTTTTTAAGTTTTCTTTATTATTTTTGTACCTGACGGTTTTCGCACGTTAAGAGTAATATAAAGATAATAAAAAAGGAATATGCCAGGTAAAAACAAAAGGGATAATATAAGGATAATAAAAAAAAAACGAGTATATCAGGTAAAAATATAAAAGTTACGTAAAGATATGTAGCCGCGAAAAGATAAAAAAAGATGGTTTTTCACGGTTTTAAGTCACAATAAAAGGGGAAAAAAATAAAATAACCGAGCAAATAATATTTATTTTCGGCGATTTTTATTGCCAAGAGTCCTTTTAATGATACTGATAAGAAATTTACTTATTTTATTGCAAATTGCAGTAATTGAGTAGCAGATACTATAATGAGGACCATTAAAAAAGATTTCGGCGTGGAACTCGAAAACCTGAGGGTCAGGAAAAAAATTAATTGCACTTTTGTCATATGGGAATCAATAGCTAACCAAAATAACATTCAGTTTTTTTGACGTTTTTTTGGTGTCACGCAGTGTATTATTATTAATCAACAGATAGGAAAAAATCGGTTCTTATCGGCCATTTCTTCAAAAAGACTGCAGATAATAAATATTTATATATTTTATGCATATGTACGTATGTACACATTATGGACGGTTGGTCCATTAACCGGCTGATGTAGATTACTATGTATTCTAATCAGTACACGTGCCAATTATTTGATCACACATGGAATGTTTTATTCATCGTCTGTGTGTATTGGCGTAATAAACCAAAAATTGTAAATCATAAATGTATTAAGTACTAAATAACACAGATGTTCATTTCTCCTTATAGGGCAAGAAACGACGACTCAAAACAGCTGTTTACTGGAAAAAGAAAAATTGTGGCTGGACTTTGGTGAGGATATTAGGGGACAAGTTCATTATTTTTCTAGACAAGTTTCGATGGAAACTAAATTACTTAGTTTAGATACATACCATATCTAAATCAAGGTTAAAGTTCCGCTACGAATTTTTACCACAAAATAAATATAAAACGAAACAAAAATTCTTCATCACATTTCGTATCCTCGAAACTATTTCAGAAAACCTCATTACTAAACTATCGATAAGTATAGTGTTCGTAAATGCATTTCATATATAGAATTTCAGCTAAACTTTTTTCGTTTATTGTACTAATATTGAACCCAATATGCGAATTTACAAATGACCATGTTTTCGTTTATGACTCTATGAATGGAATCTTATCGATGGATGAACATAAATTTTTAACAAAGTGACACAAGATTACGACCAAAAAGGATCAATGTACGAATACCGTTCAGACTATAGTTGCGTTTTTTTTGCTATCGCGGTTAACTCTGACACAAAAACAACTATCGCGTTCAACTTCGCGGTTAAGACCAGCTGCTTGTTTTGCATCTTTAGCTCACTCTCGTCGGCCTATTTTTTAGATCTGGTGAATTTCAAAACAAAAGATTATTATTATTTGCAAATTCTGAAACCACCATGAGAAAGATTCTCACATTTGGTTTTGAACTGTTCCCTTTTACAGGTACACCAACATAGAAAAATAAAATTCCCATATTTTTTCCGTATGCATTAGCCATCTACATTTGATTCACCTAAACTCTATCCCGTGTTGTGTATTGGTACGGGTGAAAATTATCTGAGTAAGTGTCATTTTTTATATGGTTTTTGTTACCCATAACTACATGGGATGGTGCAAAAAACGCAACTAATATAGAAATCGTATCTGTACAATAAATGAGTATTCAGATACAATTTGCGACCTTGTGATTTTAAAAATTATTAATCACAAACAGATTTCTACAGAAAACCATACCATATTACGATTCTCTTACCTCGGCCAATGCACTATGATTCATTTTGATATGTATGTATCAATGTCCCCTGAAATTTGAAATTTTTCAAAGTACAAATTATGAGACAAAAATCTAAAACAACACGCAATGGGTCAAAAACAATTAAAATGTATATGTACATAAATACATTTTATCCCATTCACGTGCTTTTTATTAACATTTTTTTTGACATCATGGCATAATAGCAAGACGAGTCATCGACCTCTCTCCGATATTTTTCTTACATTTTTTTCTTTTTATAAATAGATTTGATACAAATTTCTTCCCAACATTCCCAACAGCACATGTACTAATTTTTTGACAATTCAGCAATTTACAAACTCGCAAATATATTTAGTCTGACGCCTGATCTCCCTGAATTCAATAACTAAGCAAAAAAAAAATACTCAAAAAATTAGCTAAGCCAAACGAAAGTCAGCCATATGAAAGAAAACCTAGATAGATATTGGCAAAGAAGTGTGAAGTTGAAGTTCATGGTTGGTGGTGTCATAAATGTATAGAAAAAGCTGCGTACGAATACAATCTAAACTTAACTTCCTATGCAATATAGTGCGCGTAAATAAACATCCGTCGTAAATTCGATAGAAATATATTATGTTAAAAGAGAAAATCGACTTTCTATGCCTACAAACGACTACAGTATGTATAAGGTTCTAAAGACAACATCCATAATAAGACTTAAGACAGATTTATTCGTCATATTACGTAATAAACTATGTTAATTACTTCCTATAGTTATTTTTAATAATTTGACTTTATTTTTTGGCCTAGTCTATGCTAAATAACATAAACAAATTTATATAAATTATTGTACATAATCTACACGCATTTCAGATACATAATAGTAATGACCTATTTATTCAGATTCTTTGTTCTATGGAAATTTTTTTGCAAATACATACTGTTTCCAATTTAGACATGCGCTAATAAATGAAAGTCTTAAATTGCAAACACGCACTATTCACTCACTTTCGCTACGAATAGGCTCAGGAAAAAAAATTTGTTGGTACAAGCGCACGCAACTTTTAAGCTTGAGACATTTGCGAATTATGTACATATGTATAGAAAAGATTTCACTGCCGTGTTCTGTTTTTTTTTTATGCTGAACAATACATACTCGTATAATGAACTCGCGAAATACATACTTATAAAACATTCATAGACGAGCTATTATACATTCATACGTATATGTGCATTATATTTATTTTAAATCCCCATAGACTTTATTTGTGTGGGCGCTCCATTTTTGATAGATAATTTTAATAAAGTTGGTCCAATTCGGATCGAAAAACTTAAATAGGGAGATATCTGCTGAGAAGCTTGACATGCACTATACAAATATTTACACGCATAAAACGATCTTTCTCAATATGGTAGCATCTTTAGTAATGGCAAATTAGCAAAAAGGTTTGTATTGATTATATAAAAATAGAGTAAAGTGCGCAAAATTTAAAATAAAAGTGATATAAATACATATTTACATACAAAAATTTAGTAATAGACTTTCAAATACGATGCACAACATATTTGATGTTGCCTTTAAGATCGAAAACTATAATTTAAATTTTACTAATCAGCCGCAGAACAAGTGTGAAGGGGTATTCGCTTATGTTCATAATGACATTAACCACTTGGTGAGTCAAGTCGATATTTTGACTCATGCTAATGCATTAAAGATAGATGCTAGGGTATGCAATAAAGAAATCAGGATATTAGGCCTTTATAGATCTCCCAATAAAAATGCAAGAGATTTTATTGATGAAATAGAATCATATTGCAATCAAAACGAAAGCAAAGACGTTGACATCCTAATAGGTGATATAAATATTGATTTATTGGAAAATTTAAACGATAACACCAATAGATATTTGCTAGCCCTTCTATCCAAAGGATATGAGCAACTAGTAAATGTACCAACAAGAGTATATAATAATAAAGGTACTTGCATAGACCACGTTTTTATGAAAAGAAATAATAATAGAACGGAGCCTTGGACCGTTAATACTCTCATTTATGAGTCGCACATAACCGACCATTTTGCACAATTTGTTAGTCTGCAATGGTCACATCTTCCCAACGACCTTACAAAAACGTCGCAAAATAAATACAAATTAACATTAGATAACAATAGGTTATTGAAAGCATTTGATGAAGACCCAAACTGGAGCTCCAAATATAATAATTGTGTGGATGCTAATGTATTTATTAACTCGC
This sequence comes from Microchrysa polita, assembly GCA_949715475.1. Classification (NCBI taxonomy): domain Eukaryota; kingdom Metazoa; phylum Arthropoda; class Insecta; order Diptera; family Stratiomyidae; genus Microchrysa; species Microchrysa polita. The sequence goes on along the minus strand of OX454415.1, from coordinate 13,438,600 downwards.
TGACAAACGACATAGTAGAAAAAATAGGAATTGCTACGCTTAGAACTAAAATAAAATCAAAAAATAGAATATTGAAACCGTGGATAACACAAGAAATCGTCAACTCAATAAGAACACGCGATAAACTAGGGCAAAAGAGTAGGAGACAACCACTAAATGAGACACTTAAAATTAGATACAAACAATATCGAAACCACTTAATCGCAATAATTAAAACAGCTAAAGAAAAATACTATAGAACGCAAATAGATAGAGCCGGAACCGACTTAAAAAAGTACTGGAACATTATTAATGAAATCACATATCGTAGTAAAGCTAAACATAAATACAATAAAATAAACATTTCAGGAAATCTGGTAGATTTTGGAAATAGCCAAGCGAAAAAAATCGCAAATGAGTTTAACGATTATTTCGCAAATATCGGAAAACAAATCGCCAGTGAAGTAGAAGCACCTTTCGAATCTACCTCATTTAGGGAGGTTTTTAATAATAGCTCTGAACTATTCTTATATCATATAGATGAAAAAGAGATTGGAGAAGTAATTGGCCAACTCAAAGGCAACACCGCACGCGGAGAGGACGGAATAGCAGTAAAAACACTAAAAGTCATTTGCAACTACATAGTAACACCTCTAAAAATTGCATTCAATAGTTGCATTAAAAATGGAATATTCCCGGACAAATTGAAAACCAGTAAAATTGTGCCAATTTTCAAATCCGGAGATGATAAAATAATAGAAAATTATCGGCCAATAACTTTAACAAATTCCATAGCAAACGTTTTTGAACGTTTGTTAAAAACCAGGATGAATAGCTATTTGACAAACAATCATATTTTGCCTGAAACCCAGTTTGGATTTCGAAAAGGCAAAAGTGTTGACGACGCGTTTGCCAAATTAACCACCTGTATAACAGATGCTTTTAGAAAGAAACAGAAAGTATTGGGAATATTTCAGGATTTTTCGAAAGCATTCGATACTATTAAACACACAAAGCTCATAGCAATTTTAGGTAAAATAGGGATACGAAATAGGTCATTAAATTTGCTAACAAGCTATCTAACAAATAGAAAGCAATTTGTTAAAGTAAATGACATAAAAAGTGATGAAGTTTATAACACAGCATATGGACTTCCACAAGGTACTGTATTGTCGCCTCTATTGTATACGATATATGTAACATCTCTTTTTAAATTATCAGATTCATTCACAGAAATAATAGGGTTTGCAGACGACACTGTCATACTTGTCACAGGCTCCGATTGGAATGAATGTTACAACAGAGCTAATGAAAAGATCAAAGAAATTATTGGGTGGACTAATGCGCATTCATTAAAACTTAATTTACGTAAAACAAACGTTTTACCATTTGCTACCAATCAAGCCGGTCAACCTCCAAGTAATTTTAAAATAAACATCAATAAAGGAAATACAAGTGTACAGGAATCTATTGAATTATCAAATAAAACATCCACGAAGTACCTAGGTTTGATTATTGACAATAATTTAAGGTGGAAAGATCATATAGCAAATCTAAACAGCAAACTAAGAAGTCTTTTACCAATTTTCTATAATCTTTCGCGGGTATTAAATATCGAAGAACAGCTTAAAATTTATCATTCCTTATTTCAGTCAGTATTGACATATGGTTTAATTGCATGGGGAGCTACTTATACTACCCATTTAGACTATTTGTGTAAAACTCAAAAAAGATTGTTAAAGCTGATTGCGAAAGTCCCAAGAAATTATCCATCGAACCATATATTTGTACTGACTGATACATTTACCCTTGAAAACCTATACACTCTGAAGGTACTAGTATACATGCTAAAAATAAACGGTTTTGTTCCTATAAGTCATCAGTTTAATACCAGAAATAGAAATACAAATATGGCGATACCACAAGCACAAACTGAAGCAATTCAAAGACACTTCACAATTACGGGGCCTAAATTGTATAATGATTTACCTAGATTCTTGAAAAATATGGTAGAAAACGAGAGGTATTTTAAGAAACATTTAAAAACGCACTTAAAAAATAGGCAGATTAATAATTATGTTACCGCATATAATATAAACTTACGAGTCTAATGAAATATATCCATCTTTGCCTAATTTTTTAAATATAAATACTATATCTACTTGTACGTAAAACAAATTAAAAATTGAATATTTGAATGGTTTTAATATGAATTTAAATTTTAGTATAAACATTTTGAATGAATTTAAAATAATAAATGATTGTTAATAAATTGTAATATATTATGATGATCCTCCCTCCTAAACACAAGCAATGCTTACATAGTGAGGGAGTAACTAAATATGTAAATAAATAAATAAAACTATAATGAAACTAAAGCCAATAATAGAAATGATGTAGTAATAGTATAGGGAAATTAAGCCGAAAAAGGGCCAAACCCAACAGCCAAAAAAAGTAAAAAGATACCATGCCAAATGGTTGTACATCCTCCCCTCTATACGCACTAAAAACTTACACTAATTTGAGCGTCACATTAATGGGGTGACGAAGATGGGAAATTTTTGTTTTTCGAAAATACGTATGTATCTGCAAAACTATTAGCAGATCGCAAAATGTCCTAAGAACGAAATAAACTAAATACATTCAATTTCCTTTGCAATGATATAGCATTTCCAGGTCAAGTAAATAACTCTCCGAAACAAATAGATAAATTTCCGAATCAACAAAATACATTTCCGGATCAAAAAAATAAATTTCCGAATCAACAAAACACGATTCCAGATCAAATAAATAAATTTCCGGACGAAATAAATTAACTTCTAAATGAAAAAAATAAATAACCAAAACAAAAAAATACATTTCCAAATCAAATAAATAAATTTTCAAAGGTTAATGTTGTGTATTTTATATCATTTAATTAGTATTGAATTTTAATTATAAAGATTTTTATTTTAATCTATTTGTATAATGATATTTTATTAACTGACTTTTTATAAATTTTATTTTACATGATGATATGATATTTTTGTATATTTAATTTACATAGTAGTTGAATATCTCAACAGTTAATAATATTCGTCTAATAAGAAAAATTAAATTATATTAAATTTATGACACCCCAAGATATATTAACGGGCGGTTGGATGTGGAAGTCTATGAGATTTTAAAGGAAAATTCGCTTGTGTAGCGCGCAAAAAAAAACAGTATAAAACAATTTTGATTGTCCCAAGTAGGCGTAAGTTTTTTTTTTTGACGTATGTCGATTAAAGTTGAAATGTGTACGATAGTACGACATGCTAAAACTCCCTATTAGTAAAGGTACACGACATCAGCTAAACACTACAATTCGTATAATTCAACAGAATCCTTTTTGAATCAGGTCACCGTTACTAAAAGCTATGGTGTCAATGTGTCTGCATAGGGTGCAGACTCTCCCGCATTTTCCCCTGATTTTTCGCTCGGGTTTTTTCCCCTGGAATACCACCCTCCCTCCTCCTTGGTATTCTTCACCTATTGCGATAGAAATATTTTTTAAGAAACGGAATCGAATTGATCATGACAATAAAAAGCTAACCGTTCTCTTGTAAAAAAAATAAAAACACCTTTAATTTGGAGCTTTTATTCAAATTCAATCGAGACTTAATAATTTTAACTTTTAAGTACCGACACTGGGTCTTACAGACTCGAAGACACTGTCAATGTAGTATAGGTTCCGTTGTGTTCCCCAACCTCATCATTCTGAGGTCACCTCTATCTTCGATTCTAATGTAAAATAAAAATTTTAAGAAAGCTCAGCTGGTGTGACTTGAGTTTTGAGGAAGTTATGGTAGTTTAGAGATGGCAAATAACGTCTAAGAAAATAATTTATATCGTCCTATTCCAAGCGTGTGTAGTACAATTGACAATTATATATTTTGAATAAACAAAATCTCATTCAGATTGAAGTAATTAATTAATTATTCTTTCAATGCTCAACGAAATTCATATAAAAGCACATTATTTACTATATTAAAGTACTATCTTTTTAAATAGTTTCCTTCATACGAAGCATTGTTTATTTGATTTGTGAAATATGTTTTTTGATGGAAAAAATCATTTTTTTGATTTGTGAATTTATTTTTCTGTTTTGGACAATTTTTTATATGAAATGTACATTTACTTTTCTGATTTGAACATTTATTTTTTTGATTTAGAATTTTATTTTTATGGCTTGTTTATTAATTTTTTTCATTTAGGAATTCATTTTTTTGTTTCGGACATTTATCTATTTGATCTGCAAACGTGTTTTGTTGATTCGGAAATTTACCTATTTGCTTCGGACATTTATCTATTTGACTCGGAAAGTTATTTACTTGACCTGAAAATGCTATATATAACACTTCAGACCTTTTCTTGGAAAATTATACCCTAGCCTAGACTCAAAAGTATTACATATGTGGAATTTACATTTTTTGATATATTTGCATTTCGCACTGTATCTATTTAATAATGTAAAGTTAGAGTGATAAGAATTAGTGCTGGGCCCTATTGCACCAAACACTTTTCACTTACGACTTATCGAATTCTAGAAGAGTAAATTTTTGAAAAGTCTAAGTGGATTCCGTTGCACCAAAGATTCACTCGAATCGAACTTATCACTTACAAAATTTTCAGTTTGTTCGATATGTAAATATGATTAGCGTTTCTCCAATAAAAATTAAAACTTAGTAGGAAAATGACGGCATTGTAATGCAAATTATGTAGTTTTATGATATTTGGGCGTTCGCAACGTCTGATTTGAAAAGGTGTAATTTTTCAATTGGCTAAAACTGAATGTGATGTAGATAGTATGCCATGCGTTTAAAATTGTAGAATATTTAAAGTCGCAGCCCAAAGTAGAAGAAACGCTTGGGAAATACAGTCGCTAAAGTAGGTGGAGGATTCGTAAAGAATATTGTTGTTTGGCGATACGGCAATTTGTAGCAGGATGCGAGAGTATTTTGATGAAGTTGTATATGAAGAATTTCATCGAGTAGATATTTCGCCCAATACCACAAATATTGAAGATATCTCAGAAGAAGAGGTGATGGCAATGCATCAGATGAACCGCGGAAGGGCAGTCGGATTGGACAATTTTGGTTGGAGTTCTATATAGGACTACGTGCATTCAACTTCATGTTCAAGTTTGTATGGAATTTTTATTGTTCTGTCAGTACTCAATTGAATAAAACAAGCCTATTATTTTTATTAGGAATCTAGTAAAGGAATAATAATGATGTATGATAATATATATAAAAAACAACAAAATAGTTTGATCAATAATTTTCAAAATTAACAACGCGAACATCGTGAGCGATAACATTTTTGATCGCCGTCAAAGGAGTCGCCAAGTTTTCTTTTTGTGTTTGAGTATCATTTGCAAACTTGTATAAATCAATCGTAAAAATTGATGCCGGAAACTTAAGTTGACGCTCCAATTGCAATATGTGCAGTTTATTTTTGTACAATTCCGATTCTACCTTCTTTTTTAAAGAAGTTATTGAATCAAAATCACTAACTCTATGGTGACTTTTCCGATTTACAGCACTGCGCTGCGGGTTTTCGGATTGAAAATTGACTGCCTCAACACCATTCGACTCAGCCATTCTTAAGCCTTGGTTTACAGGAGTATTGCTTCCCATTATTTCAAAATTCGGATGCTATCTCGGAACACTTCTTTCCTGCTTATTATATTCTCTGACAGTCTTGTTTTGCCGATTGACTCAGCTACTCCTAATATCGGCTGTAGGCCCCTAAGTGGCATCAAGGCATTTAGATTAGATCCCCAGGATTAGATTGAAAAATTCGATAATAGCCTATCTAATTCCCAGTCAATTAAAACTGAAAGTATTTTCTCACGATTCTTAAATTTTGTTTTATAATTGTTTTTCGAAAAATAACACACAACATAGCAAATAAAAGTTTGTCATCAGGATAGCACATGCGACTGTTTCCATTTTCAATGAGCCATGACCTTATTTCTAAATTTATAACATTAAATAATTGATACTCTTTTCAATAAATTTAATCATGTTTAGAACCCCCCTTATTTAGAGTGACCTTATAAATATGGGGATACCTACATAATCCCGAAAAACAAAATCCCGCCCGTTCATAATCCCGCTTTTTCCAAAAAATCCCGCTTTACGTTATCCCGACATTATAAAATCCCGCCATATCAAAATCCCGCCATTCCAAAATCCCGCTATTAAATAATAAAAAAATCCCGTCAAAATACATCCAATTTTTTTTTCTATTGTTAACAAAAAAATATAGAAATGCGTTCGACTTATCAATTATTTACATTAGTTTTTCCGCAAAGTTTCTCAAAAATCAGTTTTTTCATAGTTCTCTTTATTGAAAGTAACTGTTGGCTACGTCTAAAGACCTTAGTTTGCATCCTCCAAACTTCGTGTCAATACGGAAAAATACATAGGTATTTTCCCCACTGATACGAGAATACTAACAAGCCTTCACTTTCTAATCTGTATAGCAGTATCAATATTTTAACGGTAAATGTAATGTAGTAAGAAGGTAATTATTCTTTTCTGCCCCGCTTTTCAATATCCTGTCACAAAAGATAAGTATTCTTTCATAAATCGCGCGCGTGATTTTTGAAAGAATGCTTACCTTTTGTGACGGGATATTGAAAAGCGGGATATTGAAAAGCGGGATTTTGAATAAGCGGGTTATTGAAATGGCGGGATTTTGGATTGGCGGGATTTTGATTAGGCGGGATTCTAATTGAGCGGGATTTTTAATTGGCGGGATTTTTAATTGGCGGGATTTTGAAATGGCGGGATATTGAATGTCGGGATTTTAAAAAACGGGAACATGATGGGCGGGATATCGTACCCAACCCATAAATATGATTGGGTGTGACTCGTAAAATTTTCCTATATAATTTAAGGAAACAACTGACTAGGGCCCTTGACTGCCATTGATAAGGTCAACTTCTGTAGAAAATTGTTTTGTAGACTCGTTTCGAATACGAAATAAATATTCCAAAAGGTTTTTTTATCATATTTAGAGTGGAGAGAGTAAGGTTACCACTGTCGTACAGCGAAATTTTCGCCCTCAAGCCCTAATTAAACCACCCGGACAGTGTGAAGCAAAGTTATATTCTTTTAAAAATATAATTATCCATTACCAAACAAATTTTGAAATTAGGAGAAATCATTTTGAAGCTCCTTTTTGTAACTGTTTCATTTTATATTTGCTGCTGAAAACTGTGATTCGCAAGTACCATAGTACCAGATGGTTCTGTAGATCATTACACCTTCACGCGTTTTCTCCAACATTACTCTCTCATAAGCATTGACAGGCACTCAATTATTATTGCCTCTACTAGTTTTATCTTCACTTGTCTTATAACAAGCAATTCAGATTTAATTTTTCCGTATTTTATTATTTTTCTCTCAAAATTTTTATCAGCCTTGACTCTTTGTAAGCTTCAATTTTTGATCTCGAATCCATAGATAACGACTTACCTTTACTCATGTAAAAGCTAATATACTACTCAAACCACAACCAAAATTTGGGGTTCCTACGTGCTCAAACGTGGAAAATCGATGAAAAGGAAACTGCATGCACTAACCTGATGACAAATTTTAAAATGCTATTTTGTGAGTTATTTTTCTATAAAGAATTATAAAACAATATTGAAAAATGGAGGAGCGATACTTTTTATTTTACTGAACTGAGAACTGAATGGGCTATTAACAGAAATAATTTTGAAATTTTAACATTTTTAGTTTGGCTGCGATTCAGCCGAAACTACTCCTGCGAATGGATGGGCTCAGTAGGTTAGCCCATCCATTCGCAGGCGCAGGAGTAGTTTCGCCTGTACACAGTTCTCAAATGCATGATGCTTACATCATTATAATGACGGCATTATCTTTACACACTTTACACATATTTTTATCTAATATTTACCTCCATAAAATATAGTTTTGTGTTGTACATAGGTACATATATGTATTTCAGTTGATATTTACAAATTTTTGACATCAAAAGCAAGCCGTCATTTCCTTTAAACAATATTTTTAACGATAGACACTTCAAGTTCAAAGTGTCGTTGACTTTCTACTATTAGTCCAGTACAGATAGCTCAAAACCTAAACATCCAAAAAGAAAAGAAATTTTTGATGCCAAATTGTTGAATACACTGCCTAATATACGCGGTAAAAAGTTACACTAATTTGCGCCATGGGTTAAGGGGGGAGGGGGTGGCAAAGGGGTGAAAATTCTTTTTCGTGCAAATATCTGGAAAACTATGAGTCTGACCTTAAAATGTCCTGAGGACGAAATAAACTTCATAAAATTACCTTTGTAATGATATATAACAGTCTAGAGATTTTCTCAGAAAATTATACCTTAGACCCAAAAGTATTATAGTGAATTTACATTTTTTGAGTTTTACATTTCGCACTGTAACTCTTGATAGAATATACCTACCGTCATAAGATCTTGTCCATATCAAGAGACGCGAGAGCGTCTCGCCCGCCAAAGGAAAAAGAAAAACGAAAGCGAACAAGTCTATGATTACCGGAGACAACTTGCTTTTTTGTTTGATCAGGCTACAGCCTTCCAGGCAACAGCCCCCAAAAAAATTTTTTTACCAAAATATTCCAAATATCCTGTTCTAGTGCCTTTCCACAAAAAATCTTCGATCGGCAGAATAACGGGTAAGATATATGCAATAAACGGTGAAATTTTCACCCTCACAGACTTAAGCGAGTAACCCAATTTCAGACTGGAGTCTACAGTTGCAGAAAGACTTGCTTCTACTGTCCCTCCTCCTGATGGGATTTTTATGAAATTTGGAATGAATGATCCTCTGGTGGTCCTTCTAAAGAATCAATGTCTTCCATTTAGATAAGTGGATGGAATAACGGTAAATTAATAGGTAAAGTTAACAAAAGATTTCCAACAATTTCGTCTATCGGCTCATCGCATTGACCATTTTTTAAAACACACTGCGGCATTGGGACATTTGGATATTGGGACACCGGGAGACTGGGAGACTAGGATCTTGGGGTATTGGGATATTAGGAAATTGGGACATTAGAGTCTTGGGACATTAGGACATTGGGGCATTAGGCACAATGGGGAAACAGGGACGTGGGGACATGGCATATTGGGGCATTGGGACATCGGGATATTGGGACAATGGGACATCAGGATATTGGGACATTAGGACACTGGGAGACTGGGACATTAGGACACTGGGTAATTAGGACATTGGGACATTATGACCTTGGGACAATCGGACATTGGGACACTGGTACATAGGGGCATTGTACCACTGAGACATCGAATTGTTGTGACATTGGGACATCGGGATATTCGCACATAGGGGCACTGGGATATAAGAACATGTGAACATTAGGGTCTTGGGTCATAAGGACATTGGGATATTAGGACATCAACACATTAGGACATTGGGACATTAGGTACACTGGGGAAACTGGGACGTGGGAACATTGGGGCACTGGGACATCGGGATATTAGAACATTGGGACATTGTAACATTGGGATATTGGCACATTGGGATATTGGAACATTGGGATACTGGGACATTAGGGCACTGAGATACAGGGACATTGGGGCACTGGGATATTAGGACATTAGGCTATTGGGACCTTGGGACACTTGGTATACTGCGACATTGAGACACTTACCACTGGTACATTAGGACATTGGGCCATTGGGATATTATCACATTAGGATACTGGGACATTTGGGACATTGGGGTACTGGAATATTAGGGAATTGGGGCATTAGGACCTTGGGACATTAGGACAGTTAGACATTGGGATATTAGGGCATTAGGTGGGAGACTGGGACATTGGGATATTCCGATACTGGGACATTGGGACACTAGGGTAGTGGGACATTCGGACATTAAACCATTGGGGCACTGTGATATTTGCACATTGGGACAATAGGACAATTGGGACACTGGGACATCGGGATATTGGGACATTGGCACATTAGGATATTAGGACATTGGGACACTGGGATGTTAGAACATTGGGACATGAGGACAATGGACCTTAGGAAATTAGGGCATTAAGACATTGGAACATTGGGACACTGTGACATTGGGACAATGTGACATTGGGACACTGGGTCAGGGGGGCATTAAGACAGATCAGTAACAGAACGTTAACAAAGCGTTGGTAAGGCAACAACAGAGCGTTAGCAGATCGTTAACAGAGTGTTAACAGAAAATTAACAGAGCCTTAACAGAACGTTAACAGAACGTAAATCCAGTAATAAAAGAAAGGTAACAGACCGTTTACAGAGCGTTAGCCGAATGATTAAAGAGAATTAAGAAAACATTAACAGAACGTTAACAAAGCATTAACGAAAAGATAATAGAGTGTTAAGAGAACGTTAATAGAGCATTAACAGAGTTAACAAAAAATTAACAGATTACTAACAGAATGTTAGCAGAGCCATAACACAATAATAACACAAATCTATTTTGCACAAAATACATATTAATAAACTGTACCCATTTCATCCCAAAATTATTTTTAAAAAAGCTCAGCAACAGCCATTAGTGGCGTATTTGCAATTGCGTTTGCAGTATCTATTTATTTTAAAGAAGACCCTGTGAATATAACTTATGATATTAAATTTATGGAATATGCTGAACAAAAACCTATTGAAACTTTTCCCAAAACAAAAATATTAGTTGGCTATTTAAGTATGCAAAAATATATGATATCTGACCAAAAACAACAAAGTTGTAAAAGTTACCCCGCCAAAGAAAAATTCATCTGCCGCAAAAATAATACATATCACTCCAATCCGCTGCTCATATCTAATTTTGTTTGCTGGATGTACTTTTGTTTTAGGTGTAAATGCTGGAAAAGTTTAAATGTACAGGACTACTTCTTAAAGTAATTTGGAGGGAGCCGTCAAAGTGGCTCTGAATAAAATGTTACAGCTCCCACCAAATTAGTTACTTTAAGAAGTAGTCCTGCACATTTAAACTTCTCCAGCATTTACACCTAAAACAAAAGTACATCCAGCAAACAAAATTAGATATGAGCAGCGGATTGGAGTGATATGTATTATTTTTGCGGCAGATGAATTTTTCTTTGGCGGGGTAACTTTTACAACTTTGTTGTTTTTGGTCAGATATTGATAACAAAATGTATTTGATTTGTACCAAAAATTGCAGTGCTCCAATCATTAACGCCCCCCTCACTGCTCCTAACATTTTTCAAAAAGGCATGCCTGTAGCTTCTTTGTAAATTGAGCCAGGCAGATCAAATTTGATGGGGTGCTTATTCTAAGCTCCATTATCCTCCCCACCAAAAATTATTACCATCGGATCAAAACTAAGGGTACCCCCCATACAAAGTGAAAGAAAATCCTAAGAAATTTCACGTTTTTCCACTTCTAAATTCTATGTAAAATACAAGAAAAAAATTTATCTCTTAGAACGTCATTATAACAGTTGATTGTAGTCTTGTGAATGTATATTCAAAAGGTTGTACCAAGGCGTACTCTACAAGTATCAAAAACTTGGGTTTGAAGGTCAGTGATACCAGTTCTAAGACTATTTGCGAATATTTCGAGTAACGTGTACTAGCAACCTTCAAACTCGAGTTTTTGTACTTCTAAGGCACGCTCTGGTACAAACTTTCGGATATACATTCAGAAGACTACAATTAACTGTTATTAGGACGATCTAAGAGATAAATTTTTTTTTCTATTTTAGGTAGAATTTAGAAGTGAAAAACTGTAAAATTTGTTAGAAATTTGGGTCACTTTGTATGGGGGGTACCCTTAGTTTTGATCGGATGCTAATAATTTTTAGTAAGGAGCATAATGGGGCTTAGACTAGGCACCCCACCAAATTTGATCTGCCTTGCTTAATTTAAAATGGAGCTACAGGCAAGCCTTTTTGAAAAATGCTGGGAGGAGTGACGGGGGCGTCAATGGGCCGCGCACTTCAATTTTTGGTATAAATCAATCAAGTTTTGTTAACAATATATGGGCAAGATCTTATGATCCTAAATCTATTTTATCAAGAGTTACAATGCAAAATGTAAAACTAAAAAAATGTAAATTCACTATAATACTTTTGGGTCTAAGGTATAATTTTCTGAGAAAATCTCTAGACTGTTATATATCATTGCAAAGGTAATTTTATGTAGTTTATTTCGTCCTCAGGACATTTTAAGGTCAGACTCATAGTTTTCCAGATATTTGCAAGAAACTGAATTTTCACCCCTTTGCCACCCCCTCCCCCCTTAACCCATGGCGCAAATCAGTGTAACTTTTTACCGCGTATATTAGGCAGTGTAGTCAACAATTTGGCATCAAAAATTTCTTTTCTTTTTGGATGTTTAGGTTTGGGGCTATTTTGAACCAATTGTACTGGACTATATTGTTAATTCATGGATAAAGAAATTACTATACATACACTGCGTTTCACTTGAATAGCACATTCCGTTTTTTCATTGTAATTTGCATATATACCAATATTCTTATAACTTTGCTAGTAGTTTTTTTTTGTCTTCTTTGTGTGGGCTCCCAGAAAGAAAAATTGTGCTCTCGAAATTAACCGTTACATTTTTTCACCAATTTGCTTCAAAAGAGAGCAGATTTTTTGTTTCACTAGAATAGCACAGTTGGGTTTAAGCTTCACATACGGGGTGCACGTGGTCACAATGACACAATTTATAGTAGTTTTGAGTATTTTAAATACAATTCGTTGATTTTAAAAAATTTTGGGTCGTGGTAAAGCCTTAACAAGCGAAGAACAAGTTAAAATAAAAACTTACAGGGATTGTGACCTTTCAGTGACTAAAATATAAAAAAAAATTGGAAAAAGCAGAAACGTGATTTACAATTTTATTAAAAATGGTGAAAATTGTGAAAAAATATGAAAGGTCGAGTAAGCAGTGTACTCTCTAATGCAGATACGCAATCTATTTGGCGTGAAGCATCGAATTCACATGATTCTGTGGTCAAAACTCGGTTAAAAGTTGGTCTCAGCGCGAGTGAAACAACTGTATGGCGTGCTAATTCAAAAGCTAAACACCTTAAGCGTCTAAAATTAAAAAAAAACACCACTTAACCCCGCTCGTAAACAAGCTCGGTTGACTTTTTGTCGTACCAACATGTCATGGACCAAAGAGTGGTATCGCGTTGCTTTTTCTGATGAGAAGAAATTTAATTTGGAAGGGCCCGACGGATATAACTGTTATTTTTATGATTTAAGGAAGGAGACTCACCAGTTGGACCGTTTGCACAGTCGAGTTGGCGGCGTTATGGTTTAGGGAGACATATCCTACTTCGGCACTTGTGAAATCCAATTCTTAGACACCACCATGAATGCTAAGTCGTATCAAGGTGTTTTAGATAAGGCTTTTGCGACATTCGAAAGTCTCTTTGGACCATTGCCGTAAACTTTCCAACACGAGAATGCACCAATACACACTGCCCGTGCCGTAAAGTAGTTTATCGAGTCCAAAAATGTTACTCTTTTGAACTGGCCACCATACTCGCCGGATCTAAACATAATAGAAAATGTTTGGGGATGGCTGGTCAGAAAAGTTTATGAGTCTGGCAAATAGTTTTTAACAAAGACTAGCCTAATTGAAGCCATTCAGCAATCATGGGCTACAATATCCCTTGCTTACATCAAAATTTTGTACGATTCTTTGCCTAATAGGATCTAGGAGGTTATTTCAAACGGGGGAGGCTCAACCCATTACTAAAATTGCTGATTTTAATTCAAATTGATCTCAACTTGTATTCCGAACAATAATAAGTTATCCTCCCTGCATAAAAAGTTAATTAAAATAAGTTTTAAAAAAAGTGTGCTATTCAAGTGAAACAGAATTTATGTGTTTTTTCATTGGTGTTTTACATTTTTTTTTTCTAAGATTACATGTTGGAAAAATTCGAATTCTTTTTATTTCAAATTAAAGCTAATTAATCAAATGACAAATAAAAAATACAAAATATCTGTTGTCTTCATTTTTTTTAAAGATATTAAGAAAATAATTTTAATGTATAGAGTGTGCTATTCAAGTGAAACGCAGTGTATAACCTATAAGCTTATTTCCAGTATAATCATCCAATTAACTTTTCAAGTGCTGCATACATCCCCTTAAACGAAATCACGTTACCATGACAGAATTAATTCGAACAATTTTGCAAGACATAGTGGGTATGTTTTCAAGTCATAAAAAAGAGGGATCAGTGTTCAAATACATATGTGAGCGGTGTTGGATCGGATCCGTCACGTTAAGCAAGCGTGTTTCACGCACAAAACCATTTAAACTATTTTTCAAGAAGATCCATCATTGTGTGTATTTTAAAACATTTTTTGTTTGTATTGCATGGTTCATAAAACGATTGTCTCATTTTTGTATACGAGTACATATGTATGTATATTAGTGCAAATGAAAAATCTTTCACTTGATTCTTATTAATTATAAAATTAACACCAATTGCACGAAGATCTGATTGCAATATAAAACACATACAAAATTGTTCCAGCGCAATAGTTTCAAATTTGTTTGCTTACAATTAAGTATTAAATCGCCCCCGACCAAACATCTTAAATTATGCATCCGTTCTAACACTCGGCACAGAATTAATTGCATGTTCCGCATTTAGTGTAATTCGCACTTGTTCTCGTTCGATTGTATCATGTCTGAGCAGTTGGAGTACGTATTCATCTTTTGATTATTATTTCTGAATGCAAATGAATAAAGTCATCTTAACAGGCAAAGTTATTGCGTCGCGAACTAAGAAATAGTAAGTGAATGAATTGTATAGATTTTTGAATTAAAATAAAGTCATTGGCTTCGCTCCAAGTACAGTTGGTTGAATTGATTCTAAACATTTAACACAATGAATCGCTCAGCGCAGAAACCACCTAAGTTCAAAAAGTAAATTTTTCAGGGGACGACAAAAACTGTTGCATTCGAGAAGTAATACCTATTTTGGGTATTTATAATGAACGCCATGAGAGTCTTTTCGTTGACTGGATGGAAACGATACATCATACACCAAAAGGTCAGATTCTGACTTTGGTAAACATTTTACAAGATAAGCAGCCAGTAGAGATTTTATGAGTACCAAACGTATATGGGTAGCGTTAACTTAATTAGTGATACTCAGCTTTCGGTCAACAATTTTTATTGTTTTTTTTTCGCCAAAAGGTGTAGGCTCATAAGCTAAATCTGACCAAAAACAACCAAGTTGTAAAAGTTACCCCGCCAAAGAAAAATTCATCTGCCGCAAAAATAATACATATCACTCCAATCCGCTGCTCATATCTAATTTTGTTTGCTGGATGTACTTTTGTTTTAGGTGTAAATGCTGGAGAAGTTTAAATGTGCAGGACTACTTCTTAAAGTAACTAATTTGGTGGGAGCTGTAACATTTTATTCAGAGCCACTTTGACGGCTCCCTCCAAATTACTTTAAGAAGTAGTCCTGTACATTTAAACTTTTCCAGCATTTACACCTAAAACAAAAGTACATCCAGCAAACAAAATTAGATATGAGCAGCGGATTGGAGTGATATGTATTATTTTTGCGGCAGATGAATTTTTCTTTGGCGGGGTAACTTTTACAACTTTGTTGTTTTTGGTCAGATATCATATATTTTTGCATACTTAAATAGCCAACTAATATTTTTGTTTTGGGAAAAGTTTCAATAGGTTTTTGTTCAGCATATTCCATAAATTTAATATCATAAGTTATATTCACAGGGTCTTCTTTAAAATAAATAGATACTGCAAACGCAATTGCAAATACGCCACTAATGGCTGTTGCTGAGCTTTTTTAAAAATAATTTTGGGATGAAATGGGTACAGTTTATTAATATGTATTTTGTGCAAAATAGATTTGTGTTATTATTGTGTTATGGCTCTGCTAACATTCTGTTAGTAATCTGTTAATTTTTTGTTAACTCTGTTAATGCTCTATTAACGTTCTCTTAACACTCTATTATCTTTTCGTTAATGCTTTGTTAACGTTCTGTTAATGTTTTCTTAATTCTCTTTAATCATTCGGCTAACGCTCTGTAAACGGTCTGTTACCTTTCTTTTATTACTGGATTTACGTTCTGTTAACGTTCTGTTAAGGCTCTGTTAATTTTCTGTTAACACTCTGTTAACGATCTGCTAACGCTCTGTTGTTGCCTTACCAACGCTTTGTTAACGTTCTGTTACTGATCTGTCTTAATGCCCCCCTGACCCAGTGTCCCAATGTCACATTGTCCCAATGTCACAGTGTCCCAATGTTCCAATGTCTTAATGCCCTAATTTCCTAAGGTCCATTGTCCTCATGTCCCAATGTTCTAACATCCCAGTGTCCCAATGTCCTAATATCCTAATGTGCCAATGTCCCAATATCCCGATGTCCCAGTGTCCCAATTGTCCTATTGTCCCAATGTGCAAATATCACAGTGCCCCAATGGTTTAATGTCCGAATGTCCCACTACCCTAGTGTCCCAATGTCCCAGTATCGGAATATCCCAATGTCCCAGTCTCCCACCTAATGCCCTAATATCCCAATGTCTAACTGTCCTAATGTCCCAAGGTCCTAATGCCCCAATTCCCTAATATTCCAGTACCCCAATGTCCCAAATGTCCCAGTATCCTAATGTGATAATATCCCAATGGCCCAATGTCCTAATGTACCAGTGGTAAGTGTCTCAATGTCGCAGTATACCAAGTGTCCCAAGGTCCCAATAGCCTAATGTCCTAATATCCCAGTGCCCCAATGTCCCTGTATCTCAGTGCCCTAATGTCCCAGTATCCCAATGTTCCAATATCCCAATGTGCCAATATCCCAATGTTACAATGTCCCAATGTTCTAATATCCCGATGTCCCAGTGCCCCAATGTTCCCACGTCCCAGTTTCCCCAGTGTACCTAATGTCCCAATGTCCTAATGTGTTGATGTCCTAATATCCCAATGTCCTTATGACCCAAGACCCTAATGTTCACATGTTCTTATATCCCAGTGCCCCTATGTGCGAATATCCCGATGTCCCAATGTCACAACAATTCGATGTCTCAGTGGTACAATGCCCCTATGTACCAGTGTCCCAATGTCCGATTGTCCCAAGGTCATAATGTCCCAATGTCCTAATTACCCAGTGTCCTAATGTCCCAGTCTCCCAGTGTCCTAATGTCCCAATATCCTGATGTCCCATTGTCCCAATATCCCGATGTCCCAATGCCCCAATATGCCATGTCCCCACGTCCCTGTTTCCCCATTGTGCCTAATGCCCCAATGTCCTAATGTCCCAAGACTCTAATGTCCCAATTTCCTAATATCCCAATACCCCAAGATCCTAGTCTCCCAGTCTCCCGGTGTCCCAATATCCAAATGTCCCAATGCCGCAGTGTGTTTTAAAAAATGGTCAATGCGATGAGCCGATAGACGAAATTGTTGGAAATCTTTTGTTAACTTTACCTATTAATTTACCGTTATTCCATCCACTTATCTAAATGGAAGACATTGATTCTTTAGAAGGACCACCAGAGGATCATTCATTCCAAATTTCATAAAAATCCCATCAGGAGGAGGGACAGTAGAAGCAAGTCTTTCTGCAACTGTAGACTCCAGTCTGAAATTGGGTTACTCGCTTAAGTCTGTGAGGGTGAAAATTTCACCGTTTATTGCATATATCTTACCCGTTATTCTGCCGATCGAAGATTTTTTGTGGAAAGGCACTAGAACAGGATATTTGGAATATTTTGGTAAAAAAATTTTTTTGGGGGCTGTTGCCTGGAAGGCTGTAGCCTGATCAAACAAAAAAGCAAGTTGTCTCCGGTAATCATAGACTTGTTCGCTTTCGTTTTTCTTTTTCCTTTGGCGGGCGAGACGCTCTCGCGTCTCTTGATCGCTTTCGTTTTTCTTTTTCCTTTGGCGGGCGAGACGCTCTCGCGTCTCTTGATATTTTCAAATACATAATCCAATTTTGAAAAATGTGGACTAATGTGGTTTTTGGAACGGACGATTCAAGACAGTATATTTTAACCTTATATGAATGCATTCGACTTCAAATTCGCGGAATTCCGAAAAAGTTGACGGGATAATTTATAAAATAAATCGTCCTAGTGGGATCTTAATCAGTGGTTGTCAACCATTTTCAGTCCATGCTTCCTTTGCGAGGTCCGGACATTCTGACGTCCGCTTGAAAAATTTCTTTAGTTGCCTGTGTGAGAATGAGAATTTAGGATTACGTTATTTGGCTAAAACACATTTTATTGAGAGTTTTCCGAAGCTGACAAGCAATGAGGAAGTCAAACATTTTGGCTATTTTAGAAGGGTAGTCACATTTTAAGGGTTCTCTGTGATATATATTTCAATCTGAATGAGATTTTGTTTATTCAAAATGACGTATATAATTGTCAATTGTACTACACACGCTTGGAATAGGACGATATAAATTGTTTTCTTAGACGTTATTTGCCATCTCTAAACTACCATTACTTCCTCATAACTCAAGTCACACCAGCTGAGCTTTCTAAAAATTTTATTTTACATTAGAATCGAATATAGAGGTGACCTCAGAATGATGGAGGTTCGGGAACATAACGGAATCTATACATTGACAGTGTCTTCGAGTCTGTAAGACCCAGTGTCGGTACTTAAAAGTTAAAATTATTATATCTCGATTGAATTTGAATAAAAGCTCCAAATTAGAAGTGTTTTTATTTTTTTTACAAGAAAACGTTTTTATTGTCATGATCAATTAGATTCCGTTTCTTAAAAAAATATTTCTATCACAATAGGTGAAGAATACCAAGGGAGGGTGGTATTTCAGGGGAATAAAACCGAGCAAATAATCAGGGGAAAATGCGGGAGAGTCTGCACCCTAAGCAGACACCTTGACACAGCTTCTCGTAACGGGGATCCGATTCAGACAGGAATCTGTTGAATTATACGAATTGTAGTGTTCAGCTGATGCCGTGTACCTTTACTAATAGAGAGTTTTAGCATGTCGTACTATCGTACACATTCCAACTTTAATCGACAGCAGTGTTGCCAATTTAGCCGTTTTCCGGCCAAATTTAGCCGGAAATCGTGCTGTTTAGCCGGAAGAAATTTCTAATTCCGGCCGGCCGGATTTTTAGCCGGAATTGATTTTCTTCGGCCGTTTTTTCGGCTAAAATTTTTTTATGATTTTATATGAACAACTTTTTTATTTATGAACCAATCTAAACGAAACGCATAAAAGGATCCCTATGAATATCACAAAAAATATGTGAAAATGGATGGAAACAAACGATGGGGAAAGAAGAAAAACTTTTTTTTTATCTGGACACCAATTTACACCAAACCTCATGAAAATGTATTTGTATTGATGTCACAAAGCAAATGCAAAAATTAATGACATCGAACCATGGGGTCATGGGGCTGCCATATAAACCCCCCCCCCCCCAAATTAAGTTCTTCAAAGAAAAACTTTTTTATTTGTTCACCGATTTCAACCAAACTTCATACAAATTTATTTCTATTGATGGGAGAACACAAACGTAAATATTAATGGAAAGGTTCCATGGGATCAAGGGGCTGCCGTAGAAACCCCCCCCCCCGCATGTTGGTTCTTCTGAGAAACATTTTTTGCTACACTAATTTCACAAAACCAAACCACCAAACAAGAAAAAATGTAAAAACAAGTGGAATTTTACTAAGGGACCATGCCCCCCGCTGCCATCCAAATAAAGTTGTCTAAGAGAACTTAGCCTCGGTCTCGTTGTTTTTTTTTTGAACTAGAATAAATTTTTAGATATTCACAACCAAAATAATTAATCGCCGTGAAATTATTTCTACATACACTTATTGTCGTGTATTAGGGTAAGTACCTACTATGTCCACCAAGGGGAAAACTTGCATTTATGTCTCCTGGGAAAAATGTGCCGTGGAGACTTGCCTTTTTTCAACAAATTTAGGATAATGGGTTTCACGTAAACTGACAATTAGTACCTAGTCTAAGCATGTAATTTACTAACCACCAATATGCTGAATAATTTGCAAAATTGAAGACACTTTCTTAAATAAAATTCTTTACTGAGCAAGTCTTGGAGCGTGCACAAAAGCTAAGTGCTGAAGAAGGGGGTAAGTTACCCCTGAAATATATAAACACTTTTTGTAGTTTACTGGGTAAACTAGGCTTGACTCACGCTAATCCGGACCACTAAATATTTCCACTATGTATTCTATAGTCCGGATTTCGGCAGCAATTCTGACTCTGTAATCCGGATATTTGAGATTTTCAGGGTGAAATGGTAGATTTGGTCTCGTACCTTATTACGAGACGGTTTGGCAAATGTCACAATGCTGACTAATTTCAAAGAAATAATACATTTATCGCCTTTTGCTCCTCTTTTTTATTTATTTGGACTGTTTTTCCTCAGAAATCCGCTAATCCGGATGTTCTGATAGTCCGGATTACCCATTGCAATAATTGATCCGGATTATCGAGTCAAGACTGAACTTGCAACCGTCAGATGATTCATAGACCCTACGCATTTAAAGTCTATACCATTTCCCGCCCAAGCTCATAATTTTGGAACTTCAATTTCGTGCCTTTGGAGCATCAAATTTGTAATTGCGGATCATCAACAACGCCCTTGCCCATAGTTACGCATTGGACGTTCCTTTTAAAAATTTTATTTTCCACAATTTCTAACCTAATGTGGTTATGAACTTAACCGAGAAATTGTACCTGTATACAACAATTTTGATTTGAGCAACAAAGTAAATTTTGACTGTAATGACAGCATATATGTAGTAAAACTAAAAAATCTGCCTAAAGCATAGTTTACGGGTTACTCCAGAAAAGAAATAAATTGATTAAAATTAGTTTTCACTATATTTCTCGCAATGTGATTGTTTTGTATGATTTAGCCGTTTTTTTGACCGTTATTCTCACTGAAATTGATTTAGCCGGTTTTTTAGCCGTTTTTGAAAAAAATATAGCCGGTTTTCCGGCTAAATTTAGCCGTTTTCTAAATTTCCAGTTGGCAACACTGATCGACAGTCTCCACTGTTTAATGTACGTAAAAAAAACCTACACCTACTTGGGACAAGCAAAATTGTGGAATACTGTTTTTTTTTTGCGCGCTACACAAGCGAATTTTTACTTTAAAATCTCATAGACTTCCACTTCCAACCGCCCGCTAGGGTCTCATAAATTTAATATAATTTAATTTTTCATATTAGAAGAACATTATTAACCTTTGAAAAAATATTTATTTGATTTGGAAATGTATTTATTTGATTTACTTTTTTGGCATGTAAATATATTTATTCGATTTGTAAATTTATTTTCCTGATTTGGAAATTTATTTTTTTCATTTAGAAGTTCATTTATTTCGTCTGGAAATTTATTTGTTTGATCTGGAATCGTGTTTTGTTGATTCGGGAATTTATTTTTCTGATCCGGAAATATATTTTGTTGATCCGGTAATTTATCTATTTGTCTCGGAGAGTTATTTACTTGAAATGCTATAAATAGATTTTGGGGTGAAATTAGGATAGTATCAACATCAAAATACATACAGAAGAGGCCCTAGGCTCATACACTTCTAAAATGGTCAACAACTATTGAAGCCAACACTAGTCGTCGAGTGAGATTTATAATGAAGAAAGTTTGTGGAGATTGAGATAGTTTAGGCTCAATCAGAGGGAAATACCCAAATAATATATAATTATTTATTATTTATTGACCGCCGTCATTTTTAAACTCAAGGTCACGAACCGTTTATTCAGAGATAGCTGAGCTATAACAGGTGTTTTGCTTTTTGAATCTCGCACCTACATTTGTGCCCAGCCACTTGGTAATTCTCCATGCTCCCTTAGGGAGGCGCATCCTACCGGTTGAGAATCACTGCCTTAAACCTATATAGGCCAATCAATGAGTACAATAAAGAGCCCTGTAGAGGACATCGAAAAGGGTGGCGATTCTTGCCTTCAGGGTTTTGTTAAGCGTAGCTAGAAGATCAAAAAAGACTAAAAGTCCTCTATCCTGAGAGGTGACCTAACGTGGGGAGGGCGGATTTAAGCCAACAAAAACCTGAAGTCGAAAATTTTTACCCCTTTCGATGTACTCGACAATGTCGTTTTTTATTGGACTGCTAGCATTAAATGTGGGACAGTTCTAGAGTTTTATTCCTTTGAAAAAATCTATAGAATTGCAATGAAAACCATTCAACAACTGTTCAAACCTATACAAGTCAATGCACTTACAATGTGACTTATATCAAACTCAGCTGATTAAACAGTTGTACAACAGTTGTCAATGAATGCATTTTTATTAATTTATGCATTCACAATAAGGTTGCAAGATGCGTATTCATGTTCCCATTAAAGTTCTTTTTCATTGAATCACAATGATCATTCAATTAGTTAAAAAGGCGACTACTATAACCTGTCTGACACTTGAGTTGATTAAAACCCATTTAGCACATAATCCAATCAGTTTAGCGCCAATTGAAATCCAGACAATTACTGGCATACCTATTAATGTATATGCATATATGTAAAAACATAAGTACATATGTATTTTATTATACATTGAGCTATATTTACTCGATAGATTAAAGTAATATTTAAAAAAGAATGTGCTAAATAAATTAATAGATGTATCAACAAATTTATGTAAATATGCTGAACGTCTTTATTCAATTTTTATTGTTTTGAGAACAAGTATTTAAACTATTCCAAATTTTTTCTCTTTTAAAAAAAGAAAAAAATTACAAAATTATGCGATATAAATCAAATTTATTTAGTTAACACGATTTTTTTATTGGGTGTTTTAAAAACAATTAAATTTCGTTTTAAGAACTCTGAAATGTTCTTCATTTATTAGGTGAAATAGGTGATACAAATAAATGAAATCAACTGGGAACATAAGTGGACTTTTAACCAATTACCTAAAAAAAAAAAATCGAAACTTCAGAAGTGATTACGTAGACCCCAAACATGGTCATTGTCCAGAGCGAGTTGAATATGACGGTATTGTAGTTCAGGGCATCCTCATGGCACGGGTCGAGTCTCCGGGTACTACATAGATTGAAAATGAAATTTGCGAATAAAATTTTTTGATTGCCTATAGAACTATTGGAAATACGTCAAATTGCATAGCTATAGGCGAAGAACGAATTATTAATCTGTTGACACACTATAAATCGACACATATACTCATTTCACTCTTGGTAGGTACGTAAACAAACAGAATTGCCATATCTGTGGCAGCGAGGGTGCACAAGTGACTGCTGAGGGGACATTGCATCCACAAAAAGTGACTGTTTGGTGTGCATTATCGTCAAGAGGTGCCATTGAACCGTATTTTTTCGAAAATGACGATGGCGTCGCCGCTACCGTCAATTCTCACTAGAGACTCACCATTATGATAAAACGCTTTAACCCTTCTGTCGGCACAAAGGTCTGGCCAGACCTTTGGCACTATATTTCCGTCCAAAAAGTATAGAAGATAAAATCGCAACGACATTATACTTCATGATATCCTATAATAATATGTTTAGAAGCATTTTGCAAAAATTGGAAAAAATCGTTTTAAGTTTTGAGCATGTGTTTGACGAATTTCAATTTATAGTGCTTTTTGATACCCAATAGGTCTGGCCAGACCTATAGTTTTACACCCCATTTTTTTCTGCAGGTAAAAAGAGCAAATATGAAATTCTTTTTAAATTCTCCTATTTATGATGTTATAATGTCATTAAAATTCATTTCAAACTATAAACAATAAAAAATTCTGCGATTTTTCTTCAGGAAGCCGTGAAGTTCGGAAAATAGGCAGGCCTAATTTTTTTATGTTTTGTAACATCACCTATTCAACCAAAATTTAATTCTAGGATATTCAAACCAAATTTATTTTCTTTGTAATATTAAGGACTTAGTATGAGTGACTTGAGAAAGTCCGTGTAAATAGATTTGATCAAAAAATTTACGAGAAATTGAAAATGAAGTTATTTTTGGGCTTGAAAATTCCCTATTTCTTTCCACCTATTTCCCTAAATATGCAGACTATTATCGGGGTAAAATCGACTAACAAAGCACCAAATATTTCCTCAAAGATATTGTAATTGGAAAAAGCGATCAAACTTTCTACTAGATATACATCATGAAAATAGAAAAGCAAAATAAGAAGAAAATAAGGGAAAACCATGTTTGTGCAATACCACCTCAAAATATGTCTACTTAAAAACGTTTCCAGTGTATCTGCAAAAATCATAAAAATGCTTTTATTGCTTTAAAATTATAGTACAGAACTGGTAGAATGATTCTACAGATAAAAATTTCAGTTTTTCTAAAAAATAAAAAAAAAATTCTCAGTAGGTCCAGCCAGACCTATTGGAATATGCATATTGAAGTAGGTGCCGACAGAAGGGTTAACAATTTTAGCGCGTTGTGCGACGGTCAAACGATCCATTTTATGAAATGGCAAATACTAGTTTGGTTCACGTTAACATTTGACAGTTGTCAGATGGCAGGGCTGTTCCCTTCCAACTTCGAAATGGATAACCCTTTACTTCCTAACTATAATATATGCCATATCAGAAATGAGTGCATGTAATATGAATTCAAATTCAAACAAAGAACAAAGAAATCTTAATTTTTCCAACGTACTTCAATATCTAGATCTATTTTCATTGGATATTCATATTTCGTGACCGACATAAATATGAAACTGCGCAAATCATAACATATCGCACTTGACACATTCGCCATGAATTTCGACTTGAGCAATTGAAACTGCATAACACTTCCTAATTAAGTGACCAACAACCGTGCCATGTAGAGTCCGTCCATATATTCTATGGACAAACTATATGGCTACTTCAATGAATAATCACGTGAACCTCGGCGCTGCTATGCAGTGGACTTGAGGCGAACGTTAATCTTATTCTCATCATAAGCTAATCGTACCAGTGCCTCCGATAGCGAATATAGAAAACTACAATCGCAAAGACTATACTTGCAAACAATTACAATTAAGACTTCAAATAATGAAACAGTCACATTTAATTATGTAAATCATTCTAAACTAGACCGCCGCCGCCGAGACCGAAGAAACGTTTAAATGAAAGAAAACTATTCGTAGATTTCATTTTAGCATATCAATGGTTGTATGGACTTTGGCACATACATATGTTTAACTTTCAACTTTAGACTCCAATTATAAACAGTAGCATAATTGATTCATAAATTTGGTAGCACCATAAAAAGAATAGTGGAACTTTGTGCAATTGACCTTAGAATTATACGAGCACACCACCCATTATGTTCATGTAACATCCGATATTTAGGCCAGGAAAATTAAACCAAAACCGTAAAACTATGGAGCGACAAAATTCACGTGGTTTTGTCATGTCATGGTCACACAAAATTGGGGAAAAATCCTGATTCTGGAACACACCTTCCAGAAAGGAGGAACATTGAAAGATAGTAAAGAAGATTGGAGTTTTTTTGTTGTGGTTTGTTTTCATTTTGTTCTCACAGTTATAATTTTTGAAATTGCAAAATACAGGATGAGCCATAAATGTATGTGTGAATATATTCTTATCAAGTTATAGATGAGTTGCTCCAAAAATTTTCCATCTCAATTCTCCAGGAAAGTAGTTAAGTTCCTATACATGCAGTATCCCATGAAAAAAAAAACAAGTTGAAAAGGGTTACGCCAAAGAAAAATACATCAGATGCAAAAAAGAATTGATATCACTTCAATCTGCATTTTAAATCCTGATTCGCATTATGGGTGGATACAGTGGATAAGCCTGAAAGTACAGGAGTATCTTTCTATGTTTGTAACTCGTTTCTCTATGAATCTCTATATGATATCACAGAGTGGCGATGGCGACCAAACGATCGCGGCCACAGAGCATGACAAATGAATGACGTATTGAGTGATATCAACTCTTTTTCGCAACTGATGGATTTTTCTTTGGCGCAAACCTTCCAACTGGTTGTTTTTTTTTATCGTATCCAGTGTTGCCAACTGGAAATTTAGTCGGAAAACCGGCTATATTTTTTTTCAAAAACGGCTAAAATCCGGCTAAATATATTTCAGCCAGAAAAACGGCCAAAAAACCGGCTAAATCATACAAAACAGTAACATTACGAAAAAATATAGTAAAAAACTGATTTTAATAATTTTATTTCTTTTCTGGAGTACTACCCGTAAACTATGCTTTAGGCAGATTTCTTAGTTTTATTACATATATGCTCCAATCGCTGGCATTACAGTCAAAATTTACTTTGTTCGGAGCTAGTAGCTCAACTAGTCAAAATTGTTGTATACAGGTACAATTTCTCGGTCAAGTCCATAACCACATTAGGTTTGAAATTGTGGAACATAAAATTCGTAAAATGAACGTCCAATACGTAACTATGGGCAAGGGCAACCGCATTTACCATGATCGCACCTGAACAATCTTATATTTTGATTAAAATTTAACGATTTTAGGCCCAAGACACATATCCAAATCATCATGACGATAATCCATCATGATAATGAAAGTTCGAAATTGGAGTAACACATATGCTTTCGTCATTAAAATTCGTCATTTACTTTTGACGTTTGCGTAAATGGTGAAAATTGCGATATTATGATGAAGATTCAGTTCAGTTGAAGACACACTTTTCTTAAAGAATTCGAATAGAAATGTGTATTGACAACAAATTTAATATTTTTGTAAACATTCTTGTTCCTCAATTCTACAACAGATGGCGTCCTGGTGTCGTGCTAATGATGATAAATTTGCGTCATTCAGAAATATGTGCGTCAAGCTTGTTATCCATTTTCGAATTTGAGCCCTTCAAAATTTATTTGATTTTCCATAATTACGAAATTGATGTTCCATTGTTGAAGTTCCGCAACTTCGAATTTGATGCTCCAAAGATACCAAATTGATGTTCCAAAATTATTAGCTTGGCCGGGAAATGGTATAGATTTTTGATAAATTTGCTACTACAAACCCAACAACAAAATAAAATGTATCTACGAAAATGTGTAGTTTCTATGTATCATCAGACGTTGTGCAAGTAGCTTGCCCAGTAAACTACAAAAATTAGATTTCAGTGAGTATATATTTCGGGGGTAACTTACCCCCTTCTTAAGCACTTAGCTTTTGTGCTGAAGAAGGGGGTAAGTTGTAAGTTGTAGTTTAGTGGGCAAGGTACTTGCAACGTTGTGTAGTATTGAACAAAGTTCCGGCGACAT
This sequence comes from Microchrysa polita, assembly GCA_949715475.1. Taxonomy (NCBI): domain Eukaryota; kingdom Metazoa; phylum Arthropoda; class Insecta; order Diptera; family Stratiomyidae; genus Microchrysa; species Microchrysa polita. The sequence continues at coordinate 13,411,352 of OX454415.1, read as the reverse complement.
TATTAATATCTATTAATCGCGCTAAAAGGTTTTCACCCTTGTACTTAATCTGGCATGATTACGTTATCTGTGGTAAAGAATTGACACTTTGGAAAATGGAAAAATGTTCAGGTACCCCCATGCTCCAAGAATTGCTCAGCAAAGAATTTTATCTAAGAAACTGTTTTACATTTTGCAAATTACCCTAAATTTATTGAAAAAAGGCAAGTCTCCGCGGCAAATTTTTCCCAGGAGGCATAAATACAAGTTTTCCTATAGGTGGACATAGTAGGTACTTACCCTATTACACGATAATAAGTGTATGTAGAAATAATTTCACGGCGATTATTTATTTTGTTTGTGAATATTGAAAAAATGATTTTAGTTTCAAAGTAAAAAAATCATAAAATGATTTTAGCCGGAAAAACGGCCGAAGAAAATAAATTCCGGCTCAAAATGCGGCCGGCCGGAATTATAAATTTCTTCCGGCTAAACAGCACGGTTTCCGGCTAAATTTGGCCGGAAAACGGCTAAATTGGCAACACTGCGTATAACATATGTTTTTGTATTCGATGGTGCTTTAAACATAATTTTTTAAAATTGTTTAATTAAAGTTAAAATTTATAAATCTTAATTTTTAGTTTTTTATTTTCAATTTTTACACTTGAATTTTTAATTTTAATCTTCTCCTTTTAACCCTTTCCCGGACAGAACGTCTATAGACGTCCAACTTTGAGCATTTGACATACAAATCGTGTCAAATTTTGGCGTTGTGTCCGGCAATGAGGTAAATGTAAAAGGTCCTTCCGAATATTATATATCCGAATTATCTTCCTTCGATGACACCAGGGACGTAGCCAGGGGAGGAGTCCATGGGGTCGCACCGCTCCCGAAATTATTTCAATGGGCTTTGAAATTTCAGTGATGTTAACATGAAAACTGTAATAAGGCACACTTATTTAAATGTGCTACACATGTTCTTGCAGGTTCTCTTTCAGCACATCAGTATACAAAAATTCACCGAATTGCCCATGATTTTTAAATGAAATCAGTTGTTGTGAAAATGGGGTAATTATTTATTTATGCCATAATTTGTTTCCTGTCCATGCGGTCCGGATTCGTCTCTACCCATTGCGATTTGTTTAGATACCACTTGGGGGCTACGCCCCTACTCGCTACGCTCGAAAATCGAACAAATTTGAAAATTTCGGATTTCATAAAAATACATACAAGTAGGTAATCCGTCGGCAAGGGGGATGGATCAAATTGACCCGAGCAGTTTTTCATTATTGAAGTTTTTCTGCTTGTATGAATCATTGCAAAAACGGTTGGTAGTTGGAAATACGTTTTCTGAGGAATGTTGGCTATAACACGTTAGAAGTGATAGTTCCAAAGAAGTCAACATGAGTTAGAAATTAGGAATGAGTTTATTTGAATCACCTCGCAGTTAACGTTAGGTTTTGTTGTCCTAATTGGCTCTACCAATAAATGAAAGTAACCTCTTCTCTTCACAGCTAATTTATTTTAGATAGATATGCTAAGGTTGTTCCTTTATCGGTGATCATTTTTCATAAATTTCAAGAACCTGCGTAGAATCCCATTTCGCTGAAACTATTGGTTTTCAAGAACAGCTTCATGTTTTTTCTCACCCAGGGAGTTTGATCGACCGCTTTTTCTTCTTACTAACTGAAATGAAAACCTCAATTTTTCGCTGACATAATTTTCTTCAAGTTTATAGTTATCAAGTGTCTATGTGTTTCCCCTTTGGTTAATTTAAAAAAATACCACACTTAAAAGATCAAATCCTGCTATTAGCCCTGATTCTAAAAAAGTATATAAATGAATTTGAAATCTCTAAAGACATAAGCCCAGATGGTTTTCTTCTGATTTGTTTAAAGAAATGTGCAGAAAAAATAAGGTACCGCCTTGCATTGCCTATTTAACCAGTCACTATATTCTCAACACTGGAATTTACGCTATGTCGTTCCTCGTGCCTATACATAAAAATGGCGGCAGAGCTGAAACTCATAATTATCAACGAACTAGCATCCCCTCGTCCATCCTTAAATTATTTGAACTGTGGGATGACCATGGTAACCTCCTTTGCAGCTATAGGTCGACTACTAATAATTTCGGCATTTCTGAGGTAAATCTACAACTACAAATCTTATATGAAAAATACACCTTAAAGCCCCTCAAAAATTGGCCGCACTTTACCAAAGCGATTAATAAATTCAAATCTGACCTTTTACTAGTTAAACTGAAAAACTTCGACGACAGACGATACGGTTCCGTGATTGTTACCATAACTCCAACTAATTTAAATCAATTTCCACCAACATCAGCCGTTCCTCAAGAATCATACGTTGATCACCTTTTGTTTTTATTTTTTTTTTAGATATTCAGAAATTATTTAAATCCCCTATGTAATTAGAGTGGATAAAATCAATCGGCATACATTGACTAAAAAAGGGTGAATTTCAACACATTTTTTAGTGATGTATTTTTGATGATACAGTAAAACAGTTCTCCACTAGCAATACCAAAGCATTGATTCAGAAAACAATTTCTGAAATCGAAATTTCCCGAAACAAATTCCTGGCTACATCCCTGGATGACACCTGTCTTGCCCATTCGTCGTTTTCCAAGGAAAATGTCCTTCTGAACATTATATTCCGCAAGGAGTGACAATACTTCTATAGGTGTAATGGAAAACTCCGTACAACAAAACCTGTGCTTCGATAGGTGTATCTGGCCTTTCGGGAGCATAAAAGACATTTGCTTATAAAATGCAATAGGACAGGACTTCTATATGACTATAGCCCTGTGAGATATTCTCACAAAGTCCTACACGGGAAGAGTTAGCAGGCGCAACGGGATGGCCTTACTTCGTTCAGTTTGAACATTAATTTACCGTTATTCCAGTTACTGGTTTAAAAGGTGGTTTTGGGTTCTAAGATACGACCATCAGGGTAGACGGTAGAAGCAAGTTTTTGTTTCTGTAGACTACATTCTAAAATCGGGTAATTCTCTTAAGTTTTTCAGAAAAAAAAATTACCGTTTATTGCATATATCTTTTTATTGCCACGATCGAAGAGTTTGATGCCTATGCACTAGGTTTGCTGAATATTATGGTAAAAAAAAACATTTTAAGTTTCCCTGGAGGCAGTGGCGGATTTACCAATTTGCCGCCAGTAGGCTACTCACAAAGTGCCGCCCCTACTGAAACCCTATTTTTGTCGATAGTGAATATACGGATAGAATTATGCTTTATTCACCTGCAATTATTTTCAGTTTACACTTTGTATTTAAATACGTGTTATCTTCGAGCTTTCCGCTTCGTGGGTCCTGAGCATTCTTTAATATTTATCACATTGTAAAGCTTATGCAAACATTTTCTGCTTGGAGAATCGGTTTAAAGCGTTGAATCCCAAACTGTGGAAGGCTCAAATATAGATGCCGTTATGAATTATGGTTTGCGTCTAGACCACCATTTTGAATAAAAAATCTTTCGGAATCACCCGGAGGTAATCCGTTGTTGCCATACATCGGGCAAACATTTTATATCCTTTGATAAAAAACCTGTAACCAAATCTGTTCGATGAACACGATGATGTGGCTGATTGAAATTGAAATTGCCTAAGCTCGCTTTTCTTATATAAACCGCACCAACCAGCTATAGTCTTTTTGGATACAATGATCCTTGGTAGAACACTTGCGGATCGTGGTCGCTATAGTAATGGCAATTATGTTTCTCGAGGAATGACTGAAGCCATGGTGACGGCCGAACTGAAAACCAAAAAAACACATATTTTTCTTAGAAGACTTTACAATAGGGAATTTGAACTGAAAAATTTTGGAGCGACTGGTTTAGAGGAATATCTTATAATAAAAAAAAAAAAAACAATTTGATTTGTCTTATATTATGTGCGGTGGCGAATGTGTGTCCTGTATTTGTTGGGGAAAATTGGCAGAGTCGATAGTAAAATTTGTTTGAAAAAAAAAACACTATCAATAGGAATATCATGACTTTAAAATTTGAGTTCAGTGTCAAATTTCCGGCTTTAAATATGAAAGTCACATCCAAGATACAAATTTAGAGCAATTTAAACTAAATTTCTAAAAATGTTTACTCCTGCCCTAAGAGATTAAGCTGGATTGATGCTGATGCCGTTTTCATGCGTAAAACTCCTCTGAAACTCGATCGTCTTAATTACAAGATGAGGAGAATAATCTTTCGGCTGAAAGCTAATGAATGCTTATCAGAATAACTTTTTTTAGTATTTTCCATTTCTGGATTTATATCATCATTTATTGCAATTTCCGATATGCTGAACTGACAAAAAGCCAAAGCAGCTAATGTTTAAAGGTTGGGCATAGCAATAAGGCATGAAAAAGGAAGGATCTTGGTTTCGACTTTAAGCTTAAATGGCCTTCAATATTTGACACTCTTCAGTGTTTGACGCTCTTCGACAATGGCGACAAATGCCTTTTCATGTTTCCAAACCGTATAATGATGATAAGCGCTACATCCTACAGTCTTCCACGGCAGTGTGAACATCCTAAAAAATATTTTCCCGGAATTTGCCGCCCCCCTGAAATCTGCCGCCCTAGGCTCAAGCCTACTCAGCCTACTGGTAAATCCGCCACTGCCTGGAGGGCTGAAGCCCTGCAAATTGACTGTGTTTCGTCCGGTAATGTTACTTATTCGCGTCCCGTTTCTTTCTTCCTTTGGCGAGACGCACCTCCCGCATTCCTTGATATTGATGGAAAGAAAATTTTATATAGAACATGCTGTTGCTTTTATTGTTTTTTTAATAATCGCAAAAAACAAACTAACTTCTTTCGCTAACTTCCAGACTCCCTACCGGTCAGTTCCTACTTTTTTCCTATAATCAGAAAACGGTCCTCGCACCCCCGATTTATGTGGATTTGTCTAATAAATCGTTGGCGTTATCACACGTAACACTTGAGAGTGGAAGTATTGGGTAATTTCACAATGTTTTCCTATTTCCAAAGTTTGTAAATATATATAAAAAATAGGAATTTAGGCACTAACCAAAACCGGATCGAGGTGAGGCTAATGGCTGCAGGAAACCTTATCTTCCAGATAAAGTAGACAGTGCAGGGACGTAGCCAGGATTTGGTTTCGGGAGGGGTCCAACGCTCAATACCAGGTAAAGACATTTTTTGAAATTAGAGTTTTGGTATTAATTCTAGAGGATATAGTATTGCCCGATAGTACAGGAAAATTCACTTTCATTAAGAGAAAAAAAGTGGTTTAAAATTTTTGAGACTTTAAGGAACCTTGCGCAATTTTCAGAAGAAAATTGCGAAAGGTTTCTTAAATTATTTCGCAAATTTCGCCTGTTTCCAGAGCATCAACTATACGGAAATACACCCATGCCTAGTTGTGACATGCAAAATTAAGTTGCAATTGTTTCGTATACGGTAAGCAAGCGAATTTTTATATGGAATGTCCAATTATGTCGTTTTATTTCAAACGATATGCTAAAACTCTCTAATATTTAGGGAACGTTACGCTATCAGCTCTCGATAGAAGAATTCCTTTTTTATCGAGACTAGCGACACTTACCTTACCATCCGCCATATAACGGGCAATGACGGAACCACAACAGTTCTCCTTATGAGACGAAAAGCAGTACAAGCCATATTCAGACACCCAAATCGTTGCTTTTATAGCATTATTAATAATAATAAAATGCGCACTTTAAAACACGGTTGCCTAATACACTGCGAAAAATTCGTAACGTTCATTTATTTTAAACTCTAAAAAAGCATAGTTAGTGACAATTTAGAGTCACGAAAATCATGACTTTGACACGGTTTTTCTGCCTATCCAGTACGGGGCAGAACTGCACAATTTCACATACAAATTCGAACATGCAGTTGGTTACGACTTTTTCTATATAGAACAAAACTGTTAAATTTGTAAGGAATTTGTGCTGTTCTGTCCTGTACCCGATAGAAAAAAAAACGCACCTACCATAATGATCTCTCGTATCACGGGAACCTTTAAACAGATTGAAAAGCGGAAGATTTGATTCAAAAGTTGATACAAATTCTAAAATTTCATACGTGAGATGCTGTTCTTTCATCAACGAAGCCGTTTGCGGAAATAACCTTAATTGTTTTGGCAGCTCTTATCCACATGACAACGGGTAGCTCTAGGGCGCTTTACATCGAATAACCGGCTGTCGTATATAGGAGCATTTTGTTAAAGAAAACAGAAACATCCATGGTGGCAGTGGAACTCGAACCCATGCTCCGGCAATTCATAGGAAGAGTGTCTTCTTGATCTTCCCAATGCCCATGTCACACTCCGTCGAATTTTTTTCCCGAGGCGTTCATGGATTAGCGATTTTGTTGAAATAAACCACACACAATGAAACAACTGATGGAATCTTTCAAATAACATATCAAACGAACTAAAGTGAATCATTAGTTTTTAAGTAACGGCCATTAATTGAAAATGACATAAAATCTATGATAAAGTATTTGCATATGAATGAGGGTAACTCATCGTAGGCCGAATACTAGTCCAAATTTTATGGAAACGGTTAAATATGAATTTAATATTTTTTATTCGTTAGATCAAATTGCATCAAATTTGCAATCCCGAGCAAATCAATCTAGTCAAACGAGAGAGAAACGAAGAGAACCGACTTAGAACTGAAAGCCGCGTCACAGCCACAGCTGATTATAGTTACACTGGACTGTGTCGCCCCATTAATGCTTATGCTCTTGCCACCTTGTATTTTCACTATAGCAAAGAGTAATTTACGGGAAGGAATCTCAATAGAAAAAATCCCGATGGTAAATTATTACAGTGTCCATGTTTCATGTCGTCACTGAAATCTGAAATTTCAAAGCCCATTCAAAACATTTCGGGAGGGGTCCGGACCCCCTGGACCCCTCCCCTGGCTACGTCCCTGGACAGTGGGAGCTCTTAGAGGACTCAATTGATTTCGGATGTGATTTGATACGATGATATGGTGTCTGGCGTGGCGATAAAAGATCGAAGGATGTAAAAAATGAATCCAGTTCAATTTTTAGTACGAGAAAATATTTGTATGTTCAAAAAATTTTATTGAAATATTTCTACGAATTGCTATACTGAAATACCTTTTATCGATACCTTCTTTTTACATAAATCACGTAAATCAATCAGTATCATTATTTTCGAAGCTGGCGGATTTTTTTTGTGAAAGGATTTTTTTCTTTACAAATATTACTTCCGCCCAGTGTGTCTTCTTTTTGCATAGATCAGGCAAACTGGCGAAGAGCCAATGCTCTAAAATCCCGTTCCATATTCCTTATAAAATTTGTAACGAAATGCATTGCTTCATATTTCATTTTTTTCCTTTCCCGGTTTCAGGGTCTGGAAAGACTTTAGCCCCCTTGATGAGACCAGGACTATTTTTTGCATGGTAAAAATGGAAGATGGTTCTAAAAGAGAAAAATAGCGGAAGTTTACCCATAATTGAAAAAAAATATAGGGCTGAATTCATTGTTTTCACTTATACCCTTAACCCTTGGAAATCCTTATTAATTTTGCATTTCATAAATAAAAAAAAAATAAACAAAATAATTTTGATGCTACTAGATAGATAATATTTTATTTGTCAATTAAATTATTTTATTAAATGAGGTAATGCCTTTATAACTGACGAATAACCATTACTATATGTATTGTGTATAAAAATGACTCGAAAGTAACGACGACGTTTTTTCTAAAATATGCATATTTAAAACGTCAGTTTACTTCACAAAAAAATAGGAGGAAAATACTCCCAGCACTTCATTTCCGAACAGTGGAATTAATGGGAGTCACATTAAAGTATTAGCGCCATGACTGAACATAAAATCAATATGTCCGCTTTTTGAAGGATTTTGCTTGTATGGCTCGCGATGGCTTCTGAGAAAGTTGGTCGCTTTAAGTAAAACGCCACATTCAATATAACTGTTCGGTTCAAGTGTTAGATACTTTATCGGGGTGCCAAATATCAAAAATACTTTTATGTAAATTTACCTAACTTCACAAAATACGTAGACGACTATTTAATGAAACAAGAGCTAAAAATATATTAATTAAATCCGTATTTTCCGATCATTCAACTAAAAGTTACAGATCCACTTTTGTGTATTTATAAACACTCTCTCCTCTATAAAAAGCTCAAAATAAGCTTGCACATTTCGCCGGTCTCTATAATTGAAAATCAGTTCCTAATGTACTTGTACGTATGTATATGTTACCGCGTCCGACGCACTCGCGTAAACGCAATATTTACTTTTGTGAAGGTGTCATTAACCTGTCTATCTAAGAATGTATGTATCTGCTCTGCTGTTGGTTCGTTTGTTGTCGGTTAAGCTTTTTTTGTCTAATATATGGTACCCATACGCTCCATTATTGGAGTAATGCTTTTATGGTAATTTTTGGAGGTGGTCTCGCATGTTGGCCACTACTATTCTATTGCTTATTCTACTGCTATTGTCAATAGCGTAGATTTTCCAGTTTTACCGGAATAGACGCACAACGACTACATCAGTGCGTGTCCGAAAGTGTGTGTGAAGTCTGAAATGTCTTCGCCCAAAAAAAAGATAGTTACCTGGTCGTGGTAACCGCTCTGTGAAGTGTGAGCGAAAGTTTCTAATTCAATTTTTCAACTGCTTTGTATGCTACAGAGCAACCAAAGCCGATGTAGATCAAGGCCGCCGCCACTATGGTCGTATTGCGACGTGATGTGCGGATTTTTTCGCAAACATGAATATTTTAATGAATGTGTATCATATTTTGAAAAATAAGCGGAAAGAGCATTCAAATATTTTTTTTTGCAAATTTGTTTGTATATTTTTTAGTTTGGATTTAAATCTGAAGTTGAAAGAGACAAGCTAACTAGCTGGGTACATACACAATAGGTTTGTACTACCTCAGAGTTTTTTTCATTATCTTCTATTTACTGTTCACTTTGATTAGAAAAATCAAAACCAAATTAAAATAAGGTTTAGGTTTCTGAATTCTGATGTATCTGGACTATCTATAACCCCTGTACGTACTATATGAACTCATGAAACAAAAACTTATAATTCGTCATAAATCACAAAAGGCATGAGTAACATTATCTATCATCCCATATGTTCATAAACAATGGATTCTTTGTTTTGCATACAAACCCTAAGAACTTTGACTTTCATGAACAATGAAGCGAATAGCTTACTTACTGATTAATTCCGTTTCATATCATTTATGTAATGCAAAAAGACTTCACAGTCAAGGCGGAGCAGTCCAAGCTCTATAGTGTCTGCCTGCCTGTCCATCAAGAAAACTTTCTTATCTAATATCGCAAAAAAGCAGCTGTTTAATCGCCTACTATATACCTTAACGCAAATCAACGTCCCAAAAAAGTATCGTTTTTGTCTAGGAGACTCTCGGCAGTGTGTTCGTTAACGTAAACCATATGCGCTTGCGCGCACTGTCTTATCAATCAACCACGCTATTATAAGCGAACGTCTTAAGTCGATGCAAAAATAATAGCAAAATAAAAAAAAATAATGAGGTCGGTAGTGTCAGTCACAAACCTCATTATTCTTATGATACGATTTCAGCGAATAACTGATAACGCGAGTAAATTTTTATTCAAAATTCGAACATACATCAATTTATGCGAATAATATGGAAACTCGTGGCTATAATGATGTATTTTCTTATAAGATAGAGAAACATAACGAAAATGCGAAGAACATGAGTAGTTTTGCTATGGTGATTACCAACTCCAAAAATATTAATTTTGATAATAAATAGTAACCTGGATTCGTCGTTATCAAGGCAAAGATAACAGAGTTGATTGAGTGAGAATGTTGCTGTTGCTTTAGCCCTTTAGCGCATTAAACCAGGAAATTGATTACCATGTAGTTGTTAATAAAGTTAAGGCAAGTAATTGTATAATTATATAAATAATAATAAATTCGTAGATTTGGTCGAATCTTATCAGGAGAACATACCAATGGGATAAAACCTATATCAGTATTGTTATAAAATTTGATAAGCGTTTTCAAGTATACATTATGTACATATTTCTGAAAGATTACAATAAATTAACCTACACTGGAGTATCTACAAAAAACACGCCTAATAATGAATTTTCCACCCTAATTAGCTGCTTTCGTACCCAAATCAATTCTTATTGAGAGACCCTTCTTCAACTGTTCTAAAACTAATATTCGAGCAACACTTCATCCATTCGAGATTTATCAACAGATGGGTTGAAAGAGTGTGATGTCATATAAGAAACTTCGTAGGTTCTAACCATTGAATTTATAGAACATGGAATGCCCTTACACTATGAAAATGCAATCAAAAAGTGGCTCCAACATCTGGGTAAACTTTTTGAATATTTTTGACCATATTTAGACCAGATTTTCAACCGTTACTAGTTAGCGCGTCGTTTAACGTCACTCATCGAATTGTCATCGCCAAAAATTCATATTTAGTGTCACTACCGTCAATTCAAGTGTCCAGTAAAGCAAGTCTGGTAAATAAAATGGAAAAAATCGCAAAAAGAGCTTGTTTCGTATGCGGTACAGGAAAAGGCAACGGAATGGTGAGAGTATCATATCATAGGTATGACACGTAAACAGTAATCATCCTCACTCGTAACTTTTTTCATTACCTTTTAGGTTCCCAAAACAGCACGGCGACATTGAAAAATGGCTAAGGACATTACGATTTCAATAAATATGAAGGTCGTCAAAAGTTAAAGCCTAGAGTCATACCTTCGAAGGTGTTCGTCAGCGGGTAAGCAAAACATATCCTATATTCTCTTTGTAAAAACGCATTTTCTAAACTTATTTCAAATACTTTTTACAGAAAACGGATTAATAAGCTTTTAAGAAGAAGACTAAGTTCAAAAAAACAATGCTCATTGGACGAAATTAACAGTGATAGGTAAGACACTTCAATACAAAGAATTATCCGTGGAATAATTATATTTAACACCTGTGTCTCAGTTTCTTTCAGATTGATTTGCCTAATCTAACGACGACCCAATGCAGCGTGGATGCAGCTATCTCTAGCCAAGTACATCCTTCGGACAAAGTTATTGGCAACGATTGGTGAGCATATTCTAGCACATTATGAAAGCATAAGGTCTCATTTATGTTTCTTGCAGCTATGTTGAAATTGAAAACACCGTCGATGCATCAAGTGATATTCACGAAGATGATTTTTATTTATTTATTTTTAATAAGATCGTACATAATACAATTATGCAGTTCTTAGAAATATCTTAAGCGCTAGCTGCCTTGGCCTTCGGCTTAAACTATGTTAAAATGAATGTTTTAATAATGAATATGTTTTAGAAGGTGTTAAATTTGTATGCTTAGTTCACTAATAAATTTGTAGATTATATGGTGAGTAATTTCACACAAAAAACGTTTGCGAGCGGTTTTATTTAATACTCTTTTACAGCGACTGGCAAGTCGAGTACTTGGACAAAGATAGCTGTGCTGACGAAATTGATTACGCAGGCGACGTTATTAGCGACGACGGTTTTTTAGCGCATAGTGAGAACATGAAGTTTCAATTTACTTTTCTTACAGTGACTTTGAAACTCAGAACTATACATCCAATCCCTTAAGCCAACTACGTCCATCGGATGATATGCACGAAGATGAATGGTGAGGAATTTTATACAAGAGAGAGTGCGTACGGTTTTATTTACTGCTCTTTTACAGCGCCTGGCAAGTCGAGTACTTGGACAAAGATATTATCGTGCAAGTAGAAAATGGAAACTGTGCAGCCGATGATATCCCTCTTCTTCAGGTAACAAACTACAAAAGAAGAAATGATTTAGATGATTTCCAAATTGAAGATAGTGACGAGCTGTTTCATTTCGACCATGAAGTGTCATCTATATACATACATAGAAGAAGTTGTTCGATATATATCAGGCAGCATTTTGAGAAAAATCAAGCAGAAATCATGCTTGAAAACATGCAACGTTTGTATGGAGATTTTGGAAGGGATGCCAGGCTCATCGGCTTTTATCGACATTAAAAATCGAGGCTTCCTGATGTATCCATCAGAAGACTTATTCAAATTATCATTTAAAATCGAGCAAATTATAAGAGGCTCTGGGGATAATGTTTTCCTGCCATTTTTTTCCAAGAAACTTGGGAGAAAGCTCTCTGCTGTCAATGAGAACGAACAATTTTTTAACACTTGAACACTTCAACCAATATGAAGAACATTATATTTCGCTGGTAGAATTTATAGTTAATATGTATGTTACCATACGGATACATCACGAAGAAGAAAGAAGAAGCAATATTGAACATTATTTAAGAAGTATTAACACAAGGCTTGTTTTATTTTCGAATCAATAGTTTTTTTTATTTGTTTGTTTTCATAATATATGTACATGTAAATATAAATTGGTTAGAAACTAAAGAAATCGATTACATAGTTTCATATTCCTTTCCAAGAAAGAGAGGAGAATCATCTCCTATCTGTGCTTGATTTCCCGGCACCCATTTCACCACCGTCAATCAGGAAACTATCCTTTTGACTACATTGGACTTCACCCACTATCCACACTCCGAGGACGTTATGGGACTATTGCAGCTGCTACGTTCTTGTCGCTTGAGACTATAGGAATGAATATACCTCGCGAGTGAAATTTTTGTCCACTGTGATTTTCTTAATGAAAATGTATACTTACTGTCGTGGAATATGTGGCAAATGCTGGGGAATCGGAATTTCAGAAGCTACCATCCGAAAACGTTTCACTTCATCGTTGAAAATATCTTATGACCGGGGAATCAAAAAATAATACGTAAAATGGCCGTGAAAAATTACGGAACCGTTTTCGAATTAATGATTATAGAGTTTCCCAGCAATTGATACATTATTCCACGACACTAAGTAGGTATACGTTTTCATTGAGAATGACGACGAAACGCGAGCCGCGACTACGTTCAAGACCAAAAACATTTCAAAAATTTCACTGACCGACCGAAATTGTCAATTTGAAAGCTCCCTCATCTAATGACTAGTCAATGACATAGTTTCATTGAACTTTCATTGATTAGTCATTGCACTGAAAATTTAGACCAAAAAAGTTTACCCAGATGTTGGGACCTTTTTAATTGGTCTAAGCGTATTCCATGTTCTATAAATTCAATGGTTCTCACAGGGGTCTGTTGCAATTATATGAGATGCGAAGAAATAAAAAGAAATTACTATAGCCAGCGTAGGCTCACTGTGAATCACTGGCGATCGAAGTTCATGCCAAGGAGGAATGTCTTTCTTCAGGTAAAGAAATGCTTGCTATAATGTCTACTTACAAAGTTTTTGTATTAGTTTCATTCGAATTTTCAATGCAACAATTATAATAACAAACACCGGAACCCGGTGGGCCTTTATGTCAAAATAGTGTTTACAAAGATTTTTTTGTGCATGGGCGTAGATGAAATGGGAGACATCAGTCCCCTCATCTTGGGGAAATTGGGGAATGGGTCATGCGTATTTTCACACTACCTATAACAATAGTAGCATAAACCGTAAGTGGTTTTCCTCTTTCAATATGCAAGTATTTTTCGAAATCTATGAAAAAAATTTAAACCCATACCTTCATAAGCAAATCATTTGGTAAACGGGAACAATACAAAATCCCCAAATGCAGAAAAATCCCCAAAATCAAAATCCCCATATACAAAATCCCCAAACAATCGAAATATGATGGTAAATGGTAAAAAATTGTAGATGGCTGCTAGATGGTAAGGGGTCAAGCTATCGCCGAATCACTTGACGCATCATAGTTCTGTACCCTCAATGAAGACTCGCCGACCCGTGATGCAAACAATTGTATTAGCAATTAGCACCCCAGATATTACAATTATCAGCCTTATAAGTAAGACCTCCTGGGAAATACGTACTGGTCTTCCTTCTGATCACCTCCCAAACATATTGGGTTTTCATTAACATCATCGATACATGCCCCCTTCCTCATCCGAACGAATATTCGCGGAAAATTTAGTCGGGTTATTGTTGGAACCGATTGCATATTTAATCACCTGCAGATTATCTGCTTTTGTTCTGAGTTACTTCCATGAGTTTGCCGTTAATTAGCATAGATCAGTCGATGATTTTTTTATTGCACAATTACAATAATCTAAAGAAAGTCCTCATTTACCATCAAACATTTATTATCTACCATTTACCATCTACCATTTGCAATCTACCATTTACCATCTGCCATAAACAATTTACCAATTAGCATGCATCAGCCATTTACAATCTACTCTCCATCTACCATTAACCATTTACCATATCTTCTTTCTTCTTCTCAGCCTCTCTCTACTTCCTGTCAACCGCTTGTGGGCGTTAACTCAGCCGTTTATAGGTAATTTCGAGTCGACGTTCCATTGCATATCATTTCGGAGTGTATATAATGTTGCAAGCACTATATATATTTCCTATCCGCACATGTACGGAAATTTTCGACCACGCCGAGATTCGATCTCCGGACCTCTAGATTACTAGCATCGTAGAGTGCGACTCAACCAAGTTAGCCCCAGAGCGTCATTTACCACGCACGCGTTCTAAGATGTTAACTGAAATGGGGAAAGGGGATTCGCTTGGGGATTTTGATTTCGGGATTTTGTGATTGGGGATATCGGATCCAACCCTTGGTAAAGGTAGGTAGGATCAGAGGGAATTACCCACCATTTTTTGCGCGTAAAAAATATTAAAAATTATTTGCCGCAAAGGCCAGTTTCATTTTTATTTTACAGTAGAGTTATGTATTTGAGCTTGGACGAATAATGAATTTGATTTATTAGTTCCACATAGGTCAGATTTCTCCCAAAACTGAAGCAATTATTTTCGGGTTGATTTTGTTGCTGTAGTAGCGCAAAAAGAAAATTTGAGATACCATATATGTATTATGATTTACATTGCGGGAACCAACCGCAACAAGCCGCGTAATTTCCCGACAATCTTTGGATTGCATATAACTGTAAAAATTGGCGACTGATTTTTTTTATATATTTTCTTCGTATCGGGCACCTTATGCACCAGCGGCGTGCAGTCCATAGATGCGGTGGATGCGCCGCATCCCCTAAAATTTTCAAATACTTAATGTACAGTTTTATAATTTCATTTAAAATTTAATGCATGACGTAATATGCTTACATAAAATGCACGCCCTAATATGATCCACAGACCTAAGTTGGTTAAACCCAAACGTTATAAACGTACTCATTATTTAATCACGGAGCAAACTCCAGCGCTTATATTTTATACTCATTCATAATGTACATAGTAATCTACGACTTGCTTGCTCCGTAGTACATACCAGTCTTTCTGTGTACTAACTATTTCACTGGATGCGGTAAAAAAACCTTCCCTCAGTACTGAATCCATTCCAACCAAATTTCAGTCGACACGCTACATGCTCATAGTGCTCTCCGTACCATTAAGTGGATGCGTAGACCGGTCCCCTACACGACAAGCATCCAAGCTAAAAGAACACGAGTGAGAGAAGTACAAACTAGGGGGCTTGGCTCCCTGCTAGCTTCGCTCGCCAACCCCGGGGCCGAGGCTAATTTCGGGCGCGGCCGAAATTTGGATACCCTTCGCTTGGGCTAAAAGTTTTTTTCGGGCGTACCTATGACTTGTATTTAATCCCCCTCCTCATTCTTTTTCTTCCGTCTTGACAAAAGTTTTGGGCGTGGTTGAAATTAGTCAAGGTGACCAGACTCCCGAGGGCCCAATGCTGTACACGTTGCGCAATTTGGTTTTCAGACAAGCTCTCAATCATACTATTTCTGGTAATGTAACTTCAGAAAGCAAGGTTCTGTTGATACTTAACAGGAGCCATAAAAGAGGCCTGAAGCTCTCAATGTTCTCATTTACAAAACATCATCAGCATGTGAAGTAGAAAATGTAAGCTATAACAAGTAAGGGCTGTGTAGGGATCATGATCAGAAGGGGCAAGCCCAACATTTTTTAATTTTTAAGACCATGGGCCCGGAATTTTCTTGGGGAGTTGGAGTAGATATGTAAGTGAAATCTAACACAAAAATTAAGAACTCCCGTTAGTTTAAATTGGCGGTCCAATTTTCTTAGAAAAGATTTTAACATTTTAAAACAATATTTCAAGAAAGGACAATTGAAAATGACATTTGTTACGTTTTAACGATAAATTACCTCTTGCACGTGTTTAGTCTTTACCTCATGATTATATCCAATTCGACTACGATTTTAAGACAGTCGATACTCAATGGTTTTTCAACTTTTGAATTTCAGTGTGTGAGACTGCAGTCTTGCGCGGATGATGATAACTCTTTCCCATTCTCTGACTGTCTGAGATCCGGAGACAGAAATCATGTAGGCGTTTATTTAAAGTACGTACCGTGCTAGGAGTCGAACCCGCATTTTCTCGCTCTCTAATATCATAGTACAGGGATAGATGGTACAGAAGTAAAAAAATGCCGTGATAAACAGCCAGGGGGCGTAGGTGTTTAATCATCCCTCCCTTTTGTACCTACTTATTAAAATACTTCGTTTCGTTTATTGCAATAGATAAACTGATACCTCATTGGGCAGAGAATTCTTAAGCGGTTGGCGGCTTCCCCGGTACATCTACGGAGTGGAGTCCGTGGAGAACCTACCAGAGCGGTGGAAGGATGGCTTATCTTGGTTACGATGTTTCAGGGGGAGAGTATGCTTTCCTCCATGGATATTTTAGTGATGTCATGCCGGTCCCCTGGGCTCTTATTGGATTTGATGGACATATTGTGTGAAAAAACTTTATCTGGACATCCTGACAGAGTCCTGTAGTATGCATTTTCCTATAATTGTTTATAGGGGAATCGGATAGAGTACAGTGATTTCTCTATCGTTTTGTGAATAATTAAAATCGCATCTTTCCACCGCTTTCCACTTCTGGAACTTAGTAGCTTTACATGCTTCAATTTTCTACCTTGGGCAGTGCGGTGCTCTATACAAGTCTGATAAATTTCAAAATTTTCCGCTCAAAAATTTTCCGAGTCAATGACATTTTTGAATTATCGAAAATAAACGATTGCCAAATATAAAAGTACTATAATCTCGCAAAATATCTATCGTACAGGAGTCAAACTTTACCTTAAATCTTATCTCTTGATCGTTGTAACTTCTGAACCTTGACAGCTAGTGCCTTGATATTTTCAACAAATATGAACAGTGCACTGCTCCACAAATTTGCCAAATTTCAAATTTTATGGACAATTTTTGATCAGAATAGACAAAAGTGCGTTTTACGCAGCTATAACTGTCGAACGCGGATAGGTAGGACCTTCATTCAAATATGAAGAAAATATGATCTCCAAGTACCTATAAGTGTGTAAGGTTTCAGAACGATCGATCAAAGAGTTTCCGAGTTGTTGAAAATGAACGTTTGCCAAAGGAAAGACTGACCACAGGCCTCACCGAGGAGCTTATTATGCAGTGATTTAGGTTTCTTTTGTGTGGCATTGGGAATGCTGTACATTTTGCTGTACATTTGCTAATGCTGTACGACAGGTCAAAATGCTGTACTGTACAGCAAAATGCTGTACGTCTGGTCAGCTTAAATTAGTGGGCAAATAAAAATATTTACTCGGAAAATTTTATTGGGGTTGCCGGAGCATGACACCACAGTACGATTCAATTCGTTTTGAACTTTTTAGTTGCTTTGATAAAGACACATTAATTCAAGGTTTTGTGAAATTGGTGTAAAAAAATGTTTCTTAGAAGAACCAATATGGGGGGTTTGGTTTGTATGGCAGCCCCATGACCCCATGGTCCGATTTGATCCAATCTTATAAATGTTTTGTGTCATCAATAAAAATACATTTGCTTGAAATTTGGTTGAAATTGGTGCACAAATAAAAAAGTTTTTCTTAGAAGAACCTAATTTTGGGGGTTGGATTTGTATGGCAGCCCCATGACTCCATGGTCCGACTTTATCCATTCTTACATATGTTTTGTGTCAACAATAGAAATACATTTGTGTGAAATTTGGTTGAAATTCGTGCACAAATAAAAAAGTTTTTCTTGGAAGAACCTAATTTGGGGAGTTAAGTTTGTATGGCAGCCCCATGACTTCATAGTTCGATTTGATCCATTTTCGCTTATATTTTGTGTTATCTATAGAAACACTTTTGTGTGACATTTGGTTGAAATTGATGCACAAATAAAAAAGTTTTTCTTAGAAGAACTCAAATTGGGAAGCTATGTTTGTATGGCAGCCCCATGACCCAGTGATCCAATTTGGGTGAATCAAACATACAAACAGCCTGCAACAATAAGAAGCACGTGTGCAAAATTTCAGCTTGCTAGCTTCAATACTCGCCGAGTAAAACGCGTCGCAACAGACAGACAGACAGACAGACGGACATGCTCCAATCGACTCCCCAAGTCATGCTGATCATATATGTATACTTTTTGTATGGTCGGAGATGCTTCCTTTAATGCGTTACAAACTTCATGACAAAGTTAATATACCCTTTCACTCTATGAGCGAAGGGTATAAAAATGGGCACGACTGTGGAGCTTATTCACTACATGCTGGTAAGAAGAATGAATGCAAGCAAGAAAAATAGGAGAAGAATGCTGAAGGGAACCGCTCGTGGGAAAATTGGCTGAACGCATCTGTAATTGATTTCGTCACATTATTCACTTCAGTTGCATAATAGTGTTCGTTCATCATATTCGTATCAATCATATCATCTAAAAATTATTTTTTTAATGCAAAATTTTGTCAAAAAATTAGTAAATTAGCAAAATAAAAAAAAAATCGAGATATTTTTTTTTATTTGCAAATTTACTAATTTTAATACAAAATTTTGTCTGTTTTTAGAGTTAAGAAAAAAGTTGTACACTTTTCAGAAATGAAAGATATTTAGGAAATATTGGTTCCATTTAGGAAATATTGGTTCCAGAGATCTCTGTTTAAAGGCCGATCAACACTTTCCTGTCATCAGTCACAGCCATTTGCCATTCAAGTTGACAGATTGTTAGTTAATTGCTTAATCTGTCAACTGGGACTGAAAAGTGTTGATCGACCTTAAACAATTTTTGTTTAAGTATAGATACGTTGAAACACACTTTTCACCTAGCGATTTACTAACATCAAATCTGTCGAGTTTATTTTTCCACTTTAGGCTCTTTATTTGAAAAGAAATGGCTGAATAAAATAAAATGTTGTAGAACTGCTAATTTGTAAATTGTAAGAAGAGTATATCAATGAATTATCATGATTCAAAAGTATAACAAACTTCGAAATTTTAGCTACTTAATTATGTTTGTCATATTTCGAAAGGGTGTTTTTTTTTAAGCCATACAACTTTAAATTAAAATCAAGTGTGGAAAGTGTCCTCAATATTTATGAGTTTAGATTCATTTTTATCTTAATTAAGATACTCTGCTGGCATGCTAAAATAAATTGTCTTGTTTAAATCATATATGTATGTATTCGCAAGATCAATGGATTTCAATCGAGGGATAAACAAGTTAATAATTCAAACCGCTCACATTTTACTGTAACATTGTAACAGTTATCCTCAAAGTTATATTTTTAAATATGGAAGCCATTACATTTTTTATATCAATTTAATATTGTATGGTTAAACAACAAGGTTTCCGTAAGTTGATCATTCATTCATTGATCATGGGCATAATTAGAAAAACTCCCATTATAATATGGATAGGCTTATATTACATATAAGGGATTGCTTGGAAATCGTCAATGAACTCAGCATTTAAAATAAATACTGATATTTTCAACTTACTTTTGCCTGTCAAAAGGCGATATTTTCAAATATATGTCCATTTGAGTTACCCTCATTCCGCCGCATCCCCATTGATAACTGTTACTGCACGCCACTGTTGTGCACTATTATCCACTTTTAGCTTGACAAAGGTGACTATTCAGTACCTGTCGGCTGATTAGTCTTAGCGCATAGAGAAGAAACACACAATATTCAGAATGCTTTTCCATTGTATTGAATGGGTTGTTTGTTTATTTTGCATAGCTACGCCATATTTCGCTTGGTTACGCCATCATCTTACATTGAAAAAATCATTGCGCACTTTCATCCAACAGCGTAAATAAGCAAAAGATAACATAACTATGCAAAATTAACAAAAAATCAATTCAATATAATGGAAAAGCTCTTCCATTGTTCTCCATGCGATAAGACTAGCCATTCTACAAGAGTTTTGAGAGAATGGCCCTTAGTCTACTATTTCTGACGTTTGCAAACTGTAGGGTAATGGATTTGATTGTTAAAGAACAATCGCTAAAACCTCTGCAGACATGAAAAACCTTATCTTATAACAATTCGACTTTAACCAAGGGTTAGTTTGAGCAAGGCTATAGTTGCTATAGTGACACTAATTAATACACAGGACGCGAAAAACGGTTCGGCTTCTTATATGAGCGAGCTTGCGAGCCTAAATCCTTAAAGTCCTAGGCTAACTACTAGAAAATCTAGCAGAAATGACTAGTCAATAGCCAACCGATTCAGTTCAATAGTAAGTAGTCATTAGTTTTTCATTATCAACATAAAGCATTTAACAATTTTATACCTACTGAGCACAATCACTATCAGCGTGCTCCCGACTAAATATACTTCTCCCTCAGAAATGCACCGAACATGCATTGTGTACAGGTCAAAAAACTAAATAAGCACCCATGACAATAAATTGCTATTAATGAATGTTATCGGGCGTAAAAATAAAATCGTTACAAAGAAGTTTGAAGCTTTTGATAAATACTGTACCGGGTTTTTATGTGCACATAATTCTGACTGTCGACTGATCATTGACAACAAAGACTTGATTCTCCGTTGCATCTGATCAATGACGATTGCCGATTATCACTAGAAAATCTTGATCGTCGTCATTTTCATGCGAATTCAACACTCACGAATGTTAGCGAATCTTATACCCGCAGCTTTGGCTTCTTATAATACTACGTATTCATATGAAATCCATGAGTGGCCCCAAGTGTCTTTATGTACCTGATCTGAGAAATCCACTTTTCACTCGATACTGCAAATCTTTGAAGGCCAACTCGTGGCTCTTAACGTATTTACTCGTTTTGTTGGCGGCTGCCGTAGTAGGTGTCGTCGCTTCAGTGATTTTCACTATGCCCGCACTTGATCGCGATTCCTGTGAAGTTGATTGCTGATGCTCATCCGAATGCTGAACAATCTTCAGGGTTAGATCGGTCGGTCGTCGTGACACTAAACTACTTTTTGATTCGCCCATATTGAGGGCAAAGGATGTTGCTGCAATTGCAGCAGCGTCACCATTCACTTCCATTCGTACGGATTCTTCTTGCATGGCTCAGCACACTTAACACTTCTTTGTGTTGCACAGAGGTATGAACGTTATACGGATGAACTATCTATTCCGCGATTAAGATGCTCGTACTGTTGCACTACACCCACACTGCTTACTGCTTCGCGACACTGCAAGATTGCACTTCATTTATTTGCATTTGCGATAGACGCCCTAATATGTAATATCAATCAGGTCGATTGCACGTTACTACAAACACACTAAACTTGTATCTCGTATGCAATCGATAACTGGAATCTTTTGCACTCCTAAACACATTAAGGCCTGAATAGACCTCGGGCGGAATGAAAGTGAAATTTTTGTCCGCTGCGATTTTCTCAATGAAAATGCATGCTTACTGTCGTGGAACATGTCGGTAATGATGGGGAATTCCATAAGCTACAATCCGAATATGGTTCCAACATTTTTCTCGGCCATTTTATGTATTATTTTTCGATTCCCCCGTCATTAGATATTTTCCACGGTGAAATGACCGGGGAATCGAAAAATAATACATAAAATGGCCGAGAAAAATTTTGGAACCATATTCGGATTGTAGCTTATGGAATTCCCCATCATTTCCGACATGTTCCACGACAGTAAGCATGCATTTTCATTGGAAAAATCGCAGCGGACAAAAATTTCATTTTCATTCCGCCCGAGGTCTATACTGCGCTTTAGTGGGTAATTCGATCTCCTGCGGTTCGTTTCACGTGTGCATACGGGATTGAAAGAACAGATAGATGCAGTGTGGAAAATCCGAAAACCACCAACAACACAACGGACAACAACAAAGAACAATTTTTTTTTTTATATTTTTTTTGAATTATCTCGAATGAACAGATGACGACCACGAGTGCGTACGTAGGAAGAAAAAAGAACAAATGTCGAAAGTATCGTGATAGAAGTATCTGCTGGCTCTGGCTGCTACAGTAGTGCTGAGGAACATGTTTCACTATTCATATCTCAATCTTATTTCAAATCACACACAACCATATGCACAACTAATACGCCTGCCAGATTTAATACAACCAACCGCCACAGAACCCGAGAAAATACTGAAATGAAAATATCTTTTGAAAATCAGTCGCTAGTATTCGCGCTTTTGTTAAGTGAAGTGACTATCTCATTTTTTCTGTAATCTGCTGTCCCCTAGTAGCTGAATATAGTTCGCTCAAGTTGTGGAAAAATTAGGTGCAGGTGGCGGCAGCAGCGTGCTCATAATTTTTTGTACATAAAATTAAAATTGATAAGACATCGTTAGGAACTGCCTAAGCGTAACTACTTAGTGTTAGATGAGCTTTAGTGGTGCCATATATTAATCATTAGGAGCTTTTGATTAGTATTTGTAACGGATTTGGATTAAAACCTATTTATTTGAATTTTTTTATCTTACATTTTCTTTCGCGGTTTTGATGATTTTGTGGCCTATCATATATTTTCCAATTTATTCAACTTACAAACAATATTATGACTTAATAGTTTTTTTTATTAAAAACAAAAATTTAAATACATAATACCCAACTAACAATACGTACGCCTTAAAAAAGCAATTCGCCCTGTAATAAGCCTATAGTAACACTAAACTCAGTTTAACGTGTGACATCGCTTAAAGGAGTATTTTGATCCGATAAATAATCCTTAAAACTTTTTCCGGAAAGCTTCTAACATCCTTATAGAATTAATTCACGATTATCTAATAATCATTGAATGTTAGCACTATAAAGAGCTCAAATCAGTGTGAATTTAAAGATGGTGCTGTAAGGCTTCATTAACACTTTCCCTAAATGTTAACCGAAAAAGATATTCCAATAAATACTTGTCGATTGTTTTTATCAGATGACATAACACACATGTAATAGTCTCTTAGACTAGATCATATCCCAACTAACAATTTTGCTCTTATAACAGTCTACAAGACTCTTATAAGAGCCAACATCAAGACATCAACTCTTGAAATTTAACTCTTGAAGAGTACTATAAGAATCTTATAAGATTCTTATAAGTATTAAATGAACCACTTTACAAGAGTTAAATTGATCTTATAGCTAAACTTCAACTCTGTTTATAAGAATTACAAATGTCTTATAAGAAGATTTTAAGGCTTCTTATCAGAGTAAGAGTCTACTCTTGTAAGAGTCTCATAAAGGGTTACAAGCTCTCATTATAAGTGAAGCTAGAAAGAGTGAATGTGATATTGAAACATACGCTGTCTTTGTTTGTCAAATGTAAATATACGACCTTACGAGAACTTCTGTTTTCGTGTGTTATTATTTCGAAAACAACTTAGACAACATTTTTGAATGATGGATATATTAACTTGTCCCACAAATATGAGTGAACATTTTAATGCGATCAAAATTTTATTGTTGAATATAACTATTTTGCTTCGAAAAATGACAAAGCCCTCTGAAAATAATCTATTTTTAATTTTTTTATAAGTTTTTCTGGAAATATAATTATTATCTAACGATGATATCTTGTATAAAACTTAATTGAATAACATTCGTCAGTTTAAAAAATCACAATCCTTTCAATTTGGTATATGCAATAACACATAATCACTCATAAATTCAAATTTAATTTTCCCCTAATGCAATTTTGTCTGAAAAAAAGATGGCATCTATCCATTAAATCTTCATACAAAGCCAGAACTCTGATAACAGGAGGGCGGCTCTTTTTACTATAACTAAATTCTTCATATTAGTCTAAATCTCTTATTTCAAGAGGATGGCTCTTTTTATAATAACTAAAGTCTCACTATGAGAATTAAGCTCTATTCAATAAAATTAAACTCTCCTT
Organism: Microchrysa polita; assembly: GCA_949715475.1. Lineage (NCBI taxonomy): Eukaryota > Metazoa > Arthropoda > Insecta > Diptera > Stratiomyidae > Microchrysa > Microchrysa polita. Next base: position 13,387,180 of record OX454415.1, on the reverse strand, counting down.
ATGAAACTTAAAGTCTCACAATAAGGATTCTATTCTCCATAAGAGAGCATAAGTTTCAGTATGAGCGTAAATTTGACGTTTATTTATTATTTCTGTGCGTCGCATAAGTGCGTGTTCCATATTTAACAAAACTAACAGAAAGTGGTAATTACTATATCCAGCGGAGAAGGATTCGGTGGCAGGTAATTCTTATAGCATTTTTAGTGTTTTTCCATGGTTTTTCCAGTGAATTTCGTTACGCTCATTGAGTCGACTATATTATTCCGTCCATTATCTTCGTCGAAAAAAAGTTGCTATATATAATCCGGGTCGGTTATGCTGCGTTAAATTTCTTGTGTGATTATAGTGACAGATTGCTTAGCTTCTATGAAATCAATCGTGCACTCACAACACTCTTCTTATAGGTGTTCTTACAAAAGTATTGTAATAAGATGTTAAAGACTAAAGCATTTATAAAGCTCTCATTATAAGACTCATAAGAATAAACCTCTTGTAAGAACATTTTTATAAGAGTTTAAGTCCTGAAGAGTTAAACTCTCACTACAAAGACTCTATGAGAGTCCAAGGCAACAAAATATGAACTTGTAACAAGAATACGACTCTCCAAGAGTAATAATCTTATAATAAATGTACTTAAAGAGTTTATTTGAAACTTGCTACTAGATCTACATTATAAGAGTTGTAAGAGCCTTACTAGAGTCTTATGAGAACTTATTCCACTTCCCAAGAGCCAAGCTCTCAAGAGTTTGTTAGTTGGGAATCAATCACAAATGAACAAAAACATGCAATATTCTCCTAAAGCAGAGAATCGGTTGTGTTATTTCATCTTAATATTATGATGACATTCATATTATCTTCAGATAAATTGTTCTTCGTATTTTTATAGGCGGATGGACTGTGATTTTTGAAAGAGTTGAAAGGTATGAAGTGTTCTGGAATACAAGGATGCATCCTTGTTTTGACACCAAGTTTCATCAATGGAATTGTTTGAAGTCTTGCATGAAACCAACATCTTCACTCATTGTTAATTTATGAACGGATTGAAATGATCTCTACGTAGAAACTGGCTGCATTTCATTAATGTCTACTGATGATATAAAATAGAAGGTTCATTGCAGCAGATTCGATAAAGAATTGTTAAGCATTTCTATAGAAGCAATGCTGACTATATATCAGGCCGAGTGGTTAGCACGTAGGACTGGCAATGCGATAGTAATGGGTTCGATGCTAGCAGTGAGGTATTTTTTTTTTATTAAATATCAGTGTCACTTTATGTATAAGCCCCCTATAGATGGCAACACTTCTTATTCCTTTCATGTTAGTTATCAGAGAAAAAGCGAGAACATTTTGATAAAATGGTCCATCCAGACTGATCGCCAAATGGTTGCACGTGCAACCAACTGGCAGTTGTCATTGAATCCAAACTGATCGTCATTTGGGTGTGCGTCCAGTTTTGATATTCAATGTGACAACTCAACCAACTGCTTTGACAACCGCTTGTCAAATTCAAAGTGACAATTTTGTAACTAGGTTATGTCATTTTCTGCCTCCATTTGGTTGCTAGTGTAGATGCTAAGTAGCAACCAAATGGCTGTTCGTGATGCCAGTTTTTGGACGATCAGTCTGGATGGACCTTAAGATACGTGATGTATGCATTTTTTGAAGCATTATTTAGTGCTACAATAAGGTTCTATTGGATTAAAAAACGGCGCCAAACGGCATTATTGGACTATTTTTCAGCTTTTATACCCCGTAAATTGCTCCTATTACTATTGAAAAAGAATATTCTATGAAGTATTATAGAGCTGAAATTGTTAGTTGGATATTAATATTTAATTACATTTTATTTGAAATCTGTACCCACTCAAATTATACAAATCCTTTTAAAAACGCCTTGGTACTACTATGACCTATCCAAAAAGGCATGGAGGGTAAAACTCTCTACAGACTTCAGAAGATTTTGCAAAATCTTGAAATTTTACAAAATCCATCTTGAGATTTTACAAAATCTAGGCGAAAATCTTCAAGATTTCCCATACATTTTCATGTAGATTTTGTACTGAGATTATAACCAAAATCTCAAGCAAAATCTTTACAAAATCGTGGTGAAGTGTGATGTTTGACAAGAACGTCAATGCTACAGTAGAGATCGTCTAACCCATTTTCTTCTCTGTCCACGGTTTTGTACACATAAGGTGTGTTTTTTTGGTTATCCCGTGTAGGTTTGGGTAACGAAACTCCATATAAAAAAACTGCCAGCTAATCCACCTGTCATTTTTTTTATATGAAGTTTCGTTACCCAAACCTACACGGGATAACCTAAGCTGACCAGACGTACAGCATTTCGCTGTACAGTACAGCATTTTGACCGGTCGTACAGCATGGAGAAATGTACAGCAAAATGTACAGCATTCTCCATGCCGCACAATAAAATCTACTTCACTACATAATAAGTTGCTCGATAAGGCCTGTGATCAGTCATGTCTGCTTTTATGGTGCATAAAGTTTGACCCTTGTACGATCGAAATTTGGCAAGATAATCGCATTTTTACTTTGCGGTCATTTGCGACAGCTTGGGAACCCTTCTCGATCTTTTGGAAATTTGGTATACGCTCACATTTCCTCCAAATAACACAGTCTTACCGATCCGCGTTCGGAAGTTACGGGTGCCCAAATTGCATTTTTTCTAATTGAAAATAATTGTCTATCACACAAAAATTCGTGAGTGATTAATTTTCGAATTTATGAAACTTTAGAGCACCGTACTCATCACATTTGGTGGAAATTTCAAGGCTCTAACTGTCAACGTTCAGAAGTTACAGCCGCCGAAATATGCGTTTTAAGGTAAGTTTGACCCGATATTTAGCGAGATAATAACACTTCAATCCTTTAATTTGGCCAATTTGTTGAGCTACTTGGTGCACATTACCTCTGAGTTTACTCTAAGTTACAGATGCTCAAATCGCACTATCATGTTTTCTAACGGAAACTTGACCAAATTCTTGAGCGTAATTGTGAAATTTGGCAAACTTGTAGAGCATCGCACTGTCCTTGGTGAACATTTCAAGGCTCTAGCTACCAATGATCTAAAGTTAATGTCCTCAGTCCGTCGAAAACAGCCAAAAACCCTTGTACAGTTGATTAGCTTTTCTAATGCCTAAGCAGTAGAAAACCCTCCCCTTACTCGTCTCTTTTTCTGGGGACGAACTCACATAGGGTACATTTTCGTATAAAACAGCAATAAAACCACAGATATAAATTAATAAAACCTTGTTCACCTCGTCTCCTTGAAAGTGACGTGATCGATAAACTTTGCGAGTATCTATATAACTCAAAATCCTTGTTTTTTCGTCTTCTATATAGTACCCTATGCGAGTTCGTCCCCAAAAAAAGAGACGAGTAAGGTGAGGGTTTTCGGCGGATTAGGCACTAGGAAAGCTAATCGATTTCGTCCCCTTGCGTAAGAACGAGATTAACAAGGGTTTTTGACTGTTTTCGACGCAAAATGTACTCGAAACCCTATGCGAGCTCCTCCACTTTCGATAAGGGTTTTGGGCAGTTTCGGCACTAGAAAAGCTTATCGATTTCGTCCCCAAGCAAGTGACGAACTGAACTAGGTTTCCTAGATACACGACCGGGATGGAAACACCCATAGAGGAATGCATACTCTCCTCCAGAAATCTCGAAACCAGGTTATCCCACCCTTCAACCGCTCTGAAGGTTCTCCTCGGGTTCCATTCCATAGCTACGTTGAAACTGTGTCTGGAAAGCCACCACCAGCTGAACAATCAGCGCGAAGGGGATGGGAACGTAGTATGGCTGAAGATTTATATGGAAACCGAATTACACGAGTATGTGTACAGCATTGGGCCTTCGGGAGTCTGGTCACCTTAGATAACCAAAAAAACACACCTATTAAGAGTGATTTTTAGTCAAAGTCCAGCGAACATGAAGAGGACAAAGCACTTCTTCCTACCCTCAGTGGCTACGCCCATGTAAGAAACTTTGTCTCTACGCTCATTGAAATTGGATGCAGGGCAGGGCCAATTATGGCTCTATTTGACAGATTTTTGCTCCATTTTAAGCAAATACAAATGTTCCCATCGTTTGAGTTATGAATAACGGTCGTATATTTTTAACTAAAAAAGCAGGACAAATTCATAAAAAATCGTCGTTTGACAGAACAATACTAGTAAAGAAGCAGGACACAAAGAAGGACAACCAGAAATACAAATGCTTCTTTAATATTTGCGTATACCTTTCGAATTTGTCAGCAATCAGCGTGGATCTCAAACGCTTGTTCCAGTGTAGTTTGATCAGAGGAGAATTTTATTTAATGTCCTCACTTCCTTTACAACTACGTGGTGATAAACCTTAGTCCCTGCATGCCCTAAATTAGGGTCTTCATGCCTTCAAGGGAAACTGTCATTTTGCGGATCTGAAATAATCTCCGGTTCTTTTCGTTAGTCTGTCTTTGTGTAACATGTAAACGAAAAGATTATCAATGGGTGAGGTTATAAAACACAACGTTCGCGCAACGTTGTGTTTGGTTGTGTTTTATAACCTCACCCAATCTAATTCTGGAAACCTTTTTCATACGGATGACGTCGATGAAACGGCAGCAATAGGGCACTCGGGGCATGTTCTGCTATCCGCTCTCATAGGGGGAATTTTTGTGTTTCCGATATTTTCCGCTATATGGCGGACGGTAAGATAAGTGTCGCTAGTGTCGATAACAAGAACAAGAAAATTCTTCTTGTGAAGCTGATAGCGTAATGTTCCTCAGTTTCTTTTCCCCTGTAAAATATAATTGAAACATACGTTTCAAAACGATTCGTTCAGGCGTTGAAACTTTTAATTTGCTAGATCATTTTAAATTGTTTGCAACATTTCGAATGCCAAACGAAGTTCAACAGCTGATTAAAATCCAAAAAAAGAAAACCGACGCATACAGACAGCTTATATGACTCTCCCCTTTTCTAATTCGTTCATGCTCTATCTCTGAGTTGCCGGAGCATGGGTTATAGAATCTAAGATCAAATATATATATAAAAGGATAGAGTCATAGACCAAAAAATGGTAACCATTTGCTATCTCATTCATACGTTTACCCTAATCCTGGGATGACAGCCAGACTAAGTAAACATATGTTAAGGATAGAATGAGAAGGAGAACCTGAAAGTGGTTACCTTTTCGTTGTACGGTAGTATCACCATATGGTCTATCTTTTTATATATTTACTTAATCTTAGGTTAGAAATTTTCCACTTTTCACAGCAGATCAACTTTAATTTGCAAGGTCTCTTTATAGAAGAGTATTGGTTCAACATGTGTAGTTTATTTTCATAATTGCGTGATTTCCAATATAGGCGGGTCAGTGCTGATTAAAATGGAGGACCGACGGGGGCGTTGACAAATTTGGATATTTATCCTGGCGGATCCTATCCCATCTTGCTGAAATATTTTTTGAAGTGTTTTTTTTTTGCTCGCAAATGGTGTGCTGTGCGAAGGGCAAGTTGTATTCCCATAAATATTGAAGGGATGGTTCTCAATCGCACATTCCCCATCTTACCAATTGATCGTCTTACAAAATGTTTACTTTTATAAATTCGAACTTTTTTTCAATTTTCCGGAAGTGACAGCTAATTTCAAACTATTTTTGTACGTTATTCTTCCTTATCTTATAATATCTTCAACGTTGCGATTTTCATTTGTCGAACTGCATTATCGCTATTCAAGAAGAAGAACAACTCGTCAAAAGCAAAAAGTCAAAACATTGTAGGTTATGTAAAGTCTAGTTGAACTTCTCTTCCTTTTGCCGATTAGATCAGGGAATTCTGAAACATTTCCCATCGAAATGACGCTTAGACACGCCAAATTTATTGCCCGTACTGTATTTGTGCAGAACAACAATATTGAAGAAGCATGCCGTGTGTTGAATCGTATTCTGGGCAAGGAAGAGATTTTCGATCAGTACCGCAGAACTCGCTACTATGAAAAGCCATTCCAGGTAAATGTTGATCGAAAATAGACAGACTACAGGATAATACAAAATAGTGGTAATACGTTTCCTTCTAGGTACGACGACGTGTGAATTTCGAAAAGTGCAAGTCCGTCTACAACGAAGATATGGATCGGAAAATTCAATTTATCCTGCGAAAGAATCGTGTGGAGCCCTTCCCCGGCTGTAGTTAAATTTGTGCGATCTGGAGGTTAATTAAGTAGAAATAAAAGTTGTTTACATGTTAAATTAGAAGAAATCGGCTAAAGTATTTACAATATGGAATGTTCATTTTCGTACGTTTTCAAACAATTTTAGTTATGCGCTATTCAGATTGAGACTAGGTAGCTGAATCCTGACAGATTAGTTTGTCCCGCAACTTTGGCACGGTGAAATTAGGAAGAATTCAGTATCTGCGGCGCCAAATTTCCATAATGCATTCAGCGAACGAAATTCACTAATGCTATACCGAGATCTCACGTTATCCGCGAGATAACCAACCTCTATGTGGAATGAGACTCCGAATGGTGAAGCAATTATCTTTGGCTGAATGAACTGCCATTGCTTGCATTATTGTTGGCTTGAAGACTTAGACTGCAATTGATTCACATTGAACTGAAGCAGAAATACCCCCAATTTTCAATTAAGCATTGTGTTATTACATAAAAACGCAAAACCAGCGTCACATATACCGGAATCTTGCCCGAATTAATAACCCTGAATCTTATTTTTCGTTGTGAACAGTTTTGAGAGTAGTTTGCATTTCTATATTCCGGCACTTGTAGCATTTAAAACAACTCGATATTATCAAGAAGTCTCCCCTAATTTTTAAAATTTGGTTTGATATGAGGTGTGTTTTTTTGGTTATCCCGTGCAGGTTTGGGTAACGAAACTTCATATAAAAAAAATGACAGGTGCGTCAGCTGTCATTTTTTTTATATGGAGTTTCGTTACCCAAACCTGCACGGGATAACCAAAAAAACACACCTATTGTGATCACAGAACCCTAAAATTGGGTTATTAATTCCAAGGATACCATACTACCCGGTTCATTTAAATTTCATCAGAATTATGGCCTTCCCAACAACATCATCATCAATGTGGCACGATAGCCCGACGTCGGGCCTTGGCCGCCTGAATCGTTGACCTCGTCGCGGTTACGTGACCTTGTCCTCCAGTTTCGGAAGCCCAGCAGCTGGTGGGCGTCTTCACCTACGAAGTTCTCCCAGCGAGCTCTCGGTCGTCCACGCAACCTCGCTCCGTCAATTCGTTGTGCGTTCATAACTTTCTTTGGCATGCGATTGTCGTCCATCCGTTGTACATGCCCCGCCCATTGCAGACGTTGAAGCTTCACGATTTTCGATACTTCCAGCTCATCGTACAATTGATACAACTCATGGTTGTATCGGATACGCCATTGGTCTCGCTCGCGAACGGCCCCGAAAATTCGCCGAAGGACCTTTCGTTTGAATCGGTCTAGCAAAATTTCGGAGGCTTGGGTAAGGGTCCATGTTTTCCAGCCATAACATAGCACGGGTCGGATGATCGTTTTGTACACGCGGAGCTTCGTGTTCCTGTGCGCATGTTTCGAATTAATTATAGGGAGGACCGAGAAATATGTCTTATTGGCTAGTTGTATCCGTCGCTTAATTTCGTCGGTTTCGTTGGCGTCCTTTGATAAGTTACAACCCAGATAGTTGAAGTTGTCTACATACTCGATATTAAGGTCTGACAGTGGGGGAGTTTGCTGGCGTCCTTGTTTTCGATTGCATCATGGCCTTTGTTTTGCTTTCGTTGATAAGTAGCCCAACTTCCTTTGCGGCGTCATTGAGGTTATGCAGAAGGCTTTCTGTATCACCCAACCTTCGAGACATGATGTTGATATCGTCGGCGTACGCTACTAATTGAGTCAACTTGATGAGTAGCGTTCCGCTGCTGTCCGTATTCATGGCTCGAATTACATACTCCAAAGCCAGGTTGAAGAGCGTCGGCGCCAGCCCGTCGCCCTGCTTGAGTCCAGTACGAGTTTCAAATAGGTCAGTGAGTCGGTTCTGCACTTTAACCTGCGAGACGGTATTAGTCATCGTCATCCTTGTGAGTCGCACTAACTTTGCCGGTATACCAAAATTCAGCATAATGTTGTACAGTACACTTCGATCAATACTGTCGTATGCCTGCTTGAAGTCGACAAAGATTTGGTATACGTCGATGTTATATTCCCAGCGCTTTTGGAGTAGTAGCTTCACTGTGAAAAGCTGATCGGTCGTTGAGCGACCAGGTCTGAAGCCGCCTTGATACTCGCCAATGATTCGTTCTGCGTACGGATTAATTCTCTTTTCGAGAATTTTCGATAAAATCTTATAGGCCGTACAAACTAATGATATGCCCCTGTAATTCTCACACTTCAGCTTGTCACCCTTTTTGTGGATTGGGCAGATTATGCTTTTGCGCACTGCCATCTAGATAGACAGGCCGGATTATCAGCTGATCTGTCAGTGGTCATGCAACACTAGTAGTGCCATGGTTGGTCATGGTCCGCGCTTAGTACTGCCAAAGTACCGCTCAGTACAATCCACAAATTGTCCACAATCCAAATATCAGTGGCTGTCAGCCTGTCATTTCGTGTGACTTGCTATGATATACACATGCCAGTGCGTTGATTTTTGAGATAAATATGATAAGTACGATGTTGATGTATACTATTTTACCACTTGCACATCAAAAACACATTAAAGCAAACCATAACCTTTGTTTCGTAATAAACGCTCGGCATATTTAAACTTTTGGGTTCAGAAGCACTGGAGGTTGTGGGCTTTACAAATGTCAACTGTCACTGGTCACGAACGCACTTTGTCCACTTGTAGACGAACAAATTTCTGCAGTTCGGCCTGTCTATCTAGATGGCAGTGGTTCAGAAGCACTGGAGGTTGTGGGCTTTACAAATGTCAACTGTCACTGGTCACGAACGCACTTTGTCCACTTGTAGACGAACAAATTTCTGCAGTTCGGCCTGTCTATCTAGATGGCAGTGTTTTGCGCCAATCTCCGGGGATTACCTCGTCGTTCCATATGTTCAGCAGTAGCACATGTACAGCGTCGGTCAGGCACGTTCCACCATGCTTCAGCAGTTCTGCTGGGATCTCGTCAGCGCCGGGCGCTTTATTATTTTGGAGCGACTGTATGGCAAGACTCACCTGGGGGTAGAACGGGAGGGCCTGGTTCGGCTACCTGCTCAAGAGCTAGCTCCGCGGGGGAAGTTGATGATGCATTGAGGAGCTCTTCAAAATGCGAGGCCCATCGTTTGTTGATGCTTTCGATGTCGCTGATGATGTTACCATCCTTGTCCTTAGGCTTGTCCTGGGTTGATATCCGTTCTTGATATTATTTATAAGTTTGTACGCCTGTCTAGTGTTCTTACTGGCTAATCTTTGGTTTATTTGCTGTAACTGCTCGTCAAAATGTTTGCGTTTCTTACGTCTAATTAACTTATTAGATACTCGCCGAAGCTCGTTATATCTTTCTTTCTTGGCTCGGGATGCGCGTTGTATGTATTGGCGATAGGCTTCATTTTTCGCCTCAATCGAGGCTCTGCATTCGTCGTCGAACCAGTATGCTCGTCTGCGCCGGCCTTTATAGCCCACGACCTCTTCTGCGACCCCCTTGATGCTGTCTTTGAGCTCCTCCCAGAACTCATGGATGCCTAGATTATTGTTGTTATCAAGCATGGGCGACAATTTTTCCTCAAGTGCTGTAGTATACGCAGCCGCCGTGGCATCATCAATCAAATTGTCAACCTCGAAGATCTTGGCAGGGTTGATTCTCGTTAGGTGCACCGAAGAGATTCTGCACCTGTAGGTCGTCTTCACCAAATAGTGATCGGTGTCGCAGTTGGCTCCTCGATAGGATCGCACATCTAGGACATTAGAAGCCCATCTCTTGCTGATCAGTACGTGGTCGATCTGGTTCACGGTGTATTCATCTGGAGACTTCCAGGTCTGCTTATGGATTCGTCGATGAGGGAAGCATGTAGAGCTTATGACCAAGTTTCTGCCGCTCGCGAAGTCGATAAGTCGCTGACCGTTGTTTTTGTTTTCGTCATGGAGGCTATGACCACCAGTAGTTCCCCTATGCCAGCTTTCGTTTCCGACTTTGGCGTTAAAGTCTCCTAGCAGCAGCTTGACGTCGTTTGATGGAAGTGAGTCGAAGAGTGTTTCTAGGTCGTTGTAGAACTCGTCCTTAATCGCGTCTTCTTTTACTTCTGTAGGGGCATGCGCATTAATGAGCCAGAGATTAGCGAAACGGGTCTTAATGCGGATCGCACATAGCCGCTCGTTGATGGGTTTGAAGCCGATAACGTGGTCCTTGAGCTGCTTATTCACGACGAAAGCTACTCCAAACTCCTTGTTGCCCTCCTCTTTACCACTCGTAAAAATAGTGTGCGAATTGAGGTCGTTAATCTCGCTTTGGAGCCATTTAGTTTCCTGGATTGCAACTATGCTCAGCTTGTATTGTTCTACCTGATCCAGGAGGGCCCTTAAGGCCCCCGGTCTATTCAGGGAGCGTACATTCCAGGATCCGAAAGAGTAATCAGTTGTTCGTTTGCGGGGTCGTCGTTGTTTTGTATCCGTCCAATCCGAGGCTTTTGTTTCAGGTTTCTTGACTTGAAATTTTTTCTTAGGATGAGTTGTCGGCACATCGCTAGACCATGATAGGGTTTTTTAACCATGGCCAGGTTTTTTATTACCGGTTATAAATCGGTTGTTTATTAACGGTTAAATATTTTAACGACAAATATACAGGGTGGCACAAGGGAGCTTAGCGATTTCAAAAACGTGATAAAAAATCTAAAATTCATGCTTCGCAATTATTTTTGCTGCTTAAACACTAAGGACTAAGCTTTGCCATCTAAATTCCGCAAATGTCTTGAGTATTTTAATGGCAGAGAAAAATGGTGGGCTCCCGTGTGTCATTCTGTATAACTTTGTTAGGTATTACATTCATACCATCAAAAGGGCATACATCAGGCGCCGGATATTAGAATCACATCGGCTTTTCGTATGGTAATTTTTTATTAACAATTTTGTTGCACTTGTATTTGTTTTTAATGTTTTCATTGATTGGAATTGACGTAAATAAAAATAAACATTATGGTGCAGAGGATTTAATAAATCCTAAGAAAATTCAAATATAAATTTATTTTCAGTCAAGATTGTCGAGATTTTTCGAGGTTATAATTTGTCGATATTGTCAACTGTCGAAATATTGTAAAGTCGAGATTTTGAAAAATCGAGATTTTGGAATATTTTTTTGAAAGGAAAAAATCTCGACTATATGGTGCCATATAACTACGTGAATTTCGCGACTGACACGGGACGCCACACATCCTCGCAAGTGTAGGTGATAGTGATATCCTGATAACGTTAAGCCTCGTCTCCATTGTAAACAATTGTGGCGCAACTGTATACGAACATGATGTTTCAGTGCTCCCCAATTGTTCGCGAACAGTTGCTCAACAATAGTTTCACGTCCACACTGTAAACAAATGTTCCTGAGCTGTTGCACAAAATTTGGAGCAATTGTTTTACGTCCCCATTGTAAACAGTTGTATCGCAACACTGCTCCTGAACAATGTTCGCGAACAGCTCAAGTTCATTTCGAGCTTGTTGCTGAGCTGTTGCACTAATTTTTGTAAGTAATTCATTGATGTTCAATGTTTTCCATTCAAATGGAAAACACGGGTGAACATTACACGAATTTGGACAATTTTATAGGAAGTTAGAATTTCCAGTGGTAATTTTTGATCAAGTTTTATTTAATATTAAAGATTTTAGGTTATTTTAAGACCAAACCAAAACAGTTAAAAGATACTTAGGTCCAAAGTTCTATTAATATTTGCCAGCGTACGAATACGACATATGGTAGTTCGATCAGCTTTCGATCTTATCGTCGTATGGAATGTACCCACTTAAAGAGGGCATAGCTTACCGATTTCGTTCACTCGTAAGGGAGAAGGGGAGAAGATACAGGTTGTTAAAAGACTACGGCCAATTCTTATGTTTTCAGTTGAGGGAAAATGTATGTATGCAGTATGGAGCTCCAATCAATTTCTGCGTTTCTCTCCTGGACGTTTCTATCCCACATTATCCGCGTAAGAGGAGAGCAAACCCTTCTATCCGGAGGTAGGATGTGTATAGGCGGGTCCTATAAACAAGATTATAAATACTTCTCATATAAATACATGACAGGCGCGACAGTCCAATATTGGACTAAGGCCACAGATGTGTTAGTGACATCCAATTTCCAAGATCTTAACTGCTTTTTTGTTGAGGTGTTGAGATCAATAGCGCGCTCAGTTGTGTTATTTATCCTCATAAATGGGTACTCGTTTAACATCTGAGTGACATCATAGTCCGTTACATGGGTCGTGAGTTCGAAAACACAATAAACTGAATTCGTTCACGATGAGTCTGGAACCCATTACCCTGTGCTCCGAATGTGCGCACACGAACCACTACACCAGTCAGACAACCTCTCATATAAACACATTAAAATTCCTTTTTTATATTTCATATATTTATTATGATTGCGACAAACAAATATACTAGAATATCCCGGCTTCAGTGTCCTCTTGACCCTCCGCTCCTTCACGAATCGGTAGCATCACCTTTAGCAACAAAGAGAATAGCTTCGTTCTGATTTTCTTAATCACTTTCATTTCACTTAACCTTTTGGGAGACATGACGAAAATCGATGGTATAAGCTGCATTTGTAACCTTTCACGGCTTTTCGCGAAGTTACTCCGAACTGACCACTTTAAATACGTCCGACTGGCTACCGACCGGCAATGTTTTTTTTTTTTTTTTTTTTTTTTTTTTGCCTCACAGAAGCTTCTGCCCCGGGACAGGGCTTCTCGGCATCACTTTACTTACTATGCGTACGTAAGTGACTAATCAATCAATCGAGTGTAAACTCTAGCAGATCGATAAAATAAAATCTAAAACAAAAAATAAATTAATAAGGAAATTTATCAAAATAATTTCTTTTAAAAATTAATTTGTTAATGCAATTAAAATTAACTAAGTCCTTCAAACTGTTATAAAGAATTATTGACCTTGTAATTGGTTCGTTAAGACCATAATTTACTCTATGATAAGGCTGAACAAGAAGGTTGTTCCGCCGTAAATTGTGAGGAATAGTTCTGACTTCAAAGTTATTTAATATATCTTCACAAACAATATGAGAGCAAAACAGATCTCTAATGAACATAGCGTTTAAAAACGTTCTTCTATAATCTAAAGCTTGTAAACCCAATAAGGAACAGCGAGTTTTATATTCTGGCTTGAAACGCCAGCCAATTTGATAAATAGCAAACCGTGTAAAATTGTGTTGAATTCTTTCTATACGCTCGATATGAACCTTATAGAACGGATTCCACACAATAGAACAATATTCCAAATGCGAGCGAACGAAAGCTGTAAACAATATTTTTAAGGTAAAAGGATCATTAAATTCACGAGCGTTACGTTTAACAAATCCTAACATACTATTCGCTTTTGAAATAATGTAATCAATGTGTTGTCGAAATGAAAGATCATGGTCGAAAATTACACCAAGATCTGATATTTCGGCAACCCTTAGAAGAACACTACCTGTTAAGGAGTACTCAAAGAAGATCGGAGTTTTCAATTTATATATGCTAAGTACTTTACATTTACTAACATTTAAATTTAAATTATTATTAAGGCACCAAATTTGCAGTTTTTCTAAATCGGATTGCAAGTTAAGACAATCACCTATATTGCGTATTCTCATTGCGATTTTCATATCATCGGCATACTGCCATACACGCACGAATTGAAAATTTTGTATGATATCGTTTACGAAAACTAAAAAGAAAAGTGGTCCTAAATGGCTTCCTTGCGGAACTCCTGACGAACACTTTATGATAGAGCGCGATGTACAGCCATTCAACTTTACCAACTGCGTCCTATCCGTTAGATAGGATTTCACCCAGCTAAGAAAAACCGACTGTATACCTAAATTTTCTAGTTTCTTAAGTAAGATATTATGATCTACTCTATCGAAAGCCTTCGAGAAATCGGTATAAACCACATCAACCTGCATTCCCTGCTCAATACCATCTGCAACAAATTTAGTGAATGATACCAAATTTGTTGTAGTTGATTTTCCTTTAAGGAATCCATGTTGACATGGTGATATTAAACGGCTAATTAAAACATCTATTTTATTTTTAATAAGCATTTCAAACAACTTCGGTATTGCTGATAGTTTGGCTATGGGTCTATAGTTATCAATAAGATGTTTCGGACCCTTTTTGTGAACAGGGGTTATGTACGAAACTTTCCATTCATCAAGAAAAACACCTGAAGACAAGGACAAATTAAAAATAAGGGCTAAAGGACGACATAACGATTGCATGCAATTCTTCAAAAATATATTAGGAATGCCATCAGGTCCGGCCTGAATACTAACATCAAGATCACGGAAAGCATTCAATAGGTCATCCTCAGAAATCTCAAGAGCACTCGTAAGGTCCTCCTGAGCTATCCGAGGGACCAATGCACTGTGGCTTGGCCTGGTGTTAGTATTCATTTCTGGTGAAACGGAGTCTGGCACTTCGTAAACTGAATTGAAAAATCTAGCAAATCCATCACAAACCGATTGAACATCGTTGTAAAAATTGCCATTGAACTCTAAATTTTTGGGTATTCCTGTATTCTTGCGCTTGCTGTTTATAAAACTCCAAAATGTCTTACTGTCATTTTTTATATTATTTTCAGCTCTCGCGATATACTGTTTGTAAAGATTTTTATTCATTAATTCATACTCTCTTCTCAATCTGAAGAAATGTTCTTTATTGGCAAGAGAGGATGACTTCTTATACAACTTATGAGCTTTATTTTTAGCTCTTTTAAGTTTCAACAATTCTTTACTACCCCAAGGATTTTTTGCTTTTATTTTTTTCTTTTGTAAAGGAACGTACTTATGAATAGCTTCCAATAAAATTGATTTAAAATTTGTATAACTTTCAGCAAGATTTATATTTGATATAACTGAAGCCCAGTCCATATTACGAAATATTGAATTTAATTTTGTAAAGTCAGCTTTTTGAAAATTTCTAGTAAGAGTAACTTCTGCCTCTTCTTCAATGTAATCATAAAAAACAAACTCAAGAAGAAGAGCACTATGATGCATTGAATTGGGCAAAAATGGTTTATCTACTTTAATTACAGAAGCATTGAAATCAGTACTAACAAAAATCAAATCTAAAATTCTACCAATTGAATTTTTAACAAAGTTCATTTGCATCAAATCCATGGCAAATAAACAATCTGTTAGAACAAATTCACACTCGAGATGTAAATTACGCGGCAGAATTTTTTTCTCGTCGTCGTTCCAGTACCAACTTATATTACCAAGATTGAAATCCCCAACGACGATCAATTTGTCTTTTTCCTCAAAGGATAATCTGGAGATATTATCTAAATGTTTTTTATAAACATCAACTGAACTCAAAGGTGGTAAATAGCTATTAAAAATGTATATTTTTTCGCTACTAGAAACATTAATAGAAACACATATCTGTTCCACGTCCTTATGAAAAAGCTCAACTTCATGAGATGGGAATGTTGTTTTGATAGCTACCAAAACACCACCTCCTCTCTTTGTTGAAGTCTCATAACGATCGCGGCGATAGACATCATAGTTTCTTATGAAAAGTTCCTCATTTGAAATGTCTGTGTGGAGCCAAGTTTCGGTTAAGCAAATGGCAGCATAATCTTCTAGTGAAACTGCAAGGTAAAAGTCATTTGTTCTTGAACGAAGACCACCAACATTTTGATAATAAACTGAAAAAACTGAATTGGAAATTATGTGTTTAGCTGGGCACTGTTTTGGCGTTTGCCGTTTTTTGAAAAATTGAATGGTGATATGTTGATGCCCTTGGGCCAGAAGTTGGCACAAAACACTTGCTTTGAATATTCTTGAGGAATTTTCAAACCAAAACTGATTGAAACTAATTTGGATATATCACAATCTTTTTTTATAAGTGCATAAACCGAAAGAAAAGTGTCATCTTTTAAATCAAGTTTTTTCATTACGTATTCCTTCAATTCATCTGCTTTTACCGAAGCGTGCAGCTTGGAAACATGGAATACTTTAAAACTAGGGACACTTCGAAGAGAATCATTAGCTTCATCGACTCCAAAAATTCTTTTATGACGCCTATTATTATCAGCCTTTTTGGAAATAACATCACCAACAGGAGAAGGTTTTTTGATATTAATCTTTTTCTTACGTACAGTGACAAATTTATCAACCGGAGATTGATTTTTGTCAACATTAGAAGGAATTATAGAAGACGATGGATCTAAAATAACAGTAGAAGTTCCCGTATCTTGGCCATCAATAGGATGCTCAGAAGATTTCGCAAAAACTTTCATAGCATTCTTTTTAGTTTTTTTCTCTAAATTACTATTTTTATTTTTCAATTTTACATTTTTATCTCGTAATTCTCTACTATTGTTCTCACAACAATTTACAGAGTTCATTACGGATCTCAACTTGCTAAGTTGGCTCTGCAACGACGAAACGAGCTGAGATAGACCGTCAATTTGAACCTTATAAAATTGCTCGCAAACACAATTCATTTTACTATAAGAAAAAAATATAATTACTTGAAAAAAAGAAAAATAAAAAAAAATTGTATATAGTGGGATTTGAACACCGGGCCTGAGGGGCACGAATCTAGCACGCTACCACTGAGCTGTATACTACTGTGAAAGATACTATTCAAATAATTCAGTTAAGCTGAGTTTGAATCCGCTACTGGCCAAATGAAACAAAGAGAACAAAGGCAACTCGAGCGGCGATGTAAACAACACACAACCAAAAACTTTCCGAAGTGATAATATATAATTTCACTGCACTAATCCGCGATACCACTTTTATTTAAATAACAAACGAGCAATTTAACAAAAAAATGACGGATTTGGTAATTAAAATTATGAATTTTATGAAAAATTTAAATTTTAACTCGGAGCAGAATTTTGTTGTGTTCGCAATCGATGACGTCGAGTTTATTTCTAAATAAATTTGTAACTTCATAGCCATAGTCCTCGAACCCTCGGGAAAAAACAACGCTGATTAAACGACAATAAACGTGTAAGGTCACTAAAATAATGATGGTTCTTATCGACGAATTAATCGTGCTACATTCTACCTACAAGAAATTCACAAATCTCACGAATAAATAGAGCTGTCAAATAATAATTAAATAATTGACTTTGTTGCGCGGCAGTTTGAAGACAGTATTCGAACATGTTGCACAACTGTTCGCGAACATTATAGATTCTTGCTCCGCAACTGTTCAGAAAAAGTTCAGTAAAATGTTGCGCAACTGTTCGCAGACAATATTTTGAACTTTTTTAGAACAGTTCATCAACAAATGTTTACAATGGAGACGAGGCTTTACTTCGTGGCTTAGTATGTACAGGGTTCTGATTAAAACCAACGGATGGATGATCTTAGTATCTGTGGCTAAACTGAAACCGATTTTATTGTCTGCGCAATCATAACTCTTCTCTGATTCAGTTTGTTTGCTAAAACTCTCCAGATTGGTATAGGAATTTCCTAATATGTAATGATGTGACTAGCAGAGCACTTACTTTTTCCTTATTCTGCCAATGTCAACCAACATATCAGCGATAACCGATAATACTTTCGCCGGATAAACAAAATACTATTAGTGCAGTCAAAATATTCCAATTCAGGCCTCCAAATAGAAAAAAATAGAGTAAGGCTAATTTTTAATGTTTTTGAATCAGTGGGTTCCCAGGAATCTTCAACTGATTTTGCAAAAAAAAAAATTTGATCGGAAAGGTCCCAAAAAGGACAATACTCGTTAATCCTTGACCGAAGGTCGGCATGGGGGGTATCAGATCAAAGGGGACGTCGAGTACATTACATATCCGGTGTTTGTTTCCTGTTTCAAGGACCCTCAAAGGAATAAATCGAGCTTAAATGGAAAATTTTCGAGTTTCCAGTGTATCTTTCCAAAGCCATAACTACGAGAATAATTCAAGTTGTCCCTACTTTTATCACTTTTCAGAAGCTATAATAGATGGAGATTCTACCATTAAATTTGCTAAGAAAAAAGTTGATCGGAAAGCTCTGAAAAAGGACATAAAAGGACACTAATTTCACAACTTGATCGAACGTGGGCATGTGGGGTGTCATATCAAAGAGGACGTCGAGTGCATTGCATATCCGGTGATTGTTTCCTGTCTCAAGGACACTAAATGGAATAAGTCGAGCTTAAATGGAAAATTATGGCTTTAGAAAGATACAGACACGGGAAACACACAAATTTTTAAGTTGAGCCCAATTTTCTCCTTTGAGGGTCCTTGGAACAAGTAACAAATGCCGGATATGGAATGTACTTGACATCTCCTTTGATATGACACCCCACATGCCCACGTTCGACTAGGGTGAGCAATTAGTGTCCTTTTATGTCCTTTTTCAGGGGGCCTATCATGTAATTCGAAACGAAAACGAAAGTCTCGGCGCTTTCGTATTCGATTCGAAAGCAATTTGGTATCATGTAACTCGTTCGTTTCGAGTAATTGGTATTGCCTCATGAATTAGACAAAATTCCCTTCATGTACTAGACTGAATCGACTAACGTAGTAGACCATGTCACATGATTCAAAGTCAAATTTAATATTTTTGTGTTTTAGATTATATTTTAGTGTTTCGGTGCGAAAAACAAGTTAAATTCGAATATAAAATATAGCATTTTTGTAGTATTCGGTTAAAAAAAGTGAAATAGTGACGGAGAAAAGACGTTAAATTGTTCGAGTCGCGATTGGGATTCGAACACACGCTCGAATTCAGTGTATCGGGTCAGACGGGAGAAAACGCGCCCCCCATCGTCGCGACGAAAATTTAGGATGTGCGAACAAATTGTATAATTTTAATAAAGCAATTTTTGATGTAGATGCTATTTTTTAAACTGTGGATTTTTGTAAAATATAAAATAATGTATGTGTGTGTTAACTATATTCAATTCATCTTGTCCTCCTAGCTTGTCTAGTTATAAAAAATAAACGAAAATTCCCGGAATACAACATTTTTCTATACGTGTTATAAATTCATTATTTTGAGGAAAACTTATAGTCTTTGTCTTAAGAAGTCCGTTACACTAATTTTTGTGGTAAACCTCAATCTTCGCTTAAAACAAAACATATAAACGTTTGCTTTTCGAGAGTACCCTACCTTTCGAATGAATTTTCGATAGAATAGTCTACATTCTCGCACGCTTTCGAATTACATGATAGGGGATTTTCGATTCGTATGGTCGAAAGACGAAAGTCCTATTGCTTTCGAATAGATGTTATTCGTTTTCGAGTTACATGATACCACTTTAGTCGTTTCGAAAGCAATTCCTTTCGAATCGAATTACATGATAGGGCCCCAGAGCTTTCCGATCAACTTTTTTCTTAGCAAATTTAATGGTAGAATCTTCAGCTATTACAGATTCTGGAAAGTTATAAAAGTAGTGACAACTTGAATTATTCTCGTAGTTATGGCTTTTAAAAGATACACGGGAAACGCGAAAATTTTCCATTTAAGCTCGATTTATTCCGTTGAGGGTCCTTGAAACAGGAAACAAACACCGGATATGTAATGTACTCGACGTCCCCTTTGATAATGATACCCCGCATGGCCATCACCGGTCAAGGATTGAAGAGTATCCTTTTTTGTCCTTTTTGGGACCTTTCCGATCAAACTTTTTTTTAGCAAAATCAGTTGTAGATTCCTCCCACTGATTCAAAAACAGCAAAAATTAGCCTTACCCTCTTTTTTTCTATTTGAAATGCTAATATGACTGCACTATATGTACAAACGGACGACCATTGAAATTCCCTCATATTTGCCAAAAGCATCAGTGGCGTGACGGGAATTTGAAAGAAAAATCAACCTCCAATTACGTGTGTGTCCTAGCGGGTTGTTAATAAAATAACCGATTTGTTGAAAGAGGAACTTTTCTTTATTGAGGACTGATACGAAGTAATTCGAATACAAATGAGGACTGACTTAAACTAAAACATGTTCGTCTTCTTATACTAAATTAATGTTGATCCTGCATCTGCAATGATGATGCACATGTGCTTATACGTTCGACTTCGATGTGATGTTTATGTTGTGATGCGAATCAGATGTGTTTATGTTACGATGAGGTTGATGCATCCTGATTGTGTTGAGCGAATGTGTTTATGTGAGGATGGGTTTGATGCATCCTGTTTATGTTGAGCGAATGTGTTTATGTGAAGATGGGTTTGACGCAACCATACTTATGCAGCTGGTGAGTCAAGTTGGGATGGCTGATGGGGTTGTCGTAGCGGTGACGTAACTCGCCCCTCCTTAGGTTTCGACTCCTGGCGAAACTCTGCTAATGGTAGGTTTATGGGTAACACGTCCTCTTGAGGTGGTATAATTTCAGGTGATTCAATTGCATATAATTCGGCTTCTCGTTTCGTTATGTTAATGTTAATCTTATTATTTCTTATTCTATAATACATATGCTTGAAAATTAAAATTATTACAATTAGTATTACAATGGTGAGAAATGAGTAATTTATCCATGATTGTTTTTCATATTTATCTTCAAATGTTTCTAAATCCTGAAGTGTTGTAAAATTTTGTTGTTTCCATTCTATATCTTCCAAAGTTAACTTTTTTATTACGGTATAGTTTTTTATTTTATTAATATTTGGTAATACTATATGGGCAAAATATGGAATTTTCAAATTTCTGTATGTTTTTTCTTGGATAGTTATTTGACAATTATCAAATTTAATAAGTACATTATGACTTACAATATTTGTTACATTATTTTTTTCTTCATTACAATTATGTTGAATTCTAGTATTTTTAGCGTTTTTTATTACAATTATGGCTTCAGTTATTTTTTTAACAGTAAAATTTGAGTTCATTTCATATTTACAATTTTGTATTTCTGTTTGAAGTAAATTTTTTATACATTCTTCTTTTATTTCAATTAAATCATTTAAAGTATCTGATGGATAATACAATGTTTTATTATATTCTAATATTTCATTTACATTTGTTACAATTTGTAAATTTTTGTCTTTATTTGGAATTGGTTCCATAGTATATTTTTGGTATTTATTTTTAACATATTGAGGTATTCCAATTACAATTAGTATATAGTTTTCTTTAAATGCAACTGCGGTTGTTATTTTTGGGTACTTATCTATAGTTATTTTAAATATATCGCTTTCTTCATCTTCGATTAAATAACGATTTAATGTTCCAATTTTTGAATTTAATATTATTTCTTTGATTTTTTCAATTTGCTCGTTAAAGTGATTTATATCTGAAAGAATTTTTACTTTTTGTTCAAATGCAGAATAATTACGTTTAATTTCATTGTTGTCTTTACGTATTTCATTTACTTTTATTTTCAATTCATTTTGGTTTTTATTGAATTTTTGTGTTAAAATTTTCATTTGATTGTCAAAATTAGTGTTGAATTTCAAAAGTTTATCCTGGTTTTCTCTCAAAACTTTCTGATTTTTATCAAGGTTGGCAAAATGTGCTTCGATACGTGAGGCATCCTGATCGTCCATAACTCCACCTATCCAACTCAACAATCGTCCATAACCATTAATTAAACCACGTTTTTGTCTAATGTTTTTCGTTTTCTTACAGTCAGTCTTTAGTCCTAGTGTTTCACATAGTTCTGGAGAGTTTACAGGTGTATATGGGTTATTTTGGGTTCTGCTCAGTTTTGCTAATTTGCCATACAAGTTTGGTTTAGTTTTGCTTATTCCAGGTAACCATAATGAATGAATTTCATGTTCTAAATGAGTTAGTTCATGGGCAATATCAGTTAAGTCATAATTAAGGGAATGCAGAATTTCAACGTTTCCTTCTATCTTTTTGAAACTTTCTTCGTAAAGCGTCAAGTTTATTGTGTGAATTATGTGGGTGTAGTGATCTATTAATTGTACCTTTTCTTTTTGTACCAATATGTAACCGTTTCCGTCCGCAATGTTGGTCATCTCTATTACCTGAGTTGACGAGACTGGTATCAGTATCAGTAGAAGAATTATGATTGCTGGAACGAAAGGGAGTTGTTAACTCTGAATTTTGAAATTTTCTTTTGGCTAAATGTTGATTTTTGTGAAATTTTCTTGTATCATTACTTCTAATGAATTTATTCCTTGGATCTAATTTGGTTTTAGGGTTAGCATTAACGAAATTTTTATTTATATCTCTTTCTGGTCTATTTTTATTTAAATTTTTAATACTGTTTTCCTTGTTTTTAATAAGTGTTTCATATATTTTTGGATTGTTACCTAAACCATGATGTACGTCAATTGGTCTTTCATTCGTGCTTGAATGGATAGTTCTATTGTATAAATGTAAAATTTCTGTCAAAGGGTTTTCATGAAATAAGGTTTCTTTCTGCTTTTGTCTTGCGTTAAATATTCTAAGATTTTCGGCTAAAGTATTATGAAAACGTTCCACATCTGCGTTTCCAGTGTGGTAGTTAGCAGTAGTAAAGTGTATTTGGATTTCTTCTTGTAGAAAATAGTTTTTAATTATTTCTGTTTTAAATGCTGTTTCGTTATCGAGTATTATTTTCGTTGGTTTTCCCATTATGTTCAATATGTTTTTGATTCCATTTAGTATATCTACCCAATTTCTCGATTTAATTTTATCTAATGCTGCATATTTGGAGAATTTATCGATACAAGTTAAATAAAGATCAGTTTTTGTTTTATACCAAACATCCATATGATATATTTCCTGTTGTTTTCGAGGTGTTTCAGTAAGTTTGAATGGTTCTTTTATAGGTTTCCTATCGTATTTGGAGCATAGACATAAATGACAATTATTAATAAGTTTAGCTATTTCGTCTTTGATATGAGGATAGAAGTATTTTGTTTTTATTTCAGAGTATATTTTATTAATTCCTGCATGATTCATTT
This sequence comes from Microchrysa polita, assembly GCA_949715475.1. NCBI lineage: Eukaryota > Metazoa > Arthropoda > Insecta > Diptera > Stratiomyidae > Microchrysa > Microchrysa polita. Next base: position 13,364,138 of record OX454415.1, on the reverse strand, counting down.
TAACATGTACTTTCAAAATTATTTCTTTTATTTCTTCATCTGAAGCATTCATAAGCCTGTAGTTTGTTTTTATATAAATTATATTTTTGTTATCTCTTTTCCATTTAATGTATTCCTGTTGGAAATTTCTGAAAATTGTATCATCTGTAAACATTATTCCTACTTTACCAAATTTAGGTGAATGTTTCATAAGTATTTTCCTGTATTCTTCTTCACAAGGGTTCTTTAATTGACAGATAATTGTTTTAGCTTTTTTATATGTTTCTGTTGTGACTTTATCAATTTTACCTTTTTTAACTATAATTTGGTGTCTGAACAAATTGAGTGGTCCTTCGGAAATTTGCATGTAATGAGTATCATCTTCTTGTGCACTATGAATTGTAGCTAAATTGGATTGATTAACTGAGTTGTTTACGTATATTTCAACACGTGATAATGCATCTGCGACTACGTTTTCTTTACCTTTAATGTACTGTACATCGAAATTGAATTCTTCAAGTTTAACTTTCCATCTTTGAAGCTTAGAATTGGGTTCTTTGACTGAACTTAACCATTGTAATGGTCTGTGGTCTGTTTTAATCGTAAAACGTCTACCGTAAAGGTATGGTCTAAAATACTTAGTTGACCAAACGATTGCAAGAAGTTCTTTCTCGATCGTTGAATATTGGATTTCATGTTCGTTGAGAGTTCTGGATGCGAAACTAATTGGGTGTCCTTCTTGTGAAAGGACGGCTCCAATAGCGAAATTGGATGCATCGGTTGTCAACGTAAAATGTTTATTATAATCGGGATATTTTAATACTGGTTCAGTTGAAATAAGTAATTTTAATTTTTCAAAAGATTCTACAAAGTCTGCATCATTTGGGTTTATTTTTGAGCCCTTTTTGAGTCTTAATGTAAGTGGTTTTGCGATTGCAGCGAAATCCTTAATGAATTTCCTATAATATCCGGCAAGGCCTAAAAATGATTTTATTTCTTTACTTGTTCGGGGTAATGGAAATTTAGTTATTGCTGAAATTTTCTCTGGGTTTGGTTTAATACCTTTTGTTGTCACAATATGACCTAAAAATTCAGTTTCTTTACGCAAAAATTCACATTTATCTTGTTGTATTTTCAAATTTGCTTTTCTGAGACATTCGAAAATAGTTTTAATTGATTTTATGTGTTCAACTAGGGATGTAGAAAAAATTACTATGTCATCTAAATACACGAGACAAATTTTACCAATGTGATCCTTCAATACTCCATTAATCATTCTCTGGAATGTGGAAGGTGCATTTTTAAGACCAAATGGCATTCGAAGAAATTCGTAATGTCCATTGTTTGTTGAGAATGCTGTTTTTTCAATATCAGCAGGGTCCATTTCAATTTGATGGAAACCTCTAGCAAGATCAATAGTTGTGAAATATTGACTCTGACCAAGTTTCCCTAAAATATCATCAATACATGGAATTGGGTATTTGTCATCAATTGTATTTTCATTGACTTTCCTATAATCAATAACAATGCGCCATTTTTTATTACCAGAAGCATCTGCTTTCTTTGGTACTATCCAAATGGGACTTGAGTATGGTGAACTTGAATTTCGTATTATACCCTGTAATAGTAATTCTTTAATTTGTTTTTCAACTTCTTTTTCATGACATTGAGGATAACGGTATGTGCGAGTATAAATAGGTTTATCAGTTGTCATTTTAATTTTATGTTTCACTTCACTTGTAAAACTTAAATTGGAATCAGGTTGATAAAAGACATCATTATGTTCCTTAATGAGTTTATCTAGCATCTCCTTTTCTTCCATATTTAAATGATTATCTCTTCTAGTAATCATTTTTCCCTGAGATTTTTCCATTTCTAGTTTTTCTAGAGATTGTTCCATTACTGTATTATAGTTTTCTGATTCTTCGTCAGTTTTATTTTTATATAGTTTATTCACTTTTTTATTAAGTGTAATAGTAGATTTATTATAATTTATGATGGCTTCGTTAGGGATCAAATTGTCATTCCCGATAAGTCCATCAAAATTATCATGAAACTTTGTAACTAGAAACTTCATTTTATTTGGTGAATTAAATTCACTTAGAGGGGGAATAATTGCTTGTTGAGCAATAGGGACTATGCCACTAATTGATTTTAATAAAATTGGTTGATTTAAGTCAAAAATTTTGTCAGGACTACAAATTCCAGGATTTAATATAGAATGAGTGGCTCCAGTATCCACGAGTAAGCGGATGAAACCAAGTCTTGTACGAATTTTTACATATGGCAATTGTAATGAGTTTCCGAGGCTTCTAGCTGAAAATTTTCGGCTAAGTCCTCTTGTAAGTTATTATTCCGATACTGATCAGAATTATCAACCTCCATAGGTTCCTGATTTGTGTGGGAATAATGGGGCATTTGGAAGGTTCTTCTAGTTTGTTGTGAAGTTCCAAAATTGTTGTATTGATTAAACCTGTTGTCTTGGTTAAAACGTTGTTGAGTACTTCTAACATGGTTATGCATGGATTCGGGTTTTCGGTAATAATTATTTCTGGGTACGAAGTTATGCTGAACTGGACGAGGGGGTTGAACGTTATAATATTGTTTTTGATGTTCATGTCCGTCATGTCTGTCTTGTCTGAAATTGTTATTTTTTCCTAAATAGTTTCTCTTATGAGGATTACTGGTATAATTTGTATAATTGCCTTCCTGAACCAATCTGAAAGCTTCTTCAAGAGAACCAGGATTTCGAGAGTATAACATAGATCTGACCGGTTCGGGGGTTTTGCCCTTAAAAATTTCCAACGCGGCACTCAAATTATGTTCGATATGATCGGTAAACGGTAAATTTCTAGTTTCTAATTCAACTTTGGTTTTTGTATTTAATGTTTTTAAATTGTATTGTATTTTTTCATAAAATTCCGCAATTGTGCCTGTACATTTAAGTGCTCTTAAATCATCATATAATTTCATACTATTTTTATGTGAACAAAAATTATTCATTAATAGGAGTTTAGTCTGGGACCAATTAGTTACATTATTGTGAATTTCTATTAGTTGTCTTGCTTTACCTTTTAGCCTTGAATAAATGGCCTCCATGATTATTAGTTGGCTATCGTTATTGTACCTCCTTACATGTGGTATAATGCGATCCACTTTGGTTATGAAACTGTTGATGTCTTCTCTTCCATCAAATTCGGGGATGCTTGCGACATATTTCAGGGGATCCACGTTTAATGCGAGATTTTCGTCCTCTCTTGGTAGTTCTGGTAAGTCTCCTTCCAACATTTTGGCTTTTTATTTGTTTAAATCACAATCACTTAATTTATGATGTTATGATTTTATTAACTCTTTTAGGATTACCGCTGGTGGGGTCCTTTGGAGTTTGTATTATTACTCTCTTATTGGATTACCACTGGTGGGGTCCAACAGAGTTGATTTGTATTAATGTATCTAAAAGGATTACCACTGGTGGGGTCCTTGAAAGATTTTATTTTTTTAATGTTTTTTTTTAATTTTACTAGCACAAATTTTCCACTAGTTACACTAATCGAAACTCTATTTCCACTTTCTGGAACATAGATTTTGTTCGAAGAACCGACTGCGCCAATTACGTGTGTGTCCTAGCGGGTTGTTAATAAAATAACCGATTTGTTGAAAGAGGAACTTTTCTTTATTAAGGACTGATACGAAGTAATTCGAATACAAATGAGGACTGCCTTAAACTAAAACATGTTCGTCTTCTTATACTAAATTAATGTTGATCCTGCATCTGCAATGATGATGCACATGTGCTTATACGTTCGACTTCGATGTGATGTTTATGTTGTGATGCGAATCAGATGTGTTTATGTTACGATGAGGTTGATGCATCCTGATTGTGTTGAGCGAATGTGTTTATGTGAGGATGGGTTTGATGCATCCTGTTTATGTTGAGCGAATGTGTTTATGTGAAGATGGGTTTGACGCAACCATACTTATGCAGCTGGTGAGTCAAGTTGGGATGGCTGATGGGGTTGTCGTAGCGGTGACGTAACTCTCCAAGGAAGAGACTTTTCAATCCCACCCCACTTGCAGGATATTTTTGTTTAGAATGAATTATGTCGGGACGGCGCGAACGCCATTCCCGGCTACCAAAAATTTCACGCACGAGTTATCCGCATTAGGGATAATCGCGGAGGTCAACTCAGCCCAATGTGCAATGGCCAAGCCTCGCTCCGGGGGAACCGCCTTTATGATCACGGTAACCCCTGCGCCAGGTAAGTATGCTTTCTCGTCGTCACGTTTCGTCTTATATACTCGATAGAATCCGACATGACTTCGAATCATATATAAACGACACATGTCCATTCTATTTTTCCTATACGCACGCCACGTGACGTTTCATTTTATATTTGTTGTAGAGAGGGCGTTGTATGTCTGTCGAATTCGAATTGCTGCGCAGTTTGTATGAAAATTTGAAATAGATTTCAGTTATTTTCGCGAAATTCAGTGATCCCAGCAAACAATTTCTATCGTCCGCGATACGAATTCAATTCGCCTGCTCGAAAACATTTCTCGAATTTCATATCGAATTCTGATTAAAGTCGTCACTCCCTTCGGGAAGGAATAGTGACCGATATTAATTCGCCAGGATGATAATTTGGCGATAATAGACTAATACAGAGAAAAAGTGGAAAAAATTTATTTATTTTTTATTTTCCCTTTTTTTATTTTTTTATTCTATTTTATCTTTAACATTTTTTAACTTATTTTAATTTTACCTTTTTACACTTTGCTTCTACTGAGAATCGAACCTATCACCTATCGTTTCGTAGTCCTACGTCCTACACCTGAGCTATCTAAGATTACAAATTATGGGAATAAATTAGTCGTTTTATTTTTTGACAATTTCATAATTCTCTCGTTGTGGGGAATCACTATTTTATCATCTTTGCAATAATAAGACGATATTTCGTTAATAGGAGTCACATTCCTGACAAATTGATGACGATAAAGCGATTTTTCGTCGGGGAGACAAGTTTACGATAAATTTTTCATTTGAATGATATCGTTTTCGTATCGTTTTTGTGATTTTTCGAACAAAACGATAAAATTGTTTGCTGGGATGGTATATTCACTTAATTGGTGCTATTATCGAAACAGTGATATTACTAGCCAAAACATATATGTATGTACTTATGTTGGCTAGTGTAAGAAGTATGTTTTGAATTTGATTTTAAAAATAGCAATAGCTTCCACTGCTGATGCAAAGTGTACGTACAAAAGAATTTGTATCTACAATGAATGGAAACGCTAGTTAGTCGGTCATTAGAACCACTTCAGTTTTATATTTTACGATCTTCGGCTGTTCTATTGTTTATACATATTTTGATTTTCGAGTCAACATTTTATGCATCGAGGTATGATTGTTGTTGTTTGATAACAGACGAAAGGACTGGCTTTAGAAAGGTCTCCTGAGCGAGCTTGGATTTAGATGTGGATTACTTTATAGAGTGACAGTGCTGAAAATTCGTGTTTTGGTTTGGAAGGAAGGCTCTAGCTAGAAGGTGAGTGGATCACTGCGTTTTGGTAGTTTGGATAAGTTAAACTTGGCATGTTTTGTGAATGTACTTTAATGCATGATATGTCGGTTGCAAATTGGTGGAAAAGGCAAAGATGTGATGTTGTTTTTATAGAATATGCGAAAAAGGTGCGGTTTGTGAGATGCCACCGTAAGAGCTTTTCGTAGAACAGGGTGCGGACGCGGAGATGGGGCTGGAAGAGCTGTTCCGGAACAGGGTGCGACTGCCGAGAAGGAATCGTAAGAGTTGTTCCATTTTGATGAAATGTTTGTTGTTTTGACGATTTGCATAGTAGTAGTCATTCCACCAATATGTTTTTCTGTGTGTGAAGCTATATATCAAAACTTACAGCTGTATTATGTAGTTTCAGGTGTACAATGGTCGGCATGGTGCTTACATGACTCGATTTCACTGATTCTTCAGTCAATAGATAATGTTTATTGAAACATGTAGGCCGGGTTTCTGATAGCTCTTATTCAGTACCTGTCGGCTGATTAGTCTTATCGCGTAGAGAAGACACACACCATATTTAGAAAGCTTTTCCATTGTATTGAATGGAATTTTTGTTTATTTTGCATAGCTACGCCATATTTTGCTTGTTTAAGCCATTATCTTAGATTGAGAAAATCATTGCGCACTTTCATCCAACAGCGTAAATAAGCAAAAGATAACATAACTATGCAAAATTAACAAAAAATCAATTCAATATAATGGAGAAGCTTTTTGAATATTGTGTGTGTCTTCTCTGGGCGATAAGACTAACCATTCTATAAGATCTACGAGAGAATGGGCCGTAACAAAATAATGAAAAAAGACAGTTGATACCATTAATAATTTGCTCCCAAAATATATTCAATTCGTGTTTTGCAAAAAATGCAAGTTAATAGAAAAAATGGAACTTTTGAGATCAATTATGTTCTTTACTGCTATCCTCTTGCGTTACCATCTAAAATAAGGAAAAAGGATAATAATTTATCATGTAAGCTTGTTTTTCAGCAAATCAACAAACAAATTACCGACGTTGGAACTATCAGATGAAAACCTTCTTCGCAAAGCTTCCGTAATTTGTCAATGCCCTCGTTGCGATTGGATGAATATCGCGTTTCCCAAGCATCTAACAAACGGTTGTAATAGCGTGGTGTATCCAAATATTGCAAATATGTGTGCGAGGTGGCTGTTGGAAAAATACGTTCCATTGGCGAGCATCGGGCGAGTTCATCTTCGGCAATAATTAAGCAGCGTACATCGTCAGGAGTGAGATTGTCCAGAATTGTTTTCAGGTACTGGAACAGGTAAATTTAACATGCAAAAATTTAAGAAATTTTGTCAGTTGTCTTAATTTATATTTTTTTTTATTTTAGGTTAGGTTTATAGTAGTTTTCCGGCTAATAATAAAATAACTCTGTTTGTCTCTTAAGATAAGCTGACCAGACGTACAGCAATTTGACCTGTCGTACAGCATTAGTTAATGTACAGCAAAATGTACAGCATTCCCAATGCCACTCAAAGAAACCTAAATCACTACAAAATAAGCTCTACGATGAGGCATGTGGTCAGTCTTTTATATTTCAAAGGTGTTTTTAGCAAGATAATCGATAACCTTTCAAACATCTACTTTAGACCAAAGTTCAGAAGTTACAGCCGTGGAAAGACGCGATTTAAAATTTTCACGAAACGATGCACAAATCTACAGTTATTCCCCTATCAACCTCTGTAGGAAAATGCTAACTAAAAGAGTGTCCAAGGGTTTCCAGATAAAGTTTTGTCCCACAATATGTCTATGAAATCCAATGAAATAACACCAAATCCCCAGAGGACCACCAACCGCTTAAGAATTCTCTACCCAATGAGGTATCAGATTATCCATTCTAACAAACGAAAGCCACGGCATTCAAAAAATTTTCATTACAATTACATGATTACTGTCTCAGCTCAGATAGTCAAAGACAGGGAACCGAGTCATTATCGTCCGTACAATGCTGGTGAGACTGCAGCCTCGAGTACTGAAATTCAAAATTTGGAAAATGACTGAGTATCGACCCTCTGAAAAGTGAATTGTAGGCGAATTGGAGGTAATCAAGAGGTAAAAGCTAAACACGTGCAAGAGGTCATTTATCGTTAAACGAAGATCATTTACTGTCCTTTCTATGGTTTTCAAATGTAACATCGTTTCTAACAAAATGGGACCGCTTATTTAAACTGAAAGCAAATCTTAATTTTTGTCCCAAATTTGAATTACATACCTACCCCTAAGAAAAATCCGGGAACATTGCTTTCCGAAGGTGCACCACATAATTCCCAGAATATCGGCTGCTATTCTTTCTCAATTCTGTTTACGAAGAGATCACTTATTTTGTGGCATGCATAATGCTCGTAAATTTTATGATAGGAAAAAACAGCATCAAATATCATCGTTTGGCAGGACAACGCTATTGAAAAATCAGGATGTAAAAAGGATAACCAGAAATACAAATGGAACAGAAATTCGACTGCCTAATTTTCCGTACCTTCCAAATTTGTCAAGAATATCAATATTTGTGGGATTTGCTGGGAAATTCAATAGTTTATTCCATTGTAGTTTGATTAGATAACCATTTTATTTTGTGCCCTGGCTCGCTTTGACATACTTGTAATCCCGAATATGCATTAGGATGCATTCCTAGCTTCGACAGTTATAACTAGAGCCCGGATTCTCGTGCAATTGCACGTTAATGCACGAGATTGCATTTTTCAGGGATATTGCACGAAATTTCACGTTTTAGGGTTTTTTTTTAATATAAACGTATATTTCCATTTTTAGCCTCTTTCATGATTTCAGAAAAATGGAAACGTGCACAATTTTTCGATTCACAGAGAAGAGAATAAAAGTAATGAGAAAGAAACAACAAGTGAAAAACAATAAAACTATACAAAATCCATCGACATATGGAAATTTCTTCAAACGCCAGTTGATTTTTATAAAATCTTGCAGCTGTTGTTTGTGGAGTGCATGTTAATGAACTGGTGGTTAAATAAACTTAAATACAAATAGGAACATTTCCCCCTTAGAAAACGATTTATTGACGAATTAGATAAAGACAAAGGCTGTGCGATGTATACTAAACTAATAAACCTGATTGGAATGAGCTAATCTAGAGAGCATTTTATGGAAGAATCTTACGTTAGGTTCAAATTTTTAGTGTTCCGTATTTAAGTAAGAATTATTTAATTTTTTGAGAGCTAGCCCTCTTAAAGTATACTTTTCCTTCGTGGACTACTCCAAAGTATGAGCTTCTAAAAGCCGATTAAAAAATGAGATTTTTGATATTACACGCAAAATGCACATTTGGGAATTTATATTGCACGATTTTGCAGGTTTCGGCATTTTTACTGCACGTTTTTCAATTTTTTACTGCACGAAAATCCGGGCTCTAGTTATAACAGTAAAAATTAAAAATTATTCGGTAATCGTTATACAAAACGTCAGCCTCTGTATGTCCTCAATAGGGTCCCTGCACCAAGCTGAATGAACGACATACACTGCGTTTCACTTGAATAGCACATTCCGTTTTTTCATTGTAATTTACATATATATCAATATTCTTATGACTTAGCTAATAGTTTTTTTTTGTCTTCTTTGTGTGGGCTCCCCGAAACAAAAATTTTGCTCTTGTAATTTACCGTTACCTTTTTTTGACCAATTTGCTTCAAAAGAGAGCAGATTTTTTGTTTCACTAGAATAGCACAGTTGGGTTTAAGCTTCACATACGGGGTGCACGTGGTCGCAATATCACAATCTATAGTCGTTTTGAGTATTTTAAATACGATTCATTGATTTTAGAAAAATTTGGGTCGTGGTAAAGCCTTAACAAGCGAAGAACAAGTTAAAATAAAAACCTACAGGGATTGTGACCTTTCAGTGACTAAAATATCGAAAAAAACTGGAAAAAGCAGAAACGTGATTGACAATTTTATTAAAAATGGTGAAAATTATGAAAAAATATGAAAGGTCGAGTAAGCAGTGTACTCTCTAATGCAGTTAAGCGATCTATTTTGCGTGAAGCATCGAATTCACATGATTCTGTGGACAAACTTCGGTTAAAAGTTGGTCACAGTGCGAGTAAAACAACTGTATGGCGTGCTAATTCAAAAGCTAAACAGCTTAAGCGTCTAAAATTAAAAAAAAAACACCACTTAACCCCGCTCGTAAACAAACTCGGTTGACTTTTTGTCGTACCAACATGTCATGGACCAAAGAGTGGTATCGCGTTGTTTTTTCTGATGGGAAGAAATTTAATTTGGAAGGGCCCAACGGATATACCTAACTGTTATTTTTATGATTTAAGGAAGGAGACTCACCAGTTGGATCGTTTGCACAGTCGAGTTGGCGGCGTTATGGTTTGGGGAGCCATATCCTACTACGGCACTTGTGAGCTCCAATTCTTAGACACCACTATGAATGCTAAGTCGTATCAAGGTGTTTTAGAAAAGGCTTTTGCGACATTCGAAAGTCTCTTTGGACCATTGCCGTGAACTTTCCAACACGAGAATGCACCAATACACACTGCCCGTGCCGTAAAGTAGTTTATCGAGTCCAAAAATGTTACTCTTTTGAACTGGCCACCATACTCGCCGGATCTAAACATAATAGAAAATGTTTGGGGAAGGCTGGTCAGAGAAGTTTATGAGTCTGGTAAACAGTTTTCGACAAAGACTGGACGAATTGAAGCCATTCAGCAATCATGGGCTACAATATCCCTTGCTTACATCCAAATTTTGTACGATTCTTTGCCTAATAGGATCTAGGAGGTTATTTCAAAGGGGGGAGGCTCAACCCATTACTAAAATTGCTGATTTTAACTCAAATTGATCTCAACTTGTATTCTGAACAATAATAAGTTATCCTCACTGCATAAAAAGTTAATTAAAATAAGTTTTAAAAAAAGTGTGCTATTCAAGTGAAACAGAATTTATGTGTTTTTTCATTGGTGTTTTTCATTTTTTTTTTCTCTAAGATTACATGTTGGAAAAATTCGATTTTTTTTTATTTCAAATTAAAGCTAATTAATCAAATGACAAATAAAAAATACAAAATATCTGTTGTCTTCATTTTTTTTAAATATATTAAGAAAGTAAATTTAATGTATAGAGTGTGCTATTCAAGTGAAACGCAGTGTATAGGCCTTCAAGGAACTGTCTACAATCTTCATCGATTTTAGATGCCTAATATCAGCCATGTTCAACAGTATTCAGCAAATTCCAATACGATTCTCTTGCCAAACAAAGGCACTATAAAAACAACTGTAGTCGCCAACGGCTTTACAAAATGTGGGTTCTGGATTTTGGTACATTATACATATTTGTAAGTTTCTATGACCAATTGACGTGCAAAAACAAGACAAATCAGAACAAAAGCAGGACATTCGGCGTAATATGTATAGCAAGATGGCAGGTTAAGGTAAAAAAACAGGATGGTGGTAGCCTTGTTACGTATAAGGCTTTCTCAAAATTGGCGTGAAAGGGGCATGAGAAATAGTGTAATTCAGGGTTTGCGTGAAAACCGAACTCCGCGATGTGTACAGCATTGGGCCTTCGGAAGTCTGGTCAGCTTATCTTAAGATGAGCGCAGTGCATGTAAACTTCAAAGTGGAAAAAACATCGATTGAAAAAACCTACTCATTTGCATCACTCCAAATATCTATAGGTCAGAATCTTAATCACGACGACAATTTCTACCTACTCTAGCAATCAGCAATTTACTACCTTAAACAATTAAACTTACTACCGCAAAGTCCATCTACGTAGGTAAGTTACAAACGGCACTTTTAAGAGGTGATATGATTTAACTCACTATTGTCCATTTATATATTACGTGCGCTTGGCGATCACTTGTAAAGTCGAAAACTAGATGATTCGATTTTCATTATTGACGATTAGCTAATTTTTAGCCATTTGTCCATAAATTGTAGGGATACATTGTTAAAGATTAAGCCTCCAAATCTCGCTAAAACTAGTGTGATGGGTGTATGACAGCAAAATACTTACTTCATCCCTAGATTCAATTGATTTCCTTGTAAATTGTTTCTGCTTTGTAACCTCTTCATTGGATAAGATCTTCATATAGAGACGCTTGTCATAGCAAAGTGGACTGGATAAATTGAATTGTGCTAAAATTTCTTTTTGATGTTGCATGGAGAGTTTGGGTGGAACCTGAGATATACATTTATTAGTTTTGAATTTAATTTATAAAATATTTCTTTTTACCTGAAACGATACAATATTCAACATAGACTGCACTAACGGACCCTTAACCCTTCTGTCGGCACAAAGGTCTGGCCAGACCTTTGGCACTATATTTTGGTCAAAAAAGTATAGAAGATGAAATCGCAGCGCCTTCATATTTCATGATATCCTAGAATAATATGTTCAGAAGCATTTTGCAAAAATTTAAAAAAATCGGTTGAAGTTTTGAGTATGTTTTTGATGATTTTTAATTTATAGTGCTTTTTGATACCCAATAGGTCTGGCTAGACCTACAGTGTTTCCCTCCATTTTTGTCTCAAGGTTAAAAATGAAAATATTAAATTTTCCGAAAATTCTTCTATTTATGATGTAATAATGTCATTAAAATTCAATTTGTACGATAAACGATAAAATTTTCTGAGATTTTGCTTTAAAAAGCCGTGAAGTTCGTAAATTGGGTATGGCTAATTTTATCACATCTTATAACATCATCTAATCAACTGAGATTTGATTCTAGGGAATTCAAAAGAGTTTTATTTTCTTTGTAATAGTAAGAACTAAGTATTAGTCACTTACGAACGTGTCTCTAAATAGATTTAATTCAGATATTTACGGAAAATTTAGAATGAAATTATTTTTGCGCTTGAAAATTCCCTATTTCTTTCTATCTATTTACCCAAATCTGCAGACTAATATCGGGGTAAAACCTACCAACAAAGCGCTAAATACGTCCCCACAGATATTGGAATCAGAAAATTCGATAAAACTTTCTGTACGGATACGCAATGAAAGAAGAGAACCAAAAAAAGAAGAAAATAAGGGAGAAACGTGTTTGTACTAATACCACCTCAAAATATGTCTACTTAAAAACGCTTCCAGTATATCTACAAAAAATGTTTTTATTGTTTATAAATGGTTGTAAAGAATGGGTAGAATGATTCTACCGTTAAAAATTTTACTTTTTTTAAAAAATAAAAAAATTTTCTCAGTAGGTCCAGTCAGACCTATTGGGTATAGAATATGCATATTGTAGTAGGTGCCGACAGAAGGGTTAACATGCCTATCCAGCGGCAACTCTATATGCAATGATGGCGAAATATTCACTTCCAACAGCCACGGTGTTAGCTTTTCATCGAGTAACACATCGAATCCTAGTAACTCATAACAGTTATTTTTACTATTAACGGAATGTCGAATCAAGGTGCCAATAGCATGTTCGCCCACAAGCATTGTTCGTACTATTAAATTACGAATTTTCGACCAAACTTCATCGACATTGATGTCCTTCGAACGGAAATAGGTCCATAGTGCTTTTAGGGTCCATTTATGTCCGTTGCATGCGCCTACTTCTTCATTTTTCATGTAGTTTTGTGATAGTTTGTTAATACTGTAGTTGGTCAGGTGCATGCAACGATCGTGAATTGTATTCATTTCGTTGCTGTATTGAACTGAAAAGTAAAAGCGTACAAAAAATATAAAACACTTTGGACAAAAAACTTTTTCAAGGATGAATTAAATGGCTGCAAATTAGATTCTGGAAAAGAAATACGCAACAAGCGATACTGGAATTCCTTTGCATACAATTAGTGCCCGATAGTATTCATTGCGATTCCAGTTAAAGTCGCATTCTATATAGATAAGCCAAGCAAGATGAAGGTATACATATATGACCTTCTTCTTTTACCGGTACAGAAAGGTGTGAACCGCGGTGTACCTATATGGATTTGTTTATAGTTCGTCCTTGCTATCAACATACCACTCTTGTTTCAAAGGTCTGCTAAGGACTCAAACAAAATGTATATTGCCGTTTTCCCAAGGTCTACGTCGGAAATGCCTTTGCAGACACCATCGACATTACTTTAGTATCAATTAGGTAATCAACTCGTTACGTTCTTAAATGCCAGTCCAAGCCAATGTAATGAACAGCTTAAAAGGGCCTTAAAAAGTTGTCCTAATGTTCCAAAGTTTGAGGTGTTCTCGCTCTTCGCTCTAGCGATCGAACTAATTCGCTCTTTTTTCGACATACTTTTGTGGTGCGCCGGGTGCGCCCCATTGAGGTATATAAAGTAGAGTGGCGACAAAATAGTTCATAGAAATCGACACCTCACAAAACGGACAATACATTTTCGGATATGGGGAAGTAATTTTTCTAGTCAACAGTAACTTGTAAATTGTAATAAACGTCAAACACACTAGCACGAAATAGTCGAAACTTTTAAAATGTGTTTATACGCGTCGAATTCCGGACGTCTTGGTTAAACGCACAAAAAGTAATGTTAGTAGATAAATGTCAAAATGTTTTTGACCTGTTTTTGTCATTATTCTGCTCTCTCGTGGAATGCGATTCTCTCTCACGTTTAGTCCCGTTTCTCAACTGAAACCCCCATTCTTTCTACAAGCTCCCTGTTCCATGGTGCGCTCTCTTTCAATGGTGATCATCGACTGCAAACATTCTTGAGACGAAGAAAGCAAGATAGCGAGGAGGCGAAAAAAAACCAAGCAAAAAGTCTTCGATCACAACCAAGGAAACAGAATTATGAGGATACAAAAGATTTGGATGAAATAGTTCCCAAGAACTTCCGTAAAGCGCTAGACGAGCAAGAGTGCAGTAAGGAAAGACCTTTACTTGCCACCTTGCCGCAAGACTCAACAGTAAATTTATAAGGGCACAAATAATTAGAAAGGATGAAAGAAAGCCTCGTCTGACGGAGATACGCGAGTGGCGACAATAATCCCAAGAATCGTGGCCGTCCGCCCGTCAAAGAGAAAATCGCGACGTTTCTACAACAAATTTTTGGGCCCTCTGGATCGATTGGAGGCAATTGTGTCTGATGCTGATCTTCAGAAATAACCACCAGCGTAACTGTAAGGAATCTTCGAAATATTGCAAGATCGCAGCGTACGGTTTTTGGAAGAGCATGAGGATTTAAAGGCGAAAGGTTAAGTCAATAAATCTAAGCCGGCTACTGGTTGAAGAGGAGAGCAATGAGAAACAAGCGAAATTTGGTGGAGTTTCGCTCCACCAAGATACTGCTTGCCTGCGAGAATTGAAACCACTGACCTAGCTAGGTCATACCCGCAAATGCAGAGGAGGGAGACAACTAGTCGCTGAACTTGAACACTCGCCCGGCAAATATTAACTGGTCAGTAGCGGAGGACCCAAAACAGCGGTTATCTACCGAAATGGTATTTGATCGTCGGATGCGATGAACTCGGGATTCTTCTCTGGAACTTGCCGAATAAATACTCTTAGCGATAGCAGCAAGCCTCAAGCCAAGCATAAAAAAGAATGTTGATCTTAAAAAAAGTGTGACGTCAAAACACCACGACCTAGTGAGATTAGCGCAAACGAAGATTCAATGCCAAATGCCGAACAAAAGGCCAAAGCACGTACGAATTCTGAGAGCGGGCCGACTGGTAACGACCATCCGATGAAAGATACCGAAGAGTCTAATAACAATGCCAGCCATCCAAAGAGATCGTGTGCTAGGCACACAAAAAAACGGAAAACGACAAATAAGCCGATGAGTTTCACCACCAAAAAAATGGGCTCTATGCGCTGGATCTATTGGACGATTTAGATCCGACTTGTTTTCAACGGGTGCAAGAAAGATCCATAATGATTGTGCTTTATGAATATCCTTCAATCTGATATGATCTCCAAAATTAATTCTCCTCTCACCTGATGCAAAACGCACAAGTCCATCGTTATGTAGGAAAATTCTTAAGGGATCCACCGATGTTATCACTACATAAAGCCTCAAATCGAATTTGTTGCCGTTAATAAGCAAGGGTCGTTCAATATATCTGAAAAGAAACAGTAAAAATAGATTAATAACTCAATGGTTTTGGCCTTTGACCCTCCAGGATAAATCCATACTCACTTTTGTATTAGTGTGGGTGTATGTTGTGGTATTTCCGACCATTCACTTATTAGTCTAACTCCAAATCCTCGGGCACTGGCGGGAGGTTTCACAATCCATTTGGTTTTCAGTTTGTAATATTTGAACCATACTCGTTTAAATTGGGCCATGTCCTCAGGCAGCAGATATGTCCTGAAAGTAGATTTTTTTTTTTAAATTTTATCTTAATTGACTGAAATCGATGCGCACAAAAAAAAGCGAAACAACCCGATTTTCCCGAAACGGCACATTTTGCCGAAAATTCCAAAGTCCTAGTTGTCTGCGTTCAAAAGTTACGGCCACAAATTTAACCCAAAGACATTCAAACGGCCAAGATGGGTTAAATTTAAGATAGAGGCGGACCCGGGGGGGGGGGGGGTCCGATGTAGAAAATATTGTGGCACACATTTTGCTGAAAGTTTTAGAGTCCTAGTCGGCCACACTCTAAAGTTACAGCTGTTCAAAAATGCCACCCACAATGATAAAAAGATTGCAAGCGTTGGTAAACTTTTCCAGAAATGCGTGGGATTCTGAACAATTCCGATTTTTTCGGGATAATTTCGGGAGGATTTTCCATGCGGGACAAACTTGTAAAAAGCGGGACTGTTTTGCAGGATCAGTTGTTTTGCATGGATTAGTATAGTAGTTTAATTGAAAAGAAGAAATATCTTAGTCTACATACTTTCGCATAAATCCGAACTCCTTCTTTCCAAATTTCTCGATTTTGCCTTTCAAGCCACGCCATAGACTGTCCTTTCGTCCAATTTTAAATGATCCTGGTAGATGATTGTATTTCTGGTACGGCTCGATATCTTTAAATTCAGGACTTTTCATATGTTTGTCCCAGGTTCCAAGCCAATCTTCCGTTTCTGTTTAATAAAAAAAATCAAAATCAAAAAAATGTATATCTTTGATGCCAACGCAATGTGTTCACCATTACTTCTCAACAATCGCATTCCAGTATTCTCAACAACGTATCGTACAATTTTCGGAGTCACTGTCGTATGCTTCCATTTCAGGACCTGCTGAAGTTCAGACGGAAGACTCGGAGGTGTACTCATATCTGAGTAGAATGTTATGTAAGGTGGTACTTGGGGAAATAAACTGGGCATGAGTATCGAGTTTGGAGTGAATGGTGTTTCGGAGGCCGTCTCTATAGTTCTGGCATTTAACTCGGAAATCGTTTCTTTTTTCTCCTCTGCCGCATCATCAATCTCGGTGTTTGTTTCACTCAGCCGGTAGACATACCCGCTATACTCGTCTTCGGTATCCGTTGAAATTTCCGATAAATCGTCATCGTCTATAATATCTGCGATGATTAAACAAAATATTTATACATAACCGAAATTTAGAAATAGTGAAAGAATCTAACCTGCCAGTTCATCCCCAAGTGCACTATCATCGCTCGTCTTCTCGTCCGCTGACAATTGTTTTTCCAAAGTAGGACGAAGAATTGTTTCTTTTGGCTGAGTAAGCTCGACTTCATGAACGCGGTTTTCAGTCAAATGTTTTCTCGGGGTAATGGTATTTAGCGTCCTGTGTATGTTGTCCAATATTATATGGGCCTCGGGCACAGTGACTTTCGGCGATCGAAAACTTTTAGTTGGAGTTTGTTCGCTATTTGTCGGTGACTTTGGTAAAGTTGTTTCTGGCTTTGGTTTAGTAGATTTTCTTGCATGTACTGGTTGAGGTGTATCTTTTTTGATACCAGAAGATCGATCGGTGGATTGACGATGGTTCTTGGAAATTTAAGAATGGAAATTCCTTTTGTTATTATTTCTATGAAAGCTGCTAGGAGCAACATTACAAATACAAATTTGAAGGCTGATCAAAACGGACATTTTTCAGGGGTCAGATTCTGCTAATTGCAAGTGAGTTTTAGTTTGGTAAACAGCGGAAACGTTTTTATGTGGTGTTAATTAATTTCGCTTGATTAAATCAGCAACCGATAAAATTTTCTATTATTTTTGTTCCACTCAATATATTTATTATTATTGACTGAAGAGTTCTGGACCCCTAAAATAGCCTCTTTTGAAAACCATACAAACTTTTGCAAGCAATTTTCTTTCACTTTCAGATAGATTAGTATTTAATAAAATGTGATACCTGAGATTTTAATGCAGTTTCCAATGCAATTTGTAAATCACGTCCTAGCAATGCAGGATCCTTGAGTAAGGCTCTCTTTAAAAGTTGTGCGTGATACGTATTTACCACATATTTTGGCTATTTTAGTTCAGGTTAGTAATTAATCAGTTAAACACACTCTAGTAGAAAATAAACCTTACCTCATCCTCTTTCTTCGGAACCTCTTTTGAAGCTAAACGACCTTTGATGGGTTTTTCCGCTGGTAGAGATCGCTCAGTTGGGTTTTTTGACAGTTGCAAAAATAATTGTTGAGACTTGACTTTTTCTTGGTAGGCAGTCACGTCGCGTAACCATGATTCTCGAAAATCGAGGATTTTTAGTCCTTTATTACTCATGATGATCTATTTTCGCGCGGTTTGATTATGCAATTGAGTTTAATTCCATTGATTTTGGAAAAGATCCACTTCTTGGTAAGAAGGTTTATATAGGGGTGGATGCAAATTTTAATCTGAAATAAATATTGCTTTAAGTTGAACAAAAAATTCAAAAATTTATTTTATAGAATAAAAGGGACATCATTTATGAAATTGAGTGAATTTGCCTACTTAGTATTTGAGTATGGTTTGAAAGGTGACTTCTAGTATAAATTTTCCTGCGGGAGTAGTCTGCCTATATATCATGTTTGTTAAAAGTAGGCTCGTCGTGTCTTCTAATTCGAATGTAAAAAATGATTCTGTTTAAAAAAAAAACGCAAGAACTAGCACTCTACAACGGTCTAATCTTGCATAAATCTCTATTTTACAATTAGCTATTAATTTAATTTGTAGTCTTGTTGGTGTATTGGTTCGTGCGCTCATCTTCGAAGCACACGGTTGGAGTCTCGCCATGAATGAATTGAGGTTATGATATTCAACGAAATCACGACCCATGTGATGGAGTATGATCTCACTCAGATGTTATATGTTAAATGAGTAAAACAACTCTGCTGAGCAGAAAAAGCAGTAAAGATCTTGAAAATTGGATGTGACTAACTCATCTGGGGGCTTGGTCTAATGTTGGACTGCACCTGTTATTTTGTAAAATTTAATTTCAATGAAATGGCTCACGCATTTCAGTCGTTAAATACACTTTATGCATTCCATTGGTTGGCAAACATCCTTAAACGATAAAGCACTTCTTTTTCCGTACAAGTGACTCAATACTCATGTCATAATATAAAATAAGAAGTATAGGAATTTTAACATAGGCAATTTCATTAAAATTCGCCTTCAACAAAAATGTTATAGTATGCTCTAAAAAAAAAACAAAATAAACACATTTCAATTCAAAATCAAACTCATGTGTATAAATCATACGGTCAGTATTTTTTTGTTGAGTTGGTGGTGCGGAAAAGAATTTTGCGAAATTTATTTTTTAGGTGAAAACATTTTTAAGTTTGATCATAAATTATAAGCGTATATGCAAATATGGATGGGTATAGCGAACATAGTTCAGTATATAACGAGTTGAAACAAAAATAAATAACATTTTAAATGATTAAAATGCAGAGTTCGAAATAAAATTCGAATGCTTCATGCCGGTCCTTCGCCGTCTGGTGGAAACTGATTTGATAAAAATATCTATAGATCTATTTACTATATATATAATACATATTTGTACTAAAAATCCCATGGCTTACGATTAATGTATATCAACATAAATCCCATTCAGTCGCGCAACGGAACGTGATTTTGTAAAAACGTGACAAATAGTATAAACAATAGAACTATAGCAGAAAGTTTGAGTTATTTACTTACACCCAAGAGTAGATTGAAGTGATTTCTTTAAGAAATTGATTTATATCTTATAACAATTCGTTGAAATTTAGAAACTTCCAATTCCTTTATCCCTGTACATAAATGTTGCAGATTTAATTAAAAATTCGATATTGATACACTACTCAACGGAAATTTTGTCTGTCCCCAGAGTGAAAAAATACTCTACGCCCATGATGAGGCAGGAAGAGGGGAAAAAATTGCCATTTTGCTTTTCGAATTGAATGGCCAAACTTGTGCCTTGTCTCAGAAGAGTTGCGTGTTGCTACATACTTATTTCGTAATCCCTTAGGTCTGGCTTTGAAACTATTCACCACACATTTGAAATATTCTAAACTTGCTGGAACTCTCTATAATGTGAGCTTATACGGGTTGTGAAAGCCTGCGTTCAAGAGATTCATGGGCGTAGCTAGGATTTCGTTATGGGGCGTGGGGAGTACAAGCCTAAATATTATTAAAAACGTAACGAGGAATTTCCTTAGGGAGATACCCCCAATTAAATGCTTCAAACACAAGATTTTTCCGTAAGTTTAAATTGTCGTTCTCGAAAATATTGTTGGAAAAGGTATTAACAATTTTAAAGCCACATTTTAAGAAGGACAATCGTCTATGATTTGGGTCACCTTTTGACAATTATAAACCGATTTCAATTGTTTGGATAGTAAAAAGTTCTAATTTTGTTGAAAATTTCCGACAGAATGCTCCTGGCATACTTCGATCCTTTATTTATATTATATTTTCCAGGGATCAATTATAACCAAATGGCTTTGTTTTTAGCGATGCTTACACAATAAATGCCACTTGCACGTGCTTTGCATTTTAGTCCTGATTACATCCAATTCGCTTACGATTTCTGCTTTTTTAGACCGTAACTCATCAAGGTATATACTCAAGGTTTTTTAAGTAGTCCCCTTAACTTTATATTCCACTTGTGATTTCACAGAAATAGATCAAAGTTATAAATGGTAACTTTAAGCCATGAAATGGTGAAACACATAAAATATCAACTTAGGAACTCGATGACGGAAGCTATAAATTTTTATCCGTTCAGTACGACGAGTTACATTTATGACGACAAAATATTTTATTGCAATGTTTATAGCAAAATTGAATGATGTTGGCTGGACAACATGATCACAAGTATAGATGGTTGGGATCCTCGCAAAAACATATCCTTAGGGTCTCACAAGGAGTAGAATTTCAGTTTTGAAAGACTAGCTGAAACGTTATCAAATAATAAGGCTCACACGTATGGGTATCCCCGTCTAGGATATCAAAGGCCTAAAAACGAGTATGTTTAGTCTTCATGGCAACCGTTTAAGCAGCAGTACGCCGAGGTGTGTCTTTATTTTCTTTACTAAGGAATATCCGAGTCCCCGAGACTGAAAGGTTTCAATTTTCAATTTCAATTAAGGATAACCTTCAAATTTCAATTAAGGATAACCTAAATTGCAGATTGAGACCGGGCGCCAACTGATCACCTTTTAATCGGAGTTGTTTACGTATTTGTAGCGCGCACAGTTTCGCGTTGTGCCAAGCATGGGCGTAGCTAGGATTTCAGTTAGGGGGGAGGGGCAAACCCGAAATTTTTTCAACATCAAGATTTTCTTAGGAGTTGAAATTGTCGGTCGCGAAAATAGTGTTTGGCAAATTATAGAGATAAATTTTAAGAAAAGACAGTCGGGAATGATTTTCTACACCATTTAACGAAAAATTGCCTCTGCTCGTGTTTAGATTTTTACTGGTGATTCTGATTACATTCAACTGGCCTCCAATTTCACCTTTTTAGACCGTAGCTCGTCTGTATTCAGTGCTATTTTTATCTCTCGGACTGCATATTCAACTTGCTATTTAAAAGAAATAGACCAAGAGATCAGTTTGTGTCTTCTGTCACTGTTTTTCATTTGAGCAAAACTTATAAATCTTTTTTTGATTGAAAATCGGTTTACGGTTTTGATAAGATTTCCTCCAAAATATTAACAGTGGCTAAATTTCATTTTTGGTATGATTCAGCTACAGAATGAATCTTGATAAAATAACTTGAAAGACGCAGAAATATGAGACTCGTTCTTTACAAGGTCCCTAACTAGGTAAAGCTGTATACCATTTGTCACTAAAATTCCTTTCAGATGGAATAAAGTTAAATTCCATTACCTTCCGAAAGAGATCTTCATGTGACGGCTAAGATTGTGTTCTGCGGGTCAGAAGCCATGAAATGATTTTGGGATTTTCGCAAAATTCATGATGCTTACACGTAGATACCCCAGCTCCAAACATCAAGGGCCAGAAAACTACCAATATTTTAGTTTTCCAGACTATAGTCTCGGCAGCAGAACATTTTGCGTAGTGCCTTGGCTCAATTTCGCATTTTTACGCCTTCAAGCATTGCTAAGTGATGTGATTTCTTTTACTACATGGGTAAGATATTTGTTTTTTACCATAATCATCAACCAGGGGGCGGGGGCAAGCGCCCGTCCCTGCCACCCCCCCCCTCCCCGGCTACACCCATGCTGCCAAGAGCCTAACTTGCATTATTATGCTTTTAAACAACGTAGTGCAACGATTTTTTTTATAGAGTACAGAACAAGAGTAAGAAAACTTTTTTTGCTGTGATCATCGGCCGGAGGGAAGACAAGTGCCCTCCTCCTTGGCTACGCCCATGATGAACAACCTCCATGGGAAGTAGTTTGAGTCGTTTCAGAATCCACCAAAAATTCATGCATGCAGTAAATTTTTTCGCAGATTCGTGAGTTTTGATATGTGTTTTACAGTATTCTCGAAAACCTATTACCTATTCCAAAGGCTATGAAAAGGGTTATAAATTTGAAACAGAAAGTTACAGCAGTTTAGAGATGCGACCTAAGAAAGAAAAAAAAAATCCCTAACGTGAGACCAAGCGTAAACGGGGTAATTTTTGGATTTTTTTTATGAGGGGGTCGATGTAGAGCGTTTAATTGAGAATTTCGCAGTCCTAGCTATTTGCGGTCAGAAATGTCTCTATTATTTGTGTCTTTATTGCCGTAACATTTCAAAAGAATGCCGATTTGTTTTACAGCGAACTATGTGTTGACTTCGGGAAAGTTTCATTATTAAAATTACGTTTGTGCGTACACTCTGACTATTTTAAGTTAAAATTTAATCATCAAAAAAATTGTTTTTTATAGAAAACACTTGGACTTTCCACACTGCGGCAAAAAAAAAATTAACAAATGTTGGATGATAATATTTTGTCTTATTTTATACAGGATTTATCTTAATTTAAATTTAATGATTTGAAATGTGTTTATCACTGAGGATGTTATTATTGTTACCGATAAAAGACAGAAATTACTACGAAAGAGATCTGACGCAATTGAGTCAGAGTAACGAGATGCACAGAATGTTTAAAAAAAATCAACATCGCTGAATTACGGCTATAGAAGAGTCTCAAAGATGATTGACTTCTATTTTTAATTATAATTTATTAAAATCGGCGATGCTTAATCAACAATAGCTACAAAAAGTAAAAAATACAAGCTCCCTTCAATACATATATAATAAAAATATTTTCCACACTTAAACGTCACAAAATATATTAAGTGCAACTAAATATTTAATTTTTAAAATTGCCATAATTTTTTTTAACATCCATCTATGAATGTATTAGAAAAAATATTCACCTCAAAATCAATTCACTTCACTTTCACACAATATTTTTTCGGAAAATATTTTTTTCGCGCCACAACCGCCACGACTACCGTTCCGTTCTGTTGCAATAACTTTATTCATTTAAATCCAAAGAATCTTTCAAAAAGAAGAGTGGTTGACCGATGAAATGCTAAAGTTGCAAACTCATTCTCTGAACAAGATGTATGAACTATACGCAGCATATCCATAATACACTGACTTGATGAATCTTTTCATTTAGATGGGAAAATTTGAAAAATTCTAATTTTAAAGATACGCATTAAAAATCAAAAATTTCCATTGAACAAATATTTGCAAGAAGATTGGATACGTATATTATGCGGATAAGTAGAAGGGACTGGGTCAGAAGGACTTTATGTGCTGTTAAAGCATTTGAAAGGCGCTTCCGGTGGTGCTCAGCAAATTACCAATATTTGTTGAATTTGTTTAAAGGGCACACGTGTTAATTTTTATTATTCAGCGCAAAAATCACTTTTTCATATAACATCCTGTGGAAGTAAAAGCCTATATTATGGATGGTGTATCTATTGGGGAGAACCTCCTGATGAAAGCTTTAAGGTCATTTGAATTTCTTCTGACTTTAGATATAATTATTCGCTTTCTCACGTGAAGAGAATCTACTAGAATATTAGTATTCGGGGATAATCAAATAGGAAAACTCGCATGAGGGGATTCCAGTCCAGCCTCGGATAAAAATGCCTGATAGATACTGCGAACATGTTTTGTCTCCGAGATTACAGGCATCAGCAAGGAAATGCAAGTACATGCATACATATAGTGGTTCCAATATTCGTATTCGTCATAGTTATATTATTTATAGAATTGTGATAAATTCCATGCCTAATTCCACCTCACTATACTCTTATTAATTGAAATTAAAAAGTACACCCACTTGAAATACGCATGTATACCGGGTGTCCGGAAACTGCCGCATAAATCACCGGATTGTGATTCCCCAAGTGATTTCCAGCAAAAAAGTTGTATGCAACATACCCCCAATTCTTAACCCTTTAGCTGACACAGACATTTGAAGATCTTTGAAAAATCATTTTCTTGTACGACTTAAACCTCTATATTGTCAAAGATAAACTAACTAAAATAGCAAAATAAGATGATTATTGTAGAGCCAGCAAATTTACCTATAAAACAAAACTAACTGCACTAAAATCGGATAAGAAGTTTAGTTACAGAGCTTCAAAGTAAATTTTTTGTGACAAAAACAATCTATTTTTCCATCTCAATTTTCTCCAACTTCTGACAAGGTGAGGTGCTTGTACGATTCTTTTAAAAGCTGACGCATCTTACGATCATATCTTTCTTACATCATTTCATTCTAGCATCATTATTTCTAAAAGTTTAAATGCCTTAAGTCTAGAAAACTAGGGTTAATTTTGACTCGATTTTGACAAAAAAATAGATTGTTCACAAATCACAAAAATTTTACTTTGAACCTCTGTTAAAACTAAACCTTTTATCCGATTTTAGTGCGGTTAATTTTGTTTTATAGGTAAATTTATTGGCTGTAATAATCATCTTCTTTTGCTATTTTAACTAGTCTATCTTAACAGATATTGGCCGGGTTTCTGATAGCTCTTATTCAGTACCTGTTGGCTGGTTAGTCTTATCGCGTGGAGAAGACACACACCATATTCAGAAAGCTTTTCCTTTGTATTGAATGGAATTTTTGTTTAATTTGCATAGCTACGCCATATTTTGCTTGGTTAAGCCATCATCTTAGATTGAGAAAATCATTGCGCACTTTCATCCAACAGCGTAAATAAGCAAAAGATAACATAACTATGCAAAATTAACAAAAAATCAATTCAATATAATGGAGAAGCTTTTTGAATATTGTGTGTGTCTTCTCTAGGCGATAAGACTAACCATTCTATAAGATCTACGAGAGAATGGGCGATTGTGGTATAAGTCGTACAAGAAAATTAATTTTTCAAAATTCTTCAAATGTCTGTGGCAGCTAAGGGGTTAAGAATTGGGGATATGTTCATTACAATTTTTTTGCTGGAAATCACTTGGGGAATCACAATCCGGTGCGCCTATTGCGGCAGTTTCCGGACACCTTGTATATATCAATTAAAATGTTATCCTTCTACATATATTTTAGCATCCTCTTCAAACTTCTTGTAAACATTTTAAATGTTTCAAAATCCAAAATCGACCATTACGATTCATTTGCTCCATTATACGCATATAATTAGTGTTCATAATCATCATCATTCTCATTTGAGGAATTTACTATACGAGAGTGTGTACTAAAAATAATTTTACAATTGTAATGTTATTTTTGAAAAGCCAGAGAGTCGAACGCGAAAATATTTTTCTTCCAAGGAATCCGTTGAGTCGACTTGAAAGAATGTACTATGTAGTCTCGGTCTGGAGGTGTTGCTGCAATCGCTATACATTTTGGCTCGATCGTTCAATGTCAATTCCACCGGGATCTTGTTTGTTGTATTCATCACCCCCACCCACCTGTTACGATGTGGAGCTATTTTTACACTGTGTAGGATGGAGATATGCTTAATTATAGGGCTAAAAAAGTATCTGTTTAGTTGCTGATTTTGCAATGTGTATATAGACGCTAACCGGAAAATGCAGACAAGTGAGTATGTACCTAGGTACGAGTACGTGATTTGTGTAGGTATTATGTTGGAAAATTTCTGACGTGATGACAAAAATATGAAGTATCATCAAACTCATTAAAATATCAAGATGACTAATAGAATTATTGAAAGATATTTAAAATTTGGTGGAAATTCTTGTAATTTCTTTTTAGTGCCAAGGTAGATCGATGTGGCATTTTAATGGGCGTCTGTGCGAATTGGAAAATGTCAGAGTAATAAATAACTGTTTGCTTTTTTTCTGAATTTGGTTTGTTTTTCCGAATAATAAACCAACTGAAGCCGTGCTGTAAAGAAATCAGAAGTTTTTGATAAAGGGGGAATTTACGTACAGAGACTAGTTGGGATAAAGAAAATGTAAACGAGTCAGCATTTTGCGTTCATTATTATTAATGAGGAATACAAAGTGTTCTTCCCAATCGAAAAAAAAAACTTCATTTCATCCGGATAACTTCGGCTAAAACGTTTGGTTCATATTTAATATACGAACAGTTCCGACCTTCACACATTTTTTGTTCGCTTATGGACAATTTCGCGAGTATTTATTTTACAATTTCTTTTAATTCGCAATATATTTCAACGAACCCTATTTCATCATCATCACTACTGCGCCACTGAAAACCTTTTAATAACCGAACGCATTCTAAACAAGCTTTAGAAAAGTTTTGAGGTTGTTGTCTTCGCTACGAATAATTTCGGAGTATACCAGTGGTTTATGCTTAGAGTGATTCCGGTCTGGGGTAACAGATGCGATATAGGGAAATAAGGTTTTTTGTAATATGGGTATTAGATTAGAGGCAGAATTGTTGTTATGGCGTAGCAGCAACTGAACCGGACAAAGCAGGAAAAAAGTACATATTTATGCACATGCGCACTGTGGCTATTATTAAATCGGAAGATGTAGTACATAATATTTAATTTTCGATGTTCTGACATGAAGTCACAAAAGTTGTCCGTGGTCAGTGGAATTACGGCTGTACGGTGATTCGCAAATATAATTATGAAAACTCAATGTTGACAGGAGCGCAATAAGGATTGTGAGGCCTCATAAATGAGTGACAAAACTCCACTCGGAGTTCTTTATAAGAGCTTCGACCAAATACTACTACAGCTACAGGTGGCTTCTGATCATCAATATAGTATGGAGAGATGATTTTTTGTTTCTTATAAAAGCGTTTACCACGGCCGACTAGAAGTGAATACTTCCGACTAGACCTTTTGCACATGAGAGAGAGACCACTTGATAACCACAATTGTCGCGGACCGCCAAATTGAAAATATTTAAAGAGTTATTTCAGGAGATCGAATCTCGGCGTGGTCCAAAATTTCCGTACATGAGCGGATAGGAAATTATATGCAATGAAACGTTGACTGGAAATAGCCTATAAACGGCTGACTGAACGCATCCATGCCCCAAAAGGGGTTACACGGTACAGAGAAGAAGGAGAAGAAAGAGTCATTAGAATCGTGAGGCTTTGTAGCGAATACATACCACTTTTTGCGGTTATCGTATTACATCCCATAAAATCATTAAGGAATCTAATAGAATTAGATAATTCGAATAAACTTTTGAACATAACTTATCGTAGCCCTGTCAGTAAACGTCTTCGATCGGATTCGCGAATATTATCACAATGTGATTCAAGGTATAAATAACGCTAGACGGTATATATCGCTTCTAAGACATTCATCCAAAATGAGTCGAATTACCGAGATCGCCCTGCAAAGGACTCTGCGTGTGATTTTGCTTATTCCGAATGGTTTTCGTTTTCGTTTGTGGGGATGGCGAATATTCATTGTTTTAGTAAAGGGAGACGTCCTGTGGCTCACTTGGCTCATTTATCTTTCAGCTAGAGATGCTTTCGTTGTATTTGCCGTTATGGGAGATGGAACATAGAATTTATATCAAATTTTCTTTTATAAATAAATAAATAATTCTATTACATTTTTGCGGTGTCTAGACCTACAGCTTTTGTCAGTAGGTCTCTTGTTTCTGTAGATTGAACTCATAACAAAAAAAAATATATTTTAATTTTGTGTTTTCCGAAAATAATAAAACCTAATCCTTAAATACTGTAAATACTTATTTTCTGCTCTTTAAATAATAAAATAAATCTAGAAATTACATCGCAGTGCTTTTAGCGGTAGTTTCCGAGCCCCCTGTATACACTTTTGCACTCAGACCTTTTCCTTTCAACCAGCCGACTTTAAAGCGCGTCATCATAAATACTTCTTTGCTTCTTCGACGAACTTCACATTTTGCTAAACAAGATGTTTCGTCTACATGTAAATGTGCGACATTCGTCAAAGTTTTTTACGACCCCATCCGTCAAAATTTATATTTTTGAGGATAAGATTTGTCCTGAAATCTCGATACTCATATATACCTAAACATGTAAATTAGTGAGCTTTAATGAAGTCATAACCGTCCACATTTGTCAGTCAATTATTTATTATTGTTGCAGACGAGCAAAAATGCAAAACATTCTACGGTCAGATTTTATAGACCAAGTGAAATTTGATATATTGACACTTTGATGAAGTGTGAAAGGACCATCGATTGATAATTTTTACATGCATATACACTTTCGAATAACCCCATCCGCGATACGAATTTAATTCGCCTGCTAGAAAACATTTCTCGAATTTCATATCGAATTTGGATTAAAAGAGTCACTCTCTTCGGGAAGGAATATTTTTATTTCATTTTTAAGGGCAGTCATATTTCTATTATCATATAATTAAGCCTACTCGATTAATTCGGTTTAAATTTTTACATGTGCACTAAACGAAATCGAGTAGGCTTAAGGATATAATATCTATGACTGTGTGATGGAGCCCTTAAAACGCGCAGCTTCATTGAAAAAAAAAAACATTAGAAATTGCCAGCTTTCTCTATTTTTAAACCACAAATTTTTTCGGAATAATTTTACGGTAAATTGTATGTATGTCCATGGAAATATTAAGGAGGAGAAAATTTCCAACAATTTTCTCTTCACAGATTTGTTATATTTTAAAAAGCTAGCGAGATATGAGTTAATGAAAAGTGTTTAATTTAGACAAAAATACAATAGCGAACAAATTAATTAATATAGGGTAATTGCTTCTGTTTCACAAGGGAAGCTTCTTTAGACTTACATTTGTAGCGGTCATTTTGATATACATTTTTAAACGTCCATTCTGAAGATTACAAATTGATTGTTTTTCTAGTTTGAATTGCTTTTTGGAATGAAAAAATGTGAAATTTGGTCCAGTTTTTGGCTTCACTTTCTTCGGAAGGTACCCTTAGTTTTGATCCGATGGAATTATTTTTTTGTGTGGAGTATAATGGGGCTTAGACTATGTGATTAACGATTTCATGTGTCTGGAGTAATTTGGAGCGACTTCAGGCATGTCTATTTGAAAAATGCGAATAGGCGTCCTTGGTTGGAACAGATCTATTTTCCGTATAACATTTGCAAAATCCTATATGACTCCCTAGTTGCATTCTATTAAGAGTTACAATACGAAATGTAAATTTACACATATTTACACATTTGGTGAGCCTAGGGTGGATATTTGGATAGTAATGTCAATATTTCCATTGAGAATTGCGTGAAGGGTAAAATAACTTTTTTATGGGTAGAGTTGTTAAATATTTCTATCAGCGTGCTCGGAGAAACAGCACTTAGTCGGAGTGCAATAAGAAAACTTAATCCAAAAAATATTGACCAATATAGGAGAAAATTGGTTTTTGTACAAAAGTGCTCTTCGTTTTTCACTTATTGGCCTATTTTTTTTTAAAGTAGTTTAGCAATAATATGATCCAATTTTAGTATTTATATGCAAAAATTCACTTAATTTGTTGAGTTGTTGTTGAGTTTTCTCTAAAAATATTCTTCAGTAGTTACTATAGTTTTCGTCACAATTAACATTTGCGTCAAAATTTTTCTCGTAGGTGTACATAGGGTGCCTTTTAAATTTCGGGATGGGACAACTAGTGTAGCAGATCTGGGAATATTTTGAAAAAAAAATAAAGCGATTTTCGATGATTCTCTAATCCCGAAATATAGAAGTAACCTCTCGTAGTATTCACTTTAGGCAGAAATATCGACAAAGTCAAGATACAACCCTTAAAAATAAATAGATTTATGTATTCGACGACCATTCGACGGACAAATGCTTTTTTTTATGCAAACGACACTTTCATGATGGTTGTTATCATGTGGCAGTATTCTTGAACAATTATGCTCATACATAGCAGCAGTGTGACATATTGTTCCCTATAGCAAAAATTAGGCAAACTCTTTCTGCGTGATTTTTATAGGGCAAGGGATAAAATTATCTTTGTTACTGCCATAATCCCAAAAATGAAAGATTTCGAGTTGTGTCAAGTGGCTCTATTCTTGCCGACAGGTGAAATATATGTATTCGTTATTCCCTGATACAGAGCTTTCATTTGACACAAATTTTATTGCTGCTCAGTCAACGACCAACTTTCATACAAACGTTGCCTTATAGTTATAAAAAAATAAATAACAGGCGCGACAATCCAGCATTGGACTAAGGCCGCAGGATGTGTTAGTGACATCCTATTTCCAAGATCTTATCTGCTTTTTGTTGAGATAATGAGATCAGCATCACGCTCAGCAGTGTTATTTACCCCCATATATGGGTACTCGTTTAACATCTGAGTGAGATCATAGTCCGTCACAAGCTCGTGAGTTCGAAAAACACCATGATCCACGGTGAGATTCGAACTCATGACCCTGTGCACCGAAGGTGCGCGCACTAA
Organism: Microchrysa polita; assembly: GCA_949715475.1. Lineage (NCBI taxonomy): Eukaryota > Metazoa > Arthropoda > Insecta > Diptera > Stratiomyidae > Microchrysa > Microchrysa polita. Next base: position 13,333,475 of record OX454415.1, on the reverse strand, counting down.
CCGCTAGACCAGCCAGACTACTATGCCTTATAGTTACTGCCCTATAATTCGGATAATTTAAAATTAGAGGTACGGAAATTTCGCAAATAAAAAACAGGAATTTCGCACAAACTAAATTTGAATAGCAGAAATTTCGCCGAAATTCGCATAAAAAAAATGTTGCACATTTTTTTGTTGTTGAACTCTGATTACTCTGAAAGTTCTGGACCTATGCACTTTCACAGTGAAACGACGACGGTTCCAAACTCAGTACTGAAAAGAACTTCGTGTCTAAAATTTTCACAAATGTCTAATAATGACCAAACAATTGACTATAGCATGTCGTGTGGCTAACAACTACTTCATAAAGTCCTCGAGGAGTAAAGGTAAAAAGGGAAACTTTTGAGGAATGTGCATGCTAGTATTGTTTCCCTTTCTTCTTTTTTATGTATAGTTCCTTTAAATTTTGTGGCTCGGTAAACAACAAAAAACTCTTCCTAGCAAAATCGCATTACAGAAAACAAAGTTCATTCATCAAAACCCCGATAAAACAGCTGGCTCGGTGTTTGCCAAGACATCGTGACATCTGATTCTGCGAACACTCTACATTTACAAATGTATCGATTCTAGTCAACGGGAAAAAATCCAACTGAGATTAATACTTATTTTCCATAATTGATTGTTTGGAGAAAAATCAACTTTTAATGGAAAAGGGACAAATTATAACATTTCGCATCTATTCGCCGAAATTCGTACTTCTATAGTTATAATCAGTCAAAAATTGGTTGGCGACATTCAGGTAGATTGATTTTTTTTATACTCGTCACTATGTGAAAGGGTATATTAACTTTGTCATGAAGTTTGCAACGAAGCAAGGAACAGAAGGAAGCACCTCCGACTATGAAAAGTATATATTATTGATCAGTGTGACGCAAGAAATCGATTGAGCGATGTCCGTCTGTTTTAATACAAACAAGTCCCTCAGTTTTGAAGCTATCGTTCTGAAATTTTGAATGCAATTTTCTTTTTAGAGTACGATGTATATATGTCGGAACAGGGACGTAGCCAGGATTTTGTTTCGGGAGGGGTCCACATTTCTCCGTACTACCAAATTTTCAGTTTATCATTTTGCATGGGCGAGGGCCCAGGAACCTATTTTTGCGATTTTTGAATAAAATAGCAATAAATAACGATATTGACGTTAATTTTAAAGTCCAGCGAACTCCCATAAAAATCTTAATCTTCCTATACGTTGAGATCTATAACTAAGAAAAGAGACGAAATCCACATTTTGTGTGAAGGTACTAAAGTTGAACTCTGGGCTCTTGCGCGCATGTTTGTTAATTTATTATCGCAAAAGACTTGTAGGTGGTCCGCGGTAGATTCAGGAGACTACCAAAATCAAAAGTTTTATTTTCTTGTGAACATGTAATTAAAATTACATGGTAAAAATGAGCGACATTAAATCCACTATGTTTGAACCTTATAAAACTTAAAGCTCAGTTTCAGTCTGCATTTGGTAACGACAATTCTTGTGGAACAGTGTATAAAAATGTTAAGTCCCAATGGGGGAATTGGGGCGTTTGTAGTTAATTAGTTTGAAATCATCGCCTTTTTAGCAAATGTAAGGGAATTTACTCTGCTTAAAAATTCCGTGGTCCGTAGCGACATATTAGGCGTGTTTTATTGTGCTCGGGTGTAGGTTAGTTTAGGGTAACTACATGGGGTTACAATAACAACATAACCCAGATAAACCCAGTAATGTATCGGGGGTACGTACTCTGACCATAGTTAACCCGGAAGAATTGTTACAGATGTGACAACCAGAGGCGCTCTAATACGAAAAAGCATGAGCTAATACCAAAATCATTGGTTAAAGTTTACTGTGGGGAGGTTGAGTGTTGCGATAAACCGACCGCAATGTTCATTTTTGTTTTTTTTTTTTTTTGTAAGACATGTTAATTTAGTGGCTACTTATTTATCACAACTTTGAAATTTCAGCCTTTTATAGAGTTCATGGTTGGTGCAATAGAAATAAACAGCTTTTAACCCAAATCGTTTTTGTGTGCTTATATACCCCAACCTGCACCTTTTTTACAAAAAAAAATCACGCTTATTGTTAGGCTAAGTGGTCCGCAGACATTTGTGAGTTGGGAACCACTGCTGTAAACACTTGAAGTGTTGGCAGATGCACACAATTTCATATATAAATGTGAAGTTTTGAAAGCTACTATCGTCAGTCGGTGCAATAAAAAAGATTAAAAGCGCTGGCAATTTTTACCGTTTATTATTCACATTTTTAAAGGCCTCCTCTACAGTATAAACATAAGGGAATGCAACTCAAAAGGTCGGCTTCGAAGTCACTGATATTTTGTATATTCTCTACAAACTGTTGAAGAATATCCTCACATCAAAAGAGCTAAATTATTTTAAATTCAAGAATGAGAAAGTCTTAAAGCGGAGCTTTTTGCTTGACTTGGTACTCCAAAAAATTGTATTTTACACGAATCCTGTTGAAAACATTTATTTGAAATTTTTTACTGCCTCTTTTCGAAATTTATGAATTCTTCCGGGCAAGGACGTAAGCTGAAAATTATTCCGGGAGGGGTTTAAGGAAAAACATTCGCAGTTGCAGGGAACCCAGCGCGAATGAATTATTCCACAACCGCTCAACGCGACCAAAGCATTGAGATCGCCAAAGATCGTCACTCATTTATTTAAGAGCTTCAAAGTTGAACTCCTACACTCTTCTGATTACATTAAAGGATATAACAAATCAATTTAATGGCCAAATAGACTGTCATTTGCATACATGAATGTACAACGATATCTATCAGACACACAGTCTATGATGAAAACTACTGAATTAATATAGGTGCCTTTTTCCAAGTTCCATTTTTTTATGATAAAACGAATTCCGATGTTTTTCGAAAATATTTCGGGAGGGGTCCGGACCCCATGGACCCCTTCCCTAGCTACGCCCCTGTGTCGGAACGAATGGGATCGGGCCATGGCGTCATGGGGCTGTCATAGAAACCCAAAATCCAAAATTAGGTTCTTCTAAGAAAATTTTTTTTCTATATGAACCAATCTTAACGAAACTTCATCCAAGTGTGTTCCTAGTAAATCCTCGAAACATATCCAGGAACGGATGAAATCGGAACACTATGCCATAGGGCTGTGTTACAATCAATCTGCTGAAAATGGGGTTCTTCTAAAAAAAAATTTTCTTTTTACCAAACTTCACCCAAGTGTGTTCCTCATAAAGCGTCAAAAAATATCTAGGAACGGATAAAAACGGAACACACTACGTCATAGGACTGTCATACAAATCAACCCCCCGAAAATTAAATTCTTGTAAGAATTTTTTTTTTCAAATCTAATCTAACTTTACCCAGGTGTGGCTAGTAAAGCCTCAAAATATATCCAGGAGCAGATGGAATCGGAACACGTCATAGGGTTGTTGTAGAAATTATTAGCACAAAAGAACCTTAAGTTTCATTTAAGTGTGACGGGTATTCAAATTTCGACCCCGCCCGAAATTAGCCTCGGTCTCGTTTTAAATATCTTTCACAGATAAAAAATTATTTATAAAAATAATAAACATAAAAGCATAAAATCTAATCTTTGAAATATATATAGCGTACCTATAGTCTCTCTTTGCATGCTATAGCTTTGAACTCTACCTGCAAAAGTCTCTAATAGCTAATAAGAAACCGACAAACAAGTAAAAATCAAATAACTACAACTCTGCAACGACCGATAAATACTTAACGAGTATAAATTGCATGAAGATATTATAATCCTGCGGTTCGGACTGCGAATGGAAAAGTGTGGCGAAGGGTCTCGATCTCGGTCGCGACATCATCGGGCGTGATGAAGAGATGAAACCCAAATAATAATAATAAGGTTGTTCGGGCATAAATCAGAATTAATCAACAATCACAGCATGGAGTGGCTGGATTTTGTATATGAGAAATCGAAATGCACTGCGCGTCGCGTACTCTATTCTGCATTTGAACTTTGCTCATATTTTTGTTGGTTTCTTATTCTTGTATTTGTGGTCAACAAATGCGCATAAGATGTGACCGTGTTACAGTAAATTGGTGCCGCCGCAATCTAAAGCCGAGAACGCATAAAGATATTGTGAGACAGTCCTATAGAACGATGAGGAATGGTTGCAAAGATCATTAATTTCGTTTCACCTGATTTATGGTGTGGGTTCATCATCAAGGTATTAACCTCTCATTAGTGTGGCTCAACACTGCAATTACCTATGCACTTTCACGTTTGTACATATACGGAATGGATATTTTGCTACTTTCTTTGGTTTTGCTTTTTTCGATTAAAGAGGAATTGATATAGCTGTAATTAATACATCGGAGAAAAATAGGATCAATTTTCAAAATAACTCAATCGCTAAATCGATTACAAATATGCATTTAAAAAAGAATCCTTGGATGTACATACAGGAGATGAGGAAGTTATGAAGAATAAAGATTGAATTAAATCCGCTTAAATTAATTAAAATGCATCTTTTTACACAAATTCACATCGGTCAGTAAAACCGAATTAAATTTTGTTAAATTCAGGCAGCAAAGACATCATTCCAGTTTTTTTAATCCATATCGGTGATGACATAATATTGGTGAATATCATAAAATTTTATTAAACATCCCAGCTACCTGAAAATGTACAATAAAAACCTATCAATCTGTTATTGCTGCGTTGATGAATACATTTACACGTCAATATTAGTACGCGAGTAACATCTATGAAATTTCGGAAATGACCAAAAACGACTTTTAATATTTCACTTGGACACATCTCACGTTTTTCTTTTGTTGTACAGAACTCACTCATGGTACTACACTATAGAGTCTCATCAACATTTAATGGACATCCGTCTTAACAGTTTTGTCACTCCGCCGATAGATTAATCATTTCAACGCGGAACGTCTTCAAAATCTCAACATCTTATGTCATTTTGATCATTGTCCGTTCATGTTTATATTTTTTTTTCTTACCGCGTATATTCTTTATCACACCATTGTAAATGAAAATCTCGAGGAATCTGACGAGGTTTATGTCCAAACATGCTTTTGTTAATAGTAGTGGAATGTCTTTTTTAACGATTCTGGTTTTTTTTCGGATGAGAGTTATAAATGGTATTGAATTTTTCATTAGGATTTTTGAAAAAGGAAGAGCCGTACCTTATTGAAGATACGGCAATGTTTGTTTGTTTGTTATTAGTCTTTAGAATAGGCTTGTAAAAAGATATAAAAAAAGTTTTCAAAGATATTAAGCTCGGATTATTTTGGGAATTTCGTTGTTTAAGTTTTTTATTTTTTTATTTCATGAACCTACAAAAATATAAAAGGTTTTAAACTGCATTCAATAAATATTTTTAACGGCATTGAAGGATTAAGTTTTATGATTTTAAGGAAATACAAAATAATTATTACATATATGCATTTCAACTGCGTAACACTTATCAGTACAATAGCGCAAGAAGAATTTTCTTGTTCTTCTTATCGAGACTAGCGAAACTTATCTTACCATCCGCCATATAGCGGAAACTTTGAGAAAGCATGCGTTAGTCCAGAGTGGGCATCAGAAAATAAAAATGGCACCGTTCTCACACTATTGCAGTCCATAGTATGCGTGAAAATTTTATGCAAACGTCAATTTTTTGTTTACAATTGAGAATATGAAATCCGCGCAATATTCATAACTCTCTTAAAATGCCGACGTGATATTTAACCCTTCTGTTGGTATATAGATCCAGACAGACCATTGGTACTATATCTTGATGAAAAATATCGTTCAATAATATTTTCCACCTCTTTCCATATAAATTTCAAAGGAACTGACGGCCACAAATGCGATCAAACGTTCGGCGAAATGTAAACTATGTCTAAAGAATCGAAAAAACGGCGCATCATCGTAAGACACAGTATGTAAACTGTTTATAGTACCAAAATTAGACCTCTTCAAAAAATAAGATTGATTTCACAGAAGATTCAGCTACACCTTAGGCATAATAGCTCGTAGGCGGCGTCAGAAGGTTTAATAATTGCATCGACAATATTTTGACATTTGAATTATTTCGTGGAGTGTAGTGCATGGGCGTAGCCAGGGGGGGGCAGGGAGGGGCGGTCGCCCCCCCTGGTCGATGAAGATGGTAAAAAATCCTTACTGATGTAGTAAAAAAATCGCTGCACTATATAACATTTTCAAAAATTTTCTGCTGCTGGCGCAGCAAATGCCTTTTTCACTACTCCAAATGCTGTCGGAGAAGCCATGATTGGGATGCAGTGAGGAGGTGCATACAAATAGATGTCAGCGAGTGGCCTCTCGTAACTGACGGAGGCTGCGTACCAGCACACACATTTCACTTTTGAGTGTGCTACTGTGGCTGCGTGCATCCCATATTTCCTGTTTCATTTCATGGCTTCTGAGCAGGAGTACACAATTTCAATTTCCCTTCGGGAAGTTAGTGGAACTCAACTTATTTTCATCTGAAAGGATGACATGGCCTTGCTTTGTTAGCCCTGGAAGGTCATGCTTTGTCGGATCGACTACGCATCATCAAATTTATCCCATTTTTCGTGACAATTCTTATTATTTGAAGCTGAGTTTTCGTACAGCACTTACCGTGCGGATGTACGAGTACTTGCCGGGTACATTGCGGCTAGCCGAAGTAAGCAGGGTAAGTTGGATTTTTGGAAATTGGCGTCGTCGAAACGACGAAGGAGGAACTTTGTGTAACTTTTAGAACTCCAGTATTTCTTATGGCTAGTTGCCGATTCGACGATATGTCTGTGTCTATATAACTAGCTCGTAACAAATGTGTTTATTTTGGAAATGTGGGACCTATTTTTTCAAAAATTATGGAAAAAAATATTTACTAGGACAAAAATAGGACAAATCAGGAAAATGGCTCAAAATTGTTCCTCATTTTAGGAAGATTGCATTTCGAACTCATAAAAATCGGCTCCAAAATCGATGTTTTTCCATTCTAAATAAACTAACGATTGAAAATCTGTCAAATTTATAAATATTTTGAGAAAGGGTGGTTTGTATGAGGCGTCAAAGTAGAGTGTCGTCGAATCGACGAAGCATGACCTTTCCGTACTAAAAAGAAGCATGACCTTCCAGGGTTTAGGACCTTGTAAAGAACGGATCTCATATTTCAGTGTTTTTCAAGTTCTTCTTTTTCTTCTCAGTAGGGGTCATGGTGCGTTAACTTAGCCGATTATAGGCAACGAGTCAACGTTACCTTGCATATCATTTCGAAGTGTGTATAATGTTGAACGCACTACATATATATATTTCCATTCACATGTACGGAAATTTTGGACCACGCCGAGATTCGATCTACGGATTACTAGCATCGTAGAGTGCGACTCAACCAAGTGAGCCACAGAGCGGGTCTTTCAAGTTATTAAATCAAAATTTATTTTTGAGCTGAATCATACCAGCAATAAAATTTAGCCACTGTTAATACTTTGACAAATTTAGAGGAAATATTATTAAAACCGTTAACCATATTTCAATCAATAAAGGATTTATAAATATTCTGATGTTGCTACTTTGCTAAGATGAAAGTGACAGACGAAACAAACTGATTTCGCAAGTGGAATATGCAGTCCGAGATGCAAAAAATGTATTGAAAATACACAAAGTACGCTCTAAAGGCAGATATTGGAGGCCAGTTGAATGTAGTCAGAATGCAGAAGAAAATCATCCTCAGCTCCATTTTGAAAATTTGACTCTAAAAAAAAAAAAAAACATGAAATAACATGCGTGGCAGTCCACCACTAAACTAGGGCCGCACCGCAGATGTGTGAATGACATCCAATTTCCAAGATCTAAACTGCTGTTTTGTTAAGGTGTTGAGATCAACAGCACGCCCAGCAATGTTATTTATCCCCATAAATGGATACAATCTGAGCGACATCATAGTCCGTTACGTAGGTCGTGAGTTCGAGAAACTCCATGAAATGAATTCGTTCACGGTGAGTCTGGAATCCATGACCTTGGGCACCAATTCACCCACAAGCCACGCTACTCTAAAATTTGCTAACAATATTTCTGCGACCGGAAATTTCAACCCCTAAGAAAATCATGATGTTGAAAAAATTTTGGGCTTGCCCCCCCCTGACCGAAATCCTGGCTACGCCCATGGTGTAGTGTAATAAATTTGGAGTCAAACACATATGGGCTGTGTGATCACATAGCCGCTCTGGACTAACGCATGGCATGTGTTGCTATGTTTTCTCTAAGAGCGGAAAATATCGGAAACACAAAAGTTCTCCCAATGAGAACGGATAGCAGAGCAAGCCTTTATTTGTTATTATTATGTATATTTTTCTGAAATCTCGAGAAAATAAACACATGGGTGATATGTTTACATTAGGTAATATTTCAAACCTAAATCAATATCGAGATATGATTTATTTAGTTCGGTTTTAGAAGAGAATTTATTTTCAAAAAAACAGCTAAATGAGTGCATAAAAATTTCATGTACTTATCATTAATCCTTGTTTCAAGACTATATTACTCGTAAGGCTCGATTTTGTTTAATTTCTCTGTTCCACACTTCAAACTCGTTCGATTTATGGTGCTCCGCATTCGACATGGTGGGGCGTCATTTGATTCCTTCTTTTTCTCGTGCTAATTTGCGAAACCAAGCCAAATGAGTTAAGCGATTTGCAATTTATCTTCAATATTGTTAAAAATGTGTCCAGTACGAAATTAATGTAAAGTACTTTGGTAGTGCCGTTTAAGCTATGCCTAATTGAAATAGCGGCCTTTAAAAGATTGTGTCTTCAATATCCCTTTCATTTGTCTTAATTCAGAACGCATTTTTACAGTTTGTATCCCCAAAGCACGTTATTAAATATGCGAAAATACCATTCTTTCTTTACGCACTCATCTCTTTTATCGAATGAAAAAGGGCTAAAAACCACCTACATCAACACATTATAAGTACACATTTATTTGTAATCTAGTGCAAACTTATCTTATGGGTGGCAAACGGGGTAAAATTTTTTTTTTGCAAATATTTGGAATACTATGAGTCTCACCGCAAAATGCCCTGAGTACGAAACAAACTACACAAAATTACCTTTGTTATGATATATAACATTTTTTCTCAGAAAATTATACCCTAGACCCAACAGTATTATATTGAATTTACATCTTTTGAGTTTTACATTTCGCACTGTAACTCTTGACAGAATTGACCTACATAGAGTCATAAGATCTCGTCCATATATTGCTAACAACTTTTTTTTTTTGATAAGTACAAAAAAATTGGAGTGCTCCGACTATTGACATCCCCCTCACTCCTTATAAGATTCTTCAAAAAGGCATGTCTGTAACTTGTTTTCAGATTAAGATCAAATTTAATGCAATGCCTAGCCCCATTATACTCCTCACCAAAAATTATTACCATCCGATCAAAAGTATGGGTACCCCCGCATACAAAGTGAACCCAAAATCTAACAAATTTCACATTTTTCACTTCAAATTCTATCTAAAGCCTAGTGCTGACATCGAGAGTGAAATTTTTTCAATGAAAATGTTTTTACTGCCGTGGAATATGTGGGTAATACTGGGGAATTCCATAAGCTACAATCCGAAAACGGTTCCATAATTTTTCTCGACCATTTTATGCATTTTTTTCGATTCCTCGGTTATTTCATCGTGAAATGTCAAATGACCGGGGAATCGCAAAATAATACATAAAATGGCCGAGGAGAATTATGGAACCGGTCTCGGATTGTAGCTTATGGAATTCCCCACCGTTTGTGACATATTTCACGACAGTAAGTATGCATTTTTATTAATAAAATCGCAGCGGGAAGAATTTCACTCTCGATATTAAAAATAGAAAAAACGAGACCGAGTTCTAATCGTGCGAATAGCACGATGAGTGTATACCCTATACCCATGTACAGACCTAGAAGGCACGCAAAACCCAAAATAATCAATTTCATATTTTTTGTGGGGGAGGCAGGGGTAGATGGGTCGGACCTGACGCATCTTTATTACCTTGTCAAGGCATCCAACGGGTACCATTTGATACCAATTTGAAGTTTTTTGTGACATTCTATCAAAAGATATGGCTGAATATAACTTTGTAGGGGAAGTAGGGGTGGGGGTAGTTGGACCTACTCCACTTTCCATCAACTCAAAGTATATGTCAGAATGAGACATTGATCAAAGTTTCAAGTCGATAGAGATATTCTACCGAAAGTTATGGCCGAATTAAAATATCAAGGAGGGGTAGTTTGTATGGTAGGTAGGGGAACCCTTGGTCCGATTTGGCCCATTTTCAATACCGTCCAAGATTTTAGCAAAACAAACATTTGACTAAAATTTCAAACCGCTAGCTTCATTATTTCGGGAGTTATCGTGCTAACAGACAGACACACGGACAGACAGACAGACACACAGACAGACAGACACACAGACAGACATGGCTTATTCGATTCAGGGACCGACCCTGATCATTTATATATATACTTTGCCATACCTCCGGTGGCACCTTTGAGGTGTTCCATAATATCGGCGTAACATAAACAATATACCCTATACCATCTTATGGGTATAGGGTATAAAAACATTTATCTCTTAGAACGTCATTATAACAGTTAATTTTAGTCTTCTGAATGTATGTTCAAAAGTTTGTACCAAAGCATATGCTACAAGTGTCAACAAATTGGGTTTCAAACCCGATCTTTCGTACTTGTAGGCCACTTGCCACACAGCCAACGAAACAATGGTTCTTTTGCACGAGAAATTCTATGGCAGTGTTATCTCTCGTCTTGGCGGTACGCTCTGGTACCAATTTTTTGATTCAGAAGACTTATAATGACGTTATAATGACGTTCTAAGAGATTATTTTTTTTTTCTATTTTAAAAGAATAATAGAAGTGAAAAAATGTGAAATTTCTTAGATTTGGCTCACTATGTATGGGGGTACCCTTAGTTTTGATCGGATGGTCATGATTGTTGGTGGAAAACATTATGGGGCTTAGACTAGGCGCCCCATCAAATATAAAAATTTTAAAAGAAGCTGCCTTTTTGGAGAATGTTAGGGGAAGTGAGGGGGGTGTCAATGGGCGGAGAATTTCCATTTTTGGTGCAAATCAAATAAATTTGTTAGCAGTATATGGACAAGATCTTATGACTCTAGTCTATTCAGTCAAGAGTTGCAGTGCGAAATGCAAAACCCCAAAAATGTAAAGTCAACATACTAATACTTTTGGGTTTAATTTTCTGAGAAAATGTCTAGAGTGTTATACATATCATTACAAAGGTATTTTTTTTTGTAATTTGTAAATTTCGTCCTTAGGATATTTTGCGTCAGAGTCATAGTTTTTAGATATTTGTAAAAAAAACTTAATTTTCACCCCTTTGCCACCCCCTTCCCCCTTAACCCATGGCGGAAATTAGTGTTACCTTTTACTGCGTATATTTAGCAGTGTATCCAACAATTTGGCATCGAAAATTTCTGTTGTTATGTTTGGGTCTAAAGCAGTGGCGTAACGTACGGTGTTCCATGTGTTCGGTCGCACACGGGCCCCTGACCATTAGGGGCCCCCTAACGTAGTGAAGAAGAGTTGGAATTTTGAACTGTGATTAAAAAAAAAAATATTTTTTTAGACTTCTGGGTCATTGCAACATTGATGCTAGATTTAAAGCGGATGAACAAGTAAGAAGTGCTCTTGAGCGAAACGTTTTTCTTTGTTTCGAAGTTGTTTGAGAAGCGGGATGCCCTTAGCTTTTGTGAGGCCCATACCTATGTAATGCTCGCATCCATCCTGTTTTTGACAGAACCTGTCACCTGTTAACCTGTCATACTGCAATTATCCCGAATATTTTGTTTTTATTCTGATTTGTCCTGTTTTTGGACGTCAATATTAGGCATTTCACCAAAAGTCAGACAGCTGACTCACTTAAAGTCATAAAAAATTACAATTAAGATATTGTATGAATAATATCAAAGCCCTCATTATGTAAGGCCGTAGGCAAGAGAATCGTACTGAAATTGCTGAATACTGTTAAACATGGTTGATGTTTGGCGTAGGTACATAATCCAAGCACATTGTAGACAGTTCCCCTTGAAGCCATATGCTGCCATTCACGGAACCTGGTGCGGGGACCCTATTTAGGACATACAGATGCTGGAGTTTTGGATAGCGATTACCAAATACATATTAGAACGTCTAAGCTTCGATTAATTGTTACAGATCGTGTCGAAGCTAGGAATGCATCACAATACAGAGTGGGGATTACAAAACGCATGCCAAGGAGGGAGGTCAGAAAATAAAATTGTTCTCTGATCACACTGTACAATGTTAGCTATTGAGTATGCAAAAAACTCCGCAAATTTCTGCGCTATTTGTATTTCTGGTTTTCTTTTTTTCTCGTTCTGATTTTTCAATATTGTTGTCCTGCCGAACGATGAAATTTTCAGCATTTGCCCTGCTTTTTCCGCAAAAAATAAACATACGAGCGTTATTCATACCAGAAAAATGTAAAGCAATTATTGCAGTTCTTTTCTTCTGTTAATTTTTATATTTTTAATTTTCACTTTCGGTCTTTTTCAAAAGTAAAATATTTATTAGCTGAATTTTCGCTGAAAGCCTTTAAATCCCTGCAATAAAAACAGGATTCACCCATATTAACAAAAGAAAGTACTTGTCCCATTAACAGCTGTGGTACTAAAAGCAAATTCCAATAAACAGAAAAAAATCCACCCGGTTCATAGCGCAATTTCATACGAAATCGTGGTAAAATGTAGTGAATTTCGCTGAGTGTATGCAACACACATCTATGCAAATAAATGTCACTTTTACAGTAGAGCTCGATTTTCTCACACAAACACAAATCATTGACGTAGATTTTCATATGCCATATACACACGCGGTCAATCCGAATCCATTTTTTTTTTATATTCGTTCTGTCAAAATCATACATTTTCTTGGAGTATGATTGAGCGACAATCCAAAAAAATGCATTCGGATTCTCCGTATGTGTCCGACATAAGTCAGATCGTGTAAAAGTTGTGTAATAAATTAGGACGATAGTGTTAACAGGATCCGAGATTTCATATTAAACCTAAATTTCGTTGTCAATCGCGTTTTACCAGAACCTGATAGCCGTCTACAAACAAATTCTTGATTTGAACTAAATAAATTCATTTCAACACGTTAACTTGTTTGAATCGTCAGGTTTTAGTATATCCTGTCGCAAGTGTGAATTTCCTATAAACATAGCCCTGGAATTTCAAAATTTTTCCAAATCGGGCATAACACCTATAGAAATGGTTTCGACCATTTTTTTAATTTATTTTAATTTATTACAGTCTGAGGGGCCCCCATTTCGATCTCGAACACAGGATATTTTAGAAACGTTACGCCACTGTCTAAAGCTATCTGTATAGGTACTATTTACTAAACGTCACTTTTTATTAAAACCATAACTTTTCAGATTTCCATGTTTTTTTTTACCCTGAGCCTGAATATTTTAAAAAGTCGTCCACGGCAAAGACAAGGCATTGTTTCGTTAATTTTATGCATTATGTTTCGTTCATTTTATGCATTAAGTTGCCGTTATCCATTTAGTGTGTTGGTGATCGAATAGTCCGGACTCAAAATCCTTGTTATACATCAATCAACGGGGAGATTTTACCTTGCAAAAATTGGGGATGTCTCAAATTTTTGATATGTTATAAAGACAGGTGGGGTAAGTTAAAATCCAAGTTTGCGCCACTTTCCCCCCTGTGTTCCCGCCGCTATCTTGAAAAAAAAAACATCTGAAATCGGCTCTTTTATCAGTTTGCGGTCTATAACTCCTTCCCAGTCCATTTGAGCACGAAATGTGACGAGACAATCTTGTAGAGCACAAAATTTCCTATAAATTTCATTTGGCAATTAATTGGACAGGTTTGTATTCCCTCCTAGGTCCAATTAACTAATCGGTCCCGGCAACACAAAAATAACCCAATATTAATTAATTGAGTTACATCAACATTCATTTGGCAAGTTTTACTCTACAATCAAAATTAACAGAGTTATAGCGCAAAGAATATGCTAAAAAATCCAAAAATCATTACCAACAAATTTCAAAACATACTTGGAGAACTCTATACTTAAATGCAGAGGAGGCTATGAGTTATTGGTATACAATGCGTTTTTGTGAATTTGAAATTGGCTTGATTTTTGATATTTTCTCCATTTTCTTGTCACGCAAACTTGGATTTTAACTTACCCCACCTGTCTTTATAACATATAAAAAATTTGAGACATCCCCAAGTTTTGCACGCTAACTCCTATTATTTCGTCTCTATTGATTGGAGTATTAGGACCAGCAAAGGTTGATGTGTTCCAAATGAAACCACGCAGTGACAGTTGAAGCAAGTCTTTCTACGACTGTAGTCTGGCAGTCTGCGATTTTTTCCGTTATTGCCCGATTGAAGAATTTGGTAGCCTATGCACTAAAGGTTGATTTGTTAAATACTTTGGTCAAATATTTTTTTTTAAGGTTGTCTTTCTTTTAATCGTGTCAGACGCTTCCGCGTCTCTTGATATTAATTAAGTTAACCGCAATCCTTTTTGCGGAAAACTGGAAAATGTAAATAAAGCACATAGGAATCGTTTTTAAATTTAGAACCTTTTCTGCGTTGAATCAATGAAAATAATTAAATTAAAATGTAAATTTTCCGGCAGTGAAATGCGAAAGAATGTTTGTCAGCGATAAGACTACTGCTGAAGCATGCAGTGCAGTCAATTTTAAAGCGCGTTTAAAACAATTTTTTTTCGAAATTTTTAATTGGTTGTAGCAGAAATTATTATTAATTATTTCCATAATTTGCCAAAATTTAATTGAAATGAATGAATTGCAATGGGGTCCCCATATCTAAAAGATCTAAGAAACAAGAAAATTTCCTATTTTTTAGTTAAATGTAAAACTTCTCTTAAATTTTATACATACATATCGCAAAAGCTCATTCAGTGTATAGCGTCAGAACGCCCAAAAAGCTTTATTAATCGCACATTAAGTTCCATTAAAAATCAATAAGCATTTCAAATTGCCACAACAATATGGACGCAATCCATTGTTCAAAACATGCGTCATGATTATGGTATGTTGATATAATAGTTACAAAACATTTTCAATTCTGCCTTACGACAACATTCTTGTATCTACTCTACCTCTATGTCACGTTAAACAAAATCACAAAATCAATCTTTTTTGCATCACACAACAAGCACACGTATGGTATACGCATACATTGCATTGAATTGACCCGAAGAGTAGGTGTCGGTGGATTTATGACACCTGAAAAGTTTCATTATGACAAATGGATTGCGCGGGGATAATAGTGAACAGACTCCAATTTGTATAGGACACCGTACGCGTACAGCAATGGCTACGGTTTCGGGCTTCTTTTGGACGGTTGAGTTTTAAAACATTCGTGTAGGATGACGAATAGCTTTATATTATCAGTTTGTATGGTGTTTGTCGGTGTTTTGATATTGTGTATGTTGCACCCCATCATACATATTATGTATGAATGTCATTGTAAATATTTCGTTTTGAATTGAAAAGACAAATCTAAAGTTAAATATTGTAAAAATCTGATGTAGGAAGGTGAAAAGGTGACACGTTCCACCGAACTTTTCTTTTGGTTATTTTTAGAGATAAATCCTAGAATGGACGCCTAAATTGCGAAACCTACACTTAAGTACATACTTGTATTGTCCAATTGGTTTATTTAAAATTGTATATACATATGTACATATATACATAGTTAATATATATGTAAATGAAAAAAAATCTATTCACGTAGTTGATATTCGTATGTGTTTCGGTAATTTGTTGTAGACTATCTAGTCAGTCAGAGTAGTGTTTAATGTATTCAACCACCAGAAATTGTTTTTATTAAGGACACAATGTTTCATAATTTCCACTAAATTTATATTCGAATGTATGTGAACAATCATATTCATCAAATGACAAACACGTTCCTATAATAATACCAGTAATAATAATATAAACGACTAATTGAATCACCACTTTTACTACTCCATCGATCAAAATGAATAATCGTTTTGCGGTCGGTTTAAATAAGATGCGAATTGAAAAGGCAATTTGTTTGGAACAAAAAACCTCCGAAATGTCCATATACATACAGACAACCAAAAAAATCTCCAACCAAACATCAACCTCATCATTTTTGTGTCTCAATTTGAGAAGAAATCGTTTTGTCTGTCCCGAAAAAAAGAGCCGCAGTAACATACATTCAAGTGTACGAGTGTATCTTTTCAAATCGCTAAATCTTATTGAATGACCATGTGGCGGCAATTTAACAAAAATTCTCAACAAAGATGTTACGAAAAGTTATCATATTTTGGATACGACGGCAAGAGTCGTAACCTATTGAGTATGTTGTATAGACGTACACAGGATAGGAGCTTGCCCAAAACCAATCGGCATCACAAAAAGCCAAAACATTTCAACAATTCGTGACGCCCATCGAAACTAAAGTATCTGTTTCGAAGATTTATGGTCAGTTTTCTTTGACCACGAACAGAAGATATCAAATAAGTCACTGAAGAAGGTAAAACAACTTTATATCGATGCTGACCTGACCATGGTTCTCCTTATTTCCATTTGTCGATTGGGTGAGCAGTATATGCGGTGAAAGATCGATCCGTGGAATCGAAAAGTAGTGAAAGAATTTGCAACAAGATCTTATAAAATCTCATTAAAGAAGCACGAATTATATTTTATTTTATTTTAAGATTAAAGGAATATTTAGTAAAATATTAACCCCATCGTGTCTGTACAATAAAGTAGGTACAATACCTATTTGAAAAATCCTCTTGCAGACGACGATACCTTAGATTATTGATAGTCATGCCAACCCTGTCAATTTGTTTTGCCAATCCAAACTGACCAACTTTTAAAATGGTTTAGTATCCGGGATTTGACACAAGATCGATAATGATGATGCCAACCCACAACATCGAAAAATCAAACTGTGTGCGCGCATCGCATCTCTCCGATCTAGTGTACATGAGACACAATCATTAGTTTGCGATCGTTATCAATGATTTAATGGGACACTTGATCACTTAATTACAAGACTGTGAAGTAGAGAAACAAATCGGGGCCGCGAGACAGCCGCCCAGGTTACAAGACACGTCGCCGATAGAATCAAGTCAAGGATCCTGGTCTATATAAAACGTTTTTTCCCCATCTTCATCGCGGATCGAGCTCTTTGAAGATCGGTCATAATCGTAACATATGGCGGTGAGGTCTGTGTGATCCTGGCCGATTCGACGCCCGTTTAGAGAGTGTTTAAGTGGCAGAATTTAAAAACAAAGTGGCTCTGTTTTGATTTTGTTTGATTGCTATCGTCGTATGGGTGGTCTATTAGGACGGAGAAATAATTGCTGGTGGTGATGGCTTTAGGTAAGATCTATGTTCGTACGATTAAAAATGGTGGTACGCTGGGAAATATTTTATAGAATTTAAGAAAAAAAAAAAACGAGACCGAGTTCTAATCGAGCGAATAGCACGATGAGTATATACCCATGTAAACCCTTAGATGTCACTCAAAACGTCAAAACCCAAAATATTCAATTTAGCAAGGGGTAGATGGATCGGATCTGGCACACGTTTAATATTTTATAAGGAGTTTCAACAGCTACCATCTGTAAACAAATTTAAGTTTTTCGCGACATTCTATCAAAATATATGGGTGAATATGGCTTTGTAGGGAAGGTAGGGGTGAGGTAGTCAGACCTACTCCATTTTAAAACAACTCGTATATATCATAATTAGGAATTTATCAAAATTTCAGGTCGCTAGCGATATTCTGTCGAAAAATAAGGCCCAATGAAACGATCACAGAGGGGTCATTTGTATGGGAGGTAGGGAAACCCTCCGGGTCCGATTTTACCCATTTTAATACCGTCCAAGGCTTCAAACTTCAAAACGCTAGCTTCATTAATTCGGGAAGTTATTGTGCGCACGGATGGATGGATATGGTTAATTTGAATCAGGGAGCGATCCTGATATGTAATTTCTATATATATTTCCATACCTCCGGTATTACATAATATCGGCATAACAAAAGCAATACCCTATACCATTTTATGGGTATAGAATATAATTATGGCATAGGGTTATTTTAGACTATGATTGAACGAAAAAAAAACAAACGTCCAGAAATTGGAATTTTTCAGAAATTAGAACCGCCTGCTTTACTAAGTGGTTTCAGAGCGTCTACTGAATTTTGAGTCTACAGCACTGTTTCCCAACCGGTGGTCCGCGGACCACCTCCGGAACTAGTGACTATTATAGACTAAATCAAATTTTTGATTTTCACTGAGCAATCTCTCTGACGGTGTTAAATTTATCTCTAGATAACCGAAGCTGAAAAAATCGATCGCGAACCTAAAGGGTCGCAAATTACTGAGCCTGGTCCCCATTGCACCAACGACTTTTCACTTTCATCACAAAAGAAAATGTTTGGAGTTTGGTTTGTAATATACCTTTTCAATTAGCGCGTTCGAAAATTAGCAGTTGTTTCCCGGGCCGACCTTAGCATTCTGGCGGCCCTGGGCCAAATCAATGATGGTGACCCTATCGCAATACCCAAACATTTTAGCTTAATTTTTTTTTTTGAACTTTTGACTGTAAATATTTTGTTTTTTTGTTTTATTCTGTGTTGATGTAGCACGCCACCCCAGTGTCTTACCTTGTCGGCCTGAATGTTTTGTGCAGACGTTAGATCAGTGATTCACATCATTTTGATGTCGAGGAAGTCTTAGCATTGCCAATGTTTTTCAAAATAAACATTTGATAGTTAACAACCGTTATATAATATATATTTCAGTAAGGTGAAACTGCAAGCACGAGAGCTGGGAATGGCAAATGAAAATTAGTCCCTTACTTATAAAAATTTTACAAAGTTAGACCACAGAGCAAGATTCTTAAACATTTTTACTGGCTCGTTTTATTTTGTCAAATTGCTTGGCGAGCAATAAAAAAAATAAAGACGTACTTTGAAGGTATTGGCCAAAATAGCAATACTTTAAAATTCTGCGACTGGTGAGTGTTGGAAGTGTTTCATAAAACCCCTTTTACGTTTAATGCTAAAATTGGGAGCTGCTGCCACTGTCAGTTAGCTCTTTCTTAGAAATACGTATTTATTTACTCTATAAAACTTTTAAGCTTTTCTCATCGTCATTAGCTAAATTACATGCAAATTTTTTTGATTTAATTCTCGGACTATTTGCGCTTGTAAATAAATCCAAAAAAGGTGTTTTTTTTAGAGTGTAATTATGGGACATGCAGGCGACGCAATCATTTTTTTTCTGCAAAAGGAAAGAACGACTATGGTGGTGGACTATGTTAAACTGATTTATTGGTTAAATTCGGTGCGCTATAAGTTGTTCCACGCTTACAAAAAAAAAAAAAAAAAAACAAAAAATGCACCTACACGCCGACAACGCTCCAATCTATTATCTCAAAGAACTATGTACTCCCACTTCGTTGAATGGTGCCCTTTCGCCATACTATGCTGATCTCGTGTGACTGCTTTGTCCTCAATATCGTATTATTAGACAGTCTAAAACACAGCTTGGGTACCGATACGAAAAGTGCGTCGACCAGAAAGGGCTGAAAAATTACAGTAAAAATCAAACCACAATCGAATGGGTAAGAAAACTTTTGAACCCTTCCTCGGAATGGTGCGACTTGGGAACCACTGGTGTATGTGGTGGATTTTTTACCGATTTGAAAAGCTAATATTTTTTTTTGTTTCTGAGAATGCCAAGCAAGCCAAAATAGTGTCATTATTCACTTTACATTATCAGATTCGGTAACTAATGGGTGAATTCATATTGTAAGACGAAACCGGACGGGTAAACTTGGCCACTACAAAAGCTCTCGCCGTCCGTTTATTAGCACAAACAAACGGACGGCGAGAGCTTTTGTAGTGGCCAGCAGACAAGCATTGTGCATTTCAGATTGTAAGAACGATGGTTCTTGTCTTGCAAGTTTACCCGTCCGGTTTCGTCTTACAATGTGAATTCACCCAATTCATGAAAGAAATACTTTATAAGAAATATACAGGGTGGCCCACATAAAAGTATACGATTTTAAATTTGCATAACTTTTTTTGTTTATCATTTTTTTTTTAATTTTTTGGAAATATTCTAGAGATTTGGGAGTTTTATTTTTTGCATTTTTGGCATAGTCTTCATTTTGAGGTTTAAAGATAAAAGTCATTTTTCCATGAATTATAAATAAATAAAATGAAGTTTTCATAAATTATTGCAATAGGTAAAAGGAACGCAATCAAAACGCAAGATTGCTTAAGGAAAAATATTTTTCTATTCTTATTTAATTTTGATTTTTGAACATACTACATGAAAATTGAAAAGTTTAAGCTATATTCGGAAGACTATTTCTTTGAGGTGACGTCCGTTACTTGCTTAGCAAAGCCGAAACCTTTCCAGCGTATGCTCCTTACAGGTGTTGAAATATTTAGATCGAGCAGGCCAGTTTATTGATGCCCCTCTCGAAATAATTCTCGAACAGTTCAGATAAATTGTCCATTGTGGCTTGAACGGTATGGCAAGTTGCTCCGTCTAGCTGAAACCACATGTTTGGCTTGTTCTCAGTAAAGACGCGGCCACGTGTTCAGTATTTTTCGATAACGCTTTCCATTAACTGTCAGTGCTTCGTCACTCGCGTTCTCAAAAAAAGACCGGTCCCATTATCTCCCGTGTTATGATCCAGCATCAAGCAGTGTATTTTCCGAATGTAAACTGAAGTGTGAAAATTGCTACTTTTGAATATCCGAAAACAAGGTTTTCCGTAAGAATGACTTACGTGCTGTTGAAGGTCTACAAATCTAGTTTCTTTTTCGAAAATTTGAAAAAAAAAAAAAACAATATTGTCAAACAAAACAGTTAGGGTTAATTTATATCGGGAACCTCGAAAAATACAAACCATACAATCTCCTATGTTCCCTGTGACTCTTACCATCCTGCCATTTCTCACGAACTTCTCCTCAACATTTCTCCTTCTCGGCACAAAAATAAACTTCCACGGTTTAATTATTTCAAGGCCAATTATGAAGTAATTAATGCTAAATTGAGTCGGATTAATTGGTCGAGCGTCCTTGCTGATCTTAACTGCGACTCTGCGGTGGATGCATTCTATAATATTTTATACGAAGTCATTCAGGAAAACGTTCCGCTTTACTCCACTAAACCTCGCATTGGTCCTATATGGTTCACGCCTTATTTGCACAGGCTTATAAGGAAAAAGAACAAAATTCGTTTGCGTTATAGACGTTACAACAGAAACTGTGACCTAATTGCATTTCGTCGAATTAGAGCCAAAATGAAAAAAATTATAATGGCAGCACGTAATGCTTACATTATTA
The DNA here is from genome assembly GCA_949715475.1 of Microchrysa polita. Lineage (NCBI taxonomy): Eukaryota > Metazoa > Arthropoda > Insecta > Diptera > Stratiomyidae > Microchrysa > Microchrysa polita. The sequence continues at coordinate 13,312,006 of OX454415.1, read as the reverse complement.
GCATAGAAAACAGCGTCAACAAAGGCGAAGGTAAACTGTTCTATGGTCATATGTTCGAAATATGCGCTCGTCATCTTCACATCCTTCTAACCTTTCATTCGACCAGTTAACTACAAGCAATCCAAAAGACATATGTGAATTGTTTGCCCGGTACTTTGCTAGCCATTTTAGTCAAACCTCTAACTCTTCTGCTTATACTACTTTTCATGAATCACATAATCACCTTCCTTTTTTCCCTAATTTTCAAGAAGATTGTGTGGGCACAATTATTGCATCATTTAAAAACAATTCTTCTTCTGGTCCCGATGAAATCTCCAATTACTACCTAAAGAAGTGCAGCCTGTCTTTATGCTTACCTTTTGCGATAATTTTCAACAAGAGTATTAGACAAGGGGTTTTCCCTTCTCTTTGGAAGCTATCCTATACCGTTCCCATTCCGAAAAAAGGTGATCAAAGCATTGCTTCAAATTATCGCTCCATTTCATTGCTGTCTTCCTGCTCCAAAATTCTTGAGCGTATCATATTCAACCTCACTTGGAATTGTTTTAGCCATCTTATTGTCTCGAACCAACATAGTTTCTGTGCAGGCAAATCAACGAGCACAAATTTAGTTGAGTTTGTCGAGTATGTAGGAAAGTCCTTCAATAAACATTGCGATGTACATACATGTGATTTACACCGACTTTTCTAAAGCGTTTGACGCAGTGGATCATGGTATCCTTCTTCAAAAACTTGGCATTTCTGGTTTCCCTCCCATTCTTTTAGGTTGGTTAGCTTCGTACCTTATGGATAGAAGCTCATCAGTTGCTTTTAAAGATTTGGTTTCTTTGCCGTTTTACCTATGCTCTGGGGTACCTCAAGGGTCAATATTAGGCCCATTACTTTTTTTGTTCTTTATTAATGACCTGCCTCCACTTCTGAAAAACCATTCTTTATTATATGCTGATGATTGCAAGCTATTCACGTCGGTTTCAAGGCTGGATGACGCTTTCTCGTTGCAAGCCGACCTGGATACCTTATCTGAATGGTGACTTAGGAACGGTGTGCACCTAAATGTTTCTAAATGTGCTCAGATGATATATTCCCTTAAACCTTTTCCATTTTCCTGTCGTTATCAAATTATGTAATTCCCTTCCTCTTAAATGTGTTTCAACAGTTGACGACCTAGGCGTAACCTTTGAAACTAAGCTGAAGTTCAACGTTCATATTGAAAATTTGGTTCTCAAAACATCTAAACTTTCTGGTTTCGTATTAAGATGTTCCAGTGATTTTCGTAACATTGGAACTGCTCTAAGACTATTCCTATCGCTTGTACGCAGTTTACTGGAATATGCGTCTGTTATTTGGTCACCATCTGCAGAACAAAACAGAACAGACTTAGAATCAGTTCAACGTAGATTCACTAAATCTTTATTTTTTAAATATGGAATACCTTACCTACAGTATCCTCAACGTCTTATCTTTTTAGACATTATGTATTTGGAGAAAAGGTGTTTTCTTGACCTTTGTTTTCTTTACAAAATTTGCAAAGGGCTTATAATTACTTCTACAGTATAGGATATTGTGTATAGACTTCCCAGTTGTAGGACTCGTAGCCATTTTTAACCCCCCAACTGTTTGTCTTTCCACTTACATGAACTCGTCTATTATCAGAATGATGCGCAGTTACGACGATTTGTTCAGCTTGCCTATAATAATAAATAAATAAATAAAACATTTATATCCAGGAGTCAATGCATCCTTGATTTAAGGCGAAACTCAAGGAGACCTTAAGTTTTCAATAGACTTGAAATATTATATTTCAAGGGAGGTGGGTAGCTACCTTGACTTCAAGTGAGGTTGACTATAGAAAATTTCAAGGTCTCCTTGAGTTTCTCCTTAAATCAAGGATGCATTGACTCGTGAATATAAGTGATTTCTATAAAAAGTATGGAAAATGACATTTAATTTATTGAATTTCGGCATCCTTGACTCAAGGTCTCCTTGAGTTAAGGAATGTTCATAAATACGGGCCTTAGTGTAGCGTCTCTCGAAAGTGGAACAATTGAAACTGATCAAAACAGACATTTTAGTTTGCCAATTTTCATTCAACTTCTGGGAATTAGTATGAAAATTTCACATAGTTTGCAATGAAGTCTTCCGGAAGTTTAACATAATTTAAGGGGTAAATTGAAGCGGTGATTACAGTAATCGAGCATCACCAGTTACAGTTGAAATTTATTTGAGAAAAGTTTATGTTTGCAAATCCAGGGTGCGCCAGAGAAACTTACTTATTTGAAAGGTCGGTCGACATAAACCTGGGATTTAAAATAACCCTATTAAAAAAATCGCATGGAGCCAAATCTGGAGAGCGTGCCGGCCATGGGAGATTGCCTCTGAGAGAGATGAAACGGTCGGGGAAATGTTATCGATACTTCCACACTCCTGAAATGGGTGAACTCATGACAATCGAATTACGGCTAGGATTGCTAGAATTTCAAAGTGAGCGCGGAAGGAGGCATGTTGCGTAGCAACAAATGAGCGACCGATAGAAAATAAGTTATCGACGCCGAAGGCCCGCTGCTCTCTAGACCAGAGCATGATGGCAACTGACTAGAATTGGAAACAAACTTGGTGACTTCCCCCTTCAGATGCGCCCCTCCCACCCCTCTACCCACGCAACTCACCGCTTGGGAGTTTTTCTCATTTAGTAAGTTTCTCTGTCGCACGGCGCACCCTGTACTTAGACCTCGTATGCTATTTCGAGGGAATATGCAAACTGCTTAAAATTAAAGATAATCATGACATATTCACAACCTCCTGCAATTTGACTCCTGACAATTTGCAGGCACTATAAGATGATATGAGATCGTTTTTCTTTTAAGAAGTAGGTGTACAGAAATTTAAAACTGGGATGGTAACACGCTAAGTGAATTTCTTTTGGATAAGCGAAATCCTTTATTGATAGATGTACCTATCAATAAAAGATTTCGCTAATCCAAAAGAAATTCACTTAGCGTGTTACCATCCCAGTTTTAAATTTCTGCGCTTCTTAAAAGAAAAACGATCATCTTATAGGGTCTAATTCTATCTTGGACTTTGAAATTTGTAACTCCAATCCTAACATAATTCACCATTCCTAATATCCATCATCTGATACATTATAAATGTGTGGAAATCACACCATCCTCAAAACATGACGCATGCACATATTGTAAGCTCATCGGCCTCTTACTGGACGGTCCACCAAAGAAAAAAAAGACCAGATCAATTTGGCATTGTTATCATTGTGTTTATGGCATCAATTGTATCCATGATGTATCTATTAAGAAATCCGTTTTCATACCATATTTCAATTACATACAATTTGAAAGCGACTTTACAGCCAACGCAGAACACCTATTTGAATGTTTTTGGTTTTGATGTGGTTCCTGGGCGTACGTTTGGTTTTCTTCGCCCATTCGATACGTATGCTCATTTTAAGACAACGCACTGTCAAATTCGACATAACAATTGATATGAAGAAACAGCCAACAAACTGAAAGAAATATAGACATTTATGTATTTAGCGTACAGTGTTTTTCTAGAGCCGCTTATGTTTTCTGTTCGAAAATAGTTTGGTGTTGTTTCACCGCGCGGCGAAGTAAAAAATTGAATGGATTAAAAAGAGTTTGAAAAGAAGCGCGCTCTTTCGGCATCGCTTTTATCATCGTCAGATATTTTAGTTTAGAGTGTATGGCGGTTCGCAGTGAGTGTATGGAATTCTTCGAGTCCGTGAATAGGATATGGCAAGTTTTGTGGTCGAACATTTGATTGATATGACGAATACCGAATGAAATCATTAGGAATAGCCACATATCAATCATAATTTTGATTATATGACTACTCTTTTCTTTTCGCATTTTTTAAGATTTTGGACCTGAATGTACAAGAACTTTTTTTCCACTTCATATAGATACAACAGACATATGGAGTTACTCCACCGTATTCTAGCCTCTGGAACGTCTGATACAAAACTGCCAAAAAATTATCGACAAAAAACTACATAAGAAGGAGAACACAAAGAATCGATTGAACAAAAAAGTTTTGACGATAATATCCATTAAGTAGATAAATGGCATTAATTTTTTGATTTCAAAACAGTGTTGAGATGATTTGTTTTTATGTCTGGTCTTCCTGCGTATTAACACTAAACATCAAATTAGTTCGGCAAAAGTGCTGTTGTTGAATGGATAAATTGGATGATACATGAGAATTTGCGGTGTGGCGGAGCCCATAATGTTGGGTGGTGTGGTAGGTATAGTTAAAGTTATGCGATCGAACGATCTAAGCAATTTCAGGGAGTTTTGTTGTTCGGGCTACTGTTAATTTAGTGCGAAACTATTAACTTTAATTAATGACATGACCGGGCAGGTTATGAGCTACCTGTAAGACGTTTTCAGAATTACTTAATCTTAGATAGGATGTGCAGCGGTTAAGTTTCTTTTAATGTGGTTTGTGCTAATATTTTTCGATTGCAACGTTTTGTTTTGAGTTTTCCATCATTTATGTGTTTTCGCGGGCAAGAAGCAAGTTTTTATTGGATCCAATAAAAGTAATGGATGTTTTTAAATTGCAGTAGCATGAAATCATGAAATTGTATTTTGGAGTCGATTTGGGCAATTTCGTAAATTGTAACTGGGAAAATGTTTGTTGAAGTTGATAGACTGGTTGAGTGTGTAATAGGTATTCCGTTTCTATAAATTAATTTAAGAGGCACCGACTTCGATCCTAAGCCTACAATTTTCCCGAAATATAGATACCACAAACTCGAAGTCACTTCCGTCAGGTAGGAATCTGCTTCTGGACACTTTAAATATATCTATTTGCACTAAAGGTTGTATACATTATTTCTTTCATTGCGATAAGGATTTACCTGAATCCTGTCAACTGAATAGCAGCGCCGAAAACTCCCTACCACATATTCCCACCGACACGACACTTTTGTTTGTCCAGTTGTTTAAAATAAACTAAATCGCTGTACTTAACATTGCAACTTTATTCAAATATGTACGTTACCGATTACTGGACACTATTCAATTTGACCGACATTTCAACAAATTGAATAATTGTCAAACGAGATATTATTGACTTAAGGCTAAACAAAGAAATGGATTTGTCATTCGGCTAAGATGATAATCCTCTTAAATGGATACCGTAGAGATCAGACGTCACGAGGCGTATAAGGATATGGAATAGGTTACAAACACTGCTAATCGACTTAGGAAGGTATGTCTATTGACGTCTTTAACTGATTCAAATATAGAACATTATTAGATATTTGAAATGGAAATAGCATCTCCTGGAATATCCTTAATAAACCTTCTTTTAAAATATGAATAACATAGAGGACTGACTATGAGAATGTTTGAATAATGCCGTATTATCTTGAAAGGGATTAGCGACGAATATGATCTGCAGAATGGTCAAAATAAAAGCAAAAGCATTGGTTTGTTGGGGAATTATGTGATTACATATTTTCAACTACAGCAATATTGACTGCAGGAACTTTTACTTGGAACCCATGTGGCGGGCTATGAGCCCCGTAAAATACAAAATGAGTACCAATTTTTGAGAATAATTAACTCGGCGGAGCGTGCTATCTATTGATCACATAACCTCTGGAAATAGCTATCAAGATCTACTGAATGGGATGTCGAGGCTCATCTTTATATCGTTGTGCCAAAATTAGGAGTAATCCTTTTAAGTTTTTCACTTGGTAATAATTATAAACGATATTAAAATTGTCATATAGTGTAAGAGTATTTCTTTTAATTGTTTGACCATTACTCACAATATGTTTACTCCATTTATGTCATTTATGTTTATGTATCATAAAAAGCTTCGAAAAAATAAGGAGAACTAAAAGTTTGCATAGGTATACCGAAAGGAAGTACATAAAAATTACATGAATTTTCCTTTTTTATTTTCTGACCAAAACCCCTGATAGAGCATCACCACAGGACTTGTCAAATGTCTGCACAGCTGATGAATTTAATCGACACACATTACCTATATTGTATTTTACGATTGCCATCAAATCTGTTTTACCTCGTAGGCAATTTTATGTGTATAACACAAAAACAATTTTAATCGCCATACTAACTGGAGATCATCCCAACAGTCGAAACATTCACTCCTTTATACTCGCAACCGGCGCACAGATAATCTTTAAGACTCGAACGATTGAACCTGACATAAAGTGATATGCAGAGCGCAGGATAACTATAAAGAAATCAGGCTGGTTGGTGCCTAAACGACGCGACGTATCAAGTGTAAAGCATGTAATAGTGTTGGACAGAAATGCGAGGTCGGAAAAATATAAACCAATAAACGGTCTATAAAATGCAAATAATATAATCAAATCATATTTAAATAAGAAAATTATTAAAGTGTATTAAATATTTCAGCGATATGTGTAATATGAATAAATATGGCAAAGAACCGAGTGGAAATATGAAAATGATCGGATAATGGTATGCTATTTCAAGTTGATTGGTAGTTTGGGGACTCGATTGAATATCAAAGAGTCGTTTCGATATGACAAAGTATGCAAAATATTGTGCATGTCCACTCGCTGTTTATATGTATTTATGAAAGTTAAGAATTCAGAAGACATTTATGAAAATTTGTCGATCTTAAATGGAAGGAAATGTTTTTTTATTTCTCTAAATGTGGTGAGTCGCGATAAATATTATCCGCATAATCAAAGTAATGGTATACTTAATTGGCGAACTCGTGTACATAATTTGACTTTTTTCAAAATTTTCGTCGGTCAATTTTTGAGGAAACTTAATTTATATACATGTCGAAAAATATCCAAGACTGGTTTTAAGGTGGGCTAAGCGCTCTGTGGCTCACTTGGTTGAGCCGCACTCTACGATGCTAGTAATCTAGAGGTCCAGAGATCGAATCTCGGCATGGTCCAGTGTGTATACAGTGCTTGCAACATTATATACACTCCTCTATGTGCAATGTAACGTTGACTCGAAAAAAAGTGAAGAAGCTCGACCCAGTCTGACTGAAGTATTTGAACAAAACATAGCGAATAAATTTGATTTGATTAATTTCTTAAATTTTAGAAAATCCTATTCGGCACGCTTCGCTACTAAATATGTACTTGCAATGGAATAGCGAATCACGAATCAGTCCTGGTGAGTCAGTCCTTGTCAGCAGCCGCTATGCTATGCTCTTGGCCATTTTAATTTTATTTTCTGATTATTGCTGACTTATCAAGTCGTAATAAAACTTTGGAGAAAAAAGTGATTTTAAATATTTGGAGACAAGCGGTGCCGAGCTCGCAATTGTGGGTTTCGGGTCCGATTGTATAACGTGCCGCCTTGCTGTGCGACTCGACGTGGCAGCATTACAATTGTATAGTTTGGCAATTCAACCGAATAACAAATCACTTTAAGCATCAATTTCATGTCCCCAGGTTTCAAGCACCGCCATTTCTAAAGGAACCGTCTGGATTCTAATCATGATAACTACTTTACTTAACTTACTGTACGCCGAAGCACGCACAAAAGTTGGCATCAAAGATGAACAAGCTATAAGGCTTCGTACAAACGACGAGCATTTGCACCTAGCACGCTAGCCCTAAAAACACGTCGCTTACCCGTCCCATATAAGCCAATGCATTTTGATGTTTCCAGCTTGCGAGCCGTACGGCTCGACGTTTGAATGAAGCCTTAGCGTGGGGGATTCCATGTGTTTCCTCTGTTATTCATAAATGTGTTTGTGCGAAGAAAAGACCTGATTTTTCTTCACTTTTTCAATTCCGGAATTTATATATAATTGTAGCCCTTTGTCAGCCATTTAAAACAATATACCCTATACCATCTTATGGGTAGAGGGTATAAAAAGAACTAGAATTGCTATCCTGGTCTGACTGGTGTAGTGGTTAGTGCGCGCATCTTCGTTGCGCAGGGTCATGGGTTCGAGACTCACCTCACGAATTCAGTTTATGGTGTTTTTCGAACTCACGACCCATGTGACAGAACTATGATCTCACTCAGATGTTAAACGAGTACTAGGGTGACTACCTGCCTGTCTTCGATATACGGGTCGCTCACTAGCGTAAAAAATACGGGTTTTGAATTTTTACGGGGCAAAAGCTGAAAAAAAACTATTTTTATGCCGATATGTCATTTATTTTTTGAAACAATATTTCTTATTTGATGATGCGGCCTCCAATAACATTTAAGTTTGCATTATAAAGTTATAAAATCTTTACATGTCATCTAAAAATTGCATTTTATCTCAGGCTCAGCCTTTACAGTGTGAATGTTTAGTCGGTTCCGGAAATCTGTCCATGGGTTACCGCAAAGCGAGAATCCTAAGTAAAAATTTTATCCCTGTAATACTTCATAGAATATTCACTTCTAACAATAATAGGGGCACTTTACAGGGTATAAACGCTGAATAATAGTCCAATATAATGGCATTTGGCGACTATTTTTAATCCAATAGAACCTTATTATAGCAATAAATTATGCTTCGAAAAAGGCGTACATCATGTGTCTTATATGATCACTTTCTGTTACTTTCTCGCGTTTGCAAAAAGAATAGGAAAAAAATCCCTCTGCTAGCATCGAACCCATGACTATCGTATTGCCAGTGCTACGTGCTAACCACTCAGGCAACCTCAGATATAGTCAGCATTGCTCGTAAAAACTACAAATGACTAGTTGCTTCTGTATAAATTATTATATCAATCAGTTAACGTTCATCAATAAAATGCAGTCAGTGTCTGCGCAGAGATAATTTTAATTGGTTCACAAATTAACAATGAGTGAGGAAATTTTGGTTTCGTGCAAGATTCCAAAGAATTCTATTGAAGAAATTTGATATTCCAGAGCACTCCATAAGTTTCAATTCTTTCAAAAATCACCAAGTCCATCTTTCTATAAAACATCGGATGACAAGACGAATGTCACACGAGTAATACAACCGATTCTCTGCTATAAGAGAATATTATGCTGGTGTGTGTTAATTTAGAGAGAGACTGTTATCGTGTTATCGAAGTCTTATTGGATATAATGGTGAATTGATTATATAAGGATGTTAGAAGCTTTCCGGAAAAGGTTTTAAGGATTTTTTTTCGGATAAAAATACTTCTTTAAACAATGGGTGAGGTTATAAAACACAACGTTCGCGCAACGTTACCTTTAATTTCAAATCAACCGGCCGTTACGGATCAGAAACTCCCTACAAACAGATTCCCTAAGCGCTTAGGGGATCTGCTTGTAGGGAGAAGTTTATTTTAATTAGGCCATAGCTTTGACTCCTTTCTGGCAAAATAACAACATTTCCAGGCGCACCAAAATCCGAATCTTCAATTCTATTGTAATATCTGTGCTTCTTTATGGCTGTTCAACTTGGAAGGTGACCAACGAGATAACAACTAAGCTGCAAACTTTCGTAAACCAGTGCCTACGGCGCATCCTACAAATCCGCTGGCCGGAGATTATTTCCAATGATGATCTTCTGAGTATCACAGGCCTGGATTGGATAGGCACTTCTGTCAAAAGGCGAAAGTGGCAATGGATAGGTCATACTCTCCGAAGAGGGCCAACAAATATTGCAAAGCAGGCCCTAGATTGGAACCCTCAGGGAGCCAATGCTAGACGCCGTGTTGGACGCCCAAGAAACACGTGGAGAAGATCGGTTAATAGCGAGGCTGCTTTATTAAACAAACAGTGGTCAGACCTAAAGACGATGGCACAGAACAGAACGAGGTGGAAAGTAGGCGTAGTTGATGCCCTATGCCCCACGAGGGGTTAACAGGAACCAGAGAGAGATAGCTTTCGACAAAATATAGCTATCGACCTGACATTTTGATCAATGCATAATTATCACATGTGCTTTGAGTTGATGGGAATTGGAGTAAGGCCGACTACCCTACCGCCTACCTCCTCTGCAAAGTTATATTCAGCCATATCTTTTGATAGAATGTCGCGAAAAATTTTAAATTTATAGCTAATGGTATGCGATAGATCCGACCCATCTACCCCTACCTTCTCTACAAAAAAAAATGAAATTAAAAAATTTGGGGTTTGCGTGCCTTCTAGGACTGTGCATGGATATACACTTGTCATTGTATTCGCACGATTAGAACTCGATATCGGTTAATTTTTTTTCCGAATAACATTTTCCTAAGTTTCAGTTTTCTTGGCATTTTGCTCTAAAGTGCCCCCCAAAAAAGTGGCGTCTCGGGACTCAAGATTTACGCAGAACAAAGTCCATCACCTCTTTAAAGTTAAAAAAAAGTAAAAAAAAAACTTAAACAAAAAAAAATCAATTGATGATTTCTACGGATACATTATGTAGGCACTTCCAATCCTTGCCAACTAAAGAAATATTGAGTAAACAGTATACGAGATACCAAACAACATCGTCCACTTGAAGCTTCTTCAATTCGGTCGACATAACTTGCAATTATTTATGCAGATTGGTTTTAATCTTTTGATCATTTCATAATCCACCGATGAGTTCGCCATGTAATGTGCAATATCGCGCGCAAAAGCTGATGAGCTGATGGCACCATCACGTCCACCAATATAGACTGGATATATGGCCTCTTCCAGATTAGTATCGTTGCAATGGCCATACTTGAGATTTTGGTTAAGCGTGAGCCTTAGCGCGGAACATCTAGAAAGCCATAGCAATAAGATCGCGAAATTTTCAAGTTGCGACAGTTTTACGATCTTTTGATGACACTGATAGTTTTTGATGATGTTGTTGGCTTGTTGTGTCCATTCGGCTCCTTGATCTGCGTAATTATGTTTGACATCTTTACGAAAACGACATGAAAGAGAATAAAAATATTTTTAGTGTTTTTGGTAATATCGTTTAAGATAATTAGAATTTTACGCTAATCGATTTAGTGACCGTGAATTTAAAATTTGAAAGGTATATGTGTATATAGGGTGTTTCATTTGGCAGTACCCTACTTGAAGAGTGGAATAACCCAAGTAGCACAAATGAGTTGTAAAACGGTTATATAACCGAAATACAACCATGGTTATATGACAATATTGTTAGGAAAATGGTTGTAAAAACGTTTTAAAAACGTTTGCTAAACCGTAAAAAAGAGGTTTGTGCCTGGCTATAAACGTAACATTATTGTTGTAATGTCGTTGGCTTTCTGACATTATTGTTGTTAAATCGTTGTGAATGTAACTACAATTTTGTATGCTAAAAATTAAAAATGTCAAACTTTTTCTTTTTCAGAATTGACAATTTTTAGATATTTTTTATCTCAGACATACATATTATAATATTTTATACCTTTTTATCCAAAGAAATTATCTTTTTATCTATTTGCCTCAAGCTGGAATCGAACCTGGTCCTCTTGCGTGCTAGTCTGTCACCATTGCCATTGCGCCAGAAGGGAAATACTTCTCATGTTCTCTAAATCTGAAATACTTCACGCGCAATGCGTGGCGGTCCCAAGATTGATTCTCGATCATGCGATGTTTTATTTTTCTTTTTTTCATATGCCAAAAATTATATTAATATAATTCCTTTATGCTATTTGTTTCCGTTTAGCGCTGGGAAGCTTTGTATGCAATATAATTGCAAATATCAAAAAGATACTTTCGGTTCAAATTCTAACAATTGTGTTACATATTAAACCACGTTGTATTTGTAACAATTACGTTATTTTATAACAAAATTGTCAAAAGAACAACGATTGAGTCAAATTTTAAACAATAATATTACAAAGACAACATTAAGGTTTTCAGGAGAACAAATTGTCCCAAATGAAACCATCTTGTTAATTTTGCAGCAATTTTTTAAGTTTAGACTCAAACAAAATGCTCACTTCTGTAACTATAACCTATATTGTTGATTATTTAACTAAAATATAACCAAAAATCGGGTTGTATATCTAACCAAGGTTATTTTGTGCTGCTTGGGAAATGTCGAATAAAATAAAAACCGTCATATTCAATGTACGGAGGTATCTCAAGGGCGATCTTCAACAATCTGAATTTTAAAATAAGCGCTCAGGGCTTAGTCTATTCAAACCAATTAAACCCATTTACTGTGTAAACATTCAAGTTAACATGACCAGCAGTCTAATGTCACAAACACACGGAAAATCTGAATCAATTTTTTAATTTCATCCTCTTCCTTGCCTCGTTCTTTATACCGCTCCATGGTTCCGCGTTGCTCGACCTGCGGTGTAGGCACATCGCCCGTTTTGGCGATAATTTCTCAGCATATTTCTACAGGCAGCTCTATCTTGGATCGTGTCATCGCCGAGACCAATGCGTTGTTGTTGCTTTTTCATTTGACACATCCAGGTGTTCTTCGGTCTGCCTCTGGCCTTGGGTCCATCAAGTGGCACTTCCATTGATATCGCTCTCTTTGCGGGGTTCTCAGGCGGACGCCTTTGAACATGGCAATGCCAATCCATTCGTCGGTCTTCGAGCTTTTCGGTGATTGGTTGGTCTATGGACAAGCTGCCTCGGATGTAGCTACTCTTGATGTGGTCCCTTTTGGTTACACCAACTGACATGCGTAACATTTTCATTTCACTCGCTGTCATTCCTTTCGCGTAACGTTCATACATGGTGCAGCATTCTGATCCATACAGGAGTGCGGGACGTACAACCGTTTTGTACAACTTGCCCTTTAGCTTCAGTGGCATTTTCTTATCGCAGAAAACTCCAGAGTTTTCTCGCCACCTCATCCACCCAACCTTTGTGCGATGTTTGTTGTCATCATCGCATGTAGCTCCGCTGTTCACCATCGAGCCAAGGTACTTGAACTTGGTACAAGACTTAAGCTGCTCTCCTTTGACGTACATTTCTGGTATCGGTGCATTTGGGTCTGAGAATTGGCAGCATAAGAACTCAGTCTTTGTTATACTTACCCTCAGTCCATGCTCCTCCAGAATGTCACACCATTTTGTAAGCGCAGCTTGCAAGGCAACGATGTTTGGGCTACTGAGGACTATATCATCAGCAAAAAGAAGAGATATTTCTAGGCCGTCGGAGACACGTGTTAATAAGTAACACATGATGATGTTGAAGAGCAACGGACTCAATACACTGCCCTGGTGTACTCCGACATTCACCGGAAATTCTTCTGATTCACCGGCTGTGCATCTAACCTTAGTCTTAGCTCCATCATACATGTCTCGTATCATCCTGACGTATGCCTTTAATTTCATCGTTCTGTCAAAATCCATTTAAAACATTACAACTTGCCCAGCTGTCATTTTTTGATACGGAGTTTCGTGGGATTAAAATACACTAGTAAATTTTTTGGATTAACAGAACCAAGAATCAAAACAGTGTATTCGGATTCTCGTGTGTGTGCGGCGTAAGACCGTTTTGAACAAATGAATTTTCATCCTCTAATGTTCTCCGTAATGTAGTCTGGCTGGTCTAGCGGTTAGTGCGCGCACCTTCGGTGCACAGGGTCAGGAGTTCGAATCTCACCGTGAGCCATGGTGTTTTTCGAACTCACGAGCTTGTGACGGACTATGATCTCACTCAGATGTTAAACGAGTACCCATTTATGGGGATAAATAACACTGCTGAGCGTGATGCTGATCTCATTACCTCAACAAAAAGCAGATAAGATCTTGGAAATAGGATGTCACTAACACATCCTGCGGCCTTAGTCCAATGCTGGATTGTCGCGCCTTTTATTTATTTTTTTAATGTTCTCCGGAGCTTCTTCTTCTTCTTTTAGCGGTGCAGAAAGGTGTGAAACCGCTGTGCATCTATCTGGACTCGAGCTATGGTTCGTCGATGTTTTCGTCCGTGATGTCAAGGGACAAAAACATAGCTGGTGCGAAAGGGTTTTCCCACAGTGAGATAGGGGTTAAGTCAGGGCGCAGCTGGGCATTGAAACAAATGTTTTGGATGTCCGGGTTTATGCGAGAAATGTACGAAAGCCCGACCCAAGCTGAGCTAATGTCGCTCTGGTGGCTCTCGGGAGCCTAATCTCCTCAGGCGAGATAGGTGGTGGACGCACTGAGAGGACTCTATTCGCACCTAAACTCGCGATAGATCGACTCACTTCTGCAGTGTGAATCTCTGCGATGGCAGCTCGGTATGCATCTTCATCGTAAGGGTCCCGCTTGTATCCCTGGACCTCTCTCTCTAGGTCTCGTAAACCACGCCTGACATGTCGTAGTGGAGGAATTCGGTCAATGCTATACTATGCTTGGGATGATCCTCACGGTAGCAACCAACAAAATACTGTTTAGAGAGTAGGAGATTTTGGTCACGTATTGGCATCAATTTTGTAAACTCAGTGAAGGAATGCCGACCAGCTAGATAGTTGGCAATCCAACGGATCTCTTGTGCAGGAATATGTATATTCAGTAGGTTCCCGAGGAGGATCGAGTGATTGACCTTATCAAATGCACTTGATAGGTCAATTGCCACAAGAATAGATCTGTGGCAAGGATGTCGCTGGTGGGCAGTGGTGGTACTATGCAGCGCCCGCTCTAGCACTTACGCCGCCCCGGGCAAGAGGACAAATTGCCGCCCCTTAGGTACTGTATCAAACAGATTGATAGTAGATATCCATACTATCTAGATCAGTGGTTCCTAATCTTTTTTAGTTCATGCCCCCTTGCGTAAATAAGTTGTAAGTTCTGCGTCTCTTTTCACATTTTAAATGAGGTGATCGGACGAAAGAGCAGTACGCGTCTCCCATCGAGTAGTACTAATTAGGCTGGTACTTACAATAGTTAAGTCAGGAGAACTACTGCAGTGCCTGTGACTCGAGTCAGCGAATCTTCATTGAGTGAACAGAAATATGAGGCGATAGTTATACCCCTGGCATCGTTGTTGAGGTCAGAATGCCAGAGCTCCTGGTAGGCGTCACCAAGAATGATCCTATGCTCTCCAAATAGGAGAGGACCAATATCTAAACGATAGCCAGAAGGGCAGCTAGACTGAGGTGGAACATACACATTAAATATTTGGATATTATGTAGTACTCCCTGATGAAACTGAGATGGCTTGCATTTCCGCCGTATCGTCGACATCTACATCTAATACACAATAATGTACGGAATTGTGTATTAGGAAGGCAAGTGCACCTGCAGGGTGAGAATCATTCCCGGCGGCTGGACTGTCTTTGTATAACGTAATCACCATGGACGCTAAGAGAAGAGTTCGAATGGAGCAACGTCTCCTCTATGGCGGAAATCAGAATTCTGTTGGCACTCATGAAGTGAGTGATCTCAGCAATTTTTTGGTGAATGCCGTTGCAGTTAAACTGAAATAAGGACAGCGGGGTGAAAACTGTTGGAAGAGGGGCAGGGGTTAAGCTAAGTCTAGCATTCCTGATCATATTGTTTGAGGGTGCTGGGGGCTGTGGAGGAGATGGTGGGCTAGGGGCAGCCCGAGGTCGCCCTGAATTTATACATCCCGCTGCAACATATGATATGGAGAGATGACCAACCCTTCTCAAGCCAAAACACTTTTGATGTACTCACTCCAAGCAGCAATTACACTGTACTGACCTGGCATTCGAACCAATTCCACGTTCTCTGGAGCTCGCGCCAGCTCATTTCCATACCAATACACTACTAAAAACTACTTATCTCCCTTATCATTAACCCCTGATTGGGCATACACATAGTGATTTAATACTAGAGGCAATTTCCTTGCAAATTTCGTTTCGTTTCGAGCTAAGACTAAGGTCAAAAATTTATTGTTAAGGTTGATTAAAGAAAATCATTTTGACTTCATATCGAACTCGATTTGTTTAACCTTTAAAAAATCACTATAATTATTGTTTGGCCAAGTCCTACAATACAAATGAACGTGATAGTGCATTTTCGTAAAATTTATCATTAAAGGAAGGCTCACAAAGCCGCAATCTGGTATGAACGAACAATCAAGCTTCTGGTGTTTTTTGTGCAACTTATAAAAATTAAAAGAAATTCAGAAGATGCGCTAATGACCAACAACATGTACTTGAATTTCAGTCAGATAACAAAATAAGCACAAAATTGTATTTTTCAATAGCTTTTGAAATATTGTGGTTTAAAATTTAAGTTGCCCCACAATAGAGACGAAATTGGTTAGAAGAGTTTTGTAATTGTGAATACTTCATATTCCTTTTTTGTTTTTGATTTATTAAGTCGAATTTCTGTGTGCCTCATCGCAGATATTGTTTCGACAATAGCATTTTCCGTTGTCGGTTTATTAATTTAAATTTTTAATTCATATGTGCCCTCATTGAAACTGATACCGAGTTTGTGAGTACATTCACTTTGTCTTGAACATCAAAGAAGTCCGCGATCATTTGATAGTATTTAAATATTCCGCACGTAGTTCCACGACTTTTTTTTACTGCAATATCAGTGCAAAATTAGATTAAATATTTACAAAACATTGATGACGACAGGAAATTCGTTGTAAAGCATGGTTAAATTATACCCTTTCGCATATGGTTCCGCGAAGCCTTTCTTTACCCCCGCGTCGTGATATTATGTACACCATAGACGAGTACAGGTACACATTTCGTATTACATCATGATGAGTCCTGAAATCAAAGTGAACTACGGCGGCATCTTGCGATCGTATTGTCTGCAATACGGAAAAAAGACGGCTCCCTTTCAACGCAACGCAAAAGTGTCATATTCACAAAAGGATGCCGCCGCCATATCGACGCAAATCCTTTTGATCCTCCACTCGGTGAGCTAAGGTGAAATGAAA
This sequence comes from Microchrysa polita, assembly GCA_949715475.1. Taxonomy (NCBI): domain Eukaryota; kingdom Metazoa; phylum Arthropoda; class Insecta; order Diptera; family Stratiomyidae; genus Microchrysa; species Microchrysa polita. The sequence continues at coordinate 13,295,285 of OX454415.1, read as the reverse complement.
AAAATGCCGAATCTCTCTTTCTGTTGAATGTCTTTTTTTTCTTCGTTGAATCAGATGTGTGCGCATGATAGATGTCGCGCTTATAAACTCTTAATCACGAAAAAGATGTTCGCGTATGCGCCGTAATTGAAGGATGAAAGAGGAAAATGGTACCTAATGGAGGTTTAGTTTGTGCGCAGAAAGGGTAGAAATAATTTCTTGAGATCAAATTAAAAGGATATTGTAGAGTCCACACAATAGGTACTATGCGATGCTGGTTCTGTGGTGTACACCTTTTCGTGCAATTGGCAGCTATTTCCACTATCAATTGAAAGGGTTTATAATATATAGGTCCTGTTCTGCTGTCTCCGCCTCTGATTGTCGAGTGACAAGACGAAATTTTCGGAACGTTAATGAATGGTTATAGATGCGGGCAATCTTTGATTATCGATTGCCGATAAAGAGTTAATAAGGTGCTGATGAAAGGAGGATTAAATTGTATAGCAACCTAATTTATGTTCTTTGTCAGTTTGCGTCGCGTTGTCGTATTCACCTGCTGATCCGCGTTTTTTTTCCTGTTTTAAAGGATATTCAGGAAAATCAGGAAAATTTGTTGATAATAATAATTTATTACTTGTATTGGAAAATGAAAATGCAAGCTAACGATGGAAAAAATCTATATCAGCGACGATTGATTTTCGTACAATTTTTGTTTTAATGAAACTATTTATTTTATAACTAGTAAAGAAAACTTTAGTTTTCCCTTACAATCATATGACTACTACTAAAATTTCTTTGTCCTTCCATTTTCATAATTGACTTCGCTTCTCCATTCCCAATTAAGTGGTCAATATTTTATTCATGTGGTCTCTAAAAGCTGACAAAAATGTTACCTTCAACATTTCAAAAATCTCACCATATGACCACCGTCATTTACATCATCAATTAATACTAGACTTCTTAGTTGTTTCTTTCAACTATATAACTTTGTTGTGTCCTGATTCTTTGTTGTATACTTTACTCAATAGCGTATACTGCCAGTTATGAATAATTAACCGTAGCCAATGTTGGAAATTGATGTAGACAACAACATTTAATTCTGTATAACCAACAAATTACATAAGGCCGATATACACAAAAGGATATGGTAATCATATAGTGTGCGTTTCTCTGTATATACGTGTACATGTGGAAGTGTAATGAGAACATGACCATCTGATCGCAAACAATCAAAAATAACCATATTCTCCCGATACTATACTTTTGTTTGACCGGGTCATCAATTTGTATAGTAGATTTTGTAAGGAACGGTAAAGTGAGGAAAAATTTGATAGGGGAGAAAGTGGATTCCTGTTCGTGAGATAAGTCGTATTCGTATTAGAATGCTGGATGAATGTAGATTTATCTTTGTTATAAAAATAATATTTTTTTTAGTTGTTTTGCAAGGTTTCTTTTTATCATTGTTTTCTGTTTTCAAGTTTTAATAAATAAAAGCACAACAGTTACAATGAAAATTATTTAGCATAACAGGGCGCAATATGACCAAATTTCATGCTCTGAAAAAATTAATAACTGATAGAATCAAATTTTCCCGTCAATCCTTATCTTGCCTCTAACTAAACCCAATCTTCCCGTATATGCATTCAATTTAAAATTTCAAAAAGGATAAATTACAGACCTGACATTGTTACATGTGGAAGCGAAGACTATAAGGAAAGCAACTAATTTAGTCAGGATTTTGTCAATGATTCATAAACGAAATATGAACACGAGTACAAAAGACCACACAATAACATGTCATTATAAAACATTATTCGTATAGCGATGCACAGTACGGTCTTTTTGATCATTGAAAGGGACGACAATGGTCAACTGGGAACTTTCTTGATAAGGAACTTTAATTTTCAAACTTATTTATACTGTAATAGTCATTATACGAGTACAGATTAATTTGTCTGCAGGCAGCAGAGCTGTTGTTTTACGTGACGTGACGCGACGGAAATCATGTCATCCGCACAAATATAGATTTGAAATTTTATTTTCTTGTTGATTGAAAGCGGTTGTTTAACATCCAAGGATCACGCACACCATAAGCAAACATATTATTATCAAAAGTTGGAGTTTTTTCTTATGTTTGAAGGAACTGACTTAAAATTTTAGATAAAGGGTGTTTAGAAATGGTCATGTAGACTCAATCTTCTTCTTCCTTGCCTCGTTCTTTATACCGCTCCATGGTTCCGCGTTGCTCGACCTGCGGTGTAGGCACATCGCCCGTTTTGGCGATAATTTCTCAGCATATTTCTACAGGCAGCTCTATCTTGGATCGTGTCATCGCCGAGACCAATGCGTTGTTGTTGCTTTTTCATTTGACACATCCAGGTGTTCTTCGGTCTGCCTCTGGCCTTGGGTCCATCAAGTGGAACTTCCATTGATATCGCTCTCTTTGCGGGGTTCTCAGGCGGTCTTCGAGCTTTTCGGTGATTGGTTGGTCTATGGACAAGCTGCCTCGGATGTAGCTACTCTTGATGTGGTCCCTTTTGGTTACACCAACTGACATGCGTAACATTTTCATTTCAGTCGCTGTCATTTCTTTCGCGTAACCTTCATACATGGTCCAGCATTCTGATCCATACATGAGTGCGGGACGTACAACCGTTTTGTACAACTTGCCCTTTAGCTTCAGTGGCATTTTCTTATCGCAGAAAACTCCAGAGTTTTCTCGCCACCTCATCCACCCAACCTTTGTGCGATGTTTGATGTCATCATCGCATGTAGCTCTGCTGTTCACCATCGAGCCAAGGTACTTGAACTTGGTACAAGACTTAAGCTGCTCTCCTTTGACGTACATTTCAGGTATCGGTGCATTTGGGTCTGAGAATTGGCAGCATAAGAACTCAGTCTTTGTTATACTTACCCTCAGTCCATGCTCCTCCAGAATGTCACACCATTTTGTAAGCGCAGTTTGCAAGGCAACGATGTTTGGGCTACTGAGGACTATATCATCGGCAAAAAGAAGAGATATTTCTAGGCCGTCGGATATACGTGTTAATAAGTAGCACATGATGATTTTGAAGAGCAACGGACTCAATACACTGCCCTGGTGTACTCCGACATTCACCGGAAATTCTTCTGATTCACCGGCTGTGCATCTAACCTTAGTCGTAGCTCCATCATACATGTCTCGTATCATCCTGACGTATGCCTCGGGGACATTAAGTGCTCTCAAGGCCAACCATATCAGATCACGAGGTACTCTATCGAATGCCTTCTCCAAATCGATGAACACAAAGTACAAGTCCTTTCGTGCTGCTCTATACTTTTCCATCGCAATACGAATGCACTGAATCGCATCGACTGTAGATCGACCTTCAACAAAGCCGCATTGATTGTCATTCAACCGCACAATCTTTCTCAATCGGTTGCAGACAACTCGCTCGTAGATCTTTAGTGTATGAGGTGTTAACTTTATAGCCCTATAGTTGTTGAGTTTGCGTGAATCTCCCTTGTTCTTATAGAAAGGAAGAAGAAAACTTTCCCTGAAAGCATCAGGCATCGGTTGCCCACCTTTGATTTTGTTGAAGAGAACTGTGAGCCAACTAAGCCCGACATTTTCCATTTTCAACCAAAATTCCGCGGGGATTTTGTCCGGGCCGACTGCCTTTCCGCGTTTCATCTGATGCATTGCCTCCATCACCTCTTCCTCTGAGATATCTTCAATATTTGTGGTATTCGGCTCAACATCTTGAAAAGCTGCTCGAGGAAATTCTTCATTTAGAAGTTCGTCAAAATACTCTCGCATCCTGCTACAAATTGCCGTATCGTCAATCAGCAACATACCTTGCGAGTCCTCCACGTACTTTGGCGCCTGTATTTCCCGAGCGTTCCTTCTCCTTTGGGCTGCGACCCTAAATATCCTGGCGTCGTGCTTAGGTCTCTCGCGCAAAGACGGTCCTTCGGTCGCAGTCTGAGTTTCTAATTCTTGGTAGAATTTCTCAGCTGCCTTCGCCTTTGCTTGAGCTACCAAGCGCTTTACTTTCTTCCGGCATTGCATATAATTTTCGCCAAGTTGAACCCGTTCGGCTTCACTGCTTGACTCACATTTCGTCCATGCCTTAAATGCGTTCGATTTGGCTTGCACTGCTTCCTTAGTTTCGGTGTTCCACCACCATGTTTCTTTCTTCGTGTGGAGTGGACCTTTCGAAACTCCAAGTGCCTTTTCCGCCTCACCTACTGACATTTCAGCGAAACTATTCCACATTTGTGTTGGACTGTGCTGGGTGCAGTTTATGTTGTTTTGAAACCACTCCGTCATTTTATCAATGAATGGAGTTACTACAGGTTCAAAGTTGTCGTTTGTGAGATTGTGCCACTTGATTTTTTCGACAGGCTTGTAGACTCAATCAACCCCAAATTATTCAAAGTCTTCAATTATGAATATGTATTTAGTATATTTATTTTAAACTAGCTGAGAGAGCTCGCTTCGCTCGCTCTCTTATCTAGCGCTCACTTCGCTCGCATTTTGGCTTCACTCACAACTTGACACTAATTTGAATGCCAATCAACCTGCTAACTATAATTTATTGGGATCGACCTCTCGATGATGAAACCAAAGTGTATAATGGAAACAACGCGATAGATTTCCGTCGGGGGTTTAAGCGGTCAAGGCAATACAACAACAACATATGTACTCAACCCCCTGACTGATTGATGAGACTGCACTTTGCCGTTCAACTATATTAGCGAGTTATCTCGAAAATCATTAATTTAATAATTTCTATTAAATATGTCAGCACACTCATTTACTCAGTTTTTCGTGCACTAAAATGTGCGCACGCCACCTACACTGTTCATACTATCCCAGAAACCATCATACATCCAGGTTGACGGTTGTCTCTGACCACTCTGTGCACTGCTGGGGGAAGAAATTCCAATTACCCTTTAGGTAATTTTGACGTAAGTTCGGCAACACCTCAACCGTGTCGCTCCGCCAAAGGATTGCGGATATATCAACGGATTTCCGAATTAGTACGAAGCTGATTATGAAATTGCTGTGAGCAACATCCAGGATATATGTACGCAAAAACGTAGTCATATTTATCTGAGTTACACTGTATTTGATCCAATGACAACTAAATATTCCATACATACAAAATGGAATTTAGATTTACCGCCACTTCCTTTGAGACTTTCAAAATTTTCTCGGTCTATAAACCTTCTTCAGCGTAAGACAAATTAAACAAACAAACAAAAATCCATTATCCTATCTTCTGTATAAGACGAAGCAGTTTATCGTCAGTATAATCCTCCGATTCCCAAACCTAGCAAGGATATATACATAATTTCATAAAAATCGGTCCAGCCGTTTCGAAGGAGTTTGGAAACAAACTTTTTGAGGAGAATTTTATATATTAAAAGATGAAAGATTGTAAACTTCCTGTGGCCAACATTCATTTTGATGGTTATTTCTGACTACCCTGTACACTGATCGGGAAAGATGGCCAAATACGAAGTTGATTGTGAAATTGCTTTGGCTAATATCCAGGATGTACATAATGTAAATGCATACAAATGTAAAAACGTAGTCACCTTGAATACAATTTATTTGACCCAATAAAAACACGGTGCACTGATTGGGTAAAAGGGACCGATGACCCTTTAAGCAATTTTATGGCGAATCCCGCGACACCACAATTGTATCGCTCGGCCGAAGGATTGCAGAGATATCGCGAATTTCGAAGTACTACGAAGTTAATTGTAACCTTGCTATGCCAACATCCGGGCTGACGGTTATTGGGAAAAGCGCCCCATGACCCTTTAGGCAATTTTGTTGCGAATACGGCGACATCTCAATCTTGTCGTTCCGCCAAAGGATTGCGGAGATATCGACGGATTCCCGAAGTAGTATGAAGTCTATTGTGAAATTGCTGTGACCAACATCAAGGATGTGTGTACGTAAAAACATAGTCACCCTGACTACAATTAACACTGTATTTGACCCAATGACAACTAAATATTCCCATTAAATTTAAATGTTGTCGATGAAAACTTGATTGCAACAGGTGACTCTCATACAAAATGAAATTTCGATATTTACCACCACTTCCTTCGAGATTTTCAAAAAAATTTGGTCCATAAACCTTCTCCAACGTAAGACGGATAAAACAAAAAAAAGAATCATCCAAATCGGTCCAGCCGTTCTCAATTGATGAATTACTATACATTTTAGTCGCTCCATTTATATACAGTCGAACCTCGATATCTCGAAGTGTCAAGGGACCAGAAAAATAGTTCGAGATATCGAAAATTCGAGTAATCGAAAACACTAAAACAAATTTTACATGTTTATGTTTGTCGTTTTTTTAAGTCTTTTCTCTAGTTATTCGGCTTATCGAAGTCACAAAATACATTCGGGCCAACAATTTTCGGAAAATTCGGCTAATCGAAGTCACAATTATTGTGAAATCAGCATGTTGTTAGGTTGCTTGACAAAATTCGTGGTTGATGCGGCTTATCGAAGTCAGAACACGTTTTGGGACCGACAAATTGCTTCGAGATATCGAAAAATTCGGCTAAAAGAAATTCGAGTTATGCAAAAATTTATATGGAAATTTCAAGGGACCGAAGAAATCTTTCGACACATCGAAAATTCGCGAAAGCGAGGTTCGTGTTGTCGAGGTTTGACTGTATATATATTCACGTAATTCGGAGATTAAATGGGAGCGACATAAAATCTACGTTGAAAAAATCCCAAAATAAATAAAAATGTCCAAAATCAAGCTAATTCTGTAATTTGCCGTCCCCCCAAACATTGTAGGTGAGTAGCCTATGATTTGTTGAAAAAATGCAGAATTTTGATTTCATTTGCTGGCTCTTATTTATGAAAAACATAATGTTTAAATTAAACAATTTAACTAAAACTTTGGAAGCTCAGGACCTTAACATTATTGACGCCATGAAACTCATTCGCATAATACAATAAAGTCTTTCAAAGACATTAACAACGACAGCGAAATCAATGTTATTGCAAAGCTCCATGATTTTCGCAAGAAAATTAGATATTGACCCTGTATCGGACTACAAAAAACAACATCGAACTCGTCGTGCTCCGAAAAAAATCCCAAAAAGAGTTCAAAATCCTTGTTGACATTTTTATCTCGAAGTCCACAGAGGTATTTAAAAAAATAGCCAAACTGCTCTTACCATTTCAAGACATATTTCAAATTCCGGCCGATAGGAAAAATGCACGATAATCTCAGTAACTGCGGTGATTGAAACTTATTTTTGCATCTCAAAGGAGATCCCTGAATGCCTTCATCTTCTTCTCTGTACCTCGTAACCCCTTGTGGAGCATGGGTGCGTTCACTCAGCCGCTTATAGCTATTTCGAGTCAACGTTTCATTGCATATAATTTCGGAGGGTATATAATGTTGCAAGACACGTTAACCGACAATGAAGACAGAAAATGACATAAGCAAAATTCATTTTGGTGATTTTTTTAAATTTAATGATATAAAATCGGACTCTGCGCATTTGAATTATTACACGGCCATTCAAGAATTATTCAATTTCACACAAAAGAACGAACAAAAGTTGCCAAATTGTCACTTTGAATTTGACAAGCGGTTGTCAAAGCGGTTGGTTGAGATTGAGTTGCCTTATTGAATATCAAAACTGGACGCACAGCCAAATGGCGACTAGTTTGGATGGAATAACAACAGCCATTTGGCTGCACGTGACGCCATTTGACGACTAATCTAGATGGACCTTAAGAAACATTTTTTGCATGGAACATGGTATTGCCATGTTCAACAGCGTCCGCCTGAGGACCCCGCAAAGAAAGCTATATCAATGGAAGTTCCACTTGATGGACTCAAGGCCAGAGGCAGACCGAAAAACACCCTTATATATCACTTCCGACAATTCTAGTTAGAATGTTGCATTTTGCACAGACAGGGGCGTACGCACAAAAATATTTCGGGAGGGCTTTTGAGGAAAAAAAAAGCAAAGTACCTACTTCTGCATTGACGACACTTAGGCTCGTGTAGCAAGAGAAACGTTTTAGGAAAAGTTTGGTCGCAACAGTTACTTATATCTTACTCAAAAATGCATTTGCATGACTATGCGTGTTGTGTACGTGATTTGTTTATCCCCTTGCCAAATATGAGCAAGCATAAATAGACTAATTTGAAAGTTTTTGGGACCCCAGTTTTTACTTGGCATGAAGAAATGATTTACTATCTTGATTTGTACCGTCTTACTGAAATCCGGAAAGCCAGTTCTGTCGGTTAAATTAGCTTTGGTATTTTATTTCAAATCCACTATTTTGTCAAATGCTTCTGCTCTTTTACGATAGGGAGGCCGTGAAGTAACTATTTCACAAATGGTTCTCGTTTCTTATTATAATTAATGAATTGAACCTCTGCCTAATTTAAAAGCTCTTGTCTGACCCTAAATCGCTTTCGAATATTTTACTAGTGAAATGTCTATGAATCGTTTGAAAGTGGAAGTTTTCCATTAGAAAAGACCCAATTTCTTGTCCAAAACTGAATCTAAATATATGAACTAATATGCTGCCAGCAATTTTGGATGATGTTTAAACTCCCGAAACCCTGGAATCGCACTGTGCACAGACATTAAAACAAGCGAATAACATTGGCTTTACGAACACGATTTTTTATAAGCTCTGAACAAAATGCGATGCCTCATATTTTATTTTGAAATTTTTCTTCCCTATTTCTGGGTCTAGGAATGGCTTTAGCCCCCTTAATCCCTACCGTGGTTGCGCCACTGCTTATGCTTATAACAGTGGCGTAACGTTTCCCCAATTTGTTGTGTTCCAAATTGGAATAGGTGCCCCTCATGCTCGATTTTTAGGCAGGAAATATTGACAAAACGAAAATCTTTTGTTTTAGCAACATGTTCGAAAAGTTTTTATTTTATAATTATACAAAAGAACTTATAAGATCATCTACATGACCTATTTAACTATTTATCACCAATTTCAAGAGGAGCGGCGAAAAAAAACTCCGCTTCGATGCAGAGACGCTCAGTTTTATTTTGGTAGAGCGTCCTAGGTGACACAAGAAATACTCAAGATTTTAAACACCTGCTAACAGCAAATTCTTTACGATTTTATCGTTTAGCAGAGACGCTCAGTTTTATTTTGGTAGAGCGTCCTAGGTGACACAAGAAATACTCAAGATTTTAAACACCTGCTAACAGCAAATTCTTTACGATTTTATCGTTTACTTTTTCAATCAAATTACCACTCTGAGAAGATTGCCTTACAGTTTGGATCATAGGCTAAGGAATTCTGTATCGCATTCCGTAAGAATTTCGTAATCGCTCACAAGACAGATGAAGCGAACTCCGGTTATGTAGTTCCTTGATGATTCCTTTGCAATGCTCTGGACTCGTGTAACGAAAAGCTTTCAGTTAAGCTCAATCTCGCACGAGATAGAAAATTGAAAAGTATGTATTATAAAATGAAGGAAAGTCTACTGCTGAGAAATGGTGCGGTGTCAGTGTTTACAGCCACATTATTTTCTTTAGTCGCATTTGTATATTATGATTAGTTTTGAATAATAAATTAAATTTATTATTGATGATGGTATATAACAGTTTGGAATTTAAGCTTGGTGTTCCATGGAGCGCTTAATTCGTTTTCCTTTCACTCGACAAGTGAAAAATTTGTATTAATGTGTTTTCCTCCGATTAAAGTGTTCTCTTCTGGTATATTTCATTGATTAGACTAGAAATGTTTACCCTAGATCTGGGAATCACGTTAGCTTGCTCACATATTGAGCTTTGTCGACGCTGGCCAAGTGAAATTACCACCTGCTGTTCGCGTATCTATGTCCAAGTAAATTAAATCAAATTCATGGTAGCTGGTAGCAACGGCCTGAGTATCCATTTTCTGGAAAAAAATGGGTTTGCCGGCAGTCATCTGTTTCCCGATTTCATGAGTCCTAGTAGCAAAAAAAAAAAAACAATTTAATTTATTGATTGCTCTGACAATTTTTTGTTTTATTGTGATATACCCTTCAATACCACTAACGAAATTTGTTGCTTATATTTTCCGGCTTTGGGGCACCTGTTGATTGGGAGCCCGTGTTCCACTGAACACATGGACACCGTATGTTACGCCGCTGGCTTATAACTAGGATCAAGAGATCTTGTTTCTATATCGGCGTCCTTAATGAATGTGAATGTAAATTATTCACAAACGTTTATCCTAACGATAACGAGTGTCAAGATACCATGATTAATTAATCAATAAAAGACATTCACGATCAAAAAAGATTCGTGTGATGGCTAAGATCAAGAAAGTATCAAAATTATTGTGCTGGCACTGGTTGTATAGTAGATGCATGCGGACGTACAGACAGCAGCGCTCTCCATCGTATAAAAGTTACTAATATCTTTCGACTTTCATACGTACATTCGGGAGGAGAAAGATACAATCTTTTAACTTTATGCTTGACCGTTCAATCAATTTGTACTGATTTGAGCTCGTATTGCGCGTTCAGTGATCATGTCGAGGTGATTCATATCGCCAATGATGATCATTAGCCCATCTTCTGTAGGTACTACCGAAAAAGAAATACGGGGCTCGATGAGGTTGGTGGAATGCAGAAAGTATGCTATGAGAGAATGAGAGAGTGTTTTTTTTGTGTGTGTGATTCCTGAAGTTGGAGAGTAGTTGTTTACAGCAAGTTCAGGATTAAACTAAATCTTAGTAATACATATATGGGAAAAATGAAAAAGTGTGTAGGGTCAGTTTTAGTGGTCCGATTGTAGATCATGAAACAATTACAAACGCTATAAATCTGTTATCCCATTTATTAACTCTTTTTCAAAAGCGCTTATTCAATCATCTAATCTGTCTATATTATTTTAACTTTTATTCAAATCGACTTCGATCTTATGACACATCCTATTGATCCCGAAGATATCTCATACAAAAACCAAAATTGAATTAAAACTTGACTAAATGCTGTTCGAGATAGAGATCATGATTTCACGATGACTACTCGATCGGTTTCTGTACGCTGGATATAATGGGCAACGCTTCGCATACCAAAGATATGATCAATAAAAATGATGCTTCCCGTCATATAGTCCAAAAGTTGAGCTTGTGAGACCTCTTTTATCATTTGTCTGTTCGAATTGAATTTGTTCGAATTATATGCCTTTCTGGGTCCTCTTCTCCTCTTCTGTGTGTGGAATGGAACGATCCGATCGCAGCGTGCATTATTATGTGATTTTGTGTGATGGGGAGGCCGATTGTTTGGATGTGTGGAATTAAATTTGTTTTCATTGCTGACGATCATTCTGTCAATCGATTAAGATATGAGATTTGATCAAAGTGGATTTACCGACCTCACGGAGTTGGATACGTTTTTTTTGCTGCGTGCGCTCGGGTCTTCGGAGGTTTGTAATATTTTGAATTGTTTGGGTTAGTTGAATCAACTTGCGGAACATGTGGTCATTGTACTTGAAGCATAGTCGAGTGGAGTGAGTCAATTTGCAGATAAAAGGGAAAATTTTGAGGTTTGTTTGAAAAACAAACGGATTTACTAGGTTTGATTAGGTAATCTGTATCACCTTTAATCCTAATACATATCATGCTAATCTGGACCACTATATATTTCCACTATGTACTCTATACACGGAGAAAAAAATGTGCAATGAATTCAACAAAATCATACAATGAAATTCACAACATACAATTTCACTAAATTTGTAGTGAAAGTTATTAAAATGTAGTGAAATTGATTACAATTCAGTTGTTTTTACTGGTGTTTGCCTATTGTAAAAAGGATTGCATTGTAATGACAAAAATCATTGCATGATATTTGTATAGATAGTTACATTTATTGCGTTTGAGGTAATTTTCACCACAGCCTGTAATAATAATTATTGCATGGTGTAATAGTTTTCATCCTTTCGTACATAAAATTAACAAGAGCACGTAATAATTATGAAGCGGTCCAAAAATAAAGCGACTAATTTATTAGCATGACTTGTAATCTTAAATAGCTAAGGTGTAGGACGTAGGACTACGAAACGATAGGTCCCCGGATCAATTCCCAGTAGAAGCAAATTGTCAAAAGGTAAAGTTAAAATACGGCAAGGAATACGGAAGTTAAGGATAAAATAGAAGTAAAAATAAAAAAAAAGGTAAAAATAGAAAAAGGAAAAAATAAAATCACTTTTTGTATTTTTTCTATTGTCGCCAAATTATCTTCCTGGCAAACTTTATTATCAAAATTATTAATTTTATTACAGCGCAATGACATTTTTCGTATAAGATGTAATAACTTTTACATCAGTTGCAGTAGGGTAAAAAATAGTTACAAATGCAATGGTTTTAATTACAGTTTTAATGCCTTTCACAGTGGCGTATTTACAGGGGGGGCACAGGGGGCACGTGCCCCCCCTGTGAGCACATCAAACTTTTTTCACACCATACTAAAAATTGCAGTACCAAATGTTTCCTTTTTATTTTGAGCGTTTCTATTACTAAACTTTGTAAATCTTTTTCGAAACATTATCATCACATCATCTTCTCAATTCGCCAGATCTCCTCGTTAATGAACCCTTTCCGTTTTTCGAACGGGTTGAGTTTATTTTCATAGACTCGTGGTTTCAAGAACAAGAACTCTCAGAGAATAAGTACAAGCTATGATTATTTCGAGGCAACGAGGTGGTCATGAAACGTTGCCCAATCTCGACATGAATCTGTTCGGAAACAAGGACTGCTATTGAAAGTCTCGTCATGTGTGAAGTGACCCCATCTTATGTAGATAAAAGTTGAGGAGTTGTTGTTGCGGTATCGATGTCTTGGAAGCCGCTGAATTGATAAATATGTGAATCAATCGGTCTGATTTTTCGATCGGGCTTGTGTATTTTAATTTGGCCGTAAATTCGTGTTGGGCTGCTGTAATGGTCTTAAAACCAGCTGCTTTCTGTTAAAATGCTAAAAATTGAAGTTTTTTGGTGGGAAAGCATTTTTAGCATACATTTTCGAATTCCTACGGTTCGGTGTCTGTGGTGCCCTGCCTGGGGTACTTTCTTCAATGCTTCAATTTTCACGAAGTAAACATCATCGTAGCCATTCCTTCTCATTTCTATTTCGCAATTGATTTGTTAAAGCATGTTGCTTCAGCTTACCATCTAGGACTCGTTTTAAAAGGTATTGCAGATACTATAGATTTGAAGCTAGTGTAGTACATATGGAAATAACAAACAATCATACCTTCCTGCTTACTTTTGTTGCTTCATTTTAATTAATCGATTGATCCCGGCTCTATGCCACGGATAGTTCCTACACGGCTGAAAATTTTGGTGTAATTAAAAAAAATATATATTCATTCATTTCCATATGAAAACTTTACAAAAAGTATAATTGAACTATATTAAAAGTATATAAAATTGATAAGCAAATTTATACAAACCGCTCGAACAAATAAAAATACCGGCCGAATATTTTTTGTACATATATTTTATAAGCAATAAATAAGTATTGTGCACAACATTAATGTGCTTAATGCTTCCTGTAAATCTATTTACTATTTACCCAGTTTGTATAAAAGTACTCCAACGCAAATCTACAGAAATTTTTCGATTTAAGATTTCTGATGTTTCTGATGATTGTTTCATCAGGTTAAAAGATATGTATTGAAGAAATGCTTAAGAGAAGAGGCTTGCATTGCGAAAGGCCCTTACTAAATACTTATTTAGCTATATTTCCGGTTTGGATACAGTTATTCGAATAAAAATTCGTAGACATATTCTATATGTAATTTGCTGAAGACCCTTAGCAAAGTTTTTATAATTGGAAACCTAAGAGGGGCTACACACGAACCAATTGAAATTTTACAAATTATTGTTATTTACTTTTCCTTTGCAAAAGTCAACAGTCTTAATATTTAACGTATATAAGGCCCTACTGACCAATCTTTGTGCAAATTTTCATATCGATCCCTATAACGGTTTAGAAAAACGGAGCTCGAAAAGGAAGTTTAACTTTAAACGCCAATAACTTTTTTACCGTTACCCGAAACTGGAAAATTTTTAGCTGATATGAGGTGTACTCGCTGAGATCTTTGATTTAAATACCCATGCGTCAATCTCCGATAAAAACTAAAAAAGTCTACTTTTTTCAAACGTTCGGGACACCCTGTTGTCTTCTTCTTACCAACTTCTAAGGTATATGTGCCAAAGACTGTAACCATCCTACACATTCCTACCAAATTTCATGAAAATCGGTTGAGCCGTTCGCGAGTTATTTACTGAACAGACGGACAGACGGACGGACGGACAAAATCGATTTCATAAGGGTTTTTTGAAAAAAAAAAAATTTCTAAAAAACCCTTAAAATTGTAATACGAGTGCAGTCGGCTTCGAATCCACAATTCTGTGATTTTAGGCAAGCGCGCTGCTCACTGAACCAGACAGACTACAAATCAATAGATTTCTAGGTTGAATGGGTTTCTAGTGTAGATTTGATAACATAGTAGGATTGATTCTACCCTTTTATGTTATACCAACATCCAATGCAATTTATTCTATCCCGAACGGTGTAAAATGTATAATATTAAAAGGGTATTTTGATAGTTTTATTCTGTAGCGGTTATAATTAATATAATTAAAATAAACTAAAATTATAAGTTGAAAAGGGTCAAATTTGATTCTAGTTTTGGAATAGATAGGAGTTGTACTATTTTATTAATAAAATTTACTCCCGGTTTACACAAAAGTTTACAACCGTGTAGTATTCTGGATTGTACTTGTAAAACATTATTCGGCACTTGTTACGATTTTACGGAATCTGTTACTAGATTTTTGACAAAACATACAAATGCCTCTTTTTCAGTAAGTCCTAATTTTGCATTCAAATTCAAATTAAACTTGCCATGGAATTCAAAACCACAATGTCAGCCAAAATTTTTTGTATCAGCTTCTCATCTGTGTTTCTTTCGAAAGTAAGCAGAACCACTTTTTGGCGGAATTTGGCCGAAATTTGGCAGAAATTCGGACAATGTATGAAATTTATCTTCCAAAGAAAAGCGTTCCGTCTGGAATCCGTTTTGTCATATGGAAACAGTCTCTTTCGTCATTGCCAATTCCATAGCCAGTTAAGTACATATTCGTAAAATTCCTTTTCGGCTTCAGGCTCCTTCGAACTACACTACGCAAACTTTTTTTAGGCCCTCCGTATTTTGGTTCAGCAAAAGCCAAAAGCAGTTAATGAGTGTTATTCTAAGTTCTGTCAGGAAAACTAAACTTTTGGTGTAATAAACCTGAAATGCAAAGGACTCTCAGGCCCGTATTTATAAACATACCTTAACTCAAGGCAGTGGCGGCTCGTATACAATAATACTGGGGGTTCACACAAAACAAAACTAAATACATACGACATCAACCCCTCAAAATGTATTTTGACGTTTTCCTAAGACTCTACTTTGAATTAAAATTATTTTATTTTAATGTCAATGTATAGTTTTTATAACTAAATAATTATGTACTTCGATTTTCACATAACAGTCAAGAAAAACCATACAATTTTACGGATCAGCAGCACACCAAAATTTATTTTTTTATCATTTAATTGGCATTGATTTTTCCACAAATTGCTTTTCCATCGTAAATTTCAGACAAGGCAACCCCCAGAACATTTAGCTTTAATTTTTTGTCCTTAGAAAAGTTCTTGTAAAACAATTTATAAAGTTAAACGTAAAATCTCTACTCATTTTGATATTCTACGAGTATCATTGAAAATACTCAGCCTAAATGCTTATCAATTCGGTTCAACACTAAGCACTAAGTGATGTGCTGTGCACAACCTATTTGTGCACAAATGCTAGTGTAAATTTTGCACTATCCCTTCGCCCCGGGGACCCGTCACGTATCTCATTTTGGAGCGAGTGCACCAGTTCATATGACTGTGCACCACCACCGTGGGTGCTAGATGTTGGTCGCTGGTCGCGATATAGATTCAATGCGTGGCGTATATCGTTTATGAATTGAAATATACGTACGCTTAGACTATGTTGCGTCAGGCGGTTTGTTCTGTTTTCTGAAGTGTTTTATTTAGCGAAGATATTTAACATATTATTTGTTGATATGGTTGTTTTATCAGGGGGTGCACGTGCACATGTGCACATATGGGCGAGCCGCCACTGACTCAAGGAGACCTTGAGTCAAGGATGCCGAAATTTAATAAATTAAATATCATTTTCCATACTTTTTCATAGAAATCACTTATATTCAGGAGTCAATGCAACCTTGATTTAAGGAGAAACATAAGGAGACCATGAAATTTTCTATAGTCAACCTCACTTGAAGTCAAGGTAGCTACCCATCTACCTTGAAATATTATATTTCAAGTCTGTTGAAAACTTAAGGTCTCCTTGAGTTTCGCCTTAAATCAAGGATCAAGAATCAACGATCCCTCAGTCTTGCCAATGTTTTTCCTATGTAGCTGCTCTCGGGTATCCCCACGCTAAAACTTTATGTAACAAATTAGCCCCGTACTCTGTGCCCCCCCCCCTTTGAGAATTTTCTAAATACGCCACTGGCCTTTCACTACATTTTTTCTCCCCGTGTAGTCCGGATTTCGTCCGAAATTTTGACTGTGTAATCGTATTTTTCCGTTTTCAGTTTGTAATGATAGATTTGGTCACGTATTTTCTAGCATAAGAAGTTTCAAGGGAAAAATACATTTAAGGAATTTTGTGCTACCTATATTTATTTGAACTGTTTTTCGTTAGATAAAAATAAATGCGCTAATCCGGATGTTTCGTTAGCCTATACTACCCCTTGCAATAATTGAACCGGATTATCAAGTCAAGACTGTGATGGATTTTAGTCTAATGGTCATCATCAATGTGGCCCTTCGGCTTTGGCTTTATTTATCATAAAGCTAAAATTTAAGTAAGCCTTATTAGCACAATTTTTGCATATGTTTGTGCAAGAACGTTTTGTACAAAAATTTAATCATAGAATTTTTCTAATGTGAGGCAGTTTTACAATAATTAGATTTCGCAAAAATAGAAAAGGCGTAACTTTTTGCCAGTGGCGTTGCCCAAATTTCTTGTATTCGAAATTGAGACGGGGCCCTTTACGTTCGATTATTTAACTAGGAAATATTACAGAACCCGTTTTTACAGCAGTCAACAAATGAGCAACGAAATTGTTTGTTTTTTTTTTAATTTTGTGAGTCAACAAAAAATGAATTTGAATAAGTACACAGAAAAACATGTAAACTTCCAGGCCGATGATAAAAGTATTTTTTTCCTTTTCTGCTTTACTACTCTATAAAAAAAACGAGGCGCTGCGATATCTGAGAGCGTAAAAATGCAGGTTCGGCTACTAGCAAACTATCAAAATTTCCTTACTCCAAATAAATAAATGCATGTAGAAGGTGAACATGTTCTCAATCCACAATTTTGGAAAGATTTAAGTCTCAGGTATTCTAAATCAGGGAAAAGAAGACACTATCACCCGGAAAACGCTGCGAAGACGAAGACTACAGAAAATGAAATTGCCGCAGTTTTCAGGTTTTTGATATATGGGACTGGGATAACTAATTGATAATTGTCCTTTCCCGATTTTAACACTTTGCTTGGGACCGACAGTTTAAACTGAGAAATCTTAATTGTTGTTATATATTTTAATTCCCCATTTTTGCATTTTTACAACAGCTAAGTACTCAATGATCTATCCTTGGGGCCTTTGATGTACTGAACACTGTACGTTACGCCACTGCTGTTTGCGCACAAGTGTGGGCCAAATAAACTTAATTTACCAGCAACTTTTATACGCAAGCCCTGTTGTGGGACTGCTGAAATTTTAGCACAACCAAGATTGTTTGAATAAAAACCTGAAAAAGTTTTTGAATCCTTAAAAACAAAATTTTACTTTTATACAACAATATTTTCTTATTTATACACAATTTAAAAATTTTTATTCTACAATTTTCTATACATTTTACCACTGCGTTCTTCAAAACAAAAACTATCCTGATTATTAATATAGATTCTAGTTACTTCATTCTTGCATGTTCCACTAGCCGAAGACTTTGGTTCAGTTGTTGGATCATATGCCCAAACAGCCCCAGCGGCGACTGAAGGTCTCGGCGTCAAGCACATTTGACGATATTGATTGCGATAATGCCAATTCTTAATTTCCGCCGACTTTCTCAAAATTCGTTCCTGTCGTTGCTTCAGCTTCAATATTACTAGTCGTTGTCTCTCATAGGCTGATTTCATAGTTGATCTTACCAGAGCTGTTACTCGCAGCTCCTTGTTATTCATTCGTCTTGCCACTTCTGGCTTGCTGCAAATCTTTCGCAGAAATTGAAGCGGAATTCCCATTTCGTCCATAGTGAAATGATTGCGTGGTTCGACACTGTCTTCGATTACAACTCGATTGGGATCATGAATTATCATTTTCGGTGAGTTGGTATTGTGCTGTGTAACTTCAGCGGCTTTGATCAGAACTACTTTTCGTAAGCTTATTCGGCGAGTGGCTTTCGAGACTCTGCTAGTGCTGCTGGAAATAATTTTCAATGAACCGTTTTGATCCTCGACAGGACGATTCTTGATGAGCTTTGGCATTTTTGTGTTATTTTAATGAGTGAAGAAAGGTGGTGAGAGGAAACAGTTGAAATGTGAAAACCCGTGAGTTGAGTTGGAATATATTGAGACAACTTTCAGACATTTTTGAAAATCAGGAGAAAATTTATGACTTTTAAGTTCACGGTTATTGTATTCATAGTTAAGGACCGAGCGCCAGGTAGGCGGATTTGTATCGTCTTTTAATGGGCCATATAATATTTACAACAGATGAATGAGTGCATCTGGAAAATGCGGATAACAGCCATTTGAAGAATATGTATTCCTTGATTAATTTATAATTGTCATTGCATAATCATCAACCAGTTTGATGCTTGTCCTTACACGTTTCAAAAAGCAAACAAACATCCTATACCTTGATCACAGCCTCGCACAAACACACACTACAAAACCAACCCGCATTCCACATGAATAAACTGATGAGTGGTTGCTGGTTGGTAATAATTCAGGTCAATTGATAGAAAAATACCTAAATTGATTCCATCAGTAAGGAATCTTGTTCTTATACGCAGCCAGTTCACAGTTGGGGTGCGATTTTTCTCAAACAATTGAAACAGTTAAAAAGTGAAGGACCTCTCTGACACTTTAGTGTGTCAAAAAATTGAAATCACAGTAAGACTTTATGAATTTCAAGTATCTACAATATAAAATGATATCCTGGGAACTGTATGAAAAACCGAAAAGTCTTAGGGACGGAATTATTCCGGTATGAATTTGTTGGATCCACATGGGGTTGATGATTCACAGTCTGTGTACAAAAAAAAAATCCATACATTTTCTTTAGGATTTATGAAAGTGTAAAGTGAATTTATCTGTACACACAATATAGGAGAATATTCATAAACTAGGATATGAAGAAATCTATTTCCGCATTAATTTATCTAATGAAATTTAAGCTATCAGAGATTGTTTTTAAAGAGTGATGAAAAAGTGACCGATAAATCGTCTTGTACTGAGTGACCGATTGCTCCTTAATCGGCTGCTTTCTATAGTAAATATGCTGGTTTTCATAAACTTATTTTACCTAAAAAATGTAACAGAACTATTTTTTAATGGAAGTCTTCCTCTATTTGGCAACAACCTGTATCATGTCCTTTCTTTCCCCAAAACTCTATCGTTCGGCAGACAGAAGATGTTATGAACCATATCATTCAAATATACAAATATCGTTTAAAGGTTTCAATTGTTAACACGGATTACTATACCTACCCGTTGCTATTCGTCCTGTCTATACATATATTTTGTACTCGGCACAATATAACGACTTACATTCAAAGAGGGTTGTCCTTCTAATGCTGTTCATAGAAACGGAATCGAGTGGCCCTAAATATCTCAAGTGTTTCCTTATGTGTGATTTCTTTCGGATAAAGCCAACCCAAAAATGGGGATGTAATAAACCGTTCAGCAGGGGTGCCGCCGCTGCCTTCGCATTAGGGCAGAAAGGAGCTTGTATAAGCCGCATATAACACTCAATTACGCTTTATGGCTTTCAACGCGGATTTCAATCACGGCACAAAAACGATTCGTGTTAAATGGGGAGACTGACACCAGATGGTTTTTTCATTGTCAAATAATATTTGATTGGGGCTCTTCTATGGATGATTTATAATGCGAGGGAGTTGTTGATTGATAAATGTTTTGAAAAGCTTGGTGAAGCGGAAAAGTAAAAATTCATTGAGATATTTTTTCTTTGCTATTTTCGGCATCTTCAAATATCCACAGTTGTCAATCGACATCGCATCACCAAGGTATCTATATAAAATCAATACTGTCCAGCTACTGAATTTAGAAAGAAGCATTCTCATTTTCAATGTTAATATATACTTGAAAGGATTCTAATCCTTTATGAAAATATTGAAACAGGTACAAATCTCGCCAGAAACGTTTCACATGTCTAAAGAAAAGTGTTTATGGTGTGGGAAGCTAAACTGTTTTCCGGGTGAATAAAAAGGTCACCGAGATGACATTGATACTTTGTCAACCAAATATTATTCCAATGAAATCAATACTATAGGTAGATATACATACTTCATTATGGCTATTTGAAAATGTTTAGAGGTACGTGTTGAATTTTCCCATGGTCATCATTTTGATGACCACGCAGAAATTTTGTATCAAAGCGATACTTATGGGAAAACTCTGTGCAGTTACTATGCTAGGAAATGTTTGTTTTTCGGCATTGACCAAAATATACAATGAATGTCAAGTAGCTATCGAAAATTTGTTTGCAAAAAAAAATGTGTACACATTTTGTCACTATCATAGGACGATTTATTCTCATGATCAGATACCGTGAATTTATTGCAAAGATCTATTTTGTAAGGTGATCGTTAGTTTGGGATATTATAAGGTGTCCCGCAACTGGTTAGCCATAGACCAATGGTAGACTCTACAGGATGTTTTAGGAAAAAGCCGCCAAAATTATTTCTCTAGCTTTTACCGTTAAGGAGTAATTGCCTTTTTTGTGATTCTTTTAAAATAATGACTTTTTTCGAAAAACTCATATTTTCTAGCTTCCACTTTAGCCAAATCAATGTTTTTCAATTCAATTCAATTCAATAATTTATTAATCCATAATCATAGTAAGTTCACGAGTACGAGTATAATCTTATAGTAAAGTGATTCGAGTTCTTATAATTCTTACAACTTAAAAAAGTAGCGTAGAACGAGTAATAGATATTACATTATGTTCATATAAGAGAACATGAAATTCAACTAGTAAGAGGAAAATGGTAAAAACCTCTCATTCGGATGTTAAACTAAAACTTATAACTAACTTAAAACTAGCAATTAGATCTACAATCTAGTCAGAACGTGGTTAAAGAGTCTATAGACAAGGTTTCTAATTAGAGGGTTAGTTGCTCTAGCGCAGGAAAGCTTATAATTGTCAATATTGCTAGTAACCTTAGTGTTGATATATGGCACCTTACAAATTAAGTGCAACCTGGCAGTAGAAAAGTATCGCGGTACATTTAGAATTAACTTTAATATTTTATTTTGTTTGATTTGAAGTGTTTTTTTGTGGAATTTAGCACAGCTTCCCCAAGCCGCGGAGGCGTAAAGTATAATCGGTTGAAAAATGGATTTGTATAACAGAAGTTTATTACTTAGTGACAGTGGCGACTTTCGATTGATAAGAGGATACAATGTTTTTATCATCTTATCTGCTTTTTTCACAACGGCATCTGTATTTGGCTTGAAGGTTAGCTTTTTATCAAGCAGAATGCCCAGATATTTGACATGTGAAGGCTCCCAGACAATCATATTGCTTCCAAGTTGTAACGGCTCGCTGGGTAAAAGAGATTCTTTGCGCTTTCTTGAAAAGAAGATAGCCTTTGTCTTATTTGGATTAGTTTTAATTTTCCATTTATTAAAATACAGCTCTAGCGATTCAAAACCATTCGACAGAGATGTTGTAATTTCATCTGGGGTCTTGCCACTACACAGTAGGGCTGTATCGTCAGCGAAGAGACACATTTTTCCATTTTCTGGAATCGGTAAATCGCTTGTGTAAATATTATAGAGTACTGGACTCAGCGACGATCCCTGTGGAACTCCGGCTGGAACGGTGAAAGCAGTAGACTTTTCTCCGTTGATGTTAACTTGGAACGTGCGACATGAGAGGAAATCTTTAATAATTTTGATAAGGTAAAGGAGAAAACCGTAGTTAAATGAGCCCATCATGCCAGACACAGTCAAACGCCTTTTCGATATCCATCAAAAGCATACCAGTTGAGAGCTTACACTCGAATTCTGATTTAAAGATATTTTTAATTCGCGTGATTTGGTGCGCGGTGCTGTGATACCTTCGAAAACCAAATTGCTCTTGCGGCAAAATATTTTTTTCATTAATTATATCTACAATCTGGTTTTGTAATAAACGTTCGAATATTTTTCCGACATTACTAAGGAGACTAATTGGTCGGTAGCTGCTAATTAAGGATCTAGATTTCTCTGGCATGGGAATACAGATGACCGTAGCGTTTTTCCAGGCATTGGGGAAATAAGTAAGTTTGACACAGGCAATCAATATTTTGCACAAATAAATGGAAGTTTTTTTGTGCATATTTTTTAAAAAGCACATTGGTAAGGCGTCGGCACCAGGTGCTTTATTCATTTTGGAATTCTTTATAATGTGTTTTATCAAAGAAAAGAATGGAGTGATAAAATTAATGTCATTGTCTAATTGACTAATAGTCTGCCTGACGGTGTTTTTTGTTTCGGCATTTCCCAGATTATTCGTCAAAAGATGTTGATTGTGGAAGAAATTCCCAAAGGCTTGACATTTTTCTAAATTAGTTAGTAACGTTACATTATCTTCGCAATTTATTGCTGGAATAGTGCAACGTTTCTTTTTGAGAGCTTTAGTAACTTTCCAGAAAGCTTTTTTATCGTTTTTCAAGGATTTCAGCTTCTCATTCCAATGTAAATTCCTCAAATCAATGTTTTTCATATTCTTCTGAAAGTACAAAAAAGTTTCCAATAAAAGGACATATCGAACGTTTCGAATGGTTTCGTATCTTCCGAGATACGACGTTTTGCATTTTGCAGAAATGTCAAATTCAACTTTTAATGTCAAAATTAAACCCGAATTTCGTAACGGTACATTGTAGTGGCAAATCTGCAAAGTTGATAAAAGTTGGCCTAATATCTTAGCTTTCGAACGGCATATAAGAACAAAGCACAGAGTCATCCGGTTTCTGAATAATACGTATAAATGAAAAAAAACATAGTCTGCAAATGTACCAAACCGACTTCAATCTTGAAAAGGAAGTAAAATTTTTACATGAAGTGTATAGACTTGGTTGTTATGCATTATGGAATTATTTATCCAAAGAGTTTTTGAACAATATTTCAAAATTAATTGTGGCTGTGACTCCCAAATCAGGCTTAAGACTCGTTCACATAGACAATTAATACGTCCAGCGCCCGCTCTAGCACTTACGCCGTTCATCGCGCCTTAAATCAAGTGATTTTGGAAGCTCTTGATGCCTATGACAGCACAACCAATCCCAAATCAGCACAGTTTTGTAGAGAGTTTGTTTGGAAATCAGCTAAATATGTACATATACAGCTGACACACGGCTAAACCGATGGCACAAGATATTGAAAATTAATGCAAAGATGTATTTTAGAAACTTTGTGCCAAAAAATGGTGTGTCAAAAATAGTGCATGAAGCACGATTGCTGTCGGTTTCGACTGTCAGAACATGGCACACCGCGTCTCATCAGATGCCACTGCTTCGCGGTGTGTCATGTCCTGCTAGGAGTGGCATGACCGAGAACAATATCCGGTGGTGTACAGATTGTGCCTTATCTAATGACAACAATCGTACCTGGATTGTTAGCGTATTCCCTGCAACTGGGAAAAATAGGACGGCTGCATGCTAAGCATCTCGTTGCGGAATGGCGATGGGGGCTGTCCACCCACACTATTGTCGCATCTTTCGGAGTAGTTTTCTATAACTTCCTTGCCATCGCGCAGCAGAAAACTTCGGATCTATTCGAGCATACATATTTTTGCTAACTTTTTTCTGAGGTAGTCAAAACGGGGGAATCAAGCCTAATCCTTATATGTATTAGCATGTCCAAAAACAAATGATGGAAGACATAGCTACAGCGGCTCTGGCAGTGTATAGTTAATGTAGCTGCACATTGTTTGAATTTTCCCCCAAAGAATGTTTGCTCAAATTTCCTGGAGTGTAAGTTGATGAATATAAATGTCAATAAATGCTCTCCACCATGAAACTACATTTCCACAAATTTTAATTTTTATAATGTTTTGTAGCCTTGCTTAATTCTATCTTTAATGAAAATATCTTGAAAAAAGTCATAAGTAAAATTTTGAAATTCAAACTGAGCTCAGAGTAGGTAATAGGAGTAAATGATGATGGGCTAACAAAATAATGTACGTAATAACGAACTGTTCAATATTCAAGAAATTCAATGAGAGCAACAACAAAAAATGTGTTGCTTTAACTATTTTCGTATTGGCTGAATGACGGTTACAATTCTGATGTTTCTTATTCCAAATTGTAGAAAACATTTTGCATGAGACTGCACCATAAGTGATTTCACTATTGCGTCTGATAGGACTTCATACAGAAATAAGACTTTTAGTCCCTTCCATATGAGTGAAACAAAAACAACAATATTAACATAAATTTCATTATTCGATTTAATTGAATCATTTAATTTTAAAACAAAAAAAAATTAACAAAAACGTGATATTTTTCTGGATACAAATTTGCGCGCCTCTTAATGGTGTCGTCAGTAAATATTCCAATTTTCAGATTCACATAACCATCGGCATACCCCTCTTGATCATTTCCTCCATGACACACTTGCTAAATAAGAATGAGGTTTCACAGCTGAAAAGATTTAAACATTTAATTAAAGTAAATGAAGCTTGTTTTCGGTTTAACTGACTCCAATAAGATTATACGTCTAAATATGATTTGAGGTTCGATGCACAATGGAATTAGATACAACTAAACATAAGCAAACTTAAATATCCGCTCATCAACTATAGGCGCTCTGTGGCTCACTTGGTTGAGCCGCACTCTACGATGCTAGTAATCTAGAGGTCTGTAGATCGAATCTCGGCGTGGTCCAAAATTTCCGTACATGTGTGGATAGGAAATATGTATATAGTGCTTGCAGCATTATATACACTCCGAAATGATACGCAATGTAACGTTGACTCCAAATTGCCTATAAACGGCTGAGTTAACGCCCTATCGCCCCACTTGGGGCTATACGGTACTGTGAAGAACTATAGGCGAGCGTTGTCGAGTTATCTTTAGGTTGTGAAGACTTAAGTCTCCTAATGTGATGAAAGTGTATATTTTCTGCGTTTAAATTGAATTCGTTTAGAGGATTAATTCAGTCGACATTGCGGCAATAAAAGAATGAATCAGACGAAATTCTTTAAAAGTATCGTATGATCAGTCTTCTTAGCGTTGCAATTAATTTTTGAGATGCTGGATTTAAATAACCGTGTGTGCCGACAGTATGTAATACTAAATAAATTTTGTACATTTCTACACACACAAAAATTGAAGATTTGTTCAGCCATAATATGAAATAATAACCTTACTGTATAACGAAAGGTATGGACCCCCAACGGACAGATCTAAACTCCTTTTCTTCGCGATCACCTTCATTTTCTTTAGTAGTGAAAAGGCCATTGGAACCGACACTTTTCATTGTAATTGGGTATTGGGGGAAAAAATCGGCATAATTACGAGTGCCCCTTTTTTGAAGCTTTGAACTAAAATGAGAAACTTACACATCAGCAACGGACGATCCTGCACAAGTATCGAATATCTCATTTGCGTGCTTCATTTGTCCGGCATCGCCTTTGGTTTCTTCCTGGGCGTGCATCATGAAAACTTCCTTTTGGGGCTTACCATCAGCTGAGAGCTGTTAAAAGAATTACAATTATTATGATCTATCAATTTCCTGAATACATAAATATATCTGGAGGTAGGTACTTACGAGTCCAAACTCTTTCATCATGCATGCAATCATACATTTCGCTTCTTTGGTGAGATCAGTCGAGTGGGCTTTTAAAGCTTCAATATCAGCTGTAAATATACAAAAAAAAGGATTCATTTTGAAATCCGAATATAATTAAATTTACCAGTATTTACCAGGAGTTGGATGCTCTGCTGCAGCACATTTGTCAGCAACAGCTTTGACTTTAGGATCATTTATATCTCCCTAAAATATAAAATTGTTTTATCAATGTTTTAGTGAATTGGAATTTTATTGTTACTTATATATTATACCCATATTAAAAATATATTAGCTGAGTTTTTTTTAGTTATAATATATGAAAGGATCAATCTAACTTTGCGTACAGATTCTCTTCTATGAAATTTATCTAGGACAATTTCTGTCAAATTTATATGTATAAGTTACGTTACCCGGTCCTATTCTGACAAACAAAAACGCACAGCCACGGAAACCACTTTTTTTTTAAACAATACTTACAGCTTTAACACCGGCGATGACAGCAACAATAACAATCACAATTGCGAAACGATTCATCTTCGGAAAATTTTTGTTTGTTTGAATATGTTTTAAGGTTTTGATGTTTTTTTTTTGTCTACACCCCGATAAGGTATATCGTCAACTGATGTTCTTTGGAGCAGCCGTCTATCATTATATATGCAAAAAAAAAAAATATTGAATGGATTCGTGATATTCATTCATCATATGATTACAAACGTTAATTGCAGTCATTATAATGTATATGTAGCTTCACTACATACGTATTGTGAATGGTTTGTCATCACATCAGAATATTCGTACGATGCATGTACATACATATATGGTCGTCATTGTTGTTCATTTTAACCTTCCATTGCATACAATTAAAAGAGATAGGAAATAGATAGATAGATAGTTGATAACAATGTTAATCAACTTTTATGACTCTCTCTAAGGCTTCATGCACACGGCGCGAAAACGGCTCGCAAGCTCGACACATCGAAACGCATTATCTCTAATGGGAAGCTCACGACAGCGAGAGCCGTGTCGCTGTCAAATCACAACTAGCGAGACGTGTTTTCACATATCGTGCACCACAATCCGCAAATTCACGGCTCGCGAGCCGTGTTTTGACTTTGCACGGCTCTCGCTCGTCATGAGCTTCCCATAAGAGCCAATGCATTTCGATGTGTCGAGCTTGCGAGCCGTTTTCGCGGCGTGTGCATGAAGCCTAATTCTATCTAATTACAAAAAACTGAAAGCTTCTTCTTCGTCTATGCACCAAATAACTGAGCGTGAGTTTGAATTTGGTACTTCTCCGTAGCAATTCAATGATTAACAACTACTACCAATATCATTGATTTTTATTGGACTGTTTCAGAACATAACTCTTCACTTTATAGGGTTAAATGCTTAGTGCCCTCCCAGTGTACAGACGTACAATATAGATCAGTCTCATAACATGCCATTATTGCTGACCTTGGTGTCGCTATACCAAAAATTCAAATTTTCATAAAAAAATTGTACTGCTCATGTTTCTGTGTACATTTTGCACCCTTTGCTTGATATATCTGATAGCAGCGTGAAAGTAAGTTGTCATTTTATACTAGTTAACATCAATATATTAGGGTTGGCTGTTAGTCCAGTAAAATAAGGAACATAGTCGCAGAAAATCATGTAAAATCCTATCGATTTCGAGTGCCGTTAAGTACAGAAGGGGATACTAAATGCCCTCTTTTTTAGATTATTAAATTTTATTTAAAAACTCGTAATTATGTATTATCGACAAAATGAAAAAATAAAGTTCTCTATAAAGTATGTACTACTTACATTTACATAATTTTACATTAATATTATTATACAATAGAACATTGATCAAGTTTCTGAAAGACCTACGAATTAAAGACTTTAAGTTGAAAAATTGACTTTACCAATGTGTGAGAAATTCAAAAACCAAAAGCCTATGATCGAGTTATAGGCCAGCTTAAGTTCACAAACCGTTGGTTATAATTAGAGCCCGGATTTTCGTGCAGTACAAAATTGAAAAACGTGCAGTAAAAATCCCGAAACGTGCAAAATCGTACAATATAAATGCCCGAATGTGCATTTTGCGTGCAATATGAAAAATTTCCATTTTCATTGTTTTTTTAGGTTTTTAGACGCTTACGCTTTGGAAAAAAGGACGTAGGTAAAATATAGAAAAAAATTTAAGAAACTAGCCCCAAAAAGTAAAATATTTTTTTATTTAAAAAGCGGGACACTTTCAATATTTTACCCTAACATAAACTTTTTCCCATAAAATGCTGTCTAGATTAGCGCATTCCAAATTCCATTCCAAGTACATAACCGGTTTTTGTTTAGTTAGGATCCATCGCTCAACCTTTGGGCTTATCTAATTCGAGAAATCATAGAGGAAGATTTTCCTACATGTATTTGAGTTCAGTTAACCACCAGATTAACACTTGTGTTGCCACCCAAAAAACTTACAGTACCTGCTACCCGGGTACCCCCCGCCCCTATGAAACTCTTGCTAAAAGTCCCTTGTAGCTGAAAATATTTGTTTGGATTTTTACCAGGAAAGTTAAGAATACATTCTAGTTTTGTTTAGAGAACTTAGCGTGTCCTAAACATGCATTGAATTATTGCCGTGAAGAAGCCAGGCATTCAGTCACTGCTGAGAGAGAGAAAACGATGACGGCAAAAGAAGCACTGAGGAGGAGAGTGGCAATGCAAATTTTTGTCGTGGAATCTCACTATCGTCGGTACTTTGAAAAAAAAAACATACATTCCTCAAGCAATGAAACTGTCGAACTGTTGACCATTATTGTCAACGCGTTTTGGATTTGACGAGGAGCAAAACAGATTCGTATGTTCCGAGGAAGAAAAAAGCAGTGATTCTTCTCAGTACGATATTGCCGGTATCACGTACGTTACTTACGATGAAAATTTATTTATTAGAGAAGTTATATAACAGCAAGTGTTACATACTACTTAAAACTAAAGCACTGGCAGCAAAGGCCTTAGGCTTAATACTTACGATGAAAATAATGATATATGCTTGCAAAAAAAACTAACGGGCACAGAATATTTCTATGCCAGCCCTCGGAAGAATTAGCTAAGATGATAGGAGAGAGATTTTCTAACCAGCAAGTCATGCGAAATCATAGAACGAAAATCACAAACGAAAGGTACTAAGGAAGGCCAGTAATAGAAGTGGTAACTAACACCAACGATCAAAGAAACGCTAGAGGTAGAAAACTTCACACTTTTTTATGATATACTATACAATATGTATACGATATTCTATACGAAACCCATTCTTTTTATATCGGGGTACCCGGGTACCCAGGTGGCTCATAGGTGTTGTTTTTTTGCTGCAAAATTTTTTAAGTTAAAATATTTCTATAAATACGTAGAATCCAAATTTCGCTGCAAATTCGATCAAATCATGGAGATTCGAGAAAGTTTTGGACAATATTAAAAAAAAAAAAAAATTATTTAGTAAAACGTATCAAGATGGGTACACGGGTACCCGGGTGGCAACACATAGGTTAACATGCACTCTACACACAACAACTGCAAACGTGCAAGTACCCTGAAAAGTGCAATTTCGTGCGTTAACGTGCAATTGCACGAGAATCCGGGCTCTAGTTATAATACAAAGATATCTGAGCTTCTGTCTGAATTAACGGCTCGCGAGCTTGAGTTTTAAAAATTATGAAAATTATTGGCATAGATTTTTATGAGTTAAATTCTAATTTTAGTAAGTAAGTAATAATAACCGTTTCAGATGTGCATCAAATTGTGAGTGTGGAAATTTAGACGGATTCTACTGTATTGTTAAGATGATGACCAGTGTTACCCATTTAGGGAAAATTCCTCTAAATTGAGGGAGTTTGCGACCTCCTAGGGGGGAATACGAGGGGGGTCAATACTTTAGTGGAAATTCAAGGAGGAACATAGAAAA
The DNA here is from genome assembly GCA_949715475.1 of Microchrysa polita. NCBI lineage: Eukaryota > Metazoa > Arthropoda > Insecta > Diptera > Stratiomyidae > Microchrysa > Microchrysa polita. Next base: position 13,265,198 of record OX454415.1, on the reverse strand, counting down.
CCTAAAACCCTTTTAGGGCTTGTTTCCTAACACAGCGAATTCCATAAAAAAATGTGTCTCTGACAGTCAACTTAACTAGTTATTTAAAGTGGCAGGTCCTTAATAAATAAATAACTGGCGTGACAGCCCAACTTTGCACCTAGGCAGATGTGTTAGAAACAGCACCCGCTCTAAGGGGGGCAGAGTTGTTCGAGTTTTTTACTTTACATTTTTTACGTAGTTTTTTACATGTAAAAAATTCAATTTTTTACATGGAGAGTTTTTTTTTATATATGTAAAAAACTGAAATGTAAAAAACTACATCGAATACCTTTTTTTCACTTTCTGTTATCGGAATCGGATATACAAATTCGTCACCGATTTGGAGTGTGGTTGACTATTATTTGTAATTAATGATGCACCAGAAATACATATGACTTAGCATCATGGCTGCGTTTTATTCGATCGAATACAGGACAGGATACAGTTTCAGCTATGCAGCCGGGCAGTACATTTTTATCGTGCATGCGTTCATATGTATATAACAGTACGACTTTATGCCTGCACGCAGTGGCGATCCTAAGTAGGGGCTTTGAGGGTTCAAACCCTGCCGAAATTTTTTTTTACGAAATAAAGTCATAGACATAGTGTTCTTCTACATTTTGGAAAGTAGATCGTCTTAATAGAAAACAAGGACATTACTCACTACAGTCATTTAAATAGACGAAAAGTGAGAACATTTCGCACCTGGCATTTGATGAATTCCTTACGCAATCTAACCGACATTATGCAAAGAAAACGTACCGCTAACATGTTTTCTGCTATTCAGAACATGATTCTAGTATCACAAACAATTTTCAGGTTGATTTTTGATCCGGCTATGAATCAAAGTGTCTCTAAGTGATGTGGTCACACTTAGCAGCTATATGTACTCGCGATGAACCTACACGGCCAACATCAACCTCTTCCCTAAAACCCCTCCCGAAATATTTTTCTGCGTACGCCCCTGCCTGCACGGAACGTGAGCAACAGCATAGATCCCAACAAATTACCGGGGTCAAATCGGTTTCAGAAGTTTCCACAATGTTTTCGTTTGCACTTTCCAGACTCCTTTCTCGCCACCCTCCCGCCTCTTCAGTGTTTGTACAACGATTTCTGAGGGGAAATTCGACATAATTTTCGGGTAAAGGGCTGAATTAAGCTCGACAGTGAAATTTATTCCGCTGCGATTTTATCAATAAAATTCAATACTTACTACTATCGTGGATCATGTCACAAACGATGGAGAATACCATAAGCTACAATCCGAAAACGGTTTCATAATTTTTCTCGGCAATTTTATGTAGTTTTTTTTCGATTCCCCGGTCATTTGATTTTTCACGATGAAATAACCGGGGAATAAAAAAAGAACATAAAATGGCCGAGAAAAATTATGCAACTGTTTTCGGATTGTAGCTTATGGAATTCTACAGCATTCCCCACATATTTCACGACAGTAAGAATACATTTTCATTGGAAAAAACGCAGCAGCGGACAAAAATTTCACTCTCGATGTCAATACTAGGCTTATCAAACAAACAAAAAACGCGACCAAGGCTAATTTCGGGCGCGGCCAAAATTTTGATACCCTTCGCTCCTCTCGCACTAAAAGTTTTTTTCGGGCGTACCTTCGACTTGTATTTAATCCCCCCTCATTCTTTTCCTTCCGTCTTCACAAAAGTTCAGTTGCGTCGACAAAACAATATTTGTGGTGGGTTTGGTTGGAATAAGTGGCTAAATAAAAATATTTACTCAGAAAAATGTATTGAGGAATGCGGGAGCATGGCCCCATAGTACGATTCTATTTGTTTTGACCTTTTTGTTGCTTTGATAAGGACACATTAACTCAAGGTTTTTCTGAAATTGGCGTAAAAAATGTATCTTAAAAGAACCAAAATGGTAGGATGGGTTTGTATGGCAGCTCCATGACCCCACGGTCCGAATTGATCCATTCTTATAATTGTTTTGTTTCATTAATAGAAACATATTTGTTTGAAATTTCATTCAAATTGGTGTACCTACAAATAAAAAAGTTTTTCTTTGAAGAACCTAATTTGGGGGGTTAGGTTTGTATGGCAGTCGATTTGATCCATTCAAGCATACAAACCTCCTGCAGCAAAAAGGAGCATTAGTGCGAAATTTCACCTTCATAGCTTTTAAATTGGCCGAGTAAAACGCATCGCAACAAACGGACAAACTGACATCGCCTAATCGACTCCGCAAGTCATGCTGATCATATATGTATGTATACTTTTTATATGGTGAGAGATGCTTCCTTCAATGCGTTACAAACTTCATGACAAAGTTAATATACCCTTTCACTCTATATGAGCGAAGGGTATAACACGTTGGCTGCGGCAGTATTTTTCGGTATCTTCTTTTCTGTGCGGCACATGCCCCCGGGGGCATGTAAGTCGTTATTATTCATGTGCGGCACATGCCCCCGGGGGCATGTGGCTACTGCAACAGTAAATGAGCTCTCATATCCCGCAATTAAATTTTAATCGATCAATAACTAGATAAAATACTTCCTTAGGTACAAACCTGTCTTCATTTCAGCCAGGAGCCGATTCCAAATAATTATAATAATAAATTGTAATTTTTCGTGATTTTTCACCTTTGCTTTGGCCAATCGACCATGCGACGCGAACGTTCCGACATGTTAACACTAAAAAAAATGTAATTTCGCACTTCAATTCAGCAATAGACTACTAAATGAACACGATGAAACCAACAATTAATTCTAACGGTGTTTTTTTCTGGCACCCCATTAACAAGAAATACATGCCTCCGGGGGCATGTGCCGCATATGAGTAATAATTTATTACTCCTGTGCGGCACATGCCCCCGGGGGCATGTATTATGTTTTTGCTATAATATTATAATATAGGGCGAACTAAGTAAAATGCTCTTTGTCTCGCTAAAATCGGATGAAAATTAGAGATTTTATAGCTTTCGCACCTGGAGAATGAAAAGCAAATTTTTCAGCCGCACACAAATAATAACTATCACATGCCCCCGGGGGCATGTGCCGCAGCCAACGTGATAATAAGAATTAACCTATGTGTAGACGAGTCGAGAACTTGCTGTGTTTTGCAATACCTTGCGCAAATATTGCAAATACCTTTTGCCTTCAACTTCAACCCTTTGAATTTGGTGGTGGACGGTTTTCCTGGGTTCATTTTTACAGAACATTTATCACAAACACAAACGGCAGCTTTACGCACAATAATACCAACGAAACTGTACCACCTATTAACAGTTGGAAGACGAAAAATAGGATTTTTACATTTTTTACATATTTTACCTATTTTTTACATTTTTTACAGTAAAAATGTAAAAAATTGTTTTTTACATGAAAATGAACAACTCTGAAGGGGGAGGGGGGGGGGGGAAGCCGGGGAGGTCGCCCGGGGTGCCAAGTTTTGGAGGCGGGTTTTCGGCTAGCAGTCGAATAAAGAAAATATTTAAAAAGCAGGAAGGAAAAATTTAATATCAAATTCAATTTAATGGAAAGTAAACCATAGACAGTTGAAATGATAAGAGGCGAAATAAAATACCGCAAGGCAGGAAATAAATGATACCCAGAAAAGTATTTTACAACCGCGTACGCCAATTTTTTTGGGAGGGCGGAATACAGGGACTTAGCCAGGATTTTGTTTCCGAAGGGGTCCAAATATTGCCCCCGTACTATTTTTTTTTGTTTTCTATAAATTTAATGAAAACGATTTTAACCTTTAAATTTAAATTATGGTTTGTGTTATTAGGTTAATTTTAACAGGGTAGTACAGCAAGAACTACTACAAGATTCCATGTGTCCCGAAAGAAATTAAGGGGAAGTCCTTTTCGAAATGAACAGTGTGATTTTGTAAAATATGTGTTTCTGGAGTTCTTTTGCTAGAACGGTACAGTATTTAATAGCAAAGATTCTAAATTAAAAAGAAGGGAGGGTTTGTTAGGAGCACCGAAAGGAAGATTTATATTTATGGTTATTTCACTAGGGCCCATCGTTAGAAAAAAAATATATTAGAGCTCCAACCAGTGGTGCAACTTGGATCTTATCCTGGAAATGGCTAAGGCCACCCATGTTACCGGACATTTGAAGCTGCTTTCGCAAGTTGGTGATGGTGCTATTCTCCAGTAATGATGCTATGCGGTGGTGTTTCTATATGTGTAGTTCCCGTTGCATTCACAATAATTTTCGATGCACATTTTTGCGTATTTTAGCGTCATAAGAATACGAGTCTAATGTTATACTTGAAATCCGCATTGGAACTTTCTTTTGTTTTCATAGAAACCCAATTTTGAATCACTCTTTTCAGCATTGTGGTTGACAAGGGAGTGTTTAAATGTATGTCACAACGGTCTTCAAGTTAGATCAAGATGCGCATGCGGATTTTAGAAAAAAAGGCATGAAAAATGCAAAAAAGGAATTTATGCACAATGGTAAAAAAAAATATTGGGATCACCGGCAGGCAGAACTCAAACTTGTGTAGTTCTTATTTTCATATTTTCCTTTCAAAATTTCTCGGTCTACCCCTCCCGTTGTTGCGCCACTGTCTCCAACTAATAATACGGCAAATTATTTATTGTGGCTGCATGTTTCACAATGTTGGTCAACAGCATGATTTAAATGCCGAGTTTCCCTAAAACCAATGTGGTATAAAGTTGTATTTGGCTCGCATTTAAGGTCTTGATACTTTCCAAGAGCATATAGTTCGTCGATTGATCCATAATACACCACCGTCAAAATTATATAGTTTAAGCTTACTGAATTCGGAATGCGGCGAGCTACAATGGATGTTTTTATATCTGCGGTTGTTTTTTTATTAAGGAATCGTAGGAAGAAATCTGGAATTCGAACTTAAGTTCGTGGCATTTGGGCTGGAATGGGGAGCGCAGAGCGTAAAAGCAGGACATATCCACCTAAAGAGAGATGTCTGGCCACCCTATCTCATGCACATTTTCAAATGACTAATATATTAATTTAGCCATAAGTGTAAGCTGGAAATCTCGACTATGTTGCATTCTGGATTTTCAGCAATGCTCAGGCTAAACTATTGTTCATCGCGTTTTGAAATTATTTCTTAGCAACATTTAGGACCTCAGCAGCGGAAAGTTCAAAACACCAAACTCTAAGGCAAATTAGGATAAATAATAACGAGAATTCTCTACCGAATGCGAATAGTAATTTTCTACACATAATTAGTAGTGTTCAGCCGCATCACTGCTAGCGGCACTTTCAACTAAGCTAACAGTTTGAAAATATTGATTAAATTCTAAAATCGACTGCTATTTAAGTGAATGAGTAATGATGTCTGAAAAAATAGCGGAGCTAAGAAGACGTCAATCTTATTCAAAATTATGTTATCAAAACGCTGACTCCGATTATTTCTGCAAACATTTCGGGAGGGGTCCGGACCCCCTGGACCCCTCCCCTGGCTACGTGCCTGGCGGAATAAGTTCTTTTATGTAAAGAAAACGCGTTAAAGCTTATTTAATTTATAATATGTATCATTTGTTCCCTTTCGTCCTTGCCTAGCCTTGAACATCCCACGATTGACTCGAAGGAGTGCATTTAGAATCCTAAAACGCTTAGTAAAAGTTGTCCAAGTTTTGCTAGCACCCTTTTATTCTTCTAAAAAGAAAAGTGAGACAATTCGCTCAGTTATCCACTAATGATGCTCTGAAATTGTTTTTTATTTTATTCTGTTGAATGACAGAGAAATAATTAATCGCACTAGATAGTCAGCACATTAAAAGAACTCTTCCATGACTATAGGCACCATTTCAATTACACTATTTTTTTCTGATTTTCGCCCCATATCTTCGCAAATGCATTGATTCATCTAGCATTCAAAGGACAAATTTTGAGCTAGATGGTGCCTTTCAACAAGATAGAGTATGAAGACACAGAAACAAAGTCGCAATAACAACTCTCCATAATTTGTTTCCGGACATGTTTTTATCGGCATTTGACTAGGTTGCACGATTACACGAGTTCTGATTTTATTCCACAAGAATTCTCGAAAAGGCGCATTTATGAAAAACATACACTAATCCGTCCGTGAAAAGATTCGGCTCATTTAAAGTTAATATGTTGCGCTGTGTGTAATGAAGTTACAAAAACTACTCCAAAAGTTACCGAAAACTACTCTAAACGAGTACCATTCTTTGCCACAAAGTTTTCCAGAGCGTGGTTTTCCAAAATGTGTTAAGTGTTTTACTGGAAAAAATCGCATTAATTTTCGATTTTTTCCTCAGTTTAAAAGGTTTTGGTGTAAAAGGGCTAAAAGGTAAATCTGGGGTTCTTCTCACCAGGGTTATCTAGTGTATAAGCACAGCTCTTTTGTTCTTAGACACTTTTATCGTCCAACGAAAATTTTGACAAGAAAACAAGCAAGAACGAGTGGAGTCACTTGTCTCTTTTGTTGTTGTTGTACGAATTTTTCGTGTGGTTTTCACAATTTGATTATTTTCTGAAATTTAGACTTATATTACCAAAACAGGGTAAAGAAGGATGAAAAGGACATTGGACGTGTTGACATGACGGCAGGATAAGGTCGAAAAAGCAGAACTGTCCTGCCAAAAATAGGACGACGAAACAGGATACGACCATTATTTATAACCAGTAGTATCTAGGGAAATCTTGTCATTGAGGTGACTTCGAATTCCACTTTTGATTTAGCCTTGACAGCGAGAGACTAGCTTGAAAAAAGCAACAGTTCAGAAAAAATAGATCTTGAATGATATCACAGAAAACAATAATTATGACAAACATACACTGCTCGTCATCAGATTAGCACACCCCTTCGCATGACTAGTTTCGGCTGATTTTCAACCAAACTAAAAGACCTAAAATTTCAAAATTATAACTGTTAATAGTCTATTCAATGCAAATTGCATGTGCTATCCTGATGACAAATTTTAAATGGCTATTTTGTGTGTTCTTTTTCGAAAAACAATTATAAAACAATATTAAAAAATGAAAACCCAATAGTTTTTGTTTCAATTAATTTAGAATTGAATAGAATATTAACAGTTATAATTTGGAAATTTTAGGTCTTTTAGTTTGGTTGAAAATCAGCCGAAACTAGTCATGCGAAGGGGTGTGCTAATCTGATGACAAGCACTGTACATAGTAATTGGGGTGAGGGCTGATTGTGATGGCAAATTGCACAATTCATGGTCATCCGGTTTGTTTTATATGTTAATGATTTTTTTTCTCTCTGGTAGCAGGGTGGTCCGCGTAATACTCGTATATCAAAATTCAGTCAGTTTGAACAAAAAATCTAACTATTTGATTTGGTTAAAAAAAAATATTGCTACCGGCATATAGAAATTATATTTAATAATATGTCAGTTGTATCATACTCTTGCTGTACTCATCGTGACTCTCCAATAGTTAAGTTTATCGAGGGCACTATTCACCCATTTAGTTCTATTCAACATCATGAATAAAAATTTATTCTCAATATCACAACTTAACAAAAGTCTGTATCTACTTGTGTTAAGTATATCGCACAAATCATTACAATGAGTAAAATAATCTAAAATAAAAAAAAAAAACTACTAGCTCCATCACGACAATTTAAATTAGTTGAGTTAATAATTGATGGACTATAAACAAAGCGACCCAGGAACGAGAAGAAATTGATCGCAGGAAGCTGATCTTGCTTGTTCTTCTTGTAATCATGCCGGTCATCATTCATTTAAGAAGTCACAAGAGAACGCAAGAACCAGAAACCATATCATATCTTAACATAATAATTTTTTTCTTCGCTGAACTATCTGTTTGTATCTATTTAACAAATTAACGTTTGTTTCGTGACTACTAAGTGACTAATCACTTTATGCGGTCTGTGTGCATTCTAATTGATATCAACGTTAATAATGTTGATATATCGAATGATGTGTTTTTTGTATGTGTACAGTAGAACCCCGAAAATCCGGATTTTCGATAATTTGGATTCAGATTAAGGCCTAAATTTTCGTTGATTTTGAAAAATCTGAGAATCTGATGAAGGCTTGTTTTTATCGTTGTGCGCCCTAGATTCAAAGAAATAATTATTTCGGTTAAAAACAATTGAAATTTGATTAATTTCAGCCGTTTCGAAAATCCGAATATGTCGATGATCCGAATGAGACCTGGCCCAATCAATCCGATTTATCGGGGCTCTACTGTATATGAGCTGAAATGCCGACAGAATTTAAAAAAACTTGATAATTAGGGTTTCGGATAAACAATTGACCCGATACATTGGTTGCGTTCAAAAGCGGACTCCGACCAACCAAGCAAAAACAATTTGGTGGAAGGCATGGGATGAAGAGCGATCGGATTTTAAGTCCGCTACGATTTCGGCTTATTATGGGATCCGTTTTCATTGAGAGAAATTTTGTGTTTCCAAAATTTTCCGCTAAATGGCATGTCGTATAATAAGTGTCGCTCAAGTCGACAAGAAGATAACGAAAAGTCCCCCTATTAGAACGGAACCCGTAATATTCCCTGTGACAGTCAGATTTGGTTTGGAGCATTCCGCTATCAGCTCTCGGAAGAAGAATTTTGTTTTTCTGCATATCGACACCAGCGACTTTTCCCTTACCGTCCGCCATATAGCGGAAAATATCGGAAACACAAAAGTTCGCCTTATGAGAACGGATATCAGAACAAACCTCTGGTTTTAGTTGACTATGTGACAGAGGTTACGTTCGGAAGTTCCGAGCGAAAAGATCACGATGTGCTCGAATTTTCGCAATGCGGTTCGAGCTTTGTTGAAGCTTTTAAACGCAGCCATTGACAATACGGTAATTACGTTGCGAAAAAGTTAATTATGCATATTTGTAAATTTTCGACTAATAACCGCATCATTCAGATGAATCCGGGGATAGAGGAAACATATTAGGTTCGTTCTAAATACCGTCCTCACAAACCAAATATTTTTTTTTGTTATTTTTAAGTTCAATCTTGCAGGAAACAAATCTTCCAGTATGGAACAATCTAAAAAAAATTAAATCTTTTGAATATTTCAATTGGTAGCCTCGCTTTACAATTTTATATTTTTATGTACATATAATACACTGATATTACTACCAGGAATGACTCTACCAGAGCTCGTACTTGCATACCAACTGACGTGTATTATAAGCTGGTAGACCACCTGCTGATCTTAACCGATCGATAGGTTTTTTGTATCCAAATCGTTTGCATTCACAAGTTATGACAGTTGACCTATCAAGAGATGTTGATGATGATGTATCACTTTGAACTCTTGGGCTGATCGATTCAATGTTCTTATATTGAAATGACTACCAAACGAATGTCTACAACTACTTTATAATATAAATACGGCCAACTGTGTCATTGGCAAGAGACCATGGTCGTTTTTTTCAGCTTCTTGCAACGATACTATTTACGAATAAGTCGTGCCCATACAACAACGTGCTCGCACGTCTCCCGGGAGACATATGAACCGATCCTTGTCGTGTAACACGGCTGGACATCTTCAGCGAAGAAAACAAACAATTTTGACATATTCACTGTGTGCCTTAGTATTTACAATGAGTATAAAACGAGAAACAATCGTGAGGGTTGAGTTTTTAGGAGTGAACTCTGTCAGAGTCAGACTGACATGGTTTGTTGCGACATTGCTTTGTGGTGCATCGTATACAAAACTCTTGTTACGAGTAACTTCTGTAAGAGCACTGAACTCAAGCTCCATTGGATTGAGTTTTCGTATATGGAAATTCTGTTTACCCTATTCTCCTGCTCGCACCTATGTATGCAAGAAATTTCGAGGCATTGTTCCTTTTCGTGAAAGGATCATTGATCATGGTTTTCTTGTGGATTGATTTGCAATGACATACACTGAATAAGGCTGTTGACAGATAGGTTTAGGTTTGATCATCAATCATGTGGTTATGGATCGTTGGTTATGCCAGTGTTCACTGGAAATGCGGTTCGGAAGGATAACCGGACGGCAATTCAATATGTTACAAATTTTAATATACTTTTTTTCTTACGAAAAAAAAACGTTGTTTGTTTTGATATTTCATGGAATATATTTTGAAATGTAATGTTTATTCACTCAGGTGGATTATTTTTTTTTTCTTTGGATTTGGCGAGAGAGTCGAATTTTGAAATTGCGAAATTGGTTTCGTCGAAGAAAGGACATCGATCAGATTTAGGTTCTTATAAACTGCATGAGGCATTCTCGAAAAATCGATTGCTTTTGTTTTGTTTGTTATTTAAGCAGAGACTATTGAGAAATTTGGTATTTTAAAATAAAATTTTTAAAAGTTTGTTAACCTTCGGGCGGTTGCAATTCATCTGTCATTAATCAGTTTTTGTTGCGCCAATCAGCGGTATGAAAAAACAGGGAACGGAAACTCACAGTAGCTTAAGTTTTCGCGAGCAAATACCCATAGCAGTTTTAAGATTTTATCTACCATTTGTCTGAGAGGCAGGGGAGATGCAATATCCTGTCAGATGAATTGCGCCCGATTGTGTTATTTTTCAGCTCACAGTTTTAAAGCTGTCGCAATAATGTTGGGGGTTTTTCAATTATTTAGCGATTTAAATCGTAACATTTTGCTAAATGGAAAATGTGAAGGGTATTAAAGATTGAAAGCCAGTATTTGTTTTCAAAAAGACAATTGAATTAAATGTGTAAAATATACGGTACCTTCGTTTCATATATTTTTGGGCGTTGATTCTGTCAAATGAATTGCGCCCGATCGAATTAGGATTAGTATTGCACCCGCGGGAAAGTAAAACGTTTTGGAACCTATGCTGCTTTGTAGTGCATTTCCAGCTTTAGTTATGCCATGCATGTTGTAGCTTTTTTTGTCCGTACACTCCTCAACATATACGTAAGCATTTCGTTCCAAATTTCTATACGTAAGTCAAAATTTTAAATAACTCGAAATGTTCTTTATTTGCACACTACATCGTTATTTTAAATGCACAAAAAGTTTACAAATGTGTTAATTTCAGATTTAAATGAACATGTGCAAGGATCTGCATCAATTTCTTTTTGAATTTTGTAAAAAAGCTAAGATTCTCCCCATACAAAAACAATTTAACCTTCCGGCGGGCGCAATACTAATCCTAACACGATCGGGCGGCAAATAGGATGAAACTAAGTTCATGAATGTTTTACACTCTTATTTATTGTTGCATTGTCTTTTTGAAACAGTTCTATGAAATTTTAGAAACAAATACTGGCTCACAAAGTTTGATACCCTTCCCATTTTAAATTTTTTAAGAATATTCCGATTTCAATCGCTTCAATATTTAAAAAAAAAACCTCCAACAACTCCACCCCTGAGCCTAAAAGTTAAACAAAACGTTATTACGCAATCTGAAGAATATAAGAAGTGAAAATGTTCATGGAAAAGGCGAAAATAACACAATCGGGCGCAATTCATCTGAGAGATTATTTCATCCATCCCGCCCCTCAGACATATGGTAGATAGAAACTGAAAACTGCTTTGGGTAGTTGATCGATAAAAATTAAGCTACTGTGAGTTTCAGTTCACTCCCTTTTCATATCGCTGATTGGCGCAACAAAAACTGGTCAATTAATCTGTCATATGCATTGCGCCCGCCCGAAGGTTAATTGGACCATCCGAGGATTTTTCCAATGTCTTAGCTTTTATGTAAGTCTGTCTTACGCTTGTCGGGAAATGGAGTAACATCAACACCATCTAGATATACAAGCCAGATTATCAGCTGATAAAACTGTCGCTAAGAAACCCAAGTAACATGTATTACAACAATAGCAATAGAAACAACCACAGGCGCTAAGAACCAACGCCATCTAGATATACAAGCCAGATTATCAGCTGATAAAATTGGCTGTCATGTGGCTAAGGAACCGCATTTACAACAATAGCAATAGCAACAACCACAGGCGCTAAGGTACTAAATTTTCGAAATCGAATTTCGACAGTCCGGCCTATCTATCAAGATGGCGGTATAAGAACCCAAATTTTCGAAATCGAATTTCGACAGTCCGGCCTGTCTATCAAGATGGCAGTGGTAACATTTAAAATACGGGTCATCTGGCAGCCCTCAAACTATGTGGTGTAGACTTCGCAAAATGTTGTCCAGCGGGAATAAAATTATATACTCCAATCAATAGAGACGAAATAATCGGGGTTAGCGTGCAAAAATTGGGGATATGTCATAAAGATATGTGCGGTAAGTTAAAATCTAAGTTTGAGCCACTTTCCCCTCTGTGCTCACGCCGCACAGTGAGGCGGTAGAGGCAAAAATTCAAAAAATTGATACTATTTGAGAGCTTCTGTGAATTACATTTTGAAGTTTCTTTCTACAAAAATTTCGAACCGTTATCTGTCACAGTAAGAAATCAGCGGTTCTCAAAGTGTAGACAATTGATTTTGCAGTTTAAGCACATTTTTCCATAATCAAGTTTTAATGAAAACGCTGACGATAACATAAATTCTCATACAATTTTGCTTAATGATTTTATTTTAAATTTTTAGGTTATAATAAATATGTTAGCATAAAAAAAAGTAAAAAAAAAAATGTGAAAAACAATAAAATTTATTATTAATTATTGAAGGTCAAATTGACCCAAACTGGATTTTTTACATTGAGTTTTAACAACTACCTCCACGTGTCTGTTTATGCTACATCATTCCCGAAAGTCTCAAGATTACTAATATGTAAGAATCATAACCCGTTCTATGGGGTTATGATTCTTACATAGGCTACTTTTATAGCCGATTTTGTTATGTCATGTTGGCTGTTTTAGGCACGATTTTTTAATTCTACTGTAAAATATGTTGGGTCCCTTTGAACCGGAGATAGCCGTAGTTTTTATCCTATTGAACTAGTTTTTAGTATAGAGTATGAAGGCACACTGTCTTGGCGTTCGGCCAAAAATTTACCCCCTCCCTTCCCCCCGGGGAGGAGCTATGGACGTGTCGGTTTGAAAAGTTCTAATATGCGAATCAGGTGTGTCCTTGGTCGGAGCAACTCAATTTTCGGCAAAAATCATCCTCGTTTTATTAAGAATATTTCCCTAAATTATCCTGGCTCAACTAGCATTTTTTTCAGAGTTAAAGCAACAAATGTAAATGTCAAAAAATGATAATATCCCATTTCATTTTTTGGTCTAGGGTATAATTTATCAAAACATGTAAGTCAATTGTATTATAGGTCGTTGCAAAGGTAATTTTGTGTAGTTTTATGTGTCTTCGAACTATTTCGCTGTAACTTTTACAGTTTTTGAAATAATTAAGAAAAACTGTGGTCTGGCTGGTCGAGCGGTTAGTGCGCGCGCCTTCGGTGCACAGGCTCATGAGCTCGAATCTCATCGTGTTCCATTGTGTTTTTCGAACTCACGAGCTTGTGACAGACTATGATCTCACTCAGATGTTAAACCCATTTATGGGGATAAATAACACTGCTGAGCGTGATGCTGATCTCATTACCTCATAAAAAAAAAAAAAGCAGATAAGATCTTGGAAATAGGATGTCACTAACACATCCTGCGGCCTTAGTGCAATGTTGGATTGTCGCGCCTGTTATTTTTAAGAAAAACTGAAAAATGATCCCCCCTCCCCCCTTAAAATCAAAATAACTTCAAAACGGCTGATCCTATCTGCGTGAAACATATTCGATTCGATTTAGAATGGCCAAATACATTAAAACTGACATGTTTTTATAATTGTTTCCAAAATTCGAGTTTTTCGCCCCACTGTGCGCCGCCATCTTGAAAAACATCTAAAATCGGCCCTTTTATCAGTTTTTGAACATTTGAACACAAATTTTCTACAATTTTGTAGAGGACAAAATTTCCTACAAACTTAATCAAAGATGTTGTAATCTACAACCAAAATTAACAGAGTTATAGCGCCAAGAAAATGGAGAAAATATCAAAAATCATGCCAATTTAAAATTCACAAAAACGCATTGTATACCAATAACGCATAGCCTCCTCTGCATTTTAGTACAGAGTTCTCCAAGTATGTTTTGAAATTTGTTGGTAATGCTTTTTGGAATTTTTAGCATATTCTTTGCGCTATAACTCTGCCAATTTTAATTCTAGAGTAAAACTTGCTAATCGAAATTTATAGGAAATTTTGTGCTCTACAAGATTGTCTCGGGACATTTCGTGCTCAAATGGAATGGGAAGGAGTTATAGACCGCAAACTGATAAAAGAGCCGATTTTAGATGGTTTTTTTTCAAGATAGCGGCGGGAGCACAGGGGGGAAAGTTACGCAAACTTGGATATTAACTTACCCCACCTAACATATCAAAAATTTGAGACATCCCCAATTTTTGCAAGGTAAAATCTCCCCGTTGATTGGAATAATACGTATGTAAAGGTTCAAGGTTGTAGTCTGGCTGGTCGAGCGGTTAGTGCGCGCACCTTCGGTGCACAGGCTCATGAGTTCGAATCTCACCGTGTTCCATTGTGTTTTTCGAACTCACGAGCTTGTGACAGACTATGATCTCACTCAGATGTTGAACGAGTACCCATTTGTGGGGATAAATAACACTGCTGAGCGTGATGCTGATCTCATTACCTCATCAAAAAGCAGATAAGATCTTGGAAATAGGATGTCACTAACACATCCTGCGGCCTTAGTCCAATGTTGGATTGTCGCGCCTGTTATTTTTTTTTTTTTAAAGGTTCAAAAGATCTGCAAAATATTCAGCGGCAGCCCAAAACGCTGGGAAATTTTGGGAGATAATATACGGAGTTCCCTGCACAAACTTCCAGACACAGGATGGTCTGCTAGAATATACATATGAACGAATTAAAGAAAGCACTAGAAATCCTAGCTAAAGTCACATTGACCGCTGAAATTCAAAGTATGACTTCAACGGCGTTTAAAAATATATGGGGAAATTTGAATGTGATGGCTTCAATTTGGTCGAAGATATTAAATATGCCTAATGAGCGAAGCATCCTTCTTCAGGCCAAAGCTGGTACAATTGACGTTGAAGATATAAAGAAAGCTTACTGTCTGATTTACAACTGATCAGAGGTCAATGGGAACTCATTATATACAAATGCAAAACTGTGGCCGCTGGGTTGGACATTATACCAAATCCTGCCATCCATCGAAAAAAAAAATTATTACGAAGAAAATATGATCGAGAACTTTTTTTTAGAAGGAACACATTTTTGATTAGCATATTGATTTGGTTTTTGAAAGGATTACCAAATGCGTTGCGAAATTTGGATGCGGCATACTATTTATATGGCGATTTAAAACGATGGAGGAATCTGAGATTTAAAATGCTGCTGCTATCTCAAATCCGGTGTTCCACAAGAATTGGAAGATAATCTATCAATATTCATTAGGAATAATTTTGCACTGAAGTTAAAACGTTACCTTTTTTTGTAACGCATTATTAATTGCAAGGAGTTGCCAAAAAACTTGAAGTTATTATACGCGGAAATAACTTACATAATTGATTTAGGTAGGGGCCCTAACGAAATTCCAGTCCCGAGCCCGAGATTATTCGTAAATTCGTTAAATACTCGTACGGATACGAGCTATAATATACTGCACAGGGCCTTAAACGAAACATCTTCTTAGCAAAATCAATATTAGAACTATAGTTTACATATCCCAGAAAAAATTTTCACTTCAAAACTAACAAGCAAACTGAATAAAATATAAAAAAAGGTTAATAAATTTCATATTCTCATGCATGGTATTTTATGATGACAAATTGCGAGACACATTTAGAGAATCATATACTTATAAAAAAAAAACATCCCTCGCACTACTAATTACTACTATTTGCATCTAAAATGATAAGTTGCATAGTATAATGAAATATGCAACGTACAGATCGCATCAGTATATATTGACATCGAATTGCTTTGAAGAATATCAGTAAGCGAAAAGCTGCAGACAAGCTCAATAGTTTGAAATTATAACTACAAAAAGTTCCTGTACTATAAAATGAATAGTTTTGTGACTGTGATTGTTATTGTTGCCGTGTTTGCCAGTGCACAGGCGGTAAGTAATACAAACATTGCAAAAAAAAAATCGATACTTGAAAACTCTCATTTGCAACTATTGCATAATTTCTAACACAGGGAGATATGAATGATCCGCAAATGAAAGCAATGGTTGAGAAGTGCGCAGCAGCCGAGAAACCAACTCCTGGTAATTAATAATTTTTACTGCTATAAAAAATTGCAATTTTTATGACAGAGTTTCGAACTTTTCTTAGCTGATTTGGAAGCCCTACAGGCTCATTCAATGGATTTAACAAAAGAAGCCAAATGCATGATTAAATGCATGATGCAAGCATGTGGTGTGGTAAGTATAATTTTGTAGATTTAGGCAATTCGCATACGGGAAAATAAAAATCACCGCGAATCAAAAGCTATATATTCTAATAATCATCTTCTCAGTACCGTATATCCCCATGTGGGGCCATGGTGCGTTAACTTGGCCGTTTATAGGCAGTTTCCAGTCAACGTTACATTGCATATAAATTCGGAGTTTATTTAATGTTGCAAGCACTATATATTTTCTTTCCGCACAAGTACGAAAATTTTGGACCACGCCGAGATTCGATCTCCGGATCTCTAGATTACTAGCATTGTAGAGTGCGACTCAACCAACTGAGCCACAGAGCGTATTCTAATAATCACTTGTGAAAAAAAAAAACATTAGCCCAATAACAAACAATATTGACATCAAGAAATACAAATATTATTGATAAATTGTTAAATTACTCTTATTAGCTCTCGGCTGATGGCATACTTCAAAAGGATGTATTTATGAAGCACGCTGAAGAAGAATCCAAGGGAGATGCTGCAATGATGCAACACGCTACAGAAATTTTCGATATGTGCTCATCGAAATCGGGAGGTGACATGTAAGTTGACATTTTCGGGAAATTAGGGATTATTTAAAACTGCTATTGTGACTGGATAAATGTTGATATTTTATTTATTTTAGTTGCGAAACTGCTTACCAACTCGGTGGTTGTATTATGAACGAAATGAAAGCACGAAATATGCCAATGACTATGTAAGCTGTATAATCGGCCGTTTTCTGTTCCTATATATGACGTTTTGGCATGCGACTTTGTACCAGTCTTATTTGAATGTTTCGTCTGTTGATGTTATTTTTGTAAATTTAAGGAACCTATGAGATTTAAATATTAATAAAGCAATTGCGTATTAAAATGCAAAAAAAAAATTATTCAAAAATAAGTTCTGGCGAATGTTCGTTTTAAATATCTAAAGATCCGCTTCAGTGCTGTTACATACGTTCTCGAAGGATTTTCTATTAACCTGCTTACGTAACCAACAGCAAAACTAGGGTCTGGTCTCGTGCCGATTGCCAAATACATATAGCAAACTGCCAACAGCTTGTCGATACGGAAAACTGCATTCGCCTATCTCCTCGTCGACTTGTAAAATTTGTTGATCATTCTGACGAATGTTGCAGTCCTAAAAATTGTGGCCGTCAAAAGATTTGATATTGAAGTACTGACCAAGGTAATCAATCGTAGAATTAATGAAGCTTGCGTTGAATGAAATTATTAGAGCGGCATAGACAAATAGCACATTTCTTTCGGATGAAAACACATACTACATCGGCGTCACTTTCTATAAATTCGAATTCTTGAATGGATTTTTAAATTTAATATTCCAGCGAGGTGATTGTTTGAGACCGTAGACACTTTTCACCAACTTGCAAACTCGAGAAGTACCATCACTGAAACCCATTAGCTGGTTAACGTACACTGTCTCATCTAAGTCTTCATACGGAAAAGCGATTTGAACATCGAAATGTTTAATGAAAATCTTGTATTAGGCTGCGATTGCTATCAAGGTCCGTATTAATGCAAACTTCACGGCGTGGCTGAATGTTTCCGTATAATCGACTGCATAACTTTGACTGAATCTGTGGTTCTGAACACAGTGGTTCAGAATGTTGGACTGAGGTATCTGGCCCAATTGCTTATCGCACACTTCTTATTTTAATTGAAGTTAACTGTACAAAAATATTGTAAAAAATCTCTCAGTTGGTTCAAGTCCGTCGTTGAATAAAGAAATATACAAGTCGACGCTATCTACTTTAACTGGTCATGAGTGAGACCTTGCAAAGTTAGAACAGGAACAAGCTCTATCCCAAATAAATTGCCATGTGAATTACAAGCTTGACACATATCCAAATCATTATGTATGACGATAATCCGTCATAATGATGAAAGTTCGAAATTGAGGTGAAACATATGTTTTTGTCATTTTAATTTATATTCTTGCTATTGTTTATGACAGTTGTCAAGGTTATTTTATTTGACTACTTATTATACCTACATTTACATCTAACACTCCAAATTACATAAAAATATTTATAAAAGTTTGTCCCTATGAACATACATAAGTACGTGTGCTAAAAACATGGTCAGCTTGAATACGATTTATCGGAGTTACATACAAAAGTTTTGATATCCTTCTGCTTAAAAAATGGCGGATTTTCGAAAAAATTAGGTATTTTAGTCTATCAGCTATGTCTTATAAAAACATAAAACGGAACTTTTCAATTTAAATCTTATGCTAAAAATCAAATACCTTTAACGACATTTATAAGAAATAAATTCAAATTGCATTGTTGTCAAAAAAAAAAATTTACTGCTATAGAGGATTTATTGGTTTATACGTGAGACCATTTCAACGAAGTTCAAGAAATGATCTGTTTTCAATAAGTAAGACCCCGATAATTCGGAATGTCGACAATGCGTAGAGATTTTTGGGCTCCGAAACTCTTCTGAATTTTTTAAATGAATTATATACTCAGATGTTAAACGAGTACCCATTTATGGGGATAAATAACACTGCTGAGCGTGATGCTGATCTCATTACCTCAACAAAAAGCAGATAAGATCTTGGAAATGGGATGTCACTAACACATCCTGCGGCCTTAGTCCAATGTTGGATTGTCGCGCCTGTTATTTTTTTATTTAATATGTTTTCTGCCATTTCGAATGTAGAGTACGTTTGAGTATGAAGTCTATCAAAAATACGATAACTGAGACTGTTAAAGTCAAAAATTAATTTACGTTTCACAGTTTTTAGCGTTTTTTAGAATTTTTTCAAAAAACCCTTATGAAATCGATTTTGTCCGTCCGTCTGTCCGTCCGTCCGTCCGTCCGTCCGTCCGTCCGTCCGTCCGTCCGTCCGTCCGTCTGTTCACTAAATAACTCGCGAACGGCTCAACCGATTTTCATGAAATTCGGTATGAATGTGTAGAATGGCTACAGTCTTTGGCACAAATACCTTAGAAGTTGGTAGGAAGAAGATAACAGGGTGTCCCGAACGTTTAAAAAAAGTCGACTTTTTTAGTTTTTATCGGAGATTAACGTATGGGTATTTAAATCAAAGATCTAGACGAGTACATTTCATATTATTTAAAATTTTCCAGTTTCGAGTAACGGTAAAAAAGTTATTGGCGTTTAAAGTTAAACTTTCTTTTCGAGCTCCGTTTTCCTAAACCGTTATAGGGATCGATATGAAACTTTGCACAAAGATTGGTCAGTATGGCTTTATATACCTACGCAGGGCCGGCTTTAGGTGTAACGGCGCCCGGGGCGAACTTGAAAGAAGCGCCCCTTATAGTTTCTAAAACACGAAAAAAATGCAATAAAACTTGAACTTTAACGTTCTTTGGGAATATTTTTCACCATTGCCCCGCCGCCATTGAAACTATCTGTTTTTAATTTCACTTTAATTCTTCCTTGTTTCCCAAAAGTATGCCTATATCAATTAACATTTGTTCATAATTCGTCCTAGAAAATTATTATTTCGTTTATATTATAAAAAAGCAAGTTTTGTGTAAGCACTCTTCCATTCATCTTTTTCGATGTTAAAATTTTTCAAATTAGTAATCATTTCAAGAGTACACTGCTATATTCATTTGCGAAATTCACGAAGAAGACCAAAATTAAGGAAAGATGGACAGTTCCAATGACTGCGTTCCTGGTTCACATACTCTGGTCCTTGCGAAAACGCACTTGGTAATGGTTCTAAATACGGTTGAATTTTATGGTACCGAATTCAGTCAGTATCGATTTTACGTATAGTAGTCCATATTTTTCAAAATATTAATTCATTTCAT
Organism: Microchrysa polita; assembly: GCA_949715475.1. Taxonomy (NCBI): domain Eukaryota; kingdom Metazoa; phylum Arthropoda; class Insecta; order Diptera; family Stratiomyidae; genus Microchrysa; species Microchrysa polita. Next base: position 13,245,046 of record OX454415.1, on the reverse strand, counting down.
TTTGTAATTTCGACCGTGGTTAGAAATGGTTTGTTCGGGAAACCTGGCTATTTTGCATTACTACAGCTTACACTATGTAGGTACCACCGGTTTATTTTTGAATCACCAACATAAACGTTCATTAAGTTAATAATTTTACGTTTTAAAACTTTTATATTTTTTAAGTAGTTTTTGTAACCATCGGATTCATTTTTTTGATTTGACGTGTGGAACGTATTGCCAGTGCAAGCTGTCATGACAATCATGTGTTCTCAGTTGCCGATTTTTTTTTACATAAACCTGTGGTCGTTCTTCATGCTGTGGTTGTGGCGGTCATTCTCCATCAAAAGTAGCAATGGATGTCCATCTTCCATCATCAAAAATGGTATCATTTTCGCTATTTTGTGTTGCGTCTTGTCAATTTCAGATTGCCCGATAAATTGCCTAATGTATGTGCTGTACGGGTGACAGATCGATTGTGGACCCAATCGATCGGCCAAGAAATCGTCAGGTTTGTAGCGCCCTTAAAGACAAAAGCATAAACATAATCCAGAATTGCCTTCCCTCATATAAAATATTGATGATTATGGTTCAAAAACGAATGTGCTTATTCGAATTGTGTACCTCTTTTTTTCTTAATTTAAGGTTACATGTCAGTCAGTCAGTGGCGTAGATAGGTTTTCGGAGAGGGAGGGGATCATTTTGCAAGATTGCTTATACTTTGACGGTTTTGAATTTCAGAATAATTTCTGTATTTATTCACTTCAAATTAATAGTGATTTTAATTTTTTTTTATTGAGAGCCATTTTTCCATACAAAAAAAACTGCGGTGATGAGTCCACAATATTCCAATTTTCGTACAAATTTTTGCTATTGTGATTGATCAGATCAGTGGTTCTCAAACTTTTTGGAGTCACGGAACACCTAGCATCGCTTCTTTTCTTCACGGAACACCCAAAAACAGGGATTAAAATAAATTATAGTTATATGCCCAGAAAAGTCAATTTTTAAGGACGAGAGCTGGTTGGGAATGTCTTGTATATGTGGATAAACTACAGCTTCTCTGTTTTTAAATCTAAATTTTCCGATAACACGGAACTTCGTGAGTAGAAATTTCTAAAAATTACAAACTTGTAGGGCACCGCAGCATCTATATAGTTATTGTTAAAAATTTCGAGGCCCTAGGTATCAACCCATTGTTTGCATAGGATACCAAAAATGAATACTGTCGAACATCCATAGGGGTCATGGGGTCTTAACACAAATTTAATCCTCTCATCCAACCTCGTCTCAAAAAATACTGGGGACATTTTTTATTATCTGGTACAATCAACTTTTTTTCAAATTTATATAGTAGAAAGTTGTAAAATTCAAGTCGCTGATGCTGTTCAAATTAATTGTTAAGTTGATTTTCTTTGCCCTGCCATATAGGTTAAAACATTTCGTCAAATTTTAACTTAAAAAAAATGGGTTGATCAACTCAAACAGTAAAGGATGCGCAAATTGGAAGCAGCTCTGCAGCGTTTTCTTTTCATCGCATTAGCTTTCATCAAGAAATCTTTATAATCTTATGTACTGCATATCTCCATATTGGAAATTCTGTTTCTGTAGAAGACCACTCCGTGTTCCACGAAATTTTAAAATTTTTGAACCGAAAATTAAGATTTTCCAGGAACGAATTTTCAATGAGTGCTTGCATTTAATTTTTCTAGCAGCACTTCTAGATTACATCAGTAGGGCTTGCCTGTGCGAAACTATAGATCAATTGTGAAAAGCAGATGAACCTAAAGCCCTGTGCTGTGGTGTTTCTATTCTATCGGCATGCTTTTATATACAATAGAAATTTAAGGAAGTGCTAAATTTTCTATTGCAGTTCTGAAAATGGATTCACGTATTTTTATGATACACTACACACTTTGAATAATTTCCGCGGAAAGTTTTCTTTTGTTTTGCTTTATGTACCTAAAGTAATAGTGAAAAATGTGTGGCCAAAAGGGGGGGGGGGATTGATCCCCTTGATCCCCCCTTATCTACGCCACTGCAGTCAGTCAATTCCTGAAGTGGGAATCTGATATTATGAGTTCCCAACTAAATCGTTACCTGATTTATATAAAGATACAGGTGACATTTTGTGTCGTGCGGCCTTGAGTGAACCTTGTGACATTGCACATAGAATTCTTGTCGCACGTCTGCGTTTGTATTAAAATATCCCGTTAACTTGTGATTAGAATGCGTTTTAAATTTATGGTATTTACATTCTCTGTAAGTCTTTTTTCCAGTAAAATTTTACTAGGCTGATTCTCGTGCATAAAATCAGTATCATTCTAGCGATTCTGAAATAAAAAGAAGTGGTATCCACTATTTTTAAATAGATTGAATGTAAAATTGATCGAGTCTCAAATAAGACCTAGATATCCAGTTCAATTTTACTAGATGTGCAGCAAATAAAAGATAGATCTCTAGAAAAACAATATATTTTATTGATATACTGTCGAATCTCGATAATTTGAAATTCAAGGGACAACTATTTTTATTCAATTTATCGAGAGTTTTAATTATCGAAAGTTTTTTAGAAATATGTTGAGAACGTAAACAAATATGAATATGAATGTTGAGAACGGTATAGCGAAGTAAGATCTTAATATACCAGAGTAAAGAATAATTGTTATTCAAGTTTTTACGTGATTTTTTTTTTAATAATTTTACTTATATTAATACATTTTTGACTTAATTTCTCCCCGATCGACAAGCACCTTTTGACACGCGGAACCACATTCGCTTAACACTCTTCATGATGTGGCTTACGGGAAACTAAATTCAAATCATTCAATAAATCTGATTTCCGAGAAGAAACAGTACTTTAAGTGTAGATCATGCTCCGGTAAAATTTTTAATGTTCTTCCTCTGAATTCAGACTTGTAAAATTTCTAAATTTCAATTTATAGAGCGGCAAACAATATTTACTTCAATTTATAGAACGTTGAATTCATCTTGAATTCAATTTACCGAGCACTGGCGTCAACTTGTTTCAAATTATAAAGCAATGAAAGATCATTACCGCTTTTTAACTTATCGAGAGTATATAAATATATTTTTTTTTCAATTTAACGAGAATTCTAGATGAGAACTTCAAATTATCGAGCAATTCAATTTATCGAATTTGTAATTATCGCGAGTCGACTGTACTATTAATTCTTGGTAGAAAACAGTTTTTAATAGTTTTTGCAACTAGAAAATCTAGGAGCTCACATCTAGTTGCGGTTTACTGTATTCTATGTCTGCATTGAGTGTACCTACATTAAGGCCCCTTCCGATACTATAACTACCAATTCCATTTAATTGCTTTCTTACTTTCCAGAAATCTGTCGTATTTGTGCAATTGCTTAGTAATTGAGCATGTTGCTGGAGTAAGTTCCTCTTTTTTTCTTTCAATAGTGCCTTATATTGTTTGTATGTTTTGCAGTACATGCTTCTCGTGAATTCGTTATGATGTTTCCTGAATAATCTCAAGCATGCAAATGATAGACTCCTTCTTTTCTCACACGCATTATCAAACCGAGGTTGCTTAGCATTCTTCCTTGTTGTAAGTGCTCTGGGAGTGCTGGCTTTGATCACCTCTGTAATGTATCTAATGCTTCGGTTCGTAGCCTCCGTTGATATTCGATTAAGATTGGATTTCTCTCTATGAGAACGGATTCCGTAATAAGCATAAATATTTTCCTTTTTTATACAAAACTCTGAAAAACTCAAAATTAAAATAAAAACTTTCAAATTTTAGCTGCATAGCTAGCGTTTCTGTGCAAACAGAACAGAATTGCTATGCCTTTGAAGGCAGCGAGGAAAAATTATTCGTAAATTCGCTAAATACTCGTACGGCTAAGGGCTACAATACACTGCACAGGGCCTAGTTTTCTCCACTGTATTTGTACCATTCTCGCCTTAAATGGAACATCTTCTTAGCAAAGAAAATATTATAACTATTGAAAGTTTTAACTTCAAAACCAACAAGTAAACTGAATAAAATATCAAATCAGGTTAATAAATTTCATCTTCTCATGCATGGTATTTGATGATGACAAATTGCCAGAAAAATTTAAAGAATCATTGTTTATAGAAAAACATCCGTCGCACTACTAATCACTACTATTTGCATCTAAAATGATAAGTTGCAACGTACAGATCGTATCCGTATATAATGACATCGACTTGCTCTGAAGAATATCAGTAAGCGACAAGCTGCAGACAAGCTCAATAGTTTGAAATTATAACTACAAAAAGTTCCTGTACTATAAAATGAATAGTTTTGTGACTGTGATCGTTATTGTTGCCGTGTTTGTCGGTGCACAGGCGGTAAGTAACACAAACACTAAAAAAAAAAATCGATATTGGAAAACTCTCATTTGCATCTATTGAATAATTTCTAACACAGGGAGATATGAATGATCCGCAAGTGAAAGCCATTGTTGAGAAGTGCGCAGCAGCCGAGAAGCCAACTCCTGGTAATTAATAATTTTTACTACTATTAAAAATTGCAATTTTTATGACACACTTCCGAATTTTTCTTAGCTGATTTGGAAGCCCTACAGGCTCATTCAATGGATTTAACAAAAGAAGCCAAATGCATGATTAGCTGCATGCTGCAAGCCTTTGGTTTGGTAAGTATGAATTTGTAGATTTAGGCAAATCTCACACGGGAAAATGAAAATCGTCGCTGATGGTCGTGTTAAATCGAGTCGTTGCCGAGCCTTTGGTTCTGTATTTATTACTATTCTCTTGTCGAAAAAAAACATTAACCCAATAACAAACAATATTGACATTAATAAATACACCATTAAAAATTTACCAATTTGGTAAATTCACTCTTATTAGCTCTCGTCCGATGGCAAACTTCAAAAGGATGTCTTTATGAAGCACGCTCAAGAAGAATCCAAGGGGGATGCTGCAATAATACAACACGCAACAGAAATTTTCGATATCTGCTCATCGAAATCGGCTGGTGACATGTAAGTTGACGTTTTCGAGAAAATTAGGATTCCCTAAAATTGCTATTTTAACTGGATAAATGTTTATATTTTATTTATTTTAGTTGCGAAACTGCCTTCCAAGTCGGTGGTTGTGTTATGAACGAAATGAAAGAACGAAATATTCCAATGATTATGTAAGGTGTATGATCGACCGTTTTCTGTTCATATAAATGACGTTTTGGCATGCGACTTTGTACCAGTATTAATGTTTCGTCTGTTGTTGATGTTATTTTTGTAAATTTAGGGAACCTACGAGATTTAAATATTAATAAAGCAATCTATATATATAAAAGAAAGTCGTGTTAGTTACACCATTTATAACTCGAGAACGGCTGAACCGATTTTCATGATTTTTGGTTCGTTGGATTTGGCTCGCGCCGGAATAACATAATAACTATTGAAACATTAAAAAAAAAAACACAATGAGCCAAAATTCACAATAGGTTTCTTTTTTGGCTTTTTCTGCCTGTATTTCTTGATTGTATCAGCGGATTCCAGTAAATTTTCTCCACAGGATTGGTGTTTAGCCCAATTGAAGGAACAACTGTCGACTCATATAAGAAATTCACAATGAACGGAAGTTTGAAACAAACATACCTTTTCCTATATTTCTTGAGCTAATTTCGGATTTTTAGTAAGTTTGCTACAGCAACATGGTCTACGCGAGGTTCCAGTCCAAATACAGCATATTCAGAAAATTCACAATGGGCAACAATTCACAATTATTATTTTTTCATAGTTTTATCTTTATTTTTCGATCGTTTAGCGAACAGAATTCCAACCGAATAGCGGAGTAATTAGTGAAACACGAAAAATATTCACAATGGCCAAATTATACAGTACAGTTCATAAATGAATTACTGGATTTTAGTAAATTGATTCCACACCCATACTATACTATCGAAACGTGCGAAAGATTCACAATTATAAAAACAAATACTTTTGTCTATATATCCTGAAGATACTTTAACATTAAAGCAAATTCACAATAAACAGAATTGTAAAAACTGCCCGTTTTCACATAATTTAGCCTTTATTCTCTGAACAGATAAGCGGATTTCGGTAAATTTGTAATTTCGAATCTGTCTCTACTCCAGACAACAGAATAAAAAAATTCACAATGGAAAAAATGTTCAAGACATCTGATTTTAAAGTTACACTAGCATTTTGGAGCCTACACCAAATAGTTGAAGAGCTACATAAATTTGCAACAAAAACGTTAAATGAGCCAATTTTGAAGATATCTTTTTTGAACATATGCACCTTTGGCTATCTGTATCTCCTCCTCTGGATAGGATCCAAAGCACCAGCTGTTGAAATATGCATAAAATTCACATTGCTATCTGTACCATTTTTTTTAAAGTTTTCCCCATGCTATCATCGCAATCAATGCGGCACACAATGTGGATTTTGGAGCCGGTTTCGACCAACAGTGCATGGCGCACCGCATCTTCTCATCGGATGCCTCTTCTGATGCGCCGCGTCATGCACTGTTGCGAGAGGCATTACCGGACTCATCCAGGCAGTATGTCAAATCCTCTTATAGGACCGCATCAGAAGAGACATCTGATGAGAAGATGCGGAGCGCCATGCACTGTTGGTCGAAACCGGCTCCAAAATGCACATTGTGTGCCGCATTGATTGCGATGATAGCATAAAAGTGTGTTGTTCCCACTGTGGACAAATAGGACGGTGGATCTCACAAACAAGTTGTTTGAGCTTGATGCATCCACCGTCACAAAACAATGTTTTTCCCCATGGTTTTTCTACCTCCGGAAACCTGAAAACCATTGAAACATGTTGAATCTCCTAAACCTAAACGGACGAGAAAAATGCTTAAACCAGTTCTTTATCCACCTTGAACGGATTAGGAGATTTCAGTAAATTTTATTCACCGTATTTGGAGATTTAGATGCTTCGAAAAATTGGAAAGACTGGTACTGGGAAAAGGGTATGTTGCCATACTAACTAACACCTATCCATTGAAATGTGGTAGAAATTACGATTACTATCCAAAATTGTGAAAATAATTCCTTCTCATACCTTAGTCCGTATGAGATAACAACAACGCATTGGTCTCGGCGATGACACGATCCAAGATAGAGCTGCCTGTAGAAATATGCTAAGAAATTATCGCCAAAACGGGCGATGTGCCTACACCGCAGGTCGAGCAACGCGGAACCATGGAGCGGTATAAAGAACGAGGAAAGGAAGAAGAAGTCCGTATGAGATAGATATGTGGATTTCAGTAAGAAAAGTCTCATCGGATATATCTATACCCGGAACAGCCTCCTCATCCTAAATTGTTGAAAAGTAAAGGGCAGACTATTTTCTTTCATATACTCCACTTCGCTTTTTTCTGTGCTTAATGACCTTGATCCTCATTGGCATAATTCATTTGCGCCTACTTTTGTCAATACCTCTTGAACGAATTTAATTTCGGTAAATTGGACCCCTTAATGGTTTTCGCTTAGAATAACTGAAAACCTACCTGTTCTTTGTTTTCATACCAGTAAACTCCCCAACCAGAAATTTGAAAACATCTGCAGCATTTCGGCGAAATCTCTTGAGCCCAATAGCGAATTGTTAATCGATTTTCGTCACATTATTGGCATATTACGGTAATAGCTAAATAACCATTCAAACATGTAGAAAATTTACTAGAAGTGCAGTTTAGTGAATAGCGAATTAGAGGATTCCAGTGAATTGGCTTCATCTTATTGCTCTGAATGCAGAATATGCAGAAAGACCGAAATGTTGGGGGCAATTCCTTCTCACATTATTTTACATATTTCACTTGAATTGATAAGCGAAAATCGGTAAATCCCGATCTACACCCCTCCTACCTAATTGAACAACCACGTCGAATACATGTCAAAAAGTCTGCAAAATTTGCCATGAACGGATTTTCCGATTTCAGTGATTCCAATTCCAGCAGGATAGCTTATTAAATATCTGGAAAATTTGGAATTCACAGTACAGTTACCTATATATTAATGCATTTCATTCGCTCCTTCTTCGTCGGATGAGATTTCAGGATGATGAATGAATGACCATTTTGTTCTGTTTTCCCTTAACGCAACGACAAATTGCTTCTTGGGGCACAATAGTAGAACAAATCTTCACAAACCTGAAAAATTGGCCAGGAGCCTGAAGTATCCTCTCTGCTTCAATAGTCTGGTCAATTTTTCAGGTTTGTGAAGAATAGAATAATCTATTTCAGTAAATTTTCACATGCAACTGAAAAGCTCCCACCTGTAATAACAGATTCTCTTTTACAAAATACATTTATTGCCACTATGGTTTATTTTCACGATAAAAGAATTGTTACTACCGAATCAGCAAAAATAGACAGGAGAAAAATACTAAAAGAGTCTTTTTTATGCTTTTTAACATACAAACAAATTTCAGGACCTCAGTAGTGTTGCACCACCCTGGCGGGTGACACCATCCAAAGGTGGGGCGATACGAAATTCGTCTGGCCGCATGATCGAAATACACCCTGAATAGCAAAACAAACATTCACAATGAGTGTAGTTTCGTGAATTTGCCCCACCAGATTGATCTCCAACTTCAGCTCAACGAACTATCGAATTTAACATGTAGAAAATTCATAGTGAACAAAATTATGAAGAAAAATCTTTCTTACGTTCTTTTGCCTATTTCAACTGAACGGATTAGCCGATTTAGAAAAATTCCACCCTATATCTTTCCCAGCTAATTTATAAGCAGAACTTCTGCCAACAAATTTACAAATTTGCCAATAAAAAATTATTTTTCTAGCTTTATTCTATACGTATCTCTTGAATAAATTTTCCGATTTCTGTGATTCCTTTTCTTGAATTGATAGCCAAAGCCAACCCAAATAGCGGCATAGCTTAAGCAACATCTGGACCATATTTCACGGTCCATCGCTAATATTCCTGGAACGGATTTCAGAAACCCCTCTCAATGGCTTGCAACCCCAATAACCCAATAGAACTTGATATCTGGGAAATTGTTTCCCTGAACGAATTAGCGGATCTCAGTAATTCCGTCCCCTTCAGCGCGAGAGCCTCCTATTCCTACTAAAATATCTGCAAAATTGCCCAAGAAAACAAAAGTGTCAATGTAAAAATGATTTTCCTCCTCCTTTTCGCGGATTAGCGGATTCCAGTATTCCCTAAACAAACATCTGAATAAGTTCCATCCTTAGTAGGAGACACTTCTGGAAAATCGACCAAGAAAAATTAGCAATGCCTTGCTGCCGCTCATTTTCTGACGCTTTTGTCTGTATCTCCTCAACACATTCGCGGAGTGCAGTAATTTTTCCGCACCCACAAATTGATCACATTTAAAATGTGGAGCGGTACGAAGTTCGCCGGGCATTTCATTTTCTCCTTCTTTATCGGATTAGATTTTAGGATCATAAAGAATGATAATTTTGTTCTGTTTTCCCTTACCAGAACGGCAGATTTCTCCTTCTCGGCGCGCAATGGTAGAACAAATCTTCACAAACCTGAAAAAATAGCCAGGAGCGTACTATTGAAGGAATCGCTTGAAGGTATAGAATAGCCTATTTCAGTAAACTTCCACATACAACAGAAAAACTCCAACCTGCAGTAACTGAATTGCTTCTGCCATATCTATTGCCACTAAATTACTTATTTCCACGATAAAAGAATTGCTATTGCCTAATCAGAAAAAATAAGCAGGAGGAAAAAAACTAAGAGAGTCCTCACTTTCTTATGCTTTCAATGCTTAACACCCAAACAAACTTGAGGAGCTCAGTAGTTTTTTCCCCGCGGTAGTTTTCCGTCACCAACGATTGGGCACATTTAGAAGTTGGAGCGAGACGAAGTTCGCCGGGCCAGCTTGTAGTAAATAATAAAATAGGTTTACAGGAAGCAATTCATTAGTGTTGTGCACAATTCTTATCTATTGCTTATAAAATATACAGGGTGTCCGGAAACTGCCGCATAAACGCACCGGATTGTGATTCCTCATGTGTTTTCCAGCAAATAAGTTGTACGGAACATACCCCCTCAGCTTAACCCTTTAGCTGCCACAGGCATTTAAAGATTTTTGAAAAATTCATTTTCTTGCTCGACTTAAAGCCTAATATCTCCAAAGCTAGACCAGCTAGAATAGTGAAGTAACATGATTATTAAAGCCAACAAATTTACCTATAAAACTAAACTAACCACACTACAATCGGATAAGAGAATTGATTTTTACAGAGCTTCAAAGTCAAATTTGCGTGATTTGACCCAAAAACAATCTTTTTTCCCTCTCAATTTTCTCCCACTTCTGCCAAGGTGAGGTGCTTCTACGATTCATTTAAAAATTGGCGCATAGTCTTACAATCATATCTGTCTTTCTGGAAATCATCTGAGGAATCATAATCCGGTGCGTTTATGCGGCAGTTTCCGGACACCCTGTATGTACAAAAAATATTCACTATGCATCAAAATTCGAAAAAAACCCTCGTATTGCGGGCGCAGCCCTCTGTACGCCGGTATTTTTTTTCTTTTAGACTTGAGTTCGATATCTCCAATTGCATTACATAGTGTTGCTTGAAGCAGACCGCGAGTTTGACATGCCTGGTCTAATGTTTAAAAACCTTTTCTTTTCCAGAGGAACCACTAAAAAGATAACCATATATAAAACTTTTTCAATCTAAAGTCTGAGTATACTAGATCGAAAAGATTTAACCCTCAATCGGTGTAGTGACAATTTTATAAATTAGGCGGTGTCGTGGGGCACGTCGGTATATTGTTTTTAAGAGAAAAAATGCACTGCTAAGCGGTGTGGTGGTGGGGTCTTCTAATATCCCAAACAGCAAAATTGCAAAATTTCTCAGAAAAACATTGGCCTACACGATTTTTTTTGCTAATACATTCAGAACCAGACCCCTCAAAGTCACTAAAAGTTTTGGGCCTTTGGCTTTCACCAATTGGTGTTAAAATTTTAAGCATTTGAATTTTGACTGGGGTACAGGGATACTGCAGGACACCCGTAGTCGTAGTAAGAGGTCCTAAACGGTTTCAATTTTTCAGATTTCCTACAAACGAGACATTTTTATTTTCGCACCCTATTGATGTGCTTGCTAATGCCAATGTCTTATATCGTGATTTCTGTCATTCAGCTGGTCACCAACTTTGAAATTGTTCATCTCTGCTCGGCGACAGTCTTAGTGCATTTCAAATTCATGAACACTCCTCATATTCCTAATAGAAAGCCTTTGAATCAGGCACGTAGCCTGGACAGAGGACATGTTTGCTGACCCAATTTATTTCAAAGAAATGTTTTCTTATATTAAAGCCCTGTTTAAACTTGATAAACGCAAAATTTTAAACGCTTTTTCTTTACTAAAAATGTAAATAAATTTTCAAACAAAAATTAACTTTTGCACCTTGCATGCATGCAACCTGGAATCTATGCATGAATGAAAATTAAGTAATGATTGGAAAAATAACTGAAAGTAATTGAGATTGCATACAATTAGGCAAAATTTAAAAAAAAAATGTGAAAAAGTTATTAAGACTGGATGGCTTACTATTCGGCTTTGAAATGCTAACCTGAATGTGACTTCGGGTTAACATTTGTATGTAGATTACCCTGTACAGTGTAGTTTAGCTATTGAAAAAACACGGCCATAGCAGGCTCTTATTCAAACTTAAACGATTTTTTTTTTAACATTTGGTTCGGGATTAGCAATATCGGCTGTATCTTCATTTTCAGATCATGTGATTGAATTATCATCAGAACCACAAATGCCATTTGGACCAATGTATACAATGATATCCTGATACAGTCTGGAGTCTGAAGAAAATATCCAGGGAAAATGAAATAAGTGTGAAATATATATTAAAGTTTTCTTGTCATCATCTTTGAAATTTTAGAGTCCATTGAAAACATTTCAGGAGGTGTCCGGACCCCAAGGACCCCTCCCTTGGCTACGTCGTAGAAATGAATCAATTTCGAAATAATGGAAACTCACAATTTTTATCTTGCATATTTTTTGCTGCTGTTAACAGGTTACAAAATAATATGTTATTTAAGGCAATGAATCAAATCAATGAATATATAAACCTTTTTTATCGGAGAAAATATAGGTGACCATTTTTTATTTTCCGGCACTGTATCATACGAAATCGACTAAATATACATCAGTATATAGTAAAACACTAAAATTGTGTTTAAGTGAAAACTAAAGAATTCGGTCATGAAACCAATGCAACGAATTTTATTTAATCATCATCATAACTACAACGTAACTAATTTAAACATTTAAGCGCGAACAGCAAAGATTTGGCCGTTTTCTATCAATAAGAGCAGCATCACCTTTACAATTCCACAGGAATATTTCGTGCAGTCATTTCATTTTTGAAACAATCAGCCCATTGGAAAGCGGTTTCACAACTGTGAAGGAAAAAAATATTGTCATAAAATTAAGATTTCTTAATATAGTAAATGATAAGTTTAATTTAAAATTTTTCAACTTACACATCACTTGCAGATACGGATTTTTCGCAAATCTCATACATTTCTGTGCCTTGTTTAATTTTTTCCGCATCTCCGTTTGCCATTGCTTCAACTTGTGCCAAATAGACATCCTTTTGACTCTTACCATCGGCTGAGAACTGTTTAAACGAATAAACCAGTAGTTTTTGATTCTGTCTATGCATTCGATACAAAAATTCGTATGCAACTTACCAGACCGAATCCCTTCAACGAACAAGCAATCATACACTTAGCTTCTCTCGTCAGATCGGATGAGTGTTGCTGCAAGGCGTCAATATCAGCTATAAATTAGAAGTCGAAAATTTTGTATGAAACACAACTCAACATGAAATTCTTAGAACTTTTTTTTTATTTACCAGGCGTTAGTTTCTCCTCCGCTATACATTTTTCAATGACAGCTTTGACCTTAGGATCGTCCACGTTTCCCTGGAAAAAGGTTTTGTGACAATAGATCATTGTTATGTTATCCTTTATGAAAAATGTGTAAGTTCGGCTGGATTGTTGTACACACAAAACTCACTTGAACATAGCTAAGAACGGCAGCAATGGCAACAACTAAAACAAAACGATTCATTTTTATTAAAACTATGGTTTCGAAAATTGAATTTTAAAGAGGACTTCAATGAAGACTGATTTGAATGCAACTAATTTATCGTTCTTTTATAAAGTCGAAAATTTTTAAAATGGTTAGATCTGATATTCTAGTTAAAAACGTCATGAGTTTTAATAACAGTAATTATTTTGACTGTCAACGCATATGATAGTCTTCCAGCCATAACGATCAATGACGTCTTCATATACTTACATATGTATATATGGTAAAAATATATGGTCATCATGAGTAAACGGAATATAATGAGATATTATTAAAACGTTCAAATTTGTATTTTCATGTGCACCATATGAATATGTTAAATCCCCTAAAGCAGATTAATGTATCTTGTCTTGCTAAAAATTTGTCAATGGTCTCGGCGGCTTATTTTACCTTGACCTAGCCGTTTTACTACTAGGTGTCTTCGGTGTAAACAGCTAGAAATGATGGTGTGATAAAGTAGTAATAGTTAGTCATGGGCGTAGCCAGAATTTCGCAAAGGGGCCAAGCACAACATTTTTCAACATCGTGATTGTACGAGGAAATTTTTTAGGGGATGGGAATATTATGTAATCAAAATCAACAACAAAAGTTAAGATTTTCTGATAGTTGAAATTGGCAACCCCCAAAAATATTGTCTAAAAATGTATGAAAAATTGATAGCCAATGTTTAAGAAAGTGCCTTATTATGACTATTATGTCCCCTGGACATCATACTCTACTTGTGGTTTGAAAAAAGATGGATCAAGATAAAGTCTGTTTTGTCTATCATAGTTGTTCTGCTTAAACGAAGTGGCGTCGTTAGTTATTACGAAATCCAACTTTTCACGTTTATTATTACAGTAAAATTATTTTATTATTTTAATTTTAACTTAAAAAAATAAAATAACAGGCGCGAAAATCCAGCATTGGACTATGGCCGCAGGATGTGTTAGTGACATCCTATTTCCAAGATCTTATCTGCTTTTTGTTGAGGTAATCACGATCAGCATCACGCTCAACAGTGTTATTTATCCCCCTGAGTGGGTCCTCGTTTAACATCTGCGTGAGATCATAGTCCGTCACAAGCTCGTGAGTTCGAAAAACACCATGACCCACGATGAGATTCGAACTCATGACCCTGTGCACCGAAGGTGCGCGCACTAACTGCTAGACCAGCCAGACTACTTTAACTTGGTAAGATAATAATTTATTAATTGTCAGTAATGTTCATTTTAGACAAAACGAAAGATCCAAGCGAGTAACTTCGTAACTGCTAGTAATTTATATGGAATACGGCTTGTATTTTCGAGAATGTTGCATTATAAAATTAACATCATTTTGGTTTCAAATTCTAGGCGTTGATATGTAGGCACAATGACATAATTTGCAAATTGGCAATATTTCTTAGGAACTTAGTCTCCCTTTAAAACACAATCCAGCCCGATTTCCTGAAGTGAGGATATTCGAAAAAAAAAACTCCGAGAAGTTTTCCCTTAGGGGAAAAATCTTAGATCATGTATATGTCTACTTTATTGCTTACAAAATAATCCACATTGCATCAACCATTATCTTGTCACTCCAGAACACCAAACATCCTTTCAAACCGATTACATACAGTACCCCAAATATAGCCTTTCGAACGATAACCATAATTCCCATTCTCAGTTTCCTTGGAGAAGTGTCCTTTTTGGTGGTATGTACATAATATCCTTTAAAAAACCCAAAATGAACTTGTGGTGATTTTAATGGTCTCAGCTCACCGAATACTGTATTTTGATATGCATATCCACTATAATGTATTCCCAAAGAAAAAGGGACTTTTTTGTCCAAGGACACCTTCCTCATAAGAAGTGCCGACACAAAAATAAAAGGTTCGCACCACTTAAATTCCATCCGAGTTTCATCTAAATCGCTCCACAGGGGGAGCCAAGAGAACCAATTGAAAGATAACTTTTCATTTGCTTCAACGGCGAATTTACCGCTATTCCCGCAACTCATCAGTAATTGTCGATTCTTTGTAAGGGCGATCAAAGAAAAATGTATACCAAATTTAGCAATGATCAAACCACTGAAAGGTTGACTTAAAGCTTCGTTAGGTTTTCGCTATGTTTTACAATGTCACATTTTATCACGGAACAACCCAGCGTACACATCCTAATTTCCTTAGAATAATCACACGTGTTTTATGTTCCAAATAATTTTCACTAAGCTAAAAAAATTGTTTTGGACACTAATGAAAAAAAAAATATATGTTGATGTGGGGACTCGAACACATTACCCTACGCACCAAACCTGGCGGATACCCAACCAGGCTACATCGACTACACATTGGCCCGATAAATCTAGCAATCATCACATGATCACGCTCTAACATTTTGCAGAGCGTTTACATATTGCTGAATGGAGAGAAAGAAATGTCCATCGAATCAATGATTTGTGGTGCTGTGACGGACATCAACGTTCAGTGGCTGTACAACCACTGTCAACGTCCCACAATGTTCCCAACACACAATATCATTCTTCCGTTGCCCGACCTGTGCGAGATAATCTGTGATGATCGCTAGATTTACTTGCCATCATCGAGGTCGGCATAGCCGAGTAGGTTAGATGATAGGTGTTTGGTGCATGGGATGACGTTTTCGAGTCGCCACAGAGCGTTAATTTTTTTTATTTAGTTACCTGAACATTCTTCTCATTTTGGTGATCATCATACTGAAGATATATACTAAAACGACTATTGATATTTTGAGGAATTTTTGATTTTCTACTCTTCGTAACTTTACGCGATAAATCGTATGCATTTTGGATGCTATGATGATGATCACTAAAGTTATTCGTACTGATAAGGCGCAGTGTGGTCAAGGTGGTTTGGTGGTCGTTGTTGACTTTTTGGAAGGTATTGACAACGGTTTGGACCATGGTTCAAACCCCTCTGGGACATCAGATTTTTTTTTCTTTAAAAAAAAAAAATATTTTGAAACCGATCACATACAGTGCCTCAAATATCACCTTTCGAACGACACCCATAATGCCCATACTCTGTTTCCTACGCTAGAAACATGTCCTTTTTGTGGTAAATATCTTTTAACAAAACTCAAAATCAACTTGTCGTGATTTTACAAGACTCGTCGCAACGGATTCTGTATATTGATATCCATAGCCTTATACGTAGCGTCTATAATGCATTCCCACAGAAAAAAGGACATTTTGTGTCCAAGGACATCTTCCTCATAAGAAGTTCTGGCACCAAAATATTAAGATTCGCACCACTTAACTCCCATCCGAGTTTCGTCGACATCAGTCAACTGGGAGAGCCAGGAGAAGCGATTGAAGGATGAATTTTCGTTCGCTTCAATGGCGAATTTACCGCTATTCCCGCAACTTACCGAAACCGTGATTGTCGATTCTGAGTCAGAGCGATCAAAGGATAATGTATACGAAATTTGGTGAAGATCGAACTACGGGAAGGTCGATTTTAAGCGTTAAACGTTTTCGTTATAGTTTTTCGTGACGCTTTTTCACGGAACGACACCCAGTATTTCTCAGGTAGCCTCCGCAAAGACATATACATGTCAAAAATAGATAGCTTTTAAATTATTTTGTGATTAATTTCGTTGAGATCTATAATAAGGTGACTAGACTCCCGAAGGCCCAATACTGTATACATACTTGCGGAATCCGAATTTAATGTAAATCCATAGCCACAATACGTTCCCCTCCCCTTCGCTCCGCATTGGAGATAGAATAACATCTTACGAGGCTACCACCATGATGCTTAACATAAAATGATCTCATATACTTTTTATTTTCATAAGTCAAATCTTCGTAAATAGAATTGAGACGGAATTGTAGCCGATATTCTGGTTAATATGTGTTGAGCTTTGGGGAGGCAAGGTTCTGTTGGAGCGCTAAAGCTCTTAATGTTATCCTAAAAAAAATCATCAATCTGTATGTATGTTCTAACACGAAAAGTAATAACAACGAAGAGTAAATAGATAAACTGATACCTTATTAGGTGGGGAATTCTTTAGCTGGTGGTGGCTTTCCAGGCACAGTTTCAATGCAGCTATGGAGTTGATTCCGAGGAGAACCTCCTGAGCGGTGGAAGGGTGGCATAACCTGGTTTCGACATTTCTGGTGGAGAGTATGCATTCCTCTATGGCTATATTAGATGTCATGCCGGTCCGCTGAGCTCACAGATTTAAAGGAAATATTGTGGCAAAAATCTTTTATATAAAGACCCATGCGGAGTCTATTCTTTGGTATGTACTTTCGTATAGAGGTAGATAGGGGAATCGGATCAAGTTCAGTGGCTGAAATTCTATCGGTTTGTGATAGGAAAAATAAATTCAAATAGCATATTTTGACGGCTGTAACTTTATATCTTGGTAGCTAGAGCTTTGATATGTTCCCCAAGGACAGTGCGATGATTGATTGCCAAATTTCACAATTCCACTCAAAAATTTATGGGCAAGTTTCCTTTAGAAAACACAAAAGTGCGATTTGAGCAGCTATAACTTCCGAACGCGGTTATTTAGTACCTTGAAACTTAGAGGAAATGTGCACCAAGTAGCTCTGCAAACATGCCAAATTTCAGAAATTTCGGTCAGTTCCCGAGTTATCGAAAATTAAATTGAAGTGTTATTATTTCGCTAAATATCAGGCCTACATGGGTCATACTTAACACCTTAAATCGCATCTTTCAGCGATAATATTATTACTATTTGTTTGGAAGTTTTTCTTAATTTTGACATTCGAAACTAATTTTTAAAATTATAGAATGTATTTTTGGAGAAAAAATAAATAAATAAATAAATAAATAAATAAAATAAAATGTAACTTCTGAACCTTGACAGTTATAGCCTTGAAATTTTCACCAAATGTGAAGAGTACGGTGCTGTTCAAGTTTCCTTAATTCCAGAATTTTTCGCACACGAATTCTTGAGTAATAGACAAATTTCAATTTGAAAACTCAAACTGCAATTTTGGCAGCCGTAACTTCCAAACGAGCAAAAGTAGTTGTTGAGTTGTGCGGCACCAGAACCAACTTTATTACCAAATATTTAATTATCACAACAATCGTCGGTACTACAAATCTCAATCAAAGACGACTCAATTAATTGCTAGACTAGTCGAATTAAGTGTTGGTGTCAGTGCTTCGGAGGAGGAGGGGGTCAGTACTCAGGGTTATTTTTTTAGCGTAGGGAAAATAAATTAAATTGAGGTTTCTTTTGATTATTTTTTTTAACTAAACGTAAGATAATAATTTATTAATTGTCAGTATGGTTCATTACAATACAAACAAAACGAAAGATTCAAGCGAGTAACTTCGTAACTGCTAGTAAGTTATATGTTTTTTCCCATTCGTGTTCCAGAAGAGTAAAGGGTCCATTTTCGAAAAATTGTTCGAATAACGGGAAACGCGATATTTTAATTTTGCTAGGTAGAAAGTAAAACTTGTAAGAACGACCATTTAACGTTTCTACACCTTTCCGCCGTTGATACACTATTTTTTTCCGATTGTTTCAGTACTCGACTTACCATATAACTTGACCAAAATTATGAAGAGCAACGCCTTGGCATTAGCCGTTTTCATTTAAAATTGCTAAACGCTCAATACTAAGAATATAAACCAGTACAAGTTTATATTCTTAGTATTGAGCGTTTACCAATTTTAAATGAAAACGGCTAATGCCAAAGCGATGTTCTTAACAATGAGCCATTTGAGTTCGAGAGTTGAGGTGACTTTATATTTGCTCAGGTACATGGACGACAAGTCTTGCCCATAAAATTTCTTTCAATTCTCATGATAAAGCAAATTACGTCGTTAATTGCGGGTGAACACAAAACTGAAGGTTTCTCTGCAAGAGAGTTTTAGCAAAAATGCTGAAAACATTAAACCAGGAATGGTGTGTTTTGCTTATCTTAAGGCAGAAGAATTCGATGTAATAACAATTTAGAATTGTATCACTCTCCAAGCTGTCGAGTAGTACACCAAAAACGGCTTTGAAGATTTGCTAAAACGCTCTCAATGTTCAATTTCGTATGGTAGAAATCAAATATGTACAATCCTATAGTGAAATTTGTTCTGTGGATAATTTCGTACAATTTTAGATCTAGGTAATGGCTAGTTTCTTCCTTCGATTTCAAACAGGGTCGAAATTAGAAATCTCGGAACGAAATGAGGATTTTTTCTAATGGGGCCCTTTATACAAAAATGCAGAGCAGCTTAAATCTAGAGCGGATAGGTATCAGTATTTTACTTGAGGAGAATAAGGTATTTTCAGCGCCCGCTCTAGCACTTATGCCGCCTCGGAAAAGATGACAAATTGCCGCACCTAAGATTTTTGTTTGCTTTGTGGGATGAATCGACTTCATTTCACCAGGGACAGCTTTTTAATTATTTCAATCCCATTCAGAAAAAAGTTTTACGTTTCTAAGATTCCACACGAAAACTGAAGGCGTACCGGAAAATTAGCCAGATTCCTTTCCAGCTCACCCTTATTTTATGCTCATCGGATGCCGATTGGTACAAATTTTAGGTTATCGATTTAACCTATTTATCGTGATGATCTTATGAGAACGTCAATCTGGATTGACGGTGGTGCTTGAATCGTTAGGAGTTGAGACAAAAAAAAATCGTAAATATAGCTTTGTTCTTTTTGCCAGATAGCAACACAATTATTTTACTACACGAAACACGTTATTTAAATTTCAAATTAGATCAGATAGAACTCTGGGTCTGGGTCTGCTACTAAGTCATTTGTGTAAAAATATTCTGCCGACTCCATTACTGAACTAATTTAAAAAGGTAATCAAAGGACAGTTGGGCCCTTAGGGTTTAACTTAAACCCCTTATAGTATTTACCTAAATATCGGTAATCTCACGGAGTACTACTGAGTGAGATGAACTGAGATTCAGCTTATCGAAATATGCTATTTCAGAGACAACGGTACACTTAACATTTTGTTGCAAAGGCAATAAACGCCAGTTTAAGAGTACGGTTTCAATCCATCAATCTATGATGATATATGGTGTTTTTGGCGGAGACCCCGAAGGATTTACAGTGTATGATAAACCATATTGAAGCCTACTGCACCAAATGGAAACTAACGATAAACCTGGAGAAGTCAAAGATAATAATTTTCAAAAAACGGTTCGTACTAGCTCGTGAAGAGAAGTGGACATATTGTGGACAAAATATTGAAGTTGTAAAAGAGTATAAATACCTCGGCATTCTGATTGCAAGCAACCTCTCCCTACAACCACACCTCAGTCAAAAATTGAAAGAAGCTAAGTGGGCTATCAATTCCATTTGGAAAAACTGCTTTAATAATCCAATATTATCGCATAGAGCTAAATACACCATTTTTGAAGCAGTCTCGAAATCTATATTATTCTATGGCGCCCAAGTGTGGGGAGGGATAGAACATGAAGAAGTCGAAAAGTTGCAAAGGTATTATATTAAAAGAGTATTTCATTTGCCAACAACGACGCCCAATTATATGGTACTGCAAGAAACCGGTCTATCACCTTTATTCATCGAATCGCTAAACACGCACATCAACTACCTTATAAAAGTCACAGTTATGAGTGAAGAGCGCCTGCCGAAGAAAATTATGATAAGCGGGATAGTCTCTAGGAGTGCGCTCTTTGTAAATTTACCGAAGCTAGCAATTGAAAATAGAACTCATCTTAACTGGAACGGCTCAACGGAGGATATATATCAGCTCCACGTATTAGTTGACAAAACGAAACGAAGGTTGAATGGTATGACGGCTGAAAGGGCATGTTCGAGTCAGCATAGCGAAATATATTCGCGTCTAAACCACTACCTGAATGATAACCCATACTTTATCAACCGTTTTACGACGAGGAAAATCTCACTCATCTTCCGTGCCAGAGGAGAGCTGCTGCCTCTTAACTATGTACCGCACCGTGAGGACCTACCAATACTATGCAGCCTATGTAACATGAGGACGAGAGAAGATACGACGCATTTTCTGGGTGTATGCCCAATATTGAAGGAGGTGCGGCGAGCATGTTTCGGTAAAGACTCAATGTCCGTTGCGGAAGTCGATGCAGCGTTGAATGGCGAACTGGAATGGAGCAATTTATACCTATATTGCGAAATAGCTTTAAACTATAGGCTTAAAATTATCAACGAGGCAATGTGATAATAGTACACAATAAAAAACAAATATGTGAGAGAGTACAGGGTAGATGAACACCCAGAATATGGAGTTGGGTGAACTTCATCATCCGGCTCTCCCAGCATATTAATAGCGAAATTATTAGAAATCGTTTAAAACCACTCTTCAATACTAATATAGCAAATAAAATCGAATGCACAATATCTAAATATAATCAAAAAACTTAAACGAAATACGCGAATACCAAAATTAAGAATAATAATATAGCAATTACAATAATAAAATAAATATGAATAGCAATTAAGTCAATCTAACTGGGCAGACGGCTATGCCATGCCACAACCGTGTTTTCTTTTATACATACTTGAATTTACAATAATTGTACAAATTTGGATTAATAAAACAATTTATCTATCTATCTATCTATCTATCCATCAATCTATAGAGTTGCAGTCAGTAAAGCCCTTGATTTTATTACCATTAATATAATTTTTATACCGAAAATAAGTTTCAGCTCTCATGAAGTTTTCCTTCTATTGCTAAGTGCTATCCAAAATGCCACCTCAAAACTATGGCGCCCCGGGCGACCGCGCGTCTTGCCCCTCTCTAAAGCCGGCGCTGAGTATACTGTATTTAACCCTGAACCTCCCTAAATGAGAAGTTCCGGTTTTTTTATTCTCATCTCAATTATCTAGAGATTAAAAGCACCGCTGCGATAAACATGCCCTATGCCTAAAGAGATCAGTCATCAAGCGTTCAATTAGCTCAACTAGAATGGAATATTGGTATTAAGGAAATTAAAAATAATAAAATAACTAAATTATTAACTAAATTTAATTATTTTTGGCTCGTTTTCTAACTCTGATCGTTCGATTACCAAAATTCAGTTGTTGTAGGAGCGCACCTCAAGGAGCTACGTGATAAAGTAATTAAAAAAACAAACAAAATATTTTTCTTTCAGAGCAATTACGGAAATAATTCACCACTAAAGAAGACAGAATGTAAATGCAATATAAACTTTTTGAAGATATGATAGTAGGGTTTCCCATTTTAGAAAAACTTACAATGAAATGGAAATCTCGGTTAATTGTTTGTGGGCGATTGCTCATTCTCGAGTTTTCTAATATATTTGTCAATGAAGTACAGGGAAGCTCTCTTTATATCACTGGATAACGGAACGGTGATAAAACTACTACAAAACTCGCTTTGACTCAGCTAAAGGAAGTTTAAAAGATGAGTGGAAAATCGTAAACCGCATTTTAAATAATTCTTATTCTAGTAGAAGCATTTCGGAAATTAAAGTTAACGATTGTTTAGTTGCAGATCAGTTTTAAATTGCTAATGCATTTAACGAACATTTTACATCGTTAGATTGTAACCAAACGGTTACAGGAAGATGTGTATGCGGATTTTCCAGAAATGATGATCCTAGTCGACATAGCTCCAGTTTTGTTTTTGAGCCGATAACGTCAATAGAGGTTTTAAGAGTGATTGGTACTTTAAAAAACTCTAGGGCTTGCGGCTATGCTAATATATCAAATCTGCTTATTAAGCGAATAGCTTTTTTTATAGTCGATATTTTGGCGGATATTTTTAATCGTAGCATTTTTTTCAGGAAAATTTCCAAGTGATCTTAAATCAGCTGATGTTTTTCCACTTTTTAAAAAAGGGGCAAAAACAGACGTATGTAATTATAGACCGATTTCGCTGCTGCCAGTGGTTAGCAAAGTTTTCAAAAAACTTATGAAAAAACGAATTGTCTATTTTTTAAACGCATCCAGATTTTTCAGTTCACTGCAATTTGGCTTTCAAGAAGGAAAATCGACTGAAGATGCTTTACTTCAATTCTGCTCCAAAGTCTTCACGCATGTTGACAATAAAAAGTTAACGGCTGGTTTATTTGTTGATATCTCAAAGGCATTTGACATGGCCGACCATAATATTTTATTATCGAAGCTTGAAAGAGGCGGTTTTCGAGGCTTTATCCTAGATTGGTTTCGATCTTATCTTACAAATAGATCCCAAAAGGTAAAGATCGGAGAGATAAGGAGTAAAGCAAAGAACTTAACTTTGGGAGTTCCTCAAGGCTCTGTTTTAGGACCCTTATTGTTTCTAATTTATATTAACTCACTTTTTCAAATGGACTTTAACCTTCATAGGACCGACCGGGGTGCAGCTGCACCCCAGACATACTTTTTTAAAGATAGCTTCGAAAATATTATTTTCAATTTTTTTTCCAAAATATCTTTACAATTCTGTTAAAAAAAAAACATAAAAAATATTTATGTATCCTAACGGTAGTTGTAGACCATTTTATTGCTTGGGGTGCGGATAAGAGGCAATATCATTAGGAGATACAACAGTGACACATGCATTCAAGCTACATTAAAACAGCATATGGTAACCGTTCTACCCGAACTGGGTAAACCCAATCAGCTTCAGAGCTCCGCGATTGCAACTCACCGAAGATGCTACTTATGCAGCAGAAAAAAGGACAGAAAATCCAAGAAATGTTGTATTCGTTGCAATCAACAAGTTTGTGCGGAGCACTCAAAAGAAAATACAATTTGTAACAATTATAATAAAAGAATATTAAATAATAAAGAACAAAATATAGAATATACTATTTGGTTTAATGTATATAATACATTTTTTAGCAGTTTTGTATGAAAAAACGTTGGGGTGCATTTGCACAATTAACGCAATTTTTTGAGGTCGGTCCTATGAAGGTTAAAGGGTCTGTTACTGCTTTCGCTGACGACATAGGATGCGCTTATGGCTCCGGAAGTGCTTTGGACTTAGTGTCGGATATAAATTGGGACCTTGTTTTGTTAAGAGCCTGGTTTGCTGATCATAGGTTGATAATCAGCCCTAAAACTAAGCTTAAGTTTTTCAGTTTATCGTCTAAAAAAGTCGACTTTAATGAGTTTTGGTTTCATTCGCCGGATTGCCAACGTTTTAAGTTGAATGGTTGTTTTTGCGCTCTTTCTTCACATAGTACAACATTTAACGAATCTTATCCGTGCAGTGCTAAATGTTTCCCCATAGGTATTGTAGATACTTTCAAGTACTAGTACTAGGCCTTACACTAGATTCTAAATTGAGTTTCGCTAACCACTCGCATGATCTGAGTAGATATTTTCGTTGTTCGCTAAGATATTTTTATTATTTGAGAAATGTTTGCTCTAATTTTTTACTCAGAGTTATTTATTTTGGAATCTTCCATTCCAAACTGCAATATGGCATTGCCTGTTGGAGAGGCACACATTTTAACAAAATTCAACCTATTCTGACTTTGCAAAAATGCGTGGTGAAAATAATTTTTCGAAAAAATCGAAGGCATCCTAGTTACACTTTGTTCCACGATCTGAAAATCCTTCCAGTTCGTCATTTGTATTGCTTTAAAGTGTTGAAAATATTTTTTGCGAGATTAGGTAACCTTAATTTTAGACTACGTTCTGTGTATAATATACGAAGAAACTATCAGTGTGTCGTATCCGTCCCCTTTTCTCGCACCACTACGGTTCGTAAATTCTTTTTGGTTTCCTCTTGCCGGTTATTTAACAGTCTACCGCGTTCAATTAGATCAATAACAACAGTGGGGAGATTTGCCAAATGCGTTAAGGAATGGCTTTTCCAACTGAATCATGATTGCTTGGAATATTTATATTCTAACATTCTGGTGTAAGTCACGTTTAACCCTTCTGTCGGCACATAGGTCTGGGCAGACCTTTGGCACTATATTTTGGTCATAAAAGTATAGAAGATGAAATCGCAGCGACTTCATATTTCATGATATCCTAGAATAATATGTTTAGAAGCATTTTGCAAAAATTTTAAAAAATCGGTTGAAGTTTTGAGTTGGTTTTTGATGATTTGCAATTTATAGTGCTTTTTGATACCCAATAGGTCTGGCCAGACCTACAGTTTTTCCCCCCATTCTTCTCTTGAGGTAAAAGGTGCAAATATGAAATTCTCCTAAAATTCTCCTATTTATGATGTAAGAATGTCATTAAAATTCAATTTGTACTATAAACGATAAAAATTTCTGAGATTTTTCTTTGAAAAACCGTGAAGCTCGGGAAATAAGTATGCCTAATTTCATCACGTTTTATAACATCACCTAGTCAACTGAGATTTGATTCAAGGAAATTCAAACCAGTTTTTTTTCCTTTGTAATAGTTAGGACTAAGTATGAGAGACTTACGAATGTCTTTCTAAATAGATTTGATCAAGGAATTTACGAAAAATTTAGAATGAAATGATTTCCGTGCATGAAAGTTCCCTATTTCTTTCCACCTACTTCCCTAAATCTGCAGACTAATATCGAGGTAAAATCTACTAACAAAGCGCCAAATATTTGCCCAAAGATATTGGTATTGAAAAATGCGAACAAACTTTCTACTAGATATATGCCATGAAAATAGAGAAGCGAAAAGAGATGAAAATAAGGGAAAAACATGTTTATAATAAAACCACCTCAAAATATGTCCATTTAAAAACGTTGCTAGTGTATCTAAAAAAAATATTTTAATACTATTCTTGTTTAAAAATGGCAGTAAGGAGTTGATAGAATGATTCTGATAAAAATTTCACCTTTTCTAAAAAATAAAAAAATTTTCTCAGTAGGTCCAGCCAGACCTATTGGGTATATGATATGCATATTGTAGTAGGTGCCGACAGAAGGGTTAACATTTCTTTTTCTTTTTTCCTGTCATATTTCATAATACAATGCTTGTTTCTAAAATAATTTTCTAATGGTTATACCCTTTTCACCTTTCTTATTGCTAATTATGTATTTATAAACTTAAACTTTTAATATTTAAATTTTATTTTTTGATCATTCAAAATGTATATTTAATGTTACACACACACTATTTGATTTTATTATTAAATTTTTACTATGAAATAACATTTAACACTATTCCTTACTCTTAAGTTTTGGAATACATAATGTTCTAATGTTTCGTAATTTTCAAGTTAATTATTTAAACATGTTGAATTATGAATTATATATGTATTTAATCTGTGAATTTTATGAAATAAATACAATACAATACAATACAAAACTTCAAAATGGTAGCGTAGTTTTGGAATTTATTGGCACTTATCTAGTTACATCTTTTTGGGTATTTTGCAAACTTTAAATATACGAAATACGTATAATATAAAATGCGACTAAGAAATCACTAATTTTCATCATGGGAAGGTAAAAGGTTGGACACCCATGTTCATGAACGTTTTTCTCTTCGATGAGTAGGGAAAGGAGCCCCTAATATCTTGGTGTTCGTGGCTGTAGCCTATGTACCCATGAATTCCCTTAGTAGGTCAAGGGTATGTAATAAATTAAATTCTGTAAAAGCAAATATGGTTTATCGTTAGCTTTTAAAAATTGTAAAAACAAATTTTAGGAAACGTACACGGGGGATTTTTGTATAGTATATTTCGGCCTTCTGAGTATATTTCGGCCTTCAGGAGGATTTTAAATGAGGGATGGGCTTGTAAAATGGACCACTGTCCCGCAGAACCCGGTTCGTCGGCTGACTAAACATCACTTTTTACTATCCAGTTAAGTTACCTATACATTCAATTATTAATATTATTAACATTTTGCACCAAGAACGCGGCACCCTGTTCTATTTGTTTATTTATAATAAAAGTTCGATGTAACTAAACAAGCATTGAACCAAACTAAAACGTTTTTGAATGTCATTGTTTTCGATCGACATTCAACTTCATGTCGTTATGCACGACCAGTGTTTATTCTATAAAATTTCCAAACCGCAGACAAGTCTGCAAAATAAATGAGTCTTAATTACTGTGTCGACCCACAACATAACAATAATTCTCATTATGCTTCCGGATCAACTTCATCCACGATATTTTTGCTTGAATTTGCTTTGGATTCGCAAAATTTACGTAGTAGTATAAAATGAGTTTGAGTCTGAGAATTTCAGATTATTTACGATTAATAAATCGATTGAAACAGAATTGTTTTCGTTAATATAGCTTGTTTATCCCTTTGTAAAGGAATTTATGGTTTAAATTTAATAAAATGAAATACTTTGTTTTATCATTACTTGTTGTAGCTGCTGCTGTTAATGTTGATGTAAGTCCTTAAACATTTTAACACTGGCAAAAACAGAAAAAACTTAGTAGAAAATATTGGCAAACTTCTTACTCATTTTGATATAGTCCTCCTCAATCAAGAACTATTGATGTTTGTTCTAAAAATAGTCTATATGTTCGTTATAATGTACCCATGTGTATCTGAAGTAAATAAGTTTCTTTTCATTCCATAGGCCGGTAAAGCAGAGCAAGTCAAAGCTGTTGCTGAAAAATGTATTGCCGCTGAAAAACTTACCCCAGGTTTGATAACTAATAATTTTGGCTTAAACACGTATTTTAAATTATTTTTTTTAACCGAAAGCTGACGTTGAGGCTGTACAGAAATACTCTATGGATTTATCGAAAGAAGCAAAATGTTTTATTAAATGCTTCATGCAAGAATTCGGTTTGGTAAGATCTTATTTGTTACTGATATTCTTGAATTATAATTACATTTTTCATTTGTACTGTAACATAGATGGGAGCCGATGGAAAAATGCAACAGGACGTCTTTATGACTCATGCAAGAACCGATTCAAAGGGTGATCCAGAACAAATGAGGATGGCAACGGAAATGTATAACACTTGCGCGGGAAAAGCTAGCGGTGGTGACCAGTAAGTATCTAACTTGGGTTATTATTAGTCTTTACAAAATTAAATATTTCTCCACATCTTTCAGCTGTGAATCGGCTTTTGGCTGGGCTTCATGTATGATGACGGAAATGACAGCCAGAAATATTCCACTAGACTCCATATTTTTGTAATTTTTTATAAAAGCATGGATGAGTCTGCCTATTGGAATTGTTCTGGATATTTATGGAAAGTGCAAAATCGACTATATATATATATATTGTCTATCAATTACATACATAGAATTTGTAAAATTAAACGTAAGAAAGTTGCAATTAAACAATTTTTTTAATTAGTTCATATTACTTCTTGTGCAGGGTATGTGTATCCCTTTCAAATTGTTTAATACACAAACATCAAAAATGATCGCAACAGTCGCCGTTTTGTAACAAAAATCTCTAATCATTTTATTCAACTGTCGTCACGGGTTTGTGCGTTTGACAACTATGACAAGCAACCCTAATTTCGACCGTTTCACAGTAGCATTTGCCAATTGGCTATGATCAAATTACATGCTCTTTAAAGGGTTCAGCTGTGCTTTGAGTATCTTTGAGTATATACAGATATGGTTAATCCAATAGAAGTAGTGCGAACTGGGTTACTTCAATCCATATGGCCAAGTTCATGCGCAAACAAGGCGTTCTGTATCATGCAAATATTTCAGGTATAACTTAGACGCCCCTGTATGTGATTTTATCAATTTTGTATACCCTCTGATTTTGCGCAACTGCGACTTATTCAATTTTCTAACAGAAATCCTTTTTTCTTAACCATGATCAGCTGAACACCTTTTCGGCTACCTTTCTTTTCATCGAGCAACATTTAATACTACTTCAAAGCTTATCTGATTGTGATTTAGATGAAATTCACACACACTCTTTCTTTAAGATTCGTGTGTATTAAATATCCTTTTGTACCCACTCTGATGCATTTCATTCAACCCGTACAATGATTTCTTCTGCTAACACAATATAAATCCTTGCGTAACCCACAAATGATCAAGTGTCCTTATCAAAATCAGCAACCGCAAATTGATCTTGAAAGGTGGCTCCCACGTACACCTTTCGTCTATTGTTTACATCTCTTCAACATCTTTTTGAATTCGTGTGGTTCCATTAGCCAATTGTTCTCACAGGTTCAATATAATGGCACGAAATGAAGGTCGAAATTGATTGCAACAAATTGAGTGCCTGATAATAGTGAAGGTATAAATTATTTGGACAATGATGTATATTCTTCAGTATAAACTTTGTTCATTCACTGTCAAAAAATATCGGATTGCGACTGTTCTAGACAAGGAAGAAATGTGCACACCAAATACTCGTACATGAAAATAATTCCTAGTTAAGATGTTACTTCAAATTATATGTGAAAATCGTCTGACTGAATTTTGTAACAATACTATAATATGGCGCGATCCGTTCCAGAGATTAAGAAAGCAAACGAACAAAAGATGAAAAGATACTTATAAGAAGATTCACTTGAATACACACCACAAAGTCGTTGGTCCCGATTAAAAGGGAATAATAATGCGATGTGATACCTTCAATATCTTTATGGTCCAGACAATGTATACATATACAAAACGGACCAGGTTACAATCACAAGAGCAGATTGCATAAGGCTCAGGCATCGCTTAATAATAAACGACGAACAACTGATTTTAGAGGATTCTTTCAATATACTGCCAGCGTCTTCTTAGGCCATTTGTAACGCGGTTAGCTGACGTGCGTAGCGAATTTAGAATTACACTTTAATACTCTCGAGAATTATATTTTTAAAAGGCAAAAAGGATTTTGGGAGTGCATGGACATGCCGGTGTTCTTAAAAATATTTGGGAACATGTTAAATGGGAAGCAATTGCAATCCCGCTGATTTTCATATAAATGTTAAAAATTATGTATATTTCAATAAACAGATGATTCTTCGCCTGTAGGTTTGTGCTTTTCGATTGAGGGTGGGGAGAGTGGCTTAATTTTAAGTTTTTGCTTATTATTTCGAAAGAGGTGAGAGGTACATCATAATTTTGACGAGTCATGAGCTAACTCGTGCTCAACAACTAAATAAAAATTACTTTTGCAATGATATAAAATACAGTATTAGTAGATTTCACCCTTGGGGTAAAATAAAATTTAGGTATTTTCATTTTTAGACCGTTACAATTTTCACCATAATTCCGATAGAAATGTATGTTGAGCCAGGATATTCTGGGGATATATTTAAAAAAAAAATGGAATTCACTTCGGGTTCTATGACAATAATGATTTTACAATTTGGAACACATGTGATGAACTATGATCCCAAGCAGTCAAGTTAAATGAGTACTCATTTATAAGGAAAAATAGTTCAGTCTAGCGTGCTAACGATCTCAATTATTTTATAAGATCATGTAAACGGTATGTCGTTAACCCTTAAATGCATGAGGTCTGAACCCATTATCGTAACTGACCTCCCCTTATGTCAAATCGGTCACTGAACACGGAATCAGCCTTTATTTTCCCAGGAAATAGCCCGTTTTCCCAGAAAAGCGAAAATAGTAGAATCTGTATTGTGTACCAAATATGGTACGCCATGCATTCAGGCCATATGTTGTAAATGAAAGACATTTTTCAAATTTGGTACATGGCTAGATTCCTGTAAAATTCTAGCGGTAATTAAATTTTTCCCAAAGTAGATAAAACAAACTTTCACATAAATTCAATTTTGGCTTCCAGATGCTTTCCTTGAATTGTCTGTGCGTCGTCAAAGTGGACGAAAGTTATTTTCTGTGGCATTTTAAAAACTCTTCTTTAGAGCTAAAGAACTTTGAGAAATTTACCGTTATTTGGAGAAGGAAAAATACTGTCGATTAAATTGAAATGTGTTCTTGAGATTCTTTGGAGATTTTGAGCAAAAAAGTCACTAGAGGTATTGTTTCAACCAATTTTGCAACGTACCATATATGGTAAACCATGCGCATTGGAGCATATTCAGAAATATCTACACATACACTCCCAATCAATAGGATAGTTCCACTTGAAAAATGGCTGTATCTCGGTAAGTGATAACGGTATTTTCTTCAAACTTGGTGACAATATTTACAGTAGCCTGCCTGTTCTTTGAATAACAGGATGTCTCAAATCCGGAGTCCCGTTAGGATTTTCTTACGAGAATTCTTAAAAACAGTACAAATGAAGCTGGTAATAAGAAGAACTTTATTTTAATAATTTGAGCTCAAAAACTTAATCTGGGATAGAATTGTATAGGTTTTAACCCTTCTGTCGGCACCTACTACAATATGCATATTATATACCCAATAGGTCTGGCTGGACCTACTGAGAATTTTTTTTTATTTTTTTAGAAAAGGTGAAATTTTTATCGGTAGAATCATTCTTTCAATTCCTTACTGCTATTTTTAAACAATAAAAGTATTAAAATCATTTTTGTAGATACACTAGCAACGTTTTTAAGTGGACATATTTTGAGGTGGTATTATTATAAACATGTTTTCCCTTATTTTCATCTCTTTTTGCTTCTCTATTTTCATGGCATATATCTAGTAGAAAGTTTGTTCGCATTTTTCAATACCAATATCTTTGGGCAAATATTTGGCGCTTTGTTAGCAGATGTTACATCGATATTTGTTCATTTGTATATTATTGATTCACAATAATATAATTTTCCCTTTTGGAAAGTAATGTTTAACAGTGTACATTTATATTCAAATATTACTTATTTACATTATTTACATTTTTTCCTTTCTCTTAAATATTATTTACTAGTATATTTTGCATTTCTATTGAATTAGTTGACATTAAGAGAAAATATTAATTGTTTGTAATGAGAGAGAAAATATGAACACCGTTAATTTTGTTACTATATAAGTCAGAACAATTTACAATAAATGACAGTATATCAAGAACACGCCTGGCGTTTATTTTGGAAACGACAAGCATTTCTACGTTCTAACAAGTTTATGCGCTTGTAAGTGATCCGGCACCTGAATTTTACTTTGTTTATGTGCTTAGTAAATTCAGCGAGCAGATTCTCTTCAAACTTTACATTTTGGCGACCGTGACAGGACCTGCAGTCAACAAGTCCGACTTATTATCATTGATTCAAAGTCGTGTTCGATATCAGAAATCGAGTCAATATCGCCATGGCGGCAGCTACAATTTTTACACGGCAACATGAGCTGGGCACGCGTATACAGCAAATGTTTGCTACCTTCAAAACGGACGCTTCATCGCTAAAAACGGCAGACTATGCTGCTAAACGCCTTTCTTGCCTCAGCACATTGTGGGAGGAATTTAACCGCAATCACGAAAAACTACTGAAAGACGTGGAAAATAACGATGAAGAACCATACTTTAAGGACAATTATTACGATTCTGTGTTCAATACGCATAAGGAGTTTCTTTCGCGATTGAACGAATTAATCGGTACAGTTACAATTCGTCCATCAAGTACAGTCCCATCAAAAAGTGCAGATGGTTTGGCGCAAAAATCCCAACAACAAACGCTATCTAAGAGTCCACCTCAACTACCAGCACAAGTTACAGAACCGTTAGCGGATAGCCTTCTCCGACTCCAGCGAAAGAGAAAGTCATTACACCAAGCTGTGACACATTTTCTTGATAATATTGCTAAAGACACGGAGCAATCACAATGTCCTCAATATTATCAATTGAAAATTGACCGGCTCTTATCATACGAAAAAGAGCTCAAAGAGATCCAAAACTGTATATGGGAACAGAATCTTGATGATCTTTCGTCCGAAGCTGAAGTCTCTTTCCACGTACAATATACATTACAAGATGCTATTATCAAACTGCAACATCGTTTGCATTCGCATTCCATACCTGTGAAAAACGAGACAGTGTCCAGTAACAATTCCAAAGTGAATTTACCAAAAATAACATTGCCCACTTTCAGTGGCGATTATTTGCAATGGACTAATTTCCATGATCTTTATGTGCAGCTAATACACTCACAACAACACCTAAGCAAGGCAGAGAAAATGTTCTACCTGATTAGCAATTTATCCGGTGAAGCTAAAGCATTGATCAAGCACTTATCACCAACAAGCGATAACTATGATACGGCTTGGGATGTTGTCGTCAGCCGGTATAATAACAAGCGGATTATAGTGACAGCCGTATTGACGAGACTTTTAAGTCAGCCCAGCATAACGTCGGAAACAGCCGCTCCTATCAAGCTGATGCACGATGTGACTAATGAGTGTCTTCTTAGCCTGAAAAACCTCGACATTGGAGTTGATCACTGGAATCCAATTCTCTTACATGTTTTACTTAAGAAGTTGGATCGCTCTACACTTACATTATATGAACAAGGATTGGAGAACCCAAAGGAATTCGGAACTATGAGCCAATTTATGGAATTTCTGGAAAGCCGATTCCTCACACTTGAAGCTGTTCAACGAGGCTCTTTCAAAAAATATGATCACAGCAACGCATTGAAATCCAAGAGTTTTCCAGCCATTTCCTCACGCTTATGTCCATGCGATTCTCAAGTGCATCATCAGCTGTACAAGTGCACAGTTTTCTTGTCATGGCAACCCGATCAAAGAGCCCAATTTTTGAAAAAAGAATCTCGATGTCTGAATTGCATGAAAACTGGCCATTTTGCTAGTCAGTGCACTTCAAGAGCGTGCTTGAAGTGTAACAAGAGACACAACACGCTGATTCATGGACAAGAATCAAAAACTATTCAGCCGTTATCATCGTCGCTATCATCAAACGACGTAACAGCTTCACTAAGCATACACACGGAGCACCCAAAATCAGGTTTCGTACTACTCGGAACTGTTGGAGTACGAATTCAAACTTCTGATGGGAACGAGATCTTGTGCAAAGCGTTATTGGATTCCGGCTCACAAATTAACGTCATAAGCGAACGAGTGGCTAAGAAACTTGGAAGCAAGTACAAGCGCTCAAATATGACTATCGAAGGCATAGGGAACTCAGTAAGCTCCGCAACACATCGAGTCAACATATTTTTGAAATCCATCAACACCGAATTTTCTATTCGAATGGATGCTTTTGTTTTGCCGAAGATAACCGGAGATCAACCTATCAGATCTTTCAATACCAAGGCATGGCCGATTCCACAACATTTCACATTAGCTGATCCGCAGTTCAATGAGCCTAGTCGTATTGACCTGTTGATAGGAGCTGAGTATTACTATCGCTTATTGCAACCTGAGCAATATTCAATGGGACCAAACTTACCACTTCTACAAAATTCGTCATTTGGATGGATTCTGGCGGGAATGATAGCGGACTTACAACCAAACAATCGACCAATATGTAATGTTGCAACACACGGTGATGAAGGAGCCGATCTTGCTCAATCGCTGGAACGCTTCTGTAAGATGGAAGAATTGCCAAATATGGAATCACAACCACAATCAAACGATTGGTCACTATGTGGTGTTGGAACACAAACTGACGAAGCAGCTCAAATCGATCGACTGATAGAACGCCTTTGGAAGCTTGAAGACTATTCAAATACAAATTCCTTTACTGAGGAAGAAGAACAATGTGAACGGGATTTTAAAAAGAATACAATGCGAGATCCGAGCGGACGCTTTACCGTGCGGCTACCTTTTGTAAGGCCGCCTACGGACTTAGGCGAATCGGCGGACACTGCTTCAAGACGCTTCTTTGCTCTAGAGCGAAGACTTGCTGGAAACCCAGAAATAAAACGACAATATACCGAATTTATCGAGGAATATATTGACCTCGGTCATATGAAACCAATTGATGTTAAGCAATTGAAACACCCCTATTACTTTTTGCCGCACCACTACGTGTGTAAGCCTGACAGTAGCACTACAAAATTGAGAGTTGTTTTCGATGCGTCGGCGCTAACCTCGAATAATATATCACTCAACGACGTACTCGCGAAAGGCCCCGTCGTTCAAGATGAGCTTTTCTCGATTTTACTTCGATTTAGAACGCACTCCTATGTCTTTATAACTGACATAAAGCAAATGTTCCGGCAGATAGGCATTCATGAAGATGACCAGAGATATCTCCTGATCTTTTGGCGAAATAATCCGCACGAAGAGCTGAGGGCTTACCAGTTGACAACAGTAACCTACGGAACAAAATCAGCTCCGTACCTAGCCACAAAGTGTCTACAGACATTAGCCGACGAGCGTTCAGAACAATATCCTCGGGGATCTTCGGTATTAAGGAACGATGCTTACGTCGACGATATAATTACTGGCACCAACAGTCTATCAGAAGCTGTTCGTACGCAAACAGAACTGATTGCCTTGGCGAGTGAAGGAGGGTTCTATTTGAGAAAATGGTGCTCCAATCATCCACGTCTATTGAAAGGATTTTCGTCCCAAGATATGGAAATCGATTTAGACTTCGACACTGATTCCGAGGATCGTATAAAAACGTTAGGCCTAACATGGTGCCCAAAACAGGATGTATTTTCCGTACAATCTTCTTGCCCAGAAAGAAAAACAATCAACAAAAGATCAGCCTATTCAGATTTAGCGCGTATTTTTGACCCTTTGGGAATA
This sequence comes from Microchrysa polita, assembly GCA_949715475.1. Taxonomy (NCBI): domain Eukaryota; kingdom Metazoa; phylum Arthropoda; class Insecta; order Diptera; family Stratiomyidae; genus Microchrysa; species Microchrysa polita. The sequence goes on along the minus strand of OX454415.1, from coordinate 13,209,531 downwards.
TACTCGCCTATTGTTGTATCTGGAAAGATACTCGTACAAGATATGTGGAAGCTCAAGTCACATTGGGATGAAGAACTACCACTTCCACTGAAAGCAGATTGGGTCAAGTTTAGGGAAAACCTTAGCGGTCTGAAAGAGTTGACATTCCCGAGACATCTATTTGACCACAAAACCCCGAATGAAATACAACTCCATACATTTGCGGACGCGTCAGAAAAGGCTTATGGTGCAGCCGTCTATGTTAGAGCCATTTTCAACGACACCCTTACAGTTCGATTACTCTGCGCCAAATCGAGAGTAGCACCAACACAGAAGGAGACCATCCCCAAATTGGAATTGTGTGCTGCGAAGCTGGCAGCTGATCTATGTCACAAAGTTAAATCCAGTATCGACCTGAGTATTTGTAAGGAGTTTTATTGGACGGATTCTAGTATTGTCCTCGCTTGGCTGAATAGACCATCTTCTTCGAAAAGGTCCTTCGTCGCAAATCGAGTAGCCGCTATTCAGCGCAAAACCGCCATCTCTAATTGGAGACACGTCACATCCGAAGACAATCCAGCAGATATTATCTCCAGAGGAACAACGCCACAGAGGCTTAAATCGTTATCAATTTGGTTTTATGGACCTCTATTTCTGCACGGATCGGAAGTACTTTTCCCACCCAGATATGAATTAGAATCGACGACCGCACTTTCAATAACTCTGTCTGAAAGTCTGCGCGAGACCATTAGACAGATTGACCATCATAATTCATTCAAAAGGCTTCAGAGAATTATGGCGTATATTCTGCGATTTACAAAACGTATACAAGGAATACATAATCATCACGAATATTTGACAGCTGAAGAAATGAATGATGCTCTACACTCATTGATAAGATATATGCAGCAAGAAGAATTTTCCGATGATATTGCCTGTCTTAAACAGCACGACGAAGTTCCAAAAGGCAGCCCATTGAACGGATTGGCTCCGTTTATCGATGAATACGGCATTGTTCGCGTGGGAGGCAGACTACAGGAAGCTAATGTATCATACAATGCAAAACATCCTATGCTTCTTCCGTACCGGCACCCGTTCACAAAATTGTTGATGACGGACATTCACCTGAGACATAAGCATGCTCCTCCACAGACTCTATTATCTATAACGCGCCAAAGTTTCTGGCCAATTAAAGGCAAAATCATCGCACGATCAATAGTACACCACTGCATTCACTGTACTAGATTAGCACCAAAAATGTTGAATCAGATGATGGGCAATTTACCTGCGCCAAGGGTTCAACCCGCCCGTCCATTCATCAATACTGGAGTCGACTATTGTGGACCTTTCTGGACGCACTTCAAGATCAGAGGGAAGAAACCCGTTAAATCCTATGTGGCAATATTTTGCTGTTTTGCTACCAAGGCTCTTCACCTTGAGCTTGTGTCGGACCTTAGCACAAGTGCGTTTCTAGGTGCTTTGAGAAGATTTATCAGTCGTCGCGGGCATTGCCTAAACATTTATTCGGACAACGCCACAAACTTTGTTGGGGCCAGTAACCAGCTCAACGAAATATACGACGCAATATATTCAAAAAACGCCCAGAGCGAAATTTCATCCGTCTGTGCAAATAAAGGGATAACATTCCATTTTATTCCTCCACGAGCTCCTCACTTCGGCGGCTTGTGGGAAGCCGCGGTAAAGTCCACAAAACGGCTTATGCAACTACAGATCAGCTCAGCAAGTTTAACTTATGAAGAGTTGGAGACATTGATAATAGAGATCGAAGCTATACTGAATTCGAGACCCATTACACCGATGTCCGCAGATCCCAGTGACCTCACCGCACTTACTCCGGGGCACTTTCTTATTGGAGAGCCCCTCACTAGCAATGTGGACCCACAAGCTCAAGGAAGGAATATCAGCCTCGACGCGCGATGGCAACTTGTCCGGCAAATCAAGAATGATTTCTGGGAAAAGTGGACTATTGAATATCTACATGGGCTACAAGAACGGCAAAAGTGGAAGACCAGGCACTCTAATATAGAACCAAATACACTGGTTATGATACACGAAGATAACGCTCCCTCACTTAAGTGGCCTCTTGGACGAGTAGTGGACACAATAAAGGGTAAGGACGGTCGTGTTCGAGTTATCAAAATTAAAACAGCATCTCAAGTAATCGAGCGACCAATACATAAGGTGGCTCCACTACCTATCGAAGTTATTGACGACAGTATTCAACCGGATCAACGTGAAGCGCCCAAAAGGACGAGGTTCGTTTCCAAGGCAACCGATAACAGTGAAGCCAGCCAACATCCAAAGCATCGACGATTGTTCGATTGAACCAGGAAGGCCAACGACTTCTACCTACCGTTCCATGGCGGGGGGAGGATGTTCATTTGTATATTATTGATTCACAATAATATAATTTTCCCTTTTGGAAAGTAATGTTTAACAGTGTACATTTATATTCAAATATTACTTATTTACATTATTTACATTTTTTCCTTTCTCTTAAATATTATTTACTAGTATATTTTGCATTTCTATTGAATTAGTTGACATTAAGAGAAAATATTAATTGTTTGTAATGAGAGAGAAAATATGAACACCGTTAATTTTGTTACTATATAAGTCAGAACAATTTACAATAAATGACAGTATATCAAGAACACGCCTGGCGTTTATTTTGGAAACGACAAGCATTTCTACGTTCTAACAAGTTTATGCGCTTGTTAGTGATCCGGCACCTGAATTTTACTTTGTTTATGTGCTTAGTAAATTCAGCGAGCAAATTCTCTTCAAACTTTACAATATTAGTCTGCAGATTTAGGGAAGTAGGTAGAAATAAATAGGGAATTTTCAAGCACGAAAATCATTTCATTCTAAATTTTTCGTAAATTTCTTGATCAAATCTATTTAGAAAGACATTTGTAAGTCTCTAATACTTAGTCCTAACCATTACAAAGGAAAAAAACTGGTTTGGATTTCCTTGAATCAAATCTCAGTTGATTAGGTGATGTTATAAGACGTGATGAAATTAGGCATACTTATTTCCCGAGCTTCACGGCTTTTCAAAGAAAAATCTCTGAAATTTTTATCGTTTATAGTGCAAATTGAATTTTAATGACATTCTTACATCATAAATAATGGAATTTTAAGAGAATTTCATATTTGCACCTTTTACCTCAATAGAAGAATGGGGGGAAAAACTGTAGGTCTGGCCAGACCTATTGGGTATCAAAAAGCACTATAAACTGAAAAACATCAAAAACACACTCAAAACATCATCCGATTTTTTAAAATTTTTGCAAAATGCTTCTAAACATATTATTCTAGGATATCATGAAATATGAAGTCGCTGCGATTTCATCTTCTATACTTTTATGACCAAAATATAGTGCCAAAGGTCTGGTCAGACCTTTGTGCCGACAGAAGGGTCGGTAAATTAAATTGATTTCGTCCCGAGCTCCTCTAAACGTACGCCAAAGAGCTTCAGTGTTCTTAAACTATCGTCTTACGGTATAGATCTTCCTCGTCATTCATTTCCAGACTTTTATTGATGATATTTATATCTAGGAAGTATGAAGGTCTTTCCATAACCTTAATTAGTTGGTCTTCAAATCAATTTTCATCAGCCTTGCTTCATAATTGGAGTCCTTATCTTGCTAAAATCTTATAGGAATAGCATGGAAAATGCCGGAAATTTTAGGCAATACATTAGGAAGAATATCTTTAAAAGCCTGGGTACTCTGAGTACCCCTAATTTAGGAAAGCTCAGTAGTTCCATACCAAGATATTCAACCCCAATGGAGAAACTGTATGGATTGGGCAAACGCGTTATTTTTACTGATGGAAAAGATTAAATATCGTCGGTTCAGATGGATTTAGGTATTATTTCCACGATTTGAGCAAGAAGGAATTAATTTTGTAGACGCATTACTCAGAGTAAGAAATGTCGAAGTATGGGGTAGAATGTCTCTGTGTGGAATTATTGAGATTGTGAAAATTAGCGGTATTCACAACGTCCAGGCTTACAAAAAAATTCTGGGCAATATAGTTCTTAAAATTACCGACATTTTCCATTCAACTTCTTTGAGATTTTAACAAGATAATGGCGTCAGTCAAGGAGCAAGACTGATAAAAGATTTGTTTCAAGACCAACTAATCAAGGTTTGGGAAAGACCTCCATACTTCCTAGATCTAAATACCATCAAAAATGTGTGGGGATGAGTGACAAGGAAGATCTATACCGTTAGACGATAGTTTAAGAACACTGAAGCTCTTCTGCGAACGTTTAGAAGCGTTTTGGGCGAAATTAATTTAATTTACCGTTAAAAAATTTACAATTCTATCCCAGATAAATTTTTTGAGCTCTAATTACTTAAATAAAGTTCTCCTTATTACCAGCTTCATTTTCATAAGTAAAATTATCCTTTCTTACCGTTATTTGATGTTTTATTTCCACTGGAACTATCCTATTGACTTCTGTACTGTATTTAAGAATTCTCGTAAGAAAATCCTAACGGGACTCCGGATTTGAGACATCCTGTTATTCAAAGAACAGGCAGGCTACTGTAAATATTGTCACCAAGTTGTAAGAAAATACCGTTATCACTTACCGAAATACAGCCATTCTACAAATGGAACTATCCTATTGATTGGGAGTGTACATTCCGATCGTTCTTAGCTCATGAAATTATTCTCCTTTAGTCTTGGGTAGGGTAGGATATATTAAATTTTAATGATCAGCTCTTTCGACATGATGCGTTTTATTGAACCCAGAACAGGTACAAATAACCTAAATTTTCATACAAATTGTGTCACCGATCCAATTTTCCAGGACATTTATTGCCATTTTTTATGAAAGCTAGGTTAATCAGTCCTGTGCAGGATCCAAGAAAACGGAGCTGTCATAGTTCATTTAGAAGGATAGCTTTTGTCATTTTGTTTGCTTCTTATAATCCCAGTCTTTTTAGCTGGCAAATATACTGAAAAAAATGTTCACTTCTTTTATTTTGCCCTCATGTCATGACACGCTACTAAAAACCGAGCTTCCGTACTTGACATCTAAGTGAAATACTTAAACTTTCACCAGGAGTCAAGCATTTGATTGTGACAAGTATTGTCTTGGTAGTCCACGGACAGGATCCTCAGAAAATTTGCTTCTAGGGTCAACCATTTCATATAGGAAGACTATGTGGAGTACTGCATTCGATAAACAAAATATTACGTGGATGTAATTTTTGTGGACATGTCCTGGGACCTGCACAAATTTGGGCTATAAAGCAAGCAGAAGTTCATTTCCATATTCATATCCTAGCAAAGTCAATTCAATCCATTTACTTTTTAAAAAAGGAATCCCATGAGCTATGATAAGTCAAAAGAAGTCTCGAGATATACGTTTCACAGTAGAACATGATTATAACGAACTATTATATAAAAAAAAACTCGATTTAATGAAGAGGAGTTCATTATATCGAGTTTCTACTATACTTCCGATCAAAACTCTCAATAATCATTATCCTTTATTTTTGGCACTGTTCCTATTAAAGTAAGAGGCAGATTAAATAAAATTTGAGGTACGCTATGCATTTAAGGGTTAACACATATGCAGTCTAGGCTCAATGTGGGACTTTTATTTACTTTTAATTTTGCGTAAATTCAGAGGAGCTTTGTGTCCGATATGGCGATATCCTCACGAATTCCTTTTTGCCTGACTAGCAGTACCATGTTAGCGTCCCTCACAACCAGCGCCCGCTCTAGGACTTACGCCGCCCCGGGCAAGAGGACAAATTGCCGCCCCTTAGGTACTGTACCAAACAGATTGATCTAGATATCCATACTATCTAGATCAGTGGTTCCCAATCTTTTTCAGTTCTTGCGATCCTGGCGCCACCCAAGAAAATAGGTGTGAAAAAATTGGCGTTGGCAAGGAATGCTTTTAATTTTATAGGTTTATATTTCAGGATCTATTTTCGCATTTTAAATTGTTTCAAAATTTAGTTGTAAGTTCAGCCAATATTTTGTAACTACTGGAAATTTTTAGAAGTACATATTAATTAAATTTCGTGATCCCCGGATGCTGAATTTCGTCGTAAGTTCGGCCGTCACCTTCAGTGATACGTCCAGCACGAAAAATGAAATCACCCGGAGCGACCAAAACCCGCAAAATTTTTACCAAAGATTCATTCAATCAATACAAAAACTAGCCGACTGGTGCGGTTTTTTTTTAGAATCGCGAGCTTTGTCAATTTCAATCAGCCATATCATCAAACGCATTTAGTAGCAGCGATTTTTTTTAATCGAAGAAAATAACATTGTTGGCAATTTGCAACGTTTTCCAACAACGGATTACCCCTGGTGAGTTTCGGAAGAAGTGCGAGTCAGAATGGTTGTTGTTGAAGGAAACCATAATAAACGGCACCAACCTTAGAGTTGTGCTCGCACCCTCTTCCCTAATCGTCGCGCCTCCTTAGGGGGGTGTCCCCCAGCTTGGGAATCACTGATCTGGATGTATAGAATGGTTGTTGTAGAATCGATACAAAGAGGTTTTTCCTTTTGAAGCAACTGCTTGCACTCATGGTTGTTACTCCAAAATAATTTACTTAGTGAAACCAGCTAACTTAAGAACATTATTTTAAAGAACAACACAAAAATTGATGATCGCGTTTGGATTCAAACCACCGTTCAGCTATCATTCATACTCTTAAGCGCACGACCACGCACCACGGTTCAGCAAGGCCTTATAGAGTTTGTTTGGAGTTTCAAAATGTTGAAGCTTGATGTAAGAAATCGAAAAAGCATGCAAAATGTCGTTTTCCAGTAAAATACTCCGCATAATACCATGTCCAAACACAAATTAGGGAGCTCTGGCAATGTGTTCTCTGGTTAGATCCCTCATCTTGCAATGGGAACCAACTTAAGTAATCGATTCAAGCGAAGGTTTGGCGAATTGAAGTTGAATTCCAAAATGCGCAAAGTATCTATGGAAATTATGGAAAACAACTCCAAAAAATTATTGTGAATAACACTTCTCACAGAGGAGTATGTTTTAAACGCCTTAATATTTTGAGCGTTTATTCGACTCCCTATTTCTCATTTCATATGAATTTCTTCGGAAGTTCAATACATATTTATTTAGTGGACTTGCTCTCCTGTTACTCAATATACAAAACTAAAACTTTAGATATCATCGCATATCTTCTTCTCAGTACCGTTTAGCCCCATGTGGGGCCATGGTTCGTTAACTCAGCCGTTTATAGGCAATTTCGAGTCCACGTTACATTGCACATCATTTCGGAGTGTATAATGTTGCAAGCACTATATACATATTTCCTATGTACGGAAATGTTTGGACCACGCCGAGATTCGATCTCCGGACCTCTAGATTACTAGCATCGTAGAGTGCGACTCAACCAATTGAGCCACAGAGCATATAATGAAACAATAAAGAATTTCGTACTATAATTTCGTCCTCTGAAAATTAGGCAATCATTAGGGTTCATGCAATGTCCTTAATTCTGCGGTGAAAAGAAGATGAAATGAATGTTAAATCGGGGGACGAAATCTACACATACAAGTAATTCTTCAGTTAGTATGTTTTTTTTCCAAAGAATAACTTAAAATAAATAACAGGCGCGACAATCCAACATTGGACTAAGGCCGCAGGATGTGTTAGTGACATCCTATTTCCAAGATCTTATCTGCTGAATCTGAATCTGAATCAGAATATCTTAGTCAGCGCATAACTGAGTGAATAGTCCCAATTTGCTTTTCGAAAGTAGGGCGGGTGCTAGCATCACAGACTTAAAATTTGCGCGGCTTACTTAGCATTTTAGGAATCTAAATGCCGCACTTCGTATCAATGGTGGGCTCTTCATAGCTTCGCAAGGAATATGCATTTTCAAAACACTGTAACCTTTATATTTTTATTTTATTTCGCCCCCTTTTTATTTCATCTGTAGAAAGGGAACCGCGGCCTTTCCACTTAATCGAAGATGATTTGATTATTTTCTTTCGGCTTTTTTAATCTTTTTTTTATTCGACTGCTGGCCAAAAAGCCGCCCCTAAATTTTGGCGCCCCGGGCGACCGCCCGGCTTGCCCCCCCTTAGAGCGGGCGCTGCTCACAACGGAATTTTGCCGCGGCGTCAAAATTGTAACATACTGCGTTGTATGAGATTTTCACACCAACGCAAATATTTGCCAGTTCTGCTGCATTTTTTTCCGTCGCGAATATTCGCTGCCTAATACCATTTTATTCAAATAATTTATATGAAAGTTGCATTGTAGTACAACTCGATGTTGGTGTACCCGAAAAGATTTAGATTTGGAATGAGTTGTTTAGGTATTCACAAATTGAGCATTTACGTTTCGAATGAACTGTTGTATGGCATCAAACATGCATTCCATTCAACTCGTTTGTGCTACATCGAAAAAAGAGTTGTCGCATTTGAATAAGAATGCATCGATGGATGTGGACGTGAAACTGGTGCATGCATTTAAATTAAATTTAGAATCAGCAGTCGAAAATTAATTTAGTGATTCCGCGATTCTAATTATTTCCGGAGAAAACTGGGTTACCACTCTTGGGCTAACAATCCAATTTTTTTCTTGTTTTGACCTAAAATTTGGAAATTTGACGTATATTTCCGACCCGATAATTCTGGGACAGCCACACAAAAAAAATGTTTTCGGTATTGGTTTCAAATTCTGATTCTGTGACAAAAAAATACTTTACGACGCCAATTGGATGGATCGGAAATCGGGGAACCATTCTTGGGCGGGCTACTTCTCTAGCACTAACCTTTTTGCGAAGTCAAAGTATGAGTATTATGCTGGAAATAGAATGGATGGAGCAGCAACGATAATGTAGTCCAATGACATTTCATTATTCTATTTCCAGCATTATATTCGGCCAATCTAGAATGTAGGCAAACACCTTTTCCTGCTCTCGTGTGCAGTCGTCACTTTCGTGCTCAGTCGTCACGAGAGCAGGAGAAGTGTATGATTGCCTTTTGTTGTTGCCTCAATCAAACAATAATAAGCTTTTATTCCTCCACATTAAAAATACATAATCACATATGTACAAACAAACATTACGAATATACCACTAAAAAGTTTACAATGTCACAATTACTGACTGACTGCTCCAATTTAATTTAAGAATAAAAAATAACGGCGTACAGAGGGCTGCGCCCGCAATACGAGGTTTTTTTTTAGAATTTTAATGCATAGTGAATATTTTTTGTACATATATTTTATAAGCAATAAATAAGAATTGTGCACAAGATTAATGAAATGCTTCCTGTAAATCTATTTTTGGATTGGTCTAAATAAACGCGTTCCAGAATGAAAGGCTAGCACCTAGCGCCTAGCGCCTTTCATTCTGTTCCACCTTCAATTAGACCAATCCAAAAATAGATTTACTATTTACCCAGTTTGTATAAAAGTCCTCCAAGGCAAATCTACAGGCATTTTTCGATTTAAGATTTCTAATGACCTTTGAGCAAAAAGAAACTCAGGCAAACACGTAAGGATGGCTTGGCTTTATATATGAACTGAATTATTAGCTGCAAATCTACTGTTACTGTTTTTTTTAAATCAAGGTAAAACAACTCATATGAAATGATTCCATTGTGTCCCCTGACATAAGAACCCACGCAAGCTTTCCTATGAGTATTGAACAAGTATACTTTTGCAGCTATTCAGGGACACGTTATTAACTTGGTCCTACAAACTTCAAAAAATATTTGGGGCAAACACTGTACCATTCAATCTTTGTGCAAAGTTTCATATCGATACCTATAACGGTTTAAAAAAACGGAGGTTGAAAAGGAAGTTTAACTTTAAACGCCAATAACTTTTTTACCGTTACTCGAAACTATAAAATTTTAACTGATATGAGATTTACTCATTTAGATCTTTAATTTAAATACACATACATCAATCTCCGATAAAAACTAAAAAAGTCGACTTTTTTCAAACGTACGGGACGCCCTGTTATCTTCTTTCTACCAACTTCAACGGTATTTGTGCCAAATACTGTAACCATTCTTCACATTCCTATCAAATTTCGTGACAATCGGTTGAGCCGTTCGCGAGTTATTTAGTGAACAGACGGACAGACGGACGGACGGACGGACAAACAAAATCGGTTTCTTAAGGGTTTTTTGAAAAAAAAAAAATCTAAAAAACTATATACTCCATATTTTTATAAAATTGTCTTTTTTTCACGCATCCAGCGATTGCTACAATTCAAATCCAAATCTTTATTTTTGGATACGGTACAAACAGGTTGTACTGCACTGCATTTTGTCATGAATTTACGCATGTCAATGTTTTCATCCTTAAACCTGATACTCCAGGAAAATTGGCATTTTACTTCGGAAAATTAGGGGAAAGCTGGATTTTTGCATGAGCCTTCCTTTCGAGGTCCTTAACAAGACCCTAAAAGTCCCCGTCTCTAGGAGTGCCGCTAGCGGTGCTACAGAGGGTCAAACGCCCTCGAAAACGGGGTTTTCTCAATATCTCGATAACGGTAGCATATACAAAAATGCGGTGTATTGCAGATTTGAAGCTCTTGTGCTTTTTCAATAAACGATGAAAATACAGAATACGTTCGGGTACTCCTAACGGTGGCAGGAGGTCTAACGGTATTTTTAACATATTTCACGAAAATTTCTATAACGGTAACTCGTACTAAAAACTTGTGTATGAAAAATTTATAGTCTATTGAGTTTTGAAGAAAGCGGCCAAATTTCATATCAATACACGCAGCCTCAAGGGGGTTCAAACCTTAAAAAAAATGTGTTTTTTGGGGTTTTTCGTGAATGGAGCTAAGACGGGGGAGTGTGCTCTATGGTCTTCTAGGAGAAATTTGTAGCTTCTGTGGCTGTCAGTAAGACGCCAAAAGTCCCCAAAGATGGAATCTCCCCTTACGAAGCTATGAGGGTCCAAACATTCAATTAAGCAGTTTTTGGGGAATATCTCTATAACGGTAACGTGCACTGAAAACTGTTGTAAAGCGAATTTGTAGCTTATACAACGCTTAACTAAATATCCGAATTTCAGATCGATGCGTGCAATTCTAAGGGCACTATGAGGGTCCGAACCATACTATAACGGTATTTTTCGGTTGTTCGTGTATTTCTTCATAATGGGAACGTATTCGGGAAGGAGGCTTGTAAAAATTTGTTGCTTCTGTAACCTTAACTTAAAATGCCAAAACGGCTCATCTATACGGGGACCCCAAGGAAGTTATGAGGGGTCAAAGTTAAACAAAAAACCGCTTCTCGGAAATTTTTGAATAACGGTAACCTCTTGAAAGAACCAATCTGAGATAAATTTGTAGCTCCTGTGGTTGTTTGTAAGCCCCAAGAATGGAAGCCCTCCTAGGGAAGTTATGATGTTCCAAACATCCAAAAATGCAGTTTTTTGGGAATATCTCTATAACGGTAATGTGCAATGAAAACTGTTGTATGGCGAATTTAAAGCTTATACAACGCTGAATTAAATATCCGATTTTTAAATTGATGCGTGCAATGCTAAGGACGTTATGAGGGTCTGAACCATACAATTTCGGTATTTTTGGTTATTTTCCTGAAAATTTCTGTAACGCTACCGTATACCGGAGACAGTCTGTAGAAATTTGTTGTTTCTATGGTTCCAAATAAAACGCTCCACCAATTTGAATGCACCTGAGGCAACCAGCTAATATGTCGAATTTTACGTTTATTTCTACCGTTTACCCTTTTACATAATAAGAAAAGGTCTTTGGATAATTGTTGCCGTTATTATCTATCATGTCTAAGTCTTTTCCTTATATCAACCTAATACCTTTTCTAAGGCAACAACATGATATTAGCTGTGAACTGACAGTACCCAGCGAATTATTTGCGACGCGCCACGAATTTAACCACTTAATGACGACATAACAGATACAACAGGTGTATGTCATAAAGCAGAAAAAAATAAATTTCTGCATGAAACATTTCCTTTGGATGATAAAAATTAGTCCTAGATCGCAGATTTATTTCTATAGGGTTGGTTTGATCTATTCACAACCCAAAAATACCTTCGTATTAAAACAGTAGTCTGGCTGGTCTAGCGGTTAGTGCGCTTACCTTCGGTGCACAGGCTCATGAGTTCGAATCTCACCGTGTTCCATGGTGTTTTTCGAACTCACGAGCTTGTGACAGACTATGATCTCACTCAGATGTTAAACGAGTACCCATTTATGGGGATAAATAACACTGCTGAGCGTGATGCTGATCTCATTACCTCATCAAAAAGCAGATAAGATCTTGGAAATAGGATGTCACTAACACATCCTGCGGCCTTAGTCCAATGTTGGATTGTCGCGCCTGTTATTTTTATTAAAACAGGGATTTCAAGGATGCATTTTGCAAAATTATCATGGAAATACGATTAAAAAGCGTTCCTTTCGGGAAAGCCGTGTATTTAACTGTTATTCCTTATACCATTGCCTTCAGTGCTGCGAACCCCTTCGGGTTCACGCCCACACAATCTAATACAGGCGTTTTGCATAGGTCGTCGAAAGACAAAGATGGAATAGCTAGCTATTTTTAACCCAATTATTATTATTGGCGAAGGTCAAATCCCCTGTGAAGTATTCTCACCCAGGAAGGAAATATGTAATGAAAAATACTGTATTTGATTTTTTGATTTCAAATATGTACTCGTATATACTTCAGCAAAAATATACGCAGCTCACTTTTTTTATAAATATTTTTCTAACCCCATTTTATACGCTACCGTTTGGCTTCTTGTGGATGTTAATTTTTAGGACACCCTTTATATTAAATCCACCATTAATTAATAAAAAGAATTAGACCGTTTGCCTAAAATATGAACGTTGAGTACTTGCAATAAAAAATTATAAAAATTATCCCAAGAATCTTAAAATTCCCTGTATAAAAAAAATTAAAGTGGCCTTTGACTCTAAAAAAACTGGGTTTTTAATACAGATTGGTTTGGTTTCTCGGCAATAATTTAAGTATTATTTTTAAATCATATTTGTTAAAAAATATATGTACCTATTGCTACTTTGAGAAAAAATTCAAATTTATGTCCTCGGCTGATATTAAAAATCCACTTAAATCGTGAACTCACCTGAAAAGTGACCACTATCTTGAAAATTACAATCATATATTAATCCAGTAAATCGACTTACTATACCCCATTCCTCCTGCCAATTCACAGTCTACATAAACAGCAACACAAAACCGAGTCTTCGGCTAAAGCATAGCAAACATGGCCAAGCGTAGTTACCCACTATAAAAAATGAAACTGTTAGCAATGATCATAACACAGGTTTTCAGGTGCAGACAGAAGCAATAACACCAACAACAGCAGCAGCATAAGCAATTGACCAACAACAGTTGTGCCGCGAATCCTTCCACATAGTGGCCGGCGCACTGCGCTGTTTTGTGCAAAAGCAATATGAGAAGCTGAGCTCAAGTCGTGGTATTGGTTCATAGCAGGCCACATGCTGTGGCAAATTGCATTACTTCAGCACTCTTTTGAATATTCTTAATTCCAAGGGCTCCATGAATATTCCATATATCTCGCAGGAAATTGTGTGCGTATAGGAAAGTGTTAGTACGATTGTGATGTACAGGATATGGAAAAGATGGTATTATTAAATAGGCATTGGTGTTATCATGGGAATTCAAAACTCCTTTATTTTTATTCTTATGGCTTCTTTAGTTCATAAGATTAAATATACATGGCCTATGTGCTTTTTTTTCACTTCACATATGAAAAAAAACCAAACGAATATCTTGTATTAGGAAATTTTAAGTCCAATCTCACAACGACCTCACTTTTCTGCTCCGACTAGAACATGGCAACCTTGTCCCCATAATCTTCAACCAATACAGAACATCGCTGCTGCGATCATCATCGTATTACCAGCAAAATGCACTATATACGACGATAAATTTTCAATAAATAAACGACTCGTTTACAATTTCACCTCTCACGGATAAAATGTTAATTAACTTTTCAAATTGCAAATCGCTCGTTGAAATACTCGCGTAAACATGACTTTTTCGGGTCGTCGCGCGTCGCCTCTTACTACAGCTAGCGTCTTAATGGCGCGAACAAAGTTGATGACCAAAACCACCGATCGCAGCATGCGGTCGCTCCAACAATCGCCCGAAGAAAATTTGAAAATGCCAGCAGGCGATTTTCATGTTTACACGCAAATTTACACCCAATCCGTTTCAGATATGGAAGCTGCGTAAATGGATGCTATGATTATGTACATTTGAAAAATGTAAATAACTAGAAGGTAAGATTTTATGCGATTTGTAGAGTGTGTGGTAAGGAAATTGTCATATGCACTTTTTGTACGGGGACAGTTTCAGCCTTGTAGATGGAACATCAAAATTTCCCATTGCATATGTGAAGAATGGCTCAGTTTTGTATCACATATTTACTTAAAATATATCGCATTTCACTTAAATTATCCAATTTATTCAATTTATTGCAATTCACCTCATTTTCATAAAATTTGAAAAATCGGGTTACTGGCTTAATACTTTTGTTTTTGAAATTAGAAAATGTTACTTTGCATGTATAAAATAATTTCAATTTGTTTGTACTTATTTGGATATTCTATGTAATATCAAAAACGAAAGTATTAAGCCAGTAACCCGTTTTTTGAAAATTTTGGATTTAGTTAACTTAGCAAAAAAGCAGCATTTTCAACATTCAACAACTTTTTGCATTTTTTCAGCGCATACTGTTCGATCATCTCGCATATATTCTCATCTACAATACTTTAAATAAAATAATAAATATAAAAAGAAAAACATAATAATGTGGACATGAAAAGAAAACAAATAAATATAAGCAATCGTCGACGTAAAGTTGTAACTTGACACCGTACTTAATTGAGTTCTTTGATTATGACAAATGGTCTTAAGGGGCTGATGCAACGACAACGACGACGCAACGACTCAATTGACTCCTTCAGAATTGAATTTCGTTCCGCGCTCGGCTTATGTTTTGTTGGTCAAGGTAAGGTGGATAGTTGGCAGTTTAGCTATCTTAGAAAAATGATTGAGAACTTATATATACAAGAAGCATTCTGTGTGAAATAATGAAAGATGTTTGCAATTTATTCTCGAAGATTGTTCAGACTTGGGTTGAATTACGAGCGATAGGTAAATTGTTGAAATGATTTAAAATCGGTTTTAGAAAATTCACCCAACATACATCATGCATATATAGTAATGCAATAATGAACCTGAAATATCATTCGATACTTCCAAATATACATTTACAATCAATCTAAAAAAGCCATTAATCTAAATGCATACTGGATTTTTATTTTCGTACTCTGAGTGTGTGCTGTATTGCATATTTCCCGAGATTACCTTTCTGATTACTATCGCCATAAATCATCTCTCGTCCCAACCATACAATGTCAGTGTATGGGTAACGCACGCATTAAAATTCATTCATAGCCCAGAGAACAAAAGTAAACAAACGTATCCAGTTTCAATCTGATAAGGATGCCCAAACACAACAGTCGAAACATATTTGCAACAATGAAACAAACTAACGTAACGTTTTCTTCACTTCCCAGGACATTGGAAAAACAAACAGCCCCCTGCAAAAACGGCATAGTCATGTCCGCTCTACAAACATTCAATACGTTGTGATTCCCATACTAAAATACACAGATTGATAGAATTTCCTTTTTTCCATGTCCTTTTTTCCGTTCACGAGTTGCTCTACATATGCTTGGTTGTACATACGTGTACATGTACATTCCATGCAATAGTAATGTGATACATTTTCAAAAGGACGCACCGTAGACGCAAAACGACTATTGTCCAGGATACCCGACCGTTTGCCCAGTTTGTCTCTGTGCGCAAATAAATAATTTTATTTTCATGTCAATCGGTTGATCGTTGAGCGATAATCCACAATAAATCATACAAGCAAACAAATCACAATAGAAATATACAAAAACGTCTTAACGATGAGTATCGAATTACTCGAAAAGTTTCTGCCTAATTTAAATTTTTGCCGATTTTCAGGGTCTGATTAGGACGATTTCAATTCACTTGGGCCGGGTATTTTGAGCATGCGATGCAATTTAAATTAGCCAGAAGGGATAAGACAGGATGAGCAATTGTTAGAACTTCAGATAAGAAACTAATTGCAAGGATTAGTTGCCGAAATGAACAGCGCTCTATTAGGCGGAAGGAAAATTGCAAATTGTTGCGAAATATAAAAGAGCAGTCTGGCCAATTGACGTTATTGATACTTTTTGGCAGACGCTGTATTGTTTACTAGTTTTACGCAAGTTTTGGCAATTTTAGACAATGCTAAAGCAATTTTTGTGGTTGAAAGTACAATAAAACTCTTACGGTTGCATCAATTGAAAATGTTGAAAAATGAAAATTAGGTACTCACTGGAAAAGAGCATAATATTATCAAAAATCGTTTAAATCATTTTTTTAACAAACCTTTTTAAAATGAAACTAAGGATACAAATACATACGAAAGAGAATGATAAGTAGGACAGTATTTTACACAAGATTATTAAATTGATTGTCTCTCAAAGTAATTATAGAAAAACATAAAAACTTCCCAGATTAATCGTCACTCTTCTAGTGTTTTTTTTTTGTGCATACATCTCACATAAATTCTAAGTTTATTATCCAAATCCCATCCGCTTGAATAAAATATTTTCCCGTTGATTAAGCCATCTGAAAGCTAATTTTATCCATTAAACAATAAACAAGATTTCAAAAGCCGCTTAGTCGTTGTTTTTTTTGCATCGTTTGAACAGACATATCATGAAACCTTATAAGATCATCATCGAATCAAACCAAGTCAATTATTAAAAACTATAAAAATCTCATTCAATTTACATTTATCTACAATATTTTCCCAAAATTTTCCCTAAAAATTTACATTGAAAAGTAATATCTATCGAGTAGCAGCTCTCTTTCCGTGTCTTTGCCTTGCCGACAATATACTGCGGTACTGAAATATTTTCAATACTAATGGAAACATTTACACTTAATCACTATGTTGTTCAAAACCGAAACTAATCACACACGTTTATATCTCTCAATTTGGGAGATGAGAATTATATTCGGATTGAAATACTGAAGCAGTTCTATAAACGTTGAATCAGTGTCTTTCTAGGATTATGCATGCATATTAGGCATATCATAATGTAAAAGTTAATCGAAAATTTCCAGTTTTAGATGTTTTTAGTGCGCGGGTAGTGTCTTTAGGAATTCAAATTGGTTAATTATGGAATCCGTGAATAAAATGATACGCGGATATATTCTCAAAGTTAATTGAGTTGCTTCGAACCGTTCGAAAGATCAAAATACTGAAAATTGAAGGTGCTGATGTTTTTAAATTTATCAAATAGAATAGGGGACATTCATTTTGTGAGTGCCGGCAAGAACGAAGAGTTGCCATTTTGAAATTTTTAAAAAAGATAAGAAATTTAAAAAACGAGGCTAAATTCGGGCGCGGCCGAAATTTGAACACCGTTCACTCTCCTCGGGCTAAAAGTTTTTTTCGAACGAACCTATGACTTGTGTTTAATCCTTCCCCATTCTTTTCCATCCGTTTTCACAGAATTTCCGTGGCGTCGATAAAACAATATTTGTGTGAGGTTTGGTTGGAATAAGTGGAAAAATAAAAAAAATCTCAGAAAACTTTATTGGGGGGATGCGGGAGCGTGGCTTTTGTACAATAGCTCGCAAATCTTTATTTATTCGACGAAGACAACCAAAACGAATACGAATATCCCTCCGATTCCAGTAGAATAATTGGCGAAAACACTTTGTTTAATTTCAAGCATTTAATATGATAAATGTTCCAATTATAAATAGGTTCCAGTACAAAAATGATTTTAAGTTAGGGTTCCAGATAGCCCTTGAACGTCTGTCGACGTGGCCTTTCCAACAAGAAGTGACTTTACAATTTTGAAAGGTATTACAAATTTCTGTTCTAATGCGTTACATTTCATTCGTTACATTTACTATAATTCGTTACTTTTATATTTTACTATTATATTTTACTATTATATTCTAAAAACTGCAACATCGATTGCAATTTGTAACATTATAATTAAGTAATTTGTCAATTTGACAATACTTTGACGTTACGCCGTTTGTCTTGATTTGGTAAGTATTAACAATTATAATAAATTAATTTAAATTTCAAATTATCGTAATTATCATAAAATCAATTTCGGATGACGGAGGCGATATAAGCAGCTCGAAGAGTATCGAGAACCATTAGCGTCCAATGAGTGAGGTATATATTGTGCTCGGCGTAGTACCGACCAGTTTATTCAGATAAGTGAAATTTTGTTCCGATTATAGTCACGATGATACTTTGTGTACTCCTTTTCCAGGATAGCAGTGATTCAACGATTTCCAGTAGTATGGCTAGGCGATCATCAATAGCGATTTAAGACGGACACATTTGGTTTTAAGTAAATTCTTAGTTTCGGCGTTACAAGGGTGGTAGTGCTAACTTGACAGGGGTTGTTTAAAGGGAAGGAGGGGCGCGGAAATTTTTTTAAGGGTGCAGGTATCATCACTAAACCCTATAGCATTTAACTGAATAAATTTTATTTTATGACTATGCGTATAACTTGAGTTTTTACGCCATAAACTTTGTATGGGGCTAAACCGGACTTAGGGGTAGTTTTTGAAGGTGTAGAGGGGAGCGGAAAACTTTGTATGAGTGCAGATATTATAAGTAACCTCTTGAGCATGCTTGTGCGTACAATCTGTTATATTGCGAAGCCTAAAATTTGCGTTTTAAGGCTTCATACGCTCTATGGGGCTTGAAAAACACTTATGGGTTGTTTTAAGAGGAAGGAGGGGCACGGCAAATTTTTTGATTTTGCCATTGAATCACGCCAATTTCGCGACATTTAATGCACTATAGCGTTCATCGAAATTTAAAAGTGGTAGTGCTAACTTGACAGACATCACGAAATCTATAAGGGTTTTGAACAGTTTTGGTACTAGAAACGCTAATCGATTCCATCCCCAAGCAGGTGACGAGCCAAACTAGGTTTCATCAGGGCCTCCATGGTGCCCCTGGGCAGTAACCAATAGCCGCCATCCGCCACTGGTTAAATTTGAAAGTAGTGTTCGTATACACATGCTAGGCAAAACGTTATCTGTGCCATAGTGTGTGTTTTTTCATTTTTGGTTGTTTAAGAAGTGATAGACGAATAACCTAACCTCGAAAACTAAAATTTTTCGTTAGTTTCATGTGGAATGATTTTTTGACAGTGGATTTTTCCGTTTTTTTTTTTTTGTTTCTGAAGGAAAATTACATTTTGAATATTTAAACTTACTAATTCTAAAATTTTATTTAAACCTGTTCACACGTCAGAAACATGTTACTGAAAATTGTAGCTAATGCATCATTTCTAATATGCCGAGAGTGAAGGTAAAACCTGAAACCAAATTCTGGCTACATCCCAGTTGCTTCGCAGCTAATTTTAAGTAGGAAGAAAATAAAGTAGTAATGGAAAACTCGAAAATGTGTGCTTGCTTTTACTAACTAGGGATACTGGACCACACCACACACACGCAGAGTCCATGGGAGAATCCATGTGTGGACGGCCACCTAGAGTTGCCAAGTTTTAGATCAATCTATCCCAGAGAGTCGTTAAGTACAAAAACGAGTTTTTGGCAATGCACTTTTTAAAAGAAAAATTTTGTTTTTAATACAATTATACCTTGGCAATGGTCAAGACATAACGGTAAATACCCTTAGATTTGGCGAGTCGTGTAGTGGGGAAATCATGTATTGATTACATGTCCAATATTTAATGTAGGTTCAGGAATTCCTTGAGCGGAGAAGGTCGAAGCGAAACAAACTCCCGAAATGAGGAGCCTCTCTGAGATATATCAAATAAAAAGTATTGAATTGACATTTTAGCCCACTTTTAATTACATGTAAGATTTGTACAATTTTCAAACGTTTGCGCTAAATTTCGTTAGCCATAATCTTTAATCATATCGTACAAAAGGATACTGTCAGAAGAGAGACATATGTCAAATTTGTTCGAGTGGTAACGGAGCGATAAAATTAGGCCGCTCCGGATCCCTGATTATTGCACCCAAAAGCTCCTTAAGGCTTCCTATTAAAATGACACTGATGCTAGATCCCTTCTCTTGTTTAACCCTTGTGTTGCCACCCGGATACCCGGGTACCCATCTTGGTACGTTTATCTAAATATTTTTTATCCCAAAAAAGATTGTCCAAAACCTTCTCGGATCTCCATGATTTGATCGAATTTGTATCGAAATTTGGATTCTACATATTTATAGAAATATTTTAACTTAAAAAATTTTGCATTTGAAAAAAACAACACGTATGAGCCACCCGGGTACCCGGGTACCCCGATATGAAAATAATGAAAATCATAGAATATATATATATAGAAAATAATTCGAGTATATCAGAAAAAAGTGTAAACTTTTCTAGAGTTTCTTTGATCGTTGGTGTTAACTACCACTTCTATTACTGGCCTTCCTTAGTATCTTTCGATTGCGATTTTCATTCCATGATTTCGCAAGACTTGCTGGTTAGAAAATCGCTCTCCTATCATTAGCATAGCTAATTCTTACAAGAGCTGGTGTAGAAAAATTCTGCGCCCGTTAGTTTTCTTTTGCAAGCATATCATTATTTTCATAGTAAGTAATGTACATGGCAATATCGCACTGAGAAGAATCACCGCTTTTTCTTCTTCGGAACACACGAACAGATGGTACCTCCTTGTCAAATCCAAAAAGCGTTGACAATAACGGTTAACAGATCGACAGTTCCATTTCTTGAGAAATGCATTTTTTTCAAAGAACGACGACAGTAAGATTCCATGACAAAAATTTCCATTGCCACTCTCCTCCTCAGCGTTTCTTTTGTCGTCATCGTTTGCTTTTAATCGTCCATCGAAATTCTCCCATCAATGACTGAATGCCTGGCTTCTTCACGCCAACGGCAATAATTCAGTACATGTTTAGGACACGCTAAGTTCTGCAAACAAAACTACAATCTATTCTTAACTTTCCTGGTAAAAATGCAAACAATTATTTTCAGCTGCAATGGCCTTTTAGCAAGAGTTTCATAGGGGGGTACCCAGGTACCCGGGTGGCAGATACTGTAAGTTTTTTTGGGTGGCAACACAAGGGTTAAGTTGAAGCCAATGCTTTGTGAAGCCTACCTTGTCGCGTTAATTTTAAAAAGGCTGATTATGCAGCCATTAATCTCCGACTAAACGCAGTAGACTAGAGCAGTATTTTTCACAATATTAGCTGTGGCATGTCTGTATCCAAATTTAAAAGGCCGCAGCTTGCAACCGATCCACTAATTTTTCGCGCCATCCGAATTATTGACACTTATTGACAACGCACGAAGATATGCCTACTTTCTAAGTATTGAGGATAGTGTCAATAACAAAGAAAGCAAGATTTTCTTTAACTTACGTCCGGAACGCGCATTCTTCAAATTCTCTCTCGTCACAGTTATCCTTTGGCAATCTAACTGCTGCTACAGACGAGGATATCTGTGTTTTAAAGATGAAAAGTCTTTGATTCCTTCAGTTAGGAGCTAATATACACAGAGAAAAACAAAATAGAATGGTTATCTAAAGAAATAGTCAAATTCATCTAAAGTTCGCGTTGATTTTCAGCTTATGATTCTATGTAGTTGAAACAGTTACGAAGATATGGATAATTTTTCTATTCGTCATTAGTTGAAACATCTACTATATTTGCAAATTCAATTAATTCATTTGTAAAGACAGCTATTCATTATCTATAAATTGTTAAATGTTGGATAGCTAAATTGTGTTGAAGAAAAAAGAACGATTGTTTGTAGTTAAATTTTATATTTGAATAGTACAATCAACAACTTTTGTGGAAGAATTGACTAAACTTTTTCTTCTAATCTTGCGTGGTTAAATGAACGAATTTCATAGTATTTTCAGCTACGAAGATTAGAGAAATCAGCTATTTCTTTGGTAAAACTATCTAAATTTAAGTCAACTACTTCACTTTAGATAAAAAGTCTAAACCATTTTTTTCAGTGTAGTCTTATAGAAAATTCATTGACGAATTATGCGATAATTTTGCAATTGAAAATTTAAATCAACCGAATGAAGGATTCTAATTGTGTCTACGTTCATGATCCTAACTCATTCTATGTAAAGTGATATCCCAATTCGATTTCCGTATCGTGAAGACTAAAATTGTTGTTTAACCTGTTGAATCAAAGGAGCAACTAAATAAATATTGAACCTCCGAAGAAATTCATATGAAATGTTATAAGGAATCGCAAAAACACTCATCATTTAAAAAAGCACCACTGGGAGAAATTTCATACCCAAAAAAAGGCGTACATAGGGCTGCGCTCGCAATACGAGGGTTTTTTAGATTTTGGACACATAGATAGTGAACAATTTTGCTCATTTATTTTATAGGCAATAAATAAGAATTATGCATAATATTAATGAAATGTTTCTTGTAAATCTATTTTTGGATTGGTCTAAATAAACGCGTTCTAGAATGAAAGGCGTTAGCCTTAAACCTTTTAATTAGACCAATGCAAAAATAGATTTAGTATGTATCATGGCTATACAGATATTAACTGAATTTATTAGCTTTAAGTCCATTACCGAATCAAAAAACAAGATCTTATATTAACCCTTCAGTGGGCGCGCGGGCTACAATTGTAGCCCACACTTTTTTAAATAGCGATAATTTTCAGGATATAAACCGAATTCATTCGAACTGCTCAGTAGCTGTTAAAATGTTGCTTCTTAATCGAATAAGAATATTTTTGATATTTATTGAGCCTAGAAACTAATATTTTTTTGCGATCAAAGTCCACTGGGCTACAAGTGTAGCCCGTGCGCCCAATCATGTTACTTTTTTGGTACTCATAGATATCCATTAAAATAAAAATATTATTATAAAACATTGTGGAAAATAGGAACAGTAAAATGCTTGACAAAAAAAGAAGGTTTTCAAGATAAATGTACAAAAATTAGATTACTATTTTAACGAAAAACCTGGAGTTGAAGTCAAAGTCATATCCAGCGTGGATATGTTACCTGTTACTAACATTACTTAGTTTCTGGGTGAAATTTTTATCAGTTCTAGCGTAAATATTGCGAGAACAGTTAATATGAATATTGTGGGTAAAATTCAATCAGTTTGACTCACTATATATTTAGCTTTCTAGCAAGAAACTGTACTCCCAGTTTAAAAAATTGTGAATATTGGGTACCCGAAAATGGGCTAAGTTTGGAATTCCACAAACTGGGCATTTTTAACTGCATTCTCTCGCTCAGTGTTCCATTTCGAAGATTTTTTGTTGATTTCTGAGAATATAAACCTTTTTTGGGGTTTTCATTTTGAAAAGTAACTATTTTGTTCACCTAAGTAAGTTAATGTCAAAAAAGACTAAAAATAGGACTAATCTGCATTTTGCCCTCTTTTATTATATATATTTTAATAAAAAATTAAAGATTTTATTTTTTTTAATCTGTACAGTAATCAAGAGACCACAGACCGAGCAAGAAAAAATAAATAAAATTGAACAATATTTTTTGTATAATTTTAAATTTGGGCTACAATTGTAGCCCGCGCGCCTAACCACGTGACAAATGGGTGCGCGCCTAACGAAGGGTTAAATGGCTTGGCTGAGTCCGTTGTCCACCCAAAGCTTTCTTATGAGTTTTGGGAAAGTAGACTTTTGAAGCTATTCAGAGACACCCTGTTAATTTAGTACTACAAACTTCATAATTGTTTGCCACCACCAGTTAAAGATATGCAGTGCACAAATGCTTCAGTCAGAGGCTGCCCTGGTATTGTGAAACAACGCCTTTGCTAAATATTTGATTCCCCGAATTTCCGGTTAGGATAAAGATTTTCGAATGAAAATTTTCAGGCAAATACCTTATGTAATTTTCTTAGAACTATTATCATAATTTTAAAATTTGCAGACTTAACAGGGGCTGCACAAGCACTAATATAAATTTGCAAATTTCCTGTTGTTTTCTTGTTCTTAGGAAAAGTCGACAGTCTTATTATTCAACGTATATAAAAGCTCATGCTAACCAATATTTGTGCAAAGTATCGATATGGAACTTTGCCTATAACGGTTTAGAAAAACGGAGGTGAAAAAGAAAGCTTAGCTTGAAACGCCCACAACTCCGTTACCGTAACCTAAACTGGAAAAAAGCAACTGATATGAAATGTACCCACCGAGCTCTTTAATTTGAGTGCCCATACGTCCATGTTCGGTAAACATTAAAAAAGTCGACACCCTGTGATGTTTGCCCTACCGCTACCAACTTCTAAGTATTTCGTGCTAAAGACTCTTACGATTCTACACATTCCTACCAAATTGCATGACGATCGGATGAGCCGTTCGCGAGTTATCTAGTGAACAGACGGACGAACAGACGGACAGACAGAAAGACGGACGGACAAATCGATTTCATAAGAGTTTTTGAAAAATCTAAAAAACCCTGAAAAGCACAATTTTCAACTCCAATTTTCTGGAGTCGTTCTCGATCACTTCCATTCACTCTTTGCATCAATTCAACTCAGTGGCGCCGGAACGAATTTTTTATTGGGGGGGCAAGATTTTGTTTCTCAAATTCATGTTAAATTAAGCGGTCACCATATTCCGGACCTCTAGCTCTAGAACTTTAATATACTGTGAAACGATACCAAAAAGTAATTATGAAAAATATTAGGGAAAAACAGCGATCAGAAACCACCTAGAATAGTCTTCAATATGAGACTAACCTTTAAGTTTCTTTTTGTTACCCATTTTGATCCCATTGTAATTCCGAAGTGTTGAAGAGTATAACCATTCTTTATTTTATATAGTTTCATAAAATTAAAGATCAAACGATTTTGCCAAAGGTTGTTTTCCGGTTTCCTTGGGAAACGAATTCCTTCATGATTTTTGAGGGATCTAAATTCTCTGTTCGATCCCTGTGAACATGGAGAAGGATTAGATGTGTCAGACGTTTTTGTGTCATTGTTGAATGTAGCCATGTAGACGTCGTAAAGTACTGAACTACCTTTCTAGCCGTATTCGTATTAACTTGAAATGCTCTATATACAGTAGAGCGTCGATTATCCGAACGTCGATTATCCGAACATTCGATTAACCGAACCAGGCAATCAGCTTCTTTTCATATGACAGACATCGAATTAAATGAAAAATCAAGGGTTTGAAGGAATCAATCTCTCACCTGCATCGCTTAATTGCCTCGAATTTTTTATTTTTGTTCAGTTCTAGTCGTTTTTAATGTTTTCAGTTTGTCGCTTAATTTCACATTAGGGCTATTTTCTAATTTTTCTACGGAAGCTAGATTAACGGAACTTTCGTTTATCCGAACCACCCTTGTCGACATTAGTTCGGATAATCGACGCTGTACTTCGAAAGTGATCTGCAATTTCGGCGCAACATGTAGGTGAAGTTCCCGGCATTTTCAACAATATCGAAATCGAGCATAGCAGCCCAATCTTACTGTGAGATTCTCTCCCATCGGCACGGTTTTCTGACAAGGAGAATGAAAAACTTCCTCGTTTTCGTTGATCAACGGTCAATAGTTTCACTATCGTTGGCTTTGTCGTTAGTTTGAGGTACCTACTCTTGTTAACGAAGACGAAATGAAAATGAAATGATCATGTACATACTCATACATGCACTAGATGCACGTATGCAACTTTCGCGAACCAGATATTCCATCATGAAAAACTCAAACTCAAAACATGGCCGGCCCAAATATCAGTTTCTTCCGGATTGAGCGGTCCGCAGCATAAAAATTTTGAAAACATTGATGGAAAATTATATCAAGATTGCATCACAGAATATTACTTTTTAAAAATTAATATAAATCTCAGTCACTAACAACCTCGGAACATGGAAAAATTGGGCTACCTTAAATAGAGAAACTGGAAATATTTTGAAAATGTTCTTCAAACAATTTTACACTCCTTAGAAAATGTTACATTAATCAGTAACCACTCTCTGAGAGTTTATTTCAGACAGCTGATCAAAACACTATACACTGAAAAACAAATCATCATAATATTAATGAACTAGGAGCATAGACTTTTTTCATTACCATGATGAATTAGTTCATAGTTACTTAATTCTCTTCCTTAAAATAATACAGAGTTCATCTATTTTACGAAACACCGGTCGTTAGTATAACGAAAAGAAAATTTCAACTTAATGTAAAGCGATCATGAACACAATAAACTTCCAGTAGAATCTTATGCATTGTATACATTCTGGCTATGAACCAATACATTAGCCGCGATAGTAGCTAAAACAAAATAATTGATGATATTGTTCATTAATTACATGACATCGATCATAGTAGTACATATTGATCTTACTATCACTTTATGTATATTTTATAAACCTTCGTCACGTATAGTCTGCGTGGTGTAGTAGGTAGGGCGTCTGTCTTCAAATCATAGAGGCCCGGGATCGATTCCCACTGTAGGTAGGTAGGTAATTTTTAATGGCTTTTCAGAGCAGAGGTAAAATGTAAAATAAATGTCGTCAACACTTATGAAGCTGGATGCCGGCCTGCGCCAGTTTTTTTTTTAAATTTATGAACTCAGTAATTATATCAATGAACAAGTTGTTAATTTTATGAATTAGTCCATAGTTTTAATGAAATTTTTGTTCGTTGTTTTGATAAAATCAGATTCATTAGACTGATGAAAGCCGTCTTTGGTGGGATATCGGTGTAAATATTCATTACTTTAATGAACAATTTCATTGTTTCAGGGTACCTTTTTCTTTCAGTGTAGCACAGTAAATAAAAATAAATGTGTAGGTAGTCCAAAATACCGTTGAGAGCCTAAATTGATCGCTGCAGCAATTCAACTCAAATAACCGTCAAATTGTTTGTAGAGAAAATAAGATTTCAAATTCAAGCCACTGCCTTCTTCACGAGTTATAGTAAATTTCATAGACTTTAGTTCAACACCAATATTTAATTATAGCGCTTTAGTGCCGATACATTTTGTCAATTCGATCTGGCCGCGGGCCGCACAAAACTACGTGATGCGTCGTATGCGGCCCGCAGACCGCGAGTTTGACATGTCTGCACAAGAATAATACATTGGATATGTACATTGTATATGTATAAAAATATAAAATAAATTATTCTTGATTTTTAATATAGTGCAATATATGTAGTACTAATTGCCCCTTTAGCCAAAATATTGGCCCCCGCTGCCCCCCTGTTCCGGCGCCATTTATTCAACTTCAATTCGCTCGATGTCTTAGCGAATTTCTTCGCTGCAGAGTACTCCCTAATACCTGGGCATAGTAAAAGTTGTATGTATGTATTTACAATCATCACTTTAAATGTAAGATGTTTTTTTGTTTATCCGGGTACATAACCTCTTGAAATGTAAAAACTTCCTCGAACGCCAACACTGTCTGGTCAAATCAAATGCTACCCAAAACCAAAACCCAATCGACGCCCACTGGCATGTTAATATTTTGACAGATTACAAATATTTTCGGCGGCTTATTATACAGATATCAAACGTCGATTATTCTAAATAGATATGCCGAAAAGCTACTAAATTAATCGGACAGTTCATTTTCGGTTGCCATGTAATTATCATGATTTTATCTTTCGGCTTAGTTTTCAGTCAATTTTTTTTTGTGGGACTAGCCTCTTTTGTGTCTTTTTGTTTTTGATAATATGTTCCTATTATCTCATATGCATATAAGAACATATGTATGTTTATGAGGTCTTAAGAGACTGTCGATAAAATTTCATTCAACATTAATAATTTCTCTCGTATACACTTCGACGCTACAGAAGATGCGCAGCGCGACATGTTGTCAATTTATTTTCATCCATTTTGTGTGTTTGTTAGATGATGCCGCGCGATTCAAGATGTTTGCCGATTTGCATTTGAAATTTATTGCAGGTGATTTTGTTTCATTAGTGTCGGATTTTGTACAAATAAAAAATTTACTATATGAAATTATTATTATTTGAATTTGGTTAGTATGAAAAGCGTTGATTGTTAATAGATATCCGCTGGAGATTTTTGTTGGTTTTTGACAAAAAAAAATCTTAAATTCGTTTGAGTTTTTAAAATTTGCAGTCTCTTGTTTTGCTCGGATCGTAGTGGGAGGATGAGACATAATACTTGATTAAAGTTTAACTTTTTAATCGTAGTTTGGACGGACTTACAGAGTAATCACTCTAACCATATTTAAAAAAAAAATTGAATTGTATTAGAAAAACTTATGACACTTAAATGATATATCCACTCCAGCATACGACTATAATGATTAAAACCGTAATGGCATAAAATCAAAGAAAACCCATCGTCTTTTTAACGTATATTTACCCACAACGTTTTAATGACTCCAATTTGTTCGACGTTAATTACGATCAGGCTTAATGTGAAATCAATTGTCGCGGGACATATTTAATTGCAACGAAACGAATCGGAAAATGTCATTAAGGGTAATGAATCCATTGATTTCTACCGGCTACCTTATCTGCCTATGTGGACATGTTTACAAGAAATTGTGTCTATTTAAGTGTCCAACAAAACGCTGTACGAGGCAAAGAAAATATCAACATTTCCGCGATGAAACTATAGGTAGTACACTTGCAATACGAGTGAAGATGGAAGATGGTATAATCCAATCAGACTTTAATCACAGTGAAGTTTTATTTAATGACTTCATAAAT
Source organism: Microchrysa polita (assembly GCA_949715475.1). Classification (NCBI taxonomy): domain Eukaryota; kingdom Metazoa; phylum Arthropoda; class Insecta; order Diptera; family Stratiomyidae; genus Microchrysa; species Microchrysa polita. Next base: position 13,180,738 of record OX454415.1, on the reverse strand, counting down.
TTTTGTTTTACATTTATTTGCATACTGAAAATTAACCAATTAATTTGAGGTATATTCGCGTCGACTGAAATACTGGTTGGTTGTTTTGTCACAAATATTTTTAGTAGAGGTTTTTAGACATGTTTGACTGGTATGACTACTGACAAGTTATTACGAAATGATGTATAAATATTATGGTAGTGTTGGGTTCTTAATCTCTTCGATTTATCCATATATTGGCGTATTGGCGGTTGCTTATCATTATGCAAACATAATGACTGACATATATTTTTAATATGACCGTAAAATTTAAGTAAATTTGATATTTTTATTTATACACAAGTCAAAAGTCCACTCTACAATCCCCACACAAAACTTAATAAAATCAATAAGTTCAATTATATGATACACCATACACTCATCCATAATAAATACGACTCAATTTATATCTACAAGTAAATTGCTGAGAAAAATATTTTCCCTTAACATAATTATAGAGAGTACAACACATTCAATACCTCGACTAAAACAAATTTTCGAGCATATTGTCTCAGCACGGAAGGGGTGCATGAAAAGTGGATTGTATAGTATGTTGTCTCATGACGAACGATTTAATTTTAAATGTAAATTTCATAGTTGAAACGTGTAGGTACGAGTATTGTCTGTAGTGCTCGAAACGATTGCGTGATCTTATGATCCTTGTTCGCTTCTGAAGCAGAACAAAAGTCGTATGAATTTTTCAGAATTGTGATATGAAAATTATTGATTACATGGTACCTATGTATTCTATGATGTTTAATTTGAAAATGTAATAATGCAAGTGATTTTCATATTTCATGGATATTCATAGCTCGGTATAGTGGTGAATGCGTTTTGAATACAGTCGATGATAGTGATAATTGTCCTTGCTTAAACAGTTTTGTAAAAATATGAAAGTTTATCATCTTATCATCATCTGAAATCCGGAAAAAACTAATCTAAACATAAAATAATTTTTAACATTTTTTTCATTTTTGATTGTGTTTTTTACATAACTTCATCCATAAGGGATGACAAGCAATTGTCTAATTATCCCCTTCAGTTCTGACTTAATTGTAGTACAGGGAAAATTCAAAAAAAAATTCAGATCGCTCAAATATGTTACATATTTACGATTTTTTCAGAAAATCTGTACCGCAATTTTTTAGTTAAAGCATGTGCCGTATAATGTAAACATATTCATTGTCTTGCCATATAAACACTTTTTATTTCTTCAAATTATTTTATGATCATATAATTACCTAATAGCTTGGCTGCTGAAAAAAATAGAATTGCTTGAAAGTTGGTAAACGATAAATTTGATAAGCCTTTTTTCAGAGAAGTCTTTTTTTGCTACCTTTATGGTAAATTCTGTTCACCTAGACTTTGAAAATAAATTGGGAACTAATCACATTACAGAAAAAAAAAAACAATTGAAAAAATGAAAAGCTCAAAACATCCAAACAAATTTCCTGAAAAAAAAACAGGTCGCGTTTTAGTATGTACAGTATATAATGACTGCCAAATCTGAAGGGGTTAGACTACAAGGACATAACAATTAAAAATTTGATTTTTATATTATGATAGATGATGATGATAGAAAATTATAATATGATATAATACATATTATAATTTTCTATCATCTAAAAACATTAAGCTATTAGATCACAAAAGGCCAAACATTCACACTCGCTACTGTACCAACTCCTAAAATTATATGTGTGTGCATTGCAACCCTGTACACACGGTAGTTAGTTTTCTGATCGTTCAACTGCATGTATGTCTTTAGGTACCGACTAAAACAGCAAGTGGTCACTTTCCCAGCACATTAACTACTAAACAAAGTGAATGCTGTTTATTTCCAATACTAGCAGTTATGGCATAGTAAAGAAAACCAATTCAAAGGATTTGTTTCCTGACCACTGAACGCATCCATGAATAATTTAATGTGACAGAACATTAAATCGCATTCAAAGAGTCACCGCATCTTGTTTTACGTTTAATAAAAACGTTTTTGCTGCTGCTTAGAGTAAATCTAATATCTTCAATGACTGGAGATTAAAGAGATTGAATCATTATAAAATGTTTTTTAGCACTCTTGAGTTGACCCATGGACCATGATGGGTAAACAGTTTGAAAGACATAGGCGATATTTGTATGCATTCTCGTAAGTTATGCATTTGATGATCATCGCCTGTTAAATATTAACAGTCGGAATGTGGAAATATTTATGCTGTATGAACTACATATTACTATTTAGCACCCGCAGTAATATTGTACATTACTGATATGCCCTATAAGCAAGCCAATAGGAAGTGTTACTGGGACACCGAGGTTTTTTTTTTTTTTAATAATAAGTTCGATTTCAAGTTTTGAGAAAATCATGCATGCAGCGGATTATAACAATGGTCCGCTAGGAGCACTTCCAATATTTTTTATTGGGAAGAGTTTCGTAGTCCGACGGTTTCCGAAAACCAGACCCGAAACGAAATACATATTTGGAAACATTGCTTTGTAGAGTACTTTAGGCAGTCAGTAACTGATGTGTGTAATAAACATCATTAGTATTAGTAATTTTTGACATTTTTATGTCTTGACTCTGGCACATAAATCGAAAAGCGTCACGAAAATTGCAACGAAAAAGCGTTACGTTTTTGGCATTACAGGTTTTGGGTGCCATTCAAGGTTCAACGGAAGTTGGGCTAGGTGGTACCCTGTGAGTGTTGTTGGGTGCCATATAAGGTTCAACAGAGGTTGATTAAAAAAAAAACAACAAATAAAAAAAAATAAAAAAAAAATAAAAAAATAAAAAAAAAAATTAAAAAAAAAAAATAATTACCCCAGCCAGCGTCGAACCAGCGACTGTCCTACGCCAGTCCGACGCCCTAACCACTCGGCCAACCTCACATATAGTTAACATTGCTCAACACTTCTTTATCGACTCTTCTCCATTGCACATTCTTCTTTATATGTCAATCAGTTGAAGTTGAATAAATCCACACATTCATCAATAAAATGCAGACATTTTCTGCGCTGAGATTATCTTAATTGATTCATAAGTTAACAAGGAGTGAGGAAATATTGGTTTCATGCAATATTTCAATGAATTCAATTCAAGAAACGTGGTATTCCAGAGCACTTGATAAGTGTCAATTCTTAATAAAATCACAAAGTCCATCCTTCTATAAAACTACGCAGAACAATTTATTGGATGACCATACGAATGTCACACTATAAAAATGACACTGACTGTGCTATAGAAGAATATATGCATGTGTGTGAGTTAACTTAGAGAGACTATTGCATGTGTGTGCTGTATCATCCAGTAAACACAAGAGTGGAGTATTTAAAGGAGCGTTTTTTTTAGGTTAACGTTTAGAGACAGTTTTATCGAAAGTTTTATACCACTATCTTTAAATGTATTCCATAATGATGATAGAAGCTTTCCGGAAAATACTGTAAGGATGTTTTATCGGATCAAAATATTACTTTAAAAACTGCAGGATGTCTTGTATTACTTAGCAGATGATAATTTTTATAATTGCTACCTAATCAAAACATGTTTCTCTTTTGATTGATCATGATTTTGAAAATGTATTATCTACTGTTTGGTAGAAATAACGGGAAAGTGAGAGCGGTACCGCCACGCGCCCGATTATGTTACAAAAAGAGGCACGCCTGGATGAAGGTTAATCCAATAAAAAGTGGATAAGGTAATGAATGCGTAACGGGTGGACGGAGCTAGATTGCTTGGACGACGGAGAGCTCGATGGGAGCAATCTGTAGGTGTAATTCACCCACCAGATGTTGGGCTCCCGGAACTGGAGGACAAGATCGCGTTACCGCGACAATTGGAGGTTAACCTTATAGGCGGACCGACCTCGGACTATTGTGCCATAAAAAAGAAGAAGAATTTTGTTTTGTGATTTGGACATTTATTTATTTGATTTGTAAATTTAATTTATAAATTTATTTTTTTTTTCATTTGTAAATCCATTTAATTGGTTCGCAAATATATTTGTTTTGTTTTGGAAACGTGTTTTGTTGATTCGGAAATTTATTTTGTTTATCCGGAATTATATTCATTTGATTCGGATTTGCGAGATAATATCGCACCAAGAGAATCCCTGCTAGCCACAATCGGTGAACGATAAATCCAAAGAGACGGGGGAATGCAAAAAATGTCGTAGTATTCGTGAACACTGTCTCATCCACACGCGTTGGCTTATATACTTCGACTGAATCTCCATCACCCGATGACTGTCTCGATGAAGAATCGGTGCCAATTCATCGAGAGATATTTTCTTGAAATTTCGGTCAGTTTCGCTTCCTTGTCGTCATTTTGTGCCGATGCGATGGGTTATATTTTTCTTTGTATAGCGGAACCTTTTTCACTTTAAAGTTGACTTTCATAGTGTGTGCCTCTGCATCGAGTAATTTGAATAAATGAGTAAATTCTTCTTCTTCTTCTCTGTACCGTAACCCGTTGTGGGGCATGGTGCGTTCACTCAGCCGTTTATAGGCTATTTCGAGTCAACGTTACATTGCTTCGGAGTGCTTGTTGCAAGCACTATATATTTCCTATCCGCACATGTACGGAAATTTTGGAACACGCCGAGACTCGATCTCCGGATGTCTAAATTACTAGCGTCGTAGAGTGCGACCCAACCAAGTGAGCCACAGAGCGTGCTAAATGAACAAATTACTCATGAAATAATTTAATGAAAATAATCGACCTTTTCGTATGTTAAGAACGCATGAATGAAATTCAACAATTACTTCATTAGGGCGAACTTGATGAACTCTTCGGGGAAATTCATTAAATTTGTCATCAGTTCCAGCATGATGAATTCGCCAGTGAAACTCATCGTACTTTTCATCAGTTCCTTTCTGATGAATTCATTGATGATCCGCACCGCATCTATCATCAGTACCTCTCTAATGAAATCATGAGGAAAAGTCATGTTTGGGTTCACGTGGTCTTCATGCAGTCGTTCACCATATCTTTGAAAAATATATAAGGGAATTTAGTCCCTCGGCTAGAACAAATGGAATGATTCGGTTCATCCAGAGATTCATGATGCCGGCATCGATGCATTCCTTATGCAATGGCTAGTAGGGATAAAACTGTCGTAAGTTCTAAAACACGCCCTACTAGCCATGGCATAAGGAATGCATCGATGCCGGCATCATGAATCTCTGGATGAACCGAATCATTCCATTTGTTCTAGCCGCGGGACTAAATTCCCTTATATATTTTTCAAAGATATGGTGAACGACTGCATGAAGACCACTTGAACCCAAACATGACTTTTCCTCATGATTTCATTAGAGAGGTACTGATGATAGATGCGGTGCGGATCATCAATGAATTCATCAGAAAGGAACTGATGAAAAGTACGATGAGTTTCACTGGCGAATTCATCATGCTCGAACTGATGACAAATTTAATGAATTTCCCCGAAGAGTTCATCAAGTTCGCCCTAATGAAATAATCGACGAATTTCATTCATGCGTTCTTATGTGAACAACGTAAGAAATAGACGATTAGTTTCATTAATTATTTCATCAGTAATTTATACATTTAGCACGCTATGTGGCTCACTTGGTTGAGTCGCACTCTACGACGCTAGTAATTTAGACGTCCGGAGATCGAATTTCGGCTTTTTCCAAAATTTACGTACACGTGCGGATAGGATAGTGCTTGCAACAAGCACTCCGAAGCTATATGTAACGCAATGTAACGTTGACTCGAAATAGACTACAAACGGCTGAGTTAACGCACCATGCCCCACAAGGGGTTACGGTACAGAGAAGAAGAATTTATTCAAATTACTCGATGCTGAGGCACACACTACGAGGGTCAACTTTAAAGTGAAAAAGGTTCCGCTATACAAAGAAAAATAGTACCCATCGGCGCAAAATGACGACAACGAAGCGAAATTGACCGAACTTTCAAGAAAATGTCCCTCGATGAATTGGCACCGATTCTACATCGAGACAGTCATCGGGTGATGGAGATTCAGTCGAAGTACATAAGCCAACGCGTGTGGATGAGAGAGTGTTACACGAATACTACGATAATTTTTGCATTCCCCCGTCTCTTTGGATTTATCGTTCATCGATTGTGGCTAGCAGGGCGGTTTCGAGATAATCGATTTTTTTATAAAGCTTATAGGATTAGAAAAAATATGAATGTTCCAATATTGGAACACTGTTACAGGAGTGAGTATCTATTAAGAATAACTTCCTAGGTATTTTGTTGTCGCAGAATTACAGGAACACATTGACAAGTGGGGGTTTTGGACTGATTTTGAAAGCTCCAAGAGTAGCTCCAGGTTGTGACGCCGACATCTTATGAGGTCTCTCTGGATATCGTTACCCTTATCAATTCGGCCATATATGGCAGTATGGAGTCAACGTAACATCGCATGGGAATATAACGTTTCAAGTACTATAGGTACAGCTAATCCAGTCAGCAATTGTTTTTTTTTTTCTAAAATGGAGGAAAGTTTTCCTGGCCCTAGAATCGATCTTGATTTCAGAGTGACGACTGTCTGTCTGAGCTGAAGTGTGAAGGAGACACCGAGGAGACATATAATCCTTACAGTAGAAGCCAATTTCGACTGCAACTGCTACAGTAACCATTACAGTGCATTTTTTTGAGAAAGAAGTCATATCGAAAAGGTGATCTCAGCCCACTATTTGAATTGAGGAGCCATCTATCAATTAAAATAAAAAATAAATAACAAGCGCGACAATCCAGCATTGGACTAAGGCCGCAGGATGTGTTAGTGACTTCCTATTTCCAAGATCTTATCTGCTTTTTTGTTGAGGTAATGAGATCAGCATCACGCCCAGCAGTGTTATTTATCCCCATAAATGGGTACTCATTTAACATCTGAGTGAGATCATAGTCCGTCACAAGCTCGTGAGTTCGAAAAACACCATGATCCACGGTGAGATTCGAACTCATGACCCTGTGCACCGAAGGTGCGCGCACTAACCGCTATACCAGCCAGACTATCAATTAGTTTTGGTTAAACCAAAAAAAGAGGACTAGTCGGACAACGAAGAACCCAACTTTGCCATAATGGTTTTTTTTTAGTAAAAAAAAATAAAAAATAAAATAACAGACGCGACAGTCCAACATTAGACTAAGGTCGCATATGTGTTAGTGACATTCGATTTCAAAAGATAGTAACTGCTTTTTTGTTGAGGTGGTTAGATCAACAGCACGCTCAGCAGTGTTATTTATCCCCATAAATGGGTACTCGTTTAACATCTGAGTGAGATCATAGTCCGTCACATGAGTCGTGAGTTCAAAAAACACCATAAACTGAATTCGTCCACGGTGAGTCTCGAACCTGTGCACCGAAGGTTCGCGCACTAACCACTACACCAGCCAGACTAAGTAAAAAGCACAGAATTATTTTCTCTAAATTTTTTTATATGAGACATCATACAGAAAATCATGATATTTCGTTCCTTTTTCCACAACCATGTTTAATGCCATAATCCATAACCCTTTCCTATGCCAAGTGTTCCAATACCTATTGGAAAACACTAAAAAACAATCACATCATCATCAATGTGGCACGATAGGCCGACGTCGGGCTTTGGCCGCCTGACAATGATACAATCACAGAAATGCTAAAAATCTAAAATTTGAGCAAAATGGTTTAAACAATTATTCAAAGTGTTTTGTATACAAAAAAAAAATATTTTGAGGATACAATTCAATATTGAACAATTGATTTTTTATACTTTATATCTTTTCTTAGAAAATCTTGCGCTAGACTAAAATAAAAATTGGGATATTTTCAGTTTTTACACGTTGAAAACTGGCCATAGCTCTCGAAAAAATGCAAATTGAGAAATTATATTTTTATGGTCACGTTCGGCAAAATGTGCGACACAATACGTTTTCATCCGTCCCCCATCCCCTCTTTACCTTCTTTTTTTTTAAATCGACACCGCTCGCGCTTGATCTTCTTTCCGAATTTTTAGTCCTTTCGGAATTTTCGTCCTGCCGCCCAACAAAATAAGAGACATCTCCAGCCAGGCTTCTTTTTTATAAAATCCTTTAAATTGTATCATCAGAATAAAAATATTTTTCTTCCATTTTCCATTCGACTGCACAAATTAAATCTGATCTATATTATTATTATTTTCGAACCGTGTGTTGTCAATGCTTCAAACAAACCATAACTAATCACCCCATTGAGATGGGTCCAAAAACAGCCAATATTTACATAATCAGCTCCGCGCGCACTCCTTATTGCGGGCTCAGAATCAGATCAAATGATCCGGATCGATCGAAACAAGATTTTTTGCACCCCGAAATGGATCTTTTGTTCAGTCACTTTTTAAACATTTTGTATCTTCTTCCTATATGCTTGTATGAAATTCGATATCAATAATAAATGTTAAAAAAAATAAGAATTTTGAAAGAGCGTCACCGTTCATCTCGAAGAAATACGTTTTGTCTTATTCACTTTTTATGGGATACCTTATCGGAGATATGAGAATTCTAAAATAAAACAACACGAATCGAAGGTTCTGTGCGAGATTTCTGCACCCGCAATAGGATAGGATTGCAAAACACAAAAGCGCAGGTAATTTTCCAATCTTCGTCAACTTCTTTTGGGTATTATTAATCCAATTTTTGAACTTTAGTTGGTTAGACATTTTATGAAATCTAATATGAAATGTTGATATGAAAATCTTGTTAGAGGTGCGGTGTACCCGTATATCTTTGGCGGAGATAATATTATAAGAAGATGACTGAGTTATGAGCGTCGTGTGGAGAGGAAGGTGTTTCTTTAAGGAAGGATTACTATTTCTGGTAAATATCGCATTTAAAGAACAGACAGAAACTATATTAGGAGTTAGAATTGTAATCTAATTCCTCAAATTAATGTACAAGCATACTTGAAAATATTCTCACACACAAAAAACACAACATCTCCCCGGAATTATTCCAGAAATCCGCGCGTACGGTTCAGTGATTTCATAGGTAAAAATCCGTAGTGAAATTACGAGGCGGTAAACTCTTTGAAAATTTGACACTTTTATCGATCAATAGGCGGTGGTGGCTATATGGTTGGAAATATTACGATCCTGCGCTTCTGTTGAAGAACATGACGAAACTCATGTATTGTTGAAGTATTATTTAATCAAAATATTTTATTTCTTTTTTAACAGGATTGGACCGAGCAAAATACGTCGCAGACATATTGGTACTATGAAAAAAAACCCATTGTGGTTACTTTTGAATCTTGGTGTGTAAGCAGTAGGTATCTCAGTGCGTGGAAACGGCTTCAGTTTTGAGCGATATATGATGTGAATATTTTATACCTAAACAATATTTATTGATATACTTATAGAGGTTTCAGTTAGTATTTTCTATTTACTGTTAAATACTTCAAAAAATATCAGTTACTGACGCATTTAGCCATATTATGGTGGCTCAGGTACTCCACATTGCTAAAAGCCGGACTCAGATCTCGGCCTCCTACCCTTTTTCTTCTTCTTTTAGCGGTGCAGAAATATTTGTAGACATACATTCTATGTTCTATTTTGTTCGTCGTGGTTCTCGTACGAAATATCTAGGAACAAGAACGTTACGGCTGCGATAGGGTTTCCAACAGTGATACACGTGTAAGGTCAGTAGGCTCAGCTGAATTGGAACCAATCGGTTTTGCTGTTGGTAAAATGAAAATAAATACCATAATTTTAAAAATCTGCAAACTTAAAAATATATGCGCCACCTCCAATCTTTCTAATAAAAATTGCAACATCTACACCACTGTAATTGGCTTGGTTTCTAGTTACATAGATCAACTTGAGCTATAGAATTCTGGGTTGAATTTGTAAACGCGTTTCCCTCCCAATTTCGCAAATAGGCAAATGCTTTAGTTTTCACACATATAAAAAAGTGTATTGACTAGACTAGACAATTTCCCAGTCTAGAAATATGCGAGAATCCGAAATTTATTTTGTCTTTTCAAACCGAGGGTAGCCTATAGGGATTTGCGATATGAAATTAGTGCCATGTATCCGGTCGCCTAATCTATAAATTTATTATAACTTTCGTAGTCCTGATAAATATTTTTTTCAATCCATAAAGTAAATACATTTCCAAATAGGCAGCTCGCCGTTGAAAAATACAATTTTGTTAATCGTAAGCGAATGTGCAGATCGAGGTTATCAATTGCGTAATCCTTGAATAGGCGACAAACAATCCTTATGTCGTTCTGCAAACAAGCAAATTTGCCAATATCCCAATTCTTGACCTGCCGATTGATTGAGCTATCGCCCCGCCTCGTTGTGTCGTGTCATTAAATTTTTCGTTTGATATTTTAATTTCTTTTAATTAAATTAAGTAAACAATTTTCATTTTTAATATTTCCATAAGTTTCTCTGTCTTCAAAAAAAAAATTGTGCGGTTGAATGACAATCAATGCGGCTTTGTTGAAGGTCGATCTACAGTCGATGCGATTCAGTGCATTCGTATTGCGATGGAAAAGTATAGAGCAGCACGAAAGGACTTGCACTTTGTGTTCATCGATTTGGAAAAGGCATTCGATAGAGTACCTCGTGATCTGATATGGTTGGCCTTGAGAGCACTTAATGTTCCTGAGGCATACGTCAGGATGATACGAGACATGTATGATGGAGCTACGACTAAGGTTAGAATAACAGCCGGTGAATGACGGATTACACCAGGGCAGTGTATTGAGTCCGTTGCTCTTCAACATCATCATGTGCTACTTATTAACCCTTCTGTCGGCACGAAGGTCTGGCCAGACCTTTGGCACTATATTTTGGTGTAAAAAGCATAGAAGATGAAATCGCAGCGACTTCATATTTCATTATATCCTAGAATAATATGCTTGGAAGCATTTTGCAAAAATTTGAAAAAATCGGTTGAAGTTTTGAGTATGTTTTTGATGATTTTCAATTAATAGTGCTTTTTGATACCCAATAGGTCTGGCCAGACCTATAGTTATTCCCCCCATTTTTCTCGTGAAGTAAGAAGTGAAAATATTAAATTCAGTTATTTATGATGTAATAATGTCATTTAAACTCAATTTGAACTATAAAAGATAGAAATTTCTGAGATTTTTCTATAAAAAGCCGTGAAGTTCGGAAATGGGTATGGCTAATTTCGTCACATTTTATAACACCACCTAATCAACTGAGATTTGATCCTAAGAAATTCAAACCAGTTTTATTTCCTTTCTAATAGTAAGGACTAAGTATGAGTGACTTGCAAACGTCTTTCTAAATAGATTTGATAAAAAAAATTAGAATTAAATGATTTTTGCCTTGAAAATTCCCTATTTCTTCCCACCTATTTCCCTAAATCTGCAGAATAGTATGGAGGTAAAATCTGCCAACAAAGTGCTAAATATTTCCCCAAAGATATTGGAATTAGAAAATTCGATCGAACTATCTACTGGATAAACGCAATGCAAATAGTGAAGCAATAAAAGAAGAAAATAAGGGAGAAACACGTTTATACTAATACCACCTCAAAATATGTCTACTTAAAAACGTTTCCAGTATATCTACAAAAATTATTTTGATGCTTGTATTGTTAAAAAATTGCAGAAGAATGGTGTGAAAAAATTAATTTTGTCGCTCTTCATTTTCACTGAGAAAATGGGTGTTCCGCTAACTTGACGTCAAGTTAGCGATCAAATTATGACATACTCGCCAAGTCGATCGGATCAGGAAAAGTGGGGTTTCTCCCATAGTGACGTCATAATATGGAAAACCGCGTTTTCCCGCGGATAGAAGGGAGCGACAAAATCATTCTTTTCACAACTAATTCGTATCAGCCAAGCGGCAAATTATGCCATACTCCCCAAGTCGATTCGATCAGGAAAAGTGGGATTTCTCCCATAGTGACGTCATAATTTGGAAAACCGCGTTTTCCCGCGTATAAAAGAGAGCGACAAAATCATTCTTTTCACAACTAATTGTAATTAGTCAAGAGACAAATTTTGTCATATTCCCCGACACGGTGCGATCAGGAAAAGTAGGTTGTTTGAGATAGTGACGTCACCATAATATGGAAAAGTGCATTTTACCGTTAATGGCAAGGAGCGACAAAATCGTTATTTTAACATCTCATTCGTATTATCCTTGCAGCAAATTATGACATACTCCGCGACTTTATTCGAGCGGGTAAAGTGGGACTGTTCCATAGTGACGTCACAAACAGGAAACTGCAATTTCCCGCTGATGGTGAAGAGCGACAATTTTTTTTCTTTCACAACTAATTCACAACAAAATAGCGGAAGGGAACGGTATAAGTTCCGACTTGATCCGTGAAAGTTGTTCCGCTAACTTGACGTCAAGTTAGCGGAACACCCATTTTCTCAGTGAAAATGAAGAGCGACAAAATTTTTTTTTCACAACTAATTCACAACAAAATAGCGGAAGAGAGCGGTACAAGTCCCGACTTGATCCTTGAAAGTTGTTCCGCTAACTTGACGTCAAGTTAGCGGAACACCCATTTTCTCAGTGAAAATGAAGAGCGACAAAATTAATTTTTTTCACAACTAATTCACAACAAATTAGCGGCAAATTACTGTAAAGTCGCCGAGTCGATTTTCAAAAGTTGTTCCGCTAACTTGATGCACGTGCTACATGCGATGATGACATCAAACACCGCACAAAGGTTGGGTGGATGACGTGGCGAGAAAACTCAGGAGTTTTCTGCAATAAGAAAATGCCACTGAAGCTAAAGGGCAAGTTGTACAAAACGGTTGTACGTCCCGCACTCATGTATGTATCAGAATGCTGGACCATGTATGAAGGTTACGCGAAACAAATGACAGCGACTGACATGAAAATGTTACGCATGTCAGTTGGTGTAACCAAAAGCGACCACATCAATATTAGCTACATCCGAGGCAGCTTGTCCATAGACCAACCAATCAACGAAAAGCTCGAAGATCGACGAATGGATTGGTATTACCATGTTCAAAGGCGTCCGCCTGAGAACCCCGCAAAGAAAGCGATATCAATGGAAGTTCCACTTGATGGACCCAAGGCAAGAGGCAGACCGAAGAACACCTGGATATGTCAAATGAAAAGCAACAACAACGCATTGGTCTCGGCGATGACACGATCCAAGATAGAGCTGCCTGTGGAAATATGCTGAGAAATTATCGCCAAAACGGGCGATGTGCCTACACCGCAGGTCGAGCAACGCGAAACCGTGGAGCGGTATAAAGAAGGAGGCAAGGAAGAAGAAGATCGAATTGAATTTCGAGACAAGAAACAAAGATGTCGATGCACCCAGTCTGAGCAAAAAACGGATTTTAGAGTGGATTAATTCAAATTTACATTATTATTACTATTAATTAGATAATTTTTGCATTCATCGACAGTTCGGCATTTATTCGTGAAAAAGAATGTTACGTTGTCTCATAGATACTGATATTGAGGAGGCTTACAACAGTTTTTGGCAGGAGGTGGTATAAGAACTATCTTACTTGAACATTTAAAATTGAAGGTTACAGATCCGAAATATGTCCCGTTTATCTTTTTTTTTATGCAGATGTGTTCAATGTGCAAATATCTTCCATCGATATCCATAATATCTATCCAACAAACCATCTGCTAAAACAGGGAATCTTCATCAGCCAAATAACGAAACAGATGCCAGAATCGCGAATCGCCAAACAATTTGCCGGAACGAACGACCACTGTAGTTTTTGTTTTTAGTGTTTACATGAATGAGACTATCTACCCACGAAAATATATTCTGCTAATATTTCAGAAAAAAGTGTTGGGCTAGATTTATATTTTCATTTTGCAGATCACAGTCAAACTTCAGATTGTTTTTCTCAAAACTATAAGAATGTAAATTCGCGGTTCCGCAAATTGGTTACGTTATCATAAATACAATGGATTAACAACGAAAATAAGTGTTCGTCACTCACATTTATTAAAATGTCCACAAAAAAGTTTTCGTCGCCATATAAGCAATTCAAAAACGAAAGAGTTAAGCCAGGCACTCGGTGGACATGGTAAAAAGCTGGATTTTTACGAAATTAAAAAAAAATCCCGAAAAACCTAAATGCACATTATTCTTAATGTCATAGATACATACCAGTATAGTATATTAAATAATTCATCCAACTTGTTTAAACTAAATAAAATTCACCGTTTTTGTGCCGATATGGGCGTACTGTCAGCGCGAATTTAAAAATTTATTACGTTTTTCTTCTTTTTCTTCGTCCTCGTTCACTAATCTTTACCATTTACTGCTTATTGCTCTGGTGTTCCATTTAAATTCACTAAATGATCATCAAGTTCATAAAATTAATTAAGTTTTGAAATTATTTAAATATGAATAAAACCCTACAAATTGTTTTCTAACACATAAACTACTATCACTGCGGGACAGCTATCATCACCATACTTTCCACTTATATTGTATGACATTACATAAATTTCAGGTTTAATTCAAATCGAAACTATAATCTTCCCTCATACTACCTCTACATGGAAACGAACCCAAAGCCACCATTGTAGGAATGATGAACGAGTATAATGCCATTTGAATTTTCACCCGTTTCCTCCCAATTTCTTCACACCTTGCGGCCATTGTTTGTCGTAGCAATCAGCATTCATTACGAATCATTACAAAAGAACTTTTGAATATGTTTTGCTCTTTTCTCCATACACTCTCACATTACTGCCATGTTTTTCCCCAAACGAAAAAAAAGGACTCCCTACCGTGAATATATCAGTCAAACCGAATGTACGCGGTGCCGGTGGTTGAAGTTTTGTTATGCAAATGTTATTATTCACTGTGTCAAGCAGCAGTCCCCGCGGGCTCCAGAGAAAACCAAAAGGCAAAATTATGTTCATACGTAGTATGAGTCGTTCCGCCATGGTGCAAAATGTAAACGAAGCGAAGAGCGTTTCAATTGAATTTACACAATAACAATAATTGTATACAGAGTACTTTGTTAGGTGAGTTATTAACAACAGTTACACCAGTTAAACTATATAAATTTTTTACTGTTTTCCAATGTTTCCTTGGTTAATTTTCTTGAAGGCGTAATGACGAACGATTGTTTGGAACCCTGTTTCTTATAGTTGTGCCAAAAAGATTAGACGAAAGCGATAAGCCATTCAGTTTTGCCCTAGATATAGATCCGATAAAGAAATGATTATGAATAATGGGGGCGATGAAGTAAAGTCGAGTGCATGTTCCATTCTTCAAGTGTAATTAGAAGGAAATTTCGTTTCGAAACGGTTTATTACATATGACCAACTATTTTATGCTACTGGTCTTTGTATGGTAACAATATTTTTAATGAATTGCAATAACATTTGTTCGCGTTGTGATGGTGATGAAATGAAATTGGACAAGAGATCAATTATAATTAAAGCGTTGCAGAAATGTAAATGAATTTTTACGAAAGGGGCAAAATGTTATGCTATGGTAAGCTAACCGTACCATCTCTCTCTCATCATCTCACTTCAACCATTTTGAATTTATGTAATTCTTTGAAGAGACTTGTCGACAAAAGTCAACACAACAAAAAGAGCATTGAAGACGTTATCAGCTGCCTCGGCCGGCACCACCTTACGAAAATGTTTTCTATTTATCATTTTGCACCCTTTGCATTATTTTTGGCACATACCAATATTGACTTGTCCACAAATATTCCGTGTGAATACAAACATTTAGAAAAACAGAACAAACGCACTTATTGTTCTCGCCTTCTCTATGTAAACCAAAAAATGACACCTCATTGGCATTATTGTAACACGATCAACATCTGCCATTTTCGGATCAATGCTTACACGGTTGCATCCAATTCATCCGTATATTGTACCAAAAATGCATGTAAAATGCGTCTATTGACCGACATATCCCTTTTAATATATCAAACGCATAAACGTAAAAGGGAAGTGTCTATGTGGCGTTGATGTCTTATTTAAACGATTAGCTAGGGCCTATTCGGAGGCTTAGAGGTGTCCTTATTGAATATATCGGGACATTGTCATCATATGTTAGGGTGCCATTGGAAAATTAACAGACCATTCGTATAGGAATCAAGGATGATTTATGGTAATTCGTCAATTGCGGCCGACACAAAAGCCGAACACGAAGTATGTAAGATGTATACGTGGAAGTAAGTCGTAAGAGAACAAGAGTGGTGACAGTTGGGTACCTTGCGGTATTCTCATATTTATGTGATTCTACACTTGGGATGTACAAATATAATGCACTTTGGCATGATCAGTTCTATTGTCAGTTGTCCTTTTTACCAATGCGGTGATGATTGTACTTTGTAAAGGATATTGTCGGGAAAATGAAGATTCATATTTTCGACAATATTGGGATTAAGTTAATGAAGAAATTTGTATAAGAAATTATAGAAGAGGTTATCAGGATTTTGAAGCCTTAACCGAAAGGAGACTAGGAATATCAATGAAATCAGCTACGAAGATACGATTATCTTTTAAATGAAAGAATGACTAATAATGGAAGTTCCCTGTAATTATGGTAATCTATATTGGGGCACTAAAAAAGTGACTATTTTCCTTCAGGTCAAAAGCTATTACGTGTTTTAGGGGAACATGTTAGAGTATCTAAATATGATATTTAGGGCGGAATTCATAGTCCTCATTTATATTTAAGGAATTCCTTAAGGGAATCCTTACTAATTTTGCGATTCATATTCGCTCGTATTTTAAAAATAAATTTGAATTTTGCTGCTACTAGATAATTTTTTATATTTTATTTGTCAGTTACTTTAATTAGGCTCCTGAATTAAATTATTTTAGTAAATGAGGTAATGCCTTTATAGGTGACGTTTTGCGCCAATAAGCATTCCCTTATACTTATTCCTTAAGTGAGGACTATGAATTCCGCCCTAAATATCATATTTAGATACTCTAACATGTTCCCCTAAAACACGTAATAGCTTTTGAACATTTTTATGTTTTTTATTTTCAATAATTTTGGGGGTCAAAGTTGAAAAATTGAAATTTTCGAGAGAAGAGTCCGTCGTTTGAAACATGTCTTGTACCATGCTATTCCTGATTTTGATTGCATTCAGTATGTTCTTCGAAATATCAAGTGACTTTAACAATTTTGATACAACAATGCAAGGAACCCCAAAAAACGAAAAGGACCCTATTTTCTCAGTCCTTGCGCCGCTATAAACTTTCAAGTGAAAAATGAGCTTGGCCAAGGACGCCACACTTTTTTAGCATTATTTCACAAAAGGTTCTGCCTTTTCGTAAGGATTTGTTCTTTTATTCTTTTTTGTTAACGTCAAATTAAAAACAAAATACTTAAAAGGCGAAAAAGCAACGACAGGTTCGAAGAACTGCGTTTGGGGGGCAAACCTAGAAATGGCGATCAACGAATCCCTTGACATTATTGACGCTTATCATGGCAATTATTGCAAATATTGCATCTCTTCGCAAAGTTAGTAGAAGAAACTTAATTTGCAAAAGTATCCTTTACGACCCTAAAAAATATTGACGGCGCAACTGAATATTAACAGGGATAGTCCTTCTTGACCCAGACCAAACAATGAAAACTAGCGGAATATTTTGTTGCTTTGATCTTACAATTCCTTGATATAGTATCATTAAAAAATTAGTTTATAAAATAAGAAATAAAGCAGTAAATAATAAATGTACAAATTATATTTACTGTAAAAGAGTGATATGTCCTTAAAATTATTACGGAAAAGTTTGAATTTTATTCGAAGTAAAAGGTCAATTTAAGGTTCAGAACTATACCTTGAAAAAAGAGTAAAATTCGGCAACAAACTTTTTACAGTGTACATAATTCCGAAAAACAAATTCCTGTCTGTTCAAATCCCGCTTCTTACATAAAAGTAGTCTGGCGGGTGTAGTGGTTAGTGCGCACACTTTCGGTGCACTGGGTCATGTGTTTGAGACTCACCGTGAACAAAGTCAGTTTATGGTGTTTTTCGTACTCACGACCCATGTGAACGACTATGATCTCACTCAGATGTTAAACGAGTACCCATTTAATTAATAATGGTCATAAATAAAAGTGCTGAGCTCACATTTGATCTTAACCCTAGAGAGATAATCATATTTTTTACCCCTGAAAAGATAATCATACGTCGATTCGACGTCTTGCGAGTTAACATCCTTATAACTTCTTTGTTAAGAGTAACATGTTGTTAAAAGGTAGATATATAATCATTTGTATTTAATATTAATCTGTTAAACTCATGGTTTTGCAAAATTATCATTTGTTTGTGTATATAATATTAATTTTAAAAAAGTGGTTCTAGTAGAAAGTGGGCTGTCCTTTCAATAGATTAAAATAAAGGATATCTTTATCGAAACAGGCTTTTAGTGGTTATATCCAAGCAAATACACATCCACATTATGAAGATTTATAAAAATGTCAATTCGGGGGAAATAAAATATTTTTCAGTACAAATTTGTTCTACAGTTTTTACTGACGTTAAAGATAATCATACGTCGATTCGACGTATATTTGACTTATGACCCCCCAATATTTTAGGCTGTGTGGCACCCAAGCTAATTATTTTGACACGTAATTACGCCTACAGACATGAATTGAGTTAAATCTTGGAACCAACAAGTTATGAAGCTTCACTTATGAGATATAATAAAAAGAAAAATTTCTGTACGTCGATTCGACGTAGATTATCTCTCTAGGGTTAACACCTCAGCAAAAAAGCAGTTAAGATCTTGGAAATTGGATGTCTTTACCTTATCTTGCCATTACAAAATCGCGCCACCTCAAAGTGCTGCCCACTAGAAACCCCGACGTTTCAAAACCCCGCTAGTGAATAGTGAAAAAATGCCGCCAAAACTTATTTTCATTGGGATACCTACATAGTCCCAATAAAACAAAAACCAAATCTCGCCCGTTCATAAACATGCGTTTAGCGTAAGGTGACCAGACTGTCGAAGAACCAATGCTGTACACATTCAAGCATATCCTCAGTCATACTTCCAGGTTCCAGGTCCGAGGTCTACGTCGCAAAAATGTTGTGAAATTCTCTAATGCGTGACAAACAGAGAGAGGTCTGAGCGCAGAGTTGGGTGAGGTACAGGATCTGAGGGTACGTATGGACGGGCCAGAGGTATAAATTCTACAAATAGCCTTCCATAGACTCGCTCGCCTTATCCTATTTCCTTCAACGCTATGTATCACAAATGTTTGCGCAGTTCTGAAAAGCGTGACAGACAGCGAGTTCTGATTGGAGCGAAGTGCGAGCTATAGGATCTGAGTAATCCTAAGGACGAGCCAAATAAATAAATTTTACCAATTGCCATTTATTGGCTCACCGCTCGCTGCAGTCGCTCCTCGCCTTATCCACTGCAGCGCAGCGCTGGTCGCAAGGATGTTGGCGAATTATGAAAAGCACGATATTTCGCAACAGCACTGCGACGCAAAAATGTTGGCAAATTCTCTAATGCGTGACAGACAGTCTACGAGCCAGAGTTCTAAATCTGATCTAAACCTGGTTGCAATATTTCTGGAGTAGATTATGCATATCTCCACGGTTGATGCCATGGGCTCTTAACGCTGTTTTAAATTGACTCTAGAGAAAACTTTATCTAACACCCCTGCCGAGTGCTTTCTTCAGTATACATTTTCCTATAGAGGGTGATAAAGGAATCGGATAGAGTACAGTGGCTGATTTTCCAATCGTTTTGTCATAGGTAAAATAAATTAAAATTTCATCATTTGACGGTTGTAACTTCTGATCATTGGCAGCCTTGAAATGTTCACCAAATATTTTTGTAAATTTCAAAAATCCGCTCAAGAATTTCCAAGTTATGGACAATTTTCGATTGGACACAGAAGTGCAATTTAGGCAGCTGAAGCTTCGAACGCGGATAGGTAGACCGTACAATTTGGAGGAAATATGAGCGCCAAGTAGCTCTACAATTGCAAATCGGGAAGGACTCTCGGTTGTCGAAATTGAAAGATTGACAAACATTATTACCTCGGTAAATACCGATCGCACAGGGTACAGGGGTCATGACTGTACTCAGCTCAGGCCTCATCGAAGAGGTTATTATGTAGTGAACTAGGTTCCACTGTGTGACATGGGGAATGCTGTACAATGCTGTACGACAAGTCAAAATGCTGTACTGTACAGCAAAATGCTGTACGTCTGCTCAGCTTAGTTTAGCGAAAACTCCCGCTATTAAAAAATCCCGTCCACTAAAAACCTGTTTTAAATCGTTTTAGAATCTCGCTAGTGAATAGTGAAAAAATACCGCCAAAACTTATTTTCATTGTTAACAAAACAATCGATTCATATTTATTTGTTTATTTCTTCGAGGAAGATGATAATGGAGCCCAGAACAAAACTGTTAAACTTACCTCTCGACTACCGAGAGACCAGGCTTTTTTTTTCAAATTAGGTCACCTGGCCGTGGGGTTTCCGAGACTTATGCAGCTTATTGAAATGGCGAGATTTTGATTGGACGGGATGTCAATTGGGCGGCATTTTTAGCGGGTGGGACGCCTGGATTTTGAAAAACGGTAATATGATAGGCGGTATATCTTAGTTAACCCTCTTTCTATTGTGAATGAATACTTATTGTTTTTTTACTGTTTATAATGCAAATGTTTCAGAACACCCCATCACTACGCTTAGAAGTTAAGATTCTTTGAGAGCCATCTCCATTGTCGGCTGATTTTTTTTATTTGCCCGTAAAACAAAATCTAACCACTCGATTTACTGAAAATAAGCGCAATTCAAAGAAGAACATATTATAGCTCAACATTGCTGTCAAATTTCATCAAAATCCATCCATCGGTTCCCGAGACATTAATTTTTGACCCTTCACTCCATACATTAGACGCACTGCAGACGTTTACTTGTATACAAATCTGGAATTTTTGATAATGCTAGCACTATATCTGTGTGTTTTTTTTCTATCTTGTAAGGACATTTTAGCACCCTATAAGAATGAGCTTGAGTTTTGAATGGGGCTTATTCAATGTGGGAAACAAAATGAAAGCGCTTTGTGGAACCCCTAAAAAAATCTTTATCTACCTTATGATTTGTTAAATGCTGAAATGAAAGACGTGACCACAATCATAAAACAAATACAAATTCAAAGAAATTCCTTGAGAAAAAAGGGTTAATTTCTTTTGTATGTCTAATCGAAATTGTTTGTTGAAATTATTCAATAAGTATTCAAAAATAACAATCATCATTAGAATGTGAAAATAGCAACTTTGCGACTGCTCACTAGTATAAACTCCAATAAGTTAATTAACGAACATTGATTCGTTTGCCATATAGCTGGTCGCTGGTCGGACAACACAGACATTTATGTGGTGACCACAAACTATATCCCGAATGCTATACATTTTCTTTGGAACCATTGTCCACAAGTAATAGCCGGCACGTTTTAAGTTCGATTCTTGCCATTTTGCCGCGCTATTTAAATTATCATTTTCCCATTTAGCTTGAAGCTACAAACACATGCAACACTCCGCAATGATCATTTACTATTGTTCCTGGTCAATTTTTCTTACAAATCCGACATATTCGTTGTCATCAGATTCTTCTTCTGTATGTATGTATGAATGAATTTAGCTTAAATGTGTTTGCCGGTGTTCGAAAATAATATCCTATTCAACAATGGCGTGGATGTTTGGTTTTTCTGAGTTAACAGAGTGGATCTTTTCTTTGCCGCTGACCGAGGGCGCGTACAATGAATCCCACAAAGGAGGTATCAAGAAGCCGCTTAAGAAATCGCAATAAAAGACACATCTGCGGATTGTTCTATTTTTATTGTAGCCGATACAATAAATGGCGGTTTCTAGCATTTCATCATTCGTATGTTTGACCTATCTCGCTAAATTTAAAATCCATAATCAATGGGAAATACTAGTTCCATTTTTTCGCGGATATCGTGTAGTTTTGGATAACGCGAGCTGTAGTGTATTGTAGTGTATACCTCATAGTGTATACCACGTAATATTAAGTAGTGTAGTGTATTAATTATCTTGTAGTGTATATGTAATATAAAACACGCGACAGAAATAGCCCGCGCCAAGCAATAAGGTATCCCATATCCGAAAATAGGAAGAACAACAAACAGACGAAAATAGTAAATAGTATGCATGTCCATCCATTCATTCTGTTTTGCAATCCGATATGCAGTCTGTATGCATATGACTGGAAATGTGCATATGACTTGAGTGTCCGCGTTTGAGACATTGAAGGTCAGTTAATTTCTGAAAAAGTTTTCCCATGGGAACCGAGAAATTGCTTGACGCGCACTTTTTCATTAGGCTTAAGTAAATATGTAAATTAGTATAAATAGTGTTAAGTTTTGTAAATAAAATATCAGTCTTTTACTATAAACACGAATAGGCGGATCTCTGCCGCAGTTTTATTCTAGACAGATCTCGTTTAGCAGTTGCCAGCTGCTTGCCTAATTAGTGGCAGTTAAATATGTGGAAATAATCGAACATATCACATGGCGATCCTGCCAACTCGATCCTGCCTGCCAACTCGATCCTGCACAACTCGATCCTGTACAACTCGATCCTGCACAACTCGGTCCTAAACATGCTCGATCCTGCCCAAGTCAACGCTATGGCGCTGAAGAGAAAGATTTCAGCATGTTTTGACGATTTTGCGAGTATGTACATGCAACGCGATACAAAATGTGTTGAGATTGGTGTCTATACGATCTGAGGAGTCTCACCGTTGCTTACGCCCGAGTTCAGCCGCTAACGAAATTATAAAATTTTATAAAAGAAATTCAAAAATCTTTATTAAAAATGGTTTTCTCTGACACAAACGTTGATGAGAAAATAATCGTTAACACTGGTTCGGTTAACAACTCAAACCAATTTTCGTCAACTCAGGTTTTTACTTTCATCGTTATAACTATAGTAATCATGATAATATTTTTTCTAATCTATTTTATTACCAAAAAGTTTATCAAAAAAGAAATTAAGAGAGCTGTAAAAAACAGTACAGAGGCATTAAATGTATAAATTAGTGCTACAATAATGGAATGTGTAAACGAATTAGACAATATATTACAAAATTTAAAGAAAACCCCACAAAGAACTTATACTGATAAATACTTGGTAAATTTGCAATTGTTCTTACATGAGTTACGTGAAAAATTCAAACTTGAAATACCAAACATAGAAGCTTCAGAATCTCTAAAATTAAAAACATCTTTCAGCAATAAATACACAGAAATTTTCACACTACTGAAACAAAAAAGACAGACTACAACTGAAACTAAAGACGAATCCAAAAAAACAAATATGGCAACTTTCGATATATTTAACTGTCTTAAAGTCATTCCTGACTTTACAGGAAAATACCAAGACACTAACAGATTTCTTAGCGTAATAGAAATTATTTATAAATCTGTACCGACAGATAAACAGCAAGACTTCATTACACTCATTATAAACACAAAAATACCAGATATAGCTAGGACAAAACTTAATTCATTCCCAGCACCAAAAACTTATAATGAATTATCAACCAACCTTTTGAAAGTATACAAACCACCCACTTCAACTAATAACCTTTTAGATAAATTGTCAAATATACAACAGAGTAGTAATCTTTCAGTAATTCAATTTGCAGAAAAAATTGAAAACCTAACAGCTGAAATTACAGCCTTACAAATATCTACAATTGGTGAGCAAGGAAGGGAAATTCTAACTAAAACCAACCAAACTCTAGCACTAAACAGCTTCAAAAGAGGTTTATTCAACCGAAATGTACAACAAACGGTACAAGCTAGTAGAGTAGAAACTTTAGCAGAAGCCATTACCGTTGCCCAAGAAGCCGAAAGTACATCAAAAGAGAACAAAGTTTTCTATTACAAAAAACAAAATAACTCATTCAATAGTAATAATAATAAATTCTACAATAACAATAAAAATAGGAATAACTATTATCATAAAAATACTAACAATAAGAGAAACACGAATAGAAATAACAATGATAGAAATAGAAACAACTTTAGAAACCATAACTATTCCAATTACAATAATAATCTTAATAATAACAATTATCGTAACAATAATCGTAATAACAATAGTCGTAATCGAAACAATCGTAGCAACTCTGTATATTTAACAAACCAGGAAAACTCTGGAACCCGAGAAACCCCAGTGGAAAATTAAGTAATGGTCAATCCGGGAAGAATCATAACAATAATAAACATAAAGCGTCAACTTTCAATATAAAAATAATTGAATTCAAAGATGGGATACCAAACTATATAAAAATAAAAACAAACAATAAAATATTAACGTTCATGATAGATACAGGAGCAGATATTTCATTATGTAAACTTAACAACGGAATAGATCAGTGTACAATAAACGAAAATGAGTCATGCAAATTAACGGGTATAACTAAAGAATACACCAGAACAATTGGTTCCACAAATTTAAAAATACAACTTGATAATGAAAATCTTTATTTTAAAATTCAAGTAGTCGACAACAACTTTCCAATTCTAACAGACGGTATACTAGGAAGAGACTTCTTTCAAAAATATTTAGCCAAAATCGATTATGAAACATATACTTTCTCTTTTTCAACCAATAAAAATTCCTATATAATTCCCATAAATACGAAAATTTTTCAAATAAGAATTCCACCAAGAACTGAGATAGTTCATCCAATCGATACCAAAATATCCGAAGACAGTCTTGTATGCGGAAAGCAAATAACTGAAAAATTATTTGTCGCAAATTGTATAATACCAGCAAAAGGTATTAAACACATAAAACTCCTAAACACTTCCGATGAGGAAATCGTAATAAAACATATTGAATTAGATACAATACCCATTAGGCACTTTCAATTTAAGAAGTATAGCAAAAACAAACAAAATGAAAAATGGTCAAAATTAAATAAACTTTTAAAAATTGGTACAGAAGATACAGAATCTACCAATTCTATTAAAACCATTTGTAAGGAATTTCAAGACATTTTTCACTTAGAAGGCGAAAAATTAACATCAAATAACTTTTACAGACAACACTTGAGTACTACTGACCAAACACCAGTATACATAAAAAACTACAGATTACCACATTCTCAAACCACCGAGATACACAAACAAGTTCAAGATCTGATAAACAGCGATATAGTAGAACCATCTACCAGTCCTTATAACTCTCCAATGTTAATCGTACCAAAAAGATCCAACAGCGACACAAAAAAATGGAGATTAGTAGTTGACTATAGACAACTCAATAAAAAATTAGTAAACGACAAGTTTCCTTTAACTCGACTAGACGACGTACTAGATCGAATTGGAAGAGCAAAGTATTTCTCAACCCTTGATTTATCGAACTCTTTCCATCAAATTGAGTTAAACAAACAATCTCGTCCATTAACAGCATTCTCAACCAACAACGGTCACTATCAATTTAAACGTTTACCGTTCGGACTAAAAATATCATCCAACAGCTTCCAACGCATGTTGACAATCGCTCTAGCTGGTCTCGACTCTAACGCATTTCTTTACGTAGACGATATTATCGTATTCGGATGTTCATTGAAACACCACAATGCTAATTTAATTGAAACATTCAATCGACTGCGTAAATACAATCTGAAATTAAATCCCGAAAAATGCAATTTTCTAAAACCCGAAGTAGTATACCTTGGACACCTTATAACCAAAAACGGAGTAACAGCAGACCCCGACAAGTGTAAAGTAGTTCATAACTACCCTGTACCAACAAATGCCGATGAAGTTCGAAAATTCGTCGCATTCTGTAATTATTACAGACGATTCGTAAAAGATTTTGCCGCCATTGCTAAACCCTTAAACAATCTCTTGAAAAAGAATCAAAAATTCATTTGGAACCTACAATGTCAAAACTCGTTTGAACAACTCAAAAATTCTATTACTAGTCCACCAATATTACAATACCCAGAATTCGATAACGAATTCATTCTAACAACTGATGCCTCAGATTACGCCTTAGGAGCAGTGCTATCTCAAGGTGAAATAGGGCAAGATCTACCAATATCATTCGCAAGTAGATCTTTAACTAAAACTGAATTGAACAAACCCATAATTGAAAAAGAACTTCTCGCAATTCATTGGGGAATAAATCATTTCAGACCATATTTATACGGTCACAAATTTACAGTTGTCACTGACCACCGCCCTCTCGTATCTCTCTTTGTAAATAAAAACCCATCACCAAAACTAACCAGAATCCGATTAGACTTAATGGATTATAATTTTGATATTGTATTCAAACAAGGGAAAATGAATACTAATTCTGACGCTCTATCAAGAATTAAACTTGATTCAAATTCATTAAAAGAAATGATTCCCAAAAATATGAATGTTATTACACGCAGCCATAACAAAAAATTGAATAATGACTATGTGACCACACAGAATATGAATACTACTAAGCCTACTAATGAGCCTGATCAACTCTATATGTGGCAAGGTACATCCATTTCTGATGTTAGAAATTTGCCGATATTAAAATTCGAGCAAAATACAGGGGACGCCCATACCAAAAATAATAAATGTTTGCCAAAAATAAATATCAATGGGAAAGATATCGTTGTAGAATTTAGCGAAAATCCTCACCGAGACTTAGGTCAGGTACTGGAGAAGCTAATATTCAAATTACAACATTGTGGAATACACAAGCTAGCACTATCAACAACTGATAAAGTATTCAACCACATAACAATCAAAGAATTGATTGATTCTTATAATAAAATACATGCATGTATAGTTAAAACAAATAGGCAAACCAATCTAAAAATTATATTATTCAATACTCCCAAGACAGTCGAAAAAGTAACTGATCAACTAAGGTTAATTAGTGAATATCACGACTCTATTCACGGAGGTCACACCGGAATTAGGAGAACCATTGCAAAACTAAAACAAAAATACATCTGGAAAAAGATGAACAAAATGGTAAAAGAATATGTGAATAAATGCGAATCATGCTGCAAAAATAAAACAACCCGACATACCAAAGAAAAATTTGTAATAACTGACACTCCATCAAAGTGTTTCGAGATAGTTTCAATTGATACAATTGGACCTTTACGAATATCAGATGGATACAGATACATAGTCACAGCACAATGCGAACTATCAAAATATATAATAGCAAAACCTACCTGCACCAAGGAAGCAGATGAAATAGCCAGAACTATAGTCGAAGAAATCATTCTTAACTATGGACATTTCAAAACAATAAAAACAGACATGGGAACAGAATACGTCAACCAATTACTTTCTAGTATTTGTAAATTACTGAATATTCAACACGTTACATCAACCCCATACCACCATGAAACCTTAGGCTCAGTAGAACGCAACCATAGAGTCCTTAATGAATATCTACTATCTTTTTGTGAAAATTTTAATTGGCATACCTTACTACCATACTATTCATTCGCATACAACACGACACCACACTCTGACACTGACTATACACCATTTGAATTAGTATTTGGTCATATTGCAAATCTTCCAAATGAAACCAGTAATAATATACCATTCTACAATTATGACAGTTATCTATCTGTACTCAAAACCAAATTGAAAAATGCTCAAGAAACAGCAAAAGATAAACTTGTTAAAGCAAAAGAAATAAGACAGAACAGTAGCGAAGATAAATCAAACATTGTAAACTTCAAAAATGGAGATTTAGTATACGTAAAGAATGAAAATAAAAAGAAAAATGAAAGCCCATACAAAGGCCCATTTACAATAATAGAAAGACAAGGCATAAATTCTCTTATAAGAATAGATAATAAAAACAAATTGATACATAATAATAGGTTAAAGAAATATAGTTAATCAAAAAAAAAAAAAAAAAAAAAAAAACAAAATATAACTAAAAATTTCTCTTTACATTCAAAATTTTTCTTAAAGGGCGAAGGTGTAGTGTATTGTAGTGTATACCTCATAGTGTATACCACGTAATATTAAGTAGTGTAGTGTATTAATTATCTTGTAGTGTATATGTAATATAAAACACGCGACAGAAATAGCCCGCGCCAAGCAATAAGGTATCCCATATCCGAAAATAGGAAGAACAACAAACAGACGAAAATAGTAAATAGTATGCATGTCCATCCATTCATTCTGTTTTGCAATCCGATATGCAGTCTGTATGCATATGACTGGAAATGTGCATATGACTTGAGTGTCCGCGTTTGAGACATTGAAGGTCAGTTAATTTCTGAAAAAGTTTTCCCATGGGAACCGAGAAATTGCTTGACGCGCACTTTTTCATTAGGCTTAAGTAAATATGTAAATTAGTATAAATAGTGTTAAGTTTTGTAAATAAAATATCAGTCTTTTACTATAAACACGAATAGGCGGATCTCTGCCGCAGTTTTATTCTAGACAGATCTCGTTTAGCAGTTGCCAGCTGCTTGCCTAATTAGTGGCAGTTAAATATGTGGAAATAATCGAACATATCACAGAGCTTAATGCAAAAAAAAACTGCAACGTACCTTTCACCACGAGGAGTTAAGAAAATGAAAATGGCCAATATATTGGAAAAATACATTTATTTCAATTCCTTTAAAAATTAACACTTCTAAACAATCGAACTCTTATTGTCGTATTTTGAAACCCAAGTCTATACGGCACAGAAAACGAAGGAAAAACATTTATAAGCTTTATAATGTAGAAATAAAATATTTTATTATTGTTATCCTCATAATGCATTTTCCTCTGTACATCCACTCAACGGACCAGAACTATTCAACCGGATAAGTGTTTCAATCCAACACTTATCCTCTCATAAAAGATATTCATTACAAGAGGATCATTGTCAATCAGAAAAACTCAAAAAAGAATTTCATCCGACATTTTCTGGTTGACAATAAAAAAAAGACTTGGTGATACCAGTAACTCTTTTTGGCAGATCTAATACGCTTCCGAAAAAAAGGAAATGGATTTCATCCAGTCGTTTGCGCATAGATTCTTGTATCCTCCCATTGATTCTTTTTTCTCTTCTCTCATTGTTAAATAGCCTCGCCTGAGTGCATATTTAGAGGCTTGTTAAGTAACAATCTGCGGATGGGCCAGCTTTTGAATATGTACTCGTATGTGTGTGTGTGTGTGACAAAAACCACCATAAAACGACACTCGGAAAATTCCAAGTTAATTGTGTACACGGTTCGTTGACTTTTGCCATATCTTTTTCAATAAACGGACGGATCCTTTTTAATTCAAGCGTTCCAAAGCCAATGAATTAAACCAACACTTTTCCCCCTATCAACAAAGGATGGTCGAGTCGATCAGTTGGCTATGTCATACGATAGGTATACCGACTGTTCCGCTGTCAGGACATTGCAATGACGTTTACTTTAGAATTATTATAGGACGGGGACGAAGGATTTGTATACAATTGAAATTAAGTTGTAGTACTGACACAAGTTTGATAGAGGTGGTTGCAAAGCTGTATGTGGCGTTAGCAAATTGGGTTCCG
The DNA here is from genome assembly GCA_949715475.1 of Microchrysa polita. Taxonomy (NCBI): domain Eukaryota; kingdom Metazoa; phylum Arthropoda; class Insecta; order Diptera; family Stratiomyidae; genus Microchrysa; species Microchrysa polita. The sequence continues at coordinate 13,151,208 of OX454415.1, read as the reverse complement.
AAAGAAGAAAAATGTGAACTTAGCATTTGTGTACGAGTTGAGATGCTTAACATAATTTTCTTTACTTACAGGATAAATTCGCTGAACGTGACCATGTTTCCAGCAATATAATGCCGTCCGTAAAAATGTTAAATGTACATCTAATGTTGATTTGAATAGGCGATATGTTTTTATAAATACGCTAAGCCCCAGAAGAGATTGTAGCTATCAGATACATTTTAACACAAAGTTCCCGTTTATTTATTCTTAACAAAAACTATACCTCATTTTAATTATGAAATATTTAAAAAAGAATATACTCCTGCATGTCCGTTAGCCAAAAAAGGTTGACAACCATCTCAATATCTATTACAAAACACAAAATGTATCCTTTTCACGAATAAATGTCCTTCTCAATTTCTCGTCTCTGACGCGGTGCGGCTCAATTGATCGAGGGTTCAACAATTGGGATATTGTCAAATTTGCGTGTTTGCGGAACGACATGAAAATGTTTGTCACCCATTCATGCGGATTACGCAACTAAGAACTTCAATCTACACACATTCGAATACGATTAACGCAATTCGACTTTTGAACGACCAAGTACCGTCGACGACGACGACATGTATTTGAACATGTTTATTTTTAAGATTGGAAAAATATTTATCATGATTACGAAACCTATTATAAATTTATAGATTAAGTTAGTGATCGGACACGGGGCAGATGTTTCTTTTTTGATTTTATGGAAAAGAGACTTTCGTTCGGGAACATTTGAACGTGCAAGTAAGAATTGAAATTAATTGTTGATGATGCAGCCTCCTATGAGTATTTTCAGAAACAGAAAGTTGCGAGAAAACTGGATGGATCTCTAGTCAAAGAAAATATTATTTGTTTATGTTGGAAATGAATATGTATATCTTTGGGTTGCTGGAACATGCTAAATGCATTTTCGAAATTTTAATTGAGTAGAGTTTTAGTTCCAACAATTGGTATTCCTTCTATGCAGGACTCAAGTAGGCTAAAATTTGCACTTGACTTGGACATCAGAATAAAATTCATTTAGCGTGTTTTTGCAGCAACTCGACGATATTTAGGTATAATACACACTTGCCAATAAAAGGTACATATCATATTTAGAACATCACAAAAGATGTCTTTTTAGGCACTATCACTGTAACGATGTAACCAGCTGCAACAGGAGGAATTTTGTATAGAGACAACACAAAAATTAATTTCGAATTGTGTTTTCCACTAAATTCTGCTCTCAAAAATTTTGTGTAAAAAAAATTGGACTAGCTTCCATTACTAAACTTCTGCAGTTGTTTTCGATAAATTCTTTAAAAACTGCAATTAACCGGATTTCAACGGGCATGGCTAATTTTCATAAATGCGAGAATCTTTATAGTGAATAAGAATCTTTATAGTGAATAAGGTTAGAGCTAGTTAAATCGGGGGAACCTGTTTATCCTCAAATCAATGATAAATCGATGCAATCGGAACCAACTGAAGAAATCCATCCATGCGAAGGTTTGGCAAATTGAAGTTAAACTATACTGCTAAAGGTCGATGGAAATTATGGAAAACGACTGCAGAAATTAAATAGTTAAACATTTATCACAAAGGAGTCTGTTTTAAACGCCATTATGTACCTACTCATAGCGTTTATTCGACTCCTTATTTCGCATTTCATATGAATTTTTTCGGGAGTTCAATACTTTTATCACTAAAACCTTAGATCTTATCTTCCGGAAATCAAATCGCATATAAATAAGACAATAAAACTACGTGCTCTATTTGAAAATTAAGTATCCCCTCTCTTTGGCAAAAATTAGGGATCATGCAAGGTCCTTAATTCTGGTGAAAAGAAGTGGAACTAAATGTTCAATTGGAAAAATCTTCTACAATTACTACTTTTTTTTAAGAATAACTTTGTTAGCAAATAACTGAGCGGATAGTCTCACTTTGCATTTATAAAGGAGGGTGCTAGCGTCACAGACGTAAAATTTACGTAGCTCTTACTTAGCATTTTAGGATTCTAAATGCACCACTTCGTATCAATTGTGGGCTTTTCATCACCTCACAAGGAATATGCATCTTCAAAAAACAACTTTAACCTTTATAAACACGTTTTTACCCTTCTCTTCTTTATTTTATTTCGCTCTCTTTTTAATTCATCTGTAAAACCGAACCCATTGAGCTTTCGACTAAATCGAAATAGATTTTTTTCTATCAGCTTTATCAAACTTTTTTTTCGAGTGCTAACCAAAAAGCCGCCTCTAAAATTTGGCGCCTTAGGCGACCGCCCGGCCAACCCCCCCCCCCCATAAAGCGGGCGCTGCTTCTCGCCAGTACATTTTATTCTTACTGTTCCTTAAAAAGTTTATGCTTTTCGTATAAAAATTTCCGTACTATAAATCTGTCGGAGGTGTTCAGTTGGCGCCTAAGTCTGTCATCCGCACAATATTGGTGAGACTGCGGTTTCAGGCATTTGATATCCGAAACTTCAACACCCACATGTAAGTGTCATTACCATTATTAGATCCTGTTACTTTACGTTTTGCGTTGCCTTTCGAAACTTAAATTACTCTCTAGGTGACATCCTAAGGTTTTTTTTTGTCAGAATCCTAACCACCTATGTATATTTGCGATCATGTTGCTCCACCCCCCACCAACCTGATTTTAGAAAATATTTCGACACCAAAAAGCCCATATTTTTCGTTTTTCATCACTCCATGACTGGAGTGCTTAAATGTATAATTTATACATTTTTTTCTGTCCGCCATGTTTTACCATTAGAATAAAGGATACGTCACCCAAAGTTTTCTGTGGGAATTAAATGGATTTTGAAACATGAAAAAAAAATTAAATTTGTGAAAAAAGTTATATGATGTATTCAGAAGTAAAAGGAGTAAAATGCATACAGTCTCCATTTACCGGCAAAAGGATAAAGATCCCACTGGATTGCCCTTTCTCAAAGTTTGAACCACTTTTCTAGCAAAATTTTTGTTGTCATATACTACCTAGTCAATTACGAGATCGGACGAATTGAAGATAAATTGCTGCCAAAGGTTTACGGAAGTTCTTGAAAACCTAAAAAAATTGTGATGAAAATGGTGCCTTTGGGTAAATTTCTCACAAACGCTTTTATGTGCTGTGTGACTTATTATTTCTATCAATTTCTCCGGATGTTCAATATTTTTTTAGAGGACGTTCTCTCCTGCGATTCAGTAGACTAGACAAGAACTTACTTCCGGAAATCAAAATAAACTAAATAATAAAATTACGTTCTATAATTTCGTACTCTATTTAAAAATTAAGTAAGTATGCATGTAATTTGGTAAGAACTATGGGCATCATGAATAATAGATCGAGGTAGAATCCTTAACGCCGGTCAAAAGAAGAGGTACTAAATGTTCGATTGTAGGACGAAATACGTACATAATTCTCCTGCTTCTGTTTTAAGGAAAAAGTTGATTAGCGCATCACTGAGGAAATTGACTCACTTTGCTTTTCGGAAGTAGAGAACAATTGCTAGAATCACAAACGTACAATTTACGCGCAACTTTTACTCAGCGTTTTAGGATTAGAAATACAGAATGATCAATTGTGGGCAGTTCAAAGTTTGGCAACGACTTTGCGGCTTATAAGCACAACTTTCAAAGAAGAACTAATGATACAGTTGATAAATCTTTTTTTTTATTAAGAAATTGATGTTCTTCTCCACCTAAAAAAAGACACTTATGCCTTATTTTATTTCGCCCTTATTTTCTGCAGACATGCGATTTTGTGGTATGAAACTGCTGTTAGTGTGCCTAGACCGGAGGCAGTGCAACCCGATACCATGGAGCAGTATAAGGAGGCAATAAAGAAGAAAAGTAGAGCACTGTAGGCCACTTCCCACTAGGAAAAATTAGAAGTCCTTCCCGGAGAAGGTTTTTAGAAGGTATTTTTCATTCCCAGGAAGTAATTGCGGAGGGATTGCGAATGAAATAAAAAGCAATGTGAAATCATTCTCGGGGAGGTATTTGGAAGGTGTCTAGAATGATTATTTTTCATTCCAAGGAAGTAAAAAGGAGGACTTTAGAATGAGTTTAAAGTGTAAATGAAAATCATTCTCGTGCAGGTATTTAGAAGCATTAAACATTATTTTGAAGATTTGTTTTTTAATTAAAATAGTTCAATCAAAATTTAGTAACCATTCTGCCCTGGTGCAATTTTTCGTAGTTAGGCAAAACAATTTGTTTGAGTTCAGATTCGCCAATTAAATTTTCTCTGAAAAAGAAAAAGAAACTGTAATTCAGTCAGTTGTAAATAACATAAGAAATCACATGAAATATTAAGCGTTACATAACTATGCTCCTCTTAAAATTTCATTATTCTGAACGTGATACTGATATTTTAGCATACACGTCGGGAACTACTAATACCCTATCGTATCCACCACCAATACTTTTTGCTATCCCACAGAAATCCCGAAAATTAAAATCGTTCCCATAAAAGTACACTCTTACGTCCCATTAATCGCTAATATTCATAATAACCATCATTGGAAACCATAAAACCGCCTCTTTCCCGAAAGTCTCATTTACAGGTGTTGAATGGAAATCGATTTAATTCAACCACAAAAACAACAAAAACTTTGCGTAAAAAAATCCTCTCAAAACAATTTGTTAACATCTTGTTTACTTTGTTCTTGGTTTCTTTTCTGGTCTAAATCATGTCTTGGTCAATTATTAACGGTCCATTCGCGATGAATATAAGCAACTAATGATGTGCTAAGAAACATAAATCGAGTAATTTTAATATGCAAAATATTTTCGGTAATTTGATATTTTTGTGTCTCGGCTCAACTTTCCTTCTGATGGCGTTCACCATGCGTATGCGTATACAAGGCAGTGCCAGTGAATTTAGGAACATATAAAGTGAGCTAGTGCACTTTGACTGAAGCCGAGATCCTGCACGAGCAAAAAAAAGCAGATACACCATACTCCCGCGTACCTTTAGTAGCGATTATTATGTAGTTTCTTACATGGCTAACATACACACGCATGGGCGTAGCCAGGGGGGGGGGGGGCAGGGAGGGGCGGTCGCCCCCCCCTGATCGTTGAAGATGGTAAAAAAAATCCTTATCGAAGTAGTAAAAAATCGCTGCACCATACAACATTTTCAAAAATTTTCTACTGCTGGCGCAGCACATGCCTTTTTCACCACTCCAAGTGCTGCCGGAGAAGCCATGATCGGGACAGTTTGCAGTCAGGAGGCGCATACAAATAGATGACAGCGAGGGGCCTCTCGTAACTGACGGAGGCTGCGTACCAGCACACACAATTCACTTGTGAGTGTGCTACTGTGGCTGCGTGGATCCGATATTTCCTGTTTCATTTCATGGCTTCTGAGCTGGAGTACACAATTTTAACCGTTAGGTGCCTTCGGGAAATTAGTGGAATTCAACTTATTTTCATCTGAAAGGGTGACAAATGGTATACAGCTTTGCTTCGTTAGCCCTGGAAGGTCATGCTTCGTCGAATCGACTAAGCATCATCAAATTTATCCCATTTTTCGTGACAATTCTCATTATTCGGAGCTATGTTTCCTGCCGATGTACTTGCCGGGTACATAGCGGCTAGACGAAGTAAGCAGGGTAAGTTGAATTTTTGGAAATTGGCGGATGAACTTTGTATAACTTTTAGAACTCTAATATTTCTCATGGCTGGTTGTCGATAGCTCGTAACAAATATGTTTATTTTTGAAATGTGGGACCTATTTTTTAAAAAATTTTGGAAAAAATATTTACTAGGACAAAAATAGGACAAATCAGGAAAATGGCTCAAAATTCTTCTTCATTTTAGGAAGATTGCATTTCGAACTCATAAAAATTGATGTTTTTCCATTCTAAATAAACTAACGATTGAAAATCTGTCTATTTTGAGAAAGGGTGATTTGTATGAGGCGTCAAAGTTGACCGTCGTCGAATCGACGAAGCATGACCTTTCCGTACTAAAAATAAGCATGACCTTCCATGGTTAAGGACATTGTAAAGAACGGGTCTCATATTTCAGTGTCTTTCAAGTTCTTCTTTTTCTTCTCAGTACCGTATAGCCCCTTGTGGGGCCATGGTGCGTTAACTTAGCCGTTTATAGGCAATTTCGAGTCAACGTTATATTGCATATCATTTCGGAGTGTATATAATGTTGTAAGTACTATATATTTCCATTCACATGTACGGAAATTTTGGACCACGCCGAGATTCGATCTCCGGACCTCTAGATTACTAGCATCGTAGAGTGCGACTCAACCAAGTGAGCCACAGAGCGGGTCTTTCAAGTTATTAAATCTAAATTTATTTTCTAGTTGAATCATACCAGCAATAAAATCTAGCCACTGTTAATACTTTGATAAATTTAGAGGAAATCTTATTTAAACCGTTAACCATATTTCAATCAATAAAGGATTTATAAGTTTTCTGACGAGGCTACTTTGATAAGATGAAAGTGATAGACGAAACAAACTGATTTCGCAAGTGGAATATGCAGTCCGAGATGCAAAAACTGCACTTAAAATAGGCAAACTACGCTCTAAAAAGTAGATATTTCTCCATAGTAGATTGAATGGAATTAGAATGCAGAAGAAAATCATTCTCATCTCTTTTTTAAGAATTGGACTCTAAAATTAGCAAAAAAAGAAATAACATGCGTGGCAGTCCACCAGTAAACTAGGGCCGCAGATGTGTGAGTGACATTCAATTTCCAGGATCTAAACTGCTGTTTTGTTGAGGTGTTGAGATCAACAGCACACCCAGCAAAAATTTATCCCCATAAATGGATAGCTGTTTGCAATCTGAGCAACATCATAGTTCGTCACGTAGGTCGCGAGTTCGAAAAACACCATAAAATGAATTCGCTCAGGGTGAGTCTGGAATCCATGACCCTGTGCACCAATCCAACCACAAGCCAGGCTACTCTAAAATTTGCTAACAATATTTCTGCGACCGGAAATTTCAACTCCTAAGAAAATCATGATGTTGAAAAAATTTTGGGCTTGCCCCCCCCCCTGACCGAAATCCTGGCTACGCCCATGTACACACGTAATACCAATTTGCATTTGACATGTGTGTGGTCATTTTTAAGACAATTAAACTTCACATGCATGACGTTTAGGTCCCCGCTCTTGATGAGTGAGGTGATTGAAATTAGCAAAGTGGCTTTTCCTTGAGAATATGCATTTTTTGCAGTGCTTAGTATTTTGCTCGGCGACTGCATAAGTGACGAAGTGAACTGAGTCGAAATTGATTTGGGGGTAATGGTTTCATTTTCCATTATTCGATTTCATAGGTTTTTTTCGTGGGTAAACTGACATTTTTTTTATAGAGAAAAGTTAGCTCATGTTGACGTGATTTAATTTGAGAAAAAATAGTGACTAATCTCAGTCAATATTTTTGTTCTTTTTTCTTACTATATTTTTGGCGAGAGTGTAGCCTTATGAAATCAGATATGTCTACTGCTTTCCTAATTAAAATCATTTTTTTTTTTAATTTTCAAAAGGCATCCACGCTTTGATGGACAATCATTATAATGTTTCTTAGATGTTGATCGATAAAATCTATATAAATGCAGCAACTTTCCGTATTTCTTTTTGTCAAATAATTTCATCTTGAAAATATTCAAAAACTCATTATGATCAGCTAGCCAGTGAAGAGGAAAATTATATTGAACGATATGTATACCGACAGCGACCACAACGAGAAGATGATGCTAACAATCAGTCTGAGGTCAAAATATTTACCACTTGACCCTTAACTCAATCAAGTCGAGTACGTGGGATTCAATTGAGTTAATCTTTCGCATACGCATATATGTACATCGAGAGTGATGTTCTGCTTTTCTTGGGTTAAGATGAACTATTTCGGATGACTATGATGAAATCATGTAGAATACAAGTGGGTGGTTTTATTTAAATTCGTAAGTAACTGCACTTCTTGTTACAAATCTTACTAGGGTAGAATTTCAATTTTTTGGAGCATTGAAATTAATCCATTACATTACAATCCTTTCATAAATTTCATCTTGATCTACGTAAATGAAAAATTATTAAAATAATTCAAAAAAATCAACCTAGCTTCCTCATTTTATTATAACCAAAAATAATTTATTGTCAATAAATAAAACAAACTCGAAGTTATTTTATATCTACTTCATTACGTTGCTTAAGCTCTTTGTTCGTCACATTTTAATAACCGCACTATTATAATCATCAGCTCTACCGTATTTTTGGTAGCTGCCAATATTCCGCTTTGCGTCTGATCTGACACTCATTTGAATATTTTAGTATAAATGTTTACGATTGTGACTGGGAAAATATTTACTATCCATTTAGTGGATTCATTAAATATGCAAAGCAACCAACCTTTGAAAATCGCAGAAAAAAGATGCGAATATGGAATGGTCAATATGTAGAAGGAACACGTATATGTAGGTGTCAAATTAAAATTATTACACCCCAAAAGAGTATATACGATAAATACAAATTAATCAATAAAATAAATCAGATGCCATTTCATCACCTCCATTATTATTGTTATCGGCTATGACGAAGACTATTGCATCTCGATAAGCTCAATAATTATGTCATTTCTTTCGTGCTAGAGATACGGATCGGCTAATCCATTTTTATGGTCAGGTTGGCTTATTTAAAAGCTTGACAGTATCCATTTTCTGTCGCTATGAATTTAGATTGTGATAAATTTTCATTATATTCAAAATTCAAAATTTACTTGAATGGCTATGTGATGTGATGTTATTAGGCGTTGCGTTTTTTCCTGCTTGATTTAAATTGAGAGACACAACTAGGATCACACATTTTTTTTATAGATGCAAACAAGAGTATATTATACAAATTGCTTTATATTATTTTAGATAAAAAGATAAAAATAAAGAATTTTATGGAATAGCATAAAATTAATCCTGCAGTTTAATACTTTTCTTTTATAAAAGACTTATTTTGTTTAAATTAAAAAATACCAGTTAGAATTTTATGAATCATGATGGTCTCTGCAGGATGTAGAGTAGATAAATATTTGTTTAAGTCACTGTGGCTGCAAATTGAAATATTCAATAAATTTTATTTTTTGATTTAGCTTTGAATGTAAAACCCCATTAAAGCGCAATAACAACTTCAAGTATTTAAAAATAAAAAAATAAAGTGAAATAGTCCAAAAAACATGATATCCTCATTCATAAAATCTCGATACATTAAACTAGGCCTGTTCGGTACCGAGATTTCAGTACCGGGTTTCGGTTTTTTTCAATACCCGGTACCACAAGCGGTTTCCCTGACTCAGGTTTTTTTTCAGTACCGACGGTTTTTTTGAGTACCGGGTTAAAAACCGACTCAGGTTTTTTTCAGTACCGACGGTTTTTTTTAACCATAAGCCGGTTTTTTGAGTACCGGGTTAAAAACCGGTACCAAAAAACCTGAAAAAACCGGCTCATGGTTGAAGTGAATCGTTCTTTTTAACTCGGTACCAAAAAAACCGACTCGTCGGTCGGTTTTTTTAACACGATACCAAAAAAACCGGGATATCGGTACTTTAGAATATCGGGTCCGGTACCAAGTGAATACCGGTTTTGTACCGGGATCCCGGTTTTTGGAACAGGCCTACATTAAACATCACTTCCAAACCATTCTCTCACCCCCTTTTTGTGACCGCGAAACTCACTCCTCTTTATATAGACGAGTTTAGTGTACGCACATGTTCTTCTAAAACTCTGCTGGTGATATGTTTGTTGTCGCCATAGGTATCGCGTAACGAATCCTATGCTGTAAATAAATACAAATTTAAATATTTTTTTTATTATAATTTTTTAACTCTCCTTTCTTTTCAGCGAGAGCAGCAGCCGGTTATGAATTAAGATTATAGCTACACTCTTCTATGTAGTACATTATTCAATTTATCTCACCCCAAAAAGCATACCCCTTATACACGTATATGGCCAGAAATCAAGGAGCGTATGTATTGTTCCAGAATGGTGTTAAACGTCCGATAAGAATTGAAAATGAAAGGTTCTTATTAACATATTATGTACGAACATTTATTTTCTTTGTAAGTACACACTATGTACTGGTACTCCAGTATGCAAATTAAATTTAATTTATGAGATGCCAAATACTAAAGTTACTGACCTTTATGTGAAAACAATTGGATTGGAAACTATAAAATTTGATTTAAGGACTTGATGAGGAGCTTTGCGGTGTATACTATACCTACGAGTAGAATACATAATAGTGTGATGCAGATACTCGTGTGAGGTTTTTCGAATGGTTACCTTAAAATCCGTGAGAAGGATTTCGCTATGGGTATTCACATGAATAGGTCTTTTGAAATTTATGTATTTAGAGTATATTAAATAAAATAAAATAATAAATAGCATTGGCTATATTCAGAAATGTCTGATCAGCCGAATATTTATTTTTTTAATTAAAATTACATATGATTTTTTATTTTTTATTTCCGGAACGCACACTAATTACATATGCAGTTCGTGATCAAACGAGGATATTTTAAAATTCAATCGTAGCTCACTACCAACGCCGTCTAGATATTAAGGCCGCAATGTAGAATCTTAGACGTCAAAATCAGCTTATAATTTTAGGTTATGTTCGCCAATGTTGCACTGTTTTGTTTTTGCTTTTTATTACGTCACCACTTGTTTTTGTTGTTTGTTCGTGTAAATAAAAAATTTAAGAGCTAAACTATGACGGCATTGTCCAGCTGAGTTGCGGCTATGATATATCTAGATGGCGTTGTCACTACTCGACTTCTTCTTCTTCGTTTGCTATGAATTGTCATTGAAATGTCATAAAAGCGGGTTGGTAATTCTTCGATTTTTTTTTGTGATTTGAAATTTGAAACAAAACCGCCAAACAATTACTGAGTGAATTTATTGAAATTTTATTTTACGTACGAGATTTAGGGGCCCAAAAGCCATATGAAAGATTTCCCGAACCATACAAACAGCACGACTGCGAAAAAGAACATTACGTTGTAGACATTTTTTTATAGACAAGAAGACACTTTTCTAAGTCAAAACAAAAAAGCTAAATTTATTGTTCCTCTTTCACCAGGTCCCTATTGTTCGAAAATCTTTGAAAGTTCATGAGACAATTCATATTCTCAATTTTTTACCAATTAAAAAAATTTTCCTGGCATGACTATGCGCTATTAGCTGTAACTGCAGCCGCGGTTTGAAATCAGACCCACCCTTTTAGTGATACTTTCTAAACTTTCGGTTTAAATTCCAATCCAGTTTGTCATGAACTGTCAAAAACGAACAAAATAGTTTGAGAGTAGTACTGAACCTAGTTCAAACTAGTTAGTACAGCCTGTATATATCGTTGAAGAATAAAATATTTAATCTTGCATGCGGTCAGGGGCTGCGCATAAGGGCCCGCAGGGCCCGCGTCGCGGGGGGCCCACGAGATTTAGGGGTCCAAAAGCGACATGAAAGATTTCTCAAACAATAACAGCACTGATTGACTGCGAAAAACAACAACCCGACGTAGATATTTTTTTTTTAGACAAGAGGAGATATACACTTTTCGAAGTCAAAACAAATGCTAAAGTTGTTGTTTCTCTTTCCCCAAGTCCCTCAGATAAACAATTTTAATATTGCCCTAAAATCTTGGAAATTTCATGACACAATAGGAATCCTCAAATTTTCACAAAAAAAAAATTGCTCCTGGCATGGCTGCGCTATTTGCTGTAACTGTAGCCGCGGTTAGTAATCCACCCACCCTTTTCCTTGCCAAGTACCATATGGGTAAAAAGATTCTTTAGGTCCCTCTTCAAATAAAATATCTTAAAACATTTTTAGTGATAGTACCTTTTCTAAATTTTCGGACTAACTGTCAAACAGGAACAAAATAGTTTGAAAGTTGTACTAAACTTAGTTCAAACTATTTAGTATGGCTTGTATATGTCGATGAATACTAAAATATTTTATCTTGCTTGCGGTATACACACGGTCACTAGGGCTGTGGTGCAGAGGCCACTGTTGGTTTGCAAGGAGTCTTGCCAAGATTGCTGTATTGAATTTAATATTAAGTACAGGCGTTCTTAAAATTGAAGGCTTTCAATTAGAGCACACTTAAATTTAAAGCTGAAACAAGGAACAGAGTCGAATTAATAACATGCTGCTTTTTTCAATTATCTAGCAAGTTACAAAATTAAGCCGCCCACAAACGAAGCGTCCGCATCCATTTTTATTATTCTTCGTTATGGAAAATTCATACAATTTCGTCGATTTTGACAAAACGAAAACTCAAAAACAGATTCGGTTGACCGTGTGTGTGCGGCATTAGGGTAGAAAGGACGCTCGCCTTCAAATCATAGGTTCGAGGGATCGAATCCCATTGTAAACACAGGTAATTACAGTGTCAATTCAAAATCATGGTTCCAAGAGTTGGTTTAGGGGCGATCCACACTTCTTAGTCATCAGTCACAGTCATTCCCAAAAAAATTGACAGATTGTCACTTAAACTTAAAGCTGAAACAAGGAATAGAGTTGAACTAATAACGTGTCGCTTTTTTCAATTGTCTAGCAAGTTTCAAACTTAGGCCGCCCACACACGAAGCGTCCGAATCCATTTTTTTGGATTTTTCGTTCCGTCAATTTCATAAACGAAACGGAAATTCAAAAAAAAATTAATCCCATTGTAGGTGCAGGTTATTTACTATGCTCAAATATCACCAACTCTGACTGACTCTGCTTTTTTCTCAGTGTAGGGTGCACACTCAAGAAGTTGGCGGGAGGGCCCCGAGTGAACTTGTTCCGCCACTGCAACTAACTATACAGTACTTACCAGTGGCGTAACGTTTTCCAAATATCTTAAGTTCGAAATCAAATTGGGGGCCGCTGTGCGGTGAAACGTTCTATTAGCGGACATCCTAGGACTGTAATTATGTGCGAACTTTGAGGCCGGACACATTTTCATATTTTTTTTCGAAATGTAATTATTTTTAGCAAATGTTGCAAACGCAGTATACTCAATTTTGTTAGGAATCTAAATTGTAGACAATGCAAAAGCCCAACATTTTTTGTTATGATTCCCACTGAAACTTGACCATTCCCCCCACATCAGCCACAGGCCAGGGACGTAGTCAAAATTTTCTTTCGCGAGGGGCCCAAAAACATTTTCGTGGTTGACTTTTGTGTACGATAATAAAAAAAAGCAAATTTATACTTCATTTTCCTTCTGAGATATGGATATGTCTATGAGTGTATTCATCGCTACGTCAGCGGCTACAAAGCACCCAACAATTTTTAAATGCTATTTGAATAGCCAATGTTATTAACGGCTCCGCTGGCTTGCAGGTACTATGAGTGTCCTTTAAGCCTATTTGAACTTTTAATGTCTTTGATATTTGAGACTTACTATACCTGAGACACTTACGCTGCCTGAACAACGCTATACATGTGCTACTATGCTGAAAATATAGAACGACGAGGTATTCCCCGAAGATTGGCGCAAAAGCATAATCTGCCCAATCCACAAAAAAGGTGACAAGCTGAAGTGTGAGAATTACAGGGGCATATCATTAGTTTGTACGGCCTATAAGATATTATCGATAATTCTTGAAAAGAGAATTAATCCGTACGCAGAACGAATCATTGGCAAGTATCAAGGCGGCTTCAGACCTGGTCGCTCAACGACCGACCAGCTTTTCAAAGTGAAGCTACTACTCCAAAAGTGCTGGGAATATAACATCGACGTATACCAAATCTTTGTCGACTTCAAGCAGGCATACGACAGTATCGATCGAAGTGTACTGTACAACATTATGCTGAATTTTGGTATACCGGCAAAGTTAGTGCGACTCACAAGGATGACGATGACTAATTCCGTCTCGCAGGTCAGATTGCAAAACCGACTCACTGAAACTCGTACTGGACTCAAGCAGGGCGACGGGCTGGCGCCGACGACGAATTACATATCAACGAAAGCAAAACAAAGGCCATGATGCAATCGAAAACAAGGACGCCAGCAAATTCAAGCATCACAGTGGGGGACCTTAATATCGAGTATGTAGACAACTTCAACTATCTGGGTTGTAACTTATCAAAGGACGCCAACGAAACCGACGAAATTAAGCGACGGATACAACTAGCCAATAAGACATATTTCTCGGTCCTCCCTATAATTAATTCGAAACTTGCGCACAGGAACACGAAGCTCCGCGTGTACAAAACGATCATCCGACCCGTGCTATGTTATGGCTGCGAAACATGGACCCTCACCCAAGCCTCCGAAATTTTGCTAGACCGATTCGAACGAAAGGTCCTTCGGCGAATTTTCGGGGCCGTTCGCGAGCGAGACAAATGGCGTATCCGGTACAACCATGAGTTGTATCAATTGTACGATGAGCTGGAAGTATCGAAAATCGTGAAGCTTCAACGTTTGCAATGGGCGGGGCATGTACAACGGATGGACGATAATCGCATGCCAAAGAAAGTGATGAACGCACAACGAATTGACGGAGCGAGGTTGCGTGGACGACCGAGAGCTCGCTGGGAGAACTCCGTAGGTGAAGACGCCCAACAGCTGCTGGGCTTCCGAAACTGGAGGACGAGGTCACGTAACCGCGACAATTGGAGGTCAACGATTCAGGCGGCCAAGGCCCGACGTCGGGCTATCGTGCCACATTGATGATTATATGCATACTGTTATTATTGAAGTAGTAGTTACAAATAAATTAAAAAATGCTTAATTTAGAAGAAATCTGCGGATATGGCAGTTTAGTTTTAAAATCAGAGCAGTTATGCCAGTTTGATTTAAAAACAGGGGCACTGTTTGCACTGTTGCACAGTATTCTATAAGGAATATTGTAAGATAATTCGGTTTTACTTACAATTATGAACGGTTTTTCTTCGGAAATTTTTGAAGCGATTGGCGTATTGCCCGATAGATCTGTCTTTTACTAAATTGAAGGGCAATTTGCGCCGAAATGAACACCGGCACAACCCCATTTGATGTATTTTTACTCAACTATACAATGTGCCGGTATGACAGAAAAATAGAGAAAAATAAACAATTTTTTTGATATCAAAAACTCCAACACGAAATTTTTGCACTTATGCCGGTTTTGTTTTACAGCGACGATATATAGAATCAGGGGCGAACCCAGGAATTTATTTCGGGGGTGATTTGTATTTGCAAAGTGGCTCATGAAATCCAACGCTTTAAATGTTCTTAGACCTTAGGCTTAAGAGTGCCCATATACTGTCCGATCGATTGACCAATGGATCTGACGCCCGTACAGCACATACACTATGCAATTTATCGCGCAATATGAAATACAATCTCGCGGTTCACACGAGACAACACAACATACACAATTATATATTTTGTGGCGATGGAAGATCCATTGCTACTTTCGATGGAGAATAGGCCTGTCTAGACACTCAATTTCCTTCGTCTTCGACATTTTGACAATTTAAACTTGGGAGGTCTGCGCTATTTAAGAAAGGTATTAATTCTTGAACGCGATTGCAAATGTTGAAAATGTCAACTACTCACCATCTATTCATACTATGTATTAACGAAAGAATTGATCATTAATCTGTCCTGAACAAAGCCGGCGACACACGATAACGATAAAAAATGAACAGATGTGGATAGAATGAAGCATTCATCTCTTCTGATTACTTGACGCAATCAGTTCAATGTTGAAAGTGGAAACGGAGCTTGAAAACGATAGGAAAGAAAAAAGCGCTCATGTGTGGATATAGCCAATGACCGCCATAACCACCACATGAAGAATGACCACTGGTTTATGTCAATAAATCAGCAACTGAAAACACATGATTATCATGACAGATTGTATGAAAAATTGCATGGCAATATGTTCCACACGTCCAATAAAAAAATGGATTAGATGGTCACATACACCTTCCAATTTATCGGGCAATCAAAAAATTGTTTCAATCGGTTGGAAGGTCTATGGGCATAAAAAATTGTTACCTGAAATGAATTAAATTAATTTTAAAAAATTAATTTATTAAATTAAAATATTCTTGACTGGAAATGTGATTAACTGGAAAATATCGGCCGTAATGTCAACTAGGTAAAAAATATAAATAAGTAGCTAATTAATAATAATATTAATTAATTTTATTGTCAAAATCTGCTTTTTTTGTGAAATTTTTAATATATGTAGATATTTTATATTTACTATCAATGACCACTAAAGGTTGGTAAAAAACTTGTGCTTGGTTATTTTCCTGTATTCTCACCCTAACAAAATGTTTTGAAATGAATTTGTAAATATACTAATAATATCCTCGCTCTAATATGACATTATTAATAATATTTTGCTGCTCTGATTTTAGTATGAGACAGGACACTACAAATCTATATACAGGGTGTCCCGCAACTGGTTAGCCATAGACAAATGGTAGACTCTACAGGATGTTTTAGGAAAAATGTCGCCAAAATTATTTCTCTAGCTTTTACCGTTAAGGAGTAATTGCCTTTTTTGTGATTCTTGTCAAAAAGTACGACTTTTTTCTAAAAAACTCCTATTTTCTAGCTATGGTTATCTTTTGTGTCACTTTTAGTGTTGGGCAGTTATTTTTGTTTTTAGATTGAATGACTGTATTTGATGCTAGTTTTTCCGCGATGAAGAACGTGTAGTAATTCCATCAAATGGCAATGCCTGAAACTATAATGTTTTATAAGCAGACCATAGGAGGGGTTGATACTTTTGACAAAATATGTTCGTCTATGTCATATTCTCCGAAAACCAATAGATGATTATGATCACAGCATGTTGAACATGGCATATGTTAACTGTTATATAATTTATTGCCACAATATTTTGTCGAAGCAAGGATAATTCTTACATCGCAGGGAATTTATGAACAATATCAGCAATCAGTTTTCAGATCCTTGAATGAGATTGGAGATTGTAGGTAACAATTTTACCCACAAACACCTGGGATAAAATTCCGGAAATTCTTCCTAAGCCTAGCAATGAGGCTTATGTAGTTAAAGAATTGGCTGATAACGCCCGTTGCCAAAAAAGGAAAAAAATCTGCGTAATAGTAAGAAAGAATGTCTAATATGTAATAAGTGCCAAAAACCCGTCTGTGGAGAGTATAATATTGAAACTTGTTGGCATACATACATTGTACATTGTACGTACATACTTTTTAACATTTATTCGCTTTTTATTATTATAAAAAATAGTAAACATATTAACAACAATATTAAACAATAAGTTAATAAAAATTGAAGCTTTGAACTAAGTTATAGATGAAATATGAAGCCAGTTTTTTTTTGTTGTTGATTTTTCTTTTTTTTTGTTACCAAGAAAATGAGGATTGTTTCTAATGTATCTAGATCGTAGTATTTTCATGAGTAATATTTTTTTCCTAGTTACTATCATCATCAATGTGGCACGATAGCCCGACGTCGGGCCTTGGCCGCCTGAATCGTTGACCTCCAATTGTCACGGTTACGTGACCTCGTCCTCCAGTTTCGGAAGCCCAGCAGCTGTTGGGCGTCTTCACCTACGGAGTTCTCCCAGCGAGCTCTCGGTCGTCCACGCAACCTCGCTCCGTCAATTCGTTGTGCGTTCATCACTTTCTTTGGCATGCGATTATCGTCCATCCGTTGTACATGCCCCGCCCATTGCAAACGTTGAAGCTTCACGATTTTCGATACTTCCAGCTCATCGTACAATTGATACAACTCATGGTTGTACCGGATACGCCATTGGTCTCGCTCGCGAACGGCCCCGAAAATTCGCCGAAGGACCTTTCGTTCGAATCGGTCTAGCAAAATTTCGGAGACTTGGGTGAGGGTCCATGTTTCGCAGCCATAACATAGCACGGGTCGGATGATCGTTTTGTACACGCGGAGCTTCGTGTTCCTGTGCGCAAGTTTCGAATTAATTATAGGGAGGACCGAAAAATATGTCTTATTGGCTAGTTGTATCCGTCGCTTAATTTCGTCGGTTTCGTTGGCGTCCTTTGATAAGTTACAACCCAGATAGTTGAAGTTGTCTACATACTCGATATTAAGGTCCCCCACTGTGATGCTTGAATTTGCTGGCGTCCTTGTTTTCGATTGCATCATGGCCTTTGTTTTGCTTTCGTTGATATGTAGTCCAACTTCCTTTGCGGCGTTATTGAGATTATGCAGAAGGCTTTCTGCATCACCCAACCTTCGAGACATGATGTTGATATCGTCGGCGTACGCTACTAATTGAGTCGACTTGATGAGTAGCGTTCCGCTGCTGTCCATATTCATGGCTCGAATTACATACTCCAAAGCAAGGTTGAAGAGCGTCGGCGCCAGCCCGTCGCCCTGCTTGAGTCCAGTACGAGTTTCAAATAGGTCAGTGAGTCGATTCTGCACTCTGACCTGCGAGACGGTATTAGTCATCGTCATCCTTGTGAGTCGCACTAACTTTGCCGGTATACCAAAATTCAGCATAATGTTGTACAGTACACTTCGATCGATACTGTCGTATGCCTGCTTGAAGTCGACAAAGATTTGGTATACGTCGATGTTATATTCCCAGCACTTTTGGAGTAGTAGCTTCACTGTGAAAAGCTGATCGGTCGTTGATCGACCAGGTCTGAAGCCGCCTTGATACTCGCCAATGATTCGTTCTGCGTACGGATTAATTCTCTTTTCAAGAATTTTAGATAATATCTTATAGGCCGTACAAACTAATGATATGCCCCTGTAATTCTCACACTTCAGCTTGTCACCCTTTTTGTGGATTGGGCAGATTATGCTTTTGCGCCAATCTTCGGGGATTTCCTCGTCGTTCCATATTTTCAGCAGTAGCACATGTATTGCGTTGGTCAGGCACGTTCCACCATGCTTCAGCAGTTCTGCTGGGATCTCGTCAGCGCCGGGCGCTTTATTATTTTGAAGCGACTGTATGGCAAGACTCACCTCCTCTACTGTTGGGGGTAGAACGGGAGGGCCTGGTTCGGCTAACTGCTCAAGAGCTGGCTCCGCGGGGGATGTTGATGGTGCATTGAGGAGCTCTTCAAAATGCGAGGCCCATCGTTTGTTGACGCTTTCGATGTCGCTGATGATGTTACCATCCTTGTCCTTACATAGGCTTGTCCTGGGTTGATATCCGTTCTTAACATTATTTATAAGTTTGTACGCCTGTCTAATGTTCTTACTGGCTAATCTTTGGTTTATTTGCTGTAACTGCTCGTCAAAATGTTTGCGTTTCTTACGTCTAATTAACTTATTAGATACTCGCCGAAGCTCGTTATATCTTTCTTTCTTGGCTCGGGATGCGCGTTGTGTGTATTGGCGATAGGCTTAATTTTTCGCCTCAATCGAGGCCCTGCATTCTTCGTCGAACCAGTCTGCTCGTCTGCGCCGGCCTTTATAGCCCACGACCTCTTCTGCGACCCCCTTGATACTGTCTTTGAGCTCCTCCCAGAACTCATGGATGCCTAAATTGTTGATGTCATCAAGCATGGGCGACAGTTTTTCCTCTAGTGCTGTTGTATACGCAGCCGCCGTGGCATCATCAATCAAATTGTCAACCTCGAAGATCTTGGCAGGGTTGATTCTCGGTAGGGGCACCGAAGAGATTCTGCACCTGTAGGTCGTCTTCACCAAATAGTGATCGGTGTCGCAGTTGGCTCCTCGATAGGATCGAACATCTAGGACATTAGAAGCCCATCTCTTGCTGGTCAGTACGTGGTCGATCTGGTTCACGGTGTATTCATCTGGAGACTTCCAGGTCTGCTTGTGGATTCGTCGATGAGGGAAGCATGTAGAGCTTATTACCAGGTTTCTGCCGCTCGCGAAGTCGATAAGTCGCTGACCGTTGTTGTTGTTTTCGTCGTGGAGGCTATGACCTCCAGTAGTTCCCCTATGCCAGCTTTCATTTCCGACTTTGGCGTTAAAGTCTCCAGCAGCTTGACGTCGTTTGATGGAAGTGAGTCGAAGAGTGTTTCTAGGTCGTTGTAGAACTCGTCCTTAATCGCGTCTTCTTTTACTTCTGTAGGGGCATGCGCATTAATGAGCCAGAGATTAGCGAAACGGGTCTTAATGCGGATCGCACATAGCCGCTCGTTGATGGGTTTGAAGCCGATAACGTGGTCCTTGAGCTGCTTATTCACGATGAAAGCTACTCCAAACTCCTTGTTGCCCTCCTCTTTACCACTCGTAAAAATAGTGTGCGAATTGAGGTCGTTAATCTCGCTTTTGAGCCATTTAGTTTCCTGGATTGCAACTATGCTCAGCTTGTATTGTTCTACCTGATCCAGGAGGGCCCTTAAGGCCCCCGGTCTATTTAGGGAGCGTACATTCCAGGATCCGAAAGAATAATCAGTTGTTCGTTTGCTGGGTCGTCGTTGTTTTGTATCCGTCCAATCCGAGGCTTTTGTTTCAGGTTTCTTGACTTGAAGTTTTTCTTAGGATGAGTTGTCGGCACATCGCTAAACCATGATAGGGTTTAATCGTTGAGTAAAGGCCATCATGGGCATGCCTCGAAGATGCTGCTTTAGTGGTTGACTTAAATGTTTTCTGTCACCTATCACGTTAAGTAACCTGAGACGCTGCAGATGTTAATGCAGCACTCAGGCGCAGCGGTTACTCGGATAATGCGGGAAAGTAACGCCCCGTAGAGAGACATAGGAATTGGCCGAAGTCCTTTTCCTATGAAACTCCTCCTGCATAGCTAAGGGTCCGCAGTTATGCCACAACTGAAGAAGATATAGGAATTAGCCGAAGCCTTTAGTTAGTTAGTTACTATACAGTACTTTAATAGTATATAAGAAAAAAACCCTATTTTGTTAATTTTTTTATGAAAAAAATCTTAAAACCTGAAGAATGTCTGTTTTTAAAGGTAATTTTTGCTTTTATTTTCTTAAATTACAAAAACTAACGAAATGAGCATACAATTGTGTCTTATTTCATAAAAAAACATCAATCTTCCAAAATTTAATGATACATATATGTAAATAAAATATAGTACGAATGGAGGAAACCGGTTATAAAGAGGATGCGCCTCGGAGACGTATGGTTATCTTTAACGTTACTCGCAATATGGTTAACCAGGTAGCTTTAGGCCTTTAGGCTAAAGTGAGACAGGGTACATACACTCGGCGGCACATGTATTTTGACATCTCGTACTCTCGAGCCCCGACACCGGTTTTGTTTAACTAAAGCGAATAACGGTAATACTATAGAGAAGAGAAAAGATGGGGCGTAATTCTGGTGCGGCATAAGTATTTTGATAATTTTTACTTCGTTGATCGCACAACTATTTTTTACAAGAACTGATTTACACAAACACATTATTATTAATTTTAGAGTTCTTCGGTTTAAATTTCAAGTAAAAAGTATAACCAAACGTTAACAAACAAGAGGGCTTCGCCCCATGCTCGCTTCGCTCGCCAACCCCCGGGGGCCGAGGCTAATTTCGGGCCTGGCCGAAATTTGGATACCCTTCGCTCTCTTTTCGGAAAATTTTATTGCGGTTGCAGGAGCATGACCCCACAGTACGATTCCATTCGTTTTTAACTATTTTGTTGCTTTGGTAAAGTCACATTAATTTAAGGTTTTGTGAAATTGGTGCAAAAAATGTTTCTTAGAAGAACCAAAATGGGGGTTGGGTTTGTATGGCCACCCCATTACCCCATGGTCAGGTTTGATCAATTCTAAAATATGTTTTGTATCATCAAGAAAAGCACGTTTGTGTGTAATTTGGTTGAAATTGGTGCACAAATAAAAAAGTTTTTCTTATAAGAACCTAATTTGGGTAGTTGGGTTTGTATGGCAGCCCCATGACCCCATTGTCCGATTTTACCGATTTTAACATACAAACTGTCTGCATCAAAAAGAAGCATTTGTGCAAAATTTCAGGTTCATAGCTTTTAAATTGGCCGAGTAAAACGCGTCGCAACAGACAGACGGACAGACGGACATCGCCCAATCGACTCCCCAAGTCATGCTGATCATATATGTATACTCTTTATATGGTCGGAGATGCTTCCTTCAATGCGTTACAAACTTCATGACAAAGTTAATATACCCTTTCACTCTATGAGCGAAGGGTATAAAAAACTTTACATTGAAGTTCTCTAAATGGAAAATGGTGATAATACATTTAACAATTTAACCTCTAAACCGTTTATAGAAATATCAGAATTGTTTTACATTAATGAGTAAATGATATCTCATATAGCAAATAAATTAATTCAATCCATAATTCGAAAATATTAAAAGGGGAAAAAGATACAAATCTTAATTTTTTGAGTCGTTTTTCTCTTTATTTTCAATAATAGACTTGTCGACACCACTGACATCCTGATTTGAATCCTTAAAATCCCCAATCGATCGCTTATCCTGTAGTTGCATTATCTTCTAGTAATAGGGATTACTTTAAGAATTGTTTTGAGTTTTATAAGAGCTTTTCAAGATTTCCAAGGAATAAAAACCAAGTCCAAATGGTCATGAAATATGAAACAAAACGTCATCACAAATTTTAATTTTAATTGAATTTGAAATATTGTGGTCTTATTTACCAATTTTCGATATTTTTCCTTCCAAACATTAGAAAAAATAACATTATTTCAATGGAACTGTGAAAATCATTTTCTCAACATGAACAAAGCTACGCGTCTACATTTCTACCAAATCAAAGCGACACAATAAAAACAGTATGGCTGGCGACATAGAGGGTAATCAGATCGCACCCTATCAGCTACACATATACCTCTTCATCCCTATTTACACTCGCGAATTCACGATCTGAAAGCGTAGCTGATTTTGTATTATAAACAAAAATAAATAGACACATGCATGTCGCACATGGACATCCAAACGGAAGGGTGCCCTTCCATTTCCACACAATTGCCAGGGGTGCGTGCGAATAAAACAAGATTGGACCCGGCCGGCAACCTTCCGTTGTACTGTTGTACTACTGTACCAACACCCCAAGCAAAAAAAATCATCTCTTAAATGTTACCAACGCCATTCTATTAGGCATCTGATGGCTACGCTAAAGATGGGAGTGTCCTTGCCAATGCGACAAAATAAAATATATTACATATACGAATATGTACACATTTTGTTTCGTGATCTGTATAATGTGATCTTCATCGCGAAGAGGGTTCGAAAATATTTTATTGACGCGCAAAGGTACATTAAATACCGTGTATCCCATTTGTCTGACAAAAGCAGTTACATGAAACTATAACCCTCCCGAATTTTGTGTTGTTGTTGTTATTGCTGGTTTCTCGCACAGTTATCACGCAAAGTTTGTTGGGATCTGTGTATCCTGCAGCCGGATATCAACGCATCCATTAAATTGTATTGTGTTGTCCTTTGATAGAAATATTTTGGGAAAAATATTTTTCTATACCCTGTCACAGTATGTTATGGAGTAAACGTAGCATGAAGACGTTTGGGATTAAATCAATGGCTTGGCTTGGGTGATGGCGTTGATGATGATTTCAGGATGCAGTCGATTGAGACGATTGTTTGATAAGCCAGGGTTGACGCCTTTGTGAAATTGCGGGGCTACAACTGATACCGAATCGTATAGCCACGTTTTTGGATCGCGCTGATTTACGTCTTCTAGTGTGAGGAAAGCCTAAAGGCGTACGTAGAGACTACTCATGTGTTCAAAGTCGACACTAGGAAAGTAGCCACATTCAAAAAATATGCATGTATGGCTCGAATTTGGATGCAGAACTACGATCGCTGAGCGATCATCACATGAACTGTCTCTTTAACCCTCGGATGGTTCAGGTGAATTTTACATACGTAAATGGTTCAGTGGGGTCTGACAGACCCCAAGGCGAAAATCGCTCTAAAACTTAGATTTTTGCTTTTTTGCCGCATTTGTTTGAGCTAGAAGTAACTCTGAAGCCTTTTGATTAAGTGGTATATAAGAAAAGTGGAATTCGGACAGCGGATTTTAGTATGTGGAAGAAAAAATTAGGTCGTGTCAAATTTGAGGGTAATTTGAACTTATCACAAATAAATCAATATAAAAACTAAAATTTTAGCAAAATTTCATTTTTATTAGTCAAAACGTATTTAATACTAAATAACAAAGATAAGTACATCAACATTTTTCAGCTAAGGTTAATATTTTTTCTTAAATCGGGATCCAAAGTTAGTCAATATTTAGAGCATTCTTCTTCACAGCTTTTTGCTCGATGGTATTCGCAAATTGGCTTCTTGCTCTCGTTGCAATTGTATAATGTCTTCCGATCATTTGCTCGTGGGCATAGAAAGCATCTTTGCCTCTTTGAGGACCATCTGACCCCATATTGGGGGACCTGGGGCATTAGCCCCATGGGGGGGGGGTGCAAGCTGAATAATGCACAAAATGTCTTCAATATTTTGCGCTGTGCTTCGGCGAATATTGCCCGATGATTTCCTCCTTCTTAGAAGAGGTTCGACAAGTGTATAGCCAAGTTCGCTGAGGAAGCTTTATGATTATGTAAAATACCCACCTAATTCTTATGCTCATAAAAGTCATTAATTTATGTCTTGATTTAAAAAAACATAATGTAATGACACAACATTGAAAGGAGATCCTCATAAATGAAAACCAGTTAAAAAAACGGCATAATTTTAAATGAATTGAGTAAAAACTTTAAAACCCCCTAATTCAAAACACCCTAAATTTGTCATTTCTTTCAAAATTAACATTTCAAATTTCGCAAGTGTACTCTAATTACAAAGTTTCAACACTTCCCGACTATTATTTTTACATTTTATCGTTTTCCAAATAACATACTTTGAAAATTTCCCACAAAACGAAAAATGTACTTTTGTAAAAAAGACATACGTAAATGGTTCGTGGGGTCTGACAGACCCCAGAGCAATTTCAAAGTGCTATAACTTATTAACAAAATCACAAATTCAAACAAATGCATGCTTAAATGAACGCATGTGACGCATACTTAAATTACATATACATAAAAATACCATTCAACAAGTTTTTCTATAAAAAATTTAAGATTTAAATTTCTCTGGGGTCTGTCAGACCCCACTGAACCATCCGAGGGTTAAGAATACGTACCTTGAGCGGGAATTTTCTTGGCGCTATTTTTTTTTTTATTAAGCTCTGATATAGGTCATAAGTGCATCATTCAACTGAGGCAATGAAGCTTTTGCAATTGCAATAGATCAATTTTATGAAAAACTAGTGTACACTATGATTGTTTTTTGAAAATGATTTCCTGCGACCGATTTTCTGAATTCTTCAAAGTGAATTGAAATTAACACTGACAATAATTTAAAATGGCAGCACCGTTCATTAGGATTCTTTATTTTCAAATTTGTAATTGATTTCATGGTAAGCAAATTGTGAATAAGAACGTCTGGATTGGGTGTGGTTGTACTCTTTTCTTGTATGGAATGGGGGAACCAACTGCAACAGCATGCATGTGGCTTTCATCCCGCAGTTCGGGTCAACTCTGAGATATTAATACTTTTGGGTTGTTGGCAACAAGGGTTAGTGCCTTGCCTTATACTCGTGCACGTTACCTCCATATGTGAGAGGGTAGGCCATGATATATGCTGTAAACCGGTTTGTTACGATATATGTGCAAATATCGGTAATTGAAATATCAAATAGTCATCTCTTAGTTGGAATATATGGTTGTGATAATTGATGGTTTACAATTCTTTCGCGAACATACATATTAAATGGATTTGGACAGCTTGAATTAAGGGTTGTATCAATCAAAAAAGCACTGCACAGTAGATATTGGTTGTACACGCAATTGACTTTGAACACATTTTAAAATTTGAAAACGTTACACGCTGGTTGACATAATGGGTTAAGGGTTGTTAGTCTAGATGAAATGGTCCATTCCCAATTTTTTTTTGGAGTCAATAGACTTTTAAAAGTTCTTGATTTTCTTGGTTAGTGTAGTGGACAGTGCTATCACACAGGGTTGTGGCTTCGAATCTCACTGTGCGCAGATTTAGTTTCTAAATTCGTGATCCCAATGATTGACTAAGGTCTCACTCACATGTTAAATATATGTACCCGTGATATTGATGTCAGCACCTTTGAAAGAAAACTGTCAAGATAATGTAGGAGATACTACTAACACATCTACAGCCTAAGTTCACAGTTTGACTATCGCGATAGTTATTTTTTACATTTCTTCTTCTTAAAAAAATCTTATCTGTCTTTTTAGTAGTAGATATAAAATATCAACTAGAAAATATCTAAAAATTCAATTATGAACATTTTCTAGGTTACTCTGTAACATGAATCTTGAAATCGTATACAATGGCTTGCTTACATGTACTCATGCAACCATAATCCTATTGAACATTCAACCAAATGCAATAAATGCTGCAATTTGTGTTCAAATTAATTCTGCGTAGCATTTTAGGTATACTCGTAACTTGACCATACTTGCTTGAAATCAACAAATTAACCCAGATTACAACTTATTTTGCAGTAGCGAAACAGTAAAATTTATATTTGCCATCTTTCATCTATGGCAACAACTCGAAGGATTAGTATCGAATGACAAACCCATACCATAAACCATAACCAAAGGGAATAAGAAACGGAACACAGTATTGTGGCGATTTATCGATCGATTTTTAAATGTTACAGGCGAGAGGTTCCGGTCTTGTATGGTACGGGTGCATAGGGATCAACACTATATCGACTGTCGATATTCTATGCAACCGAAACAAACTCCATGCCTAATTACGACGCCAAACGTCCACAGAAATCATCAATGTCTTACATGACAAAATCCAGCCGCAACATGATGCAGGAAAAACACAAACATGCTATAAGTGCGGTATAAGCGGTGTCATATTCGCACAGTCCGACAACGAAAGCCTATTAGCAAGAGGAGCGCCCATCAAAAGGACAGTCTGGTGCAGATTGAATCAAAGTATTTTCGTCGGCTTCTGTAACTCGACGCTTGCCGCCTGTGTTTATCCTTGGTGCAACACTATTCGATGAGGGTGAGTGCAAATTTGCTAATTTATCGAGTTAATACTTTAAGTGCGTTTCATTGCCTTTAACATTTGTGCGGTCAAATGTCCATTGGTTATCTAGAATCTTTTTGTGGTTTAGAAAAAAAATTGCATTTAACTAGTATATGACGAGATTTCAATTATAAAGCCATATAGGCATAATTTAGAACTATGCTCAGTGGCGGAGCAAATCAGTGTCAGTAGTCAACCACTTGCAGGCGAAAGTATTTAAAAAAAAACTTCGGTTTTTTGTCAATTCAACTCAAATCTGGCAAAAAATAATGTTTGAAATCCTGAAAAGTTGCAATCTTAAAAAAAGCAAATCTTTTCATACTGCAGTTATGATTCCGGCGATTTTCACAGAGGTTTCACGAGGTGAAACTCACACGAATTAAAGCTCAGCTGTACGGGCAACCCGTGTCCCGCGAACAATTTATGCAAGATACACACCATCATCGTACAGCTGAGCTGAGTAGATAGCGTTGGTTGAGTGAAGATGACGTCACAACTAATCTCTTTTTCCTTAATAATTCCTGTATCCTTCCGTTTCCAGGATGAACAAACGCCCTACAAAATGAACAAACGTCTGGCTTTCGATTGATACCAAACCTATACCTTTCCGACCCATATTTAAAAATGACTGGCTAAGTTCACACTCACAATTTTAAAGTTGCTATAATTAAATAATTAGAGAAGAACAAACGATATTAATTGGCGAACAATCAAGAACAAACGTAGCCGCTGTAGAACAAATGGTTCACCGAGCAAAAGCACCTAATTTCAAAAAAATGACTGGCTAACTTCACACAGCCAGGTTTATCCCATTAATATAATGTAGGCCTGTTCCTAACACCGGTACATCGGTTTAAAACCGGTGTTTACTTAGTACCGGTACCAATATTTCGAAGTACCGATATCCCTTTTTCAACCATGGGCCGGTCCCGGTTTTTTTTTCTCCAACACCGGTGCACCGGTTTTTCATCCGGTTTTTTCAACCATGAGCCGGTCCCGGTGCACCGGTTCTTTCATCCGGTTTTTTCAAC
Organism: Microchrysa polita; assembly: GCA_949715475.1. NCBI lineage: Eukaryota > Metazoa > Arthropoda > Insecta > Diptera > Stratiomyidae > Microchrysa > Microchrysa polita. Next base: position 13,123,165 of record OX454415.1, on the reverse strand, counting down.
CATGAGCCGGTCCCGGTGCACCGGTTCTTTTATCCGGTTATTTCAACCATGAGCCGGTCCCGGTGCACCGGTTCTTTCATCCGGTTGTTTCAACCATGAGCCGGTCCCGGTGCACCGGTTCTTTCATCCGGTTTTTTTAACCATGAGCCGGTCCCGGTGCACCGGTTCTTTCAGCCGGTTGTTTCAACCATGAGCCGGTCCCGGTGCACCGGTTCTTTCATCCGGTTTTTTTCAACCATGAGCCGGTCCCGGTGCACCGGTTCTTTTATCCGGTTTTTTCAACCATGAGCCGGTCCCGGTGCACCGGTTCTTTTATCCGGTTTTTTTTAACCATTGGCCGGTCCCGTTGCACCGTTTTTTTTAGATTTGGTAGCACCTGTTCAGTACAGGGTTGCCGTTTTTAAATTTTACAGTGTAACATTTATGAGTAAATGATCGTAACATTTGCAGCTTCAGTGTAACACATTTTGACGATACTAGTGAAACCCCTATAAGCATAATTTTGTACAAAATTAAATCGTTCATTTCACAAACCACGCTAGTTCAATTTTTTCGAAATTGAGTTATCATGAAAATACTTAGTTTGATAACCTACGCCTTTTGGTGAAAAAAGTCAATGAAAATTCTTCACCAGAAGCTGAGTAGGTATCGCCAATAAAGTTAATGGCTCTTATATAATCTATACTGGCGGCTTATTCTGATAAATGTTCACCCTAGTAAGAAGCTGACCTATTGATGTTGTAAACCCAATTGGCATCATAGTGTTCAAAATAAATACCCAAAATTATACGTCTTGGATGCAACAGTTTTTCTCGTCGCCTAAAAATTTCACTTTTTGGACTTAGGTGGTTTCTGCGATGAGCGATTCAATTTGAATGCTGTCTGACTTGTCATCCTAAAAAAATGGCCAGAAAAAACAGCCTTTCTTCGATGACACACTCGGTGGCAATTTTTATTGTAAAACATGCTTTGGGAAAATCTTTCAATAATTATTTTTATACCATTTTCTTTTTGTTAAAATGACAAAAGAAAAACCGTTAAATATACCTATAGTTTCATCTCGAGGATTGTAACAAAATTATTTGCAGTGTAACATTGTAACAGAAACCGCGAAATTGTAACGAAATGTTACAATTGTAACACGAGTGGCAACACTGGTTCAGTACCGTGTTTTTTTTTTGATAACATGTTCAGCATCAGGATTTTAGCACTGGGTGTTTTCAAGTTGTCTTGTTGTTGGGTAGGTTCTTGCCAGAAACGATTTATTCGAGTTTTTGTTGTAGCGTAGCACTTTTTAGTACGGTGTTTTTATTTTATAGCCATGGTTCAATATTTATGTACATATATGATTTTTTTTAGCTTCTATGAAATTTATATAAGGTAATTGTCGCGATGAGAAAAAAATTCTAAAGAATTTCTGTTGAGAAAATTATAAAGATGTAAATTACACATTCTAAAAGACTTAGTAGAGAGTTTTAGCATCTCTTTGAAAATATAACGTACGGGATTATATAGTCAAATAAGAATACGGCAAAAATCACTGGATTTTGGCAGGATGACTGGGGATGACCCTCCGAATATGGGAAAAAAGTCCCCACCGATTGGAGGTCCGCCACCTTAAAAAGGAGGGGGAGGTATTTTTTCCGTTTTTTTTTGCAATTATTTCAAAAACGGCAATAGATGCAGAAAAATGGTCTGAGGACGAAACTACATCAAATTTCCTTTGAAATGATATATGTATATGTAACACATTAGTATTTTATTGAAAGTTTAGTTGCTCTGATTAAAGACGATCCCTCCATTTGAATTTGGCAAAACGGCATGTCCATAACTCCCCCCAAAATTAGAGCAGAGACCTAATTTTCGGTTTAATATCAATGGAGGGCATCATCACTCTACCTCTACTCACCAAAAATCACTTCAATCAGATAAAAACTAAGGGTACTACCTCCCATACAAAGTGAAGTGACCCAAGACAACTTTACTCTACAGTTTATAAAATGAGTTGTGAAACATTGTAAGAGGGTACCCTTAGTTTTTATCCTATTGAGCTGATTTTTGGTGGGTGCCCCCCTTGGTAATAAAACATTATTTTTTTTAGTCTAACGGCACGGTATCTTTTGCCGTTTTTGAAATAATTGCAAAAAACGGAAAAAATACCCCCCTTAAGGTCGCGGATTTCCAATCGGTAGCAACTTTTTTTCCCATTATCGGGGGGCCATCCCCAACCATTTTGTCAAAATGCAGTGATGTGGGATTTTTGCCGAACAAATACCGTATTCTCCTTTGACTATATAACCCCGAACGTTATATTTTGAAAGAGATGCTAAAACTCTCTATTAAGTCTTTTAGAATGTGTAATTTACATATCTTTAAAATTTTCTCAACATTAGAAATTCTTCATAATTTTTTTTTCATCGCGACAATTACCTTATATAAATTTCATAGCAGCTAAAAAAATTATTTACATAAATATTGATTCATGGCTATCCAATAAAAACATCGTACTTAAAAGTGCTACGCTACAACAAAAACCGGATAAAAGAACCGGTGCACCGGGACCGGCTCATGGTTGAAAAAACCGGATGAAAGAACCGGTGCACCGGGACCGGCTCATGGTTAAAAAAACCGGATGAAAGAACCGGTGCACCGGGACCGGCTCATGGTTAAAAAAACCGGATGAAAGAACCGGTGCACCGGGACCGGCTCATGGTTAAAAAAACCGGATGAAAGAACCGGTGCACCGGGACCGGCTCATGGTTGAAATAACCGGATAAAAGAACCGGTGCACCGGGACCGGCTCATGTTTGAAACAACCGGATGAAAGAACCGGTGCACCGGGACCGGCTCATGGTTGAAATAACCGGATAAAAGAACCGGTGCACCGGGACCGGCTCATGGTTGAAAAAACCGGATGAAAGAACCGGTGCACCGGGACCGGCTCATGGTTGAAAAAACCGGATGAAAGAACCGGTACTGAAAAAAAAACCGGCTCATGGTTGAAAAAACCGGGTGTTTAAAAAAAACCGGCGGGTGCCGGTGCACCGGGTTTAGTACCGGGTACTGAAGAAAACCGGTATCCGATACTGAAATCTGAGTACCGAACAGGCCTAAATAATGATAAAATGCACCTTGCGCGCTATATGTATATGTAAAATAATGCATTGCATCTTGTACATTTTCGGAAGAAATCTAATATGTAATGTTATAATAATAAATTTATAACACTGGAACTATGTATTAATTATACGGGAAATATTATTCTGAGTGTACTCGTAGTTGATTTTACTTGGTCAGTTGCTGTTTTAATTGGCTCGACACTATTATTAGTCAAACATTTGAAATCTTGTTAATTGAATGGGACTCAGGTCGATTTTCGATGAAGTAGCTTTTCGTATACGCTATGGGAAAAGCGATGCGTATAGAGGTATATGAGGCAGGGGCGTAGTCAGGATTTTGTTTCCGATGGGGCCAAATATTTCTGTGGTACAACATTTTTGGCTTTATAATTTTAATTTTTATTGTACTTAATCGAAGGAAATGTGACTTTTGAAAAAATTTCGGAAACACAAATGTTTTCCCTATGAGAACGGATATAGCATATAGAACGGATACAAGCTCTTAATTTTAATATTTATATTTTAATATTAATTGAATCACCTCAACTCAAAATCATTTTGGTTGCTTTCATACTTTGTTTACCTCTACCTGATTGACGCCCTTCATAGTGGCATAGCACGATGATTGGGCATAATTAGCGACCGTAACATTTCATAGCTCATTAAATCCGGGATATAGCGAGTCGGAATATCTGGTAATCCTATCAAATGCCGGTTTGTATATGATTATAGCAACGCCATCTAGACACATCAAGACCGTAACTCAGCTGTGTCATGCCGTCGTGGTTTCCCTACTAAAGTTTGGATTTACACGAACAAACAACAACAACAAGCATATGACGTCATTAAAAGCAACAACAAAACAGTGCAAACAGAAGGCGAAAGATTTCTACATTGCGGCCTTAATATAGAGACGGCGGTGATTCTGATTATAGTCTTCATTAGAAGCTATTGGCGTAAGCTCAAAGCTCCGACTAACGAATAATTCGTCGCGTTCTTCAGTTTTATAGCAACACTCCGGAGTTGAGCGGTGGGTTCTGGCTAAAGTATTCTTCATTGTGTTCTGAGATAGTTCATGGAGAACACTTAAGGCCCAAGCAGTGGTAAACAAACAGCGCCAAGCTCTAAGGAAAATAGGATTTTTCAATAAACTGTAAAAGTAAAAGTCTGTTTGATTGCCATTTGCGTGAATGCGTAATAATGTACAGGTACACATGATGATTAACCAAATTAAAATTAAGGGCGGAATACATAGTCTTTACTTATACTTAAGGGATCCCTAAAGGGAATTACTATAATTGGGCTTCTGAATTAAATTATTTTATAGAATGTGGCAATGCCTTTATAAGTGACGTTTTGCGCAAATAAGCGTTCCCTTATACTTGTTCCTTAAGGGAATCCTTATTCCTTACGTGACGACTATGACTTCCGCCCTAATTCTTTAATAATTCAATTAATTTAAGAAATTGGTTCGGAAGGGGTCCGGACCCCTGCCCTGACTACGTCCCTGTATGAGGTTACTAGAAACTTATAGACTGTTGACTGAAGGAAACTTTAAATCAATGGTTTCAAAATTTGAATGCGATAATCATGTTCATTAACTCATGTTGTCCGTTGGCAAGAAGGAATGATTAGGAATAAGAAAGATCTCACATTTCACAACAACATCATGATTCACTCACCTTCTGAGCCAACATTTTTGAATCATAGAGGTTACGACTCAACCCTTGACATTATACTGAGCAAGGGGCCGAACAATATTCCCCAACCTCAAACAATCAAAAAGTTATCATCTCCGCACTATCCAGTACTATTTTATTTAGAAACTACAGGAACAACCTTCAATACTGATTTTCAAAATAAAAAACTAAAAATTAACTGGCTGAAGTTTAAAAAATGTTTAAACCAAAATATTGATTTAAGATCACAGGACCTATCTAGAGTGGAAAATACAAACCAAGTCGACACCGCCTTGGACGATTTCTATATGCAACTCAATTCAGCCCTAGAATTTGCATCTGTCGACATAAGCAAACCCCAATTCAAAATTAATCCTCTTGACAATTACACAAAAGCTCTTATCCGTACTAGAAATTTCCTTCGAAGAAAATGGCAACGCGATCGGGATCCGTCAACCAAAATGGCAATGAACAATCTCACAAATCTCATTCGACAACAAATTTTTACCAGTCGTAATGACAAATGGAACAAAATGCTACAAGGCCTTTCCAAAAACAGTAAAAAAATCTGGAAATTAAACAAAATATTTCGCCGTAGTAAACCTATTCCTCCATTACGAAGATCTGATAAAACTTTGGTGTTTGACTGCCAAGACAAAGCGGAAATCATTGCCAATAGATTCCAGAAAGCGCACAGTATCTCGTCGCACTTGGGTAGCGTTCTGTATAATCAAATTGTGAAAGATACAGTCGGTAGATTAGAAAGCAGCCGTAACGACTTTAATGAATCATATTTATCCTCCCCAAGAGAAATTAAAAATATAATTAGGTCATTCAAGATCAAAAAACACCCGGATTCGATAAAATTTCCAAGGACGCAAGAGACCCTGGCAATTACCGGCCAATCAGTCTATTACCATCCTTAAGTAAAATTTTGGAAAAGGTGGTACTATTGCGTCTCAACGAGGTAATTGAAAGGCTAAAAGTTATACCGGATTTCCAATTTGGGTTCAGAAAACAACACTCAACCACTCACCAAATCTACCGACTTCACAAACATATTAAAGAGTCCTTCGCGAGAAAAGAATCTGTGGGAGTTGTTGCTCTAGACATAGAAAAGGCATTCGACTCGGTATGGCATGACGGATTGCTATATAAATTAATTAAGTTTGATATACCTGTTTACCTTATCAAATTCTTTCAATCATTCCTTTCAAACAGAACTTTCTCAGTACAGGGGAGTCCCTCAGGGTTCATGTCTTAGTCCAATACTCTTTAACATATTCACAGCTGATATTCCTAAAATCAATGACTGCCATATTGCCTGTTTTGCAGACGACGTATGCATCTTTTACAATCATAAAGATCCTATTGAGATATCGTCGAAACTGGTATATCAACTAGAATGTCTGTATCAATTTTATTTTCGATGGAAAATTAAATTGAATACTGCTAAAACACAAGCCGCATTCTTCTCGAAAAAGAGGAAAAGAGCTAACTTGCCAAGCTCTCCCCTTAATTTCCTTGGTGATCATATCGCATGGAGCAATGAATTGAACTACTTGGGTTTAAGTCTTGATAAAAAACTCACAGGTCAATCGCATATGGAGATCACGTCTCAAAAAATGATGAAATCATTTTGCGCCTTATATCCCCTTTTAAACAAAAAATCTAAGTTATCAATAGACAATAAACTACTAATCTATAAAATGGTTATCCAACCCATTGCTGCGTATGGCTCACCAGTATGGGGTCTCTACGCTAAAACAAGGAAAAATAAAATACAAGTAACACAAAATTAAATTCTCAAACATATAACGAACAAACCATTTTTCTATTCGACCGCCAAGTTGCACCAGGAAACCAAGATCACACCTTTAGATAAACTAGCCAATAAATACATTTTGAAATTTCGTGTAAACTGCCAAAACATTAATAATAATATCATAAGAAGCCTCATTATACCCTTCGCTTATTAAGCGTAAAGGGTATATTAACTTTGTCATGAAGTTTGTAACGCATTGAAGGAAGCATCTCCGACCATATAAAATATGTATATATATGATCAGCGTGACGAGCTGAGTCGATTGGACGATGTCCGTCTGTCCGTCTGTCCGTCTGTCCGTCTGTCTGTCTGTTGCGACGCGTTTTGCTCGGCCAGTTTAAAAGCTATGGAGCTGAAATTTTGCACACATGCTTCTTTTTGTTGCAGGCAGTTTGTATGTTTGAATCGGTTAAATCCGATAAGGGGGTCGTGGGGCTGCCATACAAACCTACACCCCAAAATTAGGTTCTTCTTAGAAAAACTTTTTTATTTATGCAAAAATTTCAATCAAATTTCACACAAATGTGTTTTCATTGCAGACACACAACATATGTAAAAATCGACCAAATCGGACAATGGGATCGTGGGCTGCCATACAAACCTAGTCCCCCAAATTAGGTTCTTCTAAGAAAAACTTTTTTACTTTCTCATCGATTGCAATCAAATTTCGTGCAAATGTGTTTCTAGTGATACCACAAAACATATGTAAAAATGGACCAAATCGGACTATGGGGTCAAGGGGCTGTCATACAAACCTAGCTCCCCAAATTAAGTTCTTCTAAGAAATTGTTTTTCATTTATACACCAATTTTAAACAAAATTCACACAAATGTGTTTCTATTGATGACATAAGATACATGTATGAATAGATGGAGTCGGACCATGTGGTCATGGGGCTACCATACAAACCTATCCCCCCAAATCAAATTTTTCTAAGAAAAACGTTCTTATTTGCACACAAATTTCAACCAAACCTCATGGAAATGTAGTTTTATTGATGTTACAAAACATACGCAAAAATGAATTAAATCGGACCATTGGGGCATGGAGCTGGCATATAAACCCAACCCCCAAATTAGGTTCTTTGAAGAACAACTTTTTTATTTGTCCGCCAATTTCAACCAAATCTCATAGAAATATGTTTTAATAATGCCACAAACATACATACATGCCCCCCCCCCTTTTGGTTCTTCTAAGAAACCCACGACCCCCGCTTCATCCAATAAATCTTCACCGCGGCACTAATGTGAAAATTCAAGGAAAAGCATGGAAGCGGGGAGAATTGAGCACAAGTCATAGGAACGCCCGAAAAAACTTTTAGCTCCGAGGGGAGCGAAGGGTATCCAAATTTCGGCCGCGCCCGAAATTAGCCTCGGTCTCGTTTTTAATGACAATTAGCTATAAGTACATAATTTAAATCTAAATTAGTTGTAGTTCTTTTATATACATATATATATTTTTTTTTTTTTTGTCACATGAGGTTTTGTTTTCAAACATTTTTTCCTCGCCATTATCCGCTAATTTAAAAATAAAATAATTTTAACAATTCCAAATTAGCATTATACATACTTTAGAGTTAAGGCCCTAGCCGGTATCTATTTTAAGTTATATGTTAGTCATAAGATCAAAATGAATAAATATTGAATTGAATTGAATTGAATTGGAATAAGAAAGATATGTCAAATTCGAAAACATGTATTTTTTTTTATATTTTGACTGTGTTGTAATCTATCTTAACATATAAAAATTTCGCATCAAAATGTTTGTTGCCAAACTCCTCTGAAACGGCTGCACCGATTTTTATGAGATTTTTCGTATATTCTTGCTAAGTATGGGGAATAGTCGTACTCGTATATATGCGCCTAAGTGCCACCCTCCCATTTTTTCGTGCATTTTGTATTTTATCCAAAAGAGAGAAGAGAACTCATTGTAGAAAGAAATAATTAATCTAATGTAAATTTTTCTTATTTTGGAGTCGATAGGGTCCCAAAATTTTAAAACAGTTCAAGCGTTCCCAACAACCGCAGATAGGCATGCGACGCACTAAATCACAGAAGACGTCGAGTACATTATAGCTCTGACCTTTTTTCCTTATTTCAGGCATCAAGGACTGCCCAAATTAGTTAAACAGGAAGCAACAACAACGAAATCGATGGTATTTTCGCGAAACTCAAATTGATTAATTCATAAAGCCTTATTTAACACATCACGATCTTGATCATTTTATCTGGACAAAATAATTCAGTTACCGCCGCGACAACTTTCATCATATGCAAACTTGGAATATTTTTAAGTGGGATATCAGACTTCACATTCATATCGGTCGACATTGCTGCAACTTTATCCATTCAAATGTAATTTAAGAGAGGAATCAACGCAAAATATTATCTATAAAAGAAATACGCACCACATTTGCTAATGCTTTAATTTAAGATACATATAATTGGGCCTGTTCCAAAAACCGGGATCCCGGTACAAAACCGGTGTTCACTTGGTACCGGACCCGATATTCTAAAGTACCGATATCCCGGTTTTTTTGGTACCGAGTTAAAAAAAACCGACCGACGAGTCGGTTTTTTGGTACCGAGTTAAAAAGAACGATTCATTTCAAACATGAGCCGTTTTTTCCAGGTTTTTTGGTACCGGTTTTCAACACGGTACTCAAAAAACCGGCTTATGGTTAAAAAAAACCGTCGGTACTGAAAAAAAAACCTGAGTCGGTTTTTAACCCGGTACTCAAAAAAACGGCTTATGGTTAAAAAAAACCGTCGGTAATTAAAAAAAAATCTGAGTCAGGGAAACCGCTTGTGGTACCGGGTATTGAAAAAAACCGAAACCCGGTACTGAAATCTCGGTACCAAACAGGCCTAATAATATTCAGTCAGACCAACACCAGCTCCATAGATAGTATAGTTGCTTGCAAATGCAACTTCTTGTCGCACGTCTGATGCATAACAAACCGTACCAGATCCTTTAGTACGGATACGAGTATAAAAGTTGCTAAATTGACGAGAATGAATAGATATTATACGAGTACATACGCTTAGTTGAACAAATTAAGCACAAGTCTTTCAAGTTGGATGCTGAATGCTCTCCATCTCCATTTCTTATTATTATTGAGAATACGGGTATAAGCGTGGCTTTGTCGTCGTCGTCTTGGAGTCAAGTTGTTTGTTGTATGTTTTTGCTTATAACACATTTCCATTCAGTTTGCCAATTATGAGACCATTATTCAATCAAACAAATTTATTTGTTTATCCATCACTGCATCATTTTCATCTATTATAAAGCATTATTATTAGATTCACAGTTGCAGGCTGTTTGAAATTTTGCTATTTAACAAAATCGTTTTTATTGTGCATGTGTTTGCATTGAAAATGGCTTAAAAGACAAATATGCGCATGAGATTGAGCATTATTGCACTTAGAGAATCCAACTGAACCAAGTTATTGTATATGTATTTCAGCTATTTCATGCCACTGCCAGTGTTGATACATATTTTAAGGAAGATAGGACTCTTGAATAAATTATTTGTCCTGTCTTAATTAGGTATGTACCGATAGCTGTAGCCAAATCTTACATTAGAATGATTGAACAATAATTGAACTTGAACAATAAAAAACAATACGTATCTACGTATGTATATCTACGTATCCCCAAAACCCACAAATTTAAAAAATCTCAAAAAAAAAAAAATAATCATTTTCAATTTTTGCGAAACACAACACGAAATAAATATGACAATATCTTAGAAAAAGCATAGTAACCCATGCCATGCGTTAGTCCAGAATGGCCATCAGAAAATAAAAATGGCACCGTTTTCACACTATTGCAGTTCATAGTATGCGTGGAAATTTTATTCAAACGTCAATTTTTTGTTTACAATTGAGAATATAAAATTCGCGTAATATTTATTGCTCTCTTAAAATGCCAACGTGATATTTAACCCTTCTGTTGGCGTATAGATCCAGACAGACCATTCGAAAAATATCGTTCAACAATATTTTCCACCCCTTTCCATATATATTTCAAAGGAACCGACGGCCACAAATGCGATCAAACGTTCGGCGAAATGTAAACTATGTCTAAAGAAACGAAAAAACGGCGCATCATCGTAAGACATAGTATGTAAACTGTTTCAAGATCCAAAATTAAACCTCTTCAAAAATTAAGATTGATTTCACAGAAAATTCAGCTACAGCTTAGCCATAATAGCTCGTAGGCGACGACAGAAGGATTAATAATTGCATCGACAATATTTTGACGTTTGAATTATTTCGTGGGGTGTAGTGTAATAAATTTGGAGTCAAACACATATGGGTTGTGTGATCACATAGCCATTCTGGACTAACGCATGGCATGGGTTACTATGCTTTTTCTAAGGACAATATAAGCAATTTTTTTAATTCGGGATTTTAATTTGGAAATCATGGTTTTATCAAACGCTAATTCTAGAAATCAACAGTGGGTGTCCAAAAAGTCAAGGCCAAAGCGGAAACGGATATATGAGAAAAAGATATTTAAAAAAATAAAAATGTTATGCACCTATTTTGACTATACCATTTCCTAGACAAATTCATTAATTTTCAACACAAATCAACTAGGTATATATCAAATCGCAACGATGGTCATGCAAATATAGAGTTTTCCAATAAGGGCCGGTGCGGAATAAAACAAGCTGTATGTGAGGTATAAACGATTTTTTTTATTTTATTTGAAAGACCCATATATGCCATTATATGTATGGAGTATGGAATATAACATCAATCAAATGTCCGCTGCGGCTTGTTACGGTGACACGGATCCGAGTTGTCCAATTTTCAATGACTCTGCCGCATAGATCCTCCTGAATTTGAGCGAGAGCTTGGTTGATATTGACTTTAAGTACATCGGTCGATTGCGGCTTATTAGTAGACCTGCGACATGTGGAAACCCCACAGGAAAAAGTCTAGCGGGGTCAAATCGCACGATTTTGGTAGTCAATTCACGTCAGCTCTGCGAGAAATAACCTTACCATTAAATCGTTCATGAAAAATGTGCATCGTGGCATCTGCTGTGTGGCACGTAGCGCCGTATAAATTGACATGGTGATACGGCATGAGTGACTGAATAGTAAAAAACAGATTAGACCGACGCCTCCAAATCCAAATAAACAGGCCGCTGCAGGCTGCAAACATCTTCCCGCTCTAATTTGAAAACCCTGTATAATTAATGCTTTAATACTTGAAATTAACAAAACCCAAAAACAATTTAAAAAAAAAATTGAAATTAATGACAAATTCTTTTAACTAATATTATATGCGATAAAAACTATTTTGTTATTTAATTTAAATTTTTTTAAATACAAATTCACTATTTCTCAAGACAAACTTGTACATGCGTTACATGGAACTTGCGCTTAAATTAAAACATCAAAATTATAAAACTTGCTATAGCCTTTCATTTTTGAATCTAAAAAAAAAATGATTGACTGTTCTATCCCGAGATGCAGCTAATAAAAAATTGGTTGGCTCTACCGAACATGAATTGAGGTTGAGGCTTATTTATAAAAATGACAAAACTTCAAAAATTACAGAAATCTTGGCAGTGGCGTAACGTTTCTAAAATATCTTGTGTTCGAGATCAAAATGGGGTTCCCTCACAAAGTAATAATCTATAATCAAATAAAATTGTTGAAACCACTTTTTTGCCCGAGTTGGAAAAATATTGAAATTACAAGTAAATCCAGGGCAGTTTATAGGGAATTTACACTTGCGACAGGATATACTAAAACCTCACAGTTCAATCAAGTCAACGGGTTGGAATGAGTTTATTTAGTTCAAACGAGATTTACACTTGACAACGAAATTTAGGTTTATTATGAAACCTCGGATCCTGTTCACACTATCGTCCTAATTTATTACACAACTTCTATACGATCTGACGTATGTCGCACATACACGAAAAATCCGAATACATTTTTTTTGGATTTTCGCTCAATCATAATCCAAGAAAATGTCTGATTTTGACGGAACGAGTATCCAAAAAATGGATTCGGATTGACCGTGTGTGTGCGGCATTATGGAAATATACGTCAATGATTTGTACTTGGGTGAGAAAATCAAACTTATAGGTTGACAACGTGCTACTGTAAGTGACATTTATATTCAAAGATGTGTGTTGCATACACTCAGCGAAATTATCTACATGTTTACCATGATTTCGTAAAGATTTAGTTTGGGATTTTGGTTGAAATCGCGTTATGAGTCGGTTGGATTTTTTTCTGATCATTGGAATTTTCTTTTAGTACCACAGCAGTTAAAAGTAATTTCTTTTGTTAATATGGATGAATCCTGTTTTTATTGCAGCTATTTAAAGGCTTTCAGCTTAAGCTTTATTAAGCTAATAAATGTACTTTTGAAAGCGACCCAAAGAGCAAATAAAAAACTTAAAAATTAACGGCATAAAATAACTGCAATAATCACTTTGAATGTTTCAGGTGTGTGTAATCCTCGCAAATTTTTTTGCGGAAAACGCAGGACAAATGCTCCAAATATCATCGTTTGGCAAGACAACGGTATTAAAATATCAGGACGATGAAAAGGATAACCAGAAACACATATAACGCAAAATGTTGACTGCATAATTTTTACGTACCTTTCAAATGATTCAGGAATAACAAGTATTTTGCATACCAAATAGCTAACATTCTAGTGTGATCAGAGAACAATTTTATTTTCTGCCCTCCCTCCTTGGCATGCGTTTTGTAATACCTACTATGTATTGTGATACATTCCTAGCTTCGACACGATCTGTAACAATTCATCGAAGCTAATACGTTCTAATATGTATGTATGTATGTATTTGGTAATCGTTATCCTTCAGTATCTGTATGTCCTAAATGGGACCCGCGCCAGGCTCCGTGAAGGGCAGTATATGCCTTCAAGAGTAACTAACTACAGTATCCTGTACCTACGCCAAACCTCAACCATGTTTAACACTATTCAGCAATGTCAGTACGATTCTCTTGTCTAAGGCCTTGCAGAATGAGGGCTTTCATATTATTCACGCTTACATCATCTTTGTAAAATTTTATTAATTTAAGTGAAGTTTTCCCCAAAGCTGTCTGACATTTGATGAAATGGCTACTTGACGTCCAAAAACAAGACACATCAGGATAAAAGCAAAACATTCGGGGTAATAGCAGGATGACTGGTTAACAGGTGACAGACTGGTTAACAAGACGGATGCGAGCATAAGGTATGGGCCTCGCAAAAGTTAGGGCCATCCCTGGTAACAGGAATGCAGCTCTTCAGCGCAACAATAAAAAGTTCCTTGATATTTCCGCTTCAAACCACATCGAAACAAAGAAAAACGTTTCGCTCAAGAGCACTCCTTACTTGTTCATCGGCTTTAAATCTAGCTTCAACGTTGCAATGACCCAAAAGTCTAACAAAAATATTTTTTTTTTCAATCACAGTCCAAAATTTCCAATTCCTCTTCACTACATTTGGGGGCCCCTAAGGGTTGGGGGCCCGTGTGCGACTGAACACATGGAACACTGTACGTTACGGCACTGAATCTTGGAATTGGTGACTAAATCACCTGGATGAGAAATTCTAACATAATAATTACAGCCCAAGAGCCTGATTTTGAGACCTATGCTTATTAAGCTGTCTTGACGCATTATTTTTTAAAATCCATATCACAACCAACTTTTTGTCTCTTTTAGCCACCTTTCTGTTGAATTTAATTTAATCTGACTATTTTACCTCCCAACGTTATTTTGGGCGACTTGGATGACCGGTGTTACAATTTATTTATCATCCGACGCAAATCATGTAATTAACAAAAAGTGATTACTTGAAAATCAATCAAGTTTTCACGTTTTCGCTTTTTGTATTAAGTTTTTGTTTTTGAAGTACATTCTCGAAAGGTGAAAGCTGTCACGAATAATTCCGAAGTCGGTATAGTGATCCAGACTTTTTGCCATATTTAAGAAATAATATTTTGTAGTAAACATTCGTAATACGATTACATAATTTTTTTTAATTTTCCGCCTGCGACCCATCCAAACCTGAGGAGAGTCTTTTTTAGCCCGGGCCAGGTTTTGAGTTTGACACCCCTGCTCTAGGGGCTTCCACGCAACAAGATAATGAAAACATACCTGCGGTAAATTAAGCATAGACTGCCTTCTATAAGCAATTGGCTGCTTTTTCAAATGTTGCGCGAGCGTAAAGAATGTGACACAGTAATTTCCCCGGTTTTTAGGGTTTTTCAGATTTTTCAGATTTTTCAAAAAACCCTTATGAAATCGATTTTGTCTGTCCGTCTGTCCGCCCGTCTGTTCACTAAATAACTCGCGAAGAGCTTAACCGATCGTCATGAAATTTGGTAGGAATGTGTAGAGTTTGTCTTTGTCACGAAATACTTAAAAGTTGGTATGGCAAAGATAACAGGGTGTCCCGGACATTTGAAAATTTGTTCACTAAATAACTCGCGAACGGTTTAACCGATCGTCATGTATTTTGGTAGGAATGTGTAGAATTGTAACAGTCTTTAGCACGAAATACATAGACGTTGGTAGGACAAAGCTAACAGGGTGACCCGGAGATTTGAAAAAGTCGTTTTTTTTTTAGTTTTTATCGGACATGGACGTTTGGGTACTCAAATCAAAAAACTCGATGGGTACATTTCATATTAGTTGCTTTTTCCAGTTTGGAGTAATGGTACCGGAGTTACAGCTAATAAATTCAGTTAATATGTGTAGCCATGATACATAGTAAATCTTTTAATTAGACGTATCCAAAAACAGATTTACAAGTATTTCATTAATAGTTCTTATTTATTACCTATAAAATATATGTGCAAAATTATTCACTATTATACATATGTATCCAAAATCGTCTCTATTTTTTTTATAGCTCACGAAGCTCAATTTTACCAAAAAAGACGTGTCAATAAAAATGGTTGGCTTTTTTTTCGGAAAATTGTCGTAAGTGAGGGATATATTTCATTTGTTCAGCTCTCATGCTTGCAGTTTCGCTTTACTGAAATATAAAGGTAATTAACTATCAAATAACTATTTTGAAACAAAATTGTCAATGCTTAGTGTTCAGCGACATCAAAAAGATTGTGAATCACTGGTGATTTTATTTACTGCAAAATATACCAATATGTGGAGATAGCTGGCAAATTGCCGTCATCTTTATTAAAGACTTCGAATCTTTTAGACAGTTTGAAGCTGCTATCTTCCTGTAGGTACATACATGTAAATTATTAGAAAACTAATTGAACTCCATATGATTCATCATTATTCATAATTTTCGCTATAAAATCATCCTATGATAGACTACATTAGATGGCATGGCTCTAATTGACCGCAGCTTCCGCAATATACTTACCACAAATCATATTCACGGTGAATAGACTATGGCTAAGTCGTGTGCATCAAAGAAGACGTAAGCGACTCTACTATACATTTGATGACTATAAATTACTTAAAATTGTCAACCCACGTACTCATGCTGATTGAGTTAAGGGTCAAGTGGTAAATATTTTGACCTCAGACTGATTACGCGACCGCTCTCCATATACAATGTGATCCATTCTATTATACATCTCCCTGGAATGTATTGTGGGCCTTTGACTTTCATACATGTTGACTGCTACATTCAATTTACGAAAGATATTTGAATCAGTAAAATAATTTCTTAGTAGGTTTGTCACTTTTTTCAAGTTTAGTCTAGTGTAGGATAACGGGCATTTTCGTTAAAAAAAAAATACATTTTGAATTGTTTTTTAGAGGGGCGTATTCAGTAGTTTTTTAA
This sequence comes from Microchrysa polita, assembly GCA_949715475.1. Taxonomy (NCBI): domain Eukaryota; kingdom Metazoa; phylum Arthropoda; class Insecta; order Diptera; family Stratiomyidae; genus Microchrysa; species Microchrysa polita. Next base: position 13,106,733 of record OX454415.1, on the reverse strand, counting down.
GTGTATTTATTTAAAAAAAAGTAGAGTTTTTTTTTACTCAAAACTATTGCGGATGATAATTTCGAATGTATCGGAAACACAAAAATAGCATTTTAGATCGTTTTGTTTGAACGTGTTTGAGTAGAAATTGTTGCTGATACTAACCCACTCTTGACACGAGTACAAAAAAAATGCACGCATCTTGTTTAATAAATCGCGGGTAGCTATACATAGAGGGTATCTTTGCTTAATTTAATTGTAGCCAGCATTATTGTACTCGAATAGGGGATCTCGGGATATGGTGCAGTCGCAGAATCAGCTAAGCATCGAGAAAGTCAATTGTGAATTTAATATGTCCATGATTTATGCACAAATTGACCACAAACTACCCTATAACGTTGATTATTCGGGAGCCAGCATCCTACCTTCATTCAACCAAAAGTTTTTGTGTGGGCGTTTTGCGTTTCCTTTGCCAATCATAATCTCTTATATATCTTTGTGCTTTCAATCAAACGACCGACCACTGTCTTGGTCTTGAGGAAACGCCAAATTATGACCCGACTGCAGTCAACCCTCCATTTCTCTTCATAATGCTCCGGGGTGGCCAAATCTTAAAGAATATGACGACTTCAACATATACGACGACATGTAGAACAATGCAAAGTCAAGGAGGAAGCAGCATACGTTTGCGGCAATCCGAACACGTCCCTTTGCAGTCAATGCAATTAATTAGGAGCAGTCATCCGGAATCAATGAGATTCCTTCAATAATGATCGAGTGCCGGCGCAGTATGCGTATACTCAGTATAGGTATATTGATAAAGTCCTTCATTTTCAATTTTGTTTGAAATTCGGACTTGGATTTGTTGAGAAACACCTTTTATACGCCACCAGCAAGGACGATATGCGGCAATAAATGAAATACACTAAAAAAATATTCACACACAACAGCCATGTCTAATTGTCGTTTCAATTGAAAACAATTATTGCCGGCCTTTTGAGCTTTCTGTAAGCGCGCGGAGAGTTGCTTAGATCTTTGACTTGATGACGTCGTCGTCGTCGTCACTGTGGAGCGACATATGCGATACATGAGTGGATGTCAAGAGGGCGTCAATGGGTATTTCGCATTATTGCCATTGTTCCTGGATGGGCATATTGAGAGCACACACATAATATTCCATAAGAGGCGTTTCACTTACCATATAATTTTTATCCGTATTTGCAATACGGTTCCCAGGCTAATATTATACCGGCGAAGCCATTAATGTTCATGCAGTGTATTAGAGAGAATCACCTCACTAGCCGAAGCCCATGTGAAAATATTCTCGGTTTTCCAATTATCCAATCCATTTTGATCTTGATTGCAATTTAATCACGTGAAAAAACGTTTGCAATATCAATTTTTGGCATTTTTCATCGGTCACAGGATCTGTCTCTGAGATGTTTATACGCTTATGTACATGCACATTAGTTTGATGTCTCGAGAAGCACACTTTTTATGTGCAGTGCAACACGATCAAATTTGATACTCGATTTCAGGACAAAATCTCGGACGATATTCATCACCTAACACTTAACACAACAATTTAATTAACGTATCAAATGTCCTGGTTCCCAAAGAAAAAAAAATTGCAAGTCACTTTGGTTTTTGCAATATTTTCTGGCATGGCACGATGACAATTTTGTATAAGTTTCGATGTTATTCGATGCGACCAAAAGGTATTACAAAGCAACTGTATACCAACGTAGTCTGGAAATCGGACGGGTTTACCAAGTGATGCCAGTTGAGGATGATGGTAATTAGGACAGACAAAAGGGTAGAGCGAGTTAATAATTATGTTATCTTGCTTCCTTCAGAGAGGATTGTGTGATTAGTTTAGAAGAGGGCTTTGGCAGGCGGTCAAAGCCGGCCGTCGGGCTATCGTGCCATATTGATGATGATGATTGTATCCACCCAAAATTGGAAACAAGATTGAAATGATATAAACTTTTTTTTTGCAGCTGACGTATTTTTCTAATCGGCTCTTCAATACTTTCTTATGTCAGCTAATTGAATTTTATCCGCTACGTAGTGTCTAAGGAAGTTATCGAAAACTACTTCAGAAGGTTAGTAATGAAAGCGAGCATCATTTTTGGTCACAGCATTTTCCAGAGCGGAATTTTCTAAAATGTGTTGAGAGTTGCTTAGTTATACACGGGAACCTGGCGGCTTTAACACTGATATAGGAAATCAAAAATTAGTGCGAAAATGTGTAATCTATACTAAATTTATCTACTTAATTACTGCTACTTCCAGTTTTCTAATTAAATGTAAATAATTTTAGTGGATAACACATTTTTTCACTAATTTTTAATTTGTAAAAACACCAGGTTCCAGGTTCCAGGTTAACACCAGGTTCACGTGTCTTTCTTTCTTCTCTGTTCTGTACCGTAACCCCTTGTGGGGCATGGTGCGTTCACTCAGCCGTTTTTAGGCCACTTCGAGTCAACGTTATATTGCATATAGAGTTTCGGAGTGTATATATAAGTAATGCCCAAGTAACAATTTCATCCCTATAATACTTCGTAAAATACTCTCTTCTAACATTAATAGGGTCACTTTACAGGGTATAACCACTGAATAACAGTCCAATAATGGCATTTGGCGCTGTTTTTTAATCCAATAGAACTTTATTGTAGCACTAAATTATTCTTCAAAAAAGGCGTACGTCATTTGCTTTATATCATCATTTTCTGTCATTAAACGAGTTTGCAAAAAAAAAAAATTTCCGCAGCTAGCATGGAACCCGTGTCTGTTGATTGCCCGTCCTACACGCTACCACTCAGCCAACCTCACATATAGTGAGCATTGCTCGTAAACACTACAAATGGATAGTTGTTTCTATAGAAATGCTTGACAATTCTTTATCGAATCTTCTGCAATGAACCCTAAATCTGTACATTTATCAATAAAATAAAGTCAATTTCTGCGCAGAGATCACCCTAATTGGTTTCGAAGATAACAATCAGTGCGTACTTGTGGGTTTCATGTAAGATTTCTAATGTAGAAATTATGTATTTCAGAGCACAAGTGTCAATTCATTAAAAAATCACAAAGTCCATCCTTCTATAAAACTACAGTGAAAAATTTATTGGATGACCATACAAATGTCACACTATAAAAATGACACGGACTGCGCTAGAGAAGAATATATGCATGTGCGTGAGTTAACTTAGAGAGGCTATTGCATGTGTGTGTGATAACATAGCCCCAATTCTTAAACCTATGGCTGCTACAGGCATTTGAAGATTTTTGAAAAAATAACTGTCTTGTACGACTTAAACCTCAATATCTCCAAGACTAGACTAGCTAGAATAGCGATTATTATTATTATGATTATTATAGGCAACAAATTTACCTAAAAAACAAAACTAACCACACTAAAATCGGATAAGAGGTTTTGTTTTAACAGAAATTCAAAGTCAAGTTTTTGTGATTTGACCCAAAAACATCTATTTTTCCACCTCAATTTTCTATTATTATTATTCTTGTACGACTTGTTATTATTTCTAACAGTTTTAATGCCTAAAGTGCAAAAGGGTCAATTTTAGCCCGATTTCAATTCAATTCAAACTGCCCCTAAAGTTCTGCAATTTGATAAAATTAATTCAAATTATGACAAAATCGAGCCAAAATTAGCTCTAGTTTTCTGCACTTAAGGCAACTAAAATGTTAGAAATAACGAAGCTAGAATAAAATAATGTAAGAAAGATATGATCGATAGACTATGCGCCAATTTTTAAAGGATCGTACAAGCACCTCACCTTGGCACAAGCTGGAGAATATTGAGATAGAAAAATATATTGTTATGCGGCTGTTTCAGGACACCATGTATATTTCCTGGACCACGCCGAGATTCGATCACCGGACGTCTAGATTACTAGCATCGCTCTAACAAAGTGTATATGGAGAGCAGTGTAGTACAACCCCCCGGTGTTGGCTTAACCGAGAAAGATTTAGATTTGGAATGAATAGTTCAGGTATTGACAGTTGGAGCATTAAAATTTCGAATGGACTGTTGTATAGGTATCGGATCGTGAAACAGATGAGATAAGTGAAGGTGGTAACATTTGTGAAAACATGCAATCCGACACAACTCGTTTCTGTCACACCGGAAAAATATTTGTGTCATATGATTAAGAATGAATTGTTGGTATAGATGGATGGAGGAAACAGGTGAAACGTGTGCAGTTTGCATGGAGCATAGAGAGGGGTAACTTTCCTTTTTTTGCTTGAGATTTGGAACAAGCGACTCAAAATTACCTTAGTGTTTCTGCCACGCCGATTCAATGTGTATTTCCCGACAAAACGGGGGTATAATTCTGGCGCAGGCACACCAAAAAATTGTTTTTAATTCTGGTGTCAAATTTCGAATCAGCGACAAAAAATTGCTTAAAGATTGTTTTCGGTTTTTCGATTTCTTCCATTCACCTTTTTACATAATAAAAAAAGGTACCGGGACGTTTAGCTTTAGTGCACGAAAAGTACTGTATAAGATTATATATTAATATTATTATTATTATTATATATAAATAGTAGCCTTTGGCCAGTTATTTGCCGTTAGTCTCTCTAAAACAAATTTATTCGGTCTTATTTTGTGCAATTTGTAGTTGGGTTGAGGTTCTAAAAATACATTTGATATAATTTGAATGTTTCCCCCGTATAAAAAATCCAATCTTTGAAAAACTAAAAAAAAAAAAATTAATTTGGCAAATGCAAACGCTTATATCATAACGGTTCTTTGTAGGGATAAATCTGAAAAATTCACAGAAATTGCTTTTTTATTTTTAAGCTTTTCAAATGCTTGTAACACATTATCAATAATATCGGAACTTTCTGACTTTTCCCTTCGCAAGTTAAGACCAACTAACAGGGACGTACCGAGCAAACATTTGTTAGGGGGGTGAAAAGTAAAATTTGCCGATTATCTACATTTGAAAATTCACCAATTATAATTAGGGTACCGAAATTTCGTTTTTACGAAATAGATGCGAATTTTGGCGAAAATTGCTCATTTATGCGAAATGTTATAATTTGGACTTTTTCCACAAAAAAAAGTTAATTTTTGTCCAAAAATGTCAATTTTGCAGAAAATGTTTCATATCAGATTTCTCCATTGTTCGATTTTACCGATTCAAACATACAAACTGCCTGCAGGAAAAAGAAGCATTTGTGCGAAATTTCAGATTCATAGCTTTTAAATTGGCCGAGTGAAACGCGTCGCAACAGACGGACAGACAGACAGACGAAAAGACGGACATCGCCCAATCTACTCCCCAAGTCATGCTGATCGTATATGTATACTTTTTATATGGTCGGAGATGCTTCCTTCAATGCGTTACAAACTTCATGACAAAGTTAATATATCCTTTCACTCTATGAACAAAGGGTATAACTAGATTTTACGCAAATTTCAGCGAAATTTCTAACATTCTAAATTAGGTTTAATGAAATTCTTGTTTTTTATTTGAGAAATTTCCGTACCTCTAATTATAATATATTTTTTAAGCATTCATGTAAACATCGAAAAATACAAAGACAGAAACACGAAGGATTGTATGAATACAGTCGAACTTCCCTAAACGGACACTTCTAATAACCGGACAATTCTCATAAACGGACACTTTTATTTTCCCCAACGTTTTTCTACATATTTTACTAGGAAAATAACTTCTGATAGCCGGACACTCTCGTAACCGGACACGGACAGTACATTCTTACCCGTTCTAAACAAGCGACTCTCTAATAAACGGACAGTTCCATAAAAAAAAGAAATTCTTAAATTAAAATTGTATTTCGGCCAAGAGTTTTTCGATTATCAGAAAATGGATCTTTCGCGTATTAAGCAAGCAAGACCCAATGTACGGGAAATGTAAAATTATATCTCAACAACTGCAGTTCTTTTTTATCTCCCCGTTTGTTTTTTTAGAAACTCGCGTAAATTCAATTTATGTTCGGGCGTTTTTAAATAAATTAAAAACATTTCAATGAAAATTATGTCAGAAGTTGTTCGATGCCCGCACAACATTTATTCATATTCCTCAATTTAGTATACTAAGTATCCACAAGCCATACCGCAACAGTAAGCCCTTAATTGAATCGTGAAAAGCGCACTAACGTAAGACAACACAAACACAAAATCATCTTCTAGTCTTTATCAATGACTTCCTGTTCAATTAATACAAACGACTTAGTTAAGGCATAAGGCGTTTAATTTATTAAATACTCTTGTGCCATGTGTGACCATCGACGGCTTCTTCGAGACTAAGAAGTTAATTATATAACGACAAGTGTCGTCTATCAGATGTTCCACATCAACCATACTCACTAACTTGATCATCATCAGCCACCATCCGACCCAGCAACACGCTTTCTTTGTAAGAAATCTTGCAAACAATAATAAATAATAATTGTGTGGTAATCTGCAAGCGTGCGCTATGACCGCCTGCTTTTTCTGGCTTATTCTCTGACTGTTCGATCTGTGTTGATGAGAGGAAATTGAGGTTCAGATTAATTGTCCCCGCGTAACAGGCGAAAGACAATCTGCAAATAGGAAGTTTTACTTAACCCATTCGAACTGTAAGTTAACTCTATCAATTGCATGATGGGATCACGTTTGTATCTCGATTTGTGGAAAGACGTAATCGTTTTCATTGATGTGTATAGTTTCATTGACTACTCGTCAGACCTAGATTGTCAATTGATTTTGTTTTGTATTGAATGAAATTGTTAGTCTGTATCTGGAGCTTTGTAATTTCTGATATCTATCAGAAGTTGAAATTATGTTACTTGTTCAATTAATAAAAAAAAAAAACGATGAATCAGTAGGACAAACTAGTACGGCAAGGTTTATCAAGTGAACTTCTGTTTATATAGGACAAGACGAATTCTCTACAAAAAAAAAAAAAACAGACGAAAAAATTTTTTCCCCAGACCAAGTCAGGGCGTTCATTAAAAAAGAATTTGTACACTCCTCCTTTATACGGCCCATACTAGTAAAACAATTTTATCTGAGCTTCAATTTCGGAAATTCTAAATCATCAAAAGATTAAAATATCTTCAGCACTTCGTCGAATAAAGAATTACTTTAATATATAATGCTGGTCAACTTGCCAATTGCTGTTAAACCTCTTCAACGTTAACATAACCACGTACTAAAATCACATTTGGTCATGTTTTTGCTACTTGATTGCCATAAATTACATTGCAGCATACACACATTTTGAAATCACTTTCAATTTAGCCCTCCTCCACACCCCATCATTTGTGCAAGAGTGTGTTGTATTGTTTTATAGCATTAAGCGTCGCGGCGGACGAATGAACAAATTAATCAAAAACAATTGGTGACCCTTCCGTTGGAGCGTGCGTTTGTCGTTAGTTTTGATTGTCGCGCATCAAATTCACCATTATCATCACCAACCGCCACAATACAACATTTAGCCAATTTAGGAAACTGAAAAAGAAATTTGTACCAGCCCCGGGTCATAGTAAATATTAAATCAATTCAAGTAGGTTGTCAGATGAATGTTAACCCTTTTTTTTTGAAACAAACTTAGCACAAACTTAGAATGAGGGAAACCTCTGAATTAAAATAATTATTAAATCCGATACTTTTTTCCTCACATAACTCTTGAAAAAGAGGGCAATACCTAAAAATGTGCATCATCAATGTAGCACGATAGCCCGACGTGTGGCTTTGGCCGCCTGAATTTTGCTATTGCAAATTTTTATAGGAGCATCTAGTTTCAGGGGTTAAAGCATCTTCCCTCACGTCAAAATCGGATCATGTTCATTTCGCTAGATGGCACTTTAACCCCTTTGCGCATGTCGAAACAATGGACAAACAAATGAATACAAGTCGCGCGGGCGTTGATTAATGAATGCGTGGTGCCTGACTTGTTTTATGGCTTCCGGAGTGGGTCTGCAATTGAGGAGGAGGCGTCCGCAATTCAAATTCGTTTGATGTAATTATTTTTGTATATTTACTCTGTACGCAGCCGGTTGTTTCAATCCCGAATCAAGTGCACAACGTTGCCTTTGAGCTGCTTCGATTTCCTGCTGTTTTGATCCAGACCTGGCTTTCATACAATCAAATCAATTCAAGAAGCTACCCCTTTCTTTTTTTCACTCGCAACCCGATAATAAAAAAAGAGTCTATTGTACACCGGAATCATACGCCATCATCATCCATGTTAAGTGGTCAAAATGTTGTTTTAATTAAAATTCAATTCGATTTCAAACTTATACCAAACATGGTATTTGAGAAAGCAGATTGATATCGTTATTATAGGCGTCTTCGTACAATGCATCGACGCTTAAGGGTCGACGAAAAAAAAACGGACCATTGAAATGATCAATTGGTTCTCTGTAGCAACACAGCAGGATATTCGCATGGGTTTTCTCACACCACTTGAGATAACGAACATAGAAGGAAGGAAGGAATAAAACTGTTGAGAAATCAAATAGACGGAATGAAGATGATTTCGAGATGGCTTTTGGGATTTCTTGGCGAATTGAATTGGACCTTAAGGCAATTGACTCTTTACGCGCTAAGTATCTTTAGTCGCTCTCTGTGTGCACCGTCCCACTCGACACCCAACCAAGTTATTTTGTCAAATCTTTTGATAATGTTTTCGATAGCGTGAATTAATCGAATTTCGAAGTTCTGAAACAGCAGGATGACGTTTTTTTGTATAGTAGATGGATGAGAAAAATAAATCGTATCGCGGAAGCCGGCCGGCGGTAGTTCTAAATACGTATGGAATCGTTTTGCGTGAGAAATACCAATCGAGTCAATCATGCTGAAATAAAAAAGTTTATACTAGGATTACTGACCCAAGGGCTCAATTCCGACGTCGTTAATTGTGAAGGTAAGTTTTTAAATGTTTGTAGGATTTTTGGGTAGAGGTGCAAAATGAGTTTTGCCGAATTTTTTTTCTGTTATTAATAAAAAAAAAATTATCTACTGTTGTGGTATTGGGCCCATGGCCATGCGTCGTGTGACACGTTTTCCAAAATTATCATTTAGTGACGCTGCATTAACAAATTCTTGACCAGAGTAATTTTTTAAGGCGAGTAGTTTTGATCAGCCCAATAATCTCACGAGATGTGAGATTTTGATGTAGGTAAATGTATCTGCTGCTAATAACATTTTAGTGCTCCTGGTTCTTTTCAAGTTGGGGTTATACACACGGATGGAAAATAAAAACGATTTAGAGGGCATAATTTCGGGTGTGGTCGAAATTGGGGTATTCTCCACTCTCCGGGCTAATAGTATCTCGGTCGTCCCTATGACTTGTGTTTAATCCCCCCTTCTTTTTCTTGCGTTTTCACGTAAGTTCCTTGACGGCCATAAAGCAATATTAATGTTGAGAGGTTTGCTTGGAATAAGCGCACAAATAAAAAAAAACATTCTTAGAAAACTTATTTTAGGGTTGCATGGTAGCTCCATGGACCGATCTACTTTTTCTACATATGTTTGGCCCAAACCCCCACCTTCCCCATACAATCCCCCTAAATCAAATCATACATATACATGAAGCTACTCAGTCATCAAAACGTTCCTTTTAGCATCATTTAAATCTAAAAGAATTAAAGAGACTAAAGGATTGTGTTCGTAGAGACGACTCATGGTATCATCGCTCAGCGATCACCGGTTTTGAGCACTATATGAGTATATTTTCAATACAGACATGTTCCTTTCTTTAGTCCATAGTCGATACTAGAAAAGTAGAAACATTCGAAATTTTTTTAAATACGGCTCGAAATTGGATGCAAAACTACGATCGCTGAGCGATCATCACATGAATTGTCTCTACGAACACGTACCTTAAGGTAGTGATGCGATCTCTTTCTTAACCGGCGCTAAGTCAGTGATGAGCATTGAGGATAAAAATACGTAGTACCTACATTTTAAACGAAAAAGGTGGCAAATCCAGAGAAAGTACAGGGTGGGCAAAAAGTCCCTTTCTTATTTACATCGGTTTACATATACATATAGGTAATAACTTTTAAATAAAGTGATATAAACCAAAGAAATAATCGCAAAATTACATTTAATTTATGTATTTTATTTACATGAGATGAGACAACGAACTTGTTGCAGCATCACGTTCCAAATCGTGTCATCTCGAAAAATGGTACGCGATCGCCTGATCTGACGGCTCCAGACTTTTTTCTATTTCACACATCACACTCTCGAGTTTCTATGGGGCTACCCCTAAGAGGAGGTCTAAGTCAACAAGCGACATACTTTACTGGAGTTAAAAAAGAACATTCGAGCAGAAATTGCGCATTGGTATCGTGCACGAAATTACTTCAGCTGGTGTCATTTCTTTTCATTATTTATTTTTGTTTTTCGCACACCTTCCCCTAAAGAAGAATTCGTTTGTTCCGACTCTATTGTCACTGCTCCGTGCGATTACTAGCAAACACAATTTTTCCTATTTGCATTGCAATGCCTTCACAAAATTTAACGAAACTGAGTTCTTATCTTGCGCATAACACGATGAGTAGGGATGGGCCGATATTCCAGGAGCAGTGACTAGGAAAAGGGTATTTGCCTGTCACTGTTCCCGAAGAGCAAAAATACCAGTTCCTGGCAGTCATAGTTTCCGCGCTATTGTTTGCTTTCTTTCTTTCCTGGTTTAAACACTGCTGGCACTGTCACGGTTGGTCGCAATCAGTCACTATACTATTACATTCACATCCAGTCACTATTTTCTGTCGGAGTCCACAGTCACAGCTGTCACTGTTGGTCGCAACCGGTCACTACACTACTAGAGGAGTGTTAATATTGATAACAATATCAGATGCATTGAGCATACAAATAATGGCATTCCTCGAATAGAAGATAATCCAACCTATTTGTGAAGTGTTAGTTATGAAAAAGAGTTTAGAGTCACAGCCAGTCACTATTTCGTGCCACAGCCACAGGTACAACTATAGTCACTATGCATTTGTCGCAACCACGAACATTGCCACGTCACAGTCAGGGGCGCTGTCACAATCAAGGACGCTGTCACAGTCAGGTACGGTATCACAGTCAGCGAAGTCAGGGATGCTGTCACAACAGAGACTTCTTTTTTATGCCAATTTTCGTACAATTTCCTATCGTTGTCGCATTTGAGGGAAGTCCCCTTTGTTCGGACAACTGTGGCTTTCCGTTTCAGTGAACGAATTTAAACGAGTATCAAGTGTATTGCGCAGTGGAATATTACTCCGTCTTATATTTTGTTTAATACAACAATCAAGTCATCAAGTGGCATTTTCAAAGCTGTAGCAATGTCGAATCGATTAAAAAAGAGCCTAATTTGGGAACGCTTTTTGCAAGTTGATAGTGTCACGTACATACATTGCTTATTGCACTGGAGTAACTTGCTTTGCGACGTGACGTAATTTACAATATTAGGAACAGGAACTGGACCGGTAACAAGGAACTGTTACTTGCGAGTCACAGTAACAGTTGGAACTGTTACTCAAAAATATCGTTTGGGCCCATCCCTAACGATGAGAGTTTACACTCATATGTCACCGATGCATTCTTCTTTTTAATTTACATTTTACTTAAAAATATTTTTTTTTCACTATGAATCGTGTGCCACCCACCGGTGACACATTTTGTGTAATGCAGACACAGGTTAATGTGTCACCTGCGAGTTAATTAAGTTCAAATTAAGCTATTGTATCGTAAAACTAAGCCCTAAAAAAATGTCCATCGGAATCCGCCGACAACTTGAAAAAAAAATTTGGCCTGGGAGGAATAATTGTGTGGTGTTCAACGGTGACACATTGGCTTGCGAGGAATCGAGTTTAGCATGTTCAACAGTGACACATGGCACGCAAGCTGCTAAGTTTTTTTCTATAGGAGGAAGGGGTAGATGGGTCCGATCTAAAGACATCCAGCAACTACCATTTGACACAAATTTGAAGTTTTTCGTGACATTTCATCAAAAGATATGGCTGAATATATTTTTTAGGGGAGCTAGGAGTGGTCGTAGTAAGACCTTATCTACTTTCCATCAGCTCAAAGTGTTTGTCATAATTAGGCAATCAGTAGCGTAACGTTCGGTGTTGCATTTGCTCGATGGAACACGGGCCCCCATGCCAGATGGGCCCCGCTCCAGATTTATAATAAATTAAATAATTAAAAGAAGTAATGGCTATGGCATTTTGTAAAAATATTAGGGCAAAACCTTTTATGAATCTAAAACTGTGCTTTGATAGTTAGAGAGTTGAAGAAGCTACAGTAATTTGCCTATTTTTAGCCGATTTGTTTTTTTGCTCATATTTTTCTTACAACTGCGTTTCTTGTAGCAAGCCAATATGAGATCTAAATTAGATCTAATAACGCTTAAATAAGTTAGTAGATCTGATTTTTCCAGAAACTGCAAAGGAGCTTAGCAAGGATTAAATTGAAAAAAAAAACTGAAAAATATCTCGATTTTAGTGAAAGTAACTGCTGGAGGCAGTGGCGTAGATAAGGTGGAATGAAGGGGATCAACCTCCCGCCCTCTATCTGTTACACTTTTTTATTATTACTTTAGGTACGTAAAACAAAGCAAAAGTAAACTTTTTGCAAGAATTATTCAACGTGAAAAACGTGAAACCATTTTCAGAACCGCAATGGAAAATTTAGCACTTCCTCAAATGTCAACTGTCACATTGGATCTGGAGTTTCGCACAACTGCTGAAGTAATCTAGAAGTGCTGCTGGAAAAATTAAATGAAAGCGCTGTAAAACTGCATCCAATTTTTGAGCATCATATATTGCTTGAGTTTATCAACATTCTTTTTTCTTTTGTTTTCATGTTAAAATTTGACACAAGGTTTTATCGTATAATGCATGGCGAAGCAAGTCCTGGCTTTCTCTCGTTGTTCGCAATTTAATTGAATTCAATACGAAGAACTCAAAAAGCTATAACCAGGATTATCTTTTTAAACTAAATCTTCTATAAAAAAAAATGTAGAAATTTCCAAAATTGAAAGATATATAGTTTTATGCAGGTAATAATTCGAAAGCAAATTAACAAACAAACAAACGGAGTTCCGCGGTACCCTAGGGTTCCGTGAGGATCTCTCAGGGGTTTCGCAAAGATATCAAGAAATTGAAAAAAAGCAAACAATCCATACGACCGATCTTCTTTTACAACTTTCTATATGAAATTGAAAAGGAAGTAGTGTGTACCAGAAAATAAAGCATGTCCACAGTGTTTGTGACGAGGTTTTTGAGATTTAAACTAAGGCGCAAATAAATTAGAGGTTTAAATTTGTGTTTATTAAATCTATTCTACGATTTTCGTTTAAAAGAATGTTTAACAGTCCGAATTTTAAGTTCTACTCACATTTTTGGCTGATACTCAGGGCCTCGAAATTTATAGCAAATATATAGCTGCTACGATGTTTTGAAAAGTGTGAAAATATATAATTTCTGAGTTATCGGGAAATTTCGATTTAAAAACGCAAAAGCTGTACTTTATCCACATATATTAGGCATTTACAACGAGCTCTCGTTTTCACAATTTCCCTTTTCTGAACATTTTAGAAATGTTCCGGCCATAAAAGCGCCGATGCTAGGTGTTCCGTGACTCCGAAAAGTTTGGGAACCACTAGTCTAATAAAATATTAAGCTCTGATACTGCAATCACACAATTTGATAGTATACACTCACCCTAGTAAAAAAGCTAAAATGTTCGATGCAATATTTTCAGAACTCAGTTTTTTGCTAAAAAATTTACTAATTTTACAATTTACAATTTTGACATACATTTTTATTCTAAATAAAATTAAACGTTTTATAACCGTAAAAGTATAAGTAATCTTGCAAAATGGTTCCCCCCCCCCTCTCCGAGAAGCTATCTACGCCACTGGCCGGAGGCGAACTAATTTGAAAAGGAGATAGGCAATTTTAGCATAAGTATGTAACGCTTCTTCGGAATTACGGCGTTCAACATTTTAGCCATAATGCTACGGTTCAACGGCAATGTAACAATTTACAACGCATGCAATAATTCATATTGAATAAATCAAGAGTCATTTATTTTTAATAGACTCTTGAACCACTCAACATGAATCATTGTTATTTTGGAACAACATGAAAATATTTATCGATGATAGCGAATTAACCAGGCGTTTTCCAGCTAAGCACCACATATATTTGTGCATTCTTAAAGGAAAATTTACTCATAGTCTGGAACAGTATCCAAATTGTTTCGCTTGCCCATTTGATTTATAAAGTGAATTCCTGCCCATTGGGAAATTCAACTAAAGAGCAGGAATAAAATTAAAGAGGTGTTTAACAATTTGGGAGGCTCGCTGCTTTCGGATGATGAGCGTGAAATCATTTGGCTTTACTGTGGAAACCACATTGAGTGAAATCTCCACAGTGGTGCTCTGAAAGGACAAATGTATACCATCTTGATAATCTTGATAATGCTTATTTGATGGAAAAATTAAGGAACGAGACTCGGCATCAGTCTAATAAACCTAAAACCACCAGATACCTCGAAAACTCATTTTGAATAGTGACGTCGTTACGCCATTTTTAGGTATTGATCAAAATTTCAGGCCGCTAGCGATATTCTGTCGAAAACATTTTTCAACATCGTAATCGCCGCCAGGAATTTTGTTATTGGGTCGAGGGGTGTGTAACTGAAATCTATGAAAATTAAGATTTCCCGTCAGGTTTATCCCTTTCCGGCGGAATGATGTTAGATTCCATTAACTTTACAGAGAGAATTTCAACATTGCGGACATAAAAAATTAAAAATAGTACATTTAACCACGGAAGGCGCAGATCGATCCTTGCAATGATCAATAGGAACAATTATTGTATTAATTTGAGGGAAAAAAGTTTCGTCCCATAATCGGGACTCGAATCTTAGACCTTCAGTCACAAGGTCAGTACTCAACCTATGGAGCTATAGACGCCTAGATTTCCACAATTAGATCAATAGAGGTTGGTTGGTCAATCCTCACGTAAACAAAACCACACTAACATAAAAATTCCAGGTTGGAAAGACTAGGCAAAAAGCGAAATTATTATTAAACCCAGATTTTTACGCTCTCAAGCGAGGTAGCGAGGTAGCAGTGATTTTTATGAAGTAGTGTAGCAGTAAGAAAAAACATAGTACCGTGATTATCGGTCAGGACTTGGCTATGCCCATGGCTCGAAGCTTAAAATATAAAACATTGGAAAGTGGCGTTCAACATAAAACGGTCACATCACATTTCATTGCTGAAAAGTTCAAGCGAAAAAGACAATATCAGAAATCGATCTGAAAATATCATTATACTGGGAGGCAGAATGTAGAACCCCTATGTGTAACCAAATTCAAAGCTTCGTAATTTTTTTTAATAGTAGCTAACGTCACCGCATCTCTTGAATATTAATTGACTATAACAGAAACGAAAAGAAAACTATGTCAAAAAACGGACGCGAATTCGACGCTGTAAAGCCTATTGTTGGCTTCGCCGACAGCTTGAAGATTCTTTTGTTAGAATCTTTCCAAATATTTCCAAACATCAAATTGCAATGTTGATCGATCAGAAACGCCATCCTTTCAACTTTTCCCGCGTAATTGGTGTATATTTCCCTACAAAGATATCAATGACGGTCAAATACCGTGCAGTAAGATCTCCACCTACCAATTGATCGAATCGACAATCATGAATGAATCAATAATAGAGAGATCATTATAAACACTGACCACTGTACTATTGTTAAATTTAAATATCACACCATGCCGCCATAATGATAGGCTCTGGCTACCCGTCGTGTAATGAAAATGAGAACTTTCAAATGGCCGCGCGATCATTTTAACAAGCGATACTCGCCTTATGCTATGATCTGCGTCATCTGAATCTGAACACTTTATAAAGATCCTCTCTTTAACCGCCCCAATGCAATGCAGGTGTAATTGAACCCTGTCTTCTATGTGGCGAACAAAAAGAGAATAATTTGCGATTAATGTAATAATTTACGGTTGGCGTCGTGTAACGAGTTCACACGTATGTATACTCGTATGGTCATCCTACCACGGTTTGCGAGAGACTGGTATGATAACTATGTGGTAATGGTAAGTCAGACGATACGACCGGTGTTTTATTCAAGAAGCTGAAGCGCGGAGTCTTATCAATTGTACAAATTATGTTGAATGATCAGACTTTTTCTTTTGTTGAATTTCCTAATAAAATGATTAGACGGGATGATATTAAAAGTTACGTTTCGGCATGTTTATTATACAAACAATGGAAGAAAAGGTGTTTAGTAGAGAATTGCGTTAATTTTCAGGTGGATGATAATAAAACAGAACTGTTGGTTTTATGGTTACATGACTAACTACTGGTTCAATCAGATAGTCGCAGCTCATATTTGCCGCCTTATACTTCCCTAAACTCTGACCTTTTTTTTTTAAAATTGGCGGTTGGTTCATATAATCGTTGGAATTATCCTTCGGTATACAAAGTGCTTTATCTAGAATTTGAGGTGAAGAAGAAATATATTGATAATTTTAGGTGAACTGCTTGTGTATAAATCATACACCTACCAGGCTGACAGTGTCCGCCGAAAAAAAAATCCAGATAGCCCCATATGAAAGAAAATTGTACCGAAATCCTGTTTTCATATGAACTCAAAACTACTACCAAATGAAGTCATACTGTCTTATACCACGAATAAGTCTATTATCCAATTATTCGTGTCCTAGGAACTCATAAGCGCAGGCAAATGAAATCCGATACACCGAATTCATATCTGCATCCTAGCATATACGTAAAGAACAACATACCCGAATCGAATAAATAGCTTCAAAAAGCCGACAACACAACACTTCTTAAAATACAGGTCATAGGGAGCATGCTGAACAAAAACCTGAATTTTGAACAAAAAGTCCAAATTAAGTTTTAGTTTTTTTTGTGTACAGCATTACCACATCTGAATCACCTCCTGCGAATGCATGTCTGCCAGATTCATTTGATAAACGGCTAAGACAACCCCTCTGGCAAGGTAATTCAAGCAAGTCCATTAGTTTTAATGTCCACACTATATGTTAAGTGGCACAAATTAACGCAACCTCTTCTGCATAACGTTTGTGTTCCACAACTAAAACGTACGAGGAGGACGATGACGATCCTCCAAGATGTTTAGTCGATAAAGAGTGAAGACTAGCAGCAAATGAAGAAAGACTTACCGCAAGGTACTTGATTTTGCCCAACGATGGTTTCTTTCCTTTACTTCCATATGACGAAGACGATGTGTCTTCAATGTTTTGTGGTTCCATCCACCATCATCGTCATAAAGTGCTATACGCGTCCTTTTGTTTTACCATCGGGCGTTTGTTTACGGTGGAAGTTCATTAAACAATTAGTTTAGACCCTCGCTGGTCTTAAGTAGTTGTCGGCTTTTGTTCCATATCGCCTTCTTCCCGCTCTCTGTCAAATGATTTGACATTAATGAAAAAATTTTCAATGCACAACATACATACATAAATGAATGGTGTGAGAAGATTTAGATTGGATTCAGGTGCGCGGAGTTGTGTTGCTTTTTCGGTCTCTCAGCAGTTAAAATCATCTTTATTCAGGCAGACTAAAGGTAGGTATAAACTTTTCATTTCTGAAAAGTATAGAATAAATTCAAGGCTTACGTATAGCCTCGCTTGGCCTGATTTGTACCGTTTGGAGGTCAGCGCGCGGGGTCGCTTGATTGATATAACAAACTAATTTTCAAAGTGAGAAAGGAATTCCTTTGTTGGCCTTTTCAGCAAAACAATTAAGCATGTGATGTATTTATAATGAGGTGTCAGATTGTGTGTTATGCCGACTTATAACCATTTCTATAATCAGATTATAATTTTTTTGGATTATAGTCCAGAGACCAATTTCTTCAGGTCACTTTACACATGAAGCGAACTTCACAATTCCTCTTCGTCGTCTTTAAATTAATATGTGCTTAACGCTATTAAGAACTGTAGCTGACCATCCGAAGATCTATTCAAAGTCACCTCCAGGTATTCTCTGTCGAATGAAATCGAAATTGAAAAAATCCAACCACCTGAACATGTCACCTCACTAAGTGTCAATCGAATTGAGTCAAAACAAGATTAAAGAAGTTCTCTTCAGCTTTTCATCGGGGAATTATCGCACGCGGTCAGCCTTTGAATTTGTCATCGGTGCGAACGGAGACTATGTGACAAGCGGTTTATGCAGTTTTGTTGATAGTCTTAAGGTAATCTTTCAGAGGTTCGATAAAAAAGGTCGAACGCGACATACTTATCTGGCTTGATTTAGCATCGTTTGGCATTTAGACTTAAATGCACATCGCATACAGCGACCTGCGATCAAACTTCTTTTTTTTTTTACGTATATGCTTTATGCGGTTATGCGCTTTTCAACTGCAGCGCTTTATAGTTGTGTTGCCTTTAAATTGTTCTTTTAAGTCTTTTTCACTTGTTGTTTTCTTCAACTGAGTGAGATAATAACTCTTGATCGATGTGTCATTTCAGCATAACTTTGAAAACGGGTGCCTCGTGTTTAATCGCATGCCAGACATAATAAATGAAGAAAAAATTGAATTCATACAACTCCTCGCGTATGGGTATTCAGCGCGGGTCTTAAGGTCCGATCAGTCAATTAGCGATTTTTGGAATTGAGTGATCCAATATTATAGTTCTGAAATGATTCTAAATGTGTCAATCGTGTTGGGGTTGGGTTTTCTTGATATGACATTAAAAGTTGACTACATATATAGTTACTTTAGCTACAACCCTATGAAAGTAGATTCACATAGAATAAATGGATGGACAAATACTTTTTTTTTTGTAATTATTATTTTGAATCAAAGCGGTTTTAGTTTCTACAACTAGAAGAGCCTGGGGCAACATTCAATAATAAAACAGAGCTCAAAATAAAAAGGTGAATATTAATTATAGTGCATATTCCGGTGATCCCTTACTGGTGTTTTCACATAGCAACCAAAACATTTTTTGGAAACCTTCATGAATATTTGCGCAAAGTAGAAGAAAATTTCCAAAAAGAGACTCTAAGGGCGAAATTCATTGTCCTCACGTATACTTAAGGAATCCTTGTTAATTCTGCAATTCAATTCAATAAAACAATTGAACTTTAACTAATTCAAATCAATTTCCACCAACATCAGGCATTCCTCAGGGATCATGTACGTTGATCCACTTTTGTTTGCAAGCGGATGAAATCAATCGGTATATATCGAATAAAAAGGCATGAATGTCATTAAATCATGTTTAGTAATATATTTTTTCTGTATCATCAAAAACACAGTAAAACAGTTCTTCACTAGCAACACAAAAAAAAATGATTTAGAATTAAATTTCTGAAATCGAAATTTTGACCCCTCCCGAAACAAATTCCTGGCTACGTCCCTGTCGCATAAATGTGACCATGGTACAAGATTGTACGGTCGCGCTAGTTATTTATTTAATCGGTAAAAAAACACTTTTCACCTATCTTAAAAATTTTCAAAATATTTCACGCTAAACTAGCAAATCTATGAGAAATTCTGCAGGAATAAAGGAGCCAGAATAAAATTGTAAAAGACAATATGCGCCAACTTTTACAGAAGCATGCAAGCACCTCACTTTGTCAAAAGTTTGAGGAAATGGAAATAGAAAAAATGACCACGGTACATTTCTTTTTCATAAATCGTTGCTCTATGTACTGCGATGTTTGAGAGCGTAAAAAAGGGCTTAACGCCTAATATTGCACGAACCATGAACATTTTCGGACTACGAATAAACAACTGGTGTGGATCCGCCAGAAAGGGAATCGAAAAGACAATGCCATCCGCACAATGGTACTGAGACTGCAGTTTCAGGTATTGGTTGGTATCCCAACCAATCTCAATTGATAGTCGCAAGAGAATATTTTTTCTCCGAAAAGCCAGAAGTTAAGAAGATGCATAAGATCCTTATAGAAGGATTTAGAACATCGTTACGATTTATATTATTTTGAAAAAGTTCATCATTTCCAACAAGATGGCAAAAGTACTTATGACAAAGACAAGTCATTCCCCTAGCAATGTGAATCGTACTACGGGAGCACGGTGCCGAAATACCTTCGTCATAAGGTAACCGAAAGAGAATGTCTACAGGTGGGATCATCACCACTTCTGTTCAAAACTGCTGGTCAGCCCAAAAATTTGCGGTTCGTTGTTAGGGAAATTTGGAGGAAATTGGGAGATATGTACCTATACCATATGTATTCATATGGTAGATATCGATTCATCATACCGAAATTGAGTAGGCTAACCACTCTGAGCCGGTTTTAACCGGTTTAAAATAGGCAAAAATTGACCAAGTACTCCCTTAAAAATAAAATTTTTGAGAAGATTTGGTGCATTCACCCAATTGAATTTATGGTCATATGTTAGATCTCGATTCGCCGTGTCGTGAGTGCCAGTCAGCCCAAACCAAACCGGTTCCAAGACCAATTCAATTTAGGCAAAAACTGACCAAGTACACCATATAAATTACCAGCTGTAAGAGCGGTATTCTATAGAAAGGGAAAAGTAGGACCCTGTAAGATATTAGAAAACAACTTTTTTTTTCAAAATTTTATATTTTATTTTATATTTTCCTTTCTTCGGCTGAGTTTGACGTGGATGATGAGAGAAAATGAGCGACATACAAGAATTTAACAGCGTTGATGTACTCCGGCAGGAACTGCGACAACGTGGATAGAGCTCGTAAACATTTTGGAAAAAAAAAATGTATGCTTGTATTTTAAAAGAATAGAAACTGCACGATAAAATGCCGCGACATAAATTGAAATCCTGAATTTCTCAGAAATTCCACCTACACGGAGAGATAAACAAGATTTGTATACAGCGATGTCCGGAAAGTGAATGTTGCTTTACGCAAAAGACCGATTTTCCGGTAATTTCAAAACTTCTTTGCTCGAAATACAATTCTGTAATAGAAGAATTTTTTTTGTGGAACTGTCCGTTTATTAGAAACTTGCTTGTTCAGAAATGGTATAAAATTACTGTCCGTGTCCGGTTATGAGAGTGTCCGGCTATTGGAAGTTATTTTTCTAGTAAAATATAAGGAAAAACGTTGGGGAAAATAAAAGTGTCCGTTTATGAGAAATGTCCGGTTATTAGAAGTGTCCGTTTAGGGAAGTTCGACTGTACATATATTTACATGCATACTTGGTGAATTTTTGAATCAAGATCTACCATATGAATACAAATTCAGCCTGGTTACCCAATCAAGTATGTTCAAAAATACATTTTTTGAGGAGGTTTAGGAACCGGTTCAGAGTGGTCAGCCCACTCTGTTTACCCTATGACGAAGTTAGGGGTCATTTTTTGCATCTTTGAAGCGGTCAGCATAGATGAAGGAACCGATAAAAATTAGGCTGACCGGCACTTTCGGTATGATCGGTATCACAAATTAAAAAATAATTTTGACGAATTTCCATTGAAAATTGACGTTTTTCCATGTCCTAGTGATGAAGTTTCATGTCAAAATAACGAATTTCAAAATATTGTGAGCCGTTACAAATTGAAGAATTGTTATCACACACTGATGAATTTCTTGACAAATTAAGACTAATTTTAAATGTAAATCCGTCAATTTGATCTGGAAATTCATCAAAAAGATTTTGAAATTCACCAATTCGTAATGGAAATTCGTCTACAAAGATTTTCAAAATCGTTACGGCACTGTGGCGAAGATTGTACCTCAAAATAAGTACAAACATTGCGTATACAAAGAAATCTCAAAGCTCAGGATTATTTTTTTTTACCTAAATCTTCTATAAACAAAATTGTATAAACTTCCAAAATTGAAAGATATATAGTCTTATGCAGGCAGTATTTCGAAAACAAATTACGAAACAAACAAACGGAGTTCCGCGATACCCTAGGGTTCCATGAAGATCTCTCAGGGTTTCGCTAAGATATCCAAAAATAGGAAAAATGTAGAGAGAACTTTTAAAAAACAAAAAGCAAACAATCCATACGAAAAAATTTTTGAACGTTCCAAAACTCTGAAGTTTAGTCTGGTATACTGTACCGGAAATCAACTTAACTGTAAAATATTTGACCAGCATCAGAGACTCGACCGATTTTCTTTTTCAACTTTCTACTATTAGTCCAATAATATCGTATTTTCGTCAGGAAAAAAAAATGCGGAAGTTTATTTCTCAATTTTGTTATATGTATTTTGGGGCGCTGATTCCGAATATCAACTTTGCACCCTAAAAAAAAGTGCCGGAACATCAAAAAAATTAAGCATAAAGTGCCAAACTTCTTGGTTTTTGCGTATAAAAAGAAAACGGTTCATTTCCCGGAAAAATGATTTAAGGCAAAATTAAAGTAAACACTATTTCCTACAAAATTGCTGTGTTTCATTTTTGTCTGATTTGTAGTTTGAAAGCAATTTTCGTCCAAAGACTAAATCGATAAAAAAGTCCCTCAGGTTTCCTTATAGTGTTATATTTGAATATATTTTTAGTCGGTGAAACTCGAGATCAAAACCGGATTTTATATGAAAATTGAATTTTTCCTTGCCTTGCTCTTCACGAATCTCTTCTAAAAAAATACGATTTTCATCTTGTTCTTGTTCCGCGTGTAGACAGGCCCAGTAGTTGTTTGTTGTTCTATATCTCTTTGGTTGGCCGGTCGATAAGGGAAACGAGTTGCAACAAGCAAAATATTGAGAATCCTGCTGAAACTGTTAATGATGCAAATAGTAAAGTGAAACAAATCATCATAGAGAAACTTAGATACTTTTTTTTTTGTTAAGATAAAAATTGCCTGTACTTTTACGAGCTCTAGCTCCCAACCTGAGAGTCTGAGAAAAAAATGATTTTCAGCAATTTTTTAGGGAATGATGTCTTTTTTTTTTGTAGTAGAACATTTTTTCGGGAAATGCACTCCAAATCTGGGTACTTTTGCTCATTTTTTTTTAATGTTCCGGAGCTGTTTTTTTTTTTGGTGCAAAGTTCATATTCGGAATCAGCGCCCCATAATACCTATAGAAAGAGTGAGAAGAAACTTCAGCATTTTTTTCACGGACTGGTACTAAATCGACACGATATTACTGAACTATATATGAAATGGAAAAGAAAGTAGTCTGTACCAGAAAATAATGCATGCAGTGTTTGTAACGAGGTTTTTGGGATTTAAATTAAGGTGCAAATAAATTAGAGGATTAAATTTGTGTTAATCAAAACTTTTTCACGATTTTTTTTAACTAATGTTTAACAGTCCAAATTTTAAGTTCTACTCACATTTTTTGTATCATTTTCAAATAATTGGCTGATAGCCAGGGCCTCGAAAGTATAGACAATGCTCGGCGAAATTATTGAAACAACAAAAAATACCATCGTATAGCAGCATTTCAAGTTCAAGCCTCATAACTTTTCAACTAGTATCAAATTGATGATATTTTTTTCTTAGTTCGATTCTTTGGTATGTTGTTAAAAGAATAAATCAAAAAACATCTTTTAACTCCAACGAATACCGGGAAAAAAACCTATAATATGAAGTGGCAAAATTATTTACACATCCATTCAATACAGGCAAAATTATTTACACATTTCAAAATAACCACATTTTTCAAGTAACGGTTTTAAATTTCCATGGCAAATTGACGCAGTGTGGGACAGAGTGTTGTTTTATTCAGAATTGTAAGGTTTTCCAGAGATACAAGTTGGAAATATGCCAAGAGCAATTGGCATAGAAAAAAGGGAGGCCATTGTGGCAGAGTTTAATAAAGGTATTTCGGCAATAGAACTTTCAAAAAAATATGGAGGTTACCAGAAAACTATTTATTATCAAGTTTGGAAGTTCAATCAATACGGAAGTGTGAGAACTAAAAGTGGCAGAGGAAGGAAAAGAGCTACAACTATAAAACCAGGAAGGATGCTTCTAAAATAGCCCGGTCCTTTAAGAGAAACCCTTCTGAAAAGATCCAGAACGTACTTGCAGGCTTGAATGTTAGGATTAGCGAAATAACCTTGCGAATAAGGTTAAACGAAAATAAAATAAAAGCTTATATCGTCCCAAAAAAAAGCCGTACATTACACAGAAAAACAGGCAAGCGGGATTACATAACATTTCTAAGCCACACGAGTTTTGGAGGAGCATTCTGTGGACAGATGAGATGCTTGCTCTTTGGATGGCTCCTATGGACGTAAATTTTACTACGCTGATACCAAAACCAAAACGAGGCAACCCGTCACCCAGCCTATAAGGCATTCGAAGGGTAGTAAAATCATGATATGGGGTTGCATATTATAAAGTGGCGTTGGACCCCTTGCTAGATGCCCCGATAATATGACACAGTCACATTATTAGAAATCCTAAATGATGTTGGACTATTCGAAAACTAATCGGGGCTGATTTTATCCTCCAACAGGATAATGCGCCCATACATACAGGCAGACAAATTAAGCGATACTTAACTGAAATGGAGGAGGAAGTGTTGAAATGGCCTGCCCAAAGTCCGGATCTAAACGTAATTGAGAATCGATGGCACATGGTTTAATCTAAAATACATGAAGATATCGGTAGGAGCCCACATCAGACTTGGAAGGACTTCATTGCGGCTTGAAGCTCAATTTCATCAAATTTTAATAGACGCGATGCCGAGACGGCCCGCAGAAGTCATTGCGTCAAAAGGAAGCAACACATCGTACTAAGTAACGTTATTTTCCATAACCATTTACTTCAATTTAAAGAAATAATAAATTTTTCCCTTAGAGAAGTGAAATAAAATGATGCTAATATATTTGTGGAAATAATTTTGCCTGTTCTCAATGAAAGTGATTTTTTTTTTTGTATCGTGTACTTAAAGAAGATGCTAAAGATTAAAACAGTGTAAAAATATTCCATGATTTTTTCTTAGTTTAAAAGTTATAGTGCATTATACGCTGCTAGTGTATGGGATTTTCGGTAGTGTAAATAATTGTGCCGAGAACAGTATAGCTACTACGGGGTCCTATAAGTTTGAAAATTTTAGAAATATCTGCTCACGAATTTCTGAGTTATCGGAAAATTTCGATTTAAAAACACAAAGCTGTACTTTATCAACATATACCTACTGGGAACCACTGATCTAACAGAATATAAAGCTCTGGAGCACGTTCCATTTATACGATCTGAGTGAAAATAGTTATTAACATTCACTTTCCGTTGTTCCAAAACTGCAATAGTCACAAATAGCTATCTCTCCGAGTCGACTTTTGACGTTTCAAATTTCAAATGGTCCACTGTCGTTGATAGCTATTTCCACTCGCACTCTCGAGATGATCTATCGATTACTACGGAAAATGTCCGTTGGCAAGTTCAAGTACCTATGTGAGGTTATGTCGGGTCGGTTGTTGATGAAAGGCAAAAAATCGGGTAATATGCTAGAATTGTTATGTTTACGATAGTTCACATCCATGTGATCTTCTCGCCAAATACAGAATTTCTAGGTCTTTAAAGCTTGGCCTTCTTTTTAAATAAATGCATTTAAATAAAATGCAACTGTTCAAGAAGACTATCAGCCAAAGTTAACGACTTCTTCCTTAACCGAATTTCGGGACAAAATGGCTTAATACTTTTCTAAACAAAGGCCGCCTTAAACAAATGTACCTCATCGTCAGCAAATTTTTTGTAGAACCCCAGAGAAATATTTCTAAAATGCATAATTTAACCTCGCATAAACCACCGACTTCTTGACGAATTTTAGTAAATTTCTTAGACTTTAGTTCAACATCTAAACATTTTTACGCTTTTTGCTTGTACACGTTGTGTTTCTTCGATCTAGCCGCGGGCCGCGAGTTTGACTTGCCCTGTAGGTAGAGTGGCTAGGGATTCTATTCTCTGAATTACAGGAGGATTGGTTCGAGTCCCACAGTCAGGGCCGGATTTCCCATATGGGCAACCTGGGCTACTGCCCGGGGCGGCAGAATTTGAGGGGCGGCAAATTCTTAAATTTTTTCATTGGTTTAAAATTATGGGAAAGATGGATTTTGAATACTTAAACATAATTGTTGAAAATATTTTGCTTTTTTAATTTATTCTGTAGTTAGATGTACATATTCGTCTTAATCCAAAGGACCTAATCGCAACCTCAACTCACTGTGATTTCGCCTTCAAAAATTGGGACTACGCAAAATTTTGCTTGAAGCACACACTCATTCACTCTAAATGGCGTGGCCTTTAGTTCAATTAGAGTAGGAGTATAAATCATATTTGGCTTCACCTTAAACATTATACCTGAAAACACATTAGATGACATATATACGCGAGTATTTGGCACCCGGCTCCTGTTTCCAAGCCTCTAAAATTGCCCCAGACTTAAAGAAAAAAAAAAAAAAAAAAAACAAAAATATTTTTGGTGATAGCGATCCTTTGGAAAGTTCAAAACGCCCCAAGCAAGTAACTCATGTTCAATTACTTCTTTAAGTGGTTTCCCAATTCGTTTTCGTTATCTTTATCACCGAAAACAAATTAGGTCAAGGTGTGTTCAAAATTTACCGTAAGCTTTCTTAATTTTGGGTTTTTTTTTTCGGTATGACGTTTTCTATGGTCAAATATGTTGCTAATATGTATAGGAAATTGGATTTGTTGGGGTAATTCGCAAATTATTTTCAAAACGATCGACAAAGAAAAAAATTTAGAAAACATGAGCGCATTTCTAAAGAAAGTGAAAAGCCAAATGTTATAAGAATTGTACAGTTTTCTATGTTATCCAGTGGCGTAACGTACGGTGTTCTATTTGTTCAGTGGAACATGGGCCCCCAAGTCACAGGGGCCCCCAAGTCGCAGGGGCCCCCAAGGCCGAAAATATAAAGAATATTCTTTTTTTAAATCCTTGGGTAACTGTTCTTTTCAAGATATTTATTTTCATTAGTTTTCAAGAGACAAACCAGCTGCATAATCTAACATATAGAAACAAGACATTCCGAATAGTGGCGTAACGTTTTTGAAAATCTTTGTGTTCAAACTTAAATAGGGATTCCTTTCTTAAATCCTACTGTCACCATGAATCTTTATGTTGTCTTGATAAAGAAACCACTCCTGCGACATCCTGATCAAATTGACGAATTCCTAAATCACATTTACGAGGTTCCATGTTCAATTGACGAATTTAAAAGTTGTGTTAACGAATTTCAATTACAAATTGATAAATTTCGTTTTAAATTGTTATACTTCAACATCATGTTGACGAATTTCCATGTCAACTTTTCAAATTGTCAAATCATATTGACGAACTTCCAGATAAAACTGACGGATTCACATTTCAAATTAGTCTGGATTTCTCAAGATATTTGTCAATATGGGATGGCCAACTTGTATCGGAAATTCTTTCACAATATTTTGAAATTCATCAATTTAACATAGATCATCGTCACTAGGACACGAAAACTGGTCAATTTATAATAGAAATTCGTCAACATCATTTTTGACTTTGCCAATTCGTCATGGAAATTCGTCTATTTGGAGCATGTTTGTGTTAATACTTTTAACTGAAAGCATAATTATTAAATTTACCTTAAGGCAAAAATCGGCGAAAATAGTTTGGCACTTTTGTTCCTGCAGCTTTGTGATCTTGACACTAATGAACATTTGAAGCAATTCGAAACAAATATGGATTTCGGCCTTTGGGGACCTGTGCTCCAATGAACACATGGGACACCTGGCACTGGCATAATTTTGCAATAAAACTATGAAGAAAGTGTCTGACAAGCTTATTGAGTGGGGATTTATCTAAATGTCAGCTTTTCTGGGCTTTGGTCAGGAAATATTGATGAAATATAAAGGGTTGACTTGTAAAAGGGAGTGTTTACCTTAAAGGCTCTTGCTTCAAATTGAGTTATTGTGATCCAGTTCGTTGAGTTCTTGAATACTGAAATATGTTCACAATGTTGTGGATCTACTTGTCGAAAGATCGTTATTTAAGTTTTTTTTCCAGGAGTCATAAAATCAAGAAATATATGCATGCCGCTAAACCCTTCTGTCCAGATAACGGAACAGTCGTTTCTCCTACTGGACACATTTTTCTTTGGAGGAACTCTACCATGAATCGATTAAATTCGCCATGGGTTCAACTAAGCCAGGGTTGTCAGAGCAGTGTGCCAGATGGCTTTATCCTCAGATTTAGGGTAAAAGGTTTCAGACTAGACAAGGCGCACGTCTTGAGATGGTGTTTTTTAGTAGCTTCTATTTAGGTTAGTGATAAATATTCAAATAGGACATGTAGAACTTTACAAGTTCTCCAGCCTAATTATTCAAATTTAATTTGTTGTCTCAAATTATAAAATGTTGGAACATGTTGCTTTCACAGAAGATTGCTTTTTCTCATTTGTGGACTGCTGTAAATGCGATTTCTGTCCTGCGGCTAAAAAGTCGTATGTGGGGGGCCAACTCCAATTTCGAACACAAGAAATTCAGAAAACGTTACGCCACTGATGTTATCATTGTAGTTATAATCATTCCTAAAACAATTTTGGGAGAGGCACGGAACACCTGGATTCCTCCCTTGGGAAGCAACATAAAAAATTTTCAAGCAATCAAAATACGCTTAGTAGTAGTAAAATATATGAAATTTTCAATTTTTCACATACGCCCGATAGCGTTTTGCCTACATTCCCTTTGTGAGGTGACAACTGCTACCTTCAAGCTTATCTACTGGCGGAGGGCGGCAAATTCGTTACTGCCCAGGGGCGCCATAGATGCTAAATCCGGCCCTGCCCACAGTGACCAGGATTTGTTGTTTCGGAGCTACTCGCTACTCTTAAATCTCTTTTACAAAAACAACAACATAAATACCATTTTCCTGGTATAATACAGAAGAGCGCAAATTGTCCACTTGCCCGTGACGAGACCGAGGCTAATTTCAGGCGCGGCCGAAATTTAAATACCCGTCACAATTGAATGAAACTTAAGGTTCTGTTGGGTTAATAATTTCTACCACAACCCTATGACGTGTTCCGATTCCATTTGTTGCTGGGTTTATTTTGTGGCTTTACTAGGAACACACTTGGGTGAAGTTTGGTTAAGATTGGTTTGAAAGAAAAAAGTTTTTTCTTATAGGAATTTAATTTGGTATAAATTACAAACTTCATGACTCATATGAGTCTGGTTGGTTTAGTAGGTAGGGCGTTGGTCTCCAAATCATAGGGTCTCGGGATCGAATCCCACTGTAGGTAGGTAATTTATAATGCAATGATAGGCTGAGAATCATGGGGTAAAATAGTTAGGTTAGTATGGAAAATAGTCAATGGTACTATTGTTTTCGTTCGGCGATGACGTATGGTTCCGATTCCATCCATCTGGATATATTTTGAGGTTTTACTAGAAATACACTTAAGGATTAAATTTGGTTAAGATGGGTTCTCAAAGAAAAAAGTTTTTCTTAGAAGAACCTAATTCGGGATTTTGGGTTTTCAGCCCCATGACGCCATGGTCCGATTCCATTCATTCCGACATAGGTATATACAGCGTACACTAAATGGGAACCTGTATATACAATTTCAGCCTGATAGCTTCAAAACTGTCGTTTAGTGTAGTGACGGGTATAAAAATCATTGCATATACACGAAAAGTTGCTCGACTTAAATATTTGGTTCATTGTGGTGATAAGGTATACTTAACCAAACACGTTAAGGGCAATATTGATTGATATGTTTCCTCAAGTCGGCTCATTTTGGATCTCGTGCTTTTAATAAATTGAATAAACACTACAATATTTCGAATTTACAAAAGTGCCTTAAATTGTGGTGTGCCTATACTAAATTTGAAGCCTCTGGCAGTTGTTATTAACGCTGAATTATTTGAATGTTAAAAATTCCTTGCAAGGTAAACAAGGCTTCATTAAATTTATTTTTTTCTGTGCGGAAAACTAGTCCCAACTACAAGTCCACTCCCCATCCTAAAAGCTAATTACGCCACTACGGCAACGCTTATTAAGTTATAACTCCAAAATGTTTGAAACATATGTCAGGCAATTACATAAATAGAAAATTTCAAATAGAGAGGGAAACGTTGTACTTTAATAACAATGGCGTAAAAATATAAAAAAACGCGCGAAAAACCAAACCAAATTCAAAAATTAGTATTACTTTCCAAAAGTTGTCTAGGGAATTTATAGATAACAGCTTCGGATTCGTGATCACCACCTAAACAAAAAAAAACATAAGAAACAAAAAATGCTTCACACGTAATTCCTGCAAACTAATTGAAAATTTCAAATAAATACAGTAAAACATGCTCCACTAGAAACATTGCCAAAGTTTAGAACAGGAAAGTATTCAAAAATAAAAATATTAGTAAAGCCACCAATTATTACGAGAGTGAAATTCCGTTAGAAGATGATAACTGCTATTGTTGAGTTCTGAAAGTTTTTTTTTTCATTTACTTTGGAATTATTAAAAATTAAAACAAATTAATTTAGTGTCAATGATTTTTAATATATATTTTCTTTAGACTTACTATAAGGTGCATTATCCATTCATAATTTATTATTTAGGTACTTTCTACATATCTTACACTTTGCATTTAATTCGATTTTGTATTCGCATCACTATATTTTACATAACTTAAATATAATTTACGTTTATAATATCAATTTGTGTTTAAAGTCTTCATCATTCTTCGACAACAATAAATTATTAACAAACTAATCAAGTTCAGTGCACACTCGAACTAATATGAGTATTCAAAAAAAGAACTTAATGTAGCGGAATATTATTTACTGAAATTTACAAAAGGTTTTAGTATCCCGGATATCGGATATGGCTCAATCCGTCTGTAGTTGAGGTGTGTGTGTGCATATAAATATCGATTCACAGTGTATGGTTATCCAGGATAGCTAGTAAGTCATCATAAGGGACGGCTGTGGTTCTTGTGGTCGTGGAACGTGCAATGGATGCGTTTAAGCAGAAGCGGAACTAGCCTGACATCTAGCACACTCATCGTCATCGCAGCTCGGGTCAAATCAACTATTACGCGACACAACAGTGACAGGTTTGTAAATTGGGCCGATGGGAGCTTGCGGACTGCCGGGCGAAAGGACACCTACGCTTGAGGCTCCACCACCCGAACTCCCCGTTGGACTTGTTTGCGATAAATGCGTGGCAAGTTGTTGACGCTGATGTGCAGCCATAGCCGCAGCAGCAGCATGTTGCTGTAGCAATTGTTGATACTGTATCCTTTGGTATAGTTCGGAGGATGTTGGAAGTCCGGAAGTAACATGCGCACCACCGACACCCGATGCTGATTGTGGCGGGCAGAGTAGTCTTTCCATTCCGCTTCCTGGACTACTGGGCGCTCCAAATGGCAATGGAATGGATAGAGTGGCAGGCTTTGGCATGTATGGATTATATCTACTGTACATACTGGCAAGGAGAGCAGGAGCAGCTGCAGCGGCCGCCGCTGGTGGGTAGAGAAATTGTCCGAACTGCGGGTATCCCAATCCAGGAAACATTGGACCGAGAAGTGATCGTTTGAAGGCAGCCAGCCGGGATCTGGAAGCAGCTGTTGTTCTTCGTCGCAGCTTACCGGTGGAACCTCCAATGAAAACGTCTTCAGCCGAAGGATCGAGCATCCAGTAGTTACCTTTGCCCGGGTCATCATAATGTCGCGGCACTTTCACGAAACATTTGTTAAGACTAAGGTTATGTCGAATGGAGTTTTGCCAGCCTTGTTTATTATCACGATAGTAGGGGAAATTTTTCATAATGTACTCATAAATTCCGTTAAGTGTCAGCCGTTTTTCAGGGCTTTGTCGTATGGCCATCATAATAAGGGCATTGTAACTGTACGGAGGTTTTTCGTTTGCTTTTTTCTCGGAACTTTTTTCACTGCCCTCCTTGTCGGTTACTTCGTCCCCATCTTTAGCCTCTTTGTCGCTACTGTTTCCGTCAATGTTGTTGTTATTCAGTCGATTATTACTACTCGTACTACAGTCTGCTGACGCTGGAGGTGGTGAGGTGCTGGTTACATCCAAATCTGATTCCATATCCGAAATATCACCCACTTCCGAGCCGTATGAGGGCGAATGGCAAGGCTCTGCTGGAGAAGCAGTTCGCGACCGTGGGGAAGAACAATGGTCGTGATCCTCCATCGTTTCCGGGAGAATTGAGTTGATGGTGAAACTCGACTTTAAGAGTGGCGTTCGTGACATATTAATTAGCGCAGGATGATTATGCAAATCGAGTGGTTGAGGTTCAGCTACTGCGGCATGCATTGCACGATCGATGATCTTTAGCATGATCCAATTTAACGCGAACGTTCGGTTGCTTTTCACATTCACTATTTTTTCATATAAGTGGGACTTTGGGTTTTCGCACAATATTCAAGATTTACCAATTTGTTATCACAATTATCACAAATTTTCGACAAAATAAATTCAGGGTAAGTGTATTCTCACGGAAGGATCCTTCGTATTGTTTCGATCGAATGTCGGGTCTAAACTTAACTTCACTGACTTCTAACGAAGACCGCCGCCGGCAACCGGTTTCGTTTAGTTTTCGATAAGAACATGATTTCCGTACAACAGCGACGATCACAACGACATCTAATCCAGAACTGAACTTTCCAATATGATTCAATTTCTTATTTATACCTGGCATACTAACACATTGAAAACTCTCCGCGTTCAACCAATCAGAAACTTGCACGAACCGCGGCATGGCCTCTTCAGGGAGTGGTCTCAGTCGAGTTGCGCAATCTTCACTTCCCAAAATATCCGTACCGGTTCTTCGAGTTCATCAAAAGATACCCATTCCGTCGTGGGTTGAACCAGTCAGACTGGTAGCGTGAGCCATCCTACGAATAGCATATCGGATCAAAGAGCCTATAGCACCTCCTCTCCGTAGATACCTGAACGTCAACCGTAAGGATGATGTGCACAAGAAACGACGAACGTTTGCTGTTTGTTTGTTGTGCAGAAGCCTCTGGTTCATTTTAAAAGGACTATCAGCACAATATATCGTCGACCCTCCTCATCGTACTTATATCAACACTTCGTGCAGCATACGGAGAGGCCGGTCATTCGCCCGAAATGGGAGTGGATCGGAGAGTAAATGTTTTCCAATGTGGTGTGTAAATTGCTGATACAAGTTTACAAACTTGACAGAGGGAGTGTAGGGATTCGTCCATATTGATGTGGCGGTTGCCAGCGAACAGGATTGACGACTTTTACGGGCTCTTGCATTTATCGTTGTTGACAAAATTCCACGATAAATAAATATTAAAGAGTTGCACTACATCAGTCTGGCTGTGTTTTTGACTATTTGGCATTTTCCAGTTTTTGTTGATGCCGGGATGCGGAGAGGGCATTGAAGGGAAAGGATGTTTTCGATAGCGGAGACTCGGGGATGAAGGATATTTGTTCAAGGACCGCATTTCGGGGTTGAATATGTAATGAGGCCATAGATGCATTTGATGTGAACTAACACAGTAGCTATATACATGGATGATGTGTTGTATGGTGTAAGGAGACATTTAGCCAGTGATTTCTTTTCGCGTGCTGAAGAAGCTTATGGTGGCTTAGTCATGGATGATGGACATGAAACAGAAACTTGTTTTTTTGTTTGTTGAGTATCGCGCGATTGGGGGATTGGCTTGGTTGCATTTTCCAGTAGAAGTCGTCGATTTGTAACGTAAGTGAGCATCTGAGCATATTGAAAGAGATTGAAGATATTCTTCGCATGTACGTACGTGGGCTTTCAATGGACTTATTGGAAGTTTAGAGATAGAAATTTATGTGGTCTCGGTTGTCAGCAACCGTGAGTGTCAGTACTTAATGCGGTGGTGGTTTTGATTCAGTAGTGGGATGGTGCCATTATGATATGATTGCTTTGTACGTGCTCTATGATGGGGTTGATGATTTGGTGGATGTTGTTGTGGTGGCTTTTCGGTAGTTGCTTTTGTTGTTAATGTTGTTGAGTATATACGATTTGATCTGATGGGGAAGTATGTATTTGAATTACATGTTGGGTAATATGGGTATGCTGACAACAATAATAATATTTTTGCTATTTTCGAGATACATGTAAAGTATTTAGATGAGTAGATACTAACTTAGGAGATGTTGTATGGTTTTGTTTTAAAGGTGCATAGGTACCTATACATGCTACATTCATCAATGACAATATTTCACAAGTCCTTTTCGGCATTACGCATTAGATTTTCTAATATACCTAAAGCGGTGAAATACAAAACCGTTTGAAATTTTCTTGTGTCGTTTATGTAATTTCACTTGAAAAAACATGTCATTCCAAATTTCATCGCTATGTGTAGGCAGGAATCAATTTTAATTATTTTGGCAGGTTCAATATTGGCTTTAAATTGGAAATCACTATAGATACATCACACATCATCATCACTATAGATGATGATGATGATGATAAAATATCCACCACTTTTTATATTATTTGCATAAAGCAAAGTATTACAACGATGAATTCATTGATAACCTAACTATCAATTTTCAAGCTGTAATTAATGAAATGGGATAGGTGCCTATTGAGGAATATGCTGCAAAATGTAAAACGGCGGTTGAACAATTTCTACAGTGCGTTACTCATGAATATCCTTTGAGTAAAATCAATATTTTGATAGTTGTGAAAAATTCAGGGACGTACCTACCGAGCAAACATTTGTTGGGGGGTGAAAAGTAAAATTTGCCGACTACATTTGAAAATTCACCAAATATAATTAGAGGTACGGAAATTTCGTTTTTACGAAATAGATGCGATTTTCGGCGAAAATTGCTCATTTATGCGAATAAATGCGAAATGTTCTAATTTGGATTCTTTCCACAAAACAAGTTTATTTTTGTCCAAAAATGTCAATTATTATTGGAGATAATTTTTCTTTTCAGATTTTTTCTTTAATATAGGAATCGAGAAATTGTTAAATGCAGAGAGTTCGCTGAATCACGAGCACGATGGCTTGCCGAACACCGAGAAAGCACTTTGTTTGGAGGTTTGATGATTGTGTTTTCAAATCGAAAATAGCCCATAACTTTTTTTTGATGTGAATTTGGAAATTAGGCAGACTTGTAGAACTTCGCACTGTCCATATTTTGGTGAACATTTCAAGGCTTTAGCTAAGCATCTAGGGGAAAATCCTAATGAAAGCACTCTGCACGGGTTTTTAGATAAAATTTTGCCCACAATATACCCTTCGAAACCTTTAAAATTTGCGAGCACATCACTAATATTACCATATAGCCCAGGCAGAATAAGCCAAAATAGCTGAAATAGATGCAAAAAATCATATAGTCCCAAATGTTTCAGAAATGCATAGGGGAAGGTCCCCTGAGCATCCTGCAAAAAGTCCCAAAGATTTGGAGCGCCGCCGGGGTCAGGAGAAGGGTTAAAAGGTCCCTTTTTTTAGTTTTCCGCTTAAAACTCGAAAACTGTCAAATTTACGCAAAAACCATATAAGACAAAGTGAAAGAAGACAAAATTTGCTATCAAATGATATATAAAAATGTCTCCTTAATAGTTTCTGAGATATTAGCCCGCAAAATCAAAACTTTTTGAAAAAATCTTCATTATCGCATGTTTCTTACTAACATTTGTGTCGATTACTCGTACATTTTATCTAATCGTTAGTCTTATTAGATAACAGATAGATAACACACAGAAACTATTGCCAGAAAGATTTCACATTATATTGAATTGCATTTTTGTTTGAAATTGCGAATTGATTTTCTCAATTACAGGTGATGGCGTAACCAAGCCAAATATGACAGATCTATGCAAAATAAACGAAAATTCAATTCAATATAATGTGGGCATTTCCATACAACGCAGTGTGTTGTGTTACAATTTTGACGCCGCGGAAAAATTTGCCGCGAATATTCGCTGACGTGCCGGTGTGGGCATCACTTAAATAAAAGATTGAATTTCGCCATCCTGATCCTATGTAAATAACGGAATTGAGAATCCTCTAAATACAGGTCGATTAGATAATTTTGCTAAATTCATGAATGAATAGAGACAAACAAGATAAAGGTAAGCTTGCTCAGTGGCTGGCCGACCACCCTCCTTTTCCTGTTAATGATTCTATCATGTCTCTTTCATCCGGTGTAGTTGGAAACAGCACCATAAATTGTTATAAAGCAGCAGAAATCGGAGCTAACACAATGGCAACTTTCCACGGAACGAGCTTTGCAGACATTAAGCAATCCAAAAAGAATAAAGTGCTCCCTTTGGCCGCTATGAGCAGTACGATTAAGCTGAATAACGAAACCATAGCAGTTGACCCTCTAATAACTTTTCAGCGGACACTCATCAGTAAAAAAGGAGATCAGGATGTAGCTGAACTGTTAAAGTATGAGTTATCTCCATTCCCACTGACTCTTTTTACTGATGGTTTAATGCGGAAAAATAAAAAGTCTGCATTGTACGATGCATTTCCTTTGTGCGACAGTGATGTCGATCTGAAGGCCTGTTTTTCAGTAATTGATGGAGGCTTCCTCCTTCATCGGGTCAAGTGGAATATTGGCTCTAGATTTGCTTCCATTTGTGAGCAATATGCATCGTACATCATCAATCACTATGGGATTAACTCTGCTGTAGTTTTCGATGGGTATGAAGACAATAACTCCACTAAACGTACTGAACAGAAACGAAGAGAATCGTCAAAAATATCAGTCGATATAAGCTTCGATGGCAATACGGTGGCTACTATTCAACAGGACGTCTTCCTTCTTAATCGTAATAACAAATCGAAGCTAATTAAGATGTTGGCAAAGACACTTATTTCGAAAGGGATACAGGTGAGTATTGCTAAAGGAGATGCTGATGGTGATATTATTGAATGTGGTTTAAGGAAGGCTACTGATTCTCGGAGTGTAGAGATTGTTGGGGAAGATGTTGACCTTCTCGTTCTACTAATAGCATTGGCGCCACCAGATAGAAATGTGATTTTCCTGAAACCTGGACGAGGAAAAGTGCAGGACAAGATGTACTGCACCGAACAGCTTCAACTACTTGATTATAGTGAATCCATTCTGTTCATTCACAGTTTTACAGGATGTGATACCACATCCGCCATTTACAGCAAAAGCAAATCGACTATCCTCAAATGCTTCAAGCGATCTCCAAATGATATGAAAACGATTGCTAAAGTTTTCTACGACCCCAATTCAACACCAAAGGATGTATCCAAAGCTGGGGAGCGGATGTTCCTAGTTATATATCACGCCCCACCTGCTAAACATGATTTGGATAATCATCGATATATGTCATTCATAAGGTCAACAAGCAAGGTGAAAGCTAACCTATCGTTACTCCCACCAACCACATCAGCAGCACAACAGCATGGCATTTAGAGTCTATTTTCAGGTACAACAATGGCTTGGTAACCAGTCACTTAACCCCGAACATTGTGGTTGGTGTCGAGATGAAGACGGATTACTATGCCCCGTGAAAACAAGTGCACCAATAGCTCCAGATAATGTGTTAAACTCCATATTTTGCAGTTGTGGCACCGGATGTGGTTCAAGGTGTGGATGTCGCAAAAGTGGAATTTATTGTTCGCCTATCTGTGGTTCATGCCACGGATCGTGAAAGAACAGTGCACCATCACAAAATGATGACATTTATGATGACGACTAATTTTGTCCGCGGCTGACCTAATAGTCGTTACATTTTTTTATAGACCCGAATTACAAAACGGCGAATTCCCATAAAAATTTTAAATCACCTAATAAATTCATATAACCGTACCGCTCGTCCAGCGATTGTTAAATGAGCATGTTAACTCGTATTCTCGTTGGAAATATTGTGTTCCACATACTTCACATAAATTTTGACCTTTAAAATAATATTCTGACACGTGAGGGGTAATATTTTTACAGTGAACACGTGGTAGAAGAGTTTTTTTTTTTAAATTGATGATTTTCACTTATCAATATCTCGGAAACGGTTAAAGATAGATATAAAGTGCTTTATACTATTATAGGGAATTTTGTCTTCTTTCACTTTGTCTCATATAATTTTTGCATACAATTGATAGTTTTGAAGTTTTAAGCAAAAAACCAAAAAAAAAAGGACCTTTTAACCCTCCTCCTGACCTCGGCGGCGCTCGAAATCGTTGGGACTTTTTACAGGTTATTCATGGGACCCGCTCCTATGCATTCCTGAAAGAATTAGAACTATATGATTTTTTGCAGCTAGTTTCCTTATTCTGCCTGGGCTAATAGAGAAACACATATTCTACTCCAGAAATAGTATAACTGATGATTTGACTAAAAACCGAATTCCGCAAGTATGTGTACAGCATTGGGTCTTCCAGAGTCTGGTCATCTTAATATACACGGTCATTAGGGCGGTGGTGTAGAAGCTACATTTGGTTTAAAATGAGATTTCTCTATTGCATTTAATATTAAGTACAAAAGTTTTTAAAATTGTCTAGTAAATTACAAACTTAGGCCGCCCACACACGATGCGTCCAAATCTATTTTTTTTAATTCTTCGTTCTGTCAAATGTATGCATTTCCTTCTGACAGAACGGAAATTCAAAAAAAAAAATGGATTTGAATTGACCATGTGTTAGGGTAAATAAGGCGCTCGTCTTCAAATCATAAGTTCGCGGGATCGAGTACCATTGTAGCGCCGGTAATTTACTATGCTTAAATATCACCAACACCTATAGAGGTCAATGCTGCGCTGCGTAAGCGTTTTTATTAAAAAACAAACGATTGATGAAATCATTAATAAACGTTACAATATTATATCCTCAATATAAGAATCTCACAGTCACAGAATTGACAGATAGTCAATCAATCAATGAACTGAAAATCTGTAAACTTGTATGGAAAATTACTGTAACTGATGACCGAAAAGTGTGGGTCGACCTTCAAGAGTGTTTTCGATTGATTTTACTCTGTTTTTTTTTCAGTGTAAGAAGTTGGCGGGAGGGCCCTGAGTGAAGTTGTTCCGCCACTGAATCTAAGGTATTTTTACGACAAAATCACAAACCAAATTTTTTTTCTCGCGAATTCATAAATTGGGATATAAAGGGCTAGAAACGTTCTTCGCTCATTTCCATCAAACGACGTAAAGTTCATGCTGGGCGATTTTAACGCTAAAGTCGGAAATGAAAGTTGGCGTAGGGGTATTACTGGAAGTCACAGCGTCCATCAAGATTGTAATGATAACGGCCAAAGACTAGCAGATTTTGCGACCGGCAAAAATCTGGTCATTACTTCTATGTGCTTCCCACGTCGACGTGATGGTGGAGCTAGATTGTGTGGACAACCGAGAGCTCGGGGACAAGAATACCATCTACGGGGTTTACCGTCTAAGGGTCACCTAGCCTTACGGCTTTATACCCCGGTCCTTGCGAAAGCGGTTTGGACTTCCGGTTATTTTACTGGCACGGATCTTGTTGCCAGATGGGGATTTCTCCATCCGGTGAATGCACTCACCATCAGGAACCCAACCCCGGGGCTGCATCACCAGCTCGATGTCTTGCTTAACAACCGACAGCCCTTTCGAAACCAACTCCAAAATGGGAAGGGGCCATGGTCCCCTGGGCTCACCCATCCCCGAGGTACACTATTCGCTAAAGATTTCTCTTTAGCAGGTGTGATCAACCTTCGGCCCGCTAATGGTTAGGCCTAACGTTAAATTCAGATGTGCACATCCCAGGTTCGTTGGACCTTTTACTACTCGTCTGCTTAAAGCAGACTCGTAGCGCTACCGTTCACATTGGAACGGCCCCCTCCGTTTACTAAGCAGCAATTTGACTCAGGACGTGTGGCCATCAATCCACAAACTAGTTAGATATAGGCGCGTAGGCATTTTCGCCAAGGCCATTCTCCCTAACTAGTCCCTTCGTGGCTTGGGTTATGCGAAGCCGCCAACTCCGAAGCTCTACACGACCGCTTATAATGGACTCCTCCCCTACGAGGAGACACTGCGTATCGTGTTCGACTTGTATGACTGCCTTTCCGAACGAATAGGGAAAAAGGTCAGCCATGTCGTGAGCTACCCATACATGACTCGGGAGCACGGGAGCGTCATCGCCCGAATGGTCTTTGCACAGATCCATGCCATGGCGTATCAACTATACAAGGGGCCTCCCTGCGCTGCTCGGGTACGTGGTGTCGCAACCCACCAAAGATCTCTGTCCAACTACAAACAGCCTTCCTTGGCTGAGTGTCACATGGACACAAACCCCCCTGCGGGAAGTCAACGATATAGGCAGCCAAGGAGAGAAGTGTCGTGCTATCGTGCGATATAAAGAAGAATAGTTCCCTAAATAAGGATTTGTTTATTCTTCACAATTGAAGCAGCTTAAACAGCTTTTCGGTAAAATAATAGAAACATTTTTTCTCCATCCTTAAAATGCGAGATTCAATAATGCCTTCATTTTAAAAGACATCAGGCTGATTTTCTTTATTTATCAATAGGTTGGGCTAGAGAGGTCTAAAAATTAATTGGAACATAAAAAATTGGGGAAAAATTAAATAAGGACAAAAGAGGACACGAATTAAGCTTTGACGGATTTTTTAAATGTTGGGGATCAAATCAAATGGGACATTGAATACATTTCTATTTCCGATATATTCTTATAGTTTCAGGTACCGAGGACAGAGAAAACTGGCTTAAAAAGGAGCAAATTTAACGTCTTTCACATAGGTTCCACTTTTTTCCGTTTTCAGGGCCATAACTAAAGTAAATTTCTTACTCTTCAAATTCATGTTTGCATATGAATATCCATTCCATTTCTTTGAAAATTCAAAGTTTAAAACACCTATGATCGATTTCTAGACTTTTTTTGCCATTAGTAGAAACTTATTGACTCCGGCATACCATTCAAAAGCGTACGTGATGGGCCAACATTTTTTACCTTTACAGGCTTGTTAGTATAATTTACCGTTACATAATATGGGTTAAATTGTTGTGTTAACAGTTACGTTTAATTTTTTTTTGCAAGATTCAAGCGATTGTAGTTCAGAAGACACGAAGAACCTTGAAATGTTCGAGGTTTCACTTTATCAGAAATTTTATGTTATTTCAGAAAATGATGCTAGTTTTTGATTAGAGTAAGTCCAAAGCTAGAAAATCAACTTTTCACAGAAGTCAGAAGGTTGTGGTTTTTGACAAGACCCCATAAAAATACTATTTTTCCGTAACGGCAAAAGTTACGTACACGGAGAGAAAAAATGTAGTGAAAGGTATTAAAACTGTAATAAAAACTATTGCATTTGTAATGATTTTTGACCCCATTGCAACTGATGTAAAAATTATTACATCTTAAATGAAAAATGTCATTGCGCTGTAATAAAATTAACAATTGGTTGGTAATAAAATTTGCCAGGAAGATAATTTGGCGATAATAGAAAAAAATACAAAAAGTGGATTCTTTATTTTTTTCCTTTTTTTATTTTTTTTTAATTTTTTTTTTTATTTTTTTTATTTTCTTTTTATTTTTTACTTCTATTTTATCCTTAACTTCTT
This sequence comes from Microchrysa polita, assembly GCA_949715475.1. Lineage (NCBI taxonomy): Eukaryota > Metazoa > Arthropoda > Insecta > Diptera > Stratiomyidae > Microchrysa > Microchrysa polita. The sequence goes on along the minus strand of OX454415.1, from coordinate 13,065,256 downwards.
TTTCCCTACTTTAACTTTACCTTTTTACATAATTTGCTTCTACTGGGAATTGAACCGGGGACCTCTCGTTTCGTAGTCCTACGTCCTACACCTAAGCTATCTAAGATTACAAGTTATGCGAATAAATTAGTCGTCTTATTTTTTGGCAGTTTCATAATTATTACGCGCTCTTGTTAATTTCATGTACGAAAGGATGAAAACTATTACACCATGCAATAATTATTATTACAGACAGTTGTGAAAATTACCATAAACACAATAAATGTTACTCCATACAATTATCATGCAATGATTTTTTTCATTACACTGCAATCATTTTTACGATAGGCCAGCACCAGTAAAAACAACTGAATTGTAATCAATTTCACTACATTTTAATAACTTTCACTACAAATTTGGTGAAATTGTATGTTGTGAATTTCATTGTATGATTTTGTTGAATTCATTGTAGTCTAGTACAGATAGCTCAAAACCCAAACATCCAAAAGAAAAAGAAATTTTTGATGCCAAATTGTTGAATACGCTGCCCAATATACGCAATAAAAAGTTACACCAATTTGCGCCATGGGTTAAGGGGGGAGGGGGTCCCAAAGGGGTGAAAATTTACTTTTTTACAAATAACTGGAAAACTATGAATCTGACCTTAAAATCTTCTGAGGACGAAACAAACTACACAAAATTGCCTTTGTAATGATATATAAAACTCTAGACGTTTTTTCGGAAAATTATACCCTAGAAACAAAAGTATTATAGAGAATTTACATTTTTTGAGTTTTACATTTCGGACTGTAACTCATGATAGAAAGAACCTAGGGGGACGAAATCTTGTTCATTCTATTACAAAACAAAATTTATTTGGTTTGTACCAAAAATTGAGGTGCTCCGACCATTGACGCCTCCCTCACTCCTCCTAACATTTTTCAAAAAGGCATGCCTGTAGCTTCTTTTCAAATTGAGCCAGGCAGATAAAATTTGGTGAGTGCCTAGTCTAAGCCCCATTATGCTCCTCACCAAAAATTGTTACCATCCGATCAAAACTAAGGGTACTCCCCATACAAAGAAAACCAAAATTCTAAAAAAATCACATTTGTTCACTTCTAAATTCTATCTAAAATGAAAAAATAAAATTTATTTCTTAGAACGTTATTATAACAGTTAATTGTAGTCTTGTAAATGTATATTCAAAAGTTTGTACCAGAGCGTGCCTTACAAGTACGAAAAATGTGGTTTGAAGGTTGCTAGTACACGTTACTCGATTTATTCGGAACTAGCCTTTGAACTAGTACCAATGACTTTCAAACACAATTTGTTGATACTTGTAGTGTACGCTTTGATGCAAAATTTTGAACATACATTCAGAGGACTACAATTAACTGTTATAATGACGTTCTAAGAGATAAATTTTATTTTTCCGTTTTAGATAGAATTTAGAAATGAAAAAATGTGAAATTTGTTAGAATTTTCGTTCAATTTGTATGGGGGGTACCCTTAGTTTTGATCGGATGGTAATAATTTTTGGTGGGGAGCATAATGGAGCTTAGACTAGGCACCCCACCAAATTTGATCTGCCTGGCTCAGTTTAAAAAGAAGCTACAGGCATGCCTTTTTGAAAAATGTTAAGAGGAGTGAGGGGGGCGTCAATGGTCGGAGCACTCCAATTTTTGGTACGAATCAAATAAATTTTGTTATCAATATATGGACAAGATCTTATGACAGTAGGTCTATTCTATCAAGAGTTACAGTGCGAAATGTAAAACTCGAAAAATCCAAATTCACTATAATACTTTTGGGTCTAGGGTATAATTTTCTGAGAAAATGTCTAGAGTGTTACATACCATTACAAAGGTAATTTTATGTTGTTTGTTTTGTCCTCAGCTCATTTTAAGGTCAGACCCATAGTTTTCCAGATATTTGCAAGAAACTGAATTTTCACCCCTTTGCAACCCCCTCCCCCCTTAACCCATGACGCAAATTAGTGTAACTTTTTACTGCGTATATTAGGCAGTGTATTCAACAATTTGGCATCAAAAATTTCTTTTCTTTTTGGATGTTTAGGTTTGGGGCTACTTTGAACCAATTGTACTGGACTATTGCACATTTTTCTCTCCGTGTAGCGTGTTTCCATAGAGGCATAAAAGCTCTGCGCCTACCATAACCGAAAAGTAAAAAAAAAATATTTAGCCCTATTTTTAATGTATATAAAACAAAAAAATATTCACACACTCGGTTTATTAAACACATTTAATAGGCCGTTTTCTTCTCCCCCAAGTCGTCGTCGAAAGAACCAGAACAGGCATAATTTTCACTGCTCTTCAGATACGCATACAATGATACGACACTGTATGCTGGAACCAGAAAACTCTCAAATAGTGCAGTCATATTAGCATTTCAAATAGAAAAAAATAGTGTAAGGCTAATTTTTGGCTAATTTTTGTTGTTTTTGAATCAGTGGGCTCCCAGGAATCTACAACTGATTTTGCTAAAAAAAATTTTGATCGCAAAGGTCCCAAAAAGGACAAAAAAGGATACTCTTTAAGCCTTGACCCGAGGTCGGCATGCGGGGTATCATATCAAAGGGGACGTCGAGTACATTACATATCCGGTGTTTGTTTCATGTTTCAAGGACCCCCAAAGGAATAAATCGAGCTTAAATGGAAAATTTTTGAGGTTTCCGTGTATCTTTCCAAAGCCATAACTACGAGAATAATTCAAGTTGTCCCTACTTGTATCACTTTTCAGAATCTAAAATAGCTGGAGATTCTCCCATTAAATTTGCTAAGAAAAAAGTTGATCGGAAAGCTCTGAAAAAGGACATAAAAGGACACTAATTGCACACCTTAGTCGAACGTGGGCATGTGGGGTGTCATATCAAAGAGGATGTCAAGTAAATTCCATATCCGGCATTTGTTACTTGTTCCAAGGACCTTAAAAGGACAAAATGGGCTCAACTTAAAAATTTTTGTGTTTCCCGTATCTGTATCTTTCTAAAGCCGTAATTTTTCATTTAAGCCCGACTTATTCCATTTAGTGTCCTTGAGACAGGAAACAATCACCGGATATACAATGCACTCGACGTCCTCTTTGATATGACACCCCACATGCCCACGTTCGATCAAGGTGTGAAATTAGTGTCCTTTTATGTCCTTTTTCAGAGCTTTCCGACCAACTTTTTTCTTAGCAAATTTAATGGTAGAATCTCCAGCTATTATAGATTCTGAAAAGTGATAAAAGTAGGGACAACTCGAATTATTCTCGTAGTTATGGCTTTGGAAAGATACACGGGAAACTCGAAAATTTTCCATTTAAGCTCGATTTATTCCTTTGAGGGTCCATGAAACAGGAAACAAACACCGGATATGTAATGTACTCGACGTCCCCTTTGATATGATACCCCGCATGCCGACCTCCGGTCAAGGATTAAAGAGTATCCTTTTTTGTCCTTTTTGGGACCTTTCCGATCAAAATTTTTTTTAGCAAAATCAGTTGTAGATTCCTGGGAGCCTACTGATTCAAAAACAACAAAAATTAGCCTTACTCTATTTTTTTCTATTTGGAGGCCTGAATTGGGATATTTTGACTGCACTACAAACACTTTGACAGGCAATCATGGGCTTGAGAAGATTGCAAATTTACATTGCGTTAAAGGGAAATCGGACCGTGTCGCGACAAACTTTACACGAAAATTATTGCTTCCCGGTCGATTTGCGTCGCCAAAAGTTAATATGTTAGGCACTAAAAGGTTGCCAGAACAGGTGAAATCGAAAAAATGCGAAAAATGTTTAGTTTTAGTGGGTTTTCGCGTGTTTGGAACCCGGACGGCACAATTTTCAAATACATTTGTCCACCATTTTGACTTGTTTACCAACGCAAACATGGACTGATTTCACCAGTTTCTCTCGGTGCTTCCCGGCTTTTAATAGAGAGGGCTTTGTTTGTTCGACGCTCGACTGTGTTGTCCATTCCGTTTTGTTCTCACATTCGCAATTAAATTTAATTGGTGAATAAATGAAATACAGTAAGTAACATTAAAGTTTGCACATATGCTTGAGTTGATATTTATTTTAAATTATGTACATACATCATGTATAGTTGCTATGGGGTATGTGAATGATATTGTCCGTTCTCGTAATAAAAGATAGAGAAGTTTCTTTGGTGCAGTTTTCATGTATGTACATATATGCTGCAGTGGGTATGGTTAAATTTCTCCGGGACAGTATTTGTATAGTAAATTTTGTGTTTTACTCGACAAAAGAAATTCATTATTATAAATTATAATTAATAAATTAAATTATAATAAAATAAAATAAAAAAATGTTTTTCACATGTATGTAATATATTGACGATTGGTATGGTGTCGGGACAGGTAATATATCTCCTTACACCAAGAAATATTATCATGTATGCATTAAGAATAATTCATAGAGAGGTTGCAGCCACATTGGAAGGATTTGATTTAATATTTCTTTTGTCAATAAGTTTTTCTACAAGATTTTTTTTTTCTGTTTTAGAAAGGATTCACACCTCATTTACTGAATATGGTAGCAATGCCTATCCTGCATGAAAAGGCTGTACACGCTACTGGTAAGAACCTGGATCTATATACATAGGTATAATTAGGCCTGTTCCAAAAACCGGGATTCCGGTACAAAACCGGTGGTCACTTGGTACCGGACCCGATATTCTAAAGTACCGATATGCCGGTTTTTTCGGTACCGAGTTAAAAAAAAACCGACCGACGAGTCGGTTTTTTGGTACCGAGTTAAAAAGAACGATTCATTTCAACCATGAGCCGGTTTTTTAAGGTTTTTTGGTACCGGTTTTTAACCCGGTACTCAAAAAAACCGGCTTATGGTTAAAAAAAAAACCGTCGGTACTGAAAAAAAAACTTGAGTCGGTTTTTGACCCGGTACTAAAAAAAAACCGGCTTATGGTAAAAAAAAAACCCTCGGTACTGAAAAAAACCTGAGTCAGGGAAACCGCTTGTGATACCGGGTATTGAAAACCACCGAAACCCGGTACTGAAATCTCGGTATCGAACATACCTACATATAATAATATAATCTGTGACAAAATTATTACAATATTATTAAATAGAAACAAAATATAATTTCATTGCATAAACTGACAGTAACGATATGACCATAAAATTTAATGCTAAAAAATGCACTATTCACAATCAGTCAAAATGCTCTTTCAATCCATTTTGATTTATTACATTTCAGTGATTCTGCTGATTTCAACATTTATGTTGGCTCTCGCGAGCGATCAAATCAAAAGACAACATTTTTATTGGGTCATTAAATGCGGTGACCGACCGATCTGTCGAGTTATCTATCACTCGATCCACCATGCAAGCCATCATATCGCCTGGAGGATCATTGCTCCCGACCCCGGGGACCATTAATAAGCGCTTTCTTTGGACATTTCGTGTTGCACAGAATGTCATGTCAGCCGCTATGGTGTACGTATAGTAGTTAGTAGTAGTCTGTTGTTGCGTTCAAATATAGCATCAATGATCCATGTATTGGCTGTGCATTCACCATAACCATCCACCACTGCACAACAGGTAAAAGTACAAGAAATTCAGTATTCAGATGTTTGTTTTTGATCTGATAAATAAATCAAAATTGTATGATTGTGCAATTTCGTAGGAGATTTCTTTTTGTTGTTTCGGCACTTCTTTTACGGTTGCTGATGCTGCATAAGACATAGTGTACTCAGTACACTCTAACCAGGGCTTTATACTACGTACAGTACACGCAGCAGGAATACATACAATCCATCATTGTGGGGTTTTGAAGTTTGGCATGCGTACCGCAGGTCGACGCGCGGTCGTCGTCGGATCGATTTGAACATGAAAAGATTGTCAGTACATCGGTATTGTAAATTGGAACAGATATGACATTTTCAGTTATGATTGATTTGATCTTAGAAAAAATTGTTTGAATACGAAGTTGTCATTTTGCTTGTAAAATGCGGGTTCTTAAGATTCGTGATTACAGGAGTTCTCAATAACTAAATATTTTTGTTTGTATGAATTTCAATAGGCACCGCGTGCCATGGACCCATGGACTGGTATATGATTATTATGTGGAACTTTACTGGGGTCATAATCTGTGCGGAATCTTATTTTTCAGTATGCCAAAAAGATACATAGGTTGTCACGATTCTTTTTAGCCACTGAAAGCCTGTTAATTTGTTACATGCGAAAATGATACTGCAATTTTATTCATTCTAGGCACACTGGGTAATTCAACAAAAAATCGAACTAAAGTTTTATTGTGTAGGTTCATTTTTTATCCTGGCTACCAAGTATGTTCCGGATAAATAGAATTATAATGTATGTATCAGGAAAATTAACTAAACACCCGTTAATTGTCTTAAAAATTTTTTTTTTTGTCATAAAAACCTTCCCGAACCATAATAGTCTACTTCTAATATCATTCCGTGTCATTTCCATTTCAATCACTGCCTACCAACTTTAACCTCGTTTTCGCACGTTTTTTACTCTTCCTTTTATTATTTTTTCCTTGTTCTATCACTTCAACCCCTTAAACAAAGTAAACGACATCCGAAAGAGGTTAAAACTTTTACCTCAACTATATATTTTCTCACTCACTCCCAGAAACATTTCAGTGGAAAAAAAGCGCAACACAAAGTTGGGTCGTTTTCAGCGTGCGATATTGTTATTGCTGCGCTACGCTGCCCTAACTCATTCTCATTCGCTTGTTATTTATTTTGCCAACTAGGGAGAAAAGTTTTGTAGCAGATTTTCCTGATTTTTCTCAAATTGAACCAATTTGTGTTTTGTTGCAGATGATTGCATGCTCATGGTTTCGTAACAAGTTGACAATTTCACGCGTGTTTTATACGTGTATATACGAAATTGGAAAGGATATACAAATTGTAATATAAAAGAGCTATAGACAAAAAAAGAAAATCACTGTAACAACTCGAAAGGGTAAATATATTCAATTTATTGATGGTTTGATGACATTTATGTGTGTTTTTCATTGCAAAATTTAAAAAAACTGGTTAATTGAAAGAGGCAATTGGTGTAGTGAATGACAGTTGTACAGTTGTTAAAACTGCATGTTTAGAGCTCCATAAAGGATCTGAAGCCGATTTCGAAAAACGTAAACATAATTAAGCTTTGAGCTAGGCATCTATATATCACATGTGCATCCAAAATATTATGATGTCAGAAAACCGCATTTGCTTAGTACCCCAGGAAAATTGGCATTTCACTTCGGAAAAATTAGGGGAAGCTGGATTTTTGCATGAGCCTTCCATTCGAGGTCCCAAACAAGACCCTAAAAGTCCCTGTCTCTTTGAGTGCCGGTGAGTAGCGGTCAAAGACCCTCGAAAACAGGTTTTTCTGAATATCTTAATAACGGTAGTTAACAAAGTTATTTTACTTAGCTAAGTGCGATTTTGCACTTTAATATTATATGCCTAAGTTCAGTACTTGGACTTAGTTTGATTATTGGAAATTGCATTCGGTGCATGTACCGCAGCAACAGTATTGTATTAGAGATAGACTGAAATTATGAATTTGGCTGTGAAACGTTTGGCAAAATCATACGCTCGTTTTTGCCAGATATAAAAGAATTAAAATGAATTTTGTAATGAAAGAAATTTATGAAAATGTAAATTGGCATAATTCGATAAAATTTAAAAGATAAATCTGAAAAATTAAGAATTGTGCTTTAACAAATATACCAAAAAGTGGTGTATGGCAAATTTGAAGCTCTTGTCCTTTCTCAATAAACGATGGAGAGACCAAATATGTTCAGGCACTCCTAACGGTGCCAGGAGGTCTAACGGTATTTTTAACAATGTTTCACGAAAATCTCTATAACGGTAACTCGTACTAAAAACCTTTGTATGGTTATTTTGTAGCCTATCCAGTTCTAAAGAAAGTGGCCCAATTTAATATCAATACGTGCAGCCCTAAGGGCGCTATGCGGGTTCAAACCTTAAAAAAAAGGTGTTTTTGGGGTTTTTCGTGAATGGCGCTAAGATGGGGGAGTGTACTTTATGGTAACCTCAACATAGAATGCCAAAACAACTCGTCTATGTGGGCACTCCCATGGAAGCTATGCGGGTTTAAAGTTACAGAAAAAAACGCTTTTCGGTAATTTTTAATAACAGGAATCTTTTAGAGAACCCATCTACTAATTGTAGCTTTTGTGGCTGTTAGTAAAACGCCAAAAGTCCCCAACGATTGAAGCCCCCCGAGGGAAGTTATAAGGGTCCAAACATCAAAAAAAAAAAAAACAGTTTTTTTTTGGTAATTTCTCTATAAGGGTAATGTGCACCGAAAACTGGAATATGGCGAATTTATAGCTTTTAGAGCGCTTAATAAAATATGTATCCGAATTTCAGATTGATGCGTGCACTGCTAAGGGCGCTATGAGGGTCCGAACCATACAATTTCAGTATTTTTGGTTATTTTCGTGAAAATCTCTGTAACGGTAACATAGGGGTGCCCGGAAAGATGTTTTGGCATCCTAAGTTGAGGTTACAGAAGCAACAAATTGTTACAGGCTTCCCTCCTGAATGCGTTCCCGTTGTGAAGAAATTCACGAAAATAACGAAAAATACCGTTATTGTACGGTTCGGACCCTCATAGCGCCCTTATCATTGCACGCATCAATCTGAAATTCAGATATTTATTAAAGCGTTGTATAAGCTACAAATCCCGCGTATGACGGTTTTCACGTTTGCACGTTACCGTTATAGAGCCCAAGCAACAATTCGTTTGCTTTAAAGAAACACATCACACTGTAGCAATCATATATAGTACCACGAAATTCATTTATCGTGTGACATCGTTTAAAGTAATATTTTGATCCGATAAAACATCCTTAAAGTATTTTCCGGAAAGCTTCTATCATCATTATGGAATAAATTTAAAGATGGTGGTATAAAACTTCGATAATACTGTCTCTAAACGTTAACCTGAAAAGATACTCCTTTAAATACTCCATTCTTGCGTTTATTGGATGATACAGCACACACATGCAATAGTCTCTCTAAGTTAACTCACACACATGCATATCTTCGTCTATAGCACAGTCGGTGTCATTTTTATAGTGTGACATTCGGATGGTCATCCAATAAATTGTTCACCGTGGTTTTATAGAAGGATGGACTTTGTGATTTTTTAATGAACTGACACTTGTGCTCTCAAATACATAATTTCTACATTAGAAATCCTTGAAATCTTGCATGAAACCCACACGTACGCACTCATTGTTATCTTCGAAACCAATTAGGGTGATCTCTGCGCAGAAATTGACTTTATTTTATTGATAAATGTATAGATTTATGGTACATTGCAGAAGATTCGATAAAGAATTGTCAAGTATTTCTATAGAAGCAACTATCCATTTGTAGTGTTTACGAGCAATGCTGACTATATGTGAGGTTGGCTGAGTGGTAGCGTGTGGGACGGGCAATCAACAGACACGGGTTCGATTCTAGCTGCGGAAATTTTTTCAATTTTTTTTTGAAAATTCGTTTAATGACAGAAAGTGATGATATAAAGCAAATGACGTACGTCTTTTTTGAAGCATAATTTCGTGCTACAGTAAGGTTCTATTGGATTAAAAAACGGCGCAAAAAGCCATTATTGAACTGTTATTCAGTGGTTATACCCTGTAAAGTGTCCCTATTAATGTTAGAAGAGAATATTTAACGAAGTTTTATAGGGATGAAATTGTTACTTGGGAGATAATCCCCAAAAACTGCTTAATTGAATGTTTGGACCCTCACAACTTCGTTAGGGGTGCTCTCATCTTTGGGGACTTTTGCCGTCTTACTAACAGCTACAGAAGCTACAAATTTCTCCTAGAAGACCATAGAGGAAACTCCCCGTCTTAGCGTCATTCACGAAAAAACCCCAAAAAAAAAACACCTTTTTTTTAGGGCTTGAACCCCCATAGCGCCCTTAAGGCTGCACGTATTGATATTCAATTTAGCTAATTTCTGTAACTCCATAGGCTACAAATTTTCCATACAAAAAGCTTTCAGTACGGGTTAGCGTTATATAGATTTTCGTGAAATATTGCTAAAAAGACCGTTAGATCTCCTGGTACCGTTAGGAGTGCCCGAACGTATTCAGTCTTTCTATGGTTTATTGAGAAAGCACAAGAGCTTAAAATTTGCCATACACCACTTTTTTGTAGATGCTACTGTTATCGAGATATTCAGAAAAACCCATTTTCGATGGTCTTTGACCCTCTATGGCCCCGCTAGCGGTACTACTCGTAGAGACGGGAACTTTTAGGGTCTTGTTTAGGACTTCGAAAAGAAGGCTCATGCAAAAATCCAGCTTTCCCCTAATTTTTCCCAAGTTTGGCCAAATTTTTGTTCAAATTTCCTGGCGTATTATTTCTAATACTATAAATGGACATTGTGATCACACTTAAAATTTATGTTCCATTTGAGTCTTTTTGTATGTGTATCCCATTGAAATCTTAAAATCCAATAATATGATTTCTTGCTGAAAGAATCTGCGCAAGACTATTTCAGAAATATTTAAATCATATAACCATTTAGTCTTTGGGGTGGTCACCGGTCAGCTCCTTAACAAAGCATTTTTTTTTTTAATTTAATCGAATCAACATTATAAATATGAATCACAAATTTCACAGTTAATCCGCTTGTTAAACTTCAACATTCATACATTTTGCCTCAAATCAGCTAAAACTACTCATAAATCTTGCTGGCATTGACATCATCTATAGCATCCGTTTGTAGAAAATTTTATGCAAAAAGCAAAAAATCTATCAAATTAATGATCATCAATAATCGTAAATTAAATTAGGTAGGTATATGCGTGCGTAAATTTGGGATTTTCAAGCCATACTAAATATTATGACTTTTCGAAATGTCACAATAAGATTGGCCTTGATAATTTTTTTTAGGAAGGATTAATTCGAGTAATTTATTGTATGTTATACAAAATCTAAAAGGAATTTATGATGAATGTTTAGAAAACGTCTGCATATTACTCAGTAAAAAACAGACATTAATCACGTATAGCAAATGATTTTTAGCAGTTTTATGAAAAAGAGTGGCCGATCTTTTTGCGGTGGGTGGGCTGCAAATAAACAAAACAAAAGGAAAGTTGTAACCATTGGAAAACCTACCGCAAACATTGTTTTTACCCATACTAAGGTATATAAGTTCTATATTCCCAATGGTATCGTATGGCTCATCGGCAAATTAATAATCTTCCAGAGATTTCCTTGTCGATTACCATCTAAAACGACACTGCAAACTAACTGAAACAAAAACCTAAAAAATTTAATATTTTTCAAACATCTCCCAATGGGATAATCAAACCGACGAAGCATCCCAAAATTCATATTCTTCGAATAAACTTGTTAGCTGTCATACATAAATAAGACTTTAACTAATTGTTGTTCGCGCGGCTTTCTCTATATGTTGACTTATATGTTATTAGGGTGGTGACTTGCTTGTATCAAAGGCGCAATGAAAGGACACCGCACCGCGTGACCACAAGAGAGTACGTATATAGACAGCGCACGACGGCAAAAAAGGATACCGACACCACTAAACTATACAAGCGCGCAATGTGCTAATGTTAAGCCAACAAAAAGGACGAAACGATCAAACAGCATGCCGATTAACGCCTCCACACACGAAAATCACCCAAATATAATATGCGGATTGACGATCGTGCTCAAGAGTCAAAATCTGCGACTAATGATGGTCTTGCATGACTTTTAGGATCTATCCAGGACCAAGTTTTTCTTTTCTTTTTTCGTACATGATGTCTTTCTTTATTATTAAATATGTCTTTGTTAGGGATAATATGTGTTGAGATTTTTTCAGTTCGACTATGGTTTGACTTTTTGGCATATGTGAAGAAACATCAAAAAGGCAGAAGAACCTAAAGTCGGAATAGAAAAAAAAACGATGTTTAGGATATCAGTGAGATTTTTAGAAATTTGTATTAATGTACGTATCCTATCATAAAAAGAGCCTTATTAGGAAAGGAAAAATTTCAACATGAAATATATTAGGCAGTGTATTATATATTTCGATGCGTGCGTTATATATTTCGATGTTATATCGTAGCTTAAGCAGCAATTCCCATCCAAAATAAATTGGTTCTCGAGATAGTCAGTGCTCCCAACATCTATGTATTTCACATGAGAATATAAGTAGGTTCCCTGGAGCCAATGGAATGACATTAGCCCAACTTTGGTCATGATTTTCATGTGTAGTGGCGGGCATTCACTAATTCTTCTATAATTTTGGTGATTATGATCTGCTTGGGTTTTCGTGAAAAAAAAAATAAAGAACGTAAAATAACAAATTACACATTTTCAAAATTTAAATCAAAGGTAGCGTGGTTACAATTGGGGTTTAAAATACCACTAAACAGTGACATTACAGGAAAAAATCTGCCAACTTGTGGAGACGAACTGGAATGTCTTTGTAATTTGAATGGCCTGGCCCCTGGCCCACTCCATGACAACATCATGGTTGCGCCACTGCTCACAACTACGGTTTTATAAGTGAGCTAAAAGTTAAGTCTTATCGAAAAGCAAGACTTGTAAAATGTAAATGCCACTCCTTAGTCCCCCTGATCTTAAACTTCAGTTTCAGTTTAAGTTTCTCAAACTACTTAAAATTTCATATAAACTGACTTTTCCCCAGTTTATAATATTTTGCTGTCAAACTTTCCGAAATTTCAAAACAGAGTTTTCATTAAAATTTCAAACATTAATATTATAACGGTACATACTTTGAACCGTTTAATTGAAGCCAACACTTGACTTCGTAATTTTCAAAATCTTGAAATATTTTAGCTTCATTGTAAATTATGAGAAAATTAGAAATGTTAATCTTGAAATTAACCGATCAAGGAAGGACCAAAGCACCAAATATTTATTTTCTTACATTGTAATTGGTGCCGAGTCGAATATTCTTCAAATGTCGATCTCTATATTCCGACGACTCTTAAACTTACCACAACTCAACCTTATGATTGTGTAATCGTAAAAATTCATTATATTTCTACTCCGCTATTAGTTGCCTGTGTGTATGTTCCTTGTAACTCTTCTTTAGATGTTTATGAGAGTCTCTTCAATCATTTATCTGTTATCTTTAACGTTTGTTTCCCTAATTCATACGTAATCGTTTGCGGGGACTTTAATCTCCCTACACCGAGAAAAATAACGTCCCTTAAAATTAGCTCGATATCCTTTTGAAATCGAGGTACATTCCTATTAAATATAATCCTTTCCTTTTAAATATATATCGCTTTAATTCAAATTCATTCTTTTTAAATTAATGGGGAATCCTTTAAATCCAAATTTTCAATAGGAAATCTTTTTAAATTAATGGGAAATCCTTTAAATCCAAAATTTCAATAGGAAATCTTTTTAAATTATTGGGAAATCCTTTAAATCCAAATTTTCAATAGGATTTTTTTTTGTTCACACTCGCAATTGGTCGGCAGTGTGGTAGAGCGATGTCACAATGTATGGTGTAGATTATAAACGTCGTCCCGTATAGTCTGTGTGGTGTAGTAGGTAGGGGCGTTAGTCTTCAATCATAGGGTCGCGGGATCGAATCCCACTGTAGGTAGGTAATTTATTATGCATTTTAGAGCGTAAAGAGGTAAATGAAGTGTCGCCAACACCTATAGAGAGGTCAGTTATACAAAACTCATTGGTGTAATTTAAAGTATTCTTTTGAGTTCATGCATTTGGATAAATAATAAGAAAAATCCTTTAATTTTAAATAAAATGATATCCCTTTAAAACAAAGAGTCCATCCTTTTAAATTAAAAGGAAATCCTTTCGATTTATGGTTGTGACCTGATTAAATTGACACTGCATCACTTTAATTTAAAGTGATTATAGATAGGCTTTCAAAAGGAATATCTTATTAGTTCAAAGGGAAATCCGTTTGAAATAAAGGGATTATACAATGATTCAAAGAAAACAAATATGAAGCAAAATCATATTTGAATCTCTTTTAATCATATGCGTTTTTTTTAATTTACAGAATTTTTTTTCTCAGTGTAGTATGAAATGGCCTACTAGTCCTGGTATTCCTTTAGCATCTACTTCCTTGGCTGCCAAGATCCTTCGATTCACGAAAAAGATATCTCTTGAATCGCTACAACAACAACAAACAATATTGCTTCCAAAATTTAGTAACTGTTCAAACTTTATATTTGATAAAGTAAAAATTTTGGAAAGAGTGAAAACAATAAAGAAACTCACTCTTGTTTTTCATAAACTTTAGAAATTACATTCTTTTTTTTTACACTTAAGTGAATATTTTTTAGCTTTACACAACCAGTAAGTAATTTATTCCGATTACCTATACTCACAAAAAGAGCGACAGCAAGATAGCGGAAAATTTCATAACAATTTTATTGATAGCTTTTCATCTTAAGAATTTTACTGTCCATTCAAAATGCAAATAATAAAAATACGTACTTATACGTATTCCTTAAAGCAAAAAAATAACAAACATAATCAGCAAAGTTCAGAAACCGCATTCCGACAACTAGACCCCTTTCCCACAGACAAAACGATTACAAATAATATACTATCAATTTTGTATTGTTTGTTGGCGATTTTCAAGAGTTTGTTCCAATGCGGTAACGAACATCGATCCCAACATAAAAAAAAGACCAACGAATCCGTAAAAAAACACAACACAAACCAAACATGAAAGAAAAACGGATTGCTTTTTGGCAAATGACTCGAATTTCGAACAAAAGGATCTAAAGGAATCGACAATACAGTCAAAGGCACCGCCAACACAGAAGCTATGAAAAATACAGCGCGATGATGATTATGATTTGTTCTCGAGAGGATATCGTTCGTATTCGGAAAATGTTTTGTGACAACTTAATTTTTAGGATCAATATATAAATGTGTGACTTTATACATTCGCTTACGTGCCGAGAAACATATTGGTGGCATGTTCCATTCTGTATACCGACAAAGACTATGCGCTGCAAGATTTTGAGTGTGAACACGAAAAATATAAGCCGATTTGATTAATAGTCAATCAAAGAGGCTAAGTCATTTCCATTAATGACAATGATGGCGGCGACCATTGATGAGTGCGAGTGTGAAGAAAGGACAACGCGCGGCGTATAATCGGATAGATGGCATATTTTGGATGTGTGTATTTTTCAGTTTTGGAAAATCCTTATAAAGGATATCTTTTGTGTAAAAAAAAAACATGAAAAACATTTCGGTTTTAGAGGCAAACATATCAATTTCTTGCTGTTTGCATAGTAAAAATTGTCTGTATTCGAAAAATGTCGCAATTTAAAAAAAGGTGGAATTCAGACATATGGATCCTAATGCCTTTATGCATACATATACGACCTGTTTATGATTTTACGATCCATATTGACTAATCAATAATCCGCACTTCCCACTCAATAAAAACAATGATCATAAAAATGTTTGCTAAGTCCTCGTTAACTTTCACCCGTTAATCTCTTCAAATGGTCAAAACTTTCTTGAGAAAACTATTCTTACAAAGGAGCCATAAACCTTCGGGAAGATATTCGGAAGCCAACTCGTGTATTGTTGAATAGTATTTTCAAATGTTTGTCATTCACTGTTTTGACACATTAACTTTACAACGAGATCTAATAAATTCGGGAAATTCAAACTCAAAGTCGGGAATGGTGCTTGTAAAAACGAAAACGATCCTTAATCCATTTGCCCATAGTCAACTCTTTGTCTTTCATTCTGTAAAATTAAATTACCTGAAGGATTAGCAACACAACAGCCGAATTAGGTTATTTAGAGATAAGAAAGATTAGCTTGAACAGTTTTGATAAGAAAAAATGTATAAAATATTGAAACAATACGTACACCAGAGATTATAAAATCTATTGTCAATATACCCATAGGATTAATGCAATTGGAAAATATATCTTGAATTTATCATCTTTTTATACCCTTCGCTTATTAAGCGTAAAGGGTATATTAACTTTGTCATGAAGTTTGTAACGCATTGAAGGAAGCATCTCCGACCATATAAAATATGTATATATATGATCAGCGTGACGAGCTGAGTCGATTGGACGATGTCCGTCTGTCCGTCTGTCCGTCTGTCCGTCTGTCCGTCTGTCCGTCTGTCTGTCTGTCTGTCTGTTGCGACGCGTTTTGCTCGGCCAGTTTAAAAGCTATGGAGCTGAAATTTTGCACACATGCTTCTTTTTGTTGCAGGCAGTTTGTATGTTTGAATCGCTAAAATCCGCCAAGGGGGTCGTGGGGCTGTCATACAAACCTACCCCCCAAATTTAGGTTCTTCTTAAAAAAACTTTTTTATTTATGCACCAATTTCAATCAAATTTCACACAAATGTGTTTTAATTGGTAACACACAATATATGTAAAAATCGACCAAATCGGACAATGGGGTCGTGGGGCTGCCATACACACCTAGTCTCCAAATTATGTTCTTCTAAGAAAAACTTTTTTATTTTCTTATCGATTTCAATCAAATTTCGTACAAACGTGTTTCTAGTAATACCACAAAACATATGTCAAAATGGACCAAATCGGATCATGGGGTCATGGGGCTGTCATAGAAACCTAGCTCCCAAATTAAGTTCTTCTTAGAAATTTTTTTTATTTATACACCAAACTTCACACTAATGTGTTTCTATTGATGACACAAAACATATGTATAAATAGATGGAGTCGGACCATGTGGTCATGGGGCTATCATACAAGCCTCTAGCCCCCCAAATAAATTTTTTCTAAGAAAAACGTTTTTATTTGCACACCAATTTCAATCAAACCTCAGAAAATTATATTTGTATTGATGCCACATAACAAACGTGAAATCGGACTATGGGGTCGTGGGGCTGCCATACAAACTTGACCCCCAAAATTAGGTTCTTCTAAAAAATACTTTTTTATTTGGACACAAATTTCAACTAAACCTCATTGAAATGTATTTTTATTGATGGTACAAAACATATGCAAAAATGAATTATATCGGACCATGGGGTCATGGGGCTGGCATATAAACCCAACCCCCAAATTAGGTTCTTCGAAGAAAACCTTTTTGATTTGTCCACCAATCTGAACCAAAAGTGTTTTAATTGATGCCACAAACATACGTAAAAATTGATGGGAAGGCCATAGGGCTGCCCTGCAACCCCCTTCCCCCTCTTTTTGGTTCTTATAAGAAACCCACGTCCCGCTTCGCCCAATAAATCTTCGCCACGGCACTTATGAGAAAATTCAGAAGCATGGAAGCGGGGAGGACTGAACACTAGTCATAGGTACGCCCGAAAAAAACTTTTAGACCGAGGGGAGCGAAGGGTATCCAAATTTCGGCCGCGCCCGAAATTAGCCTCGGTCTCGTTCTTATTAATTTTTAGTGTCGTTTCCTTCTTTGCATTTACATATATTCAATTTGAATGGTTTATTAGTTTTTTATTCCAAAAAAATTCTCGAATATGAACAAATCTCTTCAAATTCAATTGAACAAACTGACGCACTAACTAACCATCTAACTCACCACACTGCGGTCTAAATGTGGATTGACTGCATCACCCATATGTAGCCTTTCTGACCATATAGAATAACAGCCAAACGGGCTACTTAAATTCAAATTTAATTAAATTTGACGACCTCGTAAGTGTTAAGAGTCACAATATTTAACCTTAGCTTATTCATTCATCAATTTAAGATGCCCGTCGTCAACGCAACCGCGCCACCGCGACTGCGACTGTTTTCCTCTCCATATTTGATTGTTACAAGAAAAAAATCTTCTGTATCTAAATAGGAAACACGAATGGCTTGAATGATGGCATTTATTGACCCGTTTTCCAATTAACCGAATTACGGGGCCAAAGTGAATGTGAGATGCACTAAAAGTCACATCATTTGTAATGGTATGGAGGCAGGCAGAGGTCACAGAATATGTTTCGGTTTTCTTGTGAAATTTTTATATAAGGAGATGAAATTTCATTGATGTGGATGCGGAGGAATACTTCTTGTATTCTGTTGAAGTTTTGCTTGAGTATTATCACACAAATGTAATGTATGTACATACATTATTTGCTTATTCATTTTGGGTAGTGCCTACATCTCGAAAAAAGCCATTCGTTTGAATAAGGAGTTTCAGCTCATAAGTGTGACTATAGAATAGCTTTGTGTTATTTTCCTAGAATATTTCAATGCCTATATGGGTACGATTTGATCAGTACAAATTGAAGTGAATAGATGATGTACCGCGGACAACAATGCGCTTCATCCCCTATACTTTTAGATGTACATGCATATAGTTCTGTTGGCCACTACTTAATCGTGTCAAGTGTCAATTCAATCAACAAATTCATGCGGTCTTTTTAGTGACCATTAATGATAGAGAATGGAACCCGCACGGCTGACGGCTGTTTTTGATTTTATACGTTTTGTGGTAAAATTGTTGCACTCCGATGTTTCATAGAGGGCTGAAGAAAAAACCTACAATATCTCCATTACTTGCAAAAAAAAAAAAATTCAAGAAATAACCCCTTTCCACACTTTTTGATTGGGTTCTATTAGTCAGGACTTTTTCTCCTTTATCCGGGTACAATTTTGAAAATTCAGATACATACATGATTTTTGCCGCTCGAAGGCCATATTTTGATTTATTTTTCTTCAGCTAATAACCTTCGACAGATTTATCGTTGTGACACATCATTGAAGAAACATAGAAAGTGGCGTAACGTACGGTGTTTCATGTGTTCGGTTGAACACGGGTCCCCAACCATCCGGGACCCCTAGCGTGGTTACGCAGAGTAGCAAATTTGTTGGGTCATTGGAATATAGAAGCTGTTGAACAAGTTAGTGCTCTTCTTTGCTACAAAGCCGCTTTAAGCGAGAGTTTCAAGGGCCATTTTAGTGCTGGGGAGAGGTGAGAGGCAAGTGCGAGGTCCTGGGTAATTGCCCGGCTTGGTACCTCCTAAAGCTGCTAAATTCGGAAAGTTTTAATCGGAAAATCTGTTCTGCTGAAATTTTTCGAAAATTAAACACTCATCGTACAAAATGCACTCGTTCTAAACCTATCATTTTTAGTAGTTGGAAAGGTGGATTTTGCTAAAGGTTTGTGTTCGTAGAGACGACTCATGGGATCATCGCTCAGCGATCGAAATTAAACCACCGGTTTTGAGTACTATATGGGTTTATTTTCTATACAGACATGTTCCTTTAGTCCATAATTGATACTAGGAAAGTAGAACCATTCAAAATATATATATGTATATATAAAATATTAAATACGGCTCGAAATTGGATGTAAAATTACGATCGCTGAGCGATCATCACTTGCATTGTCTCTACGAACACGTACCTTAAGGTGGAACCCTAAAATTTTTAAAATGCGGTTCACAATAAGGAATTAGCAAAACTTTCAATCATCCAATAAGCTAAACAAAAATCACACTGTGTCGTGCCGATCGGTAAATGAGCCGATGACCAAAACTTTGAAAATACATACAGCTGCTTGGGGATAGGGCTTACTTATTTCTCTTAAAAACTGTTATTGGTAATTGGTAGGCAAACCGTACTCTCCTATCCAGTGGCCTAGATAAAGGAAGGATCAACAGCATCCGCCTTAGGTGGATCAGCTTGCCCTTGTGATCGTGACATAAAGGGTATTAATTTAATTTCAGCACTGAATTAAGTATAAAACAAAAACATGATTCCTCAAATTTTTGATGGCGAAATGGTTGGTAACTCTTGTATGATGCGAAAGCTATGCGAGTAGCAAAGATTGTACTAAGTAATTTACATGATGATGAAAATTTATCATCATTAATGAGGGGTGTAAAAGGGGTTTTTAAAATTGAAATTTGAAGCAATGAAATATGAGTTCAGGAGCCCCACACAAATTTTAAGGCACTTGTGTTTTGTACAACAATTCAGCTGTAAATTTTTTGCATAAAATGTTGTACAAAAGTTCAGTTCGATCGATTAATTAACCTATTTATTCAAAACTTTGGGAAAAAATACCAAAAATTGAGGAAAGTGAGGAAAAAAAGTTTCGTCCCAATCGGGATTCGAACCTCCGACCTTCAGTCACAAGGTCAGCAACTCTACCTACTGAGCTATAGACGCTTAGAGGTCCTGATGCAAAAATTCCAATGTGACATTTCCGAAATTGAATAACTCGATATTTCTCCCGTTGGGGCTCTTCTCCTCCAAACAGACAAAGTTCCGCGTAGTTCCCATAGAGCTGGTAAGTTGCCATGCCATAAATACTACAGACATGCACCGCAGTTGGTGTATAGAATAGAACGATAAGTCAAGATTTTCACTATGTATTCAGGCCGCAGAAAATTCTCTTCAGACTTTGTATTTTTGTACAAAACTTTCCTTTGCACAATGTGTTGCGGTCTTAAGTTTTGTTGAAAGAAACTTCTCTCCAATATTTGTACAAAAACTAGTCAGTGTAAGAATTCAGGCTATTGACTCCTCTAAATTGCATTTTCCTTGTTAAGAAAAAATCTAGTCACAGATCCCCTTCTTCTCCGAAAAGCTATATCTACGCCACTGCTCCTATCAAAGAAGAGGATAATAATAAGTGTATATAATATTGCAAGCACTATATATTTCCTGGACCACGCCAAGATTCGATCTCCGGACCTCTAGATTACTAGCATCGTAGAGTGCGCCTTAACCAAGGGAGCCCCAGAGCGTGACAATAATAATAAAAATAATAGCAATACCTGACAAAAAAATATAATATTTAAAAAATGTTTGCTAATAGTATAGCATTATATTGTGTAGGGAACCCCCATTTCATTTTCGAACACAATATATTTTTGAAACGTTACGCCACTGGGTATGGACATGTTTTTATTTTCGAAATATAAATGCACTGAACAAAATCATTTGCTAAAAACAAGAAAAAAATACAACAAAAAACAGCCAAGGAATAATTTTTACTGATTAAAGATGCATATTCTTGTTGTGCTTAAAATAGTGCCTATTTATTTATTTTAAGCAAAAACTTTTCTTCAAACACGAAAATACATCTTAAACTAGGAAAAATCATTCCTTGATTTTTTCAGTGTAGGACCCTTTCTTGGATTACGTCCATTTCCTGTGAAAGTAATCTACAAATTGGTACGATTACTTAGGTACGCAAAATTGCATAGCCCAACTTATTTAAGAGTGATGGTTCCAAATGTAATTGTCAAAGATTGAATACCCTATTTTAGTTTTCGGTTTAGTGTATAATTTGTTGAATACGAGTACAAACGGAATTACAGGTAAACTTTATCTCGTTCTGTATTTTGTGCTGTTATTTTTTTTAATTTTAAATTTAAAAATAACCGCTCTTCCCCGTTTTTTTCCAACTTGTCCCTATCGGTCACGATTTTTTTCCCATAATCAGCGATCCAGCAATGAAATATCGTAATTTTCTTCAGTTATATAAGCAGAATATTTTGTTGCATTTATTTTATCCAGGTTTAACAAACCAGTGGCTGGTATGATGCAACTACTAAATGAATCTTCTTCAAATAATTATGAAGACACGGAAATAAAATACTCGTTCTTTACGTACATGGCTCCTAACTAGGCAAAGCTTTAATACCATTTATCACCAAAATTCCTTTCAGATGCAATGAAATTAAATTCCACTACCTTCCCAGAGAGAAGACCATCAATGAATATATCCTTTATTCTAACGGTTAACATTCGTTCTGCAGCTCAGCCATGCAATGAAACGCATAAAAATATGGGATCCTCGCATGGACGTTGCCAGGATTTGGTTTCGGGAGGGGTCCAAAGCTCGATATTTTAGAAATGTTGAAAGCCTTTATGGGAACTCCGTATTTTAATAATTTTTTATTTATTGCTGATCGAGACTAGTGTTGTAATTTTCACAATATGTTGTCCTTGGAAAAGTGTTACTTCACCACTAAGGTGACAGGAAAAAATGTGTGGTAGAATGAATTGATTTTTAGTTGACAGTATTTCGTCACATCGATGTGCTATGCGATTTTACCCATGGATTTTTATTTATTTATTTATTTATCAAACAAGTATGTAACAACAAGTATTACATGCTACTTATAGCACTAGCATCTAAGGCCTTAGGCTATTACCCATGGATGATGGGGTTGACACACCGATTTTTGAATGACGGAAATGTTTCATTATTACGCAAATTGATCATCATTAGTACATTTGCTAAATTGTGTATTTGGACTATCATTTGCTCGACAGGAGGCCTTCTATTGTAAAAATAAAGAAGATTTTTTTTTCAAAAATATTCAACTTGTCGATTTATCTGCGAATTTGTATAAAAAGTCACAATTCCGTTTACTGACTTTAGAATGGCGTTAGGTTAGTGGTCGAAATTTACAACAATTTCGAGTCACGTACATCGTACAACTCTGACACAGGGTGAAAAGAGGCAAGTTATTCAAAAATTCATAGAAAATCGAAAATTACATCCGAGACATTATCATGATATTTATCAATGCACTTTGAGTCGTGTGCGGAAACTGTCCTCCATTCTAGCCAGGCAATACAATTATTTAATTCGGCTACGAAAATTATGGAGAATATCGTGTGATAGTGGAGCAGGAAGAATGTCAGTTGCTTAGATCGATGAAGCGGCGGACGTCCGAACATCTGGGTTGGAAGATGGTAGAGAGAACCGATGGTTTGAGCAAGATGGAGTCCCAATGCTGTCTTCATTTATTTCTCTAGGAATATATTGAAATCGCGTACTGAGTGTGTGAGAAAATAAACTGGGTTTAGTGGTACAACTGGAACTTAACTGGACTAACCCAAAATCGGGCGAACTAAAGTGAAATTAAATATTAGGGGCAACACTTTCCGAAAACTGCTACAAAATCTGTAAATAAAATTTTAGTTGGAGTTTACTTAATTATTAACTTGTACCAAGTACGATTATGTGATTATGGCAATCTTACTTGTATTACCTAAACTGTCAAATTTTGGCAACTTTTTTGAAGCCGCTTCTTATATCATGGGTTGCATAAACAACAATGAAACTATCGGAACAAAATGGGGTTGAAACAAGATATACCGAAAAAGAACTGATTCAATTGACTGCTATTCTGATGATTGTATGTATTGATGTACTGACATCAATTGAATACATTTCGAGAGGTGTCCGGAGCCCTAGGACCCCTCACCTGGCTACGTCCCTGGATCCTCGCAGAAGAAAAAAGAGTCTCACTAACGGAAGGATTTCTGATCGGATTATGTTATTGATTCATGATACTCACACGCACGAAAATCGTATTCTTTCAAACTACAGTCGGCAGCAGAAAATGTTAAGTCGTGCCTGGAGTCAAACTCGTCTCCAAGCATTGTAGTGAAGCTATTTTTTACCACATCGGTAAGGATTTTTTACCGTGAAACTCGTGAATCTATATGAACATGTTTTTGTTTCACGAGTACTTGGGCGCGAGCTCCTGAATGGCCCTAAAATAAACCCATAATAAAAACAAATTAACAATATATTTGTCATAACGATTAATCCGCTTTCAAGAAAGCAATACCCATTTTAAAAATTAATGGCAAACGTCCATTGTGAAAATACTTTTGACGCAAAGAAATCGTGTGTAAATACTTTTGACGCAAAGAAATCGTGTGTAAATACTTTTGACAACTGATAAGCATCAGTTCATTTGCGTCTATTTTTAGAACAAGAACAGTTATTTTTTAAATTCTTCTTTCATCTGGCTTCCCATATGCTAAACTTTACGAAAACAAAAGCTTTTTTGCATTTCACCTCCCCATACTCTCTGCAGAAGAGGCCGTTTGTGAAGCATGCACAAAAATGCACTTTGTGTAAATACTTTTGACTATGTTTGTATAACACATTAGAGTTTAATTGAATATTTCGGCGTTAGACTAGAACATAAATTAGAATATTTGCATTTTAGACCTTTTTTAAAAGTTCCATAACTTTTAAAAAAATCAGCTTGCGTACAAGTCCGCAACTCAGTGGGACATTTTCATGTTTTTCGGTCGTTCAACAAAAGTTGAACGAAATTTGAACGTGAGTTGAACCTAAGTTGAAAGTTACACTTTTTGGGTCGTTCAAAAAAAGTTGAACGAAAGTTGAACCTAAGTTGAAAGTAATACTTTTTGGGTCGTTCATCAAAAGCTGAGCGAAAGTTGAACGTGAGTTGAACCTAAGTTGAAAGTTACACTTTTTGGGTCGTTCAACAAAAGTTGAACGAAAGTTGAACGTGAGTTGAACCTAAGTTGAAAGTAACACTTTTTTGGTCGTTCATCAAAAGTTGAACGAAAGTTGAACGTGAGTTGAACCTATGTTGAAAGTCACACTTTTTGGGTCCTTCAACAAAAGTTGAACGGAAGTTGAACGTGAGTTGAACCTAAGTTGAAAGTTACACTTTTTGGGTCGTTCAACAAAAGTTGAACGTGACTTGAACCTAAGTTGAAAGTTCCACTTTTTAGGTCGTTCCACAAAAGTTGAACCAAAGTTGAACCTAAGTTGAAAGTAACACTTTTTGGGTCGTTCAACTAAAGTTGAACGAAAGTTGAACGTGAGTTGAACCTAAGTTGAAAGTAACACTTTTTGGGTCGTTCAACAAAAGTTGAAAGAAAGTTGAACATGAGTTGAACCTAAGTTGAAAGTAACACTTTTTGGGTCGTTCAACAAAAGTTGAACGTGAGTTGAACCTAAGTTGAAAGTTACACTTTTTGGGTCGTTCATCAAAAGTTGAGCGAAAGTTGAACGTGAGTTGAACGTGAGTTGAACCTAAGTTGAAAGTTACACTTTTTGGGTCGTTCAACAAAAGTTGAACGAGAGTTGAACGTGAGTTGAGCCTAAGTTAAAAGTTACAGTTTTTGGGTCGTTCAACAAAAGTTGAACGAAAGTTGAACGTGAGTTGAAACTAAGTTGAAAGTTGAATTCAAGTTGAATTCGAGTTGAATTCGAGTTGAATTCAAGTTGAACCCAAGTTGAACCCAAGTTGAACCCAAGTTGAACTCAAGTTGAACGTAAATTGAACCCAAGCCCAACCTCTGTTGAACCTTGAATGGCACCCAACACTCACAGGGTACCACCTAGCCCAACTTCCGTTGAACCTTGAATGGCACCCAAAACTCACCTGTAATGCCAAAAACGTAACGCTTTTTCGTTGCAATTTTCGTGACGATTTTCGATTTATGTGCCAGAGTCAAGACATAAAAATGTCAAAATTGTGATGTAGTGAATAATGGACAAACCTATTTTTTGCAATTGTTTTGTTTTTTTTGTTCGGAATAAAACAAAAAAAAATTGGGGTTGCGGGAGCATGACTCCAAAGTACGATTCCATTCGTTTTTAACTTTTTTGTTGCTTTGGTAAAGACACATTAATTCAAGGTTTTGTGAAATTGGTGCAAAAAATATTTCTTAGAAGATCCAAAATGGGCGTTGGGTTTGTATGGCCACCCCATGATCCCATGGTCAGATTTGATCAATTCTTAGATATGTATTGTGTCATCAAGAGAAACACGTTTGTGTGAAATTTAGTTGAAATTGGTGCACAAATAAAAAAGTTTTTCTTAGAAGAACCTAATTTGAGGGGTTAGGTTTGTATGGCAGCCCCATGACCCCATTATCCAATTTTATCAATTCTTAGATATGTTTTGTGTCATCAAGAAAAAAAACGTTTGTGTGAAATTTTGTTGAAATTGGTGCAAAATAAAAAAGTTTATCTTAGAAGAACCTTTGGGTAGTTGGGTTTGTATGGCAGCCCCATGACCCCATTGTCCGATTTTACCGATTCAAACATACAAACTGCCTGCAGCAAAACGAAGCATTTGTGCAAAATTTCAGCTTCATAGCTTTTAAATTGGCCGAGTAAAACGTGTCGCAACAGACGGACAGACTGACAGACGGACAAACAGACAGACGGACATGCTCCAATCGACTCCCCAAGTCATGCTGATCATATACACTGCGTTTCACTTGAATAGCACATTCCGTTTTTTCATTGTAATTTGCATATACATATATCAATATTCTTATGACTTTGCTAGTAGTTTTTTTTTGTCTTCTTTGTGTGGGCTCCCCAAAAGAAAAATTGTGCTCTCGCAATTTACCGTTACCATTTTTCACCAATTTGCTTCAAGAGAGCAGATTTTTTGTTTCACTAGAATACCACAGTTGGGTTTAAGCTTCACATACGGGGTGCACGTGGTCACAATATCACAATCTATAGTCGTTTTGATTATTTTAAATACAATTCGTTGATTTTAAAAAATTTTGGGTCGTGGTAAAGCCTTAACAATCGAAGAACAAGTTAAAATAAAAACCTACAGGGATTGTGACCTTTCAGTGACTAAAATATCGACAAAAAAATGGCAAAAGCAGAAACGTGATTTACAATTTTATTAAAAATGGTGAAAATTATGAAAAAATATGAAAAGTCGAGTAAGCAGTGTACTCTCTAATCCAGATAAGCGATCTATTTGGCGTGAAGCATCGAATTCACATGATTCTGTGGACAAAATTCGGTTAAAAGTTGGTCTCAGTGCGAGTAAAACAACTGTATGGCGTGCTAATTCAAAAGCTAAACACCTTAAGCGTCTAAAATTAAAAAAAAAACACCACTTAACCCCGCTCGTAAGCAAGCTCGGTTGACTTTTTGTCGTACCAACATGTCATGGACCAAAGAGTGGTATCGCGTTGCTTTTTCTGATGAGACGAAATTTAATTTGGAAGGGCCCGACGGATATAACTGTTATTTTTATGATTTAAGGAAGGAGACTCACCAGTTGGACCGTTTGCACAGTCGAGTTGGCTGCGTTATGGTTTGGGAAGCCATATCCTACTTCGGCACTTGTGAACTCCAATTCTTAGACACCACTATGAATGCCAAGTCGTATCAAGGTTTTTTAGAAAAGGCTTATGCGACATTCGAAAGTCTCTTTGGACCATTGCCGTAAACTTTCCAACACGATAATGCAACAATACACATTGCCCGTGCCGTAAAGTAGTTTATCGAGTCCAAAAGTCTTACTATTTTGAACTGGCCACAACACTGAACGAAAAAGGTACGTGATATCAACGAAAAAGTACGTTAAACTGAGGATTTTTTAATTGATTTTGCTCCAACAAACGAGTTTATCAAAATAATAAATTGGTGTTTATTGTTTAATAATTTGTTCATTTAATAATGATTTTGATTATCAATGAACAAATATCGTTTATAAAATCCATGAAAGCATTTTATCAATCTAATGTATGTCATTAATTGATATAATGTTTGAGTTCATCAATTGTTTTTTTTTTATTTGAAAAAAAAAAATCAGAGGCACTGAACCTAGAGTTCTTATTGTGTCGACAATATTTTATTTACTTCAGTGCGCTCTGAAAAGCATTAATAATTACCTACCTATAATGAGATTCGATCTCGGGACCCCATGATTTGAAGACCAACGCGCTACCTACAAGACCAAGCAGACTATTCGTGATAAGCGTTTCTAAAATACACTTAACGTATTGGTAGAGCCAATGAACAACGTTTATCAAAGTGATGAACAAATTATCAACATCAATGCTCTGGTCTTTAATATGCATTTAACAATTGATTGATTGATTGATTTAACCAACAAATGTTGTTAGTTAATAAAATTTTTCATAAATCTGATTACCCGATTTATTAATATCAATAACTTTGATTATTAAAAAAAATAATTCGTATTTTTATTTAATATTATAAACAATTTCGTTAATGCAATGAATATTTTCACAATATTAATAAAAAATGATCATAAAATATTAATAAACACGGTTTTGTTATATTCACGATACGGTCATCATTTAATAAAACTGGATTTTCGATATAATAAAAATATACTTTAATCCAACGAAAATGTACTTTAATCCAACAAAATGTAAATGATAAACAGCGTTTATTAATATCACGAACGATTTTTCTTTCTGTGAATACTCGCCGGATCTAAACATAATAGAAAATGTTTAGGGATGGCTGGTCAGAAAAGTTTATGAGTCTGGCAAACAGTTTTTAACAAAGACTGGCCTAATTGAAGCCATTCAGCAATCATGGGCTACAATATCCCTTGCTTACATCAAAATTCTGTACGATTTTTTGCCTAATAGGATTTAGGAGGTTATTTTAAACGGGGGAGGCTCAACCCATTACTAAAATTGTTGATTTTAATTCAAATTGATCTCAACTTGTATTCTGAACAATAATAAGTTATCCTCACTGCATAAAAAGTTAATTAAAATAAGTCTTAAAAAAAGTGTGCTATTCAAGTGAAACAAAATTTATGTGTTTTTTCATTGATGTTTTACATTTTTTTTTTTCTAAGATTACATGTTGGAAAAATTCGAATTCTTTTTATTTCAAATTAAAGCTAATTAATCAAATGACAAATAAAAAATACAAAATATCTGTTGTCTTCATTTTTTTAAAAGATATTAAGAAAATAAATTTAATGTATAGAGTGTGCTATTCAAGTGAAACGCAGTGTATGTATACTTTTTATATGGTCGGAGATGCTTCCTTCAATGCGTTACAAACTTCATGACAAAGTTAATATACCCTTTCACTCTATGAGCGAAGGGTATAAAAAATAATTTTATATAATAAAACTCAGCAAAACTTATAGCGTCTTGACTTTTTCTCAATAACATCAATGAGTGCTTTTGCATTTTCGATATTTTTTAGGTTACCGTTTTCACCGAAACCACATTTTTTCGAAAACGGACCCAATGAATTTTAATCGAAAGCTGAAACCGCAAAAATACTACTAGATTATTGAAAGCCCCGGATGATTTTAAATTCGGTACCATATGAAATAAGAGTTTCCTGAAAACACCTTTATCGGTATAATGTTTTCCCGACAAATTTAGTGTCAATATCTAATTTTACTTGTTGCGATTATTCGTTCATGATTTCGAAAACGTTCCACAATGAAAAACCTAAACTTAGAAATAAAAAGGTATTTAGAAAACATTCTGAAGAAAATGTACAACTGTATTTACTAAAATTTAGCATTTCTCATATTCAGCATTCCTTTTAGTTATCTAAAAAATGAAAGAAAAACGAGACCGAGGCTAATTTCGGGCGCGGCCGAAATCTGAATACCCGTCACATTTGAATGAAACTTAAGCTTCTTTTGTGTTAAAAATTCTACCGCAGCCCTTTTACCTGTTCCGATTCCATCTGTTCCTGGATGCGTTGGGGTTTTAGACTAGACTATAACAAAAGTGGTGTTAATAAAACCCCAATCCGGTGTTGCATGGAGTCCGCCCTCGACTGGTGTTTATTTCATTTCAAAAGATCGGGGTTAAATTTATAACCCCAGAAAGGAAATATTTTATTATTCGAAAAAATTATTAATTGTTTTCCGGTTGATGTTTTTCAAAAACCGTAATTGGGAGTCTCTAAATTTCCTTTTTGGAGTAAAAAATTGTGCGTTCACTTAACCGTTTATAGCAGTACTTCCCAACCGGTGAGGCGCGCCCCCTAGTGGGGCGTGACGATCGGCCAAGGGGGGCGTGGGCTCAGCTCGAGTGTTGATGTGACAAATTATATTACATACAACAAAATTCCACAAAAAAAATCCAAAAAAACACCATAAAATATATTAGCGAGGAGCCCCTGTCCAAAGTCGTGTTTAGTGATGATCGCTTAAATTGTTTTAAGAATAGAGACCGAGGGAAAAACCAGGAGTGCACCACCTGTTTTCAGGTGAGTGAAATGATGCTTCATCAAATGCATGTAGTCACTCCACTGAATTAAATTTTGCTTGTTGATGCACCGCTGAGCCAAAAAAAAAAAATGGCTCCGCCAGGAAAAAATAGTTTTTGATCTAAGACCGGCAACATTTAAAGCGATCAATAACCATCTTATGATTCATGCGGCCTCAATTCTCGACCTAATGTAGTAGGGATGTAGAGCCAAATCTCGATCTCCGGCAATGCCCAATTCAGTTGTACACTGTCCTCTACGGATGCTACGCTTTCTTCACTTCGTACCAGTTAAATTCGAACATTGCCATGGTGCCACAAATTTCCTGCTCG
This sequence comes from Microchrysa polita, assembly GCA_949715475.1. Taxonomy (NCBI): domain Eukaryota; kingdom Metazoa; phylum Arthropoda; class Insecta; order Diptera; family Stratiomyidae; genus Microchrysa; species Microchrysa polita. Next base: position 13,035,168 of record OX454415.1, on the reverse strand, counting down.
CTGAAGCCATGTTTCAAAGTTTAAGTGTGGAATAAATTCAATATTCAAATGAGCTAAATGTAACCATTGAAGCTGCTTAAATTTTAATTGCAAAAATAGTATCTAAGCAGATCGAATTGGTCCAAAATCTTTGTGATATTCTCTCATTATTTGACAACGTGACGAACGCTTAACAAAAGAAAAATTATTACCTGAAAAATGCCTTATTCCTTTCATGAGCGAAACTTTCTTTGTGAGGGCGCCATATTCTGCTAACCTTGCAAGGGGGGCATGCATTGAAAAAGGTTGGGAACCCCTGGTTTATAGGCTACTTCGAGTCGACGTTACATTGCATATAGAGGAGTGTGTATATAATGTGGCAACCACTAAGTATATATTTCCTGGACCACACCGAGATTCGATCTCCGGACCTCTAGAGCAGCGCTTCCCAAACGGGGTTCCGCGGAACCCTGGGGCTGCGCGATACCAGCTTAGGGGTTCCGCAAAAAATTGTGTAAATATGATGTTCTGAAAATTGCAATAATACTGTAAACACAAACAAATTCTGAAATTATTGCCATTAACTGTATTTGGCTGTTTTTAAGGAATTTGTGTAAACTAAATACATGAGAGACATGATAGTACACCGACACACTATAGAAAACCCGTTGTACATAGTTTACTTGCTCGTTCTGTTAGAGAGTTCCATGGCATACCTTCAGAACGAAAGTTGGCGCTGCATTTTGGCATATTTGGCAGACATTTTTGATTTTTTCACGTCGGTCAATTCAAGGTAAGGACGAAAATATTTTGACGTATACTGATAAAATAAGTGCCATGAAAGGCAAACTATTACTTTCGAAAAGGCATGTTGTAGAGTTGTTCCATCCCTCAATACCGCAAGTGATAAAATCAAAAATCGAATAGTCGAGCATTTGGAAACCTAAAACGGTTGAAAAATATTTCCCCTATTGTTAAACACATAGCAGTTTGATTGGATAAGAAATCTCTTTGTGCCATGCAATATTTCATATTTCACCTTGCCGGAAGAAGAAGAATTAACGTCGCTTTCCTCAGATCGAGGTCTAAGATTAAAATTTGCCTGAAGAATTTTTGATATCCGTCAAGAAAAAACTTTCTGTTTTGTCAACAAAAGAGCTGTAAATATCCTGCTATTGTTTTCAACTTCATATTTATGTGAAATCGGATTTTCAACTATGCTCAATATAAAAAGAAAACGTGACAGCCTCAGGAACTTGAAGGAGGATATGCGAGTGTCTTTGTCATATATTAGGCCTAATATCACTGAAATATGTAAAACTCACCACGCACATAATGTTTCTCATTAAATTGATCTATTTTTTTAATAACAGCATACTTCAACTATATTGATACTTTTTTCTAATAACACATTTTTCTCCTTGTATGGGTACGATGAACGTTTTGTCTTGTCTATCAACGCTCGTCTGGTCTTAACGACCCATTTTTGGGGTTCGACGCGGTTCCGCGTATTCAAAAAATTTGGGAACTGCTCTAGAGTACTAGCATCGTAAAGTGCGACTCAACCAAGTGAACCACAGAGCGTCCTGGCCGAACAATTGCCCTGATATGATAGAATTTCATCATAAAATGTCAATATGGAAATGCGAACATTCTCAATTGGTATTTAAAAAACCCTAATGGGATAATTTATTGAAACTTGTTAACCATGTTCGTCTATTGCATTTTTGGTGTTTTTGGTAATGCTTATCTGAGAAATTAGAATTAATATATTATTCACTAGTTGGAAATTATATATTTCAAAGACACCACTAGGTGACTATTTTAAACCCCACCCACATAGAGGATAATATTTTTCAATGACAAAACACCAACTAATGTTAAAATGTTACTTATCCAAGCATCGTGAATTTTTACACCGTCTTTGTTTTACTGTGCAGGAACACACTTGGATGTAGTTTGGTTAAGATTCAAAAGAAAAAAAGTTTTTCTTACAAGAATTAATATTTGGGGTTGGTTTGTATGACAGCCCTATGACGTAATGTTCCGATTCTATCCATTCCTAGATATGTTTTAAGGCTTTACTAGGAACACATTCGGGTGAAATTTGGTAAAGATTGATTCACAAAGAAAAAAGTTTTTCATACAAGAACCTAATTTCCAGCGGTTGGTTGGTATGACGTAGTGTTCCGATTTCATTTGATTCTAGATTTATTTGGTGGCTTCACTAAGAACACATTTGGGTGAACTTTGGTTAAGATTGATACATAAAGAAAAAAGTTTTTCTTAGAAGAACCTAATTTCCAGGGGTTGGTTTGTATGACAGCCCTATGATGTAGTGTTCCGAATTCATCTGTTCCTAGATATTTTTTGAGGTTTTACTAGGAACACATTTGGCTGAAGTTTGGTTACGGTTGGATAAAAAAGGAAAAAGTTTTTCTTAGAAGAACTTAATTTTCAATGGTTCGTTTGTATGGCAGCCCTATGACGTAATGTTCCAATTCCATCCGTTCCTAGATATGTTATGAGGCTTTACTAGGAACACCCATGGGTGAAGTTTGGTTAAGATTGGTAAATAAGGAAAAAAGTTTTTCTTAGAAAAACCTAATTTTCAGGGGCAACCCCATGACCCCATGGTCCGATTCCATTCGTTCCGACATATATACAGCGTACACTATAAAGAAACTTTTATACCAAATTTCAGCCCGATAGCTTTAAAACTGAGGGACTAGTTTGCGTTGCAACAGACGGACAGACAGACGGACAGACAGACAGACAGACAGACAGACGGACATCGCTCAATCGATTTCTCTCGTCATACTGATCAATAATATATATACTTTATGTAGTCGGAGGTGCTTCCTTCTGTGCGTTGCAAACTTCATGACAAAGTTAATATACCCTTTCACATAGTGACGGGTATAATAAACAAACAAAAAAAACAAGTACGAAAATTCCACTTTAAACGCGATCGCTTTCATCAAAGCGCTATTAAAAGTCTATTGGAAAAATACAAATCTATACATCACCCACTTCCCTACAAAATTATCAATCACAGTAGATCAAATCAGAAACATAAATCTTCTCAAAAAGTATCCACACAATACATTTTTATTGAACATCTGAAAAGATCACACGTAGGGTATCCATTGATTTAAGCGCACAAAACTGAACAAGACACAGCCGCGCCGAAGAAACTGTATTGTATCTACATAGGTACAGTATAGCGCCGATTATTTGAACTAAAGTCGCCAGGGGTGGTTCGTATAATCAAAAGCTCAGGCAGTGGAATTTCCATAGGAAAACTAAAAGGATTGTGTAATCTCTCTATGCGTAGAGTAATCCATTCAAAGCAATTAAGTAAAACTGATGAGAGGTTGCTCCCTTCGAGCTATCCTGCGTATACCTATAAGATGGTATACGGTATATTGTTTTGTTACGCCGATATTATGTAACATCTCAGGGTCGGTTCCTGATTGGAATAAGCCATTTTGGTCAGATGTTTGTTATAATAAAATCTTGGACGGTATTGAAAATGGGCAAAATCGGACCAAGGGTTCCCCTACCTCCTAAATTACCTCTTCTTGATATTTTGCTTCGGCCATAACTTTCGATACAATATCGCCATCGAATTGAAATTTTGATCAATATGCCTAATTCGGACATATACTTTAAGTCGATGGAAAGTGGAGTAGGTCCGGCTACCCGTACCCCTACCTCCCCTAAGTTATATTCAGCCATATATGTCGCGAAGAACTTCAAATTAGTATCAAATAGTATAGCTGTTGGATGCCTTGATAAGATGTTAAAGATGTGCCAGGACCAACCCATCTACCCTACAATAAACATGAAAATGAAAATTTTGGGTTTTGCATGTCTTCTGGATCTGTACATGGGTATAGGGTATACAATACACTCATCGTGCTATTCGCATGATTAGAACTCGGTTTCGTTTTAGTTTTCATTCGATTCGATTTTAGATGCATTTCATAAGAAAAACGTTTATTCACAGGTGTTCAGGTAATAAACGCTCTACTGTATTTGGTTACTCGTATAGTATCATAGCGATCGCGCGACCGATTTGTAAACATGACATGATCGCATTGTTTATTGATCGATCGATTAGTTCTCGGCATCGCTCTCTTCTTTTCGTGTTGATCTTTGTTGATCTGTTTCGATTTTGTATCTTTTGATTGATATTTAATTTCTCCATTTCATCTCGGCAGGATTTCATCTTATGATGTGTATGTACCCAGTACTCCATACATACTTACTCGTATGTATATGGCTCGAGGCGGCCGGTTGTCGATTTTTATATGTACGTACCTAGGCATACGCCAGCCGTTACTTTGACTTGTAAGCTACTCGCTTTCGGACAATTGAATTGTTAAACTTTTTTTTATCTTCAATAAAAAGTACCGACACTAGATGTATTTAAGGAGGTATTAAAGATGAATGAGCTAGAGAAAAAAAGAATAACAAATGATCGATATGATATTTTTACATACCTATGTACGTACATAACATTTTAAACTTGTATAGCTTTGACGTTTATTGTAATGCCAGTCAACGGCATTTGCGAAAACCCATATTAAAATGGGTCAACATTGACTTGTATTTGTCTATGTTGGGATTAGATGAATGGAAAAATATAAAAGTAAGATGTAATTGAGTTGGGTTAGAATTATAAGCTTTTATTAACTTAAAATGTGCAAGTACAATGGAGGAGGCATATATTGACTATTTTGCGAATTGATTTGATATACCTATGAATACGTGTCAAGCCAAGCCTATTAATTGCCATCAATTAAAATTGTATTCTATCAAATTAAAACGATTGGTTAATCATACAAAAACATATATTGGCAGACAAATGAATTAGAAATGTTTGTATTACATACTTAGTTTTTAGCAGTTGGAGGCTAAATAAGACATTTGGAAAATTTGGAATTTAGCTTATAGCTCCACAGCATCCACATATGTATCTTATTGCATGTCCCATTAAGGCATGGGTGTGTTTCCGCATATTTGATGCTCTGGAAATAGTTGAAATTGGCGAAATAAGCAAGCGAATTTTTTAATGGAATGTCAAATTATGTCGTTTTATTTCAAACGATATGCTAAACCTCTCTAATTTTTGAAGTCTACAGCATAAACCTATAAACCACCTTGAACGCGTATACGATACAAAATACAAAATTCCATCCTTGCTCTTGGCATTTGTATACAAAAGACTACCTCTTCGCAATTATGGTCCTTTAAAAATACTTGGAAAATTTATCTAAACCTCGTGAAACTATAAAATAAATCGTTAGTAACGTGGAGGACGATTTCAATAACTTGGAGGACGGCAAAAGTTAATTACTCCCCTCAAACTACGTACAACAAACGCGATTCGCTCAAGACCCGAAGGCCTTCAAGGATGTAAATGTGTACATGTTGTTGACGACTTGCAATTAACAGCTATTAACTTTTTGTAATTATGAAGGTTTAAGGTCAGTACTGTCATCCTACCCAGATGTTTATAGCCAGGTATGTATATGGTTATTGTCTATTAATTGTCTTGAGCTTCCTGTATTTTCGGGGACGATGTAATTCAGTATTCATTATATGAATAAAATTATAAATGTGAATGAATTGAATATTGGAAAAATATTGAATCATCATATTGTACCATGCAAACCAACATTTACATCGCAACAATTTAACTGGCTCCTTCAGGCAAGGTTTTGTTACTCGCCTTTTCTCACCAAAAATATAGTTTAATGCAGAAAAGGCTTTTGAATTGCTTTGGAATAATGAATGGATAAAACATTTTTCGCCATTTTCAAACCATTGAATAAAAAATACCGGCGTACAGAGGGCTGCGCCCGCAATACGAGGGTTTTTTTTTAAATTTTAATGCATAGTGAATATTTTTTGTCCATATATTTTATAAGCAATAAATAAGAATTGTGCACAAAATTAACAAAATGGTTCCTGTATTTACTAGATTTACTATTTACCCAGTTTGTATAAAAGTACTCCAACGAAAATCTACAGGCATTTTTCTATTTAAGATTTCTGACCACTTTTGAGCAAAAAGATACTCAGGCAAACGTAAGGATGGCTTGGCTTTATATATGAACTGAATTATTAGCTGTAAATTTACTGTTACTGTTTTTTTAATCAAGGAAAAGCTATTTATATGAAATGATTCCATTGTGTCCCCTGACATAAGAGCCCACGCAAGCTTTCCTATGAGTATTGAACAAGTATACTTTTGCAGCTATTCAGGGACACCCTGTTAACTTGGTCCTACAAACTTAAAAAATATTTGTGGCAAACACTATTACCATTCTATGCATTTCCGCCAAATTTCATGTTCATTATTTCATCAAGTTAAAAGATATGCATTGAAGAAATACTTAAGAGGCTTCCTTTGCATTGTGAAAGGCCCTTACTTAATACTTTTTTGGCTATATTTCCGGTTTGGATACAGTTATTCGAATGAAAATTCGTAGACATATTCCCTAAGTGATTTTCTAAAAACCTTTAGTAGAATTTTCATATTTGGAAACCTAAGAGGGGCTACACACAAACAAATTGAAATTTTACAAATTTACTGTTATTTACTTTTCCTTAGCAAAAGTCAACAGTCTTAATATTTAACGTATATAGGACCATACTGACTAATCTTTGTGCAAAGTTTCATATCGATCCCTATAACGGTTTAGAAAAACGGAGGTCGAAAAGGAAGTTTAACCTTAAACGCCAATAACTTTTTTACCGTTACTCGAAACTGGAAAATTTTAGCTGATATGAGATGTACTCATTTAGATCTTTGATTTAAATACCCATATGTCAATCTCCGATAAAAACTAAAACAGTCGACTTTTTTCAAACGTTCGGAACACCCTATTATCTTCTTCCTACCAATTTCTTAGGTATATGTGGTATATGTAACCATTCTACACTTTCTTACCAAATTTCATGACAATCGGTTGAGCCGTTCGCGAGTTATTTAGTGAACAGACGGACGGACAGACGGACAGACGGACGGACGGACAAAATCGATTTCATAAGGGCTTTTTGAAAAAAAAAAAATTCTAAAAAGCCCTAAAAAGTTAAGAATCAATACTTTCAAAGATGTTCTGTATTAATTGCCACTTGAAATTACCGTGCACTCAATCGCTGGTTAAAGCAGTTGTTCATATGGCAGTGCGCAGTGAATTTTAATTAAAATCCTTCCATTCCCCAAAGCCGCAGAGAACTATATTTGTTTTAAATGTTAATGTTAATTAGTCCAATGCACTGAAACGCAGTTAGACCGAACTACTACGGGCCATGTATGCCTTAAGTTAAAGTTAGGAGCTATGCTTTTAAAATATTGACACAAACACATTCCAAATTGACGAATATTCTATCATGATGACGAATTTTAATCCAAATTGATCAATTTCAACATCATGTCGATGAATTTCCATTTCTAACTAACGAAATTCCATGTCAAATTGACGAATTTTAAAATAATTTTGACGAATTTTCAAGTTATGCTGAGGCATTCCCATTACAAATTAGCGAATTTCCATGTCAATTTGAAGAATTTGCAAATCATGTTGACGATTTTCCGTTTCATAATGATGAATTTCCAAATCACGTTGACGAATTTCCATTACAAATCGACGAATCTATGTATGACTATGCCGGTACTCGCACAATGCCGCAAAGTCAGAAAATTTAAATTAAAATAATTAAAAATCAAGTACCTTCGTCTGGAAAGTTTGCTGCTAGCAGGATGCAGGGAAATAGAAAGGTCATTCTTGTTTTTAGGGTTTTTTAAATTTTACAAAAAAACCCTTATGACATCAATTTTGTCCATTCGTCTGACCGTCTGTTCACTAAATAACTCGCGAACGGCTTAACCGATCGTCATGAAATTTGGTAGGAATACGTAGAATGGTAACAGTCTTTGGCACGAAATACTTAAAAGTTGGTAGGACAAAAATAACAGGGTGTCCCGGACATTTGAAAATTTGTTCACTATATAACTCGCGAACGGCTTAACGGATCGTCATGGAATTTGGTAGGAATGTGTAGAATGGTAACAGTCTTTGGCATGAAATGATTAGAAATTGGTATGGCCAAGATAAAAGGGTGTCCCGGACATTTACAAATTTGTTCACTAACCGATCGTTATGAAATTTGGTAGGAATGTGTAGAATCGTAACAGTCTTTAGCACGAAATACTTAGACGTTGGTGGGACAAAGCAAACAGGGTGTCCCGGAGATTTGAAAAAGTCGACTTTTTTAGTTTTTATCAAATCAAAGAACTCGATGGGTACATTTCATATCAGTCGTTTTTTTCAGTTTGGAGTCATGGTAACGGCGCGCGTTAGAGCTAATAAATCCAGTTAATATGTGGAGCCATGATACATACGCGTTCCAGAATGAAAGGCTAACGCCTTTCATTCTGTAACACTTTTCAGTTAGACCAATCCAAAAATAGATTTACGAGAAGCATTTCATTAACATTGTGCATAATTCTTAGTTATTACCTATAAAATATGTGCAAAATTATTCACTATGTATGTATCCAAAATAGTAGTCTGGCTGGTCTAGCGGTTAGTGCGCGCACCTTCGGTGCACAGGCTCATGAGTTCGAATCTCACCGTGAGCCATGGTGTTTTTCGAACTCACGAGCTTGTGACGTACTATGATCTCACTCAGATGTTAAACGAGTACCCATTTATGGGGATAAATAACACTGCTGAGCGTGATGCTGATCTCATTACCTCAACAAAAAGCAGATAAGATCTTGGAAATAGGATGTCACTAACACATCCTGCGGCCTTAGTCCAATGCTGGATTGTCGCGCCTGTTATTTATTTTTTTATGTATCCAAAATCTAAAAAACCCTCGTATTGCGGTCGCAGCCCTCTGTACGCCGGTATTTTTCATAATTTGGATTCAAGATTTTTTTTTCTCTTTTCTATGCCCTAACAGAATTATAGCGGTGAGGGCTGCTTATCAGAAATGGATTGCAGAACTATAATTTCGTGTTGTTGTTTGTTATTGTAGCGACTGAGGAATTTTTCTTTTCTCTTGAATCGAAGTGGATTTTGACAGGTTTTGGCCGTTCTTACGTTTTTTATGTACCTCTGGTACGATTTACATCGAAGAGCCGGCTGCCGTAGGAACAATTTTATAGGTAACAGTAACATCCATATGGTCACAGTGGGATTAGGATTCACTCTCCTGAAACTCAGACATAGAGTTTCATCTCTACCACTGAGCCACCGAATGCCCTTAAAGAAAGATTGAAAACTGTTTATATCAAAGTAACGATTGATGAGCGGAGAAGGACACAATTTTTTTTAAATAAAGGATAAATAAATAACTAAGCGACAGACTAACCACATCCAACATTGAACTGCAGATTCTATATGGATTGGTAGTGGCGTAACGTTTTTCAAATTTGTTGTGTTCGAAATCAAAGCGGGGCCCTTTGTTTATACAGTCGAATTTTATATCCAATCCATATAGAATCTGCGGCCTTAGTCCAATCTTGGGTCCAATCTTGTGGTTGGTCTGTATCATGGACATTTTTTAATTTGCCATGGAAATTCGTACACATGATTTTCAAATTTATCAAATTAAAATTAATTTTTCATGGATTTTTTTTAATTGACAATTCGTCAGCTTGATTGAGAAATTTATCAATTCGAATTGGAAATTCGTCAATATTAATTGAAAATTCATTAATTTGACGTGGCAATTTGAGAATTTGATATGGACATTTGCAAACATGATTTTGAAATTCGTTCATTTTTTCTGGAATCTTGTGATTTGGACCAGATTAATTTCGTCAGTTAAAATTAGTGGATTTGTAATGGAATTTCGCCAACGTGATTTGGGCATTCATCATTTTGAAATGGAAATTCGTCAACATGATTTGCAAATTCATCAAATTTGTATGGAAATTCGCTAATTTATAATGGAAATTCCTCATCAAGATTTCATAATTCGTCAAAATTATTATTGATCGATTTGGATTAAAAATTCGTCATCATGATTGAAAATTCGACAATTCGGAATGTGTTTCTGTCAATATTTTAAAAGATCAACTCTCAACTTTAACTTAAGGCTTAAATCGGCATAGTTCGACACCTCTGACTAAACGTGGAAGTTTCTGTGAGTTTCTTATGTTATGTGGAGGAAAGACGCTCTCGCACTTCTCGATAAACTTCCATTTATTTTTAAAGCTGCGTTATTATGTATATCCGGAAAAATATGTGATGAGAGCAAATTTTCGGGTCTTAGGCATTTGTTCTCAACTTCTCTGCATTGGTGAGAGATTCTGCAAAGCTCCTGTTGTGTATTTACATAGTGCATCGTACGCACAACAAAATTACCTTACCTCGATCGCTTGTAGGTAGCACAGCTGAGCACATTGGCGACCCCATTCAGCATTGTTGTTCTTGACCGCATTAAGTGGGTCAAATATATTGATATGTTTTGCCACTATGCATGCATAAAGAATTCAATGCTGATCCAGATTGCGAATGTGCGAAATAGCTCCAACCAAGGTTTCGAGGTAAGTACTTTAGGAACTAGATTTAGTGTGTCGTTAGTAAGCTAATAAATTATAACTTCCATCTACAACCAAATATTTCCATTGAAGAGTTTATATCCACAGGAAGCCAGGGAGAACCATCAAATAAAGAAAACAGAACACTCCAGTCGTATTGTTTTGAACTTTTTATCGAAATGGTTCCTCAAAAATTGAAAAATAGTCTCATTTCCATGTTATCTCGGTTTCGGTATGGGAACCTAATTATGGTAGTTAATTCACCAAAATCGAAAATCTATAAAAAAAATTTAAAAATGCTTGGCAGGGATTTATCGATTGGAAATTACTAAAACTGTAAATTAAATGCCACTAATGAGGGTTTTTCGCATTAATTGGCAGGAGCAATTCCTTTTCCAGTTTATCAATTTGTCCGCCAAACTTCATGAGAGATCAATTTTGAGAAAAATCTATATATATCTCTTTTAGCTTGAAATCGATGAATCTGCAATTTTTTTTTTGCAAAAACATCGTCGTTATCTGTTAATAGTTTTCTTTAGCTCGGTTGGGTTTTTGGTATTACAAAAGGAGGGTATTTCCACTTTAGTAAAAGATAAAAAGGTTTTAATGAATCGAATTTGTGTTTTAATTTCAATCAGCCCCCAAGAAATTTTAATTTTACAAATATTGTGCTATGCACATGTTTCGAATAATGAGATGCAATTTATTATGGGACAAAACTGTTAAATTTAATATTTAATCGACGCGAATTGAAATAAAGTATCTAATTTTCATTGAATCAATACTTAGGCGGAAATACCCCCTAGTACCTCTTCTCTGTACCGTAACCCCTTGTTCACTCAGCCGTTTATAGGCTACTTCGATTCAACGTTACATTGCAGATAGAGTTGCGGAGTGTATACCGATAATGTTGCAAGCACAATATATTTCCTATGGACCAAACCGAGATTCGATCTCCGGACCTCTAGATTACTGGAATCGTAGCGGGCGACTCAACCAAGTGAGCCACAAAGCGTGGTACCAACTTACTTGAACGATAAGCTATTTCATAAAAAAACTTTAACGCAAAATATCTGGAGAATTTTTTTCGGAAAATAATTACAGATTTTTTCGTGCCTCATAGAGATACCTATTGAAATTTTGCCGAATTTAGGTTTGATTTTTGTAACAACAACGCATTGGTGACGACACGATCCAAGATAGCGCTACCTGGGAATAGGCTCAGATATTACCGCCAGAACGGGCGTTGTGCCTATACCGCAGGCCAAGCTACGCGACGCCATTGAGCGGTATAAAGAACGAGGCAAGAAAAGAAAACAACCACAAAGTTTTCTCGTGTCTCCCTATTTAAAAAAAATCCAATTCCGTTTTTGTTAGATTTCGAAACTACTAAACTAAAAATCCATCGGTACCTTAATATTTTTGCAACAAAGAAAACAGAAAAACCTCATAAGAACCACTTCAAATTAAAAGAAAAAGACGATTTAAATTTTAATTTTTGTTTTATATTTGTAAAATTGTTTGCTTATATAATAGACAACATGATATCAGGTAATATTATAATTAAATTTATTTTCAGTACATTTGATTACACAAATAAATAACAATTATTTACACATGAAACATTATTTTTACAAATTGAGATGCAATTTTCTTTGATATCATTTCAATATTATTTACAAACTTTTTTGGCTTTAATTAATATGTAACCGTATATATGCGTAGAAAACTATAACAAAGTGTCGTAAGCATTAGAAATCTCTTCGAAACATCCAGAAGAAACATAATGCTTATACGCTACATACGAGTATACATCACTGGCATATTGTCAAAACGAATATTTTACACCCTTGGATATGCAACCACCTTGAGCGCGCGGGGGCGGCTATTCGCTGAATTATTGCTGAGCAATAATAATGTCGAGGCCTCGCCAAATTACTCGACCCCGGAATTGTCCAAATTCCCTTTCTTGATAAATCGCAAGAACGTCACACGGCATAATCAAATTTAGCTAATCTGAGCCTGACGCTGGAACAATTGTTGATACTGCATACGCTGAAGAAGTTCGTTGGCGAAGGGGTTGACTGCTCCGCTGGCTGAAGCACTTGGAAAACCACTGGCCTGTTGTTGTTGCTGTTGTTGAGCAGCCATCATGTACGAATTAATATTGGCCGGATACTGAAATTGGTTGGCTGAATAGTTGGGAGCGTACGGGGCCATACGATTGTAGGCGGCCAAAACGGCTTGTTGATGAGCCACAGCGGCCGATGGAGGGTAACCAAAATTACCGTATGGCGAAAATCCGGGCATTGCTGGATACATTGAGTGACGCAGAGCGACGAGCTTTGATCGTGATGATGAGCCTGGATTTTTGCGACGCAGCTTACCGGTAGTTTCGCCAATGAAAACATCCTCGGCGCACGAGTCCAAAGTCCAGTAGTTGCCTTTGCCGGGATCGTCGTAGGAGCGGGAAACTTTCACAAAGCACTTGTTCAAGCTCAAGTTGTGACGAATCGAGTTTTGCCAGCCTTGCTTGTTCTTCTTGTAGTACGGGAAACGATCGATGATGTACTTGTAGATTCCACTGAGTGTCAACTTGCATTCGGGACTCTCTTTAATGGCCATCATGATCAAAGCATTGTAACTGTATGTTGGCTTATCGGAATTCTTTGCGGCTTTCTCATCTTCTTCATCGGTAGCTTCACACTCCTTCTGCGATTCTTCACTATCCTCGGACTTCTCTTCCATATCCGAACTCATCGGACTATCGGCCATTCGCGATTGACTATCACAATCACGAATTGAATCGATGTCGGAAACACTGCGATCCTCGTTGTAACTTTCGATTGATTGCTGAAGGCTTTCATAGCTGATCGCTGCTTGCACTTCACGATTTTGAAAATTATCCGCCAAAATTGAATCGATCGAGAAACTCGATGTGAACGGTTTTTTGGTAGTCGCGATCACTTGTTGTGCCATTTTGAATGTTTTTGGGGTTTTAATTGATTGTCTTGAACTAAACTGTCTTTGATTTTTCTAAAACACAATTATCAAATCACTGTCAGATACTTGTATCTCTCTATGCACACAGAACACACTGCTGCTATATATCTTTTTCAGACTTCTCTCAACACCGAGGACGACTCGAAACTGACTCACAATTCCCCTCTCGGTCGTATTTATACTCGTTCCGAGCACTGAGCAACTATGCTCAAACAGCATGAGCACGCCTTCATCTTTTGTCAATGAAAAGCGTGTCAATTGGTCAGAATGGCGGGAACGCCCAGAAAATGGAGTCACAATGGGAACGTTGGTGGGAGATGAGAAATGCACAAGAGAGAGGGTTCGCGCGAAATCTTCTCATTGGTCCTGGAGTGGTCGTTCAAGTCTTATTTTGTTACCTGGTGATATGGTTCTGTACGCTGTGGTGACTTCTTGCACGGATTTTAATTCATGGACCCGAAGAGTAAGGTTTTTTTCTGAACAGTAGTCAGATGGGTAGATAGGCAGGTGTTTATTCATCATTATGCACTGTTTATTTTGTAAATCGGTGCGAGATGCATTTCAAATGATTATTCCCGGAAATGGGATGCCTGTGCTCTCTGTTTGTTGGACAATAATGTGCTGATTGTTTGACAGTGTTGTTGGTTGTTTGGTGTAAGCATTTTTGTAAGGTGCAGTGGATTTGGAGGGCTTTTTAATATAGGGAACGCTATTGCGATTTTGATAGAATAAAAACGAAGCTACATAAATGTAATGTTACCCATGCATTTACGTTTTTTTTAATGGATATTGTTGATGGTATTTTCGATAAACTTGATATGAATGATACTGCAGCTTGAAACATGCCTTCATTTAGAATGGAAATAAAAATGGGAAAATTTACACTAATTTCACACACATAAGCATTACGTAGGAACCTATGGTAACTCTGGATTAGCTTTGAAAATTTGTCCCAGAGTCGAAATTCGTTAAAAAAAAAATGCGCCTAATTTGTAGGTACCTACTAAAAACTGATAGTGAATGCAAAAGCACGAAATTTGATATGAAATCGTAGAACCCCATCCCACTACCAGAGTTTTCACCGAAAGCCTTTAAATCGGTGCAATAAGAACAATTGAAAGCTATTAGAAGCACTCGTATTTTTTAGAGCGAATTAGTAATTCAACTCTATAGTTAGTGTCTGTCCGGGCCATTTTATTCAATATTGTTACAAATTCAGCGTTGGAAATTTTAAATAATTCCACACAAAAAAAAAAGTATTTTGGAAATTCTTAAAATCTTAATAAAGCGAACAGGAGGAATGAAAGATGCACCGTTAACAGAATTAATGGCGATACCCACTAATAGCTCTGGTACAAAAGTTGAAATCTAATCAACAGAAAAAACTCCTCATTTTTTTTTTTAAGTAAAGCGGATTTTTCACACATTTTCAACGATTTCATAACGCGATTTGAACTGAAATCCCAAACCAAATCGTGGTAAAGCGTGGTGAACTCCGCTTGAGTGCATGCAATACACATCTTTGAAAACAATTCTCATGTTTAGAGTAGAGGCCGTCTATCCGTTCTGTCCACGTTATAACCCTTTTACGAGCTTTTTTTAAAAAAATTTTTACGAACACAAATCTTTGACGTAGATTTCTAGATTTAGATTTAGGCTGCACTTCTTGCTGTAAAGAAAATCGTTTTAGTAATGCATCAAATGGTCAGATTGGAAATTAAGGTTTATATATGGATTTTACAAATTATGCAACTAAATTAGGACCATAGTATCAACAGGATTTGAGATTTAATAGTAAAGCTAAATTTCGTTGACCATGTGCCAATCGCATACCAGACCCTAATAGCCTATTTGAACTAAATTAATTAGCTTAAACCCGTTTACTCCTGTCGATAGTGCGAATGCCCCTTCTCCTATAAATATAGTCCTGGATTTACTTGAATTTCAAAATTTACAGCGTCTGTTAATCGGGCAAAAATAGTGGTATCAATAATTTTATTTATTATGAATTACATTGTGTGGGGCCCTCGTTTGGATCTCGGACACAAGATATTTTAGAAACGTTACGCCACTGTCTGAAGCACTCCAATTTATTTTTTTTTTTTACAAGTATTGAAAACGTTGTGATCTTGGCGATGACACGATCCAAGATAGAGCTACCTATAGAAATATGCTGAGATATTACCGCCAAAACGGGCGATGTGCCTACACCGCAGGTCGAGCAACGCGAAACCATGGAGCGGTATAAAGAACGAGGCAAGGAAGAAGAAATTGAAAACCTTGTGAGAAAAAAAGGTAAAAATGCACAGCTTATACTTACAAAGAGTAAACGAAAATTCGACGACATCAAATCTAAAATATTTAAGATTTGTGCAAAAATAGTCAGGGTTAAATTTAGTTCTCACTTGTTAAGCCGAAGATAAGACACAGTCCATTCACGTACGGGGGTTATATTACAGTTGAATTTCCATGGAATGCGAAAAAAGCAGTAATTGGCAATTCGTTGAATCCCTGCCTGTTTATTGTAAAAAAAAGCGAAACATGGACTGTTTCGTATGCATAACCAAACAATTGCTAGTTGTCTCCTATAAATTCAAGTTTCAATTATATTGCTGATGTGAAATCACAATGGTAGCACGTGCAAAGGTACTATTGAATTCCCAGGTCTGGAGCTCTGGAACATTTGCTGATTGATGATGAGTTCAAGCGCGCAGCAATTATATGGTCCTTTTTCGATGCATTATTAGACTTCAATATCGAACCATCTTTACAGGAAAGCTGTATGCCCTGGACTTGCTATTTCTTCTTTATATTTTTCCAAATGAGGCTGTTGTTTCCATTGGCTAGAAATTTAAGTTTAAATGTGATTTGATGTATAGCAGAGCTCGCGTGGAAATTTTAGCTAGTTTATTTCTTAGGAAGGTGCTCCGACTGAAATAACAAACCAACTTAATGGTTAAGTTTACTCGGTTGAAAGTCAAATTTATGTACTGGATGTATAACCAGCCCCCGTCTAGCGCTTACGCCGCCCCGGACAAGAGAACATGGTTTTTTGAAGACAACACGAAATGTGATGGTTACTTTGCGATTGGAAACATCGCTCCAGTAATCAGTGCCCGCTCTAGCACTTACGCCGCCCCGGGCAAGCGGACAAATTGCCGCCCTTTAGGTGATATACCAGGCAGATTTACAGTAGGTAATATGTACGTCGTTGAAGTAGATGAGTAGTTTCCCATAACATCCAGACTGCGCAGCCGATAAACTCCAATTTGCTGGATTTCTTCAGTGTGGGACGTGCGAGGTTTATTTTCATAAATGCGACATCTTGAGAATCATAGACGTAGCCCAGGAGGTTGGGGAGGCAGGGCAGGGAGTGGCGCTTAACCCTCCCTCCCTCTGGCTGGCGGTTGATCAAGGATACATTTTTTTCTTACTGCTGTACTATCTCATAAAAAATGCATGCTCTACGTATAAAAATTTCAGTACTACAAACGTGCGTGTTGGTGGTGTTCAGTTGGCGCCTGGTCTCAATCGCAATTTTAAGAAAGATTTCAGTCTGGTGGTCTCGGCTATCTCGGATCCTAACCACCTATGTTTCCGATCATGTTGCCCAACCAACCTAATTCAAGAAAATATTTAGCCGCCAAAAAGCCCATATTGTCCGTGTTTCATCACCACATGACTTCTGGGTTTAAAAAATGTATACTTTATAGGTCATGTGATGTATTCAAGACTAATACTCATGTAGACGCCATTTATCGTTAAAAGGACAGAGGTACCTCTGGATTTACCTTTCTCAAATTTTTAATCCTTTTTCTAAAAATATTTTTGTTGTCATATAGTTTAATGAGAATGACATACCCTCCGACCCACTAAAATAATTCCGGGCTGATGTTGACAAAATGTTTATATCTTGAGGAAATCCATATTGAGAATTTTTATAAAGAAGAAGTTCAGAGCTAGCTAAATCGGGGGAATCAAGCCAAGTCCTTATTTAGCATGTCCGAAAAAAAGGGAGTACTGCTACTGCGGCTCTGGCAATATGTACTGTGATTCCATCCCTCATCTCATCTTGATGAAACCCAAACAATTTGGTTCGAAATTTGACCTTTAAATGCTAGATGAATCAATGCAATGGTAACCAACTGAGGCGATCCATCCACGAGAAGATCGGGTGAATTGAAGTCAAATTGCCGCCAAAGGTTTATAGAAGTTTCCAAAACTCCTGCATGGGTATGACATTTCTCACAGGAGAGTTTGTTTTAATAGCTTTTATGTGTTTAGTGTTTATACGACTCATTATTTCTCAATTAATATTAATTTCTCCGTAGGTTTAATTTTTGCTCTCCTCCGATTCAATAGACTAAAATAAAGTTTTAGACCTTACTTCCGGAAATTAAGGTGCGACGTTCCGCATATAAACTCAATAATAAGATTACGTTCTATAATTTCGTCCTCTATTTAAAAATTAGGTGGATCCCCCTTTGGTAAAAACTAAGGGATCATGCATGGAAAGATCAAATATAATCCTTAATTATGCTGGTCAAAAGAAGAGATAATGTTCAATTGGAGGACGAAATTAGCACATAAATCTCCAAGCTCTGTTTTTAAGTAGAACTTGAATAGCGCATAACTTCGGAAGTGGGACGGAGGCTAGCATCACAGACGTACAATTTACGCTAATCTTACTCAGTAAATCCTTCTATCTTCAACTTTTTAATTCATATGTAGGTTTCGTTTCCACTTAATGGAAATTGATATAGAATTTTTCCTTCTGGCTTTTATAATTTTTATACCCGTCACTATGTGAAAGGGTATATTAACTTTGTCATGAAGTTTGCAACGCACAGAAGGAAGCACCTCCGACTATATAAAGTATATATATTATTGATCAGCGTGACGAGAGAAATCGATTGAGCCATGTCCGTCTGTCTGTCTGTCTGTCTGTCTGTCTGTCTGTCCGTCTGTTGCAACGCAAACTAGTCCCTCAGTTTTGAAGGTATCGAGCTGAAAATTTGTACACAAGTTTCTTTTTAGTGTACGCTGTATATATGTGGGAACGAATGAAATCGGACCATGGGGTCATGGGGCTGCCCCTGAAAATTAGGTTTTTCTAAGAAAAACTCTTTTCTTTATGTATCAATCTTAACCAAACTTCACCCAAGTGTGTTTCTAGTAAAGCCTCGAAACATATCTAGGAACGAATGGAATTGGAACATTACGTCATAGAGCTGCCATACAAACGAACCATTGAAAATTAAGTTCTTCTAAGAAAAACTTTTTCCTTTCTAAGCCGACCGTAACCAAACTTCATCCAAATGTGTTCCTAGTAAAGCCTCAAAAAATATCTAGGAACAGATGAAATCGGAACACTACGTCATAGGGCTGTCATACAAACCAACCCCTGGAAATTAGATTCTTCTAAGAAAACTTTTTTCTTAATGAACCAATCTTAACCAAACTTTGCGCAAATGTGTTCTTAGTAAAGCCACCAAACATATTTAGGAACCGATGAAATCGGAACACTACGTCATAGGGCTGTCATACAAACCAACCGCTGGAAATTAGGTTCTTGCATGAACAACTTTTTCCTTTGTGAATCAATCTTAACTAAACTTCACTCCAATGTGTGGCCAGTATAAGCTGACCAGACGTACAGCATTTTGCTGTAGAGTACAGCATTTTGACATGTCGTAGAGCATTAGTAAATGTATAGCATTCCCAACGCCACACCAAAGAAACCTAAATGACTGCATAATAACCTCCTCGGTGAGGCCTGTAGTCAGTCTGTTAGGTGTTATTAGCAAGATAATCGAACTTTCATGTGGCAAACGTTCATTTTCGATAATTTCGGAATTATTTGGTCAATCGTTCTGAAATTTAATGTACCTAAATGTAAGCGCCAGGTAGCTTCACAACCTGGGGATTACATTTACTTTAATTTCTCCATATTTTAGGGTCCTCCTATCTGCGTTCGACAGTAACAGCTGCCCAAATGGCACTTTCGTCTTTTCTAATCGAAAACTCTATAAAATTTGTCCAATAAATTTGAAAATTGGCAGACTTGTGAAAATTTTACATAACATAAATTTTCATAGAAATTATGTCACCGATCTATTTTTCCAGGACATTTACTGCCATTTTTTATGAAAGCTAGCTTAATCAGTCCTGTTCAGGATCCAAGGAAACGGATCTGTCATAGTTGATTTAGAATGATCGTTTTTGTCATTTTGTTTTCTATAGCACACCGGTCAGGGCTTAGCGTTTCTGTAGCTGCTTCTTATAATCCCAGTCTTTTTACTGGCAAGTATACTGAAAAAATTGTTCATCTTTTGTTTTGCCCTAGGGCACGCCACTAAAAACCCGAGCTTCCGTACTTGACATCTTAGTAAGATATTTGGACTTTCATCAAGCCTCAAGCAGCTGGGCCTTGATATCCAATTTCTCAAACCATTTGATTATGTCGAGTATTGTCTTGGAAGCCCACGTTCAGGATCCTCAGAAAATGTGCTTCTAGGGTCAACCATTTCATATGGAAGACTATGTGGAGTACCACATTCGATAAACAAAAAGATACATGGATGTAATTCTTGTGGACATGTCCTGGGACCTGTATAAATTTGGGTTAAAGCAGGCATGCGGTTTATTTCCTAGCAAAGTCAATCCAATCCATATACTTTTCAAGAAAGGAATCCCATGAGCTATGATAAGTCAAAAGAAGTCTCGAGATATACGTTTAACAGTGGAACATGTTTATAACGAACTGTTATATAAAAGATTTATTTTATAACGAGACCGAGTTCTAATTGCGCAAATAGCATGATGAGTGCATACTCTAATATCCTGGTACAGAGCTAGACGGCACGCAAAGCCCAAAGTAATCAATTCCAGTTTTTGTTTTACAGGCGAGAAAATAAAGGAGTATATGGGTCGGATCTGGCGCACTTTTAATATTTTATAAGGACATCTAACAGCTACCTCTTGACACACATTTGAAGTTTTTTGGGACATACTATCGAAAGATATGTCTAAATTTCGATTTGTACGGGTAGTAAGGCCTACTCCACTTTCCATCAACTTCCAGGATATATCACAAATAGGCATCGATACAAATTTCAATAAACAATAGGAAACTAATCACGCACCTACCCGAACTCCCTTTTAAAAAACGAGTATTCAGTTCGATTTTCTGTAGAAATGACCACCTTTCCTCTAATGAGGAGAGGAGTTCATCATATCGAGTTTCCACTATAATTTCGATCAAAACTCTCAATATTCATTATCTTTTTGTTCCTATTAAAGTAAGAGGCAGAATAAATAAAATTGTACAAATGTCCTTCATTTACAACATATGGCCTGAATGCATGGCGTACCATATTTGGTACACAATGTAAATTCTACTATTTTCGCTTTTATGGAAAAACGGGCTATTTCCTGGGAATATAAAGGCCGATTCCGCCTTTAGTGACCGATTTTACATAAGGGGAGGTCAGTTACGATAATGGGTTCAGACCCCATGCATTTAAGGGTTAACGTTTCCGGGAACAGATGAAATCGGAACACGTCATAGGGCTGCGGTAGATATTATTAGCTCAAAATAAACTTAAGTTTCATTCAAATGTGACGGGTATTCAAATTTCGGCCGCGGCCGAAATTAGCCTCGGTCTCGTTTTTATTCAAGTGCTAGCCAAAAAGCAGCCCCTAAAATTTGGCGCCCCGGGCGACCGCACGGCTTGCCCCCCCTTAGAGCGGGCGCTGCCAGTAATTCCGAAAATAGAGTATGTTCTTGAAGAACATTTTCGAAAGGTGGAAGTTTTCGCGGATAATCCCGAGGCCGCTATAGAGATCCAGAGATCTGCCATATTTTAAAAGTTATATTCTGTAATCAACTTTCGTAATACGATTAAATAAAGAAAAATGAAATTTTGCTCCTGCGGCCCACCCAAGCCTGAAGAGTGTCTTATTTGGCCCAGGCCAGGTTTTGAGTTTGACACCCCTGGCCTAGATAGTATACGTATACTTGAAACTTGTTTCGCTATCATTCAGGCTCTTAAGTGCAATTCAGTACAGTTCGGTAAGACTGTATTTTGTAAAGAATTTGGTTGGGATTTCAAAATAAAAGCTTACTATGCATTTCCCCTGAGCGATATATTTTTTCACGTGTGGGACATATTTTCATAAATGCATCGTCTGGAGGATCTTTGGAGAATAGAATTAGGAGAATCTAGCCACCAAATCCGATATTACCAGCGAATTGCTGCTGAATTATTGTGTAGGGTGGATGGAAATTATCGGAAAGTTTTGGGAATCAAAATCTCAATTCCGTATCAATTGTGGACTCTTGAAAGCATCGCAGGGACCTTGCATCTTTAATACATAACTTTAGTAATTGATGAGTACCCAAAAATTTTTATTTTGCCGTCTCTTAAGAAATTGGTCACAACGGTTAGCTTGTCCTGCCTTGTGGCCTTTTATTCCGACCCCTTTTATTTCGTCTGCAGTTCTTATGGTTTCCTTCCTACCCAATCGAGCTTTCTTCGAATACTATAGGCAAAAAGCCCCGGGCGACTGTCCGGCTTGATATCTAGGTACTTCAAATCTTTCAAGCAATCCATGTAGCTAACGGGATTTTGAAATTAAAACCACCTTTGCCAGTGCCATAACGTTTTGGTTCACTATATTTAACAAGTACACTGAAAAAATCATTTGCTAAAAACAAAAAAAAATACAATAAAAATACCGGCGTACAGAGGGCTGCGCCCGCAATACGAGGGTTTTTTAGAATTTTGATGCATAGTTAATATTTTTTGTACATATATTTTAAAAGCAATAGATAAGAATTGTGCACAGCATTAATGGAATGCTTCCTGTAAATCTATTTTTGGATTAGTCTAAATAAACCTTTAATTAGACCAATCCAAAAATAGATTTACTATTTACCCAGTTTGTATAAAAGTAGGCAAATCTACAGGCATTTTTCGATTTAAGATTTCTGATGGCCTTTGAGCAAAAAGAAACTCAGGCAAACGTAAGGCCGCCTTGGCTTTATATATGAACTGAACTATTGGCTGTAAAACTACTGTTACTCTTTTTTTAATCAAGGAAAAGCAACTTATATGAAATGATTTCATTGTGTCCCCTGACATAAGAGCCCATGCAAGCTTTCCTATGAGTATTGAACAAGTATATTTTTGCAGCTTTTCAGGGACACCCTGTTAACTTGGTCCTACAAACTTCAAAAATATTTGTGGCAAACACTATTACCATTCTATGCATATCCACCAAATTTCATGTTCATTGTTTCATCAAGTTAAAAGATATGCATTGAAGAAATGCTTAAGAGGCTTCCCTTGCATTGTGAAAGGCCCTTACTAAATACTAACTTGGCTATATTTCCGGTTTGGATACAGATATTCGAATGAAAATTCGTAGACATATTCCCTATGTAATTTTCTAAAAATCCCTAGCAGAATTTTCATATTTGGAAACCTAAAAGGGGCTACACACGATCAAATTAAAATTTTACAAATTTACTGTTATTTACTTTTCCTTAGCAAAAGTCAACAGTCTTAATATTTAACGTATATAAAGCCATACTGACCAATCTTTGTGCAAAGTTTCATATCGATCCCTATAACGGTTTAGAAAAACGGAGGTCGAAAAGGAAGTTTAACTTTGAACGCCAATAACTTTTTTACCGTTACTCGAAACTGGAATTTTAACTGATGTGAGATGTACTCGTTTAGTTCTTTGATTTAAATACCCATTTATCAATCTCCGATAAAAACTAAAAAAGTCGACTTTTTTCAAACGTTCGGGACACCCTGTTATCTTCTTCCTACCAACTTCTAAGGTATATGTGCCAAAGACTGTAACCATTCTACACATTCCTACCAAATTTCATGACAATCGGTTGAGCCGTTCGCGAGTTATTTAGTGAACAGACAGACGGACAGACGGACGGACAGACAAAATCGATTTCATAATTAAGGGTTTTTTGAAAAAAAAAATTTCTAAAAAACCCTAAAAAACAGCCAAGGAAGAATTTTTCCTGATTTAAGATGTATTTTCTTTTTCCAAAAAAAAAGTCTTTGCTTAAAATAAATATATGTATAAGTATTATTTAAATCAGAAAAACCTTTCTTGGAACAAGAAAATACATCTTAAATCAGGAAAAATTATTGCTTGGCTGTTTTTTATCGTATTTTTTCTTGTTTTTAGCAAATGATTTTTTTTCAGTGTATGTATCTATGTACTTTCGCCAGTCAGCTATTGTATTAATTTGTATGATCTGGGACTCCTGTGGTAAAATAATGTCGAGAGAAAAACGACTATCCTCGGACAAAAAATAAATAAAATTCTCGAATTAAAGGAGAAAGGATATTCTGATCTGATCATAAAATCGTACAATGAGTTACCGCAAAGTTTGAATGATGCTAATAATAATTTCTTACGATATAGTATGAAATATGGCAAACGAAACGAAGGAGGTCGACAAAGCTCGGTTTCCCCCTACAAACGAAATGGATGCTAAGAAAAACATCCAATGTGTTCCTTTTTTTTACCGTCTGGCAGATAATTTGCAACTAACGGAAAGTGTTATAGGACAACTCAACGATTAGAAATCTTCACCATTTACTTTAATTATTTACTGTTGCAGAAAAAACAATTTTGATGTGGCAACATCCTCGGATGAGCCTCAAGCTTTAATTGAAGTTCATGAATGGAATTTCGTAAAGGAGAAAAATTAGTATGACAGTCAAAAAACGGTTTCATATAGGTTAATCTGAACGGAAAAAGATCTTTACACCTGTATTGGTTTCCTTCCCGGATAAGTCCCGTTATGTTCTCAGTCTACAGGCATGTGCGTATAGCCAGAGGGGGCTGATCTGTGGTAAAAAGAACTTCTTACAGATGTAGTAAACAAATTCGCTGCACTTTACATGCTTAAAGGCGTAAAAATGTGAGTTTGATTTTCTGCTGCTGAGACTGTAGTTTATGGAAAACTAAAATAATTGTAGTTTTCTGGCCCTTGATATCCGAAACTGGGATACCTACGTATGAGTATCATAAATCGATAACAGAATAAGATCAGAAATGATTTCTGAGACATCTTTCCCTTAGGGAGACTCTTTTTTCTTTTGCGAGAATCCTATATTTTCATGCATATCATTTCATAGCTTCTGAGCTGTAGAACACAATTTTAATCGCCACATGAATCTCCGGGAAGGTAGTGGAATTTCATCTAAAACCACTAAAATGCCTTCATTCCATCTGAAAGGGATTTTAGTGACAACTGGTATACAGCTTTGCCTAAGGACCTTGTAAAGAGTTATTTTATAAAGATTCATTTTGTAGCTGAATCATACCAATGACATTTATCCACATTTAATATTTTGTTAAATTTAAAGAAACTCTTATCAAAACCGTAAACCGTATTTCTATCAAAAAAAATTTATAAATTTTAGTCCAATAATATCGTATTTTCGTCAGGAAAAAAATACAGAAGTTTATTTCTCAATTTTGTTATATGTATTTTGGGGCGCTGATTCCGAATATCAACTTTGCACCCTAAAAAACGTGCCGCAACCTTTAAAAAAGGGGGGAAAGGGGGGCATTTTTTCGTTTTTTTGCGATTATTTCCAAAACGGTAAAAGATACAGAAAAATGGTCTGAGAACGGAAAAAACTACATAAAATTGTCTTTGCAATGATATATAACACATTAGAGTTTAATTGCATATTTCGGCGTTAGAATAGCACATAAATTAGAATATTTTCATTTTAGACCTTTTTTAAAAGATCCATAACTTTTCAAAGAATGTTAGTTCAGCCGTAAAGTTTTGTATAAGTATTCACAACAAGTTTAAGATAATTTTAACGTAAACATTGAGTCGCTCCGGTCAAGGACCCCCAGTATCCCCCCATTTAAATTTTTCAAAACGGCATATCCATAACTCCCCCCAAAATTGGAGCAGAGTGCTAAATTTTGGTTTGTTGAAATTGGAGCTCATAGTGACCCCACCCACCAAAAATCAGCTCATTCGGATAAAAACTAAGGGTACCTCCCATACAAAGTGACCCATCAGGAATTTGTTCTACGTACGAGTAGGTACTACTCATTTTATAAACTGTAGAACAAAGTTGTCTTGGGTCACTTTGTATGGTAGGTACCGTTAGTTTTCATTCGAATGAGCTGATTTTTGGTGGGTGGGGTGACTATGACCTCCGATCGCAGCAAACCAAAATTTAGCACTCTGCTCCAATTTTGGGGGGAGTTATGGACATGCCGTTTTGAAAAATTTAAATGGGGGGATAATGGGGGTCCTCGACCGGAGCGACTCAATGTTTACCTTAAAATGATCTTGGACTTATTATGAGTACTTATACAAAATTTAACGGCTGAAATAACATTCTTTCAAAAGTTATGGAGCGTTTAAAAAAGGTCTAAAATGAAAATATTCTAATTTATGTTCTATTCTAACGCCGAAATATTCAATTAAACTCTAATGTGTTATATATCATTGCAAAGATAATTTTATGTAGTTTTTTCGTCTTCAGACCATTTTTCTGTATCTCTTACCGTTTTTGAAATAATCGCAAAAAACCGAAAAAATGCCCCCCTTCCCCCCCCCCCTTTTTTAAAGGTTGCGGCACTTTTTTTAGGGTGCAAAGTTCATATTCGGAATCAGCGCCCCATAATACATAAAGAAACAGTGAGAAAAAAACTTCTGTATTTTTTTCACGGAATGGTACTAAATCGACACGATATTACTGAACTATTTTGCCCAGAAGAAAAACAGTCACAGACGACTTAAACGGATCGGATAATTAAGTGTTCACATCAGTAATTTCTAAGCTTTGGAAGCTAGCAATTTTCTGTCAAACCGTTGACGAATCACGATTATCGAGGCCGGAATTTAGCGACGTGATGACTGTGATTGCAAATCCAATAAAAGAGTTTGAAATTATGGCAGCTACTCGTTTATTTAGTCCCTTTTGTATACCTAGGTGAACTACTTTCCCCTAGTTGTTTTGAATTCCCCAAACTTCCTTCTGAACTTTTAAGTAATTTAATGTTCTACCTTTTTGTCGCTCATTTGATTTGATGATCATTATAGAAATTTAGAGAATTTGGTCGCGGGCCTAACTTAATGAATGGGCTTGGGGGATCAACACTTTTTGGCTCCTTGGTTTAGTTTAGACCATAGTAAAAGTTTGACGTGGGTTTTTTTGGAACAGATGACCACAGCGCCTCCGCTCTTTGAAGGAACACTCTCCTGATTTCATGATGCGCTATATGCCCCACGATGAATTATATAAACTTAGAAGTCTCTTGGTTTCGTGCCGTGGCATCTTTCTAGCAGTTATTGAAGTACATACAAAATCATATTCAACTCCTAATAATGTATACCTAGCTAGACCTATCTATCTATTGAAGCTTTGGTCGTACCAAACAACTTAATACTATTATAGCGAATTTGAGCAAGCCGTTCAAAATTAAAAACGAAACGCAAGACAATTTATTTACATATGTACATATATGAATTTCATGCAGCATATAAAGCCGCACACTAAAACTACCTTTTTCTTTTATTTACTTCTGCTTATTATGATGTTTGAATTCTGAAAGTATGTAGTATTCGAATTACTATGACTATGACCATTTGCTATAATGCTACAAAAAATGGCGATTTGTTAAATTAGGCAACAATTTCATATTGCGTATACCTATTAATTTTAATTAAAAATTTGGACAATGTAGGTATATGCCCTTATTAATTGAATTCTCATAGGCTCGTTCATAAATTCGTAGACATTCTTAGTTGATTAATAAAATGTAATTACAGAAGTTACCTTCTAACGGATCACCCATTAACTTTGTGTACATTGGGTACGAAAAGTCAACGAGGGATTACGCCTACCACAAAAACAGGTAATTAAAAATTGTCCATAGCTGTGGCTCACATTCAGGAATACACCCACAAAAAGGTTTCTTTAATTAGGGCATATTCAATTTTATTATTTTCTCTAAAATTTTCAGGAATGCACATAGGTATTCCTGTTCTTTTGTTTGTTTTACTAAGAAACGTATGCAAAGGGAATTCGCGCAAATACGATACAAAACGTGATACATTGATTCAAATCTTAACTCTTACATCAATTCTAATTTAACTCTTAAAAAATAAATTATATTGAAACGGGCGAGATCAATAGGTTCTATAGAAACAAATTGATTGAGGGTTAATATTGTGCTACTGTATATATGATTAAATGTTTACCTAAGTTAATGGACAAGTCAAAATATGTAGTAGCAATTGCACGTCATAAAATTTTATTACCATCCAGCTTCCAGGTGTGACTGGCAACTCCAGGTAGCGAATTTGCATAGCAAGGACGTGTTTTTATTATCCCAACGGCTACCATACATACTAATATCCATATTACTACCGAATTCCTCTTTACATCCATACACGGTTCAGTAACTGAAAATTCCCATAAAAGGGTTATCAAAACATCCATAAAGTAGGACCGCTGAAAGAATGCAAATCGCTGTAGTGCCCTTCTCAGAAAGATAATCTCGGTATATTCTGGTCAAAAGTCAAAACTGTGTTTCCGCCTCCAATGTCAATAAGAGTCCAAGATAGTACCATAGAGATGTCGAGCGGAAAAAGGGAGCAACTTTTCAAAAATATTTATCAGTTCGTCTATTGTTTTGAGATTAACTTTTGCACCGCAATTGACGATTTGGGATCGGAAGTTATGAAATTTTTTTATGACAGTGTACACGCCTGTCTTGCATTTTATAAGTACGGAAAGGAGTCAGGATGTGCCGAAAGATGCATGTAGCCTTCAGCTACCTGAATTAGAAGATATCTATACATTATTTCTAGATGAGTTTATCTGGTAGTTTAGGTTGGCTTCTGATTTTTCCAGCAATTTGTATATGTGAAAAAGCGGCCTAGGGAAGAACTGTACTCGTAAAAATTTCGGCAAACTTTAATTTTAGCTATAACCACCATAACTCCGTACTAACACCACCATTTTAAAATATGTGGTAATTCCGCCATGCTTTTTGACCATACAGTATCGGACACCCACCCAGTAAATCTGAACCTCTCTTACAATTATCTCATTCCCAACGGACCAATACCAAACCTGAACATGTTTCATCTTAAAATCAATTAGTTTTGTCCGGATTGCCGCCATTAATTTTCAGGTTGCAGCCCCCTTTTCGTGTCGTGGCTGCGGCATCTTTCATCCTGTCGGCAAACATAAAGTGCTCACCACCATCATCGTTGACAAAACTTTACAAGTGGTCAAGAACAAAAAACAAAAAAAAAGAAATCAACCCCGAAAAAACAGGCATAATTCAATTGTGTTTTCTGTGTGTCCATCAGTGAAGGAAATGAATCCTGGCCGAACAAAAAATTGACGTCAATATTCTATTTACTTGATCCTTTCGCCGCTCACTTTTGTCGGCTTCTTTTGCCGATTGATTCCTTTATCTTCGTTTCATTTACGGATCGGGCCTTTCTTTTTGCTATCGAAATTCACGTAAATCGTTAAGCGATTTATGTAGATGTCCTGCATAAATGTTTAGAATGGGCGGAGTGCAGGCTTATATCTATTTATTCTTTGGGCGATGAAGTAATCAGAGATTCTTATGCTTGAATGGTGTTGACTATTATTGTGATATTGCTTGGGAAAAAGACTGGATTAGGGTATCGGATTACCTTCTTTTGTAGAGTATAGATTAAATGCAGAAAAAAGGATGAGTGACAAAAGGCTCACTAAATTGGATCTATTTACGTCACATTATTATGGTAAACTAAACATTTTTCTTAAAGTAGAAATAGTCCTGTGGCCTGCCGGCGTTTCCTACCGGAACGAATAATTCTTAAACGAACTGAAATTGCTATAGTAACTGGCTTGACGTGGGGTGAAAAGCGAAAATATTTAATTTGAACATTTTTGGAATGCCTTCATAAATTCGCAATATAAAATTCCTACAGTTTTACCCAACATATAAACTTAATTAAATTATTATTTTATACCTATAAAAATAAAATAAAACAGTCCAACATTGGACTAAGGCTGCAGATGTGTTAGTGACATCCAATTTCCAAGATCTTAACTGTTTTTTTTTTTAGATCAACAGCACGCTCAGCAGTGTTATTTATTCCCATAAATGGCTACTCGTTTAACATCTGAGTGAGATTATAGTCTGTCACACGGGTCGTGAGTTCTAAAAACACCATAAGCTCAATTGGTTCACGGTTCACGACTCGAACCCACGCACCGAAGGTGTGCGCACTAACGACAACACCAACCAGACTATACTTGAACCTATAACCATAATGAAAAAGAATTATTATTATTAAAAATCCGCAAAGTTCCAATAAAAATTGCCTTAAGAATCTACGCTTGTATCTCTCGTACCTACAAAGATCAAATTCAACTCGTTTGACACAATAAAAACCATTCATTCCGCTACCATCCCATACAATCCCGTCCATCATGCAATCCTCTTGAAAGACATTTACGACACAAAAAGAGACATCAGCGCGGCAACGAACGTCTTACCCAATTCACTGCTGATCGGATTGCATAAAGATGTCCTAAGCGAATTAGGAAGTTCCGTGTTAATCGACTTAACTAAGCCGACGACAAGTCCCGCCGACCGAAGAACAAAAAAAAAAAAACAAAAAACACCGACAATGAACACCGGAGAATATCCATCTTCGGACATCTCATCTCATGCATATACCACCCGTAAGCCAGTGTCCTTTTTTATCAAAACCAACTGCAACCTTTCGGTAGGAGATAAGAATTCATGGGGGCACACAGCACAGTGACAATATTATTGAATACATTTCGATTCGCTACGCTAATGCATGATTTAATGAACAGGATTTTTAAAGGTTTTTTTTTTATTCAAGATTTCCCTCCCTTTCTTGGGTTCAATTTTGAAAATGTCCGTGTGACAGTGCTGAGCGTAAATAAAGGAAAAATATTTTCGTACTGATGACTGATGATTGGACTCAATGTGGCCCAACAGTGAGACGAAATATTTTCTTTAGTTCGAATTGGCTACTTTCTGGGATATTAGTAGATGTACTGTGATCGTGTTCGTTCAATAGGGACGAACCAACAAGGAGCAGTGCGCGGATGTCATGGTTATGACGAGAAGTGAGTGAAGCTAATGAAGTTACGTTATGGTTAATTGAAACGGATTCATCGATAATTGAAGAGAACAGTTCTTTTCTGCAAATGTGACAAAGGAAATGTCAAGTTAATCGGATATCTCATTTTAGGCTATTATTGGGGAAAAAAGTTTCTCATAAGTAATTCTATAGGTTAAGAAAAGCGCAAGAAAGATCTACGAAGCATCTAGGCAGTGGCCGCCAAATTTTGAGGAAGTAAAGATCAAAAGTATGCAATTGTCCAATTTTATACAGGTCCATCATAATTTTTTTTCTTTGTTAAGGTCTGTGTTCGTAGAAACGACTCGTGCGAGGATCGCTCAGCGATCGTATTTAGACAAACGGTACTGAGAACTACAGGGTGGGTCATTTAATGTGACTCAATATAAACCATTAGGAGACAATAAACTAGACGCATTGTATGGTTGATTACATTAGGTTACAAATATATTTATTTGAATTTATCTATCCCACACTCGCAAACTTTTCTATTTAAGGTGTTCCGCATTCGAAGTGGTGAGGCGTCGTATGTAGGAACGTTCCGATACAAATAAATGCAAGTAAGGTATAGATACTTTCGTTTCGATATCAAGTAATTTTATGTATCGATACTTTTCTTTCGATTTTACTCGATAACCGAATGAATGATGATACTCTGATCAAAGTTTCGATCACCACGAAAAATTTTGCGACCATCCAGAACCACCGCGCCTGTATAGAGTCATATAACCAAAAAGCGAATTCTGTCGATTATACAATGCAGGACCAAATGTCTTTTTTCAGACTGAATGTGAATTAATGCGGCAGTATGGATATCGAGACGGAGGATTTGCTCTGAGGAAAAATATTAAAACCTCAAGCGTTTTTAATACTTTCGATAAGGTCTTTCGGCTAAAAAAAAAAGGAAATTTTTCACAGGAACACCTTGTATGAGAAACTTAATTAGTGCCGTACAGATACGGTTAGACCTAAATATTACAAAAAAAAGTGAAATATTGATGGCAAATTGTTGAATACTATACGCAGTAAAAACTAATTTACATGTAGGGTTAGCCTTCGCTTCATAGTATCTACCTAATTAAATATTTCAATTAGGTAAATAATATTAAATTTGTTGACAATTCGGCAAGTTATCAAAATCAAAATACCTCCAACTCAGTGATTAATTTTCATAGTCAATTTGGATAGTAAGAAAAATGTTTATATTTTAGGATGTCCTCATATTTTATTTTGAGCTTTGTCGATTTTCAAACGTAGTTTCATGAGTATCTATCCGGGTAGATATATGACCATTTCTCCCCCAATCCCGTTCTTTTTGTAACACACTTTTTGAATTATCTACTTGGCAAAATCAGTTTTCACTTATTTCTAAGTTAAATCTGTAAAATTGTTTACGCAAAATATTTACTCAAGTGCCAGAATAGCAGTTTTTGAAGGGATGGGTAGTTTAATCTTGAAACATTTATGATTTTTTTTTGCACAATTTCGTTGATTTGTGCCGTTTTGTTTTCTGAATATCGATTTGATTAGGAATGACTGGCTATTGGTGGTTATCTATGTAAGTTGCAAGCTCGTGGTGCTGCATATTGCAGAGGGAATCGTGTGTGCATACAAATCATTTCTTGTTTTTTGGACAAAAATCGAACATGTTGTCTAAAATCTACCAGTGTTATAATAATAATACAAACAGACATTTTTCTGAATGGGACCAAGTCGAAATTACAGTTTCTGTTACCCGAGGCGAAACTTATGCCAATTGAAAGAATAGAATCCATATCCATGTTTTCCTTTGGAATCGAGACCTTTCCATTGGCATTTCTTTCACTTGTTGCAACGGAAACTGAAATTTTGATATGTTCCACCAGTACTGAAAACAACTAATTCGGGGGCTGAAACGAGAGAACGGTGCGCGAATACTCCGGGGAAAAGGGCTTCAGTACATTCACTAAGAGTCAAGGAAGCCTTTCGATTAACCCTAATTTCACAATTAGACTGTCTTTTGAGGGCTGATGTGAGAGAAACCGAAGGAGTGATAACTTCAGATCCGGTCTTTCGGAGCCGTTTCGATTAAATTTTATTTACATAAATTTTGCATTTTGTTTTTTGGACTTCGTGACATACCGAATTTCAGAGAAAAGTCTTTTGTAATGGGTGGAACTTGACTTATAAAACTGAACTTTATTTTGCTGGCTCGGAAAGTAGGTACCTATAGCCTTCAAGTCAAAATAACGAACTAAAAATTACAAACAAGAAAAGTTAAGTAAACACTCGTATCCTTGCTAGTAATTGAACTAAAAAAAAATCATCAAAATTGTATTTGAAAATTTGCAAACAAAATTTTTGGACATCCCTACACCTACACTATAAATACTTCACATATAAAATAATCGATCCTATCTACCGATAGCATATATGAAATTAACTACATAAAATTACCTTTGTAATGATATATAATACTCTAGACATTTTCTCCGAAAATTATTCCCTACACCCAAAAGTATAATAGCGAATTTACATTTTTTGAGTTTTACATTTCGCACTGTAACTCTTGATAGAATAGACCTAGAGTCATAACATTTTCTCCACATATTGTTAACAAAGTTCTTATGATTTGAACTAAAAGTTGAATGGCTTCCACCATTGACACCCCTCTCACTCCTCCTACCATTTTTCAAAAAGTCATGCCTGTAGCTTCAGATTGAGACAGGTAGATCTAATTTGGTGTGGTGCGTAGTCCAAGCCCCATTATGCTCCCCACCAAAAATTATTACGATCTGATCAAAACAAAGGGTACCCCCCATACAAAGTGAACCAAAAATCTAACAAATTTCACATTTTTATACCCTTCGCTCGTAGAGTCAACGAAGGGTATATTAACTTTGTCATGAGGTTTGTAACGCATTGAAGGAAGCATCTCCAATCATGTAATAAGTATACATGAAATGATCAGCATAACATGGGGAGTTGATTGGGCGATGTCCGTCTGTCTGTCTGTCCGTCTGTTGCTACGCGTTTTACTCGGCCAATTTACAAGCAGGGACGTAGCTAGGATTATGTTTCGGGAGGGGTCCAACGGAACTTTCAGACGCGCGTCAAATTTAGTGTCGTAAAAGTGGATGCACTAAATATTAGACTGATCTGTTATGAAACGTTGAGAACAGCTGGAACCGCGCAAACCTATTTTTTAGTGTAATTATAGCCATCATGAGTGAAAGAAAAGAGTGTACCAGTGCATCTTGCGCAGCGCATCATTATTTGTTTTTAGTCAAATCTTATGAAAAATCCTCGGAAACTTATAGAAAATTAATAGAGAAGTTCGAGGATGAGTGTCTCTCTAAAACCCATGTGTATGAATGTTTTGAAAAGGCCGAAAAGTTGAGGCAAAGTTACCATATGCGGGCACCCAGTGCCACCGATGGAAATGAGAGAGCCGCCACCGATGAAAAACTCATTTTGGATGACCGACGAAGTAGTGTACGCAATATGATTGAGGAATTGGGATAACCGTAAGTAGTATTGAGTAAATTATTCATGAGCGGCTAGGTTACCGCAAATCTCAGGCAAATGGGTGCTAAAACTTCTGAATGTTGAGTATAAATTCAAGCACAGGGAAATGTGTACGCGTCCTCTACAGCATTGAACGAATTGAAATGGAGAAAACTGGAACACCCTCCATATATAGTTCAGACTTATCCCCCTATGATTATTACTTATTCGGTCTATTGAACGTTTCGAAAGCTATGAAGAAGTGCCATTGGTTGTGCGCGAATGGATCCGTGAGAAGTCGCAAAATTTTTCCGAAAAAGATAACCAAAACCTTGCTGGGAGGTGGCAAAAATGCATGCAGTGTGGGGAAGACTAACTGGAAAACTGTCAAAATTGTTTCTCTGTAATTGAATAATACATTTTTTTTATTGCGAAATTCCGTGTTGTATTTGAAACGTCCTCGTATTATCGTGCTTATCTAATTTTGTTGTACCGTTTGCTTCTTTAATTGTTTTGCTTCGCTAAAACTTGAGCGTTTTGTCATAAGCAAACAGCAGAAGACTACAATCTTACACTCCTATAAGGCCACTCTTATAATGCGGTTTTCGATAGATCATATTTTGATTCTAGAAAAATTGCAAAATTATAGGTATACAACACAAAGGCTTAAATACATAACCATTATTTGCACAGCCTTTCAAAGCAGTCGAATGTGTTGCGTTTTCCAATAAGAGTAACAGATGCAAACTCTCTCTTCATTCTTTGTCTACGGGTTTCGTGTACCTTTATATCTCCCTCTCCCGAATCAGCCGTATCAGCTCTGCGATTAGCTCAAGCGAGAATTAAGTTTCCGTTTAAACCAACTATCGCCATGCGTAAAATATTTGCGAGCTTATCCTTCACTCGACCCAAATGGCCGATATTCGCATGTATTAATTTTTGTAGCAATGCTCAGAATATGCTCAGCGGAAAGTTTAAAGCTCCAAGCTCACATGAAAACACGTCCATACATCCAATAAATAAAATAAGAGTGAATAATAATTTTCGACACCAGACATTAAATAGGCTTTTGCATAGATTCCGCGCAATTTGAAGGGTTGTGTTCAGAGAATTGTGTATTGATTGACATTCGGATTTATTCAGTTTTGAAAAAAACATCTTTAAACCAATTGTCATATGGGATATTTTTTATAATATTCAGTCACACAGAATCTACAGAAAATTATGGCAAAAAGTGAATTTATACTGTAATCACTATAAACTCGGGTATTATTGAAAACATTTCGGGAGGGGTCCGGACCCCATGGACCCCTCCCCTGGCTACGTCCCTGTTTACAAGGTATGAAGCTAAAATTTTGCATAAATGCTTCTTTTTTCTGCAGGCAGTTTGTATGTTTGAATCGGTAAAATCGGACCATGGTGTCATGTGGCTGCCATACAAACCCAACCCCGCATTTTGGTTCTTCTAAGAAACATTTTTTCCACCAATTTCACAAAACCTTGAATTAATGTGTCTTAATCAAAGCAACAAAAAAGATCAAAGCAAATGGGATCGAACTATGGGTGCATGCTCCCGCATCCTCCAATAAAATTTTCTGAGTAAATATTTATATTTGCCCACTTATTCCAACCAAACTTCACACAAATATTGTTTTATCGACGCAACGGAACTTTTGTGAAAACGGAAGGAAATGAATGGAGGAGGGGGGGTTAAATATAATAATAAATAAAGTCGTAGGTACGCCCGAAAAAACTTTTAGCCCGAAGGAGAGCGAAAGGTATCCAAATTTCGCCCGCGCACGAAATTAGCGTCGGTCTCGTTTCACTTCTAAATTATATCTAAAATAGAAAAAATCTATTAACACCACGGCCTCGTTTTGCATCGTAAATGCGTTCCTAAAAAATACGACGCAAAGCGAAACAACGCAATTCGAAACAAGAAGAGTATGAACATTTTGGGGATAGGTTCCCAAACCTAATAAATTGCTTTTTTTCGTCAACAACAAAAAATACAAACAAATCACAAATTAAGTCTTTTTGAAAAATGAATCCAACGTCTTTGGAACTGCCACACCCTTCTTTTTTATGTAGAGACCATTATAAACTTTAACAGCCTCTTGCAGAGCTTTGGCTACGAATGAACTTCACTCGGCGTTTTCGTCGTCATTGGGTGAGGTTATAAAACACAACGTTCGCGCAACGTTACCTTTAATTTCAAATCAACCGGCCGTTACGGATCAGAAACTTTTCCCTACAAACACATTCCCTAAGCGCTTAGGGGATCTGTTTGTAGGGAGAAGTTTCTGATCCGTAACGGCCGGTTAATTCGAAATTAAAGGTAACGTTGCGCGAACGTTGCGCGAACGTTGTGTTTTATAACCTCACCCATTTACGAAAATGTCAGTAGCTTGATCAATATGCTTTAGAACCTCCGATAATCGACGTCTGCTCACATTCGGGATGTGATCCTGAAGCTTCAGATTTCATGAGCAAAAGTTCTTTATTTGTTATTTCTGGATCATGGTCCAGATTTACTAAATTTATCACGTCATTCTCTTAGATTCTATCCAGATTTTAGAAACCATGTTAACAGTTTCAAGGCTCACAAGCCGTACATAATTTTTAATCTCCTGACACTTTAGACATTCTGGCCAAACATGACGCTTGACCTCTGAAACTGCGAGGGCGCTAAGAGGTGTTTGCAAAGCGCAAATGCGCATCATGTGGTCTGGGGCAGCTCGGACACAAACGACCGAGGTGAATTACTTCTCGAATATCTTCTGGGAACTAATCTCCTTATTTGCAATGTAGGTCGTGAGCCTACTTACGTCACAAAGAACAGACAAGAGGTGCTGGATGTCACTCTTGCATCGGAGGATGTTATGCATTTGATCAACGACTGGAGAGTGTCGGCGGAGCCCTCCTTCTCTGATCATCGGTATCTGCAATTCAGTCTTGCTGCGCGCTTGGATGTGGGCCCGCTTACTTCAAATTGCAGGAAGACAAACTGGCCTAGGTTTCGAAATAGTCTTCTCGCAGACCTGGCGTCGCTTCCAAATACTCCATGCAATGAGCAACAACTGGACGATATGGTAAACCGCTTCACTGAGGCTATGAAGGCTGCGACTACTGCATCATGTTCTAGCACATCACACACAGGTAAGAAAAAACCGACTTGGTGGAGTTCGAGGATTTCCGAATTAAGAGTTGTGTGTAGGAGAAGCTTTAACAAAGCTAAGGCCTCGAGGCTCGAGTCGGATTGGCAATCCTATAAGAGACATCACAGTTCTTTTAAAATAGAGCTTAGAAAGGCTAAGCGAAGCGCTTGGAGAAGCTTTTGTGAACAAATAGAGGGGTCTTCCGAGACATCTAGATTCAGGAAAGTCTTGGCGTCTAACCCATCCATGCCAAGCTTTCTCTTAAAAGAGGACGGATCATGGACGTCTTCTTGTATCGAAACTATCGAGTGTTTGCTTGATACACATTTTCCTGGAAGCTCAGCTGCTGCTTTACCTAACTTCCCCTTAAGTCGCACAGAGTCGTGCGACACTTCATCCATTCTTAATCGTAAGAAAATAATGTGGGCGATATCTAGCGTTGATCCCTTTAAATCAGCCGGTCCTGATGGTATTATACCAGCGGACTTGCAACAGTGTCCTGATATTACGTATCCTTGGATTGAGTGCATCCTTAAATCATGTCTGAATCTAGTTCACATTCCTCTTATATGGAGAGAAGTGAGAGTAACTTTTATTCCTAAGACGGGTAGAAGCTTGCATGCAGGTCCAAAGGACCTCCGGCCCATCAGCCTTTCATCGACTTTGCTGAAACTACTAGAGAGATTAATTGATATTCATCTACGGACGACCATTCCATCGAACCTATTATCCATGTCACAACATGCATATTGGAAAGGGAGGTCGGTTGACACAGCTTTACACTCGCTGGTCAGTTATATTGAAGAATCCCTTCATCATAAGGAATACACGATGGTGGTGTTCCTAGATATTGAGGGGGCTTTTAACAATATAAAACCCAACAACTGGACGATATGGTAATGCGATTACAGATGCTCTTCGTAATCTACAGGTTGAAGATCCAATCTGCTCCCTCGTGAATATGTTACTCATCTCTAGGCGCATTCACAGTAATTTGGGTACTTCGTCTGTATGTAGATATGTTTCAAGAGGTACCCCACAAGGAGGGGTTCTCTCTCCTTTACTCTGGAATATAGCCATAAATCAATTGCTTCTGAACTTGGAAGAAATCGGATGCAAAGTCACTGCTTACGCTGATGACGTTGCTATTGCTGTTAGGGGGAAGTTCCCTGATATTCTTAGTGGGTTATTAGAGAACGCCCTGACTATCCTAACGGATTGGGCAAATCTGAGTGGTATCGGAATTAATCCATCTAAAACGGAATTAGTCCTCTTTACGAGAAGACGGACTATTCCTTCTATTAACCTCCCTAGACTGGGAGGCGTTCAACTTGAGTTTTCTGACACGGCGAAGTTTCTGGGTCTGATTTTAGATAAGAAATTAAAATGGAAGCCCAACATCGAAGAAAGGGTGAATAAAGCTACTATAACACTGTATTCGTGCAGGAGAGATACCGGGAAGACCTGGGGCTTACAGCAAAAGGTCGTATATTGGATGTATACCGTTATTGTGCGGCCTATATTGCTTTACGGAGTTAGTGTGTGGTGGAAGGCACTGAGCACCACTACCTATTATAATTTGCTGGCCAAAGTTCAAAGGTTGGCTTCTCTTCTCATAACAGGAGCTTTTCGAACGACACCTTCATTCGGATTAGATATGGTGCTCGGACTGCTCCCATTAGACGTTTTTAGTCAACGGATAGCTGCATACACGGCCTTACGCCTACGTGAAACTGGCCTATGGCGAGCGCTGGATTATGGGCACTCGTCGATACTTCGGAACTTTAACCTGCCCCCATCGACGGATTACATTGTTCCTAATCACTTTTTTGGTAGAAACCATTGGAGCTTGATCCCGTCAAGGGAATCTTGGGATACTAACAGGCAGCTGGTCAGTGGATCCATTAAAATCTATACTGATGCCTCCAAGACGGATGCGGGAGTTGGTATGGGAATTCACTCGGATGAATTGGATATAAATTTGTCTTACCGCCTTCCCAATCTCTGTAGCATCCTCCAAGCGGAGGTAACAGCGATATTCGAAGCCCTAACCTGGTTGGGCTGCCACGTCGTCACTGGTAAAGACGTCGTTGTATTTACCGATAGTCAGCCTGCAATTCGATCACTTGATTCAGTGCTAACCACATCAAGAACTATTGAGAATTGCCGCGCATTACTTAGAGAGATGGGTCGCTTCTTCAACGTTACTCTATGCTGGATACCGGGCCATAGTGGCTTTGTAGACAATCGCTACGCAGATGACTTGGCACGATATGCGTCAGCAGGTAACGCTGAAGATAGCCGCGCCAACTTGAAAATACCTATTATCAACTGTGCAGTGATAATAGATGATGCTGCAGAGCACAGGACCAACGCAAGGTGGATTAATGGCTGGACTTGCGCAACGACAAGAATGATCTGGCCAAAACGGGACAACGTCCGTTCTAAGATGCTACTGTCGCTGGATAGAAAGCATATTCGCAACGTGGTATGGGTAGTAACGGGGCATTGCCCTATTGGAGAGCACGCATGAAGACACCGAATTCCCCACAACGACTTTTGCAGAAGTTGTGATGACGAAGAAGAGGAAGAGAGTGGGACTTTGTCACTGTCCCGCCCTGTCCGAGAAACGGAGGCGGTTGGGCTGCCACGTCGTCACTGGTAAAGACGTCGTTGTATTTACCGATAGTCAGCCTGCAATTCGATCACTTGATTCAGTGCTAACCACATCAAGAACTATTGAGAATTGCCGCGCATTACTTAGAGAGATGGGTCGCTTCTTCAACATTACTCTATGCTGGATACCGGGCCATAGTGGCTTTGTAGGCAATCGCTACGCAGATGACTTGGCACGATATGCGTCAGCAGGTAACGCTGGAGATAGCCGCGCCAACTTGAAAATACCTATTATCAACTGTGCAGTGATAATAGATGATGCTGCAGAGCACAGGACCAACGCAAGGTGGATTAATGGCTAGACTTGCGCAACGACAAGAATGATCTGGCCAAAACGGGACAACGTCCGTTCTAAGATGCTACTGTCGCTGGATAGAAAGCATATTCGCAACGTGGTATGGGTAGTAACGGGGCATTGCCCTATTGGAGAGCACGCAAGAAGACTCCGAATTCCCCACAACGACTTTTGCAGAAGTTGTGATGACGAAGAAGAGGAAGAGAGTGTGCACCACCTACTTTGTCACTGTCCCGCCATGTCCGAGAAACGGAGGCGTTTTCTGGGCGCAAGGTATTTTTATGATACCGACGACCTTCGTGATGTGAGCCCGATACTGCTCAATAGATATATTGTTAGTACGGGCTTTTCCATCCATAGATTTAAAAGTGACTCCATTTCTACCAATATTCGGCATCTGTCTCTGTCTCTGGAGTGCATAGATTGAAAAGGCCACTGTTTGCACTCCTGAGCTGAGACCAAAAAGTTATTTAACAACGTTTATATAACATAATACTTTGTCTTTCACTTGATTTAAATATTTGCAAATATTAATAAAGGGGGCGTTTCCGCACTCTTGGTGCTCGCATGGCTCTGGCTGTCTTATACCATCGGATAGTTATGGTAAAATTGCTATACTGCTGTCCACAATCAACAACAAAACTCTAATTTCTAATAATATCTACAGAAATTTTTGAAATCTAGCGTTTGACCCCCCTTCCCCCTCCTGGCTACGTTCCTGTCTGTAATTTTGAGAAAACTTACGTGCATGGCTTTTTGAAAAATGTTAGGGAGTTTGAGGGAGGTGTCCTTGGTCAAATCAAATAAATTTTGTTAACAATATATAGAGTTACAGTACGAAATGTAAAACTCGGAAAATGGAATAGACCCAAAGTCTATAGTATAATTTTCTGAGAAAATGTGTATAATGTTGCATATCATTACAAAGGATATTTTATGTAGTTTATTTGGTTTTCTGGATATTATCCGGTCAGACTCATAGCTGTCGAGATGTTTGCAAACAAAATTTTACTTTTTACTGCGTATAGTGGGCGGTGTATTAAACAATTTGGCATCAGAACTTCACTGGTTTTGGATATTTGGGCTTCGTTAATATCATCGACAACTCTCCGAGCTAAAATTTTATTTTTTTTTAATTTCAATTTATTAATTGATGATGATTTGCATTTGAAACATTTTTTTTATTGAATATACAATTTTCTCAAGACAAGCACCAGATCCTGCGAAACGAACAATTTTTGTCGTTTATTTTCCAAACGCCAAAAAATAGAACCTTTTCCATATCAAAGTATACAAATCGAGATTATCCAGCCGGAAAAGAAATCTCAGTATAGTTCCTTTGAAGCACATTAGTAGCGCTAAAGACTCACAGCGAAAGAATATTTCGCACAATTGAAAACAAAACGGGCGTTGTGAATTGCACATTTAGACATGGTTTTCGATAAATTCCCTGTTTAACTGTGAAATTGCTAATTAAGAGATTTTTTTAGTCCACCCTCTATACTCTCCTAGGCAATCCTACATGCATACATTCTATTGCTAACCAAGACGACAGACCAATAAGTACAACTACTGGACATTTTTAGTTTCGCGGCAGGACATCAAATTCTTTACATTCGATAATCGCATCTAAGTGAACGACTATAAAGAGATTATGTCCTGCTAAAGATTTTATGATTTTTCTAATTAGTTTCGCTTCGATGTGACGACCATGTTCTGGACTGAAGACTTGTCAAGGCGCAGATGAAAAGATGGGAAAAAGGGATGACACTTTTGTGCTTCTTTTTGGTAAATTATCACCCCAAACGGGTCGATTTGAGAAGATATGCGTGTATACGTACATTGATGCGTGAAGAGGCGTTTTACCTGCTGCTCTCTGAGCAACGACGATGCCGTGACATGACAGTGCCATGTGTGTGGTATTTTAGGCTTCTGGATCGACTTTGCAATTTTCACTGACATGGCGGCTACTTATTTTGAATTGTTGCTGAAAATCTGCGAATATGAAGAATAATAATCATAGTGAATAGAGTTTGGTCTAAGGTAAACACTTGAAATTTATGCAGGTGAGCAAATGTATTCATGAAATTCACTAGTTGAGAGAATTGTAGAAGGATTAGGACTGATTCAGTGGTCGGGCCGATGTTTATGTTTAATTTGCAACGTAAATATAAGAAAAACAAACTTGTTTGCGAAAATCTAAATTTATAATAAATAGTAAACAATCTGCTACTTTATAAGCTTCTTACGAAAGAAACTGCTTTTAATTTTGTTTTGGGTGTTAAAAATTTAATTCATAGTTTGGGAATTTCGCTAAGCGAAGAATTTCTTGCCACTAACTCCATTTCCTCTGTATATAAAAATACGCTAATCCTTGCCACTGTGGAAATCACAAAAAAAAAATTCCTAGAAGGTATACTGAGAAAATCCATTTTTGTCTGTCATGCATTTTCGCGTCCAATTCAATTCGCATCATTTTACTAGAAACAAACATTCTTGCCGCTATACGAGTTGAATGCAAATATTTTCGGTATTTGAAAAGATTTGAAATTAACTTCATTGTCTTATTTATGCCACAGACTTAAGCCGGAAAAATTATAAAATTTTATTACCGCGGTCTCGAAAACGGTAGCCGTGAGGCGTATCCCAGTCACTAACTTCATAGAAAATCTATTGTTTCGGACCGAGTAAACTGTCCTACCTGATCCTTAGCTATAAGTTGAATGTGAATCCACTCAACTATATGGGAGGCGTTGCCCATATTTACATATTTGTGGATATTTTGAAAGGGTTGTATGGATATCACTGCCATGAATTGTCTATAGGATCAAACATGAAAATCAATCGTATCGAATGAAATGGAAATTTCACCATCGAATAATCTGAATAATCCTATCAAAGTGCAACCCGAATACCGATGATCTCACCATGGGGAATATTTTTAAGTTGGCGAAACATGTGGTGAATAGACAAACTTTGTGGCTTTGGCGTATCGAATATTCTTAAGGAAAATTCACGGATTTTAGAAACCGTTCTAGTATGGGATTAAATTGCAAATTTCGTGTGAATGTTTACAAAAACAACCAAAGTAACAGGGAAATAATATCTGCGGCTAGGGTTGGATTCAAAAAATTAGCTCGTTAAAAGTGCACACGTTAGTGCATACATAAATGAATAACAATTCTGGTATCGGCCAATTGAGATAAATTTAAGCCATAGATTACCGATACAGGATATTCGACTTAAAAACCATTGTACTCACTGTAGTCATGGGTATAACTAAGAAACTGCTCAAATCTCAATAAAATGCGCTTAAGGGAAGAGACTATGGGAAATCAAATATGTCAGTAATCAGGCTACTCTCTTAAATCTGTATAATAAGAAGAAATGGGAAGTTTTCGATATGCAAACTTTTTAATACCTGTAGAAAACCCAACCACGTGTAAGGAATATGCCTAAGTTTATAATTAGGGAAATCTTTTTCCAAAAAAGAAAAGTTAGGTCCTTTTGTCATAGCACAAATAACCGAACAAATGTTAAGTTAAAAAGAGGGTGAGATTTTTCTTGATTGCGAAAAAACATTGTCTGTCAGCTGTCGAAAAAAATCAGTTTCTTTTGAACCCTTGTTTATTTCTGAATAAACTTAAAATATAATTTTGTCTTAAAATATTGAAATATTTACAAATATGTTCCTCTTAAACTGTATACATAAATTCGACTAGACGCTTTACTTTTACTTTCTAAAAATCATTTACGATATCGACAACATTCATCGGCTGCAATTTCAAACTCTGCATCCATAATCCATAATAGGCATCT
This sequence comes from Microchrysa polita, assembly GCA_949715475.1. Taxonomy (NCBI): domain Eukaryota; kingdom Metazoa; phylum Arthropoda; class Insecta; order Diptera; family Stratiomyidae; genus Microchrysa; species Microchrysa polita. The sequence goes on along the minus strand of OX454415.1, from coordinate 12,990,976 downwards.
GATTATATTGCATTTGAATCATTGCTTGATACGTAGCGCACGTCATGGTGCCACAATAGCCGCAATCGCATTGTCCTTGCATCGGTGGCGATGGTGAATCGTAGTATCCCTGACTCTGATACGATAATGTACGCAATCGGCCGGTATCATCTCCAATATACAAATCTTGAGCGTCCATCGACAAACCCCAATAGCTTCCTCGTCCGGGATTATCAATCTCGCGAGGAATCCGCACAAAGCACTTATTTATGCTGAGATTATGACGAATTGAATTTCTCCATTGTGTTTTACACGATCGATAGTACGGAAATTTGTCGGTGATGTACTGATAGATTTCCGCCAGAGTCAGCCGCTGATGAGGGCTATTCTTAATAGCCATTACAATCAAAGAGTCGTAGGTGAGTTGTGGACGTTCGTCGCCTATATCATCGTGATCATCCTCATCCAATCCAACAACGTCGATATCCGAATCACAATCGGATTCCATCAGCTGGGTCGTCTGCAGGGTGTACGATGATTTATTTGCTTCGCATAGAATTGCACTAATGCTGAAGTTGGATTTGAATGCCATTTCGAAAGATTTAGTAAGAGTAAAACGTCTGAATGAAATTAAGACACGAAAAAACTGTAATATTTGGAAAACCTGGTTGTTTCCATGACAAGTTCAGAATGATCTCATTTTTCATGAATGAATCCTTTTATAGTAAGAAAACTAGCGTTTGCGAAAATATTAAAGCGAGATGCAAATCATGCATTTCATTCAAGCAGCTTCTGTTCAAAATAATATAGATTATGTGCTAATTACCTGCCGAAGTAGAGGTGTGAGGTTTGAATGGTAGCTGAAGGCAATTAGGTCAATAAAATTGTCTAGACTACTGAATCAGTAGCGCAGCCATTAAGAAGTGTGAGCATTATACCTGTCATTCAGGAAATTCCACTCATTAAGAAGTCGCTGAAGTCAATGAATGAATGCAAATTCGGTAGCAATTCATTGAATTTGGTTTACTGTTGTTGAGTTTTATTGCCCCTTTGGCAAAATACCTGTTCATATTCATACATTTCTGTAAATTCCCTGATTCTACGCATGTCTTCAGAAATTAAATAATATTTAGTTCCAGGAACAAAATATTCTTATTCTTTTGAGAAGAAATTTATGAAGCGTCTTCGATGTACACAGGTGCATACTTTCACATACAAATAAATATTATTTTCATGTCTGAGAAATTTCATGGGAAACTTTGAACAACATTTTTAAAGTTAAAAAATGTCCACAATACAGGCGCAATTTTCTTATTTCTTTCATGGTTTAACATTAATTATATCACAGTATTTACTTCCAATTAACGAAAAATCTCCTACCGTTTGAGGATATTATGTTTAAAAGTTTTTGGTTATTCAACAAATTGAAATGAAAATTGAAGTACGAGTAGTACCTGACAAAGAGACAATACTTTGGAAAAAGGAGGGTTTTGACAGTGTTTTGCCATATGCCTTTTTTTTACTGAAGTAGGAATATTTATTAATCTCTATGTGGGCTACAGCGCAGCGCCCGCTCTAGGAAGGGGAAAACCGGGCGGTCACCCAGGGCTCCAAATTTTTGGAGCGGCATTTTGGCTAGAACTTCATAGAAAGAAAACTATAAGAAAGCTGAAACTCATATTCGATAAAAAAAAGTAAGCTGATGGTGACAAACTCGATAGCGGCAGGGGCGAACCCAGGGGGGATTTGGGGGATAAAACACCCCCCGAAATTTTAAAATCAAAATTTTAGGTATGAATAAAATTCACACAACATCAATTTATTGATAAATCAAATACCTAAGTGATAATTTTCAGACTCAATTCTTTTATAAAATATGATATTACATTAAATTAAAAAAACTTATTGATACATATTTTCCATGCACAGCCTACATAAAATCCATAAAATTTAATTATTTTAAAAATTTGTAGATAAAGGGACTATGCCGACGTCAGAATATCGTTTTACAGCTATGATGACATTGAATATTAATTGTAATAAAAAAATTATTAATAAATTATTTTTTTTTCTAGTTTTGATTAAAAAGATATAGTTGCGGATTATACAGGGCGCGACAGACTAGCTTACTTCTTACTAATTTGAAAAAATTCCCGAGCGGTGAGTTGGTCGGGTAGTGAGGTGGGAGGGCGCATCTGGAGGAGGAAGTCCCCAAATTTGTTTTCCATTCTAGTCAGTTGCCATCGTGCCATCTGGTCTAGAGAGCAGCGGGCCTTCGCCATCAAGACCTACTTTTCTAATGGTCGCATATTTGTTGCTACGCAACGTGCCTTCCGCGCTCGATTTGGGACTCCTGGTATTTTTTATGGGGTTATTTGAAATCCCTGGCTTATGTCGCTCGACCACGGACCATAAAAACAACATTCGCGACGCCATTGCCAACATACCGACTGATATGCTGCAAAGAGTGGAGACTAACTTCAAAAATGGACTTAATCAGTTTATGCACAATGGGGGTCGCCATTTAACTGATATAATTTTCAAGATTATATGAAAATAATCTCAATAAAATAAGAATTAAAACAATAACTGGAGTACTTTTTTTTATTGGCCTTTCAAATAAGTGAGTTTCTCTGCCGCACCCTGTATAATTGAAATCCAATAGAAGATTGCATATATCCAGTAGTTTTTAGTTTTTCTGTAGGGTCATTTCAAATGTTATTATTAGCGAGTTTTAAAAACCACAAAAATGAAAATATAAAAAAATCGGTAAATCATATCTTTATTTTGTTGCACTGAGATGGATGTAAAAAAAAATTAGTAAATTTGTTATAAATGCAATGAAGTAATTGAAGTCCTCCCCAAGGGGCATTCGGTAGCTCAGTGGCAGAGATGTCTATCTCTGAGTTGCCGGTGCGTGGGTTCGAATCCCACTGGGACCCATCGATGTTTGTGTTGTCCATAAAATGCTCCTACGGCAGCCGGTTCTTCGATGTAAATCGTCCCGGAGCTACCTGTTGCTAAAAACGGCCAAGAGCTGCCAAGACCCCCTTCGATTCAAGAGAAAAAAAAATCTCTTGAATCGCTACAACAACAACAAGTCCTCCCCAACAAATTTTCGTAATAGTTTTGGTAACACTAGTGTTTCCTAAAGGTAGCATTAACAAAACACAAATTTAATTTTTGATAAAAAACCGTTTTTTTTGTTGTGAAACTTAGAATATATCTTATGGATACATTTGAAAATGATTATCTTAAGCGTAAGGTCTAAGAACATTTAAAACGTGGGATTTCGTGAGCCACTTTGCAAATACAAATCACCCCCCGAAATAAATTCCTGGGTTCGCCCCTGGATAGCGGAGCTTTAATTGTTACAGACAAAGGATAGCAACTCTATAAATTTCAACGCCGGAAAATGACATCAACGTAAACGCAAGAAAAGTTTTAGATAATAATTGACCGTACGATTGAGCGGACCCCAATTTTGTAGGAATTATATACTTATATTTTCCTCAACCAGACAAATGAGCGGCAAAGGTGGTATGTGGATGCAATGTAGCTCTAATGTGTGCTTTTAGTATGTTTTACTCCTAATCACCACTATAGACATAGAATATTACTTCGTTGAGACTCTTTAACTTTCGAATGATAGGAGACAAGCCAAGAAGGAGTATATCAAATTAAAGCAAATTTAAATTTAAACATTGCCCTACAAAAGTTTTTTGAAAAACAATTGAAAGAGACACCAGAGTCAATAGAATGCATTCAAATAGTTTCGAATTTTAACAATATATATACAAAACGTTAGGGGTTTTGCGTATGCACGTATGAACAAATAAATATGATATTTAGAAAACTTTAATGCTTACCTACTTAATTTTTTCTCTGCGCCTCACCGTTTTCGAGGTATAGCACAAAACACAAAAAAAAATGCACAAAATTACACCTTTAACCCCCCTCCCTGTGTTAGGTCACCTCTCAGCTCCCAGTAAAATAAGTATAGCTTTACCTCCTAACTACTCCCAACAAAACACCGAAGAAAAAAATCGTCACCCCTATCGATGTTCTCTACACCTCCTTTTTATGTATACATTGATTGGCCTAATAGTTTATTAGAATTTATTTAAAATTCCTATATTCGGCATTTCATTTTGTAAAACAAACAAAGCACCCGAAGGAAGGCACTGTGTTATTGTATCGTTACCTTAACTAATCCTAAAGTACCTCAGGAAACTAGATGAAATTACAAGAAGCTAGAGCCTGAACTGAGAATTCACCAACAAGGTTGGTTCACTCAGAGTCTGCTTGGTATAACCTGCGGTTTCATTTTACTTGAGGCATATTTCTAGAAGCTTAATCTTAGTTTATCTTTCTCAGTAGTGTCCCGTGAGGTTGCCAATATTTAGGTACTATGTGGTGTGTCCTGCTTAAATTGATACTTCTTAAATCTTAAGGAGTAAGCCCGTTTATGGTCCTTATAACCTTGCGGATTATTGCAGTCATGCAGTATTTTGTCGGAATATTTTTTGACACGAACGATTTAGTAGTAGCACAGGCCAGACCGGAGTTATATCTAGCCGAAAAAATTAATTAAGGAGTTGCATCTTGTAATATAATTGTGTGCCTATCTGACGTAAAGAACAGGGCAATATTGGGATAATAATGTTTCTTATCTTAAATTGTTGTATAATGTATAAACTGACCTAACTAATTTGAATACTAAACTATTGTTATGAATACTATCTAATATGATTTGTGTGCTCAATTGCTACTCATATACGAATTATAATGTTTTGTAAAGAAGAAGAAGAATTGAAAAATAAATGTCAAGTCATAATTAGAACATGGTGGCAGCGGTTGTGAAATTTCGCGCTCCGGTCATTTAAAGTATTTTTTTTGGCAAAGATTGCTAATCGGAAAAATGGCGACGGAGAAAGGTGATGTGAAGCCAGGCAGCAGTTCATCCAGCTCATCGGTAGCAGCAGTGACGAGGGATTATGGACACTTGAAAGCGCCGGATGAATTTTCTTTTCGACCACAGGAGTGGAGCAAATGGATCGAGCGGTTCGAGAGGTACCGTAGAGCAAGCGGTTTGGGAAATGCGCCTGAAACAACGGTAATCGATATTTTAATTTATTCAATGGGGGAAAGGGCGGAGGAGATATTTGCTTCGTTCACCCCGGCACCGAAGAAATATGCGGATTGTGTTAAGCAGTTTAACGAGCACTTTATACCAAAAAAAAATATAATCTACGAGCGAGTCAAATTTCTTCGGAAGAGACAGGGTAACGACACCGCCGAACAATTCATTACGGACTTGCACACATTGGCTAAGACTTGCGATTGGGGCTCGTTAAAAGACGAAATGATATTGCTTGGTGTAATAGTTGGCATGAACGATGACGGCTTACGCGACAGACTGCAATTGGATTCTAAATTGACCTTGGAAAAAGCTACAATTTCTTTACGTCAATTGGAAGAGCTCGAGAGGCAGAAAAAAGAAATCGAACCGGTAACTTCGAATGCGATACTGGCAATTAAGGCGAATTCAAAGAATTTCGTGGAACAACCGCGGAAAATAATGAATTATCATCGACATTCAGTGGAAAAAAGAGCAAAGACCTCGAAACAAAGGTGTTCACGGTGTGGCTACGAAAGTCATGCTTATGACAAATGCCCGGCAAAAAATTGCAAGTGCAAAAAATGTGGAAAGCTTGGACATTTTATAAGAATGTGTAAGACGAAAAACATTGGGGAAGTCTTTGAGAATAGGGACAAGGATGATTTGTTTGTTGGCACAGTCGAGGCTCTGGATGATTGGTCATTGGACTTATGACTATCCAGCAAGCTTGTAAAATTTAAAGTCGATACAGGGGCGGACGTGTCAATAGTGCCTTATGACATGATCAAAGACATTACCCCAAACGTCAATATTCGGAAGACATGTGTGAGGTTATACGGCGTTAGCAAGAAAATTAACTTAGTTGGGAAGGCGACGGTATCATTAAAATTTGGCGATAAGTTGATCAACGAGGAAATTTATGTAACACGGGGTAATTTTACACCTCTTTTGGGAAAGCCTGCGATAAAGAAACTGGATTTAATCAAACGAATGTTCGAGGTTCGATCAACAAACTGGTTATGCAAATATGCAGATGTATTCAACGGGCTTGGGACATTTCCCGAAGAATACGGCATCGAATTGAAAGACGGAATTAAACCTTTTGCATTAACGACGCCCAGAATTGTTCCTTTCAATCTTCTCAAAAAAGTAAGAGATGAGCTGCAGGATATGGTTGCGAAAGGCGTAATAGTTGCAGTGGAGCATGCAACTGAATGGTGTTCGCCTATGGTGGTTGTACCCAAGAAAAATGGAATTAGGATTTGTGTTGACCTAATAGAGCTGAACAAATGCGTTAAAAGACAAATTCATCCTATATTGGGCGTAGATTGTTCATTTTCATTGTTATCGGGAGCAAAGTTTTTCTCTAAACTGGATGCGAATGCTGGATTTTGGCAGATACGACTTACTGCGGAATCACAGGATCTCACGACTTTCTTAACACCTTTTGGCAGGTACAAGTTTTTGCGACTTCCTTTTGGAATAAGTTCAGCGCCCGAGTATTTTCAGAAGGCAATGTCGAAGGTGCTCGTTGGTTTGGAAAACGTATACGTGCACATGGATGATATATTGATATGGGGAAAGAACCGTGACGAACACGACCGATGCTTAATAGCAACGCTTGAACGAATTCGACAAAATGGAATAACATTAAACAGAGATAAATCTGTATTCGGAGTTCAGAAAATCGAGTTTTTGGGCCATATTATTTCTTCGGACGGTATCCGAGTGGATCCCAGTAAAACGAAAGCCATCAGAGACATGCCTCCACCTACCAATAGGACAGAAGTTCAGCGATTTTTAGGCATGGTGAACTTCGTAGGAAAGTATATTCCGAATCGATCGGCAACACTGACCCCAATCACAGAACTTTTACGGAAAGATATTGTTTTCTCGTGGGGTGAAAAGCAGGAAGAAGCCTTCAGCGTGATTAAGAACTTATTATGCACTACACCGGTCCTTAAAATGTATGATCCAGCGAAATCGACAACAATATCATGTGATGCCTCTTTAAATGGATTGGGAGCGGTTTTACTACAAGATTACGGTGACTATGGAAATCAACCCGTTGCGTATATTTCTCGAACTTTGTCTCCAGCCGAAAAGAATTACGCCAACATAGAAAGAGAAGCGCTTGCAATTACATGGGCATGTGACAAACTTAAGAATTTTCTAATTGGAAAAGAGTTTTTAATACAAACCGACCACAAACCTCTATTACAAATTTTTAGAACAAAGCATTTGGATACACTATCGTCAAGGTTGCAGAGGTTTAGGATGCGTATGATGAGATATGATTATGAAATGGCCTATGTTCCGGGGAAGAAATTACTTGTTGCTGATCATTTATCAAGGCAACCAATTGAATCGGAGAATACTGCAAGCGAGTTAGAAGAGGAGGTAGATGCTTATATCCATGAAGTTACATTGAAATCTATACGGACGACTGATCAAAACATAGTCAACATTTTACAAGCTCAAACTGAGGATCTGGAAATTCAATTGATCAAACGATACACGCAAAATGGGTGGCCAAAGAAAAATGAGCTTAAGGGGGATCTTCATCTATATTACTCAGTCAAGGATGAGATAAATATAATTGAAAATTTACTTCTACGTGGAAACCGAATGATAATTCCTAAGAAATTAAGGAACGTAATGCTGAACAAAATTCATGAAGGACACTTGGGAATTACGAAATGTAGAAAACGAGCTCAATGTACCATGTGGTGGCCAGGAATTTCAAAGGAGATTGAGAAGAAAGTATCATCTTGCCCCGTCTGCATTCAACATTCAACGAATCGACATGAACCACTAATTGCATCAACTTTTCCAACTTATCCGTGGCAGAGGGTCGCTATGGACTTGTTCAAGCTCGATGATAGATGGTATCTGGTAATCGTCGATTGTTATTCACGATTCTTTGAAGTAGAGGAAGTAAAACGTATGCGAACTGAAGACGTTGTAAAGATATGTAAATCGGTATTCAGCAGACATGGAATTCCAGAATTGATTATAACTGATAGCGGTACGCAGTTCGAAAAGTCAGCTGAGTTTGTAGCTTTTGCACGAGAATGGTCTTTCGAATTACAAACAAGTAGTCCTCATCATCATCAGGCAAATGGAGCTGCTGAAGCCGCCGTAAAAAACGCTAAAATGATTCTTAAAAAGAATAGAAGTAATTTGGAAACAGCATTGCTAGCGTACAGGAACACAGCATTAGCAAATGGATTTAGCCCAGCCGAAATGTTATTCGGTAGGAAATTGCGCGAGACTTTACCTTGTATGGATCTTTGTAAACGGCCGAATTTTACAAATATCAACGAAAGGGAGGAGATATATAGAGAGAGGTACAAGCGGAACTACGATTCACGACATAAGGTTTCGAACTTGGAACCATTGAACCCTGGTGATAACGTATGGATAGTCGATCTACGGAGACACGGAAAAGTTCTTCAAAAGCTTGATCAACAGCGCTCATATTTGGTAGAAACCGACAAAAGGACTGTTCGACGAAACCGATTTCATCTAATTAAAGCATCATGTCCAGCTCAGCCCAAATCAGCACCAATTCGCGATCTACGTCTCGAAGGGGCCCTTGAAGACGACGAAGTTCTACAGCGAGCCGAGTATTCGCCCACTTCTGAACGTAGCGACGACCAGCGGCGAATGAGCCAGGACATCAACAATTCGACGGAGAACGTCATGATTACGAGATCTGGCAAACGTATCCCTAAATCAAACACGTAAGCTTTAATGTTTTTTAAACTTGTTTCTTTTGAATAATTTTGAAGATTGAATTTAAAATGATTGATTAATTTATGAATTAATTTGTAACATCATTATTAATTGTTTGAATTTTTTACATATTGAATATTCTTAATTCAATCTCGGTGGAGATGTTGTATAATGTATAAACTGACCTAACTAATTTGAATACTAAACTATTGTTATGAATACTATCTAATATGATTTGTGTGCTCAATTGCTACTCATATACGAATTATAATGTTTTGTAAAGAAGAAGAAGAATTGAAAAATAAATGTCAAGTCATAATTAGAACATAAATAAATTTTTCTGGCGCAGTTTTAAACGACTCCAGCACCAACACGTCCTCTCAATTCATTCATTCATATGTAAAAAAACGACACTAACGAGGCTAATTTCGGGCGCGGTCGAAATATGGATACCCTTCGCTCCCTTCGGGCTAAAAGTTTTTTCGGGCGTACCTAAGACTTGTATTTAACCCCCCCACCATTATTTTCCTTATGTCTTCACAAAATTTCGGTTGCGTCGACAAAATAATATACACTGCCTGTCATAACTATAGCCGCACCTTTAAACAAACTAATCCTTGGAAGTTGAAAGACAATACAGTAATTCCACATACTATAAACTAAAGGGATATTGAAAAGACAAATAATATCACAAGAATTTTCCTTTTATTTCAAACCGTTATTCTTCTACAAAGGAAAATCTGAAATTCCAGTCTTTCATAACTATTGCCGCACTTGGAATTAGTATGGCAAAAACTGATTAAAAAGCGGAAATTTAGGAAGTAAATAACCGAAAAAAATCTTTTTTAAATAAAATTGACTCTTTATTTAATTTTCAATAAATAATTATAACGGTTTTTCGTGTTTTTTGCTTATTGACCTCTCAGTAGCGATATCCGTTTCTTTTACATAGAAAACTCTTCCAAATTGTGCTTCTGTTTATGAATTTTACGTAATAATGTTTCTCAAAGATTTTCTGTTTTCTTTACATAGTGTAATGAATGGTGGGAGATGATGTAACCTCTTGCTACAAAATCCGTTATGTGCCATGTCTTCTGTATTAAAACGAAAACAGTTGATGATCAGGATATAAGTTTTTACTCTATTAGAAGAGGTTATATCAACTTTTAAATACATAAACAATCCAGCTTAACACTATTAAGGAACTCTGTCCAAAATTTGTATTTGTATCTATGAAAATCCAGCAAGTGCTCATTAAAATTATTGGCCAGGATAGTCTACCAATAGAACACTTGATTTCGTTACTTCCAGCATAGGAAAAATTTCGTATAGGATTGTCCTGATAATAAACTGCTTCAATTTTATACAGAAGATAGGACACATAACAGATTTTGAGGCAAGAGATTACATAATCGTAGTAGTTAAAGTTGGTTCCAATGTTAAAAATGTTAGGGTGGGGGCCTCCAGTTGATCGAAATGAGACAGGGAACCTTACAGAAACATTATTACGTAAAATTTATAAGAAAAAACACGATTTCAGAGAGTTTTCTATGTAAAAGCAGGGGTTATCGATGCTAAGAAATTAATAAGCAAAAAACTCAAAAAAACTTTTAAAATGATTTCGTGAAAAATAAACAAAACAGTCCCTTAGAGTCTATTTTATTCGGAAAGGATCTATCCCGTTATTAATTTCCTCAATCTCCGCTTTTGAATCAGTTTTTGCCATAATAATTCCAAGTGCGGCTATAATAATGACGGACCGAAAGTTTAATTTTTCCTTTATATTGAAATAACTGTTTGGAATAAAAGCAAACTTTTTGTGAAATTATTTGTCTTTTAAATATCCCGTTTGTTTATAGTATATGGAATAACTGCGCTCTCTTTAAATTTCTAAGGATCAGACTGTCTTGTGGTGCGGCTATTGTTATGACAGACAGTGTATGTGTGTGGGGTTTGGTTGGAGTAAGTGGGCAAAAAAAAAAAAATTTTCTCAGACAATTTTATTTGGGGATGCCGGAGCATGACTCCGTAGTACGATTCCATTTGTTTTGGCCTTTTGGTTGCTTTGATAAAGACACATTCATTCAAGGTTTTGTGAAATCGTTTTATAAAATGTTTGTTAGAAGAACCAAAATGGGGTGTTGGGTTTGTATGGCAGCCCCATAACCCCATGGTCCGATTTGATCCATTCTTACATATATTTTGTGCCATAAATAGAAATGCTTTTAAATGAAGTTTGGTTGAATTTGATCCACAATTAAAAAAAGTTTTTCTTAGAAGAACCTAATTTGGGGGGTTGGGTTTGTATGGCAGCCCCATGACCCCAGGGTCCGATTTGATCCATTCTTAGACTTGTCTTGTTTCATCAATAGAAATACATTTGTGTGAAATTTGGCTGAAATTGGTGCACAAATAAAAAAGTTTTTCTTAGAAGAACCTAATTTGGGGGATTGAATTTGTATGGCAGCCCCATGACCCCATTGTCCGATTTTACCCCCCGCAAGGGGGTCTGTGTCCGTGTGACACTCAGCTCGGAAGGCTGCTTGTAGTCGGACAGAGATCTTTGGTGAGTTGTGACACCACGGACCTAACAGCGCAAGGGGGCCCCTGGTACAGTTGATACGCCATGGCGAGGATCTGTACAAAGACCATTCGGGCGCTAACGGTTCCGTGCTCCTGAGTTATGCACGGGTGGCTCTTGGCGTGCCTACCTCCCCCCATAGATTGCGGGAGGGAAGCACTAAAGGCCTAGCACGATTTTGATGTCCTCCGGTGGGGGGTGCATCATACAGAAGTCGTGTGAGCTTCGGAGGTGACGGCTCCGCATGACCCGAGTCCAGAAGGGGCTAGCTAGGGAGAACGGCCTTGGTGGAAAATGCCTACGCGCCTATATCTAGCTAGTTTGTGGATTGATGACCACACTGCCTGAGTCGCATTGCTGACTAGTAAACTGAAGGGGCCGCCTGGATGTGAAAAGCAGCGCTACGTTGTCTGCACAGGCGCGTAGTCACAGGTCCAACGAGCCTGGGGTGTGCATGCCCGAATTCGACGTAAGGCTTAACCAATAGGGGGCCGAAGGAGGATCACACCTGCCATGGAGAAGTCCATAGCGAATAGTGTACTACGGGGATGGGTGTGCCCAGGGGACCATGGTCCTTGCCCATCAAGGTGTTGGACTCGTAGTGGCTGGAGGTTGTTACCCAAGTCATCCAGCTAGTGATGCAATCCCGGGGTTGGATTCCGGATGGTGTGTGCATGCGCCTGATGGAGAAATCTCCGTCTGACAACAACACCTTGTCAGTAAAAAGCCGAAGGTCCAAACATTTTAGCGGGACCGGGAGATAAAGGCCGAAAGGCTAGGTGCTCCCCTGACGGTATACCTGTAGATGGTTAGCTTGTCCGATTTTACCTATTCAAACATACAAACTGCCTGCAGAAAAAAGAAGCATTTGTGCAAAATGTCAGCTTCATAACTTTTAAATTGGCTGAGTAAAACGGGTCAATCGACTCCCCAAGTCATGCTGATCATATTATGTATACTTTGTATATGGTCGGAGATGCTTCCTTCAATGCGTTACAAACTCCATGACAAAGTTAATATACCCTTTTACTCTGAGCGAAAGGTATAAGAAAACTCTAAGGAACTTTCGGCACAATAACTAGTATACGTTGAGCATAAGGAAAGAGTTCTCCAACTGGAATCTGTAATCGGTATCTCATCTTGTTTTTGTATCGAATCTATGGAACGGAAGACGAATTTCTGGATGGAATTTAAATTTAAAATGTCGCTTACCATGAATCTCTTAAAAAAAAATGATAGTATCGTCGAGGGGTTTTATATTAAATGTATGTTTTGTGGCATCAGTAGAAACTAATTAGTATAAAGTTTGGTTGAAATTGGTGGGATAAAAAAAACTGCCTGTAGCCAAAAGAAGCGTTTGTGCAAAATTTCAGCTTCATATCCTTTAAATTGGCCGAGTAAAACGCGTTGCAACAGACGGACAGACAGACAGACGGACATCGCCCAATCGACTCCCAAAGCACGACTCTTGGAGATGTTTCCTTTAATGCGTTACAAACTTCATGACAAAGTTAACATACCCTTTACCTCTATAAGCGAAGGGTATAAAAACTTAACGTTGACATAATTCAGAACATGTGCTCCAATTATAAGATGTATAATTCTAGACTTAATAGGGAATTGGGTTTAATTAATGAGAAGCTCTTATACACTGCGCGACAAATGCTTAGGTTCACACATATTTCCTTCGAGGAAACGGTAAAATAAAAGGTTACCGGTTCAAGAAATGTTATTTTCGAAACAAGAGCCGTTTTTGTTATTTAATAGTGTGCATTTCCGCCATTTTTATTTATAATTTCATAAAACCATCTAGGCGGGGAATCGTATAAATCGGATGCAGCACGGATATCGGTATTTTAGACCAAGCTGACTTAATTCCATGAATTAACTCTTCTTCAGGGTTGTACTGTTTACCACTACTGTAGGCTTCCCGAACAAGCCACCCCCAAATGTTTTCTAATATGTTAATATCAGGGTAGTTGGGCACCCAGTTTAGGGGTTTTGGCAGTTTTTGGCCGTTATAACAAGAGGAAGGTAGCTCCAGGAAAATTTACATTGAAGCATGGTGACAGGTGACAGTGATTTTATCTTCTGTATCCACTGAACTACCGAAAGCTCAAAGTTAGAATAAAGGAGTTTACAATTGCAATGCCGCTGTTGGACTGTATAAAGAAAGGACAATACAAAACAATTGCGAGCCAGGAATTTTTTATGTATACATATTTAGATTTTTTGTTCAGAAACATTTACAATTTAATTGATATTCGAAATTTTTATCCATATCAAAATTGACTTGTAATTAATACAAAATATTGAAAATTTTCACTGGCAGAAGCAAGAACATAACGCAGGTAATAAGTGCATTAGTGAATTATTTCATGAAAATTGCAATGAATGAAAACTACATAGTTCTTCGGAAGAATGAACATTCATACATTTTTATGAATGACTTTGGCTACCGTTTTATTACACCTGACCATATGCATCTCGTTTATTATTTACCTGGGTGAATTTTATGAATGACTGCTTCTGTTTCAGAAGCCACATAGTTAATGACCGAAGCTGCGGTCCCTTAAGGACAATGATCTTATGGTAATTAGTATTATATGACCCTTTGTTGAATGAAACTAGATCTCGGGTAATTCCAGTAGCAAGAATTGGTAGCTGAATGGTAGCTAAATATAAAATTGGTATAGTATAAAAAGATTACTACCGAAAAATTTCATTCATTCATCAAATTCGAGACAGTTACAGCAAACGTACCTGTAAAATCACTTATTCTAACATTTGCGTTCAAAATTTCTGTATTTGAAAAAAATATATTTAATTTTCATATTTGTTGTTAAGAAAAGTTTTGATTTCTACACACACAAAAATGTCATTCACTTCAAACTTCAGTATAAACTCAATTCTCTGCGAACAAACGTATTCCCATCATCATCATCATCATCATTCGTTACACGATACAACCACAACTCAAATCGATTCCGATCAGGAAATCGATGTAGTCGGACTAGATGACGACGAAACGGGCGCCGAACGACCTCAACTTACTTACGACTCCCTAATAATGATGGCAATCAAGAACAGTCCACAGCAACGGCTAACTTTATCGGAAATCTATCAATACATCACAGAGAATTTCCCGTACTATCGAACGTGTAAGACACAGTGGCGAAACTCCATTCGTCATAATCTCAGCATCAACAAGTGTTTTGTACGGATTCCTCGTGAGCTTGATAATCCAGGACGTGGTAGCTATTGGGGACTCTCGAACGTAGCTCAGGATATGTATATTGGCGATGATACTGGGCGACTCAGACAATTGACATATCAGTCGCCGAATTATTATAACGATTCGCCATCGCCGCCGATGCAAGGAGCACCGTGCGATTGTGGATACTGTGGGACGGTGGCGTGTGTGACGTATCAGACCATGTTTCAAATCCCGACAGTGCCGCATCATTATTCGCAGATTCCTCTGATACAGCCGATGCATTCGAAGGATTTTTCTATGCGACGTGCTGATTATTTCGGCTTATGATTTGTATATAGATTTATAAGATAATTATGTACCTACTATACGTACTAGATGAACTAATGTAATGATTGAAATATTTGTTGTGTATTTTTTACCTAAGTATTGTATAAAGATATATTTATTTTAATTATTATAATAACTATGATGTGATGAATAAAAAATTATATTGATTCAAATATAAATCATTGTATTTTTTATATGAAATTTACCTTATAGTTTTTACAGACCACGATGCAAATTTCACAGGATGTTGGATGTTGTTTCTGTAGCAAATTTTCCGTTTCAATGCATAAATTTGATCAGCAATAGTTGATTTTCTTCTTAAAAAAAAGTCTCAATAGTTTTTATATCGTGGGTTCAAATTTTAACTAATTGAAAACTTGATGTTGGTGTACCCGTAAAAGATGTAGATTCGGAATGAGTTGTTTTAAAAATTTAAATTTAGTTTTTTCCTTTATTGAGAAATAACGGTTAGAAATAAACGGAAATAAAAAAAGGCTCCAACCTCCTCGGCCAGCAATACAAAAAGTTGTAGACTAATCTAAGTACATAAAGTAGTAATAGAACGCAGAAGTCGGTAAAAAAACCGACAAGACTGCTTTGCAAAAGAAATACAGTCGGGAACGTGCAAAGAAAATGTATGAAAGGTAATGCATACGCACACGTACCTAAACCTCAACGGATAAGTGCAAGTTACGAATTTCGATGTCGTGCATTCGTTTTGCGCTTAAGAATACGATTGTGGTTTTTTTCTCACAAAAATTGATGCGATTTTTTTCTGAAGGTGCCTTGTACTTAAGCAGTGGCGTAACGTACAGTGTTCCATGTGTTCAGTGGAACAAGGGCCCCCAAGCCACAGAGGCCCCCAACGCCGATAATATAAACTATTTTTTTTCTGTCCTTTTCAATACATTTATTTTTATTAGTTTGCAAGACAATAGGCAAACCAGGTGCAGAATCTAACATAAAAAATAAATATTCCGAACAGTGGCGTAACGTTTTGAAAATCTTTGTGTTCGAACTTGTAGCGGAGGCTCTTTTTTGTGCAGTCAAACTTTCGATTTACATACATCATACAATCCCACTGTCACCATGAATGTGGTATTTATAAAGAAAACGCTCCTGCGGCATTCTGACGGCAAATTGGAGAATTCCTAAATTCAATTTACGAGTTTCCATGTTCTATTGACGAATTTCAAAATTGTATTGACAAATTTGTATCGGGAATTCCTTCACAATATTTTGAAATTCGTCGATTTAACATGGAACTTCGTCCCTAGGACATGGAAAATCGTCAATTTGAAAATTTGTCATGGAAATTTGTAAATTTTAAGCATGTTTGTGTCAATACTTTTAACATAAAGCATAAGGCAAAAATCTGCGAAATATTTCGGCACTTTTGTTCCTGCGGCTTGACTACGTTTTTCTTGACCAATGAGCTTGAAGCAATTCGAAACAAATATGGATTTCGGCCATTGGGGGTCCGTGTTCTAATGAACACATGGATTCCGAAACTACTAAATTTGTGTATGGGAAGCTTGAACTCCGAAGCATTTAATTATGTATATACTGGAGAGTAGCAACTTTACAATTGGCATAACTTTGCAATAAAACAAACATCAGAGCAATCAGTCAATTATGAAGAAAGTGTCTCACAAGCTTATTGCGTGGGGATTTGTCTAAATATCAGATTTTCTGGGTTTTTGGTCACGAAAATATTGAAGAGATATAAAAGTTCGACTTGCAAAAAGGAGTGCTTATCTTAGGCTCTTGCGTCAAATTGAGCCATTGTGGTCCAGTGCGTTGAGTTTTTGAATACTGAATGAAAACGAACTTAGCCCTAGCTATTACCCTTCCATTTAAAAATGGGGTATATGGCCATTTTGACCCCTCGGAAGCTCCTTTAAAGGCCAGAAAAACGCACTTTCGTGTTTTCATATGAACATTTACGAAAATCGGTTTTAGAAAAATATGTTCACAATGATGGGGATCTACTTGTCGAAAGAGCGCTCAAGTCAAAAAGTTTTTTTTTTATCTAGGAGTCATAAAATCAAGAAATACATGCATGCCGCTAAACCCTTCTGTCCTGATTACAGATAAGTCGTTTCTCCTACAGGACGCATTTTTCTTTGGAGGAACTCTACCGTGAATTTCATTTCAATCGATGAAATTCGCCATGGATGGATACGCCAACGACTTAACTTAGCCAGGGTCGTCAGAGCAGTGAGCTAGCTGACTTGCTCCTCAGATTTTGAGTAAAAACTTCTATTCTAGGATCAATGACAGGGATGTTAGTTTTTTAGTAGCTTCTTTGTGATAAGCTTAGTGATAAATAGTCAAATAGGACATGTAGGAGATCTTACAAGTTCTCTAGAACATTTATTCAAATTTGAATCGTTGTCTCAAATTATATAGGTAAAATGTTGGAACATGAACATGTTTCTGTCAATATTTCCTGCGGTTAAAAAGTCATACATGTGGGGCCCCACTCCAATTTCGAACACAAGAAATTCGGAAAACGTTACGCCACTGTACTTAAGAGTATAAAAGTGTGGACCACTGTAATTTTAACAAGCAATTTAACCCTTCTGTCGGCACCTACTACAATATGCATATTCTATACCCAATAGGTCTGGCTGGACCTACTGAGAGAATTTTTTTATTTTTCAGAAAAAGTGAATTTTTTATCGGTAGAGTCAAGCTACCAATTCTTTACTGCCATTTTTAACTAATAAAGGCATTAAAATCATTTTTGTAGATCTACTGGAAGCGTTTTTAAGTACAGATATTTTGGGGTGGTATTAGTACAAACACGTTTTTCCCTTATTTTCTTCTTTCTTTGCTTGTCTATTTGCATTGCGTATATCTAGTAGATGGTTCGATCGCATTTTCTAATTACAATATCTTTGGGGAAATATTTAGCGCTTTGTTGGTAGATTTTTTCTCGATATTAGTCTGCAGATTTAGGGAAGTTGCTGGAAAAAAATAGGGAATTTTCAAGCTCGAAAATCATTTCATTCTAAATTTTCCATAAATTACTTGATCAAATATATTCAGAAAGACGTTCCCAAGTCACTCATACTTACTCCTTACTATTACAAACGAAAGAAAACTCGTTTGGATTTCCTAGAATCAAATCTCAGTTGATTAGGTGATGTTATAAAACGTGATGAAATTAGGCATACTAATTTTCTGAACTTCACGGCTTTTTAAAGAAAAATCTCAGAAATTTTTATCGTTATAGAACAAATTGAATTTTAATGACATTATTACATCATGAATAGGAGAATTTTAAAAGAATTTAACACTTTCCCGGACACAACGTCTATAGACGTCCAATTTTGAGCATTTGACCATACAAATCGTGTCAAATTTTGGCGTTGTGTCCGGCAATGAGTTAATATTTGCCCTTTTTACCTCAATAGAAAAATGGGGGGAAAAACTATAGGTCTGGCCAGACCTATTGAAATTGAAAATCATCAAAAACATAATCAATACTTCAACCGATTTTTTCAAATTTTTGTAAAATGCTTCTAAACATATTATTCTAGGATATCGTGAAATATGAAGTCGCTGCGATTTCATCTTCTATATTTTTTTCGACAAAATATAGTGCCATAGGTCTGGCCAGACCTTCGTGCCGACAGAAGGGTTAAAGTCGAAACACACAAATGCCTTTCGGCTGGATAAAACATGATACATACTATGAGTGGTAAATTTATTGACACAAAGAAACCCCTAAAATAACTAAATTCGAGCGAATAACAAGAAAATGGAAGAAATCGTGGTAAATCATTATTTGCATATGCCTATTAGAAATGAAAATGGGAATATTTTCAAAGATTAAACAGTTACTTTTGTTTTGAATTCTTCAGATTTCAGTATGCGGAACCCAGCATATTCGTTATTACCCATAGGTAATAACGGGGCATTGCCCTATTGGAGAGCACGGAAGAAGACTCCGAATTCCTCACAGCGACTTTTGCAGAAGTTGTAATAACGACATACTTTGTCACTGTCCAGCCCTGTCCGAGAAACGGAAGCGTTGGCGCAAGGTATTTTTATGATACCGATGACCTTCGTGATGTGAGCCCAATACTGCCCAATAGTACGGGCTGGTTCCCTGTCAGAAGCGGTTAGTAGAGGCACGATTCTCTCGGTGGTACCACAATGGAGCAAATTTTGGTCTAAGTGCTCTGGGTGTAGACCTGGCGGCCCCTGAACCTAACCTAACCTAACCATGCGGCACCCAATTTCGATTATAATTGATGATGGCAATTCATTGACTTAATTGAAAATCGCGGCTTTTCCGCCTCGATTTTGACAAAATCAATTGCATTCTAATGAAAATTACATTCTGATTTATTCAGCATTGCTTGGCTATTTAACTTAATTATTTTTGGCAAATCATCTCGGATAATTTGTAAAATTTTTTATTCTCGTAGGGCTAATTAAAATTGAAACGTAATTTTAATGCATTATTTTTTTTACTAAATAATTAAAATTGAAATATCTTTCTTTTCCCATTAAATGACTGAACCATCCTCGTGAAAAAGTCAAAATTTGATACTGAATATCTGGATAACTACAATGATCTCACTAAAAGTGATAGCAGATTTGATTGTTTCAGGCTAACATTAATAAAATGCCTTGATCAACATTTGAGGACTCTGGGAGGTCTATTTCAAGGCTTTCTGATTTATTTCTATCGAAAGGTTTTAATCTGCAAGGGTGAATTGAATTTATCGGCGCTTTATCCTGTTTTCTTGACGAAATTAACCCTGATAACTTCTGTTTCGGTGCGGCGATTGGTGAACATAATTTTAATTATAGGAGAATCTTACATGTGGATCTGTATGATATGCAATCACATATTGTATCTTGACTATCCTTGCCTTTCGATACACAGGCGTATGTCCTTTTTTGTTGTTGGTTAACCTTCTTTGTAAGAATCTTTTAATAATCATGTTGTTTAGCCCTGCCATTATCTTCGATGCCTAATTTTAACATTGTTCCTCTTGCAACGAAACCATTTTTTTATTTATCTTTTCTTCTTTCACACTACTAAACCATTGAAAATTATGTCCAATATGGGTTCCCCTGTTACAGTTGTCGATTTTTCAATTATGTGGCCTCTTCAGTATTTATACTGGATTATATTCATTGCGTCGATAAATTTACCACTCATAGTATGGGGAAACTAATGCAATTATTTAAAACAGGGACGCTGGGAGCAATTTAGATATTGAAAATGTTTGAAGAGAGCAATTTACTACATGATTAAGAACTACTCAGCCTAACACACACTTTAATACACTTTTGGCACGCTTAACCTTCGCTTTCATGAAGATTTTTTTCTACGCGGATTCATAGTATCTACCCGGGTAGATACAAATATTTCATAAAATTTGTTTAGTATATAATCTCATCCATAACTATTCTGTTGAGATATATCGATTATCGATTATTTTGTATGTGAAGTATCGTTAGTGTAGGGATGTCCAAAAAATTAGTTTGCAAATTTTTGAATATATCCGAGTTTAGCTTAATTGTTTACAAGGAAACTAGTGTTTATTTAATTTTGCTTGGCTATCATGTTTAGTTGCCAACCCTTTCCGGTTACGCCAGCCAAACAAAGTTCAGTTTTACAGGTCGAGCTCCACCTATAAAAGACTTACCTCTTGAATTTCATATGCCCTGGAGCCCAAGAAAAAAAAATTCCAATTCCTGTAAATCAAATAAAAGATATAAATGTAGTCTGTACCTACTTACGTCATGTTAGAAAACGTTGCAAGAAATTATAGAAATTTCCGCAACTTGAAATACAGCATTTTGACTTACTGCCAGGAACATAGAGGATAAACTCGCGCTTGGGCCTCTTACATCCAAAACTGTTAGGCCGCACCCACACGGGGAGTCTATGAATTCCGAATCCAATGAAATTCCAAATAAAAAAATTACAACTTGGTGTCAATTTTGTTATATGAAGTTAAGAAGTTGGAATCGGAATCAATAGATTCCCCATGTGTGTGCGGCCTTAGAGAGTTTTGATCATTGAATTGACGTTTTGTTCCGGGATCGACATAACTGCGTAAAATAATAGTGAATTCACACTGTTGCCAGATATTATTAAACCTGAATTAAATTGATAGTTTCACCTAATTGTACTCAGTGGCGCAACTACGGGAGGGGCTAAGGGGGCTAAAGCAACTCTCAGACTCAAAAATTGGGAAAGGAAAATTTCAAAACGAAATTAAGGTGTATCGGCAAATTTTTGTACAGTTCCTTTGGTGCAAACATTTGTACAAAATAGTTTAACTCATTGCCGGACACAACGCCAAAATTTGACACGATTTGTATGGTCAAATGCTCAAAATTGGACGTCTATAGACGTTGTGTCCGGGAAAGTGTTAATGAGCGAGCACCATATTCATAAAATTTTGTGCAAAAAATGTTTTTAACCCATTTTGAACCGGTGTTCGCACCTGCGAACAGTAACTTACGTCATAATTCAATTGTATATTTTTTATAAAATAAATTGTAAATATTCTTAAGAAAGTATTTAGTAATCACGGTTGGTTTGTTAGTTTTGTGAAAAACATAAAAAATGAGCGATGTGAGTTTTAAAATGTTGATAAAAATGCGGTACAGTAGAACCTTGATTTTTCGAACTTTTTAGAAACCGTTTTCTATCTAGTTTAGTCAGTTAAATTAGAAAATGTAATGATACGGATTTATTGTTAAGATGTCCTACTTTGTGATGGATGACATAATTCCAAAATATTTTGTATCGTATGCTATGTAGATAGGAAAAAACATTACTGTTCGCAGGTGCGAACACTGGCCTATATGCAGCATAAGATTTATATAGGTAGCTTATCTTTTTCCGTTGTATTAATTTATTTATGGAGCACCACATTGCATATTCTAGCGCATTATTTTTACGAACTATTTTGCTATACGTAACTGCCGTTACGTATAGCAAAATAGCAGTTCGTAAAATCTGTATAAGAATCTACCCCCACTCGCAGCAAAGGAGCGGCGATAAAATTGTCATTTTTTTTATCAAGTCATGTATTCCTATTACTCATTTAGAAGGCACCCGCTGTAGAGATGTGACACGCCAATAAAATAAGTTGCAAAAAGACGCTTTACTAAGAATTCAGATGTCAAGTCATATAGGATGACTATGGCATGCAAAATGGGCAAGTTCCGCCAGGAATCCAACCTCCAGGCTTGGATTCCATATATCCATATTAATATATTAATATTAGACTGTCTTAGTGATACCGACTCCTGGATAGCTTGTACTTTAAAGCCCGCACGACCTTGGTAGTATTGCCAAATAGTAACTACATATCTAAAGTGGAGTGAGACGGCTTGGAAAAAATAAGATACCGGCGGGCATAATAACCCGTCTATTTGATCAGACATACGTGTGGCATGCACTTCCAAACACGCGTGACCCCGAGAGAGGGATATGACGGTCCATTTTGGGTTGCACTCGAGGAAGCTGGAAGTAATAAGGCAAAATAAAAGCCATGTCGGAGGCCTGAAAGAGAGGGTTATAATGGAAAATGCAGTCCGTGCCAGTTGACAGTTGTCCCAATTCCAATCGTTCAATCGTCCGAAAGACCCATAAATAAATACTCCCAGGGAGCACCTAATCGCTTCTCACTCGTTCAAAGTAATTAAATTAACACCTTTATTATCTGAAAAAAAGAAATCGTCATGGCCCACGTAGTGTCACACCCATACATTTATGAGACACATGTGGCTCATGGACGTGAACAGGAGGAACGCTTTGAGATGCAACAGACAAAAAACTACTTAAAATAATTGAGATCAACACAATATACAGCTTTGATATTGCTTTCGACTTATACATATACATACACGTCTTGTCCATATAAAAAAAATATGCTGGATATCGACCAGTGTTCGCGCTTGCGAACAGTCCTTTCCAGGACTCACACGCTAGTTGGACGAAAACGGACAACGGATTTGGATTCAGCGGGGCCCAATTACTATAAGAAACTATGTTCTTCTTTAATATCATGCTTTTGAATTTCCTTGGTCGTTAATGGGGTAAAATTTTACACAATAGTTGCCGAATTTCGTACGAAAAATGTTCACTAAAATTTACATGCATTTTTGAACAAAAATGAGTACGGAATTTCGCCAAAGTTCAGCAATCCTTACAACAATTTTGCCATGCATGATTCTTGCCTTAATCCATTTTATGTACATAATTGTTGAACGTGGTGAAGGAGATTTTTCTGTACAACATTTCGAAAAAAAATGTTAAACCAAATTGAACAAATATTTTCTAATAAAAACAAAATCTGGATACAAGCGGTGTATCTTTCGATGTTATATTGTACTCGTTACTTATCGAAATACACGTCCGATATCAATTGGTTCTTTGCGAGATGGTGTAGGTGTTCTGTCACTAGTCCCACAGTTTCACCTGAAAAGATAAGATTCCCTGGAGCTATTAGATAGATACTAGCCCAACTTCAGCCCGGTTTTTGAGTAGCGGACATTCGTGAGTTCCATGCCTTGCTGAGCGTCTTCCCCTAACCCGTAAAAAGTTGAGATACATTCGGAACGACAACAATCTATTGCCAAATCCAGATAATAGATCCACGCCGGTATCACTTTTTCTGTACTAGTAACGTAGGAAGACGATCAAAATGCCGAAATTATAGAAACCAATCCGCACAAATGGTATTATATGGAGCGACGACGCGATCGTTTGTAGCGCACAACGAGTTGCGTACTTCGTATTTTCAGTCGCACCCTTATGATGTTTTAGCGTTTACCTATTTGGTACTGAAAGTCTGTAATAACTGTCTGTCTACAGCATCATTACTGAAAAATTGCACATCACCCAACTTGAAACAGCAGCCTCCTCCAATAATGCGGATGGCTTTAGCCCCCTCCAGGCCCGATTCCTGGTTGCGCCACTGATTGTACTAATATGCCATAAGTAATTCAAGTAGGGACATTTTATTATACATTTTGAATTTATTTACATCCAGTTAACGTCTTTTTACTTTTGCTGTTAGTGTATTCAAGATATTTAAGATAAAAATTCCGTACGGATGGTACGGTAGGTCGTAGTTGCGTAAAATATGTAATTTGGTTCATTTACAAGCTTTTTTCATTTTCATCTTTTAGTTCAATAGTTTACAGTAGTAGTTTCGGATATACCTATTTACCTGAACCCACAAGAACTCTGTTGCTATCTTCTGAATTCATTTAATTTTAGACTAAAAACAGGATCTTTTGGGATATTGAACAATTAAAGGAAATCGTTTTGATATCATAAAAATGGAATAATTTACTACCACTGAATAAGCACGTATTATCTTTGTTAATTACAACAAACTTTTAATGAATGAAATGATTGATATAAAATGTTAAATTGACATCACAATATAGATACAACAGATATGTACAATTATATCCTTCTACATAAGAAACACCATAGGCAGGATTAAGATGTATAAAAGATATGCAAACCAACCAAACTAAAGGACCAAAATATGCTAAATATTCCATGAATGAAGTGGTGGTGCAAGTGGAAATTCCTGACATCCGTCTGCTACTAATTGACTCAGATTTGCCGGTACCTGTTAAGATCCTTTTGGCATTTTCTCAATGAAATCGTACGAGTAATACAAGTAGCCGTTGCGGTCATTAATGGCAATGTAATTAAGGTAATCCGCGAGATGTTGGTTTTTCCCACATTCACAAGTACGAAATAAAGGTAGTGCAATAAAAATATTACGATATGGCTACCGAAGTCAAAAATCATGAATGAAAAGATGCTCTAGGATAATTAACCGGAGCTACTATATATATTAACCGACATTTCATTCATAATCAGTTTCATTCAAGAATTACAGTAGGACCATCACCACCTGAGTGCTCACGAAAATGACTTCCAACTTAAGTTTTTCCATTAGCTCGATATTGGCAGAGCAATCTCCGCAACTTAAAGGTTTTAATGATACGAAAATGTATTTGGCCGATGAATATTCTAATTCGCTGGATCATGGAATGGATATTGGCGATATTGACGATCACGAGGATCCGGAACGACCACAATACACGTATACGGCGATGATTACAATGGCGATTCGAAATAGTGCAGAATATCGACTCACTCTCAACGAAATCTACGATTATATTCTCGATAAGTTTCCGTACTTCCGCAACTGCAAGACACAATGGAAGAATTCAATTCGCCATAATTTGAGTGTTAGCAAGATTTTCATGAAATATCCACGCAAGCCAGGCGATCAAGGCCGCGGAAACTATTGGACACTTTCACCGGAGGCCGACGACACTTATATTGGCGAGGATACGGGCAAGTTGCGTTTCATGAACGTCACGCCAATGTCTCAGGCTTTTCCTCTAATGCAACAGGCAATGATGCATCCGGCCAATTTTGCTTCGCACGCCTTGATGATGCAACAACTTCAGCAGCATCAACAAATGCAGCAGCAACAGCAACAGTATCATCAACTTCAACAACAACAACAACAGCTTCATCAGCAATTTCTTCTGGCACAGTCCGGTTTGGCGCAACATCAATATTATGGAGCCTATTCGCCGATGGGCAGTCCACAAGGATCGATTGGAAATTGTTGTTCACAACAGGCTCGTGGCGGTATTGGAGGATGCACTTGTTGTACGAATTTCAATTATCAAATGACCCAAATGGCGGGTAATAATTTGCGATATTAGATTGAATACCTTATAGGATTTTCGAATAATTTATAATATTGTAATAGGTTACACATTTAGAAATTTAGTGT
The DNA here is from genome assembly GCA_949715475.1 of Microchrysa polita. Taxonomy (NCBI): domain Eukaryota; kingdom Metazoa; phylum Arthropoda; class Insecta; order Diptera; family Stratiomyidae; genus Microchrysa; species Microchrysa polita. The sequence continues at coordinate 12,965,186 of OX454415.1, read as the reverse complement.
AGTTGTATTGTTAAGCGAAATTGTATACAGTGAATTGAATATCATATCTTGTATTATATAACTTACTCTTACGGAAATCTAAATAAATAAGTCTTTGTAAAAAGACAGATCCAATTTTTTTACTTTTCTATCATCAAATTACAGAATCTAAAAGCGAGAAGGATTTTCCTATCCTATGGCATTGGATATTCGGAATATTAGGTTCATCAACGTTCTAAAAAAGCAACCAAGTTGCGTAAAATAATCCAGATCGACAGATCAGCTCTGAACTTTAAACAGAGTATTTTGTATTTAATACTGATATTTAAAATTGACAATCACTTGATTTTCGAAGTACATGATTGATACTGATTGATTTCAAAAAACATTTCAACGAAAATAGGATGCAACGCCGTTGCTAAGGTTTTCAAATGAAATTATCCAGCATTTTCTTGCCAAGATTTTAATTCCAATTCTGGTTGGGGAGCATGAAAGAAAAATACATATGCTTGGCTCGTTGACGAAAAGCAAAATATTTTTACAACAATCTTTATAAGTATTTTTCAAACAATTTCACCCTGCACAACAAACCCATAAGAATCTCTCATCCAACGACAATTTCAAGCATTCTCGTTGCTTTTAAATATTTGGGGTAAAACATTTCTCTTCGTGTGTCCACACGAATTTTACTACACCCGCCGCGAAAAGAATTATGTTCACATGACACTATGGCACTAATCTCTGGTAGTAAATTTTCCTAAAGACACATGAGAATGCAGAGTGCAAGATTTTCCATAAGAATCTTGCTCGGAACAAATTGATCTGACAATTGGCGATCTGGTTTCATTCGACTGTGACTTGGCTAGAATGATTTGTTAGGAATTGATCTCTCTTTTTTTTTTTTGGTGCATTGGTTTAGATTTTATTTTTAAATGGATTAGTCAAATTCAAATAGTGGCTGCGTAGAACGTCATAGAATGGCTAAATCCACGATGACAGCACTCATAGATCAGGGATTAAGGAGATTTGCTGTATATGTATATTTTCTGGAGAAAGTCGTTGCGATTCATTGACATGTGTTCATCTGTGTCGAACAGTTGTAATATATTCTCGTAATGGATGACAATATGCGGTTTTAAGGATATGAAATATGGTCATGTATGTACATGATAAGGAAGTAATGAAATTTTATTGTAAAAACGATAGATTTTGGTAGTTTCATGAAGAGATGAAAAAATATACCACTAGCAGCCAACAACTACCACTCTTCATGTAGTTTATTTTCTCAAGTCATAGGGCGGTCGGCGGTGATTAATTTTCACTTCCTTTAGCTAAATACGCATCTGTTTTTATCGGCACGCGACACAATTTGTACAAAAAAATAACAGTTCAAATGATCGATGAAAAATTTTATCAACGGGTCGGCAAAGCAGTATTTTTAAATTTAAATATTATCCTTTATCATACTAGAAAATGTTATATTGAGTGTCGTAGTTTCTTCTTCCTTCCTTGCCTCGTTCTTTATACCGCTCCATGGCTTCGCGTTGCTCGACCCGCGGTGTAGGCACATCGCCCGTTTTGGCGATAATATCCCAGCATATTTCTACAGGCAGCTCTATCTTGGATCGTGTCATCGCCGAGACCAATGCGTTGTTGTTGCTTTTTCATTTTACACATCCAGGTGTTCTTCGGTCTGCCTATGGCCTTGAAAGAAGAAAGAAAACTAAGTGTCGTAGTTTCATTCCAATATATTATAAATATTGCTTAGTGGAAGCGCCCGTTCTAAGGAGGGCAAGGCGGGCGTTCACCCTGGGCGCTGCTTGATTTTGGAGCCACTTTTTTGGCTAGCACTCGAACAAAAAAAAAAGTTGCAAAACGTCCAAAGGAAGAATACAATATTAACTTCACTTTAGTAAAGAAGACACTATAGAACAGTTGAAATAAAACGGCGAAACAGAATGCTGCAATGCAGGAAACAAGTTGACATCCACAAAAATTATTTAACTACCAGGCAATTGAACAGTGTTTTTTTTTAGCAACGAACGACATAATTACTAAATTTAAAAATTCGTAAGAATTGTTTTATTTTGCAACAGTAGCATCAGTTATCTTTTGAAAGTTGCGTTTTAAAGACACAAAGTCCTTACGAAGCTTTGAAGAGCCTCTCTCTAGTTCCTGTCGACCCCTTGTGGGGCATAGGGCATTAACCACGCCTACTCTCCACCTCGTTCTGTTTTGCGCCAACGGCGCTAGCTGCGACCATGTAAGATTTAGCGTTTTCGCTTCGCTAGTTACCGATCTTCTCCATGTGTTCCTTGGCCGCCCAACACGGCGTCTTGCTCCGGAGTCCTGTGGATTCCAGTTTAGAGCCTTTTTTGCGACGTTTTTGGGCCCTCTTCGGAAGGTGTGACCTATCCATTGCCACTTAAGTCTTTTGATCGAAGTGCCTATCCTTTCCTGGCCAGTTATAGTAAGGAGATCCTCGTTCGAAATGATCTCCGGCCAACGAATATTTAGGATGCGCCGTAGACACTGATTAACAAAATTTGCAACTTATCAGTAATCTCTTTAGTCACCTTCCAGGTTGAACAGCCATATAGCAGAATGGATTTCACATTAGAATTGAAGACACGTATTTGGTGCGTCGACTGCCTATCCTGAAATACAAATTTCGCTTTGCCCACCTGGATATGTGCTCAAGAACTTAGTCTTGGCAGCATTGATTTTCAGCCCCGCATTACGACTCGCGCAATTTAGAGCTTCTGTCATTTGAGCGACATCATCCGTGTTTGTTGATAGAAGGCAAATGTCGTCAGCGTAGTCAAGATGTTGAAGGTGATCGAACAATTTCCATCTTATACCTTTGTTACGATGTAATTGGAGTGCGGAGCCGATTACATCACTAATGGCAACAAGGAAGAGAATAGGTGACAAAATGCAGCCTTGCCTCACTCCACTGTGCACCTCAAAAGGATCTGAAAGCTTGCCCTTATGCAGGACGTGACATTGGGCTCCATTGTAGGATTCCTTGATGATGGAGATTATCTTATCTGGGATATTTCGTCTCCGTAAGGCATTCCAGATGTAGAGACGATCAACGCTATCGAAGGCTTTCTCAAAATCGATGAACATGAGATGTAATGGGGATCTCCATTCCGCGGATTGCTCGATGATAATACGGAGGGTGTTAATGTGGTCGCTACAGGAAAATCCTTCGCGAAAGCCAGCTTGTTCATCATTCAATGTGTCATCGATTTTGTCCTTGATTCGTCCTAAAACAATCTTAGCCATCAGCTTGGAAACAGCAGGAAGTAGGCAGATCCCACGCCAATTATTGCAATTCTTCAGGTCACCTTTCTTCGGAATCTTAATAATTACGCCCTTTTTCCACTCACTGGGAAGAGTTTCGGTTTCCCAACACTCTTGGATTAAGGGAAGGAGAATATCCGCTGAAGCGATAATATCCGCTTTCAAGAGTTCAGACGGAATTCCATCAATCCCAGGGGCTTTACCGGCGTCCATTGATTTAATAGCGTCAATTAGTTCCTTTTTGGATGGTGGACCAGAACTAATGCCGTCTATTCGAGGGACGTCTTCTGCTGGCAATGAATATGCACTTGCAGGCCCGAAGGTGTTATTAAGGACCTCTAAAAAGTGTTCTCTCCATCTTTGCAGCTGTTGTTCTTCGGTAACGAGCGGAACACCTTCCTTATCTTTCACAGGATGTTCCGTTAGTAAGGATCTGCCAGTTAATGGCTTGATAAGCTTGAAGAGTGTTCCACTGTCACCGCGGATAGCCGCATCCTCTGCCTCCTTCGCAAGCGCGTTGATATTATTGCGCTTATCACGCCTTACACTCCTTTGAACGCCTTTTTGGAGCGAACGGTATTCAGCTCTGTATCGTTCCTTAGCTGAATCGTCAGCAGCTGAGTTGATCTGCTCTTTAACTCTCTTGCGTGCTGAGATAAGAGACCAAGTGGAGTCGCTAATAAATGGTCTCCTACCGCGATCCAATCGTCCAAAAATTTCTTCGCCACACGAAATAAATGAGTCCTTAGTGACTTTCCATACATCGTCAATTGTCGGATTCTCATTTAGTGGTGGTGCATTAGCTTTTTCGCGCAAAGCGGTGGAGAACGCACGCTTGGTTGATGGAAGTTTGAGCTTCTGCACGTTATATCTAGGGCAAATATTTGCACGGTTAGGACGCTGGATTGCTGCCGTTAGTAAGCGCATTTTTACGATGACAAGATGGTGGTCACTGCCAATATCAGCACCACGTTTCGCCCTAACGTCTAAGACACAGTTTCTCCACGTTTTGGAAACAGCAATATGGTCAATCTGGTTCTCAGTTCTGCCATTCGGAGAGGTCCAGGTTGATAAGTGGCAATCTTTGTGTTTAAACAGAGTTCCACCAATGACGAGCTGACGAGAGTTACAAAACTCTATAAACATCTCGCCATTCTGGTTTCTGTCGCCTAACCCATGATTTCCCATAAGGTGTTCCAATCCTTGGTTATCTGACCCGACTTTAGCGTTGAGATCCCCCATTATGATTTTAATGTCACCTCTGGGAGCCCTATCAAAGGTGTCGCCAAGTCTTTGGTAGAAAACGTCTTTGTCAGCTTGATCAGCTGGTTCGGTCGGTGCGTAACACTGAATTATCGTGATATTTCGTACTCTGGATTTGAATCGTGCGGTGATAATACGGTCGGAAACTGGTTTCCAATCGATAAGGGATCGACGTGCATCCCTAGTCAAGAGGATTCCGACTCCTGCCTGCCGAGGAGCATTTTGGTCATCATTTCCAGAGTACAATAAAACAGTATTAGAGCTTGGTGATAGAGTCGCTCCTGATCCGAGCCATCTTGTTTCGCTCAGTCCTAATATAGCGATGTTATACACGGTCATTTCCCGTTCGACTTCAGTAAGCCTCATGTTGTTACACTCGCCCCACATCGTTCGAACGTTCCAAAACCCAATCGTGGTCCGTTGTTTATAGCCAAAAGTCGTTGCCGGTGAGTCAGTCCGAGGTATCCGAGGCTCGATTAATGTTTCGAGTGTAAAGAAAGTTTCAAGTACGCAGGTTACAAGCCTACGTACCCTATCCCTCAAGTCGCCTTTTACGACAAGCCGGGAACGCTGTGGCATAATTCTTACCCCAAAGTCCACAGGGGTCAATTTTTTGTTAAGTTTCGTACATATCTGAACCCTTGAGCGCACACAACAGAGTCGCTGCGCGCACAATTGTATAGATATGTTCGAAACTCAGGAGAGTTTTATTCTCTCCTGTCCCTTTAGTCGCCTCTTACGACAGAGCCTACAATTGTTAAAAAGTGCTGCGAATCCTAAAATGCTTAGTAATTTGTCTAAATTTTAGGTCAGTGATGCTAGCACCCGCCAGATTTCTGACAGCATAACGAAGCAGTTCGCTCAGTTATGTGATAATTAATTTTAAGTTTAAATTATCACATTTCTAGAGTTTGAGCTAAATTCGTCCTACAACTGAATATTTATTTATTATATATTTATATATATTTATTTTCAGCAGAATTTCAATTGGATCTGCGCTTGCATGATCCCTAATGCTTACCTACCAAGTTAATTTGCCATTTAATTTTCAAATCAAGGACGAAAATATAGCATGTAATTAACGCAATTATGCGATATGTCCTAATTTGATTTCCGGAAGATGAGGTCTACAATTTTTGAAATTTATACCAAATGAGAAATAAAGAGTCACTCTCGTGGAAAATTTCGTTGCCATCACTATTTTCATCACTAATTTTTTTGCAGTCGTTTTCGATTACTTTCATTCACATTTTGCCACAATTCAGCTGAAATTGTTCCATCTCTTCGCGGATTGATTCTTTCAATTGGTTACAATTGCATTGATCCATCAAGCATTGAGAAAACAAATTTCGAAAATTTTTATTTTAGCGAGAAGAGAGTTAAGGCTACAGTACACACCGCCAGTGCTCTGACAGCACTCCTCCCTAATTTGTGTCTGAACATGCTAATATCGGGATTTGGCTAGATTCCCTCGATTTAAGTAGCACTGATCTAATTCTTTTGGGATTTTTCTCTCACTGAGTAGATACTTCATTCTCTGAATTACTGGAGTGTTGGTTCCAATCTCACTTTGACCATGGATTTTTGTGTAGCCTTTAAAAACATCCCCTACGCCCGCCGTTTACACGATGTATCCTTTTTGAGCTACTTGCTGTTACAACGATCAAGTAATTCAAAAATTGAAAAATCTCTTAAATTACTTAAGTGCTAGAGCGGGTGGTTAAATTTTAAATCACAGCGCTTAATTGCAGTGATAATGGTGTTTTGGGGGTTGACCCCCGCTCCGAAATAGTTTAATGTTTTAACAGAAAAAGAGGACGTTTGTTCCCAAGGCAGTTTTAAACTGACGTGAAAGTGAGAACATTTTTTAAGCAAGGAATTTTCGAAACAATCAAATTAATGACGAGTATAGGACTTACTTAAGAATAGTGCTGGTAAAGGTTTTCTGCTATTCTGAATATCCATCTGGGACCACAATTTCTCAAGTTGTGCTATAATCAGTAGGGATAGATTAAGTCCATAGCATCTCTCGGAAGTGTAGAGCAACTGAAACTATTATAATCAAAATTGCGTTTATGTTTACCTATTTTTCATCTAAGTTCTACCGCATTGAGTCTGGAAGTCCTAGCTAATTGCAATTAGACTGTAGCTTCTACACCACGATACCTAAGACTCTAAGATTTTCAACAAAATACGCCCTACATCGGCGCCCGGAAACCCCATTTTCGAAAATTTTTATTTCGAAACATGAAGTTACTATTATCTTGCTAACTAGAGCAGCTGGGGTCAAACTATGAAGTTTTTGTGTTCTCTTTGGACACAAGGGAGAAGATTTAGGTTGAAAGGCTCTGGCCTTAATAATTTCTTTTAGTTGTGGCAAAACTGCGGACCCTAAGCTATGCAAGAGGAGCTTCATAGGTTGAATGGCTATGGCTAATTCCAATGTTTCTGCACGGAGCGTTACTTTTCCACATTAAGCCCGTATGGTGAGGTATATCACAGTTTTCCAGCTTTTCGTATAAGGCGACTGAAGGGATAGGGATGTGTATGCCAGCAACTTGCGCATCTGAAATTTTAATTATGGTAACGAAACGTCTACTATAGGTATCGGATTAGGACTGATTTACCGGTTACGACTTTTGACTGTCGCATAATGACAAAAATTGCATTCTGGAATATTCGCACTCTACTGGAGAATTTTTCAGATGGCCCACAAAACGCATGATTTCTGCAATCTGAGATTGAGTTCGAGCACTATAGGTAAAAGTTGACCATCCTGGAGCTCCCGCTCGTAAAACGCTGTTATTTTACTGCAGAAAAATTTCTGGTAGTGTCCGCCAATCTGGAGTTGGTCTTCTTTTAACCATAGCGGCATGATTAGCAAGGAACCAATTTTAGATATAATTGTGACCGAAGAAGAAAAAGGTTTGGGACAGGAATGGGAAACATTACAATAATACTGTCTTTTGCTCTTCCGATCCTGACACCCTCGAAGCTAAGGACACGCTTTCCGAGCAACTTAACACCCTTTGCAAAATACCTAAAGGCGACAGTGTTATTGTAATGGGAGATTTGAAAGCAAAGCTTAGTGCCGACTACGATGGACTGAGGCACGTGATGGGAACGCACGGTCTGGCTTACCGGAACGATAATGGTGAGGTTTGTAGAATTCTGCAACTTCTATCGTCTTGTCATAGGAGGCACTATGTTTGAACACAAAAGGTGCCATAAAATCAGCTGCACCTCTGTTGATCGGCACCGGACTAGACCTTTTTGGTATTAGCAGAATATTCAGAAGTTATCTTTTGGGTGTTCGTAACAATAGAGGCGCCGACGTAAATAAGGGAAGGGTCCATCATTTGATGTTACTGGACAATTGTGGATTGCAGCAGTACAATACCGCTGAGTTCATCAAGACGCTGTAAGTCTGGCCACCGCCAAGCTAAGTAATCCAACTGTTGCACAACAATTTTGTAACCATTTTGCGCAGAAAGATCTCAAATCATTAGACTTCCGGATAGCGACCTAAATGTACAGTGGGATGCCATTAAAAATGAGTTTATTGAAAACGCTGGGACCATCCTTCGCCGAAGCCCGGCTTGTCGGCCGAAGCTGTGGATGTGGGACGCAACATGACAATGGATTGGATCACTTATATTCACGAGTCAATGCATCCTTGATTTAAGGAGAAACTCAAGGAGACCTTGAAATTTTCACTTAAAGTCAAGGCAGCTACCCACCTACCTCGAAATATTATATTTCAAGTCTATTGAAAACTTAAGGTCTCCTTGAGTTTCGCCTTAAATCAAGGATGCATTGACTCCTAAATATAAATGATTTCTATGAAAAAGTATGGACATTTGACATATGACATTTATTTTTATACCCCTCATAGAGTGAAAGGGTAAATTAACTTTCTCATGAAGTTTGTAACGCATTGAAGGAGCCATCTCCGACCATATAAAAAGTATACATATATGATCAGTATGACTTGAGGAGTCGATTGGGCGATGTCCGTCTGTCCGTTTGTCTGTCTGTCCGTGTGAACGTCTGTTGCAGTGCGTTTTTCTCGGCCGCTATAAAATCTAGACAGCTGAAATTTTGTACACATGCTTATTATTGTTGCAGGTTGCTTGTATGTTTGAATCGCTAAAATCGGACAAGGGTATCATGGGGCTGCCATACAAACTTAATCCCCCCCCCCCATTTAGGTTCTTCTGAGAAAAAAGTGTACCAATTTCAACCAAACTATTTCTATTGATAACACGCAACATTTGTGAAAATGGATCAAATCCCACCATGGGGTCATGGGGCTTCCATACAAACCTAGCCCCCCAAATTAAGTTCTTCTAAGAAAAACTTTTTTGTTTATGAACTAATCTGAACCAAACATCACAAAAATGTTTATCTATTAATACTACAAAACATATGTAAAAATGGATGGAATCGGACTGTGAGATCATGGGGCTGCCATCCAAACCCAAGCCCCCAATTTGGTTCTTTTAAGAAAATCCTTTTTGCACCTATTGCAGAAAACCTTGCATTCATATACATATGTATCTTTATCGAAACAATCGGAAATGCAAAAATAAAAGAAAACTTATTGTGGGACCATTCCCCCCTTCCCCCGTTTCCCCCTTAAAGCTTTGTATAAAATGTTTTTTAATTGTCAACTCATGTCAACTATTCCAACTCAACCTCACACAAATATTGTTTCATCGACGCCACTGAGCTTATGTCAAAATGGAAGGAAAAGAATGGGAGAGGAGGATAACATACAAGTCATAGGTACGCCCAAAAAATCTTTTAGCCCAAGGAGAGCGAAGGGTATTCAAATTTTGGCCGCGCCCAAAATTAGCCTCGGTCTAGTTTGAATTTCGGCATCCTTGACTCAAGGTATCCTTGAGTTAAGGTATGTTCATAAATACGGGCCTTAGCTCCTGTATTGTTCAAAAACCGAAAAAGTCAGGCGATACGTATTGTAAGAGTCACCATAGACTCTCCAATCGATTGTACAATCGAGCTCCTTTTTGTAGGTTCCAATTCGCTAGAGAAAATGAGCTTTCTCCGCAGGAAATGAGCTTTCTCCACAGAAAATGAGCTTAATTGTACAATCAAATACCCAGACTATGGCGACTCTAAGTGCGTGGGACGAGAAAACTTTTCACATTGAGTGGAAGGAAGATTTGATATTCAAACTTCCGAAGGAGGGTAGCTTGACAGAATGCGATAATAGGAGTAGGTTAGCTTCCCGCTATTGCCAAGATAATAGCTAGAATAGTCTTGGATAATATCGATATCATTCTTGCTTCACCTTTGATAGTTGGTTATATGGAAATTGCCTAAAATGTTCTTTTTGACTGCTCAAAAAAATAGAGAAAAGCAAGGCAATCCATATTTTAATTTTCATTTATTTTTGTGAAAGGAAGAGGACATCACTTTTCCACTTACAAACGAGGACGCATGCGTTCGTTAATTAAAATTTTATAATCCTCATTCATGAATTCCTTTACGAATCCCAGTAAATTGGTCGGTCTTCTATATTCGCTAGGGCGGGACTTCCGGATTCGCGTCATCTTCTTAGTTTAAGACCCCTTCCTTAATTGTTCTCTGTGTTCGCCTACAAACCTAGGTTCGATATATCGAACATTTTGTCGACTTTCTGATGCAACAACGCTCTCCATTTTGGACAATCTCCTTTCATAATATACGATGAACATTAACTTATGCCCTACGATGCAATCGTAAGTCTAAAATGGTCAATCATTGTCCTCTCAAATAAGTTTTCTATAATATTTTCCATTATTACATCCATACAGATGTTGTATCTACGTAGTTCTAAAACACACAGAAGGCGTGATGACCACACTTTGCATTTTCATTTCCATTGAAGTCCCAACCGGACAATCGACTTTTACAAAAGGCACAAACCAACATGCGATTATTGTGCAAATTGTTATTCATCGTTGCCTTTTAAAATCACACCTGTACATTGTCGGAGTGACATCCCTGTTTTAAGAAAATCTGATTACTTGCAATTTTGAAACACTTTATTGAGAACAATGACGTGTGCTAAGGAGCGACAAAAGAATTCTCTGAATTTGCTCAACATCACGTAATGCTACCGCAGGACCCTTGAATATGTATTCATGTGACCGGATCAGAATGCATTGTAATGGAAATATTTTCTACTTTTGTCTTTCCCTACGGTCGGATTTTCAACACGGAACGTATGTTTGTGGCGAATCGGATGACACTATTTTGTACACGTTCAGTCCGATTCAATGTTCAATGTCCTGAAATAAAAAGTGTCCCCATCCCCATCTCCAACACAAGACGTGTGTCTGTCTCCCTCATCAATAGTGATTCTCGAGTATTTAAACACACTAAACGATGCTAATCTTTCGCAGGATCGAGAGGATGTTAAAATAAGTTTCATATAATGTTGTGGTTTCCCCCCGGCAAACCGCCGAACAACAATGAACAATCTTCTCTGGCGCGAGATGAAATGTGCGATTTTTATCTGCCTATAACGTTTATCGACATTATACTATCCGCGTGGATAAAGGAGTCCTTCGGGTCGTGCCATCGAATTATGTTGTTACATTATCCTTGAAAGGCGAGCGTGTCTAAGTAGTTAAATAGAATCGAATTGTCGCGATAATGTTAACTACCGACACGACTAGTATCAACATCGCATGCACTTTTAATGATGAAGTGCGTGCGATAGTGGCAAAATGCAATGTGGCACGTGCGCATGTTGTATTTTGATGTCCTTCTAATATATGCATACAAAACGACGCACAATCGATTTTCAGATTTATTGACGAAATTAATGGAGTTAATTCAAAAAGAGGATAATGATAAAAATGATCGCTTTGATATACATTTTCCCACAGTTATGGAGTCAATTGGCTATTTACTCGTATTATTATCATATTTTCCAGTGTTTCTTGAAAATTTCGTTGTTAGCAAACCGAATATGCAGTGGTTCCTATAGACGATTTGAGAAAGCCGCTGAAGGTTTTATGTTCCGGAATAATTGAAAATCGGTGTGAACTGTAAAAACTGTTCTGAGAAGTGTTTATTGAGCAACCCCCGCAAAAAGTATACTTTTACCATTGGAATTGTAGAATATTCTTCAAGAGAAAATCGTTCGCTGGTACATATATTAACTTTGTCATGAAGTTTGAAACGCGCTGAATGAAGCATCACCGACCATATAAAATATGTATCCAGGGTATCTGGAAACAGCCGCATAAACGCACCGGAATATGATTCCTCATGTTCAGCAAAAAAGTTGTAGGCACATACCCCCAATACTTAACCCTCTTGCTGCCACAGGCATTTGAAGACTTTTGAAAAAAAAACATTTTTTTGCACGACTTAAACCTCAATATCTCCAAAGCCATAATAGCTAGAATAGCCAAATAAGATGATTATGATAGCCCACAAATTTATATAAATAATAAAACTAACCACACTAAAATCGGATAAGAGGTTTACTTTTTACAGAGCTCCAAAAAAAAATTTTTTGTATCTTAATTTTTTTCAACTTCTGCTCAGGTGAGGTACTGTAAAATTCTTTTAAAAATTGGCGCATAGTCTTACGATCATATCTTTCTTACATCATTTCATTCGAGCGCCATTATTTCTAACAGTTTTATTGCCTTAAATGTAGAAAACTTATTTTTAGGTCAAATCACAAAAATTTGACTTTGAAGATCTGTTAAAATCAAACCACTTATCCGAATTTAGTGTGGTTAATTTTATTAGGTAAATTTATTGGCTGTATTAATCACCTTACTTCGCTATTCGAGCTAGTCTAAGGTGACCAGACTCCCGAAGGCCCAATGCTGTACATATACGGATTTTCGTTTTCAGGCAAATCCTCAACCATACTACCCCCAAGTACGCCAACCGGCCAGGACGGGCAACCTTTTTATGATATCCGCAAAGCACCTACACGGAGAGAAAAAATGTAGTGAAAGGTATTAAAATTGTAATGAAAACCATTGCATTTGTAATAATTTTTGACCCTACTGCAACTGATGTAAAAGTTATTACATCTTTAATGAAAAATGTCATTGTGCTGTAATAAAATTAACAATTGGTTGGTAATAAAATCCGCCAGGAAGATAATTTGGCGATAATGGAAAAAACTACAAAAAGTAATTTTTTTTTATTTTTTCCTTTTTTTATTTTTACTTTTTTTTTTATTTTTTACTTCTATTTTATCCTTAACTTTTTTTCCCTATTTTAATTTTACCTTTTTACAATTTGCTTCTACTGGGAATTGAACCGGGGACCTATCGTTTCGTAGTCCTACGTCCTACACCTAAGCTATCTACGATTACAAGTTATGCGAATAAATTAATCGTTTTATTTTTTGACAGCTTCATAATTATTACGCGCTCTCGTTAATTTCATGTACGAAATGATGAAAACTATAACACCTTGCAATAATAATTATTACAGGCTGTGGTGAAAATTACCTCAAACGCAATAAATGTAAATAAATGTAATCCATACAAATATCATGCAATGATTTTTTTCATTACACTGCAATCATTTTTACAATAGGCCACAATAACTACATTGTAATCAATTTCACTACATTTTAATAACTTTCACTACAAATTTAGTGAAATTGTATGTTGTGAATTTCATTGTACGATTTTGTAGAACTCATTGCACATTTTTCTCTCCGTGTACTTATTTAAAAGCTTCGTTTCGGATAAACTGATACCTTATTGAGCCGAGAATTCTTTACTTGGTGGCGGCTTTCCTGGCACAGTTTCAATATAGAAGTTAATAGGGGAATCGGATGGAGTACAGTGACAGATTTTTCATCGTTTTGTGATAAATTAAAATGGCATCTACCGAGGGTAGGACCATGAAATTTGAAGGAGATATGAGCGTCCAGTAGCTCTTTAAGCGTGCCAAAGTTCAGAATGAGCAGGAGCAAGGGTTTCTGAGTAGCCCAAAATGAACGATGGCTTAGCATAAAACTTCCATTATCTCGCTAAATATATATCGCGACCCCTATGGCCACCTTGAGAGACAATACTTACCGATAAGTTTATTATGCAGTGCAGTCATAGAGTAGTATAGTAGTAGTATGTCTCATCTGTGGTGCAATAGCGCAGCCATAATCTTGTCCGGGAGGGGGCTAAGACCATCCATATTACTGGACATTAACATTGGTGACATTTTCTAGCAATGGTCTTTCTATGTCCAGTTGCTATTACCCTAATTTTCAATGCAATGTTTTTGTAGCTTCGCTTCCTGAAAACGTGTATGTAATGTCATATTTGCAAGCAGCACGTTTCTTTTTTTTTTTTCAAGAAAACCGAATTCTGAATCAATCTGTCCAGCGTTGCAATTAGTGACTTTATAGATACGAAACTGATCGAGAAAACTTGTATAGACGAGAAGAAGTTATTACACTTTAACATGTTCCTGATTCTTACAGGCTTGCAGGACCTGGCAAATGTTTCGTTATCGTCGCTACATAGAAAGCCGTTGTGGTGGCTTATTTTCTTTAATTTCGGCTTTGATTTTCGTTGTCCATTTAGACTTTGTTCCTATGTTGCAGTACAAAAGAGCAATTGAAATATTATGTGGATTTGTCAAAGAATTATTCTTTATCACCCATGGGGTTCTAGAGACAAAATGTGTGGAGGGTTATTTCTAAAGTTCTACAAGAAAGGTCAAGGGTTGCATCGGGTTTTGAAAAAAGACATGAAATTGTAAATATACCGTACTACATTGACAAAACTGGAGTTAAGATACGAACGAAAACCGGGCCTAAGTTGAGCTATATCCAGGGGCGGATTTTGGCCTCCATGGCGCTCCTGGGCAGTATTCAAATTTCCGCCCTCCGTCATTATGGTATGAACATTTCATAGTTTTTAATTGTTTCAAAAAGAATTGAAATTTCAACTGGTCGAAATGCAAATACTCGTAAATATTAATCAGCAAAAGTCTGTTCGCTGATTTTTATTATTTTAAATGATTTTTAGGCAGTGCTAGTATTTTATATTTTTCACTGCATAAAAATGACAAATTCGACAATTTAAATGTAAAAATTTTGAAAAGTTGATTTAAACCAAAAGTGACTTAAACAGCGTATGAGTTCATAAAACGTCCTGAACGCAGTTGATGGTGAATAGCCGAAGCGATCATTAGTTTGCCAGAGAGCTATACCACCAAGAAAATACAGAGAGCATTCCAAGAGCATACGCTGGAAATATTGTTGAAGAATATTGGGAAACTCGTACTACGAATATCGGCTGTAGAACAAATACTATATATGACAAGTTTGTGAAACGGATTCAGTTGGTAGATAAGCACATAAATCTCCAGGTTTGGTTTACGAAAGATTCGAGTTTGCCAAAACCATTGAAAACAATCCTGCAAGTCAAGCTTCATGGAAGTTTTGGAGGTAATCCCTTCTGCATAGGAGGAACAACAATATTTTCATCGACCTGCTTGGGGGACTATCAGTCTATTTTTTTGTGAATCAAGTGACTTGCTAGGGTCCTCTGTCAGCCTATTATTCCCGTAACAGCGATGGGTGTTCTGGACAAGTGTCCAGCGAATGCAACCGCAACGACTCCACTAAAAAGGGAACTCGTCGATGTCGATGTGATACGTGCTGAACGATTCGACAAATTTGGAGATGTCTTTTCAAAAAGAAGGTAATCTTATGGCTGATCAGTCTAAAATCCATTCGGTGAACCTCGCCTGAAGTTCTGGTAAATAAAAAGTATAGAAGCACTCGCTCTCGTTCTCCACTGTAGACTTGAAAACAATCGAGAAAAAGAGCGATTTGGAATTGGTCGTAACGTGCCGACTATATTCGATCGTCTGGTGGTAGAGTCCGTGGTTTAAGCTTAAATTTAGGCAACAATCGTAATGACATTTGCAAGAATATCAACATAATTTGCAGAGGTTGAAAGTTCAGCTTAAAATTGAGTCCTTCAGTATGGAGGTTCTCGCGGAAGGCTTCTCGAGACAGAAAGTATTGGCAGATGGCATCCGGGCGGATCCTAATAAACAAGGGACTGAAATGAAATGACCTATACACCAGCTTTTATGTTTTTTTGGGGTAACGAAAAACTACACGTTAGCAAATTAAGATTGAAGCATATAATGAATCTCAAATATTATGAAACTTAGAACAATTTATATTTTTTAAGGGATCAATATTAGGATCAAAACAGAGAATGTGTGGTGAGATGAATCCTACGGAACAGCCCCGCATTTAGCAAGTCCAGCATTAAAATCCTAAAATTGTACCTTAAAACATTCAAAGTGCTTAGCATTTACGGCAAATTGACTTCGATTGTGCTTGCAATATTTCGTCATTGCGTCGCATCTTTAAACGGCCGTAACTTTTGAACCCATACACCTACGACCTTGAAATTTTTATCAAATTATACTCTAAATCGACACTCAAATCCCCCCTATTCATTTTTTGCGATTATTCTACCCTTGGGTCGCATTTTGACTGGGTTTAACTTTTGAACGGGAACAGCTAGGACTCGAAAATATTCATCAAAATTTGCACCACAAAAATCGACCCCGTTTGCTCTTGGTCTTTCTTTGTGAAATTTCAGCCATTAGATCACATTTCAACCGGCTGCGAATTTTGTAAGTTACAGTTTTTATGGATGAGTATTATCCATTGCAATACGGTGAATAGGCGGTTGGGCGTGCCTAGGTAACTAGAAAAAATTTAAAGAAGAAGTTAAAATTTTGTCTAATTATGACTGTTCCTTGAATTTCCAAAAATTATCTTTCACTAAATTTTAAAGCAATGGAAAGGTTAAAAAATTGCCGACTTTCAAAATCTGCCGCCTTGGGCAGCTGCCCAAGCTGCCCATTTGGGAAATCAGGCCCTGGCTATATCTTTCGTATGGCTCCAGCTGAAATAAACGGTGCCTTATTATACCCTTCGCTCATAGAGTGAAAGGGTATATTAACTTTGTCATGAAGTTTGTAACGCATTGAAGGAAGCATCTCCGACCATATAAAAAGTATACATATCTGATCAGCATGCCTTGGGGAGTCGATTGGGCGATGTCCGTCTGTCTGTCTGTTGCGACGCGCTTTACTCGGCCAATTTAGAAGCTATGAAGCTGAAATTTTGCACAAATGCTTCTTTTTGCTGCAGGCAGTTTGTATGTTTGAATCGATAAAATCGGACAATGGGGTCATGGGGCTGCCATACAAACCCAACTGTCCAAATTATGTTCTTCCAAGAAAAATTTTTTATTTGTGCACCGATTCCAACAAAATTTCACACAAATGTGTTTCTATTGATAACACAAAACATATGTAAGAATGGATAAATCGGACCATGGGGTCTTGGGGCTGTCATACAAACCTAACCTCCCAAATTAGGTTCTTCTAAGAAAAACTTTTTTATTTGTGCACCAATTTCAACCAAATTTCACAAAAATGTGTTTATATTGATGACACAAAACATATGTAAGAATGGATCAAATCGGAAAATGGGGTCATGGGGCTGCCATAAAAACCAACATTGGTTTTTCTATGAAACATTTTTTACACAAATTTCGCAATTACAAATTAATGTGCCTTTATCAAAGCAACAAAAAAGGTCAAAACAAATGGAATCATACTATGGGGCCATGGTCCCTCATCCCCCAATAACATTTTCCAAGTAAATATTTTTCTTTGCCCACTTTAGGGTTACCACCTCGACCACGACCCTCGCCCGGCACCTGCAAAAGGTGTGTTCAAAAAATTCTTTGCGAGTATGTATTGAATTTTTGAGGCGCAGTTGCTAAGAAGCTAAGACAGCCCTATGAAATAATAACTTAATTGATCAGATCACCCTTTTCGATTGATAAATTAATAAATCCTTTGAAGGATTTTTCTATAATGGCAGAGGAAAGTTTGGTAGGACACGTACACACTATCGATTCAAAAATGAGTCAACTATTCCGGCTCTATAGAGTGATTATTAGCAGTGCTAATTGTCATGCGAAGGAAGGGTGAGGGCAATCAACCACTCCTTTGAATGAGTGGGAGTTGGATTATTACCGAAATAGCGCATCCGCATTATTTTGGACCGATTCGTAATAACAGAAGAGACCCAATCCATGACACGATCAAATAGAAATCGGTGGACTCTTGCCTACTCATTCCATTCGCTGCACCACTTCCCTCGATTACTTTGTATCCCGGCTCTCAATAAGTATCCATTGCAATTGATATCCTGGGAATGAACCCAATACATTCAGCAAAAACTTACCAAACTATAAACATTATTTGGGTGAAAAGAGACTGCCTATTTTTCATTCTGAGCTGGCAGGAATTTATTGCCTAAATATAACTCCACGGTCATCATCATCAAAGTTGTAGACAACACTCGCATGAAAAGAACAGAGGTGATGAGGGCAGTCAACGAAAAGGTAACGTCCGTTGAATTACCCTATTGCCTCTATCCCTCCCAGGCGTGTGTTGTTCACAATTTTGATCTTTTTTACAGGACATTTGTCAGATTTTCATTTCAGAATATGTTTCAGATAACCCACGGGATCCGTATAATTTCTACGAAGATAAATTAGAGCAGCAGTGTTTTCGATAGAGATTCGATCCGGTCAAAAGCAGGAGTCGTGCAATCTTGTGAGGCACAGCCATTCCAAGTCAATCAAGTTCTAATTTCAAATTTAAATATTTTTTCGCTTAAACGCCAATATTACGTGCATAGCAATTTCAGTGACATTTGATAACTTAAGTTTGCAGCGATGCAGAGTAACACGAGACGTGTGACGAGATTTTTAGTTTCCACTGAATATGGTAAGACCACCGTACCTAGGGACATACATCCACAGAAGTAATGTTTTTTTTTAATTGCGAGTAAACGTTTAAGCAGGATAGACTATAGGAACTCTTGAAAAGCAGACATTGGACAACTAAATCAAACTCACGATCGGCATAAGGGTGAATATTTTTAAGAAAAGCTTGGCTACATATTTCAATTTAAGCGCGGCCCTTAAAGAAACAGTTGCAGCTACGTCCCCATGAAAAAAATGTAGAAAAACTGAACTGTAAATTAAATTTTAATTTAAAGTACTGACTTTTCAGGAGGACTACATTTTTCTACACCAAAGAGCGCGTCCCGGTAAAATTTTCCTGAACCCGGCATCCCGGCCGCACCTTCTAGGCCCGTCACTGCCGGGCGAGGCCCGAGCAGGTGGCAACCCTACCCCACTTATTCCAACCAAACCCCACAGAAATATTTTTTTGTCGACGAAACGGAACTTTTGTGAAGACGGAAGGAAAAGAATGTGGGGGGGTTAAATACAAGCCCTAGGTACGGCCGAAAAAAACTTTTAGCCCAAGAAAAGCGAAGGGTATCCAAATTTCGGCCGCGCCCGAAATTAGCCTCGGTCTCGTTTTTTTTGTTTTTGTTCGCGCTTATTACTACAAATAACCCCTTAAGGCAACGCACGTTAACTCAGTCATGTATATTGATCCTTTTCTTTTCATCATAACTCTTACACTTCCACAATGTCGAGAGTGAAAACTTCCAAAGTGTTTCATAATGTTCACACAAATTTGTGGTTTTAAAACCTCTCGAAAATATTTCAAAATTATTATCTATGTATAAAATGAATGCAAGTAAATGAGGCTACATTTTCTTTGCTGCTATTTTTTTTATGCTAGCATAATCATAGAGATTTCCTTGATTGCATTAGTGATACTCTCCCAAGCGATATTTTCTCATAAAATCCACTTAATATTGTTACGCTTCAAATTAACACTTTCATTAGAGATACTTCGTAATATTTTGAAATGGTTTTTATAGTGTCGATAAACTTAAGAACCATCAAAAATTATGATGTTACAAAACAATAGATACCCACCTGTCACACGTTGTCGGCCGAACACGATCATCAAAGGATCTGAAGATGCCGCGACCTCATCTATGGCTCTCCACACTCCACGCATTCATATTTATGTCCAAAACGTCATGAGTCAATTGTGTGAGGTGCATCTTTGATCCCAAAAAAAGGTTCTAGAATTTGTTGCATTTAAATTACAATCGACCTAATGCCCAAAGTGTGTGGGTTTCGTTGATAATAAATAAACGAACATTTATATATATTTTTAAAATAATGAAATCATTTACAGACCTCTTTTTCTTTGATTCTGGTGGACCAATTTAAGACAACCTGCGGTTTAATGGGCAGACTTGAAGGCACCACTTCAAACGATTTTCGTGCGGATCCGATATTCTAAGTCAAAGAGAACCGTGAGAGATCATTTATGTTTCTTTTGTTTAAAAAATAAATGCTCGTCAAGTCTTTGATAAGAACTTTATTAAGCGTTGATTGGGCTTAATGACATTGGTTTCTATGGTAATTTGAAGAAAATATAATAGCGCGCGTATCAAGGTGTGTGGGGATTCTGTTAACACCTAATGGGGAATAGATAGGATAATGCAATAAATTTTGAATTTTTATCACTGTTCGTGGTGTTGGTACTTTAGGCTTCTGGAGTGTTGTGAGAAAAGTCGACTTTGAATATCTATATAACTTATACCAATTTCATATACAGTAGAATAATGTTTAACCGAAATGACAATTATAGAGGTGGGATGCGAAGAAGCAGAATACAAAATGAGTAAGTTGAAGGTAATATTTAACCAAATCACAGAAGTGATTTCCTACTTGTTCCAAAATGCCCAATTAAAATTTGTTTTTCTTTTGGTTAGGTACCTGAAACTGCAACAGCCCTTTTAACGTCGATTAAGCAGGGTTGTACTGTATGCATATTAATTCACGGATTAAACACAAATATTCGATAAATCATTGCTTCTTTTCTAAACCAGTGAAAATTGGAATGGTGAAATCTTTCTTTTCACAATCGTAATCACAATCACGTAACGATTTATCATTAATTTCAGCTCACAAAAAAAAATCGCTCCCCATCATCTACTTAGTCTGACATATCGTCGCACATCATGTGTTCTGGTTTAATGACCATAAGCCTCACCAACGACAACAAAAACGTTACCAATAAGTGTTGATCCCGGTCGAGTTTCTTCTCCTACATACATACATATTTGAACAAGGCAAATAAAATTAGACGACACCCTCATTTAGCTCGTCCGCACCACTCATAAGTGACAAAACATGGAGCGCCAGTCAATCCTTCAACCAGATGAGATTGACGCGACAATATCCAACCATAAGAAGGAAGCTGATGCTTACAACATGTTTTGTGTAACGAAGGGAATGAAGTGCGGGAAGTTTCGTTTGGAAGGGGTGGCTATATGACCTAGCGCGACCACATGGAAAATCACGTTTTCCTGCGACGATATACAGGACGAAAACACTTGATCAAGCTAAACAAGACGACGACGATGACGACGACGACTCGACGTGTCGCAGTGGAATCAATGAGTGAGTTGTTCCGGAAAAAGGACAATCAGTATTGTAGGAAGTAGAGGAAGATATGAGAGGGCGTCGTCGTTGTCAGCCGACGAATAGTTCAATTGTTCAACTTTGAAGGGACGTCGGTTTTTATGCTTCTAATTGACCTGATTTCAAAGTTTGTATAGACTTTGTTTTCGATACTTTGACTAGGGGTGAGAATAATTTTTTAAAAAAGAAGATAAAGTTCCTTTTTTGGGAACATGTTTCATCTAAAATGCATTTTAATATTTTAGCCTAAAGTACATGATTAATTCGCAATACCATTTTTTACCCACTCCTTGTGGTTAAACTGGCATGCTTGCCCGAGAATCCCCTTTGCAAGAAAATGCCCATTCACATGCTGGAATCTTATTAATTTCTCGGTATTTACTAAAATCATAGTCTTTATCAGTTTGTTTACTTTGACCATTGAAAACAATTTCTCTAAATCTTTACGCGTCAATGGCTACGTCCACACATGTGCGCTTTCGTCTTCCCTATCGTCTTCAAGCTCCGTTTCCACTTTCAACATTGAACTTGTCATTGATTGCATCAAGTGAACAGAAGAAATGAATGTCACATTTGTTCATCAATCGTCGTAGGATATTTATCACGACTCTTTCAGAACGCGTAAATAATTACTTCTTTTGTTAAAATTATGAAAAAAGTGTTGTGTTTTGTATGGCCAGTAGTTAGATTCCGCAAGACTTTTGTTCACTTTTCAAAATCGCAATTTAATGTCAACACATTTTAACACTTATCCAATCGCTAAGAAATGAAAACACTCTTTTCTCAAGTCGCAGACACATAAATGCCGATCAATTTTAGTTCACAATCTTTGCACACAGCAAATTTGAAAAATGTTGAAAGAGAAAACGATAGCAAACCCGACTTCAGTGGGTTGCAATTTTCCATCCATTCCCCTTCGATTTTGACATAATCAATTTTGGTTACCACTGACAAGATTGAATTTCTCTTTTCAATAGCGCAGACATCCCAAGTTTCAATTGTCAAAATGACGAAGACGAACGAACATTGAAAATGTGTGGACAGGCACAATAAGATTCTCCCTAAATTCAAAGATTCGATACTTACTTCCTTAAAATTCAACCCTTAAAAACCTCTTCTCCATTCGTTATTTGATACTTTCGATACACTTTATACTTTTCGTTTTGTGCGCGGGGGAAAGTTTCAACTTCATTGTTATCGTCATCAATGCGTGATAATTGTCGGACTACGTGCAAAAACGTAAAAAAGCATGCGACAGTGACACGTGTGTTTGGTCTAAATTTTTAGCCTCTTATATTGAAATAAATATATTCAGTGAACACAAAAAAATATCTAATACACACATAGTTGTCCTTTAGGGGGAGACGCACGTTTCGGAAGATGATGGTGGTTTAAAGCCATTCTAATCAAACGAGTGTCCTGCCAGGCTTTAACAGCGAGCACGTGCCGTTGTTTGTAATTGAAATATACGTGATTAAAAACAATGTCATTTTTTGTGTAGTGGGAGCAAATTACAAGTAAATATATTCGAAGTGGATCTGCTTCTACAGGAGTTTCGTCAGAGGTTTATCTTATTTTTATGTTTTTGTTTTAGCCAGAAGGTGAAATTAAACGAAACAAAATTATCGTTTAGGTTAAGAGACCACTTTTAGTCTACACTACTTTTTCATAAAAAAAAAAAACAATTTTACCTAAAATTTAAAAATTTATTTATATTTACATTTATACTTGTAAATATATTTTCATATTCAACAATTAAGCCTAGTACTGACATCGAGAGTGAAATTTTTGTCCGCTCCGAGGCTATGGAATTCCCCACCGTTTGTAACATATTCCATGACATTAAGTATGCAATTTTATGGATAAAATCGCTGCGGGAAAAATTTCACTCTCGATCTTAATTCAGCCCTTTATTCTGAAACGTGAAATATGGAATATTTCCACTTCTGCTCGATAAAATTGCAAACCGTACGATTCTCTTCATTGCACAAGATGAAACTATGTACTCACTAATTGGTACGGTTTCATTCCTTTTGTATTTGGTTTCATGTTTACTTTCATTACCATATAATGACTAAAATGATGAAACCAATAAAAATACTTTTTTTTTTAAATAGGAAACAAAAACTAAATTTAAATAGAAATTAGTTCATATAGAATGGACTAGTTGGTACCTTACAAAAGATTAAAAACTTTCTAATTTCCTTAGTCCCGTTTTCTGTCAGATTCGTGATTTTTTTTTAAATAACTTTTCCAGGCAATACATACCACCGTTTTACAGTTACAAACGAAAGAAGGCAAAAATTGTACCAAATGGGGTTAACCTAACAGCACATATCAGTCTTTAGTGTATGTCATTAAAAAGAAACTACTTTTGCGGGTGGTGTTTCAATGGCAGTCCCATTCCCTCATGGGCCATTTTGACAGTTTCTATGCGAGTTATCGTAAATTTAATAATCATAATTGGATATCTACTGTGTTTGTATTAAAGTTAGGTGATTTGATAAGTTTCACACGTCAAACGAACAAAAGTTGCAAAATGTTCACTATGTGTTCGATAAATTGTACACCGCTGTTCAATTGGCAACTGAATGATACGCACTACTGCATAAATATAAATTTAGGGCGGAATTCATAGTCCTCGCTTAAGGAATAGGGATTCCCTTAAGGAATAAATATAACGCAATGCTCAATGGCACAAAACGTCATTTAAAAAGGCATTACCTAATTTAATAAATTAATTGGGACTTTCCTAGATCCGCTAGCGAGCGAATTTTCTCCTTAACGATACTAGCGCCACCTGGTGGCGATATTCAGTACCTTTGTTTGTATCTTGGGTGATATTATCACATCCATGGAACTTTGAAGTAAAAGACGATTAATCTCCTCTTAAAATGGGTTCATACAAGAGCGTCATCATGGTATCAGTCCATGGTCGAGAATCAGCTGACACGGAAGGTGTGGATTTTCACTTAGCCGCGGCATCATCCACAAATGGCGCTACTATCGCGAGAGCTCAAAGCGTAAATAGCGTTAAGGTAAAAATAATAGAGGCGATAAAAATTGAGTGCTTGTTAATTCTTATGAGAGAGTAGTTAAGAGAGAAGCATCGAGCCCTCATGACTCGGCCGCAAGGATGAGGTTAAATTTGGACATTAAGGCGATCTATTGTTCAAACAGTGATAAAAAATACACCACATTTAAAGAAAATAAAACTAAAGAAGAAACCTCAACTTAATTTTGTCCGAAGGAAAATGCGTTTAACACACAGTTATAATATCTACTTCCAGGATCTTTGCTGGGAAGGACACCATTAGGATCGCCTTAATTGTCGGACAAATGGTACTGTAAGATGATACTTCTTTTTATTCGAAATGACAACATAGCGTCATTCTTTGTTGCATGTTAAGTGTTCTCGTGCTTAATTTAAGCGCATTTTATTAACTGAATTTATTAGCATATTAACTGAATTTATTAGCTGTCACTCCGTTACCATTACTCCAAACTCGAAAAAAGCAACTGATATGAAATGTACCCATCGAGTTCTTTTATTTGAGTACCCATACGTCCATGTCAGATAAAAACTAAAACAGTCGACTTTTTCAAATCTCCGGGACACCCTGTTAGCTTTGCCCTATCAACGTCTAAGTATTTCGTGCTAAAAACTGTTACCATCCTACTCATTTCTACCAAATTTCATGACGATCGGTTAAGCCGTTCGCGAGTTATTTACTGAACAAAGTTTCAAATGTCCGGGACACCCTGTTATTTTTGCCCCACCAACTTTTAAGTATTTCGTGCCAAAGACTGTTAGCATTCTACACATTCCTACTAAATTTCATGACGATCGGTTAAGCCGTTCGCGAATTATTTAGTGAACAGACGGACGGACGGACAAAATCGATTTCATAAGGGTTTTTTGAAAAATCTAAAAATCGGGGGTCCTACGTCCTCAATTGTGGAAGATCGACAAAAAAGAACTTGCATGTGCTATCCTGACGACAAATTCTAAATGGTTATTTTGTGTGTTTTTTTTCGAAAAACAATTATTAAACAAAATTAAAAAACAATACAATACTTTTTGTTTTAATTAACTTAGAATTGAATAGACTAATAACACTTATAATTTTGAAATTTTAGCTCTTTTAGTTTGGTTGGAAATCAGCCTAAACTATTTATGTGAAGGGGTGTGCTAATCTGATGACAAGCAGTGTATATCCCTTCTGGCGGACTGGCAATATGAACGGCCTGACACGCAGATGGACCGGGTTTGAATCCAGTTAGAAGCACAATGGTAAAAAGGTAGTGTCTTAAATCTCCGTCGGGCCCACCCGGCCTGACAATACTGCTCTCCGTTGATAGAGAGACCTAAAACCTTGCGGCTCGGTTTACTCGTCTAAATTTAATAATCTCACACGATGCTTACCACTAGTCTTATAAGCACATTTAGATAGTTGCGTGGTAATGCCTATGCTTTACAGTTCCCCTGCGCCTGATAGGGTAACAAATTACAATGTGCCTAGCCTACGTGAAAGCGCCGGCCGCGTCAAAGATGTTTTTCAGCATTTAGTTTTGAAGCTTCAAGGTGCATTCCTAATAACCTTTACCAATATAGACTGCCAACCTTTCATTCATTTCGAATTTGCTCATAAACCATAGATGCAGTACTTTTCTTAAAATCATCATTCTGCACTTTTTTGGAAAATCGACAATTTGGTTTCTGTATTATACTGTTTTATAAATACGTTGCTTAGCAATTTATGTTGAACTACTCTTTTTAGATACTAATAAATCAATATCCGAAAGGTATACGAAATTTAAAGGAACATGTTATGGAAAAGGGGCCAAAATAAATGAGTAGCCTCTCAGGCCGGATGCGCCCGATCTTGTTTTGATTGGAGGTGTGCCCGACGGACGGTTAAATAAGCCTTTATACAGAAAAATATATATCGTCACCAATATCTATGCCAGAGATGCAAAACTACCGAATAAGCGATTTTGAGATGATGTGAATATGTGAATATTTCAGAAAAACAGTGTTGGGATGTATGAAGATTTCCATTTTTCCCAGCAAATTCTAACTGCAGATTGTTTTTTCTCAAAACTATGAAAATGTAGTTCCGCGGTTCAGGCATAATGGTGACGATATGTAAATCGATTCAATATGAACAAGATTCGTCGCATCAGCAATTACTTAATATAAACAAAAAAATAAATATTCATTATATTGAAAAAAAATCATCAGTTTACAATAAATTAGTAATTAATCAATATGTTTGTGATATTCTTCCATCCACATAAAAGTTTCATTGACCGTGGAGTACACGAATTTTTAGGTTCAGTGTATGATCCCATGATTCGATTTCGTCCGTTTCCACATAATGTTTATACCCTTCGCTCGTAGCGTGAAAGAGTATATTAACTTTGTCATGAAGCTTGTAACGCATTGAAGGAATCATCTCCGATCATTTGAAAAATGTATATATGATTAACATGAGGAGGGGAGTCGATTGGGCGATGTCCGTCTGTCCATCTCTTGCGACGCGTTTTACTCGGCCAGTTTAAAATATATATGTATATGAAGCTGAAATTTTGCACACGTGATTTTTTTTACTGCGGCAGTTTGTATGTTTGAATCGCTCAAATCGGACAATGGGGTCATGAAGGCTGCCATACAAACCCAACTCCCCAAATTAGGTTCTTCTAAGAAAAACTTTTTTATTTGTGCACCAATTTCAACCAAATTTCACACAAATGTGCTTCTATTGATGACACAAAGCATATGTAGGAATAGATGGAATCGGACCATGAGATGATGTTTTTTTTTTTGAGTTTTGTTTTTTGTGCTGTCATTCAAACCAAACCTCGCACACATATGTTTTATCAAGGTAACGAATCTTATGTGAAAACCGAAGGGAAAAATAGGGGGTTAAACACAAGGCATAGGTACGCTGGAAAAAAAATAATAGCCCGAGGAAAGTGAAGGTCTAGCGGTTAGTGCGCGCACCTTCGGTGCACAGGCTCATGAGTTCGAATCTCACCGTGTTCCATGGTGTTTTTCGAACTCAAGAGCTTGTGACGGACTATGATATCACTCAGATGTTAAACGAGTACCCATTTATGGGGATAAATAACACTGCTGAGCGTGATGCTGATCTCATTACCTCAACAAAAAGCAGATAAGATCTTGGAAATAGGATGTCACTAACACATCCTGCGGCCTTAGTCCAATGCTGGATTGTCGCGCCTGTTATTTATTTTAAAGTGAAGGGTATCTTGATTTCGGCCGCGCCCGAATTAGCCTCGGTCTCGTTTTTGATTTCGATATTTGCGAGCTTATGTGAGGTCTGATTATGATTATATGAGGTTTTCTTGGAAGAACCTCTCTTTGGAGGTGGGGTTTCTTTGACAGCCCCTTGACGACATGGTCCTATTTCAGCAGTTACTTCATAAATTATTATGTGTCCTCAATAAGCAAACCAAATAACTGTTCTCACATGCAATTTGGAGAGCAACAAATTAGATACTGGCGTATTAAGGACACTTATCCCAATTTTAATATAATCGTGGCATTCAAAGCAATCAAATTAATACATTTATTTTACATTAAAAAAAACAGTTTTTTGTCGAAAAACTTGAATCTTAGGATAACGTTGCACTAACCCCGTTCACATGTTTTTCAATAAGGAAACCCTCGATATCTAAGACTATAAAATTAACACTCTCCGCTAGCACTTCCGTCAGTATTTAAGGTTTAAACCCAACATAATATTGATAAAATTTATTGACATTTGGAATCATAAAAGTTTTTTATTTATGTATCCGCTAAACGATCATTTGGATTCATACCCTAACGCTATACGACTATGTCATACATATTTCTTCATATCTTTTTTTCACACATTACCGAACATAACATTTTTTTTATTGGATAACATGAGGGTAATTACATTTCATATCAATAACTCAGCGATCTTGAGCGATGCGTGAAGCCAAGCCAACATAGAAATATCGACAAATTTATATATTGACAAGGATCATCACACCTCGTCTTAATTGAATGACTGCAACCACCACCGCGCAGCAGCGCGGCTAGCCTTATGTTCAAGTCCATCAAATTGATTCAATGCTATTTGAATGGTCAAATGTAACGCCTTGCGCGGTTCTTTTTGTTTTTGGGAGTTTTTTTATTCGAAAGTGTTTTGTATGATAGAACGATGTAAGCAAGAAGACGTGTAAAACAGATGTTAATGGATCGTAAAATAGTTTTGGAGAACTGTTTCGTCAATTTATTAGATTTTTATTAGCGAAAATTGACGCGCTGGTATACAATTGTATTTGTTTCCGAAGAAGGACAGCCAAATGGTCAGAAAATCGTTTATAACTCATTGCCGGACACAACGCCAAAATTTGACACGATTTGTATGGTAAAATGCTCAAAATTGGACGTCTATAGACGTTGTGTCCGGGAAAGTGATAAAATAGGAATTTATGGGAATATAAATTGAAATACAAAACAAAAAGATATTGAATAGACATTGAATTCTGAACATAATATATTATACATGAGTATCTCACCTTTTATGGCCCCAAGCTCCTTATTCTTATTGTATTTGTTACTCTTGAATTGCTGTTAGTTTTTTTTTATTGTCTCGAAAATCGCACTTCAACGAAGTCATTTATCCTATAGGCTCTACATACATACATACATATTAAGTTTCAGATGATGAAATGTGTTATTTATCTCAAATACTAATTTATTCATTGATTTTTTTATTGATTTACATATGTAAGAACAAAAAACGAAATTTTCCATAAAATCGATTACTCCTTGAACTTTTAGATTATTTCTTTCTCAAAACAGTAATAAAGTTGTAATTTAATTTTTATCCGACATTTTATTTCATCTCAAATAATTTTCAATTTCGTGGCAGATGTACTGATACTACAATTTGATTCATCGAAAACTTATTTTGTTTTTTTATTATTTGACAAGAAAATACTTGACTCTAAGCCTCCTTATTGGTGCCAATATGTCTACTTGAAACGGTCAGTTGTACAATACTTTTCTCTTTTTTTTTAATTTCTCAATTACAAAAATTTCGGGAAACGCCTAATGTCTAAAATGACTACATAAGCCGGTCTGCTTTGACACTAAATACTACAAATTTTCATAATAAAAAAAAATCACACAACATACATTTCACCATCTCAAATATCAACCCAATTACCACAACTGCTCCTTCCAAATTTTCTTTGAATCGTGCCATCCATCTTCTAACTTGATCGGTGTCCGAACTCCGGGAGGCTTAGTGTCGATTAAGACCGATCTTCAAACTACGAGTACTAGTCCTATGTTGTCAACACGGAAGGAGCACCAGTCCTGTCGCTCTATCCATGATGAGCATACGGTTGCACGTGTAAATGGGGACAGGTGTTAAATAACACAAAAGACATTATCACCCCCTGAGGTTAACCAATTTCATCCTTTTCAATACCAGAGAAATATGAAGGATCATAGCATACGTTTGATATACGTAGAGACGATTTTTTGATATTTTTCGATCCCGTTTCAGGCGCTGTAAGTGTCGATGCCGGTTGGTTAACATCATATGCATAATAAGTGTCCTTTAAACTCGGCGTATTGTGTCGCTTTTGAGCTGTCGCCACATGCTACCAATGTGAAAAAAGATCGATCGATTTTTCTTCCTAGAAACCCGACCAAGGAATATGATGACGATTATGGGCTTGTTCGTCAACAGTGCAATTATATCTTCATTTATGTTAATAGAAATGTTTGTTATAGTTGGAATTCTATGGACAGAAGCGACAGGACAATGTGAGTGATGTATTAGTTTTTCATACAGGGCACAATGAAGAAGCCAACATTTCTAGATCAAAGCATTTCCGTTTATTTATAAGTAGATTGACTCGATGAATTGATTATGCCAATTTTTCAGATTTTCTTAGACATGATTACAACGAATATTTAAAACGACTTCTTTCTATACATTTACATAAAACATTTTTTTTTATTCTTATGTATTGATGCTGGTAGTCTCGTCTCAATTTAACGAAAAAAAGTAAAATGTAATGCAAGTCCTTCAATATTTTTATTGAACTACTTCGAACTTATTTCCATTATATTCGTAGACCAACTACTATAAGTGGTTTCATCCACTTGTTTAACAAACATCCCGCACCTAATAATAATTACAAACGCATTACTCCTTGTCCATATTGCATTTTTCGTTATAAATGACCCCTCGACCAGACCACAAATTTTTAAGGAATTTTCTTGTTGCGGGTCTCTTGTAAACGTCATTCCACACCACATACAACCACATCGTGTCCAATATGCGGGCCGCAATATTAGAGTGTATTCAAGGAAAATAGTTTAGTTTTGATTATTGTAAGGGGTGTCAATTGAATTCCATTATTTTTTCTTATTCAATTTGAACGAGCATTTGATTGCATTGTGGATCGCAAATGTCCATTAGGCATTCGTTATAGAGGAGAATGCGGTTTGTTGATGGTATATTATGTTGAATTGTCATAATTCGAAGTGATTTTCCTTATGAATGGAAAGCGCGAGAAATGTTTACTAAACTAATCGAATAACAATATGTTGTGAAGAATGGACATGCGGGCGGGTCTATTTGCGTTCTGGGATATGCGTTAATTGAGTTGAGTTGGCGTTTTGAAATTGTTATGCTGCTATAAGTTATTTGCATAACTCTACACTGAATTTTTCAAATCATCAGACGAAGTAAAACAATTCGAACGTTGACCGTTGAATTTTTTGTTAAAAACTAACTTAAACTTAAAGTGACACCAGTGGCACAACTAAGGGAGACCCAACAGAAATTGTGAAATGAAAAATATAAAAATAAAATTAAGCAATACATTTCATTGCATTTTTTATAAAAATATGAATCGTACTTATACTATTTTTAGATATGGTCTCTGAACGTTTTGAATATCCTAACCCGAATTTTAGAAACATATTTGTCCAAAAAGAACTAGGCACATGTGTGATCGGAGGGGTCTCAGTCTACTTCGATAATATCAAATGTTTACTGAACTCTAAATATTTTACGGCTACAACAAGTAACGAAAATTGTATAAAATTTGAATTTTATATTGAAATTGTAGTTGTTGAAATAAGGTGTTCCAGGATTCTAGGAATAGACTTATTATTTTTACTTGTAAATTGTGTACGTTATTTATATTAAAACAAAGAGGTGACAATAAAACATATTCATGTACGATATTTTGTAAAATTGTTTTAAGCCACGTTGTAGGAGTATTTTCCATTTAACCCTTTGTTTCAGATGAGGAAATGTTAGATATCAAATTCAGCGTAAAATACCTAACCACTTAAATATTCTCAAAAATCATCCCTCCAAATTGGGTTATCACCATTTTTGGGCGAGATCGCCAAATCTCATGTTTCAGCATGTTACACAGCAAAAAATCCGGTGTGAATTTAACTCCGAAAATTGTCGAATAGGGTCCCTCCGTTTGGATAAAATATTGTTTTATCCAAATGGATGAACACAAAAGTGTACTTCCAATTACACCAAAAGGAGTAATACTCGATATTTTTGGGATAAAAATAAAACACAAGTTTCACAGAACATTTAACTCATAAATGAGTTTTGTATAACTATACCATTTACCTCTCTATAGGTGTTGGCGACATTTCATTTACCTCTTTACGCTCTAAAAATGCATAATAAATTACCTGCCTACAGTGGGATTCGATCCAGCGGCCCTATGATTTGAAGACTAACGCCCTACCTACTACACCACACAGACTATACGGGATGACGTTCGTAATTTGCACCATATATTACGTGCGGAATTAACTCCATTTTAAGTAAATTTTAACACCATATAAACAAAAACTGATATAATTTCGAATAAAAGTTATTATTTATCCAAATGAATTTTATTTTGAGTGTTTTATCCTAATGGATAAAAGGAAAATGTTATACTCGGGACGGAGTGAAATAAATGTATTTAACTCCATAGGTATAAAAAAATTAAACCTTTTTGGATAAATTTTGGTTCACACCGCCTGATTTTTTGCTGTGTAGTTGCCCTGGATTTTGGATAGGACATACAAAAGGAAAGGAAAATTTCTCAGAAGCCCATTGGACGTTTTTTTTTTCTGTGAAATGGCATGGTATTTCCTGCTAAACTCCACGGAGCCAAATACCATTATTCGAGTGTTTTGGTCTACACTGTGTGTACAGTATTAGTCCCTTACGAATTTTGTCACCTTACATTAGAACGATATAAGCAAAAGTTCGACGTGAAAAAAGCCTATTAATAGTCTAAGCTCGGTTCTGCGCAAACATTCAATATCGGAGTAGCTGAAGGGGTACACTAGCTCTTTTGAAACTCTTGGGCCAGGGTGCGATGTCCAGTAGTTGAACCTCAGGCCCGAAGACCAGTTACCAATTACGCCTCTAGCAGCTTTCCAGCTGATCCCGCAGAAGGGCTCAGGACCGATGAGTATAGAAGATGAGCCCCCTCTTGCTAATTCGTCCGCGTATTCATTTCCTTCAATGCCTGTGTGGCCCGGAACCCAATAGATTGAAACAAGGTTACGGATGGACATGGGCGTAGCCAGGATTTCGGTCAGGGGGGGGGGGCAAGCCCGAAATTTTGAAATTGAAAAATGTTGAAATTGTCGGTCACGAAAATATTGTTAGGCAATTTTTAAAGTAGTCTGGCGGGTGTAGTGGTTACTGCGCGCACCTTCGATGCACAGAGTCATGGTTTCGAGACTCACCGTGAACGAATTTAGCGCGCGCGCGCGCCATTAATCTTTAAACTGCGTTAAGTGGTATAGTTACAATTAATTGTCATTTTGTTGGCGTTTTTTGCAATTTTGACCCTATTTCGCAACAAAATTGTTGGTGGAAAGTTACGGATTCAGGTTCACCATCTTAATACACATAATGCGCAAGAAAAATGCACCTTTTGCGGCCAAACATGAAAAGCCGTTCAATCTCAAAATGTTGTGTTAAAAATAACAAATTTAATTTATCAATTGTAATAATACAGCTCAACGGATTTACAATATTTATGTCTCTTTGGACGCGCAATTATCTGCTCTCTAACATATTCCAAAAGAGTTTTTCGCAGAAATAAATAGCTTCAGAATAATGGGTTAAATAACGGAAAATTAGCGAACATTTTAGGGTTTTTCGCGATTTTGACCCTGTTCCGCAACAAAATGTTGGTGGGAAGCTCCGAATTAATGATTACACTAACTTACACTTTGGACCCAGGTAACAGATATGTAAGTTACATCCAATTTCCAAGATCTTAGCTATTTTTTTGTTGAGGTGTTGAGATCAACAGCACGCTCAGTATTGTTAACACCATAAACTAAATTTGTTCACGGTGAGTCTCGAAACCATGACTCTGTGCACCTGATTTCGCAATCTGATGTACTAGGTTTATCACGTACTAACTACACTATCCAGATTAACGAAAAATGACCCTGCAAGTGTTTAGACAATCACTGGTCATTCTGATTACATTCAACTAGCCTCAAATTTCTGCGTTTTAGACGGTAGTTCGTCTATATTCGGTGCTAGTGTCTCTCGGACTGCATATTCCTCTTGTGAGATCTAAATTTCATTGATGAATCTTGATTAAATAACACGGAAATGTGAGATTCGTTCTTTACAAGGTCCCTAACTGGGCAAAGCTGTATACCTAATGGTCGTATCCGTCCTGTTTTTGGCAGCACAGTCCTGCTTTTTCAACCATAACCTGCCGTCCTGCCAAAACCTCGAAAGTCCTGCTTTTGTCCGGCTTTGTCCTGTTTTTGAACAATGTATTGCCATCTCACCAATTGATGAATAAATTCAATGAAAACTACACTTAAATTTTATAGAAATTTACAAATAACTTGTATGAATGAGCGTGAACTCAGTAGGAACATAGGCTACCAAGTCGCCTTTATATACACTGCGTTTCACTTGAATAGCACATTCCGTTTTTTCATTGTAATTTGCTTATATATCAATATTCTTATGACTTTGCTAGTACTTTTTTTTTGTCTTGTTGGTGTGGGTTCCCCAAAAGAAAAATTATACTCTCCAAATTTACCGTTACCTTTTTTCACCAATTTGCTTCAAAAGCGAGCAGATTTTTTGTTTCACTAGAATAGCACAGTTGGGTTTAAGCTTCAAATACGTGGTGCACGTGGTCACAATATCACAATCTATAGTCGTTTTGAGTAATTTAAATACGATTCGTTGATTTTAAAAAATTTTGGGTCGTGGTAAAGCCTTAACAAGCGAAGAATAAGTTAAAATAAAAAATTACAGGGATTGTGACTTTTCAGTGACTAAAATATCGAAAAAAATTGGAAAAGGCAGAAACGTGATTTACAATTTAATTAAAAATTGTGAAAATTATGGAAAAATATGAAAGGTCGAGTGAGCTGTGTACGCTCTTATGCAGATAAGTGATCTATTTTGCGTGAAGCATCGATTTCACATATGATTCTGTGGACAAAATTCGGTTAAAAGTTGGTCTCAGTGCGAGTAAAACAACTGTATGGCGTGCTAATTCAAAAGCTGAAGACCTAAAGCGTCTAAAATTAAAAAAAAAACACCTCTTAACCCCCTCATAAACAAGCTCGGTTGACTTTTTCGCGTACCAACATGTCATGGACCAAAGAGTGATATCGCGTTGTTTTTTCTGATGAGAAGAAATTTAATTTGGAAGGGCCCGATGGATATAACTGTTATTTTTATGATTTAAGGAAGGAGACTCACCAGTTGGATCGTTTGCACAGTCGAGTTTGCGGCGTTATGGTTTGGGGAGCCAAATCCTACTACGGCACTTGTGAACTCCAATTCTTAGACACCACTATGAATGCTAAGTCGTATCAGGGTGTTTTAGAAAAGGCTTTTCCGACATTCGAAAGTCTCTTTGGACCATTGCCGTGGACTTTACAACCAGACAATGAACCAATACACACTGCCCGTGCCGTAAAGTCGTTTATCGAGTCCAAAAATGTTACTCTTTTGAACTGGCCACCATACTCGCCGGATCTAAACATAATAGAAAATGTTTGGAGATGGCTGCTTAGAAAAGTTTATGAGTCTGGTAAATAATTTTCAACAAAGACTGAAATAATTGAAGCCATTCTGCCATCATGGGCTACCATTTCCCTTGCTTACATCAAAAGTTTGTACGATTATTTGCCTAATAGGATCTAGGAGGTTATTTCAAACGGGGGAGGCTCAACCCATTACTAAAATTGCTGATTTTAATTCAAATTGATCTCAACTTGTATTCTGAACAATAATAAGTTATCCTCACTGCATAAAAAGTTAATTAAAATAGGTTTAAAAAAAAGTGTGCTATTCAAGTGAAACAGAATTCCTGTGTTTTTTCATTGGTGTTTTACATTTTTTTTCTTTCTAAGATTACATGTTGGAAAAATTCGAATTCTTTTTATTTCAAATTAAAGCTAATTAATCAAATGGCAAATAAAAAATACAAAATATCTGTTGTCTTCATTTTTTTTAAAGATATTGAGAAAATAAATCTAATGTATAGAGTGTGCTATTCAAGTGAAACGCAGTGTATATTTAGGTTAAGTCCGGAAAGAGAGGGGATCGCAAGGAATTATTGTTCCTGAAGCGTGTAAAAAAGTCACAAAGATTCCTGTCGTCCCATATTGCATTCACCTTTTTTCTAGCATTCCAATTTTTCTGCAAAAGGTTTGCCTATGGCGAGGCTTTGTACAGGGTGGCAAGCGGAAACCTGATGGCTTTTAAAACATCGTAAAAGATCGAAAATTCATGGCACAAAAATTGTTTTGCCGCTAGAACACTTAGCATAATATGCGAATCTTAGACATCTTTTCCCTGAAAATTTCACTTTTGTAGAAATCTACATTCTTTACATCAGATCAACTTCAATTGGGTACCGACGGACTACCAGGTGGGAGAGTGGAGAGGAGTTAGCATTTCGTTCCTTTGTTGAAAGCGTTTCAGTTGGTAAGATGGGGGAATGGGTGATTGAGCACAGTCGCTTCAATGCAACTCGCCCTTCGCACAACACACCATTGCATTGCGAAAAAAACTTCAAAAAATATTTCAGCAAGATGGGATGGGATCCGCCAAGATAAGTATCCAGATTCGTCCACGCCCCAATCGGTCCTCCAATTTAATCAGCACTGATCACGCAATTGTGAAAATAAACCACAAGTGTTGAAACGAGAACTCTTCTGTGAAGAAACCGTGCGAAGTAAAGTTGATCTGTTGTGAAAATAGGAAGAAAGCTGCGGTGATCGACGCCAGTTTAGTGATGAGAAAGGTATAATATTTGTCTTTTTAACAAGGAATGTGTCTAAAATTTTCTATTGTGCTGAGTGTTTTGTTGATGATGATGATGAAGTTCGCGTTTGTCACCCCGTGGAAACTAAAGCAAAATACGCAGCATCGGGAGTTAAAGGTTTTTTTTTAAACCTAACTACGCTTTTTTTCATATTGTCGTCAAGGCTTTAGGGGATAACCTTTTAATGGAAGCATAGCCTTGGCGGAAGGAAAATTAGGGTAAGGGATCGAGAGGGGGACAACACAAACATCCATGGTCACAGTGGGATTCGAACCCACGCTCCGGCAACTCAGAGATAGAGTTACATCTCTACCACTGCGCCACCGAATGCCCCAACTGCTGCCGTTTCATCGATGTCATCCGTATCGAAAAGGCTTCCAGAGTTAATCTCCGATTCTTTTCATTTACATGTGACGCAAAGACATACTAAAAGAACTGGAGATTATTTTTGATCCGCATAATGGCAGATAGCGAATCAGAACGGCAAACATGTTTGCGGAACATACGTTGTTTCGTAACCTCACCCATTTTAAGCAGTTTCCCATGAAGGCATGAAGACCCTTTTAAGGGCATGCAGGATCTAAGGTTTATGACCAAGTAATTGTCAGGGAAGTGAGGGCAATAAATAAAATTCTCCCCTGATCAAACTACACTTTAACAAGCGTTTGAGTTGCATGCTTATTGCTGACAAATTCGAAAGGTAGGCAAATATTACAGAGGCATTTCTGGTTGTCCTTCTTTGTGTCCTGCTTTTTAACTAGCATTGTCCTGTTAAACGACGATTTTTGGTAATTTTGTCCTGCTTTTTACGTTAAATAATATACGAGAGTGTATACCATTTCTCACTAAAATCCCTTTCAGATGGAACGTTGATAAATTCCACTACCTTCTCGGAGCGACTTCGTGTGACATATCAAGCTAGATATAATAAAAAATCACCCAAAACTATAATAAATATTTTAGTTTTCTAAAAGTGAAACGTATGTATTGGGACGCAGCCTCCGCACCCCCGTCAGTTACGAGTGGCCACTTGCTGTTGTCCATTTGTCCGTGCTGGAAACTATCACTGACATGCATTCCGCGGAGTGGCAAAGGCAAAGAAGGCATCTGGTTTCTGGTTAGTTTTCCAGACTACAGTCTGAGCAGCAGAAAATTTTACGTAGTGCTTGGAATCAAACTCGCATTTTTACGCCATCAAGCATTGTATAGTGCAGTGATTTTTTTTACTACATTGGCAAGGATTTTTTTTTACCATAATCATCGGCCAGGGGGTGCGACCGCCCCTCCCTGCCGTCCCCCCCTGGCTACGCCCATGCCAAAGGAGAGGTTCTGAAGGAGGTCAAAGCACTTGCTGACCATATGTTCGAGGTAAACTTGTTTGAAGCTAGCGCCTTAATTGCTGCCTGGCTATCGGTGCAAATGGCGATATGTGCACCACCCCGTCCCAGGATCTCGCTGCCACAGATTCCGATGGCATGAATTTCGGCGCTAGGCCATTTGCCCATTTAACAGTTATCCTGGATTTGGTTCTATAGACCCCATAGCCTACACCGTGATCGGTCCTAGAGCCATCAATGAACCAAGTAATTCTTTTAGGATCCATACACGTGTTGCCATTAGCCCATTCCTCCCTATCTGGGATGTGATGTGCGAACTTTCTGCCAGAGCTCAGTTTCGTGATCATATAATCTGATACCTGGCAGATTGATAGGCCAGGAACTTGTTGCAGGATTCGTATGTGTCCCCGATCAATGATACGAGTATCAGATGATATGTTGATTTTCATACCACTTAATGCTGCAGTTTCCTGTATGAAAATATGCAGTGGCGTCATTCCCCATATATGTTCCATAGCTACGGTAGATGTGATGTGCTAAAAGCACCACATAGTTGAAAAACTGGTGTAATGTTTTGGATAATTTTAACTCAACATAGTTTATAACAAGCATGCATACGAAATTTTGAATTCGCTTTATAAACTCAACGGGAGTAAAACATATTTATACAAAAAGTGGATGATTTTTATCTATCTTTTTGATAGATGATGATTCTGCTCAAATTTGAATATTTTTTCTATAAAACCATTTGTTCTAACCACGAAGGGTACCCCAAATTTTGTATCAATTCTATAAGTGCAAAGAAGTCAGGATATCCAATAATAATGTGTTATCATTTTTACGCGGTCGCAAAGTCAAATATCAAATCGAGTTGTCGCTGAAAGCTGTCTTATCTATGTAAGCGAATCAATTCGATACAGATCTTCAATTCAATTCAATTCAATTTATTGCAATATAATAATTATAAATAGGGGTACATAGTTATGAGATAATTGCATGACTCATCTTAAGCAGAGCTTGAGTGAGGAACCTAAATGTTTATTCTTGCTTAGCTAAGTGACATGAGTATAAGTATTTTTCTTAAAAAATCAAAATTATTTAACTACTAATTAGAAGGATATAATTACATTATATTATTTTTAAATACATATATTCTATTATGTTCTTAATTCATTACCAAAAATTACAAAAATCCTGTGGAATTCATTAATAGTTAGGTTATGAAGCCAAAGTTTTACTTTAGATTTGTATATTAGGGGCTCAGAAATATCAATTCTAATGTGTTTCGGTAAAAGATTAAAGAAATGTGGACCGGTAAAAGTGTGGTATCTTTGTGTTGCTGATTTTTTAGCTTTGGGAACAACTAAACGGAAATCTTAGATAAAAATTTAATTTCTACCCAAAATTAAGGTAAATTTCATCCCTGAAGTGTATCGTTTACGATATGGAACATGGCCAAGTTAATGTTGCGTACAGTATCAGCGCCCGCTCTAAGGGGGGGCAAGCCGGGCGGTCGCCCGGGGCGTTAAATTTTAGGGGCGGCTTTTTGGCTAGCACTAGATTAAAAAAAGCCGAAAGAAAAAAATAAATATCAACTTCGATTTAGTGGAGGCTATGAAGAGCCCACAATTGATACGAAATGCTGCATTTAGAATCCGAAAATGCTAAGTAAGAGCCGCGCAAATTTAACGTCGGTGATGCTAGCACCCGCCCTATTTTTGAGAAGCAAAGTGGGACTATTCGTTGGCTATGCGCTAATTAAGTTATTCTTTGAACAAAAAAATACTCGTATGTGCTACAGTTTCGTCCCCCGATTAAACATTCACTTCCTCTTCTTTTCACCAGAAGGACCTTGCATGAACCCTAATTTCTGCCTTCAGAGGACGAAATTATAGTACGAAATTTGCTTGTTTCATTAAATCAGATTTGATTTCCGGAAGCTGAAATTCAAAGTTTTTGTTTAGTCTATTGAGTAACAGGAAAGCAAGTCTACTAAATTCATATAAAATGAGAAAAATGGAGTCGAATAAACGCTGAGCACATTTAGGCGTTTGAAATAGGCTCCTCTGTGAGAAATGTCATCCACAAAGACATTATTTTCATCAATAATATTTTGGAGTTGTTTTCCATAATTCCCATTTCGCAGCATAATTTAACCAAACCAAACCTTCGCGTGAATGGATTACTTAAGTTGGTTCCAATTGCATTGATTCATCTTACTTTGGAGGGCAAAGTCAAACTTCGAAAAAGGTGGCTTACATTTTAGCAAGATGAGGGATCGAACCACAGAACACATTGCCAGAGCTGCCTAATTCGTTTTCGGACATGGTAATATTGAGATTTGGCTAGAATCCCCCGATTTGACCTTATTCTCTTTAAAAATTCTCGATTGGAAAGCCTGAAGCAATCACTTAAGTTTTTATGGAATTTATGGAAAACAACTGCAGGAGGTTAGTAATGAAAGCGAGCACAATTTTTGGCCCAACATTTTTAGGGCAGAGTTTTCTAAAAATGTTTTGAGTGTTTTAGTGGAAAAAAAATTTCGCATTCATTTTCCATGTCTTACATCAAGCTTTAAAATTTTGAAACTCGAAACAAACTCTACAGGGTGTCCCATTCATGGTGGAGGATCTCTTAATGGTAGGTAGTGTGGCTCTTGGGGAAATTTTAATGTACAACGGGACTCTTCTATTTTTAACCGTTACAATGTAATAACATTTTTGTGAAAATGCCCGACTTTCCGAACTAAATCAAAATTTGCCACACCACCAAACATTTCATGCTAGATATGACTTCACTCTCTGAAACTACATAAAATTTCCAATAAAACGACACCTCGTCCGTTACGAAGTTGCTCGTATCGAGTTTTCATAAATTTGAATTATTTGAATTTTTCATGAAAACCCGATTCTAAAATTCTTCAAAGTTTCAACGGTTGTATCTCGAAAGATATGAGCAAATTTGTAACGGGCGTGGTTTGATTGGAAATTTTATGTAGTTTCAGAAACTGAAGTATAATTCCGGATGAAATGTTTAGTGGTGTGGCAAATTTTGGTTTAGTTCAGCAAGTCGGGCATTTTTGCAAAAAATATTATTACATTTTAACGGTTAAGAGAGAGGAGTCCCGTTGTACATTCATTTTCCCCAAATAAGCTACACTACCTACCATTAAAATATCCTCCATACCATGAATGGGACATCCTGTATAAGGCCTTGCTGAACTGTGTTTGTATGGATAGTGATAGCTAGTGTTTGTATGGATAGGATAAATCTTTGGTAAAAATCTTACTGATTTGTGTCGCTCCGGTGATATAATTTTTCGTGCTCGACGTATCACTGAAACCATGGTGACGGCCGAACTCGCGACGAATTTTAACCTGCGGAGATCATAAAATTTAATTAATATTCTCAAAATGTCCAGTAGTTCTAAAATATGGGCTGCACTAACAAAAGAAAATGTTCAAGGATAAGCAGACCTCGCAAGGGGGACACGAACTGAAAAAAAATTGGGGACCACCATATATGGTATCTACTATCAATCTGTTTGGTACAGTACCTAAGGGGCGGCAATTTTTTCTCTTGCCCGGGTCGGCGAAAGTCCTAGAGCGGGCACTGTACAGTATACAGTGGCGCACTTGGTTGAGTCGCACTCTACGATGCTAGTAATCAAGAGGTCCGGAGATCGAATCTCGGCGTGGTCAAAGATTTCCGTAAATGTGTGGATAGAAAATATATAGTGCTTGTAACATTATATACACTCCGAAATGATATGCAATGTAACGTTGACTCGAAATTTCCTATAAACGACTGAGTGAACGCATCATACCCCAAAAAAAGGGTTACGGTACAGAGAAAGACAGTACAGTTTCGGGTGTTGATGAAATTGGTGTCTTTTTGAAATAATCTATTGATTTTACCTTACTTTCTTATTTAATCTACTAGTTATTGTGTCGAAATAACTGACACTATTTGTGATATACTTTCTATTCTTATCATTATCATTATCATTTCAATATAGCCATGCTTTATTATTTCTATACAAAAATTAGATAGATTTATATAGATAAATGTTTATATTGAAAGTACACCAAATTTTTCGACTGTGAATTGATGCCAAGACAGGCAAGTCGTTGGTGCTTATTACAGCTCTTGATGGTGTTGCGTTGTAGTGTTTTAGGCCACCTCACTAGAGAACAATAAGTGATTACAGGTCGTGGTAGCGTACTGTATAGCCACTCCGTTATTCTGGGCGAAAGACCCCAAATCTTGCCATAGAAATTCCGGCAAATCCATATGACACGCGTAGCCTTACTAAAGGTACATTTTCCTCGACACGACTGCACGACAGCGACGCGCTCATTCCATATAAAAACTCGTTTTTAAAATGAGAAAAAACGAGTTTTTATGGAATGAGCGAGTCGCTGTCGTGCGGCCGCGTAGAGGACAACGTACCTTAAGAACATTTTCCATGTGGCTATTCCAGTCTAACCTACTATCGAGTGTGATGCCAAGGCAGTTGGCC
The DNA here is from genome assembly GCA_949715475.1 of Microchrysa polita. NCBI lineage: Eukaryota > Metazoa > Arthropoda > Insecta > Diptera > Stratiomyidae > Microchrysa > Microchrysa polita. Next base: position 12,922,926 of record OX454415.1, on the reverse strand, counting down.
TCTTTGGAATAGCCAATAAGCACACTCCTTAAGTAGATTGGGTCAAGTGGAGGAGCAAGTTTCCTTGTAAATGATACTAGGACTGTTTTTGTGGGTTGATACTGACCCCAGTTGCTGTGCACCATCTGTTGACTGTCGTTAGGGCTGTAGGGCACAATAGTGATATCGTCCGCGTAGCCGATGGCGAAAAAAAACCCTGCACTTCAAATAGCGGGAGTAATTAATCTATACCATGGACCACAGTGGGGGCGAAAGTACACCGTCTTCAGGGCAGCCATTGATGGCGTTGATATTGAGAGTGTGACCACCGAGGGAGGAGTAAATCTTCCTACCTTTCAGCATATAGTGTCAATCCACCTGATGGCACCCCTCTCATAATGAGGGCTCTGGAAATAGCGTCGTATTGTCGAAGGCACCTTCGATGTTTAAGAAGGCAAACAGAGCGATCTCTTTTTCATTTACAGATTTTTCAATAGTACTGACGAGCTTGTGAAGTGCCCTCATCGTCGACTTACCCTTTATATAGGCGAATTAAGTATGATGTAAAGGTTTAATCCTCACTCACGCTCCATAGTTTTGAGGAGAAAGGAGGATAGACTGATAGGCCTGTAGGACTTTAGTAGGTCCTCAGGCTTGTTACTTTGCTTAGGGATGAAAGTTGAATTAACCTTCCTAGTGGGATGTGGCAAAAATAATAGCTAGCTCTGAACAGAGCTGTATGATGTGGCTGGATGATATTCAGGCAGTTTGGAGGGAGAGCAGGAAACACTCCATCGGCTCCCGTGGCCTTAAATCGATCAAAGGATTGAATATCCCACAATTATCGCACATCTTCGAAGTATTCGGAAGGTCGCAGAAACAGACTTTTCCTTACTATTGGATTTCTTGTGAGGATGATGACAGTGCTATTTTGAGGAGTTCCGCAAAATTCTCTAAAGGGTATGTTATGAACGAACGTTATTTTATTGTGACAACGTAACTGGCGGTGAATATCGAGTCTTGACACTCCTGAGTTGTCCAGATTTTTGGTTCATTGGTTCGTAACTGAGAATCCCTTAACTACACTCACACCACCTTTGTCGTGATCAATTCTCTGTCCGAAGCATTACCTTAGACTTGACACAGTTTGCTAGAGTCCCGATTTGTCACAATGTGAATCTTTTGGGTTTTTTAATTAAAGATTGGAAAATAAAACATTGGGAGTCGCAGGAAAACAAAGAAAAGCACATTACTAGATTTTTCATACACTTTTCCTTGAAGAAGCTTAGAGGGCTTCACTCGCCCATGGGGCCGAATAAACTATTTTATGGAAAGTTTTATGTTTAACGGTTTTTTAGGATTACTTTTTTAAAACAATACCTACTAGTACTGTTTTTTTAACAGTCGCTAAAATGAAGCACATACAGAGGTGTATTTCCTACATGGAATCCTATGGAAGGTCTCACAAAAATGCTAAGCTATTGTCTTTGCTTAATTGCTTGTTCACAGTCGATTGGCTCTATTCGTTCATTTAAGAGAGACCGATTTTGTCAACTCACAAGTTCACAGCTCTTTTGTTAAGGGAGAAACTTACAGTGCTTATTTCGCGAGTACATTCCTAAAAGAAATAAACAATTTTTCCATCTGAATAAGTTCACTAGTGTGACTTCATTGTTCATTGTACGACTGAATTTCTTGTAAAAATCATGATTTTGGTAATTTTAAAATTAGTCTGGCATTGAGTGCAAAAAAAAAAGTTTTATTTTTTCCGCATATTAATACGACTTAAAGTCAATTTCAATTAAGACGTTGATCTCAAACCGAATGGAAAGTATGTATGCAGTTGACAATTTATTAGCAATCGGACTGAATTTAGGATATAATTGTCGAATAAACATTTTAATCACACGAATACGCCTTAAATTTAATTTGTAGACAGGAAGACTTTTATAAGAGTACTTTTCGTACAATCTTTTCAAAAGACTTACCATGCATCAGTCAGTATCCACCCCTAGGGGATAAGTCACTGATAGTTCCTGCAGTCACACAATATTCCTTTTTATCTCGTCTGCATTATACACATCATATAGTTTGTAAAATCACAAGCTGTGAATTATTTCATCAAACATACTATGACAGCTATGACAATTTTCCATCAGTATGTCTTTTGAGAAAAGAACTATGCATGTCTGAACGACGAAATTCACAGGATATCAATTCGTGATTATCGTAGTCAAGAAATGTCTCAACTGCACTTCTGAACACAACAGGATATTCATAAGACATAGGACATCGAAACATTTTTTTTTCCTCGATCTATTGTCGTGTCATATATAGGCATTTTGCAACATAGTCATGTATAGGTCACAGACTTGACTGATTTACAACCAACGCCGAGAACAGTGCAGTGCCCACGAGGGAATCTGGATGGACACGGAACAGTGGGCGATAAAAATGTTTATTGCATCCTTTTAAAATGCGAATTAGCGTGTAAACATGTTGTAAATAATTTTATACATCATTGTGTCTATGACAGACGCATAGTCTACGTTAAAGGAAGTGTCTGCTTTTCATTGCCCTGATATGGACATTCATTTTTCCAAACTCCTGCTGATTGACACATATAGTGCCCATAAGAGTGACAAAAATGGTTACGAGTACAATGTGGCGGGACGAAAGGAATTTGTAAGTTTTAAAATTTTTATGTGTTTTTTATTTGACACATTGATTTGAGCATTTTGCCAATCAAACGGAATTTTATGCTGAAAAATGTTTGGAATTGCTTATAAGATTTAATTGACACAATCGTTAAATTTCTGTTTAGTATTGTTGCAAATGTCTGGAAATAATTGTGCTATGACATTCCTATGAAAACGATCATGATGTGGCAAAAGGATGAAAAGATTATGGACTAGCAGTCGTTTGGAGCAAATTGGCAGGGAATAAAAGTTTTTATATATGTAAGTTACAACAAACCAACACAAGATTGGTGCAGTGTGAAATCAATATTGTATGATTTTGTATTTTATTTTTTGTAAACATTTTCTTGGAACTAGGTTATAAAAATATTTTTCTTTTAATTTTAATTTTTCGATTAAATGAATACCATATCGACAGTCAATTGCTTACCTCTGTGCTGAAGTACCGGGTAGGCAGGCAAGGTTATTTGTTAATCTACAGGATTTAGAGTGGGGACTCAATTCAGTATCCATTGCTGGCGACATAATTATTCGACGACTTCATTTTTTGCCTCTACTATCGATTAAAATATGTATATATTCTCGAAGTCACATCGCTTGTTGTGAAACTCTTGTCATTCCTACGAGGTGTTAATGAGCCACTATGGTATTTCTTGACAAACAATTTATCTTCCAATATTACGGCTCACACTTTTACAGTTCTTAAATTCATTGGCTTGGAAACATGTAGGCGTCAAATCGAACATTAGTTTACTTAACAATGACAACATCATGCTTTACTTTGTAATATCAGATTGAATAATCTTGACCTTTTGTTAGTCGTACAAAGCATCACGCTAGCTCATTTAAAATAAGAAGTTGATTGTCTGATCACTCGTAGGAGCTATAAGCAGTGCCACACCGTTAACGCCGTTACCCTTTACCTCCGAAATCTTTTTCCTCATGAGACATATATGATTCAGAGCTATGAACTGGTAGGAACGTCAGGATAACACGATCATTTTCAGTTTCTATAACTCCCAAGGTCGCATTATGAAAATTGAAAATTTTTTCTATGAGACACATGTGACTCATATACCTGAATATTATGATATGCTCATGACTTATAGCATTAAAGGAGATAAATATATATTAACTCTTTTTCGACTCTTCTGAACATTATGCGTGGAAATATTGTTGTTTTCATTCGTATAGAATGAAACCCCGTCACAATCTATTGGGTATTTAAATACCCATCTCATAAGTACGTTCCCCCTGCACACAGCGGCCTGAAATTTTGCAAATTCTTTAATTTACCTACTAAAAACTTCCATATAAAATGCAGGCTTTAATGGGTTAAAGCCATTTATTTTTGCTGATAAAAATTCTCATCAATCTTTGAGGACATTTCTATGTCTACTGAACAACAATACCAAATGTATCATCGCCTCAAGTGATACCATCTCCTATCAAAGGAACCTAATCAACCAAAAACTATTCATCTCTACCCACCTTCAATTTCTATTAAACCAGCATATCACCTATCTTACGTTCAAGTACCTTAACCACAGCTGTTCTAATGGATGGGAATCAGAAGCCCATAAAGTATTTCTTATGTCATATCTCAAAACCCTTCTTGAAAGTACTTAGGCATAATGCCAAAGATAACATCATCAGCTTTATATAATATGAAACAATAGTCATAAGTGGGAATCATAAATGTAACATATGAACACATGTTTCGGGATACGGGATCCGAGATAAATACGTGCGTGTGTATAAAATTTGTTTTTGGGGAGGACCCCGACTCGTTGATAAAAGTCGCCCTCTATACGTTTGTCTTGCCACCGGAATCGAAGCGACTAATTATCGGGGTGCGATCCAAGTGACTATGAGGTTGTAAATTAACACGATTAGAGCATCATTATTGTTTCGGTATGGGGAATGGTTATGCCCAATGGGTCATTGGGTAATTAATTACTATGACGGTTCATCAACAATATTTTAAGTTGAATTTTTCTATTTTTTCTAATGAATGACTCGTCAAATGGCGTCGGATTAGAACAACGAGTTATGATTATGTTTATTGGTTGAATGCACTTGGACGCGGGTTAATTGAAGTTGAGTGGGTGATAACGCGAGAACGAATGATACTGTATGTCAAATGTCAATCAGGCGCTAATTTGAATGGATATGAATGACTGTATCGCGTTTGTGGAGTTTGGATATTTTCGAATTTAGAATAAATGGAAGTAAATGATGCCTCTAAAAATAAATAAAACCGTCCATAAGTAGCAACTTAGAAACTGCAATGCTCCTACAAACGGAACGACTTCAGGGGATTTTATTGCATTAGTGAGAAAATAAAGTTCGCAGTCCACGTCAGCACAACAACGGTTTCCAGTCCCATTGTCCCTACCTTATTCCGACATTACAATTTTTCAAAAGTGAACTTCACTCCACGATCAATACATGCTTCCGTGCAACGGTCTAAATTTGAATAAACTCGTGAATTGCCTCTTGTCATCAAGGCAAAATTAAAATCATACTTTGCCTCATGCGATACATGATACTGCTAATCTCACATACATACATACATAAAGGACAACCATTTTTTTTATCTATCTATTGATACTTCCCAACAAATATTTTCCGACGATAAGAAATTCAAGTTTTCCGGGTTTTACAAAATATTTTGCGGCCCCCGACTTCAGTGGCTCTCCACAACTCGATATTGTTTTAGCATATTGTCTCTTGATATTCCTTTTTCTTCATCCAACATCGTTGTCATCATATTGTTCACTCTTTGTATATTGTTTGCCGTGAAACAAGCGAAAAGGATACAAGACAAGAGAGCCGCGACCGAATAGAATGTGTCTATAAAACATGGCCGCCATTGACAGAAGAACTTAAAAAAGAAATGTAGTCCTTGAATGGCCTCTTTTGTTTTAAGTCACGTTCCACATTGATGCAGTATGACTAGGCTATACACTGCGTCTTCTGATATTGTCGTCTATAGAGCACCCACTCGACAAGACTAGGCTACATGAAGCTCTTATGTGTGTTTCTTCCAACAATATTCTATTGCGGTGACGAACAAGTCCTGCGACACGGCTACAATATGGTTATCGAATGTATCGACGACAGCAACGCCAACGGTAGTATGAATCCATATATAAATCGACAATACAAAGGATGTGCAGAATTCTTGCTATACAGAAAGCCTCCAAAAAGTGGAGGCAGGCATTGTTGGCGATAGTCTGGTTGGTCCCGTTGTCTTGGTCGTTGTGTTTTTATGTTCGTTCGACTCGAGTAGTATTTTGTCCTTCTATTGTAAGTATGTAGCGAATTCGACTCTCTACAATTTTGTTGATGCAGTATTTTCATTTCTTGAGGGCTTTATTGATTTCAAAAGAAGCAGCAGAGGAGACGGAATTCAAGTTGATTTTCTTGCGAAGTTTGCGGATATATTTATTTTTATTGAGTGCACTGGCAATACGTTGTTTTGAATGTTAATGTTGTGCTCGAGGAAGTTTGAAGATTTTCTGTATTATCTTCATGACCTCAGCAAATTCTAAATCTAAAGAGAATTTTTTTTTTAAATTGGCTCAATATAAATTGAGGAAAATCGAGTTGGAGAGTATTAAATGATTGAGAGTAGAGAAATTTGCAAGTCGTAGAAAATTCACACTTAAAACTAAAATCTCAAACTTACAGTGATGTACACGAAAGTGGTTCCCGTATTTTTTCCGGCTACAAAGGATATGTCTGTATATGTTGGAGAACTGTTTTTTTATACTGATACAATATTCAAAAGCATATTTACCCTTGAATCCATATTTTGATGGTGCGTGACTATTCAGAACTACCCATTAAACTACGGGTTTTTGTTTTGCTCTGAGATTTAATTTAACCCAAAGAAATTATTTCGATTGCGGAAGTTGTCCTGTGGGTGCTTTCCATAGCCGAAGCTTTTACTACACGTAGAAAATCGAGGTTCGTTTCGTGGTTAAGATTAAGATGGTACAGAAGAGACACGTGATCAATTTTCGAAGAGGGGTTGTACTCATCTCCCAACTCTAAACTGTTATAGCAAAATATAGACATTCGTACATAATTCGTTTTGTTCAATTTCAACTACATATTTTCTCCGAAACTAAAAACCAAATTAGATTTCTTTACTTAACACCGCACACATCCTCAAAAAGAATCCCTGACAAAAACAGGAATTTTCTATACCAAAACCAGAAGATCCATACTCAATTTCCGTTACAATAACAAGCAGATTAAAAACATACAAAATAATGAATAAAGGCATTTTGACATTCTCTATTACCAATGGCTTTTGTCCAACTATAAAAATGGTGGGCAAACTTAACAGCAAAAATTTACAAAATAAACGGATGACAGCGAACAAATGGACGTGCAAAGGCACACAAAAAAAAACTGACCAAAGAGGATTTTACAGTTGATACATTTAAGGCGATTAAATGTATCGATCCGCATCACTATTCAAAGCACTTGAAGTGAGTGAAAATTACTGTGACTACATTTTTGAATGGACTCAAATTATAAACGAAATTTCTACAATAACTTGCACGTCAGGAAATATTGTATAGACATGAAAAATATGGGAAAGCTGGATTTTCTCATTTTTCAAGATTCGAAACGAGACCCAGTTACGCAATGTTCTTCTTCTTCTTTATGTCACGATAGCCCGACGTCGGGCCTTGGCCGCCTGGATTGAAGACCTCCAATTGTCGCCAGGGACGGATTTCCCATATGGGCAACCTGGGCTACTGCCCGGAGCGGCAGAATTTGAAGGGCGGCAAATTCTTAAATTTTCTCATTGGTCTAAAATTATGGGATGGACGGATTTTGAAAACTCAAACATAATTGTAGAAAATGATTCCGCCTTCAAAAATTGGGACTACGCAAAATTTTGCTCTAAGCATTCACTCTGAATGGCGTGGCGGCCTTTAGTTCGATTAGAGTAGGAGTATTAATCATTTTTGGCTTCACTTTTAACATTATTATGAGTGAAGCCACATTAAATGATATGAATACGCGAGTACTTGGCTGCCAGCTCCTGTTTTCAAGCCTCTAAAATTGCCCCAGACTCGAAAAAAAAAAACGAAAAATATTTTTGATGATAGCGATCTTTTGGAAAGTTCAAGACGCCTCCAAGCAAGTAACTCATCTAACCACATTTACTTTTAAAATTTGTCCCCACATCAAATTCGCTGGGAAGCAAGGATTTGTTTTACGGGAGACGTCCAAGTCTCGATATTAGAAATGCGGAATTGGCTATCAAATTTTTGAATTTCTATCGGATGAATAGGTTTAACTAAATTTTTAAGAATTTTTACGCTTAAATTTTCGAATTTGCAATTTTTTTTCAGAGAAAATCGGAAAATTCCACCGAAAATAAAAAATATATTTTAATAGTTGAAATCAGGAAAATCTAGAACTTTTTAGGCACCGAATGATTTTTGCTGACTAACATCAGTAAGTGCTTTCCCGTTTCGTTTTCGTTATCTTTATCACCGAAAACAGATTAGGTCCAGGTGTGTTCAAAATTGACCGTAAGCTTTCTTAATTTTGGGCTTATTCGATATGACGTTTTCTGGTTAAATATGATGCTAATATGGGAAATTTTATTTGTTGGGGTAATTCGCAAATTATTTCCAAAAATATCGACAAAGAAAAAATTTAGAACACATGAACGCATTTCTAAAGAAAGTGACAAGCCGAATGTAATAAGAATTGTACAGTTTTCTATATTATGATTGGAGTTTCAATCATTCCTAAAACAATTTTGGGAGGTGCACGGAACACCAGGATTCCTCCCCTGGGAAGCAACATACAAATTTTTCAAGTAAACAAGATACGCTTACTAGTAAAAAATTTGAAATTTTAAATTCTTCAATACGCCCGCTAACGTTTTGCCTACATTTCCTTTGTGAGGTGACAACTGCAGAGGGCGGCAAATTGGTTACTGCCCAGTGGCGCAATAGAGGCTAAATCCGGCCCTGATTGTCGCGGTCACGCGACCTTGTCCACCAGTTCCGAAAGTCTAGCATCTGGTGGGCGTCCTCACATACTGAATGCTCCCATCGGGCTCTCGGTCATCCACGCAATCTGGCTCCATCCACTCGTTGCGCGTTCATCACCTTTTTGGGCATGCGATCGTCGTGCATTCTTTGTACATGTCCCGCCCATTGCAGTCGCTGCAATTTTACGATTTTCGACACCTGTAGCTCATCATACAGCTGATACAACTCAAGGTTGTACCGGATGCAATGTTGGCTAGTCACAAATTGGTAATTGTTTTTTTTTGTCGAGGTGGATCTTTTAAGAAGTTAATGCGGATCCGAATTTTTGAAGTGGGTTAATATATAAAACAGACAAAGTTTTAGGGAGAAAATTTAAAAATGGAGTACCCTGGAGTTTTAATTTGAAAAAGTCTACGATTAATTTACAAGTTGAAAGTATAAAACTGTTCAAATTAAGTCATTAATGATTTTAGAAGAACTTGGTAGAGAATTTTTGGAAAAATGTGTTACACTGTGCTAAGTACAGCCGATTAAAGTATGACATCTGGAGAGCACGCTACAAAAAATGAGTAAAACTTCAACTGCACGTTGTAAAAATACACCACAAATCCGAATTATACACCTAAACGCTGTAAAAATGCACCAGAAAATCTGAATTATACAGAAGTGTAGCGTAAAAATACATTTCACACCGATTTTGGTGTAATTTTCTTATTTTACACAGAAATTGCTGAAAAATGCACGCTGTATGTGATTATAAGTGGGAAAAAGTGTAAAAGCTATAAACATTATAGGCAGTTCCCCTTGAACGCATGGTTAGGATATAGAGATGCCTAATGTTGGTGCCCAATTGTTTTCAAAGATTCGAGGGCATTGAAAAAAAAATACCGAGAGTACAGAGAGCTGAACCCGCAATACGTGGTTTTTTTTTTAATTTTTACGCGTACGTAATACTTGTTGTACATTATCCTCTTTGTCTAATAAATCATTTTAATTCTGTCAGGAAATCTATTTTTGAGTTGGTCTAAGTAAAAGCGTTATAGAATGACAGGTGCTAACTGGACCAATCCAAAACTAGATTTACTATTTTTTCGGTTTCGTTAAAGTTACTCAACGGCAAATATACAGAAATTATTGATTTATCATTTCTACAGAGGTCCCAACCTAAACTTAAAATCACAATCCTGAGAATAAGGTTACAGATACAAAAACTTAATTTAATAGCTTCACCTCAGTTATCGTTATACCGAACAAACAACAAAAAATAACTAATAGGAAGTGTATTCGACGAGCCCTTTCTATACGATGAATAATAAAAAAAGTCGACTTTTGCACCTATTCTGGGACACCTTGTTGACTTAGCCCTACAAACTTTAAAACTAATTGTAGCGAATAGCACTTGAATTTTATGCATTTGGACCAAATTTCATGTCGATCGATTGAGCCATTAATGATATATTTAGTAAACAGTCGCCGGCAATGTGAAACGTTCTTACCAAAGATTAGCTCCGCTTTATTTTCGGTTTGGATAAAGATATTCAAGTGAAAACCTCATCAACATTTTCAGACTTACGATCCTACGAGGTGGTACACACGCACAAACTGAAATTTCACAAATTACACAAATATCAACATGCTTAGTATTTAACGTGCATACTAACCAATATTTGTAAAGTTTCATATCGGTACCTATAGCGGTTTAGAAAAACGTAGGGTACCCCGGTACCACGTAAAATTCACTCGTCGTACCCTTTCATTTGAGTACACACACGGCCATCGCCGCGCCCCTTCGCGGACACCCTGTTGTCTTTGTACCAATTTCTAAGGTATTCGTGCCAAAGACTGTAACTATTCTACACATACCTCTACCAATTTTCATGTCGATCGGTTGAAACGAGTTATTTAGTGAACGAACAGGCGGATGACCCAAATCGATTTTATAATGGTTTTTTGAAAAATAGTCTAAAAAACCCTAAAAACACTGAAAAACTAGACTACGGCTAATTTCTGGCGCGGCCGAAATTTGGATCCCCTTCACTCTACTCGAGCTAAAGGGTTTTTGGGCGTACCTATGACTTGTATTTAATCCTCTACCCTCCATTTTTTTTTCGTTCCGTTTTCACATAAGTTCCGTGGCGCCGATAAAACAATATTTGAGTGAGGCTTGCTTGGAATAATTGGGCAAATAACAAATATTCTCTTAGAAAACTTTATTGGGGGTAAGCAGGGGTCATGGTCCCATAGTACAATTCCATTTGTTTTTATATTTTTTGTTGTTTGGATTAAGGCACATTAATAAAAGGTTTGGTGAAATTGGTGTAGCAAAAAATGTTTATCAAAAAAAATGGGGGGAAGAGGATTTGTACGACAGTTTACGTATGTTTTGTTGCATCAATAGAAATACATTTTGAAGAGATTTGGTGTAAATTTGTGCCCGATTAAAAAAATTTTGTTAGAAGAACCATAGCCATAGCCATAGCCATGGGAAACTGGGGCGGCAAATTGTGAAGGGCGGCATATTTCTGAAACTTTCATCTTTCCATTGAATTAATGTTCTGTGAAATATACACATTTCGATATGTCGGGAGGCAATTTATAAATTAGAAAAAAAAATTAAACAAACCTCTGCAAAAGTCGTTTCTTTGGTCAGTGACGGGCTTACTTATCTGACGTCAGTAGGCGTTTCGAATTTTGCCGCCCTACCGACCTTGCCCCTTATTTTTACAATCCACCGACTAATCGATTGATCCTTGACTCCTAAATTGTTTCAATATGGCTGGCTAACGAATTAATCGAACACTTCTAAAATGGGAATAAGGTCTGATCAGTAAACTATTTTTTTTTATCTGTGCACGGCACGTTAAAAATGCCACCGTAGGCTTCAGGAATCGCGCTTGGGAGAAGTAACATACACTCGGAACCAAGAAAACCGGACACTTTTTTTCTTCTACCCTATTATAACCAATGAACGGATATGTTCCCTGGATCCACATTCTTTCTCCTTGTATAGCATATCCGCCCCCACCCTCCCCCTTCCACTGCCTCCTCCCGGAAACTGCAATTTCGGGCTGGTTTTACTAAGTATTGAAAACGACCATTTCGTGGGGCTGCAGCTGGAGAACGGTTGTGACTAAGAGAAAAACGATTTAATATCCATTGTTCGGGAGTCAAGACCTTTCGCTTGACTTAAATTTCACTAAACGTTACGGAAACGCATACCGTACTAAACAATTTAGTGGGCTGTAACGGGAGAACGGGGGTCACCCCCAGGAAAAACAGTTCAGATCCGCTCCTAGGGCGTCAAGACCTTCCGCAATAATAAAATAATAAATATCGAATAAAAAGTGCCCGTTTTTGGCACCGAGTGTATGTATTTAGTTTTATATTGCCAGCTCTAAGAAATCGAATTATGTCCCATAATGTGGTAGCTTTAGGGGTTGCTTATGCATCCAATGCGTAAATTCAACAAATATTTATTTTCAAATATTCTTTTGAGCTCTAAGGAGTAGGTATTCGCTCCTCCATGAGCATCTAATTTCATCATCAATGGAGTATAGGTACACTCCATTGATGGTGAAATTAGATGCTCATGGAGGAGCGAATACCTACTCCTTAGAGCTATACTTTTGAACATTCACTTTGTTTAGAAGTTCACTCCCAACACCACAACCCAATTTGGGGGTTAGCTCCATGACCGCATGATCGGATTCCAATCATTTTTACTTATTTTTGTAACATCAATAGAAATACATTTTCATGAGGTTTGGTCAAAATTGGTGCCTAAATAACAAATTTTTTCTCAGAAGAACCTTATTTTGGGGGTTGGGTTTGTATGGTGGCCCCATGGTTCGATTCCATATTTTTTTACATATTTTATGTAACATCAATAGGCATCCAGTTATAAGAAGTTTGGTTGAGATTGGTTCATAAACAAAACGTTTTTCTTAGCAGAACTTAAATTGGAGGGCTAGGTTTGTATGGCATCCCCATGACCCAATGGTCCAATTTGGGTGATTCAAACATACAAACAGCCTGCAATATAAATAAGCATGCGTGCAAAATGTCAGCTCTGTAGCTTTAATAGCGGCCCAGAAAAACGCGCTGCAACAGACGGACAGACAGGCAGACAAAGGAACATCCCCCAATCGACTCACCAAGTCATGCTGATCAATTACATATATATACTTTATATGCCCGAAGATGCTTCCTTCAATGCGTTACAAACATCATGACAAAGTTAATATACCCTTTCACTCTATGAGCGAAGGGTATAAAAATTAAGATTTTGCAAAATATCCACACTTATTGCTGATAAATTTGAAAGATTCGCAAATATTGGTATTTATGTTTCTGGCGTTCCATACCAGGAGCCTGCGATGAGCAAATAGTATAAAGTCTCGCCGTTCGCATCTTTTCTGCGACCGCCGTTAGTTTTGTTTTGTATGTACATAATTTCAAATCAATTCAGTGATCGTTCCAATACTCCAAGTTATTGATATTTGTGGAAAATGACTAACAATTTTTGTGCGAATAATGTATCATGCGTGCTTCTTTGCCATAATGAAACCGTATAAGAAATAAGCTCCTCTCAATATTGCCTTATTGTATTGTATGGATAAATTCAATACTATGAAAGGATAAGTATTACGAACTTTATTCTATCAATCGGATTGTATGTCCAACATCATTTGCATAAGCTTACACGCAAAAAATTCTTGACATTAAGCTGCAGACAGTTATCCAATAACAGAATTATCCCTATAGTCGCGTTATGATGATAGCGTAGTTGCAAGAAATATGACAAACATTACCATATTCCTTTGAGTTTCGCGCAAATATGGAAGCCATACAGATTATATTAGGCAACGTATAAAATTATGGAGATAGACATAGGGAAATACTTACTCATACGTTTTATGATGAATGTCACTTTTCAATGTTCAATATTATTTTTAAACAAATTAAATATTTACCCCCCAGAAATACGGAAAGAAGCCGGTGACTTCCAGTTCAGTGTATTATCTGAGCAGATGAACATATCCACATAATGTGCATTGTACGTTTTCTACGAATGAACATTGGGAAGCCTGCGCAGTGGGTCTGCTGTTTGTTTCAATAATTCAGTTGTCATGTCAGTATCATTTACCAATGACAGTGGGGTGTATGGACTTGCGTTTTCAATTCGTAAACTCTACATTAGTATGCGAACAGCATAGCTATCGAAAGGGGCCATTTTAACATATGCATTAACACAAAACACATTTGACACTATACAATATCAAATCAGGAACTTTGCAGGGATTCTTGACCTTCTTCGTTCTCAGCATTAGTAAATTAACGACATCCATTATGGCTTACCATAAATCTATTCATTTTTCAACCTTCAAACACCTAACATGCTCATGGATAACCAGAATCCATAATGTGCAATCAAAACATCAGTAAAATGTTCTTATGTAAAATCCTTGAACGCGCACTTGACCTCAACGTGTATCGCAAACATTCATTTGACAATAGCATTCTGCGCGGTCATAATGACCCAAGAACCCAGCATATAGAAACTCACAGCTCGGAGTGTATTGTCGAGGACACGGAAAGAGATCTTCGCGGAATTTTTGGGTCATTTATTGGTTAATAGTTTTATGACACTCAAAAAATCAGTGTACACAATGCTCAGCAAGGAAAACATACCGTAAACGCATTAATGGTGGTCATATAAGATACCAGTGTTGATAGATTTGTAGGCCACAGTTTTCTGGTCGCAGAAAACTCGAAAATGAATTGCTGCAAAGCGTGAACCGTGAAGGACTCGTTGTCGCGTTAGACGCGCACAAAAATTAGCTGTTTTAGAATTAATGGACATTTGTGAAGGTGATGGAAATAAATGAGACTTTTAACAGAATATTTATGACGAGCATAATAGTGTGTTTTGTTGAGCGAGTTGGCATTGGTTGGACTATAGGAGTATCTGTCACACTGAGAATAAACGACATACATTATGATGGCTTTCCTGGCCATTTAGGTCTCATTTATTTAGACATAGATCATGCTGAGATATAATTTGACAAAACGACATATCAAACCATTACGTATCGTTGAATACGATTTGTTATGGGTCCTGCATGCAGCTTTTCTGTTGCGAAAATTCGGTTATACTGTAATTTCAAGGATTTGTTTTGACTCATTTGTCCGCAAATACCTACTAAACGGTAATAAATTCTGGGATAGGCAAGGAAAACATCGATGACCCTGGATCAATTCCCCGGGGAGCAAGATGAAGAAATGTTCATATATGCATTTTTATCTCGTACCTAAACTTGGTTTTCTACATTTTTACAAAAAAAAAATCAATTGTCGTGGAATTCTTAGCTTTCTTCTTTTTTCCTTGTCTGTTTATACCGCTCCCCATTCTGGCAGGATTGCCTCAGTCTATTTCTACAGGTATCGCTCCATCTGGGATCATATCATCGCCGAGACCAATGCCTTGGTTTTGCTTTTGCAATTTTCCACGTCCATGTAATCTCCGGTCTGCAAGGAGTTTTGAGCTTTATTGTTAGTTACCACTATTTCAACTAAATAGTTTCTCTCTCTCCCCCCTATATAAATTATACCAGCCCAAAATTTGTACACTTTGATTGCATTTTTTCGCGCTTAATTGGTGGTCTCTCCCTTTACCAACCCCGAGGCGTATTGTTGTCATAGATTCCCGCGTTGAATGATTGCCATTCGATTTTAGCGAAAACAATGAAACAGAAAAAAAGTCATCTGTGAATTTGATAGAGTATACCACATACCGCAAAATCAATCGAACCCATTTAATAGTGTACGAACAAATTCCATCTGTTGAAAACATAAAAAATTTACGGGGTTCGTATAAGAAAATTCTAAAAAAATGGTTGTTTTCATTTTCACTTTGGTGATCGGATTTTCCGATTTCAGCATTGTTCCTGGCCAGTCATTGCACTTCATTTCACACAAAAGTCGCGACACAACCGATACGATTTTATTATTATTTGAAGGCGCGCGGGCAAACATATAGAGTGGAAAACAACGGAAATTTACCATTTGTTGGAAAAATGCCGGAAAACAATGATTAAAAGGACGGAGTATTTTTTTCCTCCCCGATATACTCCGGTGCGTAAAACAGAAGTGGACGCGCCAATATACCAGGATGTATGTATAGTTGGTAATGAGTTTTCCAGTTCATTACACAACCTTTGCAATATATCGATGTCCACCGTTGGTCTAAGGACAAAAGGCTTTTTTATTTATAGTTCAATGATTTTGGATATAATATCGAAGTACATTATATTGTTAGCGATAGCGTTTTAAGGGTGCATAGTGGTAAGATCGCGCAAGGGTTTCTTTGTTTTATATCGAGGTAAGCTGTGCTGCAAGTCTAGATTCACAGTATGATGCTGATGAGATTTTATTGGCAATTTTTGTAAAACATGAAGTAAAACAGATGTATAAATAACGGACTACGTCGTACGCCAATAAAAATTCAAATCTTCTAATGCCATCTGAAAATGATTGATGGGATAATTTGTTGAAATGTATTGCATTAGAAATTGCAGAGACGTACAATTTTCATTATACAGTAAACCCCCGACATTAGCGAGGAATGCGTTCCACGAAATCGTCGCGAATGTTGAATTCGCGAATGTCGGGGTCCAGTGTCCTTGGATAGTGAGAAATATGTTCCAAATATTCATAAAATATGAAAAATGTTACATGTATAGGGTGGGGAACATCACAGTTTTTAAATCGTGGAAAATGCTTGCCACTAAAACACTGAAAGCAATTAAGGATTTAAAAAAAAAAAACGTTTCTGTCACTAAACTCCTGGAGTGGTTTTTGATTCCTTGCACTTTTTGCAGCAGCTTATAACTTCCGTTCGCTTTCTTCGCGAATTTTTTCCTTCAGTTCAACTGGCACCATGGAGATCAGACAACTTGCTGCGACCATAATTTTCGGTTAGGTTTTCGAAGCTTTCGCCACCAACGCTCCTTCCAAGTTTGACCAACAAATCTATGTAACTTTTAGGACACTCAACTACTCGTTTTCCATGATCAGATTCTGGATGAGCAAGTTCCCAAATCCGCCAGTCCATGACCTCGTGGTAGCCGATCAATGAAAGGAATCAAGGCAAATAGGAGAGGTGAAGCTTCTCCATTATATTGAATTAATTTTTTGTTAATTTTGCATAGTTATGTTATCTTTTGCTTATTTACGCTGTTGGATGAAAGTGCGCAATGATTTTCTCAATCTAAGATGATGGCTTAAACAAGTTAAATATGGCGTAGTTATGCAAAATAAACAAAAATTCCATTCAACACAATGGAAAAGCTTTCTAAATATGGTGTGTGTCTCTCTACGCGATAAGACTAATCAGCCGACAGGTACTGAATAAGAGCTATCAGAAACCCGCCCGTACTCTAATAAACCAGTGCCATGTTGCTCTTTTGGCTCCCAAACAGGACGTTTTAGATCAAGAAAAGCAGTTTACGTCTCTTATTTTGTAGGGATTTAGATATTCTATAATTATACCCGTCACTATGTGAAAGGAAGCACCTCCGACTATATAAAGTATATATATTATTGATCAGCGTGACGAGAGAAATCGATTGAGCCATGTCCGTCTGTCTGTCTGTCTGTCTATCCGTCTGTCTGTCTGTCTGTCTGTCCGTCTGTTGCAACGCAAACTAGTCCCACAGTTTTGAAGCTATCGGGCTGAAAATTTGTACACAAGTTTCTTTTTAGTGTACGCTGTATATATGTCGGAACGAATGGAATCGGACTATGGGGTCATGGGGCTGCCCCTGAAAATTAGGTTTTTCTAAGAAAAACTTTTTTCTTTATGTACCAATCTTAACCAAACTTCACCCAAGTGTGTTTCTAGGAAAGCCCCAAAACATATCTAGGAACGAATGGAATTGGAACATTACGTCGTAGGGCTGCCATACAAACGAACCATTGAAAATTAAATTCTTCTAAGAAAAACTTTTTCCTTGCTGAGCCGACCGTAACCAAACTTCATCCAAATGTGTTCCTAGTAAAGCCTCAAAAAATATCTAGGAGCAGATGAAATCGGAACACTACGTCACAGGGCTGTCATACAAGCCAATCGCTGGAAATTAGGTTCTTGCATGAACAACTTTTTTCCTTGTGAATCAATCTTAACCAAACTTCACCCCAATGTGTGGCTAGTATAAGCTACCCAGACGTACAGCATTTTGACTTATCGTACAGCATTAGTAAATGAACAGCATTCCCAACGCCACACCAAAGAAACCTAAATGAATGCATAATAACTTCCTCGGTGAGGCCTGTAGTCAGTCTGTTAGGTGTTATTAGCACGGTAATCTCACTTTCATGTGGCAAACGTTCATTTTCGATAATTTCGGAACTCTTTGGTCAATCGTTTTGAAATTTAATGTACCTAAATGTAAGCGCCAGGTAGCTCCACAACCTACAGGGACTACATTTACTTTCATTTCTCCATATTTTAGGGTCCTCCTATCTGCGTTCGACAGTTACAGCTGCCCAAATCGCACTTTCGTCTTTTCTAATCGAAAACTCTATAAAATTTGTCCAATAAATTTGAAAATTGGCAGACTTGTGAAAATTTCAAGGCTCTACCTCACACTTGTAGCTGTAGAGCTATACTTGGCGCTCACCGCTCACATTGTCTCCAAAATTCAAGTTCCCACCTATCTGCGTTCGGGATTTCAATCGTATCAATCAAAAATTGTCCCTAATTCGGAAATTTTGGGAAAATTTTGAAATTTAACAGCCATGTATAGAGGACCGCACTGCCCGTATTAGGTAAAAATTTCAAGCATCTATAGGTGCCAAGGTTCAGAAGTAACAGCCATGTAAAGATGCGATTTGAATTTTTCACAAAACGATGGAAAAATTACTTTTCTCCATCCGATTCCCCTATCAACCTCTTTAGGAAAACGAAAATGCAAACTAAAGGACTCTGCAAGGATTTCCCCTATATTTCGACTAAATCCAATCAAGTAGCGATAAATCCCCAGAGGGTCGCCATCCGCTTAAGAATTGTCTGCGCAATGAGGTATTAGTTTACCTATTGTAATAAACAAAACGAAACTTTTAACCCTTCTGTCGGCACGAAGGTCTGGCCAGAACTTTGGCACTATATTTTGGTGTAAAAAGCATAGAAGATGAAACCGCAGCGACTTCATATTTCATGATATCCTAGAATAATATGTTTGGAAGCATTTTGCAAAAATTTGAAAAAATCTGTTGAAGTTTTGAGTATGTTTTTGATGATTTTCAATTTATAGTGCTTTTTGATACCCAATAGGTCTGGCCAGATCTATAGTTATTCCCCCCATTTTTCTCTTGAAGTAAAAGGTGCAAATATTAAATTCTGTTATTTATGATGTAATAATGTCATTTAAACTCAATTTGGACTATAAACGATAAAAATTTCTGAAATTTTTCTATAAAAAGCCGTGAAGTTCGGAAAATGGGTATGCCTAATTTCGTCACATTTTATAACACCACCTAATCAACTGAGATTTGATCCTAGGAAATTCAACCCAGTTTTATTTCCTTTGTAATAGTAAGGACTAAGTATGAGTGACTTGCAAACGTCTTTCTAAATAGATTTGATCAAAAAATTTACGAAAAATTTAGAATTAAATGATTTTTGCCTTGAAAATTCCCTATTTCTTCCCACTTATTTCCCCAAATCTTCAGACTAATATCGAGGTAAAATCTGCCAACAAAGTGCTTAATATTTCCCCAAAGATATTGGAATTAGAAAATTCGATCGAAATATCTACTAGATAAACACAATGCAAATAGCGAAGCAAAAAAAGAAGAAAATAAGGGAGAAACACGTTTGTACTAATACCACCTCAAAATATATCTACTTAAAAACGTTTCCAGTATATCTACAAAAATTATTTTGATGCTTTTATTGTTGAAAAATTGCAGTAAAAAATGGATAGAATGATTTTACCGATAAAAAATTTACTTTTTCTAAAAAATAAAATTTTTTTTCTCAGTAGGTCCAGCCAGACCTAATGGGTATAGAATATGCATATTGTAGTAGGTGCCGACAGAAGGGTTAAATAGGTAGGTACAAGGATGTGTAATTCTCGTACTTCAAATAAACAGCTTCATGATTTTTGTCTCAGGGTCACGGATAGTCATAGATAGGGAAAGGGCCATCATCATCCCTACAATGCTGCTGAGACTGCAGTTTCGATCACTGAAATTCAAAAGTTGAAAAATCACTAAGTATCGACTGTCTAGAAAGCGGAAATCGAATCCGTATTGAAACAAATTGGATTATAAATTGTCCTTTCTTGAAATATGTTTTTAAAAAAACCGACAATTTAAACTGACAAAAAGTCCTAATCTTTGTCGTACATTTGAATTAAATACCTATTCCTAACCCTAAAAAAAATCCGGGTTCATTGTGTTGAACAATTGTTGGGTTTGCCCCTTTTAAACGAGATCCTGGCTACACTTCTTCCATGCCTGTTATAACTTTGCGTGTTAGAACATACATTTGCACCTCACATGCTGATGATGTTTTGTCAATGAAAACATTTAGAAGTTGAGAGATCTTTTCTGGGTCCTGTTTAGTGCCAACAGAACCTTGCAAGGACGTAGCCAGGATTTAGCTGGGCTTCAGAAGTTATGACATTTTTAGAATCATGTTGCTAATTGTAGACAAGTGTCGGCGTTGCCCCAATGAATAATATGCCTCCTGTCCCACTATTCCTGTATCGAATTCAATTTTAGCGCTTGACGAGGCTGGACGAGCACGATAGCACGCACGATTACTTAATTGCTCCGCTATCATCGGAAGCAAACAGTGCCACGTCTACAACGCGAAAGACTTCTTTTCTGTACAATTATTATAGAAGGGCTCGTGGGCCATGGTATATGCACTAAGCAGCAACTATGGAAAGTACGATCGAGAATTCGGTGCCCGCGTGTCGTGCTGCTTTTGCCTTCCCTTCGCACAGCTCAAAAAAATTACTTACATTACAATTGGCATTACATTCTTACAGGGAAATATTTTATTTCAAATTGTGTAGCCTCTATGAGGTCTTACGAAATTTTTTGAAGTTAAGAACTCCTGGACCCCTCCCCTGGCTACGTCCCTGGAACCTTGCTTTCACAAGGTTCACCACACATTTCCCAGAATAAAGGCTACTATTCTTGCTGTATTCCGTTTAGGAAGATATCACTTATGAAAGGATGGAGAATATGTGGTCGTTTTATGGCATCCATCATGATGGTAGCCTCGTGACATACAGTTGACGCCGCTTAATGCGATCACATCGGGACTTTGCTGTTCTGATAACATTAAGCGAATGATAACAAATAATAAAATAGTACGATTGAGGCTTTGCCTGAAAACCGAATTCCGGAATGTGTACTGAATTGGGCCTTCGGGAATCTGGTCACCTTAGGCTAGTAAAGCCTCAGAAGATATTTAGGAATGGATGGAATCGGAACATTACATTATAGGGCTGTCATACAAACCAACTCCCAAATATTAGGTTCTTGTAAGAACAACTTTTTTCTTTTTAAATCTTAACCAAAATACATCCAAGTGTGTTCCTGGATTAACCCCGACGTATCCAGGAACAGATGGAATCGCAACACGTCATATAGGGCTGCGGTAGAAATTTTTAACACAAAAGGAGCTTAAGTTTCATTCAAATGTGACGGGTATTCAAATTTCGGCCGCGCCCGAAATTAGCCTCGGTCTCGTTTTAATTTAATTTTAATTTTCGGGCGACCAGTACGATCACTGGTAAATTCTATTAAAAGCCTTACTTTGCATACGCGCGAAGCAATAGTGTCAATTGATCTTTTGCGGCATTGAGTGCAGTTTTTTGTTCCGGTAAAGGGCGGTTTCAATCATTTCATAAAATATTGTTGTAAAATCCACGCTTGCTACTCCCCGAAAAATATAAATATTATGATTAGGATAGAAAAATATGCGTGCTGTAGCCATAAATTAATTTTATTGCGTTCAAAGAAATCGTAGGGGTTAAAACGAACACGAAAATTTAGTTCTATTTTTTTCAAATTTTCGAATTCGAACTAGAACGAAATCGCGAATAAGCATAGTGAATGTTGAAGAAGTGTCGAAAAACATGAATCGCAAATGTTGGGACCGCGAATAACGGGGGTTCACTGTACCTTTCGCTCTATCAGTGAGTATGGTACCTATGTATATTAACATTGTCATGAAGTTTGCAACGTATTGAAGGACTACACTGTAACCTGTTATGTGGATTCATTTGCATTCAAATGAAAATTACGTTTTCATTGTAATTATTGTCCTCGCTTAAAATTTTAGCACCTCAGATAAATTTTTGAAAAATTTGGTAAGTCCTACTATTTTTTTCCATTCAGACAATAATATTAGCAAAATGCTATCATCGAAATTTGGCGCTGCAGATACTGATACCTTGAGCAATCGGCGGAAAAGCCAATAAGTTTTGTTTAAAAAAAAACTGTATAAGAAACTCTAACCAAATACTAACACCAACTTCAACCACATGTTTTCGTCAGCCTACACAATTCCCACAATTTTGCTACTCAATTTCAGCATACCAAATGTCATACTTTTAAGTATTTTACTTGTAATGTGTAATACGAGAGACCCTTCACAAACTTGTGGTGTTTTCTATTCCGTCAAATTGCAAGACAAAATACAACTGATGTTTACTAAGCAAACTGACATATGCTGTGACAAGATGTTTAGCGGATTTACGGTGTCAATCAAAAAAATATAAAAAACAACGAAAAATCAACAGTGATCCATGGATATGATTTTTGTAAAGTATCAATTTCTTTGGGAGAATGTCAAACGACTTTTTTTTCTTTTTGTTGATTTGAAACATTTGGTCATGTCAATATCAACAATGAGGTGAAGAAGTATTTTTAATTTTGTCAGGAAAATAAGAAATACAGAAAAAAATAAATTGAAAGCAATTCATTGGTATAATATTGTATATAAATTTAAAAATAATATTTATCATGAGTAAATTTTTTTTAATTTTTAGAAGGAAACTTCACTTTAAATTTTCTTCTTCTTTTGCCACTTTTCAATGCATCATATACGATTTCGTTTTTCCAACAACTACTTTGCTGCTTACGGTGTTTACAACTGCCTGCAAAAGATATTTTCTTTTAGCAGTCTCTTCACATCACATAAGCTTCTTAAATTTTAAAATAGAATCAGAGCACATTTTGCCGCCCGTAACCCGGTTTTTCATCATATGAACCTCATAGGCTCCGATGCCTAAAATGAAATCCTTTCACCTCACCTCTCTTTCTAATCTCAGGATCAATTACTCGACTAATTATCTCGCGCATAATACCCTTTGTCGGTACACTTTCCTTCATCAGTTCACTCCTACCCACGTCGATGTAGTCGTTCGTACAGCTATAACCCGTTGTGCCGAGTATCAATTACAACCGTAGCACCTAAGATGATTAGTACGATGAGCTGTACCGCAAATCCTTTCATTTCAGGATCCTGTACGACGACGACGACTATACGAAAATCTCGTGTACATTTAATTAAAACAACGCTCACTCAATCCTCTTCGTCAATTCAATAAATCGACAAGAGGATTTCGGTCCGTTTTCAAACATGAAAAGGATTTTTGAACTGAAAAAGATTTCAAAGATCACAGTTCAATATTTCGACCTAGAATTAGTTTGGTACGTGCATATACTTATGGATTAAAAATCAAATAGTGGACGAAATGTCAGGTGAAATTATTTCAAAATATTTTCAAAACATATAAATCCGTTTACCGGACACGTACTATGTACGAGTTTGCTTTGAGCGGTTTTCTGGTCTTCGGACAAAGACTGTACACCTTCAATCGGCTCAAATGCTTTTGAAAAAGACTAACTAGGTGAATGTATGTATATGGTCGTTGCAATATTGTAAGGAATTCAAATCAGTTGCGGGGAAAGAGTTATTAAGGCAAAATAGGGATTTAGTGTGTCTGTTACTGATCTTGTTGGACGATAAGCTATGGGATTCATTGAGAATTACAATAATGTACTTATATTTTGCTTGAGTAGTTGGGCCTTTTTTCATTTGTTTATGTCTTAAGACCGGTTCAGTATACAAATGTTAAAAAGAAATTTTGAAATATTTGGACTTAAGTGTACATACAAATAGGGATATAGATTTTTGGATATCGGATTTAGATTGAATATATTTTGCCCGACAAGAAATGGTCAAAATTCAGGAGAAATGCTATTTTGCAATAACCACTTGGTTTTGTTCATTTGATACACTAAGAAGAGGCATACGATTTGAATCAAGCTAATAAAAGGTAAATCTTTTCTTTGCATCAGGCAAGAAAATATTTGCTCATTTATGAAAGCAAAGGTGGGATGTTTGTCTGGGGTATATTTACCAATGGTATTATACAGAGTGGCACACGGAAACCTGAAGATTTTTAAAACTTCGTAAAAAATTCATGCTACACAATATTTTTGCCACTAAAAGCTCAGTTGCGAAATTAAGTAATGCTAATGAATGTTGCCCTTTTCAAAATTTAAAATTTTGAAGTCAAGTTGGTTAAAAGCATATACACTGTGTTTATACATATGATGCGTTAAAGCGTAATAACAATAACCTTGATTACAGTGAGAGTTTTGTCGTCCCTTCAATATTCATCGTAATGCATCTAATCCTCCGCGTGAGACCATGTTGCATTGACTGAGAAAAACTTAGAGCAAGGTGGTTTCAACAAAATGAGACCACAGTATACACTGCGAAATCCTCAATACAAATCTTCCGCAAATAGCTTCGCGGCCGGGTAATTATCAAGATTCTTCGTCTGTCCCTCGACTTAATCAGATTTGACTATTTTCTTTGGGTTTCTACAAACTATGCATTTATTTATGATTTTTTTTTTTCAACATCATGATTTTCTTAGGAGTTGAAATTTCCGGTCGCACAAATATTGTTAGCAAATTTTAGAGTAGCCTCGTTTGTGTTTGGATTGGTGCACAGGGTCATGGACTCCAGACTCACCGTGAACGAATTCATTTTATGGTGTTTTTCGAACTTACGACCTACGTGACGGACTATGATGTCGCTCAGATTGTAAACAAGTAGCCATTTACGGGGATAAATAACATTGTTGGGCGTGCTGTTGATCTCAATACCGCAACAAAACAGCAGTTTAGATCTTGGAAAGTGGATATCACTCACACATCTGCGGCCCTAGTTTACTGGTGGACTGCCACGCATGTTATTTCTTTTTTTTTTGGTAATTTTAGAGTCAAATTTTTAAAATGGAGATGAGAATGATTTTCTTCTTCATTCTGATTACATTCAATTGGCCTCCAATATCTGCCTTGTAGAGCGAAGTTTGTCTATTTTTAGTGCATTTTTTGTATCTCGGGCTGCATATTCCACTTGCGAAATCAGTTTGTTTCGTCTGTCACTTTCATCTTAGCAAAGCAGCATCGTCAGAATATTTATAAATCCTTTATTGTTCAGTAAGTTGACCCCACCGTATTGGTGGTTCGAATAGCAGTATAACCATTGAAATAAGCAGAAAAATTCACAATGATTTTATATTTCTTGAACGTCTTAGTGGATTTTTGGAAGATTTTCCTGCCAAAATGGTCCTCTCCCTGAATATCAGAATAATATAGAATCACGCGAAAAAAATCACAATGAGCAAAATTATAAAGATTTAGCTAATTGTGGAAATCTTGACTGCGGTGCATGTCTGTAGTATTTTTGGCATGGCAACATACCAACTCTATTGGAACTACGCGGAACTGTCTCCCCTGCGGGAGAAATATGGAGTCATTCAAATTTCGGAAATGTCACATTGGAGTATTTGCGTCTATACCTCAATAGGTTGAGAGCTGACCTTGTGACATGAAAGTCGGAGGTTCTAGTCCCGATTGGGACGAAACTTTTTTTCCCTTAATTTTTGAGGTATTTTCCCAAACCTTTGTGGTTTCGTGTAGATAGACACACTCATCAGGTCTTGTGTCTGTTGTCTATCTATGTGTAAAAGACGAACACTTGAATTTTTAGCCGCAGAATTTTATGGAGATTGGATTTGCCGTGAAGGCGTTTATCACCATGAAGCTCGACCTTGTTAGGTATTGAATGCCCACATTGCTTTAGGAGTTGTGATGGTAGTTAGATATTTGTTCCCTCTCGAATTTACAATTATTGTATACACGAATTTGTATTCACTCATTTAAAAAAACCTAAACTTATTTCATTTTCTTTTCCTAAACGAATAATTAAGTTCATTTTATAACAAACCAAAGGCTGTGGCGAGCAATACCAACTCCGCCGGAATTCACCGCTTTTTGAATGTTCCCTCTCCTCTGAATGACTTCCACCCGCATTAACAAAATTGCTATTGAAACCTCTCGAAAATTGGCCAAGAGAATAATTATAAAGGCAGCCCATTTTCACATGGTTGGTTGGTTTGGTTGGTTGGTAAAAGTGGCGGCTTAGGCAGAGGCTAGCCAAAAGCCCAATTAGCGCATAAAGCGCCGTTTTGAAACCACAAACTCCGTGAAGCTTAACTAGTGTATATGATGAGGGTTAGGTAATGAATTTAGGAGTGGGGAGGTGCCTGGAACCAGCCAGTGTTATTTAGGAAACACAGCAGTTCCCCTAATTTCACATTAGCTGCATCCCCCAAGCTACCTAGAAAAGCCCTACCGAGCGTCCTATACCGGGTTCTGGCAAGACCCGGGCATTCACACAGAAAATGAAACAGGGTTTCCTTCTCATTTATATTACCGCAGCTGCGGCAATGGGCGTTGTAGGGGATGCCCCGTGATAACAGCAGTAAGCTTGTCGATATCTCTACGCGGTTTAGTCAGAATCTCAGAAGTTCTTTTCCAGTCGTAGGAGGGCCACATCTTCCTTGATATAACGCAGGTCCTCAGATTTCGCCAGTTGGAATTAGCAGCCCTTAGATAGTGGGTGGATATCTCACTCTTAACAGCTGCCATCGGGACGCAAACACGCTCCGCATGAGAGCTGTCAAGGGTGGCACCCATTTTGACTAGTTCGTCAGCCCTCTCGTTACCCTCTATGTTTCTGTGTCCGGGTACCCAGAGTAGGGTGATTCTTTGTCGTGTGCCAAGGCTGGTTAATGCTTCCCCACATACTTCAACAGCCTTGGCGGTCGTCTTCACCGATTGTAAAGCCATGATAGCCGCGTGACTATCTGAGCAGATAGCGATATTCTGGTTGTTTTGTATGTCCCTGAGAGCATGACAGGCCTTCATGATTGCAAGCATTTCTGCTTGAAAAATGCTGGCATGATCAGGAAGACGGTAATATTCAGAAATACTTAGTGATCTGCAGAAGATTCCAGCACCCACGCCACAATCCATTTTAGACCCATCGGTGAAGAATGTGATGTCAAAATCCTTGACCACCTCACTCTCTTTCCATTCACCTCTAGTTGGGAATCTGACATCAAAGTTCTTCCCAAAGCTTAGTTTGGGCACTTTGAGATCCGTTACAGCGTTTCGTACGTTCTGTGGTAGCTGGTTTAGGATATTGCTGTGGCCGTATGGCCTAGCACTTCAGCAACTTAACGCTTTGAGTCTGAATGCGCTACATGCTGCCAGTTGGTTAATAAACAGATCGATGGGTAGAAGATGCAGGATGACATTCAGCGCATCCCTCGGGCATGTTCGCATGCCCCCTGTGATGCTAAGGCAAGCCGACCTCTGCACTCTACCGAGTTTTGTTACATTGTAGCCTTTACTGAGCGCTGGCCACCAGACGAGTGACCCATATGTTAGGATGGGTCGTATCACCGCCGTGTACACCCAGAGTACCATGTTTGGCTTGACACCCCATCTCTTACTAAATACAGTCACTCCTCGACTTGCGTAACCATTTCGTTCCAAAAGGCTATACGTAAGTCGGAATTTTACGTAACTCGAAATGTTCCTTATACGCTCATCATTCTTATTTCAAATGCCCAAAAAGTTAAAAAATCTGTAAATTTTAGACTTAAATTATCATGTGCAAGGATTTTCTTAAATCTCTTTTTTAATTTTAGAAAATAACTGGGATTTTCCCTATACTTAAATTTATTTAAATGTATCATCCAAGGATTTTTCATGGGTTGTGGCTTTTACGTAACTGCGGAATTACGTAAGTCCGCCTTACGTATGTCGGGGAGTGACTGTACTGTCTTGCAGGCGTAAAAAGCGATACAGGCTTTTTTAACGCGCTCCTCAATGTTCAACTTCCAGTTGAGCTTTGAGTCCAGAATAACGCCCAAATACTTCGAGCTGGGCGATAGTTGCAGTTAATTCCATTTAGTTTTTCATTTTCACATACTTTTGTCTCAATTTCCTGAACGAATTGCAATTTACCCCACCCGCCAAATGATAACATTTAAAAGTTGGGGCGATACGAAGCTCGGCGAGCCAGCTTGTTGCCAAATAAATTATTTGTCCACTTTTAATTTTAAATTTTTTTCCTCTTTTTATTAACTTTAATTGTAAGTCGAAAAAAAAACAAACAAACTGTTTTTTTTCGGCTACATTTGTAGTGTGTCTCTTTTGTTTTATTTAATGTTGACAATTTAATTTTTTACTTTTATTTGTTTGTTCCTTAATTTATTTATTTACATAAGCCCCAAGCAACACGTTTACTCCTTGGTTGTAGAAAAAAACCAAATCATCATCCTCTATAACTGCATTCTATACAGGGTGTCCCGCATTAGGTGGTCAATACTGTAAAGGTTGATAGCACAACTTGTTTCAGCAAGAAAATTACCAGTACAATCGGAATTTCTTTTACCGTTACCTTGTTTTCGCTCTTTTTGTGAAAGTCATCGAAAATCGTGACTTGTCATGCAAAATCATAATTTGCAGCCCTCGTGATGACTTAATCCAAGATTTGATTTCAGTTTCAGAAACTACATAAAATTTCACAAAAAAATGAAGTTTTTTCTGTTGCCAACATTATTGCCACTTTCAAGATACAGTTACTCAAACGTAATACAAATTTTAAAATAGATTTTTCATCGAAAATTCAAGCAGTAATTTCATAACGGTGCTTTATACGTACAACTCTGCAAAGTTTATAGAAGTTGCTTCAACATGTTGGCTTTCCAACGGTGTATCATTTTTTATATTTACATTGCAGAATTTTAGGGAAACACGCATTGAATGGTAAAATTCAAGGCTTCAGTGGAATCGCTAACAATCTTTCATTTACTCGAAAAAATACAAACGAAGGCTACTATAATACGGGATAGAATCTCGCTACATTATTTTGACCAGAACTGTAAGATGTTTGAAATTTTGTACATTGTTTGGCAAATGCAACGATACTTATAACAGTTAAAATTTAATATTTGCTATTTATGGCAGATAGACGTGTGCCCCGCTCATAATGCGAGATCTATCGAAGAATATTTGGAATACGAATTTCCCGGAAAGTGGATTGGCAGATTTGCGACAGTTGCGTGGCCTACGAGAAGTCCCGACCTTAGTCCCCTAAATTTTTATTTATGGGGTAACTTAAAAAATAATGTCTATTCCGAGCCAATTACCTCCCAGGAACAGCTGCTGCGGCGAATAAATGATGCTTGTGACAACGTAAAGGAAACCCCTCCTGAAATCCTTCGGGACGTTTCTTCCATGCGCCGAAGGTGTCGAGTCTGCATACAAAATGGAGGAGGCCAATTCCAGCAGCATTATTCCAATTCATCAAACAGACCCATTTAATCATTAGTTAATATTTGTAGTTTATTGGTTCTTTCTCATATTCAAAACTATTTTAATTTTTATTTAACAAATTTTCAAAATTGCGATAGTAAAATATAAAAAATAAATGAATTTATTTCAGTTTTAATACTCCGATAAGAAAATTATTACCTTGTTTTTTTACATCCAATATGTGTAATTCCAAAATCCCGCAAGGTAAATATGAAAAGTGATATACCGTTGAAAAGCCAACATGTTGAAGCAACTTTTATCAACTTTGCAGAGTTGTACGTATAAAGCACCGTTATGAAATTACTGTTTGAATTTTCGATGAAAAATCTATTTTAACCCATTTTGAACCGGTGTTCGCACCTGCGAACAGTAACTTAAGTTATAATTCAATGGTAATTTTTTTTATAAAATAAATTGTAAATATTCTTAAAAAAGTGTTCAGTAATCATGGTTGGTTTGTTACTTTTGTGAAAAACATAAGAAATGAGCGATGTGAGTTTTAAAATGTTGATAAAAATGCGGTACAGTAGAACCTTAATTTTTCGAACCTTTTGGAAACCGTTTTCTATCTAGTTTAATGAGTTAAATTAGAAAATGTAATGAAAAGGATTTATTGTTAAGATGTCCTACTTTGTGATGAATGACATAATTTCAAAATATTTTGTATCGTATGCTATGTAGATAGATAAAAACATTACTGTTCGCAAGTGCGAACACTGGCCTATATGCAGCATAAGATTTATATAGGTAGCTTATCTTTCTGTTTTGGATTAATTTATTTATGGAGCACAACTACATTGCTTATTCTAGCGCATTATTGGATTTTTCTTTTTGGGGAACTTTGGCATGTATCAGGAATAATTATCACTATTGCCTCCGTCGCGTATATGAGTCAGATGTGCCTCATGAACCAAAAAAAAAACAAGGGATTTTCGGAGCGCGGACGTAATAATAATGGTGACGAAAAAAGTCACACTGTGAACATGTATTTATTTATGCAGTCAATAGAAGATTACAGGGGTCAGGAACCGTCAGCAAATCAAAGCGCTATACGTAACGGCTTAGTGTAAACGTAGCAGTTTATAAAATCTGTATAAGGATCTACCTCCACTCAGCAAAGGAGCGATAAAATCGTCACTTTTTTTTTATCAAGTCATGTATTACTATTATTCATTTAAATGACGCCCGCTGAAGAGATGTGACAAGCCAATCAAATAAGTTACAGAAAGACACTTTACTAAGAATTAAGATGTCAAGTCATATAGGATGGTTATGGCATGCCAAATTGGCAAGTTCCGCCGGGAATCTAACCTCCAAGTTAGGATTCCATATATCCAAAAATAATTATATTAAACTGTCTTAGTGATACTGATTCCTGGCTAGCTTGTAGTTCGAAACCCGCCCGACCTTAGTAATACCTATTGCTAAATAGTCCCTATCTGAAGTGGACTGACAAGGGTGGGAAAAATAAAGATACCGGCGGGCGTAATAATCCGTCTGTTTGATCAGACATATGTGTGGCATGCGCTTCGAAACACGGGTGACCCAGAGGGACAGGGGATGATGGTATATTTTGGGTTGTACTCGAGGAAGCTGGAAATAATAAGGCAAAATAAAAGCCATGTCGGAGGCCTGAAAGAGAGGTTTTTAAAGGAAAATGTAGTCCGTGCCAGTTAACAGTTGTCCCAATTTCAACCGATCACACCTTTATTATCTGGAAAAAAAAGAAATCGTCATGTCCCACGTAGTGTCACACCCATCAACTTATGAGACACATGTGGCTCATGGACGTGAACAGAAGGAACGCTTTGTGACGCAACTGTCTCATAGAGAAAAAACTACTTAAAATAATTGAGATGAACACAATCTACAGCTTTGATATTACATTCGACTTACACATACACGTCTTGTCCATATAAAAAAATTATGCTGCATATCGACCAGTGTTCGCGCTTGCAAACAGTCCTTTCCAGGACTCACACGCTAGGTAGACGAAAACGGACAACGGATTTGGATTCAGCGGGGCCCAATTACTATAAGAAACTATGTTCTTCTTAAATATCATGCTTTTGAATTTTCTTGGTCGTTAATGGGTTAAAATGTCTATTAAGTTTGAGTAACTGTATCTTGAAAGTGGCGATAATGTTGGCAACAGGAAAAACTTCAGTTTTTGTGAAATTTTATGTAGTTTCTGAAACTGAATGCAAATCTTGGATTAAGTAATCAAGAGGGCAGCAAATTATGATTTTGCATGACAAGTCACGAT
The DNA here is from genome assembly GCA_949715475.1 of Microchrysa polita. Taxonomy (NCBI): domain Eukaryota; kingdom Metazoa; phylum Arthropoda; class Insecta; order Diptera; family Stratiomyidae; genus Microchrysa; species Microchrysa polita. Next base: position 12,891,172 of record OX454415.1, on the reverse strand, counting down.
TTTCGATGACTTTCACAAAAAGAGCGATAACAAGGTAACGGTAAAAAAAAATTCCGATTGTATTGGCAATTTTCTTGCTGAAACAAGTTGCGCTATCAACACTTACAGTATTGACCACATAATGCGAGACACCCTGTATAAGCCAGGGAAAAAGAGGAAAGAATAATTCTCAGGAACTCTTAGTGTGGGTCTCTTGTACTTGTTCCTCAAAACAACGAACGAGCAAACAGGCAATTTGCATCATTTAACGTCATAATTAGAATCAAATGACAAGGCGGCAATTTCAAAAATCCTTTAGACAAATAAAAAGTGAGAAAAGGACTCAATGTATCAAATTTTCACTATTTGTTTAACAACGAACCTCATCATTTATCATTCCATTTGGAACTTTCAAATATTCCTCTAAATTACATACTACGAATTCTTCGTTCTCGGAAAAATCGCATCCCGATGCATACCAAAAACACAACCCATCATTAACACCTACTTTCAAATTAAATAAAAATTTCGACACATATAACAAATCGCCGTGTCAACCCACTTTCTTCGGACATATGTTACTTCGCCAAGCCTTTTTGGTCCTTGAGTATGCTCGAATAGTGTGAACACGCATATGTGATATCGTCTAACAAAACAAGTGCGCATAGAAACAAAACTTTTGCGTACGACACAGTCCTTTTCAAAAATGATTGTCGGCATCTTTGTGATGTGCTCGTCGAGTAATACGAGTAGTTAGTAGTTCCGCGAAGTAACCAAATGAAAAAAAAAAGAAAAATATATAAAACAAATCTCTAACTATACGTTACATGAGTGGAGAAAGGATCATGCAGGGAAAAAAAAATATTTTTCTCACTCACTTGTCGATGTCAACAAACATCAGAGCAACGATAACAACCTGTTGTCCTTTATACGCGCTCAACTCGAATTACGCACGTACGCGTTGAGAAAATTCTGGACTACTGGAATTTTAAACCCAACAGAACTATTGCATGCATTCGACTTAAGCTGGGTATACACTAGTTGAGTACATTTTTCTATAGCGCAGTCGGATACTGCAGATTCGAATTTAATTGATTTGTAAATTTCAAATTTGTCAATAAATGATTGAAAGTACGTGTTCGTAGATGTAGATGTGATAATGGTTCAACGATCGTAGTTCTGCATTCAATTTTGAGCCAGGTTTGTATACATTTTTTGATTAGTTCTACTTTCGTAGTATAGACTATGAAATAAAAGAACATGTCTGTATAGAAAATATACGCATATAGTGCTAAGAACTATAGTGATGTAACTTCGATCGCTGAGCGATCATGAATCGTCTCTACGAACACAAACCTTAAAGGCATTTTCATAAATGAAGCCTTTCGTGGCAATTTTAATTAATCGGTCTATGAATTGTCAAAATTGACTCTTTAAACATTATATACGTAGACCTACATGCCAAGAATTTTCAAAATCACAAAAATAAACATTTCAAATTAACATGTATGTATGTATTTGAAAAAAAAAACTATAAGATGTAAATTGCCTAAATAGTACAATTTAATTCGTAAAATTCAAAAATGCAATCAACAAAAACCAAAATAAGTGAACATCCAGCTTTAATATTTTTCACTCTGAAATTCTTTGCTTACAAACTGGACACGTATCCTTTTCCACAATTGAACTACATAATCATAGAGGACGGCGACAACTCGGCTAGACATCAAAGCAACCAAATCGGAAAATCTCAATCGATAATTTGGACAAAAGATTGAAAAACGCAATGATACCTTCTGGTCTTGATCATTTCTTTTCTGTTCGTCTTACCGCTATCTGTTGTTTTTCCTCCATTCACTGGCAATGGCCCGAAGAAAAGAAAATACACCGCTCGTGAAAGGATCAAAAACGTACCGCTCCCAATGTGGTGATAATGACCCGCAGCAGTATAACAAACGCAAACGTCGTTTCATCGATTTTCCGACACCCGCTTTATTCTGAATTTTATTTTTTTTTCTCGTTTTTGTTTCTCGTCCTATGAGCATAGCCGATAGTTTGGTCCTTTTTGCGTTTATTATTGTGATTTCATCGGGTCAACAAAAATATTATTGAAACATCAGAGCGCACGCATGGCCAGGCATAAAGTGACCAAAATGTAACATGTGAGGATGCCCGGAAAAAATGTCAAAAGAAGTCGTTAAATGTTTCCAAACCATTTGCTACTCTATTCCTTTTAAAAATAACAAGACAATCCGATTGAATTAAGATGTCAAAAGGAAGAAGATGTTGTGGAATTCAGTTTGGTTATTTATTTATGTTGTCGCAGGTCAGACTGACTTTTGTAACTGCTTGCGCATATAGAAGCGTCGAATGTATGACGGGCATAAAAATTATATTTATAATAGTAGACAATGCTTTGATGAGGCTGCGACCCGTACTGTCTAGTAAATATGTTTTGCTTTGATTTTAACCGATTTCCTTAATATTCAGAATGGAGGAAAACCAAACATGAGTTTTTAATGAAATTTTGTTTGTATTCTTTTGCGCAAAATATTCACAACTTCCACGAAAGCATTCCGGATTTAAAAAAATATCAGTCACTTCCAAAAATAGAAATGCCAACTATTTTTATTTTAAATCTTAAATTTAATTTTTTTCATGTGCATTCTTTTCCTGATCAAAAACTTTCAATCTGTTTCACCTAATCTAAACGATTCATACGCACCGCGTAACTAAACTATGTGCACACATGATGTATTTATTTCTAATCGAAATGATCAAAAGATTTATGCGCACTCAGAGGAAAAAAGTCGGAACTTCAAATCCATCAATCAATCCAAATCCGTGTACGAGTTTGGGAAAAGGAAATAATTTTTCTTGAAGAACTTCAACGGCATTCCAAACAAACAAACAATATTCACATTTCAGACGTCGTCCTTTCGATTGCCGCCGCAAAGGAGTTTCATTTGCGCTCAAAGTCATGAGATCGAGATGAGGCACATAAACTTCTTCAAAACTGACTGCAAATTTCTTTCATTCAGAGAAAAACCATCGTCATTGCGTGAAAGATTAAAGAAATCTGGAGAAGTTGATTCTTTTAATTTTTTGTGTTCTCTTGTGCTCTTCGGATTTTTCTTTAGATATTTGCCGGAGCTAGAAAGATTGGTCAGTGATTGAAAAAAGAAAATCAAAGAGGTGAGAAAATTGATCACGAATTCGTTCATGAAGGAGAGTGTTTTCTAAATATTATTGCTAGAGACCAGCTGGAAACCAGAAAGCGCCTCTTTATTCACTGGAGGCAACCAGAATGCGTCAAACAAACATCAATCTTTTTGAAGTGATAGAAAAATCATTCGAGACACGCTGTCTTAAGGCTGATGTTTAGTTTTAAGTCTCCAAAAGTATTTGCTTTTTCGACGGCCTATACAAAATTGATCTAGTAAATAGCTGAAATTTTTCATTCATGCTGACTATTGTGCACCTTAATTTAAGTATGAGCATAATCCATCAATCGATCTTCTACAGATACTGCACTGTTAAACGCCTTGATTCGTCTGAGTACTATTTGACAACACATTCCGTCTTTCGAGCGTAAACAAATCATCGATCCCCTTTGATTTTTTCTATACCACCTACACTAGCCTTCTTTGGATACACTTTGCCGCTCGCCACTGATGTCCCAATTTAGAGAGGGAAGTGCGTAAATCAAATGAAAAAATCCAAAACACATTTCGCCGCCTTTTAAGCAAATAAACCGCAGTGGTGGCATCTAATTAAAAAAAAGTGTAATGAGTTGATTTTCTCAAGTGGTTTTATTTAATTTTTTCGATAAAACTTTGTGAATGAAACAAAATCTTGTTTATTTTTGGAGGAGGAATTAGGTTCTTTCGAGTCCTGGAGATTCTCAGAATAGAAGTTTGTGTGCGTTTTCGCGCATAGTCTACCAGTGTATACAGATGAGTAATGAGAATCGGAATTTTCTTGTGATCTTGCGTTGATCGTCAATAGCATACTCTGTATTTGTTTATAAACAAAATTATATTGAAGTGATACGTACTTTGATGTTTTTTCGAAACAACTTTTGGATATGATTAATGTACATATGGAATAAATTAAAATAATAACAAGTAAATATGCGTAGGGTCATTCAAATGTAGCAGCCAATTTTTTTTCTTTTATTAATAAAAAACTGTTTCGAATTTCGAAATTTTTCAGTACAGTTTCACATTATGGGCAAACACAGTAAGCATCCAATATTTTGGAAGATTTTTTTTTCATGTTTTGGAATTATCTCAAAATTTACAGCTTTAATTTTCGTTCGAAAGTCACTAAATATTTATAGACGAATACGATCGAGTGCGTATGCATATGTTACGTTTCAAAAAATAAATAAATAAAACATTCTAACTGTGCTAGGTTACACCATCAATGGTCTAGAATTAATATTGGAGACGTAATTTACGAATGGGGTAAAATAAATGGCTACAATGCCTAGAAGAGCGAACATTAATGATATTTTGTTACTAGTTACTAGACTAGTAAAATATTAAGGAATGTAGTTTCCACAATACACATAGGATAGTGCAGAAAAATCAAACGGGTTTTTAATCAACTACACGGAGAGAAAAATGTGCAATGAATTCAACAAAATCATACAATGAAATTCACAACATACAATTTCACTAAATTTGTAGCGAAAGTTATTAAAATGTAGTGAAATTGATTACAATTCAGTTGTTTTTACTGGTGCTGGCCTATTGTAAAAATGATTGCATTGTAATGACAAAAATCATAGCATGATATTTGTATGGATAGTAACATTTATTGTGTTTATATGGTAATTTTCACCACTGTCTGTAATAATAATTATTGCATTGTGTAATAGTTTTCATCAAGAGCGCGTAATAATTCTAAAACTGTCAAAAAATAAGCCGACTAATTTATTCGCATAACTTGTAATCTTAGATAGCTTAGGTGTATGACGTAGGACTACGAAACGATAGGTCCCCGGTTCAATTCCCAGTAGAAGCAAATTGTAAAAAGGTAAATTTAAAATAGGTAAAAAGAAGTTAAAGATAAAATAGAAGTAAAAAATAAAAAATAAGGTAAAAATAAAAAAAAAGGAAAAAAATAAAAAAATCACTTTTTGTATTTTTTCAATTATCGCCTAATTATGTTCCTGGCAAATTTCATTACCAACCAATTGTTAATTTTATAACAGTGCAATTACATTTTTCATTACAGATGTAATAACTTTTACATCAGTGTAGGGTCAAAAATCATTACAAATACAATAGTTTTTATTACAGTTTTAATACCTTTCACTACATTTTTTCTCTCCGTGTATGAAAGAAAATTATTCGTATATGTATGTGTTGTACCTTCGATCATTGTATCCATTAGGGATGTGTCGGTATTCCTGTAACGGTGACTAGGAATCGATTACCCGCCTGTAACCGTTACTACCAGTTCCTGAAAAATAAAAATGCCGGTTCCCGAGTACTCGTGATCATTATACACAAGCAAGAAAATTTTATCTTAATATTCACACCTTTTATAAATCGCCACCTCACTATAACCATAACTACGATTTCAAATCCAAACAAATCCCACCTACAATCTATTGGTTCTAACCAAAACCAAATCACTGGTAGAGACTTGTACTCATTTGCTGTATCGATATCGGTATAGGATCTGCCACAGTCACTGATAGAGACATGTACTCATTTTCTGTATCGGTATAGGCATAGGATCTGCTTCAGTCACTGGTAGAGACGTCAGAAGTGTACTCATTTGCTGTATCGATATCGGTATAGGATCTGCTTCAGTCACTGATAGAGACTTATACTTAGCGGACAGTGATGCACCGGTCCAGAGAATGGTCGGTGTGTAAGGACACCACGGGTATCTGTTTAGAGGGGAATTGTTTCAATACTGAGGGGACGAAACGTATGATTACTTCATTTCGTGTTCATATTCTCTCTCCGAAGTGTGCGGTGGGCGCTACACTTGTATGCATGTAGATTAGCTAACACAGAAGGTTCATACATACGTGCCGCGAAACGTGTGTGTGATATGGACACGTTGACAAAGGTAATCGGAAGACACGTGTCGTGTACATTAGTAAAAGTTAATCTTAGAAGCTGTACCGGTACTCAGAAACCGGTAGTTACCAGTAACTCTATTCGCTGTAACGGTTACTCAAAAGTACCGATATTGCCCATCCCTACACTGTAACAAAAGTGGTGTTAATAAAACCCCAATCCGGTGTTCCATGGAGTCCGCCCTCGACTGGTGTCTATTTTATTTCAAAAGATCGGTGTATAATAATTACCTCAGAAGGGAAATATTTGATTATTCGAAAAAATCATTAATTGTTTTCCGGGTTGGTGTTTTTCAAAAACCGTAATTGGGAGTTTCTAAATTTATTTTTTGGATTAAAAAAGAACTCCACTCCACTGCTGCTGTTTTTTTTTTTAATTTAAAATAACATGTACGGAAATTTTTGACCACACCGAGATTCGATCTCCGGACCTCTAGATTACTAGCATTGGAACTCAACCATCATAAAATGTCAATATGGAAATGCGAACATTCTCAATTGGTGTTTAAAAAACCCCAATCGGATAATTTATTGATACCAAACCAAACATGTTCGTCTATTGAATTTTTGGTGTTTTTGGTTATGCTCATCTGGGAAATTAATTAGAATTTCTATATTAATCACCAGTTGGAAATTATATGTTCCAAATACACCACTTGGTGATTGACTTTTTTAAACCCCACTTAGAGGATAATATTTTTCAATGAAAAAACACCAACTAATGTTAAAATGTTACTTATCCAAGCATGGTGAATTTTTACACCGTCTTTTTTTTTACTGTGTAGTATCCATACTAGCTGGCTGCTGGCTTGTGCGATTTTCGATTTAGATTATGTGTATTAGAAGCGCGAGATCACCCAGCAAACAATTTCTATCGTACCCCAGGAAATTTGAACCCAAATTTGATATTCACTAAATTAACAAAAATTGCGTTTTTGTATGGTTTGAACCCTCTAAACAGTCTTAGGATTATACGCATCGATCTGAAATTTTTGGTATCAATTAAGGCGTTGTACAAGCTAAAAATATGTCATATAACACTTTTTAGTGCACATTACCGTTATAGAATTTTTCTCCAACATTTTTTACGTTTGACCCCTCATAACTTCCCACCTATAGATGGGAAATGGGGGCATTTTATTTGCAGCTACAGAAGCTACAAATTTGTCACAGACGACTTTACAGCATACACCCCTGTTACAGAGATATTCACAAAAAAAATCTCTTTTTCTTAATAGCACCTTTAAGGGTGAAAATATTGATGAGAAATTTGGCCACGTTCTTCAGAACCGCATTTGCTACGAATTAGCCATGCAACATCTTTTAGCTAGAGTTGCCGTTATAGAAATTTTCCTGAAACATTGTTAAAAAATACCGTTTGTCCTCCTGGCACCGTTAGGAATGCTCAAATCAAAATCGACTTTTGACATTTTATTCTGGAGCCACAAGAGCTACAAATTTGCCATACACCACTTTTCAGCACATATTACCGTTATCGAGATATTAAAAAATAAATAACTGTTTTAGAGAGTCTTGGACCCCTTTGTAGCACCGCTAGCGGCACTCGTACAGACGGGGACTTTTGGGGTCTTGCTTACGACCTCGAATGGATATTATCTGGACAGGAAGATAATTTGGCAATACTCTGTTAACATAGAAAAAGTAAAAAAAAATATTTTTTTTTTTATAATTTTTTTCTTCTATTTTATTTTTAACTTTTTTTACCTTTTTACACTTTGCTTCTACTGGGAATCGAAGCTGTCACCTATCGTTTCCTAGTCCTACCTGAGCTATCTAAGAGGGAATTCACACTATGGAAAGGATTTACTGAAACAACTAAATCGAGTCGAAACCAGCCTACTAGATAAAATCGTATATCATTTAATTCAAAATGCATACACCCAGAAAAAAAAATACTTTTATTAAAGAAAAATTACATACGACGTATGAAATTTAGGCTATGATTTGCAGCCGATGAAATAGAATGATAGAAATATCATTGAAAATATGAAGTGAATATTTGATTATAACAATGAGATTGTTCATCGATTCTATGAAAAATTTCATTGAATTTTATTTAAAAAAATAGAAAAGAATATTTTTTTGTTTTTTTTTTTTTATATATTTTTTATTGTGATTTAATTGTTTTTCTAATTTTTCTATTTTTTTTATTCATAAAAAACCTTATGCCGAAACTTGGATTCGAACCCGGTTCGCCTGCGTGCCAGTCCGTTCACATTGCCATAAGACCAGATGTAGAATGTTGTCAACGTTTCTAAAATCTTAACTATATACTTGATACGCGGTGCAATACAAAATTAAAATGTTTATACATAGAGGCTATGCAAAATAATCATATGTAGTTCCCATGAATGAGTGATAGAATTTGACTTACTTCATTCTAAGTCATTTGTTGCATTAGTTGTATGTAGGGTGACCACCTGCCTGCCTTCGATTTACGGGTCACTATCGTATAAAATACGGGTTTTAGATTTTTTTACGGGGCAAAAAAAAAACTATTATTATGCTACGCCGATATGCATTTTTTTGTAAAAATATTTCTTATTTGATGGCATATCCTCCAATAACTCTTAATTTTGCAATAAAAAGTGATAGAAATCTTTTAACGTCATTTTAAAATTGCATTTACGGTGTGAATACATATTTAGTCGGTTCTGGGTATCTGTTCATGCGTTACCGCAAAGCGAGAATATTCCAGTGGGATGGAGAATTATTGCCAGGACACGTATTTATTAAACCTTGTTCAGTTTGTCACCTCCTTGGGGACAAAATCGATTAGCTTCTTAGTGCCAAAATTACCCAAAACCATTACCGATTTCGTCCACTGATAGCGGACGAGCTCGCATAGGATTTCGAGTATATTTTACGTCGAAAACAGCCAAAAACTCGTTCGAGCTGAACAAGGTTTTTGGCCATTTTTGACGTAAAATGTACTGAAATTCTATGCGAGCTCGTCCACTTTCAGGGAACAAAATCGATATGGTGTTTTGGTACTTAGCCACTAGAAAAGCTGATCGATTTCGTCACCTGCGTTGGGACGAACTGATCAAGGGTTCCCAAATACCCTGCCAGGATAGAAAATACCAGTTTCAAAGTTCGAATCATATTTTGCTATTATTGACAGCTGTAAATAATTTCGTCCGTGAGTCAGGGCTTATCACTTCATCGACATCTCTTCATCTCCTGAACATATTATTAATTAGGGGCGAAATTACACAAAATTCCTCATAAATTTCATCCAAGTTGACCGTAGTTATGTTTAGACATCCGACTATTCTCTCCAGTTGCTTAAATTTCAGTTCGTGCTGCAAATTTAAGGCTTGCAGACAGTACAGGTAAGTGAGTTCGGCAAAATCAAATCCTGATTCCAAATACTGCAATGCATTCATGTATGTACTATGTTAACAGTGTTAACTTGGTTACGTCACTTTCGCATCCCGGCAAATTTCGAAGTATTTGGTTGACTTCAATGCAATAAAAAGTTGTCTCTAACCCTTTGATGGAGTTTTTTTTTCATGAATCATCCATTGTTTACCCCGTATTTGATTTTTTGGATTACGGGTTTTTCGACTTTCAGTGCCCGAAAAATGGGGTAACCCGTAAAATACGGGGCATCTGGCCACCCTAGTTGTATGTGGGAATGTTATAATTCTATTACTACTGAAATCGTAAATTCTATGATAGTGTATTTGACCCAATGAACAATGACATTTTTAATTAATTATATTCAAACTTCACACGTTTAAAGAAATTTTCTGTTGACTAGAAGTAAAGTAGAAACTTCATTGGTTTTAATATACTTTTTTTTCTGGGTGTAGTAGAATGTACTTGCATTATTGAAATACAAAAACTGTTAACTAAACTTAGAATTTAGTAAATCTTGTTGATAGTCTGAATCGCCCCTAAGAGGGGATTCACACTATGGACAGGATTTACTAAAACCACTAAATTAATCGAGTCGAAACCCGCCTACTAGATTAAATCGAATGTCATTAAATTGAAAATGTATCGTAGGATGTACTTGCATTATTCAAATTGCAGTACAATATGGTACAACTGTCAACTAAATCTAGGATTTAGTAAATCTTGTCCATAGTCTGAATCGCCCCTAAGATTACAAATTGTGGGGATAAATTAGTCGTTTTATTTTTTGACAATTTCTTAATTCGCTCGTTGTGAGGAATTACTATTCTATCATCCTTGAAATAATAAGACGATATTTCGTTAATAGGATTTACTGCCTGACACATTGGTTTATTTGAAATTTACATTAATGGCAACATTTTTCCGCCGATAGATATCTTTGACTCGGCTCAAGTTGAATAAATAAAATTAAATAACAGGCTCGACAGACCAACATTGGACTAAGGCCGCATTTGTGTTAGTGACATCCAATTTCCAAGATATTAACTACTTTTTTGTTGAGGTGTTGAGATCAGCAGCACGCTCAGCAGTACTCGAATAACATCTGAGTTAGATAATTGTCCGTCCGTGTGTCGTGAACTTAAAAACACTTAAACTGGATTCGTTTACGGTGAATCTCGAACGCATTTCCCTGCGCACCGAAGGTGCGCTCACTAACCACTACACCAGCCAGACTACAAGACTCAAGTTGATGCAACCTTTATATTTCTTCCTATATTGGCATTCTTTTTTGTAAAGCAATTCGAAGCAGTGTGTTATTGCAAAAATTACCAAAGAACCGCAGCAAACCAGAAGAATTCTCAAGAAATTGAAGCCTGAACTGAGCATTCGCTCAGATTTTACCATAATTACATTACTACTAGCCTGGGTGCATCCAAATTTCGAGAAGCTGAATTTCAGTTTCAGTCAATTCTCAGTCGCATCTCACTCAGTAGTAACACGTGTAGTTACCAATGTCGTTAGACCCTATTAAGGGCACACACAGTCCTTAAATTACCTTGCGGTAATGCAGTATTTCGTCGGCAGAATATTTTTTTAACCGATAAATTCAATGAATGAATTTCATCTAGTCCCTGAATATTGGATTTTCGCTAGTTCAAAAGGAATCTAGCTGATTTTTCGGTCTCTCTCTTGTTTTTAAATCGAGTCTGAGAAACGGGATACGTAGTTTTGGATCGGATTCCAATTTAAATTGTGGCCAATTAACATCCTGCCTGATGAATAAAAGTTTACGCATTGGCCGGCAATTTGTCGTTTTGCCCGGCAGAAGGAATTAAGGAATAAATTTGTCTATCTTACCGCTTCTGCAGTGAATATTTCGTGCTAATATGTATAATATAATTTTTCTGATCCTCCAAGCTGACAATAAAAGCATAAGTGTATCCTGAACCATTGATAATTGTTGAGTACTTACGTATTCCAAGCAGATATTAAGCTATTAAGGCTTGCGCTAAAGATACACTACACTGACCCAGGGCCGGATTTCCCATATGGGCAACCTGGGCAGCTGCTCGGGGCGGCAGATTTTGAGGGGCGGCAAATTTTTGAACTTTTCTTTTGGTTTTAAATTCTATGAAAGATGGACTTTGACTCAAGGAGCAGGTGAGCAGGTAGTTAGGTGACGCCTTAATCCAGGGCGCCAAATGTTATGATACTTCGCCTTTAAATTTTTATCCTTCACGCAAAATTCTACAAAAAGCATTCATTTCGAAAGGGGTAATTTGGTAGAACTAGAAGTGACCTAGATAGCATTGCGGCTTTACTTTGAACAAGGACACAGATGTCACTGTTGAATTTTACATCCGACCAAGGAGTCTGTGTCCATGTGACCCAGGATATCTGTGTGGCATGGTACACGGATTTTTGGTGTGGTGTGATACAACGGACCCGAACAGCATAGGGAAGCCCTTAGTATTTTGTGCATTGACCACTCGGCCCGAGTCGCATTGCTGACTAGTATGCTGAAGGACCCTCATCAGGATGTGAAAAGCAGCACTACAAATCGCTTTAAGCTGATGGTTAAACGAACCCGGGGTATGCACGTCTGAATTCAGCGTGGGAGTTAACCTTTAAGGGGACCGACGGAAAATCGGTCACACCTGCTATTGGGAAGTCTTTAGCAAATAGTGTACCTCGGCGATGGGTTTGCCCAAGCGACTACGGTACCTTCCTATCTCGAGATGACTGGAGGTTGTTACCCAAACTGGAGTTGCGGCCCGGGGTTGGGTTTCAGAAGGTGAGTGTATGCATCGCACGAGGAAATTCCAATTTAACAATTAGATCCTGTCAATCAAATGCCGTATGTACGCTCTTTCCACCCGATGGATCGGGTGGAAAGAGCGTAATTTGATAGGATCCAGTCATGGTTCTATTTGAAAAGATTTCAGATAGAGCTTAAGTAGTTTTTATTTTTTTACCGGAAATAATGAAATAAATGTAAACAATGTAAGGTAAGTTTTTAACTGCATTGACACAGTTTAACCCTTTCCCGGACAGAACGTCTATAGACGTCCAATTTTGAGCATTTGACATACAAATCGTGTTAAATTTTGGCGTTGTGTCCGGCAATGAGTTAATTTCTTCATCCCGCAAAAAATGCTTCACGTTTTACATTTTTAAACCCTTCAGATGTCTAGAAAAGTAACACGTCCATTCAGTTTTTCCCCACATTAAATTGGATGACGTGAATTTTTCACAAATTTTAGGTTTAAATTGTCACGTTGTCAGTGTAGAAAAATAAAAAATTCCACTTACAATAAATCGTTTAAGATTACAAAAAATAAGCAAAGCGTATAAAAGCCTAGATACCTAATAACTTTTGCTGAATAACATTCCGAGCTTGCATTTTAAAAATTTTTGTTAAATTTATTTTTTATCCCAAAAATTGAAAAAATCTCGAAATCGGAACTTACATTAGACAAAGGACATCTAAAAAATACTACGAGGTGTGACAATGAGAATGCTTTTTTAAATACTTTCTGAAAGGACCTCTGGTAACGTCCGCAATCAGCAAAACATAGACATGGGTTACTGGAAAAAAATGACTACTGGCAGAGGGCGGCCATTTGCGTACTGCCCAGGGGCGGCATTCAGGTTAAGTCCGGCCCTGCACTGACCACCTGGCTATTATAGTCCTTCTCCACGCAATCGTGTTTTTTTGTATTTTCTATTGCTACTTTAGTTTTTCTCTATTTTGAATTGGCTGGCAAGTAAGCATTTGCTATCAGTAATATGTTTACATCGTGCCAATAGGTTTAAATCAAATTTGTATAACAATTTTTAAGTTTGAATTATCAAAGAGAAAAAAAGAAAATTTAATTCCACTAAATCATTTAAAATCTAGTCGCCGAATGACATTTTCTGAATCACTTCCATGAGTAATTTTTTAAGATATCTTTTTTACCGAAAGCAAAAAATCTTTTAAAATCAAAGTCAGGTTAATTGCACAAATCAACTGAACGCCGCAAAAAATGCTACTAAATAGGTCGAAAGCCTTAAGGGCGAACCAAATAGAAAAAAATATTTAAAATACATAATTATCTTATACTTATGCGCCAACAACAACAGCAGTTCTTTCCCATTGCATAACCATTACCCCTCCTTAAGGAAAACAAAAAAAAACATGCAATCAGATAACATTTGATTCTTGTGTATATTTTCTCATCTTACCAGTGTGCCCACATCATTATTGTCCTACTACATCAAATCGTCATATGATGTGCAACATGAATCCTCCAATGTCCTTATTATTTCAACAGAAATAGAAAACTTTCCAAGTCCACCGTGGCATACGGTTGAATCAAATCACAGGGGTTGTTAGGAATAGGATATCCAACATTCCCGGTATTAGAATGATGTACGAATATACGAGTTATGGCTGTTGTGCGACTACTATACGGAATCAAATTGTCATCCCCTAGGATGCTATTTATTTTTATTTTCCTGGTTTTATAGTGGTAGATTAGGATTTCAAAACAAACCGTTAGTTCGTGTTTCATCGAAAGCTAATTTGTATTCGATATGCCGAATGTGCGAAGCTCATATTACTACGGTGACGTGAGCAGTGCCATATGGCACTGCTCACGTCACCGTAGTAAAGATTTTTATTTGTCGTTCATTGCCTCTGGCGATTGCTGTTTAGGCTTTTGTTAAATGTCCTATTTAAGAAAATCTAAACTAATTTCACAAAATCCTATTATGTATTTTGGTCGGATCATAGACGGGCATTTATGCTTAATGAGAAGATTAGCTGGCCTGTGGTTTTATTCTGTGACAACTACTGTTTATCTACAACAAAACATGCATTTATCGAACTAGGTTTCATCAGAATTTTGTAAATATTGTCGGCATGTTTCATGACTTTTATCAATAGAACATTCATCTCCTATTTAAAATGAATATAAATAAATATCTCTGAGCGGAAATCAAGCAGTGATTTTGCATTCCCCACAAACCGACACCTTACACCTGGCCATTTTACGTCAAATATCTCTATTTTGACTTCTTAGCTTCAGACGTGCGCCGACACACAACACCTTTCTTATCCCATGTCGGCATATTTGATTAGGAAAAATGGAAATGTGCCGACAATCATATTGCACAATACTTCTGTTTTCGCAAGAAAGTGTCTCCTAATTGTGCTAAAATAATTCTGAAAATATCTTCAATTTACCTTTTCGGCCCGATGCGGACGACAAAAAATAGTTTCACACAAGAGACATTTTTTTTGTCCTCTGGTTAGCATTGTATTAACTCAACTGCAGTTTACCATAAAACACTACTGTCTTGCGCTACATTTTCTATTGTTTTGAATCGCGCCAGGATACCCTTTTCTTATGTCCTAATTTCAACTGAATATTGTGCCATTTTCGAAAAACATACAGATCTGTCCCGTATCCGTATTTTTCGTATATGCGGATACTCACGGCTCTTTCGTCATGCTGATTTGCGTCCTTTTTGTTCACCAGGTTGTCACCAGGAATTTTCAGGAAATTTATTCATCCATATAGTGTGCATGTACATATTGTCGAAAAAAAGGATACCGTAACAAATCGTGTCCAAATAAAGACAAGAGCGTGAGCGCATTGTCGAAACCAAGTTGGTAGTTTATAGTCAATCATTAAGTGCAAATGTCTGCAAAATAGCGAGTAAAAACAGATTTGTTTCGAAAAGAAGAGAGAGCTCCATGAAAAAAAGCGCACGAGACAAATGAATAATTGTCGATTGCATGCTGCGCGTACATTGCAGGAGCTCGTCATGTCAACATCACTTTTTGGTTGCACAGTGTCGCGCAAAACATCCTGCCGAGTGGAAAAACGAAATGAAGATTCAGGCAGGGTGAAAAGTAGAAATCTGTTTGTGTCAAGGATGAAGGACATGTGTGTTTCACGAAGGTTCAAGAGACGATGGTCTGTTGGCGTGGTATGTTCTTGCGACCTTGAGCACTAAAGACATTAATGTAATGTCCTCGAGATAGGTTGAAAACCGCGAGGTGAATAGCATATTGGTTAGCCCGGACTGGCACGCAAGGTATCCTTGAGCATTTTATACGCGTTTAATGTTTTCTAAAGTCATTTTGTATAATTCATAGTTGACCTCGGTGGCTGGCTGATGGTTACACGGCTTGGTCAAAGAAATAATGGGAGCGAAGGTTTCACGTATTATATAGTGATCCTGATTCACGAACACTTGTCAAGGGATGCGATAGGCTCTGAAGTGTTAAAAGTTTAATTGAAATTTTTCCAACAGATTCACGTACAAAATTATCAGATTTTATGAATTAACAAAGACAAAATATTGACTCCAATTTCCAAAGGCTTGTTTTTTTCGATTTTCGTAGTTAAGCAAATAAATTATTTCCAATATGGTGGCACCTTATAGTCTTTTTAAACGCCATTGGCACTGGCTGCTCTAAATGTGCAAAAATAATGACTAAAAAGCAAAAACAAAATTAGGAGAAATCTATACAAAATAAAAAAGAAATCCAAAAGCTCGGGAATTGACAGACAATGTTTTATTTGTCCGATGAATTACATTTTTTTGGGCTCCATTACACAGTCAAATAAATAAATGATAATAAAAATAACAGGCGCGACAATCCAGCATTTGACTAAGGCCGCAAGATATCCTATTTCCAAGATCTCATCTGCTTTTTGTTGAGATAATGAGATCAGCATCACGCTTAGCAGTGTTATTTATCCCCATAAATGGGTACTCGTTTAACATCTGAGTGAGATCATAGTCCGTCACAAGCTCGTGAGTTCGAAAAACACCATGATCCACGATGAGATTCGAACTCATGACCCTGTGCGCCGAAGGTGCGCGCACTAACCGCTAGACCAGCCAGACTACAAATATATGATAAATGATAGATATTATAATATCCTTAAGACTATATTTCTTTTTCGTTTAGTGCACGTGTAAAAATTTAAACCGAATGAATCGAGTAGGCTTAATGATATAATAGCAATATGACTGTGTCATGGAGCCCTAGAACTTAAGCGCCCATACACTTTGAAGAAGGTTCAGTTGCTGATATGTAATGAAAAACAGCAAGTTTGAGATTAACTTTTTGATATAGCGAATGCAAATTTAAAGAGTATTCACACTTGTAGCGTAAGTGAGAAGGTAACTTCTTTTTTTGGCATGCCATATAGTCCATCAAAACAGTAAGGACAGCCCCAATTTTGTAGAAATACGAAAGGGGATTGAAAACTCAAATAGTTTTTCTGTAAAAAAAATTAAAAGGTTAGCCAATGCTCACTAGTCCATTCATACATTCGTTCAGACACTTTAGAGCTGGTGGCCAGATGGCGATGCCTAAAAGGGGGGGGGGGAGGAATATCTTGAAAATGCGTTGATTTAGAGTCCGGTCAAAAAATCATATAAAATAGCCTCCTCCTTGAATTCGGCAGGGCAAATGATTCAAAAACTGAATACTGAATCAGTTTCGCCGAATTTTCGAGGAACACAAATTTTGTTTGTTTGCGATTTCGTACCAGATTTGGGCGTAGATTTATGAATGTCACTTGAAACATTCCTTAACTTCAGGTCTCCTAAACGCTGTCATTGATTTAAATCAAATGCGATTTATAAACCCGAAATCTCAAGTCAAAAAACATTTTTAACGTGTCGCCTTGACTCAAGGCTTACTTAAGGCACGTTTATAAAAAAAGGACCTCAGTTCTATTCTTTAAATTTGACAGATTACTTAAAGAATTCTTCGGTGATTTCATCGTCAGTGGAAGTTGAATATTTAACGAAACGAGACCGAGGCTAATTTCGGGCGCGGCCGAAATTTGGATACCCTTCGCTCTCCTCCGGCTAAAAGTCTTTTCGGGGGTACCTACAACTTGTATTTAATTCCCCTCCCCCATTCTTTTCCTTCTGTCTTCAGAAAAGTTCCGTTGCGTCGGCAAAACAATATTTGTGTGGGATTTGGTTGGAATATGTGGGCAAATAAAAATTTTTAATGTTTCCTTGTGTTGTCGGCTCCTTTGCATCGACCAAGTTCAGTTTTAAGTTGAAAGACTTGTATTTCCTTATTGTCGATGAAGATGATTTATTTTCCAATTGGATTAATCCACTGAAGATGGCAGCAAATAGCTGCCGAAATACGTACTTGGAAAATAAATCATCTTCATCGACAATAAGGAAATACAAGTCTTTCAACTTAAAAGCAAAAATTTTTACTCAGAAAATTCTATTAGGGGATGCGGGAGCATGGCCCCATATTACGATTCCATTTGTTTTGAACTTTTCAGTTGCTTTGATAAAGACACATTAATTCAAGGATTTGTGAAATTGGTGTAAAAAATGTTTCTTAGAAGAACCAACATGGGGGGTTGGGTTTGAATGGCAGCGTCATGACCCCATGGTCTGACTTGATCCATTCTTACATATGTTTCGTGTCATCAATAGAAACACATTTGTGTGAAATTTGGTTGAAAATTGTACACAAATAACCAAGTTTTTCTTAGAAGAACCTAATTTGGGGAGTTGGGTTTTTATGGCAGCCCCATGACCCCATTGCCCGATTTTACCGATTCAAACATAGAAACTGCCTGCAGCAAAAAGAAGCATTTGTACAAAATTTCAGCTTCATAGCTTTTAAATTCGCCTAGTAAAACGCGTCGCAACAGACAGACAGACGGACAGACAGACAGACGGACAGACGGACAGAATGACATCGCCCAATCGATTCCGAAGTCATGCTGCATATGTATACTTTTTATATGGTCGGAGATGCTTTCTTTATTTAATGCGTTACAAACTTCATGACAAAGTTAATATACCCTTTCACTCTATGAGCGAAGGGTCCATGAAGATGCTCCAGACCCATACAGTTCCTCAAATAGGCTTTTATCCTTCTCAGCGTGGAAAATGTTCTTTCTGGATAGTAGCTATCGTTACGGGTACCTATGTATATATATATTGCTAAAACTCTTAGGATTGAGGTTACGTTTAGGAATGATTTTTTTTTATCTGAAAGAAAAAACACCGAGAAAAAATAATATCAAAATATTCTATGATTATTTTTCAGCGTTAATGCTTACAGGTTAGGCATCAAATACATTTTGGATGTTTCTAATTTCAAATTTGTTGTCTGCAAATTTCCAATGTTGTCTGTAGAGCTCAAACCCAAACCACTGAAAATTTATTTGCGCTTTTCAAACCGATTTGAAAGATGAAAAATGGATTTTTGGTCTTGCAGCGATGTTGTTGACTACTGTGGTAATTTGATTTGAATCTCGTATTCACAACAAATCATTGTCACATGCTATGTAAAAAAAACAAGAGACGCGACAATCCAACATTGGACTAAGGCTTCAGATGTATTAGTATGTACATCCAATTTCCAAGATCTTAACTGCTTTTTTGTTGAGGTGTTGAGAGCAACAGCACGATCAGCAGTGTTGTTTATCCACATGATATGTAAGGACAGATCAATATTTCGTCGTTTCTTTTTAAACTATCTTCACAATCACATAATCGTCGCTTCTGTTAAATCCAGATTTTTCGTCCGCATTTCCCAGCCCAGTGACAGTAGTGAACTCACAAATTCCATAATATGGCCGGAAAATTTAAACTTAACCTCAAAATTGCACACAAAAGTGGAGAAGCCTTTTATGCAGTGTGGTGAAAATGGCGGTTCGTTATATGTAGGTACATATTTTAATTACTGAAGTGACGACTATATATTCCGCCTTTAGTTTATTTTAAAACTCTGAAAATTGTGACCGCGAGGTTCGACCTTCCAGTTTTCATATTTTCTTAGCTTTGTCTTTACACGACCATTTTTCCGCTCTTACTCCGATACGCAAATAAAACGGAATACAAAGACCCAGCAAGCTGGCGGAATATCAGAACTGTTGGACTAACTCATAAAATGCTCATCGAGTTTTTCAAATCCCAATCAATATTCTCAACTGAAATTTTCCAAACATTTTTAAAGTGAGTTAAACCCCAAAATCACTCCATTTCAATACGGTAATGGCCTAATGCCGACAAAATACTGTATTATTATAGTAAAAATCTTACAGAACATCTAAAACTTGCAAATACATCAGTCAGAAGTTTTGGAACGGTATTGACGTTCAAAATACCAACTGAGGATAGCAAAAATCCTTTTAAGACATTAAGCTGTAATGTTTCCCTCGATTAAGAGAAATGTAATGCTGAGATATTATCGCCAAAACGGGCGATGTGCCTACACCGCAGGTCGAGCAACGCGAAACCATGGAGCGGTATAAAGAACGAGGCAAGGAAGATGAAGAAGAGAAATGTAATGTTCGTCAAAGTTTTCTGAAAATTTGAAAATAAATACATGTCGTGCAGATTCTAAAATGTGTATTAATAGTTGCTAATGTTGCATCCATCCTGATTCCAATCAGGAATAATTTGAAAATAAATCCGCAAAAAGGCGACCACGAAGACGAGTTTGACACCGGACGTTCTCAATTGAGACTTAACAAAAACGTAAACACGCAAATAAAATTTTTTGTCGATGGTCGACTATTTCGAAAGCTCGCTAACTTTACATACAGCGAAAAAGCAGGACATGTCGTCCCGAAGGGTGAATTCACATTGTAAGACGAAACCGGACGGGTAAACTTGCAAGGCAAGAACCATCGTTCTTACAATGTGAAATGCACAATGCTTGTCTGCAGGCCACTACAAAAGCTCTCGCCGTCCGTTTGTTTGTGCTAATAAACGGACGGTGAGAGCTTTTGTAGTGGCCAGCAGATAAGTATTGTGCATTTCACATCGTAAGAACGATGGTTCTTGTCTTGCAAGTTTACCCGTCCGGTTTCGTCTTACAATGTGAATTCACCCAAAGGGTCTGGTCATTCTATAGAACCCTAACTGGTCCCCAATTTCCTAAATATACCATCATAATCCTATTGCCGGGATGTAAATGCTCTCCCACTGAATCGCGTATGTGAGTCCCTTCTACCTATAATTGGGTTGAATGGTGTACCTGATCTTGAAATAGAAGAACATCGACACCAGCAACACATTTTTAGTGTACAATTTTCAATACAAATTTTTGTATAAAATTTCGTTAATGTGAGGGGCAGAATATCTGAAAGTAGAAGAAGTTGAAAATGATAAATTCGAATAACATTATTCGCTATAGAAATACTCGTAGTTTCGATACATTCTATTCAAAAATTCAAAGTCAATAAATGTAACCTCGTCATTAGCTGTGTTATTATGACTTAAGTTATTATTATTGTAGCTCAAGCTTGAAATAGATTGGACGCGTCAGCATCGGTATCAGCAGAAACATTTCAATGTACGCACGCATTTGCCTTTGATGACCAACATTGAAGCAGCAGAAGCATTTTGCTGCTTCTGCTGCTGCTGTCGCGTCAAATGTATTTCAAGCATCAGCTCAGTATTGAACGGGATTTAATTTAGCGAACCAAAATGGAAGGACCGAAATTTGAAAGATTGGTGATGACAGCATGACTATGCCTTAAGCAATTTCGCGGGATGGCTTCGTTAAAAGAACAAAAAGGTTTCCTCGAAAGAGCTTAGCTGCCACTAATTGGAACTTCTCTGGGGTTGCCAGGCAAGAAGCGACCTCTTGTGTCATGTCGAAGAGAATGTCCTTCATATTTTCCATCAGCCAAAACTATCAAATCTGTTCCATTATGAAAAAAAAAACTTTCGAACAGGGGCGGCGCATATGGGCCCGCATGGCGGGGAGCCCACGAGATTTAGGGACCCAAAAGCTAGATCAAAGATTTATCAAACCTTAAAAACAGCACGGCTGCGAAAAACAATACTCCGAGGCAGATATTTTTTTGTAGACAAGAAGATACACTTTTCGAAGTAAAAACCAATGCTAAATTTAGTGTTCCTCTTTCACCGAGTCCCTTAGATAAACAAATTGAATATTGTCCTAAAATCTTTTAAAATTTCATGAGACAATCAGGATCCTCAAATTTGCACCAAAAAAATTGCGATATTTGCTGCAACTGTTACCATGGTTTGTAATCCGACCCACCCGTTTTTGCCCACATGGGCAAAAAGATTCTTTAGGGCCCTCTGATGCAAATAAAGTACATATCTTAAAACTTTTTCGGTGATAGTACCTTTTCTAAACTTGGGGACTAAATTGCAATCCACTTTATCATGAACTGTCAAACACAACAAAATAGTTTGAGAGTGGTATAAAACTTAGTACAAACTAGTTAGTACGGCCTGTATATGTCGTTGAAGACTAAAATATTTTATCTTTCTTGCGGTATATACACGGTCATTACGGCTGTGGTGCAGAGGCCACATTTGATTTGAAAGGAGTCTTGCCAAGATTGCTGTATTAAATTTAATATTAAGTACAAACGTTCTTAAAATTGAAGGATTTAAATTAGAGCACAAATTTAACGCTGAAACAAGGTACAGAGTTGAATCAATAACGTGTCGCTTTTTGTCAATTGTCTAGCAAGTTACAAACTTAGGTCGCCCACACGCAAATCGTCCGAATCCATTTTTAGGATTCTTTCTCATGTTTTCGATTTTGACAGAACGAGAATTAAACAAATGGATTCGGATTGACTCTGTGTGTGCGGCATTAGGGTAGATAGGGCGCTCGTCTTCAAATCATAAGTTCGCGGGATCGAATCCCATTGTAGGTGCAAGTAATTTACTATGCTTAAATATCACCAACACCTGTACAGGTCAATGCTGCACTGCGTGAGAGTTTCTATTTAAAACCAAAAAAAACGATTGATGATATCATTAATTGAATAAATGTTACAACAAGAACGCTATTCTCAATACAAAGAGTCAAAATAGCACTTAGCTAAGTTATTTTAAGTACGACGTTCTTAATTTTAGCAGTAACACTGCAAAATCAAATCACGCAAAATCATTTTCCAAAAGAGCTGGTTTAAGGTTGATCCACATTTCTTAGTAATCAGTCACAGTAACAGTCATTTCCCATATAAATTGACAGATTGTCAGTCAATCAATTAACTGACAATATGTCAACTTGTACGGAAAATGACTGTGACTAATGACTGAAAAGTGTGGGTCGACCTTCAAGAGTGTTTTCGATTGATTTCACATTGTTTTTTTTTTTTCAGTGTAGTGGGGCCCACTCAAGAAGTTGGAGGGTCCCGAGTAAGGTTGTTCCGCCACTTTTCGAACAAAAATCACACCTAGCAAGCTTGTTCTCAATCCTGTCACTGCCACCCATCTCTTACGGCGACAATTGCTAAGGCAGCTGTTCCCTGATTGGCAGTTCGCACTCATAAATATCATATCATATATATCATTTGAATTTGGTGGACTTTTCCAAATATCAATTATTTAAATTGTTCA
This sequence comes from Microchrysa polita, assembly GCA_949715475.1. Taxonomy (NCBI): domain Eukaryota; kingdom Metazoa; phylum Arthropoda; class Insecta; order Diptera; family Stratiomyidae; genus Microchrysa; species Microchrysa polita. The sequence continues at coordinate 12,868,311 of OX454415.1, read as the reverse complement.
AATATAAATCAAATCAAAGATATTTGTGAGGCTGAGCGAATCCAAAAATTGATGACTGGCGGTAGTCCATTTTGGACGCGTGTCGACATATGTATATGGTAAACTCTTGGACAGACGCGAACCATCATTTATTTTTTGTTTCATGTAACTCTCAAGCGATTGCATGTTATTCGCATAAGGATTACAGTTAATTAAAATTTGTGTAAAACATACTAAATCACATCAGAGAATTAACATTAACTCAAGTTCCCATACGAAAAAATCATTACTTCGACAACATTCCCGCTACACAAAATTCAACATTCTTCTCTGAAACTTTCTTAGAAAATCTCCCAAGACCATTCAACTCGGCTGAAACAAAAAGTATAAAAATAAACAAAACTCTATTTGATGGATTGTCACACGGCGATAGGAACTATACAATTAATGACCACCAACTGAATTTCCTTTGAACAAATTTCTCCTAACCATTTTCTGCAACTGTTAGGATTTCTGAACAACAAACTTAGTAACCAACGTTCAAATATACGCAGATAGACCTAAAGAAGAGCAATATCCATGACACTACGGGCATCCGTGTGATTTATGGCGGGTTCATACTATATTCTTCTTCACTTAGTTCATATATGCAAACATAATGATTTAACCAAACGGATACAATAATTTGGCCACACGATACACACAGCATGACCTTCATTCCGTCGTCGTGTCGTATCGTCCATATCGTCCCCGAAAACGGACAAGAATGAATATTGTACAACTTTAATGGTCTTATCGTAAAATTTTATGAGAGGTGTATAAAAAAATGTTTGTCGCACACTCGTTCTTCTATTGACTTCTTGGTGCAATTTTATAGTCCTTGTAAAAGTTGAAACTGACTTTTTGGTTATGCAATTGTTTATGCGAAGCCAAAAGGATATATGATGGTCGTGTGAAGACTATGAAGAGGTCACGCGAAATTTACAAGAGTTGGGATGCGGTAAGAAAAGCAAGGCGGACACGTGAGGTTTAAATTCAAGTCGTGTAAAACAAGGAATTTCACAAAATTTATTTTTAAGAGTTAGAAAGGGTTCTTCAAAACAAGTTATAAAATTTCGTATGACTTCAAAAAATCAAATAATGCGGACAAAGAAGAAAGCTTGCAACTTATTTCCCAAAAAACAAAATCGAAGAGCCAATAAATTTCGTTAAATTTGTATCCTTACCTGTTCTGCCTTAATTCAATTCCTTCACTTCACATGGCTATTCACTGCGCTGCGCTCTGCTGTTGAACGAAAGGTCATAAAAGAAATCCGTTTGAATAAATTTCCCTCTCTGGCCTAATTTAAAAAATTTCCCTATGAAGTCTCAACTTGCTATTGTGAATGGATGTGAACTTGTATTTGTCTACAGTGTTTACGTGAAGATGGCGCTAACCAGCCGGTTGTGTTATCGGATAAGTGAAGACAATATTTTGTGAGCCAGGGTTGTATTTTGGGAGGAAGTGAAATTGTGGCGCATTTTTTTAAATGCAGGTGTTTGCAGGTACAGTAGCCGGTCGGAAATTAGAGCGCGTGGAAATTAGAACAACGTTCGTTACACTGACCGCTATATAATTGGAATAAACTGTCCTTATTTTCAATCTTTAGAAGTTTGACAAGAAAATTTTTATGGTTTATTCCCGTTTTTAATAAGGAAATGTATTTTGCAACATTCCTCCTACAGAACACGTTACTTTTACTATTGGAATTAGCAGTATTGTGTTTCTCAGTCTCTATTTCGGTTATTCAATAAGCTTTTTGTCGTTCTCCAGTCAGGAAAATTAATAAAAAACGAATTTGCATAAGACTATAAGGCGAATATTTTTACAAATACTTTTTTGCCTGTATTTAAAAATGCTTGACAATCAGAAAATCATGGAAACTAGAATTGGTCAAACTTTTTTTTCTTATTTTCGAGCGTCTACTGTATGTTGCTTTTCATTTTTTCATTACAAGTTAAAAGTAGTAGACAAATAAACAATTAAGCTAACTGCACTTTTTTAATCTTTTCATCCTTACAGTCTTCCCCCGGCCCCAAATTGTTAACCATTCAGTTCAAAGCAGCGGCAATCATGCATTTAAATAGGTATTTAATTACAAGTTTGCATATTACGACTTTTGGCTGTGGTGGCGGCAGTGGCGTAACGTTTAAAAAGGATCTTGTGATCGCAAACGAAATGGGGGCCCCCTATACAATATAATACTATAGCGGTTAGCCAAAATTTCTGAAACGACCAGATTTTTTCCGCTTTGGCTATTATTTTTATTGCATCGATTCGTATTCTCTTCTATGGTAGGACCAGTGGCATAGATAGCTTTTCGGAGAGGGAGGCGATCAGTGACTAGATTTTTTCAAAAGAAGGAAAATACAAAGGAGTATAGGGGATCGTGAATAACCTGAATTCTGACTAGTTTTTGGTCAAATATTGGAGAGAATTTTTTTTTAACAAAACTTAAGACTGCAACACATTGTGCAAGCGAAAATCTTGTACAAAAGTCTGAAGAGAATTTTGCGCGGCATGAGTCTACATAGTTTAATTAATCGATCGTACTGACTTTTTTCATATTTTGGATTGTAATTTTTTAAAAGTGCTTCCTACAAAGAAGTCGTCCACTGCACTATTAAAGCTAAAAAAAATTCTTTAATTTGAGTGCAATCACAGCTTTGTAGGTATAAAGGATCCCAAGATACAGCATTTTTAAAGATTTTTTTTTTGTAAAAAAGTCCGAAGTTGTAATACGACGTACTCTATGACGTGTTCCGATTCCATCTGTTCCTGGATGCGTTGAGGCTAATCCAGGAACACAGTTGGATGAATTTTGGTTACGATTCAAAAAGAAAAAAGTTTTTCTTACAAGAACCTAATATTTAGGGGTTGGTTTGTATGACAGCCCTATGACTTAATGTTCCGATTCCATCCATTCCTAGATATGTTTTGAGGCTTTACTAGGAACACATTTGGGTGAGGTTTACTTAAGATTGGTTCATAAAGAAAAAAATGTTTCTTAGAAGAACCTAATTTCCAGAGGTTTGTTTGTATGACAGCCCTTTGACGTAGTGTTCCGATTTCATCCGTTCCTAGATATTTTTTGAGGTTTAACCAGAAACACACTTGAGTGAAGTTTGGATAATATTGGTACATTAAGAAAAAAAAATTCTGAGAAGAACCTAATTTTCAGGGGCAGCCCTATGGCCCCATGGTCCGATTCCATTTTTTCCAACATATATGCAGCTAAGTAACTGGTTTATAACTTCGTGTCACATGCTCACATGACTTTCTCCGTAGAATGCGCATTTAAGCCGATATTTAGTTCGGAAGATTACTGAAATTACTTTTTTACAAAAAAAAACAATGTTTAAAGTGCTGTATGTTAAGATCCCCCGCACCTATAAAGCTGGAGGTGGACTCAAATTAAAGAAGGTTTAAGTAGCTTTAAAAACCCATTAGACGACTTTGTCGTAGGAAGTACCTTTTGGAAATTATAAGCCAAAATATGAAAAAAGTCCGAAAATTTTGAGGTTTTTTTTAGGGTCACGGGGTTAGCACAGGTTTTTCGAAATTGGTACACTTCTGGTATCTACCCTAACAATATCCCAAAAAATCAGAGCCGAGCTATTTTTTGCGACCTAAAATCATAAAATGACTGGACTAGAACTTTTGTACAAAATTTTATGCAAAAATTTATAGCTGAATCGTTGTACAAAATGCTAGTGCATTCTAATTTGTTTGAGGTCCTGAACTCATATCCAGGATGTATGTATGTACCTAAAAGAGTAGTCACCTTGAATACATTTTATCGGAGATATCGAAAGATTTCCGACCACCCTGTGCTCTGATCGGGGAAGAGGGTCCAATGACCCTTCAGACAATTTATGGCGAAACCGGCGACACCTCAATCATGTCGCTCCGCCAAAAGATTGCGGAGATATTGACGGATTTCCGAAGTAGTATGAAGTTGCATCCAGCTTAACGTTTGCCTCTGACGACCCTGTGCACAGATCAGGGAAGAAGCTCTAATATCTGTTTAGGCAATTTTGTGGCGAGTCCACCGATACCTCAATAGTGTCGCTCTGCCAAAGGATTGCGGAGATGGCCAACATCCAGGTTGACGGTTATCTCCGACAGAGTGTCCATTGATCGGAGAAGAGGATCTAATGACCCTTTAGACAATTTTGTGGCGAGTCCGCAGACACCTCAATCGTGTCGCTCCGCCAAAGTATTGCGGAGATATCGGCGGATTTCCGAAGTAGTACGAAGTTGATTGTAAAATTGCTGTGACATAATCCAGGATGTAAGTATGTACGTAAAAACGTAGTCACCTTGAATACAATTTATCGGAGTTACACTGTATTTGATCGATAGTATAGTGATTTTAGCTGAAAAAATGATGAAACCCAAACATCCAAAAAAAGAGCTGACTTTTGATGCCAAATTGTTCTATGGCCTGACCGCATTACGCAGTAAGAAGTTAGACTTTTTTGCGCGTCACATTTGGCGGGGAGGGGTTGGCAAAGGGAAGAAATTATAGTTTTTCGCCAATATCTTGTTAAACTGTAATATTTACAGCAAAATGTTCCGAGGACGCTTTAAACTACACAAAATTTCCTTTCTAATGATATATTATATCATATACCTTCTCTTGGCAGATTATATACTAGACCTTAAAACATTTGGTGTAATTTAGATTTTTTGATAGTTACATTTGGCGCTCTAGCTCCTGAAGTAATTTAATTGGAGCCATGGTAATTGGGATAACTATTCCTAACAATATATAGCTGTCTTGCACGGAGACTCAGGCTGCCCCGACAAAGCATTCTCCTATACCCCCTATTAACATTTAAAAAAAAGACATGCCTGTAACTTTTCGCCGAATCACAGCAGGCGGGAAAAATTTTGGTAAACGTTAAGGCTAAGTCCCATTAGACCCTCCACCAAATATTACTTCGTTCTGATTAAAACAAAGGGTACCTTCCATACAAAATGAACGGAAAATTGCCTACGAGCAAAACTTTAATTTTGGTTGACTTGATCCCTTATTTCTGAATAAACTAGTGGCATTGAATTTGAATAATTTGTATGGGAGGTACCCTTTGTTTTAATCCGATCGAAGTAATATTTGGTGGAGGGTCTAATGGGACTTAGCCTTAACCTTTGCCAAAATTTTTTTTTAAATTTTAATAGGGGGTATAGGGGAATGCTTTGTCGGGGCAGCCTGAGTCTCCGTGCAAGACAGCTATATATTGTTAGGAATAGTTATCTCAATTACCATGGCTCCAATTACTTCAGGAGCTAGAGCGCCAAATGTAACTATCAAAAAATCTAAATTACACCAAATGTTTTAAGGTCTAGTATATAATCTGCCAAGAGAAGGTATATGATATAATATATCATTAGAAAGGAAATTTTGTGTAGTTTAAATCGTCCTCAGAACATTTTGCTGTAAATATTACAGTTAACAAGATATTGGCGAAAAATCATAATTTCACCCCTTTGCCACCCCCTCCCCCCCAAATGTGACGCACAAAAAAGTCTAATTTTTTACTGCGTAATGCGGTCAGGTCATAGAACAATTTGGCATCAAAAGTCAGCTCTTTTTTTTGGATGTTTGGCTCCAGAGCTAAAGTCACTATACTACGATTGACATCTAAATATTTCCATTTTAAATTTAAATGTTGTCGATGAAAACGTGATTGCAACAGGTGATTCTCATACAAAATGGAATTTCGATTAAAAGAGGGAGGTTGGCCCTTAGGGACATGAAATATAGTTTACGACCGATTCCCATACCTAGCGAGAATACACAAAAAAAAATCATAAAAATCGGTGCAGCCATTTCGGAGGAGTTCGGCAACAAATTTTTTGAGGAGAATTTTATATATTAGATTTAACAGATTTAAAATTCGAAAATTTAAAAATTTCCCTATTTTTGCTTGCAGTGGGTTTATAAAACACATTTCTTTTTAAATGGAAGTCACATTTTGATATCTACACACGGTAGTCGTCAGCTCATCATGCTCCACTTGGAGTTAGGAGAAATCAAGAGAAATTACTAAACAAGTACAATAAGCCCACTGTGTACAGCATTCCCCATGTCACACATTGAATCCTAATTCATTACATAATAAGCTCTTCGGTGGGGCCTGTGTTGCGAAGTTCGACTCTTGTATTGTACGGTATTTAGCGAGGTAATCGCACTTTTATGTTTGACAATCCATCATTTTTTATAACTCTGGAACACTTCTCGATCTCTCTGAAATTTGGTACCTTTTTCTCTAAACAACATGGTCCTACCTATTCAAGTTCGGAAGTTACGGCTGCCCAGATGGCAATTTTGAGTTTACTCATTGAAAATTGTCCATAATTTCGAAATTTGTAAGTGAAAAACTTTGAAATTTACATAGCTTGTAGAGCACCGTACCGTTCATATTTGATGAAAACTTCAAGACTCTAGCTGTCACGCTTCAGAAGTAACAGCCGCGATTTAAGGTGTAAAGCTTAACCCTTGTACGATCGATATTAAGCGAGATAATCGAATTTTTATGTTTGCCACTCATTCATTTTAACTTAATTCATTTGTGCTTCACGTACTGATGGTTCTTCATCAAGGAGAACCAGTGGCGTAGATAGTTTTTCGGAGAGGAAGGGGATTAGTACTCAGGATTATTTTTTTCACCACATGGGAAATGCGATAAGTTAAGGGATTCTACCTATAAATAAGAAATTTAAGGAATAGTCACCGCCATCTTGTTTCTATGTTTTTCTACCTAATGCGTCCTTTAGTCGTTTGAAGTCTGCTGACGAGTTCAAAAAATGGGCTGTCGCTTCAAGATTTTGGAATTGTTTACGTGATATTCTGGAGAGAATAGGTTTGGCACATAGCGAAGCAAATATTGTATGCCGAACAACGTGGCCCTTGAGATCAGATATAGATTTTTAGTTGGACTAAAGACTCCTGAATGATAGGCGGGAGCTTAATCCCGTCAGACGACAACGCATCTTAGGAAGAACTGAGAAGTTTATAGAATCGCCTAAAGATTAGTACGCAAAATATGCTTTATAGCTTGAAAGGTCCAACATAACTGTATACCGGGTAGCATGATGCAGTATTGTTCATGCAAGTTTGTCGAGCATGTGTCGTAGAGCTGCTCAGTTAGAATCTTATTGTATCACTACCCCACAATACTGATTTTCGCTATAATGGATTTTTTTTTAGTAAATTTTACCTAATCTGTTCTTTTTGCAGTCGCACTATCTAAAACAAAGCTTCCAGAAATCTAAATCTCATGTACGCCATAGTATATTGTCAAAATTCGAGCCAAGGCTTACTTAGGTACTGTAAAAAGGGCTCTTTCTGGAATCGCCGCGTAGATGGCATTTCGGTAGATATTTTTACGTAATGTACTCAATTAATAGCAAAGAACTAAATTTATATAATTTATCTTTGTCCACACCCCTAAGGAGGGAGAACATTTAGAGCATTAGGGCTCCATATTTACAACAGAACCTTGCGTTCCCAAGGGTCACCACATATTTCCCAGAATATCGGCTAATATTCTTTCTCAATTCTGTTTACGTAAATATCACTTATGAAAGGAAGAAGAATATGAGGTCATTTTATGGCATGCATCAGAGGGGGCAGTATGGCGGAGAATTTACCCGAAAACGGAATTCTGCAAGTATGTGTACAGCATTGGGTCTTCGGGAGTCTGGTCACCTTATCTTAATGGGAGTATCCTGCTATGAACAGTTTGGATTGCCTCAGCCCGGGTAGTTTGTCCCAGTACTCAGAAGCCTTCGAATGTAGTTAAGGGTTATTCAAATTTCTGTGCAAAATTCCCAATTACTCACAAATAGAGACTAACCCAAATTGCTTCTTCAGAAAAATTCAGAAACTACTTTTGCGCTTTTCATTGCAATAACCGCTGCGGCGCGTAGACCAGTTCTCCAATACGAGGCCCCACATCTAGGGCTACAAATGACTTTAAATAAATAACACACCAAACAGTCATTTTTTAAATGATTTTTATTCATTATTTTTTTTTTGTGTTTTCATTTTTGTATGTTTTTTGTAATTAAAGATCTTCACAGAGATTTTTGAGGTTATAAAATGGAGTTTGTTTTTTTTCATCTTCTTCTTCTCATCTTCATTATTTTTTTATATTTTTTTCATTATTTTCTTTTTAATTCTTTCGTTCATACTATCCAATACAATAAATGTGCCATAATCATCATCTTCCATCATCCCACGCTTTCATTCGCATATATACTCAAGAAATTGTAATCATATTTATATGAAAGTTGTTTTGTTATGTTTTTGTATGCATGTGTGTTTTTGTTTGTATGTGTATTTTTTCGTTTTTTTTTTTCATTCATTTTCTTATTCAATATTTTTTGTTTTCATTTCATAATTTCTTAGAATTTCTATATTTATGATTAAAAGTAAATTGTTATTTGTTTATTATTTATATATATATATAATATTTATATTTTTTGTTTTTTTTTTCCTTCATATTTGTTTTGTAATTTGAATTATTATTTTTAATTGTCGCTTGCATGTTATAATGCTTGCATCATGTTAATGTTTTTCATCATTTGTTTGTGTGTGTGTGTATGTCTATATTTTAATATTTTCTTAGACTTAGATAATTGTTAGTTGATTTTTTGTTTTTTTTTTTCGTATTATATAAGAAGGACTTTATTTGTTAGTTGTTTTGTGGTATTCGCGTTTCGAAAAGATCCAATTTTGCGCTTGTGTATGACGACAATTTGTTGCATTTAGTTTTATTGTATAACTTTTTTTTATTACTTTAATTTTTTCATTCTTTAGCGTGTATGTATAAAAGGGAATTATTAGAACTATAAACCGTTTTATTCAAAAAAGGAAAAAAAGAAAGTTTAACATATTTGAATGTACAAAACGAACCATATGGTAAATATGTAATGAATCTACATTTATGCAGGCGACTTATGTTTTTTGTGTTTTATGAAAAAAATTATATTTCTTACTTGATTTTTTCTTTTGATGATTACACTTAGTTTAGATATTAATTATGATTTTATTGTAAATTCTATTTCATTGTTGTGTGTGGGTGTGGTATAGTTTGTCTTTTGTTTTCGGTTAAAAGATCTTACAATCTTATTCTTACAAATTCTAATATATTTCAATTATTTTATCTTTTTCATTTATGTATTTATTTGAAATTTACGTTTTATAGTATGTCTATTGTGATTTGAAAATGCGTTTTCTTTGTATTTCAAATTGTGTGCCAGATTATTTTTGAGTTTCTTTTCTATTTCCAAGTTTTTTTTTATCTCTCCATAATGTTTGCATACATCTACACTTTCTGTATTATAGGATATTAATTTCGCCTTCTTATTAAAAGTAAAACAAAAAAAAAGAAATTTATTCTTCATTTCAAATGACTAGAATACAATCATACCTCCAGCGAAATCGAACTTTTTTGGTCAGACTAAAATTTTGAATAGATATTAGAAAATTGTAATTTTGCACTTGTTGTTTTTGTTGTTGCTGCTGTTGTTGTTGTTGTTCGTTACAGTTATTTCGTTTATTATCAGTAAATTTCTTATCGCCTACAATAAAATTATGTTTCTTTCTTTCTTCCATTTTGAATAAGATTCTAATTGTTGTGGTTGATGCTAAAAAGATTTTCTTTAAATTTAATTTTTGTTGTTGTTGCTGATGCTGCTGCTGCTGTTGAATCCATTTTGTTGTTGCTGTTGTTGATGTAGCGGCTGCATTATTGAATTCGATTGTTGCTGCTCTATTTGATGGTTGATTAGTGTTTGTGAATGTTCGGTTGCATTGTCGCCATAACAATTGCCCTTGGCTATACGGGCACGCTGTTCATCACCAACAAAACACAGACAACTCACCGGTGTGTTCAGGATTATGCCACGATGTGACGGAACGGGTGTTAATCTATAAGTAAGAAAAAGCAAAATGTTTTTGTTAAATGATTTAATATTTCAATTAAATAAAAATTCATTTACAGGGAGGGTTCCAATTAGCTGGCTTTGAAGGCAAAAGTGAACCAACTGTAAAAACTTCATGCAAATGGATGGAACCTTAATAATTCGAAATCCTTCTTGTTCTTCTAGCCAAGCTGAAAGGTTTGACACCGTTGGATTCGAATTATGGTTCGTTATTATTTTCGTCCGAGGTGTCAAGGGACAAAGACATAGGTGCTGTATTGCGGGGTTTCGACAGTCAAATAGGAGTAAGATCAGTATGCGCAGCTGGGCATTGAGGCAAATGACCCATTACATGAGGCATACCAGTGCAGTTTGGACAGATGTTTAGGATGCGTGAAAGATAGGAATTAAGGAGCGAACAGAAGCCCGACCGAAGTTCAGCTTATGTCGCTCTGGTGGCTCTCGAGATGTCCTCAGGCGGGAAAGGTGTTGAAAACGCTGAAAGGACTCTATTCTCACTTCTTCAGTGTCATTCGCTGTAATGGCGGCCCGGTATGTCGCCTTATCGTAAGGTTTCCGCTTCTATCCTTGGACCCCTCTCTCTAGGTCTCATAAGCCACGCCTGACATGCTTTGGTTGAGGAATTCGGTCCATGAGACTGTGGTTGGGAAGATCCTCACGTTAGCAACCAACAAGATACTGTTGAGATAGTAGGCGATTACGGTCACGTATTGCCATCAATTGTGTTTCCTGATGTATGTGCTACTTCGCAGACAGACCAATTTGTATCACATGGAGTGACAAAATGGGGACTGCATAATCAGCCGCTGTTCGACCTACCGCGCTTAGTATGTCGCGTTCCTTGAGGAGTTTTGTTCCTTCTTTTCATAAACAGCGGCTGCACGATGGGCTGATGTCATCATGTTCTCTAGGTGAAAACCGAGAATTTTAGTATTTGCCACAGTAGGAACGGGATTGTTACCAATACTAACATCGACCGCCTACCGACAATCCCCCGACCAGGTGGCAAGAAATGTTTCAGATTTAGACGCTGAAATGGTGAGGTTTCGGCTTTGGAAAAATGCCCGCAATCGCGTTATATAGCAATTAATGAGGAGGCGCATATTATCCTTATCCTCCACCGTATAGTGCTATCGTCCGCACCGGTGGTGTAGGAAGTCTGAACATGGAGATGTTAAAAAGAGTGGGGGAGAGTACCCCTCCCTGTGAAACACCTAATTCGTTCCTACTGCGACCGGGTCTACGAACCGGAACGACCCATACCATCGGCATGGCCAAGAGTAGCAACGACCCCCTTCGACGCTAGAAGGCGAAGGAAACTATGTGTCGTACATTCTTACCGTTTTTTCCCTGGGGGAGCAGTCTTGGCCGGCCCAGCTGCTCCTCACACTACTACTACGTGCCGACATCGAATCGAATCCAGGTCCATGGATTTGCTCAGTCTGCGGTAATAGGATTTGGACCAATGTTCAAACGTCGGTTAATTGCACATGCTGCGGAGAATGGGTTCATCTAAAGAACAGCTCGGGACTTACCCACTATAATCAACGGGGACCAACTTATACAGCGAGTCAATGTTGAAATAGAGGGCGACCCTCATCATCCAACCCTCAACAGCCGTCCAACCAAGGTTCCCAACAATCATCACTTTCCACCCCGGCAAATGCTGTACGAACAGTTCAACCAAGATCAAATTTGATCCCAGCTTCACGTACCATCGATGTTAACTACACTAACCCGAAAATTGTACAACTAAACTGCAATGGACTCCAGCATAAAATCGTCGAACTTACTGAATTCATGGACAGACACCATACCCACCATGGAACTACAAGCGATAACCCTCAAATCGGGAAATATTGACTTTGAAATCTACAACATTTATAATCCACCTGTCTCCAGCTGTCCCGCTAGTTACAAAGTCAATATTAGCTCTCTACTAAACGCCCAATATCGTCTTCTGCTTGGTGATTTCAACGCACACCACAATCTATGGCACTCCAACCTCCACAACGTCACCAGAGGTAACATCATCGCCCATCAGCTGGACGCATCAGATTTCTGTCCAATAAACGCCGATAAACCGACTCGTATCGCTGGATCTTGCACTAGCTCACAAGATATTTCCATCGCTAGCCCTGGACTTAACAATGACATCACGTGGGAGCCAATCCTCACTATGTCTACTGATCACTTACCAATTGTACTAACGCTGGATATGCCGTCTAAATTCGCTCATCCCGAGAAGAAAACGTACACAAACTTCAAGAAAGCTGACTGAGATAGCTTTAAAAGGTTCACTAGTGAGGCTTTTGCTAGTCTTGGCTAGCTAGCTCTACATGTCAGGGCTTCCCACCCCACCCGAAGGAATCGACAACGATATTTTCGACATGTGCGACCTTATCAATGGTTACTTGAAAGAGCTCAACACCTTCTTCAATAGCAAGAACCTGAAGCTATCAGCGCCCAAATCCTCGGCCACCATCTTTACCACGTACAACCAGGAATACAACCTACGGCTAGACATTAGAATAAATAAGTAATAAGTCCCCACTGTCTGTCACCCCAAAATCCTCGGCGTCACAATCAACAATCATGGCATCTTTAACAGCCACGCCGACAATATCTGTGACAAAATGAAGAGTAGAAACAAGATCCTAAAATCTCTTCTCTCTGGTTCCTGTTAACCCATTGTGGGGCATAGGGCATCAACTACGCCTACTTTCCACCTCGTTCTGTTCTATGCCATCGTCTTTAGGTCTGACCACTGTTTAATAAAAAAAAAATCTCTTGCTGGCAGCGAATGGGGAACAGATAAGGAGACGTTACTTACCACTTATAAAGCCATCGGTCGTTCAGTGGTAAGCTACGCAGCACCCATATGGACAAATAACTCTACAATACGCATTGGAAACGGATTCAAACATGCCAGAATGCAGCTTTGCGTACAATTACTGAATGTGTACGCATTACATCACAAGATCACCTCCACCAAGAGACAAAGCTGCTAAATCTGAAAACTTACAATGAGCTCCTCGCTAAGCAATATCCTGTTGTTGGTTGTTATCGTAGTCAACACCCGAATCTCGATCTTATGGACAAAACCCCTCCACCACTTCTTGTTAAACGTACGTTAAGGGACAAGGAAGTGGAAGTCCAAAGATTCCACCGGATATCATGAATGATGAACTACAGCTACCTAGAGCCACAATTACCACCTTGACTCAGCTTCGCTCTGGATGGTGCTCCAGGTCCAGACTTTATTCATTTTGGTCCCGCATCGATAATGCCATTGCAGACATCAACGCACCTAACACCCATTGCACTTTGGGAAAATCCGATTGAGGTGGCAATCTTCTTAGGTCTTGAACTTGAGGAGAGGATGGCAACAAACACCTAATTTAATTTTCCTAAGGTTGAAACGTTTACCTCGAAGCTCAGTCAAGGAATGTCGACCAGCTACGTTTGTAGTGGGACAAAGATCTTTGGTGAGCTACGACACCACGGACCTAGTAGCGCAAGGGGGCCCCTGGTACAGTTGATACGCCATGGCGAGGATCTGAAAGACAAAGACCATTCGGGCGGTAACGGTCCCGTGCTCCTGAGTTATGTACGGGTGGCTCTCGGCGTGCCTACCTCCCCCCATAGATTGCGGGAGGGAAGCACTAAATGCCAAGCACGATTGTGATGTCCTCTGGTGGGGGAGTGCATCTTATGGAAATCGTGTGAGCTTCGGGGTTGACGGCTTCGCATAACCCGAGTCCTGAAGGGGCTAGTTAGGGAGAACGGCCTTGGTGGTAAATGCCTACGCGCTTATATCTAACTAGTTTGTGGATTGATGACCACACTGCCCGAGTCGCATTGCTGACTAGTAAACTGAAGGGGCCACCTGGATGTGAAAAGCAGCGCTACGTGTCTATACAGGCTCGTAGTCACAGGTCCAACGAGCCTGGGATGTGCATGTCCGAATTCGACGTAAGGCTTAACCAATAGGGGGCCGAAGGAGGATCACACCTGCTATAGAGAAGTCTATAGCGAATAGTGAACTACGGGGATGGGTGTGCCCAGGGGACCATGGTCCTTGCCCATCAAGGTGTTGGACTCGTAGTGGCTGGAGGTTGTTACCCAAGTCATCCAGCTAGTGATGCAACCCCGGGGTTGGGTTCCTGATGGTGTGTGCATGCGCCGGCTGGATAAATCCCCATCTGACAACAACACCTTGTCAGTAAAAAGCCGAAGGTCCAAACATTTTAGCGGGACCGGGAGATAAAGGCCGAAAGGCTAGGTGCTCCCCTGACGGTATACCTTGTAGATGGTTTGCTTGTTGTATTCTGGGATCACCAGAGTGAGCGCGCCTGATGTTATCGTGTTCAAAGGTCCCAATCGGCGTTTTTGTGATAGACAAATGTTCGCTTCTCAGACTTACCAGCTGACCTGAGGTTTGTAAATTATGATAATGATTGGGAGGTGATCTGATGAGAGAACAGTGCGCGTCTCCCACCGAGTTGATCTGATTAAACTGGCAATTACAATCGTTATGTCAGAAGAACTACTGCAAGTGCCAGTGACTCGAGTCGGTCAATCTTCATTGAGAGAACAGAATTCTGAGGCGTCGACAGATGGCAATGGTTATACCCCTGGCATCGTTGGGTAAATCGGAATGCCAGAGCTCATTGAAGTCACAAAAAAAAAATATTCTGCTCTCCAGAGAGGAGACGACCAATATCGAAATGATAGCCAGAAGGGCAACTAGAGTGCAGTGGAACATAAACATTTCGATATTGGTATGAAACTGAGGTGGCTTGCATTTCTGCCGTACCGTCAACACCTACATCTAATGCACAGTATTGTACGGACTTGTGTAATAGGAAGGTATCTCCATCCCTAGGGGGAGGGACATATCTGGCGCCTGATCTATCTTTCCGTAGTATAACATAATCACCATGGACGCTAAGAGCCGGATGAGTTCGGATGAAGCTTCATCGTGGTGGAAATCTACGATGGCTCGCTCGCCTTTAACTCACCAAATTTATTAATTTCAAAATAACTTACTTGTTGCATTTTATCAAAATCTAAACATGGCCGATGTGGTCGTTGCAATCGCTGTGGTGCATGATGTGTACGTGGTGCTCGTCGTCGCGGTGACATTTCGCAATGAAACAATTTCGCTGGCGGACTAACCGAACGGACATCCATTGACAGGGCGGATGATGGACTCCTCATACTGTTACTATTATGATGATTATGATTATGGTGGTTATGATGATGATGTACAAAATGATGCGTCTGATGATTATGATGATTATTGATTAGTATTGACGATGACGACGATGATAGTGATGATGGTGTCGTAGATGTTGCAGCTGCACCTGATAATGATAAGGTGCTGTTGCTGCTATCACATGAAATTCTAATACTTTCTATGCCACGACTCGTCTCTGTGAGAATTGGTGGCGTTGTGGCACGAAACAAACTATGGCTTCGATTTGGTTTTAGCGCTTCTAGCGGTGGTGATGTGCGAAAATTTACGGGCGGTGCCGGTACGGGTTCCAGTAAACTTCGAACCTACAAGAAAACATGAAATTATTCGTAATATCCTTATTTTCCATAATATCTATTTACCTCATCGTCTGAACTATGTGGTAGGGATCGTTTTCTAGTTTCTAATATCGTTGAACTAGCTCTTTTGGGCGATTCGTCAAAAGCTTCCTCTTCGGGCTCTACAGACGACGATTCGGATGCAACGGATGTTGGCGTAGGAACAACTAAAATACTGGCAGCCGTGGCTACCGCCGATGCCGAGCCATTTATTACTTCTAATTCTTCTTCGGAACTATGTTGATCGTACAAAAGGTGGGCTTGACCTAGCATTGCAGGTGATTCCGATGAACAGGCTGTGTCGGTCGGTGATGTTGTGTCGTGTCGCGAACTCATACCTAAAATGGAAATTGACATGAAGATAAATTAGTGACCACGTACAATTTAGTTTCTTGAAAAGGAAATTTTTAACACGGAGTAAAGTGGCTTTAAAAATGCTCAAAACGAGTAGAAAATAATTTTTCGGTTTAATAATCATCTCTGGTCTTATAGTTTTTAAAACGCTGAATAAATGGACCAACGTTGATATAAGACGCGGCATAATATTCTCTGGGATTGTTTCAATGGTCTAAAACAGTCGTGTCCAATTTAATTTTTCCGCGGGCCATATTGTTGGTTTGAAAATCGATGGCGGTTAAATATTTTTATACGAAGATGAAATTATTTCATGCATGCATGTAACGCAAATAAATATGTATCTTTGATGTGTTGAATTTCGAATTATTGATCTATTAATCTATTAAATAAGATCATTTAAAACGGCGGGCATTTTTTCTGACTTGCGATTTTGGCGGGAGCCGAGTGACAGACATGGCAGTAGCCAAGATTTCGTTCAGGGGTGGGCAAGCCCAACGTTTTTTCAACATAATATTCCTAGTCGGGCATTTTCTTGAGGGGTCGAGGGTTATGTATGTATGTCAGAGATTTCGATCTAAGACAGCAATTAAGACTTTCCGTCAGTTTAAATTGTCATTCCCAAAAACATTAGAATGAATTAACGCAAATTATCACCTTTTAACGATAACGATTACTAGTTAAATCATTACCTTTGCCGCCACTTTTATCTATTTCAGACGGAATGGTGATGAATTCCCTTAACTATACAGACAGCACTTAATTGCGAACAGCAAAAAAAAGTTATAAATGGTACGTTTTACGCCCAGAAATCATAATACATATTATGAAACACAGAAAATATGGGTTTGGGAGCTTTTTGGTGGCAAAAGAGTTCCTTTCAATGATCATTAGAGGTTGGTTGGACAAGAAGTTCACAAAAATAGGTGGTTGGACGCCTCGCGAAAATCACACTAACGGGAAAAATTTGAGCTTGGAAAGACTGGGCGAAACGTAAAAACTGCAGTCTCTGCATCATTGTGCAGAGGTTAGTCTCTATGTTTCTAAGGTATGGCTAACGGAACAGTTTTGATTGAAATAAGAGTTAGAATTGATATTAATAATATTAATTCGAGATACCCTTGGTTGCATAGCGAAACGCCAATTTTTGCACCAGGATTGCCTCAGCCCGAATAATTTTTTTTTATTAATAGAGGGATTCATGAGACTGGGACATGAAATTCCCCGATTCACTTCAAGAATCCGCGTTGTTGTTGCTGTTGCAAACTCGCTTTGAATTCTGCCGAAGGAAGCAGCATAATACATTTTAAATAGCTGACATGTTTCCTACTGCTGTTCAACAGCAGCAGCAAAAAACATGTGAGCTGCATTATGCTGCTTTCTTCGGCAGCATTCAACGCGTCTAATCTTATTCCAGCATTACAGGTAGATGGATTAAAAGCGGGGAGAGCGTTTTGTTCTTTTGATCAAGTCTACCCACGAAGGTCTTAAAGGCCACGTCACTTTGTTCTCGCAGCAATTCACACTTAGATTTCCCAATTGCAATCCTCTTATTCGTCGTCGCTTACCCAGGTAGGCAATACCGTCCGTTGTAAAAAAGAAAGAGCAAAGGGCGGGCAGCGGGAAGCCGGGCGGTCGCCCGGGGCGCCAAATTTTAGGGGCGGCTTTTTGGCCAGCACTTGAACAAAAAAAATGATAAATGTCAGAAGCAAAAATTAAATATCAATTTCCATTTAGTGGAAACAAAACCTACAGATGAAATAAAAAGTTGAAAGTTGTGTTTTTTAAATGTAAAGTCCTTGCGAGGCTATGAAGAGACCACAATTGATACAAGGTGCTGCATTTAGAATTGTAAAATCCTGAATACGGGTTGCGTAAATTGTACGCGAGTGATGCTAGAACCTGCCCTACTTCCGAAGTGGGTCAATTCGCTCAGTTATGCGGTAAGACAGAAATTGGAGATTCATGTGCTAGTTTCGTCCTCCAATTGATTATTTAGTCCTCTTCTTTTTACCAGTAAGGATTATATTTGAACCTTCTATGCATGATCCCATGTTCTTAACAAAGGGGATGGCCACTTAAGTTTTAGATAGAGGACTAAATTATAGAACGTAATTTTATTATTGAGTTTGTATGCGATACGTCACAATTTAATATCTGGATGTAAGGTCTAAAACTTTCTCTTAGTCTATTGAATCGGAGTAGAGCATGTCTCCTAAAAAAATATTGAACCTCCGGAGAAATTGATATTAAATGAGAAATATTCTATTAACCTTTAGCGGCAATTTGTCTTCAATTCGCCCGATCTTCATAAGTGGATGGATCGCCTCATTTGGTTACCAATTGCATTGGTTCATCTAGCATTTAATGTAAGGTCTAAAACTTTCTCTTAGTCTATTGAATCGGAGTAGAGCATGTCTCCTAAAAAAATATTGAACCTCCGGAGAAATTGATATTAAATGAGAAATATTCTATTAACCTTTAGCGGCAATTTGTCTTCAATTCGCCCGATCTTCATAAGTGGATGGATCGCCTCATTTGGTTACCAATTGCATTGGTTCATCTAGCATTTAAAGGTCAAACTTCGAACAAAGTTGTTTGGGTTTCAGCCAGATGAGTGATGGAATCACAGTACACATTGCCAGAGCCGCAGTAGTAGTACTTCCATTTTTCGGACATTCCAAATTAAGACTTGGCTTGGTTCCTCCGATTTTCCTAGCTCTGACCTTCTTCTATATAAAAATTCTCAGTATGAGCGTAGGCTGGATTTCCTAAAGGCAAAAACATTTTTCAATGTCATGCTCCTAGCCCGATTTTTTTTTTAGCGGGTCGAGGGTATGTAATTAAACTATATGACAACAAAAATATTTTTAGAAAAAGGGTTCAAAATGTGAGAAAGGTAAATCCAAAACGACTTTTGTCCTTTTAACGATAAATGACGTATGCATGGGTTTTACTCCTGAATACATCACCATGACCTTTGTCACTAATTGTATCCCTTTCAGACGAAATGTTTTTAAATCCATTAGCTTCACAAAAAAAATTTCGTGTGACGTATTATTTATTCTAACGGTAAAACATGGCACGGCGGGCAGCAAAAACTCTATATACATTTAGGTTTGGTTGGTCAAAAATAGGTGGTTAGGATCCTCACAAAAAAAAATTAGGATGTCATGGAATAATTTAAGTTTCTATAGTCTAGGTCACGCAAACGCAGGTACGATATGGATATTATGATGTTAACGACACCTACATGTGGGTGTTTAAGTTTCGGATATCAAATGCCTAAAACTGTCTCATTAGAATTGTGCGGATGATAAACTTTTAGAATCCCTATCTCGGAATAACCGAGATCACCAGACTGAAATATTTCTTAAATATGCGATTAAGACCAGGCGCCAACTGAACATTGACAATACGCAGATTTGTAGTACGGAGATTGTTATACGTAGAACATCATTTTTTATGAGTTAGTTCAGCAGTAGGACAAAAATGTATCCTTGATCATCCGCCAGGGGAGGGTGAAACGCCAATCCCTGCCCTGCCTCCTCAACCTGCTAGGCTACGACCATGACTCTCAAAAAAATTAACCATAGATGTCCCACATTGAAGAAATCCGGCTAATTGAAGTTTATCGGCTGCGCTGTCTGCAAGGATTTTATGGAAAACTGCTCATCTACTTCAACGACGTACATATTACTAATTTATCAATATTCTTGGTATAGAACCTAAGGGGCGGCAATTTGTCCTCTTGCCCGGGGCGGTGTAAGTGCTAGAGCGGGCGCTGGGGCGGGACAACCCCAAACCCAACTCAACCTCTCTCATTTTACTGAACTAGCCAGGTGACTTTTGATCGGTAAAAACAAAACTGGAATCGACCTGTGATCTATGCGCCTTATCGAACGTTAAACTTTGGCCATAATGACACTGTTAGGTTGACGTCTATTGATAAAGTTGCATTTTGAATGGCTTCCTAAAAATTGTTTCAAAGATAATGCGATATGCAATTCAGAAAAAGTGTTTGGCTTTACCGCGCACAGTTGCATTATAATTCGCATACGCGGTTTACAGCTTACAGACGGGAACACCTTAAATTGAGATTTATTTGGGATAATGGCCAAGACTTAAAAACTCCGGAAATCCTGGAATTGGTGAAGAAATCACCAGGATGTGAAATTACAGCTCAAGTTCCTGATTTTTAGCCGTACTTTCGAAGTTATTTTAGTCTCGACAATTTTGCTCCCATTTTTTTTTATAAGCCAAAATTTGGCGGAGATTAATGGGTCAATCAATCATACACATTTTCGCGTTTACGCTTCTTGTCTTATTTTTTTAATGTTCTTGAAGTACATTTTCGAAAGGTGGCAGTTCTCACAAAAAATCAGTAGGCCACTATAGTAATTCAGACCTTAGAAAAAGCATAGTAACCCATGCCATGCGTTAGTCCAGAATGGCTATGTGATCACACAACCCATACATATGTGTTTCACTCCAAATTTATTACACTACACTCCACGAAATAATTCAAACGTCAAAATATTGTCGATGCAATTATTAACCCTTCTGTCGTCGCCTACGAGCTATTATGCCTAAGGTGTAGCTGAATTTTCTGTGAAATCAATCTTAATTTTTGAAGAGGTTTAATTTTGGATCTTGAAACATACTATGTCTTACGATGATGCGTTTTTTCGTTTCTTTAGACATAGTTTACATTTCGCCGAACGTTTGATCGCATTTGTGACCGTCGGTTCCTTTGAAATATATATGGAAAGGGGTGGAAAATATTGTTGAACGCTATTTTTCATCAAGATATAGTACCAATGGCCTGTCTGGATCTATACGCCAACAGAAGGGTTAAATATCACGTTGGCATTTCAAGAGGTTAATAAATTACGCGGATTTTATATTCTCAATTGTAAACAAAAAATTGACGTTTGAATAAAATTTTCACGCATACTATGAACTGCAATAGTGTGAAAACGGTGCCAATTTTATTTTCTGATGGCCACTCTGGACTAACGCATGGCATGGGTTACTATGATTTCTCTAAGATTCAGACTTACAGGCATATTTTAAAAGTAATATTCTGTGATCAGCTTTTGTAATAAAATTATATAAAAGTTTTTGAAATTTTCCTCCAGTGGCCCACTCAAATCTGAAGAGAGTGTTATTTGGCCCGGGTCAGGTTTTGAGTTTTGACACCCCTGGTGTACATGATTTTGTCGTCTTTT
This sequence comes from Microchrysa polita, assembly GCA_949715475.1. Classification (NCBI taxonomy): domain Eukaryota; kingdom Metazoa; phylum Arthropoda; class Insecta; order Diptera; family Stratiomyidae; genus Microchrysa; species Microchrysa polita. The sequence continues at coordinate 12,847,152 of OX454415.1, read as the reverse complement.
GCATAAAAAATTGAGAAAAATGTTGCTAAAATGGCGCTTTTACCACTTCTTTCGGCGCGCGGGACGCATAAAAAGCGTTCATTGGACAACGCTGGTCTAAACTATCTACGCTATTCGTATATAAATTGTAAGGAAGGGACAGAACAGCTTTGGCTGATTTAAAAACCCGCAGTGTGCGTGACACTTTAACGAAATCATTTCAATTCGTTCCCTTAAAGCCTAGTACTGACATCGAGAGTGTCCGCTGCGATTTTTTCAATGAAAATGTATTCTTACTGTAGTGGAATATGTGGGGAATGCTGGGGAATCCCATAAGCTACAATCCGAAAACAGCTCCATAATTTTTCTCGGCCATTTTATGTATTTTTTTCCCGATTCCCCGGTTATTTCATCGTGAAATGTCAAATGACCGGGGAATTGAAAAATAATACATAAAATGGTCGAGGAGAATTATGGAACCGGTCTCAGATTGTAGCTTATGGAATTCCCCACCGTTTGTGACATATTCCACGACAGTAAGTATCCATTTTTATTGATAAAATCCCTGGGCGAAAAATTTCACTCTCGATCTAAATTCAGCCCTTAACGATGAGCGATCAAATATGCTTTGTTTTTAATGCGGTATCCTAATCATTCAAATAATATAGGAGCGAGTTAGAGAGTTGCACCTTTTGTTAGCACAAAACCTCTTAAATTATGTCTCTCTCCATTTAAGTGCTTAGCTTAGCTCAATTCCCTTGTTATCATTTAAAATGCTTTCGGTGTTTAAATTTGTAATAACTTCCTTCGGTGTGACCCTCCACCATTTTTGTTTATTATCCTGAATACGAATTTAGTTCATCCGCCAAGCTGTCTTGATATGCAATTGTGCAGGTTGACTAGCGGCCCTATACAAGTAAAACCTTCTCGATTATGTCCGGCACGCAACACGAAATTTACATTTGCCGCGGACCTTGCTTAACGTTTGTAGGTTGTATGTTCTTTGACGATCCTGCAGCGACGGCTTTGATTTCTCACCTTGCAGCAGCAGCAGGTCCTCGCCAGACTGTTGTCGGCCCTCACTCAATGGACTCAAGGGACTATATGTTTGCGCTATTCTTATATTTGCTCGTTACCTTTGTGTAATGTTATTAATTCGTATAAGGCTATTGTTAATTTTTTTTCTTTTAGCCATTTTTCCTCATTTCATTTCGTTTAATACTTTTTTCTCGTGATGTTGGCGTTTTAAATAGTCGTCGCCTTTTCCCGGCTCGACATTAAAGCATAATCTCACCTTAATGCGCTTTAGCTTGCATGATTGTTGACTATGCAAAGTCGCCGGGACTAACCAATTCTGTTGCCGCCACCGCGTTGCGCTTTGCTGTTGTTTCGGCAGCACCATACCACCTCTTTGTCTTCCCCCATTCCATCTTACTCAATCGCATCCGCAGGATTTCGGGTTTGGGTTAAAACTATACAGGCTGGACAATGTCAGGGCATGGTGCACTCGCCATATACGAAGGAGGAGTACGTTAGACCCCAGGGGTGGGGGAAGGCTTCTGACGCCTGACGCTTTTCACAATATGCAGATGAGAGACTTAGCATGGAATGAAATTGTTTCTACAACATAACTCCCGGATAATGTGCACACCGACACACAAAATGTGCACAATGAAACACAGTGGCGTAGGGTGAATTTATGGCCGGGATCACGAGAAATAATATAAAAAGTGACGTGTAGAGTGTATACACTTATACACAGCAATAGACAGAAAAAAGGCCGAAAGAAAGGACTCTCAAACAAGAAAAAACAGCACAAGCTGGGATGATGTGATGGGAAAAATTTGCATACCAACTAGTATGTAATTTTATATATGTACATACATATATGTATGCGCGCAAACAATAAGGCGACCCACGTGTAACAAGGATGACCGGCGCCGACCTGTAATTTAAATGGTCAGAGAAGAATTGCATGTGACGATGACATTTTTTATGTGCGAGCACCGTACACCAAGTTTGCAGAGAAATTGCATTAAATTAAAACAAAACACAGAAAAAAAAGACGTGAAAAACGCCTTCACACATGCCCACGCCACATCACCGTTTGGTGAGAAAGGAAAACACATAGAAAGCTCTAAATAAATACATTTTTAATGTTTGCCCTGTTTGTGTGTATGGAGATTAGCATGACGGGCTGTATTTGCCATTTTTCTTTCGACATTTCACGTAACATATAAATTTTGTGCATTATGATGAATGTGAACTGTCAGACTGATGGAAGTGCAATTAATTGCAGTTACAAATGATGTTGGCGAGTTAAGTTTGAAGAGCATTATTCATGAGAAGTCCATTTGCGTACGTACTTTAATCTAAATGGTATTTTTAGTACAAAGTAAGCTTGCTGCTAAGCTGATCATAATCATGATGACAAGATGGAAAGGTTTCCGTCAAAGAAAAATGCATCAGCGGCAAAAAGAATTGGTATATCACTTCAATCCGGCGCTCAAAGTGTGTTTCGATGGATAAGCCTGAATGTACGGAAATAACATCAGCGAGGTGATTTTTGGCTTTTTTGCTTACCGAATGAGCCCCGGAATGGGACTCTAGGAGCACAAAAACGTTTCATTACTTTTGTCAGTTCTTGTGATTAAACTGACTGACAACATCTCACTATATCCTAGTCAGCAAAGTCTACGACAAAATCGAGTAAACCGTGTCACTAATAAAAAGAAATGCCATATATCACCTCCCATTATAATAAAGCACAATCAACTTAACAAAACACGAAGATGATAAAAAATAATACTAACTTCCACATCGAATTAATTCAAGGATTGCTGAAGGTTATAGACATTTTCTATGGTACCCTATACCTACAAGTGTTAATGAGGGTAATTTCACTCATCCTCGACAACGACAAAAGAAATAAAAGAAAAAAAACGTCAATTCACCGTCACAAGTAAAAATACTATCTCGAAACAGGCATAATTTCGTGTTGATAGTCATTCAACCGAACACACAGTTTAGTCGTGAATTTTACTCAATTTTCCCTTCGGAGCTATACCATCATCATCCTACGTATACTAAAAGAATGATGATTAACAAGGTAAGGTAAGGTAAGGTATCCTACGCTCGTCATCGAAAACTTCACAAACTTAACGTTCCATGAATTTAACGAACTTCTTCTCTTCTTTGCCAGATCTGCGACTATACGAGCTACGGTGATGTTGTAATTGTGCCTACTAGTGTAATCAACAGTGGAAATGTACGCCATCAATCCTATCAAATTACTTTGAATTACACTTCACGAAAATTAGTCAAAGTTGACGAAGCGAAAGTATGAATGACCGACCGCGTGTCGATAACGAAAATATACCATGCCATGCCATACCATGCTTCCTCGTGCGGCTAAAAGGAAGATAGATGATAAATAAAAGTTTCTCTCCTCCTCTCTCTGTCTCTCTCTCTTGTAAAATATTATTAAATTAGACAAATTTATTTATCAGTCCAGGATAATGACGAGAAAAAAGGAAAAGGATAAATACGAAAAAGGGATGGTGGGGTGGGATGATGATAATTATGTTGTCATCGCGCGGGGACATGTAATAAAATAATTGATTTAAACTTTTGATTGGCACGTGAATTTTTGTAATTGCAATTTTACTGTATAATTTAATTGATGAAAAGTGTCAAGACTGGAAATTGGACAGACAATTATTGTTTCCAATTATTTAATTAGAAGTGTGAAAGAGGCCTTTTTATTCTATTTTCTATTATTCTCTATAATTCATTCAAGTGAATCAATAAATTCAGGTACAAAAAATGTTTCCACGTGAACCCTTCACTTATGTGAAGTTAAAGTAGGTACTAACATCGTCAGTTCACGTGAAATCCATGCAAATACTGTCAAAATTTTGATGATCGTGAAATCGAATTCGGTTGGATGGTACTTACTTCACATGAAAGTCTCCACACCTGTTTTTGACATTTCGCCAGCGAAAATAATGCAGTTGCACTTAATTTCACAATGAAAAGATGTCATCGAAAATCAATCAGAACGCGAGTGAACATTTATCTTACATTGAGTGAATAAAAAGCAAGTCTCCACGGCACCGTTTTCACAGGAGACATATATGCACGTTTTTCGCTCGGTGAACTCAGTACATACCCTTATATGTGTGATTTGTGGATTACCCGAAGCAGACCACTACTATTTGGGTCCATTTTCGTCCCCTTACAGTCATCAGTGATTTCCAGAAGTCGACTGATAATTATCGACTTCTTCCTTCATCACTGAGTCCCGTGTGATGAGTAGCATATCTTTGAAGCTAAGTTCCCTCATGGATTCCACACCTATTGTGGATTTACCTAGTATCCTTAGCCTCCTACTACCTAGTGCTGGGCATTCACATACAATGTGTGCTGCCGTCTCAGCCGCTTCCAGACATAGTCTGCATACATCATCTTCCACGATTTTCATCTTAGATGGATGAGCTTTAAAATTACCATGTCCTGTTACTAAGGCAGTTATCCAACTTAAGCTGCTCCGTGTGTAACTGAGTACTTGTTTGGCTTTCCTCCATAGTAGACTGTAGTGTAGTTACTACGTGATAAACCTAGTACTTCAGATTGCAAAATGTGGTGGAGACAAATTTTTTTTTGTTTCTTATGTTTTTTGGGGTGCTGAGCACGAATCCGGAGCTTCCCACCAAAATTTCGTTGCGGAACAGGGTCAAAATCGTGAAAAACCCTAAAATTTTTGCTGTTTTTCCGTTATTCGCCCCCTAATTCTGCAACTATTTATTTCTGCGAAAAACGCTCCGTGAATATTTTAGAGAGCACATAATTGCGCGTCCAAAGAGACATAAATATTAAAAATCTGTTGAGCGGTATTATTACAGTGGATAATTTAAATTTGCCATTTTTAACATAGTTCCATTTTATGAAATTGAACGGTTTTTCATTTTTGGTCGTAAAAGTTGCATTTATCTTGTACATTGTGTATTTTGGAGTGCAGAACCTGAATCTGTAAGTTCCCACCAAAATTTCGTTGCAAAACAGGGTCAAAATTGCAAAAAACGCCAAAAAAATTACTATCAATTGTAGCAATACCGCTTAACACATTTTAATGATTAATGGCGCATTGGACCCGCAGTTATGTTTTCTCTAATATTTTCATGGACAGGTTTTTGGAGAAATGTACACTTTCGGAGTTATAAACAAAAAAACGGGAAAACTCCGAAAATTTTGGGTTTTTTCGCGGTTTTGATCCTGTTCCGCAACGAAATTTTGGTGGGAAGCTCCGGATTCGAGCTCAGCACCCCAAAAAACATAAGAAACAAAAAAAAATTTTCTCCACCACACTTTGCAATCTGAAATCACCTCGGAACTACACTACTGGTAATTTCGTTACGAGCCTGTCTACAAGTGGATAGGCTTCGCCATCGTTACCGATGGATGGAATCAATTCAGCCATGTATCCTGGCTTCAATCATGCCGTTTCCCAAAGCAATTTTGGGTTGATCCCTCTTTTGCTAAGGTTAAGGTGTCGGCAAGTTCATTCCCCAATGTACCTACGTGTCCTTTAACCCACATTAGCGTAACTTCGTTGATTGAAGCACACTCATTGAGTTTCTGGACACACTCCAGTACCAAATTTTGAATTGATGTTAGATTGCTGCATGCACTTGATCACCGATTGGTTGTCGAGTGCTATCAGAATTTTCTTCCCTAGTATCCCGCCTTCCAGAATATGATCCAGCGCGTGCAGCAGTCCAAGCATCTCCGCCTGATATACCGATACATACTCTCCTAGACGAAGTGAGCATGCAAGATTTAACTCCTCGGAGTATATTCCAGCCCCCGCTCTTCCGTCCATGAGAGACCTATCAGTAAAAATAGCAACATCACGTGGATACTCCTCGTGTATCCTACCATCCTCTATGAGAGCGATGTGATGTCTTTCGACGACCCTACATCTTCTCATACCATCCAAAGGCATATGAGTCTCCCTGACATTATCACGAAAAATATCAAGGATCCTCTTATGACCTCCGTTGCTACCAAAGTGATGCCGAGTGCCATCTCTTACCATTCTTATTGCTGTGAGCGCCGCACTTTGTTTTATAAACAGATAACATGTGTTGGCGTAGTTCTCATTGCACCACATATGCTTATACATGCTATGCGTTGAATCCCATCCAGCCGTTGCCTAGTAGTTTTCTGGCTACCCTTGGACCACCAGACCACTGCTGCATAGGATAGAACGGGCCTAACCATCATTGTATAGATCCAATGCGCCGCTTTTGGTGATATACCCCACCTACGTGCACACACTCTCTTACACTGATGCAAAATCCTCGCTGCTTTTTGTGTCTTTTCGTTAACATGAGAGTTCCAAGTAAGTTTGGGATCTAAGGTTACCCCTAGGTACTTCACCTCCTTGGACTCTTTTATCTCCGAACCAAAAAGCAGCATGGGAGTGGTTTCTACATCTTTCCTTTTCAGAGTAAAGACTATAGTGCTTGACGTGCTTGCGTTTATAGTTAGCTCTTGTTCATTACACCATTCTTCAGTTGCTTTGAGAGCTTGCCTCATGCAACCTTGAATAGTGTCCATGAATTTGCCACTGACTATAATTGCTAAGTCATCACCGTATCCTACTGTATGTACGCCCATCGAGTCCAGTTTCCAGAGAAGAAAGTCTACGGTGATGTTCCACAGTAGAGGCGAAAGTACCCCTCCTTGTGGGCAGCCCCTGACTACCCTTCCTCTTATTCTGGCACATCCATTACTAAGATTTACTGCCCTCCCACTAAGCATCGAATCGATCCATGTTATTATCAAGGGATCGATCTCCCGCTCAGCTAGGGCATTTCTTAGTTTGCTGTATGAGATCATATCAAAAGCACCCTCTATATCCATAAAGGTTGACATAGCGATACCGCTGTTGTTAATCTCTCTTTCTGCTACCCGCACTACTTCATGCAGAGCGGACTCAGTAGATCTACCTGCTCTGTAAGCATGTTGACATCTACTGAAAGGTCTATACATCAGCGAGGTATTCTCTAGATGGTCCACCAATACTCGCTCCATTGTCTTCAATAGAAAAGAGGTTAGGCTAACCGGCCTGAATGACTTCGCTTCCGTATAATCCTTGGTCCTCCCGGTTTTGGTAGAAAAACAACTTTAGTCTCTCTCCAAGACATTGGGATATATCCTGTCGATAAACAGGCAACGAATATGTTCCGGATCTTCTCCAGCAGAGCTGCTATGCCCCATTGTAGCAGTGCCGGAAATATTCCGTCCATTCCAGCCGTCTTATATGGCTCAAAAGTATTTATAGCACTCCTGACACCATTTGAAGTTATTATCCTCTCAGCTTCTTGTCGTCCGGTCGCCCCTACCAATTTACAGGTTTGAGTCCACGGATTATTTGACTTGAAGCTTCCTGGAACATGGACTTCCATAAGCGACTGCAATGTCTCCTCCATTGTTTCCGTCATAGTCCCATCCGCCTTCCGGATTAGTCCCATTTTGGAAACGCTGTCTTTCGAAATCATCTTCTATGTAGTCTGCATACATCGGATGTATTCCTCATATTCGAGCAAAATTCCCTCCACGAGTTCCTTTTACGTGTACGTAGAGTCTTCTTCAGCTCTCTTTTTATCCTTATATAGATCCCAAGAGCGAGGGGTCCTCTCTCTCATGTACCTATTAAACGCTTTCCTTGTCTCTTTCTTCATAGATTCCAATTCAGTGCACCACCAGGGTGTTGGATCCTTTTCATCTATGATTGTAGCGGGACAAGCCAGTTTGAAAGAGTGAGTTATCGCAGAATTCATTTGTTCCACCGATCGCTCTATCTCAGTCGTGTTATTAGGTATTTCCTCTGAAATTTCCTCGATTTGTTCCAATAAACACATTTCATACTTAGTACGGTCCGTATTCCTTGGCACTCTAATACGTTTGTTTCCACTACTCGGTTTCGTGCCATACAGAATTCCAAACTGAATAGCCCTGTGATCAGACATGGTTAGTCGGTCCACCACTCTCCAGTTCTGAATTCTGTGCAGCATATTGACAGAGCTCAGGGTAATGTCTATCACCTCAGCCCTTCGTGCATCAACGAAGGTGGGAGCCACCCCTGTATTAGCTACTAACAAGTTGTATCTTTCAACAAATTCCAGCAGCTGCTGTCCTCTGATGTTGTCATCTGTGCTGCCTCACACAGTATTGTGAGCGTTGGCATCACAGCCTAATATCAGACCTATACCTCTTTCTTTACAGTATTTTACCAGATTCTCTACTTCCATTGAAGGAGGTGGTTCTGGTGAGTCGTAGGGAGGTACGTCGACGCGATTATAAATGATCCTGCCCCACTTCCAATCATTACTGCCGTAAGATTAGGCGAGCTTGGATGCGTCATTTGTACCGCACGTACACCTTGCCGCACCAGGATACAAGTTCTTACCTTTCCACCCATCTGTACATAGTATAGATTGGCGGACTGTTGCGACAGACCCCTAATTTTGTTTTCCTTGGTAATTCAGGGTTCCTGTATCAATGCAATGTCGAGTTTTTCTTCCTCAAAGCACCTCATCATCATCGCTGATGATGCTATACAGTGATGAATATTCAACTGACACACATTCAGTGTTTGTTTGTACATACCCTTAGCATACATTCTCAAATTATACGCACGTAACCGTTTTTTCGCCGGCGGATACGTTTGTTCGTGAATGTTCGTCGAATATTTTCGTTTGCTCGTCTCTAATTGTTTAATAATAGCAACTTTAAAATTCGGTGTTTGAACTTAGCTCGCCATCTGTAAATATGGTCGGATAGGTATAAATCTGGTATGAATCGAAAGCCAGACGTTTGCGTTTGTTCGTTGTTTTGGGCGTTTGTTCGTCCTGGAGTGCCCAAGAATGATACCTTGGAGTCGCCCAACCATACTGCGGCACTGCTGCTGGACGATTTTTCGTATCAATCTTTTGTGCGGTGTTTGCCATACTCCGGTCGGTGTGGGGCCGGCCTTAGACTCTTTTAAATAAAGGTGACAGAAACGGAGTAGGAAACATTTTTTGAACATTTAGTGCATGATTCTAATTCTACATCTGGACCTGATGGAATACCAAATCCCTTTTTAAAAGAAGCACACTTTTCCATATCTAAACGGACTAGTTTCATTAGGATCCTCTCAAGTCCGCATCTGTTTTTATGCATTTTAAATCATCATTATGCAACAAATATTCTCCGATGTGACCCCACTAACCTCTTATTACTTCATATACGTTAACCACACCCTCCCAGCAGTTTGTCTGAAACAAGCAGGTGCAGTGTATCCTAAAATGCATATTTAGTTCCATCTGGCACTAAACTCTTACCAATATGTATTTACACAGTTCCTTTCCTATTCCCTATACAGATACCAACGTGTTGCGTGAATTTTTCATATCCATATGTTGTGTCCATTTGTGCCGTTATATCTGTGTATTTTGTAGCTTTTATGCTTCACTCAAACCCCTCCATATACTGACTGACTGACAGAAGGGCAGTCTCCAGCTCTGTGAATTGCAAAATAGCCAGAGGAGCCAGTCCGTGTATGTTCATATTGCATTCGTGAATATTTTATCGAACATTATACCATTGCCGGTTGCAAAGAAAACATGAAATTACAGTAGAATAAATAGAGAGCCTATGAATAAATTGTATTGTAATAATTCAGTGCAACGAATCAAAATTAGTCAAGGACTATACTCGTAGGTACTCTTGTCCGAATCAATAATAATGTAATGAAGAGAGCGAGAGAGTGAGAAATAGTCCGATGGTGCTTGCGATTGATTAACTATTTAACAAAACTGGGATGACTTTTTAAGAGGGATGAATTAATGTAATTACCGTGATTGAGTCTGTCGCCAGGGCTCGATTTCCCATATGGGAAACTTGAGCAAATGCCCGGGCAAGATTTGGATGGGTTGCAGATTTCTTAAAAAAAAAACATGTTCGTAAATTGGTTTGAAAGAATGGAATCTCAAAGAGTCATTTATTAGAATTATCGATGGATGATAATTTATTTTAGTTTGTGGTGCCCCCCTCGCACTCAAATTTGTTTTACAAATTCCACCTTCAATGCAGTACATCCTCTTGAGTTGAACTCTAATTTGAATAGCATTTCAGTGAAAAGTACTTCCTAAAAAGTAGACGAACTGCGATTTTCCTAAAGTGATGTTACATACAAACATACAAAATTATGAAAACATGCTGCTCAAGTTTGGGAATTGCTCGACGAAATTACAAAAAAAAAATCAGTGCATAGCATTTTAATCTTCGGAACTGTTCGTTCAACTGAGTTGACATTCTTTTGTCGTATACGGATCATGTGAAAAACCTAAATTCAATATGGAATTATTGTCGCTATAGCCGTTAGAAATGCCCTTTGCGTCGAGGGCTGCTCAATTTAGACCCCTGAATATTCACGACGTTTTCAGCTTATTAAGGTTTAAGAGCAGTTTAAAAGTACCAACCAAATCAATAGGATGATAGACGGACAGCAAATCGTCGCTTGAATCCCGCGTTATTTTTCTTTTTGATTTGGATCTGCAGTCAGTAAATTTGGCAGGTCTCTTTAGCCTTTATTCCATTCGTACAGTGAACTCGTAACATAAGATCATGCATGTGTTACATAATTAATTTTAAAATATAATGAAGAAATTTCAGAGTTCAAACTCAACGACGCACTTTTTAATGGTTAGGAAACGCAAGAGAGAAGTTTGGTTATCAGCCCTTGTATAGGGTTTTCCAATTTGTGCGGGTAGATGTTTGCAGTCTGTGTTTTAGTGGCGTCGGTCAAATCTCTTGTTTTCTATTCAGTCACTGATGCCAAATCGCCATGTCAAGTTACACGGTTGAGCTCAAATGTAAAACTTTATCATCAAAATGAGTGTTCGTTAGTGCGAGCTTTGCGCCTATTTTACGTAAATTGGCCATCAAGATCGTGTGTTTTGACTCCACTAGACTTTTGTCTGTGGGGTTTCCTGAAGTTACAGGGCTTTACCAATAAGCCGCAATCGACCGATGCTCTTAAAGTCACAGCTTGTTTTACTCCATTTCAACATCTAGCCGCCCTTATTGAAACGCTATAGAATTTCCTGAGTGCTAGTACATCAGAAACGATGAATTTAATGATCGTAAATGTTTTACGTAAATTCACGAAATCTTAGAAAGTTCGCTACTAAAACTTGCAATTACCGCCTCATATTAGCAAAATTTGGAAGTGTTGGCCCGTATTTATAAACATACCTTAACTCAAGGAGACCTTTAGTCAAGGAAGTCAAAATTCAAAAAATTAAATGTTATTTCCAGTAGTTTTTAATTGAAAACATTTACGAGTCAATGCATCTTCGATTTAAGGCGATTTCAAGGAAGCCTTGAAATTTTCTATAGTCAACCTCACTTGAAGTTAAGGTAGCTGGTTACCTACCTTGAGTAATTACATTTCAATTTTATTGAAACTTAAGGTCTCCTTGAGTTTCGCCTTAAATCGATGCATCGACTCGTAAATAAAAAATTATTTCAATGAAAAACTACTGGAAATGACATTTAATTTTTTGAATTTCGGAATCCTTGACTAAAGGGTCCTTGAGTTAAAGTATGTTTATAAATAGGGGCCTAAAGATATTTTTGTGCAAGGAAAATCATAAAAATTTGACAGGAAAATTTTTGTGCAATACGAGTACCTTGAAGACAAATATTTGCAGCAAATTTTGCATATTATAGGCTATAACTTACCCTGCTTTTCTTAGTTTTAGGATAACACAAGCTTTCATTTACGACAAACGTCCAAGTCAAATTCGCTTGGAAGCATAACACAGAAGTGGGTGCGTTAACCCTTCGTTAGGCGCGCATCTATTTGCCACGTGCAATTATTATTTTGTGGAATTCCAAACTTAACCAATGTTTGGGTACTTACCCATTCACAATTTTGTACACTGGGAGTACAGTAACTTGCCCAGAAGCTAAAAATATAATGTATCATACTGATTGATTTTTACTCACAATAGTCAGATTGACTGTCCTCACACTATTTTCGCTAGAATAAATAAAAATTCCATCCGGAAACTAAACTGTGCTAGCATATGGACAATGGAAAAAATTTAGACTTTAGACTTCAGGTTTTTCGTTAAAATTGTGTTTAATTTTTGTACATTTATCTTGAAACCTGCTGCTATTTTCTACAATATTTTATAATATTATTTTTATTTTTAACGGATATCTATGACTACCAAAAAAGTAACATGATTGGGCGCGCGGGCTACACTTGTAGTCCAGTGGAATTTGATTGCCAAAAAATATTAGTTTCTAGGCTCAAAAATATACAAAACACAATTAAGAAGCAACATTTTAACAGCGACTTAGCTAATTGGTTCTCAAAAAAGACCGTCATTTAAAAAAGAAGAAGTTTCTCGGGAAACGTAAGCACTGAGAAAGGAGCAAGTTACTCCCGAAATACATGTATATGCGAAAGAAAAATTAAAGTTGTAGTAGGAACAAACGTTTTTCCTTTTAAATTTAAAAAATTAACAAAACTAGAAAACAACTGCAAACCTCATACCATAAGATTTAATTATGTACATTTAATTTAACGTCATGTGTGGGTGTTTTTTTTATTGAAAGGCATAGAAATTTTACAGTTTTATGTGATTGATTTTAGTTTTAATAACAAATTTATGTATTTAGTTTTCCATGACAGATTTTTTATTAAAAAACAACAACAAACCCAAATTTGCTCCATTTGGGTGTACGTATCATTCTTAAAAGCAAACCATTTTTTACTTATCATCTGCAACTATATAAAAAATCTTCCAATCAAAATTAACCCCAATATACATTTCCCCGGATAGCCATTATTCCTAAATCTCCATAAACTAACGAATCTTCTCAGATTTTCACTCGTGTACATCCATATTTTATCAAGACTTTCAAATTAACATCAATTTCAGATAAAAATCTTTTTTTTCTTTTCCCTAAAATAAGTGTCAGTTTAACGAAAAATATGACTACAAAGGCGACTAGAGAGGAAAAATTCAGTGCTTTCCACTCCACTTCCCATATCGTAGTACGCCCGTACAGTATAGTATAGTGTTCATGAATATGCGTTCAAGCACGGAGGATGACACGAAAAAAAAAGAAGGAAAATCAGATCCGATGCCGAAGGATAAATGCATGCCGATCCATATATCTATGTATTCTTAGTGCGCGGTAAAAGAGCACTTAAGAAAATGTTGACACCTAACCACAATACATATTTCTCGGTACAATACTCCATAAAATACACTCAGGCCGCGTTCAAGAGTATCCACATACTACTTACGTTGGTATTTTATGCAAGTATTTGACCTCAAAGCTGAGTTTTTCAACTTTTTCTCACTTTCAATGTACCGTATACCGTTATACACTATTATATGCACGAGAGGGCCTCCAGCCTGCTTCTGGCATGCCATGCCATCATGCCGGTTGTATGGATGTTCTTGGGATGTATTTTTGCTCCATCGACCGGCTCGACGCCCCCCATTAAGATAACATATGTGCATACTACACGTAGTATGGAGAATACACGTTTTTTTTCATTTCGAAAGAAAAAAATTCCGAACAACAAGAAAAATATGGACGATGTACATAAGGTTGTCTTTCGTCACATTTTATCATTCATTACCCCGGGCAGCTGAATGTCAATATGGAAAAAAGGAACAACACGAACGAAAAACGAGTGAAACGAAAAGGATTCTGCATCTTTCTGCTTCTTTTGCATCTTACATAATTCCCCGTACTATACGGGAACGTCTATGGTAGGATATTTTCTGTAGGATGAGGATAGTGTATGTACGCTGGACTAGATAGACATTTTTTTGTGAACTCATCTCATCTCCACATCCATGAAATAATGAAACATTTAAGTGTTGATGAACCTTAAAGATAGGCAAAAGGGGATATTTTTCGTGATATCTTCTTTTATGTTGTTTTTTGTGTATATACAGTTTTTTTGGTCGTCGACTTTTTTGCAGCATATGCTTTCATAGTGAACAATACAACGACAAGGTTTCTTTTGGATCTACTATAGAGGTGCGGGTGATATTGAATGGTAGATTTAGATCTGAGCATCCCTTCTAGAGAATGAGGAGGTTGTTCATAGAATAGTGCACGCGAAGACTTTTTCTTCTCCCATAGGTATGAGATGCGAAACGTGAAGAAAATTGTTGTCTTATTCAGAGCCAGCGTTCTCACCAAATTAAGTCGAGAAAGTGTTGATGAGATTGAAAAAGAGATTCCAAGAACAGGATTTGATGGAATCAACAAAAATTTTATAATTTTTGTTCATGGTGAGCGTGGAATGCGAGAGTAGCAAAGTATGTATGATGAAAAAAAGAATATTTTAATCATGATGAGATTTAAAGGATCATTTCAGTTTCTCTACACACATGGTTGGCTACGATATTCCTCCAATCATATTCTCGCTTTCAAAATCGCGACGTTCATTATCCCGTATGTAATTTCAATAGCCAGCCCAATTAAATTCCGCCTAATCAAAAGTTTCCTAACTTAATTGCCCGCCATTTCAATAACCCGCCAATTCAAAATACAGCTTTTCAATATCCCGTCATAGAAGGTAAGTACAGCCGACGCTGCTTAATCACAGATTCAGTTATTGTGATCATTTTTCAAAATCCCTAAATTTCCCATACATTTCACACAATTCGATTATTGGTATCAAAACAAACCTTCCTTTTCAGAAATACATTTTAGAATTTTTTGAAAGCGGAAAATAGATTTCTATCGATTTGCTTTTCACAAGAAACAAATCCTAAAAAGATCCATAAGTAAGGAGGAGGAAACTTTTGCTATGGTATCGTTTCTCCATTCGATTAGGCTGCTAGTGAAAAACTGTCCATTCGTAGGAGAATTTGTTTCAAATTGCAAAAATCATGCCACGATTTGTAAAATAGCTAGCAAAAACATATGATTCCAGTGTCAAAGAAATGGTAAACACACCTTCGAAGCGCCCTTCTTATTGCTAACAAGCATACTATAGGTACTCAAAATGCATGATCGATTACGTAGGCTACTACAAAAGTTTTTAGATTAGGCATGTTCTAGTACGTTTTCGTCGAATATCTGCTCAGAACACTCGAAAAAGTTACAGTTAGTTAAAAAAAAAGTCAATTTAGCAAAAAAAAATTGAATTAACACGTGAAAATTTTCATACAATGATTTTTTACGATTTTAAAGTTGGATTAACACAACAACATTGTTTCGATCGGCTTCCTTTTGCATTTGGGGATGAAGCACCAGGGGCGTGGGCCAGGGTAGACCGACTCGTCTTGAGCTCACTACTTGCAAAAATGTTTCTCTGAAATGTGTCCCTCTGTAATGAGCAAACAAGTATCAGCTGCTATATATGCTGATGAATCAATCGAAGGTTAAAAAAAACCACAAACGCTCCTACTTTGCGGTAGGTTTACGTCAAGAAAATGAAAGGAGCACGATTCTCCGGTGCCCCACTGCTCTGACTTTTCTGTACCACCGGATAGTTATGGCAAAAATGCAATACATACATATTTGTTTTCAGTCAGCAACCAAAATTCTAATATCTTATTCTCAGTACCATATGGCCCCACGTGGGGCCATGGTGCGTTAACTCAGCCGTTTATAGGCAATTTCGAGTCAACGTTACATTGTATACCATTTAGAAGTGTATATAATGTTGCAAGGACTATATATTTCCAGCCCGCACATGTACGAACATGAGAGATACGATCTCTGGACCTCTAGATTACTACCATCGTAGAGTGCCACTCAACCAAGTGAGCCACAGAGCGAAACAAAATCCTGGCTACGTCCCTGTGAAGCACCATCTCGTTCGACAATTTTTAACTGCTTTAACAAGTTCAAATGTGGGCGTAATTCACTCAAGGACAAGTTTTGTGAAGGTCGTCCAATTTCAATGTTCAATTCTATTTATTTCAAAGTATCTGTATAATAATGTTTAACAAGACCTTAACTTAGATTCCGGTAGGAAACCTTAACTCTATAGTGTTAAATATTGTTGGCAAGCAATTCAGATTATTTAGCTTAAGAGACAGGCAGAGTACAGGTTAAGGAAAAAAGCATGAAAACCTTATAATGAAAAAAAAAAAAATTAAAAGAAATATGTTAAAACTTAACCTACGAATGTAATAAAGGGGATAGCCCTTCACTTAAAACTAAGTTACATTATGTGCTAAGTAAAGATATTATAATACTATTGTCTATGTGGGAGCAATTCGCCATAAATTTAGATGAAATTCTGTTCACTATTTCATTGATTGTTCTTACTTTGGTTTCATTATGCAACCTTATGGTAGAATAGAAGAAAGGCTTATTGGTGATATGTTTCAGGATTTTATTTTGCGTAATTTGTAATTTGGTCTTAGTGGTTTTTGCGTAGAGACCCCATAATGGTGAATCGTACGCAGCAATGGGTTGTATAACGATTTTGTAAATTAGAATTTTATTTTCGAGAGAGAGTTTCGATTTCTTATTCAAAAGCGGGTATAAGGAGCAGAAGGCTTTTCTCATTTTTTCTGAAGTTGTTTCTATATGATGTAGACCAGTTAGTTTTTTGTCAAAAACTAGCCCAAGATAGTTCATTTCTGTATTCCATTTAATAGGTTCGCCAAGAAAGTCTAAGGGTCTGTCTGGTAAGTTTTTTCTTTTTCTTTTCTTGGAGAAATATACCGCTTGGGTTTTGGAGGCATTCAGTTTTATCTTCCATCGAAAGTAATATTGATATAAACATTCTAATTGGAGTTCAAGGTTTAAGGAGATACTTCTTGGGTCTTCACCATCACAAAAAAGGCAAACGTCATCCGCAAAACATGCTAACTGACAGTTGTTTGTTTGGGGTATATCTGCAGTATATAATTGAAAAGAACCGGACTTAAACATGATCCTTGCGGAACACCTGCCGGTATTGTTTTTGCCATTGAAAGCGATTTTCCAATTTGAACTGAAAATGTTCGATATGACAGGAAGGACTGGATAATTTTAATTAAATAGGTAGGAATACCAAATTTACTCAATTTAAATAGCAACCCGTGATGCCAGACTGAATCAAAAGCTTTCTCGATATCTAAGGCTACAACACCTACAGATTTTTTCTCTTTGATCGACTGTTTTATATGTTTGTGTAATCGGAGTGCCTGGTGGACAGGAGAGAGCTTTTTACGGAACCCAAACTGGAAATCTGGTAAGATTCTTAACCTTTCGACGACCTCATTTAGTCGCGATAATATCGTTTTTTCAAGAATTTTGCTCATTGCCGGTAGGAGACTAATGGGTCAATAGTTTTCAGGAAGTCTCGCATCTTTCCCTGGTTTAGCTATTGGTATCACTTTAGCATGTTTCCAAGAGAAAGGAAAATATGATATCGATAGACATGCGTTGATAACGAAGTTTAGTCGTACTAAAGCCTTTCTTGGAAGATTTTTCAGAACCATGTTTGATATCTTATCAAAACCGGCTGCCTTTTTTACTTTGACGGATTTGATAATATTTTGGATCTCACGTGGTGTAGACATAAATAGTGCGGTGAAATCACTATTGAGGGTTGACAATGTGTTGATGTTATCATTTACTATTTTGTTATGGATGTAACTACCTAGGTGGGACGATAAATTATGGGAATCGTGAAATTTTTGCGATAAAATTTCGGCTTTATCCTTACTGTCAAAAACTAAGGTTTTATTAGTGGATAAAAGTGGAGGCATTATTTTGCACCGCCGGAAGACTTTATTTAGCTTCCATATAGACCTGCTATTTTTGGGTAATTGTCTAAGCATCGTATTCCATTTATCATTTCGTTTAATAAAAATTTTCTCTCGAACCAAAGTTGATAGTTTATTCACTAGTGTCTTTGTTGATGGATGACGGTTTTGTTGCCACATGCGACGGAGGAAATTACGAGTATTAATAAGTATTCTGATATTGTCATCAATGACATGGTGTCTAGATGAATTACTGTTAGTGGTAAAAGAAGCAAAGTCCAAAGCACAATTTATTTTTAAATAGAATTCATCAATGAGGAAGTCAACGTGAGATGTATGTTGAACGTTAGACAAGTCTTGTGATCTTAAATCAATATGAGTATTTAAATATTTTTTGAATTTTGTCCAATTAATACGTTTTAAATTGGGATTGCTGAATGGATCATTAAAATCAGAGCAACTAAATTCAGGTCGTCCAAAAACAGCCATTTTGCTGGAAAACGTGAATGCCGTGCGAGAAAGAGACATTCTTGGGCATTTCTCCCCCGGCCATACATTCGATGCTGCATGAACACTTGGCCGTAAAAAAGGGTTGTTCCCGTTGGATCACGCATAATTTGGCAATAGCTCAAAAAAGGATCGTGTCGATTGGTGCAGAAAAATGATAAAAAAATACCACAAAGCTGCATCAAATGACGTGAATAACATCGTCACCGACAACGAATCATGGATCTATGCCTATGAGCCGGAAACTAAACCGCAGTCGCCCGTGTGGGTGTTCCAAGAAGAGCCAAATCCAACAAAAGTTATTCACGCACGAAGCACTGCGAGGGAAGTGGTGTCCTGTTTCTACGGCCGAATGGGTCCTGTGGCCATTGTTCCACTTGAGGAACGTAGGACGGTCAATTCGGTGTGGTACACGACCATTTGCTTGCCCTAAGTCTTCCGGAAAATTCGCAAAACGAACAAGAGAAGACGAATCATTTTTCATCATGACAATGCGAACTCTCACACATCAGTTCAAACTAGCGCCCATTTAACCGGTCAAAACATTGAGTTGACCGGTCATCTATGCCTTACAGCCCTGACCTGCCACCGAATGATTTTTTTGTTCCTATTTATAAAAAATAAATTACGTGGTGAACGGTTTTCTTCGCCCGAAGTAACTGTTGAAGCGTTCAGAAGCCATGTTTTGGAGGTGTCTCCATCGGAGTGGAAAAAATGCTTCCAAAATTGGTTTGAGCGCATGCAAAAGTATATACATAGATGCTCATGGCGAATATTTTGAAAAACAATAAAACCATTTTTGAAAAAAAAATCGTTTTTATGTATTTTCTAGAAACTTTTCTAGTAACCCTCGTATTACTATATCAAAATACCATTATCCCAGTGTGATCACATTAAGCGACAACGACTGATATTAGAGATATTAGAGAATAAATGCAAATATTCTCTAATGTCTCCTCACACATGGATACTTATAAGCTTCGGAGTTCCAAGGACAGGTGACTTAATTTGACGTCGAGACTTCAGTTTCAACGGTGTGAATTAGTGTCCCTTAGTATTAATTTATCAGTGAAGTATCGCATTAACTGCTGGGAATCTCACAATATGAATTGCATTTTATTTATTAACATTGGCGGTATTTTGGCGGGATTATATCTTTTATCCACAAGCGGGATTTTAAAATGACGTGGTTTATAGTAGGGCGATTTTGAGGTGGCGGCATTTTGTAATGGCGGGATTTTATAATGGCGGGATTTAGTATAATGTCATAATAATGGAGAGTGGGGCTTTTGTAAAAAGCGGGATATGAATGGGCAAGATTTTGTTTTTCAGATTATGTAGTTATCCCATTTTTTCTATACTAAATAGCGGGATTTTAAAAAGGCGGGGGCGGGGTTTGTAATGGGCGGGATTTTTTAGTAGCTTTAGATTTTTAAATCGTGGGATTTTTGTGAAGAAAGAAAATCCCCCCTTTCTTTTTCCGGATTAACCAGGTATCCCGAGATACACTGAAAAAAATCATTTGCTTAAAACAAGAAAAAATACAATATAAAACAGACAAGGAATAATTTTTCCTGATTTAAGATGCATTTTCTTGTTCCAAGAAAAGTTTTTCTGATTTAAGATGTATTCTTTTGTTCCAAGAAAAGTTTTTGCTTAAAATAATGCTTATTTATTTATTTTAATTAAATACTTTTCTTGGAAGAGGAAAATCCATCTTAAATCAGGAAAAATTTTCCTTGGCTGTTTTTTATTGTATTTTTTTCTTGTTTTTAGCAAATGATTTTTTCAGTGTAGGAAACCGTACGTATTTTGAAAAAGGAAAGATACAGTCAAACCTGGCTAATCGGACCACTGACGAGACCGATCAAATTCGGTCCGATTAGCGGGTGATTCAATTACCAACGTAATGCCAGAAAAGTATAAAAAATTAAGAAAATCATTTTTAAACGTTGCTATATATTGGAAATTTTGTCCACTTATTCATGAACATTGGACTTGTACAAGGGTCACCTATGCACTATGCAAATAATATATTGAAACCGCTCATCACCGTAACTTCTTTGTGATTTTTTAAATTAGATTCCTTATTAAAAATTCTCCCCACACACAGTTACACCGAAATTTTGCAATAGTTTACAAAGCATTGCTAGAATGAAAGTCAAATAGATTCCGCATTTCCCAATATGGGGATCAGGGTTCAATCAATCCTTGATTCCTTCAGTTCTTATGCGTTTTGTATAATTTGCCCCTTTAACTCACTGCAACTTCTTGTCACAGAAACGCCTGAATTGCCTCGCTACTTCATCCACCCAACACTGATTGTGGTTCAAGGTCGGATTAAGAGGTGGTCCGTTTATAAAGGTTATTTTGTATGAAAAAAAAACTCCGAGAAGTTTTCCCTTAGGGGAAAAATCTTAGATCATGTATATGTCTACGTTATTGCTTACAAAATAATCCACATTGCATCAGCCGTTATCTTGTCACTCCAGAAGCCCAAATATGCTTTCAAACCGATTACATACAGTAGCCCAAATATCGACTTTCGAACGACAACCATAATGCCCATTCTCAGTTTCCTTAGAGAAGCGCCCTTTTTGGTGGTACATATATGTACATAATATCCTTTGACAGCCCAAAATGAGCTTGTGGTGATTTTAAAGGGTTCAGCCTTCACCGAATACTGCATTTTGATATGCATATCGACTATAATGCATTCCCAAAGAAAAAGGGACCTTTTTTGTCTAAGGACATCTTTCTCATAACAAGTGCCGACACCAAAATAATAAAGATCGCACCACTTAACTTCCATCAGAGTTTCATCCAAATCGCTCCACAGGGGGAGCCAAGAGAACCAATTGAAAGATAACTTTTCATTCGCTTCAACGGCGAATTTACCGCTATTCCCGCAACTCATAAGTGATTGTCGATTCTTTGTAAGGGCGATCAAAGGAAAATGTATACCAAATTTAGCAATGATCAAACCACTGAAAGGTTGACTTAAGGCTTCGTTAGGTTTTCGCTATGTTTTACAATGTCACTTTTTGTCACGGAACAACCCAGCGTACACATCCTAATTTCCTTAAAATAATCACACGTGTTTTACTATGTTCCAAATACATAATTATAACCGAGCTTAAAAAATTGTTTTGGACACTAATAAGAAAAAAAATATATGTTGCTGTGGGGACTCGAACACATTGCCCTACGCACCAAACCTGGCGGATACCCAACCAGGCTACATCGATTACAGATTGGCGCAATAAATCTAGCAATCATCACATGATCACGTTCGAACATTTTGCAGAGCGTTTACATATTGACATTGACTTTTTGGAAGGTATTGACGACGGTTTGGACCATGGTTTGAACCCCCCTGGGACATCCGCTTTTTTCTTTAAAAAAAAAAATATTTTGAAACCGATCACATACAGTGCCTCAAATATCCCCTTTCGAACGACACCCATAATGCCCATACTCTGTTTCCTATGCTAGAAAAATGTCCTTTTTGGTGGTAATATCCTTGAACAAAACTCAAAATTAACTTGTCGCGATTTTACAAGACTCGTCGCAACGGATTCTGTATTTTGATATCCATATCCTTATACATAGCGTCTATAATGCATTCCCACAGAAAAAAGGACATTTTGTGTCCAAGGACACCTTCCTCAAAAAAGTGCTGGCAGCGAAATGTTAAGGGTCGCACCACTTAACTTCCATCCAAGTTTCGTCGACATCGGTCCACGGGGAGAGCCTGGAGAACCAATTGAAGGATGAATTTTTGTTCGCTTAAATGGCGAATATACCGCTATTCCCGCAACTTATCGAAATTGTGATTGTCGATTCTGAGTCAGAGTGATCAAAGGATAATGTATACCAAATTTGGTGAAGATCGAACTACGGGAAGGTAGATTTTAAGCGTTCAAACGTTTTCGTTACAGTTTTTTGTGACGCTTTTTCACGGAACGACACCCAGTATTTCTCAGGTAGCCTCCGCAAACAAATAAAATTTACTGAGGGTGGTCCGATTAGAAGCTGGTCCTATTAACAGGTTATCTAATGTGATGTTCATAATCAACCCCTGCATCACTCACTAGATTTTTTTCTTGTCTTTATTACACCACCCCATTGTTCCGCGTTGCTTATGGCCTATCGCTTATCCAGTTACAGTGCGAAATGTAAAACTCAAAAAATGTAAATTCACTATTATACTTTTGGGTCTAGGGTATAATTTTCTAAGAAACTGTCTAGAGTATTGTATATCATTACAAAGGTAATTTTATGTACATAGTTCATTTCGTATCCAAGACGTTTTGCGGTCAGACTCATAGTTTTCCAGATATTTGCAAAAAAACTGAATTTGCACCCCTTTATCACCCGCTCCCCCCTTAACCCATGACGCAATTTAGTGTAACTTTTTACTTCGTATATTTGGCAGAGTATTGAACAATTTCTTTTTTTTTCGGATGATTGGGTTTGGGCCTTTTTTCAGCCAATTGTACTATACTAATAGAAGACATCACATCGCAACATTGTATTGAAAGTCCACTTTCATCGTTTTCCCTTCTTCCTTAGCGAACGTCTCGCCACCCACCTCCATCAAGCCAATAAGTGCACAATCAAATTTAGCGTGCACGCGACCAATGCACAGCAACACGTCAGCATTTTCATTTTTATATTTCTATATAATTAATTGCCGGACGTATTCACTTGGCATTTGGAAAAATGTCAAGATTTCATATCAGGTGAAAATGCTCATAAAAGAATAACACAAAGTCATAGTATAGGTCGATTCCTGTAGCACAAAGAAATGGACTACATACATACTAGTGTGTACTAGAGCTAGAAGATGAAAGTAAGACGTTCCATATCGTAAAGTGCAGGCCATAATGCTTGCACGTGAAGTAGAGTGACGAGAAAATAATGTTGCGAGCATGTTAATGACAAATAGGAAACACCATTGCACATACAATAGTAATAAAATCGGAACTAAGACGGCCACGAAGACGATAGGATATGCATAGGTACTCGTATTATGGGTAATTTGTTATGGCAAAGGAAAATTTATTATTATGACCGTACAAAGAGGACATTAATTTTCAATTGCTATAAGTGTGTTTGTTGCGCTTTATGACCAGCGACAGAGTTGACTTGAATTGATAGGACCATAATGGAGTTTACGGTATAATTAGATTTTCAAATAGAATTAAAGATGATTGTCGTTAATCATGTACACTAGGTGATATGTAGGAACTAATGTCCTTTGAATTTATATGTTGTATTTCTACATGTTGGCTGATAAATATACTGTTTTTGAAAATTACTCGATTAGTATGATAGATTAATGATTTATTTATGAATATTTAATACATAAACACATAATTCGTAAGGTCTAAAAGCAATATTTTTTGATGATAGATGGCAGGATCTACTACAGCATGATTCTACAGTTTTAAGAATGAAATTATATAGTATTTGACATGACTAACAATGTAGGGATGGATACAATTACTTTTTGGGTTGGGCTGCAATTGATACAACATTTTGTTGTCGCTTAAAGTGCAAAAATAAAATTTGAGATATATGAACATTTTCAATTATAGTACGTGAACAATCATTGAAAATATTGAAACAAGGCGTGTATTTTTTCGACTATCTTTTGTTTTCGTGTAACTGTAAAAACAAGGTGCCTGATTTTTTTTTGTAGC
The DNA here is from genome assembly GCA_949715475.1 of Microchrysa polita. Lineage (NCBI taxonomy): Eukaryota > Metazoa > Arthropoda > Insecta > Diptera > Stratiomyidae > Microchrysa > Microchrysa polita. The sequence continues at coordinate 12,823,151 of OX454415.1, read as the reverse complement.
GAGCACCATGTTCCCTATCATCTACTTTCGGCTTGACGTTGACGTATGGGACGCCATGTATAAAAACCAGTACGGTGACGGTTCGTGGTTGAGAAGTTAGAAAGGGAATATTTTTCAAGACTGTCAAAATTTTGACAGCATTAAGCAAAAATCAAAAAGCAATAGCGGTGATACCTACTCAATGATTTATCTTCAGATCGAAAGGCAAAGTTTCAATCAGTCATTCACAAATATACAGAAACATCGTCCCATTGCCGTAAAGTTGTTATTTATTCATTTAATTCCGTGGACACAGCCGGACATTTTCTCATCAATGCATGTAATTGAACTTTAATGGACTATGGATAACTTGAACGTTGAACACGTCTCCTTTTCGAGCGTATCCTATACGTACCATATATCCAGTGAATCCAAAGGGCGGTTACTATACAATACAAATTGTTGATATACGTATGGCACAACACGTTTCCTCTAAAGTGCTTCGCAATTACTATACCGGTACGATTGTTAAGAATAAGTTTCAGGAAAATCCTATTTCAGAATTGAATAGACAGACTCGTACTAAGTCGATGTTCTGCGGTGTATGTCTGTTTGAATGTAAATTAGCAAACAAACAATACACAATATCGGCCCCTTTCAGATCTTTATTGACTCAACAATCTTGTGAAATATTAATTCATTGCCAGTGTTTGAACCAAAAACAAGAAACTGCTCTGCTATTATATGGAGCGTGGACAGTCACGAATTTTCTTATATTATACTCGAATGGAGGAGTCCTCTTTCCGATTGACTCGAATCATTTGTTTGTTTGGTTGCACGTTTTTTTTTCTGTAAAATTACTCGTTTTTTCTCTAGTCTCGACATAGATAGATGATGGTCAATTAGGCTAATTGTATATCTTTCAGCTAAACTCAACCCTTCGATCGAAAATGGTAAAGAGAGTGAGGGTGATTAGGCGTGTTTTCTGAAAACGAACGATTACGAATATAATTTGTAAATGATGAATATAGATTTGATTTTAATTAAATTTAATGATTATTGATGAATTTGTATTGTTGTTTGTTATGTAATGGTCGTTGGTAGACAGGCGATGGATGGATGTGCTTTTTCCGTATTGTTATGACATGTTACAGATATTCGTACATAGAAGTTAAGGGAATATTTATATGGATCTAAAGTTGATTTATTAAAAGAAAAAGTGCGCAGACTTTTATTAATAATCATAGTTAATTTATTTCTAAAATATTTTATATTTGAGGAAAAAACCGATAAATTAAAATAATTACGTATCAGTATGAATATACTCTTGTGCGTGTATTACAATATCTACATTCTTTAACGACTTGCACAAACATATGAACATACACAGGGGCGTACACAGAAAAAATTTTCGAGAGGGGTCTTAGGAAAGAGGCTGATTTTAGCCTGAAAGTCCGAATGTATCAGTTTCGGTCATAATTATAATCCTGAACATTTTTCAATGTGAAGTACGACCTTCGAAATAGCAGGCGCGAAATGTTCTAATTTTATAATTTTCGTCTGTGAAAACTATGCTGATGGAAAATATTCACCTCTATTGTCTCTATTGTCGTCATTATTATCTAAATTGTATGTTTGTTTTTCTAAATGAAGTCAACACAACGCCTAAATTTCGAAAGACCTTTTGCAACCCCAAAGTAGGATCAAGTATTTGTAAATATAAAAGCTTACGAAAATTTCGCTCCTCAATGTTTACGTCGTTTATGCCGATAGAGAATCGCCAGTCCTCATGAAAACCTTGTCTAATCCTCGTTTACTTACAAGTGATATCCCAACTGAGATTTGAAAAAATCTATACACTTTGAATACTTGAATACTTTTTTTCACTCGAAAAAAAAATTCTAACGGGCTTTTCTAATCCGCCCGCCAAAAAAAGGGAGAACTATTTCAGCACATCAAATGTTAGTACTATTAAGATATATTTAAGTTATTAAGCTTCAATCGGTTAAATAACGGGTAACATCCCTCTTGTTTTGTCCTGACTCCTTGCGGAACATAGTGCGTTGAAGACTACCTACGGTAGATAGCGATCAGCTAGTGAAAAAAACGGTAAATAATTTGTAGTGAAAAAAAAGATACTTTATCGTTTCGTCTCCCATGAACGACTTTCTTAGATATTTTATATTTCACTTTTATGATCCGGTCGCATATGGTAGTGAGGATTTACCCTAACTCCTAGTGGAGCATGGTGCGTTGACGCCTACCGTGTGTAGTCGTCAACGTTTCAAAGTCAACTGAGTTCGGAGTCTGATACGGTATTCAGCCATACCACTTCCTAGCCGCATTGTTAGTTTATTATTTTTACGATAAGCATATTTCTTATTAGGCCAGTCATTTAACGATTTTAGGTCGCAAAAAATTGCTCGGCTCTGTTGTTTTGGGATATTGTTAGGATAGATACCAGAAGTGTACCACCAAGTTTGCAACTTCGAAAAAACCTGTGCTAGCCCAGTAACTCTAAAAAAACCTCAAAGTTTTCGGACTTTTTTCATATTTTTGTTTGTAATTTCTAAAAGGTGCTTCCTACAAGTAAGTCGTCCACTGCACTTTTAAAGCTAAGAAAATCTTCTTTAATTTGAGTGTAACCCCAGCTTTGTAGGTGCAAAGGATCCCAAGATACCGCGAATAACGCGAACAGCCTCTTTACCAGAAGCTGCTCTCTGTAAACCGAAAGAAATTGTTGGAATCATTAAAAAACTAAAAAGCAAGAAGGCACCCGGTAAAGATAACGTCCCTGCATGTTCAATTAAAAATTTGCCTAAAATGTCTATAGTGCTCTTGAACTTTATCTTTAATGCTTGTCTAAAGCTTTCTTATTTCCCCAAGGAATGGAAAGAAGCTGCCATCATCCCCATTGCTAAACCTAAAACAGACGCTAATAATGCAGCGAACTATTCGGTTTTCGGAAGAACCACTATACTTCTCATCAAATTTACAGAATTACAAACATAATACAAGATGTTTTCCACAACAAAGCGTCGGCTGCAATGGTCACGCTTGACCTAGAAAAAGCTTTCGACTCAGTGTGGCATCGCGGTCTGTTGTTTAAGCTGACACATTTTAAATTTCCACTCTATCTAGTGAAACTAATCGAATCATTTTTATCCGAACGCAACTTTTCTGTTAAAGTGAACGGCAGTTACTCCTCACCCAGGGAAATTCCGGCAGGCGTCCCTCAGGGATCCTATTTCGAAAAACTTTACCAGTACTTTTTCCGATGGCGACTAAAGTTAAACGCTTCCAAAACCAAGGCAATATTTTTCTCTAATAAAGTTAAAAAAGAAAACCTGCCACAACGGAATCTGGACTTTCTTGGAGTAAACATACCATGGAAGAGAAACATAAAATACCTCGGAGTTACTCTGGATAAAAAACTTATCTATAGAGATCACATTGAAAACACGGTCTTGGCGTTTTCAAAAAGCATTCACTCTCTCTACCCGCTAATCAACAAAAATTCGATGCTGTCTCTCGACAATAAGCTCCTTCTATACCAGAGTTGTTTGCAACCAATACTAACTTATGCTTCACCAGTATGGCGACATTGTGCCCATAGCCACAGCCACAAACCTCAGGTCGCGCAAAACAAATGCTTGAAAATAATTCGGAATAAACCCTGGTACTTCTCAACTATGCGTCTTCATCACCTTGCTAAAATTCTGCAAATCGACGACTTCGTGGAAAAAACCTCTGCTGCATTTCAAAGAAGAATGAGCCTTACTGACAACCCACTGATCATGTCATTATTCTTGCCTGCTTAATGCAACCAAATCCGTTTTTAGCCATTTAGTTGCTAAGTTTGTACATACGAAAGTACAATATGCATTAGGGTTACTATTAGGTTAGGTATAAGGTAGTTGTAAGTTACATCAGACAAGGTTTTTGTTCAAAGAATTTTCCTTACACACGTCATATTTGCTATCATCAACTTATATTCAGTATTATGCTATCTAAGAATTATTAAGATGTATAGATTAATTGTATCTGAAACACTTAAAAACAAAATGTACTCAGTAGTGTATAGTTAATGCTAATAAACGATCTTTTAAACTAAACTAAACTAAACTAAACTAAACTAAACTGCGGTTAAACCATGAAAACCGTATGTATACGAATCGAGAGGACTTGTTGATGATAGAGAAGTTAAAGCCTGCACCAGAGAAAATTAATTCAAGAAACACTAATGATGCTCTGCCTCTGTACATTTTGCCAGATAGTCACACAAATTCTCATCGAAATCTAAAAAAAAAAAGAACTTTTTGATATTTTATACTATCTTTTGAAGGTCGGAAAATTTAAATTTAAATCTTGCGCCCTCTTTGGGTGGTGGATAATTGAACGCAGCCTTTTTGCTGGTGAAGAAGGTGAGATGTTGCGCGTGGTGGTGAAATAGAGATTGTACTGCGTATAGTTGCCTGAATAAAGTTCTCGGTGCGCATCAAAGCATTTTTGCTAATAAAGTATATTTGAAGAATGAACGCAGTCTTTTTGATTAATCCCATAGGTATATGACTGCAATGGAGCCCTTACACAATAACACAGCGCTTTACTTCGGTTGCTTGTTTTAAGTATAGTAACCAGTTCGATGAGTCGCGAGAGTTCCTAAATTAAAAGCTCGAATCTCAAACCTATGTCCAAGCTAAATCTTCACATAGCCACGGGAGAAAATAATCTAATTGCATAGTTAAAAAAATCTTAAATTTTAAAATTAAGTTTTAAAAAATTAAAAAATTAAAAATGTTAAAATTTAAATTCAAAATTAAAAAAAAAAAAATATTTAAAAATTCAAAAACTTAAAAGTTTTTAAAATTTTAATAATTCATAAATTTAAGACTTAACAAGTTTAAAAATTCAAAAGTTTAAAAATTGTATGGTTTTGGGGTTTGCCGTTGTTTTGTAGTATTTTTAATTTTGTTTAAATTAAAAGAGAAACGTTTGTTCCTACTACAACTTTTATTTTTTAATTGCATATGCCAGTATTTCGGGAGTGACTTGCTCCCTTCTTCAGTGTCTACGTAGAAATGTTTCTACAAAACAAAATTTAAAAATTTCCTAAGTTCAAAAATGCAATAAATCAAAAATTCCAAAACTTAAATAAACATTTGACAATAGGATAATTAATGATTATTCGAAAAAAATTAAAATTAAAAATTAGGATTATTCGAATATTTGATAAACCGTACGCAGAAAAATATTTCGGGAGGAGTTTTAACCCATTTTGTCCTACGGTTGCGTTTTCGCAACGCTTTATATTTTCATGTTGCACGCTTTTCTGGTAAAAAATATAAACTTGATCCCAGAGGAAGAAAGGTTCATTTTAGAATTATCTAACCGACCTGTTTTTGCTCAAAGATGTATTTTAACATTTTCTATGATTTTTTAGGGTTTGAAAATTGTGAAAATTCCGTGTGTTTAGGTAATTTGTCTATAAAAATACTTAGATTAAATATTTTCCTGAAATCTACGGAAATAACATAAGAAAGACTACAACAGATGCGAAAATATGTACATACATAGGTCATCAAAAAGTTGTATTATGATCGCAGAAGATACGCTCAAAATTTAAGGTTGCGAAAACGCAACGCTGGACTATAACGATATCCTCTTTTTTCTATTCTATGGACAGATAATTTCCATTATTTTTACTACTAATTCAGTTTTGATGCTATTTAGTTTTAGCTTTTATTATGTAACTCTATTTAACTTCTTGAGATAAAGCGGGGCGAACATTGTTTGTATACTTAGGTTTTCGATAAATTTAAGAAATATTAGTGAAAAGTGGCTTTGCAAATGAAAGGTTTATTTAGAACAATTAATTTATTTGGTTTTATGACGCGGTCACTACCTATTATCAACGAAATGATTATTTTCAAGTTTCACCCGCTTCAACGGCCCAATATTCCTCAAATAGAGTGTGAAGTTTAAACTTTGTGTATAAAAGAATTCAGATATGTCTTTGAGAAGTTAGGTTTATCATAGAACCACCTGCTACAAATGGAAAGGAAGGGGCAGTACTCCTGGAGGGAGGATCGCCAGCCTTATATTTAGACAACATTCTAAGGAGGGGTTCTACCTATCTGATATGAGCGATCCGGTTTGGGCATGGCATCTAGCACCGGTTGGTGATTCCAAAAAACCTGGTAAAAAACGAAGGTGCACAGAGAATGAGGTGGGTTACGCATCCCCATGCGGACTCCACCAGAATACTTGGCTATTATTTTCGACGACGAAATTGCTGGGGCGATCCATAATAATGCTAATAATAGCTTCTGTTTCTAAATTTCAGGCTATTATTTATAAAAATAAAACGCTTTCAGTGTATGGAAGAGACTTTTCTTTGAGCAAAAAAGTACACGTTAAGCCCTAGCGTTGCGTTTTCGCAACGTGCTCCACAGGCCAAAATACAAAAGATTAAAAATACATTTCTTCGAAATTTGCATATTCTTCCTGTGCCAAACTACTGTGCGAAATTTCGTAATACTAGCACAACTCCTTCTTACCCCCGGACAATATGGGTTAAGAAAGAACTTGACGTTGGTTCACTACCACGAAATTTATTTAAGCTTTAAGGACAATAAAATATTTGCATGTTTATATTAAAAGCTCGAAGCCTACAACAAAGCATACTCCATCCACCTACTCGTTTAAAATTCAAACTGATTGTTTTGCATTTTTTTTGGTACGTTATCCTCAACGCGGCCGCACGACAGCGACTCGCTCATTCCATATAAAAACTCGTTTTTCTCTCATTTTAAAAACTAGTTTTTCTATGGAATGAGCGAGTCGCAACAACAACGCATTGGTCTCGGCGATGACACGATCCAAGATAGAGCTGCCTGTAGAAATATGCTGAGATATTATCGCCAAAACGGGCGATGTGCCTACACTGCAGGTCGAGCAACGCGAAACCATGGAGCGGTATAAAGAACGAGGCAAGGAAGAAGAAGAAGAGCGAGTCGCTATCGTGCAGTTGTGTCGAGGAAAATGTACCTTTAAGCAATTTACATATTTGCAACAAATAAAATGATTTTCAATTGAAATTGCCCCGAACTAGTATTAAGGTTTTTTTGCTAACTATTTTTGGTTGATGAAAAAGTATTCTTCGACAATCATTTTTTATATTGTTCAATTACTTAGTATATAGGTATAAGCACCGCTTCAATACGATTTGTATTATAAACGGTCTCAAGTCGCATAGTACTTTGTCATGACATGACTATAGAACTAGATTAAAGTCGCTAGTCAGACTCTTTCTCTCTTCCAATTATTTAAACGTGCCGGAGGACTTAATTGCAAATAAAGTGGGACTCGACTCCTCAGTCAGTATCTCAGCTAATCGGAAAATTGTGAATTTCGACTGATCAGGCCGAAAGGCAGTATACTCAAACTTTGTGCGCTGATCAGGCCTGGGTCAAAATATAATCAACCTGAGAATTGTTTGTGATGCTAGAATCTTCCGAATATACACACAGTTACGTAAACAAAAGTAATTAATTCCATACACTGTACACACCTCCCGACAAAAATATCTTTGCATACGAAATCTATTAAAGCGGATCTTTAAACAAGTATCATTATCAAATTAATTACATACGAATAAATAATTTTTAAATATAGACATTTGAACTCGAGATAATATTCTTGTCAGGTTTTCAACATACGGTCAATACAAAACAATCTTATCTGGCGAAAACAACACAATCAGCTGTTCCTTACGACACGACCGACCGGCCAATATGCAAGTATGATCGCGGTAACTAAATCAGTGTACTACTCGCCAAGTACACTTGTGAATATATACAGCGCATACATGTGCCCGCTCTGTATTAATGCCATATTTGTGATAAGGCTCTGATATGTGTGTATGTAGAATAAATAATGGGCACACATATGGAGTAAATGCGATAATCTATTTAAAACCATCGCCAGAACTTTCACTTTCAATTGCAATTGAACTCGGTAGGTCGTAAACAATTCTAAATACATACATACTCGTATAATGAAACTCTAGACAAGATTTTTACATAATGCTAAATTGTCGCCAAGTATTCTACCGTATATAGCTATTTGCCTTTTATATTATTATGTGTTTAGATTATTATCACTCTTATTTTGAAATAGAGCTATGTATAGATATTGAAGTGCATTTGAGATACATTCATATGTGAATATTCGAACGCAAATATTATTTCTTTCAATTTCAGCTTATCAATTGCATTTAATGATGGGTAGCCTAGAAATATTGCACATAGATAAAAGCTTTTAAAAATAACATATATTCGAATAGGTGGTATCAATAAAAGATATTGAAGAACAGCAAATTGAAAACAAAATATGGAAAAAAAACTGAATGCTAGACTCTGATAAGATGCTTATCAGCACACCTTTTTCCGAAAGGCAAACAAATATGAGTATGTTTGTATGTGCTGAATATAATAAATTTGCACACCGAAATTGCGACACGTGTTTTTTTTATGGTAAAGTAAAATCAGAAAATTGATCGTTGTAATTTAGGTATCCCGGATTTAGTGTAAAATATACTGTAGATTTTAGTATAGGACAATCAAATCATGACTTGAATGCAAGGTTTTATAACCACAGATTTGCCTACCTCAAGGAAATATTTTTTTATTAATTTTATTTTTTATTTTTATACATTTTATTAGGTACTTTTTTAAAAATGTTAAATCATGTTCCAATTCAAATATTGGAAAAACGATACACGCGAATCTCGAAACTATCCTATTCGAAAGAAACAAAACACCGGGTTTTAAATTCGCTTTAAAAATACTTTTTATTTTGTATGCATTTCGGGCAGTCTACCGCCCATCATCAGCAACGCGATTAAAAGCTGTTTATAATATACATAGTTGGTATCAAAGAGAGACTCATTAAAAGGAACAATAAAATTACATGTGTGACAAAAAAAAGAGATACGAGTACGTTAACATTAACTTTCTAATAAATAATAAAGAGATTAAAAATATTGCACTAATAATTAAAGCTATTAAAATTTAATTAAATTACATTGACAATTGCACATCATTTAAAGCAGTGACACTGCTCACTTTTGATTATTTGACTCTCTTAATTTAAATATGAAAGAATTTAGATAATTTTGAATTTGTTTTGTCTATTAATTTATTTATTGTTTTTACTTTAAATGATGTGCAATTGTCAATGTAATTTAATTTAATTTTAATAGCTTTAATTATTAGTGCAATATTTTTAATCTCTTTGTTATTTATTAGAAAGGTAATGTTAACGTACTCGTATCTCTTTTTTTTCACACATGTAATTTTATTGTTCCTTTTAATGAGTCTCTCTTTGATACCAACTATGTATATTATAAACAGCTTTTAATCGCGTTGCTGATGATGGGCGGTAGACTGCCCGAAATGCATACAAAATAAAAAGTATTTTTAAAGCGAATTTAAAACCCGGTGTTTTGTTTCTTTCGAATAGAATAGTTAAATCATGTGTTCTAAGGAGTACATACGAATTCAAAAAAAGGACTTGATATCCTATCGGCCCAATCATGTTATAAAACAGCACTAGATTTAGTAACTTTCCATAATACATATAAATTTTATGCTAACAGAAAAGGATAACATGATAATGTATTAGTTAAACAAACAGCAAACGGAAATTCTAAAATTAAAAATATTTAACTAATAAATTCATCTATTGTAATAATTCTAAACGTGCATTTAACCATCAATAAAGTCGTTAATTAACAACCTCGTACTTTCCATGCTACTGAACATATTTTAAATGTCACACACCTTACAATACGTGACGTTATTGTAATGTTTAACATTTACGTATATGTTATGTACATTATACATTTTTTCATTGGATAATCAAAAATCAGGTTGAGATTTATCTTCTGTTGGATATTATGTTCGTTTTCACAGTAGAGGCTTTAGATAGGTTTTATTTTTTGTTTGTGCTATTTATAATTCCAATAGTGCATCAAACAAAACTTTTTTTTATGTTTAAATGTGTAATCCATATCTCACAAAAACAACTTTGTTGTAAAAGATTTCCGCCAAAGAAAAAGTCGTCAGCCGAAAAAAGGATTGATATAAATACAATCCCGCCACAATACTCGCATCTTGAATCAAAGATATGCACCACCAGTGCAACGCGGTGCGGTACGCATCAAAATTAATGAAACAATTTTCGCCGTGGTAAACTACGCTGAATTTCCCAATGCGCATGGTGTGTGTTGTATATACCGTGTACCGCTGCCGCGAATTGATTGAAACAAATTTCTTTCAATGCTATTTGGCGGGGAGCTTTAATAGGCGTTATAGCAACCAATTATTAAAATTACCGAAGAAATTTATTGTATAATAAAGGAGAAAAGTCACATATACGAAGAAAAGCGAAATAAGTTTCTAAGAAACATTTTATTTTGAAGGCTGGAAGATTCAAAAAGAAAAGAACATAGCAGGAATTAGCACCCTCTTCAAGCTTCCCGCCAATAAGCGTTGAAAGAAATTTCTTTCAATCAATTCGCGGCAGCGGTACACCGTACATACAACACACACCACACGCATTGGCAAATTCAGCGTAGTTTACCACGGCGAAAATTGTTTCATTAATTTTGATGCGTACCGCACCGCGTTGGACTGGGGGTGCATATCTTTGACTCAAGATGCGAGTATTGTGGCGGGATTGTATTTACATCAATCCTTTTTGCGGCTGACGACTTTTTCTTTGGCGGAAATCTTTTACAACAAAGTTGTTTTTGTGAGATATCACGATTTTTTGCAGTTTTTAATTTACAAAATCGACTTAACATCTCACTAAATGATATTGAATGCGTTAATTTTGTTGAAGTTAGTACGATATTAACTGCTCTATCAACACGAATTTATTTGAGAATAATGATGACCCCATTGGCAACCTCTGTACCCTCAGTAATCTTAGCCGCCTTGGTAACCTTAGTAGCCATAGTACACTTGATAACTTTGGATACCTTGAAAAATCTTATCCTTATGTTTCGCCATAATAATAACATTAACTGCGACCTAACAATATATTTAACACTACCCTGATGTGATCTAAATACTATCCATATTTCCTAAGATCCAAATTGGGCCTACCAAACGGCTAAGACCCAATCCCTGCTACAGCAGACCCAAGACTGTCCCAACATCCAGTTCCTTTGGTCTACCTTTTAAAATAGCTACTACCTTTGGCTTTTTGTGCTTCACTTTCAATACGTTATGCTCGTTAATTATGTTTCAAAAATTTATACGAGACCCTCAGATAAAAGACTTATACATGTCAACAAATTTTCCCCTTTATCAAAGGTCACGAAAAACTTTACCGAGCAATTGATTTTACAATGATAAAGTGGATCAGGATCAGTCTCCGTGTCAGTCACATAAAACATAATTTGACCTAATGCCTCAACCCAATACCAAATCAGGATCAAACGGAGTTGTACTTACAAGGACGAACGCACTGAATGCATGGCACTATATGTTCATCCAATATTATATAAATGTGTACGTACTCGTATATGTCAGAGAAAGTGAAGCAGGAACTTTGACCCCTTGCCCCTGCTCTTCCAGACGCTCTACAACTTTTGCAGCACATATCCAAGGGATTGTTTTTAACAATTCTACCAAATCACAAAACTACACCCTTTTTCCTAAGCATTTCGGACCTATTCCCAACTTTTCTAAAACATTTTCTTATAAACATATAAAAAAGATTTAAGCCAGAAAATCTACCGAAACTGTATGCAGTTTCACATTTTTCGCTGTATCTTTTTTTCTACTACACGGATCGGAGCAAGTCATAGCCTATGCACACCCTCGGGACAGACTCTATCTTTGGGAAAAGAGAGCGAATCCCGAGATGCTCTCTACGAGGCTGTAGCCCTGTCGATAAACAACAAGAACAACGAGAACAAGATTTTCGAAAAAATGCGTATCTTCTTGAAATTTTCTACACTTCGTAAGACGGCGACAAACTCTACCAAATTTGAACACTCAGGACCAACCAGGAGCCGAGCAACAGAGGTCCGAAAACGCGTACTTGTTCCGTCATGTAAACACATGGTCGCTTTGTTCAAATTTTTCTATATTATTCGTTTTTTTCGTTTTTGTTCAAATTTGTTCGTTTTTCGTTGGCGGGCGGGACGCTCCCGCGTCCCTAGATAAAATCAAAATTTATTCGTACATACAATACAATAAAATACAAGCGCTAAAATGAGTGTGCTTCTAAGTTTAACAGCAATTGCATACATGTTTTGAATACCAAAAACGGAGTATTATATACAAATGTAGCAATAGTTGAGTTATGTATGTACATATTTTGAATTTGCAGCTCACCGTATCGTCCGATACCAGTCGATTCCATCAATAAAATTCAAATGCAATGCATGATAAAAATAAATGTAGAAATTTTAGTTTTTTTGCTGTATGCGCGGTTCGGGACATACACATATATGTATGTTACAGAAGTACCTTTTCGTATTTCGTGAAGGTGACGTTAAATAACTTTCGTGTTCACCTTTATACGTAATATTACATCATTTAAAATTTGCATATTATACCAGGAACTGCTATCAGGAGGCAAAAATTGGATATTTTTGATTTTTTGAAGTGCCACATTATGGTTATAATAAAGTCCTGAACTATGGCGGTTCAGAAGTTGGAGAAAAAGAGGTGGTGATTTTTCAGTTTTGGCGATTATTTCAAAAAAGGTAGAAGCTACAGAAAATAATCCTGAAAACGAATATCGCAGGATAATTTTATAATGGATCACTTTCTACGGGACCAGGCCGGGATCCCCATATGGGTAACCTGGACAGTTGCCCGAGACAACAAATTTTGGGGGGCAAAACATTAATACTTGTCATTAAGTTAAATGAAACGTATTTCCAGATCTCAAGAGGAAGGTTATACCATTTCTCGGTCAAGTTCATATGGAACAGTAAATTTGTAACTATAGAAAACCTAATACGTAGCTTTGGAACATCAATTTCGTAAGTTTGCAACATACAATTCGTAATAGTGGGACATCAAATTTGTAATAATGGAATAACAAATTCGTAACATTAGAAAATCAATTTCGGTGTTTTGGACGCTAGAATTCGCAACTGAGTACATAAAAGCATATTTGGCCATTGAACTAGTTAAATTTCAACTAATTGTGGAAATCTTGATTTATCGTTCCATTCTATACACCAAATGTCTGTAGTATTATGCCATGACAACTTACCAGCTCTATTGGAACTACGCGGAGCTTTGAAGGAGAGAGAGAAGAACCCCCTGATGCGAGAGAAATATCGAGTTATTCAATTTCGGAAATGTCACATTGTAATAATTGCATCGAGACCTCTAAGCGTCTACAGGTCAGTAGGTTGAGTGCTGACCTTGTGACATGAAGGTCGAAGGTTCGAGTCCCGGTTGGGACGAAACAACAGACACAAGACCTGATGGGCGTGTCTATTTGTACGGAACCATAAATAAAAAATAAATAACAGGCGCGACAATCCAGCATTGGACTAAGGCCGCAGGATGTGTTAGTGACATCCTATTTTCAAGATCTTATCTGCTTTTTGTTGAGGTAATGAGATCAGCATCACGCTCAGCAGTGTTATTTATCCCTATAAATGGGTACTCGTTTAACATCTGAGTGAGATCATAGTCCGTCACAAGCTCGTGAGTTCGAAAAACACCATGGAACACGGTGAGATTCGAACTCATGAGCCTGTGCACCGAAGGTGCGCGCACTAACCGCTAGACCAGCCAGACTACTACTACGGAACCATAAAGCTTTGGGTAAAAATACCTAAAAATGAGGTACAAAAGTTACACTCAATAATAAGGTTGGTTCTTTGCATCACGTGAAGTTGTAGGTAACTTAAAAAAATATATATCTATAGCTGGGTAAGTTTTCCTTTTGGGTAAGAAGTTCCCTCACTTAAAACTGCACTGCAGCTAATTATTGAAAGATTCGCAAAAATCGAGTTCATTACGGTTCTAGTTTCCACTGAGAAAAATTTGGAAAAACCATTGATCCGATTGTCTAATCAGAAGTTTTATAAAACCCGCATATTATTCAGCAGTTGCTGGCAAAGTTGTTTGTGCTCAGTATACTTGAAACTGTACGCAACTATCTACTAAACGCACCAATTTGAATTTGTAACGTGAACTAATTATAAATGCGCCTGCTCACCTTAACGGGGGTTCATGCTATGCAGTTGTTCGCAAACAATCTTTTTTATGTTTTTTTGTCCGTTTTAACATGCATATTTAGAATGAACTGTGGTTGCCGAAGTCATGGCAGCGGATTGACAGGCAAAACCATACCTGGACAATTCTTGAGTCAGTCTCTGTGTATACTACCATCTATCTAGCCCAGGGGTGTCAAACTGAAAGCCTGGCCTGGGCCAAATATCATTCTCCTCCGGTTTAAGCGGGCCGCAGAATAAAAAAATTGAAAACTGCTTGTTTCAACTTTGAATTAAAATGAGCCTACAAAGGAATAACCTAAAAACTAAGCGAAATATTGAGTAATATAATTAATAGCCCAGTGGGAGACACGTAGCGTCCACCTCTGAATTGATGGAGCGTAGGTGCAAGGCCCATTTATGTAATGCTTGAAATAGCAAGCAAAGCAATCTCGTATGTACGAACTCAGGCACAAACACAAGAATCGAGCATACCAAGTAGTATACAGTTTGATATCTAATCATGACGGTTATCGCTAACATCCCTGTGTGCTACGCGGGGTAGATGCTCTCTTTTAGAATGTTGTTGCGAGTCCATACCTCGATCGTGCCGATCCGCTCAAGGATTCCAAAGATATTGATGGATTTCGGAAGTAGTACGAAGCTGATTGTGAAATTGCTGTGAGCAATATCCAGTTTGACAGTTACCTCTGACCCCCCTGTGCACTGACCGAAAAAGAGGATCCATCAACTCGTTAGACAGTTTTGTTATGAGTCTAGCGACACCTCGACCGTGTCGCTCCCCAAAAGGATTGCAGAGATATCGACGGATTTCCGCAAGAATACGAAGTCGATCTTAAAATTTCTTCGGCCAACATCTCGGTTGACAAGAGCATACGTTTTGTGAATTAATGTATACAATATACCTACTTTAACGGTTATTTCTGACCATCCTGTGTGCTGCGCGGGGGAAATGCTCCCTTAGAAAATTTTGTTGCGAGTCCAGCGACACCTTGATCGTGTCCATCGGCTCAAGGGTTCCAAAGATATCGACGGATTTCGGAAGTAGTACGAAGCTGATTGTGAAATTGTTGTGTGCCAATAGGCTGTGTGCCAATATCCAGTTTGACAGTTATTTCTGACCCCCGAAAAAGAGGATCCGTCGACCCATAAGACAATTTTGTGGTGAGTCCAACGACACCTCTATCGTGTCGCCACGTCAAAGGATCGCAGAGATATCGACGGATTTCCGAAAGAATACGAGGTCAATCGTTTCGTTCATTAATATAGTCCAATCATATCGTATTTTCGTCAGGAAAAAAATACAGAAGTTTATTTCTCAATTTTGTTATATGTATTTTGGGGCGCTGATTCCGAATATCAACTTTGCACCCTGAAAAACGTGCCGCAACCTTTAAAAAAGGGGGGGGGGGAAAGGGGGGTTTTTTTTCGGTTTTTTGCAATTATTTCAAAAACGGTAAGAGATACAGAAAAATGGTCTGAGGACGAAAAAAACTACATAAAATTATCTTTGCAATGATATATAACACATTAGAGTTTAATTGCATATTTCGGCGTTAGAATAGAACATAAATTAGAATATTTTCATTTTAGAGCTTTTTTAAAAGCTCCATAACTTTTCAAAGAATGTTAGTTCAGCCGTAAAATTTTGAACAAGTATTAACAGCAACTTTAAGATAATTTTAACGTAAACGCTGAGTCACTCCGGTCAAGGACCCCCATTATCCCCCCATTTAAATTTGTCAAAACGGTATGTCCATAACTCCCCCCAAAATTGGAGCAGAGTGCTAAATTTTGGTTCGTTGCGATTGGAGGTCATAGTCACCCCACCCACCAAAAATCAGCTCATTTGGATAAAAACTAAGGGTACCTCCCATACAAAGTGACCCATGACAACTTTGTTCTACAGTAGTTCATAAAATGAGTAGTACGTTGTACGTAGAACAAACTCTTGATGGGTCACTTTGTATCCTCATACTATTTTTCTGTATATCTTACCGTTTTTGAAATAATCGCAAAAAACCGAAAAAATGCCCCCTTTCCCCCCTTTTTTTAAAGGTTGCGGCACTTTTTTTAGGGTGCAAAGTTCATAATCGGAATCAGCGCCCCATAATACATAAAGAAAGAGTGAGAAAAAAAACTTCTGTATTTTTTTCACGGATTGGTACTAAATCGACACGATATTACTGAACTAATAGTATGCGATAGGAAATCGTGCTGGCTCGATACTACTCCTACTCACTACTCGGTCTGCTCGATACTTGCGCTTATACCTGAGAGTAGATATCATACCGTGTGCTGCTCGCCGAATACTACAAGCTACAAGTGCAAGAATCGAGTAGATCCAATAGTACACTGTCTTATATCGACATTCTCTCAATAATCAATCCGTCGACCCATAAGAGATAGCCGTCAACCCGAATACTGGCAAAAGCAATTCCACAGTCTTCGTACTACTTCGGAGATCCGTCGATATCTCTGCAATGCTTTGGCGGAGCGACACGAGCGATATGTCAGAGGATTCCCCACACAATTGCCTAGAGTTGTCGAAGCGTTTTACCCGTTAGTGCAGTCAGATATAACCGTCAGCCAAGATCCTGACCACAGCAATTGACGATTAACTTCGTACCATTCACGCATTAGAAAATGGTCGATATCTCTACAATTTGCGGCCGAGCGATACGATTGGGTTTCCGCCTGTCTTGCAATTTAATTGTGTAAAACAGTGCAAAAGATGAGTACAAGCCCTCCTACCATTTCTACTATGTCGGCGACGAGCCGTGAATAAGAGGACTATCGCATTCGAGTAGATTGTCGTTGTAGTTTTTTATGGGTTTCTTTAAAAGCAACGATTACTAAGTAACGATTACAAAGTAACGATTACTCCAAGCAAATGTAACGAGTATAACCGATTACTGAAATGTAACTAAAGTTGACATCATTGCATTTTATACATTGCTGACAAAAATGTTGAGCAGAAGACTTGGCATTCAGCATATTTGTCAGCTATGAAATTCTGCCGATGCTGCTGCTGATGCGCGTTATCTATTTCAGACATAAGGGGTCATAAATGTTTATGTTGCCGTTTGAAATTAAAATGGTCTCACCGTGGTTTGTTCTACAGGATGTCCTAACGTTGACAAACCAAAAGCAGAAGATAGCCAATGCGGTGTCCTATTTTTACAGTTATACGGAATCAAAAGAAAGTCGAACAAAAATGTATCCCTTGTTGTGAGTGATCATGTACTGTACCTGCATATCTAGCAATATTTCTAAAAAAAATTCACACCTGAGAATACCCGAAAATTATTATTTTAAGCAAGAGTAAAAAAAAATCATGTTTGTTGCTTAAAAACATCTTGTACTGACCACATGGCAATCAATGTGTATTTATTTATGTACTAGTTTAAACAACATTCACTAGTTATAAATTAGTTATATAACATGTACAGCAAGGTGTTAAAATTAATTAGATACAAAAATTCAACAAACTGACATTTAACAGAGACTATTTAATCAAAATGACCGGTACCTACCTACTTACTACTATTTGTACCATTTTTTGTTTTCTCGATTTTCTGCCATAAAATGTATGTATTTAAATAATAATGAAGTATCATGTAAAATAGTAATTTATTAACACTTCTTGTATATTTTCATAAAATGAAGTGATATTTACGTTCAGGTTTTTGGATAGGTATACTCCATATGGTGTTGTTTTAGCAGTTAAGAATTACTTGTAGTATTTTTCCAAGCATGTTTTGTATTTACGTTTGTAATTAAATGGGAAGTGTTACCAGTTTTATACAAATATATGCACATAAAACGCATGAAATTGAAAATATTGGGAGAATCAAATTTTTAGAGGTAGATCGACCGGAAAATAATAATCAGGCTCCAAAGTGCAATATCTTTATTATCTATCACATTGTTCAACAGCAAGAAAAACTTCTCAATTTATTGTCAATTTACACATTACATAGTCATTGGGATTTTTCGTGTAAATTGTATGACTGCAACTAAAAATCTATCAATATAAAGTTTGAAGAATTTCTGTGACTGTAGGTTGAAATGTGTAAATCGACCATTAAAGTCTAATTCAAGTCCTGCAATTCTTATACATACTCATATTTCGCTTAATACCATATAAATACGAGTACCTACATCAATTGAAGATGATACGCTCTTTATCATTCTCATCACCGTTCGACATTTAAAGTGATTCCCTGCTCATTTCCGCCAAACAAAAGAACGATCTTGACCATTTTATTCAGAATTCCCAAGTTTCTAGTTCCATAAACATTTGAAGGGTATTCTACCCGAAAACGACAAAGAAAAAACCAAAAACCCCCGTCCAATTTCTCCAAATCATTTTAACAAGCAGAAAAAAACACAGCCATACCGAAGAAGGAAAAACGTCAAGTCATTTGCTAGAGTACCAAGTGGAAATGGTCGAATCGGGCTCGAGCTGAAAAACTAATAGACTGGAATTGTAACGAACATAGTAGAGAAAATGCAAGGTAGCATAGGTACATACATCCAAATATACATAGTCAAGTCAAGTCAAAGTGGTAATGGATCCAGGAAAATTTTCTACCACTTAGGAAATACTGTCGAATTAAAAGGACCTTCGCGTAGAAAGTCCAAACGAGCGCCGCACATGTACTACAGAAAGTGAGTCGAATAAAAACGCCTTTTTCTCTATGTATACTCATGTAGCCGCATAGATACACATCCTTTTTACCTCCACTTTATCCACATAGCACAAGATCTATTTGGGTAGATTATTCACCTGCTCGAGAACTCAGTACCACCGACATCAGGACGAAATTTCCCTCAAGCTGTTTGATAAGAATTTAATTTCCTGTTACAAAGGGATTTTACTTTATTCGTTTGGTTTTTTTTCTGTTTTTATTTCAGCCTCTCTTGCTCTTTCGGTCTCCCTCTCTCTCTCTCTCATTCTTTTCTCGTCATTTGAGTTACAATTTTTTTTATTCAGCTGTTCTGGTTCCGCTATTCGAATGCCGCGTTTCGTTCAACTGTCGCTTCGTCAGCTTTTCGCGCCATTTAGGTTCTTTTGCCATTTTACCGGATTTTTATCTCATGCTTGTTCAACAGCTTCTTCCTGTGTTTAAACATGCAATCCACGAAATCTTCTATTCCATTTCGTTGTTAGTCTTGCTCATTTTTAATTCACCCTCTCGCTCTCGTTTAGCGTACGACGACGACGACGACGGACGTACGTAGAGTATTTGTTGTTTTCGGTGCTACGACTTTTCCGGCTTTTAGAATTAATTTTTGTTTTTGTTATCCTTCTTCATCACACTTTCACTGTGACTGATGTGTCTGGAATTCGTCCTTCCCGTTGAACGATTATCAACTATACTTATTGTTGAATTTCTCGTTTTTTTATTTGTATGTATATTGTGGAGAGTACGATGACAGTCGAATGGTAGATTGATTCAGCAGAGGATTGAAATTTCCGTTTCTGGTGTTGAATGAATAAATAATATTCAATGTGTCGAAAATTGTTGACAGAATGAATTTTCGAGCTTTTTTTGTGGTTTTTTAGGATTGAGTGATTCGGACCTATTTTTTCCGCTTCGGGAAATAGAGGAGGTTTTGCTAAAATGTATCGATCTCGTCATTGTTTGAAAGTATGTAATTTAATAACGGACGGAAATGGTTAGAGAAGTTGAAAAGGGAAAGGGCGAAAAATTCATCACTTGGCTTAAGCTTATGTCTCTCTTTATGGTTGTCGTATATAACTATTGTGGGTTATACGAGAACCATGTTGTGTTAATTCAGATGAACTTGAATAGTACTTCGAAATCAAATCAAAGGTGAGTATATAGCATAATTTGCGGAAGACGTAAACTTGCTGAAACAATGCTTCGTATTCACCCAGCCTATACCAAAAATTGCCACGTTGAGTGATCACAGGCAGTCAGATTACTTGAATCGGGAGTGGAGCGCAAACGGTTCAGGCAATCAAGTGTGAGTCTATTAGGTAGGTCTGCCATACCAAATCGACCAAAGTCTAAATGCGCCCAAGAAAAAATCTGTCTGTCAAAATTTGACCGAAAAAAAGTCCAAGCCGAAATGAGGGAAGGGTAATTCCGTTTTAGTAATGGGTTGAGTGTGTTGGAAATGGCTGGATTTTGACTAGGTGGATTTCATACCGAACCCGTCAAAAAGCAACTCAGAAGTTAACATTTTGTATATGTCGTAACAACCTTAAAACCTTAAATGAAGGCCTGTTCAGATTTCAGTATTGGTTTCCGGTTTTCTTCAACACTCGATACAAAACTCGGTGCACCGGCACTCGTAGGTTTTTTTTTCTAACACCCGGTTTTTTCAATACCGGACCTCAAATTTGGAATCAGCGTCCCTAAATGATCTTAGTTTTTCTACCGTACCGATTCGACGAGTATTTCCCCTTACAAACGCTGTTGGACCGGGTGTAGCCTATATGTTTGGAAAACCGGGATCTCTCTCTAGTTCCTGTTAACCCCTTGTGGGGCATAGGGAATTAAATACGCGTACCTACCACCTCGTTCTGTTCTGCACCAACGGCGCTAGCTGCAACCCTCTAAGATTTAGCGTTTTCGCTTCGCTAATTACCGATCTTCTCCGTGTGTTCCTTGGCCGTCCAACACGGCGTCTTGCTCCGGAATCCTGTGGATTCCACTTTAGGGCCTTTTTTTGCGACGTTATGGGGCCCTCTATCGAAAGGTGTGACCTATCCATTGCCACTTAAGCCTTTTGGTCGAAGCGCCTATCCTGTCCTGGCCAGTTATAGTAAGGATATCCTCGTTCGAACCAATCGCCGGCCAACGAATATGTAGGATGCGCCGTAGACACTAATTTACAAAAGTTTGCAACTTATCAGTAATCTCTTTACTCACCTTCCAGGTTGAACAGCCATATAGCAGCACAGATTTCACATTGGAATTGAAGACTCGTAGTTTGGCGCGTCTGGAAATATTGTGGTTTAGCCAGGAAGGAGTCAAATTGAAGAAAGCTACCCTAGCCTTGTTTACCCATAATTTTACTTCAGCAGCCGCCCCAGCTGGAACTACGCTTCCGAGGTAGCAAAATTCATCAACTTTTTCGACTGCCTTTTCCGAAATCCAAATTCCGCTTTAACCCCCTGGACATGTGCTCAAGAACTTAGTCTTGGCAGCATTGATTTTCAGTCCCACATTAGGACCTGCGCAATTTAGAGCTTCTGTCATTTGAGCGACATCATCCGTATTAGTTGATAGAAGGCAAATGTCGTCAGCGTAGTCAAGATGTTGAAGGTGATAAAAAAATGTCCATCTGATACGTTTGTTACGATGTAATTGAAGTGCGGAGCCGAATACATCACTAATGGCAATAAGGAAAAGAATTGGTGACAAAATGCAGCCTTGCCTCACTCCACTCAAAAGGATCTGAAAGCTTGCCCTTATGCAGGGCGTGACATTGACATATATTATCTGGAATATTTCGTCTCCGTAAGGCATGCCATACGTAGTGACGATCAACGCTATCGAAGGCTTTTTCAAAGTCGATGAACATGAGATGTAATGGGAATCTCCACTCCGCGGATTGCTTGATGATAATACGGAGAGTGTTAATGTGGTCGCTACACGGAAAATCCCTCGCGAAATCCAGGCCCGTTTATCGTTCAATGTGTCATCGATTTTTTCCTTGATTAGTCCTAAAATAATAAACTTGGAAATAGCAGGAAGTAGACAGATCCCACGCTAATTATTGCAACTCTTCAGGTCACCTTTCTTCGGAATCTTAATAATTACGCCCTTTTTCCACTCACAGCGAAGAGTTTCAGTTTCCCAACACTGTTGGCTTCAGGGAAGAAGAATATCCGCTGCAGCGTTAATATCCGCTTTTAAAAATTCATTACCATTACTTTGATAGCGTCTGTTCCTTTTTAGATGGTGGACCGAAACTAATGTCGTCTATTTGAGAGACGTCTTCAGCTGGCAACGAAGATGCACTTGCAGGCCAGAAGATGTTATTAAGGACCTCTAAAAAGTGTTTTCTCCATCTTCGATAAAAAGCAGAACACTTTCCTTATTTTTTTCACAGGATATTCCGTTAATAAAGCTCTGCCAGTTAATGGCTTGATAAGTTTGAAGAGTGTTCCACTGTCACCGCGGAGAGCCGCATCCTCTGTCTCCTTCGCAAGCGCATTGATATTATTACGCTTATGACGTCTTACACTCCTTTCCTTTGAACGCCTTTTTGGTGTGAACCGTATTCAGCTCTGTGTCGCTACTTAGCTGAATCGTCAGCAGCTGAGTTAATCTGCTCCTTAGCTCTCTTGCGTGCTGAGATAAGAGACCAAGTGGAGTCGCTAATAAATGGTCTCCTACCGCGATCGACCTACAAATTTCTTCGCCACACGAAATAAATGAATCCTTAACGACTTTCCATCTATCCTCAATTGTCGGATTCTCATTTGTTGGTGGTGCATTAGCAAAGCGGTGGAGAGCGCACGCTTGGTTGTTGGAAGTTTGAGCTTCTGCACATTATATGGAGAGCAAATATTGCACGCTTAAGACACTGGATTGCTGCCGTTCGTAAGCGCATTTTTGGGATGAAAAGATGGTGGTTACTGCCAATATCAGCACCACGTTTCGCCCTAACGTTTAAGACACAGTTTCAGCAATATGGTCAAGCTGGTTCTTAATTCTGCCATTCGGAGAGGTCCAGGTTGATAAGTGGCAATCATTGTGTTTAAACAGAGTTCCACCAATGACGAGCTGACGTCAATTACAAAACTCTATAAACATCTTGCCATTCTGGTTTCTGTTGCCTAACCCATGACTTCCCATAATATGTTCCAAACCGTTGGTTATCTGTCCCGACTTTAGCGTTGAGATCCCCCATTTTGATTTTAATGTCACCTCTTTGAGGCCTATCAAAGGTGTCGCCAAGTCGTTGGTAGAAGACGTCTTTATCAGCTTGATGAGCTGGTTCGGTCGGTGTATTTGTAGTATTGGTTTTAAACCGATGTACCGGTGCTACGAACAGACCTAGTTGCACGTATTTAGCCGGTCCCACACTGTCCGGAGTTTGCCAAACCTCGCGCAAAATATTGATACAAAATATCGGTAAGTTGGGCCAGAACATTGGCCCAAACACGCTTGTTTCTGTAAGCGGAATAGTGTATTTTCATACAACATTACAAAAGCCTTGTACTAAGTTATCATGTTTATGTGAGGTGTATGTTTTGCATCAATTAAAATCAATCTGCTTTCTTTATTCCAGCCGAGTTCGTCTGCATGGCAAAAAGGTTGGAGGTAGGGATGTCAAAAAACTGGACGATTAGTCCGAAAACCGGTACTTTTAGAACTGTTAACCGTTTTTTTTTTCGGTTTTTTTCCTCCTCCCTTTTTAATACGGGGAAACTAATAGAATTGCTGACTGAAAAATCAAGAAAATATAAAAAATTGTATGAATTTTGAAAGAATTTTTTTTCCGGTTTTAACTGGATGGACAAACAACCGTCCGGGTTAAAACCGGAAAAAAAAATTCTTTCAAAATTCATACAATTTTTTATATTTTCTTGATTTTTCAGTCAGCAATTCTATTTGTTTCCCCGTATTATAATTTTCGTTTTTAAATTTCAGCCCTTAAACATATTTGAACACTCTCCTTATGGCTATAGGGTGCGCCAGAAAAATTTACTTATTTAAAAAGTCAATAAAAACGAAAGTTACCTCATGTATTGTTTTAATTCTTTTATTAATTGAGAATACAATATCCCATAGAGCCAAATCTGAAGAGCTTGCCGGCCATATAAGATCGCCTCTGAGAGAGGTAAGGCGGTCGGAGAAATGTTGTCGAAACAAATTCATTCAAACCGTGCTGTGTGTCCATCTTGCTGAAACCCCATCTAACGTTCATTTAAAAATTAATCCTCGATCATGTTCCTAGTGAGCGGCCGTTAGAAAAGAAGCTCTCAACGGCGAAGGTCCGCTGCTCTCTAGACCAGAGCATGATAACTGACTAGAATGGGAAACAAACTTAGGGTCCTTCTCCAAATATACGCCAATTCCCAGCTCGAGAATTTTTTCAAATAAGTAAGTTTCTCTGTCGCACCATGTACATGCATTTTGATTTGATTTTGCATACGATACGAACACCAGCATTACGAGTGAGTTTTTACTAAAATTCTAAGCAAATCACTGAGAAGACTCGGTTAGCCGGAAAACCGGTAGTTTTAGCCCGGTTAAAACCGGACGGTCTAACCGGCTTTGCAAGAAACCCAAAAAAAAAAAAACGAAAACCGGGTTATGGGCCAGTTTTTGACATCCCTAGTTGGAGGTGAATATGGTTGCCGGGTATGTTGCTTTTGGAGTATTATGTTACACGCCTTTTACACCACAATTTGAATAAACCGATAACGAAATGTCTCAGCCAGGGTCACCCACATTAGTTTTTAAGCGGTATTCTAGGTGGAAGCTGACTGTGGCGGGAAAACAAAAAAACCCGGAGGAAAAGGTCACTAGACTTTCTTCTAGGTATTACAAAAATGTCTATAAAGAAACAAGCTACCATTTTCTGTTCTAACTGCATGATGATGAATATCGATCATAGCGTACTAATAATTTTTCGGTTTACTATCCTCATCAGTTCAAATTTTCGCCTCCTGAAAAAGTAAGCAGCTTCCCGTTACATACGCGAATGTGAACATGGTTGCCTGTTGCGAAATCCCATAAATTGGATTGGCCCCTTCACTACAACAATGAAATAAAAGCAAAAATTGCCCTAAACTGGAATATAAACTCAATCTGAACAATCTGAAGAATTGCTAAACGACGGCTCTCCTGTGCTCCTGGTATTCGTAGTGCTCAATGCAGCCTTATTTCTCTAAAAATAGTTAAAACACACGCTTACGAGGCACAGGGGCGATAGAGGGGAATTAAATTTGGTTGTTTGTTCGGTATTTGGCAAACTACTAGCAGTGTGGTTGGGCGAATGCAAGGTAGATTAGGTTAGGTTCAGGGGCCGCCAGGTCTACACCCTGCGCACTTAGACCAGAATTTGGTCCATTGTCATACCACCGAGAGAATCGTGCCTCTACTAACCGCTTATGACAGGAAACCAGCCCGTACTAACAATATATCTATTGAGCAGTATCGGGCTCACATCACGAAGGTCATCGGTATCATAAAAATACCTTGCGCCCAGAAAACGCCTCCGTTTCTCGGACAGGGCGGGACAGTGACAAAGTAGGTGGTGCACACTCTCTTCCTCTTCTTCGTCATCACAACTTCTGCGTGCTCTCCAATAGGGCAATGCCCCGTTACTACCCATACCACGTTGCGAATATGCTTTCTATCCAGCGACAGTAGCATCTTAGAACGGACGTTGTCCCGTTTTGGCCAGATCATTCTTGTCGTTGCGCAAGTCCAGCCATTAGTCCACCTTGCGTTGGTCCTGTGCTCTGCAGCATCATCTATTATCACTGCACAGTTGATAATAGGTATTTTCAAGTTGGCGCGGCTATCTTCAGCGTTACCTGCTGACGCATATCGTGCCAAGTCATCTGCGTAGCGATTGTCTACAAAGCCACTATGGCCCGGTATCCAGCATAGAGTAACGTTGAAGAAGCGACCCATCTCTCTAAGTAATGCGCGGCAATTCTCAATAGTTCTTGATGTGGTTAGCACTGAATCAAGTGATCGAATTGCAGGCTGACTATCGCTAAATACAACGACGTCTTTACCAGTGACGACGTGGCAGCCCAACCAGGTTAGGGCTTCGAATATCGCTGTTACCTCCGCTTGGAGGATGCTACAGAGATTGGGAAGGCGGTAAGACAAATTTATATCCAATTCATCCGAGTGAATTCCCATACCAACTCCCGCATCCGTCTTGGAGGCATCAGTATAGATTGTAATGGATCCACTGACCAGCTGCCTGTAAGTATCCCAAGATTCCTTTGACGGGATCAAGCTCCAATGGTTCCTACCAAAAAAGTGATTGGGAACAATGTAATCCGTCGATGGGGGCAGGTTAAAGTTCCGAAGTATCGACGAGTGCCCATAATCCAGCGCTCGCCATAGGCCAGTTTCACGTAGGCGTAAGGCCGTGTATGCAGCCATCCGTTGACTAAAAACGTCCAATGGCAGCAGTCCGAGCACCATATCTAATCCGAATGAAGGTATCGTTCGAAAAGCTCCTGTTATAAGAAGAGAAGCCAACCTTTGAACTTTGGCCAGCAAATTATAATAGGTAGTGGTGCTCAGTGCCTTCCACCACACACTAACTCCGTAAATCAATATAGGCCGCACAATAACGGTATACATCCAATATAGGTACGACCTTTGGCTGTAAGCCCTAGGTCTTCCAGATAGCTCTCCTGCACGAATACAGTGTTATAGTAGCTTTATTCACCCTTTCTTCGATGTTAGGCTTCCATTTTAATTTGTTATCTAAAATCAGACCCAGAAACTTCGCCGTGTCAGAAAACTCTAATTGAACGCCTCCCAGTCTAGGGAGGTTAATAGAAGGAATAGTCCCTCTTCTCGTAAAAAGGACTAATTCGGTTTTAGATGGATTAATTCCAACGCCACTCAGATTTGCCCAATCCGTTAGGATAGTCAGGGCAGGGCGTTCTCTAATAACCCACCAAGAATGTCAGGGAACTTCCCCCTAACAGCAATAGCAACGTCATCAGCGTAAGCAGTGGCTTTGCATCCGATTTCTTCCAAGTTCAGAAGCAATTGATTTATGGCTATATTCCAGAGTAAACGAAAGAGAATCCCTCCTTGTGGGGTACCTCTAGAAACATATCTACATACAGACGAAGTACCCAAATTACTGTGAATGCAAGGTATCTTGTACCGATCTTTTGCGCCGGGTTCTGGTAAACTCCGGACAGTATGTGGAGCCGCCTTAGTGCTCTATTGGCTCCATAGTTCTCTAAGGCCAATTTTAATTTAAACTGAATCGCAAAAAAAAAATTAAGTTACTACTCAAAGTTGTTAAAATCCCAAAAATTATTTTTAAAATCTTCAAATTCCTCATCCTCTGTATGTAATCACGTTAGTCCTGATTTTGATGAATCATCAATTTTCGCCCCGGCAACGGAAAGAAAATATAAAATTCCCGTTAAAAGAATATCTTTCACCCCATCACACTCAATCATCATTATCAGTTCATAAACAACCGCCAGACCAACGAAAAAAAAACGTCAAAGTCCTGATCGATTGAAATTTACTGCAAACTCAAATCTTGTACCGAGCCCGAATAAAAAAGCTCCATACGACAAAAAAAAAACACAAATTTAACCAAAAGCAAAATATTCCAAGTCATCAAACATATATTCCCTGGAAAACCTTCTTCTCCGCCCTCGCGCTTCCGCCCGACACAGCATACATACAACTGAATCACGAAATCAGGATCCATACGTTTTTTTCATAACGACATCAGCAAAGTATATGGTTGATAGACAAAAAAATTGGAAGACTTAGAAAAAAAGTATACGAGAGCGTATAAGGATATCGTAGACGAAGCTGAAATTCCGAAGATCAAAGAATAAAATCGTTCGCCTGAAAAGTGATGGTGCCTTGACAGCAGCATTGAATTTTATGCGTACCATATCCTGCATATTGAATTCTTCATCATTTCCACCATAATCAAATCACTTCAAAGGCATACACACACGAAACAGATTTGGTTAGCGTGTGGAGAATTATTTGACGCCTTTTGCGTTCTGTCGCTAGTCGTCCACGTCCATACAATGGCGATCCGTGATGAATACGTCATAGTACCCTGGGAAATTTCAGCTTATTGTTTATCTGATATCCTTCAAAAAAAAAAAAAAAAATACAAAACTTTCCCTTGAATTTCATGCGACAGTAGCAACACACTCACCACCGTCGCGTATAATACGAAAATACTTTCCAACGTACTATACCATGTTCTCGTGTGTCTCGTACACTATCTGGTCGAATGTACCTACGTTTGTGGTATGTGCGGTTTTTGGAAAATGGGCATGGCTTTAAGGTCACAGCCCAGGACACACAAATAAGGATGGATGATGGCATGAGCTTTATGGTTTTAGATAAGAGCAATGCTGTCAGGACTTTTGTCGCTTCCTGTACTTAATTGCCTCCATGTCGATAAATTCTTCATAAGCTTAGTTTATACTGGGATCTTGGGAGGGTTTTGTGTTTTATCATTATTTGAATGATAGGAACATGGACAGGGACGACACGTTGCTGTCGAGCGAAATGGGATGAGCTTCTTGTCGATAGCAGCGCATACACAACATCATATCAAATTTCGACATATCTGCCGATATATTGACGATAGAAGCTCAGTTTCGTATATGATCGATTAGTCTGTATAGTCTGGTGAAATCTATAGCAAATCTGAAGGAAGAGAGATATAAGTCGAAGAATTATGACGCTCCTACATCCAGTCCATGGTTCTCCCCTCGTCCTTATACTAAAAGTCTACAGCAACATTTTTCAATCCATATAATATGGTCTTTCACACACATGTTCTAATATATCGTTCGATTTTGATATATCGTGTATGCACTCTATTCTTTTTCTCGCGCACATACCGGTACGAGAATATTCTGCTGTTATTCTTCTGCATGACTA
Source organism: Microchrysa polita (assembly GCA_949715475.1). Taxonomy (NCBI): domain Eukaryota; kingdom Metazoa; phylum Arthropoda; class Insecta; order Diptera; family Stratiomyidae; genus Microchrysa; species Microchrysa polita. The sequence goes on along the minus strand of OX454415.1, from coordinate 12,794,258 downwards.
TGGCATGTATGCATGTCTTCGATATTCGAAAATTCCAACTTTAGTCAGCAATTTTTGTGTCGTTTATTTTACTTTTTTTTTGCGGTCCATATATTTTCACTTATACGTTCAAGGGAGGTAATAATCCACATCGGTTACATTTATCATGTTTATAGGATTTTTTTCTTGCATTATGATATACGAGTATTGTGTGTTTATCTTATTCGACCAAGACTCACGATAAATGATATGGAAATGTGTGCAGTTTTTGCTGCCTCTTCTGATAGAAATTAAAGCAATTGGCTTGGTTTGCGAGCGACCGAATTGGTATTTATTCTTAAAAAATAATATGAAAATGTTATACATTATGCATACACATTCCATCCCATTAGGCACAAATTTTCTTCCATTTTTTATTTATGACAGTATTTGGTATTTTTTGAAATTATCTGACATAAATGATATTATTGTAATCGCTTTTTTCCTGTGTTTGTTTCCAAAGTTGTTCGGGTTCCTGATGTCACAGCTGCTTATGCAGAAATCCACAGTTGGGGCTACACACCCCAAAACAAGTGTGATACATGTTGTAGGACATGGAGCGGCCATAGAAAGCCCACCAGTTAAAAACCATGCTAAAAGTAGACTCTTTCAAGAAAAACTTGTTTATCCCTTTCATATGTCAAACTTGTGCAGTGAAGCTGGATTTTTTTCTGGTTAAATGGACATCAAAGAACACAAGAATATGTTTCGAAAGTGACTATGATTAAACAGTAACATTGCAGTTATTCTAAAACTACTTGAAACTAATCAATTTAAATTTGATAATTTAATTTAAATTTATTTTAGCAGTAAAAGGTTTTTATTCCGTGGAGGCCTAAAATCCGAAGGGGATTTAAGCACAGTTCGACACTCTTCCTTAACTTTTCAGTCAATCACTGAAAATATTTGAGATTTTTCAATACAACCGTCTCACAGACCACTTCAATTTAAACTATTACAACGAACAGTAAGATCTTATTCAATACCTTCTTAACCAAATCAAAACCAATACAGTAAAACACGGATAAGTGCATATCGATAATGCACAATTTTTTCGTGCACTTAAACGTGTTGTGCACTTATCAGTGCTCCATACAAACTATCTAATTTACGTAGCATAAATGGAAACTAGTGGTAACAACTGATATTGTGTGGCTATACTATGTAACGCTATAGTCAGGGGTGGACGAACTGGCCAGTCTCCCAGGGCCACCACTTTCAAGGGGTCACAACACCATCGAATCTTTTATTTTCGGGGACCACCACTCAGAAAGTGCTCCACTCTCTAGGGGCCTTCACGCAACAAAGATAATTAAAGCATACCTGATGCAAAATCAATTCAATCGCTGGGCGATGTCGTCAAATAAAAATGAGGTTACGAACACGCTGGATGTTTCACATCTTATCGGAAATTTTTAAATGTACGAGCTCCAAAAACTTCAGGATAAACCCAAGTCTATTCTATAAAAAATGCCGTGGAATTACCTGGTTCCAAATACATACATATATAGAAATTTGTTTCGATTGAATCCCAGCAAACAATTTCTATCGTTCGCGATACGAATTCAATTCGCCTGATAGAAAACATTTCTCGAATTTCATATCGTTTTCGAATTAAAGGCGTCACTCCCTTCGTGAAGGAATAGTGACCGATATTAATTCGCCAGGATGATAATTTGGCGATAATAGACTAATACATAGAAAAAGTGAAAAACAATTTTATTTTTCTCTTTTTTCTAATTTTTTTTCTTCTATTTCATCCTTAACTTTTTTTTACCTTATTTTAACTTTGCCTTTTTACACTTTGCTTCTACTGGGAATCGAACCGGGCACCTATCGTTTCGTAGTCCTACGTCCTACACCTGAGCTATCTAAGATTACAAATTATGGGAATAAATTAGTCGTTTTATATTTTGACAATTTCGTAATTCGCTCGTTGGGAAAAATTCAAGTAATGCTTATGCGCAAATATTTTCAAAAATTGTTGTTTTAAAGTTCTAAAGCTTAGACTGCCTACTACGAGCACTCCGATATGTGTACCGATAATGAGCACAAAATTCTTAAAGAATGAAAGCCGCAGGCAGGAATGGAGTTGGAATTTCGTAAAAAAATCGGTCAAGTCGCATCGATCTGATGGATGGTATTTCAAATGTTTGGCGAGGGAAAAGCATTGATACGCCTTGACGGATTTTTTAACAGCTTTGTATGTGCCAAACACATAAAACAGATCAGGAAAGTGTGTATGACCACATTTTTGGGATTTATTTTGAAGCGCAAATAGTCCGACAATTAAATTTTTCTTTCAACGAAATCTCGACAAAATAATCAACAGTTGCTGTGATTTAACTAATGATGATGACAAAAGATTAAAAATTTTACAGAGTAAATAAATACGTAGAAAGAATGAGCTAGCTGACAGTGGCAGCAATTCCAATTTTTTTCCTTAAACGTAAAAGGGGTTTTATGAAACATTTACAACTCACCAGTCGCAGAATTTTAAAGCATTGCTATTTTGGAGTATTCATCCAAAGCGCGTCATAATTTCTCTATTTGTTCGCTAAGCTCAATTTGACAAAATAAAAAATATACCCTTTCACTCTATGAGCGAAGGGTATAAGGAGCCAGTGAAAATGTTTAAGAAAACTGCTTTGTGGCTTGTCATTGTAAAATGTTTATAAGGAAGCGGATAATTTTCATTTGCCATTCCCAGCTCTCGTTCTTGCAATTTCGTCTTACTAGAATATATATAACGGTGACAGTGGCGGCTCGCCCATATGTGCACATGTGCACGTGCACCCCCTGATAAAACAACCATATCAACAAATAATGTGCTTAATATCTTCGCTAAATCAAATACATTATGTACTTCACAAAACAGAACAAACCGCCCCACGCAACATACTTTTATCGTACGTACATATGCAAATACGATATGCCCAAGCTACGCATTGAATCTATGTCTCGACCAGCGACCAACATCTAGCACCCACAGTGTTGGTGCACAGTCATAATGAACTGGTGCACTCGCTCCAAAATCAGATATGTGACGGGTTCCCGGGGCGAGGGGATAGTGTAAAGTTTACACTAGAATTTGTGCACAAATAGGTTGTGCACAGCACACCACTTGGTGATGAACCGAATGCATTTCGGGTGAGTATTTTCAATGAAAGAATATAAAAATGAGTAGAGATTTTAGGTTTAACTTTAGAAATTGTTTGACAAGAAGTTTTCTAAGGACAAAAAATTAAAGCTAAATGTTCTAGGAGGTTGCCTTGTCTGAACTTTACGATGGAAAAGCAATTTGTGGAAAAATTCAATGCCAAGTAAAGATAGAAAATAAATGTTGGTGTGCTGCTGATTCGTAAAATTTTGTCGTTTTTCTTGACTGTTATGTGAAAATAGAAATTCTTTAGTTTTAAAATCTATGGACTACACTCTGACATTAAATAAAATAAATTTAATTCAAAATAGTTAGTCTTAGGTATTACGTCAAAATACATTTTTAGGGGTTGATATCGTATGTATTTAGTTTTCTTTTTTGTGAACCCCCAGCATTATTGCATACGAGCCGCCACTGAACGGTGATTAACTTTCAAAATTCAATTAAAAAAAAAACAAAGCGAAGACATCCGCGAGATCAAACAGATTGCGAATCACTGATATAACGTGCGCAAAAAACATTCAGGCCAACAAGGTCAGACATTGGGGTGTCGTGCTACATCAACACAATAAAAAAATATTGACTATCAAAAATTGAAAAAAAAAAAAAAAAACAATGTAAGCCAAAATTTTGGTTGGAAATTGGTAGGTGTCACCATTATCGATTCGACCCAGGGCCACCAAAATGCTAAGGCCGGCCCTGGCTATAGTTTCCAACAATTAAATTTGAACACGCCATCTACAAGCGACTTTGTAAAGCTTTCGAACTTTGGCAACAAATATTAACAAATGGGCACTATCCATCTTTTTGAAATGTGATTAATGCAGGGGTCACCATTATCAAATTAACAGCTGATTGCAACAATCCCGTCAAAGGCGCCGGGTTTTTTTAGGTTTTTTGACGTCAAATTGTGTGTAGCCTAAAATAATTTTGTTTTGTACATTTTCAATAACAATTTTTGGATGTCAAAATTATCACTTGCTTGGAGAAATGGGAAAACAACATCCAAAAAAAAATTGTTCGCAAAAAAAGAAAAACCACAATTTTCTAACAACCTAACGACTATCTTAGTGCTGTCCTGCGATCTAAAGGAGGAGACTGAGTTTTGATCTTAGCCTTAAGCTGCTCCCAAAAAGAGCAATTTTTCACTCTCAAATTTTTCTACTTAAAGACAAAAATAATCCAGTAGACCTGAATTCCCTTTCTTCTACATTTTAATAAATTGAATCAATAAATATTATTATAAAATTATATTAAAAACACCTTTATGACTTCGCCTTTCAAAATTATATTATTTAAATAAATAGGTCATGAAAATAAAACAGAGTTTTTAAATTGGATGCATTTCGACATGAGTGTCATCCTCAGCAAGTACTATATTACTAATTCAAAAAACTAAAATTTGTAGGTACATTGAAAAATTGAAAATTTATGGAAAGAATGCAATGATCTTTTACTGTTACGTTAATAAATGTACGTACATATATATAAAAAAAAATATTTTATTTTACATTTCGCTAATGATTGAAACAATGTATAACGTATCGGCGCTTCCATGGTGTTCATTGTTACATCCCTCGTTTAAAAAAAAACAAACTCTTAAGCCTAATACTGACCTCGAAAGTGAAATTTTTCGCCGCTGCGGTTTTTTCAATGAAAATGTATTCTTGCTGTCGTGGAATATGTGGGGAATGCTGGGGAATTACATAAGATACAATCCGAAAACAGTTCCATAATTTTATTTTATGTATTTTTTCCGATTCCCCGGTTATTTCATCGTGAAATGTCAAATGACCGGGGAATTGAAAAATAATACATAAAATTACCGAGGAGAATTATGAAACCGGTCTCGGATTGTAGCTTATGGAATTCCCCACCGTTTGTGACATATTCAACGACAGTAAGAATCCATTTTTATTAATAAAATCCCTGGGCGAAAAATTTCACTCTCGATCTTAATTCAGCCCTTAACCAATAAATATTAGATATCTCGGGCTAGGAACGAATAAATTCGTAAGAAGGGTTTCACACTTGTACTTAATCTGGCCAGATTACGTAATCTGCGGTGTGGTGAGTAAAAAAATTTATGGAATTTGACAGCTCAAATTAAGTAATGTGCACTTACGCAATCTGGCCCTAAGTGTGAAAACTTTCTAAAATAGTCTTGTTCGAAACGTCTGCACTAATAATTTTTTTAAATGCACATGTGCACTTATCCGTCATGAATCGTGTCCAAATATTGTTAACCCTACCAAAAAATTACGTACACTTAAGCGTGTTGTGCACTTATCCGTGTTGCACTTATCCGTTTTGAAATGTATTGAAAATCATCCATACGAATTTTTCTTATCACCCTGTAGCAAAGTAGTTATTTGAGGAAATCAAATCATATGGAAAGATTTAATTATTTAATTGGTGAGGAATCAAATAATATGTAAATTAGCATATTATAATAAATAACAGCTTTCATTTAACTTGAAAAAGTACGAACTGACTAAAATAGGCAGGACAAAATAATAAGTACATGTCAGTTAATTTGATTAAAACTTGTTTTAATTAAAATATTAAGTTCTGATTCGACAAGAATTTAATTTATTTTATTATTTAAAAGAAAATGGTTCATTATTTTGAAAGGAAAAAAGGTTTTTGTTGGCCCTCTGGAGATAATTCTTATGGCATGTTCCCATACATTCATATATCCAGTTACTTTCAGGAAATTCCGTAATTGGTCCGTTTTGTGAAAACTGTGTTTTTGGTTCATTGATTCAACTCTCTCTCTAAACATTCCGGATTTAATTTAACTCTAGTAACAACGTGAAAAGCCACCCGATTTGGTTGAAGCGGATCCTTGATCAGTTTGTGAGGTATGGTTAGGGTTAATATCCTGCTGAAATCCCCATTTAAAGTGTATGGGTTCATCAGTGAAATATTCTAGGACTCTCAACTAACATTTCTTATATGGGAATTGCCTCAAAGCAAAGGTTATTAGGTCTATTTGAATGAGACCAAACTATGAAAATTAAACCATAGACCATGTTTTTTCGCCTCCATGGGAAATAGCCAGTTGATGTTAGCGTATATCATATTATTTTTTTCTGAATGAATAATATTACGATAATATTAGTTCCCGATCTAATTTATCTCATAAATAAAACAGAATATTCTGTGATTTTCCATTGTTCGGTCTGGAACAAGAAGAACTATCTCTCCCAAATTTTCTTGAACCGTCAACACTTTTTAACGTCGCCATGGAAAGTTCTAAACTTTTTGTCAAAACCGCTTTACTTATTGTATTCTTCGATTAACTTTTTAAAGGGATTCTATATTTCCAATATTTGCCGCGAAAATCATCAGTCATATCAAGATAACTTTCCTCGCCATAGTGATAATGAGACCGACAGTTGTCCTTAAGGCCCTTACATGGACTTAACCGCATTAGAAATTGCTATTATTCACTTTTTAATGAATTACGCAGTAAATACAATGTTTAGCTGGTTTATTTCGTTATTGAGAGAATAATTTTTCCGCTTTTTCAAAGTTTCGAACTTAAACTTCTTTTTTTGTACCTACCATGCGTTTTTCGCCCCTTAAGTATTTTTGTTTGTTTTTAGTTTAACGCTTCTTGCATACACCAATGAATAAAAAAACAAATCCTTACGGAAAATGGCAACTTGTTGTCAAAAAATTAAAAAAAAACCGATGGTGTACTTATTATTTTGACCAAGCTGAAAACCCACTTCAAATCTAATATCGGGAGGGACTAAGATAATAGGGGGATACCATTTAGTTTTTCGGCTCCTATGGCATTGTTGTATCCTAATTGTTGTAATGCCTATCTATTTGGATTAATTCAATTTTAAAAAGGGTAGGCAAATTTGGCATAAAAAGGTACATGAGGGATGTACTTATTTTTTTGTCCATATGTGTATACCTCTTGCACCATGCTGTGTTCAAACAACAGTTAAAACTAAAACTCCTCAACAAAAACTATTATAAAAGCCAGAGTACTGTTCCCACAGGAGGAAGGACCATAAAATATTGAAGAATTTCATGCAAGGTCATTATTATGTTTTGAAAAAGCTACCGCTGGTAACGAGTATTAGGCGTTCAAAAATGTTTTTAAGTGTACAGGATGGGCCAATTACAAGTTCGTTTTTAAAAATGCAATAAAATTACCAAAATTATTTTTTTTTTGACGGATTAACCGATTTGCCTATATTCACATTTTTCCGCCCATGCCCCTGCCGACTTTTACAAGTATATAGGATGTCCCATTAATGTTGGAAAATATTTTAATGGTAGATCGTGTGGCTTTTTTGGAGAAAATTCATGTACAACGGAACCCCTCTATTTTCAACCGTTACAATGTTATAGAATTTTTGTCAAAATGCCTGACTTGCTGAGCTAAATCAAAATTTGCCACGCCACCAAATATTTCATAAGAGATATGAAACTTACTTTCTGAAACTACTACATAAAATGCATTAAAAACAGATTTGCTCCAAATTTGCCGCCCCTAAAATCTGCCGCCCTTGGCTCCAGCCTACTTAGCCTACTGGTAAATCCGCCATTGATCGTACTCTTCACATATTTGTAAAAATTTCATGGCTCTACCTCTCAAGGTTCAGAAGTTACAGCCGTCGATTTAAAGTGTCAAGTTTGAACCTGAGATAATATCACCTCGATCGTTAATTTTCGATAAATCGGGAATCGACCGAAATTTCTGAAATTTAGCACACTTGTAGAGCTACTTGGCGCACAAAGTCCTACCTATCCGCGTTCGGAAGTGGATGACTTGGATGACTTGTTGAGCACTACCCGTATTTAGTGAACATGTCAAGGCTATATCTACCAAGGTTGAAAGATGCGATTTTAATTTATTTTTCCTCCTACAAAACGATGAAAAATCAGGCATTGAACTGCATCCGATTCGGATACTCCTATCCGATTGCTCTATAGAAAAGTGCATACATACTAAAGAAACGACTTTGTAAGGGTTTTCAGATACAAAACTTTTTCCCACAATATGTTCTTTGAATCCCTTAAAATTTGCGAGCCCAGAGGACCGGCATGGCATCACTAATGCAACCATACAGGAACGCATACTCTCTTCCAGGATAAAGGACCCATCCACCGCTCTAGAGCTTCTCCTCGGACTCCACTCCATAGCTACATTGAAACTGTGCCTGGAAAGCCACCACCAGTATGGCTGAGGATTTGCTTGCAAACCGAATTCCGCAAGTATGTGTACAGCATTGGGCCTTCGGGAGTCTGGTCAGCTTAACCTAGCTTATATGATGTTTACAAATACATACTTGTCACTGGTCCTAACCTAGTTGAATGTATTCGTATATTATACTAACCTGAAATGAAAGAAAAACAAATGTATTAATAAAATTTTATAAACATGTTGAATTCGCATATATGTTTGCAACAATTTTAACATTTAATGAATTAAACAAAATTAAACACGTTTAACCCTCTAAAATGATTTCCAATTAAAATGAGCCCATACCAGATTACTATACAGGTATCATACTCCACCAATTTCTTCCGACCCTGACATGAAGACCCAAAGAACATAAAAACAGAGATCCCATCCACGGCCACGCAATAACAATTAACGTGACATTCAATTTCATCACCCTTTGCTAATTATTCTAGCGCTACTCTACTGCTAGCATTCAAATAAACCGAAACTAATCGAAAGCTTACAATCAAATTAGATGTTATCGTCGAAATTCGAATAGGGAAACCTCCGCGGTGAGGTTTGTAGATTTAGGGGATTTAGTGCAGGCTTATACTTATATCAGGAATACATCACTATAATACAAACAGAAAAATAAAAGAAAAGTAAAAAAAATCCCCAATTTATGTAAGAAGTGCCCGCACAACAAAAACAGGTGAAATACAACTTCTAGCCTTCTGTATAGAATTTGAGTGAGTCGACTACCCACCCCTCTCCTCTTCTACACTAATGCCAACTAGGATTGTAGACCATCTGATTACTTCTTATAAACATTGCAATGACAAGGTTGCGTGCTTTGAATCTTTTGTCAGGAAAAAATACGATGACGGCACCAACAGCATAACGTCCAACTCCTGTGCATATGGATTCGTTCGTGTCGGAATGAAGTTAAGGAATTTCGACTTTTCTCCTTTGGACTACGACTCCGCAGCACTCTTGTTTGTTGCTGCTCTGTGACCGTTTGTGTTTGTGCGGTGGTTGTTGTTTTTGAATATCCTTTTTTCTTGTGTAGGCCCAATAGCATTTTCTTCGCTCACGTACTTTAATTTGGCTTGTAAACTACACAATAGTATAGTAAAATTGAACGCTCACTAGAATTGATAGTGAAACGTTATTATAATACACACACAAACACAGATTTGGGGATGGATCGCCGCCACCCGCCCGGGTGTAATTGTTACGTTCATTGAAGTTTGACCCGAGTGAGGTGCACGTGTTTCAGCTCAAACAGCCGAAAAAAAAAGTTGAAATTGCTCAAGTTGGAAGCAGTCAAATTAAGTTTGATGATTAGACTAATTTTGTATATCATGCATATTGGAGAGGACGATATACGAGTACATACAACAAACGCGACGTGAATGCGATGATTGTGGATGATGGATGATTCTACTTGACGTCAATATATGCACAATGGGGTTTTGGATAGTAGTTTACGACAAAATGTTTATTTTTATGTTTTTGAAAATCAACTTAATCAACTGATGACGGATGGCATTTTTAGACTGCATTGGATTGGGTTTCAAATGGTCATAACTCGTAGAAAGTTTAAAAAAAAATGCTCAAAAGGATTTCTTGATTACGCCATCGTATGTTATTGCGTAATGACTTTTCCAATTTCAGATGGCTTAATCAAGCGAAATAGGGCGTAACTACCTATGTAAAGTAAACAAAAATGCAATTCATTATAATGTAAAAGCTTTCAGAAAATGGTCTGCGTCTTGTCTATACGATAAGACCAACCACTTGATAAGATGAACGAGTAATCGGCCCTAAGTGTTTTCAAGTCGAAATTTCCGAAGCATTTTGTGATTTGTGGCTGCACTAAGTATACATTCAATTTCAGTCATCATTATTAAGTTTCAAGGTCAACTTTATTCACTTTCAAAAACAGAAAAAAAACTACACTGAGAGAAAAAAAGTAGACCGATCATTTAAAAAGTAGTTGAAGTCGTCTAAAGTTCGTCTTCGATTTTCAGGTTATGAGTCTATGTAGTTGAAACAGATACGAAGATATGGATAATTCTTCCATTCCTTGTTTAGTTAAAATATCTACTGAATTCGCAAAGTCAATAAATTCATTTGTAAAGATAGCTATTTTTTGTGAATATGCAAATTGACCAATGTTAAATAGTGGAATTGTTTCGAAGAAAAATACTTTATTACTTACTACTTTACTACTTTAAATATCTACGATTGTTAATGCGTAGTTAAATGTTAAGTTCGCATAATACACTCAAAACTTTAATGGAAGAATTCACTAAACTTTTTTCTCTATTTTGCGTGGTTAAACAAACGGATTGAATAGTATTTTCAGCTGTGAAGATTACAGCGATTGACTATTTCTCTGATAGTTCCACTAAATCTAAATTAACTAATTCACTTTAGATAAAAAGTCGAAATCATTTTTTTCAGTGTACTGAAAAGTCAAGTATTTTAAGGGCCAATTATGTAATTAAAAATGTTGTGAACTCGAACAAGTATGTGTTACCAAAATGAGCATACATAATTTAAAATTGTCTTATCATCATGGAAAACATTTGTTTTTGTGTTTCTATTTCGAAACATATAAGTTTTCGACATTTGGACATGGTGTTCAGTTGCGGCCCAGAAAGGGTCATCTTCTGACAAAATTTAGTCATTAGACCTTAAAGAAGAATTTCAAATGATTCAAGTCTTCCTCTCCTGCACTCCCCCTGCAATCAGAAATTTATCGGTAATCCGACGGATAATATAAAAGCCGGTGATCGCTTGCGAAAAGAGCCAGTTGAATACAGGGCTTTTTACAGTAACAGACTCCCATGCTCATTATACCGCTTTTGAACTAAAAAAAACTAAACGTTGTATTTGTCAAATTTTGATAAACGATATTCTGCTCTCCGAATCTCATCAATTTTGCATCACATTCGTAGTATACCTTTAAAGAATGATTTATGATAATTACCAACGATAACGTCATATTAACGAAATTTTATTTGACATATTGCTTGGTAATTTCTACCGTCTTCAAGTTGACGATGTATCCTTTCAATCAAGTTGACATTCGACCTCATCGCCGTTGTACAGTATACAACTAAGCTCTGCACTATGCAGTGTATAATACCTTATCCTGTCGTCTCTGTACAACCAATTACACATGAAAATCTACTACCAATATTTTCACAAAGTAAACTAATAAAATTGTGCTGCTGAGAAAGACTACTATACTCGAACAGTGAGTTCTCGTATGCTACAAAAACCCCCTATGGGTTGTCGGCGGGCGGGCTGCGCTCTATCTATCTCTTTGTCGCGTTGCTGCACGTTTTCCACGTTTTTAGATAAACATTTCGACACGCTAATTAAATTCTACCCATATCAGTTTTGATTGATTGACAATTGAACAGACAGTTGTTGTTCCAACTACCGTGCAGAGATACTCTACTAAATATTCCAGCTAGAGCTAGAGCCAAGTCACATGCCAGCATGAGCCAAACGTGCTGAGCTCTGTGACTTTATGGTTGTAGTCTTGTAGTACGCGTAGTATATCGTATTTAGTAAAATGAGCACTTTAGGTAGGGACTGACGATGACGAGACGAGGGCTACTACATATCTGGATCTACTATCTACATTAAATCAAATAGATATGGATACGTTCATGTATGTAATCTGCTCGAGTAAGACGAGACAGTATGGTATATCAACCAGGAGGAGATACATTACAGCACGAAATTGTAATTGGGCCTCGTGTATATGTTTGTAGGTATGTATTCCCACTGACATGATACCCCGTTTAGACATCATATAAACATATCCCATATGTTTCGTGGAAGTCATGTCCAAATGTAACCTTTCGCCAATGAAAGCGGATAATGATAGACAGAACACTTGGCGATTTTGACACGACTGTAATAGACAAACGCGGCGCGGCGCTATATAGTAAAAGTGATGACGTTTAAATCTAACATAATAGTGAAAATGTGCTGCTTGTTCCACGATATCAGATAATAGCGTGCTTTATGCTTTTAGCATAATTTAGCTTGGATTTAGTAGCAACTGACCATATAGACAGAATCATCCAATATTGCCTGTCATGTGTCGTATACATATTGGCTTTTTCGAAATAGTCAAGGTATTCACATAACTGAAAATTTAATTTCCAACTAAATCTAGCGGGAAATACGGCTACATTTTTTTCAAAAACGGCTAAAAATCCGGTTGAATGAGTTGCAGCCAAAAAAAACGGCCAAAAACCGGCTAAAATCTTAAGCGGTTTTCACCCTGTTCCGCAACGAAATGTTGGTGGGAAGTTCCGGATTCGTGCTCGGCACCCCAAAAAACATAAGAAACAAAAAAAATTTCTCCACCACACTTTGCAATCTGAAATCACCTAGTTACTACACTACTAAGTGAGTTTCGGAATTCAATTTACAGCAATTTTTTCTCAAAAATGTATTTAGAAAAATATTCTGGATTTAATGGCAAAATCTGTATAATCCCCCTAAAGTAGTTTCCCTGTTATTTATTTTAATTTTGATTTTAACAGGTTTTGCAAGAGTAATGCAAATTAGACAGGTTTTGATAGTGGAAACTCATTTTGATTTTTGACGGACGCCTGATTTTTAACCCTTTCATTCCCATTGTAAACTGCAGTTTACATCAACTTTAAAACACTTTTTCCATGTTTTGGTTTACTTTAAATAAAAATGAGTGACATACACTGGCCGTGTTTTTTAATTAGCTAACCTACACTATCCGGGGTAATTTTCATACAAACGCTAACCTGTGACTTTATTCAGTTTAGAAATTATATGGCTATCCAGATTTAATGAGCTTTCCAAAACTCGCCTAAATGTATGCAATCCCAATTATTTTCTAGTACGTTTTCCAATGACTAGCAAAAATTAAATTTTGAAATGAAAAGCTCTAAGGTATAGTTTACATGCAACACACAAGTGTGTGCAAAAAATATAGTTTTTGTTTGTAAATTCATGTTGAAAATGTTGTTCGTCGAATTCTTATTCTAACAAAATTATGATTCCTACAAAAAAATATGTTTTCATTAACCCTAGTCCTACCGACAAAAGTTTATTCTTATTTCTACCGACATGGGTACACCTGTACCCAACTTCGATTTACCGCTAGATTCGATATATTGAATGAATGCACGCATGTTTTTGCAACACTCTTGACTTTTGACGCAAAGTGTCTGGTGATATGTAATAATTTCGATGTGAAAATATGTCTAGTAGTGGAAAAAAATTGGAAGTGTAAATTATTAAAAAAAAAATGCTGAATGTGAGTGTATCAACATCTGCATTAGAACCAATGATGCAATACGAGCGAACCCGAGGACCATCTAATCGATTGTATGAATCAGTTTAGCTTTTTAATAATTTTATTTAATATATTTCAATGTAGATCGCCGCTGAACTCCAGCAGTAATTCATTACCATGGAACGGAAAAGGGGAAATCCACATTGAAAAGTACACATGTCGTCCTTTTGCTTATTGCCGCCATTTGTACGTTTTTATTGATTTATTTTTGTTCAGATTGAACCAAAATTAATTACATATGTTGTCAGACGATAGCGACTATGACGGAGAACCTTTCTTTCCAACTTATGATGACGAATGGATGCCAGATAAGTATATTGCGTCTGATGCTGAGCAAGAATGTTTCGAAATAGAAACAAGCGATATTTCTGAAAGGGATTGCGAAGAAGACGAGGATATTCCCCCTGTGTCTTCAGTATTTACTGCATCCGATGGAATGCAATGGTTCGCCACTCATCAAAGACCAGCAGCACAAACAAGCGGAATGATCGTTAATTATACACAAATCTGCTGCATCGAACCTTCATGGCTCTTGCCATGGAAGTTTTTTTTTGCAAATCTTGGCCGTTTCTTGTTGGAAACGTGTGTGGCCCGCCCCCAAGAGGCTTGTAACTCCTGTATGGCTGCGGGGCTGCCATCGGGAATGGTCGCCAGGAGGACCACGTCGAAGACGTAGTCGAAAAAATGCACAGTAGAAACAACGTCCTAAGGGCAAGGACAAGCTCCTAGGGCAAGGACAAGGAAACTATATTGGTCACCTTCAAAGCGATAGGTAGAGTAATTCCCAGCTATGCAGGACCGGTGTGGTTTCAAACCATTTGTGACACAAACTGGAATAAAATCCGGGCATGTCAGAACGCTGGTCGACGTATCGCTGTCACGTTATGTCGTCCCAGGATCATCTTCAAGAAACCAGCATGTTACCAGTGCGTGATCACAATCTCCTTCTGCCTTTACAATATCTGGTCGGTTGCTCACGAGAGGATCACCCAAGCCATCGTCTCATGGACAATACTCCCCCTCTACGAAATTTCAGGAGTTGAGTCAGAGGTCTGGAGAGAGACGTCCAGAGATACAAGCGAGTACCTGCGGAAATCCTCTATTGTATTTCACTCTATTCTTGAAAAAGTTAGGTGGGTACAGGTGTACCCGTGCCGGTAAATATGTCATATCGCAATTTTTTTCTTTTTTCTCTTAAGTATATCGAACCAAAAATCTAAAAAGTAGTTAAAATAACCAAAAACCCTTTACTTTAAGATGTCAGAGTGTTTCAACATATTTGGTTTTGGCAAGTCGGAAATATTTAAATTTAAAGTGAAAAAGGTACACCTGTACCCCTGTTGGTAGGACTAGGGTTAAAAAAAATTGCATGTTAACTTTTGCGTTTGTAAAGTGAAAACGGGGCTTTAATATTTTTGAGCAATGTTTTGAAATTAATGGCAATGCCTACGTGACAATTTGAAATTTAACCTGGATGCTACCTTCGATGGTTTTTTTTGCGCGTCTGGGTTAGCAAAACTGCCCCCGATGTAAAAAAAACACGGCCACTGAAACTTACATATAACAGCATTCGGATAGTAAACATTTAGTTAATGCATATGGATTGACATTTTTATGAACGCATTTAGAATTAAGGCCGTCAGGGTGTTTTCATCGATTGTGACAAGTGGTTAATTGCTCCCCTCTTTCATAATTCTAGGTGCAAAATCCATCCGTGAAAAAAATATACCGTTATTCGCCAACATCAAAAGATTCATTTGCCAGAATTTTCTGTGACAAAAATTTAATAGGGCGGCATTGGGGGACGTTGAAAGCTATGTAAACTGTGGTTTACATTGGGCATTTATGGAATGATATTGTTGCCGGTATTGGAATGAATCCGATATGAAAAAGATGAACTAGGCGGAAAAAGTAGCATAAAACCTTTCAGGTGGTAAAAATTGAGCGATTTCGACATATTGGGGTATATACCGGATTAATTGGGACCAATGCCCGGATTATCGAATTGTCCGGATTTCCAAAATGCACCGATAAAGACTCTAGCCTCGTCAATAATATATCATTTATGCTAAAATTGTAACTACATAATTCTAATAAATTTAGCACCAGTAGATTCGATCAGAAAAACGTATAGTTTCGCCAGTTTTTATAAATTTATTTTAATTTAAAAGCTCTAATTTAATTTTGAACTTTACTGAAAAATGGCCCTAAATCCGGATTATCAAACAAACAATCTGTATGTTGAAGTGCGGATTGGCCAGATTTTACACTATTGTTTTGTAAACATAGCTCCAGTAAATGGGTGGGATCTTAGTATTACTCATCGAGAAAATTTCTTTCATAGTTTCCGTAATAAAAAAATAAATAGAGAGTTTTAGCAAGTCGTATGGAATAAAACGACATAATTTGACATTCCATATACAAATTTGCTTGCTTACCGTATACGAAACGAAATATCTTAATTTTGCATGTCCCAAGTAGGCATGGGTGTATTTCCGTATATTTGATTCTCTGGAAACAGTCGAAATTGGCGAAATAATTTGTCGTTTTTTACACCTATGCCTACTTAGGATATGCAAAATTAAAATATTTTGTTTCGTATACGGTAAGCAAGCGAATTTTTATATGGAATGTCAAATTATGTCGTTTTATTCCATACGACTTGCTAAAACTCTCTAATAACTCATATTGCCGTCAACTATTTGTATTTTAAAAAGTTTCCACTCAATCCCAATGTAAACTGCAGTTTACATACTATTATTTCCCAAATCCATAATTTTTTTTCCTTGTTTTCATTGAAAATATATTATTAGACACAAACAAAGACGAAATAACAATTTAATTTGGGAATGAAAGGGTTAACCAGTAAAGCCTCTAAATTGGCATTGGCACTCTCTTAATCGGATGCCTGGCAGAAATGGTTATTTACTTAAACCCTGGAAGTAATATAATATAATATATAATTTTTCACTAATTTGACAAATTTCTTGGCAAACTCGTATCAACTAACATTATAGATTCGCATAAAAGATGCATTTTACAAAACTTAATACGAAACTAGGGGGCTTCGCCCCCTGCTCGCTTCGCTCGCCAACCCCTGGGGCCGAGGCTAATTTCCGGCGCGGCCGAAATTTGGATACCCTTTGCTTGGGCTAAAAGTTTTTTTCGGGCGTACCTATGACTTGTATTTAATCCCCCTCCTCATTCTTTTTCTTCCGTCTTGACAAAAGTTTTGGGCTTGCTTGAAATAAGTGGGCAAATAAAAATATTTACTCGGAAAATTTTATTGGGGTTGCCGGACCATGACCCCACAATACGATTCCATTCGTTTTAAACTTTTTAGTTGCTTTGATAAAGACACATTAATTAAAGGTTTTGTGAAATTGGTGTAAAAAAATGTTTCTTAGAAGAGCCAATATGGGGGTTGGTTTGTATGGCAGCCCCATGACCCCATGGTCCGATTTGATTCAATCTTACATATGTTTTGTGTCATCAATAGAAATACATTTGGGTGAAATTTGGTTAAAATTAGTGCACAAATAAAAAAGTTTTTCTTAGAAGAACCTAATTTGGGGGGTTGGATTTGTATGGCAGCATTCTTACATATGTTTTGTGTCATCGAAACAAATTGATTTGTTTGGAATTTGGTTGAAATTAATGCACAAATCAAATAGTTTTTCTTAGAAGAACCTAATTTTGGAGGTTAGGTTTGTATGACAGCCCCATGACCCCATGGTCCGATTTGATCCAACCTTACATATGTTTTGTGCCATCCATAGAAATACATTCGTGTGGAATTTGTTTGAAATTGATGCATAAATAAATCTTAGAAGAACCTAATTTGGGGAGTTACATTTTTATGGCAGCCCCATGACCCTATGGTCCGATTTGATCCAGTCTTACGTATGTTCTGTGTCATCAATACAAAAACACTTGTGTGAAATTTGGTTGGAATTGGTACACAAATAAAAAAGTTTTTCTTAGAAGAACCTAATTTGGTGAGTTGGGTTTGTATGGCAGCCCCATGACCCCATTGTCCGATTTTACCGATTCAAACATACAAACTGCCTGCAGCAAAAAGAAGCATTTGTGCAAAATTTCAGCTTCATAGCTTTTAAATTGGCTGAGTAAAACGCGTCGCAACAGACAGACAGACAGACGGACATCGCCCAATTGTCTCCCCAAGTCATGCTGATCATATATGTATACTTTTTATATGGTCGGAGATGCTTCCTTCAATGCGTTACAAACTTCATGACAAAGTTAATATACCCTTTCACTCTATGAGCGAAGGGTATAAAAATGCTTTTGCAACAGGTCCTTCGTCTCTTTTCGAACTAGATTTGCTCTTTCCCGCATTGCAGTCCCGTTTCCAGTGTTCCATGGAACCACACTTGAAACAACCTTTCTGCTTTTTGCCTTTCGAGGTACTGTTGGCTTTCCTGCTTTTATTACCTCTTGCAAAAAAAACGGCACTCGAATCGCTTTCACTGTTCAGCAAACGGCTTTCCTCTACCATCAACCGATTCTTCAAATGTGTGAGTATTTGCATACTATCATGAGTTGAGTCCCATGAACTTACAAAATGGCGATACTCTTGTGGTAGTGTCATGAGCAGCCTTGTGATAACCATTGTCTCATCAACTGTTATGTTCAAATTATGCATTTGATGAATAATTATTTCAATTTTCGATATATGAGTGGCCATATCATCCGCCGGATCTTTCGCAAATGAAAAAAACTTTTGCTGCAGCTGAGACTTGCTGATTTCAGTCGTTTGTTCAAATATAGAAATTAATTTATACCACATTTCGTTCGATGCCAGACAATTTATCACATGCACTAAGCGCAGACGTGTCAAACTCGCGGCCCGCGGGCGGCCCTCCTCGCAGTTCTGTGCGGCCCTCCTCGCAGTACTGTGCGGCCCGCGGCCATGTCGAAGGAGCACAAACTGTATCAACACAAAAATGGTGAAATTGGCAAGGTGAACACATTCAGAAGTTCAACTCAAGTCTACAAAAGTTACTAAAACTCTCCAAATACTACCAACAATTTGAGGCTGGTTATTTGATTTTATAAGACAGCTCATCTTTTTTTTACAGGACAATACTAAGTCTCTTCATGAAACTGTTCTGTCCCGAAATGCAGTTGATAAAAAATTGGTTGGCTTTACCAAACATGAATTGAGATTTATTTGGAAAAACGGTAATGCTTTAAAAACTACGGAAATCTTGGAATTGGTGACTAAATCACCTAGATGTGAAATTCCAACATAAGAATTAGAGCCCAAGTGCCTGATTTTATGACCTATACTTATCAAGCTGTATTGGTGCATATCACAAAGAACTTTTTGTCTATTTTAGCCACTTTTCTACTGAAATTAATTCATTCTGACTATTTTACCTCCCAATGTTATTTTGGGCGACCTCGGATGACTGCTGCTAAACATTTTTTATCATCTGTCCGAATTTTGGCGCAAATCATGTAGGTAATCGTGGTTACTTGAAGATCAATCATATTTTCACGTATTCGCTTCTTGTCTTAATTTTTTAATGTTGTTTAAGTACATTTTCGAAAGGAGGAAGTTCTCACGTATAATCCTGAAGCCACTGTAGTGATCCAGACTCTCTGCTATATTTTAAAAGTAATATTCTACAATCAACTTTCGTAATACGATTACATAAAAATTTTTGAAATTGTCCCCCTGGGGCCAATCTAAACCTGAGGAGAGTCTTATTTGGCCCGCGCAAGGTTTTGAGTTTGACACCCCTGCACTAAGGTTTTCGAGCCAAGAGCCGTCACGATAATATGCTGAGCCTTCGCGTCCTTCTTTTCCCAATTCAAAATTGCCCTTTCCGTCGCTGTTACTGCTGTTGTACACGGTGCTCCCGCCTCAATTGTCGGCCTTAACAAATCCCCGTTGACGACATCAAACAGCTCCCGTGCAACCAACGCAATCCTCACTTGAAATTTCCAGCTTGTAAACTGCGCAGCTTCTCGATATTCAAAGATTCCGCCTCCATAGTGCACACACGAAATTCGCAAATTTGAAAATTAATTCCGAAAAGAAACCACTGTTGCCGCGACTAGTTATGTGTTGACTGGGCCCATAACCTGTTGGATACTGAGGGCGCAGTAAGAAAACAGTGAGTGCTTAAACAAGTAGGTATGTATTTCTCGTAGTGAATAGTACAAAGGTTTTGAAGTGACTGACTTAATGACAGCATGTGAATAAAGCAACATAAAGAGAGTGCGTTCAAGAAATTAGAAAGGATGCAAATTAAAATTCAACAGAAACGTCAAGCCCAATGCATTTTACATTGCTGACAACAATGTTGAGCAGAAGACTTGGCATTCAGCGTATTTGTCTGTGCAAAATGGAGTGATTCAATAATATGGCCATCCATTTTAGCCCCCTCCAGGGCGAGATCCTGGTTGCGCCACTGCCACGTTATATCAATTAACTGAATCTGGGAGGATATCGCAGGAATGAGTTTTCTACCAAATTTTGTACAAGTTTAAAGGATCAAAAATATTTTTGAACAAGACTTCTGCGAGATTATTAACTTCGCCTATGCAAAATAAAAATAAATTGATGCAAACAAAATGAAGAAAATATAATTGTTTTCCTGTCCTGAAAATTCGATACCCATTGTTTACTTTTGAACTCTCGTCAACTTTCTATTTCCTCTTTACTTAATTTGGACATACTGTGTATACATCCGCAATCCATCCAACTTCAACCACATTTTAATTAGGCTTCACCAAATTTAAAGTCAAAAACTTTTCCCCAAAACACTACTATCTATTATGAAATTCTTTCAAAGTTCAAACGCAACACCACCGTACCATACCATCATATATACCCAAGAGGATTTAGGACCAAAATTTAGAGTAATTAATTTTCCTTCCTTGTGGCTGTTTGGATATTTTTCGATGGATTTTATTAAATTCTATACGACGACGACGCGACGGATAAAAGGCCTGCCGAAAAACCCCACATTCTTGGTACGAGTATGTGTTCGCCCACATACATATATTCCATAACTTTAAGAAGTGTGTTAATTGTTAACTGAATTCTTAAATTTGAGAATTACGAGTACGATTCCAACACGGACATGTGCGAGTACTGTATATTTTTGTTACATCACAGAGTAGGCTAAATATAGGAAATCCCTTCGAATTATTTTTCCCGGAAAATATAGAATAAGAAAGACGACAAAATAATCTTTGAAAGTTCAAAATGATATAACAGGTTACTGAATTTCTGATGTGTGTAACTTTTATGATCCAGATCGACCCACACATAAGATTTTTTCCGGAGTTTTTTTCTTGTCAAAAAGGAAAAAATGCGGAAAGAAGAGGACTAGCATATAGAGAAAGAGCTAACTGCTCTCTTAATAATGTATCCGTAAATAACGTGGTTATGTCATAAAGTTTGATTTATCGTATCTATGCCGGCCTATAATATGGATTGATATGAGGTGTCAGTTTTCATCAATTGACATGCTTTCATATTTATAGCTGAATGCGAGGTGAATATCCGGTTTGACAGAACATTTTTTCCTTACATTTTTCTCTTTAGTTTTTTTTGTAGATACTACATAAAAAGTAAATAAGTATAATAAGTGTTTTGCGATAGAGTGTGCGATAACAGTATAACACAATCCCATATAAATTATATATTATTATCTTAAAAATAATTCCTTTAGATCAGAAAAGAATAGAATTTAATTTTCTGGTATTCATATATCAAGAATATAATCTTACATAATTATCCTCTCTGTACGCGCGTAATAAACGTAGGCTGAGCCTAATATCAGATTTAAGTAATGACATTCCTTGTCTTTGTCGGGATCTATTACTTATATGCTCCTTCACCCGCGGGAACGTATTTATTCACCGAGTATATGTGCGGTATATAATTATAGAAAGTGCCAAATTCCCTCCTTTCAAAAGATTCTTAAGAGATTCAATTTTGGAAAATACTTGAGGATTTTTCGCTGTCAAGAACAAAAAAGGATCGTCATTAATGAGAGCAGCCTAAGTCGATATTCGGATGTATTCGAGTAGAAGTATATACATACAGTCGAACCTCGGTAGCTCGAAGTGCCAGGGGACCAGAAGACCAGTTCGAAATATCGAAAATTCGAGTAATCAAAAACAAATAAAAAAATTTCACATGTTTGCGTTTGTTGTTTTTTTTTCAATGTCCGTGTAGTATTTTCTCTTAATTTTCTTTAAAGGAACATTTCAAATACTCTGACCATTTTTTTTCAGTTTTTACACCCTAACTAAATTTGCTGGTAATCAAGACTGTGGACCGTTTGTTATACTCAGGGATTTACTCGGCTTATCGAAGTCACAAAATTACATTCGGGCCAACAATTATTGGAAAATGCAGCTCATCGAAATCACAATTATTAACGAGACCGAGGCTAATTTCGGGCGCGGCCGAAATTTGAATACCCTTCACTCTCCTCGGGCTAAAAGTTTTTTGGGGCAAACCTTGTATTTAATCCTTCCCCATTCTTTTCCTTCTGTTTTCGCATAATATTTGATGTTGACAAATTCTGTGGCGTCGATAAAACAATATTTGTGTGAGGCTTGGTTGGAATAAGTGGTAAAATAAAAAAGAATATCTCAGAAAACTTTATTGGGGGGATGCGGGAGCATGGCCCCATAGTACGATTCCATTTGTTTTACTTTTTTTTTTATAAAGACGCATTGAGGTTTTTTTTAAATTGGTTTAGAAAAAATGTTTCTTAGAAGATCCAAAATGGGGAGGTTGGGCTTGTATGGTAGCCCCATGACTCCATAGTCCGATTATTTATGACATCAATTGAAGTGCACTTTTACGAGTTTTGGTTGAAAGTGGTGCACAAATAAAAAAGTTGTTCGTAGAAGAACTCATTTTAGGGGGTTGGCTTTGTATGATAGCCCCATGACCCCATCGTCCGATTCCATTCATTTTTACACATGTTTGTGGCATCAAATGAAATGCACTTTTATGAGGTTTGATTGAAATTGGTGGATAAATAAAAAAGTTTTTCTTAGAAAAACTCAATTTGGGGGCTGGGTTTGTATGACAGCCCCATGACCCCACAGTCTGATTCCATTTATTCTTACATATAATTTGTGGCATCAATAGAAACACATTTGTGTGAAATTTGGTTTAAATTGGTGCACAAATGAAAAAGTTTTTCTTAGAAGAACCTAATTTGGGGGGTTAGGTTTGTATGGCAGCCCCATGACCCCACGGTCCGATTTTAGCGATTCAAACATACAAACTGCCTGCAATAAAAAGAAACATGTGTGCAAAATTTCAGCTCGATAGCTTTTAAACTGGCCGAGTAAAACGCGTAGCAACAGACGGACAGACGGACAGACAGACAGACGGACATCGCCCAATCGACTCAGCTCGTCATGCTGATCATATATATACATATTTTATATGGTCGGAGATGCTTCCTTCAATGCGTTACAAACTTTATGACAAAGTTAATATACCCTTTACTCTACGAGTGAAGGGTATAAAAATCAACATGTCGTCAGGTTACTTGACAAAATGCATGCTTAATGCGGCTAATCGAACTGAGAACACGTTTTGGGGACTAACAAGAGACATCGAAAAATTCGGCTAACCGAAATTCGAGTTATCCAGAAATGTATATGAAATTTTCAACGGACCGACAAAATATTGCGACACATCGAAAATTCGTATGATAGAGGTTCGTCTTTTCGACGTTTGACTGTACCTTCGACCTTGAGCTATTCGTTTGAGAAAGGAAAGTAAAATTCGGGGTTAAGCTCTCTTAGGAGGGATCGTTGTGTCGAATTGTTCGTGGGACGATGATGGAGTTTAATAAATGGAAAATACTAGAATTTACATGGAACTGTGGTAACAATTCCAAGGATAATTGTTATTTTTGTCGACAACGACGGGAGCAGAGTATAATTTTATAATATATGTAGATGTATGTATACATGCGCCAACATAAGTCAAGAAATTAATGAAATCCTCTTCTTAGTCGGAGATGTTAAATTCCCTGAAATGAGGACTAGACTTTTGATGGAATTGATAAGATTGATACCGCAAGCTGATTGAAAATATAATTAGAGTGGATGTGGGGTGAGTAGGAGTATGTGGGTATATCAAGGGCTATCCGGCTGTAAAAATATTGAATCAAATATAATAGATATAAATTTATGAGTCAAATATACATATGAGTATAAGAAGATTGCCTGGCCAATTGGCAATCTATTTGGCTATCCACAAGCCCTTTTACGTGAGGAATTTTTGTTGGGTTGATAGTCTGACCATAGAAATCAGATACCAAAAATTAGAAAACCATGAAGGTATCTTCTCTTTGAATAAATTGACTTATGTGAAGTTGACCGGGTAAATCTTCAAATCACGTCCAAACCGTTTGTGCGGGGCGAAAACGTTTGTGCATGATTGTGCGACATTAATTTTCGTTTTTTCTTTGCTAATTATTTAACTATAGCATGTTTAAATTCAGAGTGTGAAATTAGCCTGACAATTTTAAATATGGTCGGATGGAAACAAATTTGGTATCAATCGAAATGAAATCGTTTTCGTGTGCTTGTGCTTCCTGAAATCGCAAGCACTCAGAAGAATTAAAGGAAAAACCGACCGGTTTGCGTCTTGATTAAGAGTGCCATCTTGTGACACTCATGTGAAGCTAGCCGCCCTATCTTCACAGGAGTGTGTCCAAGATAGAACTCTTAGCCCAGACAAAAAACGGTCGGTTTTCCTTTATTTCTCCTGAGTCCTTACGTTTTCAGAAAGCACAAAAATGCACAAACGATTCCCTTCAATATATTTACTGATATGTATTGGGCTCACATCTCTGAGATGTGAGATCATCTAGACCGTAAAAGTATCTACAACCAAGAAACCTTACAAGTTTCTCGGCCAAAGCCGAGCAATCACAAAGAAGATAATGTACACTCTCCTCTTTCTCTTCACAGCTTCCGCAGAAGTCGTTGTGAGGAGTTTTGAGTCTCCTGGCGAGCTTCCCGATAGGACAACCCCGACCACACTGCGAATATGCATCCGGTCCAATGACATAAAATCTAATTTTGTCAAGATCATCTTCGTTGTAGTACAAGTGCTACCATGGATCCATCTTGCGTTTGTTCTGCGCTCAGAATCGACTGTAATTTCCAATTTGCAGTTGATAATTGGTGGTTTAATGCTTCCGCGGTCGACAACAACTCTACCAGCTGAAGCACTAGCCAGATGGTCCGCACAGCAGTTACCTAAAAATCCACAGTGACCCGGTATCCAGCATAGTGTTATGTTAAAAAAGCGCCCAATCTCTTGAAGAACAAGGCGGCACTTTTCAACAGTTCTTGATGTGATCAGTACCGACTCGAGTGACTGTCAGTATACAGAGTGACGTCCCTTTCAGTTACGACGTGACTATACCCAACGAAATTAGCGATTGCATAATCGCAGAGACCTCCGCTTGGAGCACACTTCAGAAATCAGGAAGACAAAGAGACAATACGTAACTCTCACGTCTCTCCAGATACGGGGAATATAAACCAAATTTAGGCACGTTGTTATAGTATGCCCTCTATCCATGGGCATGCGTGATGTCTACACAGTGCTGCAGGTCCGCAGGGATGATGACATCAAGTCCAGCTGATTTAAAGGGCCCAAAGCAAGATATTGCCCAGATAATCTTCTCATGGTCGAGTATAGATTTCGTATCACAAGACTCTGTGCGACCTATGCGGTGGTCAGATAAGTCAATAGCTGAGCTTCCAGGAAAATGCGTATCAAACAGACACTCAATGGTTTCGATACTCGATGACGTCCATAATCCGTCCTCTTTCTGAAGAAAGCTTGGCACGGATGGGTTCGACGCCAAGACTTTCCTAAATCTAGATGTCTCTGAAGACCTTTCTATGTTTTTACAAAAAAGTTTTCCAAGCGTTGAAAAACTTTAAATGTTCCTTATAGAAGTACCAATCGGATCGTGGACTCGAGAAAGACTTAGCTTTGTTAAAGCTTCTCCTACATGAGAGAGAGAGAGAGTAGAGATTAGGGGTCCAAAAAGAAGGTTTCTTCTTACGTCGAAACGAGTTAAAAGGACATGATAGAGCGGTCGCAGACCTCATAGCTTCCGTGAGAAGGTCAACCATGTTATCGAACTCCTGTCCATTGTTTGGCATGTCCGGTAGTGAAGGTAATTCTGCAAGAAGAACCTCTTGAAATCTAGACCAATTTGTCCTTCCACGATTGACACTAGGCGGATTCACAATAGAGCGCTCCGCCAGACTGAACTGTAAATATCGGCGATCCGAGAAGGAGTATTACGGAGACACTCTCCAATCTTTAATCAACTTGATCTTGACTGTTTCTTGTGATGAAAGTAGGCTGAAGGCCCACATTGCAAATAAGGATATCGGTACCCAGAAGCTATTCTAGAAGTAATTCACCCCGTTAGTTTGTATCTGAGCTGCCCCATGATGCGCATTAGAGTCACATCCGACGATATAAAGGTGCATTTTCCTTGACTCGACTGCATCGGCTCTAGCGACAGCGACCCACTCATTCCATATAAAAACTCGTTTTTAGAATGAGAGAAAAATGAGTCCTTATATTAAATGAGCGAGTCGCTGTCGCTAGAGCCGCTGGGGTCGTGCCGAGGACAACGTACCTTTACTTATGTCGCACACTTGCGATTATTTATCGGTTCTTCCAAATTGACGATTCGCCAATCATCATTTGGAATGGAAGGGTTGCAAGTACGAGTTATTTGCAATATTTGATCCTTGTCGGTTACTGAAGATGGGAGACTCACACGAGCCCTCGGACGCCTTGGAATATCGTCTTCTGCGACCACCTCCAATCTAGCGCCAGGCCACAGTTTCCCAGCCTTGCCGATAGTGAATTTGAACATAGAAACCGATCTCAGGTCCGCGAACAGTTTCACACGACTTTGAAACCAGCCTCCATCTTCACACACGAGGCGGACCAGGGAAAGCCTCCATGGCACGCTGAAAATTATTGATGATGCTGCCTTCGACCATAACCCATTTATCAGACGACATGCCACCATCGGCGTCACTGCGGTCGATAACAGCTACTTCGATCCAGCTTCTTGCCGCATCTGCGTATGATGAATTGTTTGATTTATCGACTTTATGTCGCTTCTGTCCCCCTCCGCCTGATCTTCTGACGAACGTTGCCGTTTAATAACCTCGCACAATCATTCAAAAACGTTTTTGCCCCCGCACAAATGGTTCGGACGTGATTTGAAGATTTACCCGGTCAACTTCACATAAGTAATAAATTGAAAATTTATTGTATTACGTCAGCATATGAAGCTGTAGAAACTCTAATCAGAGCGATCTTATCTCGGGTTCCTTTTAACCCCTAGTGGGGCGTAGAGCAATAGCTACGGACTACGCTTCTATTCAAATTCATTGCCTTTAGTCTACTGAAACGAATGACCTAAAAAATGTGTAACTCCATTTCTCACTTTTCTAAAAATCATTATACCTAACTTGCCATTCCTAATTTAAAATTAATTTTCTCTTCTCATTCAATTTCGATAAATTGTTAACGTTGTCGTCGTCGTCCTCTCAAAAGGCGACAAAAACTTGCCTTCATTCGCATCACTTAAAAACTTACATTTTTCACTTATTTCTTATTCCGTGCAAAGTATATCCTTTTTCAATTTTATTTTTCTATATTTCCCGTCCCGTCCTTCTCAAGTTTTTTTTTTGTTTGTTTCATTTCGGTTCTGACCATAGTGTCCTCTCCTCTCCATACATACATAAGCTAAACACAAAATAAAAAAATTCTGAAAACTTTTCAGCCAAAGAAAATTGTCTTCACTACTTTAGGAGCAACTTATTGGACATCGAGAGAGAGAGAAACGTTACGGTGACAACACAGCGGCATATATACGCGCCGCTTACTGCATTCAACTCTGCGCGCTATTTTTTTTTGTATTCTTGTTTTTAGTCGTCTTTTTTCTGTGTCTTCAATCTTGTTTTGTTGTTTTGGTTTTTCTCCTTGACCATTACTTGGACCAAGTTTACGAAAAAAAAAAACTGACACAGAAAGAATGGAATCGTTCGTTAGTTGGTCTGTAAGTTGTTATTGCTGCCTGCTCATACTATATTTTTCCCATATTTTTCTTGCCATTTTCACCATATCGCCAATGAAAATTTTTACTTTGCTTTTCTTCGGTTTTTTTTTACGGAGAGTTTTTCTTTCGTTTTGTATATTTTATTTCGTGTCCAGTATACAAAACTTTTCCTTTCATCTTTTAAAAGCTTCGCAACAACTTTCTATAAGGATTAAAGCAACAAAACGTATAGATATAGGCAAGACAACTAAAAAAAGGAAATATAACGTGAAAACAACAAGAAGGAGC
The DNA here is from genome assembly GCA_949715475.1 of Microchrysa polita. Taxonomy (NCBI): domain Eukaryota; kingdom Metazoa; phylum Arthropoda; class Insecta; order Diptera; family Stratiomyidae; genus Microchrysa; species Microchrysa polita. Next base: position 12,766,098 of record OX454415.1, on the reverse strand, counting down.
AGTGGGCCAAAAGAAATTGAAGAAAAATTTGTACAAGGATCGACTATAGTGGACAAGCCGAGGCGGATATTATGTGAGTATCTATACAAATAGTAGGTGATTCTATATAATAGAATCTCTTCCGTGCCAGTCAGCATTGGGTCATACTCATACCCTTGCCGTACACTACACCATTCATGGACGCACTACGCCCGTTCGCAGGAAATAGCAAGTCAGTGAGTTACACAGGAAAGTCGTATAGAGTCCATAGCACAACTAACAAGATGACAGAAAAAAAACGAACATAAAAATAGACTTCGAACGGAAAGCTAGTAGCCTTACAAAAAAAAAAATTAAAAAACTCCAGGCAATGATTTTATCTTTTCACTTCGACACTTTAACTTGATGTTCATAATGTTCATAAACTAACTTTTAGGAGCTGAATTCAGCTCAGATTTGAATTGTATATGGAGATCATAGTAGTCCACAATGTACTCTACACTACGAGTACGTATACATAGTTGAATGGGGAAAATTTAGTTGATTTTCCTTTTAAATTCAAGTAGTAATATACAAGAAAACACAGTGAAATTTTAAAATAACCACACTGCTAATAGGACCAAATAGATTTTACATTTGAAGTTGGTTTTCAAAATTTACAATTGAGAGAGTTCTTCATGGTAAGGATGTGTCTAGACTACGAACCAAATTCAAGTAGGCAACATAAAAGGAAAATCGCATTGAAGCAAGTTCTGACTATTCTGATTCAATAAAAATATTAATTATGTATTCACCATTCTGAATTTTTTAGTATTTTTCTAATATAATTTACACCACGAGGATTTTAAGAAATAAATATTTGTATACAGCTGTCCTGAAAGGTTGCCCACAGGGGGGTATACTTTCACCCCTCCTGTGGAACTTTGTAGTGGACAGCCTACTGGTCCAGCTAAATAATACTGGCTTCTATACCCTAGGATATGCCGATGACATCAGCATCCTTATAAGGGGAAAATATCCAGGAGTTATTTCTGAACTCATGCAACAAGCTCTAACCCAAGTGGAGGATTGGTGTAGGAGGGCAGTCCTATCGGTCAATCCCGCCAAAACAACATTAATAACCTTCAGTCGCAAATACAACTTGGAAGGGCCCAACGCTTCAACATTATTCAACCATCAACTGCAGTTTACCACGGAGGTAAAATATCTGGGAGTCACCCTTGACAACAAATTCACTTGGAACAAGCAGCTGCAAAACACAATTGCATAAGGCAAACAGACCCTATATGCTACTAAAAAAGCAATAGGAAAAACGTGGGGGTTAAAACCACGAATGATACACTGGATCTACGAAGCTGTGGTCAAACCCCGTCTTACCTATGGCTCCATAGTCTGGTGGACTAAAATCAAGCAAAAAACAGCAGCAGCGAAGTTGGGATCAGTACAGAGACTGGCCTGCGCAAGCATAACCGGCGCCATGCGCAGTGCACCAACTTTAACTCTAGAGAAACTACTAGACCTACCACCACTGGACCTCAAAATCACAGAAGAGGCTAGACTCGCAGCGTACAGACTCCAATCATCGAACATGTGGACACCACAAAGGGTAGGACACTGTACGATCACAGAAATCATTGCAAACCCAATCCTAGATATGGGCAGCGACTATACCCCGGCCATGTACACCTTCGACTCCAACATCCAAACCTCAACGGTTAGGGAAGACTGGAGTAAATGGAACGACAACCATCTATCAAATCACATTGTGTGGTACACTGATGGGTCGAAGACAGACGAAGGAACGGGGGCAGGAGTCTATACTAAAACCAACAACTATAGTATCTCCAAACCCCTAGGTCAATATACAACTTCCAGGCAGAACTTATAGCCATAAACCTTGCAGCAGGGGAGAGTACTCGAAAGGGATACACTAATAGGACCATATATATTCTCTCCGACAGTCAAGCTGCTATAAAAGCAATTGCAAATCCCAAAACAACCTCTAAATTGGTTTGGGAATGCCAACAAAATCTCAAAAACCTAGCAATCCGAAACAAAGTAACTCTGAAATGGGTGAAAGGACATAAGGGGATCGAAGGAAATGAGAAAGCGGATGCCCTTGCTAGAGAGGGTTCCGAACTATCCTTAACTGGTCCTGAACCTGCAATCGGGATCAGTAAATCTACTGCCAGAACCGTTGCTAGACGATGGACTGAGGATAAATTCCAAAACCGATGGAGACTCGCTGAAGGGCTCAGGCATAGCAAGCGCATGCTGGAATCTAACTGGCATACCAGCTGCACCGAAGCCCTCAGTCTCACCTCACCTCAGGGCAGTGACAGGCCTTATAACCGGTCATTGCACCCTACGGAAACATCTGCATACAATAGGGATCTACACACAAAACCCACTATGCCGCCTCTGTAACGAAGATCAGCCTCGCACGTTATTTTCGAATGTCCCGCTCTTATGAGCTGGAGACAAAACTTCTTTGGGGCTCAAACCACCAGTATGGGTGCACCCAAAGCAAACCTGGTTAACTTTCTTCTAAGCCTTTTACGTAGGACAGAGCTCATAACCTGAAATTTTCTCGCTTAGATGGGAAATACAATAAGCCAGCAGGCTGCAGTATCGGGCGCAACCAGCCCAACCTATCTCAGCGCCATATCCATCCATCCATCCATCACTCATTTCAAGTTTTTACAATCGGGAATTGATTTTGAAAGTACTCTATGCGTAGACTGCATAGAGTATACATAGACTCTGTTGCAAACAATATTCATAGTAAAATTGAGGTGAAAAGATCATACTAACCGCATCGAGGACAATGAAGTTTCTGGCATAATTCCCTGGAAATTTGAACAACAATTTGGGCAAACTTCGGAATAATTAGTGGAAGGCTGAATTTTTGCATGAGCCTTCCTTTCGAGGCGCTACGCAAGACCCCAAAAGCCCCCGTCTGTACGAGTGCCGCTAGCGGTTGTACAGAGGGTTGAAGACCCTCAAAAACTGGTTTTTCTGAATATCTCGATAACAGTAATATGTACTAAAAACTGGTGTATGGAGAATGTATAGATCTTGTAGTTTGTGAATAAAATGTCAAAGGTAGATTTTGATTCGACTACTCCTAACGGTGCCAGAAAGTCTAACGGTATTTTTTACAAAGTTTCAGGGAAATCTTTACAACGGTAACTCTAGCTAAAAAAAATTGTATTGCGAAATTGTAGCCCATACGGTTTTGAAGAAAGTGGCAAAATTTCTAAACACAACGTACACCCTCAAGTGTGCTACGGGGGCTCAAAACTTTGAAAACGGGATTTTTCGGGATTTTCGTGAATATCTCTGTAACGGGGGTGTATACTGAAAAGTCGTCTATGACCAATTTAAAGCTCCTGGGGCTGCAAACAAATAGCTTAAAGTCCTCATCGACCCGTAGGCACCTAAGGAAGTTAAAGGGGACGAAACATATGAAGATCACCTGAATATTTTTGAAAAAATAATTTTTTTCGACGACTTAAACCTTAATATCTCCTGAACTAGACCAGCAAGAGTAACGAAATACGATCATTCTCACTGCCAACAAATTTACGTTAACAAAAAAACTAGCCTCACTAAAATCGGATAAGTTGTTTGATTTTTACTGAGCTTTAAAATCAATTTTTTTGTAATTTAACCCAAAATCAAATTATTTTTTCACCTCAATTTTCTCCAACTTCTGCCAAGGTAAGTTGCTCGTACGATTGTTCTAAAAATTTACGCATAATATTACGATTGTATATTTTTATCATATCATTTTAGTCTATCTTGATTTTTTCTAATAGTTTTAACGCTTTAAGTGCAGAAAACTGGGGCTACTTTTAGCTCAAATTCATTTAAACTGCCCTAATGTACTGCAATTTGGGAAAATTTATACTACAAATTATGCTAAAATCGAGCCAAAATTAACCCTAGCTTTCTGCATTTAAGGCAATAAAAGTGTTAGAATTATCGAATCTAGAATAAAACGCTTTATGAAAGATTAGATATGATTGTAAGATTATGAGCCAATTTTTAAAAGAATTGTACATGCACCTCACCTTGGTAGAAGTAGGAGAAAATTGAGGTGAAAAAATCATTTGTTTTTGGGAGAAATTACAAAAATTTTACTTTGCAGATATGTAAAAAGCAAACCAGTCATCCGATTTTAATGCGGTTAGTTTTGTTGTTTAGGTAAATTAATTGGCTGTGATAATAAGCTTATTTCGCTCTTCTTTCTAGTCTAGTTTTGGAGATATTAAGGTTGAAGTCGTGTAAGAAAATGCATTTTTCATAAATCTTCAAATGCTTGGGGCAACTAAAGGATTAAGAATCGGGGTATGTCCGATAGACTTTTTTTGCTGGAAATCACATGGCGAATAATTTTTCGGTGCGTTTGTGCTGTAGTTTCCGGACGCAACGAGTACATGCTACCCTTACAGATTGAACAATTCCCGGGAAAACGTTGTTTTTTTCAAGTTTGACCCCACGTAGCTCCCATTGGGGGCAGGTGCAGATCGGGTGTTTTGGTATTGTGTTTAGATATATTAAAGAAACATATTCATTGCAGAGCACTTTCCCGTATAAGTTACCGTTACTAAGATATTCATTAAATTAACAAAAATGCCTTCTTGAACCCTCTTAGCGCCTTTAAAATTGTATGTATCGATCTGAAATTGTTCGTATTATTTTAAGCGTTGTACAGGCTACAAATTTGTCATATCACACTTTTTAGTGAAATTGCCGTTATAGAGATAATCCCCAAAAACGGTAAATTTTGACTTTTACCCCTTATAACTTCCTTGGGTGCCCATCCATCGATTGAGACTTTTGGCATTTTAATTGCAGCCACAGAAGCAACAAATAAATCATAGATGACTTTACAGCATACACCACCGTTACAGAGGCATTCACGGAAAACCCAAAAATGCTTGTTTCTCTAAGGTTTGAACCTCCATAGCCCCCTCAAGGGTGTACATATTGATGAGAAATTTTTTCACTCTCTTGAGAACCGTATTTCCTACGAATTACCCATACAACATCTTTCAGCCAGAGTTACCGTTATAGGGATTTTCGTGAAACCTTGATAAAAATATCGTTAGACGTCCTGGCAACGTTAGGAATGCTCGAGTCGAAATTTACTTTTGACGTGTTATTCTAAAACCACAAGAGCTACAAATTCGCCATACAACACTTTTCAGCACATATTACCGTTATCGATATATTCGAAAAAAACTGTTTTTGAGGGTCTTTGACCCTCTCTAACACCTCTAGCGGCAGTCGTACAGACGGGGAGTTTTGGGGTCTTGTTTAGGACCGCGAAAGGAAAGCTCATGTAAAAATCCAGCTTTCCTAATTTTTCCGAAGTGAAATGCCAATTTTCCTGGGGTACAATGCTTGTCCCATCCTACATATATGAAAGCTTTGAAAAATCTTCAATAAAATCTAAAATCAAACTCCCTTTAGGAGAAACCCATTTCCATTTTAAATTTCCCACAAGTAATATCTCTCTTTGCAAATTCGTATAGCCATATACTTGTATGTACGTAGCCGACTTCCTATTGAAAATTAAAAAAAACAACTCCGCCAAGTTCTTCCGAAATCCCTAGGGGAAACCTCTTAAAAACCAAAACTTTATTCCGGTGTACGAAACACGTGTCGCGGTTTGATGGTGTATTGGAAATTTACCGAATGTCAAAATCCAATTTGAAATTGATGTGATGCTCTCTCTACGAGTACACGCCATGCCGGCCGGCAGGAATACTTCATACCTACATACATACAGGGTGTCCCATAAGTAAATGTTAAGTCGAAAGTGGATGATTGCGCAGAGATATCAAGGAAAAATTCAGTCACCTATTTTTACCGTTATACGCAATCAAAAGAAAATGCACGCCTTGTTGTAATTGTTCGCGAATTGTAACTGTAAATCTTCATATTTATTAAATTCTCTTTTTGCTCTATAACGGCAACAAAATGGCCTTTCATTTGCAGCCCAAGCCGAAAACTAACATATTTGCTTTTGGGAGAAATCTTACCTTTCTTTGTGAAACCAGAGGGATCAAAATCCTTGATTTATCAAAGTACATTTGTATTATTATTAAAAATACCATGGAGGCGCTGGTCTTTAAATAAATATTGTGACTAAAATTAATAATTTATTAATAATTAAGGCAACACGCGCATACTTTTAAAACTACTTGCCGCAAAGCTGGTGCAATTTTTTTTACAGTACAGTATTTGAACTATGACATGAGTCTCTTTCGTTCGGGTCAAAAAAGAGGGTCAGATTCTCTCAAAACCATAACAGTTACTTTTCGGGTTGGACTGCAAATGATTGATGATGATTGATGTTGTTGTTATATCACAAAAAGAAACTTTGTAAATATTAAGATTTACACTTAGGGTACATTCAAACGACGCGAAAACGGCTCGCAATCTCGAGACATACAAATGCATTGGCTTATATGGGAAGCTCGCGAGCCGTGAATTTGCGGGTTGTGGTGCACGATATGTGAAAACATGTCTCGCTGGTCGTGTTTTGACAGCTGCATGGCTCTCGCTCGTCGTGAGCTTCCCATATAACCCAATGCATTTACATGGCTGGAGCTAGCGGCCCGTACTGCTCGTCATTTGAATGAAGCCTAACTGTGAGTGAAAAATCACTATAAGTTTTCAACCATCTTTAGATTGCGTATAACTGTAAAAATAGGTACCTGAATTTTTTTTTAATTTTTTTTTTTTTTTTCGGGACACCCTGTATTTAGAATATATAAATAAGAGTACATCATACATACTTACACGACATGAACTCTATAAATTGAAATTAATGTCGTGGTGATATTAAAGAAAAACATTAATTTGAATTTTCTTTGGCCGGAAAAACACGCGCTTTTTCCGATCCCCTGGTGTGTGTGTGTGTTGTGTGCATATACATATACACGTTTCCGGGAAGACGATGTGAAAAGAAGATGAAACGTGGGTCATTATCAGTTCATGACCCGCTATGGTTCACCTATTCACGAGTCTTAATCAATTTTCGGGTTGACATTGACGGTTTTCGCTTGCCGTTTTTTTTTTCGTGTGTCCCAGGAAGCATTAGAGAGTTTTAGCAAGTCGTATGGAATAAAACGACATAATTTGACATTCCATATAAAAAATCGCTTGCTTACCGTATACGAAACGAAATATCTTAATATTGCATGTCCCAAGTAGGCATGGGTGTATTTCCGTATATTTGATTCTCTGGAAACAGTCGAAATTAGCGAAATAATTTGTCGTTTTTACACCTATGCCTACTTAGGATATGCAAAATTAAAATATTTTGTTTCGTATACGGTAAGCAAGCGAATTTTTATATGGAATGTCAAATTATGTCGTTTTATTCCATACGACTTGCTAAAACTCTCTATTATGTAGGAGAGCGAAACGTAAAAATTGATATAAATGATGCAAGAAGGATAAGCATGGCTTGAGGATGGAAAATAAAAACAAAAAAATAGAAAAAGTATTGTATGTAGGTACATAATATACATATAGAAAAATGAGGAAACTGTATGGATAACAAGATGTTAAAGCTTTTTGCAAAATTCTCTACGTGTGGTACAATTTATATTTATAAGCTAAGTATGTATCTGCGTAGATTATTTTCTGCAAATTTAGCCTGAAGGGATTAGCTCTTGTTCGAAGTTTCTATCTGTTGGCAAAAGGGCAGGACTTTATTTTAATTGCAAAACAAGCGAAAGGATAATACTTGCCCGATTATTTGAATGAAATTCCGGATATTTGGTATAGGCAACAGTAAGAATAAATTTATATACACTGATGAGTTTAACATGAAGAAAATAAGGACACGGAATGGTTTAAAATACAAGGAAAGCGATTATTATTGTTACTAATTTTATACAGATTAATTTTATTTGGTTCCTTCTTAGAACATTTGTGTTAAGAAATATAAAATACACATATGTATAAGCTTTGGTGATGTCTTTCCATGTGTTTCTTTTTAAATGAGTAAACTATTAAAACAAACGGATATTTATCGAGTGAAAGTAATGGTTCCTATATTTTTAAAGTAATCTGATTTTTCCTATTGACTAAAAATAATGGGACAAAATGATTGGTTTAATGGGATTTCCCATTGAAATTTTTCTGAGTGTAGACAATAATTAGTTATTTATTGATAATTTTATTTTTTTTTATCTAGCTATGGTGTCATCAGATATTTTCCAATTATTTAAGATTATATTTTAATTTAATAAATAAATAATGAAAAATGAATTTAATTTATTTTAATACTCAATTAATTTTATTAAATAATTCGCTAATAAACTATCTCTGCTTTGCGCCCTTTAAAAAAAAAGTCCTAAAAACCGATGCAGATCTGTAAAATATTAGAAGTGTAGCCATTTATTTAGTTCAAATTCAAATGGTATAATGTTCCCTTCATAAATTTACAGTAACTTGTTTTAATTATTTTAATGATTAATATCAACAGTTGTAGCTTTTTAAAAAGTTTATAATATAGAGATGTTTTTCCCGCAGTTTGTACAGTTGTAAGTATGTGGTTTTTTTTTTTGGAGTAATAGTACACCAATAATTGTAATTGTAAAAATTTAAAATTATTATGTACTTTTAAGATTTTTTGTTTTTAATTTTGAATGAAATTTAATAGTAGTAACCAGCTGCTCGATTTGATTTTTATAAACACTGCGAACTGCGATGTGAGTTTGTGTAATAGATCCACTTACACCTGTTGACAACTAACATCCACCTCTAAGCCTAAGTTACAAATACAACAATACTGTACCCCATGTCTCAGAAGATATATATTAACCATTAACTCTGAATTAAATAACATAAATTGGGATGAGCTTTTTCTTAATTTAGAGACAGGTGAAGCCGTGAATATTTTTAATAAAATTCTTAATAATTTAATCGCATTATTAATGTGCCAAAGAAAAGTATTAAAACTGATAGCTTTCAGCCCTGGTTCAACGCTGAATTGAAGCACTTAATTGCTCTTAAGAAAAAAGCTCATCTTAATTATAAGAATTCACGTACAGAATCAAACTATAAAAATTGAAGCTGAACTCTTTTCTCAGCATTTTGGTTCAGTTTTTACACCTACCGCTAGTTATTACGTACATACAACAATCGCATCATCACGCTGATGCAATGGATCTTAGCGTTCTCCAACTTAGTCTGTCAGAAGTTTTCATGGGTGTAACTAATCTGAAACCCGATACTGGACCTGGTCCAGATAACATTTCAAATCTATTTGTTAAAAATTGTCTATTTTCAATTGCCCGTCCTCTGTGGATTCTTTTTAATAAGTCATTGTTAATGCCAGCGGTTTGGAAGGAGAGTAAAACTACTCCAATATTCAAATCAGGTGCCAAGTCTAACGTAGCGAATTATCGACCTATCTCTGCTCTGAACGCTATTCCTAAACTTTTTGGAAGTCTCGTATGGACACGCTTAACTCATGCATTTCGTCACATAATAATAATAGATGAACAACACGGTTTTTCTGATCCCACCTGGGACCCTTGTTGTTCCATTTGTTTATAAATGATATTACTCAGAAACTCCTCTATTGTAAGGCTTTGATATTCGCCGATGATGCAACATTTTTCATAAAAATCAAATCAATTACTGATGCACAGTGGCGCCGGAACGAATTTTTTATTGGGGGGGGGGGGCAAAATTGTTTTTCTCAAATTCATATTAAATTAAGCGGTTACCATATATTGGACCTCTAGCCAGGACCGGCTCTACTATATGTGAAGAATGTGCATCTGAACGCCCGCCCCATTAAGTGAGGCAAACAAACAATTTCAATTTTTGATTAATCTTAATTATCTCATTTTTTAAATCAAAATTTTGTAATTTTTAATGTTCTTTAATCGGAAGTTTTGAAAACTTTGCCCTTTTATATTTTAAATTAACATTTTCAACAATTTCGAAGATCTCGATTTGAAATAAAATGAGGTAAAAGTTTACACTTTTTGTGGAATTTTTGGGCGATTTTAATTTTTAAATTGTGATAGTTAGGACTTCAGTTATAATAACCTCTACATTAGGTCTCAAACCCAAATCTTCTAATGTTTCGGTTTAAAAACATAGAAATTCGAAATTATTGAAAAATCGGATTTGAAAATGTAAAAATGCGAAACTACAAAAAGTGCAAATTTTGATTCTTATGTTTTCAAATGGATAGTATGGATTTTGAACCCTCAATTAGAGAATATTCAATCGCATATTTCTTTACAAAGCTGAGGGTCCTAGTACTTACCACAAGCCAAGTCTCAGTGAAAGTGAGCCACCCCTCACCTGAGTATAAGCTCTTCATTAGATATATTGCGCTGGTAGTGTAATTAGAACGTGATAAACTAAGTAGATTGCAAAATGTAGGAAAAAAATGGGGTGCTCAGCACAAAACTTCATTGCGACAGGGTCGAAATCGTACAATAAAAACAAAAAAAATACTATCAATTGTACAGATACCGCTTAACGCATTTTAAAGATTAATGGTGCATTCGATCCGCAATTATATTTTTTCTAACATGTTCAAGGAGAGGTTATCGGAAAAATGTAGCTCATACTGAGGGGGCGGCTCAATTTTACTGTAACTACGGATATATCTCCAAATGGAAGAGAAATGGAGTATGACAGGCAGACAAAAAAGCGGCTTTCAACACACTTGCACAGGGCGCCATAATACCTAAGACCGTAGCTGCCTCTAGCACTTTAATATCCTGTGAAACGATACCAAAAAGTAATTATGAAAAAAATTAGAGAACAACAGCGATCAGAAACCACCTAAAATAGTCTTCAATATGAAACTAACCTATAAGTTTCTTTTTGCTACCCATTTTGATCCCATTGTAATTCCGAAGTGTTGAAGATTATAAACATATTATTTATTTTATATAGTTTTATAAAATTAAATATCATTAATTTTCCCAAAGGTTGTTTTCGGGAAACGAATTCTTTAATGATTTTTGAGGAATCTAAATTCGACGCCTGTGAACATGGAGAAGGGTTAGATGTGTTAGACGTTTTTGTGTCATTGTTGAATGTAGCCATGTTAAAGACGTCGTAAAGCACTGAACAACCTTTCTGATGATGCTGCTGATGCTGGAACCGTCAGAAGTAATGTTGCTAGCCGTATTAACTTGCTGTGCTCGATATGCTTCGAAAGTGATCATCAATTTCGGCGCACCATGTAGGTGACGCTCCCGGCATACTCTTCAAAAGAGTTAACTGTAAGCGAAGATCAACAATATCGAAATCGAGCATAGCAGCCCAATTTTACTGTGAGATTTTCTTCCATCGGCACGTTTTTATGACAAGGAGAATGAAAAACTGCCTCATTTTCGTTGAGCAACCAGGGCCGGATTTCGCATATGGGCAACCTGGGCTACTGCCTGGGGCGGCAGAATTTGAGGGGCGGCAAATTCTTAATTTTTTTCATTGGTCTAAAATTATGGGAAAGATGGATTTTGAAAACTCAAACATAAGTGTAGAAAATAATTTGCTTTTTTAATTTATTCTAGTTAGATGTACATATTCGTCTTAATACAGAGCACCTAATAGCAACCACAACTCAAATTTTAATATGACTCCGCCTTCAAAAATTGGGACTACGCAAAATTTTGGTTGAAGCATACACTTATTCACTCTGAATGGTGTGGCGGCCTTTAGTTCAATTCGGGTAGGAATATAAATCATCTTTGGCTTCACTTTAAACATTATGCTTGAAGCCACATTAAATAATATACAGTCGAACTTCCCTTAACGGACACTTCTAATAACCGGACATTTCTTATAAACGGACACTTTTATTTTCCCCAACGTTTTTTCACATATTTTCCTAGGAAAACGCCTTCTGATAGCCGGACACTCTCATAACCGGACACGGACAGTACTTTCATACCCATCCTGAACAAGCGAGTCTCTAATAAACGAACAGTTCCAAGAAAAAACGCACAAATTCTTACATTGCAGAATTGTATTTAGGGCAAAGAGTCTTGCGATTACCGGAAAATGGATCTTACGCGTATTAGCAAGACCCAATGTACGGGAAATGTAAAATGATATATCAACGACTGCAGCTCTTTTTTATCGTTCGCTTGGTGCTCGCAACTTTTATAGAAATTGCATAAATTCAATTTATGCTGCGGCGTTTAATCGTGCAATTCTCTATTCTATTTAAATAAGTGTCAAACAATATTTAGCGAATTGAAGAAAAATTTAAGATCACATAACAATTCAGATGAAAAAGAAGTGTGCTCGGTCTCAGAAAAAAATCGTTGGAAAAACATGTGGAAACGACGAGACGAAACCTTTTATAAAAATAAAAGTTATTTTGAAAAAGTGGAAAGAGAGTGGGAATGAAATGACTAAAAATTATACCCTAATCCGTCAAGACTACAAATTTTTATCGCGGTTTTTGAATATATTTGCAGATTGTAATGAAAGTCTATTTTATAAAATGTTACACCTCCGTGAAATATTCTCATAAGCGGACACTTCCAATAAGCGGACAAAATCTCATTCCCCAATGGTGTCCGCTTATGGGAAGTTTCACTGTAAATACGCGAATACTTGGCTGCCAGCTCCTGTTTTCAAGCCTCTAAAATTGCCCCAGACTTGAAGAAAAGAAAAAACAAAAATATTTTTGGTGATAGCGATCCTTTGGAAAGTTCAAAACGCCCCCAAGCAAGTAACTCATTTTAACACACATTTTCGTGTGTTCAATAACTTCTTAAAATTGTCCCCACATCAAATTCGGTGAAAAGCAAGGATTTGGTTTCGGGAGAGGTCCAAGTCTCGATATTAGAAATGAGGCATTGGCTATCAAATTTTTGAGTTTCTATCGGGTGAATAGGTTTAACTAAATTTTTAGGAACTTTTACGCTTAAATTTTTGAATTTGCAATTTTTTGTTCAGAAAAAAGACGGGAAAAGACCGAAAATAAAAAATAATTTAAAATATTTGAAATCAGGAAAATCTAGAACTTTATAGGCACCAAATGATTTTTGCTGAATAACATCAGTAAGTGCTTTCTCAATTCGATTTCATTATCTTTATAACCGAAAATAAATTAGGCCAAGGTGTGATCAAAATTCACCGTAAGCTTCCTTAATTTCGGATTTATTCGGTATGACGTTTTCTGGTTAAATATGATGCTAATATAGGAAATTTTATTTGTTGGGGTTATTCGCAAATTATTTCCAAAACGATCGACAAAGAAAAAAAATAGAAAACATGAACGCATTACTAAAGAAAGTGAAAAGCCGAATGTAATAAGAATTGTACAGTTTTCTATTAGTGTAGTAACTAGGTGATTTCAGATTGCAAAGTATGGTGGAGAAAATTCTTTTTTTGTTTCTTATGTTTTTTGGGGTGCTGAGCAGGGTCAAAACCGCGAATAACCCTAAATTTTCAGAGTTTTCCCGTTCTTTTGTTCCGAAAGTGTACCTACATTTCTCCGAAAACCTGTCCATGAAAATATTAGAGAAAACATAATTGCGGATCTAACGCGCCATTAATCATTAAAATGTTTTAAGCGGTATTGCTACAATTGAGTCATTTTTTTGGCGTTTTTCTTTTGCAATTTTGACCCTGATTTGCAATGAAATTTTGGTGGGAAGTTACGGATTCAGGTTCTGCGCCCCAAAATACATAATGTACAAGAAAAATGCAACTGTTTCGACCAAAAATGAAAAACCGTTCAATCTCAAAATTTTATTCATTATTCTATTATTATTCATTGCCTACATTTCCTTTGTGAGGTGACAACTGCTACATTCAAGATTATCTAGTGGCAGAGGGCGGCAAATTCGTTACTGCCCAGGGGCGCAATAGAGGCTAAATCCGGCCCTGTGAGCAACGGTCAAAAGTTTCGCTATCGTTGGCCTCGTCATTAATTCGAGGTATTCTTGTTAACGAAGAAAAAATGAAAATGGATTGATCATGTACATACTTAGTATACATGCACTAGATGCACGTATGCAACTTTCTGCGAACCAGATATTCCATCATGGAAAACTAGAATAATAAATTAAATATGTACATTGTATATGTATAAAAATATAAAATAAATTATTCATTTTTAATATAGTGCAATATATGTAGTACTAATTGCCCCTTTAGCCAAAATGTTGAGGGGGAAGTTGCCCCCGCTGCCCCACCTGTTCCGGCGCTATTGCTTTATGCACTAAATCTGCAAGCTGATTTGAACCGTGTATCGGAATGATCGCATGTAAATAAACTAGACCTCAATATTTCAAAGTGTAAAATTCTTAGGTTCATTATCACACATATACTGTACCCATATTTAATAAATTCTATTCCGCTAAAAATTGCATTTGCAGAAGTTGAGCTGGGGGTTTCATTTATGTCAAATTTTTCATTTTCTGCACATTATAACAAATATTTCTCTCAAAGCTTGCCGTCTACTAGGTTTTATAAATAGAATGTGCGTTGACTTTACAAATCCTAACACTTACAGATTGCTTTACCTCATGTTAGTTCGTCCAGTACTGGAATATGCGTCACCAATTTGGTCTCGCCATATACTATTACTGACACTTACACGCGTGAAAAGATCTAAAACAAAAGTTCTTAAAACATCTAGCCGCCTTATCAGGTGAACCTATTTCTCTATATGTCCATGCATATAGCTTACTTGAATTAAAATACAATATACTCCAATCAATAGAGACGAAATAATAGGGGTTATAGTATGTAATAGTTTTTTTGATCATTGGAATATTGAAGGTAGATTTAGCGGATCAACAAGTTAAGAGTGCTCTTGAGCGAACCATTTTTCTTTTTTTCAAAGCAGTGAACTTGGACGCACATTTTACTGTTTGTTGCGCTGAAGAACTGCATTACCAGAGATGGCCTCAGCTTTTGGTCGAGTCTCCGGGAAAAAAATCGATTGCTAATTGGTTGTCTATTTGTCCCTCACTCGGTGAAAGTTGCATCAAACTTTAAAATAATACCAGGAAACTTTAAACCAAAAAAATTTTTTTTTTCGAGTTCCTAATTTGAACAAAAAAATTAATACCTACTTTCAAAAAGACGAATTTGCTTACAAAACCGTAGAATCCCAGCCTACTAGCTGAATTTTCGCAGAAAGCCTTTAAATCGCTGCAAATTGAACGATAACGAGAAAATGCACTCGGTTAAAATCCACCAACTTGTAAGAAGTAATGCAGATTTCCTGCAAACATTTTCGCGATTTCAACCAAAATCTTTAACCAAATCTATACGAAATCAATGGTTTGTCTAGCCCACAATCTACTCGTTTTTCCGTAGATTTTTATAACTTTCATTGAACTTCTTGTTGCGAAAAAACCATTTTGGTCATGCATCAATTGGTTATAGCGGAAATTTGAACAGATTCTACTGTACCTACTGTCAAATTTTGTAACAAAATTAGAACGATACTGAGAGGCTTCATAATAAACCTAGCTTTCGTTGTCAAGTGTGAATTGTGTTTTAACAAACTCTAATCGGATAAGAATAGTGGTTTTAACTATTTTGTTTAATTATAAATTACATTGCGTGGGGGCCCCCATTTCCATCTCGAACACAAGATTTTTTAGAAACGTTACGCCACTGGTACGGAGCTTTGTAGTTTATTGAAACTAAATGTCCCAAATAGATCCCTAAGACATAACAAAAAGCATATCTATCATATGTTAACTATTATCACACCAACTATGACATGAACAACACAATTGACCGTATTTGTATGAAATGTTATGAAATCCACAATTATTAAGAGTCGACTTTTAGTTCAGGCTTTTGGTAAAATCAGAGTGCATGCCAGGCACTGTCTGAGATTAGTTTAGAAATCGGTAGGGGCTTAGTCCGAAAGCTTAAATTTAAGTTTGCACCACTTGAAAAATTTTCTAACGGTACTTATCAGGGTACCCATGTGACGGACTATGATCTCACTCAGATGTTAAACGAGTACCCAGTTTTAGGGATTAATAACACTGCTAGCAGGGACGTAGCCAGAGGAGGGGTCCAGGGGGCCGGACCCCTCCCGAAATTATTGGAGCTGTGCAACTTTAGATACCCGTTTTTTTTTGTATACAGAAATCTATTTTTCGGAATGTACCTACTTGAAAACACGGAATAACACATACAAAAACATCATCGAAGTAAGAGTTTAATCTTACCAAATGTACCAGGGAGTGGGGTCCTACAATGGCTGTGCTTTTTCAACTAAAGGTACATTTTCTTCGACACGACTGCACGACAGCGACTCGCTCATTCCATATAAAAACTCGTTTTTAAAATGAGAGAAAAACGAGTTTTTATATGAAATGAGCGAGTCGCTGTCGTGCGGCCGCGTCGAGGACAACGTACCTTAAGGGAGGCAGGCTTTCTGACCCAGACTTGTCAAAAATTTATCAAGAGTTGCATCCAGGTTAAATTTCAAATTGTCACATAGGCTTTGCAATTTATTTCAAAATAATTGTTTCTTATATTAAAGCCCTGTGTAACAACTTAGTTATGCAAAATTTCAAATGCTTTTTCTTCATTAAAAACATATTTGTATGCTTGAATCATAATTTTTTCAAATTAAGTGTTTGGAAAGCGCCATTTTCAATATAAATTTACAAACTAAAATTAACTTTTTGAGCACACTTGCATGCAACATGGAAACTATGCTTAAAAGAAAAATTTCATTTTCACTAATCATTGGAAAAATAAATAGAAGTGATTGCGATTGCTTAAATTTAGGCGAAATTTCTAAAAAATTGTGATTCGGGGTTGAAATACTAACCGGAATGTGGCTTCGGGTTTTGTATTAAAATTATTGCCCTACCCTGTACAGTGTAGGTTAGCTGTTGAAAAAACATGGCATATGTTACACTCTTGTGTGCTGAATTAATTTGTATCGGCTGGGCCGAATTGAGGGATGTTTCTTCTAGATTGGGCGAAGAGTTTCTATACAGACGTGAAATCGTTAAGGTGTCAACGTCAAATGGATTGACTCATTTTTTAATGAATAATAATGAGGGAAGCGGACCCCAAAGTACTTCCAATTTATTCATTCCTAGAATGCTATCGAAATTACAATGGTATCTAAGTTTACAGTCAGAGAAATTATGTAATCTGGACTCAATCATGAATACATAATAAAAAAATTGAAAAACGTAGAAATCTGGTAACCTAATATTGTGTTCAGAGTGGGCGAAAACGGATTAATTTCGCCGTACGTTTTCAGAAATCAAGGAAAAGGGTTCATAGTGCACTATTTGTAAATTCATTTTGACAACCGACAATATTATTTTTCCTATAAATCGTTCTAAGTATAAAAATGTGCTGGCGAAGTCATCGATAGTCAATATATTTCGTCACTTCAAACTGACCGTCCATTCGCTTGTCACACGAAACTGGACATTTTGGTCGGGTGTCAGTTAAAATATCGGCGTGAGCCGAAATGTCCTGAATAATGGAGTTTAGGTTCGAGACCTGGGTGCTTACATGTTTTTATTTTAAAAAAAATAAAGGTTTCATAGAAAACACGCAAAATAGCGTATTTTCAATGTGTCATTTTGTATGGAAATTAAAATGTTTTGGGTCTATTTTCATTCGAAAACATATCCCCAAATCATATGTTTTCGGTCACTGTGAACAAATTATAAGTTTTATAAGGCTTAATACATCGTATAAAATTTGAAATAAAACATTTTCCCTGCTGCGATTCTATCAATAAAAATGCATACTTGCTGTCGTGGAATATATCACAAACGGTGGGGAATTCCATAAGCTACAATCCGAGACCGGTTCCATAATTCTCCTCGGCCATTTTATGTATTATTTTTCGATTCCCCGGTCATTTGACATTTCACGATGAAATAACCGGGGAATCGGAAAAAAAACATAAAATGGCCGAGAAAAATTATGGAACTGTTTTCGGATTGTAGCTTATGGAATTCCCCAGCATTCCCCCCCACACATTCCACAACAGTAAGAATACATTTTCATTGAAAAAATCGCAGTGGACAAAAATTTCACTCTCGGTGTCAGTACTAGGCTTAAGAATGAAATGGCTTTTCTCAGAGCCGTGCGCTTTTGGAAAGACGCGGTCTGTCTGCTTCTAATGATTGAGTGGGCAATTGAATTTGCCTCGTCAAGCGATAAAATTGGATTCATCACAGGAACAGTGGGCTAGCCATGTATTGCAATGAGGCCACGGCATAACTAGTTTCCACAATACCCAATACAATTTTAATTTCTAATAATGTCGAAATTTCAGAAACCGAACGTCGGACCCCTCCCGAAACAAGATCCTGGCTACGTCCCTGCTGCTGAGCGTGCTGTTGATCTCAACACCCCAACAAAAAAGCTGTTAAAATCTTAGAAATTGGATGTCACTAACACATCTGCGCGGCCTTAGTCCAAAGTTGAACTGTCGCGCCTGTTTTTTATTATTTTAATACATAATGCCGTTCAACAACAAACCACTAATTTATTAATATGCCTCTGCAACCATACATACTGGAAGACCTTGACAAAGGTTACATTCTAAGACACGAGTTTGAGAGCAGTCAATCAAATTTGTACTCAACACTGCGAAATGTGCAGAACAAAGACCAAAAATGTATGTACATATTCATAGCTTCATCTCTGATACTGAAAACACATTTACAGATACTGTCCAATGCAAATTCAATTCAATTTAAATGTTTAAACCATGTAGAGTGCACAAGGTTCAATTCAAATTTAGGTTTCCTTATCACAAAAATGTCTTGTGTGTGCGGGGTGGACCTAGTCGTATCTCCATCGAAATAAAAGATGGAATGACATAAAAAAAGATCATTTGAAGTGCGGAAAAAATATTAATAATTTATTAATAATAAAATCTAGTGCATTGCATTGGGCGTAATGAATGCTACTCCATGTATAGTAAGAGCGACCGGTCCGGTTTTAATGAAATGCACTTAGGTGCCTATGTGGACATTGTTGTAAGCTAGCTGACTCAAAATACGGTCCATTTATGCTTGCGGAACAGCTAAGTCACTTAGTTGCTTGAATGTGTATACTACTCGCAGTATTGTGTACTCGTATAGATATAATTTTCCACTTGTCAAAGAATAATAGATTCAATTGATATGCACACAATAAAACATTCAAGCATATTATCTACATAAATACTTGCTCCTATCTATTTATACAACATAGACTCTTGGATATGGAGCCGAGGTTTTGCATTCGTGCACGTAAATTGTGGGCTCCATGGATGGATACAGACCTATATCGGCATTAATCCAACCTGAAATCACTGTTTGTACAGTTGTGAACTCACCTATAAACATGATGAGGAAACTAGCTGTCTGCTAACTTTATAATCCAGAAAAAGGTATAATCCAAAGTAACTTCGCGATCTTAGGCACTCACTATAATGATGCACTAAACAACTCTTGCAATTTCAGATGGTGCTTGAATCTATCGAGATGTGTACAAAATAATCACAATTTTCTCAAAATTTTCCAAAAATAAAAAAAGGTACGCAAATTGCAATACGAATCGAAAACAAACAAAAATTTGCTTAGCACAATTTCCTTCACGACTTTCCACTAAATTTCCTTCACTTTTCTTTCGGCCGAAACAAATTTCGAAAATTTGGTTTTTATTTTTTTGTATGCTTTTTTTTTAATTATCTCAAACCGAACGAAGCGCTTATCTATAATATCGTATAGTAAAGCGTACGTATGGTGTATTTTGTTTTTTATTTTTATGCCAAGTTCAGAATTTCTCCTTAACCGTGACCGAAACACTTATACGTAAGACCCCGCGTACGCACGAGAAATACTTGGCACCGCACAACTATTCTTCACGTATCTCTGTTATTTTGCCTTTTATTTTCTGTTTTTTATTAATAATAGTATGTACCCGGCAGCGTACGTTCGCCAAATGAACAAAACAGAGCGCTCTCCACGGGTATAGAGTGTAGGATAGAGGCAAATTATAACACCGAACACGGAACGAATTCTAATAAAATGTGCCGACCTATATGATGTGTTGAGTACGTTTTGTGAAAAAAGCACACGACAAAGATCGCGGATCGCGCGAGGGTGCTATACTATGCAAACTCGCCCTGGCCAACGGCTGGATTTTAATTGAAAGAAAAATTTGTGTGATCGCGAATCTTACGCGCCTGATCAAATAAATAATATTATTATGTACCGAGTACATACGAGTTTGTATATAAAAAGGCCAACAGCAGTAGCAGCAATGGACGATATGTACATACTAGCAGCGAGATCGCGAGAACTCGCACCACCAATAACAACACCAACCATATGCTCTGTGCAATGACTACAACGATAAAAAAAAATAATCTTTTTTTAGCGGCCGGTTTTTTACTACATAGTAGTAGTAATAGTAGTACGCGAAAAAAAAACATAAAATCAAGTTACGAGCCGATCCCAAATGTAGTACGAGTTGTATACGTGCGGTCGCGGTTGCTTCATCAATGCAACGGCCAATACACATGAAGCCATCAGTGCGTATCTTTTGAATGTGTAAGGCCTCCAGATATTTGTAGTCGTGTAGAGCAGGAACTTCGATGGAGAGTGAAAAATTTGTTAAATATAGTATGTGGATAGAATGTACGTATACGGTGTACACGTACAGCTGAATGCACTGTGTATATACACGATTTAATTTTTTTGCTGTGCTCTCTCACCAATACATCAAAAGAGCCCCACTTCTATTGAAAATGTACAACTGAAAGCTCTACTCTTTTGGTTGCTTCTTTGCTTGCTTACTATTATTTCTTCTTTTTTTCATATCAATTGAATGCGATAATTTTGAGAAAAACATCTACTTTTTTTGTTGTTTTACATTTGACTTTAATTTTAGTTTTCTAAAAATAAACAAAGTAAATAATTGAATATTATGAATAAATTCAAGATGAGCATAAAAAGACTATAAACAAAATTTCTATTTCATACCGTTATTCAGTGGCGAACCCACGTAGGGGTTCTGGGGGTTCAAACCCCTCCGAAATTGCTCGATGTAATATAAGATACAAATCGGTCGCCCCCCCCCTGGTCGATGAAGATGGTGGAAGAACACCAATGAAACACATTTATTTTGGAGCATTAACAACCTTTTCAAACAGCTTGCGTACAAGTCCGCAACTCAGTGGGACATTTTAATGTTTTTCGTGACGATTTGCTTTTGACTCTTTTTGGGTCGTTCAACAAAAGTTGAACCAAAGTTGAACGAAAGTTGAACGTGAGTTGAACCTAAGTTGAAAGTAACACTTTTTGGGTCGTTCATCAAAAGTTGAACGAAAGTTGAACGTGAGTTGAACCTAAGTTGAAAGTAACACTTTTTGGGTCGTTCAACAAAAGTTGAACGAAAGTTGAACATGAGTTGAACCTAAGTTGAAAGTTGAATTCAAGTTGAATTCGAGTTGAATTTGAGTTGAATTCGAGTTGAATTCGAGTTGACTTCAAGTTGAACCCAAGTTGAACCCAAGTTGAACTCAAGTTGAACGTAAATTGAACCCAAGCCCAACAAAAGTTGAACGTGAGTTGAAACTAAGCTGAAAGTTACACTTTTGGGTCGTTCGACAAAAGTTGAACGAAATTTGAACGTGAGTTGAACCTAAGTTGAAAGTAACACTTTTTGGGTCGTTCATCAAAAGTTGAACGAAAGTTGAACGTGAGTTGAACCTAAGTTGAAAGTTACACTTTTTGGGTCGTTCAACAAAAGTTGAACGAAAGTTTAACGTGAGTTGAACCTAAGTTGAAAGTAACACTTTTTGGGTCGTTCAACAAAAGTTGAACATGAGTTGAACCTAAGTTGAAAGTTGAATTCAAGTTGAATTCGAGTTGAATTCGAGTTGAATTCAAGTTGAACCCAAGTTGAACTCAAGTTGAACCCAAGTTGAACTCAAGTTGAACGTAAATTGAACACAAGCCCAACCTCTGTTGAACCTTGAATGGAACCCAACACTCACAGAGTACCACCTAGCCCAACTTCCCTTGAACCTTGAATGCCACCCAAAACTCACAGGGTACCTGTAATGCCAAAAACGTAACGCTTTTTCGTTATGATTTTCGTGACGCTCTTCGAATTGATGTGCCAGAGTCAAGACATAAAAATGTCAAAAATCCTTATCGATGTAGTAAAAAATTCGCTGCACTATACAACATTTAAAAAAAAATTTCATCACTCCCAAGTGCTGCCGAAGAAGCTATGATCGGGACAGTTTGCAGTCAGATGACAAATAGATGACAGTGAGTGGCCTCTCGTAATTGACGGAGGCTGCAAACACATTTAACTTGTGAGTGTGCTACTGTGGCTGCGTGGATCCCATATTTCCTGTTCCATTTCATGGCTTCTGAGCTGGAGTACACAATTTCAACCGTTAGGTCCCTTCGGGAAATTAGTGGAATTCAACTTATTTTCATCTGAATGGGTGACAAATGGTATACATCTTTGTTTTGTTAGAGAACTTGTAAAGAACGGGTCTCATATTTCAGTGTCTTTCAAGTTTTTCTTCTTCTTATCAGTACAGTATAGCCCAGAGATGGGCAAACTTTCTAAGGGGAGGGCCAGATAAAATCACAAATTATCTAGGCGGGCCGGAAAAATTTGAAAAAAAAAACATATTTTTATAAACGAGGAGCCTAACTGCAAAACTCACATTCCCCATATAAATAAATGGCTTAGCCTCAACGTATCTAGGAACAGGTGGAATCGGAAAACGTTGCATGCGGTAGAAATTAGGTGTGACGGGTATTCAAATTTCGATAGCACCCGAAATAAACCTCGATCTCGTTTTTTTTTTTTCAATTTAATTTTCTTTCCTTGTTGAGCAAACATGAATTCTGGAGTTCATAATTTTTCCATTTGATATTAAAATTTTCTTCTCAATCTCTAATTTTTGTGTGAAAATAAAATAATAAACGCTGTTTCCAATCTTTGCATAAGTCAGGCTTATACAGCGTATAACAGTAAGATTCTAAAAGTTGTTCGTAATCTGGTTCAAACGATGATGAACTAAATCTGTTCTATCGAAGCTTCATGGGAAAAAACACCTGTTCACAAATGTAGGAAGAAGCAGACGTTGCAATTATCTTCTGAGCGTGACCTTTCAGATTCGGCAAGCTTGAGTTTTACGGGGCCTTGTAGAACTCAACTTTAGAAGCATTGAGAAAGGGTTGCTTCAATTCAGCGTTAGGCTGGAGATAGAGTGCCGGCAGCAACGGCAGAAGTGGTAAATGTCAAGCCCAATGCATTTTATATCGCTGACAAAATGTGCGTATTTGTCTGCCATGCAATGCTGCTGCTATTGCCGCCGGTATTATATCTGAGGCAACTAAAGGGCCCAATAGACTCAGCGATTTATCGGTAAAATCAAAGCTCATTTATGTGGAGAAAGCACATTTTTTAGGTTCCACTACTAAATTCGAAAGAGAAAATGAGCTTTTTCCACAGAAAATGTGCTTTCTCCACAGAAATGAGCTTTGATTGGCCGATAAATCGCTGAGTGTTTGGGGCCCTTAATTGATTCACAGTCCACATTAAATGGCATTCTATAAATGTCGAGATTCCTTTCAACAACTTTCGTAACTCTTAAGTTTGTCTTCCCTGACTTCAATAGTTTTTAGTCATGTAAAATGAGTAAGGTCTTTCTTGAATAGTTGTTTCAAAAATAAATTCAATCGCATTACTCCTGATATCATTGATTAATTGACTTGTTCCCTGGAGTTTAAAGTTCAATTTGTTGATGTTACTGAGAAGATCTGTAAAAAAAAGTCTTAAGGTCGTACACTACTACTACTCCTCTGATGTTTGTGATGTTCTAAGACGCAATGAGTAGGAAACTGTTATCTTGTCCTAGCTCTACAGAAATTAAATTTTGCACTATGTGTAATTTTAAGGGTTTCTTTAAAACCATGTCGCGGGCCGGATTGAATAGCCCAAAGGACCGCATTTGGCCCGCGGGCCGTACTTTACCCATGACTGTATAGCCGCATGTGAGGTCATGGTGTGTTAACTCAGCCGTTTATAGGCAATTTCCAGTCAACGTTACATTGCATATCATTTCGGAGTGTACCTATATAATGTTGCAAGCACTATATGTATATTTCCAATCCGCACATGTACGGAAATTTTGGACCACGCCGAGATTCGATCTCCGGACCTCTGGATTACTAGCATCGTAGAGTGCGACTCAACCAAGTGAGCCACAGAGCGGGTCTTTCAAGTTATTTAATCAAAATTTATTTTCCAGGTGAATCATACCAGCAATAAAATTTAGCCATTGTTATTACTTTGATAAATTTAGAAGAAATCTTATTAAAACCGTTAACCATATTTCAATCAATAAAGGATTTATAAATATTCTGACGATGATACTTTGCTAAGATGAAAGTGACAGACGAAACAAACTAATTTCGCAAGTGGAATATGCAGTCCGAGATACAAAAAATGCACTGAAAACTAGACAAACTACGCTCTAAAAGGCAGATATTGGAGGCCCGTTGAATGTAATCGGAATGCAAAAGAAAATCATTCTCATCTCCATTTTTAGGGTTTTTTAGATTTTTCAAAAAAATCTAAAAAAAACCCTCGTATTGCAGGCGCAGCCCTCTGTACGCCGGTATTTTTAAAATTTGACTCTAAAATTAGAAAAAAAAAGAAATAACATGCGTGGCAGTCCACCAGTAAACTAGGGCCGCAGATGTGTGAGTGACATCCAATTTCCAAGATCTAAACTGCTGTTTCGTTGAGGTGTTGAGATCAACAGCACGCCCAGCAATGTTATTTATCCCCATAAATGGATACTTGTTTACAATCTCAGCGACGTCACGTAGGTCGTGAGTTAGAAAAACACCATAAAATGAATTCGTTCACGGTGAGTCTGAAATCCATGACCCTGTGCACCAATCCGACCACAGGCTACTCTAAAATTTGCTTACAATATTTCAGCGACCGGAAAATTAAACTCCTAAAAAAATCATGATGTTGAAAAAATTGCTTGCCCCCCCCCCCCCCTGACCGAAATCGTGGCTATGCCCATGTCTGGCACCACAAAAAATTCTCAGGTTGCTTATGTTTTGACCAGGCCTGATCGGCGGACAAATTTCGAGTATAGTGCCTCTCGGAAGTACGACAAATGCAACTGCTTCCTGATCAGTCAAAATTGCATTCTCAGTTTTTTTTTTCAATTAGCTGAGATTGATACTGAGAGGAGTCACTCAGTTTTTTTGTCAATTAAGTTCTTCGGCACTTTGAAATAATTGGAGGACAGATAGAGCCTAACTAGCAATCTCAAATCATGATAAAGTACTATGAAACTCTGGACCCATTTTAATACAATCTATGTTGAAACGCTACTGATGCTTATAGTAACCGAACAATACAACAAATTAATGTGAGACAATAAAAATTTATTAACCAACAAAAACACCGAAAAAAAACACCATTTTACGGGTGTAGGGTGTAAATATTAATTCAAATTCAAACTTCTTCTTCTTGTAGCGGTGCAGGAAGGTGTGAAACCGCTGTGCATATGTGGATTCGAGTTATGGTTCGTCGATGCTTTCGTCCGTGATGTCAAGGGACAAAAACATAGCTGCTGCGATAGGGTTTTCCCACAGTGAGATAGGGGTTAAGTCAGTGGGCGCAGCTGGGCATTGAAACAAGTGACCCACATCGTGTGGAGCGCCAGCGCAGTTTGGACAGATGTTTTGAATGTCCGGGTTAATGCGAGAAAGGTACGAATTGAGGCGTTAACAAAAGCCCGACCGAAGTTGAGCTAATGTCACTCTGGTGGCTCTCGGGAGCCTAATCTCCTCAGGCGAAATGGGTGGAGGGCGCAATGAGAGACTCTATTCGCACCTAATCTCGCAATAGGCCGACTCACTTCTGCAGTATGAATCTCAGCGATAGCACCTCTGTATGCATAATCGTCGTAAGGGTTCTTCTTGTTTCCCTGGACCTCTCTCTAGGTCTCGTAAACCACGCCTGACATGTCGTGGTGGAGGAATTCCGTCCATGAGACTGTTGTTGGGATGATCCTCACGGTAGCAACCAACAAGATATTGTTTGGACAGTAGGAGATTGTGGTCACGTATTGGCATCAATTTTGTCTCTTGATGTAAGTGATCCTGGGCAGACATCAAGAGGCAACCTGTGGCTGTGCGTAGAGCAGCATTTTGGCTGACCTGAATTTTGGTCCAGTTTGTATCACATAGACTATGTGACCAATCAGCAGCTGCTCGACCCACCGTAATGTATGTGACTAGCATGGTTTCTTTATCCTTGCCCCAGGTGCTACCAGCTAGTGCTTTTAGGATTTTATTCCTACTGCGCATCTTTTCGCAAACGGATGCTGCGTGATGAGCTGACGTCATCATACTCTAATAAAATAAATGGAGCCCGAGAATTTTAGGATTAGCAACAGTAGGAATTGGATTGTTGCCAATACGTACATCAACCTCCCATCGACAATCCCCGACCAGGTGGTTTGATTTCATAAGGGTTTTTTGAAAAAAAAAAATTCTAAAAACATGGTCCGCCCACTTGATAAACTATAGTAGTTAAGATCACTGTCTGTAGGTACTCTAAATGAAATAAGAACCACTATTTTTGTGAATTTGAGAATTTTAAATGAATAAACTTGAGCTTGAACCTCGGGGATGGGTGTGCCCAGGGGACTATGGTACATAACCATCAAGTAGTTGAACTCGAGGTGGTTGTAGTATTATAGACAAGTCGAAATCCATCAGAGAGATTCTCTTCCCGAATTCAATTCGTGCAAGGTTGCTATTCCCGGAACTTTTACACGACAACTCGCCGTTATGTGTCGGCAACATCTATTCGGAAACGAGCTTTATCGATTTGGGGTCGAGTATTTTTACAGTTATATACAGCCAAAAGAAAGACGAAAAATTGTGATGTTTGTATTGGTAAAAATATTGAATGGTGTGGTACTCCCAATACAAATGACAACTTTAATTCGGTCATAGCTTTGCCTAAATGTTTTGACGCAAAGCGGAGAAGATCTGACTAAAGGAAAGCCTACTTCCCCTTTAAACAGCCGCATATCATTCGACAGAATGTCGCGAAAACGTCATTTTTGGACAGGACGCGAAACGTCATTTTTGGACAGGAAGAAGACGTTTTTTACCATTCCGCACTCATCGCTGGACGTGGCGTTATGTTAACATCATGCATACTAAATCCGGTAGAGCAGATCAAATACTTATTCTAATTTCAAATCACCACCACCACTGAGTAATACTTGTGAGAAGCTTGTAATCAATGAAAGTGCTACAAAGTCTAATGCATAGACTAACTTGTTAAGCCTAAAGCTGCCCGCTACGTTCAACTACATATAGGATTATTCAAATCAGACCAAAGTGCACAGAACAGAATGCTATCGCCGGCGTATGTATGGTTCCTATCCATAGAAATTCCGCACTTATTTGCCGCACCGACAAAGGAACAATGAAAACTGTTTCAGAAAATTCCCTACGTGGCTCTTTCACGAAAATTAACTTTTCTATTAGACCGAAGTCAATAATCGTATCGTAAATGCTGACTGCACACATATTCTACTGCCATTACAAAAGTGGCCTTCTCTAAGTGAATACGGAGCCGTCAACTTTAATTACGGGCTGTAGATCGAACGACCTACGGCTGCCAGCTTCAGGGCCTCTCACATCACCGAAACTTTCTCAAATCTCCAATGGCTTTTCCTTGTACTCGTATATACCTTCGTATCCTGCCAAAACCAACTATAGCTGTCATAGATGAGGTTTACTCACACATACATCTATCAAGTTCTATGGTTAGTAAATTGAATTGGTTTCAATTCCTCTCCTTGGGTCTCGAAATTCACGCTAAACTTTTCGGCTAATGGTCAACTTCCGTCAAACAATGGGACTGTTTTGCCTGAAAACAACATTTCTCCCCGATAATTCTGTGCCAGGTTCGTCTGCTGCTCTATCCCATTTTTAAGATGTTGACGACGACGTCGACGATGACTATAGGAATAGGACTTCTATGGGCTGAATAAAAAAAGCCCATTTGGAATGCCAAAAACGATTCTATCGTCCATTTCATACATACATACATTTCCGACTCTCCCACTGTCGATTTCGTGAGGATCTCAGTTTTCGTGTATTCTACACGCCGAATAGAGCGTAGCATTGCTCCTTTTTCTGTCATGTCCGGTAAAAACGTTCCCTGCCAGGCATATTTCCATGCCGATGCCATCGACGGTGGCCGCCGCCGTCATGTGTATAGGTCTATCTGTATGTGCACAATATTCGGTCGGAATATACATTTTAGCTGAAGTCATCAAAAAACTAAGTGATGCGTGCTTTTATCCCCCAAAAGTACTTTTATCCCTTAGAATTGTCGACGACAACGACGACATTGACAGCGTCATCAAAGAAACCTTTTGACCATTTTCGAATGTTGATTCGTCAATTCCGATTCTCTTTTCGAACATGAAATATCATCCCTTGAGGATTACAACAGGACGAAAAATTGACTTCGTCTTTTTTTTTCGTCCGCATCCATATCGGCTATACACCGTTTCTGGCTCGCTTCTTATTGTTCCAGAGGAATGACTTTCACATACGACACGGCTGCTGATGGTATGTGGTAGTGGCACAAGCATGCGGTTTTCAAGGAAATATGTTCCGTGCATGAAATCAAGCTGATTACGGATTCAAACCGGAGAACTGGAATGATCTGCAAATTGTGTATTCAAGTCGAGGCAAAAGTGAGTTGTATGCATGTTGGACTCGATATGGCAGTGACATTCTATCGAAGTTTTAATATTGAGTTAAACATTACGGTGGCGTGGTAAAGACCTGGGTTTTTCGTAAAAAAAATTCATTTTTATTTTGCTATTTTGAAATGGTAATATGGTTTTTGGTTTCATGTTGTTCAGGTCCCCGGGGAAATATAGGCTGAGATGTTATGAATGCCCACATCACCACTGGAGGGACATATTGCAATAAAAATAGCGTTATATCAATGTCTTACCTTAAATCGGTTATAGGACTTGATGTGAAATATTTCAAACCCGAGATATTCATATCTATGGCAGCCAGTTTTATTTCAGAAAAAAAATTTACTTTACGTTACCTACCTCGGTGCTGTGCGGTTTTCTTGAAAAATGCTCGATGCGCTTCGCCCCACGGGGATTAAAGGCAGATAGAGAGACTAGAAAGATGGTTTTCAACGATTGTGCTTAACACGCACAATCGTTGATATGAGAGGGACACATATTCCGCCAACTATTCAGAAAAAGGAAAACACTAAGATAACCATACGACTCCGGTGATATCTACATACATCGTATTTTCGCCCACTATCACTTTGAGTTATACAAGGATATTCCTTGAAATGTCTTTCGTGTCGCGCGTTTTAAAATAAAAATGTAAAGAATAGTCAAAATGTTTTAGTTTCCATTTGATATAATATCTTTATTTCGTTTTTTATTGACTGGTTTCAATTTCAAACGACATCGCCTTCAATTTCGACATTCATGCTTGAGCTTTAAATTCTGTCAGTATTCCTTATGTCAACGTAAAATCGACGACTATCTACTCGTCTGTATTAACGTTCAGGATACGTGCAGCATGTACCATAACCGAGCGACTCGACTCTATGCATGTTTGCCGTAAATAAGTTTTTGCCTATCACCCGCAATTTTAATATTCAATCGTCACGAGAAAATCCAATAAAGAACTCCTTTCCCGTGTCGCAGAGCTCCCTCTACATTTCAAACAAGGGTTGTAGAATGTACCACGTTATAGAAAGGATATATTTTCCATTTTCTTATTCCGTTGTGGACATATGTACATACTTATATGTTGGTATAATATTGCTGGGAAGTATATGTATGCAATCATATATAGCGCACACGTCCAGTCAGTTATGAAAGGTAGTGTATAGTCAGTGCACAATGATTGCAAAAAATGATGAAATCATGAAATAAAATGTCCTTGATTCTAATAACTTATATTACGGAAAACCTGAGTTATTCCGGGAAGGGGTAGCGAAGTCAATATTAAACGAGAGAAAGTGATTGGGTGTGTACTGTAATGAATTTTTGTTCTAAATACCCCAGGAAAATTGGCATTTCACTTCGGAAAAATTAAGGGAAAGCTGGATTTTTGCATGAGACTTCCTTTCGAGGTCCTAAACAAGACCCTAAAAGTCCCCGTCTCTACGAGTACCGCTAGCGGTGCTACAGAGGGTCAAAGACCCTCGAAAACAGGTTTTTCTGAATAACTCGATAACGGTAGCATATACAGAAAAGTCGTGTATGGCAAATTTGAAGCACTTGTGCTTTTCCAATAACCAATGGAAATACCGAATACGTACGGGTCCTCCTAACGGTGCTAGGAGGTCTAACGGTATTTTTAACAATGTTTCACAAAAATCTTTATAACGGTAACTCGTCCTAAAAGCTTTTGTATGGGAAATTTGTAGTCTATGTAGTTTTGAATAAAGCGGTCAAATTTCATATCAATACATGCAGCCTTAAGGGCGCTATGGGGATTTAAACGGTACAATAACGGTACTTCTCGGTTTTTCGTGAATATCTTCATAACGGGACCGCGTTCGGGAGGGAGGCCTGTACTCCTTTGTTGCTTCTGTAACCTCAACTTAAAATGCCAAAACAACTCATCTATGCGGGCACCCCCAACGAAGCTATGAGGGGTCAAAGAGATAACAAAAAACCGCTTCTCGGAAATTTTTTAATAACGGTAACCTCTTGAGAGAACCAATCTGAAATAAATTTGTAGCTCATGTGGCTGTTAGTAACGGGCCAAAAGTCCCCAACGATGGAAGCCCTCCTAAGCAAGTTATGAGGGTCCAAACATCCAAAAATGCAGTTTTTGGGTATATCTATATAACGGTAATGTGCACCGAAAACTGTAATATGGCGAGTTTGTAGCTTATACAACGCTTATTTAAATATCCGAATTTCAGATTGATGCCTGCAATACTAAGGGCGCTATGACGGTCCGAAACGCACAATAACGGTACACAGAGAAGAAAAATTAGAATGGTTCTCTAAAGAAATAGTCGAATTCATCTAAAGTTCGCGTTGATTTTCAGCTTATGATTCTATGTAGTTGAAACAGTTACGAAGATATGGATAATTTTTCTATTCGTCATTAGTTGAAACATCTACTATATTTGCAAATTCAATTAATTCATTTGTAAAGACAGCTATTCATTATCTATAAATTGTTAAATGTTGGATAGCTGAATTGTGTTGAAGAGAAAAGAACGATTGTTTGTAGTTAAATTTTATATTTGAATAGTACAATCAACAACTTTTGTGAAAGAATTGACTAAACCTTTTCTTCTAATCTTGCGTGGTTGAATTAACGAATTTAATAGTATTTTCAGCTACGAAGATTAGAGAAATCAGCTATTTCTTTGGTAAAACTATCTACATTTAAATCAACTACTTCACTTTAGATAAAAAGTCTAAACCATTTTTTTCAGTGTATATTTCGTTATTGTCGTGAATTGCTTTATAACGGGAACGCATTCGGGATGGAAGCCGGTAATAATTTGTTGCTTCTGTAACTTCAAATTAATGTGCTAAAACAACTTATTTACCCGTAAACCGCCAAGGAAGTTATGAGGGGTCAAAGTTAACAAAAAGCCGCTTCTCGAAAAAATTTTAATAACGGTAACCTCTAGAGGGAAACCGTCTGAGACTAATTTGTAGCTCGTGTGGCTGTTAGTATGACGTCAAAAGTCCCCAACGATGGGAGCCCCCCTAGCAAAGTTATGACGGGCCAAACATCCAAATAAGCGGTTTTTTGGAAACATATATATAACGGTAATGTGCACCGAAAACTGTTATATGGCGAATTAGAAGTTTTTACAACTCTTAAGAAAATGTTCAAATTTCAGATCAATACGTGCAGTACTAAGAGCGCTATGAGGCTCCCAACCTTACAATTTCGGTATTTTTGGTAATTTTCGTGAAAATCTCTTTAACGGTAACGTATACCGGAGGCAGTCTGTAAAAATTTTTTTTTTGTATGGTTCCAAATAAAATGCTCCAGCGATGTGAATGCACCTGAGGCAACCATACGTGCACACATACACTACATACTACACATACCTTCCTCAAAAATTAGTTAGTTTAAACGTTGTAATGCACGTATGGTTGCCTCAGGCGCATTCAAATCGGTGGAGCATTTTATTCGGAACCATACAAACAACAAATTTTTACAGACTTCCTCTGTTATACGTTACCGTTACAGAGAATTTCAGGAAAATAAAAAAAAATACCGAAATTGTATGGTTCGGACCCTCATAGCGCCCTTAGCATTGCGCGCATCAATCTGAAATTCGAATATTTAATTAAGCGTTGTATAAGCTACAAATGCGCCATATAACAGTTTTCAGTGCACATTACCGTTATAGAGATATTCCCAAAAAACTGCATTTTTTGATGTTTGGGCCCTTATAACTTTCCT
This sequence comes from Microchrysa polita, assembly GCA_949715475.1. Taxonomy (NCBI): domain Eukaryota; kingdom Metazoa; phylum Arthropoda; class Insecta; order Diptera; family Stratiomyidae; genus Microchrysa; species Microchrysa polita. Next base: position 12,733,564 of record OX454415.1, on the reverse strand, counting down.
ACGGGGGTTTCCATCGTTAAGGACTTTTGGCCCTTTACTAACAGCCACATGCGCTACAAATTTATCTAAAATTGGTTCTCTCAAGAGGTTACCCTTATTAAAAAAATTCCCAGAAGCGGTTTTTTGTTTAACTTCGACAGCTCATAGCTTCGTTGGGGGTGCTCGCATAGATGAGTTGTTTTGGCATTTTAAGTTGAGGTTACAGAAGCAACAAATTGTTATAGGCCTCCTTCCCGAATGCGGTTCCGTTTTGAAGAAATTCACGAAAAACCGAAAAATACCGTTATTGTACGGTTCAGACCCTCATAGCGCCCTTAGCATTGCACGCACCGATCTGAAGTTCGGATATTTAGTTGAGCGTTGTATAAGCTACAAATTTGCCTTAAACAGTTTTCCGTGGACGTTGCCGTTATAGAGATATTCCCCAAAAACTGCTTAATTTAATCTTTGGACCCTCATAACTTCGTTAGGGGGGCCCCCATATTTGGGGACTTTTGGCGCCTTACTAACAGCCGCATAAGCTACAAACTTCTCCCAGAAGACCAGAGAGCACACTCCCCCGTCTTAGCGTCATTCACGAAAAACCCCAAAAAACACCTTTTTTAAGGTTGGAACCCCCATAGCACCCTTAAGGCTGCACGTATTGATATGAAATTTAACCGCTTTCTTCAAAACTCTATAGGCTACAACTTTTCCACACAAAAGCCTTTAGTAAGAGTTACCGTTATAGAGATTTTCTTGAAAAATTGATAAAAATACCGTTAGACCTCCTGGCACCGTTAGGAGTACACGAACGTATTCGGTACTTCCATCGTTTATTGAAAAAGCACAAGAGCTTCAAATTTGCCATACACGACTTTTTTGTGTATACTACCGTTATCGAGATATTCAGAAAACCTGTTTTCGAGGGTCTTTGCCCCTCTGTAGCACCGCTAGCGGCACTCGTAGAGACGGGGACTTTTAGGATCTTGTTTAGGGCCTTTAAAGGAAGGCTCATGCAAAAATCCAGCTTTCCCTTAATTTGTCCAAATTTTTGTTCAAATTTCCTGGCGTAAAAAGGTTAAACAGTGAAATAGTACTATTTAGAAAGTTTTGAAAAAATATTATGGAGTACAAGAAGCTTTATTGCACCGAACAGACCGAGTTCATTTCTTTCGTTGAATATTTAATAATATACTCGTAATAACATTTTGAAGCGGGGAAAAATACAAAAAGCCGCAAAAAAACATGTGTATACATACTTTCAATTCAGAAATCAACTATACTTGAAAAAGTCCCATCAATTTCAAGTCCCGCGGAGGTTCAAATATCTCTTTTTCGTTAATAACACAAAATCGTCAATGTACAAAATATAAAAACATAGAACAAATGAAGAAAGATAAAAAGACATAGCAAAAGCTAAGTTCGATAAGAGAAATAATTTCTCACCGTTATTGTCCTATCTTAGCTTTTTTGGAAAGAATCGAAAGTCGTTTATCATGTAACATTCAAATATCACCCCTTCCCCAGATCCATGAAAAGCCCCAAGGTTGCAAGCTACTGATATTCAAAGTTTGGTGAAAAAGGGACAAAGGGGAAATTGCAGCGAATGTCTATAAAAAAAATATATACAAAACAATACCCATTTTGCAATTTGTAAAATTTTAAAATCTTAGACGCTACGAAAAATAGGCTTAGGGCTCTCGTCCACTGCAAGCGTAAACTTGAGCGGCGCTGCGCTCCAGCGGCAAAGCTTTCACAAAATTTGCGGAAAAAAAGCTTTTACAAGTAAGAACATCTTCCACTGGAAGAGTTATTTAGTCGCTTGTAATCTACAAAGGAGAGTGGAGTGTTGCTCGGATGTGCAGATTAGCGATTAGTATTGCGAAAATTATTTATATTATATGATTTTGTGGGCAGTTTTCACGATTTGAAGGTAACAAAATGTCTTATGCTTGAAATAGATTACGCGCACCAGCAGCAGCATCGGCATCGCGAAACGTCAAGCGCAATGCATTTTACATTGCTGACAAAAATGTTGAGCGTTCAGCATACTTGGCATTCAGCATATTTGTCAGCTATGAAATTCTGCCGATGCTGCTGCTGATGCGCTTAATCTATTTCAAGCTTGACACTGGAAAAGTTGGATACCTACCCAAGCGTTTTAACACATTAGGGCCGAGTTCCTGATAGTCTATATTCAGTACCTGGTTAGTCCTGGTTAGAAGACACACACAATATTCAGAAAGCTTTTCCATTGTATTGAATGGAATTTTTGTTTATTTTACATAGTTACGCCATATTTTGCTTGGTTACGCCATCATCTTAGATTGAAAAAATTGTTGCGCACTTTCATCCGACAGCGTAAATTAGCAAAAGATAACATAACTATGCAAAATTAACAAAAATTCAATTCAATATAAGGGAAATTATCAATAATACTAATACTATCCCATAATTTTGATTGGATATCCCGGCGGTGGTACCGGCTATCCCGGATATCCCATAGTGGGGAATGCCCATGAGCGGCATTTATTAATTTCTCATTATCTACATATGTATATCCATTGTTAGATATAAAATACAAAATTTGTATTCTACTTTTCAAATCTGGTGTATTTATTTTTATAATACACCTGATTTGAAAAGTAGCTCTCAACTCTCAACGCCTGAAGTTTGTGCTGCAATAAGCGTCAAATCCAACACTTAAGGTTTGTGTTCGTAGAGACGACTCATGGGATGATCGCTCAGCGATCGCACTTAAACTATCGGTTCCTAGCATTTTATGCGCATATTTTCTATACCGATATGTTCCTTTAGGCCATAGTCGATACAAGGAATGTCGCCACATTAAAAAAATATGTAAATAGGGCTCGGAATTGGATGTTAAACTAAGATCGCTGAGCGATCATCCCACCAGTCGTCTCTACGAACACAAACCTTTATTGAAACAATCGCACGAGTCGCGTGAAGCATGAAAAAGCTATTGGCATGACGACTTGCGTTTTGTTTTTGTTAGAAGGCAGTTCGTAAAGAGAGCTCCTGTGTAGTCTCGACTCACGAATTTGCTGTGCGCCTGTGCTGTTCCTGTTGTGCGTGCAGTCAAAGTAAAGCAAATTCCAGTTGTGAGAGTTGGAATGCACTCTCGGTAAAATTCGGAAAAGCTTTAAATGCGGGAGCGCCACGCCGCTCGAAGCTGGTAATGGACGGCAGGCGTTAATCGAATCAACGCAACGGTTCCCCTATCTCCCTTACAAATGGCTGAGTCGGAATATATACCCTTCAAATTTATGGAGTTTTGAGTAGGTTTCACCAAAGTGTATAGGGCTAAATCGAAGCCATCGATAACCTACCTCTGCTACAAGTAAACTGGTACCTATCGATGCACTCATTGTGCTATTCGCACAATCAAAGCTCGTTATCGTTTCTTTCTCAATCCGCGCTTCCAGTCAAGGATATAACCTTGTGCGGTGTTCTAAAGACTCAACGTTTTCAAAGATTGTATGCGAAGCAACAGCTTATTAATCAAAGAAAAGTTATTTTACGGTGTAATTTTTCATTCTGTGTAAAACTATTGTAGGTTACTTTATAGAAACAACGGCGGATTTAGCAGTAGGCTGTAGCCTAGGGCGGCATATTTTCGGAGAACGTCAAATTTTGTATGAAATATTATTTCAAGTAACACACATCCAAAGCCGCAAAAGAGTTCAAACTAAATATTTCCACACCCGATTTAATGGAACAGATGGGCCAACTAATCCGCGCCATTAGATACGTTTTGGGGACATGAGAAGCGTGTTTTTGCCCTCAGTAAAACATAAAACTGGAGACGTGCTTCTTACATATGTCGGTATGTATGTAAATTCAGAGCTTCAAACACTATGGGTAGAGGTACGGAAATTTCGCAAATAAAAAACAAGAATTTCGGATAAACTAATTTTGAAAATTAGAAATTTCGCTGAAATTCGCATAAAAACATAATTTTCTACATTTTGTTGCTGTTAAAATTTATTAAACTAGAAATTCTAAAGAATCACAATGAAATGACTTGTGAAGTCACGATCACATTTCATTCAGAAATTTTTAATAGTAATAAGCGATAAAATCGACTAGGAAGTAGCCACCCTATACTGAATGATACTACGAGTTTAGTTATCAAGAAATGTTTTTGACAATACCTACATACGACAAAGTCGACTACGCCCCTAAAGAAGTTACGTTAAAAAGAGAAACAAACTTCTGAGGCAGAACCCGCTAGTACTGTTTCGCTTTTCTATGCACAGTTTATTTCAATTTTGGGACTCATCGAACCACAAAAAAACTTTACCTTCAAAAAACCCGATGCAGAAAACAAAGTTCATTCATCCAACCTCCGGCTAAACACCTTGCTCGGTGTTAGGCAAGCCATTGTGCTCGTTTGCAAACTCTTCCTTTTTTGGAAATTTCTCTATTCTTATTAATGGGAATCCTTTGAGAAAAAATCAATCTGAGATGAAAAATTATCTTCCACAATTGATTCTTTTTTTTTTGAAGAAAAATTAATATTTCGTGGAAAAAGTACAAATTTGCACATTTCGCATCAATTCGCAAAAATGAGCAAATTTCGCATCTATTTCGTGAAAACGAAATTTCCGTACCTCTAACTATGGGTATACAAATTAATGCAGTATAGTATAGTAGTATAGTGACTTAACTCTAAACAAACTACAGTCAAAAATTTGTAGCATTGATCAGCTAAAGTGAACATCAAATTATTTCTTGGGGTGCTAATGAATGGAGATCACAAACAAAAGATTTTTCTAATTTATTAATAAAACGAGACCGAGGCTAATTTCCGGCCCGGCCGAAATTTGAATATTCGTCACATTTAAATGAAACTTAAGCTCCATTGTGTTAAACATTTCTACCGCAGCCCTATGACGTGTTCCGATTGAATCTGCTCCTGGATACGTTGGGGTTAATCCAGGAACACACTTGGATGTATTTTGGTTAAAATTCAAAAAGAAAAAAAGTTGTTCTTACAAGAACCTTATATTTGGGGGTTGGTTTGCATGACAGCCCTATATGATGTAATGTTCCGATTCCATCCATTCCTAAATATTCTTTAAGGCTTTACCAGCTTAAGGTGACCAGATTCCCGAAGGCCCAATGCAGTACACATTCCGGAATTCGGTTTTCAGGCAAACCCTCAATATCGTACTATTTTATTATTTGTTATCTTTCGCAATGTTATCAAAACTTCAGGGTCCCGAAGTGATCGCATTAAACGGCGTCAATTGTATGTCACGAGGCTATCACCATGATGGATGCCATAAAACGACCACATATTCTCCATCGTTTCATAAGTGATATTTTCCTAAACGGAATACAGCAAGAATAGTAGCCTTTATTCTGGGTAATGTGTGGTGAACCTTGGGAAAGCAAGGTTCCAGGGACCTAGTCAGGAGATGGGTTCAGGAGTACTTAACTTTCCACAGTATTTCTAATTTATTCATTCCTAAAACTCTGCCGAAATTAAGCTTGCAGTCAGATAAATTGTGTCATCTGGACGAAAGTTGTGACTACATAATAAACAATTTGAAACACATAAAAATCTGGTGACCCAAAATTGGGATGGTCTTTCATAATTGAAACTTCAACAAATTTCGTAACCGTACACAATTTGAAATAAAATATTTCCCTGTAAGAATGAAGTAATTTTTTTGAGCCGTGCGAAGGAAGGCAAAATCAGCACGACGCGGGCACCGAATACGCGATCGTACTTTCCATAGTTCCATATTTGCATATGAAGTGCAAATGTATGATTTAACACGCAAAGTTATAACAGGTGTGGGAGAAGTGTAGCCAGGATCTCGTTTAAAAGGGGCAAACGCAGCAATTGTTTAGCACAATGAACCCGGAATTTTTGTTAGGGTTAGGAATAGGTATTTAATTCAAATCTAGGACAAAGATTAGGATTTTGTGTCAGTTTAAATTGTCGGTTTCATTTTGTTAGAAAGGCATTTTTTAAAACCATATTTCAAGAAAGGACAATTTATAATCCAATTTGTTTCAATACGGACTCGATTTCCGCTTTCTAGACGGACGATACACTCAGAGAAAAAAACGCACATTCATATTAAAAGCTCCACATTTAAATTGAACGCAGTATTCGTTTGAAAAATATCGTTTGATTTGAACGAGTTCTCATTTACGCTAAGAGAATTTCTTTTAAAACAAAAGAGCAGCTAAACCGCAAACGACGGTCGTTTAAATCAAAAGATTCCGCATTACATAGTAATGTGGATACATTCCTTTACGTAACAAATACGCATACCTAAAGTTCGCGATGCCAAAATATCATTTGTTTCAACGTAGCACAACAGGTAGTTAATACTTCTGGCCGGTCCGATGAGTCTCACGTGTTCATATATTCGTTCCAAACAAATGTGTATAGTGTCTAAGAACAAACGCGTATTAGAATCTTCGTCGATGTTAAGAGTTTTTCGAGAATATACTTTTGCATTCATCTGGAGGAATGGACGCTTGCACACGTGCAATTTAAGTTTAGCGGGTGTTAAAATGAAAGTGTATTGTATTAATCGTATTAATATTAGACCTAAATAAAAAATAAAGTGTTTTTCTGAAGTTTTCATAAGTTTTATTCTTTATTCATTTGTCAACACAGGTAACAGTAAGTATCTAATCGAATGGAGAATGGACAATCAAACGGAATGTATTATTTTATTTCAGCAGAGTTTGCCTTTAATTCCATGTAAAACTCAATTATTTTGAATGGGGCAATTTCTATGAAATGAAAACGGGATGCGTTACTTTCGAAATACACACCGTTTCATTAAAAAAAATGCTTCGTTTAGTTTAAATAACAAAAATGTTCAATATAAAAACGAAGACGTTTGATACAATTGCCTTTCATTTATTTAAAGTGTTTTACCCGTTTACAATAAAAGAATAAGTGTTTATTTCAATGAAAAATACGTTTAAATCGACTGGCTCCTTCTTTCCAGGTAAACGTAAATTCTTTTGATTCAAACGCTTTTTTACAACTCATTATGCTTTTGAGAGAAACGCCACTCGTTAGAATTAAACGCATTTGCGTGTGGAGCCAAATCAAAAGCGGAAATCGTTTGAATTAAATATATTTCGTTCAATATTAGTGAATATTTCTCTGAGTGTACTGATTTTGCAACTTTTGAATTTAAGTGTTCGAAACTGCAGTCTCAGCAGCATTGTAGGGATGATGATGGCCCTTTCCCTGTCTCTGATTATCCGTGACCCTAAGACAAAAATCATGAAGCTGTTTATTTGAAGTACGAAAACTACACCTCCTTGTACCTACCTATTTGAAAGTTTCGTTTTGTTTATTACAATAGATAAATTGATACCTCATTGCGTAGAGAATTCTTAAGCGGATGGCGACCCTCTGGGGATTTATCGCTACTTTATTGGATTGGGTCGGCATATAGGGGAAATCCTTGCAGAGTCCTTTTGTTTGCATTTTCTTTTTTCTAAAGAGGTGGATAGGGGAATCGGATGGAGTACAGTAATTTTGTCAAAATGCAAATTGCATCTTTACATGGCTGTTACTTCTGAAACTTGGCACCTATACATGCTTGGAATTTTCACCTAATACGGGCAGTGCGGTCCTCTATACATGGCTGTTAAATTTAAAAATTTTCTGCTCCAAAATTTCCGAATTAGGGACAATTTTCGATTGATACGATTGAACTCCCGAACGCAGATAGGTAGGACCTTGAGCGCCAAGTATAGCTCTACAGCTACAAGTGTGAGCTAGAGCCTTGAAATTTTCACAAGTCTGCCAACTTTAAAATTTATTGGACAAATTTTATAGAGCTGTAACTGTCGAATGCAGATAGGGGGACCCTAAAATATGGAGAAATGAAAGTAAATGTAGTCCCCAGGTTGTGGAGCTACCTGGCGCTTACATTTAGGTACATTAAATTTCAGAACGATGGACCAAAGAGTTCCGAAATTATCGAAAATGAATGTTTGCCACATGAAAGTGCGATTACCTTGCTAATAAAACCTAACAGACTGACTACAGGCCTCACCGAGGAGGTTATTATGCAGTCATTTAGTTTTCTTTGGTGTTGCGTTGGGAATGCTGTACGACAGGTCAAAATGCTGTACGTCTGGTCAGCTTATACTAGCCACACATTAGGGTGAAGTTTGGTTAAGATTGATTCACAAAGAAAAAAATTGTTCATGCAAGTACCTAATTTCCAGCAGTTGGTTTGTATGAGAGCCCTATGACGTAGTGTTCTGATTTCATCGGGTCCTAGATATGTTTGGTGGCTTTACTAAGAACACATTTGCGCAAAGTTTGGTTAAGATTGGTTCATTAAAAAAAAAGTTTTCTTAGAAAAATCTTATTTCCAGGGGTTGGCTTGTATGACAGCCCTATGAGGTAGTGTTCCGATTTAATCGGTTCCTAGACATTTTTTGAGGATTTACTAGGAACACATTTGGATGAAGTTTGGTTACGGTCGGATTAAAAAGTAAAAAGTTTTTCTTAGAAAAACTTAATTTTCAATGGTTCGTTTGTATGGCAGCCCTATGACGTAATGTTCCAATTCCATTCGTTCCTAAATATGTTTTGGGGCTTTCCTAGAAACACACATGGGTGAAGTTTGGTTAAGATTGGTACATAAAGAAAAAAGTTTTTCTTAGAAAACCTTAATTTTCAGGGGCAGCCCCATGACCCCATGGTCCGATTCCATTCGTTCCGACATATATACAGCGTACACTAAAAAGAAACTTGTTTACAAATTTTCAGCCCGATAGCTTCAAAACTGAGGGACTAGTTTGCGTTGCAACAGACGGACAGACAGACAGACAGACGGACAGACAGACAGACAGACAGACGGACATGGCTCAATCGATTTCTCTCGTCACGCTGATCAATAATATATATACTTTATATAGTCGGAGGTGCTTCCTTCTGTGCGTTGCAAACTTCATGACAAAGTTAATATACCCTTTCACATAGTGACGGGTATAAAAAGTAGGCGCTGCCACATGTGGCTATTGAATATGTGATTTTTCAATTGTGCTGAAGCTGATCGGGTGCCTGTAATATGAATTTTCTAAGTCATGGCGGCGATATCGTCAACTTAAATGTTGGTGGTAAAAAGTACGTGTCAAGTTTTTTTTGTCTTTTTTTTAATGAATTGGTTTTATGATTTATCTTTTCCTCGATTTTTTGGGGATAATGGACAAAAGTTGTTTTCTTTAAATTGTAGACGTAAGGGTTCCTACTAATTGAATTGTCCTTGGGATGAAATGGTCATAAGTGGGGTGGGTGGGGTAGAAAGCCCTCACGGTTAAAAAAATAGTATAAACTTTATAAATTTTGGTATACATATAGTTCCATAGATTTTCTGTATAAAAATTATACCAAGCTTCTTTATTAATTTTTTTATTCAAAATTTAAAAAAAATGACATTCATTTACATCTGAAGGATAATGTATGCCTGCCGAAAACCCCTTCTGTGACATAATGTTGCAGGCACTATACTCGTATATTTCCTATCCGCATATACAGAAATTTTTGACCACGCCGAGATTCGATCTCCGCACCTCTAGATTACTAGCATGCACTTTATGATGATCACTTAACCAAGTGAGCCACAGCGACGTACGGAGTCCACCTTACCAAATGCGAATGCAATGGAATTTTTTAGAAATGTACAATCTTAGGATATACTTTACCTCACTTTGGTATAACATTTTTCTATCAGTTCAATATTATTAAACAAATTCTCGATTGGTATGCAAGTTGTAATTTATTGTATAAAATCAATAACACGTTCGGATAAAAGATTCATATAAATGCTGAATAATTTTCATTAGTATTTAGTATTTAGTATTTATGTTATTTTAGTATTAGGACATGTGTGCAATCTACAGCCGCGATTGCATGTGGAAACTTTAATTTTTGCTGCCAAAGTACTTGTGCCTCTTTTAAACTAAAACAGGTTTTGTCAACTTTGCATATCAGTTCAAAGTACCGTTACAAAATACTTGGCAGAATTTTCCAAGAAAGACCAATATTGAAATCTCTGTGACAAAGACTGAAGAACACTCAGGACTTAGGATGCATAAAGCTCGAAACTAATGCGTACGCATTAATGTGCGAAGGAAAAATTGAGGCAAATTAAGCAAATCCGTTCTAAGTACTCATGTTAGACACAAAGTATTAATAGACTTTCGCACATTTTGCCCAACAATTTTGATTTGGAAAACTAGGAAAAACGAAACGCCTTAGGCCTCGGTAAGGAAAAATTATTGATCTGACCCTTTCTAGGGTGCCAATAAAAGAACTCTATTATTTAGTCTTGACTCGATAATCCGGATTATTTATTGCAAAAATAACATATTCATTCTTTAATCCAGTCACAAGATAAGCAGTGAAAGAAATGCTTAAGACGCTGCGCTGCCCTGGTATTATGAAACGCCTTAACTATATATTAGATTTGCTATATTTCCGGTTTGGATTAACTTATTCGAATTAAAATTTGCAGACATACTCCTTATGTCATTTCCTAAAAACTCCTCATTTTTTTTATACCCTTCACTCGTAGAGTAAAGGGTATATTAACTTTGTCATGAAGTTTGTAACGCATTGAAGGAAGCATCTCCGACCATATAAAATGGGTATATATATGATCAGCATGACGAGCTGAGTCGATTGGGCGATGTCCGTCTGTCCGTCTGTTGCTACGCGTTTTACTCGGCCAGTTTAAAAGCTATCGAGCTGAAATTTTGCACACATGTTTCTTTTCATTGCAGGCAGTTTGTATGTTTGAATCGCTAAAATCGGACCGTGGGGTCATGGGGCTGCCATACAAACCTAACCCCCCCCAATTTGGTTTTTCTAAGAAAACCTTTTTCATGTGTTTACTAATTTCAACGAAATTTCACACAAATGTGTTTCTATTGATAACACAAAACATATGTAAGAATGGATCAAATCGGCCCATGGAGTCATGGGGCTGCCATACAAACCTAACCTCCCAATTTAGGTTCTTCTAAGAAAAACTTTTTCATTTGTGCACCAATTTGAACCAAATTTCACATAAATGTGTTTCTATTAAAATAAATAACAGGCGCGACAATCCACATTGGACTAAGGCCGCAGGATGTGTTAGTGACATCCTATTTCCAAGATCTTATCTGCTTTTTGTTGAGGTAATGAGATCAGCATCACGCTCAGCAGTGTTATTTATCCCCATAAATGGGTACTCGTTTAACATCTGAGTGAGATCATAGTCCGTCACAAGCTCGTGAGTTGGAAAAACACCATGGAACACGGTGAGATTCGAACTCATGAGCCTGTGCACCGAAGGTGCGCGCACTAACCGCTAGACCAGCCAGACTACAATGTGTTTCTATTGATGCCACAAAATATATGTAAGAATAAATGGAATCAGACTGTGGGGTCATGGGGCTGTCATACAAACCCAGCCCCCAAATTGAGTTTTTCTAAGAAAAACTTTTTTATTTGTCCACCAATTTCAATCAAACCTCATAAAAGTGCATTTCATTTGATGCCACAAAACATGTGTAAAAATGAATGGAATCGGACGATGGGGTCATGGGGCTATCATACAAAGCCAACCCCCTAAATTGAGTTATTCTACGAACAACTTTTTTATTTGTGCACCACTTTCAACCAAAACTCGTAAAAGTGCACTTCAATTGATGCCATAAATAATCGGGCTATGGAGTCATGGGGCTACCATACAAGCCCAACCTCCCCATTTTGGATTTTCTAAGAAACATTTTTTCTACACCAATTTAAAAAAAAACCTCAATGCGTCTTTATCAAAACAAAAAAAAAGTAAAACAAATGGAATCGTACTATGGGGCCATGCTCCCGCATCCCCCCAATAAAGTTTTCTGAGATATTTTTTTTTATTTTACCACTTATTCCAACCAAGCCTCACACAAATATTGTTTTATCGACGCCACAGAATTTGTCAACATCAAATATTATGCGAAAACAGAAGGAAAAGAATGGGGAAGGATTAAATACAAGTCATAGGTTTGCCCCAAAAAACTTTTAGCCCGAGGAGAGTGAAGGGTATTCAAATTTCGGCCGCACCCGAAATTAGCCTCGGTCTCGTTTATATTTGCAGACCTAAGAAGGGCTACACACGCACAAATTTACTGTTATTTACTTTTTCTTAGCAAATGTCAACAGTCTTAGTATTTAACGTATGTAAGCTCATATTGACCCATCTTTATGCAAAGCTGCATATCGGTACCTATAACGGTTTAGAAAAACCGAGGTGAAAACGTAAGCTTAACTTCAAACGCCCATAAATCCGTTACCATTACTCGAAAATGGAAAAAAGTAACTGATATAAAATGTACTCGCCGAGTCCTTTGATTTGAGTACCCATACATACTTATATCTCCGATCAAAACTAAAAAAATTAGACTTTTTTCAACTCTTCGGGACACCCCGTTATCTTTTCCCTATCATAAAGTATTCGTGCCAAAGAATGTTATCATTCTACACATTCCTACCAAATTTCATGACGATCGGTTGAGTCGCTCGCGAGTTATTTAGTGAACAGACGGACGGACGGACAAAATCGATTTCATAAGAGTTTTTTGAAAAAAATTCTAAAAAATACAAAACCCTCGTCAAACTAAATACTCGATATCAATCGACCTCTTTAGCAGAACTAGTTCCTCGATAGGCCTAATGTAGGAACTGCAGTGTATATCGGAGGGAACATGAGGTGTAAATTGCAACAAGTTTAAATGATGATCGTTACTCTCTTAACATAGTTTAGACTTAACGACACATTAGGCCGTATGAATAAAAATATGCTTTGCTTATTACCTAGCTAAACAAGCTAAAACAACAACAATTCACATGTAAGTCGACCGGTTTAGCAAAGCGTTAAGCAAAAAGCAAAACATTTTTTATTCATACGGCCTGATGAATATTAGAAAAACTAAACTATTAACCTATTGGAAATTGCTAATAAAAACAAGTAACACAGAAAAAAAGGATATTCATCTACATACACGAAGCTTAGCGATTTTTGCTCTGTAATGAAGAAGATCGTTCGAAGTCTCGTTCGTTGGGTTTGTGTTTTTTACTAACCTTTCTATTCTAAATTATTTGCAGGTTGTCAGACTGGATCTCCCCTTTCCCATTCTAAAGGATCTTAATGCTAAAGAGTAATGCCATGAACAAGCTACCCAATAACAGCATTTAGAGTCTGTATATTAATGGAAGGCTCCATTGCCTTATTATCACTAGCGACTCCCAGCATACATTACATCGATATCAATAGTATCGATACTTAACTGATATCAATGCAGCTCCTTGTGTTGCTTGGGTCCGCAGTGACAAGAGCCACCAAAAGTCTCTACTCCATGCGACAGAGGCTCCCTTGCGAAATTGAAGTTGGGACGGAAAGGACTTCAGTAATGACTTATTCGGAATTCGTTTAAATAAGTTAAGATAGCGAATTTAATTCTACAGTAAACGAGTATAACATTCTGTCAAATTGTGAATGACGAAAATGGAGCCGGTTAAAAGTAAATGATTGCGAGTGTTTCAGCAATCACACATTTATTTCTGAAAGCAACGATATAAAAACTATTGACGAGCGTGTAGCTTTTAAGGTTCTAGGTTTTCATTTTTACATTGTGTATTTTTTACAAGCATTCACAATTTGAAGCGTGAACTCACCGACACGTCCTTAATTTTTCGAATCAACACAAAATTCTATTAATCCGACTGCCCGGAAATTAAAAAGGTTTTCTTCATGATATTATGTGTTATCGACACGGCATTTCGTTTTTATGGCAAAATTTGCCGAAAAAAAATTAAGAGCCTTTTAATCGACTCGTTTTTACTAGCAACTCCCTGTGCTGGAGACTTTAGCGCTATCAAAAATACCAAAATGTGCAGACGAAAAAAAAAATCAGTCTCCCAACAATCGCTAATGGCATCACAACTAGGATCACGAGTCACTAACAAAACAGGGCAATAAAAAAAGTGTCTTAAAAGCGAATTTCAATTTAACTAAAGATGCAATAAAACAAAATGAAATTCGCCAGAGAAAAGCGAAAAGCAGCCGGAAAAATATGTGTACGAGTGTGTACATAAATACAAACAAGCAGCAAGTCTTAAACGGAAGGCAGGCGAAACTTTTAGCGTAAAACTCCTCGCGCGCTACACAAGAATTTCATGTTGATGTTGTGTTGCCTGTTATGTGCTCCTCAGGATAATAAAATGTACAAATGTTGTGTATGTTGAATTTTATGAGAAAAAATTAATGGCTGGACACGCATAAATGGCAAGAAAATGACTTCCATATTAGGTTCGTCATTTTCATCCTTAAATACAAAGAGTCCGCCAAACTGCAAAAAAAAAACACACAAAAACAAAAAAACAAAAAGGAAAAACATCTTAAATGACTACTGTCGAAATGACGGGGAAAAATGAAATGAACATACTGACTACGACTGTACTGTCTCTGCATACTCGCTCGTCGGATCCAACATAATATTTTTGTTTTTCTTCCTATTTTTTGGATTGCGGTTTTTAAGAGTCCTCTGCTATCCATACATACAAACAACATGCGATAATGTAGATCCTCGTATCAGCAAAGATAATAAAAGTAGTTGTTGCGACTTTTATTTCTTTGACCTCAAAACGTAAATTGCAGCTATTAAGGGGCATTTTGCCCGCTAAGAAACGTATTTGTGGCAAAACTGACACAGGGGTGTGATATTTTTCCCAAGACAACCGTTCGCAGAACACTTAACCGGGACTCTTCGTTTTGTGCAAAATGATATGGTACTTAGGTTAAAGTCGATGAATATTTTAGAATGGCTGACATGGAATTATTCAGTAATTTATATCCTGTTTGGATAATCGGGGACAGGTATGTAATATGTAGGAGTTTAGCTGTAGTCGATAACGAAACTATATACGTTACAAAGGGAATTTTGCTATTCCACAAAAAAAGAACAAGTTGGAAAGTGTTCCGCCAAAGGGAAATTCATCAGCTGCATAAAAGGAATTGATATCATTTCATTTATAGCTAGTTTCAAATATTGGGTGGATAGAGTGGAGATAGCCTTGCATGTACAGGACTACCTCTCAATGTTCTTTAGTGGGACCTTCAAAATCACCAAATACATAGCATCCGATTAAATAACAGGCGCGACAATCCAGCATTGGACTAAGGCCGCAGGATGTGTTAGTGACATCCTATTTCCAAGATCTTATCTGCTTTTTGTTGAGGTAATGAGATCAGCATCACGCTCAGCAGTGTTATTTATCCCCATAAATGGGTACTCGTTTAACATCTGAGTGAGATCATAGTCCGTCACAAGCTCGTGAGTTGGAAAAACACCATGGAACACGGTGAGATTCGAACTCATGAGCCTGTGCACCGAAGGTGCGCGCACTAACCGCTAGACCAGCCGATTACGAACCTATTATAAAACGGCGACGACGATATTTTGACATTACGATACAAATCATTCAATTTTTAATTTGCAATCTTAAGAATTCGTTTGGTAATTGGTTTCGACTTATATTTTGTGGAAGTAGCCTCTTTGATGATCAGAATGGCAAAAAATAATTCATTTTGTATTAATATTGACTAATTTCAAGATAACTTCACTTAAAAAAAAAAGAAAACAGTTTTTTCTTATAAAACACACATAAGCAGAGTGCAATTTAGTGACACCAAATCTGGATTATCGATGTCTTTTTTTTCCCAAGAAAATCAAAGAAACTTGCAGAAGATTTGATGTCTTTGACTCATGTTTTCAAAAAAAAAAAAAAAAATGTGCACATATTTCTGTGTTGAAGGACATTTTGCTCAAAGTGTGAGCTGATTTTTGTACCGAAATTGCATCCAAATTTGAGTGACAATTTTCGTGCAAAGTTTTGACAAAGACAAATTTTTGTACAAAATTTTGTAACCAAGTAATAAGAGACTTTACCAGTGGCGTAACGTTTTCCGAATTTCTTGTGTTCGAAATTGGAGGGGGGCCGCCCACGTACGAGTTTTTAACTGCAGGAAATATATAAATCGCATTTACAGGAGTCCACAAATTAGCAAGAGCAACGAAAATCTTCTGTTTAAGCAACATTTTATAATTTGAGACAAAAATCTAAATTTTAATAAATAATACTTTAATAAATCGCCAAAACGGGCGATGTGCCTACACCGCAGGTCGAGCAACGCGAAACCGTGGAGCGGTATAAAGAACGAGGCAAGGAAGAAGAAGAAGAAGAATACTGGTGAACTTCTAAAGATCATCTACATGTCTTATTTGACTATTTATCACTAGGCTAAATAGAAGCTACTAAAACAACACCACCTCGAGGAGTCCGTCTCCATGCCTGTTTCGTATAACTGTCATTGATCCTAGACTAGACGTGTTTACCCTAAATCTGAGGGTCAAATCGACTGCTCACAGCTCTGACGGCCCTGGCTAAGTTAAGTCGTTGGCGTACGCATGGCGAATTTAATCGATTGAAACGAAATTCATGGTAGAGAAATAAAATTGCGTTTTGTAGGAGAAACGACTGATCCGTTATATGGACAAAAGGGTGGAGCGGCATGTATATATATCTTGATTTGATGACTCCTAGATAAAACAAAATCTTTTTGACTTAATGAAAGAAAGATCGACAAGTAGATCTACAACAATGTGAACATATTCTCCGTAATGAGCAGTTCCTTTTTTTCAATATTCAAAAACTCAAATAACTGTATCACAATGGAGCAATTTTACGCAAGAGCCTTTAAGATAAGCACTCCTTTTTGCAAGTCGCACCTTTATATCTCTTCAATATTTTCGTGACCAAAACCCAGAAAAGTTGATATTTAGACAAATCCCCATTCAATAAGCTTGTGAGAAACTTTCTTCATAATTGACTGATTGCTCTGATGATTGTTTCATTGCAAAATTATTCCAATTGTAAAATTACGGCTCTCCAATATCGATAGTTAAATGCTTCGGAGTTCAAGCTTCCCCGTACACAAAATTAGTAGTTTCGGAATCCATGTGTTAATTGGAACACGTGCCCCTCAACTCATTGTGCAAGAGTGCCGAACTATTTCCGCCGATTTTTGCCTTAAGTTAAAGTTAATACTTATGCTTTAAGTTAAAAGTATTGACACAAACATGCTCCAAATTGACGAATTTTCAATGAAAAATTGACAAATTTTAAATGATGTTGACGAATTTCCATTGCAAATTGACGAATTTCAAAATATTGTGAAAGAATTTTCACAAGAAACACAAAGAAACGGGCCCCGCTTTAAGTTCGAACATAAATATTTCCAAAAACGTTACGTAACTGTTCGGAATGTTTCGTGTCTATGTTATAGATTCTGTAGCTGGTTTGCCTATTGTCTTGCAAACTAATAAAAGTAAATGTCTTGGAAAGAACAGTAACCCAAAAATCTATAAAAAAAATATTCTATATATTTTCGGCAGTGGGGGCCCCTGTGGCTTGGGGGCCCGTGTTCCACTGAACACATGGAACACCGTACGTGACGCCACTGGACCATTGTTATTCTTGAATTTATTTTGAAAAAAACTGAATGGAAACAACTAGGAAATTTTCAGCAAAATGTTCACCCCAATATATGCTCTACATTGGCCCTTTGATCCTCCAAGTAAGAAAATTTTTCGAAAAATTCACCCTGTTTTTGGAAAGCTTTCAAAAAATGACCCTGCTTTGAGAAATTTCAGTGGTGGAGTTGTGAACTGTAAAATTTTGTGGAAAATTGGTTTAAAACTACCAATTTTTCACAAAATTTTACAGTCTACAACAGAAGTGGTAAAGGCGAAACAATGCTAGTACTGGTAGCTTTGTCAATCAGTAAACCATGTTTCGTACAGTAATCTCACTTGTTCGCGTCTCGTTTTGTTTTTCTATGGCGGGCGAGACGCTCCTGCGTCGATTTAGATCCATTTATTTTATTTAATATATGTATGTTGTAATGAATGGACTTGGCCATCCCAGGGGACGGAGCCATTGCCTCGACAACCGTGCAGGTTACGCAACGAAGATAGGGCTCCTCAACGAGCGAGCAGCGGCATGCGCTTGCTGTAGCTCAGTTCGGGAGTTACGGGTGGGGTTTGTGCCACTCGTTGCCCCTGTCCTTATACAAAAAAAAAGGGATCTCGCATGCCAAAAAGGTACCACAGCACAACAGGAGGGTTAAAATTGGGTAGATATCGTGACTATTATCCGACGCGCACAGGTGCCATCTTATGAATGCTCCGTAGACCCGGATGGCGTCGGGTCCCGGCCAAACTATACCGACTATATTTTAAATAAAAACACCCGTCCTGAAACGCCCGCGGCCGAATCGAAAATGGTAGGGCGTCTCCCTTTTTTATTAAAATTCGCCCCTGGAAAGGGAGTGGGGGGGGGGGGGTAGCTTGTTGCCTGACGGATAAATTACATTTCACGCCGACTTGCAAAAATTCATCACACGTGAGAGCTCCAGACGATTTTCGGGGTGGTGATCACGACAAAGCTATATAGCAACTGTTACAGCCGTCACCCAACTCCCCTGAAGTTAGCCACGTATCACTTTTTTTTTTAATTAAGCTATTTTCGGACCAGCTGGCTCAAATACAGTCCAACACATAGATGTCTACTTATAAATGTGGCGGGATTTTCACAAATATTAATAATTTAAAATAAATCAAATAACCAACATTTGTGAAAAATCTACCAATCCAAAAGCAGACATGTATGTGCAAAAAAACCGTCCGTTACAATGAATATAAAAGAATAAATCGTAAATAAATAGTCTAGCTGGTCTAGCGGTTAGTGCGCGCACCTTCGGTGCACAGGGTCATGAGTTCGAATCTCACCGTGTTCCATGGTGTTTTTCGAACTCACGAGCTTGTGACGGACTAAGATCTCACTCAGATGTTAAACGAGTACCCATTTATGGGGATAAATAACACTGCTGAGCGTGATGCTGATCTCATTACCTCAACAAAAACAGATAAGATCTTGGAAAAAGGATGTCACTAACACATCCTGCGGCCTTAGTCTAATGCTGGATTGTCGCGCCTGTTATTTTTATATAAAAGAAAGTCGCGTTAGTTACACCATTTATAACTCAAGGACGGCTGGACGGATTTCTATGATTTTGGGTTTTGTTGGATTAGGCTCTGGCCAGATTAGCAGAATTACTTTTGAAACACGCAAAAAATTCACAATGATAAACAAAATTCACAATGAGTTCTTTTTCACCTATTTCTGCGTGTATTTCCTTAGCATATCAGCGGATTTCCTTAAATTGGCTCTACCCAAAGTGACAGGACATCTATTGAGACACATGAAAAATTCATAGTGGGCACAATTATGAAGACAATTCTCTTTCACTTACTTCTCTCTGTCTTTCTTGAACGAAATAATATCAGGATTTCAGTAAGCTGACACCACCAGACGGGTCTATACAAGGCTCCGACTGCAATAGCAGTATAACCATTGAAATAAGCAGAAAATTCACAATTAGAAACAATTCACAATTGGTTTTATTATTTTTGTCTATATTTCTTGAAAGTGTTAGCGAATTTTTCGAAGATTTTTCAGCCGAATTGGTCCTCTCCCTGAATATCAGAATAATATGAAACACCCGAAAAAATTCACATTCGCATTCCGATGAATATTGATGGAACGGCGAGACTCTCCATGTAAGCAAGCTTATTACGCTTTAACGCATTATTATGCATAAAGAAGGTGCTCCATCGTCCACTGATCTATCTTACAAGCTAAAACTCTTTTAACCAAGAAATGTAATGCTAAAAAAAGCCAAATGGAAATTTAAGTGGATTTTCTGTTAAAACTTAAGGGTAACTTCCAAAAACGACTTCTAAAGTTTAGTGATGAAAATGAGTACCGTTCGCCGGCATAAAAGTTTTAAAAAGGTTTTAATGTAAACCACAACTGATCTGATTGGATTGTAACCAAACGAATTTGTGGGGCATGATATTTTTGGCGACGTTTTAAAAATCGTCAGGTTCCCGTGTGCAATCCTGTATTACCTACATATATTTATCGCTTATTTGATTCAAATGATGTCACTTCTTTCACAATCACTTGTTATACATTTAGGCACTTTATTTTTTGTTGTATCGTCTATCGAAAATTTTGGCAAGAAAATAAACGCGAACGAGTGCAGATTCACTTGTCTTTTTTGTTGTACGAATTTTTGGTGTGGTTTTCACAATTTGCTTGTTTTCTGAAATTTCAGACTTAAATTCCCAACAAAAAAGGACAAAGCAGAACATTGGGCGTGTTGACAGGACGGCAGGATAAGGTCGAAAAAGCTGGACTGTCATGCCGAAAACAGAACGGATACGATAGAGTATAGAGTATGGAAACTACTTATTTTCGTAAAACTTATTTAATTTGCCTAAACAATGCATATGAATTGGAGTTTTTTCGAACGGTATGCCAGACATGCGAGCGAAGCTTGGTTATTCATAAATATGATGTACTACCTAAACATTATATTTAAAACTAGCTGAGAGAGCTCGCTTCGCTCGCTCTCTTATCTAGTGCTCGCTTCGCTCGCATTATTGGCTTCACTCACACACAACTTGACACTAATTTGAATGCCAATCAACCTGCTAACTATAATTTATTGGGATCGACCTCTCGATGATGAAACCAAAGTGTATAATGGAAACAACGCTATAGATTTCCGTCGGGGGGTTAAGCGGTAACCTTGCTATGCCAACATCCGGGCTGACGGTTATTAGAAAAAAACCCCATGACCCTTTAGGCAATTTTGTTGCGAATCCGGCGACATCTTAATCGTGTCGTTCCGCCAAAGGATTGCGGAGATATCGACGGATTCCCGAAGTAGTACGAAGTCTATTGTGAAATTGCTGTGACCAACATCAAGGATGTGTGTACGTAAAAACATAGTCACCTTGACTACAATTAACACTGTATTTGATCCAATGACAACTAAAATATTCCCATTAAATTTAAATGTTGTCGATGAAAACTTGATTGCAACAGGTGACTCTCATACAAAATGCAATTTCGATATTTACCACCACTTCCTTCGAGATTTTCAAAATTTTTTTGGTCCATAAACCTTCTCCAACGTAAGACGGATAAAACAAAAAAAGAATCATCCAAATCGGTTCGTGCGTTCTGGAGTTATAGCGTCAGGGAGGAAAACCCGACTTATTTTTATATAGTAGATAATTAGATTACATGAAGAGGAATTCTTTTTAAAGCGAATACGTTGGAATTTAATTGGAAATAAAAATTGAGTTAATTCAAAATAAAATGCCCACATATTGAAAATTAATATTTTTCCTCTTTGACCTATCACTGATTTATAAATCGAAAGCAAAAACTTACATTGAATCAAATTTCCAATTAAAAATCATGAATCCTATTGTAACGCAAAAAAATAATTTATAGGCACATAGTCAATCAGTAAAATGAATTCTGGTAATACATTTCGCTTATGATAGAAATTCGTTACCATACAACCGACCGTACAACAACAAATATAAAAAAAGGATACAAAGAAATATGAAAAAAGGCTCTCTAGTGATATATTTCATCAATTTCAAATCCGCATTTATATACTCTTTTTTTGTAGAATACGATTCACTTAAATATACGTTCAGTGCAGTGTGTTGTGTGCGTACACAATAGCGCAGAGAGCGTAATAATTCCCTACCGCGTTCAGTGAAAGTAATGAATTTCTAATAAAAGGAAACCATTTTGTAATAAATGGATAAAACTGCAGGCCACCTTTTGAAGGTTTTTATTTTATTACTACAATGTCGGCCAATACAAGAAACCGAACAAAACGAATTACGTGAAAGTTCTATATGGGGAATTTCATGAATTTTTTTTTGCGGATGGTTTGAGCGGTGATTTGATTTTAGTTTGAACCGAAAAGGTTTGATGAACATCATTTCGAGTACAGCGGAAAGGATTCGGCTTTACTATAGGATTATCCAGAAATGTAATGGATGAATGTAATCAAAATGGATGTTACGAGATTTGTTGTACATTACGAAATTTGGTTGGGATTAAAGTGTTTTATGGCTAAACTGTGTTTTTCATTTCCGCTATCACCCCAGAAGTTCAATTATTTAAAAATCATTTATTTTTATTTTTCTATTAAACCTATTTATGTGGTCATTGTCATTTTCAGTAAAATTTATCGAAAAGAAAAAACAAACGCAAGGCACGTGTTTTCGAAAGATCATTATTCATGCATTTAGTTTAATTTCAATATTATACCCGAAGGTTTCGCCTCAGTGCCTCAAATACTATCCGATCAATTAATCATCAATCAAATTAATATTATGCGATTGCCTTATTTGAAAAACAATAGTGAAGATTTATTTAGCAGCTGATTGAACTGACACGTCATATTCATACATATATATATATATGTATGTACATAGTGTAGTCGCGGATCTTGCTTCTTCTATATGAAAATCGAGAGCTTTTCTGATAATGAAATTACATCATAGCCTTGAGTTGAACATATGGAGACCATTATGTGAAATTCCCCATATGTGAGCGCTACGCGCGTATACACACAAGCCGGTATATGCAACCGCATTCTAGACAATATTTGCTAAGATGAGTAAAGCTCGATTTTTTGTTTTTTTTTTCAACTAAGTTCCTAATATATATGTACATACATATGTACATGTAGGTTAGCAATATGTACATATATCGTGAGGTTTGTATATAAGCAACCAAGTCGGCACGAGTACATTCATGTTTTGACAAAATTTACGATTCAGTAATATTTCTTACTACGTAAGTGTTCTTGTTTTGTATGGTTTTGATCACCACCACCTTTTCTTTATTCAGATAAATTATTTCAATTTTGTTCATGCAGTTCTCAGCATCTCATCTTCTACATATTTGTAAGAATTCGCCTATGTATGCGAAAGCTCTACACTCTTTGGCCATGACTTAGAGGCTGCATTTCTCTATGGAAAGAGATATGGTTGTATAGTAGATGATCTTACACATTAGTAGTTTTTCGACACAGTTCTCGTCTCTTTGACACATACTGGGTCGTTCTTTGACAGCTTGTTAGCAGCTCTCAACTCGGCCTGCTTTCTGATCGAACTGTTTTTTCTCGTATATGCTCGGTTGCGTATGCACACACGTAATAAATGTGTACATAGAAAATTCAGCTGATCGAAGCGCAAACGGGGCATCGAACCTACGACCTTCACTAAGTAGTATTCGCCTTAATTATAGTATACGATAATTTTTCAGTATTTTCTGAAATTATTATAGATTTATACATGGTAGACTATTCTATAGAGAATACCTTGCAGTATGATTATTATATGAATCATCATAGTGCTGTCGAAACGGAAGAGAATTTTTTTTCTTGATTGTTTACACCTTGTTATGGGTTGTGTATGATTAATTAAATTATAAGATTGTTCTATAGATAGATTAAAGATTAAGTTGAAAACAGTACGTGTATTTGCAATAAACTATGTATATTTGGACATATTATCGTTGTTAGCTAAGTCAATTCAAGGTGTTATTTATGATTTTTAACGTTTATTAATATCAACTTTATTTTAATTAACTTTAGTCAAAAACAAGCCAACGTCGTTCTAAAAAATTATGGACCATATTCATATATAAAACCAAAAGCTTGCGAAATTTATATGTACCAAACACAACAGTGACTTTTTGGGGGCACACTGGGCGCTCTTGTTTCTCATCCCAGTAGCGTAGATAAGGGGGGGGATTAAGGGGATCAATCCCCCCTTCGGTCACACATTTTTTTATTACTTTAGGTACGTAAAACAAAGCAAAAGTAAAGTTTTTGGTGGAATTATTCAATGTGTGTAATGTTTCATAAAACCGTGAAAGCATTTCCAGAACTGCAATGGAAAATTTAGCACTTCCTCAAATTTTAATTGCATAATAGAAGTGTACAGATACAAAAGAAAAACTATACCACAGGGCTTACGTTAATATACTTTTTCGTATTGGATATGGAATTCGCACAGGCAAGCTCTACTGAAGTAGTCTAGAAGTCCTGTTAAAAAATTAAATGCAAGCACTGAACAAAAATTTGTTGCCGGAAAGTCTTAATATTCGTTTTGAAAATTTAAAAATAACGTGGAACACGGAGTGCTTTTCCACAGAAGCGCAATTTCCAATGGGGAAATATACAGTACTTAAGATTATAAGGATTTCTTCAGGAGAATGGAAAGCTAATGTAAATGAAGAGAAAACGCTGCAAAACTGCTTCCAATTTTTGAGCGTCCTCTATTGTTTGAATTTATCAACATTCTTTTTTCTTTTAAGTTCAAATTTGACAAAAGGTTATTTCGTATATAGCAGGGCAGTCTTAAATTTCTCCAGTTGTTCGCAATTTTATTGTATTTAATACGAAGAACTCAATTTTTACCCAAAAATTGCAATGCTCAAAATATCAAAATACCTCTGAAGGCCTGTAAAGTTAATAATGAGTCAAATACCGTCCATTCCCATTCAAAATTGAACTTTATAAGCCACCAGATTTCTTTTGATAGTTTGAGTGTTGCAAATTTTTGGTGAAAATTGCCATGGTTATCGAATTATTGTTGGGGTTAGGAACACCCTGTATATAGCTGCTAAATATATACGGTTACCTTAATTTTGAAAATTGTAGAAATATCTACTATGAATTTCTGTGTGATCGGAAAATTTCGATTACAATATAAGCTCAATATAAAGCTCTGATACTCTAATTACAGTAGCGAAAATTTGTACGAAAATTGGAATACTGTTGATTCACTCAACGTAGTAAAAAAAAAGCCCAAATTATCGAGGCAAAATTTTCAGAACTAAGTTTTTTTCATATGGCAAAATTGCTATCTATTTCGCACCAAAATTTGCTCCAAAAAACTGCTAAGTTGAAGTGTAATAAATACAGAAATTGTAATTCTGAAATTCAACATTTTATAACCGTAAAAGTATAAATAATCTTGCAAAATGATACCCCTCCTCCCCGAAAAGCTATCTACGCCACTGTCTCATGCCGATTGGCATCGTGCGAAATTTAACAATTTTATTTGATGACGTACCCAAGTCAGAAGCCTCATTGCTAAACATGATTTTCTCTTGAAAAGGAAGGTAAGGTAAGGTAGGGTAAGACCAGTACCGGATTATCCTTAAGGCACATAAGGCACGTGCCTAGAGGCCCCGCACTCACAGAGGCCCCGCACTCACACTAACAGGGACCCCGCGTAATTTTTTTTTTATGTATAATAAATTATAAGTCTTTTGTTCTTTGATAAGCTCTCGCAACGAAAAAGGAAGTAAGTAAGGAGAGTAAGATATAAGATTTATATTCAGAAGCCAAAACTTTTCTCGCAAAACCATGTTCCCACTTACACCAGGCGAATGGTCGTGAAAAGTGGCTCAAGAGAGTATGCCCGGCACTGTCTGATATTATATAAGAAATCGATAAAGGCATTGTCAGAAACTTATTATTTCCACCCCCTGAAAACTTTTTAATGCTACTTATGGGATGTTTAGTCTTACTGTAGACCAGACGTGTCAAACTCGCGGCCCGCGGGCCGCATGCGGCCCTCCTCGCAGTTCTGTGCGGCCCGCGGCCATGTCGAAGCAGCACAATCTGTATCAACACAACATTTGTGAAATTGGTAAGATGAACAAATTCAGAAGTTAAACTCAAGTCTACAAAAACTCGTCAGTGGCTTATCCAAGATTATTTTAGGCTTTTTTCTCCAAAAATTTGAGGCTGGTTATTTGATTTTATAAGACAGCGCATCTTTTTTGTACAGGACAATACTAAGTCTCTTCATGAAACTGTTCTGCCCCGAAATGCAGTTAATAAAAAATTGGTTGGCTTTACCGAACATGAATTGAGATATGTTTGGAAAAATGACAAAGCTTTAAAAACTGTGGAAATCTTGGAATTGGTGACTAAATCACCTGGATGTGAAATTCCAACATAATAATTAGAGCCCAAGTTCCTGATTTTTAGACCTATACTTATCGAGCAGCATGAGTTTGTTTAAAACCATATCACAAACAACTTTTTGTCTCTTTTACAAACCATTCTGCTGAAATTAATTTATTCCGACTATTTTGCCTACCAATGTTATTTTGGGCGACCTCGGATGACTGGTGCTAAACATTTTTTATCATCTGTCCAAAATTTGGCGCAAATCATGTAATTGTGGTTACTTGTGGTTACACAAGAATCATATTTTCACGTTTACGCTTCTTGCCTTAATTTTTGAATGTTCTTGAAGTACATTTTCGAAAGGAGAAAGTTCTCACGGATAGTCCCGAAGCCTCAATAGTGATTTAGACTCTCTGCTATATTTTAAAAGTAATATTCTGTAATCAACTTTCGTAATACGGATACATCAAAGTTTTTGAAATTTTCCTCCTGCGGCCCACCTAAACCTGAGGAGAATCTCATTTGGCCCGCCCCAGGTTTTGAGTTTGACACCCCTGCTGTAGACGAATTTGAACCCCAAATAATTATCCATGAGCATCTAAAATGTTCAACTATATAAATTTAATGTAGCGATAGCTTTAACGACGCCTTCTGTCAGTGGAGGAGAACGAAATTTTTCAAAGTTGGCAATAATTAAAAACGAAAAACGTTCTGTAATAAAACAAAGTCGACTAAATGTCATAAGTTTAATTAATATAGTGACATTGCCAAAACATTAAATTTCAGAGGTATAGTTTAGATACAAGTTTGAAACTGAAAAAAAAAAAAAAAAGTCAATAGTTAATTTAGTAAGTTTTTGTACTAAAATAAGTAGGTTTTTTTTTGGCTATCCCGTGTAGATTTGGGTAACGAAACTCTAAGTAAAAAAATTCCAGCTGATTCACCTGTCATTTTTTATATGAAGTTTCGTTACCTAAACCTATGCGGGATAACAAAAAAAAAAACACAGTTAATATATGGGTTGGGTACTATACCTCGACTAGTTGAATCTCGTTTTTCAAAATCTCGACTAACAAGTTACCGACTTAAAACATATCGACAGCATAATAATCTCGGTTAGTGAAAATATCGAGATTCCATTTAAAAAATGCATTAAAAGTTTTAGGAATGTGAGTAAATACCAGACTGACAAATCAAAGAAAATTAAAACTATATAATTTTGACTATACTAATTCATTCATCTATTACAAAAATTAACGAAGAATAGTGGTAGATATGAATAGATGTATATCAAAACTACACAACATTTGGTTTCATTTGTGTTTAAATGAAATAAGTCATAGATGTGGTACATAACGGTAACAACGTAAATAATTTTCAAATATCTGTGTTTTTAGAGTTTTATAGAAAAAAATCGCTTTAAGGTATTACATTTTACTTCAATAACTTACAAAGATGACAAAATTAAAAGTTTCTCTAAATGCTTCAAAAGCTATTGCCTATTTTGATAATATTCTAGGAACTGTGTAAACTAACAGTAAAACACAATTGTTAACTACATACTTAATTCATTTTGTTTGATTTTAAGAATGTTTTGGGATGAAATTTCCGCTTTACATGATATGCTAGGATTAGTTGATGATGATGCGTTACCAAGTATTATTATCGTACGGATCTAATACTATAAACTCTCAGAGACGGAAAAAACATCTTCCTGTTTAAATGTGGCAAATACAAGTTTAATTTTATAATTTTTAAAGTGTTTTTCAAAGAGATGGTTTAACACTAACTTAATATGCCTTTTCACAAGAATGTATGCCCGGAATTTAGCATTCGAATGCAATAATAAGTTGCCTTAATTATTTAATAAGTACATATATTCTCAATCCATAGTAGTAACTCTAGTAGTAGTAGTTTTATCATTGTAGTAAACAAAACAACCAACAGAATTTAAAAGCACATCATCGTACCCAGGTAGCAAATGAAATTATTTACCGTTGATAATTATTGAAAATATTATATTTTCAAAGTCGGCGCCGACTTTGAAAATATAATATTTTCAATAAAAATCGAGATTTTCAGTGTCGAGATTTTATAAAATCGATATTTTTATTAGTCGAGATTGCGACATAGTCGAGATATTTTCAGTCGAGATTTTATTAGTCGAGATTTTATTGGTCGAGATTCTAGTAGTCGAGGTATAGTACCCAACCCAAAAATTGTGTAGCGTGAATTTCCGTTTTTTTACGACGTTTTAAAAATAGTCCGGTTCCCGTTTGCCATCCTGTGTAAAGGCATTACATTGATACCATCAAAAGGACCTATAGCAGGCGCCGGATATTAGAGTCACATCGGTTCTTCGTATGGCAATTCTTTTAAACCGCCGCTTAACGGGACTTTCCTAGATCCGCTATCGAGCGAATTTTCTCCTTAACGATACTAGCGCCACCTGGCGGCCATATTCGGTACATTGGTTGTATCTTGGGCGATACTATCACATCCATGGAACTTTGACGTAAAACGATTAATCTCCTCTCAAATGAGTTCATACAAGGGCGTCATCACGGTATCAGTCCATGGTCGAGAATCAGATGACACGAAAGGTGTGCATTTTCACTTAGCCGCGGCATTATCCACAAATAGCGCTACTATCGCGAGAGCTCAAAGCGTAAATAGCCTTGATTTTCAATCAGTGGAGATTGTCGAGATTTGTGATGTTACCCGTATAATTTGTCAATATTGTCAACTGTCGAGATATTGTTAAGTCAAGGTTTTCAAAATCGAGATTTTGAAATATTTTTTGGAAAGGAAAAAATCTCGGCTTGAGCTGTCGAGATTTTAAAATTCGACTTTTAGTACCCCCTTCCCAATATTTACTTTAAAAATTTTGTGTTGGATACGATATCCCGCCCATCATATTCTCGTTTTTCAAAATCCCGGCATTCGTAATCCTGCCATTTCAATAATCCCGTTCAATTTAAATCTCGCCTAAAAAAAAAATCCCGCCAACTTAGCCATTTCAATAACCCGCTAGTTCAAAATATTTAAAAACAGCGGAGTTTTTAGAGGGCGGAATTTTAAGGTGGCAGGATTTTATAGTGGTGGGATTTAGTAATGTCGGGATAATGTAAAGCGGGATTTTTGTAAAAAGCGGGATTATGACCGGGCGGGATTTTGGTTTTCGGAATTATGTAGGTATTGGAAATTTTTTGCGAAATAAAATGTATTTTTCTTATTTCGTAAACTATATTATTTACGAAAGTATTTCTTACAAATAATTTAAGAGTTTTATTTGAAGACAGTTCACAAAAAAGGGGCCCTCAATTGTTTTGTGCCTAGGGGCCCCAAAGGGTCTTAATCCGGCACTGGGTAAGACGTGCAGTATTTTGCTGTACATTACAGCATTTTGACCCGTCGTACAGCATTGGATAATGTACAGCAAAATGTAAAGCTTTCCCAATGAGTGTATTCACGCACAAGTAAGCGGACTAAAATTTTGACACAAATTCTACTTACATTACTCTCCACCAGAAGGTCCTCTGCTTAGCGCAAAATTTCTACGCTTCGCATCGTAGCCATATATCGGGATGGCGGGAAAACAAATTTGAAAATTATGAAGAAATAGATTGTGGAAATAATGTAACGCAGATTATGCTCATCTGCATATTTTTTTATCATTTTTGTAATAATAATGAATGACGCTTGACATTAGTGTTACATTGCATCACTGCCATCTAGATAGACAGGCCGAATTATCAGCTGATCTGTCAGTCGTCATGCAACACAAGTACTGCCATGGTAAGCCATGGTCCGTGCTCAGTACTGCCAAAGTACCGCTCAGTAGAATCCACAAATTGTCCACAATCCAAATATCAGTGGCTGTCAGCCTGTCATTTCGTGTCACTTTCTATTAAATACACATGCCAGTGCGTTGATTTTTGAGATAAATATGGTAAGTATGATGTTGATGTTGATGTATACTATTTTACCACTTGCACATCAAAAACACACTGAAGCAAACCACAACCTTTGTTTCGTAATAAACGCTCGGCACATTTGAACTTTTGGGTTCAGAAGCACTGAAGTTTGTGAGCTGTAGAAATGTCAATTGTCACTCGTCACGAACGCACTTTGTCCACTCGTGGACGAACAAATTTCTGCAGTTTGGACTGTCTCTATCTAGATGGCAGTGATTGCATTCACACACTACATTCACCGCTCATTTGCGTGTGCCTTCTGGTGGAGGAAGATATATGTAGGTATGTAGAAATTGTCTCAATATTTTAGTCCGCTCACTTGTGCGTGAATACACTCAATGCCACACAGTGAAACCTAATTCACTACATCAGCGGTCGACAAAGGGCGTCTCGAGAGCCACATGCGGCTCTTTGATTCATATAGTGGGCTAATGACTGAAAGTATTTTCAAAATCTCGCACAAAGTATTCTAAAAAAACAATATTTACCGTTATCTTAAAATATGTATATATCCTAGAATTATCATGATCGTATCATAGCCCATGTTCCAATATCTGTTTTTTTTTATTTGTAGAATCAAAGAACTCAAAAAGGCGCAGTTAAAGGTTCGAATCGCCATTAATAAGTATGTACTATTTCAAAATATGTATAAACTTTAGCAACTGCTTCCCATGTTGTTCATTACAAATTAGATTTTAAAAAGAACGCATTTACCCCAGGAAATTTGAAAAATATTGGGCAAACTTCAAAAAATTTAGGGTAAAGCTGAAATTTTGCATGAGCCTTCCTTTCGAGGCCCTACACAATACCCCAAAAGTCCACATCTATACGAGTGCTGCTAGCGGTGCTGCAGACCCTCAAAAAGAGTAGCTCCTGGGGTTAGAACAAAATATCCCCCATAAACTTCCTTACCCACCCATCGATGGGGACATTTGACATTTTGCTCGCAGCCCCAAGAGCTACCAACTTGTCATAGACGACATTACAGAATACTCCCTCGTTACAGAGATATTAACGAAAAACAAAAAAAAAAACGTTTTTCCAAGTTTTGAGCCCTCGTTTTACGATTTCGACATACGTTTTTTTTAGAGTAACCGTTCTAAAGATTTCCCTGAAATTTTGCTAAAAACATCGTTTGACCCCCTGGCACCGTTAGGAGTGCTCGAATCAAAATCTCTTATTGACAAGCCACGAGAGCTATACATTTTCCATACACCACTATTTAGTACATACTACGTTATCGAGATATTCAGAAAAACCTGTCTTTGAGGCTTTTTCATCCTCTATAGCATCGCTAGCGGAACTCCTACAGACGGGGACTTTTTGTTTAGGACCTCTATCTATCGCCTAATTTTTCCGAAGTAAAAGGCTAATTTTCCTGGGGTAATGATCCAATTTTGCTTTTGAAGCGGTCCTATTTGTTTTCTCTTGAATCTATCGAACCTGGCAATTAAAAAAAAAATTTATTACCGGTCCATAGTTCTCTAGTTCTCATCCCCGTTCTATGAAAAAAGTTTCGAAAAATAGGTAAAATTAAAATAGGGAAAAAGAAGTTAAGGATAAAATCATCATCAATGTGGCACGATAGCCCGACGTCGGGCCTTGGATAAAATAGAAGTAAAAAATAAAAAAGGTAAAAATAGAAAAAGGAAAAAGGAAAAAATAAAAAAAAAATCACTTTTTGTATTTTTTCTATTGTCGCCAGATTATCTAAAGACCTAACAAATATGAAAAGAAGCTTCCGCTGACATGAAATAAAAAAAAGTTGCGCGAGATTCAAAAAATGCCAAATTGCAAATTCACAAGTTGAAAATTTTTTTTTCGTAATATCGTTACAATGTGGTTGTGTGGACAACCCTAAAAATATAAATGCAATTGCTGTTAGTGTCAGACGATGCTCTTTGATTGTCTATAACGTTTTTGTTCGTTTTGTGTCTAGAAATAATAGTTTGAGCAACTGCGGCATCTATCCCACTGGGGCATCTAACCCACTTTTACCCTACAGATGTAATAACTTTTACATCAGTTGCAGTAGGGTCAAAAATCATTACAAATGCAATGGTTTTTATTGCAGTTTTAATACCTTTCACTGCATTTTTTCTCTCCGTGTAGTATTGGGTCACATCTTTGAACGGCTCTAGATTAGATTAGATTGTGGGGAGGGGGGCGTGAACCCGAAGGAGGATTCGCAGCACTGAAGCTATTGTACTATCGCCCTAGTCACCTGTGGGCAGGACTATGCCTGACGATCAAGGTTGATCGTGCTAAGAAAAGAGTCGAGGCTAACTGACATACAAGCTATGTCGTCCGTGTCTGGATAGGCCACTCCGAATTTGCCCAGCGGCGTCTGGCCAGAGCATTACATTCGCAGAGGACGTGGAAGGAGGTCTCGTCATCTTCTACGCAGAATCCACAGTTCGCCGTAACTTTCGAACCAAGACTACTAGGATTCGGAAATTATCAGAAAAAAGGTGCCCCAACGTCTTCTACATTGGCCGTTTTATCCCAGCCCTATAAAAAATAATTCGAAAAATAGTCGCCTATTGCGTCGCATCTTTGACGGTTAGGAATCTTACATTTTCGAAAAAAAAAAATGTGCACCCTAACGTCCTCTACATCGGCCACTTCATCCCCGCTCTATAAAAACATTTCGAAAAATAAACGCCTATTGCCCGTGGTACCCCCTGTGGTTTTTCAGTTTGTTAATTTTATATTCACGGTTGAGTCTACCTTCGTTCAGATGACACAATTTCCCAGACTGCAAGCTTGGATACCTATAATCTAGTTTTGACAGCATTTTAGGAATGATAAAATTTGAAGCACTTTGGGAAGTTAAGTTTGAAAGCGTATTGAAATAATTTGGGGAGGGATCCAAACCCCCTGGTTTGGCTATGTCCCTGATCATCATATTATGGCATACATCATAGTGGTAGCCTCGTGAAATATTACGCTTTTTCCAAAACGGAGTGAAGAGGGGGGGGGTGTAGTATGGTTGAGGATTTTTCTAAAAACTAAATTCCGTAAGTAAATTTAATTTAATTTCATTTAATCCGTAAATATTACAAAACAGGAAAAATTTCAACATGCAATGTACAGAATTCAAAGTAAGGAAAATAAGTATAAAGGAATAACAAACTTATAAAGATAATGATAAAAAAAAACTCAAAGAAAAGTAAAAAAATTATATAAATAAAAAAAGTTAAAATTCAAAAGGTTAAATTAAAAACAATTAAAATTCAAAAAGATAGTAAAATGAGAACAATTAGTTTTTGTAGTATGGTTTTTTTTTAAGTGTAAAAAGAAGAAGGTAACGGTCCAATCTCCAATCGGTCGTAGTTTCGCATAGCTCTAAGTAACGGAGAGTTTTTATAAATAGAAAGTGAAGATTGCGGAGGATTGAAAATTGCAACCGATCGAGTGTTGTAAGATGGAAACCGATATTTTATATCTTCTATGAGAGATGAAGTAGTAAGACCCTTACATATCCTGTAGAGGAAACACTGGTCAAGACAGTCTCTTCTTTTGTTTAGTGATGGTAAATTTAGGAAATTAAGCCGATCATGATAAGGCCTATAAGCAAAGTTATATTTAAAGATTAAGGGTCTAGAAAACTTTCTCTGAACTTTTTCCAATGCATCACGAGAAACAGAAGAATAAGGAGACCAAACTACCGAGGCGAATTCTAATATGCTGCGTACTCACGTCACAAATAAGTTCACACAAGTATTAATAGATTGAAAACTAGAAGAGCACCGTAAAACGAACCCAGCTAGTTTCGACGATTTGCTAATAAATCGACGTGTAGTGATCAGTAAAACGTAATTTACAATCAAAAATAACCCCTAGATCTGTAATCGTAGAAACACATTGGAGGGGAATAGAGTTGATTTGATATTGGAAAATGAAAGGAGTAGATTTCAATGAATATACCATAACAGAGCACTTAGAAATATTAAGATCCAGCTCGTTTGAGTTACACCAGGTCGTAAAGCTATCCAAATCCGATTGCAAAGCTATACAATCAGAAATAGATGAGACAGCTGAAAATAGTTTGCTATCATCGGCGTAAAAGAGAGAGCGGCAGCTAAGACATGATGGAAGATCGTTTAAAAAAAGTAAAAAAAGAAGGGGACCTAAAATGGATCCATGTGGCACACCAGATGATGGACAAAATTCAGAAGATGAGAAATTTTGAAAAACAACTCTAGATGATCGATCATTAAGATAAGAGAAGAGCCATTCAATAAGGTAAGATGGGAATCCCAATGCAATTAATTTATTAAGAAGAATTTGGTGGTTGACAGTGTCAAATGCTTTTGCGAAGTCAGTATAGATTACATGTACGTCAAAGTGCTTGTCGAAGGATTTTGACACAAAATTAACAAGTTCAACTAAGTTGGTAACAACGGATTTGTTTTTGCAGAATCCATGTTGTTCATCCTTAATAAGATAACTAAAATGTTCATGAATGAAGTTATAAACAATATTTTCAAGAAGTTTCGAAAAGGATGATAGCAGGGAGATAGGCCTATAGTTAGACACAGAACTAGGATCGCCCTTTTTCAGTATAGGAACCACATACGACGATTTCCACTGAGTTGGAAAAACACCTTCATGTAGGCTTTTAATAAATAAAATGGCGAGAGGTTTAGATATGGAAAATTGTGTTTCTTTTAAAAACGAATTTGGGATTCCATCAGGTCCAGAAGAAGAATTAGTTTTAAAAGAAGATAAAAGTAATTCAACATATGATGGTAAAATGAGAGGTGGTAAATGTAATTTGTGCATTTGTTGAGGTACAACAGGAGGACAAGTTAATGATGATGTTTTAAAAGTACTGGCGAAAAATGTAGCAAAAACCTCACACATTTCAGAAGGATTATCTGCGCTTATATTGTTGAAGGTGAGAATGGAAGGCTGATTTGAAGAGGATCTCAAGTTTTTTACATAGGACCAAAATATTTTACTCTCATTGTTCCTCAGACTGTCCTCAACAGTCTTAATATAGACAGACCGTGCAAGTGAGATTAGCTTTTTGATCCTCGATCTAAGGCAACGGAACATTAAGCGGTCTGATTGGTGTCCAAAACGTTTCAAACGAGTGTGAAGTCGCTTCTTTTTTAGAATCAAGTTGCGAATCTGAGGTGTAAACCAAATCGGACCTTTTCGAAGTTTTAAATTATGTGTACAGCATTGGGCATTGGGTCTGGTCACCTTAAAGTAAGGTAAACTCCTAACGAGCGTTAAGTTAAGAGAGTGTCACATTGGAAAAGGACTCTCTTATATTTTTATTATACAAAACACGAGACTTTCTTAAAATAGGCTTTACAAATTTTAACAACTTGTATAACAATATTTGCCGAGGTGTAATTTAAATTAAGGACAATCAATTGTTGGTGTTCTAATAAATTACGTACTCCACTTTATACTATACACTCCCCCAACAAAAATTCCGGACTACGATTATGCCATAGAAAACAAAAATTGGGCTTTCCACCTCCCCCCACCCTTTTGTTTTAACGAAATTCTGGCTATACTCCCATGAAGATCATTCTCAATTGCCCTTTCTTGAAATTTGGTTTTCAATTTGCCTAGCAATAGTTTTGCAATTAAATCGACGGGAAATTTTATTTGTTGTTGTGGATTTAAATTATACATCCCCTCCCCCTAGGAAAATCTTCAAAAAATGTTGGGATTGCCTTCCCTGACAGAAATTCTGGCTAAGCCCACGGGTACATAAAACTATAAAATATCGAAAAGTTACTTTCACAAGTTTTTTCTAATTTTAAACTTTGGGGCATCAAATTTTAAAAGTGAATCTATTGCGCCCACTAACCTTATTTTGACGTTTAAGAACCCATAGAACAGGCTTTTATGCCGTGGATAGAAAAATAACAGCAGCTAGTCCAATGTAAAAAAAGGAACTAGGGGTGTCCATCTCTTATCTGTGTTTCAGATAATCGCCAGAACACTTTGCATTATAAAACTTTCCATTCTTTGCTCAAATTTTTCAATTTAATTTTGATAATGAGATGATGGAAACCACAAAAAAATATGAATAAAAATTGCAAAAAATGGGGAATAGCGTGAAAAAATATGTCACAAAGTTTAACTGAGTTTTGTGTTATCTTACATAATCCTGAAACCGTCATATAGAATATAGAATATGGACAGCAATTTTACCAATTGTTTTGGTAGAAATGCGGATTAACAAATACGATGTGGTAAATTTTAGATTTGCACATTACTATTTTAAATGAAAAGTAAAACATTTTCCATTTTCAGTTGTCTAATTAATTCATGCCTCCAATGTAGATGTAATAAAACCTAACACAACATAATATTATACTTCTAGCACTCCAGACTCAAATAAAGAAAAAAAATAGTTCCATTACATGTCAACTTTGGCATCAATTTTGTCACCAAACCTTACATCATTCACACCCTTTCGCTCCTCCCTCCCCGTCGCCTACCCAAAAATTAACTGATTAAATTTTCCTTCCACTCGGCTCCGCCAAAAACAGCAGCAGCAAAAAAACAACAATCTCTTAATCCCAATTGCCAATAACTTCAACCCTGTCAGCTAGTAGTAAACTAAAATTGATTATCTTCTCCTTCTGCTGAGTCCTTTTTCTCAGCACACTGCGCACACTTCACCACAACCCACCAAACTTATGAATGATTTCCAAGTTGTACGGAAAGTGTATGTACACGTAAAACAACCCTCCCTTTTGTAGTACTATTTCCGATTCCGAGCATAGCCAGAGCCGGGAGGTAGGTATACTCCGTAGTATGGTTCGCTTTAAGAGCTTGCATTTTCCGCACATTTAAATATAATTACTTAATCTAGTATAATTGCAAATTGTGCGAGAAAATGTGACGGGGCGGCCGGAGCGGAGCAAACCTCCGAGAGAAGGAAAAGGCAGACGAATGGACGAATCCATTTGGACAAATCTTAGGATGTTTCTCTCAGCGACTAACAAAAAACTAGAAGAATCAGAAGAAGAAGAAGAAGGGAACCAGAACCGAGCACTTAGATCACCAGAATGTTGGAAAATAAATTTAACAATGGATTTTTCAGCAAACCCAAGTCCTTTCCCTCGGCCACCGCGTACGACCGGGGGGATGAAAGTGAAAAGAAATTTTCCAGCGTACGAGCGCCACACAAATACACACACACAGAGTCACATTTTCGCTTCTATATTGCAGAACCACTACGAGCGTAGGAAAGACAACAACGGCGGCAGCAGCAATGTCAGGATGAAAAACGCGTCTATACTATGAATTTTCGCGTATAGTAGACTTTCTTACGTTGCTGTGAAAATGTTACGTTCTGTATTTTGGGGGAGGTTTTTTTTTTCAACAAAATGCTTTATTTTCAAATGTTCGCCAGGAGTGATGTCAGCACGTCTAGAGTAAGAGAACGGACCGGGATAGGATGAATGCGGTACACGACGCAAGCATTAGGAAGGAAGGGACCAATTTTGAAGCATACTTCTGTGTCGAGTACGACGAAACAAAGGTTACCCTTTCGTGCAATTACGCTCTTATACCTACCTTCAAGTTGTCGCCGTCCAACTTTTTTCTCGCGTTCTTTTCTCTATATATGCTTTTCCTGACGCTTTTTGAAAGAGGGTCGATGTCTTTTATGCGTTCACACGTATGCGAAATTTCACTCGAAAGGACACTCTGTGAACAGTAAAAGTTTGAACTGAACAAACAAATTTTCTTTCAGTGTAAATTTACCGAAAAACTCGAGATTTTCTAGTATAAACTTAAGTTTTAGATTTTTAAGTAATTTTCGTTTTCACTGCTTTAAAACTTTTCGAAGAATTGCAAAGAAAGAAAGGCACTCGGCTTCATGCCAATGAAAGAATCAATGAACCTCCGTCAATGACTAGAGAAAACATTACTCAGTACACATTTTCTTCGCGACCGGATTCAATTAGTCTGCGACCTGCGATATGACACCGTCGGAAATAAATTTAGTCGAGAGAAATGGATTCCGTCAAAACGGACGGACGAACTGAGACCAACTGAACGTTTCACTCCACAGGAAAAGTGAAAAGTCTACCGCGTGCAAAGCTCACAAATTTTCTATTCTTTTTCGATAAGCTAGCATATAAAACTCGAACAGAATACAATTATTAGACCGAAGTAGGCATATATAACGATAATGAACCTCGAGGTCCTCGACGGAGCGGAACTATTCACTTTGAAGGACTAAACTGAACAAGAATCGTCGACAGAGAACAACCGAAGAGTCAGCCGTCCTAGGCTCGTGTATAGCCTAGCTATGTTAGCTAGTCTGTTGTCTCGTAAATTTTACAACTGCCGAGGAAATACACCCCGCGCCGCCGCCGCTGCTGCCATCGCCACGAGTACCATCACCACCACCGCTACCGAAAACCCAAAATCGTCACCGAATGAGTACTCACTCACTCACTTGACTACACACTAGGCACTTCTATCCGTAGTATATATTCTACACATAGCACTGGGAAAACCGTCGTCCTTCAAAAATACCCTACTACAATATACAGGCTACACACAACAACCTCTCGCGCGTCCCGTTTGGCTTTGATCGGTTACCAGAGTCTCGGGTTCTGGCTCCTCTCTTTTCCACCCGGCCTGGTCGCACCGCACCGTACAACCGTTATGCGAGATTCCCAAACCCGACAACCCGTCGGTGTCACTATATTATCTTGCGTCTATACACTTCCTTCCCTACGCGCCGCCAGGAGCCAAATATACGAGAGAATACGACGACAAGGAACACACAACATAACGTGGAAATGGCTCTGAAAACAGCCAGCTACTAGTAAAATCAGTAGTAGAATGTGTAGTATGTAGTAAGTTGGAAAATGTTGTTATTTTTGGGGAATCCAACACAAGGATGCATTGTAGTTTTGTTTGTACAATGGCCAAGTAATGGAATGGAATGGAGAGATGATGATGGGCGACTGGAGATGAGCCACCCGACAGCTGGTAAAGTTTTGTGTATGCGAACGCCGCCGGTCGAGTGGGAGGTGGTTGGGGTTATTACTATGGCTGACGTGGAAGCTGTACTGAAGAATATGGAATTATTTGTACCAACAGAACTGATTTTGAGTGTTTTCAAAAAAAAAAAATATTTTTTTTTTAAATACAAAAATAATGTGTGAAAGAGAACGCTTCCGTTACGTTACGAACAGTTCTAGTACAAAATTTAGCTTCTGTGCCGTGCTATCTGTACAGTTACATATAAACTCCATTGTTCAAACTTTGACAGGTGTTCGAAACGTAACGTAACGGAAACGGGACGTAACGTAACGTGAGGGAACGTAAGCTAACTGGTTCTGGCCTTAACAGTTTCATGGAATGCAGTTTAATACGAAATATATTACGTTACTCGAATAGAATCTCGCCTTGGCGGTGTTTATGGACTTTAGCGATTTCT
Organism: Microchrysa polita; assembly: GCA_949715475.1. NCBI lineage: Eukaryota > Metazoa > Arthropoda > Insecta > Diptera > Stratiomyidae > Microchrysa > Microchrysa polita. Next base: position 12,694,172 of record OX454415.1, on the reverse strand, counting down.
TACAGATAAGGCTTTTCGTTTAGATATTTCAGGGAACTGCAATTAACGGTATCTTTACCGTAATTCGGCGGATTTCATAGGATTTTTGTTATTCCTACAGAACTTAACCTTGGGGATGATTCGATTTTAACAAATATTATGAGAGGATTTTTACCAGTCGGGGATTAATATTTCAGTAAGTTGGAATTCTCATGCTCACGCTCTGTGGCTCACTTGGTTGAGTCGCACTCTACGATGCAAGTAGTCTAGAGGTCTGGAGATCGCTCGGCGTCGTCCAGGAAATATATAGTGCTTTCAACATTATATACACTCCTCTATATGCAATGTAACGTTGAATCGAAGTAGCCTATAAACGGCTGAGTGAACGCACCATGCCCCACAAGGGGTTACGGTGCACAGAGAGAGAAGATGGAATTAACGATATTTTTATTAGGAACAACACGAAATTTTCCATCACGAAAACCCCCATATTCAAAATCCCCAGACAGGCACTAACTATCATATACCATCTACAATAGTCTAAAACCCCCATGTGAGGTGTAATCTTAGAACATGCGGTCTAATATCACACATTAAATGGGGAATGGGAATTTTATTCGCCGATTTTAGTTTAGGGATTTTGTGATTGCGGATATCGTATCCAACCCGCATTTATCGTCATTCGGGCGAGATAACAAGTTGGTGATTAGTTTCTTTTTTATTATTTCTCAATATAAATTTACCGTTATTCGAACGAAGTTTCATTTTGAGAGTTTTCAGATTTTAGAGGTTAGTTAGCTTCATATTGGCATCGCAGGCAATGAGTCGAGCCAGTGCTAGTTTTGCCTCGGTAACTGCCTCACAATCGACAATCACCTCTAGTGAATTTGCTGGCAAGGATGACAGCAAGGTCTTTAACTTGATTAACTTGACACCCAGTTGGTAGAGCGGAGTGGTACATTAACGGGCGTCTGGGTTCAGCAGAATATGATGATTGCCTTGGTTGGGTTGACTCAGAGTCCGAGGTTAATAGAGGTTACTCTACTGGATCGCTCAATTAGTGGGTTGGTAGATACAGGTGCATCATGTAGCATTTTGCTTCCACTTTGGCAAAATCGATCCTGAAAGATGACCGTTATCCCTGGAAAAGGTTTCGGCTGAGAGTCTCGACAGCGGATAAAACTGGTCATACCACTGAGGGCAAAATCAGAGCCGAAGTTACGTTTCGTAGCGAAGCCAAAAGCCTGCACCTGCTTATCGTGCCGACTCTCAGTCAAAACCTGTACCTAGGGATCGATTTTGTTCGTAACTTTGGGTTGGCTCCGGATTTACTCACTCTCTCTCAACATGTATCGCAAATAACCTCTGACCCATCGGAAGTTATCAGTCATCATTCCCTGACAGCAGATCAGCAAGCGCATCTCAATAACATCATTGCAATGTTTCCCTCTTTCGCCAGGGAGGGTTTAGGGTAGGGCCCACGGAAGTAATTTTTCCGCCCGCCGCCGACTCGAGACCCGCCACCAGCCGCCACCCGCCGTTCGAGGGGAGTTAGGACCAGCCGCTGTGCCCTTCACATAGAGTTATCCACCTCCATTCCGCCGAATAACGTTCGTTGTCCCTCCCGGGTACATGAGTACGCGTAAAATACCTGTCCGAGACGTTTCACTTGCTACGATCGTATGGGGTGCGGTCAATTATATTTTTGGCGTCACCATAGCCGTCGTCGCCGCGTCGGGCGCTTTCGCTTCCTCCCCAAGCGTGAGCCGTGTTCTTCACATGGAGTTATCCACCTCCGCTCCGCCGAAAAACGTTCGTTGTCCCGGTCGAGTACTGGTGTACGCACCCAAGCTTGTCCGAGACCCTTTCGCTTCTTGACGAGGTTAGCAGTTTGCCGAATTTTGAACTTGCTTCTTTGTTTGACAGGGCTAGAAATTTTTTTTACCAAAATATTCCCCATATCCTGTATAGTGCCTTTCCAACAAAAATTTTCGATCGGCACAATAACGGGTAAGATATATGCAATGCAATATATGCAACGGTGAAATTTTCACCCTCACAGACTTAAGCGAGTAACCCAATTTCAGACTGGAGTCTACAGTTGCAGAAAGACTTGCTTCTACTGTCTCTCTCCGTGATGGAGATTTTTATGAAATTCGGAATGAATGATCCTCTCGTGGTCCTTCCAAAGAATCAATGTCTTCCATTTCGATAAGTGGATGGAATAACGGTAAATAAATTGGTAAAGTTAACAAAAGATTTCCAACAATTGCGTCTTTCGGCTCATCGCATTGACAATTTTTTAAAACACACTCCGACATCGGGACATTAGGATATTGGAACATTGGGAGACTAGGATCTTGGGGCAGTGGGATATTAATTTTGTTTCATTGAATTCACCCAAAGGATACACCTACCTATGTGCAATGATTATACACCTTAACTATTAAATTGTAATTCATTCTCAATGCGCTGTTGCGTTGTCAATCTGGAAAGTTGTTATGGACATACATATCGATGATTTCAATGATAAAGCATGGGATAAGCTACGTTAAAGGGAAGGGAACTTTAACTGGAGGGAAAAAGGATTGAAAGAAGAGAAAAAATTGAGCCGTACTTATGGTTCCCTGGTACGTGAAGTACTAAATGAGGCTGTAACCTTGACAGGTGACAATTCCGACTGTGGGCCAAATAGAAGGGATGAGCTTCCGAGGTTAAACAAGGTCAACACGAAGAATTCAACCTGTAGCCCCACGTTGGGCGCCATTGTAACGTCTTGCGGAAGACCTCAGGATCTTCCGAGGGTGAAATGGCTCGGCCGTAAAGGCCTGCCGGACACCTACGCACCAAATCTCCTCAGTCCTGTAACCTTGACAGGTGACAATTCCGACTGTGGGGCAAATAGAAGGGATGAGCTCCCGAGGTTAAACAAGGTCAACACGAAGAATTAAACTTGTAGGCCCCATGTTGGGCCCCATGGTAACGTCTTGTGGAAGGGATCATCAGGATCTTCTGAGGGCGAAATGGCTCGGCCGTAAAGGCCTGCCAGACACCTACGTGCCAAATCTCCTCAGTCCTGACCACGACGCGTGCCGGTGATATGGTATCCACCAGGCGCGAGGTTCTTGTCCCCACCACGGCGGTGGTTGTTGTTTTTCTGAGGGGAGCGGTTGATGTTCCCGCCCAGTTGATGTCAACGCCCACCCAGGAAGCGAAGCACGGCCATCTTTAACTGCACCGGATGCCTGATCGTGTAGCTGCCGGGGCGGTTGCAGCGCCGGCCTGGAAAGGTTGTTGGCTGGCCCAGTGGTGCTAGCTCATTGCCCGGAGCACCATCCGACAGCAGAGTACTCTCTGACGCATTCGAGTTTAGCTGGGCCTGTGACATAGCGCGCGTCGCCTTCTGATTTTGTTTTGACAGAGCTCCTCTTCCCTGCCCTACCGGTAGTTGAGGCGAGTTGTTTCTATTTTTAGTGCTGGTTTGAGTACATTCATTAGTATTTCCTAAAAAAAATCCTTAAACATTATATCTAACTACATCGTCAGCATATCCTTGTATGAAGAAGCTATTTGACGTAAGCTTCCACAAAAGGTCGTCAGCAACCCGGCACCATAGGCGAAGCGAAAGAACCATCCTTGTATGGCGCAGCTTCTGGTAACCTCAACAAGGAGAGTTTTTTCGATAATCTGGCAGATGGCACTTCTAAATGAGAGCATGCTGAATATTCATCTGGTAGTTGTATTTTCTATGATCTTAGTTCTTAGTGCTCTTTCAGTTGCAGCGAAGGCAGTATTGTCAAATGCCAATTCAATAGCCAATTCGAGGTCGAGTTTCAATGGATCTGCCTGGTTGGTAAGCAACTAGGAGTTAGATAGTAAGTAGACTACTACTTTACATATTCTGAACCAGCTCTTTAAACCCAGATCACTATTACGGTAAATATAGCACTTTGTCTCTGAACCTATCGATGAAAGAGCAGGAAAAAAGAATTCTCAATATGAGCCAAAGCCAAACTTTCTACCGCAGGAATCTCAAGCAGCCGTATCCTGGAGTGGGTAAGTTAAATTAGGGTTTTGAATAAAGTTTCAAAAAACAATGGTGTCAAATAACAAGGAAGCTTGAAATTCACATCGCATACTTCGTCTCAATTTGACTGAGAAAATTGCTTGTCGAGGTCGGCAATAACGCTGCGAACTTTTTCAGGACTCATCGATTGAATTTCATTTTTTTTTTCAAACGGTTTCTAACAAAAAACATTCTACAATTGTACTCACAAAAAATGTACTAAATCACACACCTAGCTACAAAGGGCGCATGACACAATTAAACTGATTGACCGTAAGCAGCAGCAGCAAGACGACAACGACGACGACAAGGACTATCGTTGCATGTTTTTCAAAAGGGTGGCCGGAATCCAAAATTTTGCAGTCACTAATTCACCTCCGCGTATTCATCCATTCCCCTCTCGTGTTGAAAAATGTGCGCACTCAAGGGCAAACAGTACAACGTAGGTATACGCCGAGTACTACATACGTAATACAAAAGAGACACACAAGCCAGCAAGAGGCCACTTCCCGTCGGCAATGGGCTGAGAGACAACACACCCTGAGTGGCATCGTCATCGTCGCAGTAAGGAAGGAAACAAGCGCAACATTTTGGGATGCCATCGTCGGCGTCGTAGGGTGCAACACACACCCCAACAAAACCTGTGAATGAACGACTAAATGTACAGAGTGGCCTCCCGCCACCACTTCATTGCTTCCCAAGTCCCCACGACAACATCCGTTCGCTCGTTCAGCTGTCTTCGTGGGCACCCGCTCCCAAGTCGTGTAAAAGGATACTCTCGTATATCTTATAGGTGGGCATGTTCTCACTCAGCATAGAGACAGCGGTATTGTGTGTATAGGCGCAATGAGCGCATGACCATACTTTCCATAGAATACTAAACATGAGTTTTGGTCCAAATCCAAGACCGCGTCGTACAACATACACGAAAAATACGACAATGGCGTAGTACTCCAGGAGTGCTGTATAGTACGCTACTATCGTGTCTCGAACGGGTGGTCATAACACAACGTATGAACGTGTATATCCACACCGACACCCGACAATGACGACATCACCAAGATCATCCCCTGCGACTGTTGAAGGCCGCGGGCTGGGTGAAATGGGAGTTGTGCAAAGTGAACGCGAGCGCGGGGAGTGAATCGTTAATTTATGGAAACATTTTCGAGGCTGGGTGCCGTTTATCAATTTCCCTGAAACACATCCAGAGGGAAGCTCTTCCTGTAGCTATGACAACACACGGCTAATATCATCTGGAGCCACGTCCTGGATTTAGAGGACATCCTGACGGGTGTACTCCATCAGCGCTTGTGTTTTTGTTATCGCTGTTGCTGGTTTATATGCATCCGTTGTGAAGAGTGCTAACAGCAGACACCTTGGTGTAGGACTTTCCAACCCCACAGCGCGATGGTCTATGCTTCAGAGAGAGTCACGTATCCCTAGGTATAGTGAAAAAAAATTGTCATCCTCGAAGTAACAGTACAGACAGTGTTGTCCACAATATAACACTTGAGAAAAAAAAAAACAGATATTTCGAAAATCCAACCGAAATCCCCACCATCGGGATACTGTAGGGATAATAGTTGTCAATCGATCGATTCCTATAGTCATATGGGCAGGCATGTATGTTTGTACGTCATGCTTGCTTACTTCACCAAATGCATTCCACACTCTTGTCGACGAGAGCAAACACTTTGGGCATTCGCTGTCTGCTGCAATCCTTTCCCGAGAAGATATATCGGTTTTCCCGTCTCAAGTGTCCCAGTAGCTGTTGATGGATTACCGATTTTTATTAGCAAGCTGTTAACTGAACCACGTCGTCTATGGATATAGAGATACTTCCCGGAGACGGCCACATACCAGCCGTACACATTACTCTCATTACACCTCCAGTCAGGATAATTTTCGTTTCGGTTGCATCCCGACTACAAATTGGCTTGCAAGAGTATCGATTTCAGGTTACAACAATGTATGGAACATTCAGGACACATACAAATAGTGTAATTAATTTTCAATAAGCGAAAAATTAAAGGGTTGCGCCTGGTGTCCTAGGCCGTAGTTTCAATAGCTCGCGCAGGAGAATGGTAAGTGCTTCTCCTGGTTAAATAATCGGCTCTTACAAGCGCTCTCAATCTTTAGTCTGACGTAGTAATCAAAGACTTACAAGCAAGCATGTGCTAGTCGAGTCTGATTAGTTCGAATACTTCAAGTGACGGGAGTGATTGTAAGATAAATCCATTGTAAACTTTGAGGCGCATCAGAGAGAAAAAGAAACAAAAACCTTTGGTCTCACACAGCATAGTAGCTTTCCACTGACAAGGCGGCTTACATCAAAGCAACTTTACAGAATCTAAAGGCAAAAAGGAGCCTTTGTTGCGAACATAACAGCAAGAAGAAGTCTGTGTCTAGAAGCCTCCTCTCCCTCTGTGTACGACCGAACCAATATACGAATCAAAGTGAAGTTAAGTCACTATGAAGCTGATTGCATAAAATTTTCAAGTCAAAGTAAATGAAGGAGCGACCCAACACTATATGTATATGATGCCAACGTGAAAGGAGGTTGAATCCTTGACGGAATAAGCGTCGAGTAGCAAACACTCGGGTCCAGTTAATTAGTTGCTTAAAATTCAAAAGCCAACATTCATTATTCAAGTGACTCACACAGGAATATTTCATAGACGGGGCGGGGCGTTAACGAAATTGTGTGGAGATGTTTAACGCAAAAGACATGGAACATGGTCTATACTCGTATAGCCAGACTGTGCTTGGATAATTTAGATATTGTTATTAAGGTTAACTCGGGCAGCTATCATGGAGTTTATTTAGTTTAAGGAGCATGAGATATGACGCAAAACTCTGTTGAGTTTTCTATATGTGTGTTAAGGCACACGACGCCGATGACGATGGGATACAATGTCACAAGTTCACGGGTAAATGTAATTAAAAAATCAAAAGGTTTGGCTAGTCACACGCAAATGTATTCTATGTGGAAAATTTAAGGAGCAAATGGGCAAGACAAGCATTTAGAAAGGCAGTTTTCGGTTTTATTATTTGTAATAAAGTGTCAACCAGCTTTATCTTACTTTATAATTGATTATTTCAGAATAGACGAAAATCGGTTTTTCTCCTAAAAAATTTAATCACACTTATTAGCAATATTTATGTTTTTTACTTACTTTTATTTGTACAGTGGATTGAAACGGAATAGTTAACTTACCTGAAAACAGAAAAAAAATATTTTTAGGGACTATCCAGGCTAGAGTATTACAATAAATTCAAAAATAAATTAAAAATACCAATCACTGCCATGGTTCTTTTAAAATATATTTATATTGTGGAATTTTCATTAATAACTGAATACGAAATTAATTTAAGTTATGACTCTGAAAATCGCCAAAATGTGCGCCGCAATACGCTCTACATCGACCCCTTAATTCGCTTTTTATATTTTTTTGACTGAACCCCTTTTGCCATTGACCTTCTCTTTGGATTTTTTGTATTCATGGGTCCCAAGAAAACTGTACCCCATTTACTCTTTGTCTATAATTTGTTTTTTTTTTCTCTTGGGTCGCATCTTTGAATGGCCGTAACTTCTGAACGTAGACGGTCTCTGAAAATTCCAGCAAAATGTGTACATTTCCCACATTTTTACAATCTTTTTTTTTTTTTAATTGACAACTTGTAATTGGTCTCCAACTTTTCTATTTTTCGCTCTTAGAGTAGGTACTAACATCGTCAGTTCACGTGAAATCCATGCAAATACTGTCAAAATTTTGATGATCGTGGAATCGAATTCGCTTGGTGGTACTCACTTCACAAGAAAGTCTCCACACTGGTTTTTGACATTTCGCCAGCGAAAATAATTGCAGTTGCACTTTATTTCACAGTGAAAAGATGTCATTGACAATCAATCAGAACGCGATTGAACATTTATCTTAAATTGAGTGAATAAAAAGCAAGTCTCCACGTAACATTTTTCACGGGAGACATAAATACAAGCTTTTCGCTCGGTGAACATAGTACTTACCTTTATAGTCTAAGAAGAATGGCATATTTGGTCGGCAAAAATCCTACATCGGAAATTTTTTTGGATTATGGTTGAGGATGGTTCCCAGATTATGGTATTAATAGTCCCAACCGATTGGGAGTCCGCAACCTTAAAAAAAAGGGGGAAAGGGAGGGGGGGGGGCATTTTTTCGTTTTTTTTTGCGATTATTTAAAAAACGGTAAGAAGTACAGAAAAATGGTCTGAGAACGAAAAAAATGCATAAAATTATCTTTGCAATAATATATAACACATTAGAATTTAATTGAATATTTCGGCGTTAGACTAGAAAAAAAATTAGAGTATTTTCATTTTAGACCTTTTCTAAAAGCTTCATAACTTTTGAAAGAATGCTAGTTCAGCCGTAAAATTTTGTATAAGTATTCACAATAAGTTCAAGATTATTTTAAGGTAAACACTGAGTCGCTCTGCTCAAGGACCCCCATTATCCCCCCATTTATATTTGTCAAAATGGCATGTCCATAACTCCCCCCAAAATTGGAGAAGAGTGCTTAATTTTGGTTTGTTGCGATTGAAGGTCACAGTCACCCCACCCACCAAAAATCAGCTCATTCGGATAAAAAGTAAGGGTACTTCCCATACAAAGTGACCCAAGACAACTTTGTTCTACAGTTTATAAAATGAGTGCGTAAAACTTTGTATGATGTGTCACTTTGTATGGGAGGTACCCTTACCCATTTTTAGGGAAAGGTAAGACACCTGTTCACGTTGCCGGTCAGAACAAGAAGAAAGCCGGAAGGCAGAGTGACGTTCTCTGTCAACCGATTCGAGATATAAAATGCATCGCGATTTGTGGAACATAACAAGCGGTTGGGTATACATACATATCATGCATGTTTTGTGGAGTCATGTATTTAGGTTTCCCATGCCATACGACCCCAAATGTGAAACAATTTTTGTATACGAATTTCTAACCTTCCGCCGCCTATCCAGTAAAACAAGTAACAGTCATATAAATTCTGCTCGAAAAAAGGCTTGAAAGAATGTCTGTGAAAAACTGTGGGGCAATCGCAATTGGGTTGTTCAAACACCCATGAATGTTGCTCTGAGCATCCAGCAATCAACCCAGGCAGCAGGCAGGACCGGATTTAGCATAGATGGCGGCCCTGGGAAGTAGCTTATAGATGAGTTACTTCTTTGCCGGCAATTTGCATATTGTCCGATTGATCGTTATGGCATGGATAGGGCAACCAAAATATGCCCAAAAAACCATGCTCTTATAAATAACACTTTTTTCAATAAAAAATATTTGTATTAACAGAATCGACAAGAACGAACTAAAATGTATTATTACAAATTTTTTCTATATCACTTGAAGTTTTTGAAATAATCGCAAAAAAAACCGAAAAAATGCCCCTTTTCCCCAAATGCGGACCCCAAATCGTTTGGGACTTTTTATGCCATCATCTGGGGACCATCTCCAACCATAATAAAAAAAAAAATTTCCGATGTAGGATTTTTGCCTTTCGATGGCCATATTTTGGCCCAATTTTCTTAGACTATACGGTCAAGTTTGAATAATCTTTTCCTCCACCAAATGAATATATAAACGAATTTGCATAAGACCTTAACACGATCAATTTTACAATATCTCACAAAGTACTTTTTCGCCTCTTTTTAAAAACGCTTAAAAATTAAAAATTCTTAGAAATTAGAATTGGCCAAAACTGAAATTCTAATTTTCAAGTGTCTACTAGGGATTTTAAAAACCGGTACTTCCAAAACGGTTAACCGTTTTTTTTTCGGTTTTTTCCTCCTACCGGTTTCAACCCGGACGGTTGTTTGCCCATCCGGTTCAAACCGGGAAATTTTTAATACTTTCTTCATTTTTTCAGTCAGCAATTCTATTGTCCCTTATGAAAAATTTCGTTTTCAAAATTCAGCCCTTATACATATTTTCGAACACTCTCCTTATAGCTACAGGGTGCGCCAGAGAAACTTACTTATTTGAAAGGTCAATAAGAACAAAAGTACTTCAGATATGGTTTTAATTTTGTTTAGGGTTTTTTAGATTTTCCAAAAAACCCTTATGAGATCGATTTTGTCCGTCCGTCTGTCTGTCCGTCCGTCTGTTCACTAAATAACTCGCGAACGGCTTAACCGATCGTCATGAAATTTGGTAGGAATGTGTAGAATGGTAACAGTCTTTGGCACAAAGTACTTAAAAGTTGGTAGGACAAAAATAACAGGGTGTCCCGGACATTTGAAAATTTGTTCACTAAATATCTCGCGAACGGCTTAACGGATCGGCATGATATTTGGTAGGAATGTGTAGAATGGTAACAGTCTTTGGCATGAAATACTTAAAAATTGGTACGGATAACAGGGTGTCCTGGACATTTACAGATTTGTTCACTAACCGATCGTAATGAAATTTGGTAGGAATGTGTAGAATCGTAACAGTCTTTAGCACGAAATACTTAGACGTTGGTAGGACACAGCAAACAGGGTGTCCCGGAGATTTTTAGTTTTTATCAAATCAAAGAACTCGATGGGTACATTTCATATCAGTCGCTTTTTTCCAGTTTGGAGTAATGGTAACGGCGTTACAGCTAATAAATCCAGTTAATATGTGGAGCCATGATACATAGTAAATCTGTTTTTGGATTGGTCTAATTAAAAAGTGTTACAGAATGAAAGGCGTTAGCGTTGATTGAGTCGATTTTTTAAGTTCATCTCCACTCTTTGTAGAACATCAATCGGTATGTTGACAATGGCGTCGCGAAGGTTGTTCTTGAGGTGAACTACACTTACGATCAAAAGTATCGACTCAACCTAAAAGCGCGTGTATTTGTACGTGTTTTTCGAAAAGTATAGCAGTTATCCATAAAAATCGTATATCATTCAAAAGCTTAAGGCCTCAGCTTTACGTTGGTACCATTTTAACCAATATTTGGTGAGCACTTTTAAAATTGATGCTCTTTCAACGAAAACGTAGCGAAAATGAGCAAATATGAAAATGGATTTTGGTTAGGTTTTTTGCAAATAAAACAAAAACTGTTGGAAAATAAGTTAAGTATTTATTATTTTAGTATTTGGTATTTCCTCCTCTTGCTCTAATGACAGCTTCCAGTCGATTCTGCATTGATTTGATCAAGTTGCTGATGGTATCTTGAGGAATACCGTTCCACTCCTCTAATAGGGCTGCCTTCAATTCTTCAGTGGACGAAGGGACTGGATTTCTGGCTCGGACTCTTCTCTTGAGTTCGTCCCATAAGTATTCAATGGGATTGATGTCGGGACTGCGCGCAGGCCAGTTAAGTGACGACATATTGGCTTCATTCAAGAACTGCCGAGTGAGGCGCGACGCATGACACCGGGCATTGTCGTGCATCAAAGTAAAGTTCTCGCCAATAAATGCTGCGTAGGGCACAACGTGGACACGGAGAACATCGGTAACGTATCGCTCAGCTGTCAGCCCTCCTCCTCGGCCTCCTGCGGGCACGAATACGAGATCCGTTTTTCCCTCCAATGAAATGCCAGCCCACATCATACAGGAACCGCCGCCGTATGCAACCGTTTCAGTGAAACAGCACTGCGCAAATCGCTCAGTTGGACGCCTGTAGACTCGACATCTTCTGTCACTGCCATGCAGACACATTCTCGACTCGTCAGTGAACAATACTGAGCTCCATTCCGTATCGCTCCAAGTAAGATGATTACGAGCAAATAAGAGGCGCGCTTGTCGGTGTCGTGCAGTCAATTTGGGGCCCCTGGCAGGCCGTCTTGAAGTGATATTCGCTTCCCTTCATCGTCTCCTTACCGTGCGGTCACTGACAGCTACTCCGCGAACACGCCTCAGGTTCCGCTGCGCAGCAACATCCGTGAGGAAACGATTTCGTAACGTACTTGTTACAATGAAACAGTCGTCTCTCTCTGAAGTGTATCGAGGGCGGCCCGATCTTGGTCTCGAATTAAAGCTACCAGTCTCTCGAAATCTCCTGCTAACTCTCGAGACAGCAGACTGACTCATTCCAAGACTGCGAGCGACGGTTCGCTGACTATGATTCTCCGACAATAGGGCTGCAACTTGTGCCGCCTGATCTGGCGTCGTATCCATTGATGAGAAAACAGTGATTGAAATTACTTCAGAGGTAAGTTACCTAACTTTCCTGATGCAACTGATAATGAGAAACCGATTACGGGCGCTTTTATAGGGGTAGTTTACCTGACCTGACCTTTACCTGAAACTTCAATTTTTCTGGGTTTTTTGTTACAAGTGGCAATAATTTAAAAAGTGCAAAGCAAATGTTGATAAAAAGGGTACCAACAGGTAGCTAACGTTTCGAACTTTTAAACGACATACGACTTATATGAATAACTATCATACTTTCCAAAAAACACGTACAAATACACGCGCTTTTAGGTTGAGTCGATACTTTTGACCGTAAGTGTATATTACGCGAAACAAGGCAGGAATTTCAAATAACCCCAAATCGCCTCTGAGAGAGATGAGGCGGTCGGGGAAATTTCGCAACAAATTCATTGTCCCGTACTGTGGGTGCTGTGGCAATACGAGTGTGTATGAATTTTTTTTTTGCTAAAATTCTAAGCAAATCAATGAAAAGACTCGGTTAACCGGAAAACCGGTACTTTGAGCGAGGTTAAAACCGGATCGGCTAACCGACTTTGCAAGAAACCGAAAGCAACCGAAAACCGGGTTATGGGCCGGTTTTGACATACCTAGTGTCTACCGTATTCTTATATCTTTTCTAAGGCAACAATAATATATTAGCTGTGAAAGTAACCAACGAATTATTCGCGTCGCGCGGTTGTGAACACCAAAAATTCGCTGCAATTTCGCGCCGAGAAATTCGTGCTGCGTTGGTGTGAGCACTACTTAATACTTTTCGACTTTTTCTATTTACTTAACATAGGGAGTTTAATTGGGTTCCGTGCATCAAATGTTGGAAGGAATTATCTTTTTTCGTAGAATAATAGAAACATGCAAATATTATGCAAGAATATGCAAACAAAATATGAAAAATATGCTTTTATGCATTTATATGCAAAATATGCATGTGTCCTACCAACGTCTAAGTATTTCGTGCTAAAGACTGTTGACGATTCTACATTTTCCTACCAAATTTCATTACGATAGGTTAGTGAACAAATCTGTAACGTCAAAGGAGAGCAGCTTAAGTCTTGTACCAAGTTCAAGTACCTTGGCTCGATGGTGAACAGCGGAGCTACATGCGATGATGACATCAAACATCGCACAAAGGTTGGGTGGATGAGGTGGCGAGAAAACTCTGGAGTTTTCTGCGATAAGAAAATGCCACTGAAGCTAAAGGGCAAGTTGTACAAAACGGTTGTACGTCCCGCACTCATGTATGGATCAGAATGCTGGACCATGTATGAAGGTTACGCGAAAGAAATGACAGCGACTGAAATGAAAATGTTACGCATGTCAGTTGGTGTAACAAAAAGGGACCACATCAAGAGTAGCTACATCCGAGGCAGCTTGTCCATAGACCAACCAATCACCGAAAAGCTCGAAGACCGACGAATGGATTGGTATTGCCATGTTCAAAGGCGTCCGCCTGAGAACCCCGCAAAGAGAGCGATATCAATGGAAGTTCCACTTGATGGACCCAAGGCCAGAGGCAGACCGAAGAACACCTGGATGTGTCAAATGAAAAAGCAACAACAACGCATTGGTCTCGGCGATGACACGATCCAAGATAGAGCTGCCTGTAGAAATATGCTGAGAAATTATCGCCAAAACGGGCGATGTGCCTACACCGCAGGTCGAGCAACGCGGAACCATGGAGCGGTATAAAGAACGAGGCAAGGAAGAAGAAGAAGATGCAAAATATGCATTTATGGACAAAATATGAAAAAATATGCACTATGAAATATATCTCTATTGATTTCCTTTTACATAAATCGGATTTATATCTCAACCATCTCTTGATAGCACATCCCAAAAAAAACATGCATTTTGACATTTTTTCTATCTGAAGGTATTTTAGGACGCTTGGAAATTAACGCTCTAACAAGTCAAATTAATCATTTAGCAAATTACTTGTTATTGTCAAATCGTTAAATCGATTTTTTATAGCGTTAAGTTCATTTGCAAAATCGTTATTTTTATTTGATGTATGGTTAATTTGTGTGTTGTGTTTTCCCTATATTAACTTTACCTTTTTACAATTTGCCTCTACTGGGAATTGAACGGGGGACCTACCGTTTCGTAGTCCTACGTCCTACACCTAAGCTATCTGAGATGACAAGTTATGCGAATAAATTAGTCTTCTTATTTTTTGACAGTTTCATAATTATTACGCGCTCTTGTTAATTTCATGTACGGAAGGATGAAAACTATTACACCATGCAATAATTATTATTACATACAGTGGTGAAAATTACCATAAACACAATAAATGTTACTACATTGAACAAAATCATTTGCTTAAAGCAAGAAAAAATACAATAAAAAACAGCCAAGGAATAATTTTTTTCTGATTTAAGATGTATTTTCTTGTTCCAAGAAAAGTTTTTCTGATTTAAGATGTACATATTTTCTTGTTCCAATAACAGTTTTTGCTTAAAATAATGCTTATTTATTTATTTTATGCAAAGACTTTTCTTGGAACAAGAAAATACATCTTAAATCAGGAAAAAATTTTCCTTGGCTATTTTTTAGAGTATTTTTTTCTTGTTTTTAGCAAATGATTTTTTCAGTGTATCCATACAAATATCATGCAATGATTTTTGTCATTACATTGCAATCATTTTTACAATAGGCCAGCACAAGTAAAAACAACTGAATTGTAATCAATTTCACTACATTTTAATAACTTTCACTACAAATTTAGTGAAATTGTTTGTTTTGAATTTCAGTGTATGATTTTGTTGAATTCATTGCACATTTTTCTCTCCGTATAGGTTGTCCATATGGGAAATCCGGCTCTGAACCCAGGGGACTTACTCGAAGCCTTTTTGATCTTGCATAGCTTTACCCTTTTCCTCCGTCATCAACACTTAATAGCGATTCTTAAATTTATTTATGAAAAAATGTGAAATGGAACTTTTTTCGACTTAGGGGACGTAAAATTATAAGAAATAGCATGGAAGAATAATAAAATATTGTTTGAGTTAAAGAGGTTTTGGATTTGGAATTTGGAGAGACTTAAAGGGGTTGCGTTTTATATCTGAAACTGGCGGGAACGCCAGTGAAAACCCCAAATTTGTTCGAGATACAGAATAATTATACTTAAGGAGGTCTCGACTTAGAGAGGTTTGACATCCGAATTCTTGTGAGAGTTTATCGTTGAAAGGAGGAAGCCAAAAGGTTTAACACCTAATTCGACTTGAACAATAAAATATTAAAATGAATACGACATCGTTATTACTACATAGCACAGTCAGCTATTTACTTACCCACAAGACACTAGAGCTTCTTGGATCGTTGGAACTTGGAACCAAATGAATCAAAAGCAGTCAACACATTTTCGCAGTATAGTCGTCACGAAGTATTTTTCTAGCACAATTACTCGTACTACATTATATCATTCTCCTTTTATGCTCGGACATTCCTATGACAATTGCAAATACCATCATTTTCACGAAATACTATCGCAACGATACAACTTAAAATAATTACTTTTATTTAACTGTCTTATTCAATTTTCTACAGTTCGTGCGTTTCTCTTTTTTTGTCTTGTGTTTTGTCTTCTGTCTTTCAAACGACATTCTTTGCAGTTGTAGACGTTGTTGCGTCATTTTTATTGTAAAAGGAGAGTTCGTCCTCCTTTTATTCGGGCGGAAAAACCGACAAAGATGTGAAGTCTTTGTATAAAGTAAGTTTTCACTGTGCTCTGAGGCATTTTAGCCAAGGACGTTGGTTGGTAAAATTAATTTAAATTTATAGTGTCCGTAGACAATTTATTAAAAGCATAATACGACGAGTGCGGTGCCACGTATTTAAGTATGTAAGTATGTATTAGTATATTGTATAGGCGAATCAAGCAAGCTGTGACTATAATGAGCCACGTTCAGGACAATCGACCCAAAAGTACAGAGGAAGTTTCTTTATGGCATTTCCACGATTAAAAGTAAATTGGACCAAGTAATAATGACATTGGGTTGGAGTTGAGTTATAAGGCGCGATGCTTAAGAACAGTTACGACAGAAAAATGAAGGGAAATTAAGATATCTCTTTCGAGTGACGCGATTGTGCAATGAATTCGAATTATGGGCGATTTGACAAGCATCAAGTCGTCTCTTCTTCTTCTTCCTTGCCTCGTTCTTTATACCGCTCCACGGTTTCGCGTTGCTACACCTGCGGTGTAGGCACATGGCCCGTTTTGGCGATAATTTCTCAGCATATTTCTACAGGCAGCTCTATCTTGGATCGTGTCATCGCCGAAACCAATGCGTTGTTGTTGCTTTTTCATTTGACATATCCAGGTGTTCTTCGGTCTGCCTCTGGCCTTGGGTCCATCAAGTCGTCCCTAAGACCAATCATCATCCGAATAACTGAAGAAGACTGGAGGAATGATTTAAAATAATTTAAATTCATAGTTGAAGTTTTTGGATGCTTTAAGGTGACCCAAAAGTCAGTCATGAATTCATCTTAACAAGATATTCAAAATCCATAAATGTAACGAAGCTGGCTTAGCTCATCCCAATTTTCTGTGTAGAAGTATGGATCTCGTATCTATGGGTTGGCATACAGTTTCTATCAATTCAACATGTAATTGATGGCTGAATATTTCCCAATTGGCATCAAGTGCCATAACGATATATTTCAAGTGTCCTTTCTCCAATGCCCACAATTTCCAACATGAACACATCGATTGAGCAAATTTCGTATATTATACTCCCGTACATATCAACCATCGACCGGATATACCAACAATATTCTCAAAATTCAAGTCAATCGTGCAATTACTGATTATCGACATTTCGTCCCGAATCCCTTGTGAATCTTCTCGATACCTTTCAATTTGCCATTACATACATACTCGTACATACCCGTACTCTTTTGCAACAAGATCCTTGTCACATACATATATCGCGAAACGAAGCTACCCCAAGCTATCACATGTACGGTATGTCCGTCTCATAATCGAGAAAATTTCCTTCATATAGTGTCGTAGGTTTTAGACGCGCAATTCTTATACGAGTATATCCCCAGCAGATGTAGGGAGTATAGTAACAACCGAATTCCTTGCACGTTTCAATATAGACCGTTATGTCAGTGTCATGTACATATGAGCGTCGCGGCTGGCAAATATAGTAGCATTGCATATAGGATAGGATCCGAAAGGACCTTGGAGAGATTTTTTGAATGAGACGACGACGATGATGGTAACAACGTTGGATCCGTAATAGCGCGAGTGGCTGGGTGGTGCATAAGGACGAGTGTCAACATTGTCGACAAAGAAGCAGGGATGATGGTGGCACCCGGTAAATTGTTCGTGCTCTATGCGCATGCCTTTTCTCTTTCTCCTATATATGCCAGGATATGCTCGTTGTCGTGTAATTTTTATAGTACGCCACTTGACCATGTGTGCGAAATGTATTGCGTGTGTTTGATCTTGTGTTAGTTAAGTGTAAGAACATGTAGCATATACCAGTTGTCTCCAACCTTTTTCAGTCCGTGCTCCCTTTGCGAAATATGAAGAATCTGACGCCCCCGTGAAAAATTTGTTTAGTTTTCTGTGTCTTGGACACAGAAATTAGAATTACACGAAACGGAACAACAATGAACAAATCAAACATTGCATCTTGGAAGGGAAGTCACAGCTAAAAGGCCCTCATGGATAAATAAAGTTATATGGTACACATTAGTCAACCCTATTTTGGTAAAACAACATATTCCGGAAAACCAAACGCAGCTTCTTCGAAAGCATTAGGCCGCGCGCAGACTAAAGGCGTATTGGAGCGTAGCGTAAAACCTGTCGCCCAATGCAAGCGTTGCCTCATCGCGACATTGTTCTTATTTTCGTGAATCATTTTCTAACGTGTGGCGGATAGTTACCAACATCAAAAGGCAGAAGAGACATTGGAATCATACACTTCTTAAAGAGACAACAAATATTGAAACCAACTATAGCCAGCGCCCGCTCTAAGGGGCAAGCCGGGCGGTCGCCAAATTTTAGGGGCGGCTTTTTGACTAGCACTAGAATAAAAAAAAAATGGAAAAAATTCAATATCAATTTCTTTTAGGGGTCGAGGGTATATAACAACAAAAATTTTGTTAGAAAAGGGGTTCGACATTTGAAAAAGGGCAATACAGAGTGACCTTTATCCTTTTAACGATAAATGGCGTCTGCATGCGTTTTACTTCTGAATACAGAGTAACAATCTTTGTCACACAATTTATCCATTTTAGATGAAATGTTTTAAAATCTATTAACTTCGCAGAGGAAACAGTAAAAATTCTATAAATGTTACATTTAGGCCCCGAAGTCATGGAGTGATAAAAGACGGAAAATATGGGCTTTTGACGGCGAAATATTTTCTTGAAACGTGAAATTACAGAATCTAGTGATGTTATTGACACTTAGGCCGCGCGCAGACTAAGGGCGTAGCGTAGAACCTGTCGGCCAATACAAGCTTGTAATTGCGCGACAGGTTCTACGCAACGCTCCGCCTTTAGTCTGTGCGCGGCCTTACATGTTGCTGTTCAAGTTTCGTTTTTCAAATGCCTGGAACTGCAGTCTCAACAGCATTGTGCGGATGATAGGCTTTTCGAATCCGTGTCTCGCAATAACCGAGACCACCAGACTGAAATCTTTCTAAAATCGTGATTGAGGCCAGGCGCAAACTTTACACTTCCAACACGCAGATTTATAGTATGGAAATGTTCATACGTAGAGCATCGGTTTTTTATGGAGTAGCAGAAAGAAAACGAAACCCAGGCTAATTTCGAGCGCGGCCGAAATTTGGATACCCTTCGCTCTCGTCCGGGCTAAAAGTTTGTTCGAGCGTACCTACGACTTGTATTTAACCCCCCTCCCATTCTTTTCCTTTCGTCTTCACAAAAGTTCCATTGCGTCGACAAAACAATATTTGTGTGGGGTTTGGTTTAATTCAAGGTTTTGTGAAATTGGTGTAAAAAATGTTTCTTAGAAGAACCTAAATGGGGGGTTGGGTTTGTATGGCAGCCCCATGACCCTTTGGTCCGATTTGATCCATTTTTACATATGTTTTGTGTCGTCAAAAGAAATACATTTGTGTGGAATTTGGTAGAAATCGGTTCACAAATAAAAAAGTTTTTCTTAGAAGAACCTAATCTAGAGGGTTAGGTTTATATGGCAGCCCCATGATCTTACATAGGTTTTGTGTTATTAATAGAAACACATTTGTGTGAAATTGGGATGAAATTGGTGCACAAATAAAAAAGTTTTTCTCAGAAGAAACTAATTTGGGGGGTTGGGTTTGTATGGCAGCCCCATGATCCTTTGGTCCGATTTGATCCATTCTTACATATGTTCTGTGTCGTCAAAAGAAATACATTTGAGTGGAATTTGGTAGAAATCGGTTCATAAATAAAAAAAGTTTTTCTTAGAAGAACCTAGTTTGGAGGGTTAGGTTTATATGGCAGCCCCATGACCCCATGGTCCGATTTTACCGATTCAAACATACAAACTGCCTGTAGCAAAAAGAAGCATTTGTGCAAAATTTCAGCTTCATTGCTTTTAAATTGGCCAAGTAAAACGCGTAGCAACAGACGGACAGGCAGACAGACGGACATCGCCCAATCGACTCCCCATGTTATGCTGGTCATATATGTATACTTATTATATGGTCTTAGATGCTTCCTTCAGTGCGTTACAAACTTTATGACAAAGTTAATATACCCTTCGTTGACTCTACGAGCGAAGGGTATAAAAATGTACCGTGATAATCGGCCAGGGGTGGAAGGTCAAGTGCCACTAACTGCCCTGCCCTCTCCAACCTCCCGGCCTACGCCCATGATTCCCTAGACGACGCATTTATGAAAATAAGCCACGGACTTTGAAACCACTGAAGAAATCCGGCTAATTGAAGTTTATCGGCTGCGCAGTGCGTAAGGAACTTATGGAAAACACTCGTCTACTTCAACGAAGTACATACGAGCCGATTACTATCTATTTATCAATCTGCATGGTACAGTACCTAAGGGGCGGCAATTTGTCCTCTTGCCCGGGGCGGCGTGCTAGAGCCGGCGCTGACTATAGCCGCCTAATGAGGTCTAAAAGCACGCACGAGAAGGTGTGTTCAGATTGAGAGCAATTTCATAGGCAAACAGTGGATCACACTGAAGGTAATGCTAATAGAGTGAGGTGAAGAGGCTTTGCTGGGCTAGAGGTGAAAACAGAAAGAGAAAGATGATGATGAAAAATTATTTATCATAAATTTGTCAATTCACAGACCATTAATTTAGGTTGTTGTCAATAGTCTTCCCGTTCTCTCATGAAATATTTCGGGAGAGGTTTTAGGCAAGAGGTTCATAGCGGCTACAGAGACACCTGCTAGGACTGACCATCAAATCAATCTAAAATAAGGAAGATTATCAACTTCCAGAATTGATTTTTTATGTAAAAACATTTTCGTGTAAAACGTTAAAACATTTCCCAAAAATTAGCAATTTACGCCGAGATTCGCATTATTTCGTAAAATCTAGAATTCCGTACTTCCAAGGACAATGTGTTAGGATTGCCGATCGGTGTTACTGAAAGCTAAAGGTACATTTTCCTCGGCACGACCCCAGCGGCTCTAGCGACAGCGACTCGCTCATTCCATTTAAAAACTCGTTTTAGAAGGGCTTAGCATTATTATTAAAACGAGTTTTTATATGGAATGAGCGAGAAGCTGTCGCTAGAGCCGCTGGGATCGTGCCGAGGGAAATGTACCTTAAATATGTACGTATTGCCAAGACGCAGTGAGACAGATACAAGTCGCACAGTGGTTCAGATTCTAGCGGGACAAGAATCAAAAGAATCAATTGCGATTACTGATGATTTTGATGGACAATAAATTTGCACATATCAATACAATATGGATATAACAATTATATCCCTCATGCACAGTGGCGTACCTTTCAAAGCATTATGAAAATAGGGGCAAAATTATCTGTTTTTTAAAAATGATGATGAATTTTTTGTGTAAGTTTTTCAGGATTTTCTTTTATTTTAATTAGTACAACCGTAAAGTTTTGTAGATAAATTATATTTATCCGATAAAGAAGAATTTATTTTAAAAGTCGAACTCTAAAAATGCAAAACTTCGACGTTTTTCGTAAAGTTGTAAGTAATGAGAAAATATATCATTTTAAAAGTGTTGCCTATTAGCATAGCTTTCGATTGAATTGCCCCTTTTCAGGGTTACTATCCCATATTAACTTTTTGAGCTCAAATTACTTAAATAAAGCTTACCAGCTACTTTTTTCAAAGTAATATTATGCTTTCGTACCGTTATTTGATGTTTTATTTCCACTGGAACTATCCTATTGACTTCACCATTTGTACTGTTTTTAAGAATTCTCGTGAGAAAATCTTAACGGGACTCCAGATTTGAGTCCTTATGTTAAGCAAAGATCAAGCAGGCTACTGAAAATATTGTCATCAAGTTTGAAGAAAATACCGTTATCACTTACCGAGATACAGCCTTTTTTTAAAGTGGAACTATCCTATTGATTGGGAATGTATATTATTATTTGTGTGAAACAATTTTGAGTCATTTAATTAAACAAGTAATTTTTACCCCACTTTTCATAACGTTTAAAGCGGTACGCCACTGTGATAGAAATATAATTGCAATTTCTAAATTCTATGGATGGGTGCAAATACATTTCCCAAAATAAACTTGAAGAACCTAATGTCCCGTTTTACGGGAATGCCATAATGAATTAGAAAGAAATATTTCGGTATTTTTATGCAATATTAGAGAGTTTTAGCAAGTCGTATGGAATAAAACGACATAATTTGACATTCCATATAAAAACTCGCTTGCTTACCGTATACGAAACAAAATATTTTAATTTTGCATATCCTAAGTAGGCATAGGTGTAAAAAACGACAAATTATTTCGCCAATTTCGACTGTTTCCAGAGAATCAAATATACGGAAATACACCCATGCCTACTTGGGGCATGCAAAATTAAGATATTTCGTTTCGTATACGGTAAGCAAGCGAATTTTTATATGGAATGTCAAATTATGTCGTTTTATTCCATACGACTTGCTAAAACTCTCTATTAACCTTTCTATAATTTTGGAACACCCTGGCGTAAATTGTTCAACGACAACGTGTTATAACAATTTAGATTTAGAAGGAACTGCGGGTTTTAGAATTTCGTTGGCATCTTGATTGTTATAATTTTTGTTTGAGAAAAACGTGGGGCCCCTTAAAGCGCGGGGCTCGTGGCATTTGCCACCCTCTGCCACGTGGTTAATCCGGCACTGATTGAAAGCTTTGAGATCACCAAGTTTCGAAATGAATGAGCTGTACCCATTTGTTTGTTTGTTCTTTCTTTCAAATTAAAACTAAAATTATAGGAACTTATAATTTCCAGACAGTAAAAACTGCAGTGGAAGGGAGTTTCCTCATTTTATATTAACACGGCATGAAGGTTGTAATTACTGATTGATAATCAACTTAACATATAAAAAAAATCAAAAGGGTTTTGGGGGTTCAAATCCCCTCCCTCGCCAGTGTTAAAGTTTAAATTTTAACTCCAATCAATAGTGAGCCTCCAGAATATATTTGTGGCCTTTACCATCTAACACGATTTCGACAGCCTCCAACAAACAGATTGGCCAATGGTTTTGCTTTATTCTAGTCTGATTATTGGGTCTACCCAATTATTGGGTCTACCCAATAATTAGACTAGAATAAAGCAAAACCATTGGCCAATCTGTTTGGTGGAAGCTGTCGAAATCGTGTTAGATGGTAAAGGCCACAAATATATTCTGGAGGCTCACATGCCATATTTTTTCCGAGAATCAAAATCAACTGTAACTGTTGCTGGTGTTCTTCGGATATCTTACCTAAATTGACGGCCGTCAATTTTAAAACTCAAGCTAACGAACCATTAGTTCATATAAGTCGTATAATTCGCTTTTGAATTTTACATACATTGGTACTGTTTAATTTTTCAACGTTTTTATAGTCTTAAATTTGCCGCTCTTTCAGAAATGTATCAAAATTAGATATAGTAGTAAATACAAAATATGATATGTCAACAAAATTTTATCTGTGTCCGGGCCCCCATTTAAGGGCGCGCACCACCCGTTGAAAATCACTGACACACAATATTTTCCCATTCATGTGGATGATGAGTCATTGTAGAAACAGCTATGCGTTTGCCTAACTTTCGCACGAGCGAAACTGCTGCTGTACGTACGTTTGGTGTGGAGGAAATCGCAAGGATGATTGACGAAAAAGTTGGATGTATATTCTCTCGTTTGCATAAGTTTTGGGGTATGTGTCGTAATAACAACACAAGTTTTGAATTATTATTACGAAAAAGTTTTCATGTTACATTTTTTTGTGTGTTCTCCTTATTTTTGCATGCTATTACGAGAATGTGGAGTTCTTTTTCAACATTGTCATTCTTTTCGTAGTTTATTTGAATAGTTTTTGGAACAATGTTAGTTGTGTGTACATATATCCGGTAACTAATATGGGCGCGTTGGATGAGCCTTGGATAATTCCATTTTATTGAATTAGAGTCGTAAGGGACAAATGTCGCATTCATAAGTGATGAGGGTTGGTGTATATGGTATATTGTTGTATGGTTTTGTCTTGGGTGATTTATATATAAGAGAAAAGAAAATTGCTTTTCGAGCATGCGGCATTTTATTGTTTTTCTTATAGGATGACGATTTCCAAGAAGGACCAAAAGTTTTGATTTTATTTCTAATTTGGCGTTGGATAATGATCGAATAAAATACAAATAAAGACATTTATCGCAGCATTTTGGGTTTCGTATCGCTATCGCTGCGAATAATGTTGAAAGATTTATAATCTAGTGATTAAATTGATTTTGTTTTCGATAAAACAATTTATTTTGCCTTAAATCAGGCAGACGACTTCATTTTACCCAGTAAGAACCGAAACATTTTGTTATATCTTGAAGTGGAGGTTTTGAATTTTGCGGAGACTTAGTCTCAGAACCGGTAGCCATTAGCGCTGATGTAGCGCTTGTATTCTTCAGTAGATTTTGGCGTCAAAAATACATACCTAGGAGGTCTCCGACGGGAAAGCATGAGTGTGTGGAGCACGGGCTCCCAAAGCTGAAAATATAAAGATTTTTTCCTTTGATACATCCTACGGCTAACTGATCTTTTAAAGACATTCACTTTTATTAGTCCGCAAAAAAAGACTTACTGAAGCTTCAGACGATCAAAATGGTTGTAGAGGGGTTTCTCTTGCTTCTTTCCAGCTGCAGATTTTAAGATGGAGACAAAGCATTCCGAAAATACAAATTTTTTTTTACGAAGAAGAAGCTTAAACTTCGTAGTATTGAACAGTATATCGTGTAGCCACAACTTTACTACTGGCTTAATCTTGCAATAAAACAATCATCATCAGAGGAATAATTAGAAGACAAGGATAACGTCTCACCTGATTGATTGAGTGTATTCGCCTGACTATCAATTTCTACTGTGTTTCTACTTGTTAACAAGAATATTGAAGAGATATAAAGGTTCAACTTGCAAGAAGGAGTTCCTCTCTTTTGCGTTAAATTGGTCCATTTTGATTTAGTTCTTTGAGAGTTTGACTCTTGAAAAAAAAGTGACTGCTTCATGAATCAAAATGTGTTCACGACGTTTATTAACTGTGGATCTTTTGACCCAAGGATCGTTCAATAAAGTCTGAGTCAGAATCATTTTTGTAACTAGAACTCATGAAATGAAGAAACAAATGCCTGCCGATATACCCTCCTGTCCATACAATGAGTCCACCATTTTCCCTGGATTTGATTTCAGTCGATTTAATTCAAGATGTGCACATCGATACGGCAATGACTGGTATTAGTTGAATATGCCTATAGAGTGAAACTCTATATTGGGCTCTACATATGTGAACACTTCTACTCTAAAATCCACGACAGTTACGAGACTGGCGTCTAGAGATGTTCCTCATAAGTAGAGCCCGGATTCTCGTGCAATTGCACGTTAATGCACGAAATTTCACTTTTCAGGGTATATTGCACGAAATTGCACGTTTTAAGGTTTTTGCATGAATACGCGCATTTGCATTTTAACCCGGTCTTATAACAATTTTTTTTCTCAGAAATTATGCAATGTGCAAAATTTTTCGATAGACAGAGAGAAGAGAATCCCAAGTAACAATTTCATCCCTATAATACTTCGTAAAATATTCTCTTCTAACGACAATAGGGGCACTTTGCAGGGTATAAACACTGAATAATTGTCCAATAATGGCATCTGGCGCCGTTTTTTGATCCAATAGAACCTCATTGTAGCACTGAATTACGCTTCGAGAAAGACATACATCGTGTGTTATGTCATCATTTTCTGTCATTTTCTCGCGATTAAAAAGAAAAAAAAAATAATTCCCGCAGCCAGCGTCGAACCAGCGACTGTCGTACGCCAGTCCGACGCCCTAACCACTCGGCCAACCTCACATATAGATAACATTGCTCGTAAACACTACAAGTGCTCGACACTTCTTTATCGACCCTTCTCCTATGCACCTTCTTCTTTATATGTCAATCAGTTGAAGCTAATTAAATTCACACATTCTTCAATAAAATACAGACATTTTTTGCGCTGAGATTATCTTAATTGATTCATAAGCTAACAAGGAGTGAGGAAATATTGGTTTCAAGCAAAATTTCAATGAATTCAATTCAAGAAACGTGGTGTTCCAGAGCACTTCATAAGATCATAAGTGTCAATTCTTAAAAAAATCACAAAGTCCATCCTTCTATAAATATACGCTGAACAATTTATTGGATGACCATACGAATGTCACACTATAAAAATGACACCGACTGTGCTATAGAAGAATATAATGCATGTGTGCGAGTTAACTTAGAGAGACCATTGCATGTGTGTGCTGTATCATCCAATAAACACAAGAGTGGAGTATTTAAAGGAGTACGTTTTTAGGTTAACGTTTAGAGACAGTTTTATCGAAGTTGTATACCACCATCTTTAAATTTATTCCATAATGATGATATAAGCTTCCTGGAAAATACTTTAAGGATGTTTTATCGGATCAAAATATTACTTTAAGCGATGTCACACGTTTAATGAATTTCGTGGTACTATATGATTGCTACAGTGTGAAGTGCTTCTTTAAAGCAAACGAATTGTTGATTGGGATAAAATTATTGGGAAAGAAAACACATGTGAAAAAAACTTTTTGCTTTTTATGGCGTCTTCTTCAATTTTTTTCAATGCTTTTCCAGCGTCCACTGTTTGAAGCCCAACCTTCTAAAAGTCTAAAAAATGTTTTTTTTTTTATATTGCACGGAAAATGCACGTTTCGGGATTTTTACTGCACGTTTTTAAATTTTATACTGCACGAAAATCCAGGCTCTACACATAAAGTATGGTGTTCTTTTACCTTCTTCTTCTTTCATGCCTCGTTTTTTATACCGCTCCATGATGTCGCGTCGCTCAGCCTGCGGTAATGTCTCACCCTATTTCTAGAGGCAGACCTTGGATCGTGTCATCGCCGCGACCAATGTGCTCCTGTGAGTGTTCTTTCTTATCGTAGAATAATAAACTAACAATGCGACTAGGAAGTGGTATGGCTGACAACCGAATCACACTCCGAATTCAGTTGTCTTTGTAACGTTGATGACTACACACGGTAGTCATCAACGCGCAATGCTCTACTAGGAGTTACGGTAATGAAGAGAGAGAGAGATGTAACAAAATTCTTCAATGACTCTAGATCCAGCCCTGGATGAAAACATTCCTACACCTCGTGTATTTTGAATGGTCACTGGTGCTTATCATATATTGTTGAAATAATGGTCACTTTCCAGCTTCGTTATTGAATTTTATTGGTGTCTACAACGTTTCGCCTTATTTATGGCATCTTCAGGTAGAACTATGTTATGATTCCTATTATCAGGATTATCACAGTTAGTTGGTACTACATATATGTAAATAAATTAGTTAAAAATGTAACAAACAATTAAGTAAATAAGCAAATAAATTAACATAAAAACTGACAAAGTATACATATTAAAAACTCTAAATTGGCGGGGCCGCGTATTGTCATTTGTTTGTCAGTGACAGGTGTTGTCACTGACAAACAAATGAAGTGACAACACCTGTCACTGACAAACAAATGACAATACGCGGCCCCGCCAATTTAGAGTTTTTAATATGTATACTTTGTCAGTTTTTATGTTAATTTATTTGCTTATTTACTTAATTGTTTGTTACATTTTTAACTAATTTATTTACATATATGTAGTACCAACTAACTGTGATAATCCTGATAATAGGAATCATAACATAGTTCTACCTGAAGATGCCATAAATAAGGCGAAACGTTGTAGACACCAATAAAATTCAATAACGAAGCTGGAAAGTGACCATTATTTCAACAATATTCCTACACCTCCTCTCCCAACGGTTAAGGACATTAGTGACGTTTAGTCTCCATCTATTTCGTCGTATGACTCCAACAGTCATGACGACGCCGATACAGTTACATACGGTTTTGACTGGGATGTATATGGAGGTGACTCTGGTAACTCTAGGGTCTGTGTCCGTGCGGCTGTTGGGCACATGGACCTTCCGCAAAATGAATGGTAGATACAGAATGGCCATTGCGAGCGGCGTCACCAATGAACAGACTGTAGAGTCTGCCTAGACTGACGAGGCTCCTAAACTCTTATGTAAGGAAAAACGTTATACATTTTTGTTCCTACCATTAGTAAAGGTTCAAGGCGTGTATATTCCCGCCAAATGTTCCTATTTTTAGGCAGACACATTTTTTCATCCTTCAGGTGGCCAAGAATCAGAACCCTAGGTAATACCAAATAATCTTTTTATCCTGTGAAACAAGATCAGAACGGTTAGTATTATCTTGCATGAACTCTCCTAATGCTGAGTGGGTCAGAATTAACGAACAAAAAATGCAAAGTTTACGTTTGATTACAGCAAGGGTACTTCCCATCATAGCTTTCATCAAAGGGCAAAACAATGGCTGCTGACAGAGAATTAGAAATTGGATTATTCAAAATCGGAGAAACTGTGACCACTCCGTCCACATTGTTTTCGGAATCGACGAGGCATCATTTGTGAAGCTGAAACGATTATACGTGGAACCTAACACTCGATGACAAAAGCCGTTGAGACAAAACTACAGCGTGACCCCGAAATCCGTGTTCAACAGTGACCACTAATCAGTTATCTTCGGGACTATACCGCCTTTTTATTGACAAGGTCTTATTGTCTAATGGGCATTTCTTCATCCGGTGAATGCACTTACTTTCAGAAACCCGACCCCGGGAGTCGCAACTCTAGCTAGCTGACTTGCTTAACAGCCTCTAACCACCACGAGTCCAACGCTTTGATGGGCAGAGACCACGGTCCCTTGGGTAAACGCTTGAGGTACACTATTCACTAAATATTTCTTAATAGCAGGTGTGATCCTCCTTCGGGCCGCTAAATGTTACAAGCACACCTCCCCAATAAGGAATCACCGCATCGTGCTCGGCCTGTATAACTAACTTTCCGCAGAGAAAGGGAAAAAGTCAGCTATGCCAAGAGCCACCCGACTCGGGAGCCCAGAAGTGTCATCGCCCGTAGGTCTTCGTACATTTCCACGCCATGGTGCGGCGTATCAACTATACACGGGGCCCATACGCCAGGTTAAACTGCGGCACCACGCAAATTGAGCATCAAACATCCTGTGAGTGAGCAGGACTTTCGCCGCAAACACACCCCCGATAGCCGTGATAGAAGAATAATAGGTGACCGAGGGCCTAAATATTAGTTTCGGTAAGTTAATTTAAGTCATTAGACTTCTTGCAATGTAGAGCTCGCGGCTGACAAACTAAATAGTGGACTCACCTTCGCCAACCAAGACAGCTCCTTTGTTCAAAATTACAGATATACCTGTAAAGTTCCCTGATGGAACGATGAGCTCAATAATTTCGCCTCTTAAAATTTGCGTCGTTCATGCCGATAGAAAATTGCCAGTCTTTTACATGCTAAACACCTTGTGCAAGCCTTGTCTAATTCTCGTTGACAAGGGATGTCCCAACTGAATTCTTAATAATAAGTTATTACTGTGGATTCACTCGAGTGAGAAATTGGTCTTACGAGATTTTCTAATCCGCCCGCCAAAGAAAAAGAGAGAAAGGGCCAATTTAGCACATCAAATGTTAATGTTATTAAGATAACTTCGTTTGATTAAATTACGGGTAAGATACTAATGAAAAAAAATTGGATTGGATGATTTTCTCTAACAGATTTAAGCGAATAATCGATTTCCAATAGGACCCGCTACTGCAGATTCAGTCAAGAAAGACCATTCAATTACCTCTCCCCGTAGTTGGATTTTTTACGAAATTTGATATACATAATCCCCTGAAGGTTCGGGCAATGAGTCAAAGACCGTTATTTCGACCATCACTGAAAATAACGGTAAATTAGATTGTAAAGTGAACAAAACGTCTTTTTTCTGCGGATGACTTTCCAAGTTATTCTAGTTCATTTTTATGATTATATCAAAAATATAGCCGAGGATATTTTCCCCGCTGCGTAGACAAGATTGATGTCATTCTTTAAAAAAAATCGGATAAGATTTTTGTGCCTTTAAAATTAAAAATTAAAATTAAACTGCAAAGATGGCGTGTTCTTCATATACGAGGGTAGTCTCATAAGTACCCAGCCTCCGCGCCTGATGGTGTCAGTATCGCACGAGCAATTTACTATCGTGTAGTATATTCTTCTAGACGGCAACTATCCAAAGCTCAGCAGGATCAGACTCGTAGTTTTGCTTCGGGCACGTGTAAAAGCTGGAGTGTCCGCCGATTTTATAAAAATGGAAAAAGGGCAATATCGGCCGGTGATTCGATTCTTGTTTTTGGAAGGGAAATCCCGCAGCGAAATCAATGATCGTTTGGATGCTGTGTACGGTGACTCTTCTCCTTCGATGGCGACCGTCAAAAATTGGTTTAACGAGTTTCAACGTGGTCGCACGTCGGTTTTTGATGTCGTCCAGGTGCCCCGAAAACGGTTAGCACGCAGGATAACGTGACAAAAATCCACGATCTCGTATTGACAGACCGCCGATTGAAGGTGCGAGAGATAGCTGAGACAGAAGGCATTTTAAAAGATCGTGTGGGTCATATCCTGCATGAAATTTTGGGCATGAGAAAGCTGTCGGCGCGATGTGTGCCGCGTTTGCTTACTCCGGACAACAAGCGCAACGGTGAGACCACTTCAAAGCAGTGTTTGACGCTGTTTAAGCGCAATCCGAAGGAGTTTCTGCGTCGTTTCGTGACAGTCGACGAAACTTGGATACACATACCAGAGACCAAAGAACAGTCGAAACAGTGGACTTCAGCCCGCGAACGAGCTCCGAAGTAGGCCAAGACTGCTCCATCGGCCGGAAAGGTGATGGCCAGCGGTTTCTGGGATTCACAAGGTGTGATCCACATCGGCTAGACGGTCACAGGGCTGTACTATGCCGAATTATTGGGCCGATTCGACGCCGAATTGAAGAAAAAACGGCCCCACTTGGCAAAGAAAAAAATTCTCTTCCACCATGATAACGCACCGGATCACACCTCCGCCCGCCAACGCCAAACTGGTCGAATTGGGCTACGAACTGCTGCCCCATCCACCGTATTCTCCAGATTTCGCCCCGAGTGACTTCTTTTTGTTTCCAAACTTGGAAAAGTCACTCGCCAGGCAGAAATTTCAGTCGAATGAGGAGGTCATCGCCGCCACGGTGGCCCACTTTGCAGGCCTCACTCAAACGACTGTCAACTAAAAACTGCGCGTCCAAAATGGCCGAAACTTTGGTGAGTAACTGTTAAAAGATGCACAACTACATACACTAGCTTTTATTGACGAGTGGCGGCATCTTTGAGTTGAGGTCGGAAGCTTTTCAGACCACCCTCGTACTTCGGTTGTTTTACTTAAGTTATTCTAATTTCAAGAGCTGTGCTATCTTTTGAAAAATTAGTATCTATCAATTTTTCTTCAAGGTTTCTTGATTAAAAGCTTAAAATTCGAGTTGAACATTTTGAAGATTCCATTTCAATTAAGGATTTTGTATCGTTCTGTAGTAAGTAAGTTGCCATTGTATCCAAATTTGCTTCATTAGTTCGACTATTGTATTATTTTCTGCAGTTAATTCCCAAAATATCATTTCGAATTCCCGCAACTCTTCGAAAATACATAAATAACTAGTCACTGCCTTCATGTCACTCCTGCGTCAAAACTAATGCAACTAAGCAAATCTACCGTACATAAATCCCGACAATCAATGCAAAATGCTTGCATGCCATCGTGACTTTATTATCCGCAACCACCAGCAAGACTACTGTGTGCTGCGCTAGCTCATCATCAACTTCTTCTTGTCTTCACCGCACGGGAAGCCAATTTCCCATTTTGTAATTATTTTGCGGTTGTTGTCAGCTTTTCATATATAACTGGCAACGTACAGGAAATTACTTAATGTTGTCAGTCAATATGACTTTCCACGATGAGCTCCCGTAGGATGAATCCTGGGTGTTACCTCTCTGTGCCTGTACACAGTCACCACCATATCAGCGTCACCAAGTCCAGGATACACCTCTATCACCACGGAAGGTGACTCAACGCGAGCAGGGCAAGTTTCAATCTATATGGTTGCTCTCGTATTACAGATGGCGTTCATAAATCATGAAAATGTCGGGGCACATCCTTAATCACATTCACCCGCAGCAGCAGCTGGCAAAGGTGTCGTCGTCGTAGTCCTCCTAGCCTCATTGGCAAATGCTGTCATACTACCGCAAACTAAAGTGTAACATCTTGAGAACTTGAAAGTAACTAAGAATTCCTTTTTTAGTCTTTCTACCATATCTTCTGGCGTGCAGGGTATTAGATGCAGACAAGCATTTGCTGCTACCGCCCGCTCCGTTGGGAACACTGCGGGAACTTTGAAGGTATAACTTTTCTACTCCGAATGTTTCAGGGGAAAATCAATCAAAGTATGAACCAGACAAGGTGTCGCCTGCCAGATTAACGTATCGCTACGAACCTTGAGAACAAATTTAATTTCAATTCAGACATTTAATTTTCGGGTTTTTGTTTTCATGAAAATTTCCAAACACGTGATACTCGTATGAGAAGCTCTAGGAAATTGGTGGTGCCTTCTCAGCTTGCATGAAGTCTTCTATACGATTGCATTAAAGGCTCTATAAATGCATAAACACAAGAAAGCTCATAGAAACAACTGCAGACTCGATTGTCATCGTTTTCGTTTCAGCGACGCAAGTTAGACGACAGCTTAAGTTGGCGTGGTTTCCTTCCATCCGCCACCACCAACCACCTCCTCGTTTTGCTAAATCCTTACGCTTATGTTCGTCTGTCATTATGACAAAACACATGCTGCTACTAAGTAAAGCCTTAAGCAAATAGTTTTGCATCCCTATGTGTAGAATGTTTATACCATTGGGGGTAGTAAATTCTCTGAATATAGATTACTGTAGTGTAGGATGACGACAATACTACGTATTCAACGACGACGCGACGGCTCGTCAAGTTGCAATGAAGCTCTAGAGTGGATTTACACTATTGTACTGTGCGCTCTGGTGTATAGACCTGTGAAATATTTTACAAATTGTCTCGAAACCCAGACAGGTGTGTATTTCAACAGGACCCAAAACTATGCCAAAGAAGAACTACAAATTTCTCGAGTGGAGTGTTTGTTGGCGTTTTTTATTGTCTGTTGGTTTTTGGGAGCACCTACAACTCTCTTTAAGCGACATAGGTACATATTGTCGTCGTCCTTGTTTAATTGGAGGTATGGCGCAAAGCAAAGGAA
The DNA here is from genome assembly GCA_949715475.1 of Microchrysa polita. NCBI lineage: Eukaryota > Metazoa > Arthropoda > Insecta > Diptera > Stratiomyidae > Microchrysa > Microchrysa polita. The sequence continues at coordinate 12,661,080 of OX454415.1, read as the reverse complement.
TACGTACGAATTTACTTTGTTGGCGTGATAGAGCAATTTCAAGTGGTTGCCGTAAAGGGAAATGTTGCGATGAAAGCTTTGTTAATGCAACGAGTGTATGGGGGTGGTTTTCTATTGTTCGAATGGTTTAAATAATTTCGGAGGTTTCAGTGATTTGTACATATACGTATTGCAAGAAGTGCATCCTTTGAATTCAAATGAAACATGAAATGTTTGGTTTTTAGAGAACGGAGGATGTATGAATTTGATATTCATGTCGTCCTGATAGTTAATGCGCAAATAAGACCGCTGTTTTTATCTGAGGTATGGTAGAAGCAACAAAATGTGCACAGATCCAAGAAGTTTAAACTTACGCCGAAGAAAGGTACATTATCAAAGAATGGTGCCGGCCGTGTGAAAATAGTAGACTAGATAGATTAGAGTAGGTTACTGATAGGGGGATGGCAGTCCGGAAAACGTCCGTTCGGGGTTAAGAAAAATTCTAACGTAATCCACACTGTTCCCAAACTAAAACACTTTCCAAAAAGGTGCAAAGGAATTAACAAAATCTCTCACTGGAAAATACTTTTTTGAGGCGTCTAGTGAACTGAAATGGCGCGCTATTTCAATGATTCCTATTACGATAAGGAATGGAGACAGAAAAGCTCTTCTAATCATTTTCAGAATGTGTACACAGCAAAAAATACGGTGTGAATTTAACTCCAAAAAGTGTCAAATAAGGTCCCTTCGTTTGGATAAAATATTTTTTTATCCAAATGGATGAACTCAAAAGAATACCTTAAATTACACCGAAGAAAAAGGGAAACTCTCAAACTGACAGTATAGCTTGCGACGAGCACGTTTAACTGTAGACACTATCACATTAGTAAAAAACTTAGCAGCCGACTCTCTTCGCAAATGCATATGTTGTGTTATAGTAACGGTAGTTAGATGTGAGAAACGCATTTAACTCCACGAGCTGGATGTGCATCCACGCCGCGTTGCAGAACATGGCTGTCTTCTGTCGCAACCTAGAATAAAATACTAGTGAAGGAACGCGGTAACACGGTAACCGCTGGAGTTCCCCAGGGAACCGTACTTGGTGCTCTTTTGTGGAATATTATGTACAATTCCATCGTGGAGCTCTCCATTCATAAAGGAGTGATAGTAGTTGGATTCGCGAATGACATTGCGGTGGTCGCCAAGGACCCGGAATGCGTCGTGCGTTCGTTAGCGAGGCGACAACAACCATCAAACTATGCCTGAAGTCTGTGCAAGACGCATAAAAAAGTCCTCCCTCCCACAGTTGGAAGTCATAACATCTAAGTCGGGCGTTAGGTACCTGGGTATAATGATTGACTCCAGACTGAGTTTCGGAGAGCACTTGAAGTACGTATACGAGAAGGCAGCGTAGCGAAGGGGTACTAGGGCCAGTAGAAGACTTTTACTGACTAGGGTTGTTACATCCATATTACTATATGCGTCGGCAGTGAAGGCCGCAGTGGTGCCCTACAGTATGCCTGTTATGCTAAACTGATTAACTCGATTTATATAAGGTGCGCTCTGAAAGTATGCTGTGCGTATCGCACTACTTCGCACGAGCATATGCTGTAGCATAACTAACATGCTGTACCGCGGGTTCAACGAGGGAACTATTGACTATTCGGTTGATTGAAGAGGTTTCGAGAGGTTGGAGTCCCTAAGAAAGTGACAATGGACGCCGTCTTTAATACCTGACAAACAGAAAACATGGGTAAGTAATTTACCAACTTTCTTACGGGCCACGGAGGACAGTGGCAGTACTTGCATCGTTTCAAACTAAACGATTCGCCAGAATGTCCCAGGTGCAAGGGGGTGGTGGAAGGCACGTGCTTTTCAACTGTCCAAGGTTTACAGCGACACGGGCCGACACGAGTTGGATCTGGGCAATAATATAAGTCCCGCCAACTTGGTAGGTTTAAGCGTTTAATGCTGCAATCCCAGGTGAATTGGGAGGCAGTTAGGAGAGCGTTCTGTGAAATTCACACGGACATCCATAAGGAGAAAGCCAGGTGTACGTCAGCAAGCCCCGGTATTACTTCGAAGTAATACCGAAAGGCGGTTTCGCAGGAACTTGCTGTATGGAAGAGGTGTTTTGGGATTAGTGAGTAAGTAATCTGGCATAACTCTGCGCATACTAGAGGCATGATTTCCCTTACAAATCGTGGTAGCGTTACGCGTTTAGGGAAATGAGAAAAGTGGTCACTGTTCAATCGAAAACTTAATAAAAAACGAGACCGAGGCTAATTTCGGGCGCGGCCGAAATTTGAATACCCTTCACTCTCCTCGGGCTAAAAGATTTTTGGGGCAAACCTATGACTTGTATTTAATCCTTCCCCATTCATTTCCTTCTGTTTTCGCATAATATTTGATATTGACAAATTCTGTGGCGTCGATAAAACAATATTTGTGTGAGGTTTGGTTGGAATAAGTGGTAAAATAAAAAAAAAATATCTCAGAAAACTTTATTGGGGGATGCGGGAGCATGGCCCCATAGTACGATTCCATTTGTTTTCCTTTTTTTTTTTTTTGATAAAGACGCATTGAGGTTTTTTTTCAATTGGTGTAGAAAAAATGTTTCTTAGAAGATCCAAAATGGGGAGGTTGGGCTTGTATGGTAGCCCCATGACTCCATAGCCCGATTATTTATGGCATCAATTGAAGTGCACTTTACGAGTTTTGGTTGAAAGTGGTGCACAAATAAAAAAGTTGTTCGTAGAAGAACTCAATTTAGGGGGTTGGCTTTGTATGATAGCCCCATGACCCCATCGTCCGATTCCATTCATTTTGTGGCATCAAATGAAATGCACTTTTATGAGGTTTGATTGAAATTGGTGGACAAATAAAAAAGTTTTTCTTAGAAAAACTCAATTTGGGGGCTGGGTTTGTATGACAGCCCCATGACCCCACAGTCTGATTCCATTTATTCTTACATATATTTTGTGGCATCAATAGAAACACATTTGTGTGAAATTTGGTTCAAATTGGTGCACAAATGAAAAAGTTTTTCTTAGAAGAACCTAATTTGGGGGGTTAGGTTTGTATGGCAGCCCCATGACCCCATGGTCCGATTTTATCCATTCTTACATATGTTTTGTGTTATCAATAGAAACACATTTGTGTGAAATTTCGTTGAAATTAGTAAACACATGAGAAAGTTTTTCTTAGAAAAACCAAATTGGGGGGGTTAGGTTTGTATGGCAGCCCCATGACCCCACGGTCCGATTTTAGCGATTCAAACATACAAACTTCCTGCAATGAAAAGAAACATGTGTGCAAAATTTCAGCTCGATAGCTTTTAAACTGGCCGAGTAAAACGCGTAGCAACAGACGGACAGACGGACAGACGGACAGACAGACAGACGGACATCGCCCAATCGACTCAGCTCGTCATGCTGATCATATATATACATATTTTATATGGTCGGAGATGCTTCCTTCAATGCGTTACAAACTTCATGACAAAGTTAATATACCCTTTACTCTACGAGTGAAGGGTATAAAAATTGGAAGAATATTGAATGTCGAAATTTGAAGTACAGTAGAGCGTCGATTATTCGAACATTCGATCTTTTCTTGTGAAAGACAGCGAATAAAATGAAAAATCAAGAGTATGGAAGAAGCAACCTCTTATCTGCATCGCTCAATTGCGTAGATTTTCTTATTTTTGTTCAGTTCTAGTCGGTTTACACGTTTTCAGTTTGTCGCTTAATTTCAGATTTGGGCTATTTTTTCTATGGAAGCTCCATTATCGCAACTTAAGTTTATCCGAACCACCTTTGTCGACATTAATTCGGATAATCGACGCTCTACTGTAATAGAGAGAGTCAGCAAGCGTTCTGATAATCTAACACGTATTTATGATAAAAGAGATGGAGGTCATGTATGTATTATGTATGAATAAAATACATAAAAATAGAAAAAAAAACATAGACCGCTAACTTGCGTCCTCTTGATGCTACAGCAGTATTTTCCAACAGGTGGACCGCGGACCACTGAGACTTCTTTAAAAAAGTTTGTTCTTGTGCCTAATTAAAGTCACGCGCTCTCATCGTCATGTAACAGATTACCCACACGACCCTTTGAAAGCGAGCCATTAGTAATAAAATAACTAATAATACTTTTCTTAACCCTTAACAACATTTGTTATTTTTACCAACGTGTGCTTTTGTGGGGTAGATTTCCACCCCAATAAATATTTTGGTATATTTAGCAAAATACTCTATACATTAAGAAGTTTTAGGGTGAAATACAACAAGTCTTTCATTTAAATTCAAATTATGTTTATATTCTTTCAAAACATATCATTATTTCAAAGAAAATAGAGTTTCTCCAAGCCAGTCACTTTTTCCATAGAAAATTTATTTAAATTTAATTTTTTTTAAGTGTTTTAACTTTAAGTAAGGTAAACTAGAATTAAAGTAAACAAAAACAATTTTCTAATTTGACATTACATAAAATAAATTGACATGGGGTCTTTTTACGATTTTATTTTTTTGTAAAAAGTACGTTAAGGAAGTTCCTTATCCTGATTTAGCATTTTAATTAAAGAGAAAAACCACATTTAAAGCTACATTTAAAAAAAAAACTTTTTCCAAAATTTGTGCAATCTCGCGATATGTCTTAAAAATAAATACTTCGGCGAAATATAAACTATGTCTAAAGAAACGAAAAAACAGCGTATAATCGTAAGACATAGTATGTAAACTGTTTCTAGAACCAATATTAGACCTCTTCAAAAAATAAGATTGATTTCACAGAGGATTCAGCTACACCTCATTATAGCTCGTAGGCGGCGACAGAAGGGTTAATAATTGCATCGGCAATATTTTGACGTTTGAATTATTTCGTGGAGTGTAGTGTAATAAATTTGGAGTCAAACACATACATATGGATTGTGTGACCACATAGCCACTCTGGACTAACGCATGGCTTGGGTTGCTATGCTTTCTCGTTGCTTATGACTTAATTCCACAATTATTCAAAATTATTATCAAAATTAGAATTTGATTGCAAAAATTCAAAAGATTTTTCGCGGTAAATATTGTCGCAAATCCCAGTCTAAAGGTACGTTGTGCTCGACACGACTGCATCGGCTCTGACGACAGCGACTCGCTCATTTCATATAAAAACTCATTTTTCTCTCATTCTAAAAACGAGTTTTTATATGAAAAACGAGTCGCTGTCGCTAGAGCCGACGCAGTCGTGTCGAGCACAACGTACCTTTAAGGTCGAGCTATACCGTTTATTAGATAACTTTTAATCGAAGTTGGCTCTCCGAGACGAGAAGAAACATATTCATTGTGCGAGAATAATAGTTTTTCTCCCTTCTCTCAATCTGGCAAACATGGCAAATCTTAAATCATGCGCGGAGAGTCAGAAGTGTTTGAACGCAGCGCAATCAAGCGATCTCAAGATTTATCAAGACTAAAAACTTGATTGTAGCTCACGGATAGACTACGACTTTTTTTGAATTATTTGCGAGATGACTTAAAAAGTGGATGTTCTCGTATTAACACTTTTTCTTTACAATTCCGATTTCCACATAGTGGAAGGCGCGTCCTACCAGTTGAGAACTACTGATCTAAAACGTGCGTAGGCTGTAGGCAGTATGCCCATGATATGCAAATCGCTATGAAAATGCGCAACGTAGATGACTATCTTAAGCTGCATTCCGAATTTATAAAAGCTGCAAATTTGGTGCCAATAATATTTAAAATTTAAATGTTAGTAAATCTGAAATAATTAGCGTGTATAAATTGAAAATTCTGCTCTGAAAAGATGTCTGAAATTGACAAACATTTTTAAACGCTGACCTGTTTTGCTGTCATTAAGAAAATATATTAAATAACATCAGGAAAGCATTATTCCTCACAATTTACGGCGGAAAAACTTTCATGTTCACAGTAAAGTATGGGCTTACAAAATGTATAACAAGGTCAATAACTGAATATGATAGTTTAAAGGACAAAGACTTACCTCTCTAAAAAAAATATTACGTTACGGCGCCCTTTGGCTACGGCGCCCCTTTTGGACACGGCGCCCGGAGCGAATGCCCCCTTCGCCCCCCTCTTCGCACGGCCCTGGATAAACCTAGTACATCAGATTGCAAAATGTGGTGGAGACAATTTTTTTTGTTTCTTATGTTTTTTGGGGTGCTGAGCGCGAATCCGGAGCTTCCCACCAAAAATTTCGTTGCGGAACAGGGTCAAAATCATGAAAAACCCTAAAATTTTTGCTGTTTTTCCGTTATTGGCCCCCTAATTCTGCAACTATTTATTTCTGCGAAAAACTCTCCATGAATATTTTAGAGAGCACATAATTGCGCGTCCAAAGATACATAAATATTAAAAATCTGTTGAGCGGTATTACTACAGTGGATAATTTAAATTTGCCATTTTTAACATAGTTCCATTTTATGAAAAAAATTTTGATATTGAACGGTTTTTCATTTTTGAACGTAGAAGTTGCATTTATCTTGCACATTGTGTATTTTGGAGTGCAGAACCTGAATCTGTAAGCTCCCACCAAAATTTCGTTGCAAAACAGGGTCAAAATTGCAAAAAACGCAAAAAAAAATGACTATCAATTGTAGCAATACCGCTTAACACATTTTAATGATTAATGGCGCGTTGGACCCGCAGTTATGTTTTCTCTAACATTTTCATGGACAGGTTTTCGGAGAAATGTACACTTTCGGAGTTATAAGCAAAAAAACGGGAAAACTCCGAAAATTTGGGGTTTTTTCGCGGTTTTGATCCTGTTCCGCAACGAAATTTTGGAGGGAAGCTCCGGATTCGAGCTCAGCACCCCAAAAAACATAAGAAACAAAATTTCTCCACCACACTTTGCAATCTGAAATCACCTCGGAACTACACTAAAACCCTTAGGCAAGGCAAACTGTCTCTAAGCTACTGGCAAATTGAATTGTTTGCTGGGAAGTACCAAGATAACATACGTATGTATGTGTTATGCGAAGGATCTTTGTATAATCAGTGGTTTCCCACTTTATTTTGAAGTGGGTAATAACAAACAAAAAACTAATAATTTGTGATGGGAGATACAGCGTAAGCTTCTGAATACAATACCTCGACAATAAAAATTCTTTCATTATTGTGGCGGTCCGTCGATATCTATTTTCCGATTAACTGGTCCGTTTCTGAGTTGGGAACGACTGTGCTACACTATTTTTTTTTCAAATTTGGTCGTCCTTATCTTACAAATCAGGATTTCACTCTCATTGCTGGGGTCCATAATTTCTTTTATAATGTTTAAACATTATGCAGAATCATAATAGATTTTTGAAACTGCTTCCCTCTACTGCAAACTCACGCCAATTGGTATGTGCTCCACATTTTATCGAGTTTTTGTTTTTTATATATTGTAGTTTTTTATATAGACCCCGATATTCCGGACCTCGAAAATTCGGAAGTTCGATAATCCGTATTCGGGTTTGTGGCAAATTTTGTTTAAATTTTCATAAAATTCGACAATTTCATAAAGTTTGTTCAAGCTTACTGCTATATAAACTTAAGATAAGGCAAATTTCGAATACGATATTATTAATTATCGTTGGAATCGTTATTTTTTTATGATTTGAGTATAAATACTGTCTACCATGGTGTAAATTAGTGCATTTCGAAAAATTCGGACAATTCGATAATCCGGATAGGGTCCGGTCCCAATCAATCCGGAATATCGGCGCTCTACTGTATTGTAGCCTGGTAGCCTCCTAAGTCCTAATATGTTCTTTTATGTATTTGTATACAAAGTTCATTGAATAATTGCTTGAAGTAAATAAAATTTAACATGGCGAAAAATCACGTATAAAGTTACAAAACGATTTCTTCTTGGTTTTAAATTTCCTTTTGTTTGGATGACGACATGTCTACGAACCATCCCAAGTGACATTGAGACTCTGACAGACACCTTTTCCGCAGATACCATCCATATCCATGCCACGTCACATTACGACGCAACCACTTCAAAATTTACACTATTTCGTGTTCACTTCACAGCCATATCACTGTAAAGACGTGACAGAATGTCAATGTATCTCATATATAGGATGGCACTAGCCTTATGATGTTCTCTTGACTAGGCGAGGGATAAAAAGCCCGCGCCGTGAGTGAAGCGCGGCGAGTAAAAGGACCAATGTCGATAGAAAAAAGCGCACTCACAAATTTGACATGTCTTGATATAGCGAATATGGGGAAGCGAATGGTATACGACGAGGACGATGTCGAAGGATACCTATATTTTGAATGAGATTCGAATTCAATTGAAACGGCAACTCAATATTCTTTTCGCTATCTTGGTCGTCGTCATCTATTGACAACAAACGGATAGGACGACATATGGAAATCTGGTCTCAATCTGAGAATCGATTCCGCTTCATTCGATTTGCCTTTCTGGTGAAGTCGCAGTAAGCATATAGCTATAGCACATTACTTTAATGTATCCGATAATTCCAACTTTATATACTCGTATGTATATCGGACGGGAGTTTGCATATGGACAGGGCTCAAATGTATCTCGGATTATTCTGATTTTGATTCAGCCTCGACAACGTCTTTGGTTGATATGCGAATGTTTGGTATTTGTGATATTTTCATTTCGATCCCTCCATACGTATACGGTGTCTACATAAATGATTCTTCTTCTTACTTGTCACCAAAAAACCGTTGCTTCCAGCTTGCGAAATCCTTTTTGCAAATAAAATTTTATCTGATGTCGGTGTCAGATAATCTCTTATCCAGAGAAATACATCTATCTGTGTGAAAATGGGAGATTTTCAAATAGAAATGAAATACGTTACCTTAAAGATATTCATATAAGACCTTCAAAATACAGAAACGGCGTTTACGTTAACATGGTATTCAAGTAAACGTAAACGCCGTTTCTGTATTATACATTCAATATGGATATCATCCGATGTGTAACGCTCTTTGTATAGTGTGTGACTTAATATCTTGCCGTGCCTTATTGATAAAAGCTGACCTTATCCTCTGAGCTGTCGAAGAAGGTCACGATGGGTGTTTTCACGATTCTATGGTTTCGCATCTTTTCAAATTAGTCTGGCAAGCAGCAAGAAGAAGAATTGCACGAATCACATTGACCTTAACATTGCTCCAGCATCTTTCATTTTGTGCGACGCATCTCGAATTTCTAATCATCTCTTCCTCGTTTAACAGAATATTCGTAGTATGTGCGACTGTGTACAATTAATCGCAACCGACATAGCCATATACATAGCTCCGTAACACAGGCATTTCCATGAGAAAGTGATCTAATTAACAAGGTCAGGAGTGGCACATAAATATCTTTAATGTTTTCTAGCCGATGTATAAAATGTTCATTTGGATAGCCATAAATAAAAGATACAACACTTTGCTTTATTTCCTCAATACATATTTTTTTCGTTCATTGTATTTTTGTACATAATGGACAGAGAGTATGCAATGTATATCTGTACAGATAGTCATGGTGTATTTGTCTTGACGGTTGAGGTTGACTATTCTGTGTAGTATCGATTGCATTGCAAACAAACCTGAATACAAAGTGGATAGACACAGAGCAAAAAAAAAATATGCGAGGAAGATACATTCCGTATCTGTATATGCTTGGAAAGTGAAATGTGTACTGCAAATTGGAGGATCTCTCGCCATACTAGATGTCCGCTAGACCTCTTCCCTGACCGCACATTCAACATTTCACATGTGTGCCACAGACATGGCTCACTCCACTCTATCATACATAGAACACATTTTTCTACTTTGTGGGGAGTATCTTTTTCCTTTCCAGCGGTTAGTGTTTGCATATGCTGATACAGTTCGTCTAATAGACAGGATCAAATTTCACTTTGCTATTTATATTAGACCATGCCAAGGGGTCACATACGTATACTCTGTGTACTCTAGGCATTCATCAGCGTTGGCGAGGCCACCAAGGCTCTGCAAACTGACAGAAATGTCCTCCCACCGCCACCACTGCGGTCTGGAATTGTAATTTGCAATAAGAGTATTTACCGCTTGAGAACAATATGTGCGAAATGAGAAGTTGTATCCTTCAATTTACCTACATGCACAAGTTGACCCGAAGCTAGAGAGCGAGCGAATGCCTCCGGAGATTGTATTGCAATGTGTCGGATTTTTTTCTGGAAAATCATAAGCTTTTAAAAGAATTTCCCATCACTCTCAGAAGGGAGTGGCTCTGTTGCAGTGAAAATGTAACTACTTTGTTTGGTCGCGACATACACGGCGAGAGTTTTACAAAGGATTCAAAATGTTGCACAGACAGGTGGTATGCAATCAAGGTGGAAAGACATGTAGAGCTAGTCCAACCTCATACATCACACACAGCGTGTGTTCGTATTATGCATTTGTTTAAAATGGAGCAAAAAATCCTTTTGGCACACTCTTCAGCGTATATATGTACATGAGCGAGTGTTGGACTGAAAGTGAAAATTAAATGGTTTGAGAGTTTCTCTATTCAACTATTGGAAGAACTAACTATAAAGGAAACTGGATCACAGGAGCAAGATCTCTTTGTCGCCGGATGACAAACTTCTCTGTGTGTTAAGCGCTTTTACATAGTATGGGGACTGTAAAGTTTTGTGTTAAATAATGAACTACTATTCCATTTCGTTTGAGTATATTTCTTTTTGGGGGAAAATGAGTTCGTGCTTTTGATTTAGCAATGGAGGGTGGTCGCAATTTGGTTGAAATGTAATACAATTTAGGTGACGAATGATTTTACGTTACGACCTACAAAGGAGTCTAAGAAAAAATATTGAAATGGAAGAATCGTAAATGTTTTCAGACACTAAATTAAGGATCTCGACAAAATTAAGTGCCTGCCAATGCATCCAAAAATATATATTGCAATCACCCTTTATCCCACTTCACGGAATGGATGACAATATGAGGGACAACCCACAAGGGGATACTAAAGTCTCGACGACCCAATTACCAGGCAACTGCTCCAACGTGAGTGGCCTGTCTCTGTTACCTATGGGATTGAGAAATTCGTGAAGGTTTGTGTTCGTAGAGACGATTCAATTGATGATCGCTCAGCGATCGCAGTTAAACCACCGGTTCTAAGCACTATATGAGTATATAAGTCATAGTCGTTTAGGTCATAGTTGACACAAGGAAACTATCACCATTCCGAAAATATGCAAATATGGCTCGGAATTGGATGCAAAACTATGATCGCTGAGCGATCATCAAATGTGTCGCCTTTACGAACACGTACCTTAAGATAGGCCTGTTCCTAACACCGACACATCGGTTTTAAACCGGTGTTTAATCAGCACCGCTACCAATATTTTAAAGTACCGATATCCCGGTTTTTTCAACCATGGGCCGGTCCCGGTTTTTTTTTTCATCAACACCGGTGCACCGTTTTTTTTTTCAGCCATGGGCCGGTCCCGGTTATTTCCAACCCCGGAGCACGTTAAACTATATTTTATCGATCGAAAACCATTAACAATTTATAATAAATTATAGTTTATATTATAAAGATGGATTGATTGGGCGATGTTGTATATGGTTAGGTATAGAGAGCTTGGGACGGTCTTGAGGGCAACTTATTGCAAACTAAAGAAAGCAAGAATTATTATACCTATAGGCCAATACTTCGAATCATTGAAGTTAGTAAGTCGTATGAACCATATGAACCAAAAAATATAGTGACATACAAAAGAATCGCCATAGGCAATCCGATTAATCGTCAGATTATCTAACATTACCTTGATCGTCAGATCTCAAATGGACTAGACACTGCATGCGGTAATTGTATGCTATTTTAATGATATGACCATATTTATGCTACAGTAGACATTCGAAAATCTTAACTAGTTTGTTTTTGGTATATTAAGATTTCCGAAATGCTAAGAATTTCGAGCGGACAAAACTGAGCATAAAACCATTACGTGAAATGTAGAAATCATACCAATAATATAATGTTTGTTCGTTTTATGATGCTTTTATAAATATGTATTGCTATCTAGGGCCGATTACTCGTACATCTTATCTAGTGGTTAGTCTTATTGACAAGACGCACACTATTTCCAGAAATCTTTTATATTATATTGAATTGGATTTTTGTTTGCGCAATGATTTTCTCAAGTTCAGATGATGATTCAGATGAATTACATAAATGGAATTAAATTAAATTTAAATTTTCTGGAAAAAGTGCGTCTTGTAAATGTAAGTTAAACCACACGTTGCTTAAGGTGCTTTTAAGAATCGTAGTGTTCTGCAATTTGGCCTGTATTTCTAAGAAGCGCTAATGTACACGATCTATGGAGGTTTGTTTGATCATAGCCATACCTACGATTACACGTAAGGGTTAGTTACGTGTTAAGTTATGATCGAGATTTAAAAAATAGAGAGAAAATCGTCTCAATGATAATAATTTACTTTATGGGTTTGGAGCAAAATAGTCCCGAATAGACATTTGTTTTTGTGACTTCGTGAACTGATTCTTCACAGTATCGCTGCGAAGGTCCAGGAGATTGGACATATGCTTGTTACAAAGTTCTTTATTTTGTTGGCTCCATTTAATCAAGTTGTTTACTGATGCAAGTGCTTCTCCATACGAAATGTGTGTATTGTTCCAATTTTCGATGTCCTCCGTTGAAACGCGACAGTCATCTGCTATCCTCGATAGCAAAATCTGCGTTTCCTCGATCGCTTCATTGTATACTTCGCATCTAGGAAAGAGTTCCGCTAAGGGGATATCATCCTCCTCGTCAAATTCAGTGTCGTCCCAATGTTGGATTTTGAGCCACGACTTTTGTATGACGCTTACTGGTAATTCATCCTATGCCCTTTTCAGCAGAAGAATTGCGTCACGAATAGAATGATTTGAAAATGCGTCATTTAATGGACTGCTTTCCTGAGCCTCAATATTCGCCAGCAACCTGATGCGATAATGGAGCTTCAAAATTTTAATTGGATTCTGATCCATTGGTGGCAACACAGCGGTGACATTCGGCGGAAGAAAAATGGCAACAATATTGCCATCCTCCGTGTATAACTGCTCCACTGATCCGTGCGCAGAACACTTATCCAATAAAAGAAGAGCCTTCGGGGACAAATTGTTTTCGGCACTAAAATAACGAACCTTTAATATGAATTCGAAGTTAATTTTTTTCCCACAATGTTGTTCGACGTTATGGCTAACATTCGCGATTTGCGTTGGTGAAGCTGAATATGCTCATAAAAAGCAAATGTCGCGCGATTATCAACTTTGTCTTGAGGCATTACAATTCAATTGAGTCAACATTTGTTCAACATTCACAAGATGTAAAATGTTGCCTTTATCCAACGGGAAATGAATCCGAACGGCTTCTCCCGTTCAACAAAAGAAACATGATGTCGTTTATTTAAGAGATGTCAAATTTTGTTGCCTTTAACAAAGACGCAAAATTTAAAAATGTTGAATTTAACCTCAGTGGAATAGCGCCTTGAATGACACAATCGCCAACAACAGACAAGCGCATATCTATTGATAAAAAAATAGGTTGCTGAAAGTGGACCACGAACGTTAGTCATCACTATTTTAGTAAAAAGAACTCACTTCTTTGACAAATGTTCCATTAAACCAGTACTTCCCAACCGGTGGGGCGCGCCCCCCTAGTGGGGCGTGACGGTTGACAAAGGGGGGCGTGGGCTCAACTCGAGTGTTTATGTGATGGATTATATTATAACGGCCATGAGCTGGTAAAATTCTTCAAATCATGAACAGCATTTCTAAATCGCTGCAACTACAATATATTAGCGAGGAGCCTCTATCCAAAGTCTGTTTAATGATGATCGCTGAAATTGTTTTAGTAATATAGACCGCGGGTAAACTAAGAGTGCACTACCTGTTAAACTTGAATGAAATTGAAATGATGCTTCATAAAATACATGTAGTCACTCAATGATTTCAATTCTGCTTTTAGGCGCACCGCTGAGCCAAACAAAAAAATTACCTCGCCAGGAAAAATGAGTTTTTAGTCTAAAACCGGATCTTCAGGCAACATTTTCAGCGCGCAATGACCGTCTTATGATCATGAGGCCTCAATTCTTGACCCAATGTAGTAGGGATGTAGGGCCAAATCTAGCTACGGCTACTACGTTTTCTTCACTTCGTATCAATCAAACTCAAACGTTGCCAGGGCCGGATTTACCCTCTGTAGCGCCCCTGGGCAGTAGTCGAGTTGCCGCCCTCCGTCACTAGTTTAAGCTGAAAGAAGATCATTCGCATTCATGTGAGGTGTACACTTTTTATTAAAGATACGTTGGTTTCCGGCATTTTCGGAAATAGCAGAACTTCAGTGAAAATTGCAGTTAATTTACTTCTTAGAAAGGTGTTAGGACTGAACTTATAATCAAAGTTAATGTTCAGAAGTATAGTTGTATAGGTACTCCATTGAAAGTGAAATTAAATGCTCGAGGAGGAGCGGACACTTCCTAGAGCACAAAAGAATATTTGAAAAAAATATGATGAGTCTACGCATTGGATGCATAAGCAACCCCTAAGACTGTCACTTGAAGGGATATAATTCGATTCCTTAGAGCTGGCAATATAACACTAAATACATACATTCGGTGCAAAAAACGGACACTTTTTTATTCGATATTTATTATTTTATTATCGCGATAGGTCTTAACGCCCTAAGAGCGGATCTGAACTCTATTCCCCCGGGGTGACCCCGTTCTCATGCTACAGCCACTGAAATTATTTTTTTCCGTACGGGATGAGTTTCCGTAACGTTTATTGAAATTTAAGTCCTTCAAAAGGTCTCGACTGCCAAATAATGGATATTCTCTTAGTCACAACCGTTCTCCAGGTGCAGCCCCACGAAATGGTCGTTTTCAGTACCTACTTAATGAAACCAGTCCGAAATTGCAGTTTCCGGGAGGATGAGGTGGAGTACCTATGCTATTTCAGGAGAAAGACAGTGGATCCAGAGAACAGATCCGTTCATTGGTGGTCAAGACCTTTCGGTATAATAGGGTAGAAGTAAAAAAAGTAAAAGTGTCCGTTCTTCTTGGTTCCGAGTGTATGTTACTCCCACGCGCGATTTCCAAAGCCATAGTGGTTAGCTGGCCAACTGAGTGAGTGGACTGAACCTACGGAGGCATTTTTAATGCCCCGTGCACAGAAATAAAAATAGTTCAGTTATCAGACTTTATTCCAATTTTAAAAGTGTTCGCCTGATTCGTTAGCCAGCCATATTGAAACAATTTGGGAGTCAATGTTCAATCGATTAATCGTTGGATTGTAAAAATAAGGGGCAAGGTCTATAGGGTGGCAAAAGTCGAAAGCCTACTGACGTCAGATATGCTGACCATGGGAACGAGTTTTGCAGAGTTTCTTTTATTTTTTTTCTAATTTATCTAAACTGCCTCCTAAAATATCGAAATGTGTGTATTTAACAGAGCATTAATTGAATGAAAGGTTTAAAGTTTCAGAAATATGCCGCCCTTCAAAATTTGCCGCCCGGGCAGTTGCCCAGGTTGCCCATATGGGAAATCCGGCCCTAAACGTTGCCATGGTGTGATGAATCGCCCGCTCACTGAAGCCTTGTTTTATATTTAAGTGTGGAATCAATTCAATATTCAAATGAGAAATGTAAGCTTTGGAACTGCTCATAAATTTAAATTGTGAAAATAGAATCCAAGCTGATCTGATTAGTCCAAAATCTCTGTGAGATTTTTCCAATGATACAAATGTAATTATTTGTCAACGTGGCGAATTATTAACAAAAGAAAAAGAATGTTGAAAAATGCCCTCTTCCGTTTTTGAGCGAAATTTTTGTGGGGGGGGGGGGCGCCAGATTCTGATAACCTTGCAACGGGGGCATGTACTGAAAAAGGTTGGGAACCCCTGCATTAAACCATTTTAAGAAAATTTCCGTTGTCATCCAAGCTTTTGGGGAATTCGCGTAGCCCAAAGGGTTGTCAAAGTCCTTAAAGCATCGTGAATTGGCTGCATTTCCAATTATTAGCGGCTTGATTTTGTTAGAGCCGTCCGCATTTGAACAAACTAAAATAGACAGTCGCTCCTTTATAATTTTTCCTCCGGGTGCAGTCTTTTCGCATGCCGATACATATGCCTTATTGGGCAACAACCGATAGTACAGGGCTGCTTCATCGGCATTATATATTTGAGCAACACTCAATTGCATTTCCGTAATTTTTGCGCGGAATTTATTTAGAAAAGGCGATATCGCCGCCGTATCACTGGATACTTTGAGGAATTGAATTCCATATCTTCGTTTGAACTTTTGGAACCACCCGTGTCGCTATGGCTCTAAAGTCATTTTCAGTTTTATTTTGCTTTGGAACGCAGAATAGGACCATCAATGGAGCATTTTCTTTCGCGCTGTTTAAGGAACCAATCATACAGCTGGTTCTCTAATTCGACATATTCAGCCTTGTGCAACATCTTTTTTTCAAGACGTTCATGTGATGTCGCAACAGCTCCATTTATGGACACTTTTTGTTTTTTAATCTGACTTATGGCTACAGTAGAAACGCCAAAATCCATTGCAAGCCTGTTTGGGCGGACGCCATTATCCAAACCTTTTAATGAGTGCATTCAGCGAACGAAAAATGTAGCAGAAAAGTGCTCTTCCAATTAGACTCTCATTCCACACGAGGGCTTTTCAACGGAGAAAGAGGTCGGTGGCGGGTTATTCTTGTAGCATTTCCAGTGAATTTCATTCGCTGAATGCAGCCGATATTTTCCCCTTTTCTTCTAAACTTAGCCGTTTTTGCTTGTTATTTGCCATTATTCAATCCACAACTTATATCCACTTATATTCACAAGCTTAAGCACAACAATTCAACGCCAAATTCACTGAGTAAAGGCTTCACAATGCACATACTACTATTGACGGGAATTAATGACATAAAAAAGAACCGTTATTCGCCCGAAAAGAACGATTAATAGCATCTTGCATGCAACATGCATTATCTTGTTCATACAAACGTGCGTATTTGGAATATCCGTTCAGAAAACTTAATATAAAATTAAGATTTTAGAGCGGACCATTCTGACTAAAAGTAAGTTAAGTTTTCTGGATAATTAAGATTTCTGAAATTAAGAATTTCGAATGTTTACTGTATTTCCGCAAGACTTTTGCGGGAAGTGACTACTGGCATTCCAATTTACTTAAACGATCATTTGACAGTATTTGTATGGATTTCTGGGACTGTCTGGTACTTCCCTTGGATCAAAGTCTCTCTGCAAAAATATGTCCTGTTGGACCTAAGGATTGCCCGAAAAGGATTCAAAACATTTCCATTAGTATTGTGGGCAACTCCGTTGAGAAATCCTTAAATTTGATACCCATGTTGCCTATATGTACGTTTTAGGACTAAAAAAAGACATTTCATCCAGATCGAGTTAAGCAACAGTATGGAGGTAACTTCCTGTAGAAAAATGTAATTTTAATATCCTTTTAAAAAAAATTATAGACATTGTGGAACCCTCAATTTTGATATCCATATCATCTAGCTAGAACATTCCCAACAGAAAAAAAAGACTTTTGTGTCCAAGGACATCTTTCACTGAAAGGATCATTATATCAAATTTTATGAAGATCGCACCGCGGGAAGTTCGATAACGTCATGCATGACCAAAAATCCTTCGTATTGCGTTTTTTTTAATATGAAAAGGGGCTAAGAAGTCGACTTCTTTCACTTCTTTGGGGACATCCTGTTATTATTTCCTACTATAGCTTTAACGGTATTGCTGCTTAATTTCAAGACGATCAGTTGAACCTTTCACGAGATATTTAGTGAACGGACAGACAAAATTCATCAAAAAAATAAAACATTTCACGAAATCACAAAAACCCCGCCAGCTCACGTTAAAGGTTTAATCGAACAAATAAAAGACCAGGTTCGTTATTAAAAAGGTGCTAAAAAACCGGTACTGAACAGGTGCTAAAAACCGGTACTGAACAGGTGCTATGAAACCTGAAAAACCCCGGTACTGAACAGGCGCTAAAATAACCTAAAAAACGGTACTCAGCAGGTGCTACAAAACCTAAAGAGCGGTACTTGAAAAAAAACGGGTCATAGTTAAAAAAACGGTACTTAAAAAACCGACCCATGGTTGAAAAAACCGGTTGTCGAAGAAAACCGGTATCCGATACTGAAATCTGAGTCCCGAACAGGCCTACCTTAGGATATCCGTACAACAGCAGTGACGGATTTACACATTTGCCGAACGTAGAGTATTAACATTTTGCCGCCCATAACAACCTCTAAAAGCAAATATATATCTTTCCCTTATTTGTCTGATTTTCAATTTATGCCTCGTACATGATTTTCTGTTGAGATTTCCACTTCGTGGGTCCTGACCGTTCTTAAGTTTTTATCACAGAGCTAAATGCGATGCAATAATTTCTTGGTGCAACGGTTTGTAGAGGTCTATTCGCATGAAGCGGTCATTCAAACTATTTAAAAATAAGCGACAAACGATTTAATTTGCCTTATCAAAATGCCTACATAATGCTTCTATGCATATTGACGCGCAAGAACGATAATTCCATTACACGTGGTTGTAGTTATTTCTTTTTTCGTCAGTAATGTACCAATTAGTTCTAGAAAACTGAACCTAGCATCGGCAAAATGTTAATTATAATACTATAGAATTAAGGTCATCGCCGGCATCTAACCTATATGCTAACTGAAATGTCAAACTATATTACTGCTTGAAATAATTTAAATTGAAATTGAAAAAGATAATTCCATCTTTAGCGAATTAGTAGAACATTTTTTACCGATTTCGTGCCATTTCGTTTTATTAAATCATTGAGCGACAAGCATGCCCTGTTGGGATAAAAATAACAATTTTTGACCCCTTTTTCACCGAATCCAAATTTTGACTTCAGTATGAAATTTATTTATACGTGAAATTTTACGCAAACCATTTATTTTTTTGGCACAGGTTGTAGCATCCTGAGATCAAGAATTATCTTAGAGATATTCTTACTCAATAATTTTACATTTTAACATGATTAATGAGTGAGAGATTGAAAATTTAAAATCAACCGTTGTTGAAGCATAAAAAATATTTCTCTTTCCAGGGGCATCCATTTAGCATTTTCAACTGTCTTCAACATTAATGTCTTGTGTTTAAAGCTCTGAAACAATGGCGACAAACACTTCTTCAGATTTACGTTTCACCGAAAAAAAAAAAACAGCTTTTCCTGTCTTGTCTAAGAAATAACATGGCCCATATATGTTAAGGTCGCCATAGACAGTGCGATAAATAGAACAATCAATGCTCATTTCTGTGCAGAAAGCTCATTTTTTAGGTTCCACAACCACTCCATTCCATTCGCTAGAGAAATGAGCTTTCTTCGCAGAAAATGTGTTTTCTCCACAGAAATGAGATTTGATTGTTTAATTAACCGCACTGTCTATGGGGACCTTTATATATCTCGTATTGAAAAATATTTGAATTCAGTCTTTCACAGCATTAGAAGTGTGTTAAATACAAATGTTTCCTAAATTTGCCGCCTCCTAAAAATCTGCCGCCCTAGGTTCCAGCTTACTAAGCCTACTGGTAAATCCGTCAACAGAGTTATTCAACTATAGGTTAGTTTCCAGCCGTTAAAGCCTCTCTGAACAGCATTGCCGCCAGTCCCAATATGGTCTCTCTCGGGAACTGCCACAGCTTAAGAAAGGAAATATTACCAAGAGAATCTTTTCTGTACCGTAACCCCTTGTGCGGCATGGTGCGTTCACTCAGCCGTTTATAGACTATTTCGAGTCAACGTTACATTGCATATAGACTAGTGTATATAATGTTGCCAGATTACTAGCATTGTAGAGTGCGACTCAACCAAGTGAGCCACAGAGCGTGACAGCAAGAGAATAGAGCAGTGAAAATAGTACCGGGCCCAGCCACAAAAAGGTAACAGAAAGGTCAAGAGCATCAGGTATACGCATAAATCGTATCCACACGGTCTAATCCATCGGTTAAAATCCAACTCAACAAAGCCACGATTTCAATTACTAAAGCTTTAGCGCATTTGATGAGCAATCATGTTCTCACTAACCTATCCTTGGACAGCTTTTCGCAGAAATATACAGTTTCAGAGTTATAGGCCAAAAAAAAGGGAAAAACACGAAAATTTTGTATTTTGCGATCTTGACACTATTCCGCAACGAAATTGTCGGGGGAAGCTCCAGATTCGTGCTCAGCGCCCTAAAAACATTGAAAGTTTATCCACCGCATTTTGAAATCTCAAATCACCTAATGACTAGACAAGTAGTCTGCTTTCTGATAATATTTTCAGAATCCATTTTCGCTTCATCTATTATGAAAAAGTGTTGAATTGTTTTTCATGGATTTTGACTAGGGGGATTTTCGTACTAGTTTCTGGGGGTCTGCGGAAACTACACCCAATCCACACACTCACCTAACGTTTCAATACGATTTAAATTAAATCCTGTCCAGGGCTCATCGACTCATGAGTCACTATTTAAGCTCCTTCTTTCCTACTGAAGCAGTTAAAGGAAAATTACTGAGGTTTTCTAATTGAAAAATTGCGAATGCAGTTTTGAATGTACCAGGGCAGGGAGCAGGTTCAGTTGTCCTACATCCAAAAGACGCCATTCAATCTTTCTCTACTGATCGGGGCTGGTTCATAATAATAAGCCTTTGATTTTTTTTGTAGTTCTAGAATAGCACAAAACATCTTTCCAGCACATCCCCTGTGATTGCTTCAGAAATTCCTTTATGCTGGGTGCCAAAAACCTCATGGTGCGTCTATTAAAACGGTTGTTAGGGGAACCTTTTCCATTAAAGCTATTTGTCATTTAAATTTTGCAGAGGCTTCAAAATTTTAAAACCCCTACGTAGGATTGCCACTGTAGGATGAGATAGACGCTCAGAAATAATTAAAGAACAGAATATTCAACTGAGCACCAGAATACAAGATCCGGATAAAGAGGATACTTACTGTTCCTGAACCCTTTCCTGGGATTAGCTCCAAGGCTACAATGTTTGTGATTAAAAATTAGCCTTAAGCCGTAAAAAGCTAATCTGTCCGTTCAGTTATTGAAAAATCTACAAACAACTTTTCAAAAACTCCCATATCATTGTCGTTCGAACATTAAAGTAACTTCCGTAATAATGCATCTCACTCGCAATTATAAACAAAGGTCTCCGCCCCAACGGTCTCCCAAAAAACAAAAGTCTTATTCGAACGACTATACTCTTTGTACTCGTACATAAACATAATATCATCCAGTTCAAATTCCCCAAAAATATTTTCCTTCAAGTCCCCCTCTTTCTCTCTCTTTCTCTCTCTTTCTATCTTCTGCTTGTGGCTCCCGTACCTTTTATGTATTTGAAACGCTTCTACTACTATACGAAAATTTTAGCATAAACCTCTTCACTTTTATCCCAGCTCCCGAAAAAAGGCTTTCGCAAAACCTTACTATAAAGGATTGTATATGGATCAAACCTGGGTTTTATATTCGGCAATAGCCAAGAGAATATAGGTAGGTACTTGTTAATTGGCAAATAAAGTATGTTTCTGATATTTACCTCTGTCATTAAAATACTCATAATATGCTCATTTTGTCTGGCAATTTTAATGAGTCTGTTACAAAAGTCGCAGGAAAGGAATGGCGGAAGCTCTGGAACATCGCATAGCCTTATGGTGCACAACACAGAAAAGGAGAGGTGGCGGTAAAGGGAAATATTGTATACAAAACAAACAAAAACACACAAAACATGAAAATCCATGAAAGTTTAGCAAACATTCTCATCATCGTCGCTAAAAAAAATGATACTTCACCCAGAGAATTGGCTTTTGTAAAGGTAGTTTTCAAAGATACTGGTTATAATACGTATTTTTGCCTATTAGCAATCATCTGTAGAGGGTGTGGAATTTTGGCTCGGTAAAAAGGATGGCGTATTGAATGTGTTTTTAAGAGAGATAAAACCTTTGAGTTATAAGCGTTGTAATCAGAAATTTGATTGATTGGCGAAATAGGTTAAAGTTTGAATCTGGATTTGGTGGTCACACACTATAAATCGAAACGAGATTCGAGTCGAAATCAGGATTCGCCTTCCCAATCTGTCTAGGATCTAGGGAGACATGTCAAACTCGTAGATCGCGGGCCGCATGCGGCCCACCTTGTGCTTTTGTGCGGCCCGCAGCCAGGTCGAAGAAAAACAATGTGTATCAACTTAAATGCATTTGGTGAAAAATATTGGGAAAAGTGTAAGAAATTTATTAAAACTCGTCAAGAAGTATGTGGCTTATGCAAGCTTAAACTATGAATTTTATAAATCTTCCTCCAAATATCTACTATAAACAATTCGCTGGCTGTAGTTTAAGGGACATTTGTTTAAGGCGGTGTTTTTATACAAGAAAGTAAACCCTCAGCTACATTCTCTATTTTTGGCCTAATGTGATTTTTACACACTACCCATAAGATGGCATAGGGCATATTGTTTTTGTTACGATTTATGTAACACCTCAAAGGAGCCGCCGGAGGTATGGCAAAGTATATACAGGGTGTCCCGCATTGGGTAGTCAATACTGTAAGGGTTGATAGCGCAACTTGTTTCAGCAAGAAAATTCCCAATACAATCGGAATTTTTTTACCGTTACCTTGTTATCGCTCTTTTTGTGAAAGTCATCGAAAATCGTGACTTGTCACGCAAAATCGTAATTTGCAGCACTCCTGATGTCCAAGTTTTGATTTCAGTTTCAGAAACTACATAAAATTTCACAAAAACTGAAGTTTTCCTGTTGCCAACATTATCGGCACTTTCAAGATACTCAAACTTAACAGAAATTTTAAAATAGATTTTTCATCAAAAATTCAAACATTAATTGCATAACGGTGCTTTATGCGTACAACTCTGCAAAGTTGATAAAAGTTGCTTCAACATGTTGGCTTTGCAACGGTGCTGCAAAATACGATTTTGCGTGACAAGTTACGATTTTTGATGACTTTCACAAAAAGAGCGATAACAAGGTAACGGTAAAAAAATTCCGATTGTATTGGGAATTTTCTTTCTGAAACAAGTTGCGCTATCAACCCTTACAGAATTGACCACCCAATGCGGGACACCCTGTATATAAATGATCAGGGTCGGTTCCTGAATCGAATAAGACATGTCCATCTGTCCGTCCGTGTGTCTGTCAGTTCGCACGATAACTTCCGAAATAATGAAGCTAGCGCCTTGAAATTTTGGGCAGATGATTGTTTTGATAAAAGCTTGGATGGTATTGAAAATGGGCCAAATCGGACCAAGGGTTCCCCTACCTTCTATACAAATGACTCCTCCATGATTGTGTAATTCGGCCATATTTTTCGACAGGATATCGCTAGGGACCTGAAATTTTTATCAATGCCTAATTGTCACACATGCTTGAAGCTGGTGGAAAGTGGAGAAGATTTGACTACCCTTACCCCTACCCCTACATACCCTACAAAGCAATATTCCGCCATATATTTTGATAGAATGTCGCGAAAAACATAATCGACCCATCAACCTCTTCCCCCTTAAAAAAAAAATTAAATGAAATATTTTCGGTTTTACGCGCATTCTAGGTCTGTACATGGGTATAGGGTTTACATTCATCGTGCTATTCGCACGATTAGAACTAAAACTGATGCAATTCCTAATCTAAAACAAATCATAGACGTGTAATAAATGCAAAAATATCCTTTTTTAAAGATTTGAAAGCTACATGTAAAATTTGGAGCTTTAATTATAGGAAGTTATTTAGCATGGTACACTCTTTCAGTACATACTTCAAACGTTGAGTCTAAAATTCAAATGTTATTCTACAAAAAAGCTAAACGGCTTTTTACGTTGTATACATAATGCGGAAGTTAAAAAAAAAAATACTTACGTAAGTGCATTCGTGGGGGACCTAACTCATCCAAGGGCTTACAGCTTCTAATCTATAAGCTGCAGTCCAGCGCTCTATATCTGTTTGCAATCTCTTAAGGGCCCCATAGACTCAGCGATTTATCGGCCGATCAAAAATCATTTCTGTGGAGAAAGCACATTTTTTAGGTTCCACTACCGAATTCGCAAGATAAAATGATATTTTTCCACAGAAAATGTACTTTCTCCACAGAAATGAGCTTTGATTGCCATAAATCGCTGAGTCTATGGGGCCCTTTAGGCAGTGCTACAAATAGGCGAAAGTTCAACCTCATCAAAACATTTGAGATAAGTGTAAAAAAGTTAACCTTGGGGGACCCAAGTCCCCTACGAATGTATTTAAGGATTAAGTCCCGTCAAATTATATTGTACCGGAATTCGGTTCAGGAAAAGTTTTTGACTCTGCCGAACTAGATTATCCTAAGCGATTATCTGGAAAATCTAAGGGGCGACTCAGACTATCGACAAGATTTGCTAAATCTTAGATTTAGCTGACAGTTGTACCATATTGTACTGCAATTTGAATAATGCAAGTACATTTTACAATGCATTCTGAATTTAATGACGTACGATTAATTCTAGTAGGCGGGTTTCGACTCGATTAATTTAGTGGTTTTAGTAATTCCTGTCTATAGTGTGAATCCCCTCTAAAGAATCTAGAAACCCTGTATTTGGAGAGGAAATCACCTGGATGTGATTTTCGTAAACATGAGAACTTCGGTCGAAGTAGGTGCCCCATTTTCTACCTTTTAGCTGATTAAGCATTACTGGTACATGCATTTGTATCACATCATAAACATGGGCGTAGCCAAGGGGAGGCAGGAAAGGGCGCTCGAGAACTCAAGTTTCCTTCAAATAAAAAACAAATAGGTATTGGTGACTCGGATATTGCGTGACATAGAAACAAACAAATTGCCATCCGCAAATTGCTGCTAAAACTGCATCTCGAAGACGAAATGGTCGGACTTTTCAGGTCTTTTATGTTTGGGACTTTGATATAAGATCCCCAAATCCATTGTTTTGCCTAGTCTCTCGAATCTGTAACCTATTCTCTAGTGAAACCCTAAGATTTTGCTTTCGCGTTGATCCCGAGAGTATAGACAAGCTACGGAATAAAAAGTAAAGATCGTAATTGAGTTGAATGTAATCGGAAGTAAAAGGTGTAAGGAGTTTATCGTTAAAAAGCGATCAAAATCAGTCTAGATTCTGCCTTATTACAATTTGACTTTAAAATGTTTAATACCTTCTCTATCAATAAGAAAAATAACCAAAACCCGACGAGAAACAACAATTGTTGTCGTCGATTTTAAATGTTTAACCTCCTAAAAAGTTCATGGCAGGGGCGTACGCGGAAAAATATTTCGGAAGGGGTTTTAGCAAAAAGTCAAATTTATATTTTAAGGCTGATAAGCGCGATCAAATCACTGGGGAAGTATGGAAGTTATTTAAACCCGTTTTCATTTACTAAATAGCACTACAGCTTCAAACCAGTTGCAAACCGCCTCCAAGCCTCATAGTAACCACTATTGTTGATCTATGCAGCTTCAGACCACTAAGGCTAATGCACCGAAGGATATAATTCCGAATTAACTGCAGCTCCTTTGGTCGATTTCAATAAGTTAGTGGAAATATGGTGCAGCATTGATTTTGATTGTACCAGTTCAGTTGTCCTACTTCCGAGAGCGAGAGACACTTCATTGGCTTCTCAACTGCAAAAATAATTTTGCCAGCACATCATTTTCATGACGCTGAGTTCCTTGCTCATTGTAAGACGACTTGAGAGATTTCTTGTACGATAGGTGCAAAATCTATGCCCGTCAGTTGCACGGACGTAGCAAGAAATTGGTTTCAAAATGGGCCCAGCGTTCAAAAAAATATTCATACTATAAAATTTTGATTTTAGTTTTATTGAATTTAGTTGATGAAAATAGACGTAATTTCTATTTTACAATTGTCGACGAGTGGATCTGATTTCTCTTTTTATAGTTAGTTAATTTCACTTTACCCTGACCAATTTCATCAGATTGTACACCAGGAAATACTTCAAAATAAAGTTTTTAAATAAAAAAACATCAAATTATTCGAAATGCGGTTAAACAATAGTTTATCGCATTCCGCGATTTGCTATAGTAATGATCAAGACCGTGAAGCGGATTCCAACTAAGGAATTCTTCATCACATTTCACAAAAATTCATAAAGAACGCCCAGGACCGATGCAGAGGAAAGTTAAAAGATCAAAGCTCACATGTACCTACTATCAAGGACCACAAACTGGAAAAAGTTTCCACAGATTTTCAAAAACAAACTTCCAAGTCCCCCAAATCACTCGATAAGCTCCGTGGAGGAGCTGGACAAGGGAGTTGAAGCATTAGAGAAAGCTATGGAAATAGCTTTTAAAAATTCATGTCCATGGAAGCGGAGTAGGAAAACCCTCCCGCCATGGTGGAACGATGACCTATCCAAGCTTAGGAAGCTTACTCGGGACATTCTCAATATCTGCAACAAACACAAATTTTGGCAGCCATATAAAGACTGTCTGAAAATATACAAAAAAGCCATCAGAACAGCAAAAATCCAAGCCTGGATCGAGTTCTGTCAATCCTTGGATAATATCAAGGATTCGGCGAGAATTGGAAAAATTTTGTCAAAAACACATTCATGCCCGTCCCTAATAAAAAGGGACGATGGCTTCTGGACCGAATCTACTGGAGAATCTCTTGAGATTCTCTTGAATACGCATCTTCCTATGGGTGCGAAAGTACTTCCACACACAAACCGACACTGCATATGGCAGACAACCAACGGAGCGATTTTGTAGTCTCCATCATTACGGAGGAGAAGATTGCCTGGGCAATTAATAGCTTCTCTTCATATAAATCTCCCGGACCAGACGGCATACTGTCCATTATGCTGCAGAAATTGCAGGATCTTGTAGTTCCGATGCTGTTGCCACTCTTCAGGAGTCTTCTGACCTTCATTTACGTCCCCCAATCATGGCGACGCTTGCGAGTCGTATTCATACCAAAGGTAGGCAAACGTGGACACGAGGTCGCGAAGGATTTCTGGCCTATTAGCTTATCATCCATCGTATTGACAACACTGGGGCGTATTATTGATCTCTACATTCGGCAAAGCATGGGAAGATCAGCAGTCTCTAGTTCGCAGCATGCATACGTAAGGGGTAGATCCACAGAAGCGGCTCTCCACGAAGTAGTGCGCAGCATCGAGTACAGTTTGCAATACAAACAGTACACGTTAGCCGCTTTCCTCGACATAGAGGGGGCTTTCAACAATGTCCGCATAGAATCTATCACGAAGCCCTTGCGGATTCGGGAGTGCAGGTGGGACTCAGCAAATGGATAGTGAGTCTGCTGAAGACCAGGGTAATTCATGCGGACTTAGGAAACAGCCAGATGACAAAATTCGTATGTAGAGGGGCACCTCAAGGTGGTGTCATCTCTCCGCTACTGTAGCTAGTAGTGATCAATAAAATCTTAACTAAACCCGACGAGGAAGGTATAAAAGTAGTGGCGTATGCGGATGATGTAGCGATCATAGTATCAGGAATGTGTCTCTCCGTGATCAGTCAGATCATGGGAAGAGCGCTCGGGTTAGTCAGCGAGTGGGCTATAAGCTGTGACCTTGGTGTGAACCCAAGCAAGACAAAGCTGATGCTGTTCACTACAAAAACCAAGATACCATCTTTTTCCCTTCTAAAACTTAACGGACAACAACTCACACTATCGACTAGTTCGAAGTATTTGGGAGTCATTTTAGACCCTAAGCTCAGCTGGAAGTTGAATATTGAAGAGCGTGTTAAGAAAGCCTGCGTAGTTTTCTACGCCTGTAGGACAGCTCTCAATAAAAGGTGGGGCGTTAAACCAAATGTAGTACTCTGGCTTTATACAGCAGTGGTACGTCCCATGCTGACGTATGGAGCACTTGTGTGGTGGCCAGCGCTTAGCAGAGAGTACAATTTAACGAACCTGGGTAGGGTGCAAAGAACGGCATGTCTGGCATCACAGGGGGCATGCGAACATGCCCGAGGGATGCGTTGAATGTAATCCTGCATCTTCTACCAATCAACCTTTTTATTAATAAACTGGCGGCATGTAGCGCGGTAAGGCTTAAAGAGTCCGGTGGCTGGACCTCCAAGCCATATGGTCACGCTGATATCCTCAACCAGCTGCCACTAGATGAGATCAAGGCTACAACAGACTTTGCAGTGACTACACTGAGTCTTGGGAAAAACTTTGCTGTCAAAATTCCGACTAGGTGCGAATGAGGTACGGGTGAGGCAGTAGGGGATTATCTATTTTCACAGATGGATCTAAAATGAGCTGCGGTGTAGGTTCAGGAGTCTTCTGCGATACACTTAACATCTCTGAATCCTATCGTCTTTCTGATCATGCTAGCATTTTCCAGGCGGAATTGTTTGCAATCATGAAGGCATGCCTCGCACTCGGAAATATTCAAGACCAGCCAAAACATAGCCATCTGCTCAGATAGTCAGGCAGCTATTAAGGCACTTAACTCTGCGAAGATATCCTCTAATCTTGTCAAATGCTGTGAGGAGACGCTAAACAATCTTGGTAGAAAGCACTCAATCGCACTAATTTGGGTGCCTGGACATACGAATATAGATGACAATGAGCTGGCAGATGAGTTGGCCCGAAAAGGGGCCTCTATGGACACCTCCTATGAGGCGCGTACACGTTCCGATGTCAACTGTCAAGGGACAGATTTCCTTGCATTATCTTACGATTGCAGGCGGTTGCTGGCGGAACATAAGAACTTGTGCCATATCACGGAAGTTATGACCATCATATGACTGGAAAAGGACATCCGAGATTCTAACAAGACCGCGGAAGGATATCGCCAGACTTACAGCAGTTATTACGGGCCATTGGCCAATAGGGGACCATGCGGCCAGGTTGGGTATACCTCACAACTCGCATTGTCGTAGTTGCGATAAGGCAAATGAGAGAGAAACTCTAACTCAATTTCTCTGCAAATGCCCAGGTCTCGCTAGATCCCGCTATCGAACGCTCGGTCGTGCGTTTTTTTATAGTCTAGAGGATGCGTCGGAGGCGAAAATAGGGGAGCTGCTTCAGTTCCTCAATTGTACTGCGTGGCTCTAGACGCCTCTCCACTCATGACATTTAACCTTCTGTAACCTCCTTCTTTATTAGTTTAACGGAATATGTGGTTTCAAAACGGCGCCTTCTGCGCTAAATGGGCTTCTGGTCTGCTTGACCTAAGCCACCACTTTTACCTACCTACCTACCTACTATCTATTCCCGTGTGAGGGGAAAATATGCAGAATGTTTCTCTCAAATTCGTGTTGGTTGGCTTTGATTGTCTGTTCTGTTTTTTTTTGTGCAATATTGATATCCGCATAACGATATTTAGATCATACGATAATTGGGATCGCAGCCACCACCTCTAATGAAGCCAATTTGCACATGTTCACTATTTATCATTTCTTCTTATTATTATTAAAATTTAAATGACTTCTTGAATCTCTTCGGGAGGGGTCCGGACCTGGCACTGGCTCTGGTCTGACGGTTAGAATTATTGTCTTGAAAACTGTCCTGTTTTTCTATTACCCGAATTTACCAGCCAAATGATTCAAACACTATTACAAACATCAAAAAATTTCGGAGGGGGTTTGAACCCCCAAAACCTCTACGTAGGATCGCCACTGGTTCCTGATGGATACCATAATCAAGTTGAAACAATTTTGAGCTTTCCTCCCCCTGACCGAAATCCTGGCTACGCCCATGATCACAAACACATTTTAGTTTTAGCCACCTTTCTGCCCGAAATTAATTTATGCCTTTAGCTTACAATGTTTGACTTCCGAAATTATGTTTGTCGACCATGTGGATGATCGGGTTTGATCATCTGTCCAAAATGATTGGTCGGATATAAATTTACAAATATCGTTCAACCGATCAACTAAATCTCAGCGTTTTAACTTCTAAAGTTTATAAATTGTTTTTAAAGAATATTTTTAAAAGTGGTCATACTTCAAAGATTAAGATTTCTAGTCATATTTCAAGTTAATATTCTGTTATCAAAATTCGAAAAAAAAAGTTTCTAACCTGAATACAGGCAGACAATACCCGTCACATTTGAATTAAACTTAACCTTCTTTTGTGTTAATAATTTCTACCGCAGCCCTATGACGTGTTCCGATTTCCATCTGCGTTGAGGCTAAGCCAGGAACATACTTGGATGAATTTTGGTTAAGATTCAAAAAGGACATAGTTTTTCATAGAAGAACCTAATTTTCAGGGGTTGGTTTGTATGACAGCCCTTTGACGTGATGTTCCGATTTCATCCGTTCCTAGGTATGCTTTGAGGCTTTACTAGGAACACATTTAGGTAAAGTTTGGTTAAGGTCGGATTAAAAAGAAAAAAGTTTTTCTTAGAAGAACTTAATTTTCAGGAGTTGGTTTCTATGGCAGCCGCATGCCGCCATTATCCGATTCCATTCGTTCCGACATATATTCAGTGTACACTTATAAGGAACTTGTATAGCTTCAAAACTGAGGGACTAGTTTGCATTGAAAACAAAAAAAAACAAAAACAAAAAGAGCTGCACTTGACAAATATGACGGTACACTTTACGGGATACAAATCTCAACAAGCTCCGAGAAAACACACCTATGGCGAAATTTTAGTCGCAGTTTCTCCAAACATGATGTCAAAAGTCCTCAGCGATGCATGGTTATCAAAAGGAGCTACATGCAGTGAAACTACATACAAATGAAATTGTTTCGGAAAAGAATTTTGATATTTTTCCATAACAGTAATCTTTATGATAGATAGCCGTGTGTTATGATTTTCAGCCCTTATGCAATTCCTATCCTAACCTTTTACAACAGGGGACTATGTGTAGTATGTATTGCTTATCGATATCGATTTTTTGTCTCTATTGCGGTAAATATAAACGAAGGATAAAAATTAGTAAAGTAACGGTAACATTGCAAATATAATATATTTGCAGGTTGAAATTATCCTCGATATCAATGGTGTAACGCATATGTTGCAATAAAGATTAAATTCTTAAAAGTACTCCCGCACATGTCTTTGAATTTAATATTTTGAGAACTCTATTCAGCATTAGGGACTTGTGGCCTTCATGCGGTAGGTATGTTTAAGTGCAATAATGACCGCATATCGTATCGGGAAATTGCGTGTGGGCACTTTAGCGAACCCCGGGGGTTTCCCATTGAAAACCTAGGATACGAGGAAAATCGTATCGGTTTATTGAAAAGGGATGACACATGTGAGATCCTCGCATACCGGAGCGTAGCGATGAGCATCACGAGTCAGTCTAGTGACAACCGTATGCGAAGCCATACAAACGGCTTAGTGTAGAAAGTTTCTAAGTGTCTAGTGGTGGAATATAGTTTGCGATTATTGTTTTGGACTTATATAAAAATAACGGTGAGTAATCACTAAGCTATAGTAGCGTAGTATGGTAGTGTAGCTATAGTGTAGTATTGTGGATCGGCGTACCGGGGGTAGTACGGGAGCTACTACCGTCTCCGTGGAAAGGCCGAATCCACAGTGGCGAGCAATCCGGGGGCAGTCGTAAGCTGTCGTTTCCGTGGCAGGCTCTGCCAATTGCGGTATTAGTGCTGGTGGTAAGTGGCGCGCAGTCCGGGAATAGCTGGCAAGTTACCGTCTCCGTGGCAGGCTCCGCTTAATCGCAGTACTCAATACCATTTTATAATGCACGGCATTAAAGTTGCTGTAGTGTAGATGGTCCCGCTTGTAGCTTATGCCTCCCTTTTTTTTAGATTCGTTGCAGGGCAACTAGAGCTAGCAGATATGCGAGGAGGCCAACCAACGTGTGGTTTTACAAGGTAAAAAAAAGGATTTAACTATAATTTTATTGCTCTTACAATGGAAGTTCCACTTGATGGACCCAAGGCCAGAGGCAGACCGAAGAACACCTGGATGTGTCAAATGAAAAAGCAACAACAACGCATTGGTCTCGGCGATGACACGATCCAAGAAAGAGCTGCCTGTAGAAATATGCTGGGATATTATCGCCAAAACGGGCCATGTGCCTACACTGCGGGTCGAGCAACGCAAAGCCATGGAGCGGTATAAAGAACGAGGCAAGGAAGAAGAAGAAATTATCCTCTGCGTTCCCCCATAAAAAAAAACAGATACATTTTAAATATTTCCAACTCACATGTATAGATATTATTCAATTCCATAAAGAAGTTTCGCCTGAATAGAGGACTTCTCTATATGAAACCAACAACATAGACAGATCCTCCAAGTATACACAGTGCTTTCGAATTCTTGTGACAATTTAAACTATACGAGAGCGATAAAATCCCATCAAGATAACCCTATTAGCTTTTACCCAGCTAATAGGGTTATCTTCATCTGTACACTCCTCAAATAACAAACAGGAGAAAAACTGCTTCGAGTCCTTTAACTCGCGCTACATACTAAAACAACACAATCAAAAGCTGAAGCTTATCATTTACATCCATCATTTAAATCACACTGTCTGCCTAATCGCTGAGAGCTATGGATGGAGCTGGCAGTGATGCTGACGCTGGATAGTAACAAAAGCCAATACACAACATACATAAGACACTTGCATTGCAAAAATATATACACGTCGACAAACGATATATGCGAATGTGAAAGCGACTATCCTATGGCACACACATGAAGGAGTACACTTAAGAAGGATCAAAATGTTTTAACATGTCTGTCGTCTACAGCTGCTGAAACTGTTAATAACTTCAAATTACTCGTTAATGAGTCTTCCCAGCTTCAGTAGAGTCACTCTTTCGTTAATTTCAGGCCAGGATATAATACGAAGGGAGTTTGTTCGTTCGCTTTCTGTTTTGTACACTTTTATAACGTTCTCATGTCACATTATACGTATACACGTACGCGTTGTGTTGCGGCATTATTTCTTCTGCCACCGTCATCTCTTGTATACTCGAGACATCC
Source organism: Microchrysa polita (assembly GCA_949715475.1). Taxonomy (NCBI): domain Eukaryota; kingdom Metazoa; phylum Arthropoda; class Insecta; order Diptera; family Stratiomyidae; genus Microchrysa; species Microchrysa polita. The sequence continues at coordinate 12,628,124 of OX454415.1, read as the reverse complement.
TTTTGGAACATTATCCTGCGATATCAGACGACCCCATTACATTTGAGCGACACGGATGACGCCTCATTTCGCGCAACTACTTATACCAATTCCTTTGAAATGTTACTTTGTCTCTTTATGGATGGATCAGAGCGCGCAACTATAAATATGTTGTATGGTGTCGCATGACGCCCAACCGACCGAACAACAATACCACCGCCGACGACGACGACGATGATGATGACACACTCATCGTGCAAAAGGGAGCACGAAGATAAGGACTACATTTAAACAAGGACACATTGTGCAACATTTCATTTTTTTATTTTATTTTCTCTGTTTTTTATATTTTTGTTTTCTCTCTCTCTCTCTCTCTCTCTCTCAGCACACACAAGAGTGTGTTTCTTTTTGGGGCTTCCTTGATGTGATCTAAATGCTCTCCAGATAACAACGGGATAGGCGCTTCCTCGATGCACACTTCCGTCGCTCCCTTGGATACGGGAACGACTTATCTGTGCTTTCTCGGTGTAATGTCGGACAAATGGTTGAATGTTTACGGTTCTAGTAATTTTTACAAATACCGGGATGTCTGTGATATATAGTTTTGACAAAAAGAAAGCGCAGAAAAAAAAACAATTTATTTCGAGAGAGAGAGAGCATTTTCCAAAAAGTATTCTTCTTCTCGTGTTGCGCGAGAAGACGTATGGATGACGACAGTTGGTACTATATACGTACACCTACGGAGGATCCACGATATACTTTCGAGATATAAAAGAAAATTCAACCCCTTATAACCAGGGAAAAGAAATGGAGTCATTTACTTGCCAAATATTTGCTTTTTCAATTTGTGAAAGGTAGAACGAAAATGAAATGTTAAACCCTACACACTCTGTTTAAACATCGTATTACATTTGTGAGGTAATTGGCTTGCGTTTGGTAGAATAGAAATGTTCAACGTGGGACTTTTTTTATCAAGTAATAAACTAGAGTCAAACAATGTTTAAAGGTAATTGCTTGCATTAGTGAAAGGGTACAAATCAATAAAAGTAAGCAATGCTCTGGCGTCTGGGGGATCAGTATGTCCGAATCCCTTCACCCTTCAACTCAAATTAGCTGTCCTTATGGATTTCTCAATAAATCTCGCTAAATTCAAATGAAGTCGATTTCGCCCACTTAATTTTAAAAACCTTCACATTATGTTTGTCGGTCGGTTTCCATGCGAACAAGTACCACAGTTTTGAACTTATCAGGCCAAATTTGTGTATTTGTACATAATACAAGAGAAGGTGTCTTTCATTCGCAGGCAACATATACAGCGACCGAAATATTTATCAGCTCTCCCAAAAAACTTAACAATTTTCTGTTTTAATCTGTTCTAACGGTTCTTACCACAAGAGTTTATTTAATTTATTTCTCTTAATGTCCTTCTTATGTGCGCCACAGACCCTCCGATCGATTGAAGAGATTTTTCGATTGCAAGATAAATTGGAAGGTGTATGTGACCACCGGATTCAATTTTTTGATTCGACGTGTAGAACATATTGCAATGCAATTTTTCGGACAATCTACATATATAAATTTGTCTATCTGCAGGTTGTCCATTGATAGGTACATATGGAAAAAACAGCATATAAACACAATATGCGTTTCCTCGTTTCCTCTTAAATTAATTGCGCTTCACTTATTGTCATATGTCACTTTGTCGCTGGGAACCAATGCATAACATTTGATAGACACAAGCCTTATGTCTTATTTCTAATGGACCCCTCCCAAAATAAAATCCGTCCCTGCTTTTAGTGATCCACTGAATATCATCATCAGGTTGCCAATCTGCCGTACACAGAGAAAAAAATCGTTATAAAATCAAAAATAATAGCTATGATTCAAACATTTTCAAATATGATTTGGCTCCATATCAAAAATAATAGCTATGATTCAAACATTTTCAAATATGATTTGGCTCCATATACGTTTACGTTTAATTCAAAAATGTTTCATTTTGAATCAATAGTGGAAATATTAAAGTGATTCTTGTACTTTTCAAAGTGATTTCACTTTATTTTAAAAGTGTTTCACTTTAAATTTAAAATGTTTTGATTGTAAAATTAAAAAAGTGAAAAAATATTTTTTCCCTTTTTTTTCTATTTTTTTTTTAGTTTTATTTTTTTTATTATTTTTTTATTGTTTTTTTTTATTTTTTTATTTTTTTTTTTATTTTACATTATTTTAAAAACTTTTTTTCTCACTTTGCTTCTACTGGGAATCGAACCGGGTACCTCTCGTTTCGTAGTCCTACTTCCTACACCTAAGCTATCGGAGATTACTAACACTGAACAAAATAGTGGCGGGCTTATGTACATGCGACGGACACAGCCTTCAAAACGAAACAACGTTAAAACAAAGTTGAAAACATTTAAATCGATGTTTCAGTCAATTTTGAACAGATCATTAGAGTGAATCATATTAAATTTAATATAAAACTATTTGTTTTTAAAATTATTTATTGATGTGTTCCAATTTTGTTTTTAATATGTTTCACTTTAAATTTAAGTGATGGTTTTTTTCTCTGTGAGAAACTCAACTTTCAAAAATAGGTTCTTCTAAGCAAAACCTTGTTCTTTAGGTGGCAATCTTAATTTGTTTCAAGCATATTCTCAAAACCTCATAAGACCATATCGAGGTGGTCACCGTAGGCGTAGCCCCCCCCCCCCCCCCCTCCCATTAGCCAATGATTGTGGTAACAAAAATCCTTACCAATGTAGTAAAAAAATCACTGCACTATACAATTGAAGGCGTGAAAATGCGAGTTTGATTCCAGGCACTACGTAAAATTACTGCTGAGGCTGTAGTCTGGAAAACTAACCAGATGCCTTCTTTGCCGCTGAAAAATACTGTCGCGGAATGCGTGACCGTGATAGTTTCCAGCCAGGTGGCACGGACAAATGGACAGCAGCGAGTGGCCACTTGTAACTGACGGAGGTGCGTAGGCTGCGTTCCAATAACTACGATTCACTCGTGGAAAACTAAAATATTTGTAGTTTTCAGGCCCTTCATATCCAGAACAGGCAAACCTACGTGTGAGTATCACGAATCGATAACATATGTAAGTATTTCCCTTATATAGGGAGACTTTTTTCTTTGCCAGGATCCCATATTTTCATGCGTTTCATTGTATGGTTTCTGAGCTGCAGAATACAATTTTAACTGTCACATGAAGTCGCTCCGGGAAGGTAGTGGAATTTATCAACATTTCATCTGAAAGGGATTTTAGTGAGAAATTGTATACAGCTTTGCCCAGTTAGGGACCTTGTAAAGAACGAATCTCACATTTCCGTGCCTTTCAAGTTATTTAATCAAGATTCATTTTGTATTTAAATTAAAAATTTAGATCTCGCAAGTGGAATATGCAGTCCGAGAGAAAAAAATAGCACGGAATATAGACGAACTTCGGTCTAAAACGCAAAAATTTGAGGCCAGTTGAATGTATTCAGAACTTAGAGAAAACATAGCAACCCATGCCATGCGTTAGTCCAGAGTGGCTATGTGAACACACAACCCATATGTGTTTGACTCCAAATTTATTACACTACACTCCACGAAATAATTCAAATGTCAAAATATTGTCGGTGCAATTATTAACCCTTCTGACGCCGCCTACGAGCTATTATGCCTAAGGTGTAGCTGAATCTTCTGTGAAATCAATCTTATTTTTTTGAAGAGGTCTAATTTTGGTTCTAGAAACAGTTTACATACTGTGTCTTACGATGATGCGCCGTTTTTTCGATTCTTTAGACATAGTCTACATTTCGCCGAACGTTTGATCGCATTTGTGGCCGTCGGTTCCTTTGAAATTTATATGGAAAGCGGTGGAAAATATAACGATATTTTTCATCAAGATATAGTACCAATGGATCTATACGCCAACAGAAGGGTTAAATATCACGTCGGCATTTTAAGAGAGTAATGAATATTATGCGGATTTTATATTCTCCATTGTAAACAAAAAATTGACGTTTGAATAAAATTTTCACGCATACCATGAACTGCAATAGTGTGAGAACGGTGCCATTTTTATTTTCTGATGCCCACTCTGGACTAACGCATGCGCAGGGTCATTTTTAGGGTTTTTTAGATTATTCAAAAAACCCTTATGACATCGTTTTTGTCCGTCCGTCTGTTCACTAAATAACTCACGAACGGCTTAACCGATCGTCATGAAAATTGGTAGGAATGTGTATAATCGTAACAGTCTTTAGCACGAAATAGTTAGAAGTTGGTAGGGCAAAGTGAACAGGGTGTCCTGGAGATTTGAAAAAGTCGGCTTTTTTAGTTTTTATCGGACATGGACGTGAACTCAAATCAAAGAACTCGGTGGGTAAATTTCATATCAGTTGCTCTTTTCCAGTTTGGAGTAACGGTAACGGAGTTATGGGCGTTTCACGCTAAGCTTTCTTTTTCACCGTTTTTTCTAAGCCGCTATAAGTACCGATATGGAACTTTGCACAAATATTGGCTAGCATGAGTTTATATACGTTAAATACTAAAACTGTTGACTTTTGCTAAGAAAAAGAAAATAAAAGTAAATTTACAAAATTTAAATTATGCGTATGCAGCCGCTGTTAAGTCTGCAAATTTGAAAATTATGATGACGGTTTTAAGAGAATTACATAAGGGATATGCTTTTTTCATTCGAATATTTTTAGCCTAACCGGAAATATAGGGAAGCAAATATTTAGCAAAGCAAATTTACAATATCATGTACATGTTATTTATCCCCATAAATGGGTACTCGTTTAGCATTCGAGTGAGATCATATTCCGTCACATGGGACGTAATTTCGAAAAAAAAAACAATCGTGCAATATGGAGTATGTCATGTTTAACAAGGCGGAGAAATCCATAAAAAATAACTAGGAACCAAATATGCAGACACATGTCGACGCGGTTCTTTGTTTCTCCTGAAAACTTGCGTTTTTTTTAAATACAGGACTAATTGCAGTGGCAAATAAAAATTGGTTAAATTTGAACACCACTTTTTAAATAATTTTTTTTTCTAAATTCTAGTACATAAAGCAAAAAAACAAGTTCGTGAACGGTTGCCGCCGTAGAGTCTCTTTGTCCAAAGGAAGCTGATTTATTCAAATGTGAGGGGTATCCAAAATGCTGCCAAATTAGCCTCTGTTTCCGGTTTTACGTTTTTTTTTAAATACAATAAATTAGGTACCTAATTATAATAGACAATGTCAATTAAAGGAAAAAATGTGGTGTGGTTAAGCACATCTGGTCTTTTGTTCTATTTATCTCAATGTATATCTGGATATCTTAAACCACTCTTTCACCATGAAAATAATCCAAAGGATTGAATTTTGTCTAAATGTGAAGAAAGAAATCATTTGCAATTTGAGGAAAACGTAATATAATTGGAAATACGTAAATAAAAGGAAAATTCAAAGCCTTGCCTTTAACCATTAAACGAAATTCTCAAAGAACAACATTTGGAAAAACTTATAATACCCAATGTCAAAATTCTTACACATCTTTTGAAGATCCAGCGGCTTTAGAAGTGAGAGATTCATTCTTTTTTCCTGATAAAAAAAAGTAATGATCATCCGCTGAAGTAAGAGAGGCCACATAGGCCGCAACCACACTGTCCGGGGTTTGCCAAACCGCGCGGTACAAATGATTAACGTTGTAGACAACATATACCCGGCATAGACAAAAGCGATGGGGGAATCCAACAAACGTTTTTTGTTTGTATAGAATTCCTCCAAAGCGTGTGTTCTCCACAACATTGATCTTTTGTACGGCACGGTTTGGCAAACCCCGGACAGTGTGGGCCGGCATAAATATATCACCCAGAACTTAGTTCGCTATTCAGTGCTGTGACGCATTTCAATATCCTTCGAAACAGTGAAGCTAGTCGACTTTTTACTTTTTATCTATGTAATGTACATACATAATTTCAAATTGTTTGTAAAAATTTAGTTTCCAATTTTCTTCTTTTGTAACCCTTACCCTTCAGAATTACTGCGCCATGTGGATTTTATTGCTAGTTAATTTATATCGATACTATGTATGTATTCATTAAAATTTCAATTAACTTACTTAGTTCAATTTCACGTTCCTGTTGAAAATCCTCTTCGGCGTCCAAATCACCGTCCGACTCCGTCCCTGAGTCATGTCCATCGATCTGCAAAAAGAGAAAAAACAAAATTCAGTTATGAATACGAAATTCTGTTATGGTACATATTTGCTTAGAGTAGACCTTGTTTTGGCATCAACAAAACAAGTAGACCTTGTATAGTTTGTAAATTGTGCAGGACTTTATTTTCAAACATGCTGGTATGAATTGGAAACTAGAAAATATCTTGCAATAAAACCTTTTATTCGTGACCAATATAGTCGTCGTACAAAAATACCTATGCATATCGGCTACTACTATACAGTTCTCGTGCTGTGACCGACCATATACAATTCACCGCAACCCATGCTGTGACTATACCGACGAGCGACAACGACCCATACGAATCCCCAAATAAGAAAAGTCATTAGATCCCGCCTCTTTCTCTGCTCCATAAATAACAATTATCACAGCTGGATAAAATCATAAAATCAAAATTAATGTTGAGATCCTGTGGACTTTCACTGTGTGTCCGTATAGCGTAACGCGGTCATAGTAGCATGTATAGTATCATCCCGGGTTGCTGTATATTTATGCTATCCACAACATCCACGTCGACGAACGTTAGTACATACCTAACCTATACATATTGTATGACCGCTAGGCTCTCTAGATTAGTGAAATATTATTCAAGTCTTCCAATCATCTAGTTCCATCCATGTGTATAAACGCAACTCCTAGCAGGATTCTTTATAGATCTCGTGCTTCCAGACTACGACTTTACTCTCAATATCTCGAAAGGCAAAAACAATAAGGCGAATAAAAGATGAACTTCTTGTGGATTTTGGGCAGATCTAGATACAATTTATTTCGAAAATTATCCTGGTGAAATGCGATGAGGTATCAGCATGCTTTTTCATTGCTATCAGGATGACTTCTATATATGTACAAGGAGTGAATCGTTGTCGGTATCGTAGCGTCACGGCAACTACTTCTTTACGATTCCTAAATAGTATGTATTTTCGGATATTGTATAGAGAGGGTATAGTTGGCAGGATACACACGTGTCTATGTCGGCAAATGAGTTGTATTTAGAAATACACGGATAAATATAGATTTGCTCGCACTACTAGTGCAAGTTGTTTATACGTTCGTATGTCGGAATATTGAATTCGCTTTGGGAATAATAATTCACTGAAAATACAGTCATTTGCAACTTAATATATTAGCAATTTGTGGCACATGTTGTTTTTGTGAATATGGTGTAAAGGTGGGTAATTTGTTTAAGTGAATCCTTTCTTTGTTGGACTCCATCGGAGTCAGTGGCGTAACGTACGGTTTTCCATGTGCTCATTCGAACACAGGCCCCTAAGCCACATGGGCCCCAAATGCCGAGAATCATATGTATTATTCCTTATTATTCAAGAGCACACAAAACGTAGTCAAGCCGCGGGATCGGAAGTATCGTACTATTATCACCACTTTATGGCTTAAACTAAGCTGACCAGACGTACAGCATTTTGACCTGCCATACAGCATTGGAAAATGTACAGCAAAATTTGCAGCATTCCCTAAGCCACACAATGAAACCTCATCACTTCATGATAAGCTCCTCGGTGAAGCATGCGATCAATCTTGACTGCTTTTAAGGTGTAAAATTTGACCCCTGTACCCTAAATGATATTTAGCAAGATAACCGAACTTTTATGTTTCTGGAATTTGGCGCTCACATTTCCTCCAAATTGCACGGTCCTACCTAATCGCGTTCGGATGATACGGCTGCCCAAATTTTAATTTTGAATTTTCTAATTGAAAATTGTCCATAACTCTGAAATTCGTGAGCGAAAAATTTTAAAATTGAGAAAACTTGCAGACGACCGTACTGTTCATATTTGGTGTTAATTATTGGCACCCTTGTAGAGCTATACTTGACTTGACTCAAAGTTTCAAGGTCCTACCTATCCGCGTTCGGAAGTTACAACTGCCCAAACCAAACTTTTGTGTTTTCTAATGGAGTTTTTAAATTTGGCAGACTTGTAGAGCATCGCACTGTCCATATTTTTTGAATATTTCAAGGCTCTAGCTTCTGAGATTCAAAAATTGCAGCCATCGATAGATTACAGAAATCTTAAATTTCTGAAATCTATTTTCAATTTTATGTGTATAATCAGGGACGTAGCCAGGATTTTGTTTCGGGAGGGGTCCAAATATTGTCCCCCGTACTATTTTTTGCTGTGTTATTAGGTTAATTTTAACAGGGTAGTACACCATAATTACTACAAGATTCCATGTGTCGCGAAAGAAATTAAGGGGAAGTCCTTTTCGAAATGAACAGTGCGATTTTGTAAAATACGTGTTACTGGAGTTCTTTTGCTAGAACGGTACAGTATTTAATAGCAAAAATTTGAAATTAAAAACTCAAAGTTGTGTAGTTCTTATTTTCATATTTTCCTTTCTCAATTTCTCGGTCTACCCCTCCCGTTGTTGCGCCACTGTCTCCAACTAATAATAGGGCAAATTATTGATTGTGGCTGTATGTTTCACAATGTTGGTCATCAGCATGATTTAAATGCCGAGTTTCCCTAACACCAATGTGGTATAAAGTTGTATTTGGCTCGCATTTAAAGCCTTGATACTTTCCAAGAGCATCCATAATACACCACCGTCAAACTTATATAGCTTAACCTTACTGAATTCGGAATGTGGCGAGGCTACATTGGATGTTTTTCTATCTGCGGTTGTTTTTTTATTAAGGAATCGTGGGAAGAAATCTGGGATTCGAACTTAAGTTCGTGGCATTTGGGCTGGAATGGGGAGCACAGAGAGTAAAAGCAGGTCATATCCACCTAAAGAGAGATGTCTGGCCACCCTATCCCATGCACATTTTCAAATGACTAAACATATATTAATTTAGCCATAGGTGTAAGCTGGAAATGATTGTATTCACGCACAAGTGAGCGGACTAAAATTTGGACACAAATTCTACTTATATTTTCCACCACCAAGGCACACGTAAGTTAGCGGCGAAGGTGATGTGTAAATGCAATGTAACACTTATGTCAAACGACATTTATTATTATGACAAAAATCACATAAAAATATGTAGATGAGCATAATCTGCGTTATATTACTTCCACAATATATTTCTTCATAATTTTCAAATTTATTTTGTCGCCATCAACTCTGATATGGCTACTTCGTTGCGAAGCGTAGAAATTTTGCGCTAAGTAGAGGACACTGCGCTACTTGTCACATACATTTAGTGCATTCTGGTGGAGAGTAATATAAGTAGAATTTGTGTCAAAATTTTGGTCCGCTCAGTTGTGCGTGAATACACTCAATCTCGACTATGTTGCATTTTGGATTTTCTAGCAATGCACAGGCTAAACTATTGTTCATCGCGTTCTGAAATTATTTCTTAGCAACATTTAGGACCTCAGCAGCGGAGAGTTTAAAACACCAAACTCTTAGGCAAATTAGGATAAATAATAACGAGAATTCTGTACCGAATGCGAATAGTAATTTTCTACACATAATTAGTAGTGTTCAGCCGCATCACTGCTAACGGCACTTTCAACTAAGCTAACAATTTGAAAATATTGAATATTGAAACTCTGAAATCGACAGCTATTTAGGTGAATGAGTAATGATGTCTGAAAAAATAGCGGAGCTAAGAAGACGTCAATCTTTTTCAAAATTATGTTATCAAAACGCTGACTCCGATTATTTCTGCAAACATTTCGGGAGGGGTCCGGACCCCCTAGACCCCTCCCCTGGCTACGTGCCTGTGTATAATTAATCTTATTTCGAGTATTGTTCCTTGCTATGCCTTTTGTGGTTAAACATACGTTTGTATGAACAACAGTGGCGTAAATAACTTTTCAGAAGAGGGAGGAAGTCAGTGGTCTGGATTTTTTCAGGACAGAGGAAGTGCAATAAATGAACCCATAAGATCTAAAAAGAGGCCGTTGCTTCAAGGTTTTTAAATTGTTTCTATTCTGCTTGCTTAGCTGAGATTCTGGAGGAATAAGTTTGGTACAGCGAGGAAGAACCGTGAATCGCCTAAAGATTTTAACTACACAGTATTGTAATCTGCGTACCTACCTACCTTGAAGGTAGGCCTGTTCGGTGCTAAGATTTCAATATCGGATACCGGTTTTCTTCAGTACCCGGTACCATACCCGGTGCCCCGCCCCTGTCGGTCTTTCAACCATGAGCTGGTTTTTTGAGTACCGTTTTTTTTTCAACCATGAGCGGGTTTTATTCAAGTACCGGTTTTTTAGCATTACCCGGTTTTTTTCAATCATGAGCCGCTTTTTTTTAGCATGACCCGGTTTTTTTCGACCATGAGCCGGTTAAATCGGGACCGGCCCATGGTTGAAAAAACCGGACAAAAAATCGGCATATGTGTACTTCGAAATATTGGTACCGGTACTGATTGAACACCGGTCTTAAACCAATGTACCGGTGTTAGGAACTTTAAAGTACAATCCTAGAAAGTTGTGGGGTGAACTTAAAATTGAAGATTTGTCTGCAACACCGAGCGCAAATGTCAGGAATTGTTCCCGCACTGGAGATAAATGTAGTAAAATAGGCATCAGTGAGTGATTTTTCTGCAGCTGCAGCATACAATAATGTTCTGCAGAGCGAGGATGCCACACGTAAAGACGAGAAAAACCTTTCTTAACTACATGTCGGATAGCATGATGCAGTATTGTTCAACGAAGTTACTCCAGCATGTGCCGTAATGCTGCTCAAAAAGAACCCTATTTTATCCCTAGGTATCCCACAATGCTGATGTGCGTTATAATGCAAAATTGTCTTAGTAAATTCTACCTGTTCTGTTATTGTGGCCAGTCGCACTATTTGAAAATCAGCGCTTGGAGAAATTCAAATCTCATGTACGATAGTATACGCTAGGAATTGTCAAAATTCTAGATAGCATTATGGAAGACATTGTTACAAAATGTAATAAATTATTAGCAAAGAACTAAAGTTATATTATTTTAGTATAAAAAATATGTGTGACCAGGGGGATCAATCCCCGCTTATCTACGCCACTGAGGTCACCATTGAGAGCTTTAGGGCTCCCTGTTTAGTATCAACAGAACCTTGCCATCCCAAGGTTTACTACATATTTCCGAGAATATCGGCTACTATTCCTTCTCAATTCTGTTTACGAAGATATCATTTATGAAGGGAAGAAGAATTAGATAATTTTATGGCATGCATCATGGTGGTGGCCTCGTGTTTCTCCAAATCGGCGTGCAGCTGCATTCCGCAAGCATGTGTACAGCATTGGGTCTTCAGAAGTCTGGTCAGCTTAGCTTAAACTAAAGTCAGAAGTTATGCTTTTTACATACTGACACAAACACATTCAATCTCGAAGACGAATTTCAAATAGAAATTGACGAATTTCAAAAAGATGTTCATGAATTTCCATAAATTTGATCAAGAGTTAGATAAAATTGTCGATTTCAACTTGCCGCATTTCCATTTCTCATTAACGATATTCCATGTCAAATTCGCGAATTTCCATATATAATTTTCGAATTTCCATTAACAAAAGAGCTAATTTCCATTTCAAATTGGCGAATATCAAAATCATGTTTACGAAATACCATGTCAAATTGGCGAGTTTATAACTAACGGAATTTCGTGTCAAATTGATGAATTTTCAGCACAAACTTGCGAATTTCAAAACTACGTTGACGAATTTTCCAACGAAATTAAATATGAGTTTGACAAAATTCCATGCCAAATGAATGAAATCATGTCCACAAATTCCGTTTCAAGTTGATTCATTTCCATTTCTAATTGGTGATTTCCATGTGAAAATTTCAAATTTACATTTCAAATTAACGAATTTGCAAATCATTTTGACGAGTTTTTTATCTAGTTGACGGATTTTCATTTCAAAATAGTCTTGATTGCTTTCTAACAAATCCTGTAGAAATTTATGTTTAAAATCGGTACATCATCGTGCGCATGCGCAAATTGAGGTAAAATTACTTAAATCATTTAAAAAAAACAAGTTCCTATACGGCTGGAAAGTCTGCCGCTGGCAGGAGGCGATTGTAAATTTCCCTCCGATGAAAGAGAATTGTTTACTCTTGCAATGCAATCACTGGCTGAAAAATACAGCTGGAAGGAGTGAAGTGCTACATATAATTTTATTTTGAAAATATTTTTAAAACAAAGTAACGATTGGGGAGAACATCATTTGCAGTTAGTGAACACTGGCGTATATGGATATCATATAAGTCGAAAATTCGATTGTCTAAAGAAAAAGCCCCCGCTTTGAGCTCGAACAGAAAAAAAATTAAAGCGTTACGCCACTGGTCGGAGTACATCAATACATTTGTAGGTTAACGAAAATTCGTACATTCGTGGTAAAAAATTGGTAGAGCAAATAAAATTGAGATTATAAAAAAAATTTGTCATGCAGACAATCGACAATTGCCAAAAAATTAATTGTATTATCGAATCATTAAATTTTTTGTTTTTTTTTTTCAACATAATTCAGTTTAACTTTTCAAGGCCAAAAAGATTTATTTTTTTTTTCAAGTATTTATAGCGTTATTCTCATTAACGATCTTTCTACTGAGGATGCGGTCAATCATTTCCGCAGTATACTAAATAAAATAATTAATGATAATCGTGTACCTAAATCCGACATTGAAAACAAACATTGATTGCAGAGGGGCGTGAACCCCTGAAGGGATTCGCAGCACTGAAGTCAGTGGGCCTGTTGTGCTATCAAATCCAAAAATTATCCTACCGGGTCCTCAAATAAATTAAAATAACTTATATTCGAAAAAAGTTCGCTCATAAATTTTACAAAATACATATCTGGATTACACCGTAGACCAGACATGTCAAACTCGCGGCCCGCGGGCCGCATGCGGCCCACTTCGCAGTTTTGTGCGGCCCGCGGCTAGGTCGTAGAAACTGAATGTGTATCAACAAAAATGCGTAAAAATAAAAAAATCGAGGTTAAACTCAAGTCTGATATATTAACTAAAACTCGTAAAAAAGTCGGTGGTTTATGTAAATTATGTATTTTAGAAATCTGCCTCCTCTATTCTATCAACAAATTTCGAAGGCGGTCAGTTTTGAGCAGGGAAATATTAAGTCCTTTCGTGAATTTGATATGCGCGGAAATTCGGGTCAAAAGTTGTTACCTTTGCCGAACCTTATAATTATTATAACTATCTGCCACGGTTGCATTCTATTTTGCGTCCGCATGTCTCAGGTTGTTTTGGACAACCTAGGTTCTCATCAGCTGTTCAAAATTTGGTGGAAATTAATTCACAAATAGTATTTACTGATCGATCTAACTTAACTTTGTGTACATTTTTTTTTTAAATTTGTGTGAAAAATATTTTTAAAAGAGGGCATTTCTAAAAGATATAATCCCGAGGTTAGTGACTCTGATGTATAATTTTAAAAGAATTTGTGTGATTAAATTTCGAAAAAATTGTTTATACACATTTTTCATACTGCGGCACGCTCAAACCTAAAGACAATGATATTTAAAATGCATTGGGTCGCTGCTGCTGTTACTGTTCCTGCTTCCATTCTATTTCTTCTATAATCTGTTTGAAGCATGGTACTAAAATATGAATTCAAGGACATATCCAGGACGAGTGAGCAATTAGGAGGATATATCTCCAAAATACGCTCTGTGGCTCACATGGTCGAGTCGCACTCTACGATGCTAGTAATCTAGAGGTCCGGAGATCGAATCTCAGCGTGGTCCAGGAAATATATAGTGCTTGCAACATTATATACACTCCCTCTATATGCAATGTAACGTTGACTCGAAGTAGCCTATAAACGGCTGAATGAACGCAACATGCCCCACAATGGGTTACGGTACAGAGAAGAAGATCTCCCAAATAATAACGGAGGTATTCGTAAGCCAGATCAATGCGGACGCAACTAATTAAAATATTAATTAATATTAATACGCGAAGAGTTAACATCATTAAATTTTAATGACGTTTTGTTAATGATGTTTAAATTAAGTTATTCGAGTACCATCAAATGAATGAGCACATGACATACGCAATAGTTAAACATAATCATGAGTTAATTATGTTTAACTGATGCCGTCTGTCTAGGATGTTAGCGTGTGACTCAGTGGCGTAACGTACGGTGTTCCATGTGTTCGGTCGCACACGGGCCCTCAACCATTAGGGGCCCCCTAACGTAGTGCAGAGGAGCTGGAAATTTTGGACTGTCATTAAAAAAAAAATATTAGACTTCTTCCATTGCAACATTGAAGCTAGATTTGAAGCGGATGAACAAGTAAGGAGTGCTCTTGAGCGAAACATTTTTCTTGATTTGAACCGAAAATTTCAAGGACCATTTTATTGTTGCGCTCAAGAGCTGCATTCCTGTTACCAGGTATGGCCTTCGCTTTTGCGAGACCCATTCCTAATACTCGCATCCGTCCTGTTGTTGACAAGACCCGTTTACCTGTCATCCTGCTATTACTCTGATGTTTTGCTTTTATCCTGATTTGTACTGTTTTTGGACGTCAAGTAGGCATTTCACCAAATGTCAGACAACTATGGGGAAAACTTCACTTAAAGTCCCAAAAATGTACAAATAAGATGATGTATGAATAATATCACAGCCCTCATTGCGTCTAGGGCCGTAGGCAAGAGAATCGTACTGAAATTGCCTAATACTGTTAAACATATGGTTGATGTTTGACGTAGGTACATAATTGAAGCATATTAAAGGCATATACCCTTCACGGAGCCTGGTGCGGGGACCCCATTTAGGACAAACAGATGCTGAAGTTTTGGATAGCGATTACCAAACACATATTAGAATGTAATAGCTTCGATTATTTGTTACAGATCGAGTCGAAGCTAGGAATGCATCACAATACATACATAGTAGGAATTAAAAAACGCACGTCAAGGACGGAGAGCGGAAAATGAAATTGTCCTCTGATTAATTTGCTTGCCCTCTCAGTCGCTTTCAAAAGTACGGTATTCATTAGCTGAATTTTATCTGAAAGCCTTTAAATCGCTACAATAAAAACAGGATTCACCCATATTAACAAAAGAAACTACTTCGCCATTAACAGCTGTAGTACTAAAAGAAAATTCCAATGAACGGAAAAAAATTGACCTGCAATTTCAACCAAAACGTCAAATTAAATCTATACGAAATCGAGGTAAAGAGTAGTGAATTTCGCTGAGTGTATGCAACATACTTTTATGAAAATAATTCTAGCACTTTTTACAGTAGCTATGGTTATCAACCTTTAAGTCTGATTTTCTTACACAAGCACAAATCATTAGTAGATATTCATAATGCCACACCCACAAGAATCCATTTTTTTGGGATATTCGTTCTATCAAAATGATACACTTTCTTGGATTATGACTGAGCGAAAATAAAAAAAAATATATGAGGATTCTCCGTGTGTGTGCGACATGACTCGTGTAAAAGTTGTATAATAAATTAGGACGATAGTGTGAACCTGATCCAAGATTTCATAATAAATCTAAATTTCGTTGTCAAGTCTAAATCGCGTTTTACCAGAACCTGATAGTCGTCTACAAACAAATCTCGGATTTGAACAAAATAAATTCATTCTAACCCTTTTACTCGATTAAATAGTGAGGTTTTAGTATATCCTGCCGCAAGGGTGAATTCCCTATAAACATATCCCTAGATTTACTTGTAATTTCAACATTTTTTCAAGTCTGGCCAAGAAGAAATTATCACATTTCGATCTCGAACACAAGATATTTTAGAAACGTTACGCCACTGGTGTGACTATAACACGTTCTCGAATCTAAGATCGGAATTTAAGGCTAAGTTAGGCGAAAGTTGATTACAGAAATTACTTATCAAGAATCGAAGCCCAAATTCCACAAAATTGCAAGCATTTTTGGAAATATGTAATGCTATGTAATATGTTGACTAAAAGAGGAAAATAAGTTTAAATTCAATCAATTCAGTAATAATAATTACAAATAATTGTTGGGCGTTTTTTTTCAAAACTTGCGATTATCTAAAAAAAAAAAACAAAAACACAAAAATCCAAATATTACAAATCGGCCAAAAAGATATACCTGTTTGTAGCATTTTTACTCTATACGTGTTTCAGGGAATACGTCAAGTAACCCTGTATCGATATGATAAACACATATGGCCAAAAAAATAAGTACACATACACGAATTTGTCTTATCACCCTGTGGCCAAGTAGTTATTTGAGTAAATAAAATCACATGTAACGGTTTAAATACTTAATTAGTGATAAATCAAATAATAAATTATAATAAATTAGTCAATTATAATAAATAACAGCTTTCATTCATCACCTTGAAACAGTACGAACCGAGTAGAAAAGGCTGGACAATATAATAAGTACATTTCAGTTAATTTGATTAAAGCCAGTTTTAATTAAAATATTATGTTCTGATTCGACAAGAATTTTATTTCTTTTGATATTCCGCATTATTATTTACGTCGCCATGGAAAGTTCTAAGCTATTTGCCAAAACTGCTTTATTTGGTGTTCTTGTATTGCCTCCAGGATTCACGAAATAAAAATGCAATTTTTTATTGCAGCAACCTATATATTTCGAGCTTGATGCTCATCATCAGGGTTGATATTTCAGCAAAAATTACATTTTCAAAAAATTAAATAAATTAGAAAAAATTACAAATTTGAATTGATTATACCTATTAAGAAAAATTAGTCGAACAAACAAAGCTTGTACAATGGTGGTAGCAAATGTCAACAACAAAAGTCAGATGAATATTGAAAACAGTAAAGCCTCACAAAAACATAACACATTTAAAAAATAAATTAAAGAATATGACAGTAACAACTTATACAAATTAATTAAAGAAAGAAAATATCACAGGTAAGAATATTTGGCAAAAGAATAATTATTATTTAAAGCTACTTTTTATCAGATTATGGTAAACATCAGAAAAATGTTTTTTATCTGTCTTATCATTGCATACTATATTTTCATATTTGATAATTTGATTCACTTCTTGTATTTGTAATTTGTTTTTTTTTGGGTTGATTGACTAGGATTGTTGAATCCTCAAAATTGAAATGATGCTTATTGTTAATAGCGTGCTTTGCCAAAGCTGATATGTTGTCATTTGCGGTCTTTTTCGTGTCGTTCTTGTGCTGGCTTAATCTGGTACCCAATTTTTGGATTGTTTCGCCAATGTATACTTTATTACAATCCATGCAATCGATTTTGTACACTAAATCTCTTCTTTAATTTATTTTTTTAAATGTGTTATGTTTTTGTGAGGTTTTACTGTTTTCAATATTCATCTGACTTTTGTTGTTGACATTTGCTACCACAATTGTACAACCTTTGTTTGTTCGACTAATTTTTCTTAATAGGTATAATCAATTCAAATTTGTAATTTTTTCTAATTTATTTAATTTTTTGAAAATGTAATTTTTGCAGAAATATCAACCCTGATGATGAGCATCAAGATCGAAATATAAAGGTTGCTGCAATAAAAAATTGCATTTTTATTTCGTGAATCCTGGAGGCAATACAAGAACACCAAATAAACTTTAGAGATTCCGGCAAAACAACACCAGGCTGAGTTTCAGCTTGAAATACAACAAACTGCTTTACTTCGTGTATTCTTCGATTAACTTTTCAAAGAGATTCTAAATTTCCAATATTTGGCGCGAAAATCATCAATAGGGAACTTTTTTTGCCATAGTGATAATGTTGTCCTTGAGGTCCTTATATGGACTTAAATGCATTCTAGACTGTTTTATTCAGTTTTTAATGAATTACACAGTAAATGCAATGTTTAGCTGGATTATTCCGTTATTTACCGAATACATTCTCCGCCATTTCAGATTTTTTGAACTTAAACGTCTTTCTTCGTACCTACCATGTGTTTTTTGCCCCTTAAGTATTCTTGTTTGCTTTTAATTTGACGCTTGTTGCATACACAAATGAATGAAAAAATAAATCCTTGCGGAAAAAACCAAGCTAATGTCAAAAAATGTAAAACCCCATGGTGTACTTATTATTTTGACCAAGCTGAATACCAATTCAAAGTTTATTTCGGGAGGGACTAAGATAATAGGGGGATGCCACATTGTCGTATCCTATTTGTTATAATGTCTATCTATTTGGAATATTACAATTTTAAAATGACTATGAAAGTTGGACATAAAAAGGTACATGAGAGGAGTTATTTTTTTTTTGTCCATATGTGTAATTCATCAGCTACTGACACATCCATGCAATCCTGTTGTACAACTTCAACGTGACTGCTCCCTGTCTATCGCAGATTTGGCTCTATTGGCCTTATTGTTGTCATCATTATTGTGTTGCTTGGGTTCCCGAAAAGAGCAATACACCTACTCTTTCTGCGTCCTTTACAAACCAGGCTTCTCCCGTACGTATGTGTCACCACACTTTCCTGCGAATACTTCATAGTCTTCTTATATTACTTGAAGTAAGCTCAACATCGATTCCAGACTGCTGAACTGACTGACGGTTTTCTTGAAATAGAATTTTGAATTTTCTTCTAGAAATTTCATTTTATTTTCTCGCTTTAGTCCTATCTTCCTTGCTGTGTGTGTTTTTTTTTTGTTTTTTTTTTTTTGTAGATGCCCTTCACTCGATCTTACAGTCGTCAGCAGCGTCTTCGCGTAGTCGGTCGTACTTTATAGCAACGTCACTATAACAACATGGAAAATTTTTACATGTCTATCAACAACAGTAAGATGATATTTCACAGAGCGTATATAACCAATTTCAATCTTTCGTAAATAGAAGAAATTCCTATTCTTATTTTTTTGTGTTGTAGAGACAATTTATATTTTATTATGTATAGTCTTTTGTCGGTGGAGCAGGAGTGCGACCTCCATGGATTGTTCCTTTCGACGTATAGAGCATTTTCTTCGAATTGATGATGTTATTCTGGAAGTTCTATTACGAGTACGAACGATATTCGTTACCGTATCTATTCTTTGTATATAGTATATGTACCTGTATCCTCGGTATGTCCTCGGCGGTGTTGCCTCGCGGAGTACATATGAATAGAAGAGCCCGCCGATGACGTTCCTGTTGCTTTCAAAAAGAATCGAACACGCAGTAGTGATACGATACGACAAAGAGAGATACGGCAAACTCCCTGCAGGTGCAGGTCTTGTGCATATTTTAATGAGCACTGAAGAGTTTTTTTTTTTATTTTTTAACGGAGTGTGGGAAATATTTACTTTTTTGGCTGATTTTCCTATTATAAACAGCGTAATTCTAATATTGGAAACCAATATTCGTGTAATTGGAGCTCGCCAACCTGAGCGTATCATTAAATTATGGAAAAAGAATTATGTTGTGCTGTGCAGATGCAGACTACTGTGAGATGTTATTTTCAAGTGATGATTTTGTTTTTTTTTTCTACATTTTATAGAGGAGTATTACGAATACGAAAGATACTTCTGTTGAAAAGTAGCTTATGAACATTTTCTTTCAATGACTCAAATATTCGGGATAATGACGCTCCTACCTTTTATTTGGAAGCTGTCAGTAGAAGAAGAATTTATCGTCCAGATATATCGAAATTCTATCAATTGGTAATTATGTAGGTAAATCTACATAAGTAGATCAGCTTGTGAACACCATACTTAAACCAATTAAACACTACTAAGAAAAATGAAAAACATTTTTTAAAGTAGCAAATACTTTAAAAGATGTTTTTTCATCTTTCTTAGTAGTGTTTAATTGGTTTAAGTATGGTGTTCACACGCCGTGCCGCGGCGCGAAAAACTCACTAGGTACTGTGGATGTTTCGATATTTTTCCTCTCCCATACTATACTTGCTCTAAGGATGATAACATTTACATGGGTAAATTGATGGAAATAGATGCAGTGCAGTTCAACTCGGTTGCACCGTTCCCAAAAAAGAGTTGCGGCCGGTGTTTGGATTTGGATTAGATTGTAGGTAACGCTAAATGGAAGAAAACGAACATATTGCTGAAAACATACATCAAGGGTGATCTCTCCGACTTGGGAAAAAGGGGTAACAATACGAAATTCCCAATCATAAAATCCCCAAACGCGGAAAAGTCCCCATACTCAAAATCCCCATAATCATAATACCCATATACAAAATCCCCAATCATAATATCCTCAAATACCCGATATATGCTGGTAGATGCTAAATGGTTGATTGTAGATGGCAGAGAATAAATGGTAATTGCCATTTACCATCGGCATTAAGAGGGTCGTAGGTCGACACAACCCTATTTATGTTTTCGATTGCCCCAAACATAATGTTCGAGTACATATATTGGGTTTTCTTTAACATCATTGATACATGTCCGTGCATCAGTTCTTGCGAAAAAATGGGTGCAATCAAAGAGTTAAATGTTGTCAAAATACTTATGGCACACCAGAATTACGCCTCCATCTTTTCTCTTTTCTATAGGATAAGAGTCCGAAAGAGGACAGGAAAAATATTAAGCATATTTATTGCTATCGATACGTGCTTTAATTTTGATAAAAGAAATTTACTGTTATGGGCTTCAGTTAAACAAAACCAGTGTCGGGGCTGGAGAGTATGAGATGTCAAAATACATATGCCGACCAGTGTATATTAAGAGATTCTGGAGGCTCATAATCATTCATAGAGGAGTCATACACTTTAGAGAAAAACTTTGCAAACATATTTCCCATAGACAATTTGTCTGAACTATACAGGGTGTCCCCTTCATGGTACAGGATATTTTAATGGTATTTAGTGTGGTTAATGTACAACGGGACCCCTCTATTTCTAACCGTTACAATCAGGGCCGGATTTCTCATATGGGCAACCTGGGCAACTGCTCGGGGCGGCAAATTTTGAAGCCGGCATATTTCTGAAACTTTCATCCTTCCATTCAATTAATGTACTGTGAAATATACACATTTTGATATTTCAGGAGGCAGTTTAAATAAATTAAAAAAAAAAATACCGGCGTAAAGAGGGCTGCGCCCGCAATACGAAGGTTTTTTTAGAATTTTGATGCATAGTGAATATTTTTTGTACCTATATTTTATAAGCAATAGATAAGAATTGTGCACACCATTAATGAAATGCTTCCTGTAAATCTATTTTTAGATTGGTCTAAATAAACGTGTTCCAGAATGAAAGGCTAGCGCCTTTCATTCTGTTTCACCTTTAATTAGACCAATCCAAAAATAGATTTACTATTTACCCAGTTGATATAAAAGTACTCCAAGGAAAATCTACAGGCATTTTTTGATTTAAGATTTCTGATAGCCTTTGAGCAAAAAGAAACTAAGGCAAACGTAAGGATGGCTTGGCTTTATATATGAACTGAATTATTAGCTGTAAATCTACTGTTACTGTTTTTTTTTAATCAAGGAAAAGCATCTTATATGAAATGATTCCATTGTGTCCCCTGACATAAGAGCCCACGGAAGCTTTCCTATGAGTATTGAAAAGTATTATTTTGCAGCTATTCAGGGACACCCTGTATCTTGGTCCCACAAACTTCAAAAATATTTATGCAAACACTATTACCATTCTATGCATTTCCACCAAATTTCATGTTCATTGTTTCATCAAGTCAAAAGATATGCAGTGAAGAAATGCTTAAGAGGCTTCCCTTGCATTGTGAAAGGCTCTTACTAAATACTTACTTAGCTATATTTCCGGTTTGGATACAGTTATTCGAATGAAAATTCGTAGACATATTCCCTATTTAATTTTCTGAAAACCCTTAGCAGAATTTTCATATTTGAAAACCTAAGATGGGCTACACACGAACAAATTGAAATTTTACAAATTTACTGTTATTTACTTTTACTTTGCAAAAGTCAACAGTCTTAATATTTAACGTATATAAGGCCATACTGACCAATATTTGTGCAAAGTTTCATATCGATCCCTATAACGGTTTAGAAAAACGGAGGTCGAAAAGGAAGTTTAACTTTAAACGCCAATAACTTTTTTACCGTTACTCAAAACTGGAAAATTTTAACTGATATAAGATGTACTCGTTTAGATCTTTGATTTAAATACCCATACGTCAATCTCCGATAAAAACTAAAAAAGTCCACTTTTTTCAAACGATCGGGACACCCTGTTATCCCTACCAACTTCTAAGGTATTTGTGCCAAAGACTGTAATCACTCTACACATTCCTACCAAATTTCATGACAATCGGTTGAGCCGTTCGCGAGTTATTTAGTGAACAGACGGACAGACGGACAGACGGACGGACGGACGGACAAAATCGATTTCATAAGGGTTTTTTTAAAAAATATTTTCTAAAAAACCCTAAAAAAGGAAACTCTGCAAAGTCGTTCCTTTGGTCAGTTTCGGACTTACATATCCGACGTCAGTAGGCGTTTCGACTTTTTCCCCCCTACCGATCTTGCCTATTTTTACAATCGAACGATTAATCGACTGATTCTTGACTACCAAATTGTTTTAATATGGCTGGCTAACGAATTAAGCAAACACCTTAAATTAGAATAAAGTCTGATCACTGAACTATTATTTCTTTTTATCTGTGCACGGGCGCTAAAAATGCCGCCGTAGGCTTCAGCCTGTCAGTTCACCACTATAGCTTTGGGAATCGCGTGTGGGGAAAGTAGCATACACTCGGAGCCATAAGAAAACCGGACATTTTTATTTTTTGTTACTTCTACCCTATTATAACGAAAGGTCCCACCAATGAACGGATCTGTTCCCTGGATCCACTTTCTCCTGTGCAATTTTGGGCCGGTTTCATTATAAGCATTGAAAACGATTATTTCGTGGGGCTGCAGCTGGAGAACGGTTCTGACTAAGAGAAAAAGGACTTCATATCTATTATGTTTGGGAGTTGAGATTTTTCGATTGACTTCAATTTCACTAAACGTTACCCCGTACTGAAAACAATCAATTTAGTGGGCTGTAGCTATAGAGAGCGGGGGGTCAGCCCGGAAAAAAAAGAGTTCAGATCTGCTCCTAGGTTGTCAAGACGTTTCACGATAATAAATATCGAATAAAAAATGTGTGTTTTTGGAACTGAGTGTATGTAGTACATATTTAGTTTTATATTGCCAGCTCTAAGGAATCGAATTATTTCCTATCGTGTGACAGACTTAGGGGTTACTTATGCATCCAATGCGTAAATTCATCATATTTTTGTCAATCTTTTGGGCTCTAAGGTTATCCGCTCCTCCATGAGCATCTAATTCCACCTTTAATGGAGTACATACCAATACTTTTAACACTAACTTTGACCAGAAGTTCAGTCCAAATACCTTTCAAAGAA
The DNA here is from genome assembly GCA_949715475.1 of Microchrysa polita. NCBI lineage: Eukaryota > Metazoa > Arthropoda > Insecta > Diptera > Stratiomyidae > Microchrysa > Microchrysa polita. The sequence continues at coordinate 12,604,717 of OX454415.1, read as the reverse complement.
GTAAATTAACTGCAATTTTCACTGAAGCTCTGCTACTTCCGAAAACGGCGGAAATCAACGTATATAAAAAAAAACCTCTCATAATTGCGACTGATCTACTTTCAGCTTAAACTAGTGATGGAGGGCGGCAAGTCGACTACTGCCCAGGGGCGCTATAGAGGGTAAATCCGGCCCTGGTTACAATGTAATAGCAAAATAGCGACTAAATAAAAATTTGCCACACAAGCAAATATTTCATCCGAGTACTTTCTGAAACTACATAAAATTTCCAATAAAATGACACCTCGCCCGTTACGTTTACGATTTTATCATTTGAATTTTTGATCAAATTTAATGGTTAAAAATAGTGAAGCCCCGTTGTACATAAATTTTCCCCAAATGAGCCACTCTAACTACCATTAAAATCTTCTCCACCATGAATGGGACACCCTGTATAAGTCGTGTAGATGCATGGTGGAGGGGAATGAGTTGTCAGTCTTAAGAGAATTGATGTATGTATTTGCTTTGTACAAAAACTACATGAATGTCTCCTCTTCTAATATTTAATAAATATGTATCGGTTTTATGACTCCTTCTAAAGGGTGTATTGCGGAGACAATTCTTTGGTAGCTTGTTTAATTTACCTAGTAGTAAAAATTAAAGTAAGTATTAAAAAGAATTAAATTAATTTTAAATTATTTATTTATTAAATTAAAAAATGTTGCGGAAACCTTAAATTATTGAAAAATGTTTGCCATAGTGTCAGGAAGATAAAAAAAGAGTTATTAATAAATATCTAATTAATTGTTTTTATTAACTTTACTTACAAGATTTTCAAAAAGAAAGAAATTAAAATTGTTAACTCGCCCATCAATAACTCCTAAATGGTGGTTTATTTTTCTGTTTATTTTTCTGCATTCTCAACCTAGCACTATGTTTTAGAAAGTATTTTAAGAGCTGACATTTTTTCGTCATTCAATATTTTAAAAATATTTTATAATTTAAAATTAATTTAATTAATTTTATTAATTCATTTAATTTTAATAAATAATCTGCTACTACATAAATAAAAAAAAACTATCAGAGAATCCTCCGCATTGCATGCTTTAATAGGAGTCATTGATAGGCGAATTGAAAAAAGTTTAATTTATTTCTTTTTGAAAATCGTATAAGTAAAGTTATTAAATAATAACAATTAATTAGATATTTATTAATAATTTTTTTATCTTGCTAAGGCATCTACGAGTATTAAAAAATTAAATATTGCTCCTTTCATACGTTACAGCAATCTGTTTTAATAATTTTAACCCTTTCATTCATTCATTCATAAACTGCAGTTTACATCAACTTTAAAACACTTTTTCAAAGTTTAGGTTTACTTTAAATAAAAATGACAGACATACATTGAAACTTACATATAACAGCATTCGAATAGTAAACATTTACTTAATGCATATGGATTGATATTTTTATGAACGCATTTAGAATTAAGGCCGTCAGGGTGTTTTCATTAATTGTGACAAGTGGTGAATTGCTCCCCTCTTACATAGTTCTAGGTGCAAAATCCAACCGTGAAAAAAATATAGCGTTATTCGCTAACAACAAAATATTCATTTGCCAGCATTTTACATGACAAAAATTGAATAGGGTGGCATTGGGGGACGTTGAAAGATATGTAAACTGTGGTTTACATTGGGCATTTATGGAATGATATTGCCGCCGGTATTAGAATGAATCCGATATGAAAAAGATGATCAAGGCTGAAAAAAGTAGCATAAAACCATTCAGATGGTGAAAATTGGGTGATTTCAGCCTATTAGAGTATATTCCGGATTTATTGGGACCGACACCCGGATTATCGAATTGTCCGGATCTCCAAAATGCACCGATAAAGACTCCGGACTCGTCTATAATATGTAATTTATGCTAAAATGCTAACTAAATTTAATAAATTTAGAACCAGTAGATTCGATCAGTAAAACATATAGTTTTGCCAGTTTTTATAAATTTAAGTTAATTAAAAAACTCTAATTTAATTTTAAACTTTACTGATAAATTGCCCTAAATCCGGATTATAAAACAAAATAATCCGGATTTTTGGTTCCGGATTGTCCAGATTTTATATTATTGGTTTTTAAACATAGCCTTAGTAATGGGTGGGTCCTTAGTATTACTTATTGAGAAACTTTCTTTCATCTTTTCCGTAATAAAAACTAAATAACTCATATTGCCGTCAACTATTTGTATTTGAAGAAGTTACCACTCAATCCCAATGTAAACTGCAGTTTACATACTATTATTTTCCAAACCCATAATTTTTTTTCATTTTTTCATTGAAAATGTTTTTTAAGCGCCAAATAATGACGAAATAATAGCAATATTATTTTTTTGCCCGAAGCAATTTAATTTGGGAATGAAAGGGTTAAGGACTTACATACTATACTTACTATAGTACATACTATAGTTACTACGTGATGAACGTAGTACATCAGATTGCAAAATATGGTGGAGAAAATTTTTTCTTTCCTATCTTTTTGGGGTTCTGAGCCAGTGGCGTCGATAAGAGGGGATCAAGGGGATTAATCCACCCCGCTCTCTTTTGGTCACATGTTTTTCATCTTCACTTTACGTAAAACCAAGCAAATATGGAATTTTTGCTGAAATTATTTAACGTGAGTAATAATTTATAAAACTACGTGAATCCATTTTCACAACTGCAATAGAAAATGTACTCAAATTTCAATTTTAAAAGCATGTCGTTTAAATACCACAGCACAGGACCTGAAAATAGGCGTGAAGTGAGTTAGATACAGAAAGTTTCTCTCTGAAATTCCAAATTTTATAACCGAAAAAGTGTTCGCGATCTTGCAAAATGATCTCCATCCTCTCCGAAAAGCTATCTACGCCACTGTGCTGAGCACGAATCCGGAGCTTCCCACCAACATTTCGCTGCGGTACAGGGTCAAAATCGCGTATGGCTAAAAAATAAAATTTTTGGGCGGTTGACATTTGAAACAATGTCAAAATCCTCGATTTTCGTAAAAAATATGACCCTAAGTATAACATATTTCAAGGAATAAGTCCAGTTACCAGTAACCCTGTATAATTTCAAAAATTTCAAATGCCAAATGAGTAGAGCCACAGTTCAAGGCTCTGATTTTGATTTTTTAAGTTCAGAATGTATGGACATTTCACCATGCCAAGAATTCGTCTCATGTCACTAGATTACTATCTTAAATCTTACTGTGTACTTCTCTATTAAATAATACAGTAGATACATTTACTCTATATGTATATTTATAGATAGATGTTGGTATATATGGATATTTTGTTTGTTATCCTCTTTTCGCTATCCAGATCAAGAGATTTCATCCGCACTTTCTCCATATATACCATCTCATTGTCGACTTTCCCATTCTGCACGTATACACATAGAATTGAATATGTACTACTACGTGAACCCTTTAAATCTTCTTCGACTACAATTTGTTCAAATCCCTACTTGAACCGATATCCTTTTTTTTATATACCGCTCCTGCCTGCCATCTCTGCACATTCATACGAAAAGACACATTTCTTTTTCGTAAATCTCTATAACGGTCTTTCCTTTCCTCTATATAATATTGTACTCTCCTTCGACACGCCCGCCGCGCGTCGCCTTTCCTTTTTCACTCCTTCTCACGCGACTAATATCATTCTTGTCGTTTGATATCAGTCGCAAAAGGTGAAATCTTTATCAATCGGACATATTGAATGGTATAACAAATCAAATTCAATACAATGGACCTCTCTGCTTCATATATACGTATATCGGGCATGTGTGCATATATCAGTGTGTTCATATGTGCAAGAAACAAGGATATACATACGTCTAATGCTAGTTTCCGAAAAAAAAAGGAAAGAAGTAGATGAGAACTTGCGAAAACGGATAGAAAATAAAGAAAAAGAGGAAGCAAAACGATAGAATAAGCTCTTTTTTCCTTTTGGAAATAGTGCAGATTTCTTGGACGATTTCGATAACAATTGGATGGTACGAGCGCATATAAAATTCCTTTCGGAATGATACATTTTTAAATGAACGGGACTGCAACAAGGAAAGGAAAAGCAATAAAAGGAAATATTTTAACAGTTTTTGTTAAAGTTAGTGAGCATATACTCGTGCGAAAGAATAGTTACATAATGAATGAAGATTTCACTAATCTTGTGATTTCGATTTTTTTAACAAATATACTAGAAATTGTAACCAATCACGTAAGTATGTTCCACGGTCAAACAGGACCAACATGCTGTAAGTGCTAGCTGAAGATTTTCGCAACTAACAAGGATTCTTGGTTCGAAAACCACAATAAGCTGCGCCACAGCACTACCAAATAATACACATAATTCTTTCGGAATTTCCACAACAATAACGATGTTCTATTAACTATATAATAAGATTCAATTAAGTCATAATCGTTGCTCTGTCGTCGTCATTAGGGAATCAACTTTGTCAATAAGCATACGTCACGATACATTTCCCGCACCCTAACCCGTACACTATAATAACCACTAGTCTATTCTGTCACCTTTAGATGTTCTCAATGGGACCTCCAAATTGCTGTCATTCTCTGTCGTAATGTCTAATTGAAAATCAAGTTCCGCAAAGGTCAAATCAGGAAAATTGTACGAAACGAACATTTTCTCCGTCGTAGTGTCAAATGTCCATTTACTTTCCCAAAAGGTATAGAGACCAGAGATAAAAGAAAATTCCTCGCTATAACGTTAGTGAATTGTTCAATTTTCCAAGTGCCTATTATTACGTCCTCTACTACACTATATAAGAATATCCGCATACACGAGCCGAGCTGGCTCGTTGACTGGGCTAACTATACTACGGCAAACGAATGTCGGGGCGCGGCTATTATGACTCCTTTCGGGTCCGGATCCAACAATCGTATACCGCGCGCGCTACACCAGCTTATTGAGGCATTTCGTAATGGACATTAAAGGACATTTTCACGTCGCTGTACGTACGGGTATACTTCTGTGTGCAAGCCATTAAATGCCATATTAGACTTTATCGAAGCGATTCTCACCGACAACACAATGTCCACTTGTTCCGTTTCGTTGTGTATGTAGGTAGTATGTACTCGTATTATGCGACCCATGTGGAACTCATTTGTAGTATACAAGTCCCTACGTTGCAGGACGACAGAAATAATGTGATCCTTTGTTGGTTACCGAGAGAGGGTGGTCACATCACCTTGGAAAATCGTATAATGTCGTACATTATATTACAAAATAAAAGGCATAGTCCATAGGTATTTTTCTGAGTTATTGCTGCAATGAATATGAAAGGATCATACGATTGCGGCATTTCAACAACAGGTACACAATTACCGGATGCCGATTTTACAACCATTTTTGTCGGTATGACGGTTTAAATTTGTGGCATTCGTGGAAAAGGAACTTAATTTATAAGTTACGTTTTCATCTACATACGCCAGGAAATTTGAACAAAAATTTGGCCAAACTTCGGAAAAATTAAGGGAAAGCTGGATTTTTGCATGAGCCTTCCTTTCAAAGTCCTAAACAAGACCCTAAAAGTCCCCGTCTCTACGAGTGCCGCTAGCGGTGCTACAGAGGGTCAAAGACCCTCGAAAACAGGTTTTTCTGAATATCTCGATAACGGTAGTATACACAAAAAAGTCGTGTAAGGCAAATTTGAAGCTCTTGTGCTTCTTCAATAAACGATGGAAATACCGAATACGTTCGGGTACTCCTAACGATGCCAGGAGGTCTAACGGTATTTTTAACACTTTCCCGGACACAACGTCTATAGACGTCCAATTTTGAGCATTTGACCATACAAATCGTGTCAAATTTTGGCGTTGTGTCCGGCAATGAGTTAAGAATGTTTCAAGAAAATCTCTATAACGGTAACTCGTACTAAAAGCTTTTGTGTGAGAACCAATATTAGATAAATTTGTAGCTCATGTGGCTGTTAGTAAGGGGCCAAAAGTCCTCAACGATGGAAACCCCCGTAGGGAAGTTATGAGGGTCCAAACATCCAAAAATTCAGTTTTTTGGGAATAACTCTATAACGGTAATGTGCACCGAAAACTGTTATATGGCGAATTTGTAGCTTATACAATGCTTAATTAAATATTCGAATTTCAGATTGATGCGCGCAATGCTAAGGGCGCTATGAGGGTCCGAACCATACAATTTCGGTATTTTTGGTTATTTTCCTGAAATTCTCTGTAACGGTAACGTATAACAGTGGCAGTCTGTAAAAATTTGTTGTTTGTATGGTTCCAAATAAAATGCTCCACCGATTTGAATGCGCCTGAGGCAATCATACGTGCATTACAACGTTTTAACACTTTCCCGGACACAACGTCTATAGACGTCCAATTTTGAGCATTTGACCATACAAATCGTGTCAAATTTTGGCGTTGTGTCCGGCAATGAGTTAACTAACTAATTTTTGAGGAAGGTATGTGCAGTATGTAGTATGTAGTGTATGTGTGCACGTATGGTTGCCTCAGGTGCATTCATATCGCTGGAGCATTTTATTTGGAACCATACAAACAACAAATGTTTACAGACTGCCTCCGGTATACGTTACCGTTAAGGAGATTTTCACGAAAATAACCAAAAATACCGAAATTGTAAGGTTTGGAGCCTCATATCGCCCTTAGTCCTGCACGTATTGATCTGAAATTTGAACAATTTTCCGAAAAGCGGCATTTTGTGTAACTTTGACCCCTCATAACTTCCTTGGCGGTTTACGGGTAAATGAGTTGTTTAGGCATATTAATTTGAAGTTACAGAAGCAACAAATTATTACAGGCTTCCATCCCGAATGCGTTCCCGTTATAAAGCAATTCACGAAAATAACGAAAAATACCGTTATTGTGCGTTTCGGACCCTCATAGCGCCCTTAGTATTACAGGCATCAATCTGAAATTCGGATATTTAAATAAGCCCTGTATAAGCTACAAACTCGCCATATAACAGTTTTCGGTGCACATTACCGTTATAGAGATATACCCAAAAAACTGTATTTTTGAATGTTTGGACCCTCATAACTTCCCTAGGGGGGCTTCCATCGTTGGGGACTTTTGGCCCGTTACTAACAGCCACATGAGCTACAAATTTATTTCAGATTGGTTCTCTCAAGAGGTTACCGTTATTAAAAAATTTCCGAGAAGCGGTTTTTTGTTATCTCTTTGACCCCAGATAGTTTCGTAGGGGGTGCCCGCATAGATGAGCTGTTTTGGCATTTTAAGTTGAAGTTAGAGAAGCAACAAATTGGTACAGGCCTGCCTTCCGAACGCGGTCCCGTTATGAAGATATTCACGAAAAACCGAGAAGTACCGTTATTGTACGGTTCTGACCATCAGAGCGCCCTTAGCATTGCACGCATCGATCTGAAATTCGGATATTTAGTTAAGCGTTGTATAAGCTACAATTTCGCCATATAACAGTTTTCGGTACACGTTACCGTTATAGAGACATTCCCCAAAAACAGTTTAATTGAATCTTTGGACCCTCATAACTTCGTTAGGGGGCTCTCATCTTTGGGGACTTTTGGCGTCTTACTAACAGCCACAGAAGCTACAAATTTCTCCGAGAAGACCATAGAGTCACCCAGAGAAAAATCGTCGTAAATCTATTTATTTTACAGTCAATTTTGCAAATTTTCGTTGTTGAAATCGACCCTACAACCAATGTTGTCAAAATTAAAATGAGATCGTTGTTAAGCTGACAGCTGTTGTAAATTTAAAAGTTTTCTACTGTTACTTCGAAGAAGAATTAATCAACAATTTTACCTTTCATTTTAACAACCTTAACGTTAAGGTTCACTTCAACGAATATGCTACTATGCAACAAGTGGTTGTAATATTAACAACTAAAGATGGTGAAATCAACAGTTTTAAATTGTAATATTGAAAACACTTTTATCACTTTGAAGGTAAATTTCGATCGAATCGAAAACTTTCCTATTTTCGAGATAATGTTCTTATTCTGAAAACTAATAAAACATTAACAGATTTTTTTTAAATACATATTTATTTGAAATAAATTAAAATTGAAATACATTTCTTTTAGAGTTTTTTATATGGTCGGAGATGCTTCAATGCGTCACAAACTTCATGACAAAGTTAATATACCCTTTCACTATGAGCGAAGGGTATAATCACACGTACAACCAAATTATTAGTTTTTCTCTCGATAAGACACATTATGCGCACCCTGTATTTCGGGTAATACTTTGCACAGCGAACCAAAATAGTGTCCCTTTTTAATTTTTGATACTGTTCACGGTTTTTATTTTCTATTTGTTCGTTTATATGCATTTCACTTTTCTGCAGCTATTTTTTAATTTTTAATTTTATTCAACGAATTTAAGATGAACTTGGCACTCCGCGGTCTGATTTATTATCCATGACATCTTTCAAAACCGTGTGGAAAATTTAGCGCAAAGTATAAATAGTACGACTATTAAAATTCGATTTCATGATCTTCAAAATTTTGATAGTATTTGTATGGATTTCAGGTGAAATGCCGATGTCATGTCGTAGTCTGAAATGACAATCTGTAATTACCATGAACTTTCACTCGGTAGTTGATGACATTGAAATTGTACTGGCCACATCAATCTAGAAATAAAATAAATTAATTTTGGTATTAACGTTTGTAATGCATAATCTCAACCTCAGACTCTGCCCATCGTTTTAGCTCAAATACGAATTCGAGTTGTAAGCCCAACTCTGTTGGCGAAAAAAAATGTATCCAAATGATGAGGCTTTAGAAGGAGAAGACTCTTTTTAGTTAATCCACGACCTGCAAGGGGAATATTGGATTTTGAATCTGCGATTGGTTCCGCATGATATATTGAATTTATTTTAATGCTCAAAATGTACGTTGCCCGGGTGCTCGCTGACAATACAGTTTTATACGTTTTAATAATAATAGTAGGTATTAACATCGGAAATTCACTTGGATTTGGATATCGTTAAAAACTGGTGCGCAGATTTTTAGTCCAAATTGAGTACTACCATTCGATTTCGATTTCACGATCAATGAAAATTTCGCACTATTTGTATGGATTCAACGTTAAATGTCGATGTTAGTACCTATTTTAAAGAAGAGGAAATCCTCACACATTTTCACCAACTATACACCGTGTACAACTAAACGAATTCCAACTACCGAAATGAACACTATGTTACTGAGCTGCCGTGTCGCGTCTTTACTGGATCGATTCCGAATGACGACGACGAGTGTGAAAATTTGCAATTTCCCGTTATTTTGTTTCAAATCAACAACAGACAGCTGCAAGCTCTCAAATGTTGCTTTCATAATGACTACCAGCGATTGTGAATTTCACATTGGAGTGTTCACAATAACAACATCGATGATTTCGTGATCACATTTTTCTATGTGAATTTAACAATAACATTGCAATAGGATTCACAGTAAAGAAGTTGTCAATTCTACAATATTCTTTGTGATATAAGCAATGTACAAATTGATGATAGTAAATTTATTTCAAGCGGAGAACGTTTTCTGTTTTGTGGGAAATATTAATTGCTAAATATTATACAAAATTAAGAACTTTATAGCATTTTTTTTGGAGTAAACATATGTTCAAGCTACAATTTGTTGTTGTAGCCATGAAAACTTTCTTTCTTTTAATCATAAATTCGTTGTCAATTTGATCGCTAATTTTTACAACGTGACTGTGATTTTAAAACCAAATTCGTAATCTATTTGCTGTTATTATGACAATATAGTGTTACGTTTTACATTTTTTCGGTAGTTTTGATAGTAAGTTGGATAATTGTATGCAGAATATGCTATTTTACAGCAAATATAGAAATGACGACGACTTGTTGACAAAGTTACTGCAGCTTTTTTCTGGGTGATACACTCCCTCGTCTTAGCGCAAAAAAAAAACACCTTTTTTAAGGTTTGAACCCCCATAGCGCCCTTAAGGCTGCACGTATTGATATGAAATTGGACCGCTTTATTCAAAACTACATAGACTACAAATTTTTCATGCAAAAGCTTTCAGTACGAGTTACCGTTATAGAGATTTTCTTGAAACATTGTTAAAAATACCGTTAGACCTCCTGGCACCGTTAGGAGTACCCAAACGTTTTCGGTTTTTCCATTGTTATTTGAAAAAGCACAAGAGCTTCAAATTTGCCATACACGACTTTTCTGTATATGCTACCGTTATCGAGTTATTAAAAAAAACTGTTTTCGAGGGTGTTTGACCCTCTGTAGCACCGCTAGCGGCACTCGTAGAGACGGGGACTTTTAGGGTCTTGTTTAGGACCTCGAAAGGAAGGCTCATGCAAAAATCCAGCTTTCCCTTAATTTTTCCGAAGTGAAATGCCAATTTTCCTGGGGTAATATCATTTGACAGGATAAAGATCATGAACTCTAATGTGATGAATTGGTGAATTAATTCACAATAATTGGCTTTATTAGAACTCATTAGTTGTGATTATAGGACGCCTTGACTGTAAGTCGAAGTGCCCACTGGAACTTCACCCCTGATGAAGGCTGAACTGTGAAGCAACGCCCATCTTCGGTGAGAACAACCATGAAATTGGTTCACGAAAAAAATTCAAGCATTGCTTGAATCTACCGCTTCCAGCAGCTGCTCTTCCACAAACTTAGAACAGGAAGTACGATTTCCGCTACTGAACGTCAAGGGAAAAAAGTTAAAGGCTTTATAAGTCTTTGTCTGATATATCTAGACAAGGAGCGCGTTTCATTTATACGATCTGAGTAAAAATAGTTACTCACATTCACTTTCCGTCTCACTCTCTCACACTGCTCACAGCTCTGACGGTAGTGAGCGATGCCTACAGCTGCGACTACGAGTGAATTATGGATCGCACTCTAGATTATGTAGATTTAAAAAAATCCAGCCTTGCGTCTCAGACTGGATTTTTTTTAATATGTTAGTCGGAAATAATTTTTCATTTTTTCAAGGCGTAAAAGGGGATTTCAAAACAGGGGGTGCTCAGATAAGCTACGGCGTCGGCGGCGATACAAACTCTCCGAAAAAAATTTTATTCCAAAATGGCGGTAATTTAAGGAGACTTGTAGTCGGTGAAGCTAGGAGCTAGCAACCACTCGTTTAATAAAAATGTCTAAAAATTAAAGAGGGCGTCCAGGAGTTTCCTGATTATACGCATTACTCTAGGCTTCTTATAAAAATGGTCACAACCTAACCAAGCTACCCGGGAAAAGTCAAGCCTAAGTGCGAAACAGAACACTTTCGTTACGTTATGTTCCGTTGAGCTCTAGTAGAATTTTACTTCCATACCGTGCCGTGCCAAGTGGCATCACATGTTAACTCCATTGAACGAACTTTGACAGGTGTTCGGTAGGTAAAAGCACGGAAGCGTTCTGTGTATTTATTCGGAACGATCGTGAGGTAACGTTAGCTATCTGGTTCGCCCTTAATTTAACCGAACTGCATCAACCTGGAGAGTTTCGTGTCTTGGTAGCCATGCACGCATGCACAATATAGCGCCTGCAACAACAGGAACCAAAAAATATGTATTAGCCCTGGGATGGTTCAGTTAGATTTTATAAATGTAAATGGTTGGGTGCGGTCTCCAAGACCCGAATCCAAACATCTTCCGGAAACTTTAGTTTGTGCTTTTTGGGTACTTTTGTTTTGAACTGGAGCTTACTGTGAGACCCTTGATTAAAGTTGTAGTAAAAATAAGTGACACTCGGACTACAGTTTTTAGTTTGTGAACGAATTAATTAGGTGTTAACAAATTTGCAGATTATTCCAATTCATCAAATTAATCAATTAAAAAAAAATAGCATGACCTCTGTACCCATAGGAACAGAAAACAGTTTTGACCAACATTTTGCCCGATCTTGATGGGCATAGCTGCGTGGCACGGACCGTTTCATCTTAAAAGCGTTTTCCTCAAAATATACATCCAAGTTCGCCTAGGAAGCTTTATGGAAATGGTTTAAAAAATATTTTTTATACCCGTCACTATGTGAAAGGGTATATTATCTTTGTCATGAAGTTTGCAACGCACAGAAGGAAGCACTGCCACTATATAAAGTATATATTATTCATCAGTGTGACGAGAGAAATCGATTGAGCGATGTCCGTCTATCTGTCTGTCTGTCCGTCTGTTGCAACGCAAACTAGTCCCTCAGTTTTGAAGCTATGGGGCTAAAATTTCGTATACAAGTTTCTTTTTAGTGTACGCTGTATATATGCCGGAACGAATGAAATTGGACTATGGGGTCATGGGGCTGCCATAGAAACCAACCTCTGTAAATTAGGTTCTTCTAAAAAAACTGTTTTCTTTATGAACCAATCTTAATCAAACTTAACCCGAATGTGTTCCTAGTAAAGTCTCAAAACATATCTGGGAATGGATGGAATCGGAACATTACGTCATAGCGCTGTAATACAAACCAACCCCCGAATTTGGGTTCTTGTAAGAAACAAAATTCTTTTCGAATTTTAACCAAAATTCATCCGAGTTTGTTCCTAGATTAGCAGCAAAGCATCTAGGAACAGATGGAATTGGAATACGTCATAGGGCTGCGGTAGAAAATTGTTAACACAAATGGAGCTTAAGTTTCATTCAAATGTGACGGGTATTCAAATTTCGGCCGCGACTGAAATTAGCCTCCGTCTCGTCAAAATGATTTTTTAGGATTATTTACGAGTATACAGGGTGTCTCACGATTCATGTTACATACAATACTGGATGATAGCACAACTCATTTGGGTAGAATTAATGTTCCCAGATACTACCATTCAAACTTTATAGTGTAGTATCCAGGTGATAAACCTAGTACATGAGATTGCAAAATGTGATGGAGACAATTTTTTTTATTTCTTATGTTTTTTGGGGTGCTGAGCTCGAATCCGGAGCTTCCCACCAACATTTCGTTGCGAAACAGGGTCAAAATCACGAAAAACCCTAAAACTTTTGCTGTTTTTCCGTTATTTGGCCCCTAACTCTGAAACTATTTATTTCTACGAAAAACTCTCAATAAACATTTTGGAGAGAACATAATTGCGCGTCCAAAGAGACATAAATATTATAAATCCGTTGAGCGGTATTACTACAATTGATAATTTAAATATGCCATTTTTAACATAGTTCCATATTATGAATAAAATTTTGAGATTTAACGGTTTTTAATTTTTGGTCCCAAAAGTTGCATTTTTCTTGTACATGTATGTTTGGGGGCAGAACCTGAATCCGCAACTTCCCACCAAAATTTCGGTGCAAAACAGGGTCAAAATTGCAAAAAAAAAACACTAAAAATGACGCATCAATTGTAGCTATACCGCTCAAAACATTTTAATGAGTAAGGGCGCGTTAGACCCGCAATTATGTAGTCTCTAATATGTTCATGGACAGGTTTTCGGAGAAATGTACACTTTCGGAATTATAAGCAAAAAAAAAAAACAGGAAAACTCCGAAAATGTTGGGTTTTTTCGCGGTTTTGCCCCTGTTCCGCAACGAAATTTTGGTGGGAAGCTCCGGATTCGAGCTCAGCACCCCAAAAAACATAAGAAACAAAAAAAAAATTTCTCCACCACACTTTGCAATCTGAAATCACCTAGTAACTGCACTATTAACCCTCGGATGGTTCAGGTAAATTTTACATACACTCTAAAAAATTTTACTCCAATAACAGGAGGAAACTTTTTTTCCTTCTATTATAGTAGTAAATTTACACCACGATATGATCGAGAGTAATTTTACGCTTTACGGTGTAAATATTTACTACAAAATTGGTGTAAATCTACAAACGGTAATAAGAAGCCGGTTCTTCGATGTAAATCGTCCTGGAGCTACCCGTTATTCCAACGGCCAAGATCTGCCACACCCCCTTCGGTTCAAGACCAAAAAGCGCTACAACAACAACAATAATATGATGCTCAGAAGCTCACACGAGCCCACTTCGGACGGAACAGACTAACTGCACACAGAACAAGCCACTTGTCAGATACAGGAAAATGCCAAAAGTATTGTCACACACTCAGTTTTACACAAATGTAGGTGTAATTTTTTACACCAAAATCGTAATATTACATGAAAATAAAGTAATGACACATCTTTACACCAAATGTGATGTAAAATTACAGCAAAATAGAGTAATATTAAAAAATCTGTGTAATATTACACTATTTTGTGGGTTTACTAGACATTTTGTTGAAAAATAAACGTTTACTGTAATTTTGCGAGAAAAAAGGTGTAAGATTCAACGAGTTTTCGATGTAAAATTCAACCTTGTTTTTACAGTGTACGTAAATGGTTCAGTGGGGTCTGACAGACCCCAAGGCAAAAATCGCTCTAAAACTTAAATGTGTGCTTTTTTGGCACATTTGTTTGAACTAGAAGTAACTGTGAAGGCTTTTTATTAAGTCGTATATAAAAAAAAGTGGAATTCGGACAGTAGCTTTTAGTATGTGGAAGAAAAAATTAGGTGGTGTCAAATTTGAGGGTAATTTGAACTTATCACAAATAAATCAATATAAAAACTAAAATTTTAACAAAATTTTATTTTTATTAGTCAAAACGTATTTAATACTAATTAACAAAGATAAGTACATCAACATTTTTTAGCTAAGGTTAATATTTTTTCTTAAATCGGGATCCAAAGTTAGTCAATATTTAGAGCATTCTTCTTCACAGCTTTTTCCTCGATGGTCTTCGCAGATTGGCTTTTTGCAGGCGTTGCAATTGTATTTTGTCTTCCGATCACTTGCTCGTGGGCATAGAAAACATTTTTGCCTCTTTGGGGGACCATCTGATCACATTGGGGGACCTGGGGCATCAGCCCCCAAAGGGGGGAGGGCAAGCTGAACAATGGACAAAATGTCTTCAATATTTTGCAATGTGCTTCGGCGAATATTGCCCGTTGATTTCCTCCTTCTTAGAAGAGGTTCGACAAGTGTATAGCCAAGGTCGCTGAGGAAGCTTTATGTATTATATAAAAAACCCACCTAATTATTACGCTCATAAAAGTCATTAATTTATGTCCTGACTTAAAAAACATTAGGTAATGACACAATAGTGGAAGGATATCCTCATAAATGAAAACCAGGTTAAAAACGGCATAATTTTGAATGAATTGAGTGTAAAAAATAAAAACCCCTAATTTAAAACACCCTAAATTTTCCATTTCTTTCAAAATTAACATATCTAATTTCCCAAATATACTCTAATTACAAAGTTTCAACTGTTCCCGACTATTATTATTACATTTTATCGTTTTCCAAATAACATACTTTGAAAATTTCCCACCAAACGAAAAATTTACTTTTGTAAAAAAGACATACGTAAATGGTTCGTGGGGTCTGACAGACCCCAGAGCACTTTCAAAGTGCTATAACTTATTAACAAAATCACAAATTCAAACAAATTCATGCTTAAATGAACGTATGTGACACATACTTAAATTACATATGCATCAATTTACCATTCAACCAGTTTTTCTATGAAAATTTTAAGATTTAAATTTCTCTGGGGTCTGTCAGACCCCACTGAACCATCCGAGGGTTAATGAAATTTGAAACTATATTTTTTATTGAAAATTCAAATTGTAAAGTCGTAACGGTACTTTGAACTGACAAATGTGCAAAGTTGACAAAAGTTGCCTCATAATGTTAGCTTACGAACAACATATAAAAACTGGGGTCTTAGGATTTGAAAAATTTAACGACGATCGCATGCCCAAAAAGGCGTTCATCACCGCAACGAATGGACGGAGCCAGATTGCGTGGACGACCAAGAGCCTGATGGGAGCATTCTGTATGTGAGGACGCTCGCCAGATGATAGGCTTTCGGAACTGAATGACAAGGTCGCGTGACCACGACAATCGGAGGTTTTCAATCCAAGCGGCCAAGGCCCGACGTCGGGCTATCGTGCCATAATGAAGAAGAAGAAGGAGATGATATCGTTAAGTTAAACCTCCTGGATGCAGCACTGTTGCCCAACCATTAGTCCGCGAACCGCGGTAGTTCGTGGGAGCATCGTAATGGCCAACGGAAAAATTGGTGGAGAGGCAGCCAAACTCACACTTTGCAAAAGCGTTCTCTTTCTTTTCTGAAAATAGCAAAGTGTAATCCTGGGTTCTTTTTTTGCGTGTACATCTTTTTTTTTGCTTGAAATTTAATGAAGAATAATTTAATGATGTAGTTTCAGGACACCCTTTATACATTTTAGAAAGATGTTTAACTGAACTGCCTCACTAAGGACCAAATTACTTTACAATTTGAGGTTAGAGTCCGACTGGGAAATCTGGATTGATTCGAACCAATCTATTGACTAGGTTAAAAAGTGTAAATAAACATTTTCTATATTTATGTAATGCATGTTTTCAAAATGCACTTTTAATGAAATTTAAAATCAACTTAAGTTAAGTTTCGAAAATTTGCCGCTCATCAAAATATTCCTCTCCGGGTAGTTACACATGTAAAATGTAGCCATGTCTAAGAGATTACCTTAAAACAATAGAGGTTAGACAACCTTCAAACTAGCGTTTCTGTAAAGAAGACCATCGACCTTCACCCTGCTACATCTCTCTCGGAGTTCCAGATGAACGCCACTTTTATAAGTTTTTAAGGCGCGATTAAACTGTATCGCCAGGCGTAGTCCTTGTTCTTCAAACGGCCTTAGTCGAGAGAGAGAGAGAGCTCTGGCCTGCCTCAGTGGTGCAAACCTTACAGTTTCCGAAACAGCTAATGTCTGGTACCTAATGTTCTAATGTGATCCGACAGGGGGTGTATACCGCGTCACAGTACGCAGTATCCTTAAAAGAGGAACGCTCCCGATTTCTCTCGGCAATAAAGAAAAATGATTTTAAACTAATTTTTTTTATTGTAATTAAAATTGTATAAAAAATAACAGGCGCGACAATCCAGCATTGGACTAAGGCCGCAGGATGTGTTAGTGACATCCTATTTCCAAGATCTTATCTGCTTTTTTTTTGTTGAGGTAATGAGATCAGCATCACGCTCAGCAGTGTTATTTATCCCCATAAATGGGTACTCGTTTAACATCTGAGTGAGATCATAGTCCGTCTCAAGCTCGTGAGTTCGAAAAACACCATGGAACACGGTGAGATTCGAACTCATGAGCCTGTGCACCGAAGGTGCGCGCACTAACCGCTAGACCAGCCAGACTACTAATTGTATACTTTACCCAAAATTCACTTATATATTGCATTCTCCCTACACGAAATAACACAACTGCGATCACACAAAACTTCAAACCTTATCCGTACACGACACTATGAAAACTCTTAGCCGCACTTAACACATTTTCAAACTTGAGTAACCCCAGCTGATCGCGTAACTCCGTATCAAGATACACTTCACAACTGAAATTACTACACACTTCGACTCCCTATACGAGTGCCTACTACTCGTATAAATTCCAATTCAAAAATGACACTGCAGTAGAATTCACTAGAGTGCAGATTGCATGTATCCATGTCTGTTTGAATTGCAATGCCCTTAAAGCTACTACATGGCAAAATTGAATCACTAAAAAAGGCAAGAAAAGGTGAATCGAGTCTCGAATCAGTAAGCAGTGAAAACCTGACTCCTGGCTTAGTATAGCGACTGCAGGAATAAATTGGTCTCCTAGTCTCCATGTACAGACTCCTAAAACTACACGATATCGCCTACTATTGTAGTGAATCAACTGAAGAAAAAAAAACTATTTCTTTGTACATACATAAAAAAGCGAAAAACATTCTACAACACTAGCGAATGCAAGAAAATCCTACAACTTCGCATGTTGATTGAGAAGTTGTCTGGTTTCTGGTTGTTGAATGCTTCGCATCCAACATAATTACCATTGCTCTTGCTGCTGGTGCAGATATTGCAAGAAGCCACTACGGTATTGCCGTACACACTCTGCTGCGATCTTGGGCAACCCAGAGTTGGGGCTGTCGAAGCAAGCTGCTGTACTTGCTGCTGCAAGTTATGTTGGCGTTGATATTGGCCCAACCTCATATAGTAACTATCTCAAGTGCATTGTAATAATTTCGCGTAAGAAGTTGTCGTCTCCTGAAATTCAACAACGTCCATTCAGTGAATACAAATCGGCCAAGTTTGTGTAGTCAGTTCCAAAGACCCGAGAACAAGACAGGTTTTAGTCGGTCGGTTGGGTTTTTGCGGTTTGTACTCAGAAGACCCATCGAAGAACTAGCTATGAAAAGTGCAACGTTTGTTGCAGTACCTAGTTATGTCTGTACAGACATTATGATATGCACTTCTTTGCACAGTTCAAATTTTACAGAGTCGATCGAATGGTATTATAGTGGTACTCAACCTTTACTTGTGAAACTTCAAAACAGGTCATAAAATGAAATGAACTTTTGATGATTTCTTATCAAAACCATAATTCAAACATCTTGCCCGTATCTATGCATCTTAGCAAACGAGGCGTATTGCAGTCCATTTCTATGTGAGTTACCTAATAACCCCTTAAAAACAGGCTGGGTAAGGAATTTTAAGGAGTTTACTTTGAGTTCAAATACAATTGAAACAACGATATGAGGCCTCGTTCAAGCTGCACAACTGACCTTAGCCTAAAATAATTATGATCAATCCTCGAAGCCCCGACACGGAGCCGGCACGAACCGGACCGAACAACGATTTGGTTATGTGGAAATCCTCATGCATTAAACAGATTAGACGCATTGAATGCTGCCAAAGAAAGCAGCACAATGCATTTTAAATGGCTGACAAGTTTGCTGCTTCTGTTCATTAGATTAGACGCGTTGAATGCTGCCAAAGAAAGCAGCATAATGCATTTTAAATGGCTGACAAGTTTGTTGCTGCTGTTCAACAGCAACACCAAAAACATGTCAGCCATTTAAAATGCATTGCGATGCTTTCTTCGGAAGCATTCAACGCGTCTAATCTATTTCCAGCATTAGCCGCAACATCCAAGCTGGATGACAAACCCCTGCCAAATTCAGGCCTGAATCAAGCCAATAACCAGATTTATAATGAGTTGTACTAGAGATCATCGTGTAAAAGTGCATATTGTATTGCTTTTATTTTGTATACCTCGTATACCTAAATGTATATCGTAATTATTGTAAGTAGTGCAGTCAAAATATCCCAATTCAGGCCTCCAAATAGAAAAAAATAGAGTAAGGCTAATTTTTGTTGTTTGTGAATCAGTCGGCTCCCAGGAATCTACAACTGATTTTGCTAAAAAAAATTTGTTCGGGAAAGGTCCCAAAAAGGACAAAAAAAGGATACCCTTTAATCCCTGACCGGAGGTCGGCATGCAGGGTATCATATCAAAGGGGACGTCGAGTACATTACATATCCGGTGTTTGTTTGCTGTTTCAAGAACCCTCAAAGGAATAAATCGAGCTTAAATGGAAAATTTTCGAGTTTCCCGTGTATCTTTCCAAAGCCATAACTACGAGAATAATTGAAGTTGTCCCTACTTTTATCACTTCTCATTTATAATTTATAATAGCTGGATATTGGATACAATTGAATTTGCTAAGAAAAAAGTTGATCGGAAAGCTCTGAAAAAGGACATAAAAGGACACTAATTTCAAACCTTGATCGAACGTGGGCATGTGGGGTGTCATATCAAAGAGGCCGTCGAGTGCATTGCATATCCGTTGTTTCCTGTCTCAAAGACACTAAATGGAATAAGTCGGGCTTAAATGG
Organism: Microchrysa polita; assembly: GCA_949715475.1. NCBI lineage: Eukaryota > Metazoa > Arthropoda > Insecta > Diptera > Stratiomyidae > Microchrysa > Microchrysa polita. The sequence goes on along the minus strand of OX454415.1, from coordinate 12,585,017 downwards.
AAAATGACGGCTTTAGAAAGATACAGATACGGGAAACACAAAAATGTTTAAGTTGAGCCCTTTGAGGGTCCTTGGAACAAGTAACAAATACCAGATATGGAATGTACTTGACATCCTCTTTGATATGACACCCCACATGCCCACGTACGACTAAGGTGTGCAATTAGTGTCCTTTTTCAGAGCTTTCCGATCAACTTTTTTCTTAACAAATTTAATGGTAGAATCTTCAGCTATTATTGATTCTGGAAAGTGATAAAAGGATTAAAGAGTATCCTTTTTTGTCCTTTTTAGGACCTTTCCGATCAAAATTTTTTTTTAGCAAAATCAGTTGCTGATTTCTGGGAGCCCACTGATTTAAAAACAACAAAAATTAGCCTTACTCTATTTTTTTCTATTTGAAATGCTAATATGACTGCACTAAAGTTGAATGCAGCAAAATGCATTTTCCAGTTTTGCTTGTCTGTTGTGCACATACTCGTATACGTAGCAACAGCACGACTCCACTTTTTTTTAATCCATTTATCTTTCATTTTTCATTCTCAGATTTGCCATTTAAAGTCTACACATAATACCATTCACCATCAATACTATAGCAATGATGGCAGACATTTATTGGACCGTAGTAACGTGAACGTGGCGCAACGAAAAAAAGGAGAGCCATAAACTGCAACAGCGCAACCAACTTTGGAGATACTACTCGTTCGTATTTATTATTATTTGTAACTTGTATGGAACAACGTGCCCTGATGCAGCGATGATCCACCTACAGATTGTTGAGATCATATACACCAATGCAGATGCAGTACGAAGATTGTTTATTTTATTTTTTTGTGTATATATTGTACGATCATTATTCTTATTCATCATTGACTTTTTGGCTTTATCCTTACTCAAATGCAAATACAGGGTGACTTGTACTACCCTGTACCCTAAAATGGGCTAGTATTGCAATGTTGAATGCAAAAAAACAGCCTTGAACCGAATCCTTGATATCATAGAGACTCTCTCTTCTCTCTCTTCTCTACCTACTTAATCTTAAAGACTTTTTCGAGGGGTTGCAATCAATATCACGCTCTAACGATTTATTAACTCCCATAAATAAATATACTTATATAACATCTAAATGGCGAAAACTATTAAAGACTGCTCTGGTCTACAGTAGATTTGGAACCCTGTCCTTCAAGCGCGCCTTACCGACCAAACTTCGAACTCAATACTCAATCAATCCATCCTCGAAAAACATATAAAAAAACAGGTAAGATTCGCAGTTATAGCTACAAGTTTAATCTCGAATTGACTAACTATGGAAAGCCTTAATCTTTTGGTAACTGGTCGGGATACAGCACAACTGTATAGAGAGAACGAGACCGAGTTCTAATCGTGCGAATAGCGCGATGAGTGTATACCCTATACCCAAGTACAGACCTAGAAGGCACGCAAGACCCAAAATATTCAATTTCATACTTTTTTTGGGGGGGAGGGCTAGATGGGTCAGACCTGACACATCTTTATTACCTTGTCAAGGCATCCAACGGCTACCATTTGATACTAATTTGAAGTTTTTCGTGACATTCTATCAAAAGATATGGCTGAGTATAACTTTGTAGGGGAAGTAGGGGTAGGGGTAGTCGGACCTACTCCACTTTCGATCAACTCAAAGTATATGTCAGAATGAGACATTGAACAAATTTCAAGTCGATAGCGATATTCTACGAAATTTGTGGCCGAATTAAAATATCAAGGAGGGGTAGTTTGTATGGGATGTAGGGCAACCTGGCCCATTTTCAATACCGTTCAAGATTTTAGCAAAACAAACATTTGACCAAAATTTCAAACCGCTAGCTTCATTATTTCGGGAGTTATCGTGCTAACAGACAGACACACGGACAGACAGACAGACAGACATGGCTTATTCGATTCAGGGACCGACCCTGATCATTTATATATATACTTTGCCATACCTCCGGTGGCTCCTTTGAGGTGTTACATAATATCGGCGTAACAAAAACAATATACCCTATACCATCTTATGGGTATAAATATTAGGAACAGCTTGTACGGGTCTTCCAAGCTTCTTCTTCCTTGCCTCGTTCTTCATACCGCTCCATGGTGTAGCGTCGCTGGGCCTGCGGTGTAGGAACATCGCCTCTTCTGGCGGGTATTCCAAACACTATTATAAAATTATTCGATCAATTTATGATAGTAATTTCTTACGCCAAAGCAAACGTGACACCCTATAGAAACAAATAAATACATTGAATGGCAATCGAATCGAATCGTATAGTATATACCAAAGTTGATGGAATTAAGCTGGTACTCGTTTTGTCAATTACATGGTTGGTATGGTTATAGAGAATTGATTTAATCAAGCGTGAGTTTCTTGTTTTACATAGATCGCTCAATGTATACGAATATTCCGGTTTTCCAATTTAATTTCTCTACTACATTTAGTCATAAATTAGACATGGATCTGCATGTTGATACCTTCAGTAAATTCGACAATTTCTGTGATGCTAATTTGAAATCAAAGTAGTGTCCTTAGAAACTCTTCTCTTCGAAAGATCAAGAATTAAAAAAAAATAGCACCTCCTAAAGCATCAACTCATAAAATTTTAGAGAAGTAACTTAATTTCATGTTTGGCATCTTACAGGAAGGTAGGCAGGGAAGGGGTCCATGCAGTAAAAACCCCTCCGGAAAGGTTTTCCATGGGCTTTGAAATTGCCGCGTAGATAACATGAAAACTGTAATAATGCACACTTATTTAAATGAGCTACACTCTAAAAAATGTTCATGTAAATTTACCCTGATTATAAATGGCACATGAAAACCATCTACGAGTATCTATAGGGTAAAATTACAACGAAGTGTATTTCAAAAGTTTACATAGCTAATGTTGTAATCTACTACTTCTGAATTGTTGTAATTTTGCGTATTTATAGAAGTATTTATCTTTCAACTGTGTAATTATTACATTATTACACTCTGTGTAATTATTACATTATTACACTTTAAATAAAAATTATTTTATTTTTTAGAGCCAGTCTTCTTCATTTTTTTTCAATGTTTTTCCTGCTTCCACTGCTCCGAAGCGTAATTTCTAAAAGCCTAAAAAATTACTTTTTTTAATATTGCACGAAAAATGCACATTCGAGCATTTATATTGCACGATTTTGCACGTTTCGGGATTTTTACTGCACGTTTTTCAATTTTTTACTGGACGAAAATCCGGGCTCTACATATAACTCATAAATGAGTTTTGTATAACTAGCATTTACCTCTCTCTATAGGTGTTGGCGACATTTCATTTACCTCTTTACGTTCTAAAATGCATTTTAAATTACCTGCCTACAGTGGTAGATTTGTTTGCTTGTCCAAGATGCCCTCCTCATTGGGATTTTTTTATATACTGGATCAGTATTTTATTCTTTTTTAACTGAGAAAAATAGAGGCTTCCTTTTCGAAATGGATAGAGTGTAGCGCTTACCGGTGGCGCTTTGGTCTGTAGTTGGAGGCCGGAAAATTTAAAGCGCGTGGCGCCCCATACGGCCCTATTTCGCGGCAAGCCGGCACGGCCCCAACCCCGTTCCAGTGTCCTTCTGGAACGGGAAAAACTCTTTGTGAAAGTACCGAAGCCGAAAGTTTTTGAAGAGAATCGAACAAATTTAAAAAATTCTAATACCATATAAATATACTGCTCACAACAAAATAAGGGCCACTTACCTTTTTACGCTTTAAGACTACCCTCTGCTTAAAGACAAGACCCCCATTATTTTTCACCGTTATCATTAACGATACTCTGGTAAGTCTAATAGTAACCATAATTAAGTCTAATAATAACCATAATTCAGTCTAATAATAACCATAATTAAGTCTAATAGTAACCATAATAAGCTTGTGGCCTGTGCGCTAACGGGAGAAAATAGTCCTGATTAGATGCCGTGGCCCTTATTTTGTTGTGAGTAGTATACCTATACAACCGATACACAAGTAAGCATTTAACTATCGCCTTCATAGTATCTACCCCATTCGTTGATAACTTGGTGAGTTATCACCAAAAATTAAAATGCATCCGACTCAGATAATAATTTCCATAGTTATTTCGTATAAAAAGAAAAAAGTCAAAATTTTAGAATGACTTCATATTTTATTTTGAGTTTTGTCGATTTTCAAACGTACGTTTATACCCGGGTAGATATATGAACATTTCTATCGAAATATCATTCTTTTCGTATCACATTTTTTAAATAACTTTGCAAAATCAGTTTTCAATTATTTATAACTTTATAACTGTTAACTTTTTTGGGCCCAAAAAAATATTCAAGTTTCGGAATTTCAATTGTTTTAGGGATGGGTAACTCAATATGGACACTTTATATGCTTAGAATTTTTTAGCACAATTACATTGATTTTCGCTTTTTTGTTTTCTTAATATCGATTTGACGTGCAATGGTAGACTATTGGTTCGCAACCGGTTCGCCATAGACATAGGGTATTGCCCAATTTTTGCCTCTAACTTAAGAAATTATTTTTAAACCTTTGCTACATTCAAACGGGTATACCTCGAAAAATATGTATAGAAAATTTGAAAACGTCCAAGGACACAAGGTTCACTAAGAATTTAAACGAATCAGAAGCTTCAAAGTTACAGTTTTCCACAGAAGGTCATGCTTTTGGACAAGATTTGCAAAAAATGCAATTACTTCGTACGTTATGAGCAGGAAAAATAATTCGGGCGACGATTTACCGGTAACAAACACAACATTCTAGCAGAATTTTAAATAATTGTGACTTATCGTTCCATTCTATACACCAACTGCGGTGCATGTTTATAGTATTTATGGCGTGGCAACTAGCTCTATGGGAACTACGCGGAACTTGTTTTGTCTGTTTGGAGGAGAAGAGCCCCAGCGGGAGAAATATCGAGTTATTCAATTTCGGAAATGTCACATTGGAATCTTTGCACTGAGACCTCTAAGCGTCTATAGCTCAGTAGCAATTCAAGTGTTCTTGTGCACAGATGGACAACAGACACAAGACCTGATGAGTGTGTCTATCTGTACGAAAAAAGTTTCGACCCAATCGGGATTCGAACCTCCGACCTTCAGTCATAAGGTCAGCAACTCTACCTACTGAGCTATAGACGCTTAGAGGTCTCAGTGCAAAGATTCCAATGTGACATTTCCGAAATTGAATAACTCGATATTTCTCCCGCTGGGGCTCTTCTCCTCCAAACAGACAAAAAGTTCCGCGTAGTTTCCATAGAGCTGGTAAGTTGCCATGCCATAAATACTACACACATGCACCGCAGTTGGTGTATAGAATGGAACGTAAAGTCACAATTAGTTAAAATTCGCACCCACGAAATTTGGGAATTAGAATTAATACAGTAATTACACATTTTACTTTTTACTATAGTTAAACTGAAAAACTTTGACTTGGCGCCGGTTGCCCCTCATTAATAGGATAGATGACACACGACACACTTCCATGATTGCAACCATAATCCTAACTAATTCAAATAAATGTTCACCAACATCAGAAGCGCGTTCCTTTTATACGTTCTGGAGCACGTTCCATTTATACGATTTGAGTGAAAATAGTTACTAATATGCACTTTCTGTTGTTCCAAAACTCCAATAATCACAAATAGCTATCTTTCTGAGTTAACCTTTGACATTTCACATTTCAAATGGTCCACTGTCGTTGATAGCTATTTACACTCGCACTCTCGAGATGATCCATCGACAGCTATGGAAAATGTCCGTTGGCAAGTTCAAGTATGTGAGGTTATGTCGGGTCGGTTGTTGATGTTATTACCAAATGTTGCGATTGTTAATGTTATTTAGGCAATGTTTGCTTTTTAATCGACGCTTAGGTTAATAAACGAGGTGTACAGATTGATTTCGATGAATGTGAACACTAATTATGAGTGCCATCGAGTTATAAATTGTTTTTGGTAAACATATTTTTGAATTCAACGGCTGTTGTGACATTTCCATATTATGCTCTCCTGAGAGCCCTCTCACAACGCTCATAACTACGACAATAGTCATGCGATGACTACAGCTACGACTATAGTTAATTCCGGAACGCACTCCTGAACTAAAATAGTTAGTCAAATTCACGTCGTTCTAAAACTCTCCTTTTATACGATCTCTCCTTTTATACGATCTCAGTAAAAATATGTAGTTACTCACGTTCACTTTCCGTCGTTTTAAACTGCGATAGTTACAAACAGCTATTCCTCATAGTCAAGTTTTGACGTTTCAAATTTCAAATCCACTGTCGTTAACAGCTATGCAGTTCGGCCTGTCTATCAAGATGGCAGTGACTCGAGTCATGCTAGCTATGGAAGTGATCGTTCAGAAAGTTCAAATATGTGAGGTTATGTGGAGTCAGTTGCGGGAGTTATATATTATCAAACGTTACGATTATTAATTACTTTTTGGACAATGTTTGTTTTTTTATAGGTCTTAAATGTAATAAACAGATTTAGTTTCATGAGTATAAACACTAATTGTGAATGCCATCGAGCTTGTTATCTACAGTAATGTGATCAATTTCGGGTTAAGTGTCATATTTTCCGTTTCGTTTAATTTATTAATCATATTTCAAACGATTGTTGATTATTTTAACTTTTAAAATTCATTTTGAAAACTTTTTTTTTAATTAAGCACCTGAGAGCAGTCTCACAACTCTGACGGTAGTCAGAGATGACTGCAGATACGACTTCGAGTGAATTAAGGAACGACTGCAAGCATTCCTCATCCTCACGGATCATTCGTTGATCCACTTTTGTTTGTTTAGATATTCATAAACTATATAAATCCATAGAATTTAAGTTGGTGCAATATTTTCGTACAAATTATAATTAAATGCTGACTTCCAGTACAGTTTTTTTTTTTTCAAAATTCACGGCTAGAAATACAAGGAAACGCGATCTACAACAAAATATTGATTTACAATAATGAATTCAAAATTTCTGAAATCTAATTTTGGAACCCTCTCAAAACACATTACAAACCATATACATATAACATTTTCCTAGTTTTTGCAGTAAACAGTTTTCAATTGTAGATATTTTTAGTGTCCATCACATGGTCGTTTTTGTAGTATACGTACCGGATTTTAATACCGCAACGAATTCGACGACTATAATGAATATCACAAAAATCTCGCTGCAACTAGAAATTATTACTACGCGGATATACCAGCAACAAAATTATAGCCTTTATGTATTACAAGCTTGACACACATATTTTCGAATGACGCAAATTTACCATCATTATCATGAAATCCAAATTACGCAATTGGACCATCATTTGCTCAATAATGACAGGAGACGCGCCATCTGTTGCAAAATTGAAGAACAAGAATTTTTGCAAAAATATTAAATTTAAAATCAATCTCCAGACATTTCTATTCAAATTCTTTGAGAAAAGTGTGTCTTCAAATTATTGAACAGAATATTCATCAAAATATAGCTATTTTGAGGGACATTTTCACCATTTACACAAACGTCAAAAGTATATGACGTATTCTAATGACGAAAACATATGTGTCACCCCAATTTCGAACTTTCATCATTATGACGGATTATCGTCATGATGATTTTGCTATCTGTCAAAGCAGTGGCGATACCACGGGAGGGGCTAAGGGGGCTAAAGCCCCTCCCAGACCCAGAAATTAGGAAAGAAGACATTTCAAAATGAAATATGAAGCGATGAATTTGGTTGCAGATTTTCCAAATAAAATATATAATTCTTGTTCTTATCCGAAATTCGGTACAGATTGTGTTGGTGCCTAAAATTCTTTTCTCTCTAGTATACCGGGCAATTACAAGCTTTGCTCCGATTGGGTTGTATGTAAATGATTAATGACGTGCTGATTACGAGTGTTCCCACGACGCTAAGCTACGAAAAAAATACTTCGAAAATAAGGTAGGCTGCAATGGGAGCTTAAACTTTGTATAGCGTGAATTCTCGAAATCACATAGCACCATCACCCAACTTGCGAAATCAAATTCATATGTCTAGTAATATTGATGGTGGTAGCCCCCTCCAGGGCAAATTCCTGGTTGCGCCACTGTGTCAAAGTCCTTAATCTTCACTTAACTTCACACAAACCGGATCCAAATATGTCTCCATCGAGGTCACAAAAAAATATATTGAAACACATATATAGAACACTGTTATATTAGACCGAAAAACTTAAATGGTTCATAAGTAACGGTACCTCCTATACAAAGTAATCTAGCAGGAGTTTCCTCTAGGAGGCATTACTCGTTATAATAAACCGAGAATACTGTTGAACACATTTGACATTTTTTCCCATCAATTCACTTATCCCCAAAAATTATGCAAAAAAAATTAAAGATATACGATCTTTGCCACTAAACAGAACTACTTCGGCGTAATTTTCCCCGCCCTTGTTAGCTTTTAAGTTGCGTTAGCAGCTGGCTGACATTGTAAGAAAAACAATCTTATCCGGAAATTTAAATCCTCAAATTTAACCCGAATATTGATTCTCCGTATCTCCGCAGATTGTGAACGGATGTGATATTATAGATATTATAGCCTGGTTAACTATCAATTTACCAAAAATTGCCATTTCTTAGGAAAATTTCCTAATCAAGCATTCTATAAAACGTATCGCAACAATTCCTAGAAGGACGAAATGTAAAATTCGTTTGTTAGGAAATACGGAAATTATTTAGTAGGAAATACGGAATTGAAATGTGCTGAAAATGTTCTAAAACGAAATTCCCAAAAGGTAAGTGTGCCTTTTACTTGACGAATTTAATATTAAAGGAAAATTTCATAAAATTTAATGTATAAGTTAGTATAGTTTTAAGAGGAACAGATGTCAATTTCAATTTACTGCTGATAATTTTATTTTGCACGTTCAAATTACTGTTTATTTATTAAACTTTTCTATGAAAAATGGAGATAGAAATGTCAATTGGAAAGAAAAATTAATACAAGTCGAAAAAAATAAAATATTCGAAACACATTATTCTCCAACTGAATAAAATGCACACGAACGTATATTTAAATTTAACTCAATTTGTTACTACTTTTAGCCGGAATAAGCACGCTGTAGCTAAAAATATTTATTATTTTCTTTCAAAATAGAAAAATGTTTGTTTTGCATAAATTTATTTCGTTTTTCCTTTCATTAATTTTGGCATTCAGTTTATGACGTCAAATGAGGCATCCGTTCAAAATATGTATGCACGAGCCCAAGCGAATTTGACGAAAGCGCCACCATGCATACGTGTGTCTTCGATTCAAATTGATTACACATTTGTGCGTTGACTTGTTTTTCTCTCTCTCTCTTCTGTGCAATAAATTTGACTTAAATTGTTGATAAAAACAAACACATTAGTCCACACGCACAGGTGCCATCTTATTCGTGCTCCGTGGACCCGGATGGCGGCGGATCCCGGCCAAACTATACCCACTAAATTTTAATAAAAAAACACCCGTCCTGAGGCGCCCGCGGCCGAATCGAAAATTGTAGGGCGCCTCTCTTTTGAAATCAAGAATTACGCCCCTGGAATGAAGGGGGTATAAATGGTGCGGAGCACTACGCGGCGTTTTATATGAACTTTATCTGGGGAACCCATTTGCCCATTTCGCAAAAAAGACACCACAGACATCACAATAAACACTCAACAAAAAAGGACACTTAGCTTCAATTCGTGCTTCCAGGCCTGTAGAGAGGGTGGGGGAACGGGGTGATTCCCCCCGGGCCCGGGATTTCAAAGGGGGCCCGGATTTTGACACAAAAGTTGTGCTTCAGTGTTTTTTTTTTACATACAAATTGCTATTTTAAGGGTCCTGAACTAAGAAACCTTAAAATACCTACTTTTTCTAGCGTTTTAACAACCATATGTTACATACTCTGTACTAGGCTTGAGCCCCTAGTCTATTATTGAATTTTTAGGACTAGGGGCCCGAATCATCATATTGATATTGATTCGTTACTAAAGTTCTAAATTCAATCTGCCCTCGCCTTTCGAAAGTGCATGCATGATTTTATACATAAACAATTAAGAAATTTCCAGTAGCGTAACGTTTTTCTTTCAAAAAAAAATAGGTGCCGTGTACAGCGACTTTATTTCTAGAAGGACTTTTCCGGACGATCATTTGGTGTTACGTACTGCTGCTGCTAATGAAATTTTTTCAAGGTACCAACACCCAGATGTTGGTCTCTTAAATTATTGATTCTTAAATTTAATTTAAATTTATCCTACAGGACTCGCCAACCAAAAATTTAAAGGTTTTTCTCTATTAGAGAAGACAGCGAATAGCTTACCAAATAAGTAAACTAGGAAAAAAGACACTTCGTAAATTCGTAGCGGTGTTCATTTCGAAAGCCAATTTTACAGAGTAACGACCACAGGCAGGTTTGAGTAGGTTAATAAAAACAGAATTGCTTGGTTCCATCACTACATTGATTTTTTTTTATATACCAGTATTTAGGATGCAACTTACACCCTTCTTCAGTGCAAAGCATTGGAGTCAATGTTGACCTTACTCACTATTTATACATACTATTCTTAAAAGTTGACGCAATACCTGTCAATGGTCTACCTGTCTTAACTAATTACTGTCTACTACAAACCGTCGGACAAAACAAAATGTCAAGTTATAATTTGGCATGCAACCATTACCAAGCCGACTACAACAAGTTATTGAAGTTTAAGAAGTCTATGGTTACAATAAGTGAGAACATACGCTTTCTTCAAAAGTGCAAAAGATGGGACGTGACACCTAAGTCTCACCAAATTAGCCTCAAGTCAAAAAACGGGAAAAAATTAAAACTTGCAATCGAAACACGACTAGTAAACGAAACAATATCGAAGGAATTCGCTAGATTGACAGAAACAACCATACTAACATTCAATGCGCACCTGAAACTAGGACGAGTGTTTAGTGAACTCGGCATTAGCCCTTGCCAGGTTCTTAACAAAATTAATGGAGCTGCCGAATGCGAGAAACTACGCAAAACCAGAAATTTTAAAACGAAAATTTAAGAAGATTTATTTCAGAGATGGACCTGCCAAGGGAACCTATGCAGCCATATTGCCCAAATTTAGGGTCAACAAGTCTACATCCCTATTAAACGAAAAAGAACTACTGATTCTCAATAAAGGACTACAATTTGCGTTCCCCCCACGAACCATATCGAAGCGAAAGCCGTTAACATCGAAGCTTTAAAAAGGATTGATCATGATTGATAACGTAAGGGGCGATTCAGACTATAGACAGGATTTACTAAATCCTAGATTTAGTTGACAGTTGTACCATATTGTACTGCAATTTGAATAATGCAAGTACATTCTACAATGTATTTTGAATTTAATGACACACGATTTAATCTAGTAGGCGGGTGTTGACTTGATTAATTTAGTGGTTTTAGTAAATCCTGTCCATAATGTGAATCCCCTCTAACAACGATACATCGAAAGGTACACATAAGAAGAGTAATATATAGTGGCAAGAGACGACAAACCTAAAATTGCTAAAACAAAGTGTATTTCCTCAACCCATATATGCCCAACGCGCCATTTTTAAAACGGTGCACTTTTTCAATTTTTAAATTAAACGTAACATTTTTGAAAGGGTTTTTACTTATATCCTTAGCAAAGCTGCAAACTAAAACGTGGTACCTGTATCTTGGCTAACTTTGTTAAATTTCCGGTTTGAAGTAGAGGGTTTTCGACAGATGCAAACTATCTGAAAGCAATTCAAAATAATTCAGTTTATTTTTATAAAAATAGTCTAGTTTTAGCAATTTTATCGTCAAAAGAGATGTAAGAAACGAAATTTACCCATAAACATGAAATCTTTTAGCATCCGACGAAAATATGGATCGGTTTTGTTGATGCCACAAAAATGGGGCGTTGGGCATCTATGGCTATATTAACATTCTCAAGGAAATAATAATGGTAAATCGGTTTACCGTTATTTATTATACCCAAGAATTAAATTAATTAATAGCTGTTCTAATTTGTTATTGAAATCTAACAGAAAATTGATTTTTAATCGGAATAATTATAAACTAAGCCGCAAAAATACAAAACAAACACTTATATTTTAAGCCCATGAGTACCCAAAAAAAATGTAGGTAATAATTTGGTTTTGTCGCTGAAGAAGCTAGTATTCCCTACCGAAATTATATTGCTTTCGTATCAGAAATCTCATCAGACAGATTCTGCGAAAAATCCCCTATAAGTCTGCTAACAATGAAGCCTTTAATGAATAATGTCTTCTAAATCTCTGCTCTAATGCATACGAAAAAGACAACCTCAATACAAATATTGGTGTCAAACAAGGACTAACAAAATTATTTTGTGTATTTTGTCACCTTTCATCTTCACCATCATCAATGTGGAACGGCAGTCTGACGCGGGCTTTCACCGCCTTTATCGTTGACTTCCAAATGACGCGATTACGCGACTTTCTCCTCCAGTTACGTAAGCCCAACAGTTGGCGGGCATTCTCACCTACGGAGTACATCCAGCGAACACTCGGTTGTCCACGCGATCGGGCTCAGTCCACTCGTTGTGCGCTATTCACCTTTACTGTGTGTTGAAAGCTTGGAATTGGGGATGTTCCTTCCTTTGACATTCGCCCGCCGCAGCCACCCATTGCCAATTTTGGACTACGCCGAGATTCGATCTCCGGACCTCTATATTACTAGCATCGTAGAGTGCGACTCAACCAACTGAGCCACAGAGCGTGACAAAACATCAGTAAATGAAAAATTAAGCAAAAAATTTTCTTTGATTCATAATTTTTTATCGTATGGAAGGGGCGGGCCCAGAATCATTGTCCCCCGGGCCTGGATTTTCTCTCCACGGCCCTGCGTGCTTCCACCGCATTTTCTCCCCCCTATTCTTCAACAAAATTTCTCTCCCCTATTCTTCAACAAAACCCCATTCGCAAAAAAAAAAAAGAAGACGCTCCGAACCGCGTGTGAAGTTAGCCGTGTGTTCCGCTGATCTCGCCATTTTCGGCACAGCTGTCCCATTGAAATTTTTTTCGACACATAGATGTCCACTTTTGAATTTGGCGTTTTTTTTTCTTTGGAAAATTTCAAAAATTCAAAAGTAGACACATATGTATCGAAATCGGTTCGTTACACATGTATGAAGGTTACGCGAAAGAAATGACAGCGACTGAAATGAATCCGAGGCAGCTTGTCCATAGGCCAACCAATCACCGAAAAGCTCGAAGACTGACAAATAGATTGGTATTGCCATGTTCAAAGGCGTCCGCCTGAGAACCCCGCAAAGAAAGCGATATCAATGGAAGTTCCACTTGATGGACCCAAGGCCAGAGGCAGACCGAAGAACGCCTGAATGTGTCAAATGAAAAAGCAACAACAACGCATTGGTCTCGGCGATGACACGATCCAAGACAGAGCTGCCTGTAGAAATATGCTGAGATATTACCGCCAAAACGGGCGCAGGTCGAGCAACACGAAACCATGGAGCGGTATAAAGAACAAGGCAAGGAAGGAAGAAAAAGAAGAAGTAAGAAACAATATAAAAATGCTACACGACAATTTTAAAGAAAATGCATTACATCTATTTAAAAAATAAAGTCCTTGGCATTTTCCAGACATTGCAGAGCGTGTACTATACAATACACAATCCATCGCACACTCTATGTGTACGACAACCAAAAAATACACACTACACAACGGCGCGACCGTACAATGTACGAAAACGTGCGTGCGTAAATATGACATTAGGACTACGTTCCATTTTATTGCATCCTCGTTAAACACGAACTTTATGTCATTGCGCGTTGCATCACCAGACCACACTTTCTCTTCTTCATTTCCGCTCTCCAACTCTGTCACAGCAGGAGCAGTCTATCACCCAGTCTCTCTCACACTAAAAAAGGACACATTTTTATTTTCGCCTTACATAGCGACAAAATAGAATAGAATACATACATATAGTAAACCCAAAGCACCCTTCGCAGACACAGCCGTTATGCACTCGCGTAGTAAAAACGATGCACATTGTGTGTATTACGGTATTACTTTTACGTTTAGTACCACCCACTGGGGATGGTGAATACACGCTCAAATCTTGCAGCGCGGGGTTGCTAATGCATCCTCTAGGGATGCATACTGTACTAAAAGATGTTGTGTAAGTGTGCATGCCATAGAGGCATCCTTTTCGGTGAAGGGGTTAACATATAAGCTTTTGGCAGCCATTTTCTTCGTTGACCTTCAAATCATTTATTATGTGTTTGAAGAGAGGGATGAAATTTATCGTCTTCGATTAAGTTTCAGATATGTATACACGGGATGGGTAAAACATAGTCCTAACCACCCACAATAAAAGCAATGGTGAGATATTGCCAGATATAATGTGTGGATAAGATAGCAGCGAAACGGGGCGAATTCGTTTCATATGAATACATTTAAGGGTAGGTTTCTGATAAATGTACCTAAAAATTTAGTGGCTCAAACTTTCCACTAGTTAAATATCGGGGTCTTAAAGCCAGGTTTACATGAGTTGAGTAAATGGTAGAGTAGAGTATTCCACTCTACTCCACTGTCAAAAGAAGAATCTTTCCACTCTACTCGTGTAAATGGTTGCAGTAGACTAGAGTTAGTTTGACTCTACCGAATAGTCGAGTATATACCATTTCTCAGTCAAGTTCATAACTATGGAACATCAAATTCGTAACTTTGGAACATCAAATTCGTAACTACGGAACATTTATTGATAAAGCTACGAATTTGAAGCTTTATCAATAAATGACCCTGAATGTGGGAATATATATTATCGTACACATATTAATCAAAACGAACGAGAAAATGGACCTAATAAATCACATAAGAATTTAATTTTCCATAGTTACAATTTGATTTTCCATAATTAAGAATTTGATGTTCCACAGTTTACGAATTCGATGTTCCAAAGTTGCGAATTTGATGTTCCATAGTTACGAATTTGATGTTTCAAAGTTACGAATTTGATGTTCCACAGATACGAATTTGATGTTCCATAGTTACGAATTTGATGTTCCAAAGTTACAAATTTGATGTTCCATTGTTATGAACTTGACTGAGAAATGGTATAGTACTAGAATGGGAATCATTTACTCCACTCATGTAAACCGCGCTTTAGATATTCCAAGACGCCAACGTGTGATGTCTTAGCCAATAGAGAGTTTTACAAACTCGTACAAAATACCATCTATGTGATTGTAAATGCTAAAGGAAAAATTCGCGCAGATACCGTACACTAGGGTGACCACACTCCCGAAGGTCAATACTGTACACCTACTTGCGGAATTCTGTTTTCAGACAAATGCTCAACCATACTACCCCCCCCCCCTCCTCTTCACGCTGATTTTGAGAAAGCGAAATTTTGGTGAATTTCGTAACGCTTCATACAGGCTCCAAAATTTAAAATAAAATACTTTCCTGTAACAATGAAGTCATTTTTACGCGGATACGCTAGCCCAAGCATACTTTGCATACTTCTTCACTCAAACAACAATCAGTAAATGCTTTAACTTTGTAGGTAAGGTAAATTTATACCTATGGGCAAGTTTTGTTAAACCTTATAAAGGGAGCAAAATGTCGTATATTGCGATTGTTTAAGTAGCCCTAAGCTTGCTGCTTCGTACTGATACAATGCCGGATGCCCCTTCGAGCCCTTCCATCATAATTGTACATGAACAGTGGGAGAGGAGGCATGTGCTGCAATGGGGCAACGCCGAAAATAGTTTCCACAGTTCACAATATTAAAAATTTGTGAACCTGAGCTAGGCCAGTCATTTAACGATTTTAGGTCGCAAAAAATTGCTCGGCTCTGTTGTTTTGGGATATTGTTGAGATAGATACCAGAATTGTACCACCAAGTTTGCAACTTCGAAAAACCTGTGCTAACCCCGTAACGCTCAAAAAACCTTAAAATTTTCGGACTTTTTTAATATTTTTTTTTGTAATTTCTAAAAGGTGCTTCTTACAAGTAAGTCGTCCACTGCACATTACGTCATAGTGCTGTCATACAAACCTCCTAAAATACAATTTCGAACTTTCTTACAAAAAAAAAAACATTTTTTAAAGAGCTGTATCTTAGGATCCTTTGCACCTACAAAGCTGGGGTTACACTCAAATTAAAGAAGATTTTCTTAGCTTTAACAGTGCAGTGGACAACTTACTTGTACGAAGCACCTTTTAGAAATTACAAACAAAAATATGAAAAAAGTCCGAACATTTTGAGGTTCTTTGAGGGTCACGGGGTAAGCACAGGTTTTTCGAAGTTGCAAACTTGGTGGTACACTTCTGGTATCTATCCTAACAATATCCCAAGCATGATGCTTCACAGGTCCTCAACCCTGACCGTACGGAATATGGCAACTTATTCCTAGTGCTACTTGAATTATGAATTCGAAACGGAGCATGAAAGACGAGGTGGAGTTTTAGAACCCAGCACCGGGATCTCGATCGCCAGCTCAAAGCTTTTCGCAAGTAACATCTGTTCAAAAATGCGACCCAAGACAAGACCAATAAAATTCCATAGACGGTACCAAGGTCAACAGGGGTCTATTTTTCGATTTTTTTTTATAGGGCGAGGATGAAGCTGATTTCGGAGCGCACATTTTGCTGAAGATTTCAGAGTCTTATGACAAAATTGAGAAGGTGAGATCTCTTGCCCCCTTATCTACGCCACTGCATCGGAACAAACTTCTGTTATATCGAAACTAGAAGTAGCAAAGCACAAGTGCGATCAAACACTCTTTAACTCCTTGGCTATAGGATAGGATAAGGTGAGCAGGTCCCGTCCATGCTGGTGATTTACAGGAATGAACTCTATAAATCACCAGCGTGGACGGAATCATGCGACCTTACTACAAAGAGCGCGAACTACAATATTTCTATATCCTCTTAATATTTTCAGGACTAGTCGTAGCAGAAGATTGGTGAACGATCTGTCGAATCTATCGCCCTTCTATTACAGACTTCTCTTTTGTCTTATGATATTGCATGGAGCTTGGAGGTGACGCGACTGCTTCCAAGGACCCCCCATACTTTAGTGACATAAATTGGTTAGGAATATATATTTTTTTAATCTCGCCCGATGTCATCCGACCCGTGCTATGTTATGGCTGCGAAACATAAACCCTAACCCAAGCCTCCGAAATTTTGCTAGACCGATTCGACCGAAAGGTCCTTCGGCGAATTTTCGGGGTCGTTCGCGAGCGAGACCAATGGCGTATCCGGTACAACCATGAGTTGTATCAATTGTACGATGAGCTGGAAGTATCGAAAATCCTGAAGCTTCAACGTCTGCAATGGGCAGGGCATGTACAACGGATGGACGATAATCGCATGCCAAAGAAAGTGATGAACGCACAACGAATTGACGGAGCAAGGTTGCGTGGACGACCGAGAGCTCGCTGGGAGAGCTCCGTAGGTGAAGACGCCCACCACTTGCTGGGCTTCCGATACCGGAGGACAAGGTCACGTAACCGCGACAATTGGAATTCAACGATTCAGGCGGCCAAGGCCCGACGTCGAGCTATCGTGCCACATTGATGATGACGATGGCAACTGACTGTAAATAATACCATCAAGATCATAGATGATCTTACCTCTAAGGGAATTCTTAAACGTGCTTTTTAAAACACAGGGCCTAAAATGTTATGGATTGCTTTTTTTTAAACTTAAACGTGTCATTGCGTCATGCAACTGTAATATTCCAGAAATCCCGCGCCATTTTGACGATGATTATGTTGTCAACGTTTTATTGTTTTACACAGTTACCTACCTATGAGCTTTGCACACGCTCTGTGGCTGACTTGGTTGAGTCGCACTCTACGATGCTAGTAATCTAGAGGTCCGGAGATCGAATCTCGGCTTAGTCCAAAATTTCCGTACATGTGCGGATAGGAAATATATAGTGCTTGCAACATTATTTACACTCCGAAATGATATGCAATGTAACGTTGACTCGAAATTACCTATAAACCGCTGAGTTAACCATCATGGGGCTATACGGTACTGAGAAGAAGATGAGCCTTGCGAGGGTCTATCCTAATCATTTGAAACTGATACCAGAAAACAAGAGTGAACTACGGCATTATACTTTGGAAGGAGTTTGTGCTAATAGCCTCCATAAATACCAGTATGTGACACTGATGTAATCGAGGTTTGACTAAGAAAATCAATCACGCTGTCTAAATGACACAGCTGCAATCAAGATATCAACTAGTTCCACCATTACCTGTAGGCTTGTCAAGAAGTCCTTCATTGAGTAAGTTCCTCAAACCGACTTTGGCCGGATTCTTGTTAATCGACAATAAAACAATAAACCTGCAGATGAGATAACTGGAAAAGCCTCCTCTTACAATGTCCGGAACCCTTCTGTAGCATACGACCTTTGTCTTCGCAGAAGGCAATTGTGGATTAATCTGGGAACTGGGAGCTTTGGGAAATTTGAGTTTGAGTATTCTTCGTTCCTGGGATTTTGTGAGGAGAAAAAACTAGACCTTGTACATATCCCGATAGTGTGAAATGTTTGAAACCCACAAAAAGTAAGCCTGTAAGAGGTTATAAGGTGTTCTATGCATAATCGAAAATATTATGGTAGTTTTGATGTTTAAAAAATAATATTTATAAAATTTGAAATTCTTCACTTACCTTCTCGTGGACATTATTTTCCTCATTAATTGATTGTGTACGTAATTTGTGCGTTAGATATTTCAGCATTTTTTTGATCGTTTGTATTACTCCGTTTTTAATATTATTTATATTTTTCAGTTACACTATAAATATAGCCACAGTAACGTTACAAATTTTTCAATATAAAAAAAAATGTGTATCACTTCTTCCAAATATGAAGACCAAAATTGCACCTTGTTCACTCAAATTTTCCAAGAAAACAAACAGTTTCGCATGTGAGTATACCAAAATGGATATGCAATGTCCCTCTTAGTGTTAATTTAGCTCAAATTTATCTATTTGGAATTTTCAGCAGGCAAGATTCCGATGTATTACAACTCAATGACAAGACCGATATAAAACATCAACGAAACTACTTCTGCGTGAATGCACACACCCTTATAACTTTTTTTTTCAGAGCGTCCTTTCACGAGTGGTATCTGTCAGATACTGGCAAAAATTTATGAAATATTGCTCGCATACATTATAAAATTTTTGGAAAAAAAAATATCACCTTTTTCTACGGAACAATTAGCGTCAAAGAAGATTTGAGATAAAATCGGGCAAAATATTCAGATGAGATGGAGAAAACGTAAAGTCAAATCTCTGATGTAAAATAACCTCTCTACACACACCGATTCCGGAAAAATCTCACGAAAGGTGCGCTACGGCGAAAACGAGACATCACACCACCATTGACGGAAACTCGAAATTGTTGAAAGTTATGGATAAAATTAGGGATTTCCCTTTTGGGGGCTTAATCACACCGGGGGCGATATTATAAATAAATATGTACATGCACGAGCGGACCTGGCCGAGCAATTTACGCTTCGCGTGTCAATTTCATTTAAGCAAAGAACTTCTCAAGGAATTTTCTTTCACCAGTCTTTTCTGTCCAATCGCGCTTATTTTCATCCAGAGGAATGTAGAGAATGAAAATTATTTTCACGTCACAACCGGCACTGAAATCAACTAATTTTCCCAGGACACGCACACGACCGCTAGATTGTTGCAGTTAAGCGTCTTTAAGTTCGTGGGAATGGAACACACCGCGGAAAAAAAACAACACAGGACACGGATGACAAGAACAACAACAGCAACGATTGAAAAATCCGCACACGAAGAATCCTGAAGTGGACGTGAGGCGAATTCCTCTTCTGTTTCGGGTTTGTTCACGTCAGTTCAGGATATTTTTTTGCAGCTCTCCTTCTTCTTCGGTTTTGCATAGATTTTCACAAGTGTATGTTCGCTCCTGTTTGACAATGATTTTTCCCGAGCAGCACGTTTTATATTTCGAATTCGCCGCAGTGGGGCGAAAGCAATTTTCTCCGCACGCCGCCAATGCAACGCTTTTGAATGTTTTGTTATCGTTTCAGGTGTCGCTTGCTTCTCTTTTATGTTTGTCTACGTAAAATGTAGTCCAATTACAAGAATATTTCCGAAATGTTTCAAATAAAATAATTTCGCCGGCCGCACTATCCTTGGAACACTCGTTAAGATAGAAAATGATTTTCACTAATTGATATGTGGAGCTTTCTCGAGGGATAATATCCAGGGTAAAACAAAGTGCAATCCAACGAAAAATTATGATGAGAATGAGTCCTTCCCGAACGCGCGCACAATTATTGTTTGACGGCGCGCGACAATTTCGCCCGAGTCTGTCTCACCTCGAAAACATAAGTGCAGTAGAAAATATGAAAATATGCGTCGGAATCCGCCCGGATTTGTAAAGCGTACGTTTAGATATATGGTTCGATAGCGAGCCCGTTCGTAAAAAGGGCAAGGACCTTCCTTATAATCCACAAGGATAATCTTGAGGATATACGATTTCAGGAATTGCTTTTATATTATGATACAGCTTTGGGTTGATGATAATAAATTGATGCCTCTTTTCGACGGTATGGTTGAATCCTTTTTTTTTGTGGCGAAACTTTCAATTCGAGATGACAGGATTTGCGTTTTTCTTTCTTTCGTTGCCTTCCACTTCTATTTCTTCTGCACTTTCGATCAACAAAAAAAGGAGAGACTCTATAGAACACAAACACACTTGTTCACTCACTGGCGGCCCGAACAAATCTGGATGGGGCAACTGGGAAATATTATGCAGCTTGGAACTTTTCTTCGTCTTATGGTCGCGGTCCGTGTCCCCAAACTCCACTATATGATTGTGTACTTACCAAGCCGGTGAACATATGCCTATACACCACGTACGTACTATGGTCGTACAATCATAGCCATAGTGTCTACATTAGCATGTCGTTGCTTTATGCGGCGAATATGCAAAATCTCTAAGCGGAACACATTTGAATTAGATATGCATTCGACCTGAAAGATTCCTATAATGGTTGTCCGACCCGACACAATACACCCAAAGTGTGTCCTCACCAGCAACCAAGCACTCCCTTATCATTCGAGTACGCTGGTAAGGTGCAAATACTCGTAAATCTATGCATAGTCCTTTTCGGTAGACATTTGTCAAGAACAGGAACAGGTTTCCCTTTTCTCACCCATCTTATCGTAAGAAGTATTTTATTCAGCCTCCACATAAATGTCCATGGTCACAGGCAAGTGGATGTACATATGGTTTGAGGGAAGCAATCGTATGAGATGGATTTATGGTTGAAGCTATCGGTCCCCAACAGATAACACTTAGGTCCAGCGAAATGTTGAGGGTAAGGTTAGCTTTAAAGCTTTCGTATGCTCGGGAATAGGAGGGATGCAAGTATGATAACAGCCTCCATTCTCATCCTATAGGGTCGCCAGTAAATCGAGTAAATCGTTGTACACTGGTAAGTTTGTATACTACTCTTATGCAATACTCAACACGAGCAGGAGGATGGGGTGTAGGATATCACTGTCTGACTACCCAGATCCAAAACATTGACTGACTAGGTGATGAATCACAATGTCCATTAGGAAATTGAAGGATGTTATTTCGTTAGTACCGAAGACATTTGTTGTCTGTTTTTGCGATGATTAAGACTTCTGAAATATTAAGCATTTCAGACGGAGATAAAAAAATGTAAAAAATCTTAATAATGGCAGTGATAATGCGAATTACGTTTATAACATTTACTAATTACTACTTAGAGAGCATTTTGAAAATAAAACGCCCACAAAATTAAGCGCATCTTCGAAAAATCAATTGAGATAAATCTAAGTAATATTCAAGGAGCTGAAAAAAATCGGTACATTATCATTATCACCATGGAGTTTCTAATTTAAACAAATACTATTAGTAGACTACAAAGCCAATGGCAAACAAAATGGCCCAGATCGGAAAATCAGATCAAAAGCTCATACACTGTACTGCTCTTAGAAAGGAGATCTCGACAGGCTGGCGTTGGGATGAGGAATCTTGTTGACTAGAGAAGCATGCGTGTCATCACAGCCAGGCTCAAATTTTGAGCATGTAAGATCAAGTGGTATCATGGGCGTAGCCATAAGATTTCGTTCAGCGGGGGTGGCAAGTCCAAAAACTTATTAAACACCATGAACGTAGCCAGGAATTTCCTTAGGAGGTCGAGGGTATGTAATTGAAATCTACGACAATAATTGAGATTTCCCGTTAGTTTAATCGGTTCCAGAAATATTGTTAGAAAAGGTGTCAAAAGTTTAAAGCAAGGAAAATCCCTTAGATAACTTAATGTGATGTATCTTTCACTCTAACGGTAAAACATGACGGACGCAACAAAAGTTATTAATGACACATTTAAGTTCAGAAGTTATGAAATGATGAAACACGGAAAATATGGGCTTATGAACTTTTTGCCGGCGAAATATTCTCTTGGAATGATCAATAGAGGTTCGTTGTACAACATGATCACAAACATACTTAGGTTAGGCTCCTCCCAAAAACAAAGCCTTAGGATGTTACTCAGGGGAAAATTTAAGTTTTCATAGTTTCAGCGAAATGCAAAATTATAGCATCTGATGATGTTATCAGTTAGTCTGAAACTGCAGTCTTAGCAGCATTCCCAAGCAACAATTCGTTTGCTTTAAAGAAGCACTTCACACTGTAGCAATCATATAGTACCACGGAATTCATTTATCGTGTGACATCGCTCAAAGTAATATTTTGATCCGATAAATCATCCTTAAAGCATTTTTCGGAAAGCTTCTATCATCATTATGGAATAAATTTAAAGATGGTGGTATAAAACTTCGATAAAACTGTCTCTAAACGTTAACCTTAAAAGATACTCCTTTAAATACTCCACTCTTGTAATTATTGGATGATACAACACACTCATGCAATAGTCTCTCTAAGTTAACTCACACACATGCATATATTCTTCTATAGCACAGTCGGTGTGATTTTTATAGTGTGACGTTCGTATGGTCATCCAATAAATTGTGCACCGTAGTTTTATAGAACGATGGACTTTGTGATTTTTTAATGAATTGACACTTGTGCTCTGAAATACATAATTTCTACATTAGAAATATTGCATGAAACCCACACGTACGCACTCATTGTTATCTTCGAAGCCAATTAGGGTGATCTCTGCGCAGAAATTGACTTTATTTTATTGATAAATGTACAGATTTAGAGTGCACTGCAGAAGATACGATAAAGAATTGTCAAGCATTTCTATAGAAGCAACTATCCATTTGTAGTATTTACGAGCAATGCTCACTATATGTGAGGTTGGCTGAGTGGTAGCGTGTAGGATGGACAATCAACAGACACGGGTTCGATTCTAGCCGCGGAAATTTTTTTCTATTTTTTTTTTTTGCAAATTCGTTCAATGGCAGTAAATGATGATATAAAGCAAATGACGTGCGTCTTTTTTGAAGCATAATTTAGTGCTGCAATACGGTTCTATTGGATTGAAAAACGGCGCCAAATGCCATTATTGGACTGTTATTCAGTGGTTATACCCTGTAAAGTGCCCCTATTAATGTTAGAAGAGAATATTTAACGAAGTACTATAGGGATAAAATTGTTACTTGGGTTGTACCAATGACAGGCTTTCTGCTTCCTTTTTTGGGAATATCCGAAACACCGAGACTGAAATCTTTCTCAAATTGCGAATTGAGACCAGGTACCAACTAAACACTTCCAATAGTACGGAAATGAGTACGGATATTTTCGTACAGGTGTCAAATCTGTCTTTTTACACTCTCAAAGAGTAATAAAAAAATGTACCGTGTCGAGCCTTGCAACTCTCGACATCTTGATTAAGTAAGTATACGTATACACACTGCCTCACTACACCCGGTGAATTCGAGTCCAATAAAATGAAACCTTAAATTTCCATAAAACTAAAAATGTTTCTATTAAAAACGTTATTCAGTTCATTGCATTGCAGATAAGGAACTACACTAAAACCGACATTTAATTTTCAAGTTTCCTGCAAAGTTGTCCGCATAAACATTTTCTTTCAAAGATTAGGTTTAATAGCAGTCACCCATTTCGAAAATTTTTCCATCATCACACAAATTCTTTTCGATATTGGTCTGAGCTGATTGCTCTAAAAACAGTTAAATAGCAATATTAACACTATTAATGTTTCTTGTGTGAAATCTCCCAACAATTCCAGCTTCAATACTATTCCCACCTTGGAGCTAACCTTTTGGCACATTATCGCTGAATACTAGTCACGGTGAGCACAAAGTAAGGGTCCTCGAATTTTAAAGGTCAGTTTGCTGAAAGGAAACTGGGTGATTTCCGGCCTCCTTCCTATTTTGGCATAGTGAGACATTATACCACAAAAAAATGAGAGTGCCTTCGGCATGTCTTGCTACATTTTCTTACGTAATTCTGGGTAGAAATCCAAAACAAACTGTGACAAATAAACGTCCTGTCTGATGAAATATCGAAGCCATGAATATTTCCAGCCCAAAAAATCTTAAGGCGGCCCCAGACCGACCGGAGTGTGGCACACACCGCACAAAAAAACGGTTCCAAGAATGATACCTTGAGAGTGCCTTCGGCATGTCTTGCTACATTTTCTTACGTAATTCTGGGTAGAAATCCAAAACAAACTGTGACAAATAAACGTCCTGTCTGATGAAATATCGAAGCCATGAATATTTCCAGCCCAAAAAAATCTTAAGGCGGCCCCAGACCGACCGGAGTGTGGCACACACCGCACAAAAGACCGGTTCCAAGAATGATACCTTGGAGTCGCCCAACCACACTGCTGCACTGCTGCTGCACGATTTTTCGTATCAATCTTTTGTGCGGTGTTTGCCACACTCCGGACGGTCTGAGGCCGTCTTTAGGGTGACAATTTGCCTCGTTACCCGGGCCGGTATAAGCGCTGCTGCAACTGACTTTATCTTAACTCTAGCGACCAGGGCGACAGCTTCTGTTAAGGTCTGTGTTCGTTGAGACGACTCATGTGATGATCGCTCAGCGATCGCAGTTAAACCACCGGTTCTGACCACTAGATGTACTATCTATTTTCTATACAGACATGTTCCTTAAGATCATAGTCGAAATGTACAGAAATGTAGCCACATTCAAAAAAATATGCAAATAGGGCTCCGAATTGGATGCTAAACTACGATCGCTGAGCGATCATCACATCACATGTAATTTGAAAACTCCGTTAGTTACAAGCTAATAATAATAATAATCCGTCATAATGATGAAAGTTCGAAATTGAGGTGACACATATGTTTTCGTCATTAGAATTCGTCATTAGAGAGTTTTAGCTTGTCGTTCGAAATAATACGACATAATTTGACATTCCATATAAAAATTCGCTTGCGTACCGTATACGTAACAGTATATCATAATTTTGCATGTCCCAAGTAGGCATGGGTATATTTCCGTATAGTTGATGTTCTCTAAACAGTCGAAATTGTCGGGTCGCGATTTTTAGGTGTCATAACATTAGTTAAAAAATATCGTATAAGTTTTACGTGTTATTCGCGCGGGTGTTTTTGCATGGAAATTTTGTTTTACGTATACGGTGGTTATTACGTTAGTGTAAAACTCTCTATTTACTTTTGACGCTTTGGTAAATGATGAAAATGTCCCTAACAAAAGCGATATTTTGATGAATATTCTGATCAATAATTTAAAGGCACACATTTCTTGAAGAATTTGAATAGAAACGTGTAAAGATTGATAACAAATTTAATATTTTTGCAAAAATTCTTGTTCTTCATTTTTGCAACAGATGGCGTCCCCTATCATTATTGAGCAAATGATGGTCCAAATGTGTAATTTGGAATTCGTGCTAATGATGGTAAATTTTCGTCATAATGACGCATTTGCGTCATTCGAAGATATGTGTGTCAATGTTATTATTGAAAATTTTCGATTAAGAACCAGAAAACTGTCATTTCGGCATCTGTAAAAATTTAAATTGAAAACTTAAATTTAGAGAAAATGTGCGCGTTAACTTGTTGTGCTCCAAACTGTAGAAAGATCGGTCAATGAATTCCCAACGTATTGAACATCTAAGATTGCCAAACACATAAAAGTGCGATTATCTCGCTTATTATTGATCGTACAGAGGGACAATCTATTCTTCAGTTAAATAAACTGTTTTATATTTGAATTATTAAAAACTCGGTAGCCACTATGTAGAATAGACATGACCACTGGTGGGTTGTTTTCCCTCCCTCTTAATATACACCACTGTGTGGCACGATTTACAAGAGTCAATCTTGATAGCTTGGAAAATATAGCTGTATTAAAAATAAGGATGGTGCTTTGCTTCCTTAATTACTCTGACTTGTTCTAGATATCCTCAAGACACGATATTTGGAGCTTCCAAATCTTTCCAATAAATTACCTTGAAATGAAAAACCGATTATACTTTTTGTAAAAAAAACGGCTCAATCGAATCAAAATTAAGAGTGCTTACCAGGTGACGCAACAGCAGTGGCGGAACAACTTCACTCGGGGCCCTCCCGCCAACTTTTTGAGTGGGCCCCCCTATACTGAAAAAAAAAACAGAGTGAAATCAATCGAAAACACTCTTGAAGGTCGTTCCATACTTTTTAGTCATCAGTTACAGTCGTTTTTCATACAAGTTAACTGAGTGTCAGTTAACTATATATTTACTGACAATAAGTCAATTTTTATGGCAAATGACTGTGATCGATAACTAGAAAATGTGGGTCGACCTTAAACCAACTCTTTTGAAACATGATTTTGACGTTACAGCGTTTCAACTAAACTTAAGAACGTCGTACTTAAAATAACTTTACAAAGAGCTACTTTGACTCTTTGCATTATTATATTGAGAATACCGTTCTTGTTGTAACATTTGTTAAATTAATGATTTCATCAATCGTTTTTTTTTTAATAAAAACACGCAATGCAGCATTGACCTCTATAGGTGTTGGAGATAAAATTCAAGAAATAGATTTGTACACTTCGTGTGTGGCCTATTAATTTAAGTTTATTCCTTGTCTCAGCTTTAAATTTAAGTGTGCTCTAATTTAAATCCTTCAATTTTAAGAACGTTTGTACTTAATAATAAATTCAATACAGAAATCTTGGCAAGACTCTTTTCAAACCAAATGTAGCCTCTGCACCACAGAGTGTGGTATATACACACTAAGCAAGATAAAATATTTTAGTATTCAACAACATATACAGGCTTACTAGTTTGAACTAAGTTTAGTACCACTCTCAAACTATGTATGTATTTTGTTCGTGTTTAACATTTCATGACAAAGTGGATTGGAATTTAGTCCGAAAGTTTAGAAAAGGTACCATCACCAAAAATACTTTAAGTTAGTTTATTTGCAGAGAGACCTAAAGAAGTTTTTTGCCCATATGGTACTTGGCAAGGAAAAGGGTGGGTCGGATCAAAAAACGCGGCTACAGTTACAGCAAATAACGCAGCCATGCAAAGCAATTTTTTTTTGTGAAATTTTAAGGATCCGGATTGTTTCAAGAACTTTTAAAGATTTTAGGACAATAACTGGAACAAGTAGAAAATAGAATGGCCACAGCTGTTAAAATGTGTCTCCAATTATACACAACGCTACATATATGAAAAAAAACATTAGCGCCGGTGAGGATAATATTTCAGGGGGCATAGATTTTGCATATTATTTTATTTAAAAGAGAAACGTATCCAGTACGTAACTCTAGGACCTTCCTACTCACTGGCTGTATTGTTGAATCATTGGATAATTCGAATTTCGGTAATAAGCAAAGCTTTTTCGGGAGTGAATGCATAATTTCCAAACTATTAACACCTGGACGATCAATATAGACTCTTTTTTATCAAATTGAATAAAAAACTACAAACAAAAAGATGAAAAGAGAAAGCGACTTTAATTCATACATTTTTAGGTAAACCCCACGATTGCTCTTTTTATGATACGCCTATGAGTCTGTACCAAATAAACATTGCATGCGCACATGCAATGGCATGTTACCGACGTCGAGCTTCGTGCCATCTTCGTGGGTTTTCGAAGCGGGGCTAATTTACAGTTGATATATATATATACGCTACAAAATTGGACCCACATATGAACAAGCGTTTGTATGAAGTAAGCCGTTCCATTATCTACTTGTTCCGAGGGACAATATTAAATTTGTTTATCTGGTGAAAGAAGACCAATAAATTTAGCATTTGTTTTGACTTCGAAAAGTGTATATTTCTTCTTTTCTACAAAAAAATATTTATGTCGGAGTACTGTTTTCGCAGTCGTGCTGTTTTTATGGTTCGAGAAATCTTTCATGTGGCTTTTGCGGCCCCTAAATCTCGTGAGCCCCCCCACGTGGGCCCTGCGGGCCCTTATGCGCCGCCCCTGCGCAACAGAACTTAGTTCTGTAGCATTCAGTGGCGCAACCACGGGACGGACTAAGACAGACACACTGCAAAACGAAAATATTTTAAAAATTTAGCGCAAAAATTTGTAAATTTGCTAATGTGTAATATCCGAAAAAGACAACCAACAAATCCTGGTGTAGATTAATATTAATCCAGTCTAATATTTTTATAATGTAAGTGTAAAAATAATTCAAGAGAATAGTAAAAGTAGGTAAATAATATCAAACGAAGGTAAAATTGGGAAAAATTTACATTATCGTAAGATACCAGTTGTTGGAGTACGATTCTACGAAAGGTATTAAAATTGAGGGTAAAGGTATGTTGTCCTCGACGCAGCCGCACGACAGCGACTCGCTCATTTCATATAAAAACTCGTTTTTCTCTCATTTTAAAAACGAGTTTTTATATGGAATGAGAGAGTCGCTGTCGTGCAGTCGTGTCGAGGAAAATGTACCTTAAGAGGACCAAACTGGAGTTCATCATGTATTCTGATCATCCTGCGTAAAGACGAGTTAAAGTAGATTTCCAACCTAGCAAATGGTGGATCGAAGAAGGATAAATTACGCGATGGGTGATTCCGAGCTCTAAATCGAATACATACCGCAAAGTTGAAGTCAATAAGTCCATGGCAAAATTTAAAAAGAAAGCAATCATCTAAAATCATGTCTTCGCGCTTTCAATGAACGCAAATTGAGGAAAAGCAGACGATCGGAAAATTAGCATTATATGCCAAATTTATAAAAAAGTGTACGGGTACAATTTCTTCGTACAGCCTCAATATCGGTTGTGTGTGTTATTTGACTCTAAGGAGACCAGAGACTACACTTGCGTCCTCAAGAATACTGCGAACCAGAGACGGACAGCTGATTGAATGCAATGAAATTGGGAAGAACTGCGTATCACAAAACCGTCAAGTTTGGACGCCCGATTCACGATGCTCTCGATATGACCACTAAAATTCAATTTACTGTCGAATATCACCCCTAAATCAGCAAATGAATCCACCCTTTTAATAGGCACATTATTAATAGTGTAGGAGAAAAAAAAGAGATGGCTTTAGAGAAAATATCATATAAAATCATTTAGACAAGTTTAGCCGGAGGCCGTTTAGGTGGCACCAGGACGAAAGTCAATTAAGAGCAGATTGTGACTGAAGATAGCCAGTAATAGAAGAAACCGGAAGGTAACACCATAAAGTAAGTAATTGGAATAGAGATGGAACTCCATATAACATTAAAATCTCCTGAAGATATCTTTCCTGTATGTACACGTTACTTACAGCACACACTCAAAGGTAAAATGTTATTTAGTAGATTTTAATTTTATATGGAGTTCCATCTCTATTCCAATTATGTACTTACTTTATGGTAACACTACTTAAGGTCATTAGCAAAAAGCAGGCTACGGCAATCTAGTTTTGGAGGTAGATCATTTATAAAAAAAAGTAAAGAACAGAGGATCTAAAATGGATCCTTGAGGGATACCGAATGTTGGAATGAAGGAAGAAGATATGCAACTTTGAATTTCACTTTTCCCGTGCGGCCTGTAAGGTAAGATCAATCCATTTAACCAGTGTAATAAGAATACATAAAGCTATGAGCTTGGACAGAAGTCTGTGGAAGCATATGATGCAAAATGCCTTCGAGAAATCTGTTTAAACTACATGAACATCTCGGTGGCGATCAAACATTTTGGCAACAAATTGTGTCATCTTGAGTAAGTTCGTCGTGGTCGAGCGGGGTTTTTGGAAACTATCTTGATGATTTTTTCAAAGACTTTAGCCCAAGACGGAAGCAATAAAATAGGTATATAATTCGTTGCAGAAGAAAGATCGTCGGTGCCTTTAGGGATAGGTAGAATTAAAGCATTTTTCTAGACACATGGCAAGACGCCCGCCTGCATGCTTTTGTTAAAGTCATCAAAAATCGTGACTTGTCATGCAAAATCATAATTTGCAGCCCTCCTGATGACTTAATTCAAGATTTGAAGTTACAGTTACTCAAACTTAATAGAAATTTTAAAATAGATTTTTCATCGAAAATTCAAAGAGTAGTTTCATAACGGTGCTTTATACATACGACTCTGCAAAGTTGATAAAAGTTGCTTGAACATGTTGGCTATCCAACGGTATATCACTTTTCATCACTGGATTAAGTCATCAAGAGGGCTGCAAATTATGATTTTGTATGACAAGTCACGATTTTCGATGACTTTCACAAAAAGAGCGATAGCATGGTAACGGTGTAAAAAATTCCGATTGTATTGGTACTTTTCTTGCTGAAACAAGTTGCGCTTTCAGCTCTTACAGTATTGACCACCAAATGCGGGACACCCTGTATAATCGTAAAATTAGCCTCTATGAATATAACTCCATCCTCCCTTCATTGTGTTTTTTTTTTTTGTCGCCTCACCTATTTCCATAGGCACGAGCCGCCACTGGATCCTAGTTGCGCCACTGATAACATTCATTGATTTTTTATTGCAGTATATACCTATAGTTATTAGGTAAGTATGAATAAACTCGTGTTTAGTTACTTTCCCTGCAATTGAATTGATTGGTGGTAAGAAGTTAGGAAGTTTACAATACATAATTCATGTTAATATACTTATGCTAATACATACCTAGCAACTTTAAAGATTTTCGACTATGTACGATATTAAAAAAAGTCGGCCGAGAACTGCACACATGTGTTTTCGTAAAATTTATTCAAAGACATGTATCAAGAGAGGACGAAGACTGCAAAAAAAATCCGAATGCAAATTATTGATTTTATTATTTGCTTCTATCTTCAGCAAACATGATAAAATCCTTTTCACTTTTAGGTACATACATACATATACCATATTACCGTGTCTAATTAAAAGAAGGGATAAACAAGAAACAGTTGAAAACCGGTAAAAGTTGTTCCCAGCCTCGCGACAAATATTCTAAAAACTAGAAGTACCACTTACAAATAAAAATAAACAAGTTTTTGCCCCATTCAAATCAACGGGAGAATTCACATTGTAAGACAAAACCGGACGGGTAAACTTGCAAGACAAGAACCATCGTTCTTACAATCTGAATTGCACAATGCTTGTCTGCTGGCCACTACAAAAGCTCTCGCCGGGTGTTTGTTTGTGCTAATAAACGGACGGCGAGAGCTTTTGTAGTGGCCAGCAGACAAGCATTGTGCAATTCAGATTGTAAGAACGATGGTTCTTGTCTTGCAAGTTTACCCGTCCGGTTTTGTCTTACAATTTGAATTCAGCCAACGTCTCCCCTTTTGAAGCTTACTTACTCACCAAAAAGCTCGCGACTGATACATCAGCAAAATACACTCCCAACAATGCAACACAAACACATCTCCAATTTTATTCGTCTGTATTAGTTTAACGAAGAGCGCGCCGAGAACTACTACACCAAAGAAAAATACCAAACACTGCCCCAAAGATATAAGTATCTCGCGAGTTGCACCCGCGCACAGCTCCCCACTGTGTGGCGGGGGCTTTGGAAAAATTTTTGCGTACGAGAACGGTCGAAACCATTCTAGCCGGGGGCTTGTTCTGTACCCCATTCCGGGGTCAGCTGCTGCTCACAACCAAACAATGAACTCTTTTGAGTCCTAAAAACCCTACAAATGCCTAAGCATTTAGGCACTATTTTCTGAAAAGGACTAAATAAGTTTATAAAGTAAAGAAAAGTCGAATTTTACCAGCAGCTTTTCATCAACCGGCATAAGCAGATACCCTGAAAATGGCCTTATGGTTTCGACCAGTAACCCATTGATGACAAAGAAACATGTCCATGCCTGTCAAGCAATGCACGAGCAAGTTTTGGTTTTGCTCTGAGATCAATCCATATAGCGGAGGTATGAAGTGTAGAAGAGACAAAAGCGAGTGGGACCACGAAAAAAAAAGCTCTCTATGCCGGTTCTTGGCGGTTTCTTGTTTTTCTTCTTTGCAGACATTTTGGATTCACTTCTTCTGTTTTATTTCTTTTGCTCGTGTTTTTGTTTTATTTTTAATGTTTCTTATATGGTAGAGATATAGAATTCGATTCTTTTTTATTATTATTGTACATACATACTTATATTCTCTTATCGTTTCTGGTTGTGTTTTTTTTTTGTAGATTTTCTTGTTTCGACCTTTTACAGAGTGCCCGGAGTAGTTCTGGTTATTTCATTTCATTGTTCATATGAGATAAAAATTTATGATTCAGAACAGCATGTTGTTTGTGGTGTTACTGCGCTGGAAAGTGATATGCATTTTCAGCTTATACAATGGAAATGATTTTAATATTTTTGGTGCCTCTGGCTTATGCCAACTCGTAAAAAGGCAAAAGGATTATGCCCATTTTATATGGACAAAAGTAGCAAGCTGTGAGTTGATGTTAATGGGTGGAGTGATGTAATCATGTGGTTTTTCGAAAGGGTTCCTGTTTTTCTAGTAACGTAGATCATATCATAGAAACGAACGAGGCATATCTAAGTAATTATCCGATCTATTTACGCTAGCTGGGGTTTATTCAAGCTTCTGGATTGATGTACATACTGTGGCATTTTAATTATATTTTACTCTTACTCAAATAATAGACACTTCTTTTTCTTCTCAGTACCGTATAGCCCCATGTGGGACCGTGGTGCATTAATTCAGTCGTTTATGGGCAATTTCGAGTCAACGTTACATTGCATTATTATTTCGGAGTGTATAGGTATAATAGGCACGTTTTATTGTGTTTATCCCGTGCAGGTTTGGGTAGAACTTCATATAAAAATAATTACACTTTCCCAGGTAAAGTTCACGCGTGCATCTAACCTACACGGGATAGAGCGTAAATGAATCAAATGTAGATGGCGGACGCATAGGGGAAATATGAGGGTATTTGTTTTTTCAAACCAAATGAGAGAGTTTTTTTCATCACGAGAAAAGATTTTGCAAAGAAATAATCATCTTTTGTGATAAAATCTACCACATCTAAAATATAAGCCGACGAAGGTGAGTCAAATATGCGCAAAAACTGTCAAATGTCATCTGTTTAGTCATAACCGGGATGTTACCCGCGATCGTTTTTTTTTTCGAGTCAGATTTACCCGCGATACGAAAAAACGTCGCTAATGTTGCAAGCATTATATATTTACTATCAGCAAATGTACGGAAATTTTGGACCACGCCGAGATTCGATCTCCGTACCTCTATATTACTAGCATCGTAGAGTGCGACTCAACCAAGTGAGCCACAGAGACATAATAGACACTATGGCCCGTATTTATGAGTGTTCCTTAAGGAAGCCTTAACTCAAGGCGACCTTAAGTTAAGGAATGAAATGTCATTTTCAGTACTGGATTAGACAAAAAAAATCATTTGCATAATTTGGTAAAAAAAAAATTTTAGTGCTCATCCAACAGAAGATATAAAATTGAAAAAGTGCCCTTAACTCAATACATACAACCTTAACTCAAGGCGACATTAGCCCAAGGAGACCTTAAATCAAAGAAAGCCATTTGACAAATTGTATGTCAAACTCTTGCAAGAATTGTACTTTCACAAATTAAATCAGAAAAAAGAGTTTATTGAAGTTAAGTGAAATAATCCGCAAGCAGCACAAAATAACCTTGGTTAGATTTACAACCCGATTTTTGGTTATATTTTAGTTAAATAATCAACAATATGGGTTATAGTTACAAAAGTGAGCATTTTGTTGGAGTCTAAACTTAAAAATTTGCTGGAAAATTAACTAGATGTTTTTTTTGGGACAATTTGTTCTCCTGAAAACCTTAATGTTGTCTTTGTAACATTACCGCAGGGAGCAAGGCGACGGAGGTGGTCTGGTTTTAGCCGGTTGAAATCCGGCATAAATATTTTAGCGGTTTCTTCCCAATATTTCCCAACTTCTTTAACAAAAAAATTGCATCAACAATGAAGGTTTCTGATCAGCAGTGGCGGATTTACCAGTAGGCTGGGTAGGCTTGAGCCTAGGGCGGCAAATTTCAGGGGGCGGCAAAATATGTTTTAGGTTGGTCACACTGCCGTAGAGGACTTTAGGATGTGCCACTTATTATCGGTTTTGAAATAGGCGAGGCGTATTTTCACGCTCAGTTAGATATCAACATGACAAGGCATTTGTCGCCAATGTCACAACACAAAATAGCGAAAATTATACCATTTTTGGCGATGGACATCTATTGCTACTTTGATGAAGAAAGACCGCCACAACCACAGCATGAAGAACGACCACAGGTTTATGTAAAAAAATCAGCAACTGAGAACACATGATTGTCATGAAAGCTTGTACGGAAAATTGCATCAGCAATACGTTCCACATGTCAAATAAAAAAAAAATGAATCCGATGATCCCATACACCTTCCGATTTATCACGCAATCAAAAAATCTGGCCGAGGGTCTGTCGCGCCTCTTAGAAATTGCAAAAATTTATGTTAGAAACCAAGAAATGGAATACACTAAAAAAAATTAATCTGATAAGCATAGATTAACTTTGATCCAAAAAATTAATTAACTCATCTTGTAATTAAGACGTTCAAGTTTCAGAGGAGTTTTAAGCATGAATGTCTTAGGGAAAAAGAATACACTTTTTTAGATTAATTTTTAAATTTCTCTTAAATTGATATATTTGTATCTTGGATGCGAACTTCATATTTGAAGCATTATCAGCACTGTAGTTGCCAACTAGCCATGCCTAGAGAATACAGACTGAATGGTCAATTATTGATGATTTAGCGTGGATACTAGAATATTTCAAAACGGAAAACTGAAAATGAACTCAAATTTTGGAGTTCTGCCATTCCTATTGATGGTGGTTTTGCTCAACCAAATTTCACTATCGATTTTGCCAATTCTCCACAACCAATGCAGGACACACAATCGCCACATAATATAGAAAAAAATCAAGTTTCTTTTCAATTTTTTATTATAAGATATTCCTTTTCACCAGTCGCTTCAAATTTGTTCCAGTTCATATTCCCTTGTGAAGTCTTCTGAGCCTTGCGCTCCCCGAGAAAATTTTGACCAAAATCCATTACTGGAGCGACCACAATCCGCAAGTGCTCTACCAAGGATAATTATATCCTAAAATGACAAGCTGACTGATGACGTTTATATAAGAAGCGCGAACTTAGGCATCATAATTTAAATCAGGAATATCAAGTGATTTTAGATTTTTTTTCGGCTCAAATATTCTTAGCGGTGTTCATCAAATAGATTTGGTTAGAGCTTTTCTCATTAATCAAAGAATTTAAAATGTTTGGCCGTTGTATTGCAACAACGGATTTCCT
Organism: Microchrysa polita; assembly: GCA_949715475.1. NCBI lineage: Eukaryota > Metazoa > Arthropoda > Insecta > Diptera > Stratiomyidae > Microchrysa > Microchrysa polita. The sequence continues at coordinate 12,549,278 of OX454415.1, read as the reverse complement.
CCGGGGTTAACTTAAAATATTTGAGATCACGTTGTCTGCGACGGAACCTTTATTGTTCATGAAGAACAAACAAACCGCGAGTCTACTGTAGTTACTGGAAATAAAAGAGGATCATCTCCTGAACGATGATAATCTGGAAATGGATACTCGTCAAAATCATTTTCGTTATGTTATTTTTGAAATTATGTGAATATTCTACTGGCATATGTGGCATGTAGGCCAGTCAATAAACCGAAATATAAGGCGTTAGGTCGCAAAAAACGCTCGGCTCTGATTTGTTGGGATATTGCTAGGATAGATACCAGTAGTGTATCACCAAGTTTGCAACTTCGAAAAACCTGTGCTAACCCCGTGACCCTCAAAAAACGTCAAAATTTTCGGTTTTTAATTTTTAAAATATGCTTTCTACAAGGAAGTCGTTCACTGCACTTTTAAAGCTAACAAAATCTACTTTAATTTGAGTGCAACCCCAGCTTTGTAGGTACAAGGGATCCCAAGATACACCATTTTAAAGGATGTTTTTTTTTTTTGAAAAAAGTCCGAAATTGTAATACGACGTACTATATGACGTGTTCCGATTCCATCTGTTCCTGGATGCGTTGAGGCTAATCCAGGAACACAGTTGCATGAATTTTGGTTAAGAAAAAAGGTGTTTTTACAAGAACGTAATATATAGGGGTTGGTTTCTATGACAGCCCTATGACGTAATGTTCCGATTCCATCCATTCCTAGATATGTTTTGATGTTTTACTAGGAGAACATTTGGGTGAGGTTTGGTTAAGAATGGTTCATAAAGAAAAAAGTTTTGCTTAGAAGAACCTAATTTCCAGGGGTTGATTTGTATGACAGCCCTATGAGGTAGTGTTCCGATTTCATCCGTTCCTAGATATTTTTTGATGCTTAACTATTGGGTGAAGTTTGGTTAATATTGGTACATAAAGAAAAAAAATGTTCTTAGAAGAACCTAATTTTCAGGGGCAGCCCTATGACCCCATGGTCCGATTCCATTCGTTCCGACATATAACTGATTTATATCTTCGTGTCACATGACTTTCTCCGTAGAATGCGCATTAAGCCGATATTTAGTTCGGAGGATGACTCGAACTTTTAAAAAAAAAAACCAATGTTTAAAATGCTGTATCTTGGGATCCTTTGCACCTACAAAGCTGGTTTAGTTAGCTTTAAAAATCCAGTAGACGACTTTCATGTATGAAGCACCTGTTAAAAATTACAAACCAAAATATGAAAAATGTCCGAAAATTTTGAGGTTTTTTTAGGGTCACGGGGTTAGCACAGGTTTTTCGAAGTTGCAAACTTGGTGGTACACTTCTGGCATCTACCCTAACAATATCCCAAAAAACAGAGCCGAGCTATTTTTTGCGACCTAAAATCATAAAATGACTGGCCTAAATTATTTTCGTTATGTTATTTTTGAAATTATGTAAATATTCTACATGCATACACTCCCAATCAATAGGATAGTTCCACTTGAAAAATGGTTGTATTCCGGAAAGTGATAACGGTATTTTCTTCAAAATAGGTGACAATGTTTTCAATAGCCTACTTGTTCTTTGGATAACACGCGGCTCAGATCCAGAGTCCCGTTAGGATTTTATTACGAGAATTCTTAAAAACAGCACAAAAGTGAAAGTCATTAGGATAGTTCCACAGGAAATAATACACAAAATAACGGTAAAAAAAGATCATTTTACTTTGAAAAATGTTTCTAATAATAAGTTGAACTTCCGTTGAATGTTGAATGAGTTTTGTTGTTGATTTCGCCCCTAAGTTCCCCTAATGGCTCTTCGGTGTTGTTAAACTGTCGTCTACTAGTATAGATCTTCCTTGTCATCCATCCGCAAAGATTTTTGATGATATTTAGATCTAGAAAGTATGGCGGTCTTTCCATAACCTTGATGGACTGGTCTTGAAACCAATCTTTAATCAACCTTGTTATACGAATAAGGGCATTATCTTCTTAAAATTTAAAAGGGGTTGCATGTAAAATTTCGTTAATTTTAGGCATTACATTAGTAAGAATATTTTTGTAAGCCTGGACATTCGGAATACCCATAATTTCCACAGCTTAAGAGTTTCACGCCGAGATAGTCAACCCCATACCTCGAAACGTCGTACTATTGAATGATGTGTCTACAAAATTAATTCCTTCTTGCTCAAATCATGAAAATAATAAAAATCCATTTGAATCGACGAGATTAATTTTTTTTTCCTTAGTGAAATTAACGCGCTGCCACTGGCTGTGAGAAGTTAGCCAGTCATTATACCCGTCACTATGTGAAAGGGTATATTAACTTTGTCATGAAGTTTGCAACGCACAGAAGGAAGCTTCTCCGACTATATAAAGTATATATATTATTGATCAGCGTGACGAGAGAAATCGATTGAGACATGTCCGTCTGTCTGTCTGTCTGTCTGTCCGTCTGTCTGTCTGTCTGTCCGTCTGTTGCAACGCAAACTAGTCCTTCAGTTTTGAAGCTATCGGGCTGAAAATTTGTAGACAAGTTTCTTTTTAGTGTACGCTGTATATATGTCGGAACGAATGGAATCGGACCATGGAGTCATGGGGCTGCCCCTGAAAATTAGGTTTTTCTAAGAAAAACTTTTTTCTTTATGTACCAATCTTAACCAAACTTCACCCAAGTGTGTTTCTAGTAAAGCCTCAAAACATATCTAGGAACGAATCGAATTGGAACATTACGTCATAGGGCTGCCATACAAACGAACCATTGAAAATTAAGTTCTTCTAAGAAAAACTTTTTCCTTTTTAAGCCTACCGTAACCAAACTTCATTCAAATGTGTTCCTAGTAAAGCCTCAAAAAATATCTAGGAACAGATGAAATCGGAACACTACGCCATAGGGCTGTCATACAAACCAACCCCTGGAAATTAGATTCTTCTAAGAAAACTTTTTTCTTAATGAACCAATCTTAACCAAACTTTGCGCAAATGTGTTCTTAGTAAAGCCACCAAAGATATTTAGGAACCGATGAAATCGGAACACTACGTCATAGGGCTCTCATACAAAACAACCGCTGGAAATTAGGTTCTTGCATGAACACCTTTTTTCTTTGTGAATCAATCCTAACCAAACTTCGCCCCAATGTGTGGTTAGTATAAGCTGACCAGACGTACAGCATTTTGCTGTAGAGTACAGCATTTTGGCATGTCGTACAGCATTAGTAGATGAACAGCATTCCCAACGCCACACCAAAGAAACCTAAATGACTGCATAATAACCTCCTCGTTGAGGCCTGTAGTCTGTCTATTAGGTGTTATTAGCAAGATAATCGCACTTTCATGTGGCACACGCTCATTTTCGATAATTTCGGAATTCTTTGGTCAATCGTTCTGAAATTTAATGTACCTAAATGTAAGCGCCAGGTAGCTTCACAACCTGGGGATTACATTTACTTTCATTTCTCCATTTTTTAGGGTCCTCCTATCTGCGTTCGACAGTTACAGCTGCCCAAATGGCACTTTCGTCTTTTCTAATCGAAAACTCTATAAAATTTGTCCAATAAATTTGAAAATTGGCAGACTTGTAAAAATTTCAAATAACATAAATTTTCATAGAAATTATGTCACCGATCTATTTTTCCAGGACATTTACTGCCATTTTTTATGAAAGCTAGCTTAATCAGTCCTGTTCAGGATCCGAGGAAACGGAGCTGTCATAGTTGATTTAGAATGATCGTTTTTGTCATTTTGTTTTCTATAGCGCACCGGTAAGGGCTTAGCGTTTCTGTAGCTGCTTCTTATAATTTAATTTTACTGGCAAGTATACTGAAAAAATTTTTCACATCTTTTGTTTTGCCCTAGGACACGCCACTCAAAACCCGAACTTCCGTACTTAACATCTTAGTAAGATATTTGGACTTTCACCAAGCCTCAAGCAGCTGGGCCTTGATATCCAATTTCTCAAACCATTTGATTATGTCGAGTATTGCCTTGGAAGCCCACGTTCAAGATCCTCAGAAAATGTGCTTCTAGGGTCAACCATTTCATATGGAGTACCACATTCGATAAACAAAAAATTACATGGATGTAATTCTTGTGGAAATGTCCTGGGACCTGTATAAATTTGGGTTAAAGCAGGCATGCAGTTTATTTCCATATTCATATCCTAGCAAAGTCAATCCAATCCATATACTTTTCAAGAAAGGCCTCCCATGAGCTATGATAAGTCAAAAGAAGTCTCGAGATATACATTTAACTGTGGAGCATGTTTACAACGAACTGTTGTATAAAAGATTTATTTTATAACGAGACCGAGTTCTAATTGCGCAAATAGCATGATGAGTACATACCCTAATACCCATGTACAGAGCTAGACGGCACGCAAAGCCCAAAGTAATCAATTCCAGTTTTTTTGCAGGGGAGAAAAGAAAGGAGTATATGAGTCGGATCTGGCGCACTTTTAATATTTTATAATGACATCTAACAGCTACCTCTTGACACACATTTGAAGTTTTTTGGGACATACTATCAAAAGATATGTCTAAATTTCGATTTGTACGGGTAGTAAGGCCTACTCCACTTTCCATCCACTTCCAGGATATGTCACAAATAGGCATCGATACAAATTTCAATAAACAATAGGAAACTAATCACGCACCTACCCGAACTCCCTTTTAAAAAACGAATATTCAGTTCGATTTTCTATAGAAATGACCACCTTTCCTCTAATGAGGAGAGGAGTTCATCATATCGAGTTTCCACTATAATTTCGATCAAAACTTTCAATATTCATTATCTTTTTGTTCCTATTAAAGTAAGAGGCAGAATAAATAAAATTGTTAAAATGTCCTTTATTTACAACATATGGCCTGAATGCATGGCGTACCATATTTGGTACATAATGTAAATTCTACTATTTTCGCTTTTATGGAAAAACGGGCTATTTCCTGGGAATATTAAGGGCAATTCCGTCTTTAGTGACCGATTTTACATCAGGGGAGGTCAGTTACGATAATGGGTTCAGACCCCAAGCGAGGGAACAGATGGAATCGGAACACGTCATAGGGCTGCGGTAGAAATTATTAACACAAAAGAAACTTAAGTTTCATTCAAATGTGACGGGTATTCAAATTTCGGCCGCGCCCGAAATTAGCCTCGGTCTCGTTTTTTTTAATTACGCCCTTTTGCTCGGTGAACCGTTTGTTCGACTGCGGCTACGTTTGTTCTTGATTGTTCGCCAATTAATATCGTTTGTTCTTCTCTAATTATTTAATTATAGCAACTTTAAAATTGTGAGTGTGAACTTAGCCAGTCATTTTTAAATATGGGTCGGAAAGGTATAGGTTTGGTATCAATCGAAAGCCAGACGTTTGTTCATTTTGCAGGGCGTTTGTTCATCCTGGAAACGGAAGGATACAGGAATTATTAAGGAAAAAGAGATTAGTTGTGACGTCATCTTCACTCAACCAACGCCATCTACTCAGCTCAGCTGTACGATGATGGTGTGGATCTTGCATAAATTGTTCGCGGGACACGGGTTGCCCGTACATCTGAGCTGAGTAGATGGCGTTGGTTGAGTGAAGATGACGTCACAACTAATCTCTTTTTCCCTAATAATTCCTGTATCCTTCCGTTTCCAGGAATAACAAACGCCCTACAAAATGAACAAACGTCTGGCTTTCGATTGATACCAAACCTATACCTTTCCGACCCATATTTAAAAATGACTGGCTAAGTTCACACTCACAATTTTAAAGTTGCTATAATTAAATAATTAGAGAAGAACAAACGATAATAATTGGCGAACAATCAAGAACAAACGTAGCCGCTGTAGAACAAACGGTTCACCGAGCAAAAGGACCTAATTTCAAAAAAATGACTGGCTAACTTCACACAGCCGCTGCCACTCGTTTGTCCAATCCAGACAATTTCTACACTGGGGTTGAATATTTTGGAATGGAACTATTGAGCTTATGGAAATCAGGGGTATTTGCAAAGCACCCAGACTTACACAAATATTCTAACTAATGTAATGCCTAAGATTACCGACATTTTCCAAGCAACTCCCTTAAGATTTTAAAAAAGATAATAGCCCCATTCAAGAAGCAAGGCTGAAAAAAGATTGGTTTCAAGTCCAATTCATCAACGTTACTATTCTCACTAGATCTAAATATCATCAAAAAGGTTTGAGAATACCTGACAAGGAAGATCTGTACCGGTACACGACAATTTAACAACACTGTGAGCGATTTGGGGAGCTTGACAAGAAATTAATTTAAATTACCTTTAAAACATACGCAATTATATCCCGGATAAAATTGTTTAGCTAATAGCACTTAACGGAAGTTCAACTTATTATTAGCAACATTTTTCAAAGTAAAATTATCTTTTTTTACCGTTATTTTGTGTTTTATTTCCTGTGGAACTATCCTAATGACTTTCACTTTTGTGCTGTTTTTAAGAATTCTCGTAATAAAATCCTAACCGGACTCCGGATCTGAGACCGTCTGTTATTAAAAGATTAAGTAGGCTTCTGTAAACATTGTCACCAAGTTTGAAGAAAATACCGTTATCACTTTCCGACATACAGTCATTTTTCAAGTGGAACTATCCTATTGATTGGGAGTGTATGTGGCATGTGTCTATGACTAAAAATTACAAATTTATAATAAACGAATTAGGATCCTTAAACTGACAACTCTTCTTAAAGCATCAGATTGAAGGGGTAAAAATATAATAATAATAAAAAAAACATGATCAAATTGCAAAAACACCAATTCAATTAAAATGGCCATGAAAGGACATTATCAATATTAATAAATCAATTTACACATCATGATAAATAAACCTCCATTAAAATTTTTAAGAATTTACATTTTTTTTCTTTATGAAACAACTCTTGACATGTTCGTACATTTTACGTTGCATGCAAGACAAACTATTCCCACATGTCTGAATACAGTTTCACGGACATTAATCACCATTAACCACATAAAGGCAGACTTTTCGTCTCCCCATTATTTCAATACCATCTTTTATTCTGCATAATGTATATTTATATACATAAAAAAAAAATATTTACGACTACGAGCATACTGAATTTAGATAATTTTCTTAATTAGCTGAATAAACGGTCAACGACAGAAGATAACATAAGTATGTAGGTATGTGAACCATTATGGGACGAAAGTAGAATCATTTGACTATAAGCGTCCATTGAAAAATATATCTGCAGTAAACATTTGCGACATACATATATTTTCAAGATACGTGTATGTACGTATGTAGATAAAAATTTATAAACAACTCTCTTATCAGAGTTGTACAGCTAATGATAAAAGCAAACATCCGATATGCAATTCAAGATAGCGCTTATTGTATTGTATTTCAATATGTATTAAGAAAACAACATGTATGTACATATATGTAGCATTAAATATGTCTAGATTAGCGGGAACAACAACAGATATAATATATATTTGCTAATAAAACAAGATTTAACTAATTGGCTATAAATGTAAATTATTTCAAGATTACGACTTGTTTTCCTCTCCCTAGAATTAGAATGGATGGAGATTTTTTGTCCTATTTTTCTCCATTTTTTCCCCGCATTTCATAAATACATATTCAATGAGCCGATAAAATAGATCCGTACATAATAAAATATAACGAGCTGAAAGCAATGGGAACAGTTTTATTGAAATGCCAAATTTTCATGTGTTATTCTTATTCAAAATAAAAAGACAAAAAAGCCGCACAGAGAATAATAGATATACGGTCTGTTAGCTATAGCTTTAGATTTAGAGAGTTATAAGCCGGCTATACTACTTGATAGCGAAAATTGGAATTAGCGAACGGACGTATCCGTATGTATGTGCATGTGTGGACCAGAGGATTTTCAAAAGATACTTGAGGATATTCCGAAGGTGACCTCCGAGGAATTTAGCATATAATACACTTTGATGAACATATTGAGCTAAGGCCCACAACTGGTTTGAATTGGTTTTGTGTGTTCTTTTTTATTTCGGGGCGAACTGGTGCTGCCAGCGATCCAGGTTTTATTTCAGTTGTATACATACCTTCCTATATAGTATAGTCGATCACAGCTTCAGGTTTTGAATTTTAAGTATGTAGTAGTCTCAGATTAAATTGAGAGATTTACAAGCACTTTTTGGAAGTGTTGAATGGACCTCGGGATAAGGTGTAAAGAATGTTATATGATCGTTTCTTAGATAGGGTTTTAACATCTAAACGTGCAAGAATTCTAAATATACGTGCTTATGAATAATTTTATAAGACACTTATGTACATACAAACATACATATTTTTGCTGTAGGTATACGAAGTTTATATTCAGAGACCTTGAAAAGTAGAATAGCAAAGTTATACAGTTGATGTTACATAATCAATTTTAGCACTCTCACTTTTATTATAATAGCAGCTTAAAGAGATTTTAGGTTATTTTTTTTTTTGCATACATAATACCCACTAACTTACGGCAAAAAGTATAATCAATTATGAAATAGAAATAGGTTTGCGGTTTAATGGAACAAAAAATTATTAATTAAATTTTTCATATTTAATAAACTAAAATTTCTGACCTTAATTGCTAATCATACAGCAATCCTTAGACCGCCCTAACTAAAGCCAGACTTAAGATTGTATGTACTTTGCCCAATCTTAAAAAAGTGGCTGCTTTGAGATCATGCCCTAGAGATAAAAATAAATAACAATCAAGACTTCCAATTCCCAAGATCTTAACTGCTTCTTTGTTGAGGTGTTGAGGTCAATAGCACGCTCAGCAGTGTTTTTTATCCCCATAAATGGGTACTCGTTTAACATCTGAGTGAGTTCGAAAAACACCATAAACTGAATTGGTTCACGATGAGACGCGAACCGACGAACCACAACACCAACCAGACTATTGACTACTGGCTTAGTGATAAATCTGGTAAAAAAAAATCTGTTTCATGTCGATTTTGTGGTACCCCAAAAATTGTTCTTCCAAATATGTTTTTTAGGCATGAATGAAAATACATTTTGAAGTTGAACCTTGGGGGGCTGGGTTTGTATGGCAGCAGTATGGTTGGGTTTGTATGGCAGACTTCATCGTCTGATTCCATCCATTTTTAAATACAGTCAAACCTCGACAACACGAACCTCGCTTTCGCGAATTTTCGATGTGTCGAAATATTTCATCGGTCCCTTGAAATTTCCATATACATACATTTTTGCATAATTCGAATTTCTTTAGCCGAATTTTTCGATGTCTCGAGCAATTTGTCGGGCCCAAAACGTTTTCTGACTTCGATAAGCCGCATCAACCACGAATTTTGTCAAGTATAACCTAACAACATGCTGATTTTACAATAATTGTGACTTCGATTAGAAGAATTATCCGAAAATTGTTGGCCAGAATGTATTTTGTGACTTTGATAAGCCGAATAAGTCGATAAAAGAATTAAAAAAACGACAAACATAAACATGTAAAATTTGTTTTATTGTTTTCGATTACTCGAATTTTTGATATCTCGAACAATTTTTCTGGTCCCTTAGCACTTCGAGATATCGAGGTTCGACTGTATGTATATTGTGTGACATCGCTTAGAACACATTTGGTGCACAAATAAAAAAGTTTTTCTTAGAAAAACCTTATTTGGGGGCTAGGTTTGTATGACAGCTCCATGACCTAGTGATTCAAACATACAAGCAACATAAATAAGCATATGTGTAAAATTTCAGTCCCGTAGCTCTTATAGCGGGCGAGGAAAACGCGCTCCAACAGACGGACATCGCCCAAACGACTCCCCTCGTCAAAATGCTTGACTTACCGAACTAAATCAAAATTTGCCACACCATCAAACATTTCATCCGAGATATGACTTCACTTTCTGAAACAACATAAAATTTCCAATAAAACGACACCTCGCCCGATGCTCGTATCTTCCGAGATACACCCGTTCAAAATTAAAAGAAATTTTAAAATCGGTTACGTTTACGATTTTATCATTTGAATTTTGGATGAAATTTTAAAATTTCTTTAAAGTTTCGACGGGTGTATCTCGGATGATACGAGCAACTTTGTAACGGGCGAGTTGTCGTTTTATTGGAAATTTTATGTATAAAGGGTGTCCGGAAACTGCTGCATAAACGCACCGAATAATGATTGCTCAGTTCATTTCCGGCAGAAAAAGTTGTACGGAACATACCCCCTCAGCTTAACCCTTTAGCTGCCACAGGTATTTAAAGATTTTTGAAAAAATCGTTTTCTTGCACGACTTAAAGCCTAATATCTCCAAGGCTAGATCAGCTAGAATAGTGAAATAAAATGATTATTATAGTCAACAAATTTGCCTATAAAATGAAACTAACCACACTAAAATCGGATAAGAGGTTTGGTTTTTACAGAGCTTCAAAGTCAAATTTGCGTGATTTGCCCCAAAAACAATTTTGTTTCCATCTGAATTTTCTCCAACTTCTCCCAAGGTGAGGTGCTTGTACGATTCTTTTAGAAACTGGTGCATAGTCTTACGATCATATCTTTTTTACATCATTTTATTCTAGCTCCATTATTTCTAACAGTTTTAGTGCCTTAAGTACAGAAAACTAGAGGTAGTTTTGGCTCGATTTCGACATACTTTGAATAGATTTTACCAATTGCAGATCTTAGGGGCATTGTGAATTGAATTGTATTGAATTCGAGCTATAAAATTAACCCTAGTTTTCAACACTTAACGTATAAAAACTGTTAGAAGTAACGAGAAGAAGCACCTCACCTTGGCAGAAGTTTGAGAAAATTGAGATGGAAAACAAGATTGTTTTTGGGTCAAATCACGCAAATTTGATTTTGAAGCTTTGTAAAAAACAAACCTCTTATACGATTTTAGTGTGGTTAGTTTTATTTATATATAGGTAAATTTTATGGCTGTAATAATCATTTTATTTCACTATTCTAGCTGATATAGCTTTGGAGATATTAGGCTTTAAGTCGTGCAAGAAAATTATTTTTTCAAAAATCTTTAAATGCCTGTGGCAGCTAAAGGGTTAAGCTGAGGGGGTATGTTCGATACAACTTTTTTGCTGGAAATCACATGAGGAATCACAATCCGGTGCGTTTATGAGGCAGTTTCCGGACACCCTGTGTACGTTAAATACAAAGCATGTCGATTATTTCACCCGTATTGGAACTTCGATCCTACATTAAAAAATGTCTGCCTTGATTTGTAAAATTTAAAATATGAGTTTGCTTTTTACGTTTTGTGAAGAATTCCTACACACTGTTGTCGCCATTTATAGTTGCAGGGGCAATTTTACAACACACCCTTTACACAACTTTCACTACTTTGTGAATTTTTCACAGCCGCTCCTAAACTATTTAAAGTGGATGCTAGTGCTGTTAACTTTTTTAGTTTTAAAGAATTTTAAAGAAGATTGATAATTTAAATAACTACAAATAACTACATAAAAAACTGATGTTACATATCGTTCGCTAAAATTTAAAAAAAAGGCAATAAATAATCTTTTTGCGCAATATTTATTTTTTTCGACCGTTATTTTGTTATTTAGTCACTTGTTGCCATGATTGTAGACACGAAAGAAAATTCACTTTAATTCCTCAAAATACACTAAAACTTATCGCGTGCAAAAATCATGACAAAATGCGCACCGATGATAACAATAAAAATTCATTACACCTTTACGGAATACCTCTTTTGCTATTCAGAAAGATCTCTCGGGAAATTGTTAATATCACTGCACTGTATTTTTACGGAATCGCATTTCGAAATTTGCAATGTACACCGCAAAATTCACTCTAACAGAATTCCGCCCAGTGATCAGGGACGTACCGAGCAAACATTTGTTAGGGGGGTGAAAAGTAAAATTTGCCGACTGCATTTGAAAATTCACCAATTTATTATAAAGGTGCGGAAATTTCGTTTTTACGAAATAGATGCGAATTTCGGCAAAAATTGCTCATTTATGCGAATAAATGCGAAATGTTCTAATTATGTACAAAAATGTCAATTGAGATAATTTTTCAGTCGTTTTCGGTTAATGAGAATAGAGAAATTGTTAAATGCAGAGAGTTGGATGAATCATGAGCACGATGGCTTGCCGAACACCGAAAAAGCACTTTAGTTGTAGGTTTGATGTATGAACTTTGTTTTCTGCAATGCGATTTTTTAGAGAGAGTTTTTCTCGTTGTTCGGCGGGCCCTAAATTGAAATGAACTCTACATAAAGATAAAAGCGTAACGATATTAGCGGCATATGCCTCAGCAGTTTCTCGTTTTGCCGTTACCGTAACTCCTTGAGGAGTGGTCTTGTCGACTAGTATCTACGTGTGTTGTCTGAACTCGGATGATGCAGTTGGCAGACGTTTTTTTGCATTACATTACATTATATCATTTTATTATAGCTTCATTATCTCTAATAGTTTTGATTTTGATACGTTAAATGTAAAAAACTAGGGTTAATTTTAGCTCGAATTCAGTTCAATTGATTTCAAATTGCCCCTAAAGTTCTGCTATTTGGTAAAATTTATTTAAATCATGTCAAAATCGAGCCAAAAATAACCCTAGTTTATAAATAATACAAATAGTACAGGTAAAGAAAGATATAATCCCAAGACTATGCCCCAATTTTTAAAAGAATCGAGCACCTCACCTTGGCGGAAGTTGTAATATTGCAACTTTCAGATGTTTATATCTTCAAACATCGACAGGTATTCTTTTGTAAATTTATTAATGCCGAAAATCGCAATCCTACATATTCCCTCTGAGGTCAAATTTGCCGACTGCGGCTACGTCCCTGCCAGTGATAAAAATGCAAGTTAACTGAGCATGAGTGCTTTAAAAAAATCATCGCATACTTGCAGAATCGCATTTTCGACATTCAGCCGTGATTTGTAGAAGAAAATTCATTGCACTTTTGCAGAATCGCATATTTGTCGGTGTATACCGAAATAAGTGTGCTTCACAGAATTCATTCTTGAGCTTGTTGCATCAAACAATGAATAAAGAAACAAATCCTTACGGAAAATAGCAAGTTGTTGTCAAAAAATTTAAAAAACCGATGGTGTACTTATTATTTTGACCAAGCTGAAAACCCACTTCAAAGCTAATATCGGGAGGGATTAAGATAATAGGGGGATGCCATTTAGTTTTTTGGTTCCGTTGGCATTGTTGTATCCTAACTGTTGTAATGGCTATCTATTTGGAGTAATTCAATTCTAAAAAGGGTATGAAAATTTGCCATAAAAAGTTACATGAGGGGTGTACTTATTTTTTTGTCCATATGTGTATGTATGTATGTACATATATAGAAAATACGAGGCCGATCTAAAACCATACCCGTATCATCATCAAACAGCGCCAAACCGCACGAAGCAGCGCCGGTATAAATTCCATTGAAAAATCAGGTTTTCTTGCCATGAAAACAAATCACATTGTCTCGCAACAAATCTCATAGCATCGCATCGCCCCGCCCGACTTCGCAAGAAGTGTGCACACATCGCATCGCCCGGCCCGGAAAAGCTCGGCGTCGCACTGTATGTGTACGCGGCCTTATGTAGGTACATACATACACTGCGTTTCACTTGAATAGCACATTCAGTTTTTTCATTGTAATTCGCTTATATGTATATCAATATTTTTATGAATTTGCTAGCAGTTTTTTTTGTCTTGTTTGTGAGGGCTCCCCGAAAGAAAAATTGTGCTATCGAAATTTACCGTTACCTTTTTTTACCAATTTGCTTCAAAAGAGAGCAGATTTTTTGTTTCACTAGAATAGCACAGTTGGGTTAAGCTTCACATACAGAGTGCACGTGGTCGCAATATCACAATTTATAGTCGTTTTGAGTATTTTAAATACGATTCGTTGATTTAAAAAAAATTTCGGTCGCCTTAACAAGTAGAAACGTGATTTACAATTTTATTAAAAATGGTGAAAATTCTGATCAAATATGAAAGGTCGAGTAAGCATACTCTCTTATGCAGATAAGCTATCTACATATTTTGCGTGATGCATCGAATTCACATGATTCTATGGACAAAAATTCGGTTAAAAGTTGGTCTAAGTGCGAGTAAAACAATTGTATGGCGGTGCTAATTCAAAAGCTAAACACCTTAAGTGTCTAAAATAAAAAAAAACACCACTTAACCCCGCTCGTAAACAAGCTCGGTTGACTTTTTGTCGTACCAACATGTCATGGACCAAAGAGTGGTTTCGCGTTGTTTTTTGTGATGAGAAGAAATTTAATTTGGAAGGGCCCGACGGATATAACTGTTATTTTTATGATTTAAAGAAGGAGACTCACCAGTTGGATCGTTTGCACGGTCGAGTTGGTGGCGTTATGATTTGGGGAGCCATATCCTACTGCGGCACTTGTGAACTCCAATTCTTAGACACCACTATGAATGGTAAGTCGTATCAAGGTGTTTTAGAAAAGGCTTTTGCGACATTCAAAAGTCTCTTTGGACCATTGCCGTGAACTTTCCAACGCGAGAATGCACCAATACACACTGTCCGTGCCGTAAAGTATTTTATCGAGTCCAAAAATGTTACTCTTTTGAACTGGCCACCATACTCGCCGGATCTAAACATAATAGAAAATGTTTGGGGATATCAGTCTGGTAAACAGTTTTCAACAAAGACTGAGCTACAATATCCCTTGCTTACATACAAATTTTGTACGATTCTTTGCCTAATAGGATCTAGGAGGTTACTTCAAACGGGGGAGGCTCAACCCATTACTAAAATTACTGATTTGAATTCAAATTGATCTCAACTTATATTCTGAACAATAATAAAATATCCTCACTGCATAAAAAGTTAATTAAAATAAGTTTTAAAAAAAGTGTGCTATTCAAGTGAAACAGAATTTATGTGTTTTTTCATTTGTGTTTTACAATTTTTTTCTAACATTGTTAGAACATGTTAGAAAAATTCGAATTCTTTTTATTTCAAATTAAAGCTAATAATTCAAATGACAAATAAATAATACCAAATATCTGTTGTCTTCATTTTTTTTAAAGATATTAAGAAAATAAATTTAATGTATAGCGTGTGCTATTCAAGTGAAACGCAGTGTACATTCTATTTTTCAAATGTTCCGTCAATTAATCAAAAGTAAGAAAACTTACCGCTGTCCTTATCAAAATTACAAAATTTGATCTTGCATTTAATATGTTCAAATAATTCATCATCGTCTGTATTTAACTCGCATCTTTAATAGAATTCTCCCATAACATAGAAAGAGCAATAAATTTCCCCAAAACAAAAAAAAACTTTTCTCTCCGCCCGCACACAAAAGTTCATCATGCCAAAAATTACTTTTTCGTAGATGCAAAAATAAACTACGGAAATTCTCAATGAACGTGTGATGCGCATTGCACCGCTTTATCGTAAAACTCTCTCTATCTTCTCTACAATCGTAACCGTTTTTAGATTCTACGTTATGTATGTAACGACATGTGCATGTGGCGTCCAACCGGTCGACGCCACCGCACGCCAATTCAAACCTCAAACCAAAACAAAAACAAACTGAAAAAGCTCACGCAACCGGTAGCGGAATTGCTGATTTAACGGCGAAAGTGGTAAAGTGAAAAAGAGACAGAAATACACACCGATGATAAGCACGTGGTGGTGATATGATTTCAAAGTGCATGCTGCTGATAAAACCCAAAATGCATTAAGCACCGTGAGAGCATGTGAGAGTAAAAGAAGTGTACTAAATTTTTCAAAAATCTCGCGAATTTCCCCTTTCAAGAAAACTTGCTGAGAGTATGGTTTGCTCTCGGAGAGACAACAGCGAAAGCTTTCACGGAGCGCTAGCAACTTTTTTCTATCAACTACGGGACTTGTTGTATCAACATTTATTTTAACTCAAAGTACCGGTGCATCCGATAGAAAAAAATTAAATGCACACTCATGGAGCTACTAGGCCGCACACACTAGACCGTGTGGGTTTCACACGGATTTTATTGGATGAAAATACATATACCCATGTATGGGCTCATTTCACAGAACGAAAATCCATTTTATGGATTCGAATCCATTCATTGCAGCCCATGGATTGACAATGTTTGTGCGACCCTACAAATACTTTTCGTGCATGTAAAAATCTGCCAAGTACAGTAGAGCGTCGATAATCCGAAATAATGTCGACAGGAATTGTTGGGATTACATAAAGTTCGGTTAATCGATCGGAGAAAGCCGATTCCCCGATTCGGTTAATCAAATGTTCGAATAATCGACGTTCTACTGTACCTACAACAGACATGTAGGACACTGAAATTCCCAACAGAATGCCCCCGTAACATGCTCTACCCTCTACATATTGCCCCCTAATTCCCCTTCAGATTTTTTTTAGAAAGTGAAGCCCGTTTGCACTTGATCTCCCTTTTGTGATTTTTTTTTGTTCATGAGCTCTTCGGCAAAATGTACGATCGAATTGCTCCTTGACCCTTTCACACAACATTTTGAGGAATTTCGGATAGAGGACTGTCAAGTTTGAATGAGGTAATAAAAGTACCATAATGTGGATAAAATTGATTTCAAAAAAAGTATTTTATAAATTAAAATTGGAATGTGGGGTCAAATTTGGCTTAAAGTTGGGCATTTTGTATTGTTTTATTTTTTTATTTTTGCATGAATGAGCCAACAAATTTTTCCCTCTCTATGTAATCCTCCTCTCTGGCAAAACAAAAACATCTCCAGAAATACCAAACTCCGGATCTTCGAAAGCAATGTAAAATCCGTACTTGGAAGGTGACCAGTGATATTACAACCAAACTACAAACTTTCGTGAATCAGTGCCTTCGACGCATCCTACAAATTCGCTGGCCTGAGGTAATCTCTAACGACGACCTCCTCCAAATTACTGGCCAAAATAGGATAGGCATCGACATCAAAAGGCGGAAGTGGCAGTGGATAGGTCACACACTTCGAAAAGAGCCAAAAAACAATGCAAGACAGGCTCTAGAATCCTCTGGAATCCTCAGGGAACCGATGCAAGGCATCGTGTGGGAAGACACAAAAATACGTGGAGAAGATCTGTTGAGGCAGAGGGAAAATCTATAGGCAAATCGTGGGACCAGCTAAAGGCGATGGCTGCTAATAGACAGAGGTGGAAAAGAGGCGTAGTCAATGTCCTATGCCCCACTAGGGGTTAAAAGGAACCAGAGAGATGTAATATGTATTTTGAAATCAAAATACATATCACAATTCAGGACTTCAAATAGAAAAAAAATGAAGTAAGGCACATTTTTGGAATCAGTAGTGTGCCAGGAGGCTAAAACTAAAAACTTTGATTGTTAGGCCCCAAAAAGGATACCTTAATCTTTGATCAGAGGGTGTGCTAAATTACGGTGAACGGCTGGTTGGTTGATAAAAGTAGTCAGGGCCGGCCTTAGCATTTTGGTGGCCCAGCCAACACCGCAACAAAAATTTGTTATAGAGACAACATTATTTAAATTATTTATTTTCAGTCACAATTTTTTCGTTTATCAATGAGCAATCATGCGATGCTTCCTTTATTTTAAGGAAATTTATAGACATCGCTATGCGTGCTTGAAGGGAGTATTTGTTAAAATTTCATTAATACTGAACCATTTGTGAGCTGTTTTTTTTTAAGTGGAATTTTTTATATCTTTCATGACATCTGCGAATTTCATCTGGTTGATGCTTTTAGCGCAGCTATTTTTTTCATACTCAATTGCAAAATTCGCGGCGCATAAGGCCCCGCAGGGCCCGCGTGGCGGGGGGGGTGGGGCCCACAAGATTTAGGGGCCCAAAAGTCACATGAAAAATTTCTTGAACCATAAAAACAGCACGACTGCGAAAAACAACACTTCCGCGTAGATATTTTTTGTAGACAAGAAGAGATATACACATTTTTAGAAGTCAAAACAATTGCTAAATTTATTGTTCCTCTTTCACCAGGTCCTTTAGATAAACAATATTTAATATTGTCCTAAAATCTTTGAAAGTTCATGAGACAATCCGGATCCTCCAATTTTCACAAAAAAAAATTGCTTTGCATAGCTGCGCTATTTGCTGTAACTGTAGCCGCGGTTTGTAATCTGACTCACCCTTTTCCATGCCAAGTAACGTATGGGCAAAATTATTCTTTAGGTCCCTCTGTAAATAAACTATCTTAAAACTTTGGGAACAAATTCCAATCCACTTTGTCATGAACTGTTAAATTTGAATAAAATAGTTTGACAGCGATACTAAACTTAGTACAAAGTTAGTACGGCATGTATATGTCGTTGAAGACTAAAATATGTTATCTTGCTTGCGGTATGTACACGGTCATTATTGCAGAGGCCACACTTGGTTTGAAAGGAGTCTTGCCAAAATTGATGTATTGAATTTAATATTAAGTACAAACGTTCTTCAAATTGAAGGATTTAAATTAGAACTCGCTCAAATTTAAAGCTGAAACAAGGAATAGAGTTGAATTATTACTGTGTCGCTATTTTCAACTGTCTAGCAAGTTGAGTTAACTTAGACCACCCACACACGAAGCGTTCAAACCCATTTTATGGATTCTTCGCTCTGTAAAATTCATGCATTTTTTTCGATTTTGACAGAACGAAAATTAAAAACCAAAAGTATTAGGATTGACCGAGTGTGTGCCGCATTAGGCGCTCGTCTTCAAATCTTAGGTTCGCGGGATAGAATCCTGGGCGCAGGTAATTTACTATGCTTAAATATCACCAAGACCTATAGAGGTCAATGCTGCGTTGTACCGTTGTGTAGGCGTTTTTATTTTAAAATAAAAAAAAAAAACGATTGGTGAAATCATTAATTATTTAATAAACGTTACAATGCAAAGGGTCAAAAAAGCTGTTAGCAAAGTTATTTTAACTCATTGCCGGACACAACGCCAAAATTTGACACGATTTGTATGTCAAATGCTCAAAATTGGACGTTTATAGACGTTCTGTCCGGGAAGGGGTTAAGTACGATTTAATTTTAGATTGTTAGTCAGTCAATTAAATGACAATCTGTCAACATGTATGGAAAATGACTGTGACTGATGACTGAAAAGTGTGGATCGACCTTCAAGAGTGTTTTCGATTGATTTCACCCTGCGTAGGGGGCCCACTCAAGAAGTTGGCGGGAGGGCCCCGAGTGAAGTTGTTCCGCCACTGACCGGTACCCACACCACAATCCATTTTGGACTAAGCTGACCAGACGTACAGCATTTTGCTGTACAGTACAGCTTTTTGACCTGCCGTACAGCATCTAGAAGCGTACAGCAAAATGTACATCATTCTAGATTTCACACAATGGTACACGAGCAATGTAACGAGCTTCTACTTCGAATTGTTTTCCACTACACAAGATCAGAGCTCACATTCTGTAGGGCGATGCGCCCCAGGCGGTTAGGTCAAAGCTAGTTGATTGTAAGCGATATTTGTACAGTTAAAAAATATCAAAACCTCGAAAAATTGTCATTGGAATACTCAAAATGCGTGGAAAAATTCAATATGAACGGGAAAGAGATTTTCGAGTTTTCAGCTGTAACTTACGAACTACTATAACTAGAAACTTGCTTGCATCAATAAAAGTAACTGCGATGCTTTTAAAGCATGCAAAATTGCAGTAAGACCGATCAATAGGATTTCAGGTTTACCGCTGTACTGTTACAACTATTTTAGCTAGAAACTTGGATTTTTTTAGCGGTAGAAGAATTTGCCTTAAAAGTGTCAAAAATTTCAGTAAGATCAGACAAGAGATTTTCGAGTTTTCGGCTGTAACTTTCGAACTATTTTATAAAGAGTTGAAGACTAAACCAACAAGAACGAATCTCCATATTTTCTTGACTGCTAGGATTCCGTCAACGTTTATGGCGTCAAATTTTGATGATGCCAAACAGGGCCGGCTTTAGGTGTAACGGCGCCCGGGGCGAACTTGAAAGAAGCGCCCCTTATAGTTTCTATACACGAAAAAAATGCAATAGAACTTGAAATTTAACGTTTTTTGGAAATATTTTTCTCCATTGCCCCGCCATTGAAACTATCAACTTTTAACTCTTTTTAACTTCACGTAATTTGCCCCTTACCAATCAATTGATTGCTTAAAGCGAACAGAAAAGCATGCCCCTCTATCCATTCACATTTTTTCATAATTCGTCCTAGGAAATTATTATTTTGTTAATATTATAAAACAGCGAGTAGAGTAGATCTATTGCAGGATCTATTGTAGTGTTCATTTTTCAATTTTTAAAACAAACCACAAAATACTTTGCCAGTTTTATAATCGTTCAAAAATAAAAACAGGCAATCTCACGTCGGCGAAACATAAGGAACCATACATATTAGCTCACAAACATTCATTATGTTGAATGAGAACACGATAGCAAATCCCACTTAAGTAGGTTGCACTTTTCCATTCATCTTTTTCGATGTTAACATTTTTTTCAAATTAGTAATCATTTCCAAGAGTACACTGCTATCTTCAATTGCGAAATTGACGAAGAAGACGAAAATTAAGGAAAGATGGGGCAGTTCCAATGACTACGTTCCTGATTCACATACTCTGGTCCCTGCGAAAACGCACTTGCCGATGGTTCTAAATACGGTTGAATTTGATGGTACTGAATTCAGTCAGTATCGATTTTACGTACAGTAGTCCATATTTTTCAAAACATAAATCCATTTCATTTTGTAATTTCGACCGTGGTTAGAAATGGTTTGTTCGGGAAACCTGGCTATTTCGCATTACTACAGGTTATACAATGTAGGTACCAACGGTTCATTTTTGAATCACCAACATTTAAACGTCCATTAAGTTACTAATTTTACAAATACGTTTATAAACTTTTCTATTTTTTAAGTAGTTTTTGTAAATTTAATTGAGCGAGAAAAGACAACAATGTTTGCTCTAAAATGCAATACCTTCGAAGACCACAAAATTAGAACAAAATTATCCCTCAAACAACACACTTAAATTTTTGTGGATTCATACAAATTAACATAAATCCAAAAATTTTTTATGTACATAAATATCAATAAACGTAAGAGGCGCCACAGACCCTCCGATCGATCGGCCAGATTTTTTGATTACGAAATAAATCGGAGGGTGTATGGGATTCAATTTTTTGATTTGACGTGTGGAACGTATGGCCAGTGCAATTTTACGTTCAAGCTGGCATGACAACCATGTTTTCTCAGTTGCTGATTTTTTTAAAAATAAACCTGTGGTCGTCCTTCATGCTGTGGTTGTGGCGGTCACTCTCCATCAAAAGTAGCAGTGGATGTCCATCTTCCATCGCCAAAAATTATATAATTTTCGCTATTTTGTGTTGTCCTGTGGAGACTATCAGTTTCAGATTGCCCGATAAATTGCCTAATGTATGTATGTGCGGGTGGCAGATGGATTGTGGGCAGTCGATTGCCCAATCGATCGGCCGAGAAACCGTCAGGTTTTTGGCGCCCTTAAGTTTAATAAAGACAAATGCATAAACATAATCCACATAAAAAATATTGATGAAAATGGTTCGAAAACGAATGTGCTTATTAGAATTGTGTACTGCTTTTTCTTAATTAAAGGTTATCTTTGGAACGCAGTCAATTCCTGAAGTGGAAATCTGATATTATGAGTTCCCAACTAAATTCTTACCTGATTTCTATAAAGATACAGTTGCCAATTTGTGTCGTGCGGCCTTGAGTGAACGTTGTGAAATTGGACATAGAATTCTTGTCGCAGGTCTGCGTTTGTATAAAAATATCCCGTTAACTTGTGATTAGAATGCGCGTTAAATTGATGGTATTATAATACATTCATACATGCATTAGTATTCTTACATCATTCTAATTTAGCAGTTAAAAAAATTAAATTGTATTAAGCAACAAACAAATTTGTAAAAATAAATTAAATTAATAATACGGGTTTCGGCGCCCCTAAACCTGGCGCCCGGGGCGACCGCCCCGCTCGCCCCACCCTAAAGCCGGCCCTGATGCCAAAAGCAACATTTTAAAAATTTTGCCCAAAAATTTGTCTTGAACCTATTGCACAAAAATCGAAATGCCTTATATTATAGTATAATGCCTCCGAATGTATGGAACATTTTTCCTTTCCTCAGAAGTAAAAACTGTTCAAAAATTATCAAAAGTCAATGGATTTTTTCGCAAAAAAAGCCTCCACACAAATTTTGTGGCTGAAACATGCGTGGAAGGGAAATTGTCAAAAATTTGGAGACCTTGTAACAATGAAAATTATGCGTGATAGCACAAAAAAAAATACTTAAAGGCATAAAAATTTGGCAAGCTTTTGAAGCATAAAAAAATTAAAATTTTGCACGACAATTAATTCTATAAAAATTTTTGAGAAAATTCAAATATGATCCCTCACATTAGCGGATTTTTGTATGAAAATTCGGCTTCAAAGTTGTGTACGCATAAATTTGGTACTGTCTATGTAACTTTCCTTTTATACTAAGAATGAATTATTTTTTTTTGTTAAATTTAAATATTTTTTTTTTAATACGCAAAGCCTATCATCGTTTTTGCGACCATTTTAATTTTATCTGACGGAAAATGAGCAAAACTAATCGACAACAGCAAGAAAGTCAGCATCACAGGGAAATGCTGGAAAAAATCTTTTCTGCGATTCCGCAAAACGATTTATTAGCTTTGAAAGCCTTTCTATCTATATTAGTGCAACGGGAAACGATGGGAAGGTTAAAATTGCATTTATTTCACAATTTTTCCACTAGTTTCAGATTGGGACTTAATATGCGATTAACTCCTTTGGTCCTTTAACATAAAGGAAAAAGAACCTAAGCTGTGGATTTAAGTTCCAAAGATTAATAAATAAAGTACTATCCAGCTATGGTTGATTCAATGCAACATGCAACAGTGTTGTGGTGATGCTTCGTAACCGAATATTACTAAATAGCTCTTCAATAGAAAATCGATTAAAAATAATCTGCAACGCCTAAGCCTTAATTTCGAGGACTTGGGTGACTTGAATTATTAATAAACATTCATGGGAAAATGCTAGCGAATACCACGATTTTTCGAAAGTGGATTTGGGTTTGTCTCTAAACCGAATGTCACCAATAGGTAGTGTACGAATATGTACACCATTGACTATTCAGGCATCTGGTCACCTTATTTTAGACCCATCGGTGAAGAATGTGATGTCCTTGACCCAGGGCCGGATTTACCCTTCGTAGCGCCCCTGGGCAGTAGTCGTGTTGCTGTAGATCAGTCGCATTCATGTAAGGTGTACATTTTTTTTAAATACGTTGGTTTCCGGCGTTTTCGGAAGTAGCACTTCAGTGGAAATTGCACTTAATTTACTTTTAGAAAGGTGTTTGGACTGAACTTCTAATCAAAGTTAATGTTCAGAAGTTGGTATAGGTTCTCTATTGAAGGTGATATTAGATGCTCATGGAGGAGCGGATACTCCTTAGAGCTCAAAAGAATATTTGAAGAAAATATGATGAATTTACGCATTGGATGCATAAGCAACCCCTAAGACAGTCACATGATGGGAAATAATTCGATTCCTTAGAGCGGGCAACATAAAACTAAATACATACACTGGGTGAAGAAACGGGCACTTTTTTATTCGATATTTATTATTTTATTATCGCGAAAAGTCTTGGTGCCCTAGGAGCGGATCTGAACACTTTTTCCACGGGGTGACCTCCGTTCTCCCGCCACAGCCCACTAAATTGATTCTTTTCAGTACGGGATGAGTTTCCGTAACGTTTAGTAAAATTGAAATCAATCGAAAGGTCCCGACTCCCAAACAATGGGTACTAAGTCCTTTTTCTCTTAGCCACAATCGTTCTCCAGCTGCAGCCTCACGAAATGTTCGTTTTCAGTACTTAATGCAGCCCGAAAATGCAGTTTCCGGGAGGAGGATGTGAGGTATGCTTTACCAGGAGAAAGAAAGTGGATCCAGAGAACAGATCCGTTCATTGGCTGTCAAGACCTTTCGTTATTATAGGGTAAAAGTAAAAAAAGTAAAAGTGTCCGGTTTTCTTGGTTCCGAGTGTAGGTTACTGGCAGGCTGAAGCCTACGCCAGCATTTTTAACGCCCCATGCACATATAAAAAAATAATAGTTTAATGATCAGACTTTATTCCAATTTTATAAGTGTTCGCTTAATTTGTCAGCCAGCCATATTGAAAAAATTTGGGAGTCAAGGATCAATCGAGTAATCGTTGGATTGTAAAAATAAGGGGCACGGTAGGTAGGGCGGCAATAGCCGAAACCCCTACTGACGTCAGATATGTAAGTCCGCACCTGACCAAAAGAACCACTTTTGCAGTGTTTCCTTTATTTTGTTGTTTTTCTAATTTATTTAAAATGCATCCTGAAATATCGAAATGTGTATATTTTACAGATGGAATGGAAGGATAAAACTTTCAGAAATATGCCGCCCTTCAAAATTTGCCGCCTCGGGCAGCTGCCCAGGTTGCCCATATGGGAAATCCGTCCCTGCCTTGACCACCTCACTCTCTTTCCACTCCACCTCTAGTTGGGAATTTGGCATCAGAGTTCTTCCCAAAGCTTACGGTGAACACTAAAATTGTTCATTAAAACCCGGTTAACTCCGTTGTGGATCCTTAAAGCAGGGAACACACATCGACTATCTAATTTACCCGTTCCCTTTGATATGACATCATGCATGTCTAGGATTAATTAGTGTCCTTTGGTTAGTTAATTGTTTTCTCTCAAAATCATGAAAGTCTTACATATCCGTATAATATCCATACCAAAGTAAAACATTTGTATAATCCCTGCAAATGGCAAAAGTTCTAACACATTTCTCTCATTTACATATTGCATGTGTAAAACTACTTATGAGCTTTCATCTTGACTCAATATCGTTCTAATTACGGACACCGTACTTTACACTTTACCTCGTCGAAACACTGCAGCCGTGTCATAAATCAAAAATCCTGTCAAAAGCACACATTCAAAGGTGTTCATATAAAAATTCTATTGATCAGAAAATCAAAATTGCCCAACATATGTAATGTATGTCGGACGGTTGGAGCTCAAAATATTCGAATCCTTTTTAGCACACTATACCTCAAGGCCCACATTTATTCGGTTCAGTCTTCTAATAAATCATCGTGTGTGAAAGTTTCACATATTTTCCTTCAATTTCCACATAAACAGTTTTTCTTGACTTTGCACATTTTTTTTTCGAGTCGATTTACCACACGGAAAACGACCGGCTTCCTTAACGCCAGTATAGTAGCATTGCGGTCCTTGTTCTACGTTCGAATTGTAAGTACGTACGTTCGTGTGTTCCGGATGGTTGTAACGTCGTGTGATGAACTTGCAGGAAAGTTAAAAATTTGCCAACTTTTCTTTTTGCTTTTAATGCTGCGTTTTTTCTGCCTATTTCATTCTTACAATTTTTCTTTTTTTTTTTCTTTTGCAGAGACCAGTTTACCTCTGATAAAGCCCGAGGTAAATGTGAAAATTACGTAAATTCCTGACAAGCGAAATTGTTGCGTGATCGTAGACGAAATTTGCATTTTTCAAGAAAGCAAAATTATAGGTCACAGAAATCGGTTGAGTTAGGGCAGTTACATGAACGAGATGGTGTTCTTGTTCTTGTCGGCCGGCCTCCAGGAGAGTTATGATAGCATAATGGAGGCAAATGCTTAAAATGAAGCCATGAAACTTATGAGTTCTGTTAGTTTCGACAAGGAAATTATTTTGATAACAACAGGTTTTGAAATTAATGATGACGATGATGGTATCGTGGAAACGGTATGAAGCAATGAATAAGAAAATCTAAAAAGGAAATGCAAATAACCGCGCATAATACACTAGATATGCGACTTTTGTTTTGGGACCAAAATATTTTCTATGATGACTTGATTTTGTAGCTTCGATGACATTTCTCATTTGAATTTTATATGGCAAATTAATTGTAAACAAAATCATGCACATGCGCAGCTTAATGCTGTAACTTCGCGTAGGGGCGTCGGAAAAATGGGGGCAATGAATACGAAATTTCAAAATTAGTAGATGCTTAAAATAAATTAATCACCAACGCTCCTGTTGCATAGCTGTATCCCAACAGCATCAAAATTTACATTATTGTGAAAAGTACATTTAAATGGGATTGCAAAGCGTTGCGTGGTATAAATTCGTTTAAATATAAAATTTTAAATAGTGTGTATTCCAGTGCATTGCGGTTGAATACTCAAATCAATGAAAAAGCCAAAAAGTATTAAGCCACACCAGCCCCAAACACTAAAATTCCTACGCCACAGCTATAAAAAAAATCAATTTGTCCCCTTTATTT
The DNA here is from genome assembly GCA_949715475.1 of Microchrysa polita. Taxonomy (NCBI): domain Eukaryota; kingdom Metazoa; phylum Arthropoda; class Insecta; order Diptera; family Stratiomyidae; genus Microchrysa; species Microchrysa polita. The sequence goes on along the minus strand of OX454415.1, from coordinate 12,523,001 downwards.
TCAGATATTTCGTTTCCTTCTTTTTCTTCTTCATTGGTATGAAGGCTTTGTGTTAGGTCAAAAACGAAGGAATTTTTAATTAAAGACAGCAGGATGAGTTTACTTTTGTAACCCATAATTTTGCCTATACAGGGTGTGCCGCAACTGGTTAGCCATAGACCAATGGTAGACTCTACAGGATGTTTTAGGAAAAATGTCGCCAAAATTATTTCTCTAGCTTTTACCGTTAAGGAGTAATTGCCTTTTTTGTGATTCTTGTCAAAAAACACGACTTTTTTCGAAAAACTCCTATTTTCTAGCTTCGACTTTAGCCAAATCAATGTTTTTCATATTCTTCTGAAAGTACACAAAATTTCCAATAAAAGGACATATCGAACGTTTCGAACGGTTTCGTATCTTCCGAGATACGACGTTTTGAACTTTGCAGAAATGTCAATTTCAACTTTTAATGTCAAAATTAAACCCGAATTTCGTAACGATACATTGAAGTGGCAAATCTGCAAAGTTCACAAAAGTTGGCCCAATTCCTAAGCTTTCGAACGGCCTATAAGAATAAAGCGCAGAATCATCCAGTCTGTGAATAATATGTGTAAAAGGAAAAAACATAGTCCGTAAGTGGAAGAAATCTTTGCTTTTACGTGGAAATAGTTCAGCCATATAAGCATTTCCAATAGAAAAAAATACAGTAAGGCTATTTTTTTCTTGGTCTTGAATCAGTGGGGTCCCAAAAGTCTAAAACTCATTTTGCTAAAAAAAAATTTGATCGGAAAGGTCCCAAAAAGGACACTATTAAATCCTTGACTGGAGGTCGGCATGCGGGGTATCATATCAAAGGGGACGCCGAGTACATTACATATACGATGTTTGATTCCTATTTCAAGGACCCTCAACGGAATAAATCGCGTTTTAATGGAAAATTTTCGTGTTTCCTGTCACTTATCATCTGTATCTTTCCAAAGCCATAACTACGCGAATAATTCAAGTTGCCACTTCCTTTTTCATTTTTTAGAATAAGATTCTATCATTAAATTTGCTAAGGAAAAATTGGATCGGAAAACTCTGAAAAAGGACACTAATTAATACTGACAAATTAAAATGTTTATCCTTTAGACGATGAAAATGAAAAATACTCTCACAATATTAATGTGTACACAGCCAACCTTCGTACAAATAATTCAACACATAAAACAAATTTGCTTATACTTACCGTTACAATTTGTAAAGTAGCATCTACAACAGTAGCGAAAAGTATTTTTCCATAGCATAACAACCAAGTCTATGCTTGATGTAAAAATTGTACTACTTCCTTTTCAAGATTGAAGTCGGTTTGGTACATTTGCAGACTATGGTTTTGTTTTCATTTATACGTATTAATTGGAAACTGGATGACTTATATGCCGTTCGAAAGCTAAGATACTACGCCAACTTTTGTCAAGTTTGCAGATTTGCCACTTCAATGTACCGTTACGAAATTCGGGTTTAATTTTGACATTAAAAATTGAAATTGACATTTCTGCAAAATTTAAAACGTCGGATCTCGGAAGATACGAAACCGTTCGAAACGTTCGATATGTCCTTGTATTGGAAATTTTAAGTACTTTCAGAAGAATATAAAAAACATTGATTTGGCTAAAGTGAAAGCTAGAAAATAGGAGTTTTTCGAAAAAAGTCGTGTTTTTTGACAAGAATCACAAAAAAGGCAATTACTCCTTAACGGTAAAAGCTAGAGAAATAATTTTGGCGACATTTTTCCTAAAACATCCTGTAAAGTCTACCATTGGTCTATGGCTAACCAGTTGCGGGACACCCTGTAGAGTAGGTACCTGCTAACATCATCAGTTCACGTGAAATCCATGCAAATACTTTAAAAATTTTGATGATCGTGAAATCGAATTCGCTTGGTTGTACTCACTTTACACTAGGGTTACCAGACGTCCTGGTTTTCCAGGATATGTCCTCGTTCTGACTAGTCTGTCCTGGTGTCCTGGTTTTCTCCCGAAAATAAGCAAAATGTCCTGGTTTTACCGATCCAAATTCATTCTTTCAAGTAGATTTATAATTTTAAAATAGAAACACGCGTCAATAAAGGAAAATATTAATTTATTACTTTAGTTTGAATGTATGTAATTTCAATTACTGTATAATAGTTTTTGCGAATTTTTTGAACTATTGTATCACAGCAAGAAACGGTGGTTAAGTTTAATGCCAGTAAGGCTTATTTTGAATCGCATGAAAAACCACCAGCAATTCTTGGGGCGTTTTTCACTCATGACTTTGAAGAATGCTACCTTTTATTTGTGCATTCCAATGTCAGTCTTCCACGATAATGTTAAAAAGTCAGAAAAACAAACAGTATAGTTGAGATTTTGAATATTGTGGACGCTGTGCCAGAGGAGTAGAAGGACAGAATAGAAGCGAAGTTCCTTCCATTTGCCGTAAAGCCAATTATTTCGAAATCGCGCAATGAGGGTAACAGCCGAAAGGTGACGAATTTACAGAGAAGACCTTGATGGTTTATAGGGAAACTGAAGAGTACCTGTTTAAATGGACCAGCTCTCTTTCAGAATTCCAGGTATTCTAATTCTTTTTCTTTAATAATTAGATAGTATTTCAAATTTTGAAGTGGCTGCATTTCCAACGTGTATCATTCAGTTTCAATTGCGTTGAATAGTTCGTTAAGTTTCTGCAAGGAAAATCAGTATTTTTTTACCGAAACGAAGCTTTTTCATCAATGCATAAACCTGGCAACAGGAAGAAGATGACATTGTCTTCTTTAATGAATGCTGCAATAATAAGACATGGAAATTCTTCTTGGCCAATAACCAAGACATTGAGGTTTTGTCAGAAATACTGAAAATAGGAGAATATTTTTGCTCGATTTCTGAACACAATGCGAATTCTGAAAGGGGTTTTTTTTCCTCATAAGAAGCCAATGGAGTGACGAGCGCAATCGACCAGGCGTAAAAACGCTTCACGATCTCATTATTTTAAGCTTCATCCTTATCGAATTAGACTGCAAACAATTTTACGTATATCTTCGAAATATCTATGAATAATTTAGCCGTGAACGAACTTCAGTTATGAAGTTATGATAAGACATTTTTCTTACCTCAATATGCTCATTTAGACAATTAGATATCGGCATAAGAGTATAGCTGTAGCCATCGACACCCACATCCCCCCCCCCCTCCATGGCAGTTTTCAGCGTCCTGGATTTTGACCCGACCTGTCTGGTAACCCTATTTACACGAAAGTCTCCACACCGGTTTTTGACATTTCGCCAGCGAAAACAATGCAGTTGCACTTAATTTCACAGTGAAAAGGTATCATCGACATTCAGTCAGGCCGCGAGTGCCCATTTATCTTAAATTTCTTAAATTTAGTGAATAAAAGGCTAGTCTCCACGGCACATTTTTCACGGGAAACATAAGTACAAGATTTTCACTGGGTGAACATAGTACTTACATATAAGAGTAGGTACTAACATCGTCAATTCACGTGAAATCTATGCAAAGCAAGTACAGTCAAAATTTTGAGGATCGCGAAATCAAATTCGCTTGGTGATACTCACTTCACACGAAAGTCTCCATACCGGTTTTTGATATTTTGCCACCGAAAAAAATGCAGTTGCACTTAATTTCACAGTGAAAAGGTGTAATTAACAATCAACTAAGCCACGAGTGTACATTATTATTTATTTAAATTTAGTGAATAAAAGGCAAGTCACCAAGGCACATTTTTCACGGGAGACATAAATGCAAGTTTTTAGCTCGGTGAACATAGTACTTACCTTAAAGGTATGTACTGAGTTCACCGAGCGAAAAACTTGCATATATGTCTCCCGTGAAAACGGTGCCGTGGAGGCTTGGTTTTTATTCACTCAATTTAAGATAAATGTTCACTTGCGTTCTATTTAATTGTCGATGACATCTTTTCACTGTGAAATAAAGGGCAACCGCATTTATTTATGCTGGCGAAATGTCCAAAAACCGGTGTGGAGACTTTCAAGTGAAGTGAGTATCACCAAGCGAATTCGATTTCACGATCACCAAAATTTTGACAGTATTTGTATGGATTTCACGTGAACTGACGATGTTAGTACCTACTTTAAAGGCGGAAAACAAAGGGTTGCTTCCTGCTTTAAAAATGTATAACTTTTCAACCAGATCTGATCTTTAAGTATGTTTTCTCCAATTGTTAATGGAAAAAGACCAGGATGAATATTAACGTTCGTTTAGGATAGATCGGTAAATCTTGAGACCTATTCTACACAAGTAGCGCATGCATGACGTAAACAATTCGGTGTGTAGTTGTATGTACAATAATGGGTGAGGTTATAAAACACAACGTTTCGCGCAACGTTTCAAATCAACCGGCCGTTACGGATCAGAAACTTCTCCCTACAAACAGATCCCCTAAGCGCCCCCTTGCGAGGCATAGCTTGATTGATTGACAGAAATTTACAATCTGCCGTCGAACCGTGCATTTCCGCCCTCATTTATTTATTAAACTATTTATAATCAATGTAAAATGTATCTGCATCTCGTTTAAAACTGGAAATTTTAATTTTCGAGCAAAACGTATCAGCTGTGATGTGTCAATTGTCACATTTGTCACTTTCCGAGAGATGGCGATGGGAACACCAAGTCTGATCCGGATCTACGCGTTTACAGAACACAATAGGAAACGTTTCGGAAAACGCGACACGTTACGCGAACGTTGTGTTTTATAACCTCACCCAATGCTACCCATTTATTATGCTATTTCTTCTTCTCAGTACCGTATAACCCCATGTGGGGTGGGTTAATTCAGCCGTTTATAGGCAATTTCGAGTGAACGTTACATTGCATATCATTTCGGAGTGTATACAGGGTGTCCGGAAACTGCCGCATAAACGCACCGGACTGTGATTCCTCATGTGGTTTCTAGCAAAATAGTTGCACGGAACATACCCCCAATTCTTAACCCTTTAGCTACCACAGGCATTTGAAAATTTTTGAAAAAATCATTTTCTTGTACGAGTTAAACCGTAATATCTCCAAAGCTAGACTAGCTAAAATAGGGAAGTAAGATGATAACTACAGCCAACAAATTTACCTGAAAAATAAAACTACGGTTAATCTTAGCTCGAATTCAATACAATTCAATTAAAAATGCCCCTAAAGATCAATTGGATAAAATCTATTCAAATTATTTCGAAATCGAGCTAAAATTAACCCTAGTTCTCTTCACTTAAGGTACTAAAACTGTTAGAAATAATGGAGCTAGAATAAAATGATGTAAGAAAGATATAATCGTAAGACTATGCGCCATTTTTTAAAAGAATCGTACAAGCACCTCACCTTAGCAGAAGTTGGAGAGAATTGAGGTTAAGAAATATATTGTTTTTGGGTCAAATCACACAAATTTGACTTTGAAGCTTTGTAAAAACCAAGCCTCTTATCCGAGTTTAGTGTGGATTGTTTTATTTTTTAATTTGTTGGCTGTGTTAATCATCTTATTTTACTATTTTAGCTTTCTTAGCTTTGGAGATATTGAGGTTTAAGTCGTGCAAGAAAATGATTTTTTCAATAGTCTTCAAATGCCCGTGGCAGCTAAAGGGTTAAGAATTGGGGGTGCGTGCAACTTTTTTGTTGGAAATCACATGAGGAATCACAATCCAGTGCGATTATGCGACAGTTTCCGGACACCCTGTATAATGTTGCAAGCACTATAATATTTCCTGTCCGCACATGTACGGAAATTTTGGATCACGCCGAGATTCGATCTCCGAACCTCTAGATTACTAGCATCGTAGAGTGCGGCTCTACCAAGTGAGCCACAGAGCGTGACTTATTTAATATGTAATTTAATAATCGGAGTATGAATTAAGTTCCCATTTAATTAAGCTAAACGGCATAATATATTTTTACTATAATTTTTATTCATATTATCAATCATTTTCTTCTTCTTTCTCCTAACATAATTTACTTAACATAACATACATCAAATTCTATCATTTAGCAATCCTTTCATTAGACATTACAAAGTAAAAAAGATCATTGAATATGGTTCCTTAATATTCTTAACACACTAAACAGACTAACCTAGAATGTAGTTTTGAATCTTATTTACACAATTAATATTTGAGTAAGTGCTACGCAATGGTATTCAATTGTAAAAATATCGCATAAATGCAATTGCATAAAATGTTTGTCAAAAAGTATTAAAGCTAAAAACAATCTATAAAAAATATTTACAACAAAATATTAATATTAGGCTAATGTAACTTATGTGTTGTTTTGTTGAAATGTGGATGAATGTTTTTGATGTAGAGTGTTAATGTCGTGTGTATTGTTCGGAATATAGGCAACATTTGAAAAAAATCCATGTACATAATTCAAATACTGTTATCGATGGGTTTTAAAAAAAATCCTTACTAAATTAGTGCCATTTATATTGCCATCAGAATTAAATACAACTTTAAGATTTATTTATCAGTGTATGTACATTGTAAAGCGAGCCCTTACAATTATTATCGGACGATAAATTTGTGTGTTCGTTCGTTTTGTTTTCGATTTTTGTGTCTTACTTCGTCGTAATCCTACCGACTTAGATTTATTCGAACCTAACTTACAGACATTTTTTTTAAACAAATATATTTTCCTACATCATGTGAACCTACATAGCAGTCTCAAGTGGTTGGCTATAACTTCTATTGTCTGCTTGCAAGCCCGCATTGGGCATAGCTTCGTCGAAACTCGTTTCGAGCAAAGCTTCAGACTTTGATCGTGAGTATGATGGACGTTGATCCTCGGCCGCTTCATAAACGGTTCGAGGACGTTTACTGCCACCGTTTTCGCTAATTGGCGACGGTGGCGTCGTTGGCTTTCGGCTCATTGCCGCTGGAGCCTTACTACTTCGCACAGCCGTATAGTACGAGTCGGGACGACGAACGTCCGCAGGAACAGGAGCCGGTCGTCGAATCTCCTCAAATTGTTGACTATCATCTATTGGCACGGGCCGATGATAAGGTCTTTCCGGTTTCCTATCATAGGGCAGTGTAACTGATCCGGGCGGATCGGGTGGTGGTGGCAGAAAACTACTATGAGCTGCATTCGATGACGGACCATCGTATTCGGGAAGTCGATGCTTCAATTCGGACAAAAAGGCAAGATTCTCGCCCTTCGATCGCATCGGTAGCGTACTCGAATTACCATAGTAGTCTGATTCAACATCCTCGTTATCTGTCTGATGTATAATTGGCGTGTCTTCGGTGAGTGTTGTGCTCATTGAATTATTTCGTGTACCGGAAAATGTTGAATTGTCCCGGAAACCTTCGTTTCGATAGGACAACTCAAAACCTTGCGGATTATAGTCTGGCAGCCCGTATGCACGAGCTTTATTTCCACTTCGTGTGGATCCCACGGTTGCTGTTTTTGCTCCGCCTACGGGTGATGTCTTGGGTTTGGGTTGGTTTGCGTATTCGTTAAGCTTTTGCGTTAAAGTTTCATTGTGGTAACCATTGCCATTCGGATGGTTTGTGTATTCGTTATAATGTGGTGATTTTGGATCGTAAGCGTCATAGCTGGTCTCGGAACTGAGAACACTTTTATCCATTGAATCGATTGAACCGTTGGAAGTCATCTTTTTGTAGTCGGTTACCGAAGATTTTGTGAGAGTATTTGTAGATGCTGACATGTTCTATGAATGAAAATTATCGGGGAAAATAATGAAATAAATAAATCAAATTAAGGACAAAACAATCATAGAGCAAACGGTAGAAAAAAGAAGAAGGAAATTTCGACGGAAATGTCTAGGACTAAAATATTAATTAAATACTCAGAAATAGGAAAGAAATAATAAAATATTAAAGAAAATGACAACTGAAGGCCCACACCATACAAATTAAAGAAAACTAAATCATACAAAATTCCGTCGACGCATTGATCCTTGCGGGTCGATACTGTTCAGACTTCTCAAACTCTGTCGAATACTGTGTCGTCGTTCCAGCCGTTGAACGTGACGATGACGTGATTTCATATACCAACATACGCCTATCGCTATAAATAGCAGTAAGGCCAAAATTAGGGCACTAATAATGCTAATGGCGAAAACATCGGCCCTTAGTGAAAGTGGATCGATTACAACCTATTCAGTGGATAACAATGAAAAACGATGATTATCATGAGTTTAAAATAAAATAAATTAAATTACCTTTGGATCTATTTCGCAAATGAAACCCATTCGGTTGTTGCAATCTTCAATTTCGATACTGCGGTAAATGAAGCTGGTACATTTATCGATGTAGTTGAAGTCTTGTACCCAGACTTTTTCGGGATATCTGGAAAGAGGAAAAGGAAAGATTACAAGTTTTATTAAAAAATTCAAGAAAAATCATGCAGTTTAACATACTAAATACAAAACAATGAATCTACGAGTATTCATGATAAAAAATTGGAAGAAGGCATACCCATTCCTCTGAACATCCAGAGTAACTGAGTGATAAATATTATAGGTCAACAGATGTATTCGTGGCTATCACTTCCGACAGTATTTATTAAATCCTCGATTTGATTAACAATTGTACCATATTATACTACAGTTTGAATAATGAATTTGAATATTGCAGTTTGAATATTGAATTTAGTGACATGTGTAGAAAGTTAATCCAGTCAATACCGTTAACACTAGATTAAACCGTATTCCACGGTTTTGACTGGATTAACTTTAATCTCATAATCAATGTGACACGATAGCCCGACGTCGGGCCTTGGCCGACTGAATCGTTGACCTCCAATTGTCGCGGTTACGTGACCTTGTCCTCCAGTTTCGGAAGCCCAGCAGCTGGTGGGCGTCTTCACCTACGGAGTTCTCCCAGCGAGCTCTCGGTCGTCCACGCAACCTCGCTCCGTCAATTCGTTGTGCGTTCATCACTTTCTTTGGCATGCGATTGTCGTCCATCCGTTGTACATGCCCCGCCCATTGCAGACGTTGAAGCTTCACGATTTTCGATACTTCCAGCTCATCGTACAATTGATACAACTCATGGTTGTATCGGATACGCCATTGGTCTCGCTCGCGAACGGCCCCGAAAATTCGCCGAAGGACCTTTCGTTCGAATCAGTCTAGCAAAATTTCGGAGGCTTGGGTAAGGGTCCATGTTTCGCAGCAATAACATAGCACGGGTCGGATGATCGTTTTGTACACGCGGAGCTTCGTGTTCCTGTGCGCAAGTTTCGAATTAATTATAGGGAGGACCGAGAAATATGTCTTATTGGCTAGTTGTATCCGTCGCTTAATTTCGTCGGTTTCGTTGGCGTCCTTTGATAAGTTACAACCCAGATAGTTGAAGTTGTCTACATACTCGATATTAAGGTCCCCCACTGTGATGCTTGAATTTGCTGGCGTCCTTGTTTTCGATTGCATCATGGCCTTTGTTTTGCTTTCATTGATATGTAGTCCAACTTCCTTTCTGCATCACCCAACCTTCGAGACATGATGTTAATATCGTCGGCGTACGCTACTAATTGAGTCGACTTGAGTAGCGTTCCGCTGCTGTCCATATTCATGGCTCGAATTACATACTCCAAAGCCAGGTTGAAGAGCGTCGGCGCCAGCCCATCGCCCTGCTTGAGTCCAGTACGAGTATCAAATAGATCAGTGAGTCGGTTCTGCACTTTGACCTGCGAGACGGTATTAGTCATCGTCATCCTTGTGAGTCGCACTAACTTTGCCGGTATACCAAAATTCAGCATAATGTTGTACAGTACACTTCGGTCGATACTGTCGTATGCCTGCTTGAAGTCGACAAAGATTTGGTATACGTCGATGTTGTATTCCCAGCACTTTTGGAGTAGTAGCTTCACTGTGTAAAGCTGATCGGTCGTTGAACGACCAGGTCTGAAGCCGCCTTGATACTCGCCAATGATTTGTACTGCGTACGGATTGATTCTCTTTTCAAGAATTTTTGATAAAATCTTATAGGCCGTACAAACTAATGATATGCCTCTGTAATTCTCACACTTCAGCTTGTCACCCTTTTTGTGGATTGGGCAGATTATGCTTTTGCGCCAATCTTCGGGGATTACTTCGTCGTTCCATATTTTCAGCAGTAGCACATGTACAGCGTTGGCCAGGCACGTTCCACCATGCTTCAGCAGTTCTGCTGGGATCTCGTCAGCGCCGGGCGCTTTATTATTTTGGAGCGACTGTATGGCAAGACTCACCTCCTCTACTGTTGGGGGTAGAACGGGAGGGCCTGGTTCGGCTAACTGCTCAAGAGCTAGCTCCGCGGGGGATGTTGATGATGCATTGAGGAGCTCTTCAAAATGCGAGGCCCATCGTTTGTTGACGCTTTCGATGTCGCTGATGATGTTACCATCCTTGTCCTTACATAGGCTTGTCCTGGGTTGATATCCGTTCTTGATATTATTTATAAGTTTGTACGCCTGTCTAATGTTCTTACTGGCTAATCTTTGGTTTATTTGCTGCAACTGCTCGTCAAAATGTTTGCGTTTCTTACGTCTAATTAACCTATTAGATACTCGCCGAAGTTCGTTGTATCTTTCTTTCTTGGCTCGGGATGCGCGTTGTGTGTATTGGCGATAGGCTTCATTTTTCGCCCCAATCGAGGCCCTGCATTCGTCGTCGAACCAGTCTGCTCGACTGCGCCGGCCTTTATAGCCCACGACCTCTTCTGCGACCCCCTTGATGCTGTGTTTGAGCTCCTCCCAGAACTCATGGATGCCTAGATTATTGATGTTATCAAGCATGGGCGACAGTTTTTCCTCAAGTGCTGTAGTATACGCAGCCGCCGTGGCATCATCAATCAAATTGTCAACCTCGAAGATCTTGGCAATCTCGCTTTTGAGCCATTTAGTTTCCTGGATTGCAACTATGCTCAGCTTGTATTGTTCTACCTGATCCAGGAGGGCCCTTAAGGCCCCCGGTCTATTCAGGGAGCGTACATTCCAGGATCCGAAAGAGTAATCCGTTGTTCGTTTGCGGGGTCGTCGTTGTTTTGTATCCGTCCAATCCGAGGCTTTTGTTTCAGGTTTCTTGACTTGAAGTTTTTCTTAGGATGAGTTGTCGGCACATCGCTAAACCATGATAGGGTTTAATCGTTGAGTAAAGGCCATCATGGGCATGCCTCGAAGATGCTGCTTTAGTGGTTGAGTTAGACGTTTTCTGTCACCTATCACGTTAAGTAACCTGAGACGCTGCAGATGTAAATACAGCACTCAGGCGCATCGGTGCTTCTTCCAAATGTCGCATCAGATGATTTGACGTAGCCGTTAGAGGTTTTACCCACTACCGTTACCAGGGGGCGCCCGGGCGGAGGACACATGGAGATGTCTTTTGCCCCTTTAATCTACACCAGGATTTGTTGGAAGTCTGTATCAGCTATTAGAATCTGACTGTATGCCTGTACAGTTGTATCTTGATCCATAATGGATCAAAAAGGTTTTTTTTTTATTCACAGCCCAACCAGGGAGAGAGAAAGACGACTGGTAAAATTTCCAAGAAGTTCTTTTAATTCTGTGTGGTCCATTTTCCTAGCCGAAATTTTCAATTTTTAATAAAAACAACGGCTCACTTTAATCACCATTTCTGTTTCAGAACTTGTTCAGTAGTACTGCCAAACGTCAGAACCAACCCATTTGACATTTTTCTCCGATGAACAACATAACGGTTTCCCAACTGTGGGCTAATTTTTTAAAGCTATTACAGCTTCGAATAAATTTCAAAAAAATATAGTCCGTCCGTGAATTATCCGTTCCTGTCAATATCATTTCGCTCAATGTGCATTTCGAGCCGGTTTCGACCAATAGTGCATGGCGCACTGCGTCTCCCATCAGATGCCTCTTCATATGCAGCGCGTCATGCACTATTGGGTGGGTTCAATTCTATTATATACGACTCGAAATACACCCTGGCATCGAATCTTTTTTGAGCCTGTTTTGAGTTACTGTCACATCACTCTGAACAAGATGGCAGATGAACTCGCCCGACAAGGCTCTAGCGCACACATGCTAGGTCCGGAGCCAACTTATACCATCTTCCGTGATCAAGCTTATCCTAAAAAGGGAGTCGGCAGCGATCCATGCTGGAATCTGGGTGAACTTAGATTCCTGCCGACAGACTAAAGCCTTCATCGCCACACCCATGCGACACGTGACGTTCTTCCTGCGCAATCTCAGGAAAGGGGACATAAAGACCCTCACAGATCTAGTGACAGGTCATTGCCCTCTAAATTACCAGCTACACAAAATTTAAGCGAATTTGCGCAGCATACCATACGGTTGAAATTTTCAAGGTTTTCCTACGGTGAATGCTATTAAATTTCCTAGCGTCAAAAAGTGGTGGTTTATATTGGACGGCTCTATCATCTAATAAAATTTGTTCTAAGGTTTCTGAAGGATATGATAATCGAAGAACCTAAATCACTGAAACAAGTTAAGGCCAACACACGGCATTGAGGTTACCATAGTAGTTCAATTCCAGGGCCGTCGTCAACCCTGTTGCTAAAACAGAAGATTAATGTGCTCTGCATTAGAGAAGTAACTTCCTCTACTAGAAATTTTCAAAAAGATCAATTTACAAAGCTAAATTCAATATTTTGTAATGTGGATTGGGTTTCAGTTATATCTAATAGAAATCTTGCTTAAAGTTATACAATTTTTAAATCAATTTTATTGGAATCTATTCGCAAGTACGTTCCTTAAAAAAGAACAAAAGAAAACTAAAAAATCCTTGGGCTACCAAGGAATTGTTCAAACTTAAGAGAGCAATAAATAAGGCCCATTAGTTATAAAAGAAGTCTCTCTTGCCAGTAAAGAAAATTTCTTCGGATTGAGAAAAGAATATAAATTAATGAATAAAAATCTTTACAAACAGTATATTGCGAGAGCTGAAAATAATATAAAGAATGACAGTAAGACATTTTGGAATTTTATAAGCAGCAAGCGTAAGAATACGGGAATCCCAACAAATTTAGAATTTAATGGCAATTTTTACAAAGACGTTCAATCGGTTTGTAACGGATTTGCTAGATTTTTCAGTTCAGTTTACAAAGTGGCAGACTCCGCTTCATCAGAAATGAATGCTAACATCAATGGAAGCCAGAGTGCATTGGTCCCTCGGATAGCTCAGGAGGACCTTACGAGTGCTCTTGAGATTTCTGAGGATGACCTCATGAGAACTATGCGTGATCTTGATGTTAGTATTCAGGCCGGACCTGATGGCATTCCTAATATTTTATTTTAAGAATTGCATGCAATCGTTATGCCGTCCTTTAGCCTTTATTTATTTATTATGTCTTCAATGTCAACTTTATTTATTTATGTCTTCGGGTGTTTTTCTTGATGAATATAAAAATAACAATAGACCCATTGCTAGATTATCTGCAATACCGAAGTTGTTTGAAATGCTTATTAAAAATAAAATAGATGTTTTAATTTATTAGCTGTTTGATATCGCCATGTCAACATGGATTACTCAAAGGAAAATCAGCTTCAACAAATTTGGTATCATTCACTAAATTTGTTGCTGATGATATGGAGCAGGGAATGCAGGCTGATGTGGTATATAATGATTTCTCGAAGGCTTTCGATAAACTAGATCATAATATCTTACTTAAGAAACTAGATAGAAAATTTAGGTATACAGTCCATTTTTCTAAGCTGGGTGAGATCCTATCTGACGGATAGGACTCAGTTGGTGAAGTTAAATGGCTGTACATCCCGTTCTGTTATAAAGTGTTCACGAGCTCCGCTATTTAGGACTTTTCTTATTAGTTTTCGTAAACGATATCATCCAAAATGTTAAATTCGTGCGTGTATGGCAGTATGCCGATGATATGAAAATCGCTATAAGAATACGCAACATACACTCCCAATCAATAGGATAGTTCCACTTGAAAAATGGTTGTATTTCAGTAAGTGATAACGGTATTTTCTTCAAACTTTGTGACAATATTTACAGTAGCCTGCCTGTTCTTTGAATAACAGGATGTCTCAAATCGGGAGTCCCGTTAGGATTTTCTTACGAGAATTCTTAAAAACAGTACAAATGGTGAAGTCAATAGGATAGTTCCAGTGGAAATAAAACATCAAATAACGGTAAGAAAGGATAATTTTACTTTGGAAAATGAAGCTGGTAATAAGAAGAACTTTATTCTAATAATTTGAGCTCAAAAACTTAATCTGGGATAGAATTGTATAGGTTTTAACGGTAAATTAAGTTGATTTCGTCCCGAGCTCCTCTAAACGTACGCCAAAGAGCTTCAGTGTTCTTAAACTATCGTCTAACGGTATAGATCTTCCTCGTCATTCATTTCCACACTTTTATTGATGATATTTAGATCTAGGAAGTATGAAGGTCTTCCCATAACCTTGATTAGTTGGTCTTCAAATCAATTTTCATCAGCCTTGCTTCATAATTGGAGTCATTATCTTGCTAAAATCTTATAGGAATGGCATGGAAAATGTCGGAAGTTTTAGGCAATACATTAGGAAGAATATATTTAAAAGCCTGGGTACTCTGAGTACCCCTAATTTAAGAAAGCTCAGTAGTTCCATACCAAGATATTCAACTCCAATGGAGAAACTGTATGGATTGGACAAACGCGTTATTTTTACTTATGGAAAATTTTAAATCTCGTCGGTTCAGATGGATTTAGGTATTATTTCCACGATTTGAGCAAGAAGCAATTAATTTTGTAGACGCATTACTCAGAGTAAGAAGTGTCGAAGTATGGGGTAGCATGTCTCTGTGTGAAATTATTGAGATTGTGGCGTGATGCTGACCTCATTACCTCAACAAAAGCAGATAAGATCTTGGAAATAGGATGTCACTAACGCATCCTGCGGCCTTAATCCAATGTTGGATTGTCGCGCCTGTTATTTATTTATTTATATAAATAACAAGCGCGACAGTCCAACATTAAACTAAGTTCACAGATGTGTTAGTGACATTCAATACCCAAGATCTTAACTGCTTTTTTGTTGAGGTGTTCAGATCAACGGCACGCTCAGCAGTGTTATTTATCCCCATAAAGGGGTACTCGTTTAACATCTGAGTGAGATCATAGTCTGTCACAAGGGTCGTGAGTTCGAAAAACATCATAAACTGAATTGGCTCACGGTGAGACTCGACCCCACGACCCTGTGCACCAAAGGTGTTTCCATTTCCACTAACCACAACATCAACCAGACTACTATAAACTAGTAAAATGGGTCGCGGTTCTGGCATATCGGTGACGATATGTAGTTCAATAGAAATTTAATTACGTTTTTCAAGTTGTACATACCTCATATGTCTCATGGAATACTGTAAAAATGCCCACAATGTATCACCATCCGATCGGATGAACGGCATTGATGCATTATCGGAACGACAAAAATCACGAGCTTCATAGAAACCCATTGGTGCTCCAACGTACATATAGCAAGTGTCCATGACCAATGTCCAGCCGGGCGGACATTTACCGTCTAAAATTGTTTCGTTGTTCATATGGAACGGGGCGAATTGTACTTCGAGTAGCAGAGGATCATCTAAAAAAAGAAGCAATGTTTGAAAATTAAGTGCGATACGAATATAGATTTGACTTCTAAATACTAGAAAATGTTACATTCGTACATTTGGAAGAAGAACGAAGCAGGTGCAAATTTATTATTTTGTCAGAAATTGCGATTGAAAAATTCATTACGTACGTGGTTTGTACGTATTGCACTTTGTTTTGTTTTTGAAGTATGTACATATTACCGTATTTGCACATGAATTTTAAATCAAAATTAATTTTTATTGAAAATTTAGTCAGAACTAGTGATGTATTTAACTCAAAAATGACAATTTTTACACTTACGTCGTTCTTCTTCTGAATGTACAATATTATAAGTTCATAAAAAAATTGCAGTTTGCTTACCCGATCTATCTCGAATTCTGGATCCGACTGAAATTGTTTCGTTATAACTCCAATAGTTATGTGTTGCATCGATTTTAGTTTTCCAAATATCAATTGTGCTAAATACAGAAAAGAAAATAGTTTTAATTGTAATTCATTTTCTAATTTTAATTAACACTATAAAAAACTAATCACAGAAAGCACATTTATGTTGATAAATTAACATTAAACAAAACAATTTAATACGATTTTATGCAAAACATATAATATTATTTATCCTAATAATTTAACGCACATTATACTTGAATGATTTTTACATAAATAATGAATATGACTAGTATAATGATAAATGGTCGATACACAAAAAATACATCACATTTAGTGCTATGACTTACTTGTTCCAAAACTGGAAGTCGAAACTACAATAAAGTTGATTGAATCATCATTTTTGGTGTTATTGGCATTATTGTGTGTTTGGAAAGTAGTCCGAAAATGATTGGGATAGCATGCACGATAATTTTGAAGTTTTCGGATAGACATGCGAAAATAATTAAAAATCACAAAATAACATAATTTGAAATAATTGCATGATTTTAGGGCTATGTTTAATTGCAGTCCTGAGTCAATTCCTCAGAAAAAAAAAGTATATACCCATACCCAAGTCACTTAATACAGCTTAAATATCGGTCTTAATGATAACCGTAAAGAAATCTTAGGCTGTTAAATAAATAAATAACAGGCGCGACAATCCAGCATTGGACTAAGGCCGCAGGATATCCTATTTCCAAGATCTCATCTGCTTTTTGTTGAGGTAATGAGATTAGCATCACGCTCAGCAGTGTTATTTATCCCCATAAATGGGTACTCGTTTAACATCTGAGTGAGATCATAGTCCGTCACAAGTTTGTGAGTTCGAAAAACTTATCTTAGGCTGTTGACTTGGCTTGATCTGCTATCCATTTTCATAAGGAGAGCTTTTGTCTTTCCGCTACATGTTCATTAAACGGATGGCCCAGAAAATGTCGCTAGTGGCGATAAAAAGAAAGAAAAAAGTTTCTTTCGAGAGCTGATAGCGTAATTGATTTGAAATTTTTTTGAAATTTTTGGTGGATTTTTACCTATCGAGAAGAGGGCAGAACAGTACAACTTTCATACAAACCTATCCTGCAGGATTTTGAGCTTGAGCTTATCAAAAACCGACAGTCAGATTTATTTACATGTATCAAGAATGGCCTCCAGAATTAGTTTCTGAATCGCTTTTAATAATCGTAATTTTCTCTAATTTATAAAATCTGATCAACAGAGTCTGCCTTTCATTATAATATATGTACATACTATAAGCTCACTAGTTCACTTAAGTGAAAAAGTGGCTTCAGTTTCAATGTCTGCATCAGAGCATGAAAACTGAATGGCATATCAACATTGTCGAGGCTTTAAAAATGTAATGCAATCTTCGAACTTTTACTCATACTTACATCGATCTATTGACCGTAATCATTTCATAATCGTTACTCGGATTTCGGAATATATTGTCCACATAGTGTTGGCCGGCAGTGCCTGCAACAATAGTTGCTCTTCCTCTCCAATCCGTTGCTATATTGCTGCAAAATGATCAAACATAATTTTTAGTTAGTTAACTGATTCCTGTAACTTCAAAAATCCTAAAATCAAAATTCCCAACATGGGAATATATACAGTCGAACCTGTTAATCGGATTCTAATTGGACCACACTCGGTAAATTTTATTTGGTTTTTCATACAAAATAACCTTTATAAACGGACCACCTCTTAATCGGACCATGGGTCACAATCGGAGACTCTAATTGGATGGATCAGTACTAGACGAACCTCCACAATCGGACCAACTATTGGTTGAATCTCCAAAATCGAACCAAAACTACAAATTGATAACTTTAATTGCCTGGAGCAGTACGAGGTAAATTTCACCACACGAACCAACAGTTTACAGAGTACTTCCTAGTTCCCATAAAAGTAAAAAAAAATCTTAGAAATTTCTTACTACATTCATTTGAACGACGTTGACACCCTAATTCAGACCATTCCAGATACCGAATTGGTGTTCTTGGGAGGAGATTTAAATGGCCATGTGGGTGAATCAAATTATGATTACGAGGATTGCCATGGTGGAAAGGGTAGCCCTTCAACGGTCAGAAATGACGAAGGTGAAGCTATTCTGACCATGTGCAGATCGCATGGTTTGGTCATCCTAAATACCTGGTTTGTGAAAAACGAGAGACACCTGATCACCTACAGTAGTGGACACGGAGATAGAAAACACGAAACGCAGATCGATTACCACCTCTGCTTCGATTTTATGAGAAGTTGGGTAAAAGACTGCAAGGTGATCTTGGGTGAATCTGTCGTTAGCCAACATCGTTTGCTCCTGTCAGAATTTATTTTGAAAGTAGGAGGAGCAAGAAATAGAAGAACTCCCAAGCCTGTCGAAAAAATCAAGTGGCACAATCTCACAAACGACAACTTTGAACCTGTAGTAACTCCATTCATTGATAAAATGACGGAGTGGTTTCAAAACAACACCAACTGCACCGAGCACAGTCCAACACAAATGTGGAAAAATTTCGCTGAAATGTCAGTAGATGAGGCGGAAAAGGCACTTGGAGTTTCGAAAGGTCCACTCCACACGAAGAAAGAAACATGGTGGTGGAACACCGAAACTAAGGAAGCAGTGCAAGCCAAATCGAACGCATTTAAGGCACGGACGAAATGTGAGTCAAGCAGTGAAACCGAACGGGTTCAACTTCGCGAAAATTACATACAATGCCGAAAGAACGTAAAGCGCTTGGTAGCCCAAGCAAAGGCGAAGGCAGCTGAGAAATTCTACCAAGAATTAGAGACTCAGACTGCGACCGAAGGACCGTCTTTGCGCGAGAGACCTAAGCACGACGCCAGGATATTTAGGGTCGCAGCCCAAAGGAGAAGGAACGCTCGGGAAATACAGGCGCCAAAGTACGTGGAGGATTCGCAAGGAATGTTGCTGATTGACGATACGGCAATTTGTAGCAGGATGCGAGAGTATTTTGACGAACTTCTAAATGAAGAATTTCCTCGAGCAGCTTTTCAAGATGTTGAGCCAAATACCACCAATATTGAAGATATCTCAGAGGAAGAGGTGATGGAGGCAATGCATCAGATGAAACGCGGAAAGGCAGTCGGACCGGACAAAATCCCCGCGGAATTTTGGTTGAAAATGGAAAATGTCGGGCTTAGTTGGCTCACAGTCCTCTTCAACAAAATCAAAGGTGGGCAACCGATGCCTGATGCTTTCAGGGAAAGTTTTCTTCTTCCTTTCTATAAGAACAAGGGAGACTCACGCAAACTCAACAACTATAGGGCTATAAAGTTAACACCTCATACACTGAAGATCTACGAGCGAGTTGTCTGCAACCGATTGAGAAAGATTGTGCGGTTGAATGACAATCAATGCGGCTTTGTTGAGGGTCGATCTACAGTCGATGCGATTCAGTGCATTCGTATTGCGATGGAAAAGTATAGAGCAGCACAAAAGGACTTGCACTTTGTGTTCATCAATTTGGAAAAAGCATTCGATAGAGTACCTCGTGATCTGATATGGTTGGCCTTGAGAGCACTTAATGTCCCTGAGGCATACGTCAGGATGATACGAGACATGTATGATGGAGCTACGACTAAGGTTAGATGCACAGCCGGTGAATCAGAAGAATTTCCGGTGAATGTCGGATTACACCAGGGCAGTGTATTGAGTCCGTTGCTCTTCAATATCATCATGTGCTACTTATTAACACGTATATCCGACGGCCTAGAAATATCTCTTCTTTTTGCCGATGATATAGTCCTCAGTAGCCCAAACATCGTTGCCTTGCAAGCTGCACTTACAAAATGGTGTGACATTCTGGAGGAGCATGGACTGAGGGTAAGTATAACAAAGACTGAGTTCTTATGCTGCCCAGATGCACCGATACCAGAAATGTACGTCAAAGGAGAGCAGCTTAAGTCTTGTACCAAGTTCAAGTACCTTGGCTCGGTGGTGAACAGCGGAGCTACATGCGATGATGACATCAAACACCGCACAAAGGTTGGGTGGATGACGTGGCGAGAAAACTCAGGAGTTTTCTGCGATAAGAAAATGGCACTGAAGCTAAAGGGCAAGTTGTACAAAACGGTTGTACGTCCCGCACTCATGTATGGATCAGAATGCTGGACCATGTATGAAGGTTACGCGAAACAAATGACAGCGACTGAAATGAAAATGTTACGCATGTCAGTTGGTGTAACCAAATAGGACCACATCAAGAGTAGCTACATCCGAGGCAGCTTGTCCATAGACCAACCAATCACCGAAAAGCTCGAAGACCGACAAATGGATTGGTATTGCCATGTTCAAAGGCGTCCGCCTGAGAACCCCGCAAAGAAAGCGATATCAATGGAAATTCCACTTGATGGACCCAAGGCCAGAGGCAGACCGAAGAATACCTGGATATGTCAAATGAAAAAGCAACAACAACGCATTGGTCTCGGCGATGACACGATCCAAGATAGAGCTGCCTGTAGAAATATGCTGAGATATTATCGCCAAAACGGGCGATGTGCCTACACCGCAGGTCGAGCAACGCGAAACCGTGGAGCGGTATAAAGAACGAGGCAAGGAAGAAGAAGAAAGCAATGTTCATGAATAAGTGGTCTAAATTTTCAATTTATAGCAACGTTTAAGAATGATTTCCTTAATTTTTTAATACTTTTCTGGCATCCCTTGGTAATCGGGCCGAATTTGATCGATCCCGTCAATAGTCCGATTAGACAGGTTTGACTGTATATAAAATGAAATTTTCAAAAATAAAAATCCCAAACCAAAATACTCAAATGAAAGTAACCATTTGAGGTGTGATCTTATGCCGCACACACACGGAAAATCCATTTTTCGGATTCCTCGTTCTGTCAAAATCCAACAAAAGGATTTTGTGACCGGGTATTTCGTATTTTTCCCGTAAAAGCTGTTCAAAATGTCGTTCGATGATTTTCGGCGATTTTCGCGATAAAAAAAAATCACTTCAATCAAAGTGTTTGAATTTGCGTCTGTCTTTGAAGGGCTGTAACTTGCGAACGCTGATGGATAGGACCTTAAAATTTGTAGCAAAAATGCTCTTAAAGTGTGCCGAATTTCAGAATAATCAGCCAATGGGTTCACAAGTTATCGAAACTCAAATCAGGCGTATCATAAGGCTTCGTACGTACGACGAGCCATACGGCTCGCAAACTCGATACATCAAAATGCAATAGTCGGACGTTCTCCACTTTCCACCAACTTCAAGCATATGTCACAATTAGGCATTCATGAAAATTTCAGGTCGCTAGCGATATTCTGTTGGCAAATATGGGTGAATTAAACTATCACAGAGGGGTAATTTGTATGGTAGGTAGGGGAGCCCGCCCTTGGTCCGATTTGGCCCATTTTCAATACCATCCAAGCTTTTATCAAAGCAATCATCTGAACTAAATTTCAAAACGCTAGCTTCATTATTTCGGGAGTTATCGTGCGAACTGACAGACACACGGACGGACAGACAGACAGACAGACGGACATGGTTTATTCGAATCAGGAACCGACCCTGATCATTTATATATATACTTTGTCATACCTCCGGTGGCTCCTTTAAGGTGTTACACAAATCGTCGTAACAAAAACAATATACCCTATACCATCTTATGGGGATAGGGTATAATAAAAAGTAATAGGAGTTCAAAATACTTGTTTGGGGTTAGAA
The DNA here is from genome assembly GCA_949715475.1 of Microchrysa polita. Lineage (NCBI taxonomy): Eukaryota > Metazoa > Arthropoda > Insecta > Diptera > Stratiomyidae > Microchrysa > Microchrysa polita. The sequence continues at coordinate 12,501,335 of OX454415.1, read as the reverse complement.
AAATTTCTTCAAAAATAGTTTAAGCGACATCCATGAGTGAAATGGTAATTTTGAAAAGTCACCGATGAATTAAGGTCCTGAAAACAAGTTTTTCGTTTTATTTGAATTCATGATTTTCCGAACTCTTTATGTTTTTTATACACCAATAAATCTTTAAAAAAAAAGAAAAAGAAAATACAACTTACTCATAAAAACCATTGTGCGTCGTTGTCTGATAAATTGGCAATCGGACTTTATCAAAACCTGATATTTCCATAATTCGTCCACCCTTATTGCCGTGAACGTAGTTGTACGTGAAATTGGACAATACTTGTTGCAGTTTGATCACATTCTCGTAGTTGGCTTCATTCTGACTGAAATAATTGTGGAACACGATGACTTCTTGGTATGGTGATGATTGTCGTCCTTCAACATAAAGGGCCGGACGATTTCGATTTTTGGCAAATAGATTGTGATGTATAAAGCCGCGCAATGAAGTGGCAGAACCTCGTGAATCAGCCCGAATGTAGAGGCCACCTTGATTGTTTTCGACCAAGTTATTCTAAAATGTGTGAGAGTAATAAGTTGAATTAACGTTTATAACTATTTGACAAAAAATTACAAGCAATAACAAAACTGGTAAAATTTGATATAATAGAAGCCCCACATTAGCGAACTTTTTTACAAAAATTTGTAAAAATTTTGAACCAAAATGTTTAAACTTCTGTACACTAAAATCCTGTCTGGCAATTTCTTGTAAAAAATGTTCTTTTGCACAAAGCTTTGCTAATATGATGCCTTATTTACAATTCGATAAAAAAGCATCATATTTTGCTTTGACGATGGCTAATTTTAACCGTGTGATCTACTGTAATTACTACTGTACTACTCTCTCTACCAAAATTTCACAGCAACAAAACTTACCCTAAAATAAACTGACTGCATATTTTGGACATCTATTTCAACAGCTGCTTTACACGTGGAAAAGTTTCCATACATTTTACGACAATTATTTGTAAATCGATTTCCTTCCATCGTGAGGATCGGCGAAACTTCTCCGGCCGTTGAGTATGACACGGCACCTTCTTTTGTTCCTGAGATATCCGAGTATGAGACATTATGTTGTGCATCACGACCTACAAGTACAAAACACATTAAAAAATAACAATCACTGCCTTGCCCTACAAAAAGTACTCACTGAAACCCAGCACAGATATCGGCAACGAAATAACTTCAGCGATAAATCCATGCGTTGCCGGTGCTCCGCTAGCAATCAGCCGGACACTCAAGGTGGGACTCTTAGTTCTAAACAGGCTCTTCTCATTGGGTGAATCCGTCTCGACTTTACCCAGGAATATTGATGAAATATTGTAAATATCTCCGTCGTATAAATTGATGGAATCGGTTCGGCCATACTCCTTGGAATGGTTGAACAGGTTCGATTGCAACAAGCGGAATCCGAGAGGCTTGATACGATGAGGGGTATTGAAGATTTTCACGCAGTTCACAGGATTGTTATCGTATTTGTAGTATAAAATAACACGCTCTTCCACTGTGATTACCTTCGTCGTATCACAGATATCAACCAACGAGAATAAGTTATATGGCAGATGGATTGATTTTAGAGGGCTGAAACTCGACTCGTCACTCTCTCGTCCTTCGCCGGTCAACGAGAGAACATTGATGCCATGACCCAGGGTGTTTTCAATGTTCAGGAACTTCATATGCATGGTTTTGCTTGGAGAAATCAGGTTCACACCATCATGAGCGCTGTCTTTGATTGTCACTGAACTTATCACAGGACTCTTGAAAATCGCCTGAATTGCTGGAGATTTCTCATTGTGTAGCATTCCGGCACCTTCGATTCGAATAAACTCCAAACGACTTTCATCTTCCGTTCCGACGCCATGGGTTCGGTGATCATGCACCCGATGTTGATAAATATTATTTTCAAAGAATGGATTTGCAAATCGAATGCCACCCCAATAGTTCTTTGGCTCCGATTCTCCATTGCAGCTTACAAACACGAACTCATCGTCCCAGTGACATTCATGCCTTCGGCCGTATAACTGTCCGTTCAATCGTTCAGGACATAGCTCCAAACGTGATTCATCTCCGCGACATTCCATCGGTTCGACCCACGACCAAATACGTGTCAGAGAGTTGGTGTGGAATTCAATGCGACGATCGTGTGCAAAATACACATCCAGTGGGTCGAAACCGAGCTCACGGCATACAACTTGGGCATTTCGTTCAGTGAAACGTCGATCGCAAATTGGCACCCATTGAAGGGTCGTATGATTGAAATACTCTAAGAAACCTTCGTGTGTTGTATCAACCTCGTTTTCGCTAGATGAACAGTTCTTTCGAGTGCACAGTCGGATTGAGTCGTAGGCGACCAAATTTTCCAGCGAGCGTTCTATTCGATTCGTCAGCGCTTGTGATTGGCCAAATTTAGGCTTCATAACAATTGGGGCGTCCAGGAAACCACGTGCATTTAGCGTGCCCAAAACTAAGATTCCGACGTGTGGAGCAAAGAACATCTCCACACCTCCTTCTATAGTGAGCGTAACACCTGGCATCACCGTTATATCTGACTGCACCAAATACGGTTTGTCTCTCTTGAAAATTGTCGTATCACGTGACACTCGGCCTCCCAAATTATCCAGATCAATGTCAGGATCACGGTCGAAGGCCACCGAGACACTTGCATCAAACGAGTTCTCCAGCAAATAAGGCCTGAAAATGACCTCAGCGTGATTGTTCCAATCATCAAAGTCAAAGATTCTCGAAATGATGTAGCTGTCCTCAATCGATCCCCACCAATTCTCCGTTGCGTCAAGATAATTTTGAATTCGCGCCGACTTTATTCCAGCCACTAGATCATAGTCCATCTTATTGTCTGCAATTATATTTCGGAAGATCTTAACTTTCTGAATGCCACCGAATCCAATAACACATGTAGGATCCTTGCGGTACAGTTTCGGTTTTCGCACATTTTCACGTATCATGGCCGACCTGAAGGTTGCCGGAAGTTCGTAGCGGTTATTTCGAATTTCATTGCGCTCAAGTATGGCGGGGACTTCGCCGAGAATTTCGCTCAAACTGTCCGCTCGGAAGTCGAAAATGTATTTTCCACTATTTCCGTCAATTTGATTGTAGTCAATTTTGATTTTCTTTTCCATACCATGCATGGCAATCAGACCCGTTTTGCAGATGTTGTTCTTGAAGGCGTTGGATGAAATATTGACAATGGCGTAGTGGCCGCTGATTTTCAGCTCGAAGTTATTGTTTCTGATCCATGTATCGTTGCCAAGATAGACCGAGTGCGTAAAGTTTTCATTGTACTGCCAGACGTATGGCAAGGAGATCTGTAGACCGCCCTCGGCGTTCTCTTCGATAGTCGTATCCTGAAGTACGTAGTGGAAAAGATTGTTTGACGACCGCAGATCTTTGGAGACATGCTGAATGCCACGACCGTTCTTCAAGATCAACGAGCCGTTTATGTGTATCGAAACCTCCGAAAGGTTGCTGACGTGTACATCCCAGAAGGGTGCATTCACAAAAAATGCCTCGCCGATATTATTGATAATCTCAGTGTTGACAAAGCGATACGACTCATTGGCTTTTCGTAGGTAATGCTCGCCTCTTTCGCCGAGATATCTGTTGTAGTAGATGGCTGAAACTCCTCGGGCGTTATTCTGGATTTTGGTAGATTTAACATACAACGTAGGCACCGGTCCCTTGACAATTCTGTTCCGTATATTCTGCACAGGCGCTTGAGTTGTGGATAGAATGAGAACGGCTCCGCCAAGTGCCTTTTCACCACTCTTATAATGTAAAATAATTCCATAACTGCTACTCGTAGCCGGGAATACGGACAAGTCTCGCTTGACGCTCCAGACATCCGATCGTGAGTTTTCCGTTTGCGAATCATGAATCCATATCTCTTCGGTGGATCTGTTCTCGATGGGGTTCAAAAGTTGAATGCCAATCACATAGCCCGGTTCGCAACGTATGAAAATCTTTCTTTCAACGGGTTCCCCGTAATACCGGTTCGTAATAATGTGCTGCATTTTATATTGATCCAAATTAATCTTATGGTTGTCTTCGGGCAGCCGGAACGGATTGTAATCGGAGTCAAAGACATTGAAGTCTGGTGGCATGTAAAACCAACTCGCCAATTCTCTTTGTTCAACAGCCGAGAGAACCGGATTATACGATATTCCACTGCCCAGGTTATTTCTAATAATAGACCCCTGCACCCGCAGGCCGAGTTGCTTGAGGCTTATACCACTTGCTCGATTATTAAAGAACTCGGAATTCTTTACATTATTTATAGAAGAACCGCCAAAAACGTCGGAATACACCACTCCCAGGCCATCGTGTAAATTATCGACAACGCGAATATTTTCCAAATTATGCTTGGCAAAGTCCATTTGTATAGCCGGCTTGAAGGAGTTTGATGTGTAATCAAATAAACCGGCCTTCTCGACGGTGATGTATTGTAAGTCCGCCCGTTCAGCCAGCACACCGAATCTCAAGCCTGCCCAAGCTCCTTCATAGCAACGCAGGCCTACGTCATGCTCGTGCGAGCATGAGTTTTCAAATTCACCTCGCAAAAATCTCTCGGCTCGACATTTCGTAATGTCTGTGTCGTGCAACGTGCAACGAACGTTCGACATCAAAATGTCTTCAGTGGTTCCACTTCCCGGCACCTCTGACCGTTGCATTCGCCAATCAGACGGGTTCAATGCTAGTCCAAGTTGATTGCACACTAGCGCGGCGTTGATAATATTCCATCCGTAGTCACACACTGTGCCCCATTTGCCATTCAAGTACACTTGCAGACGACCTTCATGGTCGTTGGCTCCACCCAATAACCGAATAGGCACCCTAGGTGTCTCATCCACACCGATCACAGACTCAGTCTCTATGTCGATAACAGCCATTTCGTCGTTCATTTCTTCATTCGTTGCATTCTCGGGTACCACAACAATTTGCTGTTTTAGCGTAAACAGAATATCATTAGGGCGGCGACCTCTAGCCTCCAGCTTACCGGCAATCATCATGCCAACACTGGGTTCAAAATTCAGGGTAACGCCTGGATTCAAAATTAGCTTTCCACCTGGTCGAATATTGATATCGCGATTAACAGTGTACACTCCCGGTGGTAGAATCTCCTGTCCATCAACTTCACCTCCAATAAACTCTGAACCTTCATAGAAAAATCTCGGTACAAAAGAACGTTGAGGTTGTATGAGCGTTGCTCCGGGATTGGAAGTATGCAGTAAAAATGGCATGAACTCTATTTTGGCTAGATCGTAACGATCCTTTCGATGAAACAATCGTTCGTAGATCAGTTCTTCTTTAGCTTGTCCCAACCAATTGTACGTTACGTTGAGAATCTGGCTCTGATCCGAAAGCTGAGAGCCAACCTCATATTTGGAGTCAGGATTGGCAATGATATTGCGAAATACGTCAATATTACTCGAGGATATCACCACTGCCGCAGATACTCGCGATCTTGGATTCAAACGACCCTCTCCCTGAGGTCCTTCCGTTCCTTCGTTCAAACGCTGTCCAAACGGTTCGGTTACTTTGTTGTCATTCACGAAATTTCTTGTGAATAGCAACGATTGCACCTCACGATCACTATAAGGCGACAGCCCCAATGATACCACGTAGTATCCGGTATTCATATAAAATTGATTTTGGCGAATTTGCATTTGCACCGGTAGCATACGAAACTCTTCCCATTCCTTGTTCTTTATGTAAATTGCTCCGTGCTTGCCATAGCGGAAGTGATTGTATTCGATTTTCCCTATCAAGTTCAGAGCCGGGCTGATCAGCACGCCGATTCGGTTGCTGTGTTCAAACAAATTATGACCGATTTGTAGTCGTAATCGCCCGTCAGGAACCTTATCAAACCAACATGTTTGAATATCCACATCATTGGATATGCTGTCATTAAACCAGTTTCCGGTCACGTTCACCCAGAAGTCACCACAATAGTTTCCATGCAGAATGCCCGTCTCCAAATTACGAACAATTTCAGAGTATTCCACCACAGTTGTTTGATTGATAGGTAAAAATTCCATACGCTCCTTGTCTGAGGTTTCGTTAAGCCACAAACTCATACCGTAACCACTGTTGGAGCTCAACGAACTTCTGGATATATTCCGATTACCACCGTAGTAGGTGATGTTTATTCCGTCGCCCTGATTAAAGCTTATTTTCGTCTGAGTAACATTGACATCGCCCGCTCCACTGGTTACATGAAGTCCTGCCACGTGTCCGTTACTAGATATTACACTCCTGTGTAGATGGACCATCGATCGAAGATTGTCAACAGCAACACCTCGTCCTCCATTGTCAGCAATCACACTTCGTGTCACGTTGAGATCATATGTTTTAAACGGACCCGCCGTCAGTCGAAGAAATCCCAACATTTCTGCTCGCGGATCCGCCCGGAATCGAATAAACATCTTTTCACGTGTACTCATGACGCTTTGAACGCGTGTCGAATTCCGAATAAGCCAGGACTTTATTAATCGATCATTACCACTGGCTCCGTCAAAAACGTCCAGTTGTGCTGTTTCATTTTGCGCTATCGTAAAATAGACAAAGCTTAATGTAAGCACATAGCCACGTTTCGTCTGAAACGGTTTCAGACATTCTTTTGTTCCGGCATCGTATTTCGACTGCTTCAGCGACATGGAAATAGGGAAAGTCTGTCCAGCCGTATTCGGCACTGTACAGAAATCATAAATTGTTGTCCGATCCTTTCGCTCGTCCGAACGCAAATCATGTCCTACATATCGCACCCCATCGGCTCCATTTTCACTGATAACACAGTCCTCCAGATGAGCCAAACCGCAACTTGAGTTTACAAACACGCCAAATCCACGACTTCGGCGCACCGTTACGTTTCGAAACGTGAAACCCGACTCGGATTTCGTAACATTTATGCCCGTGTAGGCAGAATGATCCACCGTCACGAAATCCATTACCGGCGGCATGCCAATTACTTCAATGGATCCTACAGTGGTTCTGCCGCGTCCCGATCCTGCTCGCACTATATTAACGTATCGCAATTCAGATTGTGAAATCGCATTGTAGACAGTATTGTCCGTAGAGAGTACACGATTTGTGGGAGCATTATCGAACGCAAGTCCTCGCCAATGTGAAATGGCAGCTTCGTGTATGGGCAAACATTGGATACCAATGTCACTATGATAATCACATACTCCCGAACCAATCTGTTTCGTTTGCCAATCACATTCGAGCAGTGTTGTTTCGGTTCCCTTACAGTTGGGCTCCTCGTACAGTAGACGCGGCTGGAAATTCCAGTTTCGTTCTACCCAATTCCAGAATCGTCCTCCTTGGTAGCCCATTTGACGGCAGGCAGTTTCGTAGTCTTGAATCGTCCAGCTGAAAGAAATTTTTGTATTATTATACCTACAGTTACAATTATAATAAAATTACAAATTTGCTTACTTTCTGGAATTTGTGCATACTGATCGCCAGCTTCCTTTATGGTAGATTTGAAGACGGCCTTGTAACGGTGATGGTCCATCGACAAGTCGAGCAGCTACAGCTTCTGGCTCTGGGAGAATGTCTTCACCGTAGCCAGTGTTTAGTTGTGATGTTAACGTGATCTTTCGATCGGGGGTTCCCTAAAAAAATTAATAAAATCACAATTTCAGCAAAAATGCAGGAAAAACTAGTAATAAGAAAGAACTATATGCAGTGCCGGAGAAAGATTGCACTGTACAGGGGCGTACGCAGAAAAATATTTCGGAAGGGGTTTAGGCAAAAAAGTTGATGTTGGTCAGAGAGTCAATCGCGAATGAACATCATAAAGCTGCTTAGCTCGATTAAATCACTGTGCTTGCCAAAGGGCCCTATGGAATTTGAATCCTATTTCGGTTACTAAACATCACTACAGCTTCAAACCAGTTTATTAATCTATGGAGCTTAAATCCACTGCTGCCTTACATATGCTTAGGTACCGAAGAACTTGTTGTCCTAGTTCCGAGAGACACTGACTCACACATTTAAGACAATGATCACATTTAATTGCAGAAATAATTTTGCAGCACATAATTTTCATGATGCTGAGTTCCTTGCTCATTGTTAGATGGCGTCAGAGATTCCTTGTAAAATGGGTGCAAAATCTTCGTCCGTCTGTTGCAGTAATTAGTTTCGGGAGGGACCCAACGTTCAAAACAGTACGGTAAAATTTTGATTTTAGTTTTATTGAATTCAGTCGGGTACAATTTTTATTTTACAACAAGCTGTGAGAGCTTGCTTCGGTCGCTCTCCCACCTTGGGCTCGCTGCGCTCGGACTAATATTCCCTTTCAAAATGAGCTGCCTTGATGATTTTTCTTGACCGATTTTGCAGATGGAGAAGTTCAATGAAATACGCTAATCCTTTTAAGAGATGACTTCATAATTTGGTGGCTGGCCATTTTTCAGATGCGTCAAGAGTTATTCTTATTTCTATAGTTGGAAACCATTCAGGGGAGAGAGATGATGTAATTTGTTGAAAAGCGCTAAGGCGATCAAACAAAATAAGCTAAAATCCGCTAATAATTTTCAAAGGTATCCGAAGGATTAGGAAAAGAGGTGCTTTGTAAATTGTCCTCATGTTTCAATAGTTGTTCTGCTATAGACCAATCTGGAAGGGTAAATTTATTGGAATTCGCCAAAAATTTATGAGAAAAAAGCTGCCTTCAAAGGGTAGTAAAAATTTGCTGAAATCAAAAGATAAACCCAGAGAATAAAAAAAAAGAGCTTTGCCAAAACATTCTCATTTGATTATTCATTCAGGAGTGTTTGCAAATTTCAGTCGTTTTCCAGTTTTTCAAGTAACAACGAATCCATGGGGTTCAATTTACTGAACTACGTCAATCTGGTCACGAGATATTGACAAAAGTAGGCGCAACTGAATTGCCATCGTAATGTCTCTCATGGCCAATTTTGCAGATGTTTCATAAGCTATTGGTGGTGGACATTAAAGGGGTCAGGGTCAATTTCCCATCAATTGTTATTATGTCATTTAGTGTCATTTAGCAGGAGAGGGCGGAGTGGAACGTTGAAAATATTCTCTTGTACAATTTTCTGTCATTTCTTTTTCTTCCGTCATAGGCGGAAGTCTTTCAAGATAAGGGACCGGTTAGGAAATTACTGCAATATGTTAAGTCGACCAAAAGATATTGACAAAAGCTGGGGTAAAGGAACTACCTCAACATTTTTCCCGGATAATTTTTCAAATGTTTCATGATTCGAGGCGGTGGTCATTGGAGGGGTGAGAGAAAATGGAGGGTAGGTGGAGATAATTCACTGAAGTTCGTTCATTCGATCAACAGATAAAACTGCCTTCACAAGTTTTCTCCTAGTCAATGTTACAGATGCTTCAAAAGGTATTGCGCTGTTGAGTGTGGAAGTCATGGTGATGAGGGCAGAAATAAATTAGGCGAGAGATGGAATTCACTAGAATCCGCTTATTTGTTCTGCTGTTCGAGTTAGAGATCAATCCGGTAAAATCCACTTATCTGTTCAGAAAATGGTTCAATATGGGCAGGCATGGGTTGCATTCTACCTTCTACTGGGTAGAACCCAATGAAACTCGGTAACTCGTTTAAGAAAATGTTCAAAGAAAACAACTGTCTACATAATTTTGTTGATTGTGAATTTTCCGAGGCCTTCAATCCTTATTCGGCCATTCGGGGTGGAGACCAATTCGGAAAGGAAAATCTTCGAAAATCCGCTAACACGTTCAAGAAATGAAGAAGTACATAATATGGAAAAGAAATCATTGTGAATTGCGAGGCAGGGCAATTAAAAAAAATCCTAAAATTATAGTAACCCTTTAACGACCACAGTTACTACAGCAATATGTATAAGGGAATTAATAAAAAAAATGTAGTCTGGGTGGTCTAGCGGTTAGTGCGCGCACCTTCGGTGCACACGGTCATGAGTTCGAATCTCACCGTGTTCCATGGTGTTTTTCGAACTCACGAGCTTGTGACGGACTATGATCTCACTCAGATATTAAACGAGTACCCATTTTTGGGGATAAATAACACTGCTGAGCGTGATGCTGATCTCATTACCTCATCAAAAAGCAGATAAGATCTTGGAAATAGGATGTCACTAACACATCCTGCGGCCTTAGTCCAATGTTGGATTGTCGCGCCTGTTATTTATTTTTAATAAAAAAAATGTGAAATAGGGAAAACATTACTTTTATAAAAATTTACTTTCCAGGAAAATAGCTCCCTTCAAAGTTTGCTTATTTTAATTTTTTTTGCAAGTTTACATTGCTTTTTAACTATTCTGTGTAAAGACCAATCCGGTGGAGGAAATTTACCGAAATTCACTAAACCATACCAAAATTGTTGGCCAAAAGATGCTTTCAATATCATAATTTTGTTTATTGTGAATTTTCTGCTTCTTTTGATACTTACTATTCATGGAAGATTCCAATCCGGCGATGCAAAAAGGGTATCAAACTTTGTGAGCCAGTTTTTGTTTCTAAAATTTCGTAGAACAGTTTAAAAAAGACAATGAAACAATAAATAAGAGTCTAAAATATACAGAAACTTAGTTTCATCCCTTTTCTGCACTTAATCTGTCAGATGCATTGCGCCCGATCGTGTTAGGATTAGTATTGCGCCCGCCGGAAGGTTAAATCAGCTTGCGTACAAGTCCGCAACTCAGTGGGACATTTTCATGTTTTCAACAAATGCTAGTGTACAGTACTGATGCAACCGCGAAATCATTTATACATTATTTCGTGACGATATGCTTTTCGAATTTGACTCTTTTTGGGTCGTTCAACAAAAGTTTAACGAAAGTTGAACGTGAGTTGAACCTAAGTTGAAAGTAACACTTTTTGGGTCGTTCAACAAAAGTTGAACGAAAGTTGAACGTGAGTTGAACCTTAGTTGAAAGTTACACTTTTTGGGTCGTTCAACAAAAGTTGAACGTGAGTTGAACCTAAGTTGAAAGTAACACTTTTTGGGTCGTTCATCAAAAGTTGAACGAAAGTTGAACGTGAGTTGAACCTAAGTTGAAAGTTACACTTTTTGGGTCGTTCGACAAAAGTTGTACGAAAGTTGAACGTGAGTTGAACCTAAGTTGAAAGTAACACTTTTTGGGTCGTTCAGCAAAAGTTGAACGTGAGTTGAACCTAAGTTGAAAGTTACACTTTTTGGGTCGTTCAACAAAAGTTAAACGAAAGTTGAACGTGAGTTGAACCTAAGTTGAAAGTAACACTTTTTGGGTCGTTCAACAAAAGTTGAACGAAAGTTGAACGTGAGTTGAACCTTAGTTGAAAGTTACACTTTTTGGGTCGTTCAACAAAAGTTGAACGAAAGTTGAACCAAAGTTGAAAGTTACACTTTTTGGGTCGTTCAACAAAAGTTGAACGAAAGTTGAACGTGAGTTGAACCTAAGTTGAAAGTTACACTTTTTGGGTCGTTCAACAAAAGTTGAACGAAAGTTGAACGTGAGTTGAACCTAAGTTGAAAGTTACACTTTTTGGGTCGTTCAACAAAAGTTGAACAAAAGTTGAACGAAAGTTGAACGTGAGTTGAACATAAGTTGAAAGTTACACTTTTTGGGTCGTTCAACAAAAGTTAAACGAAAGTTGAACGTGAGCTGAACCTAAGTTGAAAGTAACACTTTTTGGGTCGTTCATCAAAAGTTGATCGACAGTTGAACGTGAGTTGAACCTAAGTTGAAAGTTACACTTTTTGGGTCGTTCAACAAAAGTTGAACGTGGGTTGAACCTAAGTTGAAAGTTACACTTTTTGGGTCGTTCGACAAAAGTTGAACGAAAGTTGAACATGAGTTGAACCTTAGTTAAAAGTCACACTTTTTGGGTCGTTCAACAAAAGTTGAACGTGAGTTGAACCTAAGTTGAAAGTTACACTTTTTGGGTCGTTCAACAAAAGTTGAACAAAAGTTGAACGAAAGTTGAACGTGAGTTGAACCTAAGTTGAAAGTTACACTTTTTGGGTCGTTCAACAAAAGTTGAACAAAAGTTGAACGAAAGTTGAACGTGAGTTGAACCTAAGTTGAAAGTTACACTTTTTGGGTCGTTCAATAAAAGTTGAACGTGAGTTGAACCTAAGTTGAAAGTACCACTTTTTGGGTCGTTCATCAAAAGTTGAACGAAAGTTGAACGTGAGTTGAACCTAAGTTGAAAGTTACACTTTTTGGGTCGTTCGACAAAAGTTGAACAAAAGTTGAACATGAGTTGAACCTAAGTTGAAAGTTACACTTTTTGGGTCGTTCAACAAAAGTTGAACAAAAGTTGAACGAAAGTTGAACGTGAGTTGAACCTAAGTTGAAAGTTACACTTTTTGGGACGTTCAACAAAAGTTGAACAAAAGTTGAACGAGAGTTGAACGTGAGTTGAACCTAAGCTGAAAGTTACACTTTTTGGGTCATTCAACAAAAGTTGAACGAAAGTTGAACGTGAGTTGATCCTAAGTTGAAAGTAACACTTTTTGGGTCGTTCAACAGAAGTTGAACGAAAGTTGAACGTGGGTTGAACCTAAGTTGAAAGTTACACTTTTTGGGTCGTTCGACAAAAGTTGAACGAAAGTTGAACATGAGTTGAACCTAAGTTAAAAGTTACACTTTTTGGGTCGTTCAACAAAAGTTGAACGTGAATTGAACCTAAGTTGAAAGTTGAATTTGAGTTGAATTCGAGTTGAATTCAAGTTGAACCCAAGTTGAACCCAAGTTGAACCCAAGTTGAACACAAGTTGAACGTAAATTAAACCCAAGCCCAACATCTGTTGAACCTTGAATGGCACCCAACACTCACAGGGTAGCACCTAGCCCAACTTCCGTTGAAACCTTGAATGGCACCCAAAATTCACAGGGTACTACCTGTAATGCCAAAAACGTAACGCTTTTTCGTTGCAATTTTCGTGACGATTTTCGATTTATGTGCCAGAGTCAAGACATAAAAATGTCAAAATTAGCTGAAATCCGGGGATTCGGCCAGGACATATAGATAAACGTGTTTGGATATTAACTGTTTACATAATTTTGATCATTGTGAATTTTTCGTATGTTTCCATGTTTATTCTGGAATCAATTTGCTGAGATCCGGCAAATCGTTCAGGGCATACAGAAAGAAATATGTGAAAGAGAACTGTTCTTTTAATTTTGCTCATTGTGAATTTGTTTGCGTATTTCAATAGTTACTCTGCTATTAATGGAAAAGATCAGTTTGACTGGAAAATCTTTCAAAAATCCGTTAGACGTTCAAAAATTGTAGGCAAGAGTATGGTAAAAAAAAATTGTCATTGTGAATTGTTGATCAGTGTGAATTCTCTGATAATTTCAATGGTTATACTTCTATTCCGGCCGGAGCCTTGTGTAGATGCATCCAAGAAGTATGTGAAAAAATTTTATTCATAGCTGTGTCCATTGTGAATTTTCATATGTCTCAATAGTTGTCCTGTTACATTGGGTAGAGACCAATCCTGAGGAACAAATTTACTGAAATCCACTGATATGTTAAAGAAATACACGCAGAAATAGCCGAAATAGAACCCATTGTGAATTTTTCGCGGGTTCAATAGTTATTCTGCTATTCCGACCAGAGCCTTATCCAACAAACGCAAAATCTTGAGCTATAAATGGTGTAACTAACACGACTTTCTTTTTATATTATATAGATTGCCGACGAGTGCAGCTGTTTTTTTTAGTTAATTGATTTCACTTTGCCCAGTTTAATTTTATCAGCTGATACACTATGAAATACTGGAAGATTCGAAATTTCGAAATTAACATTTTTAATGAAAATACAATAATTCAAATTAGTCGAACCCCGGTTAAGCAATAATTTATAGCATTCCGCCATTTTCTAATAATGCTCAAGACCGTAAAGCGGATTTCATCACATTCCCCAATAATTCCTCAAGAAACGATGCAGAGAAAAATTAAACGCTCACATGCATCTACTGCAAAATGTTTCTCACAAATCCGTGTTGGTTTGCTCCGAATTATGTTTTTAGAATATTGATATCCGTAACGATCGCAGCCATCACCTTCAACGAAACCAAGATAAAGAAAATCCTCAATTGAATGCGTGTTCACTATTTATTATTTCATATTATTACTACTACAATTTTGACGATTTTTTAAATCCTTTCGGGAAGGATCCGGACCTCTCCACTGGCTAGGCCTCTGGTCTGTCGGTTAAAGTTGCTGTCCCGGAAATAGTGCTTTTTTTTCTATTATACGGATTTTTCACCAAATATCATGAAATTTGCAATCACTGCAATGATTCAAGCATTATTACATACACCAAACAATTTCGGACAGAGTTTGAACCCGTACTTTGGATCGCCACTGGCATATGTCGGACTCGATGTCCCCTTTGATATGCTATTCATCATGCCTATATTCGGCACAGAAAAGTTTGCACCCTTTTTTTGTCCCCTGCGCCTTTGTGCATAATACAGTTCCTGAATTTTTGTTTTTAATTTCCATAGGTTTAATAGATGTCTTACCGCCGGTCAAGGGTACAAATTTGTGTACTTTTGGCCCAATATTTTTTTTAGCAAAATGATTTTTAAAATTCCGAGACCCTGCAGATTCTAAAACAACAAAAATCTGTCTTAGTTTAATTTTGTTATTTAAAATGACATCTTTTTTGGACTATTATGCAATTTCAGATTTTGTCAATTGATTTTATTTCTAAGAACAAACATGCCTTGCATTACCACCACGGAATTTCACAAATAATTTAATTAAATCATTGGCACATCGTGACTGGAATACGTGAAGCAACCAGTAAGCATGAATGAATTAAATGCATGAATCAGAGAAACATAATCAGCACTGCATACTGAACGCCTTACCACAAGCATCATATGCACAAATTGATGATGTTAAAGGCCATTCTAGATTGTTTGTAAGTCCATTAATTAAATCAGCATCGGTGGCATCATGTGCATATATCGTACAGTAGAGGTTCATTGATATATTAGCCATTATGTGCCATTGTGCAAGGCAATTAGTTCTCAAATACGGCTGCCTTAAGTGAACTGATGAGGAACTCAAAAGCCATATATGTATGTACACACTTGAACAATAATCCCTTCTAAACAAATTAGCACAAATTAAGAAAATGAATTCGTCAAGTTGAAAGGAAAATTCGCTTCATTAATATCAGCTCTTATGAGTACCTACCGACTACATGTCAGAGTTGATCTAATTAGCTTTCACTTGTTTGTAATCTTGAACTTACGCTACTACGTCAAGAGTCGTATATGTACATGTGAATTTAATTGCATGCATTGTTGCATGATTACAGTAGAAGGTCAGTTTAACGACTAGATTGACAAGAAATTTCACTTTTATTTGATAAATTAGCCAGACAGGTTACTTAGCACATAGGTGATGTAGAGACCATATAAGTACAAGAAAAACTCGTTACGGCATTTTCGTCATCAGATCATTGACGATGAATCACGTAAAAACTTAAATCAATGAGTGATTCATCATCATTATCTCAAATGAATGACGTGAAGCAAAAATATTTTTTATGCAAATTTCATCACACCCCGAAGACAAAGATCTTTGTGACCCCAGTGTTAATTGAAAACTTCCGATATGGGTAAGCGAGTGAACATTTTCAAATTGCCCACAAACCGCCCCATTTGACTTGTGTTGTTAATTACAATTTGTTGATCACCATAACCAGAATAAATCGGCTTTAAAATAATAATCGATCTTAAGAAGTTTCACATGCTCGTAGGTTGTTGGCAGAATATTGAACCATGTACAACGTACATGTACATTACATACTTATTCGGTTTATCAATTAAAATCATTTACACCTACGTGAATATCTACTTTTTTAAGTACGAGTAGTGTACTATAACAAGACTATTGTTGTGTTGCCTAATTTAGTGTCATATTTCATAACATGTAATTAAGAACATATTTCTTAATGGATGGGAAAATTCTGAGACTGATTATAAGGTGGAGTAAAACGAAAATTGGGGTTAATTGCTTGAACTTGGAACCGAATTTTTAAGATGAGTTTTATGTTGGCAAAAAAGGGGGTATTGGGTATTGAGGTATGATTGACCGAATTTTAATTTTTCCGATTTCTTTTATTTAATCGAAAGAAGAAATGACGTACTGTGACAGTCCGATACTTTTTAAACAGCCCTTGTGTTTATGTATAGCAACAACTTCAGATAATATCGCTTTTAAAACTACAAACTGCTTATAGTAAGAATTTGTTAGGGGGGGGGGGGAGTGAATAATATAATTTTGTTATTGCAATATTTTTTTACTAAATAAAAGAAAATTATCCCGGGTGATGGAAATCTTTATTTGGACTTTCACTTTTTCGTTAAGTGGAAAAGATGATATGCATCAAATGTGGATAAATATTTGTGCTCGTTTCATCGCATTTTCCATGACTTTCCGTAATATGTCCTGTGGTAACTGTTCCAGGGATCGTACACTTCGAGCACAATAAAAATATAGGGATATTGGTGTAAAAATAGTAGCCACTGGCGAATCTATCTAGTAGTCGTAGGGGCATAAAGCATCACATATTTGTAAGAAATTCATTAACTCACACATAAGAGAGAAAAACTTTTAAATCCACAGTTGATTTTGATGAATGGGATAAAACGTTGATTTTTGAATGACGAAAATGCGTCAGTAATACACAAATTGACCATCACTAGCACATTTGGAAAATTACGAATTTTGACTATCATTTGCTCAATAATTACAGGAGACGCTGTAAATGTAGAACTGAAGTAAACGATTTTCTACAAGAACATTCTATTTGTTATCAACGTTTACAAATATCTATTCAAATATTTGAAGACAAATGTGTATTCAAATTAAACAAAATATTCATCAGAATATCGCAATTGTGATGGGCATTTTCACCAATTACACATACGTTCTAAGTAAATGACGAAACATATATGTCACCCCAGTGAAATTCTCATCATTATGACGCATTTTGGTAATAATGATTCTTCTGTCTGTATAAGCCCTAATTCAAAGATCGGCGCCCACATACCATTTTTTTAAATTCTGATTAAGTCTAAAAGTAATTATTTAAAACGCCTCTTTACGCTAGATTAAAACCAATCAATATTGCAAATTCTCAAATAAATTAAAAACTTGCAAAAATCACTAATATATCACTATATACATACATATGTTATTTTTTACAAAATGTGGAGGCAACAAAGAAATGCATGCCAGTGTCACGAATCTACATTTTCAAGTAATATAAAAAATTACAAGTAACCCATGAACGAATGTTGCCAGTTAATGCTATTTTTGAATTAGGTGTGAGAATTATAAAACCCGTTAGGCTAGAAAAACATGGCAAAAAGTTCCTAAATGCACATTGGAGGATATTACTGGTTTTTAGGGTCTGGTCTATTGGTCTGTCCGTCCGTCTGACCGATCGTCAAGAAATTTGGTAGGAATGTGTAGAATGATAACAGTCTTTGACACGAATACTTTAGAAGTTGATAAGGAAAAGATAACAGGGTGTCTCGAAGAGTTGAAAAAGGTCGACTCTTTTAGTTTTGATCGGAGATAGACGTAGGGGTACTCAAATCAAAGGACTCGACAAGTATATTTTTCCAGTTTTGAGAAACGGTAACGGAGTTATTGGTACCGATATGCAACTTTGCATAAAGATTTATACATATACGCTAAATACGACTGACTGTTGATATTTGCTAAGAAAAAGTAAATAACAGTAAATTTGTAAAATTTCCCTTCCTAGGTCTACAAATATAAAAAATGATGAGGGTTTTTAGGAAATGACATAAGGAATATGTCTGCAAATTTTCATTCGAATAACTTAATCCAAACCGGAAATATAGCGAATCTAATATATGGTAAAGGCGTTTTGGCCTCCCCCTGGATCTTCTCGTGATATAATTCTGCTTATCTTGTGACTGGATTAAGCAATGAACATGAAATTTGGTGGCAATGCATAGAATGGTAATAGACTTTGGCAATTCTTTTGATGTTTCTAGGACGAAGTTAACAGGATGTCCCTGAAAAGTTGCAAAAGTCTACTTTTTCAATACGCATAGGAGTCTGTATGGGTACACATATCAACGCGCTCAACGAAATCATTTCATATAAGTTGTTTGTTTATTCGGAGAAACGGTAACGGATTTACAGCTAATAAATTCAGCTTAAATGTATAGCCATCCTTACGTTTGCCTGAATTTCTTTTCGTTGAGAACTCATCAGAAATTATAAATCCAAAAATTTCTGTACATTTGCCGTTGAGTACTTTTATTTAAGCTTCAAATAAACGCGTAACAAAACGCCTTTCATTCTGTAACAATCCCAAAATAGATTTACAGGAAGCATTTCATTAATGTTAAGCACAATTCTTATTTATTGCTTATAAAATACAGTGTTGACTCGATAATCCAGATCTCCTATAATCCGCATATCACGCTAATCCGGACCACTAAATGTTTCCACTATGTATTCTGTAGTCGGGATTTTGGCAGCAATTTTGACTCTATAATCCGGATATTTGAGATTTTCAGGGTCAAATAGTAGATTTGGTCTCGTACTTTTTTACGGGACCGTTTGGCAACTGACATGATGCTGACTAATTTCAAAGAAATAATACAATGATCGGCTTTTGTTCCTGTTTTTTATTTATTTGGACTGTTTTTCCTGAGAAAAAAGTGATTTCGCTAATACGGATGTTCCGATGGCCCGGATTACCCCTTGCACTAATTGATCCGGATTATCGAGTCAAGACTGTTTATGTACATATGTACAAAAATTATTCACATGCATTAAAATTCTAAAAAAAACCCTCGTATTGCGGGCGCAGCTCTCTGTACGCTCGATATTTTTACATATTTGAAATATCCAGGACGGCCGGCGTATAAAACGCTTGAAAATTACTTATTTTACAGCTTCTCTTGCGTATTTCACATTATCCTCGTCACTTTACTTCAAACCAAAAATGGAATAGATTGAACGCCTGCTTCGAGATGATGCCGTATTTGCTTAGATCCGATTGTCATAAAAAAAGACAAAAAGGGTTGAACTATTTTTTCTTCTTAGTATGTATAAACGATTTTAAAATTCTGGGATTCTAGAAATATAAAAATGTCTGCCAAAAATAACTCCAACATGCAGATTCGCGATTTGGTTATGCAGTCGCCGAAATCTCTGGATTATCTTCCGCTTAACAAGCGCAGTTAATATGATATCAGATATATCTTTAAGGCTTAATCAAAAATATGATTTCATTTATGTGGATTTAGCCTCCTTAACAAAAATCGGGATGGGATATGCCGCCTACTGCAGTGACGCTAATTTGGTGCCACAAATAAACAAAAATCTTCAGGTGGACAAATTAGTTATCCGGTAGTGCGTCACCAGAAGATGCAAAGCACAGTAAAGGAAGACCTGAAAAGACGCACAGAACTCGTAGAAACAATCGAAAACTTTGAATCACCTGCGCACATGGAATCGTTATAACTAGATATAATTTGCTTGTAACTAGCAACCTACTAGCCGCTCGATTCTACCTCAGTTTAGTGGTAAGATAGGCAAGACACATTATTCCAAAGTAATGGTGCAAGATACAACACAATAGAAATCAGTTGATCATACAGAGGAGTTTCATAATCAATATCCAGTTTTACAAATCTGGCTAAGTGGATGATATTTGTTCAACTGCCTTTAAATTTCAGGTTCTCCTTTTAATTAATTTCAGAGCAAATCGAAAACGAGTACGTAGTAAAAAGAGAACGTTTTTACACTTAATTTGGTCAGATAACGTTATTCGTGATGTGAGGATTTTAACATTTATATTTTTGCAGCTCAATTTAAGTGATATGCGGAGTATTACGTAATCTGGGTAAATGTAAATAATGTATTTTAAATAGATGACATCATTTTGCTGTTAAATAGCAAAAGCATATACATATTTACAACACATTAAAAAAGAGGAAAATAATTGAAAAAATATAGGAAAAATAGGTGGGATGAAAATATTGGAAAAATCGGAAATATAGGAGGAGTACGAGCTATGCTGTTCGCATTCCTGACGAATATTTCGCTTAAGGTCTGTGGTTTTCTAAAGGCCCCCGACTTCAAAGAACCACAAAGAAAAAATCTGGGACGGTTAAATCAATCGATCTGGCTGGCCATGTCAAGTCGCCAAAACGGCAGCTTTAGACCGACTGTTGTTGATATTAAAATCGATACAATTATGTCACGCTGCAGTGCTCCATTGTTTGTCTATTTATATTCTGATGTCTAGTTCACTAGTATCAAATATGATTTACATTCTACGCCATTTGCAAACAATTGAACAACTTCCCCATAGGCAGGGTGATTAATTTTGTAGCTGGTATTTGGTATTTGAACCACATGTAAATTTTCCGCTAAAAAGGGACAATGCAAATTTTCTTACCCCCGGGCCACGCAAAAGCATGCGACGGCTCTGGATATATTATACATATGTATATGAATCAAATTTATTTTATGATGATAACTGAACAATTCCTATTCAATTCGCTTAATCGATAACTATATTCCTGAACATTATTAAGTACATAACATTCCGACAAAGTTGTTTTGTATGTACTCGTAAATAAGGCAACAGTCATTTGTTCGATAGTTGCAGGAATAATGAACAATAATGTACATAACGAACAAAAAACTATTAAGCTGAACAAATCCGATACGAATCCATTAATCTAATAAAATCCATTCATTCACCCACGCATCAAACAATGGATTTGACCCTGCAGGCTCCAGTCTCAAACATTCTTGGCAACGAAAAAATCATGAAAACATTGAATGACCTAATTTATACGACTATGGCTTGAACGAATGCTTGTCTGCCGGCTATGATTACCTCATCGTGGCGTCAGGATATCTGGTGCGTAGTAGTTTGATATACACAAGGCAGACTCTAGTCAAGTAAGGATGTACATTGTAGTGTAGTGAGGAGGACTTTGGTGCCAACGAGATTATCTGACAACAAGGATGATATGTACATCTACATATACAGGCATATATCATAGAAAATGGGGTTGAAAAATAATTCAGGTTTTTAGAATACAAACTTGGATACTTAAGTAATACATGCATCATTTGGAACTTTCTTTTATGTATTAAATCAATCGTTGAATTACTATTATACGAGTACGTAAACTAATTCCACAAAATTGTCTGATACAAGTACGACTGAACTTATTGCCCAGTTCACACCAATTTCAGCAAAGGCTCCTTTTCCGGCAATTTTAGAGGATTATTGTGTAACAAATCGGCGCCAGTCTGTCGCTTCCATTCGACAATCTATCAGAGGAACTGTTGTATGCGGAGGAATCAGATTTCATGCGAATGTATATATTGTCTGTATAACTTCCACAGAAGAAGTTTGCGTGCTATTGAGAGTCAATGAACAATTTTTCTATTTTAACATTAGGTACGGTCAGTTATATTTCGTAATGTTTAGAAATTTTGGAGCAGTAATTGTGTTGCATCAGGTGTTGTTTGTTGGTATAGAAAAATTGGACAATTTGGGTAATTTTATGAAATTTAATCGGAAGTTCAAGCCAAAGTTTTGGGCTTTGAATTGATATATGAGTGGTTACGAGCATAATAATCGGAAGTTATGGGTTTATAATTTCACCGGGAAGAAATACATATTAGCGAAAGTAGAGATGAGGTGAGATTTTGTGTTTTAGTTGCTTAGGCATTGAACCTTGAATACATAAGTATTTTGTTGTTATTCTTGTCATATACATACGTACAGTGAAACATTCAACATTTCATGGTAATGTTATTCTGTGGTGCTCTGTGGCCGTGATCGTTCGGTTGCCACTCTGTGATATAGAGATTCATAGAGAAACGAGTTTCCAAACTCGGCATGGCCCGTCGCAAGTTTATCATTCAGAAGATGATAAGAAATATGCTTATCGTAGAATAATAAACTAACAATGCGACTAGGAAGTGTTATGGCTGACAACCGTATTCATTTGTAGTTGAAACGTTGATGACTACACATGCTAGTCGTCAACCATGCTCCACTATGAGTTTGGGCAAATCAAGAATGTTATTCTAATTTTTTTAATTATCCAAATTTGTTGTGTGTGTATATGTATCTAGTAAAGCCATATGGTACCAGGTCAAAAAGCTATTTGGGTATATATAGGATAGTATGTATTTCTTGAACAACTCGCCACGCACCATATCACACCCTCATTCCTCATAACGACGTCAGAGAATATACAAAATGCAATGCACTTGTTAAACTGATTATCTTACTTCAAGATGTAGCTTGCAGTTATGCATCTTCCCCTCCGTATAAATATGCAAATAATGCCAATATGCATAGAGTGCAATCGAGAACATGTATTGTCCATCATTATTAAGCAATTAAAATACATACATACATAAATTATGAAAAGTTTGCTGATGCATAAAGAATGACGGAACCGTATGTGCTTGTTCATA
Organism: Microchrysa polita; assembly: GCA_949715475.1. Taxonomy (NCBI): domain Eukaryota; kingdom Metazoa; phylum Arthropoda; class Insecta; order Diptera; family Stratiomyidae; genus Microchrysa; species Microchrysa polita. The sequence goes on along the minus strand of OX454415.1, from coordinate 12,478,809 downwards.
AAATCATCGACCCTTTTATGCAAATCGATCGTTGGTTCCGCATTAGGGTGTTGGCGTTGAGTTAACAAAAAAGTAAGAAGGGTCAAGGTATCAATTTAACACCTGAGAAACCTTTGTGCAATTCTCTCAGAAATGTTAACTTTGATATATAAGCTATCTACGTAAAAGGTGGATCAGGCAAAAGTCGGATAAACAAGTATAGGGAAGGTTTCTTCAGTTTAACTCCTTTCTAAAACATATAAACAACAAACACCTTTTATAAATCAGTGTTTTCGGCGCATCCTACACATCTGTTACCCAGAGGTTACTTCTACAGAACTGTTGAAGTTTAATTGGAACGACTTCCCGTGAAAATTGTATTCTCTTAGCAAATTTTAAGTTTTTAGTGGATTTTCAAGTGCAATTTGTTAAGTATCATACGGACATTAGAAAGTAGTAGTAGCCCTCAGACAATTTTAAGAACCCAGGCGAAAAAACTAAAATCATATCCCTTTAGAGGAAACATTTTGTTGGTTTCTACTACGCAGGCCATTAATAGTATAGTATTGGCAAAGCCAAAATAAAATATCTTTCCATACTTCTTCGTCTACCATAACACTAAACCATTATTAGTGTCAATCGAATTTAGAACATAACTTATGTCTATGGAGTTTAGTTACAGACGTATCAAACTTGTGACTGCACTTTTATACTTATATTATGTAACCCAGAGCCGCGCGAAAGAATTGTGCCGCCCACTTCTCCCTCCGAATCGATCATAAATTTTAAGAATATTTTTAACTTAAGTCAGACTTGTCAAACTCGCGACCCACCTCATCATTTTAAGCGGCCTAGCTCGAAAGAATTGGATATTTATTATCAATTTAATTAAAAAAATATTACAAATAATTAGAGAAGGAATGTTGATGCCCAATAAGTTCAATTGCGGAAAAAGTTGTAGCCTGTCGCATCATTTTAGAATTAAAATCAAAAGTAAATGAGCAAACGTGAGAATCAAGGAAACATAAGATAGGTTTGACGGTACTCTGATTTTTGAAGATAACACCAGGACTCTCCTAAGAAAATTCCAAGTTACCCCTGAGTAATCTTTTGAAAAAAAAATAATCTGATTATACAATTTCTGCTGTTTATCCCTTTCAGCTTTTTTTTGCACATCAGCAATCGAAGTGGCACTTCGTCTTCGTACTCTTTGCCACCTTTATCGTTGAGCTCCAATTGTAGTTTCGAAAGCCCAACGGCTGGGTGTCTTCACGGGTTGTATACAATATCCCGCCCATCATATTCCCGTTTTCCAAAATCCCGACATTCATTATCCCGCCAGTTTAAAATCCCGTCTAATCAAAATCCCGCCATTTCAATAACCCGCTAATTCAAAATTCTGCTTTTCAATAACCCGTCATAGAAGGTATGGGTTGGGTACTATACCTCGACTACTAGAATCACGACCAATAAAATCTCGACTAATAAAATCTCGACTGAAAATATCTCGACTATGTCGCAATCTCGACTAATAAAAATATCGATTTTATAAAATCTCGACATTGAAAATCTCGATTTTTATTGAAAATATTATATTTTCAAAGTCGGCGCCGACTTTGAAAATATAATATTTTCAATAATTATCAACGGTAAATAATTTCATTTGCTACCTGGGTACGATGATGTGCTTTTAAATTCTGTTGGTTGTTTTGTTTACTACAATGATAAAACTACTACTACTAGAGTTACTACTATGGATTGAGAATATATGTACTTATTAAATAATTAAGGTAACTTATTATTGCATTCGAATGCTAAATTCCGGGCATACATTCTTGTGAAAACGCATATTATGTTAGTGTTAAGCCATCTCTTTGAAAAACACTTCGAAAATTATAAAATTAAACTTGTATTTGCCACATTTAAACAGGTAGATGTTTTTTCCGTCTCTGAGAGTTTATAGTATTAGATCCGTACGATAATAATATTTGGTAACGCATCATCATCAATTAATCCTAGCATATCATGTAAAGCGGAAATTTCATTCCAAAACATTCTTAAAATCAAACAAAATGAATTAAGTATGTAGTTAACAATTGTGTTTTACCGTTAGTTTACACAGTTCCTAGAATATTATCAAAATAGGCAATAGCTTTTGAAGCATTTAGAGAAACTTTTAATTTTGTCATCTTTGTAAGTTATTGAAGTAAAATTGTAATACCTTAAAGCGATTTTTTTCTATAAAACTCTAAAAACACAGATATTTGAAAATATGTTGTTAACGTAAGTAAGTACCACATCTATGACTTATTTCATTTAAACACAAATGAAACCAAATGTTGTGTAGTTTTGATATACATCTACATGTTCATATCTACCACTATTCTTCGTTAATTTTTGTAATAGATGAATGAATTAGTATAGTCAAAATTATAGTTTTAATTTTCTTTGATTCGTCAGTCTGGTATTTACTCACATTCCTAAAACTTTTAATGCATTTTTTAAATGGAATCTAATCAAAATAAACAATAAAATTATTGAAAAGACGGCTTTTCTATATTTTCTATTTATATATAGGTATATATTTAGATAAAAGATAACAAAATGGTAATATACGAGTTCATCTTTTCAGTTAGTCGAGATTGTCGAGATTTTTCGATATTATAATTTGTCGATATGTTCAACAATCGAGATATTGTAAAGTCGAGATTTTCAAAAATCGAGATATTGAAATATTTTTCAGAACGAAAAAAATCTCGACTTGGGCTGTCGAGATTTTAAAAGTCGACTTTTAGTACCCCTCCCAGAAGGTATGTATTCTTTTAAAAATCACTCGCGCGATTTATGAAAGAATACTTACCTTCTATGACGGGATATTGAAAAGCGCCACCACATACCGTTAAAATAATGGGTCTCCTCGCATGGGAATACTTAATTCTCGGAGACCCATGGAATGGGCGAGATTTTGTAATGGCGGGATTTTTAAGTGGCGGGATTTAGTTATGTCGGGATAATGTAAAACGGGATTTTTTTTAAAAATCGGGATTATGAACAGGCGGGATTTTGTTTTTCGGGATAACGTATAGGTATCCCCGTCTTCACCTACTTAGTAATCTCTGCGAGCTGTCGGTCTACCGCGCAAACCGTTGGTTCAGCATTCTGTTGGTGCCGGCCCATGCGATTGTGGTCGATTGCAGTTTCTGTAACTTCACGATTTTTGACACTCTCAACTCACCGCACAGTTGATACACACATAACACAACAGTGAAAAATTTACAACTGCCGCTTATTAACAAAGTCTATAGATTTTGGTCCTCTTAAATTTTAAGCTCGGGTCATCCGGCCCATGGATGCGATTGTGTTTGACACCCCTGATTTTGAGTGTTTTTATATTAAAATCCCAAACTTCCTCCTTTTTGCTGCAAATTTTAGGGGAAATGCCATAGGGCCAATTATGAAGAAGTTTGTAAGCTGTTTTGGCTGGTTGGATTTCGACGCCTATTCAAAGCAGAGGGGAACTGTTTCACACTAGTATGCGCCTACTTATTAGCTCGTCTCCGTTCTGATTATTATGAGTATTATGGGAGTGTTTGTGTTCCGGTAAACGGAAAAGGATATTCTCGAAAGACTAGGTAGTGGAGGTGCAAGCTGATTGTCAACAGGTTACCAAAAAGTAAAAAGGATTGCCTCCGTAATAAGAAATCTTTCGCTACCATACATTGAGAATACCCATTAAACAGCAGCAGTCTGGGCTCAGTCCAGACCGCATTATAATTATCCTCCTTCAGGATAATAAACGTGATAGCTCTGTTTTCTCATCGTAATCAGAATCCAACTGTTTTTAAAATATTGAAGGAATGCTCGAAACTCGATCTTATTACAGCTGTCGTTCAAGGATTCGAAAAGTTCTTGCGTCATATTTTCAAAAGATACCGTGTTGTGTCGATTAATGAATCTCTCACTCAATATTTTGTTTCCTGCGGTTCATACTTTTTAATAAAAAAGCACATAAAACAGTTACTCGTTATGTATTTATAACTTCATTGCAAACATGTTGAATGATTTTTTTTTACGACTAGTTAACTCACGGTCCAAGAAACAGAGGGTTCGTAAGCCATTTAAGTTTGATTGTAGTGTACGTGGTGTACTCTTAATTATTCAATGAATGCATCCAAGCATTCGAACGCATGCAAAAAGATATCCATCGAGTCATGTTAATTATTTCATTAAAAAGTCAATGACTATTTAATTATTTTAATATAAAGCCAGAAGAGAGAGTATTGTACGCTTTTATATTACCAATTATTATTTCACTTCGCTAAATTAAATAAATTAGTTAATTATTATTAATTTATTTAATTTATTACAATCGTGTGTTAAGGCTACAGGTTTGAAAATAATCAATGATTGAAATTTTACCGTTAGGTTTACCGTAGATTTTAAATTGATATTTCCTTCTTGCATCATATTCATACCGAAAATTGCATGCATATACAGTCAACAGTTTTTTATTAAAAACATATTTTTGCTAATAAAAATATAAAATATTTGAATGAACTTAGAACGAAGAATTGTTTAATAAATTATTCGTTGCTAGCCCTGAACCACCATCAGCTTACTCGTCATATTCGTACATCCCAGAGCGACTACACAGGGGTGTCAAACTCAAAGCTTGGCCTGGGCCAAATTTAACTGTTTTCAGGTTGAAGCGGGCCGCAGAAAAAAAAAATTTGAAAACGCGCATTGAAGGCTATGTATTTTTGAAATTTAATCACAGAATATAGTCTTTATCAGCCTGAGATGGGATTATGCCCTCTAGAAAATTTCCATCTTTTGAAAAGGTTCTCCAAACAAATTGAGACACATTAAACAAGAAGTTAACATGTTCACTGTCTATGAGTCAAATATGTACACAACGTTCCTCCCCGTTCACGTCTATGAGTCACATGTGACTCATTCATTTATGAATTTTCAGATACCAAACGACATTGTGAACGTGTTCAAACGCTGAAATTTGGTTAATCGATCATCATCGTCATTTTATTATTTATGAATTAATTTCCGCCAAATTTTGGACATCTTATCAGTACATGGTAGCACCCGTCATTCAAAAAAATTGCCACCTTGGGAACAAAAATTGTTAGTGACATAAACGGACATCTTTCTTGTAAAAAATAGACAAAAAAATAGACAAAAATGTGTTTTGTGTTGTGGTTTGAAACAAACGCATCTACCAGTAAAAATTAATACGCTAAGAGGCAAAACAATGTATTTGGGCTGAAATCATCATGTATACTAAATTTTAGAGCTTGGCCTTAAAATAAATCTTAATCCAAGATGCGAACGAATTATATTACAACCGTGGTAGGTAACTATCACGCTCGGCAAGATCTAAAAGTTTTTCTGGACCGAATTTTACTAAAGGGCTTTATACTTTCCTCCACAAAAAAAGGATGCCTTAAACAAATGTACCTCAAATAATAGTCGGACAATTATTTGAAGTACATAGAGGAAGATTTCTTAAGTACATAGTTTGAGCTTGCATAAACCACCGACTTCCTGGAGAGTTTTAGTAAATTACTTATTAAACTTATTAAGTTCAACATCCCCAGTTTTTTATTTTTACGCATTTGTGCTGATACACATTGTGCTTCTTCGGCCGCGGCCGTAAATAACTGCGAGGTGGGCCGCTTTCGGCCCGCGTGCCGCGAGTTTGGCATGTCTGGACTACACCTAGCTCCGTTCCGTCATAATTTACATTTCGATGAGTACATTAACCACGCATGCCGGCAAGTAACTTACTACAATTTTCTCTGCAATTATTATTAACCTAAAATATGTTTCCGGTTCTCGCACATCCATCATGGTGGAACGGATCTTTATGTTATGCATTTGAACGACAGTTATATGAAGAACTGATTGCGATTGCTGTCATTAAGAAAAATTATGATGTTTGAACAATACGAGTCTCTTTATTGTCGCAAAAGACATGAAATTTATAATATTGTTACAGTTGAAGTATTGCAAATTAGAGGACAAGGTAAATGTAGGTTATTTCAAGAACATTCAGTACTTTTAAAAGTTTTTGTGACAAATACCCAATTTACGAAAAAATACACTTTTATCTACAAACCTACTCGTTACTAACATATAATTATGTATATGTACCATTTTTCCTGCTTATGCTAATGTGAATTTTAAAAAATAGCTGCCAAAACACCGGCCTCCCTGGAGGTATGTTCCTGCTATGGAATTTAAGAATTCTAATTCTGGTAAATATTGCCTTAACGTTTTCCACAGAACTAGCGTTGTTGATTTTACTCTTAGTCTTCAAATAATGCCAAAAGAATAGGGCAGGGCAAATGTTAGATGATATATCTGACTAGTCAATTCGTTCCTTTTTAACATTAACTGGTCCTGATCATATTGTGATTTAACATATTGGATAGCATTAGGCGGAACATCCTCCAATGGGTACTATTTATTTAAGAATGCCAAAAAGGGTCTAGAATCATTTTTAGCACAAAATAATTCTAACGAGCCACTGGTGATCTCCCAGTTAGTAAAGTATTGGTATTTTACTTAACATTTTTCAAATAGTTTTTACATGAAAAAAAACCGAACCGAACGCATTGAACAACTAATAATAATTTACAAATAAATTGTTACAAACCCTACTCTTTTCGCAAAATTGAAGACCACCAAAATCGCAAGTAACAAGATCCAAAAAATGAAATCGTTACTAATTTCTACTCCACCATAAGATACGGCATAATAGCGGCATTTATCTGCAGTGCCTATAAGCAACGAGCAACCTTGATGTGGATGATTGGTCTGTCGAAAACTACATACACGTACGAGTACATACTTGCAAAATTAACTTTTCAGATAATAACGAGTTAAGTTAGCATTTTCTTTGACCTTGATCTTGACTCAGTAATCAAAAACCGCGCCGGTTTACTTTGAAACTCGTTTATTATAAAAGACCGGCGAAAAGATGACTTTACCATTATAAAATATACAATTCGCTCGTTCGTTTTTGCATTAGGTTTTTGGTATTTTTGAACATAAAAGGCTTCTGATCAAATTAAAAAAAAAATGTGTAAAGGCAATGAACTTGAACGCGCGATAACATTCAATTTATAACGTTGAAGTTTGGTCATGGAGAGGTTCATTCATTTACTTGAATGCGGGATTACATACATATAAGAATTTATTTATGAACGATGACGATGGGCATGGGACAATTGAAAGGAAGAATTATGAGTTCATTGGACTTGTAACAAGATTTCAAACCACCACAAGAATTTCGTGCTCTAAAAAACATGTAATTGTACCTATATTCACAGTATCCCTAATTCCGGTCCAAAAAAGCAAACTAGTAATCAATGAAAAATCCGCATCCAATGAATGATCCAGAAGGGTTTTGGGTGGATGGAAATCGGCTTTCAGCTATTATTTTCACAATCAATCATTAATGCCCTTATTTCAGCAATTTTCTGTGTTAGGAAAAAACAACCTTTAAATATAGAAAATTGCCATTTCTTCGTCACTGAGATTTCCAGAACATACTTTCACACTTTTTCATCTTTCCTATTTATTTTCTTTCTAAGACTCTCTATAGCAGAGATGTTCTGGAGTTAATTATTTTTCTATTTGATATTAAACATTTCTTGTCAATCTCTAGTTTTTGACAAGAAATGTAATAATAAACGTTGTTTCCAATTTTTACATAAGTCAGTCTTATACAGCGTATAAGACGAAGGCCCGGTTACTGAGAACTCTTATTCAGTAGCTATTGGCTGGTTACATGCGAATTAAACAAATTTCCATTCAATATTATGGAAAAGCTCTCTGAAAATTGTGTGTGTCTTCTCTATGCGATGACTCTAATCATTTGATAAGAGTTTTGAGAGAATGCGTCTAAGATTCTAAAGTTGTTCGTAATCTGGTTCAAACGATGATGAGCTGTTTCGCAATAGGGAAGCCAAATGATCGTCAGTCAATCGGTTTCTAAAGGTTTCCATCGAAGCTTCATGGGAGAGAACACCTGTTCACAAATGTAGGAAGAAGCAAATGTTGCAATTTATCTTCTGAGCGTGAGCTTTCAGGTTCGGGACTTGTAGAACTCAACGTAAGAAGCATTGCGAAAGGGTTGCTTCAATTCAGTGTTAGGCTGAAATAGAATGCCGGCAGCAACAGCAGCAGCGCGAAATGTGAAGCACAATGCATTTTATAGTATTTCCCAATTGAAAACATCCTTATCCCAAATGAAAAAATCCGTATCCCAAATGAAAAAATTCATATCCCAAATGAGAAAATCCTTATCCCAAATGAAAAAATCCGTATCCCAAATGAAAAAATCCTTATCCCAAATGAAAAAACCCGTATCTCAAAAGAACAAATCCTTATCCCAAATGAAAAATCCGTGTGTGCCAATTAAAATAAAATGAATTTAGAGGTGTTTTAAGTTGTTTCTTGCATCAAATTATGAGGTGTGGTTGATGTTATTGAGGATATGTGTAGGATCGGCTTCGTGGGGTTGGCTAATGCAATTGCCGTGGTTGGACATTTATGAAATTGTATACTCGTACGTTAAGTTCCTTGCGTGTGGTTGGCTTTTGATCTTCATCACATACGCATATACCGATCGTCATGAAATTTGGTATAGAAGAATGGTAACAGTCTTTGGCACGAAATACATAGAAGTTGGTAGGGCAAAGATAACAGGGTGCCCCGAAGATTTTAAGTCGAAGTCGACTTTTCTAATCTTTGGAGATATTGAGCTTTAAGTTGCACAAGAAAATGATTTTTTCAAAAATCGTCAAATGCCTGTGGCAGCTAAAGAGTTAAGAATAGGGGGTATGTTATGTACAACCTTTTTGCTGGAAATCAATTGAGGAATCATAATCCGGTGCGTTTATGCGGCAGTTGCCGGACACCCTGTATAATGTTGCAAGCACTATATATTTCCTATGCGCACATGTACGGAAATGTTTGGACAATGTCGAGATTCGATCTCTGGACCTCTAGATTACTATTACCACTATTACCATTCTATGTTTTTACACCAAATTTCATGTTTATTCTTTGGTATAGTTATTCGAATTAAAATTGTCTGGCCTCTTCTTATGTAATTTTCTAAAAAGACTCATCATAATTTTCAAATCTGCAGACCTGGGCTACACACGGACAAATAAAAAAGTAAAAACTAGAAAAGTCGACTTCGACTTAAAATCTTCGGAGCACCCTGTTATCTTTGCCCTACCAACTTCTATGTATTTCGTGCCAAAGACTGTTACCATTCTACACATCTCTACCAAATTTCATGACGATCGGTATGTGTATGTGAAGAAGATCAAAAGCCAACCACACGCAAGGAACTTAACGTACGAGTACACAATTTCATAAATGTCCGACCACGGCAATTGCATTAGCCAACCCCACGAAGCCGATCCTACACATATCCTCAATAACATCAACCACACCTCATAATTTGATGCAAGAAACAACTTAAAACACCTCTAAATTCATTTTATTTTAATTGGCACACAAGGATTTTTCATTTGGGATAAGGATTTTTTAATTGGGGATAAGGATGTTTTCAATATATTGACAAAATGGCTGAACAGCAGTAATATATTTGAAGCTTTACTTTGCAACTACTTGATTCACAGTCCATTTTAAATAGCATTCTATAAATGTCGAGGCTCCTTTCAACAACTTTCGTAACTTTTAAGTGTGTCTTCCCTAACTGCAATAGTTTTTAGTCTTGTGAAATGAGTAAGGTCCTTCTTGAATAGTTGTCTGGAAAATAAATCCAATCGCATTACTCCTGATATCATTGATTAATTGACTTCTTCCCTGGAGTTTAAAGTTCAATTTATTAATGAGATTGAGAAGATCTGATCCTCTGTATGTTGCATGTTGTAATGTTGCGTGCAAACTTAGTTAATATTACATGCGACAATGCCATACTTAAAACGGAATGAGTAGGAAACTGTTATCCTCTTCTAGCTCCACAGAAATTATATTTTGCACTATGTGTAATTTTTAGGGTTTCTTCAAAAACCATGTCGCGGGCCGGATTGACTAGCCCAAAGGGCCGCATTTGGCCCGCGGGCCGTACTTTGCCCATGACTGCTCCATAGAGACCATCCTCTGGTAATATCTGTTATATCATATAATGTACGAGTATTCTATCATGTTTATATTTTGTTGGTCAAAATTACATAAAATTCACTACAATCGCTAGCGGCTGGGCTAACGTAGTTTTTTAAGCTGCTATCCAATTATATTTTACGTAACCAGTGCAATTTTCCGAATTTGTACAAAACTTAGCTTTAGCCCTTAACGACGTCTCTGAATGTATGGCGGATTTTATTTTACGTCCGTAAAGACTCTACATATATTTCTCCAAGCCATTTTCTTCATATGGATTTTCTTCATTTCTTCACGTCTCTGCAATTGAATCGACATTAAAAAAACGTCCGTATTTTTTTTTTACGTCCCTACCAATCTCCTTGACGTTTTTATATGAATCCATACGTCTCTGAAAGTGCGTTGGCGTTAAAATCACGGCTGGTTTACGTAAGTATTTTTATTTATCGTATTATTATTTATTTTATAGAAAAGGTCAATTTAAAATGCGTTTCATGCAAAAATAACGCTAACGTTGGGATTACTACTCTATGTGAATCGACCGGGGGGATTGCATATAAAATTGAATAGAAGAATTTTTAGATAATTATAATAGATCCGATCGCCAAACTGCCAAGGACCAAATAAAAGATTAAGATTATAACCCAAGAATGTCGGTCATCTACATTTAAAAAATCGTACACTCAGAAAAAAAATCCTGTAAATTCAAAATATACGCATATGATTCAAAGAGATTCAAATATGATTTTGCTTCATATTTGTTTCCCTTTGAATCATTGTATAATCCCTTTATTTCAAACGGATTTCCCTTTGAACTAATAAGATATTCCCTTTGAAAGTCTATCTATAATCACTTTAAATTAAAGTGATGCAGTGTCAATTTAATCAGGTCACAACCATAAATGGAAAGGATTTCCTTTTAATTTAAAAGAATGGACTTTTTGTTTTAAAGGGATATCATTTTATTTAAAATTAAAGGATTTTTCATATTGTGTATCCAAATGCATGAACTCAAAAGAATACTTTAAATTACATCAAAAGGAGTAATTTTCACAGGGTGTTCTTTCCCTGCGAAAATTACTCATAAATGAGTTTTGTATAACTGACCTCGCTATAGGTGTTGGCGACATTTCATTTACCTCTTTACGCTCTAAAATGCATAATAAATTGCCTACCTACAGTGGGATTCGATCCCGCGACCTTATGATTTGAAGACTAACGCCCCTACCTACTACACCACACAGACTATACGGGACGACGTTTATAATTTATACCATACATTGTGACATCGCTCTACCACACTGCCGACCGACTGCGAGTGTAAACCAAAAAAATCCTATTGAAAATTTGGATTTAAAGGATTTCCCATTAATTTAAAAAGATTTCCTATTGAAAATTTGGATTTAAAGGATTTTCCATTAATTCAAAAAGATTTGCTATTGATAATTTGGATTTAAATGATCTCCCATTAATTTAAAAGGAATGAATTTGAATTAAAGCGATATATATTTAAAACAAAAGGATTATATTTAATAGGAATGTAACTCGATTTCAAAATGATATCGATTTAATTTTAAGGGACGTTATTTTTCTCGGTGTATATATTTGATTGCATACCTATACATACAAGCAAATCCGACACCAAGGTAATTTTTATAAGATTAATTGTTAATTAATTGTTATTATTAGATAGGTTCTGACCACATTGTCACAAATGGCATATGATATCTTATCATTGTTATTACGACACCCATGATTATGGGACTTGTTATGACTGTGCCCAATCAGTTCATGCTGACTCACAATATCATCGAGAATGTGTAGGAAATTGAAAATTTTACAGTGCCCGCTCTAAGGGGGGGGGGGCTTTTTGGCTAGCACTCGAAAAAGCAAAAACTCTAGATAAACTTCGATTTAGTAGAAAAGAAACCTACAGATGAAATAAAAAAGGTATAAGGGTTTTTTAGGTAGAGAATCATTTTTTAATCAAAAAAATCGTTAAAGATTCATTAATTTATCAACTGCATCATTAGTTCCCCCGCAAGAGTTTTGGGTCCTTGTGACACAGCGACGGCTGTGTAGTGGGACACAGAGTTTTGGTGAGTTGCGACACCACGTATGGTTGGTATGGTTGATACGCCATGGCGTGGATCTGTACAAAGACCATTCGGGCGATGACGCTCCCATGTTCCCGAGTCATGTACGGGTAGCTATTGGCTTAAATGACCGTCTCCCATAGATGACGGAAGGTTAGTCATAAACAGGCTGAGCATGATTGCGGTGATTCCTTGGTGGGGAGGTTTTACCATAAGCAAATCGTGTGAGCTTCGGAGCTGGCGGCTTCGCATAACCCGAGCCTCGAAGGGGCTAGTTAGGGAGAATGGTCTGGGTTGAAAATGGCTACGTGCCTAGATCTAACTAGTTTGTGGATTGATGACCACACGGCCCGAATCGCATTGCTGACTAGTAAACTGAAGGATGTGAATGGATGGATGGATGTGAAAAGCAGCGCTATGAGTCTGCTTTAAGCAGACGAGTAGTCACATGCCCAAAGGGACCTGGGATATGCATATCTGAATGTTCTACGTGAGGCTTAACCAATAGGGGGCCGAAGGAGGATCACACCTTCTACAGAGAAGTATTTAGCGAATAGTGTACCTCGCGGATGGGTGTGCCCAAGGGACCATGGTCCATGCGCCCATCATGGTGTTAGCCTGTTGTTAAGCAAGTTAACGAGCTGATGTTGCAACCCCGGGGTTGGGTTTCTGAAGGTAGGTGCATTCACTGGATGAACAAATTCCCATTTGACAATAAGACCATGTCAATAAAACGCCGAAGGTCCAAAACTCTCGAGGTACATAAGGGCGTAAAGCCTAGGTGCTCCCCTGACGGTAGATGGTAAACTTGTATCATTAGTTCTCCTTTGAAAATTGTGTTTTAAAGATTCCTTGCGAACGAAATTATGAAATTATAGAGCGTAATTTTATTATTGAGTTTATAAGTATATGCGATAGGTCGCAGGATAGCACGTCTCTCAAAAAAATACTGAACGTCCGGAAAAATTGATATTAAATGAGAAACGAGACCGAGGCTAATTTCGGGCGCGGCCGAAATTTGGATATCCTTCGCTCTCGTCCCGGCTAAAAGTTTTTTCGGGCGTACCTACGACTTGTATTTAACCCCCCCCCCCCCAATTCTTTTCCTTCTGTCTTCACAAAAGTTCCGTTGCGTCGATAAAACAATATTTGTGTTGGGTTTGGTTGGAATAAGTGGGCAAATAAAAATATTTACTCAGAAAATTGTTTTGGGAGATGCGGGAGCATGGCCCCATAGTTTGATCCCATTTGTTTTGTCCTTTTTTGTTGCTTTGATTAAGACACATTTATTCAAGGTTTTGTGAAATTGGTGGAAAAAATGTTTCTCAGAAGAAACAAAATGGGGGGTTAAGATTGTATGGCAGCCCATGATCCCATAGCAAGATTTGATCTATTCTCACATATGTTGTGTTTCATCAATAGAAATACATTTGTGTGGAATTTGGTTGAAATCGGTGCACAAACAAAAAAGTTTTTTTCAGAAGAACCTAATTTGGGGGGTTGGGTTTACATGGCAGCCCTATGACCCCATGGTCCGATTTCATCCATGCTTACATATGTTGTGTGTCATCAATAGAAACACATTTGTGTGAAATTTAGTTGAAATTGGTGCACAAATAAAAAAGTGTTTCTTACAAGAACCTTATTTGAGGGGGTTAGGTTAGTATGGCAGCCCCAAGACCCCATGGTCCGATTTGATCCATTCTTACATATGTCTTGTGTCAGCAATAAAAACACATTTGTGTGAAATTTGGTTGAAATTGGTGCACAAATAAAAAAGTTTTTCTTACAAGAACCTAATTTGGGGGGTTAGGTTTGTATGGCAGCCCCATGACCCCATGGTCCGATTTGATCTATTCTTACACATTTTGTGTGCCATCAATAGAAATACTTCTGTGTGAAATTTGGTTGAAATTGGTACACAAATAAACAAGTTTTTCTTAGAAGAACCTAATGTGGGGAGTTGGGTTTGTATGGCAGCCCCATGACCCCATTGGCCGATTTTACCGATTCAAACATACAAACTGCCTGCAGCAAAAAGAAGCATTTGTGGAAAATTTCAGCTTCATAGCTTTCAAATTGGCCGAGTAAAACGCGTCGCAACAGACAGACAGACAGACGGACATCGCCCAATCGACTCCCCAAGTCATGCTGATCATATATGTATACTTTTTATATGGTCGGAGATGCTTCCTTCAATGCGTTACAAACTTCATGACAAAGTTAATATACCCTTTCACTCTTTGAGCGAAGGGTATAATAATGAGTCGCATAAACACATAAACGAATTTAAAACAAACTCTCTTGTGAGAAATTTAATGCCCTTCCATAAACCTTTAGCAGCAATTTAACTTCAATAAGCCCGAGCTCCTCCTTGACTACATTCCCCCGATTTAACTAGCTCTGACCTTCTTCTTTATAACAACTTCAAAATGTTATCGTAGGCAGGATTTGTCCTACAAATTTTGCTATAGAAAAGAGGTTCAAAATTTGTGAAAGGGCAATCCAGATATACATTTGTCCGTTTAACGATAAATGGCGTCTGCATGTGATTTACTCCTTTCACTCCTGAATACATCATATAACCTTTGTCACAAAATTTATCCCTTTCAGGCGAAATATTTTAAAATTCATTAACTTCTAAGAGAAAACTTCGTGTGACGTTTATTCCAACGGTTAAACATGATGGACAGCAAAAAATCTATAAATGATACATCGACCAGAAGTCATGGAGTGATGAAAAACGGAAAATATGGGCTTCTTGGCGGCGAAATATTTTCTTAAATGACACTTACATGTGGATGTTCAAGTTTTGGATATAAAATGCCTGAAACTGCAGTCTTAGGATTGTGCGGATGATAGACTTCTCGAGTCCCTGTCTTTGAATAAACGAGACCACCAGACTCTTTCTAAAACTGCGATGGAGACCAGGTGCCAAGTGAAGACCTCCGCAACACGCAAATTTGAAGTAGGGAAATTTTTATATGTAGAACTATGTATTATTATTATTATATTATGAAAATAAGCCACGGACGTTGAAACTACTGAAACAATCCGGCTAATTGAAGTGTATCGGCTGCGGAGTGTGCAGGGAAGTTATGGAAAACTACTTCTTTACTTACGAGTCGAGTACCTACTAGCTACATACTATCAATCTGCCTTTATGTACCTGGTACGGTACCTAAGGGGCGGCAATTTGTCTGCTTGCCCGGGGCGGCCTACGTGCTAGAGCGGGGGCTGGAATTTCACTTGCGTGAGGCAAACGTAAACATTACATATAATGAAAATTAGAACGCTAAACTAAATAACATTCACAATGAAATCAGTCATGCTAAAAGCAGAGATATTGATAAGAAAAATATTGTGCAAACAACAGTACAAATTTTATCTTATCTGAGGCACTTGCTATTAAATCCAAAAATATTTCAAGCCAACACATTACAGTGTGCTACCCTGCACAATGGAATGGTTTTGTATAGCATTATGAACAGACAAATTTAAGAAAAAAACTGACGAGCTTACTCGTTTTTCCTTATGTAAATGGCCCTTAATAAATTTATTCTGTAGCGAGCCTACAATTGGTGAGCTAATTTTGATAAAATACTTAATAACAAAATCTGAAGGAAAAAAATTATTAATTCTATAGAATAACGATAAAATCAAACTTACCACAGCCTTAATCGATCCGCGCACTGTTATGCCCACCATCGGTGCAAAATGCATCGTTACACCCGGCTCAATCACTAACTTAGCACCATTCTCAATTTCAATATCGGTCCGCACTATAAACGGACTTTCACTAGCTCTCAATATTCTTTCACCAACAATCGAACCACCGGCCAATTCCGTCATTGGCCTTTCCGTATTCGTACTAACGCCCGGATTTGTATCATAGTGAACATTCGGATCGCCCGGATCGATTTCATTCAGATTATTGGCAACGTTTTGAGCCAGCACATTTTGCACATTCAACACAAAACACACGGCCGTTGTTATAAGAGCGTAACATAAAAGACGCCCAGTTACCGACACTGCGGTCATCGGAGTACAAGAAGACCTTTTGTGTTTAGACATTTTCACTGGTTTTTCGGTGTATTAGCACATTTTTCACATTGCACATACGATAAGATTAAGTGAAAGCCACTTTTGTGTGGTTGCTTGTATTTTAACACTAATTGAATGGATGCACTGAACACAAAAATGGAGATCACATGTTGCGGAGAATTTCGGGATTTTTATTAGAAATTGATAAATGAGATCATTTCGTCAAAAACGCGATTTCCGGTGATTGATTGCGACTGAAAAAAAAATATAATGTCAGTGACTTCAACGCAATAAATATTTATAAATAATATTACATAATAATAAATTAATGTTAATTCATTGCATAAACTCTGTTTTATTTACATTATATTTTACACTATCGAATCGTGTCCAACCGTTTCAATAAAATACGTTAGCCCGGAAGCTATATTTTCTACTCGTTCACTATAACTAGGTCTTGTTTCGGTGCCCCGTTCGAGATGACTCCGAAGACCAAAGATTCTACACGTTCTTCCAGCCAGAGTCAATCTTTAGTGTTTAGTCTAGTAAGAGAGTATGGTCAACCAACGGAAAAGATGTAAATGGAGAAGATTGTGTACGGAGTACACTTCACTTGTGTGGATACTGTTCCACCACTTGTGGAGCTTGTCGATGCTAGAGATGTCAGATACAGAAGAATAGCAAACTCGTATTCACCACGACCACACTTTCCGTGGAGAATGTTGTTCTGTTGCCTAGTTTGGCGCCTGTGCTGAAAAGCTTCTAGTCAACTTAAGATTTAGATAAATATCTACTTGCTAACCGGCAAATGTTCAACGGTCAAGGGAGACTTCAAGCAAAATGCGAAGATGTAGAAAAACCTGAAGATGTTGGTCATTACCATTTTTGTAGTATGGTATGGAGTGTGCGGTCACTCACAGAGTGTATTTGAAAATTACTTTCAGATGATAGTGAAATGATATCGTCATACCTATAAGCAGTTGAAGTAACGAGCAAAAACGGTCAACGGTAGTTTGTCGTAGGAAGTATCTAATTTTGATTCATCACTTATAACGCAAAGTCAACGATTTCTACATTATGTATTACGGTTAGCCATTAATGATAATTTGGTACTGTTTACTGTAGTGTAATTCGTACACGGCGGATGCAAGGATTCGATTCTATGAATTTAGTTGGAATAAAATCCAAATCCGCCCGTGTACGAACTTATTTGACAAATCATTGTAAATTTAAATTTTTTAATTTATGAACTCGAAACTCTTGCATGTAATGTTTCTCTCTTAACCTGACACACAAAGAAGTGCAACTTTTTATTGTATACGATGGGTAGGACATGAAAACAATGTTATACAGGGTCCGCCAATAGGGACGCTCGATCTTTGACACCTCATGGCGGCCATGTTGTTTGTGGTAGAGTTATCAAACCTAGTTGTTATTATTCAGTGTATCTTCACAAATCACCATGAACCAATTCAGCCGCGAGCCACCAAGCGCCACCAAGCGAAGCCGAGGTGGCCACTTGAACAATGTTATTTTCCATACATAATGCCTTCGAATACTCTTTCAAACAAAAAATAAATTTCATTTATACCTCTCACACAACTTGATTTATTTCATTTTAAAGTTCGAGCGCGCTTATTGGCGGACCCTATATTTGAGAGATCGTTTTTGTACTGAAGGAGCTTGATTGCCACAAGTTCAAAAACATCTCGTCACCAAAATGCCAAAACCGCCAATTTCTATTTTTATAGTTTTGAGAAAAAACATGTTAAATTTTAATTTGCTCTTAAAATCGACATGCAACACTTGAATTGGGCACCAGGTTTCTTTTAGTTTATTTTTAAAACTGCGCGCATTAATCTATCGGGAATTACTTATAGCTTAGAGCGGAATATATTGCTTATAACTAGAGCCCGGATTCTCGTGCAATTGCACGTTAATGCACGAAATTGCATTTTTCAGGGTATATTGTACAAAATTGCACGTTTTAGGAATTTTTAATGAACATTTTTTCCAATATGGAAATATGCACAATTGTTTGATAGACAGAGAAGAGAAACATAATGAGAAAGAAACAACAAGCAATCAAACTAAACAAAATTCATCGCCATATGGAAATTTCGTCAAACGCCACTTGATTTTCATACAATTTTGCAGCTGTTATTTGTGGAGTACATGTTAATTAACTATGGTGGTCAACTAAACTAAATACAAATAGGAATATCTCCCCTTTAAAAAACGATTCATTCACGAATTAGATAAAGCGATGGGTCTTCATCTTAATTAATAAACCTGATAATGCGATGGATTCTAATTAATAAACCTAAGTGAAATGAGCTAATCTAGAAAGCAAAAAAATATGTGAAAATATTGAAAGTGTTCTGCATTTAAGTAAAAATTATTTAATTTTTTAGAGCTCGTCCTCTTAAAGTATACTTTTCCTTCGTCGACTGCTCCAAAGTCTGAGCTTTTAAAAGCCTATAAAACGGATTTTTTTATATTACACGCAAAATGCTCTTTGAAAATTTATATTGCACGGTTTTGCACGTTTCGGGATTTTTAGTGCTGGTTTTTCAATTTTTTACTGCACGAAAATCCGAGCTGTGGAAAAATATGAGAGATCCTACAAAACTTACGGTTTCGGCCAAGTATCGGCAAGTTCTACTTCGAGGAGTCTCGAAGCCAATGTGTCCAATATTAAGACAAAAACGCTTTTCAAGCGAGCATAAGAATGGTGAACCCGGTTATTTCGAAAGCACCTCATGTAAAGATGGCATCTAAACGGAAAGAAAATGGCTGCTTTTTGGTCACTAGCAGAGTTTTTATTTGATGGTGTTTTTTTTATTAATAGAGAATTTCAGAAACACGTAAAATTTTCCGTTTACGTAATATGATATTGGGTGTAAATATTCGCTCGCGTACCGTACACAAAATATTTACGAGAATATTTTAAACTGACAATCGACCCAACTATTTAGACAGACTGTTTAACGTACATCAAATACACCTTCGCCTGCCGGGACATGCGAATCGAATTACTATATTAATTTATAATAAGTAAATAAGTAAACTTACTCTTAGACTTAAGTAAATTTAAATCAGAAATAAGCAAATTTGCACGAAAAAAAATGTAAATTTACACCGGCAAATATGTAAATTTACATCCGGGTTTATAATAATATTTACGGCAGCCCGTTCCTCGGTGTAAATCGTCCTGGAGCTACCCGTTATTGCAACGGCCAAGAGCTGGCACACCCCCTTCGGTTCAAGAGCAAAAAAGCGCTACAACACAACAATAACATGATGCTTACACGAACGCACTTCGGACGGAACAGACTAACTGCACACAGAACAAGTCACTTGTGAGATACAGGAAAATGCAATAATGGACAAAAGTCAGTTTTACACAAATGTAGGTGTATTTTTTACACCAAAATTGGTAAATATACACTGAAAATGTGAAGTTACACAAGAATAAAGTAATGACACATCTTCACACCAAATGTGGTGTAAAATTACACTGAGATAGAGTAATATTGAAAAATCTGTGTAATATTACACTATTTTGTGGGTATACTAGACATTTTGTTGAAAAATAAACGTTTACTGTAATTTTTACTTTACTTTTAATTTTTAAGTACGCCCAGAAATAAAACCGAATAGATTACTTGTTCTTACAGTGTACGTGAGGCAACCCCCACGCTGATTGTTCGTGTGTATATGTATGTACGCTGAATAATGGCTTAATGTTCGGGTACATTCGGGAATCATCGTAGCCAATCAGAACACGAATAAAATGCCATTTTCCGAAGTTAACATTTTTATATATAAAAGGATATTACGCAAAAATGGCAATTGCCACGCATAAATTTGTCGCCCGGGGGCTCGCAAGAACTAAGGCTGCCCCTGTTTCTTCCAAACAGATTTATGCAATTGCAAATTTACCACAGCGTAAATTTCGAAATATGGCTAGATTAAGTACACGTGTGACGTTTAGAGCTAAATCTACGATGTCTGGCCATGCGACGTTTTAAATGAGTATGGAGATTGGTGATCCTGGCGTCTGTTTGGATTGTTTGTGGCTTAGTGATTCTGGAGTTTTATGACTCTGACATCTATATGTTTGTCGGATTATATGAAGATTCGCGATTCTGGTATCTGTAAGTAGACATTTTTTTGACATTCGCGAAAATGTTTTTTTTTTTCATTTTCTCAAAGAAGAAAGCGGTTGATCGCATATTGGTAGTGTCCGACCAATGGCGATTTTCGGCAGAAGTCGAAGTTCGGCTTTAAACCTTACCTTCGACTGATTTGTTTCGACTCCAAAACCTACACAGGACTCAAAAAACGCGTCTATAGTTTAAGGGTAGTTCTTTATTTATTTATTTATTTAACCAAAACAAGGTAGATTTACATACATAAATTTACAATTCATTTCACTTAAATATGTGTGTATGTTGTGATTGATTAGTAGAAGGTAAACTGGAGAAGGGAATACAAATGAGGAGATTAGGATGTTGTAAGGGACTTAATCAAATTTTGTTTGTAAACCAACTTAGAAATTTCGGGAGAATAATGAATACTATGTGAATTAAAAGTCCTGCAGCACCTATTTATAGGCTCATTGTAACCATATACAGTTGAATGTTGATATTCTTTTAAAAGTGGTGTATGCCTAGTACGTCTAATTTGATCATTATACGTGATTTTGTTAGAAATACGATCAATATTAGCTGCACCGCTAACAAAGTCAAAGGTAAAACATGCAGAAAGCAAGGTTCTTCTAGAGGTAAGAGTCGTCAAGTTCAAAAGGGAGAGTCTATATTTATAAGATGGGAGACATAGAAAATCGCTGGGGTCATACAAATCTCTTAATGCAAAAAGAACAAATTGTTTTTGTACAGATTCGAATCTATCACAGTGTGACTCGTAAAAAGAGTTCCAGACTACGCAGGCGTATTCAAGTATAGGGCGTACAAGTGTGGTATACATGGATTTGGTAACCCGAATATTCTTAAATTCTGTAGCACGTCTTTTTATGAAGCCAAGTTGTTTATTGGCTGTTGATAGTACCATATCGTATTGCAGATTAAAGCGCAATTTGTTGTCAAGTATAACACCAAGGTCTTTGATATGGTCAACTCTCTTCAATTCGGCGTTATTAAGATGGTAGGAACTAGATAAAACTGTACTATTACGCGAAAAACTCATCACCTGACACTTACTGACGTTCAGGTGTAGATTATTTTGATTGCACCAGTTTTCGAGAGACTGAAGCTTCAGCCTCAGAAATTCTATGTCAGAGTGAACTTTAATGGTGTGGTACAACTTCAAATCATCGGCGTAGAGAAGATGAGGAATGTCCCACAATACCTGTGACATATCAGATGTGAAAATATTGAAAAGGAGAACACCTAAGTGACTGCCTTGTGGTACACCAGAAGAAACAGATACACTTTTGGAAATACAACCCTGAAATTCAACAAACTGAGTCCGTTCAAGAAGGTATGAGTGAAGCCATCTGAGGAGTGATCCACTTATTCCAAAATTACGTAATTTTGTAATTAAAATTTGATGATCAACCCTATCAAAGGCCTTGCTAAAATCAGTGTAAACAGCATCCACTTGATTGCCTTTCTCCATTTCACAGAGGACACCAGAGACTAGGATTATAAGATTGGTCGAAGTAGATCTGCTTTTCCGAAAACATTAAGAAGTGGTTCAATCATAATGGTGAGTTTGTCACACACCAATTTTTCGAATAGTTTAGGGATAGCTGATAGAATTGCGATGCCTCCATAATTTTCGACTAATCTTTTATCACCACTTTTATGGATAGGAGTGAGATGTGAGTATTTCCAATATAATGGGAAGACGCCAGTTTGGAGCACGAGCAACTGTTCTAAACATTGTTGCAAAAAATAAGGTGTTATTAAGTCAGGTCCAGATCCTTTATTAACACTTAGCTGTTGGATAGCTATAGCTATTTCTTGCTGTGAAATTCCTATTTCAGTTGAAATAGGCGGCAGGTTGCTATCAATGAAAAAAACTGAGGAATTCGGAGTCTTTGAAGTGCTGAAACTGTTCTGGAAGTGGTCTGCGAAAAAGTTGCAAATTTCTTTCGGGGAAGATGAAATAACTGTACCATTGGTCATAGAAGCGGGAAAACCTGATGTCTTACGTTTTATATTGACAAAATCGAAGTACTTTTTTGGGTCGCTAATAATCTTTTCTCCCATTTGATTTACGAAAAGTGCGTATGCTTCTCGAGATTTTATACGGAATTCATGGGCTAGCTCTTCATATTCTCGTTGGGGGTACGTAAAACACTCCAATGAAGAGGTAGTGATTATCTAATGGTATTTTAACTAAAGGTAGTGATTATCTAATGGTATTTTAACTAAAAAGTGTTCGAATGCATTACTGGGATTTGTTGGAACTATTTCACTTGAAAAGCAGTTATGAATAGCAATAAGGACACCTTCACCCCTAGAATTGCCAGTATAATTGTAGTTTCGATCACATCTGTATATAGTCCAGCTAGAATCAAGGATTTCTTCATTTTTTAAAGAATCATTTAGCCAGGTTTCGGATATTACAAGTATATTAAAAAGGCAGGACTTAGCATCGAGGAAGAGTGTACTAATTTTACCTCTTATGCCACTACAATTATGGTATATGAATCTAGGTGTAATGGGGGGCGGTTTGCCGTTAGGAGTTCTATTATGGATGTTTGGAGTAGAATGTGAAAATAATACGGTGCGTATGTTAAAGAGCATTTTGATTGTGCGTCGAAGGAGATATACATTTTCAAAATCCAGAGAGGCAAAATTTGCCATTTTTAGTCCGTTTCGTATTGTGAACAAAAATATGATTGAACGGGCCCCTATACATTTTTGGTCGTGAAAGTCATTTGTTGTTTTTTTATTTTTTGTGATGCTGGATACGAATTTGAAGCTTCCCACTAAACATTGTAAATCTAAAAAATCTAAAACTATTCTTTGTAGCGATACCACTTAATGAATTTTGAACATTAATATCACTTTTGACGCGCAATTGAATGCTCTCTCACATATTCGTCGAGAACTTTTACCAGTACATATTTATGGCCCCGTTTGGGCAAATAAATTTTGGTGGGAGTCTTCTGATTCCTGCTCAGCTGACCAAAGTAACAAACAAATTTCTCCACCACAATTGGCAATCTCAAACCACGTAATACCTGGATTATATGGAATTAAATTCGACTTGCATTTGACATTAATAGTGGACAATTGAATGCACTGAGATATCCTAAACTGAACTCCATTTTATACACCAAACATATACCCATACATGAGATCTATCTATGCAAGCATCATAAACCTTTTCTTAGTAATACATGCTATTGTGCTATTTAAAACCAACGCCACCGCCATCGACCATTGCGTTAGTAGGTACATGTTGTATTGTTTTGGCCAAAATAAAAGTGGTGTAATAAGATTTTTGAACTCACCAAAAATGGAAACTTGTTTTTCGGTGGGAATAAAAAAAGCTATTGGCATGAAAAAAAGACAGTCATCATTTTGTTGGTAATTTTTTGACGATGATGATGACGCCGCCGTCTTATACAAACAATGTTACATTGATGGGTTTTTTCTACAAGACCTTTTTTTCAGAAAAAAGAAATGGTGGTGAGCTTGAGTGCTTGAGTGTCTTCTTTTTGAGGGTGTCCAAGTCCAATTACTAGTGAAATACTTTGTTGCGTACTTACAAGCACTTTCCAATTAAACGGTAGTAGATGCATCATTAAATCCATTATAATTGAAAGCCTATGGCGAAAGATGGTACGAAATTTGTTTAAAAAATCAAGAGCAGAGAAACCATAAGCTGACACGAGACAAGTAGAAAATGTTTATAACTGAAAATAAGTCAGTAATTTTGAATTTTGATATTATTTAAACTGGATTCTGAAAATGCGTGCAAAACCAAACAAATCAAGTTAAAATAATCATTTTAAATCGCGGAATGTGGCCTAAATATGCAATAACAACTAAGCATATTTTTATGCAAAATAATATAGCAACACAATTTTATTGACTAACGGCCTCAGGGCCAAATTCAAATCATCATCGCATATATTGCATTGAAAACACCAAAAACAATGAAGCATTCTACACGCAGAAACCTGTTAAAGATTTATTTCTATGTTTATGTTTACCTTCTAGCATCTCATCTCTTCTTCTCGTTCAAAAGTTCGTGAATAAAGATTTTTGTGACAGATATAGCTGTGAGTGTAACAGAGGTTACCGACTGAAATCGTTTGTAATAAATTCAGATTCATAGTGTATGCAGAAGAAGTCTTATGTACCACCTTAAGGCCTGAATAGACCTCGGGCGGAATGAAAATGAAATTTTTGTCCGCTACGATTTTCTCAATGAAAATGCATGCTTACTGTCGTGGAACATGTCGGTAATGATGGGGAATTCCATAAGCTACAATCCGAATGTGGTTCCAAAATTTTTCTCGGCCATTTTATGTATTATTTTTCGATTGCACCGTCATTAGATATTTTCCACGGTGAAATGACCGGGGAATCGAAAAATAATACATAAAATGGCCGAGAAAAATTTTGAAACCATATTCGGATTGTAGCTTATGGAATTCCCCATCATTTCCAACATGTTCCACGACAGTAAGCATGCATTTTCATTGAAAAAATCGCAGCGGACAAAAATTTCATTTTCATTCCGCCCGAGGTCTATACTGCGCTACGAAGCATTGGAGTCCAAGATGTGTCTATAAGATTATATTATAATATGAAGTGTCTAACGGTTCTTTTTTGGTAAGTTTCTTGAAACACCGAATATGTATGTTGAATTGCTTCTAGATTGATGATGATGATATGTATTTGAAAAATATATTAATGTTAACGTTTTTTTTTCTGTACACATGGCTAAATTGTTTTTCTATGAAGCAAGCTTAATTACCACTTCTTATGCTTTACATATTTATGCACTGTGTTTACATAATACATGTACAGTGGTGGTAATTGAAATAAGTTCACCCAAAAAAGGTTTATCCTACGGAAATTGAAACCATGAATAAAAAAGCATTTGGTGTGAAATACAAGTATTAAATAAGTTTACTGTTTTTCGTTATAAAACACCATTAATAGTTTAATTATTAAATGATTTACACAATATAAAATTTTAGGGTGGAAACTAGAATGGGTTCACTAAATAAAATACATGTGCTCATCAATGACATTAGGATGAATCCTTCCTTTTAGTAATTGATTGAATCACCCCGTTTCTGAACCAATTCATGAATTCGATTAGGCATCGAGTGAACTAGATTTCCCAGGATATCTGGTTCAATTTTCCGCCATTGGGATGAGATCGCCTTTTGCAGTTCTGAAATATCAGAAAACTGATGCCCATTTGCGAATAAATAAATAAATAAACCCTTCTGACTAGTATCCCCATAGATTCAGGTCAGGGCTTCTGGCCGGCCAATCCAAAAATCGGTACTTCCTTTCTTTGAAACCATTCCTTAACCACCCTGGAAGTGTGAATCGCCGCGTTGTCTTCCTGGAAAATGAAATTTGGTTCAATAATATTTTCTGCGGCATCAACCATCACATTTTCCAGCAGATCGATGTATCGTTCAGAATTTATTCGACCATTTAAAAACGCGATCGGGGCCCTACCCGTCGCGGAGAAGGCAGCCAAAGCTACGACACTACCGCCTTTGGAATGACCGGTCATTGCAACCTGCTTCTCCTTGCGTAAATCTCGCCAATAATACTGACACCCATCAAGACTATCCAAATTAACCTTTTTTACGTCGCTGAACAAAATTTGATTCCACCCTGTTGTGCAATGCATGTGATCTCTTGAAAATTCAATTCGTTTGGCTTAATGGTGCGCCATTAGTAGAGGTTTACATAACCGTTTGGAGTATCGCAAGTGTTTCGAGCTGCTCAAAATTTGTCGAATACGCCGAGTAGTTACTGGGACATTTAGATTAGCCTTTATCTGGCTTGAATTCATACCGTTGCAGCTCGCTTTTCGTAAAATGGCTCGAACAGTCCAATCATTCACTTTGCGATTCAGTCCATATTTACATCTGTTTTCATAATTATTTCCTAGATTGACAAAATTATTAATAAGATTTACGGAACGGCCGGCGGATTCCCCACGCAATTTCGCGATTACTCAGTTGCATTTTTTGGAATCCGTTAATATTCGGAATTTCTTTTGCAGATAAATGTTTTCCTGTTCCCATCTCCTAAAAAAGTCATTACAGTGAAAGCTCCCTTTGCGGACAGCTCCGATAAGCGGACATCTCTAATAAACGGACAAATTATTGGGAACAAATGTTTTTCGAATAATTTCTGTGTACATTTCATTCTAATAAGCGGACACTCCAACGAACGGACACGGACTGTAATTTGTAGAACATTTCGTCGACTCATCTCCAATAACCGGACGCGGCGCTCTCATAACCGCACAAACTTGTTTCATACGGACAGGTTTGTTGGATATATTTCGGCGAAAGTGTTCTACAGCCAGACGTTTTCTATGGAAAAAAGACTAAGCCCATGCATTTTTCTGCTAAACAAGAATTTTTCCAAGAATATATAACGTTGAGGTTTGGCTTCATAAAGGTGCATGAAAATCATTCGTACATTATAGGTAAATTGATTGGAGGATGGCACCAAATAAAAGAATGCTTTCTTTAAAAGAAACTAGGCCTGCTCGCTTCGCTCGCCAACCCCAGTTTTTTCGGGCGCACCTATGACTTGTATTTAATCCCCCTCCTCATTCTTTTTCTTCCGGCTTGACAAAAGTTTTGGGCTTGGTTGAAATAAGTGGGCAAATAAAAATATTTACTCGGAAATTTTATTGGGGTTGCGGGAGCATGACCCCACTGACGATTCCATTCGTTTTTAACTTTTTTGTTGCTTTGGTAAAGGCACATTAATTCAAGGTTTTGTGAAATTGGTGCAACAAATGTTTCTTAGAAGAACCAAAATGGGGGTTGGGTTTGTATGGCCACCCCATGACCCCATGGTCAGATTTGATCAATTCTTAGATATGTTTTGTGTCATCAAAAGAAACACGTTTGTGTGTAATTTTGTGGAAATTGGTGCACAAATAAAAAAGTTTTTCTCAGAAGAACCTAATTTGGGAGGTTGGATTTGTATGGCAGCCCCATGACCCCATGCTCAGATTTTATCCATTCTTACATATGTTTTGTGTCAACAATAGAAATACATTTGTGTGAAATTTGGTTGAAATTGGTGAACAAATAAAAAAGTTTTTCTTAGAAGAACCTAATTTGGGGGGTTAAGTTTGTATGGCAGCCCCATGACCCCATGGTCCGATTTGATCCATTATTGCATGTATTTTGTGTTATCTATAGAAACACATTTGTGTGAAATTTGGTTGAAATTGGTACACAAATAAAAAAGTTTTTCTTAGAAGAACTCAAATTGGGGAGCTAGGTTTGTATGGCAGCCCCATGACCCAGTGATCCAATTTGGGTGAATCAAACATACAAACAGCCTGCAACAATAAGAAGGACGTGTGCAAAATTTCAGCTCCGTAGCTTTTATAGTGGCCGAGAAAAACGCACTGCAACAGACGGACAGACGGACAGACGGACAGACGGACAGACGGACAGACAGACAGACAGACAGACAGACAGACAGACAGACGGACATCGCCCAATCGATTCATCTCATCATGCTGATCATATATGTATACTTTTTATATGGTCGGAGATGCTTCCTTCAATGCGTTACAAACTTCATGACAAAGTTAATATACCCTTTCACTCTATGAGCGAAGGGTATAAAAATGAAGGTGGTGAACATCATTGACATGACAACAATGTTAACAACTGAATTACATAATTGAATTAGTAAAAAAAATGAATTAATTTTGTTTATTTTTTATTCGGCAATATTTTTTCAGCCTATCCAATAACCGGACATCTCTCTTAAGCGGACAAAAATATGGGAACCGTGACTGTCCGCTTATGAGAGCTCTCACTGTAATTGTAATGCAAGCGCCGCTTAATTTTTCCAATTAAAATCTAAACATTACCTTCTTTCGTTTTTGTCCCAAATTTATCAAAACTTCTATTTTTATTAGATTCGAAAACTACAACACTTCACATGAACCTATTCTAATTTCCGGCTTTTAGATGGCTCCAAACGCTATAGTTCAAATTCAAATGAATTGATCGAACTGACGAGTAAATTCAATAGAACTGGCATATGGCAGTGTTGTGGAATCTTTACTTTAAGGTTGTTTGACTTGTGTTTGTTTGCAGAGTAACGGAAATAAATGCGTTTATTGGGAGCCCTTTAAAAATAAATAACAGGCGCGACAATCCAACATTGGACTAAGGCCGCAGGATGTGTTAGTGACATCCTATTTCCAAGATTTTATCTGCTTTTTTGTTGAGGTAATGAGATCAGCATCACGCTCAGCAGTGTTATTTATCCCCATAAATGGGTACTCGTTTAACATCTGAGTGAGATCATAGTCCGTCACAAGCTCGTGAGTTCGAAAAACACCATGGATCACGGTGAGATTCGAACTCATGACCCTGTGCACCGAAGATGCGCGCACTAACCCCGAGACCAGCCCTTCAAGGTGAACCTATTATAATTTCCACCACTGTATATGAATGTTTGAAAAGTAAGTGAAAGCTTTTTTTAATCACTATGTTTTCCTAAACCGGAGGTTGTAGTACTATAGTAGTAAACTGTCTGAGCTGCGCATTAGTTATTTGTCGAAAATCACCAGATGTGGTACTTTTGCGGCTTATTTGGAAAACAATTGTGAGAAAAAATTAAAACAGAAGGAGTTTAGAATGTTAGTTTGTGTGAAAACCAACCTATATGAAGGTTAATTAAATATTCTACTCTATGTTAAGAATATTCAAATCGACATTGAGAACGTATATGTATATGTAATTTAATTGAATAGATGAACCTATGGTTATTATCAATTAGTCATGCATGACCAAATTTCCGGGGCGATTTCTCGTAAATCTTATCGGCTGGTTACTCTTATCGTATAGACAAGACGCACACCATTTTCTGAAAGTTATTACATTATATTGAATTGAATTTTTGTTTATTTTGCATAGTATCGCCAAATTTTGCTTGGTTACCCTACTGTATGAAATTGTCCTAAGTCTATACAAGCAAGCAACTATAAGCAACTAACCACTTGATTTAAAAAGGACATCGGTTGCACGTGCGCGCATTAGGCCATTGGGAAAATTACCTGTAGTAAAAAACTATAATGTACCGTGACAAAGGTTTGCCTAAAGT
Organism: Microchrysa polita; assembly: GCA_949715475.1. Lineage (NCBI taxonomy): Eukaryota > Metazoa > Arthropoda > Insecta > Diptera > Stratiomyidae > Microchrysa > Microchrysa polita. The sequence goes on along the minus strand of OX454415.1, from coordinate 12,449,195 downwards.
AGATACGGACTACATCCAAGCGTCTATGGATTAAGGATCCGATTGTTGCGGTTGGTATTCCCTCGATCTACGGAATGATGAGGTACAATTGGATATTCACTCGTAGATTTTCAGTGTATGAAATGTTAACTATAGCCAACTATAATTGTTGAGTTTGCATGAGTCTACCTTGTTTTTATAAAAAGGAAGAAGAAAACTTCCCCCGAAAGCGTCGGGCATCAGCATCAGGCGTCAGCCCACCTTTGATTTTGTTAAAGAGAACTTTGAGCCAACTAAGCCCGATATTTTCCATTTTTAACTAAAATTTCGCGGGTATTTTGTCTGATTTTAAAGTATTAGAAATACAGTCTCTCAGTTAAAACCTCCTTACGTTGAATTATTGCTTATCTCGAACAAATTTAGGATTTCACTGGCGTTCCGGTTAGTTTGGGATATAAAACGCAAACTCTAAGTCGAAAACCTCTTTGACTCAAAGAATATTTTATAATCCTTAAATTTCTTATAATAATTTTACTTCCCCTAAGTCGAAGCAATTCATGTTACTGCTTAAATAAATTCAAGAATTGGTAAGGTTGATGACGTCAAACGTATGGAAGAAAGACTTAGAGTAAGTCTCCGCCGCATGTGGCCCGCCTCGCAGTTCTGTGCGGCCCGCGGCCATGTCGAAGCAGCACAGTGTATATCAACACAAAAATGGTGAAATTGGTAAGAAGAACAAACTCAGCCGTTGAACCCAAGCCTACAAAAATTACTAAAGCTCGTCAGTGGCTTATGCAAGATTATTTTAGGATTTTTCTCTAAATACTACAAACAATTTGCTGCTGGTTATTTCGTTTCATAAGACAACTCATCTTTTTTGTACGGGACAATATTAAGCCGCTTCATGAAACTGATCTGTCTCGAAATGCAGTTAATACAAAATTGGTTGGCTTTCCGGAACATGAATTGAGATTTATTTGGAAAAATGGCAAAGCTTTAAAAACCATGGAAATCCTGGAATTGGTGACTAAATCACCTGGGTGTGAAATTCCAACATAATAATTACAGCCCAAGTGCATTATTTTCAGAGTTATACTTATAAAGCTGTATTGGTGCACGAGTTTGTTTAAACAAACATCTGTTTGTCTCTTTTAGCCACCTTTCTGCTGACATTAATTTAATCTGACAATTTTGCCTCCCATTGTTATTTTAGGTGATCTGGATGACCTGCCATATTTTAAAAGTAATATTCTGTAAGCAACTGTCGTAATACGATTAAATAAAAGTTTTTGAAATTTTACTCCTGCGGCCCTCCCAAACTTAAGGTGAGTCTTATTTGGCCCGGGCCAGGTTTTGAGTTTGACACCCCTGTATAGGGTATATTGTTTTTGTTACGCCGATATTATGTAACACCTCAAAGGAGCCACCGGTATGGCAAAGTATATATATAAATGATCAGGGTCGGTCCCTGAATCGAATAAGCCATGTCTGTCTGTCTGTCTGTCCGTGTGTCTGTCTGTTAGCACGATAACTCCCGAAAAAATGAAGCTAGCGGTTTGAAATGTTGGTCGAATCTTTGTTTTGCTAAAATCTTGGACGGTGTTGAAAATGGGCGAAATCGGACCACGGGTTTCCCTACCTCCCATACAAACTACCCCACCTTGATATTTTAATTCGGCCATAACTTTCGGTAGAATATCGCTATCGACTTGAAATTCTCATCAGTGTCTCATTCTGACATATACTTTAAGTTGATGGAAAGTGGAGTAGGTTCGACTACCCCTACCCCTACTTCCCCTACAAAGTTATATTCAGCCATATCTTTTGATAGAATGTCACGAAAAACTTCAAATTAGTGTCAAATAGTAGCCGTTGGATGCCTTGACAAGGTGATAAAGATGTGTCAGGTCCGACCCATCTACCCCTCCTTCCGCCACAAAAAATATGAAATTGAATATTTTGGGTTTTGCGTGCCTTCTAGGTCTGTACATGGGTATAGGGTATACACTCATCGTGCTATTCGCACGATTAGAACTCGTTATTATATTACCTATTTATTCTGACAGATTGGCTAAATTGTTCGGCCGAATGTTAGGAATTTATTTTGATACAAAAATTGTGTCACATTTGTGGGGACATGTGGGAAAACTAAATACATACATACATGAATCCACAATTCATGCACTTTTTTTTTATAAAATTGATAGATACAAAATTCTTATCGTATGGTTTGACAGTTTAATTCCATTAGTCGAACTCTCCTTTACTCGAAAATTTTGTATTGGCAACTCGTATTTCGAGTTTGATAGGTTTGACTGTACCCAAATGAACATAATTATATACTGCTAATTAAAAAAAAAGTATTCTATCTCCTAAAAATAAATAAATTCATTATAAACCGATATTTCTATGTCAAATGTCTCATCAAATCGATATCAAATAAAACATTAATATAGCCAACCCATAGTCTCATTAAGCTCCCTTTCTGAAAAAAAATCGTTTTTATCATCGAAAGTGTAGTTTGATAAAAAGCAGATAGATAAGATATCTTTTAATATATATATTCGCCACCATACAACACAATGATTCATTTCTCTTTTATCAAAAAAATTACACATATGCTTTGGGGATCGATACACACATAAGATATACCTCCAAGTCGGACGATAATAAAAAGGCACGAGAGACCTCCTGTTTGATTAGTCCTTTATGTGATTAATCTTTGTAGGTAAATATATTTCTAAAAAAATGCAATAAATCACCATCGAAAATGTTTATTATGTTAGCGGGTAAACCACAAACGAGTGAAAGTAAATATTTGAGCATAGTACAACCGAGTATGTAAACTGCAAGGTGCACATTCAAATAAAGTCAGGTTGTAAGGTGTACACACTAAAAAATTATCTTTGATTTGTATACGAAAAGTTTTGTCACTTAATATGTAAATTAAATGAGGGAATATTTTATTTGGGTTATTGATGGATAATAATAGATATCCATAATTATGATTGTTGGGCGGTATCTCCTTTGATACGTTCTGAACTCCGATTTAGAGCGCTAATCGATTAACATTGTTGATATCGATTCGAACAATAAAGCAAGAAAGAAGATTTGATTTTAAAAATTAAGAAATTAGCAAATTTGAAATCTTCCAGCTCCTACTGCATTATCAATATCTGATACGTAAATATTGATCTTAACTCAAGGTCAATCGAAATTGAAATGACTCTACCAAATCGGACAGATTCAATTACATATTCATAATAACAATAATATCAATTTCGATTGATCTTTCCTGTCAAAAATGTCAACCACTATTTCGTAATATTAGCGAAAGAGAAAATCTGAGTCATCGAACTTTTGAGCAAAGAAAAACACCTAACTATACAATAAATTGAAAGAAACAGCTTGCTTCTTCGTTCGTTTCACCCGACACCCGTCTGGGCTTTAATTGACGTCGACCCAATTAGGTGACCCTGGTTACCTCAATCACGCTAATTCAACTATGCTTGTGAGTTGTGTCATGACACTCATTCAAACAGACATAGACGGCAGGCGTCAATTTATTTTCTATGTCTATCGTATCGCAATGCTTCTGGTTAGGCCTGTTCGGTACCGAGATTTCAGTACCGGGTTTCGGTTTTTTTCAATACCCGGTACCACAAGCGGTTTCCCTGACTCAGGTTTTTTTTTCAGTACCGACGGTTTTTTTAACCATAAGCCGGTTTTTTTAAGTACCGGGTTAAAAACCGACCGACGAGTCGGTTTTTTGTACCGAGTTAAAAAAACCGACGAGTCGGTTTTTTGGTACCGAGTTAAAAAAACCGACGAGTCGGTTTTTTGGTACCGAGTTAAAAAAACCGACGAGTCGGTTTTTTGGTACCGGGTTAAAAAAACCTACGAGTCGGTTTTTTGGTACCGAGTTAAAAAAACCGACGAGTCGGTTTTTTGGTACCGGGTTAAAAAAAAACCTACGAGTCGGTTTTTTGGTACCGAGTTAAAAAGAACGATTCACTTCAACCATGAGCCGGTTTTTTTCAGGTTTTTTGGTACCGGGTTAAAACCGACCGACGAGTCGGTTTTTCGGTACCAAGTTAAAAAGAACCGACGAGTCGGTTTTTTGGTACCGAGTTAAAAAGAACCGACGAGTCGGTTTTTTGGTACCGGGTTAAAAAGAACCGACGAGTCGTTTTTTTGGTACCGAGTTAAAAAGAACCGACGAGTCGGTTTTTTGGTACCGGGTTAAAAATAACCAACGAGTCGGTTTTTTGGTACCGAGTTAAAAAGAACCGACGAGTCGGTTTTTTCGTACCGAGTTAAAGATGGTCGATGTTTTTTTATTTTTACACGTGGATGTTGATTATTATTATCGGAAACGGTATCATCGAAAGGTGTCGACTAGGGATGAGAAATCGAACATCGATGTTTCTGAAACATTCATATTTTTGGTTCGATGGTCGATGTTTTTTTATTTTTACACGTGGATGTGGAATATTATTATCGGAAACGGTATCATCGAAAGGTGTCGACTAGGGATGAGCATCGAACATCGATGTTTCTGAAACATTCATATTTTTGGTTCGATGGTCGATGTTTTTTTATTTTTACACGTGGATGTGGATTATTATTATCGGAAACGGTATCATCGAAAGGTGTCGACTAGGGATGAGCATCGAACATCGATGTTTCTGAGACATTCACATTTTTGGTTCGATGGTCGATGTTTTTTAATTTTTACACGTGGATGTGGATTATTATTATCGGAAATGGTATCATCGAAAGGTGTCGACTAGGGATGAGCATCGAACATCGATGTTCCTGAAACATTCATATTTTGGTTCGATGGTCGATTTTTTTCTTATTTTTACACGTGGATGTGGATTATTATTATCGGAAACGGTATCATCGGAAGGTGTCGACTAGGGATGAGCATCGAACATCGATTTTTCTGAGACATTCATATTTTTGGTTCGATGGTCGATGTTTTTTTTATTTTTACACGTGGATGTGGATTATTATTATCGGAAACGGTATCATCGAAAGGTGTCGACTAGGGATGAGCATCGAACATCGATGTTTCTGAAACATTCATATTTTTGGTTCGATGGTCGATGTTTTTTTATTTTTACACGTGGATGTGGATTATTATTATCGGAAATGGTATCATCGAAAGGTGTCGACTAGGGATGAGCATCGAACATCGATGTTCCTGAAACATTCATATTTTGGTTCGATGGTCGATTTTTTTCTTATTTTTACACGTGGATGTGGATTATTATTATCGGAAACGGTATCATCGGAAGGTGTCGACTAGGAATGAGCATCGAACATCGATTTTTCTGAGACATTCACATTTTTGGTTCGATGGTCGATGTTTTTTTTATTTTTACACGTGGATGTGGATTATTATTATCGGAAACGGTATCATCGAAAGGTGTCGACTAGGGATGAGCATCGAACATCGATGTTTCTGAAACATTCATATTTTTGGTTCGATGGTCGATGTTTTTTTATTTTTACACGTGGATGTGGATTATTATTATCGGAAATGGTATCATCGAAAGGTGTCGACTAGGGATGAGCATCGAACATCGATGTTTCTGAAACATTCATATTTTTGGTTCGATGATCGATGTTTTTACCATCGATGGTACAGTGTCGATGTTTTTTTGACCATCGATGGTCGATGTTTTTCACCATCGATGTTTTATAACCATCGATGGCTTGAGGCTCAACCGATTGTCATGAAATTTAGTAGGAATGTGTAGAATGGTAACCGTCTTTGGCACGAAATACTTAGATCTTAGAAGTGGGCAGGGCAAAGATAACAGGGTGCCCCGAAGATTTGAAAATTTGTTCACTAAATAACTCGCGAACAGCTCAACCGATCCTTATGAAATTTGGTAGGAATGTAACAGTCTTTGGCAAGAAATACTAAGAAGTTGGTAGAGCAACGAAAACGATAACAGGGTGTCCCGAAGATTTGAAAATATGTTCACTAAATATCTCGCAAACGGCTCAATCGATCGTCATGAAATTTGGTAGGAATGTATAGAATGGTAACCGTCCTTGGCATGAAATACTTAGAAATTGGTAGGGAAAAGTTAACAGGGTGTCCCGACGATTTGAAAATTTGTTCACTGAATAACTCGCGGACGGCTCAACCGATCGTCATGAAATTTGGTACGAATGTGTAGAATAGTAACAGTCTTTGGCACGAATACCTTAGAAGTTAGTAGGGAAAAGATAACAGGGTGTCCCGAAGAGGTGAAAAAACCGACTTTTTTATTTTTAATCGGAGATGGACGTATGGGTACTCAATTCAAAGGACTATAAGAGTACATTTTATATCAGTTATTCAAGTAACGGCAACGGAGTGATAGGCATTTGAAGTTATCACTTCGGTTTTTCTATACTGTTATAGGTACCTATATGAAACTTTGCACAAAAATTTGGTTAGTATGAGCTTATATACGCTAAATGCTAAGAGTGTTGATATTTGATAAGAAAAAGTAACAGTAAATTTGTGAAATTTCAACTAGCGCGTGTGTAGCCCTTCTTAGATCTGAAAATATGAAAATGTTGAAGAGGGTTCTTAGGAAATAAGATAAGGAACGGAGAGGTTTGTGTGGGTACCCATATCAACGGGCTCAACGAAGTTATTTGATATAAGTAGGTTTTTCTTGATTCGGAAAAAACGGTAACGGATTGTGTAGCCATATTCACGTTTGCCTCAGTTTTTTTTGTTGAGAAATCGGAAATTATCGAATCGAGAAATGTCTGTAGATTTGCTGTTGAGTACTTTAATCCAAACAGTTTCGAATGATGAGGCGAAAGTCGAAATTGCAGGATCTGATATTTAACTCATTGCCGGACACAACGCCAAAATTTGACACGATTTGTATGGTCAAATGCTCAAAATTGGACGTCTATAGACGTTGTGTCCGGGAAAGTGTTAAGTACCGGAAATCAATTACATAATTTACTATAACTCACGGACAATAAATGTCTGAAATGTACGATTGTGATAGTTCCCGAGTCGGTAGTATCTGCAGTTTTCCCGTTTGGGAATATCTATGTCCCTGAGAAACAATTTGGAATTTAAGGCTTTGTTTCACATACCTTCACTGAACGAAAGATGTCCTGAGACTGTACTATGTACGCAATTATGCAAATTTTCAATTATTTTGAGAATAAGCATTTTTGGGAAAAACAAAAAATGGTTTGAGTTGAGCCATAAAATCAATCGTAGATGGTAAATGCTGCGTCAACACATAAAAAAAAGTTGGCCGACAAGATATGTTAAACTAGTCGTTACCAAATCTTGCAACATTGTAAGATATACAAAAAACATTCGGATAAAAAGCTAACCAATTTTCGTTTACACGTACCAACTTGTTTCAATGCTCTTTCAACTTCTAAATACAAACTTGTAGGAAAGCTTTTGTTTACATGCAAGTGCTAACTAGTAGGTATAAAGACTCAAACGTTGGAACGTGTTAACGACCATTTACTGCGTAATCATTATTGGTGCAAAATTTCAACCGGTTTCGTAACATGTAACATTCCATCATTTGTGTGTGAAGTACAAAATCATTCAAGATCTTCTCTCCTGAAAATTCAAAACAGAAGGCGCCTGTCAGGCCATAAAATCTTTAAGTTTCAGCAATAAAAAACATGCAGTTGCACTCCAGTCTGTGTGTCGCTCATTTTTATTCTTACGAAAGGATTTTCTTTGTCTACCTTTCGAAACTAAAGAGTCAAAAATATGTAACACCGGCGCGCGGCAGGTAGTTTATTGTCGCGCGACAATGTAGTGTATACTAGTGTGACGCGCGACACATTTTGTATCATTGAGGAAGGTTCTGTTCCGCAAACATGTTTGCGTTTCCGATTCACAAATCGCCGTTTTGCGGTTCAGGAATATTATCGTGTTATGGTTTCCAGTTTCGTCGGCTTGTTTGCACAGACTGTTTTTATATTTTAAAAACAAGCTTTACTCCTTAAAGTCGGTGAAATATTTTTATTTTCTATATACAAATAGCTGCCAAATTACGTATATAGAAAATAAAAATATTTCACCGACTTTCAGGAGCAAAGCTTGTTTTTTAAATATTATCGTGTTCCTTTTGTTTTTTGTTTGCTTCTAGACCATGTTGATTAAATCCATACATTCATCAATAAAATACAGGTAGTTTCTGCGGAGAGATCATATTAATTGGACCAGAAATTAACAATAATTTCCAAATCCTGGGGACACCCTGTTATCTTTGCCCTACCAACTTCTCAGTATTTCTTGTCAAAGACTGTTACCATGCTACACATTCCTACCAAATTTCATGACGATCGGTTGAGCCGTGCGCGAGTTACTTAGTGAGTAAATTTTCAAATCTTCGGGATACCCTGTTATCTTTGCCCAACCAATTTCTAAGTATTTCGTGCCAAAGACGGTTACCATTCTACACATTCCTACCGAATTTCATGACGATCGGTTGAGCCGTTCGTGAGTTATTCAGTGAACATATTTTCAAATCGTCGGGACACCCTGTTAACTTTTCCCTACCAATTTCTAAGTATTTCGTGCCAAGGACGGTTACCATTCTATACATTGAAACGCAGTTGGGGTTTTCCTTTTACTGCAAGTCTTTATTTGCTTCTAGCATACAATTGTTTCGGCAGCCACGTACTGCCTTCTTCAGTGCTTGCCCTAACTGGCCATTCATTCCTACAGATCGTTTATTTATACCTAACTACATAACATTTATGGTCTAATAACTTTTATCCGAACTTTTTTGCAATTCTACCTGGCGCTAATTGCCCTGATAAGAGTTGATGCGCAATTGCCTTCGTCGTGATTGAGTAAATTGTCTTTTTCCTCCTTAATGATGTAGAGACTTTCCGCGGCGTCCAATAGGTGACCTTTTCGTACCTGGTTTATTACTTCCACGTTGTCGATGTCGATTATGTGATCCTGTTCCAGCATGTGTCGTGCTACCATTGATTTGATGTGGCGTATGTCGTCCTTTTTTCCCTTCGTAAACTCGCGCCAATGCTCCTCGAACCTTGTCGTCACTAATCTTTTGGTTTGTCCTATGTATATTTTTGGGCATTCCGGGCAGCTCACCTTATAAATTCCGCTCTGCTCCTGTTTATCCAATTTGTCCTTCGGTGTTCCTAGCCTTGCTCGTAGTTGTTGACTTCGGCTACTGCTTACTACTTCTAGGTTATGTCGTCCTAAGATTTTCTTGATGCGTCCAGTTATTTTGGAGTACGTGATACTCACCCTCCGGGGTTGATCTTCGGCGTTCTGCTGGAAAAGTGTACTTAGCTCGTGTTTCCTCATGTTGTTCCGCTTCCGCTGTAGAATCCTGCTTATTATTTCCCTGTTGAATCCATTCTTCTCTGCTGTGTCCTTGATGTACTCGAGCTCCTTGTTGAATCGATCGTCTGTAAGTGGAATTGTTAGTAATCTGTGTAACATGCTTTGGTATGCTGCTGAGTATCACGAGGACGACGATCTGTAGGAATGAATGGCCAGTTAGGGCAAGCACTGAATAAAGACTTGCAGTAAAAGGAAAACCCCAACTGCGTTTCATTGAACCAACTGCAAGAAAATGGACATCAACTTCAATTCTATACATTCCTACCAAATTTCATGACGATCGGTTGAGCTGTTCGCGAGTTATTTAGTGAACAAATTTTCAAATCTTCGGGGCACCCTGTTATCTTTGCCCTACCCACTTCTAAGATCTAAGTATTTCGTGCGAAAGACGGTTACCATTCTACACATTCCTAATAAATTTCATGACAATCGGTTGAGCCTCAAGCCATCGATGGTGAAAAACATCGACCATCGATGGTCAAAAAAACATCGACGCTGTACCATCGATGGTAAAAACATCGACCATCGAACCAAAAATATGAATGTTTCAGAAACATCGATGTTCGATGCTCATCCCTAGTCGACACCTTTCGATGATACCATTTCCGTTAATAATAATCAACATCCACGTGTAAAAATAATCGACCATCGAACCAAAAATATGAATGTTTCAGAAACATCGATGTTCGATGCTCATCCCTAGTCGACACCTTTCGATGATACCGTTTCCGATAATAATAATCCACATCCACGTGTAAAAATAAAAAAACATCGACCATCGAACCAAAAATATGAGTGTTTCAGAAACATCGATGTTCGATGCTCATCCCTAGTCGACACCTTTCGATGATACCATTTCCGATAATAATAATCCACAGCCACGTGTAAAAATAATCGACCATCGAACCAAAAATATGAATGTTTCAGAAACATCGATGTTCGATGCTCCCTAGTCGACACCTTTCGATGATACAGTTTCCGATAATAATAATCCACATCCACGTGTAAAAATAAAAAAACATCGACCATCGAACCAAAAATATGAGTGTTTCAGAAACATCGATGTTCGATGCTCATCCCTAGTCGACACCTTTCGATGATACCATTTCCGATAATAATAATCCACATCCACGTGTAAAAATAAAAAAACATCGACCATCGAACCAAAAATATGAATGTTTCAGAAACATCGATGTTCGATGCTCATCCCTAGTCGACACCTTTCGATGATACCATTTCCGATAATAATAATCCACAGCCACGTGTAAAAATAATCGACCATCGAACCAAAAATATGAATGTTTCAGAAACATCGATGTTCGATGCTCCCTAGTCGACACCTTTCGATGATACAGTTTCCGATAATAATAATCCACATCCACGTGTAAAAATAAAAAAACATCGACCATCGAACCAAAAATATGAATGTTTCAGAAACATCGATGTTCGATGCTCATCCCTAGTCGACACCTTTCGATGATACCGTTTCCGATAATAATAATCCACATCCACGTGTAAAAATAAAAAAACATCGACCATCGAACCAAAAATATGAATGTTTCAGAAACATCGATGTTCGATGCTCATCCCTAGTCGACACCTTTCGATGATACCATTTCCGATAATAATAATCCACAGCCACGTGTAAAAATAATCGACCATCGAACCAAAAATATGAATGTTTCAGAAACATCGATGTTCGATGCTCCCTAGTCGACACCTTTCGATGATACAGTTTCCGATAATAATAATCCACATCCACGTGTAAAAATAAAAAAACATCGACCATCGAACCAAAAATATGAATGTTTCAGAAACATCGATGTTCGATGCTCATCCCTAGTCGACACCTTTCGATGATACCGTTTCCGATAATAATAATCCACATCCACGTGTAAAAATAAAAAAACATCGACCATCGAACCAAAAATATGAATGTTTCAGAAACATCGATGTTCGATGCTCATCCCTAGTCGACACCTTTCGATGATACCATTTCCGATAATAATAATCCAAAGCCACGTGTAAAAATAATCGACCATCGAACCAAAAATATGAATGTTTCAGAAACATCGATGTTCGATGCTCCCTAGTCGACACCTTTCGATGATACAGTTTCCGATAATAATAATCCACATCCACGTGTAAAAATAAAAAAACATCGACCATCGAACCAAAAATATGAGTGTTTCAGAAACATCGATGTTCGATGCTCATCCCTAGTCGACACCTTTCGATGATACCATTTCCGATAATAATAATCCACAGCCACGTGTAAAAATAATCGACCATCGAACCAAAAATATGAATGTTTCAGAAACATCGATGTTCGATGCTCCCTAGTCGACACCTTTCGATGATACAGTTTCCGATAATAATAATCCACATCCACGTGTAAAAATAAAAAAACATCGACCATCGAACCAAAAATATGAGTGTTTCAGAAACATCGATGTTCGATGCTCATCCCTAGTCGACACCTTTCGATGATACCGTTTCCGATAATAATAATCCACATCCACGTGTAAAAATAAAAAAACATCGACCATCGAACCAAAAATATGAGTGTTTCAGAAACATCGATGTTCGATGCTCATCCCTAGTCGACACCTTTCGATGATACCATTTCCGATAATAATAATCCACAGCCACGTGTAAAAATAATCGACCATCGAACCAAAAATATGAATGTTTCAGAAACATCGATGTTCGATGCTCCCTAGTCGACACCTTTCGATGATACAGTTTCCGATAATAATAATCCACATCCACGTGTAAAAATAAAAAAACATCGACCATCGAACCAAAAATATGAATGTTTCAGAAACATCGATGTTCGATGCTCATCCCTAGTCGACACCTTTCGATGATACCGTTTCCGATAATAATAATCCACATCCACGTGTAAAAATAAAAAAACATCGACCATCGAACCAAAAATATGAATGTTTCAGAAACATCGATGTTCGATGCTCATCCCTAGTCGACACCTTTCGATGATACCATTTCCGATAATAATAATCCACAGCCACGTGTAAAAATAATCGACCATCGAACCAAAAATATGAATGTTTCAGAAACATCGATGTTCGATGCTCCCTAGTCGACACCTTTCGATGATACAGTTTCCGATAATAATAATCCACATCCACGTGTAAAAATAAAAAAACATCGACCATCGAACCAAAAATATGAATGTTTCAGAAACATCGATGTTCGATGCTCATCCCTAGTCGACACCTTTCGATGATACCGTTTCCGATAATAATAATCCACATCCACGTGTAAAAATAAAAAAACATCGACCATCGAACCAAAAATATGAATGTTTCAGAAACATCGATGTTCGATGCTCATCCCTAGTCGACACCTTTCGATGATACCATTTCCGATAATAATAATCCAAAGCCACGTGTAAAAATAATCGACCATCGAACCAAAAATATGAATGTTTCAGAAACATCGATGTTCGATGCTCCCTAGTCGACACCTTTCGATGATACAGTTTCCGATAATAATAATCCACATCCACGTGTAAAAATAAAAAAACATCGACCATCGAACCAAAAATATGAGTGTTTCAGAAACATCGATGTTCGATGCTCATCCCTAGTCGACACCTTTCGATGATACCATTTCCGATAATAATAATCCACAGCCACGTGTAAAAATAATCGACCATCGAACCAAAAATATGAATGTTTCAGAAACATCGATGTTCGATGCTCCCTAGTCGACACCTTTCGATGATACAGTTTCCGATAATAATAATCCACATCCACGTGTAAAAATAAAAAAACATCGACCATCGAACCAAAAATATGAATGTTTCAGAAACATCGATGTTCGATGCTCATCCCTAGTCGACACCTTTCGATGATACCGTTTCCGATAATAATAATCCACATCCACGTGTAAAAATAAAAAAACATCGACCATCGAACCAAAAATATGAATGTTTCAGAAACATCGATGTTCGATGCTCATCCCTAGTCGACACCTTTCGATGATACCATTTCCGATAATAATAATCCACATCCACGTGTAAAAATAAAAAAACATCGAACATCGAACCAAAAATATGAATGTTTCAGAAACATCGATGTTCGATGCTCATTCCTAGTCGACACCTTTCGATGATACCATATCCGATAATAATAATCCACATCCACAGCCACGTGTAAAAATAAAAAAACATCGACCATCTTTAACTCGGTACGAAAAAACCGACTCGTCGGTTCTTTTTAACTCGGTACCAAAAAACCGACTCGTCGGTTATTTTTAACCCGGTACCAAAAAACCGACTCGTCGGTTCTTTTTAACTCGGTATCAAAAAACCGACTCGTCGGTTCTTTTTAACCCGGTACCAAAAAACCGACTCGTCGGTTCTTTTTAACTCGGTACCAAAAAACCGACTCGTCGGTTCTTTTTAACTCGGTACCGAAAAACCGACTCGTCGGTCGGTTTTAACCCGGTACCAAAAAACCTGAAAAAAACCGGCTCATGGTTGAAGTGAATCGTTCTTTTTAACTCGGTACCAAAAAACCGACTCGTAGGTTTTTTTAACCCGGTACCAAAAAACCGACTCGTCGGTTTTTTTAACTCGGTACCAAAAAACCGACTCGTCGGTTTTTTTAACTCGGTACCAAAAAACCGACTCGTAGGTTTTTTTAACCCGGTACAAAAAACCGACTCGTCGGTCGGTTTTTTTAACTCGGTACCAAAAAAACCGGGATATCGGTACTTTAGAATATCGGGTCCGGTACCAAGTGAACACCGGTTTTGTACCGGGATCCCGGTTTTTGGAACAGGCCTACTTCTGGTAGTTAGGCTGGGTGGGTATATTCATTAGAAAAGAGCAAGCAGAACTTAACCATAATGTCAGAAAAATGCGTTCCAGAATCTTTTCTTCATTGTCGGTTGTTCTGTTGTGTTTAGGTTTAATGTTGCAATTGCTTATTGCATTTTGCTTTCGTATGTTAGGAATGCATTCGATACATGTAAGTATGTACATATTTGGTATTTGCATTCCTTTACATTACAGTGTACTAATTAGTAATTAGTCATAGCGTCATAGCATTTGATGAAAACAATGTGTTCGAGCAACTTGTATGCTGATATGATATTCGTTCTTTTCTTGAGCCGTAGTGTGTTCAAAGTGTATTCAACGCGAAGTGTAAAGTTGTCGGTGTCGTCGTCACCTCAAGTTGAAACAATAACAATAATAATTGTCGTTGGGAAATAGGTCATAAGCAAGACACGACTAAACTAACAATATGACATAATTAGGTTTGTAAACAAAATGCGAAAGAAAATATTTTACGGAAGGTTACGTGAGGAAACAATACTTCAGTGTGCACTTTTCCTATATGCACTCGTAAATGGATATGCCAGAGTTATTTTCCTTTAACCAACTGCCATAGTGGGCCAAGTAAGTATGTACCAATGAATAAGAAAATATAAAAAGGAAATGCAAATACCCGCAAAATACACTGGATATGCGACTTTTTTTCGGGACCAAAATATTTTCTTTGGTAACTTGATCGAAGCTACAAGATGACATTTCTCATACGAATTTTATATGGAAAATTAATAAATAAACAAAATCATGCACATGCGCAGCTTAGTGCTGTAACTTCGTAGTAGGGGCGTTGGAAAAATGGGGGCAATGAGTACGAAATTTCAAAATTAATAGGTGCTTGAAATTAATTAATCAACAACGTTCCTGTTGCATAACTTTATACCAACAGCATCACAATTTACACTATTGCAAAAAGTACATTTAAATGGGATTGCAAAGCGTTGCGTGGTATAAGTTCGTTTAAATACAAAATTTTAAATACTGTGTATTCCAGTGCATTGCGGTTGAATACTCCATCCAATGAAAAAGCCAAAAAGTATTAAACCATACCAGCCCCAAACACTAAATTTCCTACGCCACTGTAGCTATAAAAAAATCAAATTGTCCCCTTTATTTTCAGATATTTCGTTTCCTTCTTTTTCTTATTCATTGGTATGAATGATCCCCTGCCTCTCACATGGACGGCGACCCAAGGACCAGGTGACTCGATTTTACAAAACAATCGCCTAGTCTTTGGTTCGTCGAAACCTTAGTTTTCCCGTCTGAGTTCGGCCTTAGATTTTGTTGTAAGTGCCGAAATGTACATACAACACGGTGCTCCTGTGTTCTCAGAGTCGTTGTATTTCATTGAACACAAAAAATTGTCAGCGTTCCCTCTCCATCCACAGCCATTCTTATTGTGAACCAGTTTCGAAAAGTAAAGTTTGGAAATTTTCAAGTAATCCGTTTCTTTGGAAGCAGTCCACTCAGTACCACAAATTGGCAGTTTGTTAGGAATACAAGTAAAGTTGAAAATATTCTGTCATGTTTCGCCAGTGTTCCTAACAAATTTGCAATCCACTGTATTTCCATGGCGTTCTAGAGCATGGGTTGCATTTATGTTTCCCGCAAAATATAAGCCGAGCAGGTTTGGCATTGATTAAATCAATTTCATTGTCCACTTGAAATATATAAGACAAAAATAAAAGATGCGCTTTCGAGCCCGAAACGTCAAAATTCGGTTTTGATGAAACGAGATCCCGACGTTAGTACATTTCTTTAACGGGAAACCTGTTCCACTTAATCCTAGACAGCGAAGATTCATCTTTTAAGGGCTCTGAGACTAGTATTGAAGAGCTATGCAAAAGACTTCGTCGTTCATACTCAATCGAAATTGCACTGCAGTGGGATTTTTTTAAGATTAATTAAGATATGCTAGTTTGATTTCGAACTTTGCAGTGGCGTTACAAATGTGTTTCATCAATACGGGTCCTACAAGCCAAGAGGCTCCAAAATCACAAAAAATAGCTTTTCCGAGACAGTAGACTTAGGATCCACATTTTCTATTACAACGTAGAGTAAGTACATCCCGCGGACCATGAAAAGAAGTTAATCTGCACAATGCAAAGTACAGTAGAACCTTGCTAATCCGACGCTCTGTAGTCCGACTCTCCGGGTAATCCGACCCAAACGCAACCACTAGGAACCATCTGAAATTCGTCACCCACCGTATAAAAAGGATTCCATAAACAATATTTGCTGGAAGAATTATATCTGCGAGAATGCAATATGTATTGTGCATTGATATTATCGACCAAACTCCGAGAAGAGTACCAATAATGAGTGAATTTACGGAAAATGTTGTGGCTTTCCATAGAACCAAATTGCATTTTGTATCTCCGAAAATTCCGACTTTTCGGCTGTTCCGACCTGACCTCTGGTCCCGATAGGGTCGAATTTGCGAGGTTCCACTGCGATCGAACATTTTCTTTCGACATGCGAAATGCCCAGAATTGTTATTTATCCATGTTAACGAATTTACAAACGGATAAGAGACTCAATCGTTTTCTGCTATGTCAAGATCTGAGAAGGCTGGAAGGGATGCAGGGTAAAGCGAACATGAGTCCAACCAAATTTTTTACTTTTACGAACCGCGTTAAATTTTGTTAAAGAGTAACGAACATTAGCGGATTTACCAGTAGGCTGGAGCGTAGGGAGGCAGACTTTCGATGGCGGCAAATTTGCAGCAAATTTGATATCAATGAACATCTAAAGCTGCGGATGACTGAATTCAAAATAAATATTTTAATATCAAATTAAATAGTACATATACGCAACTATCCTCGTCATTTGATACGTTTTGGGAACAGACTAGGAATCCCCCTCCCCCCCTCGTCAAACTTAAAACTGGAGAAGTGCTTCTTACCATTATTTCAGAGATTTAACAACTTCAGGAATAAATATTAATGCAACGAGCAGGGAACAAATATCTAACTACTAACTAATGTGAGCATGCAACACCGGTACAGACCTGCACGGTCGAGCGTCATGGTGGTAAACGCCTTCACGGCAAATCAAATCTCCATCATCATCACCTGATGAGTGTGTATATCCGTACGAAACCACAAAACTTTGGGGAAAAAATACCAATAATTGAGGAAATTGAGGGAAAAAAAGTTTCGTCCCAATCGGGATTCGAACCTTCGACCTTCGGTAACAAGGTCAGCAACTCAACCTACTGAGCTATAGACTAGAGGTCTCAATGCAAAGATTCCTATGTGGCATTTGCGAAATTGAATAACTCGATATTTCTCCTGCAGGGGCTCTTCTCCTCCCACAGACAAAGTTCCGCGCAGTTCCCACAGAGCTGGTAAGTTGCCATACCAAAAATACTACAGACATGCACCGCAGTTGGTGTATAGAATGGCACGATAAGTCAAGATTTCAACAATTAGTTAATACTCGCACCCACGAAATTTGGGAACCAGAATTAATACAATAATTGTAAATATTAATGCAACGAACATGTGTTACAATAACTTAAAGGCTAAAATTCGAACCCAAGCCCTTGTTTGTTTTTTTTTCTGCCTTGCTCTGATTACCCTTTAAATAGACAATAACAGTTCCTATATCTTACAGAGAAGCTTGATGTTCCAAGGATTGTTCAGTGTTTTGCCGCGGACATAAATTTAAGTTGAAAATCCAGAAAGGGATAACTTTAACAAGTACATAAATCTGAGACATTAATCAGCTAGAGATCAGGATAATTGTTTTTTCCTGAGGTACTTATAAAGACCCCATACCAGAATATTTTATTTTTTAATTTATTAAAAAAAAACGACAATTTTTTTTCATGATTTTTGAATAAATTAAAAATTTAAATCTTGAAATCAGCTAGTGCAGAAAGATCCCTTTCATCCTAAAATTGAAAGCGTCGAATTTCATGGAGGACAAAAATACTAAAATTTCAGACAAATGTCCAACGAAAAGGAAATTAATCTTTCGTTTTTTCCTCTTTCAAAAAATGTCTCTTTGACCTTCAAATGTCGAAAGTAATAACCTATCGTGGGAAAATCGAAAAATACTAAAATAACTTCTGTCAACTGTGCACAATTTCAAAAGAAAAACGAATTTTGTTTCGATCAGTTTTAATACCTGAAGTGATAGTTAAAAATCAAGCGCGAACGGTTTATGTGAAATTTCATGAAGTTAAAAATTTGATCCAAATGAATAGGGAGAAATAGTTTTCCCAAAAAAAATGTTACAGCTGGATAACGAAAAAAATATACTCATTTCGCTCTGTGATAAAGAGTGAAGATTGCTCAGGACTCAGGAAGCAGAAAGCTCGAAGCTCCTGAGTACGTATTATGCGAAGGGTAATTTGAAAAATTACATCAAGCACAAGATCAAGCAAATCCATTCTGAGTAATAATGTTGAATATACAAAGTATTAATAGTGTTCCGCACAAGCTATGAAAAGTGGAATGCCTTGCTTAGGCCACGGTAACGATCTTTAACGAATGGCGAATTGCTTCAAATTGCGTTTAAGTTCAATTGTTTTTAGTCTAGGTCTTTGCTTAAATGAAGGATTCCATTCCATGTGTGAATATTTTTAAGAATTCATAGCCTAAACTAAGACAAATGTATGATACTCGTATAATCAAAATGCCATTTTTATCTACAAACATATTTAGACAGATTCGTCATAATCGGTTCAAAAACCTAAGCATTGTCCTCCACCCCGCCAACTGCCACACCTGTTTCTTTATCACCTTTGTTGCTAGCCTTATCATTAATTCAGCACTTGTTGTCTTTGCCACATAAATTCCATGTGATACGAGTAGTAATCATAAAAATGCTGAATGAATGTGTCCGCTATAAATGACTAACATTGTATCTAGTTATAATAAATTTCCAATCTATTTAATTCGTATGAAATTTTCATTACTCATTCATAGGTGCGCGCTTCAACAATAATATCCCCTCCCCTGTGATCGCTAACCGACCAGCTTAACCGCACTCTTCGTCATGGAAAATATACCTTCTTTTTCCATGATTTTGATGCGATTTTTCATCATTATTTCGAATGCAAATTAAGCTAAGTATCTATGTATGTAAGAAAAAAGTGCATGAGGCCAAACACATTTTTTTTTTCAAAACTTTCTCCAAGCAATTGCAATAATTCATATATCCGGTAATTTTGGGAACTCAAGCTACATACTGGGAAATTTTTGTTCATACATACATATAGCGACGAAGCGCCAACAATGGATCAAACTTGGAAGAAGTAGACAAAGAATAGATTGTCATCGTTTCAAGAAATCCATAGTATGGGGTCGAATCATTGCATAAACCTAGGAAAACCTAGATTCGTCTGCTGGTAAGTCGGTAAGCATATATGTATGTATGTATAAGCATATTAGTGCATGACGAGAGTGATCGTGCAATTCCATAAAGCAATATTATTATGAAAAATAATGGAAATGATTCAGAAGATAAGTATCTTTTCGAACGTCTCTAGAGTTCTTTGTTTACGACAGTACAGTGCATTTGTTTGAATGCATGCAGCAAAACATGGAAGGAATCAAGTTCTTTATGTAAAATTGCAAACTGGTTATCTGATCTTCTGTAGAGCGCTTCCAGAGTTGCAGGAGTTACTTTTATATTTAGAAACATGCGGTTGCCTCATCTATAGAAGTCAATCGCGAGGTCTATACCTATAATGCAAGGAGCTTATGTTTCTGTATAAATACTTGTATACGTCATCCACCGTATTCGCGTATGTATAGATTGATAAAGCTGAAACACACTAAAACCGGTTCGAGCTCAACAAGTTTTCAGTCAACATCATCACAAGCTAAGTGAGTTAAAAACCAGTCACGCTACCCAGATGGAACGCGTTAAAATCCAAATATGTACTCCAATAAAAGTCAACAAGATGCGATCAAACATTACTAAACCGATTTTTCATAATCAACTAGCACGGTGCATCGAACCGTTGGGTATAATCTCAATTACAGCACTTATTCGAGTTTATGCAATCAATTCGAAACAACGCATTTACATGTTCATGTACCTTTCTATATCCAAACAGATCCTTTATGTTGAAATCCAACACTCTTCCAGGGTAAAACGATCAAGGGATTCACCTTTTCCACTCACTGCACTCACTGTACACGTTGCATCTATTATATGGCGAACTTTTATATGGCCTCTCACTGCACCACACTTGACGATGAACTTTTGATACAAAACAATTGCACCAAAAAAGGGAAATTCTTTTTTCAAAAACTAATCACAAATCAATACACTATTGCAAGGGTGCGGCGCCACCCCAACTCACATAAAAATCATCACAGGTATTCACCCACAACCGTTGGATTTTTTCTTTCGAAATTTCGACGCGCTTAATATTTCACACTCAAAATTAAGGCGCGGTCCAAAAGGTCGAATAAGCCCCCCAAAGTATCTGCTTCTTAACTAACTTTGCTATAACAAAAAAGCTACGACGACGACAAGTTATCGACTTAACGTTGTTACCGCGACGACGTTGGACAATACATTAAAATCCAACAATATGGGAGAGGTTCGATACGACTCCCCAAAACTGCTAGAAAACTGCCAACCGTGTTATACACTCTCCGCAGTTATCTTTAACTTATATTTTGCGTCAGATATAAGAATCTTAGTAACGATAAACGAACGACTGTTGAATGGTAGTAGGTAACGTGCTTTCAGCCGTATAGTCGCGGGTAATGTGAAGATATTTGTATTATTGTAACTTGTAACCACCGGAGAGAGAATACGCACACACTATCTAAAGTTTGCATTAAAGCTACAAATATCTAGACACAAAAGTATTTATATGCATGTGAGTATCTTTTGGAACGAGCTCACCTGACGGTTATATTTATCATTAAGGTGTGCTCACCGTAACTGACTGTTTGCGTGTGTTGCGTTGCACTGCACTGAACAATGCGGGCATATCTGCAGGTTCTCGTTAATGTATTTTTACACGAATTTTGTATCTATGCTACCTGTCCCACACATACGCTATATGTACATATGACTTTAGTGCAGAAAGCACACCTTAACACACCTGACTTTTTGACGAAATGTATGAATAAGGTGAAAAATATCAACAACGTTGGGGACGGTAAACAACGTGTTGAATTGTTAAACTGCTGTAAAATACACAATCGAAACCAAATAAAATGGACAAGTTTACAGTGATCAACTGGAAAAAATTCAGACAGATTTTCAAGAACAAACTTCCAAAGCCTCCATATCACTCGACAGGCTCCGTGAAGGAGGTGGACAGGAGAATTGGAGCAATAGAGAAGGCTATGGAAATGGCCTTCAAACGTTCATGCCCGGTGAAGCGTAGTAAGAAAACTCTTCCTCCATGGTGGAATGAGGACCTATCCAAGCTCAGGAAGCTTACGCGCGACATTTTCGACATCTGCAACAAACACAAGTTCTGGCAACCATACAAGGACTGCTTGAAAATCTATAAGAAAGCCATCAGGACTGCAAAAGCCCAAGCCTGGGACGAGTTCTGCCAATCCTTGGATCACGTCAAGGATTCAGCAAGGGTAAGTAGAGTCCTATCAAAAGCACATTCATGTCCGTCATTAATAAAGAGAGAAGATGGATCCTGGACGGAATCCACGGATGAGTCTCTCGAATTTCTGCTGAGTACGCACTTCCCTGGGTGCAAAAGCGTTTGCACGCCCAGACCAACACCGCACAATGTTGACATTAGATCAGGTGACTTTTTAGACTCTGTCATTACTGAGGAGAAGGTCTCCTGGGCTATTAATAGCTTTTCCCCATTTAAATCTCCTGGGCCAGACGGCATTTTACCGATCATGATACAGAGAATGCATGATCTTGTAGTTCCAATGCTCTTACCACTTTTTAGGAGTTTACTTACTCTCAACTACGTACCCCATTCATGGCGACGAGTTCGAGTCGTTTTTATTCCGAAAGCAGGTAAACGTGGACATGAAACCGCGAAGGATTTCAGGCCTATTAGTTTATCCTCCTTTGTATTAAAAACATTGGAACGTATCCTCGACCTCCATATCCGGCAAAGGCTAGAGAGCTCAGTGCTCTCTAGGTCGCAGCATGCATATGTCAGGGGCCGATCCACAGAAACGGCCCTCCATGAGGTGGTCCGTAACATCGAGTACAGCATTCAATATAAACAATACACGTTAGCCGCTTTTCTCGACATAGAGGGAGCTTTTAACAATGCTCGTATAGAATCCATTCACGATGCCCTTATTGACTCAGGAGTTGAAACGGAGCTCAACAACTGGATAGTGACTCTACTGAGGACTAGAGTAATCCATGCGTATTTAGGAAATAGCCATCTGACTAAATTTGTTTGCAGGGGTACACCTCAAGGGGGGGTGATCTCTCCGTTACTGTGGCTAATAGTAATCAACAAAATCTTAACTAAACTTGATGAGGAAGGCGTAAAGGTGGTGGCGTATGCGGATGACGTGGCGATATTAGTGTCAGGGATGTGTCTCTCCGTGATCAGTCAGATTATGGAGCGAGCCCTTGGGCTGGTCCGCAACTGGGCCACAAGCTGTGGCCTTGGCGTGAACCCAAGCAAAACAAAACTGATGCTGTTCACCAAAAAAACCAAGTTACCATCTTTTTCCCTTCCAAAATTAAATGGAGAACAACTCACATTATCACCCAGCTCAAAGTATCTTGGAGTCGTTTTAGACACAAAGCTTAGCTGGAAGTTAAACATAGAAGAGCGTGTAAATAAAGCCTGCGTAGCTTTCTACTCCTGCAAGACAATATTGAATAGAAGGTGGGGCACTAAGCCAAATGTGATACTCTGGCTCTACATCGCAATTGTACGGCCTATCTTAACGTACGGGGCACTGGTCTGGTGGCCAGCCCTCAGCAGAGCTTACAATTTAACGAAATTAGGCAGGGTGCAAAGATCGGCATGTCTTGGCATTACAGGGGGTATGCGAACATGTCCGGGGGATGCATTGAATGTAATCCTACATCTTCTGCCGATCAACCTTTTTATCAAAGAACTAGCGGCATGTAGTGCGATCAGGCTCAAAGAGTCGGGCCACTGGACTGCCAAGCCATATGGCCACTCTGATATTCTTAACCAACTGCCACAAGATACGACCGAGGCTACAACGGCGGACTATGCCATGACTACACTAAGTTTCGGGAATAACTTCGATGTCAGATTTCCCACCAGAAGCCAATGGATGGGAAGTGAGTTAACGGGAGAATACGATCTCTCCCTTTTTACAGATGGATCCAAAATGGACTGCGGTGTGGGTGCAGGAGTCTTCTGTGGCACACTCAATATCTCTGAATCTTACCGTCTGCCTAATCATGCCAGCATTTTCCAGGCAGAATTGTTTGCAATCATGAAAGCATGTCACGAACTCGGGAACATACAAGAAAACAAAAACATAGCCATTTGTTCCGATAGTCAGGCGGCTATCGTGGCATTGAAATCCATAGAAATATTCTCCAAGCTCGTAAAACCTGTAGAGAAACACTGAACAATCTTGGAGTAAGGCACACAGTCACCCTACTTTGGGTGCCAGGACACAGAAACATACAGGGAAATGAGAGTGCAGACGAATTGGCCAAACTAGGGGCAACTCTGCACAGCTCTCATGCGGAGCGCGTGGACATTCCGATGGCAGCTGTCAGAAGAAAAATCTCCTCTCATTATCTCACGAGTGCTAATCGTAATTGGCGGAACCTTAAAACTTGTGTAATATCAAGGAAGCTATGGCCATCCTATGACAGGAAAAGAACATCTGAGATTCTAACCAGACCGCGTAAAGATATTGCCAGAATTACAGCGGTAATTACTGGACATTGGCCAATAGGGGACCATGCAGCCAGGCTGCGTATTCCCCACAATCTGCACTGTCGCAGTTGCGACAATGCAAATGAAAGAGAAACTCTGTTTCACTTCCTATGCGAATGCCCAGGTCTCGCCAGATCCCGTTACCAAACGCTGGGATGTCCGTTTTTTGGCCGCCTAGAGGATGCGTCGGAGGCGAAAATAGGGGAGCTGCTTCACTTACTTAACCTCTCTAAATGACTCTAGGTGCGTCTCCACACCAACATTTGTATTTCCTGGAACCTCCATCCTTTAATTAGCTTAACGGAGTTCTGTGGTCTCAAAACGGCACTTTTCGTGCTAATTGGGCTCTGGGCATGTCTCGCCCTTAGCCACAACTTTTACCAACCAACAGTGATCTATGATTGCTCTAAATTAGTGCGTAACTTGGCATTTTTTCTTTCTGGATGTACAATTTAGTCCTATGCCACATTTAATCCGCTTTCTATTAGCGCATATACACCGGCTCTTAAAATAAACTATCTTAAAACATTTTTGGAGATACATCCCAATAGGAAAAATAGAAGCCGATAGAAGCGACGTAGAAACGCTTCCTCACCATTTCCAAATGTGCTTCGGAGGAAGCGCTTCCACAGAAGCATATTTACGAATGGTGAGGAAGCACTTTAATATCGTAATAGAAAAGCTTCGACTCTTTGCGACGATTGCAGCACACGTCGAATATTCAGCATTGTTCTAGATAATTTTATAACGTGAAAAGTGTACGTTATTCGTCTTGTTGAATTTGAAATGTTCAAGTCGTGATTTTCTGCAGCATACTCTTAATTTGAAAAAAGAAACGGATAAACATATTTTTCTAATAAATTTCAAAATTTCACTTATATCAAGTTATTTTTTATACAATGCATCATGTTCGGTTTTCGCATTCAATCCTCTAAAAGCGCATTTCATTCACTTAAATGAGTGAAATGTGAAATTCTTTTGGAGCGCTTATAGCACACTGCTCCAGAAACGCTTACCACTCACTTCTCTAGAAGCGCTTCTGGAGCGCATCTTAAAGAGCTGCTTGCCTCCACGGACATACAATGTTCAAAAGTGTTGGGGGGGGGGGAGTGGTCACCATAAGTAAATCGTGTGAGCTTCGGAGCTGACGGCTTCGCATAACCCGAGCCTCGAAGGGGCTAGTTAGGGAGAATGGTCGTCTGAATGTTCTACGTGAGGCTTAACCAAAAGGGGCCGAAGGAAGATTACACCTGCTATAGAAAAGTCTTTAGCGAATAGTTTACCTCGGGGATGGGTATGCCCAGGGGACCATGGTCCCAGCCCATCAAAGAGTTGGACTCGAGGTGGCTTTAGGTTGTTAAGCAAGACAACGAGCTAGTGTTGTAGCCCCGGGATTGGGTTTCTGAAGGTGAGTGCATTCACTGGATGAAGAAATCCCCATTTGACAATAAGACCTTATCAATAAAACGCCGAAGGTCCAAAACTCTCGAGGGACCGGGTTATAAGGGCGTAAAGCCTACGTGCTTCCCTGATGGTAAACTTATCATGAACTGCCAAACACGAACAAAATAGTTCGCGATTGGTACTTAATTCAAACTCTAGCTAGTACGGCCTCTATATGTCGTTGAAGACTAAAATATTTTGGCCGGGTTTCTGATAGCTCTTATTCAGTACCTGTCGGCTGATTAGTCTTATCGCGTAGAGAAGACACACACCATATTTAGAAAGCTTTTCCATTGTATTGAATGGAATTTTTTTGTTTATTTTGCATAGCTACGCCATATTTTGCTTGTTTAAGCCATCATCTTAGATTGAGAAAATCATTGCGCACTTTCATCCAACAGCGTAAATAAGCAAAAGATGACATAACTATGCAAAATTACCAAAAAAAAACAATTCAATATAATGCAGAAGCTTTTTGAATATTGTGTGTGTCTTCTCTGGGCGATAAGACTAACCATTCTATAAGATCTACGAGAGAATGGGCCTTTATCTTGCTTGCAGTATATACACGATCTATCATCTATTTTGGTGTCATTCGCAGCACAATTTTAAAGCTAACTTGCAGAAGTTGAATTTTAAGGTTGGCCCTTTGGCATTTAATCTTATTCTATCAGTGGCGTAACGCGTTTTTTGTACTAAAAATCAAAATGATCATCATTACAGCACCCATAACAACAAAAATTGTCATGCCCAGACCCAGAGAATTTTGAGAGGATCTTTTGAGATAAAATTAACTTTGAAGTATGAGCTCTGGGGCGTACAGTCCTAATGTATCCTACGAGCATTTTCTAAAAGTTATATTCGAGTCGAGAAAATGTACATAAAAGTTATGTACAAGCAACTCTAACGTAGTCCCGAAGGGACCTTTAATCTGCTCTGCTAAAGTAGGATTGTACAGCGCAGAGTTGGGACGCACAGCACTGTTATTCCTTGTTTGCGACCCAATCCCTTAACAGGGCTTTCGGCGAGAACCAACGGCCGAAAAATATTTAACTGAAGCCTCGGCCACCTAATTCATCTGTTCCTTCCTTTTCCACGACACCTTGGTAAGCGCGTAAAGGATTATTTAGTTACTAGTGTCGAATAGCTATAAGGTGTCGTATAGCACTCTTTGGTCATTTTTGTCAATTGTCAAATTAGCGTGTCGTTTTGTCCAAATAAATTTTCCTGGCCCAGGAAAGGCACTGAATCACAATGACGATTAAAATCCGTATGCTGTGTCACAAACACCAACGTTTTGGATTTGACTTCCAATCCATGTCATACTCCCAGATTTAGGACATAGGTTGTCATGTTTCGTACGGTCAGGATCAGGGATAAAATTTTTGTTGTATTCTCACCCTAAAGATTGGCGTGCCAAGTATTTGCGTAATATTCAGGTGACCTGTTTCGCAGATACGTCTATGAGACGCTAGGACATCTTTTGAAGTCTGAATAAACATATACTCGTACATTCCTAAATGTGTAAATGAAGCGAGATTTAATTTACAATCGTTTGATCAATTCAACAGCTATTGGGCACGTATTCATTGCTTCTGTTATGCCTATTAGTCTAAGAAATTTAGACTAAAATATGGCCATCGAACGGCAAAAATCCTACATCGGAATTTTTTTTGATTATGGTTGGGGATGGTCCCCAGATGATGGCACAAAAAGTCCCAACCGATTGGGGGTCCGCAACCTTAAAAAAAGGGGGAAAGAGGGGTATTTTTTCCGTTTTTTTTGCGATTATTTCAAAAACGGCAAGAGATACCAAAAAAAAAAGTCTGAGGACGAAAAAAACTACATAAAATTACCTTTCCACTGATATAAAACACATTAGAGTTTAATAAAATATTTTGGCGCTAGCCTAAAAAAATAAATTAGAATATTTTCATTTTAGACCTTTTTTAAAAGCTCCGTAACTTTTGAAAGAATGCTAGTTCAGCCGTAATGTATATGTGTAAGTATTCACAATAAGCTCAAGATCATTTTAAGGTAAACATTGAGTCGCTCCAGTCAAGGACCCTCATTATCCCCCCATTTAAATTTGTCAAAACGGCATGTCCATAACTCCCTCCAAAATTGGAGCCGAGTGCTAAATTTTGGTTTGTTATTCAATTAAACTCTTATGCGTTTTATATCAGTGGAAAGGTAATTTCATGTAGTTTTTTCCGTCCTCAGACCATTTTTGTGTATCTCTTGCCGTGTTTGAAATAATCGCAAGAAAGAAAGAATACCCCCCCCCCTTTTTTTAAGGTTGCGGACCCCCAATCGTTTGGGACTTTTAATGCCATAATCTGGGGACCATTCCCAACCATAATCCAAAAAAAAATTCCGATGTACGATTTTTGCGAACCAAATATTACATTTTACTTAGACTATATGTAATTTGTTAACTTCTTTATCTGTAGTGGCGAGTTTTTGGTATCCTACGATTACAAACGGAAAGTACTATACTACACAGGAAACGTGAAAAATCTGAAACCACTAAAACCGGCCACTGAACACACTAAAAAGTTTAGGGTGGAAAATTCCAAAATAGTTGAAACTGAGTGCCAGATAAAATTCGAAGATTCTTTCGAATGTTCCCATTTTAATTTATTCATTTATTCATTCATTTATATTTTATTTATTTACAGTTAGCTTAGAATTGATCATAGTCCTTGTATTCGACATTCTTGCCTCCTATGCACTGTTCCATTTCGAAAATACTATCTTATGCCGCACACACGGAGAATCCGAATCTATTTCTTTGGATTTTCGTTCTGTCAAACATATCGATTTGACAGATCGAAAATCCCAAAAATGTATTTTGGTGTGTGTGCGGCATTAAACCTCTTCGAACTCTGGCTTCTCCTAGATAACCGGTACCATTTTTTTGTAAACAAACATACAATCTAACTCTTTAAATAAATCCTATTGGGAATATGTATTCCTAAATCTGGCTCTTCAGGATAATCAGTTTACCACCACTGGACTATCCAAGCCATAGTCGCTTAATTGGACGACCAGTTGGATTGGATAGTATATGGCAGTTCTTAATATTGGACTAACTAGTCATTACGTGATTTCAGATTGCAAAATGAGGGGGAGAAATTTTTCTTCAATCGAATTCGGAGCTTTTCACCAAAAATTCGTTGCGGAACAGGGTCAAAACTGCAAAAAAAAAACAAAATTTTCAGAGCTTTTCTGTTTTTTTGGCCAAAAACTCCGAAATTGTACATTTCTGCGAAAACATCCATGAAGCTCAACAAAAAAGCTATTGAGCTGAAATTTTGCTCACATGATCTTTTCTGTTGCTGCTTGTAACCTTGAATAACCGCAATTGGATTATTGAGTCATAGGGCTACAATACAAGCCCTCCTCCCAAAGGAAAGTTCCTCTTAAGAAAAACTTTTTTTTTTTCATATGTCGACTATGAAGTCACAGGGCTGCCATAGAAACCCCGCCATCATAATCAAGTCCTTCCAGGGAGAATTTTATGGATCAATCGGAATCAAAGTGACATCACACACGCTTGAAACAGATTGGACGTGTTGAATGCTGCCGAAGAAAGCAGCCCAATGCATTTTAAATGGGTGACGTCATGTTGGTTGCAAAAGCTATTTTGTAGCGTTTGCTGCCACCCATTTAAAATGCATTGGGATGCTGCTGCTGCTTCCATTCTATTTCCATCATTTCACTTCAGAAAATAGAATCATGTGCCAAATTTAACACCCTATATTTAACCGAGTTCAAGTAACAGGTAACATATCCGTAATGCGTAATTAAATCCAAACGGATATTCATTATTTGAATCTACTTACATACAATCCTTTTCCCTTCCCCTATCACAAAAAAAAAACAATAAAACACACCTTCCATTCAGGAAAAACAAAAACAGTTATTTACCATACGCTAAAGATACACATCACCATAATAGGAAATGCACTTGCGTAAACCTGAAGTCCCGTTCAGATCATCGGCACTACGAACCGTGAAGATTTTATTAATGTCCGTCACGTCACGATCCTAAAATACCACAACAACTCCAGTTAAACACTCATTAGTGGGCAGAAGGTGTCATTGAACTTTGAAAGTTTTGTATCATTCATTTGCCTATGCATGCCCATACGTATATGAAACGTGAATGATAGATGCAGGCCAGAGATCCTGTACTATGCCACTTCATGCATTGACAGCATGTGAAAGAAGTTATTGAACGGAACAGGAACAGCTGAAATTAAACATATCAGAGCTCTAAAATTATGAAACGCAGAATGTATTGTAGCATATATTTAATATACAGGATGTCCGCAAACTACCGCATAGAATCACCGGAAAATGATTCCTCACGTGATTTCCAGCAAAAAAAGTTGTACGGAACATACCCCCAGTTTAACTTGATGTGTTGTGTTGCCTCCTTTTTTTGTGACTTTACTTATTTTTTCGTGGATCAAAAAAAGGAGGCAACACAACACATCAATCGTCATCGAGATAATTTTAAATTTAAATCTTTTTTTTCTTGTACACATAATTTTGTGCAACACTATAGCGTTCTAGATATAAACTGCATTGCATTGTATCACTATGGAAAGTAGCATGGGTCTCTGGAGTATCTCTATATTCCATGGTTGAGGCCAATCCCCGTGAGGAGTACCTGTGTAGCAGTTTACGCTAGGTGTCATTGACTTTGATCAGATGTTCAGTCCATTCTATCTGATTGAAGATTTACTATAAGATCCTCATGGGACAAGAAAAAAGTTATGTGTATGATGTACGATACGATAGTATGCTGCATGGGTACTGCTAAGGTTCGACGAAATGTAAACATAAAGTATGTAATACGTGCCCATCCTCTTAACTGTTATAAGGACAAATAACGATTTCGTGTGTGGGTATCACAAAGAGTCTTCTCGTTTCGTGGTCGCGACCAACCCTGGTGACACTATGGGTGATCAAAGAATTTATGACTATTTCTTCTACATTTTTATGTTCAATATCTTAAATGGATAGATCAAATTCCATGTCTTTTGTGTTTGATAAATCGGAGGATTCTTTATAAAAAAAAATTTTCCCTTTTTATATTATAATTGGGATGACTATGAATTATTCAGTGAGAAATGGTAAAAATGATGATGGAATTAGTAATTGGATTTATCGTTTAAAGATAATCTTGTTCACGCTAGGTAATTTTATGTAATTGACTAAAATATACCCAGATACATTTTTTTAAATTTCCCATTTTGATGTTTGATATTTTGTCGATTTTTATTGAAGTTATCTTAGCAATTTTCAAAAATTACAGTTTGTATGATTATAATGGAAATTAAATGTTTTTTAATACATATGTGGTAAATAAGGTGGAATTTTCATCCATACTTAGCGGCTTGGTAATCGGGTGGAATTGATATCTGTTATTTATGCATTTATTTATGAATCATATACGAGCAATGCAAAAACTCAAGTCCGGGTCGTTACTGTACCGGTACATTTTTTATCCACCCGATTTTTACTCGTAGTCTGGTTGTTGTAGTGGTTAGAGCGCTCACCTTCGGTGCACAGTATCGTGAGTTTGAGTTTATAATGTTTTTCGAACTCACGACCTAGGTGACGGACTATGATCTCACTCAGATGTAGATATAGATAAAAAAAAACCCTGCTAAGCGTTTTGTTGATCTCAACACCTCTACAAAAAAGGAGCTACACTCTATTTTTTCTATTTGGAGACCTGAATTTGACTATTCTACTATACAGGGTGGCCCGTCAGACAAAATGGGGGGAGGAGGATTGTACGACAACCACATGACCCCATGGCTCGTTTTCATCCAGTTTTACGTTTTGTGTTTTGTGGCCAGGGCCGGATTTTTCATATGGGCAACCTGGGCTACTGCCCGGGGCGGCAGAAATTGAGGGGCGGCAAATTCCTAAATTTTTTCATTGGTCTATAATTATGGGAGAGATACATTTTGAAAACTCAAATTCAAACATAATTGTAAAAAATAATTTCCACTTTTAATTTATTCTAGTTAAATGTACACATTCGTCTTAATCTAAAGCACCTAATCGCAACCTCAACTCAAATTTTAATGTGACTCCACCTTCAATTTTTGGTAATAGCGATCCTCTGGAAATTTTTAAACACCCCCAAGGAAGTACCTCATCTAACCACACATTTTCATGTGTTCTATTACTTAAAATTTGTCCCCACATCAAATTCGCTGGGAAGCAAGCATTAGGTTTCGGGAGAGGTCCAAGTCCCGATATTATAGAAATACGACATTGGTTATAACAAATTTTGGAGTTTCTATCGTGTAAATAGGTTTAACTAAATTTTTAAGAATTTTCACGCTTAAATTTTCGAATTTGCAATTTTTCGTTCAGAAAAAAACGGGAAATTCCGCCGGAAAAAAAGTAATATAAATAATGTAAATCAGGAAAATCTAGAACTTTTTAGGCACCAAATGATTTTTGCTGAATAGCATCAGTAAGTGCTTTCCCAATTCGTTTTCGTTATTTTTGTCAGCGAAAACAAATTAGGTAAAGGTGTGTTCAAAATTTACGGTAAACTTTCATAATTTTGTTTTTTTCGGTATGACGTTTTCTGGTTAAATATGATGCTAATAAAGGAAACTTTATTTGTTGGGGTAGTTCGCAAATTATTTCCAAAACGATTGACAATGAAAAAAAAACTCAAAAATTGAAAAGGTTTTCAGAAAACATGAACACATTTCTAAAGAAAGTGAAAAGCCGAATGTAATAAGAATTGTACAGTTTTCTATATTATCATTGGAGTTTCAATCATTCCTAAAACAATTTTAGGAGGTGCACGGAACACCTGAATTCCTCCCCTCGGAAGCAACATAAAAAATTTTCAAACGAAATACTCTTACTGGAAAAAATATGAAATTTTCAATTTTTCACATACGTCCGGTAACGTTTTGCCTACATTTCCTTTGTGTAGGTGACAACTACTACCTTAAAGCTTATCTAGTGGCGGCGGGCGGCAAATTCGTTACTGCCCAGGGGCGCCATAGAGGCTAAATCCGGCCCTGTTTGTGGCATCAACAAAAACACATTTGTATGCGGTTTGGTTGAAATTGGTGGACAGATAAAAAAGTTTGTATTTGAAGAACCAAATTTGGGGATCTGGGTTTGTATGGCAGCCACATGACCCAGTGATCCAATTTGGGTGATTCAAACATACAAACAGCCTGCAGCATAAATAAACATGTGTGCAAACTTACAGCTCTGTAGCTTTAATAGCGGCCGAGAAAAACGCGCTGCAACAGACGGACAGACAGACAGACGAACTTCGCCCAATCGACTCACCAAGTCATGCTGATCATATATGTATATGTATACTTTTTATAGGGTCGGAGATGCTTCCTTCAATGCGTTACAGACTTCATGACAGAGTTAATATATCCTTTCACTCTATGAGCGAAGGGTATAAAAATTGGCAGTGTTTTTACTCGAAAGGAGTAGCTTAAAGTTCTTTTACAAAAAAAAAAGAACACACAATTTGCAGAAGAAACACATATAAATTTCAATTTGATTTATTTTGTTTAGCAATAAACTGGACAATAGTAAATGCCACTAGAAGGATAGACAAACTCTTATGTTACAGTTAAATATACAACCGTTTTACTTCCGTCGACTCTACAATATTGCAACATAGACTTTGCAAATTTAAAGTCTTCAATGGGAAAAATTCGCTCCTACTCCTAGAAATATTGACTCTAAAATTGCAGCAATAGTTGCAAGAGATTTTTAGTCCTCAATGGGAAACCATTTACTGTTGCAAATAATGAGTATTGCAAATATCGAAGGCTGCAATTATGTGTCCTTCTTGGGACCTTTCCAATTTTTCTTAGCAAAATGATTGGCAGAATCTCATTTACTCACTCAGAAAAATTTCAATGGGAAATCCCATTAACTGCATTTTCTCCCATTCTGTTTTGTCAATAGAAAAAATCTGATTATTTTAAAAATATAAGAACCATTGTTTTTTGCTATAGTTTGTTCCTAAATGTATGTAATAAGACGCCATATTAAACAATATATGTACAACCTTGATAATTTTCAGAAGAAATCTAAAGCTTAATAAATGAGTAACTCACGAGAGAGATAGCGGAATGTGCCGAAATCTTTTTAAGCTTAGTGCTCTTTTCTCAGTCCCCGTCCCCGTCGTAATATGTACATACATACATATTGTCCAAATATTGCACGCTATAACGCCTTTTTTATAACGATTTCACTGTAGAGCTCTCTATAGACTTCAGAAGATTGACATTTTACACAATCTTGAGATTTTACAAAATCTAGGCTAAAATCTCCAAGATTGTTCCTACATTTCCATAGATTTTGTACTGAGAGCAAAATCTCTACAAAATCGTGCGACAAAAAATGTCGCAGAAGCCATTTAACCCATTTTCTACTTTGTGCACGGTTTCGTACACATAAGTGTGATTTTTTCACGTTTTGACGAACATAAATTATGGACATTTCTATAAAATACTACTTCTTGTTGAAACAAATTAATATTATTGCTGTCGCGGGTAAATCTGACTTAAAAAAAAACGATCGGATTTAACTTCCCGGTAAAGACCAGCTATTCGCTCAAACTGCTGACACCTGACAGTTATTGTACATCCTTATCTTTATCTCTCACTCTCGTCGGTTTATTTTTTTTTAGATTTGATGGATTTCATTACAGACTATTTTATTTATGTACTTGCAAAACCTGAAACCAGCATGAGAAAGATTCTCGCATTTTAACTGCTATTTTTTACAGGTACCCCAACATAGAAAATCAAAATTCCCGTAGTTTTCCTCTATGCATTAGCCATCTACATTAGATTAAGCTGACCAGACGTACAGCATTTTGCTGTACAGTACAGCATTTTGACCTGTCGCGTCGTACAGCATTGGGAAATGTACAGCATTTCCAATGTCACACAATGAAACCTAATTCACTACATAATAACCTCTTCGATGAGGCCTGTGAACAATTGTTTCTGCCTTGCCTTTAATGTGTAAGGTTTGCCCCCTATACCCTGTGCAATCGACATTTAGCGAGATAATCGCACTTTTATGTTTGTCAATCTTTCATTTTCGACAACCGGGAGCCCTTCCCGATCTCTCTGAAAAAATTGCAATTGTAGAGCTACTTGGCGGTTATATTTCCTCCAAATTTTACGGTCCTCCTATCCGCGTTCGGAAGTTTCTGCTGCTTAAATTGCACTTCTGTGATTACTAATCGAAAAATGTCCATAACTTGGAAATTCTTGAGTGGAATTTTGAAATTTGGCAAACATACATATTTGTTGAACATTTCAAGGCTGTAGCTGCCAAGGTTCAGAAGTTACAACCGTCAAATGATGAGATTTTAATTTATTTTCCCTATGACAACACGATTGATAAATCAGCCACTATACTCTATCCGATTCCTTTATCACCCTCTATAAGAAAAATATATACTAAAGAAAGGACTCGGCATGGGTGTTAGATAAAGTTTTTTCTCACATTTCCTTAGTCAATTTAAAACGGCGTTAAGAGCCCAGGGAACCGGCATGGCATCATACATCCAACCATGGAGAAATGCCTACTCTGCTCCAGAAATATTGCAACCAGGTTTAGATCAGATTTAGACCTCTGGCTCGCACTGTCTGTTATAGAATTCGCCAACATTTTTGCGACGCAGTGCTGTTGCGAAGTAGAATAAGGCAAAGTGCAAGTGGAGCGAGCGGTGAGCCAATGTAAGGCAATTCGTTAAATTTAGATCACTGGCTCGTCCATACATTTACTCAGATTCCGTAGCTCGCCCTTGGCTTCGTTTAGAGCTCACTTTGTCTGTTGCGCTTTTCATAATTCGCCAACATCCTTGCGACCAGCGCTGGTAGGCAGTGAATAAGGCGAGGTGCGATCGCAGCGAGTGGTGAACCAATAGATGGCAATTGGTAAATTTTAGACCTTTGGCTCGTCCTTAGGATTACCCAAATCCTATAGCTCGCCCTTCGCTCCGATCAGACTTCGCTGTCTGTCGCGCTTTTCAGTTTACGCAAACATTTTTGATAGACAATTTCACAACATTTTTGAGGCGTTGACCTCGGACCTGGAACCTGGAAGTATGACTGAGGATTTGCTTGAAAACCGAGTTCCGCAAGTATGTGTACAGCATTGGGCCTTCGGGAGTCTGGTCACCTTACATTAGATTCCCCTAAGGAAGCTCTATCCCGGGGTGTGTAGTGGGACGCGTGAAACATACCTGTCATTTTTTTATATGGAGTTCGTTACCCAAAACTACACGGGATGTAGCAAAAACAACGAACCTAATATATAAATAGCAGATTCAGTCGTGCATGAAATTGTCGGAGTTGCAATTAAGACAGTACTGTACTGTCAAGTCGTGGAACAAGATTACAACCATTGTGTGAACTGAACAGCATGCGAAGATTTCATAATCTACCTAGATTTTGCGGCCAAAGTGTGAATTGTTATGACGCTCTCATTCGTAGGTCCTTGAATTTTGATAGTGCCTTCATGGTCTCATGGTGGGACTGTCTATTGAAATTGATTATGAAGGAGAGCGGAAACGATTGCAGAATTAAGAAATACTCACTGCATTGCAACTTGTGTATTGGAAGCTTCGAATTCATTTTGTTTATAGTCCCAGCCAGCATCGGCGTCATGTATCGTGAACATAGCCAGAAATAAGCTTTTTTTCATGTAATCACGAATCGGCATTATGTATCGATAGGACGCATCGAAAGTTACATGATGGTCAGCTGAAGGAATGTCGACGGATCATGCATATAGGTAATATAATGGTTTTCTCCTCAAGTGTGATTTTTGTTGCTGGGGTGATTAGAATCACGAATAAAACATGATCATTCGTATAGTCTGGCTGAAGTAGTGGTTAGGGAGTTCGAGACTCTCCGTCGCACGTGTTTTTTTTAATTATTCATTGATGAATTTAATATCCCAAGCAACAATTCGTTTGCTTTAAAGAAGCACTTCACACTGTAGCAACCATATAGTACCACGGAATTCATTTATCGTGTGACATCGCTTAAAGTAATATTTTGATCCGATAAACCATCCTTAAAGTATTTTCCGGAAAGCTTCTGTCATCATTATGGAATAAATTCAAAGATTGTGGTATAAAACTTCGATAAAACTGTCTCTAAACGTCGACCTAAAAAAGACACTCCTTTAAATACTCCACTCTTGTGTTTATTGGATGATACACCACACACATGGATATATTCTTCTATAGCATAGTCGGTGTCATTTTTATAGTGTGACATTCGTATGGTCATCCAATAAATGGTTCACCGTAGTTTAATACAAGGATGGACTTTGTGATTTTTTAATGAATTGACACTTGACACAGTTTTCTGAAATACACAATTTCTGCATTAGAAATCCTTGAAATCTTGCATGAAACTCACACGTACGCACTCATTGTTATCTTCGAAACCAATTAGGGTGATCTCTGCGTAGAAATTGACTTTATTTTATTGATAAATGTACAGATTTAGGGTGCATTGCAGAAGATACGATAAAGAGTTGTCAAGCATTTCTATAGAAGCACTTATCCATTTGTAGTGTTTACGAGCAATGCTGACTATGTATATGTGAGGTTGGCTGAGTGGTAGCGTGTAGGACAGGCAATCAACAGACACGAGTTCGATTCTAGCTGCGGATATTTTTTTCTATTTTTTGCAAATTCGTTCAATGACAGAAAATGATTATATCAAGCAAATGACGTACGTCTTCTTTGAAGCATCATTTAGTGCTACAATAAGGTTCTATTGGATTAAAAAAACGGCGCCAGCCATTATTGGACTGTTATTGAGTGGTTATACCCTGTAAAGTGCCCCTATTAATGTTAGAAAAGAATATTTAACGAAGTATTATAGGATGAAATTGTTACTTGGGCATTGCAATTTGAAACCGTTATAACCGTGTTCTACTATATTTGGTATTCGGGTGTGCCAAGTTAGAAATAAAACCATACCAGATTTTGTCTTGGTCCGATAAAAACTTGTCGGTCATGTGCGAATATGTGCATTTTGTTGCATTTCATTAGATAATCCACTGAAGATCCCAAGCAACAATTCGTTTGCTTTAAAGAAGCACTTCACACTGTAGCAACCATATAGTACCACGGAATTCATTTATCGTGTGACATCGCTTAAAGTAATATTTTGATCCGATAAACCATCCTTAAAGTATTTTTCAGAAAGCTTCTGTCATCATTATGGAATAAATTCAAAGATTGTGGTATAAAACTTCGATAAAACTGTCTCTAAACGTCAACCTAAAAATGACACTCCGTTAAATACTCCACTCTTGTGTTTTATTGGATGATACAGCACACACATGCAATAGTCTCTCTAGTTAACTCACACACATGCATATATTCTTCTATAGCACAGTCGGTGTCATTTTTATCGTGTGACATTCGTATGGTCATCCAATAAATTGTTCAGCCTAGTTTTATTGAAGGATGGACTTTGTGATTTATTGAATTGACACTTATGAAGTGCTCCGGAATACCACGTTTCTTGAATTGAATTCATTGAAATATTGCATGAAACTAACATTTCCTCACTCCTTGTTAACTTAAGAATCAATTAAGATAATCTCAGCGCAGAAAATGTCTGCATTTTGTTGATGAATGTGTGGATTTATTCAACTTCAATTGACTGACATATAAAGAAGAAGGTGCAATGGAGAAGAGTCGATAAAGAAGTGTTGAGCACTTGTAGTGTTTGCGAGCAATGTTAACTATATGTGAGGTTGGCCGAGTGGTTAGGGTGTCGGACTAGCGTCCGACAGTCGCTGGTTCGACGCTGGCTGGGGGAATTTTTTTTTCTTTTTTTCACGAGAAAATGACAGAAAATGATGACATAACACATTGATGTATGTCTTTTTCAAAGCTTAGCTCAGTGCTACAATAAGGTGCAATTGGATCTAAAAACGGCGCCAAACGCCATTATTGGACTATTATTCAGAGTTTATACCCTGTAAAGTGCCCCTATTGTCGTTAGAAGATAATATTTTACGAAGTATTATAGGGATGAAATTGTTACTTGGGATGGCAGCAAATAACTGTCGAAATTCGTATTTGGAAAATAAAAACAAATCATCGACACTAAGGAAAAACAAGTCTTTTAACTTCAATCGTAATTTGGTCGATGCTGGAGAGCCGACAAAACAAGGAAACATTTCATTACATTACAAATGGATAAAAATTTAAATTCAAAAATACTAACCGCCACTTAAAAAAATCCCTAGATGGCGCTTTTTCATTTCAAAATCAAAATCATCCAAGTCAACAACCAACCTTTTACAGAATCCTCTCACATTTTATTCACCACCGTGTGTTGAAAACGAAACATCGCACACCAAACGAAACGGACGGGAAATGATAAATTCATTTCGCCCGGCCGGCCATTGTAGGTTTGTCGTTTGTTCGAGCAGGACGTACGTCAAAACTCAGTCTGTTCGTTTGGTGATTTTGTGGGAGTGAATTTTTTCAACGTTTCTTCTTGCCTGGTGATAGCATCGTCTTCATCGAAGTGCCGCAAAACGTAACGGCTACGATTCCGCCACGCTCAGCTAGCAGTGCTACAACGCGCCCGACGACGGTAACGAATTAAAAACCAAAATTTGCCAATTACCACCAAAAAAATATAATATTGAACAAAACCGAAAAAATTACGACGTAATTTTCGACGTTTGCTCTCTCTACTCTATGAAAACTGTTTTTTCCACACACCATCGTTTTTTGCGTTTCTTTTGTCGAGAGAGAAAATATCCGTTTTGCCTAAAATATTTGCTACAAATCACACATCTACTGTTTTTCGAATCTTATAAAATAATTTCCGTAAGCAATGTGCGGAGTGCCTGTGCCTTGTGGAAACACCCGAAACACCCCCGTCCGGATCGAAAAAAAAAATCGTTTCAGCGCTTCGCCGATTTATTTGTGCATTCTCGGCATCGTATTTTCAGTTTCAAGCATTTCGTTCGCCCAAAAAACGCGTCTTCGTCGTCTTCAATTTGATCATTTTAGGAAAAATGGCGATAAAATATTTTTTCAAAATGGAGTCTCGCAACCGGATGACGCCGCTTTTCAGCTATTTTGTTGGTCATCGATTTTCATTCTGAGTGTGTGAAATGGACGACGCCATTTTATGCTGCGCGAGGTTGAAATTTCTTCATTCTCTCTGGTTGAAATGCAAATGATTCGATGTGTGTGCTCTTTCGCTTGGAACGCGGTCGTGTTGTTGGAGCGGCATAGCGACCTAGAAAATCGCGAAACTGCGTAGTATAATGTTTTTCGAAAAATATTGGCAATTTGCTAGATTGACCGGGTGAGAAGTGGCGGGCTCCTCCTTGTTTGCGTGTTGCTGTTATTCGATCGAAGTTTCGTTCGCCGAATTGGAATGGAACCAATTTTCGTTTGAATGACTCATGTCTTCCGATATATCTGCATTCATCATTTTGTTTTGGATTGATACGCCAGGCGGTCGATTTATTAGAGGAGCTGGTAGCGATAAGGTCGTCGATACTTTTTGGGGTGGTTCATCTCGTGCTTACGTACTTAACGGGTTTTCATGTAGGCGTTTGTTGTCTTTTTCTATTGTGCAGTGATCATAGGCTGTACATGGCCGCAAAATCTAAGTTGATTATAAAATCTCGGACCCTGTTCAATTTCTCATGTGATAGTGTGGTGGCTTTGTTCCTGATGTCACCGCAGAACAGTCCACGGGTGGGGCTCCTAGCTTGAATCGATGGCTAATCTTTAAGGTCCATCTATATTAGTCGCTAAATGGCGTCGCGTGCAGCCAAATGGCTGTTGTCATTCCATCCAAACTGATCGCCATTTGGCTGTGCATCCAGTTTTGATATTCAATATGGCAACTCAACCAACCGCTTGTCAAATTCAAAATGACAATTTTGCAACTTTTGTTCATTCTTTTGTGTGAAATTGAATAATTCTTGAATGGCCGTGTAATAATTCAAACGCGCAGTCTGATTTTGATAATTAAATTTAAAAAAATCACCAAAATAAAATGTTGGTTGTCATTTTCTGCCTTAATTTGGCTTCGGGGAGTGACGCCCCCGCGTACCCAGTTAAAGGCTAGCAGTCCTGGATTACAGGTAAATCCTACTGTAGCAGTACCTCATCATCAATGTGGCACGATAGCCCGACGTCGGGCCTTGGCCGCCTAAATCGTTGACTTTCAATTGTCGCGGTTACGTGACCTCGTCCTCCAGTTTCGGAAGCCCAGCAGCAGGTGGGCGTCTTCACCTACGGAGTTCTCCCAGCGAGCTCTCAATCGTCCACGCAACCTCGCTCCGTCAATTCGTTGTGCGTTCATCACTTTCTTTGGCATGCGATTATCGTCCATCCTTTGTACATGCCCCGCATATTGCAAACGTTGAAGCTTCACGATTTTCGATAATTCCAGCTCATCGTACAATTGATACAACTCATGGTTGTACCGGATACGCCATTGGTCTCGCTCGCGAACGGCCCCGAAAATTAGCCGAAGGACCTTTCGTTCGAATCGGTCTAGCAAAATTTCGGAGGCTTGGGTGAGGGTCCATGTTTCGCAGCCATAACATAGCACGGGTCGGATGATCGTTTTGTACACGCGGAGCTTCGTGTTCCTGTGCGCAAGTTTCGAATTAATTATAGGGAGGACCGAGAAATATGTCTTATTGGCTAGTTGTATCCATCGCTTAATTTCGTCGGTTTCGTTGGCGTCCTTTGATAGGTTACAACCCAGATAGTTGAAGTTGTCTACATACTCGATACTAAGGTCCCCCACTGTGATGCTTGAATTAGCTGGCGTCCTTGTTTTCGATTGCATCATGGCCTTTGTTTTGCTTTCGTTGATATGTAGTCCAACTTCCTTTGCGGCGTTATTGAGGTTATGCAGAAGGCTTTCTGCATCACCCAACCTTCGAGACATGATGTTGATATCGTCGGCGTACGCTACTAATTGAGTCGACTTGATGAGTAGCGTTCCGCTGCTGCCCATATTCATGGCTCGAGTTACATACTCCAAAGCAAGGTTGAAGAGCGTCGGCGCCAGCCCGTCGCCCTGCTTGAGTCCAGTACGAGTTTCAAATAGGTCAGTGAGTCGATTCTGCACTCTGACCTGCGAGACGGTATTAGTCATCGTCATCCTTGTGAGTCGCACTAACATTGCCGGTATACCAAAATTCAGCATAATGTTGTACAGTACACTTCGATCGATACTGTCGTATGACTGCTTGAAATCGACAAAGATTTGGTATACGTCGATGTTATATTCCCAGCACTTTTGGAGTAGTAGCTTCACTGTGAAAAGCTGATCGGTCGTTGATCGACCAGGTCTGAAGCCGCCTTGATACTCGCCAAGCAAGTAGCAGTACCTAGCACTGTGAAATGTCGACCAAAGCATTATAAATTTGGTAGCACGGGTGTCGGGAGCCCTGGAGAATTCACACCCTCCACCCCAGTTGAGGTAGTCTCCTTGTGCTGGTTGTGGTTTAATGCCCATATCGCGGGAAGAGTGTTCTAACAACATCCGAGCATTCGGCGTGGAGTTGCGTTTTCAACCGGGAGCCGTGACCCCAGATCGGCAGGGGTTTGGAAAGTGCCTCGCATCCAACAGTATGAATGCTGGTTACTGTAAACTGGTATAAAACTGTTACCCTTTGTGCTTGCACATTGGGGGGCGTCAATTGCGCATCGTACAATTCGTGTCTTAAGAAGACCGTGTGTTAAAGGCGTACCTCCAGGTGATGCACGTTAAATCTTGGATTATCCTAGGGTGATATCCTCCAGGGACTTGTCTCCATTTGGCTGCTAGTGTAGATGTTTAGCAGCCAAATGGCTGTACGCGACTAATCTAGATGGACCTTTACAGATTGTATTGCCAGGACCATGTGCACACTACGGCCGTAATCTTGTTCTACAACTACAGTAGTCTTCTCGTTCTTTATACCGCTCCATGGCTTCGCGTTGCTCGACCCGCGGTGTAGGCACATCGCCCGTTTTGGCGATAATATCTCAGCATATTTCTACAGGCAGCTCTATCTTGGATCGTGTCATCGCCGAGATCAATGCGTTGTTGTTGCTTTTTCATTTGACACATCCAGGTGTAGGACAACTTTACAGTAGTCTGTCCCGTCTAAATAAATTTTCCCTCTAAAAATTAGTCGTGACATTTGTCAAATGCGGTGTACATTTTATCACGATTTTGTAGAGATTTTTGTTAAGATCTCGTTACAAAATCCATGAAAATATAAGGGAAATTTTGAAGATCAATTCAATTAATCTGTCAGCTAGGAAAACTTAAAAAGTCGATCCACACTTTTTAGTCATCAGTCACATCATCATCAAACCAAATGTGAGAGTTTTTCTCATCATGAGAACAGATTTTGCAAAGAAATAATCATCTTTTGTGATAAAATTCACCAAATCTATAAAATAAGCCAACGAGTAAGTCATGCTCAAGATACGAAAAAAGGCGGCTATTGTACGAGCTTTCAGGTTCGACCGTGTAAATTGTTGTTGGTATACGTCTACGAACCGTTTTATGATGTACTTCAGCCTTAAATGGCACTTGATTAGTCGAAAGCTTTGTTTTTGTAGCGATTCAAGAGACCTCTCGAATCGAAGGAGGCAGCTCTTGGGCGCATTGCAATGCCCAGAAAATAGAACGGAAAACAACAGACGAAAGCAGAACCATGCTTTTTAGATCTGCTGCTGACGTCACACATTTAAAATGCATGGTGCTGCTTTTGTCTGCTGCATTGCTGCTTACCGTTCTATTTCAGGCATAATAACGGGTACGTCAGTAACGATTTACATCGTATGAGCATTTTTATGGACAAAACAAACATTCATGGTCACAGTAAGATTTGAATCCACGC
The DNA here is from genome assembly GCA_949715475.1 of Microchrysa polita. NCBI lineage: Eukaryota > Metazoa > Arthropoda > Insecta > Diptera > Stratiomyidae > Microchrysa > Microchrysa polita. The sequence continues at coordinate 12,405,710 of OX454415.1, read as the reverse complement.
TCCCAGAGGTAGTGTCATCTCTACCACTGAGCCACCGAATGCCTGTTATTGGAGAGAAGCAAAAAGCTTTCGATAAGGTCAATCACGATTTTGCTTCTTCCTTGCCTAGCTGTGTCTTTCGATGGTGTCGCGTCGCTCAATCTGATGAATAAGCACTTCGCCTGTTCAGGTGGTAATTTCTCAGCCTATTTTTACAATTAAATCGTTTGAGGAGTCGTTTCCGATTATCTTCCGCCTTTGACTTCTTTGGAACTTCAATTGCATCGTTCTATGGAAACACTTCCAACAAGGTGGTTTCGGTAAGATGGGCCTTAGTAAACCTTACCAGAGCAACAGGATAATATCGAGATCACGGTGGTATTACACACTTCTACACACAATCTACTCCCTACACTACATGATTACCTCATAAATCGTGGCTCCAACAATAGGAACTATGCACCGCATTCCTCAAGAATTTACTCCATCCCTCAAGAATTTACTCCATCCCTCAAGAATTCGCTCCATCCTGAAAGGAAAAGCAGCGAATACTCGGGAAACTTGAAGCTGTAAGCTCATGCGTGCTTACCGTACGAAGAGATTATTGGCAGTAGTTACATGCATTTTTTTCCTGAATCAGTATTTATTTTGGCATGGTATTCGAGATTGTGTATGAACACATTGGCTTTTTTATTTTTTGTTCGCCGTTATGATTAAGTCAGAGAGACGCAGAGATGTTTTACGCCTTAATGCGTCAGCACTTCAAAAAATGAGAGGCTATGTTAAGGTTGTAGAAGACACTGGGTGAATTATTTGGTCGTTAAAGGGATAAAGAAATAAAAGCCACGATCCATACCGCAAGATTGGTGTGGGGTAATATATACTCTCTTACGGCCATAAGGTTTTTAAGAAAGAATTTTTAATGATTTTAAATTTTCGGGTATCTACTGCTCATAATCTCACAACTCGTTGAGGCAATCTTGAGCTGTTCATTGCATTAAACTCGACAACGCGCAATCTTTTTTTTTTGGTGGCAACAATTGCCCACTATGTGGTCGCTTCTTAACCTGCCTGATTTACTTGGCCATTGTGCCGTGCCTCTTGTGTTTATTAATAGGCACGTTTTAATGTGTTTATTCCGTGCAGGTTTGGGTAGAACTTCATATAAAAAAAAAGAGACTTACCCAGGTGTAGAGTTCATGCGTGTAACTACCCTACACGGCAGTGGTTCCCAATCTTTTTCAGTCCGCGCCCCCCTTTGCGAAGTCTGCTGGAGGCTGGCGCCACCGGAGAAAATTTTGGCCAAAAACCGAAAATAGGCATAATAAAATTTTTATTTCCGTAATTGTTCACTTCGTGGGGACTTTCATTATATATTTGCGTTCTTCGGTTGATTGCTTTATTTTATTTAAAACTTCCTTATAATTTCTCAAAGCTGTAAAATACCGAGACATGATTTGCAAACATTTAAGCAATCACACACTAATTTTGGACAGAAGTCTAGACTTTTTTCATATTGGACTTGGTTGTTGTTGTAGCGATTCAAGAGATTTTCTTTTTCTCTCTTGGATCGAAAGGGGTTTTGGCATCTCTTGGCCGTTTTTTTAACAACGGGTAGCTCCGGGACGATTTACATCGGAGAACCGGCTGCCGTAGGAGCATTTCTATGGACAACACAAACATCCATGGGTCACAGTGGGATTCGAACCCACACACCGGCAACTCAGAGATAGACATAGAATTGTCATAGTCCAATGCAGAGAATTGCCTGTTAACAATGCAAATACTCGTATGCAAACACGTTACCCTTTCTTGCATAGAAAAAGCAGTGTGGAGCCCAAGTTGGAACATTTTTGAAAAGCACTCAAAGTGAGTTTCTTCGAAAGTTTGCCAGTAGCAAGCAGTTTTATTTATGGTGGGGATTTGTACAGCCAAAAGCAAGTGGAAAATGTTTACTTAAAATCATTTTTTGACAAAAAAAGTCATCATAACACAACAAAAAAACTATTTTTGTCTTAATGTGTGCTATTACTGGAGCTATAAGAGTCCGAAGGTGTTCTAATAAATCAAAAGAATTTTTTTTCTTCACGAGCCTAAGACGTCAATGTAAAGCGATTTCGACCTGAAATATTTTCAGCGATCTTTTGGCCACAGGCTCTAAGCTAGTATGAAAATAAATTTATTGTTACAGCAATATATAAGTTGTACTCACGCCCCCCTTCCCAAGCCGTCACGCCTCCCTAGGGGGGCGCGCCCCACAGTTTGGGAATCACTGCTACACGGGATAGAGCTCGAATGTAGATGGCGGACGCATAGGGGAAATTTGAGGGAATTTGTTTTTTCCTTAGAGAAAACATAGCAACACATGCCATGCGTTAGTCCAGAGTGGCTATGTGATCACACAACCCATATGTGTTTGACTCCAAATTTATTACACTACACTCCACGAAATAATTCAAATGTCAAAATATTGTCGATGCAATTATTAACCCTTCTGACGCCGCCTACGAGCTATTATTCCTAAGGTGTAGCTGAATCTTCTGTGAAATCAATCTTATTTTTTGAAGAGGTCTAATTTTGGTTCTAGAATCAGTTTACATACTGTGTCTTACGATGATGCGCCGTTTTTTCGATTCTTTAGACATAGTTTACATTTGAGTGTAACTCCAGCTTTGTAGGTGCAAAGGATCCCAAGATACAGCACTTTAAAAAATGTGCTTTTTTGTAAAAAAGTCCGAAATTGTATTTTAGGAGGTTTGTATGACAGCCCTATGACGTAATGTTCCGATTCCATCCATTCCTAGATATGTTTTGAGGTTTCACTAGGAACACATTTGGGTGAGGTTTGGTTAAGATTAGTTCATTAGGAAAAAAGTTTTTCTTAGAAGAACCTGATTATCAGGGGTTGGTTTGTATGACAACCCTATGACCGAGTGTTCCGATTTCATCCGTTTCTAGATATGTTTTGAAGCTTTACTAAAAACACATTTGGGGGAAGGGTGGTTAAGATTGGTCCATAAAGAAAAAAGTTTTTCTTAGAAGAACCTAATTTCCAGAGGTTGGTTTGTATGACAGCCCTATAACGTAGTGTTCCGATTTCATCCGTTCCTAGATATTTTTTTTAGGCTTAACCAGCAACATACTTGGGTGAAGTTTGGTTAATATTGGTACATAAAGAAAAAAGTTTTTCTTAGAAGAACCTAGTTTTCAGGGGCAGCCCTATGACCCCATTGTCTGATTCCATTCGTTCCGACATATATACAGCTAAGGAACTGGTTTATAACTTCATGTCACATGACTTTCTCTGTAAAATGCGCATTTAAGCCGATATTCAGCTTGGAACATGACTGAAATTACAATTTCGAACTTTTTTTTCAAAAAACAATGTTTAAAGTGATGTATCTTGGGATCCTTTGCGCCTACAAAGCTGGGGTTACACTTAAATTAAAGAAGATTTTCTTAGCTTTAACAGTGTAGTGGACAACTTAGTTGTAGGAAGCACCTTTTAGAAATTACAAACAAAAATATAAAAAAAAGTCCGAAAATTTTGAGGTTTTTTGAGGGTCATGGGGTTAGCACAGGTTCTTCGAAGTTGCAAACTTGGTGGTACACTTCTGGTATCTATCCTAACAATATCCCTAAAAACCAGAGCCGAGCAATTTTTTGCGACCTAACGCCTTATTTTTCGGTTTATTGACTGGCCTAATATAGCACAATAGGTTCCTGATTTGTTTGCTTAGTTAACTCATCGGTTTCAACCGCTGCTTTTAATTAAAAGAAAACTTAACAATTGTTGCAACTGAATATGAATAATTCTTGAAATAATGGATAGCGGTAGACTTGATACTTTTTTAGTCAAAGCCCCCCCGAGCACACGTTGTATTTTATTAACTTTATTAGAGTGAGATGAGCCATCCCCATCCATCAATTCGTAAAAATTGAAAATCGTTGCTGCCTACCCAATGAAACCTAAATGCAAGATATTACGTTATCAATGCACGAACGGAATTTCTTTATCGTCACATTCACATTCTTTGATTTTGTTTTGCTGTGTGTTTTCTCGCATTTAAAATTTTATGCATCTTTTTCGTTATTATCTTCGACTCATCGTACTAAACAAAAAACAGCTATTTCGCACTACTACGTTTAAATGTTTGTATCAATTTATATGTACTCGTATGCTCTAAAATTTACTGGACTTTCCACGTACATACTATCGAAAAAAGAAACGATTAAAAAAAAAAAACAAAATCCTCCCCAAAATACATATTACTCTACAAGCATCTGAAAACTTCGCATATCTTGATCAGAACATTATTCCGAAACATTTCACAGTAAATCACGTCGCATCGTCTAAATCTACGTCACACGGCGGGCACACACGGCCAGGCACTTCGCATTACACCTACGTCCTTTTGCTTCTTGTATATTCGACGGAAGAGAACACAACCTACTGCAACTACGTTTTCAACGTTCGTCGTCTGAAAGAGAGAGAGAGAGTAGCACACAAGCATCGCATCCATCAGCCTACGATAGACAAGGATCATCACTCAAACGGCAACATGAGCTCTTCGCGTGGCACACGAGTGTACGTCGGCAATTTGACGGACAAAGTGAAGAAGGAGGATCTGGAAGGAGAATTCACCAAGTACGGTAAATTGAACTCGATTTGGGTTGCATTCAACCCGCCAGGTTTTGCTTTTGTTGAATTTGAAAAGCGCGACGAGGCCGAAAAGGCTTGCGATATTTTAAATGGTACTGAGATCTTAGGTTCACAGTTACGCGTTGAAATTTCCAAGGGACGCCCGCGCCAGGGTGGTCGCCGTAATAGCGGCGGTGGTGGTGGCGGCGGTAGCGGTCGTCGTAGTCGGGACGGTGGCAGCAGTAGCTACGGCCGTGATCGCAGCGGCGGAGGATATCGATCGGGCGGCGGTTTTGGTGGTCCACGAAGCAGCAGCGGTGGTGGCTTCCGATCACGTGGTGGCGGTGGTGGAGGCCGCTACGAGAATGGCGGCGGCGGCTATGGAGGCGGTGGCCGTAGTGGTGGTGGCGGCGGATACGGAGGTGGCGGTGGTCGCGATGGAGGTTTCGGTGGCGGTCGGGATAGAAGCGGCTATGGAAGTAGTGGCGGCGGCCGTAGCGGTGGTGGCGGCGGCGGCGGTCCAGGCCGTTTCCGATCAAGATCGCCGGTTGGAGGTCGTGGACGATTTTAAATTTTAAGATTTAGGTTTTATCTTGCGTTTTAAGTTATATATCCCTTCACCTTACACAGACCTTTGAAAATATTTTGTTTAATGTAAAATTCTGGCACGACTTTCATATCTGATGCTCTAAATTGTACAATTCAGAATCGTTCATTTTTAATACGCATAAGAATGAGACCCACCCCTTAATATGATTTAACGCCTCGGATATTGAAGTTGTCCTGCAATTCTCAGTTATTTTAGTTGATTTGCATCTTAAAGTCGAATATGATTTCATTTTGACAGCGAACGCACGAAATATAAAACAAAAAAGAATGGAAACGATCAGTATGATAGAAAAGATGTAATCATACTTTTTGTGTATGTAAATGTATTATTACACATATTTTTTTAAAACGGATTATTTTAAGATTAAAAGACTTAAAAATGCATTTGACCCATATAAATGCTTAGTTGATTTTTATTTACTTACGGCGTCTCCTTTCATCAACATTTTACTTTACCTACACATTTAAATTAAATCAAACATTCTGCAGTTCGTCTCGAAAAGAATTAAGTATTTAACGAGCCAGTAATCCTATTAAAAGTACGTGACATAATTGCTGAAATACATATATACACACACATCACAATTTTCTGTGAGTTAAATGAAGCCAACTTTATCCGCTTTACGTTCTTTGGCAAAGAACATTCTTAACTAGAGTAAAAATCATGCAAGTCAGTGTTGTAATGGGATTAACATTTAAAGTATCACGAAAAAAAAAACGGACATGTGTAGTTGAGAATTTACCAAAGTTTTTCAGTGTTTGTTTTCTTCTCTATTTCACGCACTACTTAATACGGCATTATGTAAACTAATGACTTCTCTCTCGTATAGTATGCAAATAAGAAACTGTCCGTTTATCCATATGTCCATAAATATGTGTGCAGAGTTGTTCACTACGTACTGAATAGAACTGAAGAGAGAAAAAATCGATTTACTCAGATCGGAGAAAAAGTCCTGCTGAAAATGTATGTAAGCAAGTAAAGGTGAACAAATATTTTTTTTCTTTACTGAAAATATGATCCACTAGAATCTACGAAAAATTAGAATTTTAAGAACAATTTAATAAAAAGAGTTGTGTAACTTAATCTAGTGTTTTTCTTTTTGATATTAAAAAGGTAAGATGTCATTTATAATTGTTTTTCAGCTCTCCTACCCCTACGTGAGGAGTGCAAGTTAGCAACATTCTTAGCAACAATAACACTTCATAGGAATATCTAGGGGGCTATTCAGATTTTTTTTTGGATCACACTCTAAGGGTAAGTACAATGTTCACCGAGGGAAACACTTGCATCTACAGTAGAGCGTCGATTATCCGAACATTCGATTAACCGAACCGGGCACTGAACTTCTTTTCTTGTGAAAGACAGCGAATAAAATGAAAAATCAAGGGTCTGACGGAAGCAAGCTCTCATCTGCATGGCTCACTTACCTCGAATTTTTAATTTTTATTCAGTTCTAGCCGTTTTACATGTTTTCAGTTTGTCGCGTAATTTCACATTTGGGCTATTTTCTAATTTTTCTATGGAAGCTCGATTAACCGAACTTTCGTTTATCCGAACCACCCTTGTCAACATTAGTTCGGATAATCGACGCTCTACTGTATGTCTTCCGTGAAAAATCGGTGCTACAATACACGGTCTACATCGGCGGCCAGCTGGTAATATAATTCTCGCTAGTTATCACATGGCTCTTAAGTTCCATCCAGACTGCAAAATGGCAGCACGCGCCACCAATGCACCCAAACTGCCCTTACAGCTTAAAGCCACAAAGATCACTCCCTTCTTCTAATAGATCCCTATCGATACCTTAAAGCACAAAAGTGCTAAGTCCATTTTTTTCGATTTTTGCGTTGTATTATTCCTTGTTAAGTTCTCCATCGACTAGTCAATCTTGAAACAAGATTGGCACATTTAACTTCAAGGTAATTAACATTTACAAGAAGTGCTATGTCCTAGGTTGATCCGAAGAAAAATGCACAAAAGTGCTAAGTCCAGTTATAGTGCTATTTTGTGCTAAGTCCATACTAGGAACAATTAGGCAGTTAAATTTGTGGTAATAACTGTCTTAAAACGAATTAATACCATTAGGAGACATAAAAAGGAATGGCCAGGGTGGCTTCCTGATTCGAATAACATGGGTTTGTCCGCTACATCGCACGATAATTTTAGACGGGATGATTTTTTGTAAAGTGCTTGCTTTGGCATATTTTTTCATTGAATTGTTTTGAAATGGGTAAAAGCCGACTGAAGGATCGTCTACTTTCGATATAAAGGATCAAACGACGACTGGCTGCCAAACCAAACAATAAATCAAATTGTTTAATTTTGATTGTCTATTTTCTTCACAAAAGGAAACCTCCTTAACATGTATGTATTGGGGTTTGTACCAAGTGCCAGCTTACATTGAATTTTGTATAAGGCCATCCCTTTCTATAATCTACAGTACAGCTTGAAATTCGCAACGTTGCGTTGTAACGATCATGATGCCTGCAGTTTGAATAAAACTATACACCAAAAAAGTAGAAATTGTTTTAGGGCCTTTTCTTACTTTGTCCACATAAAATGTGGGGAAACTCTTTGTCGTGCTGGTTGAAACACGGGTCATTCGGGTATTAGCAAAATCAAATAATAAACTTGTATTTATAGCAACCAGAAAGCCAAGATCGTACTAAATATAAACAAATTGGATTTTGACAAAGTTTAGCAATGGTAGGTGCAGCACTCTATTCAACTCGCCTTCGAAGCGCAGGGTCGTGGCTTTTGATCCCATTTCCGATCTATGTGGCGGAAAATTGTCTCATTCAAATGTTAAACAAATGCTCAATTTTGGGGAGAAAAACCTCTGCAGAGTGTGCTGTGGATCTAGCTTTTTTAGATCTTGGGGGGAGGGGGGGGGGATTGGATGCGAATGGCAGTTATTTATTTGAAGGAATCGACATATGTATTTCCAGAATAAACTCTAAATATCTGCCAAATTAAAAAAAAAAAAAAAACAATTCATAACTATTGATAAGCATGCTTAATCCTAATGAGTGTCTTGAGTTTGTGTTCCACCAGCTTATGCGTGTAGAGAGTAGATAATATTCGAGTAGAAGCTACATCCAAAACTGCACTTTTTTTTTCAATTCGATTCGATACTTAAAAGAAAGGGGAAGTCCTTTAGGACTTTTCCCATTGCAACCGCATTGAAGCAACGTTATTCGACAATAGTAGGTCGTCCTATACCTCTTCCTACTAACCGATTCAACATAAAAACAACATTCAACATGTCGCCCTTATCCAACGGGCAACAGATCTGGGATCTTGCATTCAACAAAAAAAAAAAAATGATGTCTTATATTGAAGAACGTGATTTAAAAATTTTCTCGCCGATCGTTTCGCTTGGCGTGGCTTGTGGCATTGGCACCAATTAAATGAAGACTTAAGATCATCCATCTCGTAAAAGTGCGACTAGTACCGAACGATGACAGAGTAGGTACAGTAGCTCCTCTTTATCCTCACAGCTTTTGCGGTAGTAATTGTGATGAAATTGAGTCTGAGTCTCCTGGCGAGCTCCAGAGTAGGGTCATGCCCTGTTATAACCCCCATCACACTACAAATGTGTCCCCTATTCAATAACAGTAGTATGGTAGAAAAACTAACGTTTAGTCTTGACCATACCATCTTCTGGCCATCTCGCGGTCATTACGACTTTCCATAGAGTCATGAGACATATTTACTTCATGAATACCAACTGGTGGAAACACAGTGAAATGCTTGCGTCTCGTGGCGAATTAACGCATTAAAAATATTTTCACTATATCCAATTGTAACCACAATACGAACAAACATTCCTCCGTCAAGTCCATCGTTGGCATTAAACGAAGTGCTCAATAGGCCAATTCCTCGATTTTTCTTCAAAATTATAACGATTGCTTGGCAGTTTTTAATATAATTATCCTTTTAACAGTGTGACCTGCTTGAAAAGCTAAAAATATTTGCAAACAACTAGTTTTCTAAGACGGGAACAAGGTTTGAAACTTTGTTTTCGCGTTTTCTCCAAATGTTGCGGAATGGTCTTAGCATTATTGTGCTTTAAGGTATCGATATGCAAGTTTTGAAATGAGCCGCATACCTTGCCGGTCGCCGATTACAGAGTGACCGAAAATCTAAACTATTATGTACATATGAGCTCCGATCCTGGGGGACAAAGCGGATCAATAAGGCTATGGCAGCCTTCTTCACTTTGACTCCTTTCTGGCAAAATAACAACATTTCCAGGCCACCAAAATCCGAATCTTCATTTCTATTGTAATATCTGTGCTTCTTTATGGCTGTTCAATTTGGAAGGTGACCAATGAGATAACAAATAAGCTGGAAACTTTTGTTAACCAGTGTCTATGGCGCATCCTACAAATCCGCTGGCCAGAGATTATTTCCAAAAATGATCTCCTAAGTATCACAGGTCTGGATTGGATAGGCACTTCTGTCAAAAGGCCAAAGTGGCAATGGATAGGTCATACACTCCGAAGAGGGCCAACAAATATTGCAAAGCAGGCCCTAGATTGGAACCCTCAAGGAGCCAATGATAGACACCGTGTTGGACGACCAAGAAACACGTGCAGAAGATCGGTTATTAGCGAGACTGCTTCATTAAACAAACAGTGGTTAGACCTAAAGACGATGGCACAGAACAGAACGAGGTGGAAAGTAGGCGTAGTTGATGCCCTATGCCCCACAAGGGGTTAACAGGAACCAGAGAGAGATGTACATAGGATCAAACAAAGGAGTAGTTTTATCTCCTGGTTTAACCTATATATTTATTTATTTATTTCAAAATTAAACGGACTTGTAGTCCTTGTTACAGATAAATACAATCACAATGGTAGCAATTCATAAGTAAAAATTCAATAGTTAATTAAAATACAATAAAAATATATATAAATAAAAATAAACTAAGAGTGAATAAACCTGCTGATCTATTAAGGCAAATTGAGCGCCGCATTTTTAACTGCTGAAAGATTTGAATTAAATAAGTCAACATAATAAGATATTTTGTTCCCTATCTTTTGAACTCGCTCTAATGCAGAAAATTGCATATATAAAGTTCTATAAGTTTGTAACTGAAAGATATCATTAGGTATGTTTTTTTGGTTATCCCGTGCAGGTTTGGGTAACGAAACTCCATATAAAAAAATGACAGCTGACGCACCTGTCATTTTTTTTATATGAAGTTTCGTTACCCAAACCTACACGGGATAACCAAAAAAACACACCTATTGTTTCTTGTTATTCTCGAGGGAATTCTAAAAGATATTTTATTCAATAATTCAGGGGCATCCAGGTTGCCATTTAATAAATCAAACATAGATCTACGTTCTTGAAGAGTGTTAGTATTAATTGTTTTCAATAAATCAGGATAGTGTATATTTTCGTGACTAATATGGAGTTTGTATGCAATATACCTCAAGAACTTTCTCTGCACTTTCTCGATCAAATCCTTATGGGTCTCATAGTAAGGATTCCACAACACTGTAACATATTCAAGTTTACTTCTCACTAGGGAGAAATATAAAGTTTTAATGGCGATAATATTTTTAAAATGGGAAGTGTTTCTAATAATAAAGCCCAATGATCTACGAGCGTCATCACAAATATTACTAATATGGTTAATGAAATTTAGATTTACGTCAAATGTAACACCTAGATCCTCAAGCTGTCCAACTTGCTGTAAGGGAGAACAGTTGATAATATACGAGTGCTGATAATGTAAATTAGTTCTATTAAATACGATAAATTTACATTTATCGACATTTAATATCAAGCTATTATTAATACAGTATTGTTGAAGATTGGTCAGATTAGATTGTAGAGTTACAATATCAGCAATGCTGGAAATTGCTTTAAAGATTTTACAATCGTCTGCGAAGAGGAGAAATTCGACATTTTGAAAAACCAGATTAATGTCATTGATAAAAATCAAAAACAGGAGGGGACCTAGGTGAGATCCCTGTGGGACACCTGAGGTAGAAATAAACGGTTGAGAATATTCATTATGGACAGTAACAACCAGTTTTCTATCTCTAGTATAATCATTCAACCAGTTAAGGAGCATGCCATTAAAGCCAATATTAATGAGTTTCTTACACAGCAAATCAAAATTAACTACGTCGAACGCCTTAGAAAAGTCTGTATAGACAGAATGAACCTGCAATAATTTATCAAAGGATTGGTTTATATAATCACTATATGATATTAAATTGGTTGCCGTGGACTTTCCACTACAAAATCCATGCTGATTTTCAATAATGATCGGCCGAATAAGAGGTGTCAGGAAATCAGTTACCAGACTTTCAAAACCTTTAGGAATATTGGATAAAATAGAAATATAGAATATATGCCAGGATCAAGACTTCTGACAACCAGAAGGGATCGACATAATCTCGTACGCGGATTACCATCATGTTAACTTGCATGATATTCTCGCTATGTCCGCCCTCGTTAACAGTTATCACTAGAGCCCGGATTTTCGTACAGTAAAAAATTTAAAAACGTGCAGTAACAATCCTTGTGTGCATGTTTCGTGCAATATGAAAAAGAAAATCATTTTTTAAGGCTTCGGAACAGTGAGTGGACGCAAGAAAGGTATTGAAAAAAATTGAAGAAAACTTGCTCTTAAAAGTAAAATAATTTTTATTTCAAATGCGGGACACTTTCAATATTTTAATCGAACATAAACTTCTTGAGATAAAATGCTGTCTAGATTAGCTCATTTAAAAATGGAACCCGATATCCATAACCGGTTTTTGTTTTTTTTTTTGTTGTGTAAAGGGGCATTCTTCTTATGTTTTTAAGTTTAGTTAACCACAAGATTAACATGCACGCTAAAAACAACAACTGCAATATTGAAAATCAACTGGCATATTGTTAAATTTCCAAAAAGTGCATCACTTTATTTTATAGTTTTTTTCACATGTGTTTTCTTTCTCAATACTTTTATTCTCTTCTCTGTCTATCAAAAAATTCTGCACATTAAATAATTTCTGGGAAAAATTGCTATAAAATAGGCTTAAAAATGGAAATGTTGGTTTTCATGTAAAAACATTAAAACGTGCAATTTCGTGCAAAGTACCTTGAAAAGTGCAATTTCGTGCGTTAACGTGCAATTACCCGAGAATCCAGCTTTAGTTATCACAAAACACCTTTGACGTTACGAAACAAGAGCAAGAATAAAATTATGTGATAAAGATATGATCGTATGCGCCCATTTTTAAAAGAATCGTACAATCACCTTACCTTTTTAGAAGTTGGAGAAAATCGAGATGGAAACATAATTTGTTTTTTGGGTTAAATCCGTTAAATCACGAAAAATTTAAGTGTTTAAGTAGGTACTATAACATCGTCAGTTCACGTGAAATCCATGCAAATACTGTCAAAATTTTGATGATCGTGAAATCGAATTCGCTTGTTGGTACTTACTTCACATGAAAGTCTCCACACCGGTTTTTGACATTTCGCCAGCGAAAATAATGCAGTTGCACTTTATTTCACAGTGAAAAGATGTCATCGACAAACAATCGGAACGCGAGTGAACATTTATCTTACATTTAGTGAATAAAAAGCAAGTCTCCACGACACCGTTTTCACGGGAGACATATATGCAAGTTTTTCGCTCGGTATGTACTGAGTCAACGCCATCTAGATATATCATAGCCGCAACTCAGCTGGACAATGCCGTCATAGTTTAGCTCTTAAATTTTTTATTTACACGAACAAACAACAAAAACAGGTAGTGACGTAATAAAAAGCAAAAACAAAACAGTGCAACATTGGCGAACATAACCTAAAATTATAAGCTGATTTTGACGTCTAAGATTCTACATTGCGGCCTTAATATCTAGACGGCGTTGACTGAGTTCACCGAGCGAAAAACTTGCATATATGTCTCCCGTGAAAACGGTGTCGTGGAGACTTGCTTTTTATTCACTAAATGTAAGATAAATGTTCACTCGCGTTCCGATTGTTTGTCGATGACATCTTTTCATGGTGAAATAAAGTGCAACTGCACTATTTTCGCCAGTGAAAATAGTGCAGTTGCACTTTATTTCACAGGGAAATGGTGTCATTCAAAATCAGTCAGAGCGCGAGTGCACATTTATAATAAATTGAGTGAATAAAAGGCAAGTCCTTAACCGCACATTTATCACGGGAGACATAAATGCAAGTTTTTCGCTCAGGAAAAATAGTATGTCCTTACCTTAAAGGTATTTACTGAGTTCACCGAGCGAAAAACGAGCATATATGTCTCCTGTGAAAACGGTGCCGGGGAGACTCGCTTTTTATTCACTCAATGTAAGATAAATGTTCACTCGCATTCTGATTGATTGTCGATGACATCTTTTCATTGTGAAATAAAGTGCAACTGCATTATTTTCGCTGGCGAAATGTCAAAAACCGGTGTAGAGACTTTCATGTGAAGTGAGTACCTACCAACAAGCGAATTCGATTTCACGATCACCAACATTTTGACAGTATTTGCATGGATTTCACGTGAACTGACGATGTTAGTACCTACTCTTAGGAGTTAAGAATTGGGGGTATGCCCCCTATACTTTTTTTTTCGGCTGGGAATCGCATTAGGAATCATTTTCCCGTACGTTTATCCAGTAGTTTCCGGACACCCTGTATATGTGGTTTTGGATTGATAATAGCAACACCGACACGATGCCTTGCTTGCGGATTCAGCCCGCTCAACTTGGGCCAAATATTTGATTGTCCTCCAGCACAAACGCCGTCTATACAGGGTGTCCGGAAACTGCCGCATAAACGCACCGCAAACAGTTGTACTTTTTTGTATTTGCTTTTCATTGCGTCATATGCTTGTTTTTGTTCGCTTCCGCCACAAATTTAGTACAGCTAAACTATGACGGCATTGTACAGCTGAGTTGCGGCTATGATATATCTAGATAGCGTTGATCTCACACCTCTTACGTAATGGGAAAACCTCAAATGTCCAGCGAAGTAGCAATTTTCCTGGACTGGAAGGCAGTATGCAATACATAGGTGTGTTTTTTTGGTTATCCCGTGCAGGTTTGGGTAACGAAACTTCATATAAAAAAAATGACAGGTGCGTCAGCTGTCATTTTTTTTATATGGAGTTTCGTTACCCAAACCTGCACGGGATAACCAAAAAAACACACCTAATAAATCAATGAAGACAAAAATAGAAACAGATATACTGTTTTTTTTTTTGTACGAAAGGTGTGTTTTTTTTGGTTATCCTGTTAGGTTTGGGTAACGAAACTCCATATAAAAAAAATGCCAGCTGACCCACCTGTCATTTTTTTTTTATATGAAGTTTCGTTACCCAAACCTACACGGGATAACCAAAAAAACACACCTGAAGTTTCCCAAGACTATACAGGATATTTTAAAATGTTTACGCGTAGTAAATAGTTTTTGTACATATATTTTATAGGCAATAAGTAAGAATTAAGCCCAATATTAATGAGACGCTTCTTGTAAATCTATTTTTGGATTGGACTAAGTAAACACTTTCCAGGTGCTAGTTGGCATCTAGAGCTGCCAATTGGATACAATGTGGATACTGCTTAAAATTCAAATTCCTCTTTGCTCTCTCAGAACAAAGTCCCCGCACTTTCGCTCAGCTGTTTTGCTGCGAACAGGACCAAACAACTTGTCAACGAATTCCGACATATGTCACTTTAAACTCGAGCGAAAAATAGCTTGGTTGGCCGCCGCTGGGTATTTCATTTTATAAACGCCGGCCACAGTTTTCACGATGGCTTCTTCCGTGGAAATTTCAGTGGAAGCTCCCATCGAGAATCAAATACAGGAAATAGCATATGATGGAACGGAAATTTATCAGCCGTAAGTAAATAATTTTTCAATACATATCTACTTGTGCGTCGCAGCTCTAACCTCTTTGTCCTGTTTTTATTTTCGTTTCGCCTAGACCGTTGACCCTTTCGGAAAATCTCTCAAAATGCGCCGCCCGCATTGACTTCAGCAAAACATCACTCGAGGACTTGAAAAAGGAAGAAGATAAAAAAGGCGACGATGACACAAAGGATCCCGCCCAGATTCAATCAAGCCTGTGGCCATGGGATTCGGTTCGCAATAAATTGCGAGATGCTCTCACCGAAATTTGCGTACTATCCGACGTGTTGTCTATTGCCAAGGAGAAACGTTATCTTGTACTCGATCCCGTACATCAGGATCCGCAAGAGACTAAACCAATGGTTCAGGTCTATGCACGCAAAAAAGCCTTGAGTCAAGCGGCCAACGTTCTGCTGAGTGGAGCCGAACGGCTACGTAACACGCACAGCGAACAACGAAACAATCGAAATGACTTTCATATCGAGTTGTTGCGTTTGCGACAAAATTGGCGTCTGAAGAAAGTTTCGAATACAATTATTGGCGATTTGAGCTACCGCACGGCCGGATCGAAATTCATGCATCCCGGAACGTTTGAAGTGACCAAGGCCGAAGATGAGCCCATGACGGACTCGTCGTCGCCGTCCAGTAGTCCGGCTGCAGGATCGCAATTGCCCTGCCCGAAGGCGAACTCTGCTCTGCGTGTTAATGTCCCCTCGGAGCTTCAGGGAGTGGCTTACATCAAGGTCATAACTCAAAAGGACCAGGAAGATTTGTGCACGGCCACCGTCAACCTGATGGGTCACGGACAAAATATCACGCCACAGGTTGGAGTTTGGCAAAAAACGCTGGAGTTCGCACAAAACGTACTGTTCTGCAAGGAACTTTTCAGCCAGCTGGCTCGCGAAGCAATTCAGCTACAGGCTCCAATTCCACATGTTGTTGTCGGCAATCAGATACGCGCTACTCTTCTGCCCGGCATTCAGTTGATAATCTCATTGTGTCATTCGACCGGACAAGAACCGGCTCCGGCCGGTCCCATAAATGATCACGACCACGTACTGGAGCACTCATTGCATCAGCTGCTTCGCGAGGTGCATCATAAAAATACACATCATCCATTTCCACGTCCAGCTAGTGGTCCACTAGGTCCTAGTAAGAAACATATGTTGGCCGGACCGATGGCCGCCGATCGTCAGGAGCTTTTAGAAATGTCCAAGTCTCAAACTTTGCTCGAGCAGATTATCGCCCAGGCGCAACATATCTTCATGAGAAAGCGTACGCAATATGTGCTCGATACGTTGGCGAGGGATGTGAAGGATCCGCAGATTGTTTCGCATTGGAATTTGATGAATAGCCCGACAATGTCGTGTGTGAAAATTAATATTGTTACGCATGGGTAAGTAATGTGGCGTTTAAGTTCTTCGTGGGGGTATGAGCTTAAATATTTTTTTTTTCATCCTAGCTACGACACTGTCAATCGCACCTCACTTGTCATCCACGTCAAAGAGCGTTCTCTGAAGTGCATATGTCGCGATCGGCGAGTCATGCATTTATCATACGAACCGCAGGAGCTTCGTGACCTTATCCTGTGCCAAATCAATCAGCATCAGAGCTCGTGCTTACTGAATTTGGCCAAATGCATGGCGTGGCAGGTACTCTCCAACAGCAATCACTTGGGAATCGGATCCGTCGAGCCGTTGGGCAATGCAAGCTCGTGTCTTCTTGCTTCGCCCAATGGTGATCGTATGATTGCCGTACAGATACGCTGTGATCCACAAATCGATGTTAAGGTCTATATAGCGCGAAGTCCGCGTCAAGATTTCTTTCCGAGTCCTTTAGTACCCGGTAAATTCTGGGAGCATTTGGGTGGTCACTTTAAAGAGGTAAGACCCGATTGGATTTATGGGACATTGATGATGTAATTCTCAAATTTTTTGGTTTGAATTTTTCAGGTTCGCTTTGACAAATTGGAGGGAAAGAACTTTTTGAACAAAATGGAGTTTTTGATGGCCAGCTTGACCAGTTCATCTTAAATTTTAAGGTTATTTGTATTCAATTCATTAGTATTAGGATGAAATATAATTATTTGTGAGATGCATACTTAATAATAAAACAAAAATAATGAAAAATTGTAACTACAAAATTGTAATTGTGATAATATTGTCTTTGTATCTTGAGGAACAGCTAGAGTCTGAAGGAATATAGATGAAGACATTAATATTTCCTAACTTGACTTGCTTCAAGTTCCATGGTGGTATCAGAGACTCTGACATCAACGTCGCTCTAGCACACTGAGTCAGAAATAATGGATGAGATGGGTTTCTAGTTTTGTCTTCTGAAATGCTGCTATCTGGACTAGGCATGGTACAACCTGTTCTTTTGAGAGAACAGGTCGATCTTAATGATCTTCTGCATCGGAACAGGTATCTAAAACTAGGTTTCCTGACCTATTTCGCAGCCAAAGAGTACCACAGACCTAGCGATTTATTGGTGAATTGATCACGACCGTGAAGCACACACGCTAGGCAATTTATCGCGCAATCTGAAATGACAGTCTCACGGTTCACACAACACAATACGACATAGCGAAAATTATCTGCTTTGTGGCGATGAAAGATCCATTGACATCCATGGTCACTTCCGATATAGAATGACCGCCACAACCACAGCTTGAAGAATGACCACCCGGTTTATGTAAAAAAATCAGCAACTGAAAACACATGATTGTCCAAAAACTACATGGCAATATGTTCCACACACAAAAAAAAAATAAATGAGTTAGCCTTTCATTCTGGAATGTACCATGGCGACATATATTAACTGAATTTATTAGCTGTAAATCCGTTACTCTTTTTCCGAATCAAGAAACAAGATCTTATATGAAGTGGTTTCGCTGAGCCCGTTGCCCACCCAAAAGCTTTCTTATGAGTTGTGGGAAAGTAGACTTTTGAAGCTATTCAGAGACACCCTGTTAATTTTACAAACGTCATAAGTGTTTGCGACGAACATTATTACCAATCTATGTATTCCCACCAAAGTTAATGTTCATTGTTTGGTCCAGTCACAAGGTATGCACAAATGCTTCAGACGCTGCCCTAGTATTGTGAAACGCCTTTGCTAAATATTTGATTCCATATATTTCCGGTTAAGATAAAGATATTCGAATGAACATTTTCAGGCATATTACTTATGTCATTTTCTTAAAACCGTCATCATAATTTTCACATTTGCAGACTTAACAGCCTATAACAACGTTCCCGTTACTCCAAACTGGAAGAATGCAACTGATATGAAATGTACCCATCGAGTTCTTTGATTTGAGTACCCGTACGTCCATGTCCGATAAACACTAAAAAGTCGACAAACACCAAAAAGTCGACTTTTTCAAATCTTCTGGACACCCTGTTATCTTTGCCCTAACAATTTCTAAGTATTTTGTGGTAAAAGCTGTTAGGACCATTCTTACCAAATTTCATGACGATCGGTTAAGCCGTTCGCGAGTTATTTAGTGAACAAATTCTAAAATCTGCGGGACACCCTGTTATCTTTGCCTTATCAACTTCTTAGTATTTTGTGCCAAAGACTGTTACCATTCTACACATTCCTACCAAATTTCATGACGATCGGTTGAGCTGTTCGCGAGTGATTTAGTGAACAGACGGACCGACAAAATCGATTTCAAATGTTTTTTTTTTTTAAATTAAATTCTCGTATTTTCCCTAGTAGCTATCTACATTTCATTCTCCTAAACTCGTATCCCGATTTGGGAGGCACACGTTAAAATTGGCTGTAGTTTTTTTTTTAAATGGGGGAGTTATGAACATGCCTTTTTGACAAATAATTGGAGGTCCTTGACTGGAGCGACTCTATTTTCAGCAAAAATCACATTCAGCTTAATGTTAATACTCGCATAAAATTCCACGGCTGAAAAATTAAAAAGCTCTTTAAAAAGGTCCAAAATATTATAATTTATCGTTTAGTCTACCGCCGAATTTGCATTGCAACATCATCTTTAGCCGTTTTTAAATAATCACTAAAAACTAAAGAAATACGCCCTTCCTCCAATTATTCAAGGTTGCGGACTCCCAATCGTCAAAGCACTTTTCCCATAATCAGGCTGCCATAACCAACTATCATACAAATATCGTATTCTTCTTTGACTTTTATATTGACCTAATCAACTGGTCTTCATGTCTACCTGTTCATTCGACTCTTCAGTTCAGGTATTCCTGGTCATTCGACTCGTCTGGTCGACCTGTTCAATCGACTCTTCAGGTCTACCTATTCAATCGACTCTTCAGGTCGACCTGTTCAATCGACTCTTCAGGTCGACCTGTTTAATCGACTCTTCAGGTCTCAAACGAGTCTCACTGGTCTGAGTCGTGCTGTGATGCGGTTGGATAGTAGACGTAGAATTGAACTGATTTGATTGCGTGCATATTCATGGGCGTATTATTAAATTTCCTTGCATGTTATTAGTATGTAGAATATATTGATATTATTTCGGTACTTGTTCATTGGAAAGATTGTACGTGACTTACTTAAGATGGCGATCAGACTAGTTTCATTCAATGCTGGGAACCTGTTCCTTAGAGAATTGCGGATCAGGAGCGATCAACTCCTTGTACGGAGCGGGATAACAATAGTAGTTCAGTTCATTAAGAACCATGACTAATCTGGACGCAATGTCGTCGTACAGAATGCATGTACCAGCTGCCTAGTAGGATGCTCGCGTTGCATCAGTTAGTCTGTTGTGCAAGCCGTACAATTGGTACGAACGTAAACCCTTCATCTGGTTTACAAGAATAAGAGTTGATTTTTCAGCTTTGAGTTCGTGTCTTTCGTTATTCATCAAACATTTACCGGCTCCGACCATTGAAAACACTTGTTCGGAGTCCCACATATAATACTTTTCATCTATATTTTACAAATATGTATTGCATTCCTAATAATACATGTGCCAACGATATTATCACCATGGCGAGTAATCTGCTGACGGTAGACACACAGAGCGCTTATATACCGGCTCTTAATTTAAACTATCTTAAAGCATTTTTGGAGATAGTACCTTTTCCATAGGGTGAATATACCGTCCTAGTCTAGTTCGCGTATTAACTTTCTTCTTCTTCTTTTTATTCGAATTGGTTGTGGAATGTGCAGATGTTTAGAAATGGTTTATCTGACATTTCGATTATTTGGACAATATTATGATTGGAATTTGTTAATCTCGCGTTTTTTCTAACCAGGAATTTAATATAAACTCTGTAGCGAAACGAAAATCGAAAACGATATCATTCCAGTAACAAGACGACTTCGCTCTTCCTGAAAAAAATTCGGAGACAGTCGCTTGGCTAGGCATTATGGATTGGTAAGCACCTCGCCATCTGTTGCGAGCGGGACTACATTTAGTTTCGATTAGTTAGTGCAGCCCGTATATGCCGTCCAAAAATAATTTAAATTTGTCTAAAACTCTTTATCTTTGCTCCGGTATATAAGCGGTCACATGTGTGTGTTACCTGAGCTGTGATAAGATGGTTGGCACCAGCACGCGTAACTTAACCCTTTCCCGCACAGAACGTCTATAGACGCCCAATTTTGAGCATTTGACATACAAATCGTGTCAAATTTTGGCGTTGTGTCCGGCAATGAGTTAATTGCGAATAATCATTATAGTTGAATACGCTCTTTTTTATGTATAAAAGACTGAAATAAAATATAGACACAATGATCATCATCATCTACTTGTAGTACAGTCCATTATATCTTTCTCAGGAGGAACAAAACAGTTCCTCCAGTTTCAAACATTTGGTGACCCCGACGTGATCCTGCGCCAAGGATCATACACTAGGGAAAGATCTATACAAGAAGCAATTGGAGACAGACAAGGAGATACAACGTGTAGTGAACAGCTACAAGCAAAAATCACCCGACCGGAAGAATCTGGCGTATCCGTATCCGGCAGATTCTGGACACACTGTGGGATTGCTTCGATAATGTTGCGACGCATCCGGACAACTTTTGGACTTCAGCCGGAGCATCCGTATTTTACAATGGACTACTACAACGCGACTCAAACTGGCTATTTTGATGCCAGAGGTAGCATATCAACAATCATCGATCAGTGGAAAGGCCCTAGGAACCTGGAGAGCCAATCAACACCCTCAGATTGCAGCCGTTCATACGCTCCCCGATAAATCTACTGCTGGTACTGCGGCACTTCCGCGGACAGCTAGTGCCTGGAGATCCCAAGTTTTCAAGTTGCAGCAGTCATTTGCAGTCAACAGTCACTAATCACCATCGCCATAGGACAAATTAATGGAATACCCACGGATGGAGAGCTTTCCTCCCAGTATTGTCAACTCAAGGCGAGGGCTCTACAGCAAACTTGGAACGATATCGAACGGCTCCATAAAAAAGTATGGACTTTTGATACCGAGTCGTTCATCGATGTATGGACATATACTACACTACACCCTTCAGGATAGGGTAACCAACGCCTTATTCGGCTACATGAACCTATCACTACTGCGGTACCATCTTCATCTAGAGCAACACAAGTGCCCGTGAAACTTCCCAGGGTAACTCTCCCTAAGTTTGATGGCGATTACTCGAAGTGGAGACAGTTTCGGGACCTCTTCCACGAGCTGGTGCACAAACAACCTATAGAAGAATGCGAGAAGCTTTGGTATCTAAAGGGCAGCATAACCGGCGAAGCTGAGCGTTTGTTACGGCACTACACAGCAACTGACGCTAATTACATCGCTGTATGGGAAACATTCAACTAGCGACACGAAAACACCCGATGGTCGGTATCATCAGCATTCCTTAATAAATTTCTTGGTCAGCTGCCAACAACAGCAGATAGCGCTTCAAGCATCAAGACCCTATACGACACCACACAAGAATGTTTTGCTTGGCTTAAAAAATATATCGGTCAACACGGACTACTGGGATCCACTACTCGTTCATCTGCTAACTCACAAACTCGACCGGCTAACACAAACACTTTGGGTACAAACTTCCACAACTAATCCCGTCTTAGAAAACGCCACTCCTTTTCTTTTTAAACTTTGGGAACAGTCACTCAAGGATCCTCACGCCTTACCTTCGATTGAGGAGTTCCTCAAGTTCCTCGAATTGAGTTTCCAATCATTAGAAGCTCTTGGAAGCAAACCACGGCAAACAACTGATGGAGACAAGATCAAGTCGAAAACATGACAAAAATCTAACCGCCATCAACGGAGACTCGCACTGCCCATGCTGCAAGGGCTCTCATCGTATAAATCGTTGCAAGGTTTTCCTAAACATGTCAACTGCAAGGCGTTACAACTTCATAAAGGAGAAACATCTTTGTCTGAGCTGTTCGCGACAAGGACACAACACTTCGAAGTGCTCGTCATCTAACTGCAGGAAGTGCTCGAAGCGACACCATACGCTCATCCATTTTGATTCAGAAACCGGACCCAGAAATGCATCGGCACAACCAGAAGGGACATCGTCGCCAGAAATTGAGTTGTATCATCAACGCCACGTCATTTCATTCTCAGGAGGAACAAAACAGATCCTCCATTTACAAACAACACTGTTAATAAAATCTGTAAGTTCCAACATTTTCTTTTGGAGTCTATCACGATTTTGATGGTGGTGGAATTCTACATCAATGACTGCAGACAATGAAATCAAATTCAATCATGGTGGGACTGGACGAATGATTCGTTGGGATTCTTGATTCGATGGTTGTAATTTTGACGCCGAGAATGGATCTTGTTCTTCAAATCAACACGAGCTAGCTGTATAAGTGGGACTCCATTGCTCGGCGCGGCTTAGACCTGAGCAGTTATTAAAATAGACGCCGCCACAGTACGTGCCGAAGTTTGGAGATTGGTCCAAATAAAATGACGTCGCTGACTTGTCCCCTCCCACACAAGACAACAGGAATTCGGCACCTCATTGCCGTCGGCATTCACCAAATCTTATAACACAGGTTTTATTCGACTCCGGCCACGTAGAAATAGGGTTTAGGGCAGTTGATACAATGCTGAGAGCATATGTTGTTCTGGTAAGTAGACACGGTCGCTGTAGGCGATTGACGCTGGTCGAATCCGAACCCATGCTCCGCCAATTCAGTGATAGAGACAGTGCCTCTTAAATTGCCACGTTGTTAATAGATATTGATATTTAAAATTTCTGGAAAATAGAAGTTAAGTTGAGGGGTCTTTCATGTCGTTTTTTTCGTTGCATGCTGTCCCCTCGTATTTGAATATGTGGTTTACGGCAGCCCATCGCCCTGCTTGAGTCCAGTACGAGTTTCATATAGGTCAGTGAGTCGGTTCTGGTCTCTGACCTGCGAGACGGTATTATTCATCATCATCCGTGTGAGTCGCACTAACTTTGCCGGTATACCAAAACACAACTAAATGTTGTACAGTACACTTCGATCGATACTGTCGTTTGCCTGCTTAAAGTCGACAAAGATTTGGTCGTCGATCTTATATTCCCAGCACTTTTGGAGTAGTAGCTTCACTGTGAAAAGCTGATCGGTCGTTGAGCGACCAGGTCTGAAGCCGCCTTGATACTCGTCAATGATTCGTTCTGCGTACGGATTAATTCTTTTTTCAAGAATTTTCGATAAAATCTTATAGGCCGTACAAACTAATGATATGCCCCTGTAATTCTCACACTTCAGCTTGTCACCCTTTTTGTGGATTGGGCAGATTATGCTTTTGCGCCAATCTTCGGGGATTACCTCGTCGTTCCATATTTTCATTGTTGATGTTATCAAGGATGGGCGACAGTTTTTTCTCAAGTGCTGTAGTATACGCAGCCGCCGTGGCATCATCAATCAAATGGTCAACCTCGAAGATCTTGGCAGGGTTGATTCTCGATAGGTGCACCGAAGAGATTCTGCCCCTGTAGCAGAGAGGATATATCTCCTCTGTGCCTGTAGGTCGTCTTCACCGAATAGTGATCGGAGTCGCAGTTGGCTCGTCGATAGGATCGAACATCTAAGACATTAGAAGCCCATCTCTTGCTGATCAGTACGTGGTCGATCTGGTTCACGGTGTATTCATTTGGAGACTTCCAGGTCTGCTTATGGATTCGTCGATGACGGAAACATGACCAGGTTTCTGCCGCTCGCGAAGTCGATAAGTCGCTGACCGTTGTTGTTGTTTTCGTCGTGGAGGCTGTGACCTCCAGTAGTTCCCCTATGCCAGCTTTCGTTTCCGACTTTTGCGTTAAAGTCGAAGAGTGTTTCTAGTTGGTTGTAGAACTCGTCCTTAATCGCGTCTTCTTTTACTTCTGTGGTCCTTGAGCTGCTTACTCACGATGAAAGATACTCCAAACTCCTTGTTGCCCTCCTCTTTACCACTCATAAAAATAATGTGCGATTTGAGGTCGTTATCTCGCTGTTGAGCCATTTGTAAGATTATTATTCCAAAATTGTCAGTGGCTAACTTTGAAGACTTTACGGATGAACGATTTCGCGCAACGTTGAATTTCATTTTGACCGGGTGATTTGAATAATATTAATTTATGGGTGTATAATTTGCCGAAGTTGTCGATAGTAACACCAAGAATGTTGGGTCCACGTATTGTTGGTATCTCTAAAAATGCCATCTCTCTGGTTACCGGTACAACTTAAAGGGCATAGCGCTCGTCTCATCTACATGACTTTTTAAGGTGGCGTTACAAAGCATAAGCTTACTAACCTCAAACAGTTGAATAACACTGGTTGGTTCGCTGCTATCAAACCAATTCTTTGATTAATACCAGACTTGTCAGAGGCCAATTAGCACAAAAGTAGCCGTGTTGAAACCATCAAATGCGTGAAGATTTTTTTTACAGGATAAAGGTTAGTGTTAAAAAATCAAGTGGGGATAGGCTACTGCTCAGATTTTAAGGAGTCCAAGCATCTCCCCTTCCATCGCTTAAGAAAAACCCTACCCAATACCGACCTCTGATGAGTCCTGGACATTTGAATAGAAAATAAGTTCAAAGTTTTCTTCCTAATCACTATTCTCACAAATCTGCTTGAGAAGGTTGGACGATTTCGACGCTACGACCACGCTGGTCGTCGATAAGCTACTATCAGAGAGTA
Source organism: Microchrysa polita (assembly GCA_949715475.1). Taxonomy (NCBI): domain Eukaryota; kingdom Metazoa; phylum Arthropoda; class Insecta; order Diptera; family Stratiomyidae; genus Microchrysa; species Microchrysa polita. The sequence continues at coordinate 12,380,504 of OX454415.1, read as the reverse complement.
AACGAAATCGGGACAATTGATTGTAATACTTTTTATTTGAATATTAAAATGTCTCCACTATGTTCAATGTTAGTATTCTAATTTACGAAACTATATTGCATTTGTTGCTACATAATACGTTTGATTACAATTGAAATTCCTTAAATGGGTTGAAATATATATGTAATTCATCATGATTCATGAGTATGTATATACATTAGCTCCGACATGTTTTCAGTGTTCTTTTGTGCCAATATTGTATTTACAGGCCATTAAAACTATCCAAAACTAAATCTATCTTATACAATACGAATCCTTATCCGGATAGCACTATCCTAAACTCTTCTCCTTTGGAGAATTCAAACTCATATCCTTTTTTGCCGTTTATAGTTCGCCAAACTCAATGTTATACAAAATCTGTTGTATTTTAAGTCGTGCCAAGGCATTCTTTTTGGCCGGCAAACGTTTCAATATTGGCGAACAGCTCAACAAGAAACGCTCGTCCGGATCCGATGTGGATTCCGTGGCCAGATCTAAAGCCGATTTAGTCGTCTTAGCCGGTGTACAGTCGGTAATTTGATATGTTGTCGGACTGGCAAAGAGTCGTGTCATCACTTGATTCTCATACACGTCAATGGTTTGTTCAGTTTCTGTGGCTTGAGCATCGGTTTGCTGATGACTCGAATCAGTCTGTTCGGCGGCACGAGTCTCGGCCTTATAGGTTTGCTCGATTTCAATCGGTTCTTCGCTGTCCATTATGATTGCACCTTCTGAACTGTCCTGAATGATTTTGGCATATTCGGTTTTGTCGTCCACCGAACTGAAAATGTATCGAAAGAAATGATTGTTAGTTCTCAACATACATAAGTTAATAGGCTGGGTACACTTACGCAGAGCATTCCAAGTATGGAGCCAAAAAGTACATTTGATCGTAGTAGAGCCATTTTTTCTTCTTCGATCCGATGGGATCTTCATCGCCAACATGTTTGTAATGTCGGGCAAAAGCATCGCGTAGGCTTCGCCACCTTTTGCGACATTCATCGACTAAAAAAGAATAGAGGAATAAGAATAAGTTTGTTAAGGGAACATCTAATTAGTTGAATATTTAAAACCTAATGCAAATCTAAACTCTTCATGTACACCTCGTGCCTGGTGCAGCAAATCTACAGTTTGATGATCCTAGTTCACTTTCATAGTTTCCTTTTTCCTTGCAATTAATGTTATCGTTTGCTGATACCACCTGCTATTTCTATTAGCTATATTTAGAGACCAACAGATTAGATAGTAGTACTGCACAATAGATAGGCCACAGGATATCTCGGCTTCTTCCTATTCCTTATCCTTCCCAATCCGCTAATTTTCAACGCACTCGCACTCACATTAGGGTACGTTGCTTCTGTTATCTCAACACGACACTGCATGCGTTTTGTACGGCGAACGTACGTAGCGTACGATGATGACAGTAGTCGCACAGGTAGCACAGTATCAAAACAAACCAAAACTATCGCTGCCATCACTTACCAGACGAACCGAGCAATTCTGCAATGTCCCTCCACGACTGATCTCGCATCGTCGACTTACGATAGCCCCGCAACGACTTGTCATATAGCACAGGGCGAATCTCCACCTGATGAATAAGCTCTTCCTCGTTGATGATCACCATTTGATTTTGACTTCGTTTCTTTTTGTCCTTTTTCATGTCGGCAATGACTTCGTGCTCGTCCTCCATTCTATGGTGCGGCGGCAGCGGCAGCGGCCACAATTGGAACGGAACTGGGCGCTTCTCGGAGAAACCTGCGGTGGCCTTGAAAGTTGTTTTCTACCGAAAAGGATTACAACGGATGCGTGAACACAATTGGACACTTCGCACGATTTTTTGTCGCAGCGAGCGGAAAATTATTTATCACGCGCGTGAAAAAGTGTGAAACGTGTCGACACGGGGGACAATTTTACGCATCCGTTCCGTACAGAATCGGCGACGTATATTACAGCAAAAGAAAATGGCGTACGTCGCGTGCTAGGTGAAAGGAAAAACGAAACGTCAGAAACGTCGCGTTGTCGGATTGAAATGGGAGTGGACGTATACGTCAAAAAATGTCATGACGCAACGCATATGCGATGCGATGCAAAAGTTGGCAGGCATGTTGACGGATGATCACGTAGGCGGTGGATGTTTTTGTTTTGATTTTTGATAGTCGCATGGCCAAGGCCCGACGTCGGGCTATCGTGCCCTAAAGAAGAAATGGCATTTGGATGTTGTGCAGCTTTTGTTAAAATCGTTTTTCTTTTAATTCATAAATCCATCTTTGCTGCTGTTGAATGGAGTCGCTTAGTTATCGTATAATATCAGTTGAGAATTGAATGTGACGTTCCGTTGAGAGTGTACAGTCATGGCAAAAAATTGGCAACGCAAAGTGTAGGTGCGTTTTTTTCTACACAGCTAATGTATGGTTGCCTACTACCCGGATCAAAATGGGTTGTGTTAAGTTTGCTTACCCGGTGCTGAAGTTTAAGGTAAGTCAATCATTCAATTTTATGATGTAGCTCTCCAGAAAAGGAACCTCATAATTGTTTGTGTAGCGGTGCCGAAAGGCGTCTATAATGTGTCCAATTTCGTCTCAAGCGATAAAAAGCAACTGCAATCAGGTTGTGCCATAATTCCCTGGGAGTGAGGTTAGTGGGTTCAAGATTACCATCTACGAGGCTTACCGTCACCTACCCTTATCTTTTATCTCCCGGTCCTTTGGGCGGTTTGGACCTTCAGCGTTTTGATGACATGGTCTTATTGTCAGCATCACCAGCTCGATGACTCGGGTAACAGCATACAGCAACCTCGAGGCCAACACCTTGATTGGCAAGGACCATGGTCTCCTGGGGACACCCATCCCCGACGTACACTATTTGCTAAAGACTTCTCTATAGCAGGTGTGATCCTTCTTCAACCCCGTATTGGTTAAGCCTCACGTAAGAATTCAGATGTGCACATCCCAGGCTCGTTAGACCTGTGACATCCGGGCGGCCCCTTCAGTCTACTAGTCAGCAATGCGATTCGGGCCGTGTGGTCATCAATCCGCAAACTAGTTAGATATTGGCGCGTAGGCATCTTCCACCAAGGCCATTCTCCCTAACTAGTCCTTTCGAGGCTCGGATTATGCGAAGCCGCCAGTCCGAAGCTCACCCGATTAACCGTATGGTGAACCTTCCACCAGGGAACACCGTTTATCGTGCTATGACTTCCCTCCCGTAAGTCATGGGAGGAGGTCGGTCATGCCAAGAGCTACCCATGCATAACTAGGGAGCTCGGGAACGTTATCGCCCGAATGGTCTTTGTACAGATCCACGCCATGGCGTATCAACCATACCAGGGGCCTCCCTGCGCTGCTCAGGTACATGGTGACGCAACCCACCAAAGATCTCTGTCGTACACAGCTTTTTGCTGCTGTCACAAGGACCCAGACCCCCCTGCGGGGGTTTAGTGGGTGCATCTACGAGGTATACCGTCAGGGGAGCACCTAGCCTTTCGGCCTTTATCTCCCGGTCCCGCTAAATGTTTGGACCTTCGGCTTTTTACTGACAAGGTCTTATTGTCAGATGGGGATTTCTCCATCCGGCGCATGCACACACCATCAGGAACCCAACCCCGGGGTTGCATCACTAGCTGGATGACTTGGGTAACAACCTCCAGCCACTACGAAGCCAACGCCTTGATGGGTAAGGACCATGGTCCCCTGGGCACGCCCATCCCCGTAGTTCACTATTCGCTATAGACTTCTCTATAGCAGGTGTGATCCTCCTTCGGCCCCCTATTGGTTAAGCCTCACGTCGAATTCAGACATGCACATCCCAGGCTCGTTGGACCTGTGACTACGAGCCTGTGTAGACACGTAGCGCTGCTTTTCACATCCAGGTGGCTCCTTCAGTTTACTAGTCAGCAATGCGACTCGGTAAGCGTGGTCATCAATCCACAAACTAGTTAGATATAGGCGCGTAGGCATTTACCACCAAGGCCGTTCTCCCTAACTAGCCCCTTCAGGACTCGGGTCATGCGAAGCCGTCAACTCCGAAGCTCACACGATTTCCATACGATGCACTCCCCCACCAGAGGACACCATAATCGTGCTTGGCCTTTATTGACTTCCCTCCCGTAAATCATGGGAGGAGGTAGGTCACGCCAAGAGCCACCCGTACATAACTCAGGAGCACGGGAACGTTACCGCCCGAATGGTCTTTGTACAGATCCTCGCCATGGCGTATCAACTGTACCAGGGGCCACCTTGCGCTGTTAGGTCCGTGGTGTCACAACTCACCAAAGATCTTTGTCCCACTACATCCAGCCTTCCTTGGCTGGTGTCACAAGGACGCAGACCCACCTGCGGGGGATTAGTGGGTGCAGCGGGGCATCGAAATAGGTGGTCCACATCGCATTGACAAACGTTCTGGATGCCCGGGTCTATTCGAAATAGGTAGGAATTGAGGCGCCAACACCAGCCTGGCCTAAGCTCAGCCAGTGTCGCTCTGGTGGCTTTCGGGAGCCTAGTCTCCTTGTGTGATATGGGTGATGGAGCACTGACGACATAGGACGACATCAGGTAGGCAACCTATAGCTATACGTAGAGCATAATTCTGGCATGCCTGGATCTTGTTCCAGTTCGTGTCACATATGGCTTGTGACCACACTGGTGCTGCATTGTCAGGGGTTTCTCGATACATCGCTTTATAAGCTCTCTTGAGAGAAATTATTCCTATTGGACCTGTGTACACGCGAAACAAGAACAAGATGAAAAACCAGTTTTTTTAGAAGAGATTCGTGAGGAGCAATGCAAGGAAAAATTCAATTTTCATATAAAAACCGGTTTTGTCGCGTTTTTGTTTCCCGTGTAGTTTCACCCATGGAGCATTTTGTTGTTGTTGTAGTAGCGATTCAAGAGATTCTGTTCTCTTGAATCGGTGGAGTTTTTGGTAGCTCCTGGCCCAACAAGTTGCTCCGGGACAATTTATATCGAAGAAACGGCTGCCGTAGGAGGATTTTTAAAGACAACACAAACATCCATGTTCACAGACACAGTCGGACTCAAACCCACGTTCCGGTAACTCAGAGATAGAGTGTCATCTCTACCACTGATTCACCGAACGCCCATTTTTTATGATTTTTGTTGATTACGTTCTCGACATGGCGATTCCATTTACTCATGGTAGACTGCAAGGATATTATCAACGGTAGCAATAACGACTTTATCACGCTAATCAGTACGCATTGTAATCTGCACCGAAAATTCCTGCGACCCGGTGCTTAGAAGAGTCATGCAGAAAGAGAGATTGGGCGGTAGGATTCGGAGAGATTTGCTTTTCTTTCCGGGTTTCAGAAGAAGGATAATACGCCCCCTTTTCTCAGAATTCAGGGATGCCAAGCGTAGATATCGACAAATTGAGGTCCGCCGTAAGATATTCGATGGTCGGGCGAGAAATCTAGATGTTCAAGCATGACCATTGAAAGTCTGGCTGGTGTAGTGGTTAGTGCAAGCACCTTCGGTGGACAGGGTCATGGGTTCGAGACTAAACGTCAACGAATTCAGTTTATGGTGTTTTTCGAACTCACGATTCATGTGACGGACTATGATCTCACTCTGATGTTAAACGAGCACTCATTATGGGTACACTGCTGAGTGTCCTGTTCATCTCAACACCTAAATAAACAGTTAAGATCTTGGAAATTGGATGTCACTAACACACCTGCGGCCTTAGTCCAATGTTGGACTGTCGCGCGTGTTATTTATTTTTATTAAAATAAATGTAATCTGGTTCATCTGATATCTGATCTGCTGAAACTTGCTCCACTCTACAGGAATGGTGGCTCGACTGCGAATCTTTCTTTTAATTTTATATTTACAGTGAGATTTTTGATTTGAGGATGTTTAATAAACTGCTTATTGAACAAGGTCGCGTAGTGGTTAGCATACGCTGTTACTTCGGCGAATTTAATGGCTTCATTTCTCTTATCTTGGTGGACCAAAAGGGACCACATGACCACAAGTAGACATATCCGAGGCAGCTTGTCCATAGACCAGCCAATCACCGAAAAGCTCGAAGACCGACAAATGGATTGGTATTGCCATGTTCAAAGGTGTCTGCCTTAGAACCCCGCAAAGAAGGCGATGTCAATGGAAGTTCCACTTGATGGAACCAAGGCCTGAGGCAGACCGAAGAACACCTGGATGTGCCAAATGAAAAAGCAACAACAACGTATTGGTCTCGGGAATGTTACGATCCAAGATAGAGCTGTCTGCAGAAATAGCCTGAGACATTACCGCCAGAACGGGCGATGTATCTACACCCCAGGCCGAGCGACGCGACGCCATAGAGTGGTATAAAAAACGAGGCAAGGAAGAAGGAAGGTAGCGCTACGAACTTCCCACTAGTGAACGCAGTGACACTCTTCCAAATAGACTTTTTACGGTTGATAAGCGTACACCGCGGCGTTCGCCTGGATTATCTGTATTCATCTATGATGATGGGAAGGTGGTCAGAGATGTGAGAGAAGAGAGCCTTAGTAGTCTCCCACAGCGGGTTTCACTTATCGGACTGGCACTCGCAACAGTTATGTGAGGTGAATTACAGCAGGTAGCAGCGATGTGTCTAAATGGAATTTAATTTAATGAACAGAAATACGATGAGTCTAATTTTTGCGCCATGTCTATACTTCCGAGGAGAGAGTGCCAGAGTTTGCGATGAGCGTTAAAGTTGAAAAGAAGGATCCTATGGTGTCCGGTAAGGAGAGGACCAATATTGAACATGCATCCATAGTTACAGCAGGATACGTACGCAAATATTGATAACTTCGATATTGGTATTGCCGGATTTAATAGCGATGGCTTGCATTTCCGCCGTTCCGTCTTTGTGACTGGGACCTTGTCGGGTATAATGGCGTGACAGTTACATAGGTTCCTTTCTAATGTCATGACCACATGATATGATTCGGAGATCTCTTTTCGGCCGTCCAACGAAAAGCATTCTTGACTCCAAGCCGCACCGGTCTCCTTTGTAAGGTTAACTTCAGAAACTTTTATGTAAACTCCAGACGCTACAAACGATGTTGAGCTAGAACTCCCTATGCGCTATGCTTAGAGGAGAGATATTTGTCAGATTTGTGAATATACCGTAGTCGTTATCGCAAAAAAAATCCGCCGAAATTCGTCGAAATGTACGTTATCCGTCCGTCCACTGTCCGCCACAGTGGTTCTGGCCAGAATTGTGCCAAAGACGTTGTCCCAGAAGAGTTGGGAAAGTTCTAGGATGGTGACATGAATTTTTCGCATGTATGTATCCCTAGTTTGGACCGAACTCGGTACAGTGCTGATTGCTTGTTGTGTGGTGTCAAAGCTTCGCTCCAAGGTCGCACCCACACTGTCAATGTTTGCAAAACCGCGCGCAAACTATCGGTGCCACTGATCGGTATAATCGCGTGGGAGAGACAGAGGCGATGGGTGAATTCAATTTAGTTATTTTTTGGGTATTGGGGAAACTGCTGGCAGTGTGACAGGGGGAATCCAAGGTACCGATCTTGGACCGATCTTTTACGCTCGGTTCGCAAACTCCGCGCAGTGTGGTGCCGGTATAAGAGTAATGTGCTTACCCAATCACTTCGCACTAGCACTTTCAGCCTTTGTCGTAATGTTAAATTGCCCGGGTGTATTTCAAATACATAGGTAGGAATTTTGACGCGAACACAAACTAGACCTAATGAATTGATTTATAGTTTTGTTTCTCCATGGTACCTAGTTTCCCCTAGCAAAAAGGGCAGTAAGAGCACTATACTAGGAGGAGAGAATCCTATTACTAGCTAATCTGGCAATTAATCCTATTGCCTTTTTTGTGTAAATACATGCAATGGTATACTGGATCCTTTAGAGCTTTCCTGTACATAAAAAACATTTTCAGCTCAATTGCGGACTTGCCAAAACGACAAACAGAATCCAAATCATAAAAAAATTATAAATATCAATTTTTATTAGCAAAAAAAATCTAGAACAAATTATAAATTAGTGTAGATACATAAATTGGCTAGAACCCTTAAGATCGAGTGTAAAATGAGTTGAAGATTGTAAAAATAACGGCAAGGCAAACTGCTGTCGCCGATGATTTTACGAGTGTTGACGAATTCGGAATCCTGTCTTTGTTGCAAGATTGTTCATAGCATAGGGCACAGTGAATGCTTTCGTCCGATTTGCATAAATTTAGGTCGTTTACACTCAGTTGGGCGATACATCCTCGACGCGTGGTGTCATCTGCATAAGAAATGAATATGTGAATGTCAATTCAAATACGAAATCAGCGCTTTCAGGGAGTAATAGGATAACTTTCCATACAAATGTTGTCCAGAAATTTGTATGAAAAGTTATCCTTTACTGGACAAAAAATGCTCATAATATTATTTCCTTACCCTTGCGCATTGCGAAACATCCCCTCTCCGCATACGTATGAATATCTCCCGGACACTTGGTCGCCGCTGATCCGTCCGATTCTTTATAACATTCAGACGAACTAGCACTGTTGCATTGCAAGCAATTCTGAAATTCGACATTCTGGTTGTTGCAATTGTTGCCATCGCACAAAGTGCAATTGGTCGTAGTCGGATCGCATCCTGCTTCCAACGTACATCCTCGACTGACACGTCCATCCGCAAAAATGTGCGTGTAACACGATTCCGTCTGATAGAAGGCAACGTTACCCTGGCACCGTCGACCCTCACTGCTTCGGAAGCCCCAAGCACATTGTAACGAATAGTCGCATGCAATACAGGACTGTTCGGGCTCTCGCAATAGGGGAACACCATTGCAATTGTTACCGTCGCATGTCAGACATCTTGCTCCGGCCGCAATGCATTCATTTCCGTTCGAATCGGAAAAGCAGCCACGGATAATTTTGTTTCCCGACAAATAGGCCATACACTTATCGGCGGCATCGTAGTTAGCGCAGGTCAAGGAAATTTCGTTGCGAGTAACATTCAGACATGGAGTCGAGCCATCACAATGGAAGCACTGAAGTCGATTGGCTGGTAAAAGTTTCGAGTTGCAACGATCGCCGACACACGATTCGCAATGCGGATCATTCGCTCCACATGATAGATTTTCTTTAGCACATCCACGAAGAGTAGTTTTACCAGTAATTTTCGTAATGCATTGCGTGCTGCATACTTCCGTTGGTAGTTGATCCACTGCCGTCAATTGGGCACAGTTTGGATCGGTGTCTGATGAGCAAGTGTAGCAAAAGTTCATTTCATCATTATTGCATCCAGCTGCATTGTCACAAACCGCACATCCGTCGGGAAGGTTGCTACTTCCGCAACCACGCGTGATGACGCCATCTGCAGGGGTGAAATGGGAATGATAAGTTGAAAATTTATACAAGAAGTAAATCAATTTCCTTACCTTCACTCAAACAACTGTAGCACGTTGAAAGCCCATGATCTTCACATCTTTCTGGCTTCAGCAGGCTCAAGTTACCACCGCAATTTGGATCATTAGTCGAATTACACTGGTAGCACACAGCCTCCGGTATACATTGAGTATTACATACATTCGTGCGACATTGCTCTAAATTCTCGTAGGTCTCGTCCCCTTCCAAATCCACGCTGGAACAACCACGCTTCACCAAATCACCGGAACGCTTCACGTAACACGAATCATTTCGTCCCAACAGCGGAAAAACGGTACATGTATCAGCAACAGGGATTTTACAGGACTCTTCTTCCGGTTCCGGATTGCGTACACAGTCCTTATCATCCTCTGAGCTACATTTAATGCAATTTAGCGTACTAATCGCCACTCCGTTGTTACAACTGTTGTAGTCGCATGTTACCAAGAAGTCAGTCATAGTAACGTTTCCGTCCGACATACAGCCGCGAGTTACGTTTTTATCGTTGAAAACATTTGAGTAGCACAGTTCGTTTTCGTCATAGTTTACACACACCCTTGTGTTACCGTACGGTGAGAAGCAATTGGCACCTTCACATTTGTAGCATCGTAGTCGATTAGTTGGAAAAATTAAGCTGTTGCAATATTCACTCGTGTCACATTCGGATATATGCGTGTGATCCGGAGGAGTGTTTGACTCACATCCTCGAAACGTGTGTCCATCAACTGGGGGTTGATTAAAAAAACGATTATTAGATAAAGTTAAAACTACAATATGAATGGAACAGCCTAATCTACCGAATTCCTTGACGACGATTTACACAGGTAAATAAAACCATTCCGGGTCCCTGCAATCCCCCTCTGTAGTATTGCTAGAGAGATATTTTTAAGAAATCGATTGTCCTATGAGTTTAAAATATAAAAAAAAAACGATCTGCTCCAGTCAGCTGATTACTGGGTTTTCCTGGAGGAGTTCCACACATACCTGCTAAAAGGCCCGAGGTTATATTTTAGCCAAACACACCTTGCGTGGGGTTTGCCGAACCATGGATGTGAAAATCGTTAAACAATTGACAAAAGCATGCCATGTCTCCATGATAAGGTAGAGTTCGGCCAATAAAAGACGAGAAAACTACTGCAAACGTGCGACACGAGCAATTGCACATAGTGATTTGCTTCAGGCCTATAGAACAGCCCGCAGATCACTAAAGCTTGCAAACGTCTGCTTCAGACAGCTCAGTGAGGACGAGAACAAAAACTTGTGGGCGACGGCGTATAGGGTGGCAATGAAGAAGGTTGGACAGAAAGCGCCCAGCTTAAATGTTCGGTATTGCTAGAAAATATTGTCTCTACTTTTTTTTAGAACCTGTGAGGCAAATCCTAAGGCTGATTCGATTAGTAACGACCGAACTTTTGAAATCTGATTCCAGGCTAGGGGATGGTAAAGCGCCCATATGGTGTCCCTATAGGACATTGAAGATGGCAACTATGGTGACCGACGCACGGTTACCACATTTCGATGGACTCATTACGGAAGGGCAACTGATGTGCTGTAGTGTAGTGACGCTAGACCGCAAAAACGCATTTAACTCCGTCAACCGGAGGTGCATATATGCCGTTCTAGAAATAATGAATATGCCCAAATACCTCGTCGCGATAATTAGGAGCTACCTCTTGCACCGCGTTTTAACCCTTTCCCGGACAGAACGTCTATAGACGTCCAATTTTGAGCATTTGACATACAAATCGTGTCAAATTTTGGCGTTGTGTCCGGCAATGAGTTAAGTTACGACACAGCAATTATCGTCGTTGCAAGGAGGCCGGAGCTGGTCGAAATGTTCGCAAGCAACCGTTGAATTGGAGCCGCCGAGAAAAAAACTAAAGTAGCAAGCGCCGAAAAATCAGAGTCGGAAGGTGTGTAATAACTTCTAAGCAAGCCGTTAAGTACTTGGGAATTGTGAGCAAAGCCATCTAAAAACGTAGCCCGGAACTAGAAAAAGCCAATACAGCTTCTCTTTCTAACTAATGCAAAATAATAGTCATAACAAACAATTGCCGCTATATTCTCCCTAATGCAAAGCATTGAGGCACGAGACATAATGCATAGACAAAGTACTCTTCTCAACTGCACTCTTCGAACTCATTCAAAATTGTATGTCACGAGAGGCCAACTAGCACATAAACAAATTCTACTTCCGGGCTGTCAGTAACGATGGTTTTGGTTGTGATTGACTCGTGACTATGCTTCGGCGAGCACTTGAAGTAGATCATGTGATAAGGAGGCGACCGCCACGACCGACGATTTTAACAAGAATGATGCCGAACACAGGTGGTGCGACAACAAGTAGGTGGCTGCTATTGTCGAGCGTAGTAATAACATCAATTAAAATATACGCCTCGCCAGTTTGGGCTAGTCCACTACGGTTTGCCTGTAACGCAAACCTCTTAAAAGCGCTATGTTGTAGGTATGCTTTGAGAGTGTGATGTGGGTACCGAATGACATCACATGAAGCCGCATATGCCGTAGCCGGAATGATGCGTTTGCAGATTCTGATGGATCAGATTAGCAGGTTGTGCAGCAGCCGACAAGGCTTAACACCGGAGACGTATCGGGAGCGAATAAACATTGAAAGGATTGAGTCTTTGAGAAGGTGACAGGCCGGATGGGGTGTATCGGTTCTGTTCCGCCAGCACGAGCTACAACCCATAGGCCCACGTCTTACAGGACAAACGGTTAACATCCCTGCTATAACCCAGGACGAACTTTGGCAAGCGGTCTCGAGACTGCAGGAGAATAAGGCTCCAGGGCCGGATGGGGTCCCAAATGGGATGCTGAAGGTAGCAATCAGTGCTATTCCTCAAAAGTTCATCGAAGTCTTCGACACCTGCTTAGCTGAAAGCACCTTTCCAATGATATGGAAGCAGCAAACGTTGGTGTTTCTGCCAAAACCGAATGAGCCGGCTGGAGAGCCAAGCTCTGCCTACTCGACTCGCTACGGAAACTATTCAGGATCATTTTCAACAGACTTCTTGCAGTAGTAGAAGAGAAAGAGGGCTTGTCGCACAGACAATATGGTTTCAGGAAAGCGCGCTCCATGGTGGACGCAATTTAGACTTTTACCGATTTGGCATAAGGAATCGCTTGAAAGTGGTACCTGTTGCTTGGTGGTGATGTTAGATGTTAAGAACGCGTTTAACTCCGCAAACTGGGCTTCCATTCATGCGGCATTGCAAAGAATAGATGTACCGGAGTATCTCGCATCTATAAATAGGAGTTACCTGTCACGTTACGCGTTCTCCAATACGATACGGGTGATTGACCTCGGGAATATAAGGTTACTGCAGGAGTTCCACAGGGATCCCGGCCCATTGCTTTGGGTCATTATGTACAATGGCATCCTGGAACAACAAATGCCTAGAGGAGTGACTGTAGTGGGGTTGGCAGACAACATCGCAGTGGTTGTGGTAGCAAAGAAGCCGGAATACGTTGAGGTTTAGGCGAGCGAAGCGATTACGACCATAAAGCTCTGGTTACTATCAGTCCGCCTAGAGCTTGCTCATAAAAAAAACAGGCTGTTTTGATCGGCAAGCGCAGAAAAAGGTGCTCGCTGAACATTCGAGTTGGTAGCAACATCATAAACACAAAAGCGGCGGTTAGGTATTTGGGGATAATGATCGACTCGTAAACTAAATTTTGCAGAGCATATTAGGTACGTTACGGAGAAGGCAGCAGTAGCCACCGTAGCTTTAGCAAGGATTATGCCCAATATAGGAGGCCCAAGATCTAGCAAAAGACAGCTCCTGGCTAGGGTGGTTACATTCAAACTGTTATACTCCTCACTCGTTTGGGCTATCTCAGTCGACATATCTTGGAACGCGCAAAAATTGAACTCGGTGTACCGTAGGTGCGCATTGAGAGTATGCTCTGCTTACAGAACAACTTCGCACGAAGCGGCATACGTCGTGGCTGGAATGGGAATTCTTGTCGAGGAGACAAGCAGACTCTACCGTGGTCGCCGTAATGAAAGCTCGACAGAGTTAGAGCTACGGAACAGTTTGGAAAGAGAGGAAAGCCTGAGACAGTAGCAACGGCGATGGGATGAAGCCTCAACCAGCAGGTGGACGCACTATCTGATTCCCGATATAGCAAAATGGGTTCGGCGCAAACACGGAGAAGTGAAGCACTTCTTGACTCAATTCCCAGTCCCAGAAGACGGCAAGGCATGTGTTTTTTGAGTGTTCAAGATATCAAACAGGGCGCGTGCATTTAAATGCGGAGGTTGGCCAAGTACTAAGTCCAGAAAATGTGGTGGTATGTATGTTGGAGACAGAACGCAATTGCGAAGCACAGACGGAGTTCGTGTGCAATATCCACAAGGACCTGCAGAGGGAAGAAGCCAGACGGAAGTCAGCAAATCAGTCTGAAGGCTAATTAGCCATAGCCAACCCCCGCGAAGTAATACTGATAGATGGTTCCAAGGGGTTGATGCCAGAGAGGTGGTCTGGTTTTAGCTGGTAGGAATCCAGCATAAATGCAATGGCAGTATCTATGCAAGATTTCCCCACCTCTATAAAAAAAAACGGGTGGGATGAGGGGTTTATTGGTGGGTGAACACATATCCTCATCCCAGGCATAGCCATGAGGATACATACACCGAAAACACGGGGATGTGAATTGTTATATGATCTAGTTCTTAACGGGCCACGTAGGGTACCGATTATATTTGCATCGGTTTAACCATGGAAAACATGTCTGGTTTAATTTCCCCAGATTTGAAGATACCCGCAGATCATTGGAAGCGGAGCTGGGAGCCTTGTGAACCTTGTTGTGGCTCTTATGCTGCCATCTGAGAATAACTGGGAGTAAGTAGGGCAATATGGGCAGTTCACATGGAACTACATAGGGAGGAGCGTGGAAGCAAGTCTGCTACTCGCGCTGATGTCCGATTAGGTGGAACTGGCCCTGTGAAGTAATGCTGAAAGGTAGCCCCGCTGGATGCAACGGTGACCAAAGATGTGTTTAGGTAATGGTCTCTGTATTTATGCAAGATTAAGGTGCGTGTTCGTAGGGACGACTTATAAGATGGTCGCTCAGCGATCGTAGTTTTGCATCCAAAGCTTATTAACTGAATCATTAAATGAACTGGTTCGATGCCACAAACGCTGGACATGCATGTTCATTGCTCATATTGAAATTTATCGGGGTTCGCCGATCCACACGCAAAGTGTATTTAAATTTATGTACGTTGTACACATTAGGTTTTACTAGTTTTATTGTCTCAGCACAGAACAACACAACTTTTATACAAACGTGACAGGAGTTGTTCTTTAAAGAACAGCATTTGTCAAATTCAATAAAAAGATCCTGTTGTAGGTTTGATTTCTCTGGTTTAAGTTTTTTTTTATGCTTATTTTCATCGAAAAGTATTGAAAAGATTCTCCTCGAAACTTTTCTATATTATTGGAATCGGTAGATTAGCTATTCGGCTGAAAATTAAATATAATATAAATCAATAAATATAAATGTGTGAATTTTAGAGCATCGTGTTAATACGATGGTTTTAGTGTTGTTATTATGTTTTGGTTATTTTTATTTGTTTGTATATTTATTTAAGTTGAATTAGTTTGTGTGCATGTTTTTTGGGTTATTCTTGTTTTTGTATAACGTTATGAGATCAGTTTGTGTGCGTTTAGTATAATATGTATTAAATATAGAATTATACAATGTTGGAATACGAGTATCGGTTTATTAATTTAAGAATTACCTTCATTAGGAATATTCTATAGCACTTATCACGTATCCTATTTTTGCTAAATTAAACAAAATTTTATTAAAATTAAGCAGTTATTTCATAATTGTGTTCGATTGTTCAGTGTGGACAGAGATAGAGGTGGAAGAGACAATGACCAAATTAGGAGAAGAGAAAACATTTGAAAAATGTTGTTTTTAGTGTCAGTGAGGTCTTGTTTTACCAAGATATGAAATATGAAAACAAAATTTAACTTAAAATCGGAAAAACAAAAATATAAGTGACAAAAAAAAAATAAATAATATTATAAAAACAATTTTTAATAAAAATAAAATGAGTTTAATTTAAATATCATGGTAACATAGCGTAATAACGCTAATTTATAGCGTCTTAAAACCTGTGAAGGATAATTGCGAAAAATAAACAAAATATAAGTGACACTTTCATAATACTGGATCCGTTTGGTAAGCCTTGCGTATTACAGTCGGCACTTAAGCACATTTGACATTGACTATTATTTGGGTCTTCCGTGCATGTTTGACGAATATCGTCACTTAAATCGCCCAAACAGCCTCGAATAATGTAATCACCTAAAATATGGAAAATTTTTGATTTTCTTGTTCATTTTATTTATTTAAAGTCACTATGCGTTGAAGAAAGAAGCGGCCTTCTCGCCTATTTAATTGAATACCAAATAGTGACAGTTTAGCAGTTTGTATAGAGTTTTTCGAGTGCTATACCTAATTCATGGTGCATGCTCACCTCAACCGAGTAGGAAAAAATTACGCTCGGTGGAATAATCATTTTCGCCATATAAACTTCAGAACCGGCTCTATTTGATATTGGAGTCAATATAGATTATTCCCAATACAGGATACTTACCTTCACGCCTCACATAACAACCACGATTTTCATAAGTTTGAATTTCAGCCGGACAAACGGTAGCATTAAGGGTTGTGTCCTCCAAACTGCAATTAGCATCTAATCTGCTGCTGCACTGAATACAAAATTGCCTAATAATATTTTCATTATTGCAGTTCTCACCACTGCAAAATTGACACGATAAGTCCGTTGCGTTGCACCCTACGGCGTCTGTTGTTGTGCATCCTCTTATAACCGTGGTTTCATTATCCGTACTTGTGTAGCAAGATTCGTTTTGATAGTACAACACCGGGTTTGTACAGAGCGTTCCTTCCACGTGATTGAAACCCCACGCACAGTAGTCTTCCGCAGAGCATTGAATGCAAAACATTCCGCCAGGTCGTTCCAAAGGTACATCATTGCATCCCGATGTATCACACTTCAAGCATTTCATCCCCATTTCATCGCATTGCTCTCCAACAGAACTTGAAGCACATCCTCGCATCATAGCCGATCCATTATAGAACTGAACGCATTGATCATCGGGTTCATAAAGCATGCATGGTATTGCCTCACTACTAGTATCATTGAATTCATTGCATGATTCTACTGTATTGCACTGATGGCATTTCAAAGTACCCAGTGGAGTACTGGCACTATTACACAAATGACCGTCACAAGTATGACAAAATGAGTTGGGGTCGGTGTCGTTGCAATTCAATTCAAGACTTTCGCATCCCCGTATCATGATGGTGGCATTAACAATTTTTTCAATACATTCTCCATTGCAAAGGGTTGTATTCGTCGTGCCGCTGGTTTCATCCGGGAGAACGCATGATCGATCTGTTGCTGAATTGCAGCTATAGCATTGATTCAATGTTTTATTATTGCATCCATCGCCATCAGTGCAAGTCCAACATTGATCCTGGTCGATGTCTGTTCCGCAGCCGCGAGACATTGCTCCATCTAAAATTTGATTTTATTGAAGAAATGGAATTTCATACTCTTTGGGCCAGTTGATATGCCAAATGGACGTAGCAGTTGTACAAGAGTGAGTTGGATAGTAATTAGAGAACCCAGACAATAAAAAATCGATAGATCATTGAGCAATTCATAAAGTTTTTTTTCTTTTAGAGTAAATTTGAGAACTCATCGCTATAAATAGTCATTTGCCATTTAGCTATGGCCTTCTTTCATAGATCATGATTTTTGGGCAGGTGCCGCCACCGGCTTACGGCTACATTGCGCTATCAAAATTTATCCAAATAGGTTTATTTTGTTTATACATATGGGGTTAACTACAATTATTATTTACCTCTGTCCAAAAGTATAAAATTGTTCCTTTATCCATTAGGATAAAACACTCAAAATAAAAATCCATTTGGAAAAATAATATATTTTATTCGTAATTATATTAGTTTTTGTTTATATGGTGTTTAAATTTAAACAAAATGGTGTTAAATTCGCTCCAAATGTGGTAATTCAATTTTCTGTATTTTCCGACGAAAATGCCGAGTTGGTATACACTCGCAGTCGGTCGGCAGCAAGTGGTAGAGCGATGTTACAATGTATGGTATGAATTACACACTTCATTTTAAATGATTTAAAATGATTCGATACCAGGGTGTATTTCGTGTCCTATATAAGAGGATCGTACACCTTTGCCTGATTGAGTCCGGTAATGCCTCTCCTGGTATTACATGACGCGCTACATACGTAGAGGCATCTGATGAGAATTGCAGCGCGCCATGTAATACTAATTCGAAAGCGGCTCGAAATGCACTCTGTGGAGTATGCATACTCGCTGGAGTATGCACACTATTGTGCTGTCCCACTATGGGCAAACTGGACGGTGGATAACTCAAATCATTTTTTGAGCATGCAACATCCACCGTCCAACAACAATGTTTTTGTTGCTTTGTTTCTACATGGGTATTGGAGTAGGTAAGTAGACCATAGCTAAGGCGATTGGCTTTTCGAAGCTTAAGGTAAGGACTGTGCGAAAAAGGACCGAGCGAAAAACTTGCATTTATGTCTACCGTGAAAAAGTGCGGTGGAAACTTGCCCTTTATTCACTAAATTTCAAATAAACGTGCACTCGCGGTCTGATTGATTGTCGATTACATTTTTTCATTGTGAAATTAAGTCCAAATGCAATGTTTTCGCTGGCGAAAGGTCCAAAATCGATGTGGAGACTTTCATGTGAAATGAGTACAACCAAGCGAATTCGATTTCGCGATCATCAAAATTTTGACAGTACATATTTGTATGAATTTCACGTGAACTGACGATGTTAGTACCTACTCTTACCCTCAAATCAAGATGATCAGAAAATGAGAATAGTTCTTTATTTAGCTCTAAAATTTTTTAAATTTGCCCTTTGCACATTAAAAGCTGCGAATGAGCTTTGGGCTTTCTGATTTGATTTGTGAGTCCTGAGTGTTCTTCAATATTTATTACAGAGCGAAATGTAATGCAAGACGTATCTAATGATGAGGATGGTCATGCAAAAAGATATAATTAAAAACAAATTGGCTAACGACTTGATTTGTCATGTGATGCGATGCCACTGTTGCTTTTATAGATGACGTCCTGGATTGATGGGGGAATAAGGTTAGGGTCAATAGTAACAGTATTACTCCTTTAAGCAAAACACAATCAATAGAATTCGTATCACTTTTCTTGTTATCCTGCTTTTTTTTTTGTAAAAATTGCCGCGCATTTAAATTTTCGACCTACCTATTCTAAATTTTCAGCTTCAAGAAATTTCATAAAAACCGTTCTTTTCTCGGCTTCGAATATCAACGTCCCTTGGAAGATACATTATATTAAAACTTAAGAGAAATTTCAAAATTATTTGAATTATTGATTTATTTGAAAATTCTGACAATAATTTCATAAAGGTGTTTTGAACTCGGAAATCTATCAAGTTGACAAATGTTTCAGATTGACCTTTTTCCTAGGGCATGTTCTTACCAGGGCAATAACCTTTTCTATGGTGGCCATCAAAGGCTTAGGAATTTGCTTGATCAACATCTTAGTTTTGGCTTTCCTGTAGTTCCCAATTGAAACAATCCTTATCCCAAATGAAAAAATCCCTTTCCCAAATGAAAAAATCCATATCCCAAATAAAAAATCCATATCCCAAATGAAAAAATCCATATCCCAAATGAAAAAATCCCTATCCCAAATGAAAAACTCCTTATCCCAAAAGGAAAAATCCTTATCCCAAATGAAAGATCCTTGTGTGTGAATTAAAATAAAATGAATTTAGGGGTGTTTTAAGTTGTTTCCTGCATTGAATTATGAGGTGTGGTTGATGTTATTGAGGATATGAATAGGATCGGCTTCGTAGGGTAGGCTAATGCTATTGCCGTGGCTGGACATTTATGCAATTTTGTACTCGTACGTAAAGTTCCTTGTGTGTGGCTGGCTTTTGATATTCATCGCATACACACACCGATCGTCATCAAATCTGGTAGGAATGTAGAATGGTAACAATCTTTGGTACGAAATACTTAGGAGTTGGTAAAACAAGGGTAACATAAGGTGTCCCGGAGATTTGAAAATTTCTTCACTGAATTAGTCGCGAACGGTTGAGCCGATCGTCATGAAATTTGGTAGGAATGTGTAGAGTGGTAACAGTCTTTGGCACGATATAAATTTTGAAAATTTACTGCTATTTACTTTTTCTTAACAAATATCAACATAGTCCTAGTATTTAGCGCATATAAGCTCATGCTAACCTATTTTTGTGCAAAGTTTCATATCGGAACCTATAACGGTTTAGAAAAAAGGAACTGAAAAAGAAATATTAGGTTCAAACCCCCATAACTCCGTTACCGTTACTGTAAACTGAAAAGAAGCAACTGAAATGAAATGGACTCGAGTTCTTTGATTTGACTACACATGCGTCGATGTCCAATAAAAACTAAAAAAGTAAACTTTGACTTTAAACCTTCGGAACACCCTGTTATCCTTGTCCTACCAACTTCTAAGGATATCGTGCCAAAGACTGTTACCATTCTACACATTCCTACCAAATTTCATGACAATCGGTTCAGCCGTTCGCGACTTATTCAGTGAAGAAATTTTCAAATCTCCGGGACACCTTGTTTCCCTTGTCCTACCAACTTCTAAGTAGGCATTTCGTGCCAAAGACTGTTACCATTCTTCATTCCTACCAGATTTGATTACGATCGGTATGCGTATGCGATGAATATCAAAAGCCAGCCACACACAAGGAACTTTACGTACGAGTAGAAAATTGCATAAATGTCCAGCCACGGCAATAGCATTAGCCTACTCCACGAAGCCGATCCTATTCATATCCTCAATAACATCAACCACACCTCATAATTCAATGCAAGAAACAACTTAAAACACCCCTAAATTCATTTTATTTTAATTCACACACAAGGATTTTTCATTTGGGATAAGGATTTTTTCTTTTGGGATAAGGAGTATTTCATTTGGGATAAGGATTCTTTCATTTAGGATATGGATTTTTTCATTTGGGATAGGGATTTTTTCATTTGAGATAAGGATTCTTTCATTTGGGATATGGATTTTTTCATTTGGGATAAGGATTCTTTCATTTAGGATATGGATTTTTTCAATTGGGAAATACTATAATAGACTCCAAAATCCACAACAAAATTCTGTTTTCGAATATTATCTACCGAAATTTTGGAAATCGAGCTTTGAACCCCTCCCGAAACAAAATCTAGGCTACGTCGCTGGTAGGTAGCCCGTTCGCCTATAAATCATAAGGTCCCGGGATCCCCGAATCCCTCTGTAGGTAGGTAATTTTATGCATTTTAGAGCGCAAAGAGGAAAATGCAATGTCGCCAACTCCTATAGAGAGTTCAATGCTTTCACTGTGAAAATTGTGTTTTCTTTATCCCAAAAATATCGAGAATTACTCCTTTTGGTGTAATTCAAAGTACACATTCTTTTGAGTTCATTCATTTGGATAAACAAATATTTTATCTAAAGGGAGGGACATTATTCGACTCTTTTTGGAGTTAAATTCACATCGTATTTTTTGCTGTGTATTTAAAGGTCAATTTATCATAAACTTATTTTGCAATAAATCAGACATAAAACTGCTGGTATTTGATCTTTTACGTACTCTGGTGATCTTTGATTATCCTCAAATCATTGTGGAAGGATAAAAAATGTGCATCTAATGGGAGTCGGTGTTTAATCACACCGCATGCCTTTCAAAATAATGATGGCCATCAACATAATTTTTACCTTTTTCTTCGAATATAAATTAAAAGCCATTGATAAATGTGTAATGTTTCTACCAAAACGATTCACCTTGCGACACATTATTGAAAGGATGTCCACGTTGCGTGAATTGCCAACTCTTTCGTCTGATTTCGCGTACATTTTTTGGGTACCTAAATGTAAGATAAAATTTTAACACAGTTAAAAAAAACTCAGACCCTGAAATTAAAAATTGATGCGTCTTCGTGAAGAAAGAGCCTAATTTGTAAGTATTTCAAAATTGTGGTTTCTAAATGACGACATTTTTGCGAAAGCTCTTGCGGCCACTGGCCAAAAAACGTGATCAAGCAGAAATGGCACAACCTCCTCTTTCTAATGAGGAAATTTGTTACGAAAAGCCAAATTGACAAATTCTTGTCAATTTTCATCTTTAACAAAATTTTGTCGGCTTGAGAGATGAGATTTTTGGGTAATTGCTGGACAATTTTTAAAAAAGTCCTTTTCTTACTTCTGACATTAGCCAGCCGATATAATAAGATTTTTTTATAATAAAGAGGAATTCAATACATTAAGACTTTTCGACAGGGGTGTCAAACTCAATATCTGCAAGTTCGTCAAATCAGACCAAAGCCACCTATATCAGAAAGCCGGGAAGCAGCAATACATGCACACAAAGCGAGCCTATGAATATGTCGTATATATGTTGCACGATGCACTAACACAAGCACAGCGCATGTAAAAAAAACCGTGTCTGCTCTGATAAAAACCACGAAAACAAGTGGAAAACTCACTTTTTATCGGGATTTTTTCTTTCACTGCATTATAGACACTTCAATTCACGACAAATTGCAAACAAATTACTTTTCGTGTAAAGTTTGCCGCGACCCAACCCGATTTGCCTTTACCGCAATGTAAATTTTCCAACTAATCGAGCCTATGATCTGCCGCAAAAGTATATGAGCGGGTTCTGGTTCCGGGCTTTGAAATATAGATGGCTTTGAATCAAACCAAATAAAATAAAATTTTTATTGTAAACATTGTGCAAAATTTTGAAACCTAATAAGAGAAGTTTTGTACAAAAATTTACTTTCTAAATTTCCCTGTCAATTTTAAATGATATTGAAATTTTGCTCCATTTTTCCCTTTGTCTAACACTGAATATAGTAAAAATGAACATGTTTCTGAGTTAAAAAATGTATTCACTTACATATTTATTAATAATTTCTTTAAAAATTTACCAAAATCCAAAAAGAAACCTTTCGAAATTTTGCTTTGAGTTCGTTTCTTCTAAAAAAGTTATAAACAATCAAAAATCCTTAATTCACATGTCGCAATTTTTCTACACAAAATTTATATAAAAAAAAAATGAATTTACTTTTCAAGTCATGCAAGTATCATGTATGTACATGTATATTTGTTCGAGACTTTGTTCGCAATTGTTTGTGTTTTTTTCTAGACCTAAAAGGATTTTGTCAAATTTTATAAAAGAAGTTACTCAAAACGAAGAATATCATAAGATAAAATGATGCTTGTATTGATGTTGAATTGTTTCCTTTTTGATTATTGCATCCTTGTCCGTAGCAAATCGTACAATTCTTTGTATTACTATTGGAACAATACTCTTGATCTGATTGGGTTAGCGCATTTTTGCAGCCACGTGTTATGTGATCTTCTGTAACAAAGAGTTGGATTGAATTTAGACGTTGTAAATCTTAATTAAATTTTAGGTTGTGTGTTAGAACAGGATCATGACAATAGCTGCGTTTTGGAGGTGGATAAAAGTTCGAAATTTAACGGTAGACAAAGTGCTGGGGTTTAGTAGCTTATACCTATTCTAGATTGTATAGGTATATTTTCAGGAGATACAAACTGGCTAAATCATGGCCTCATTAACTGTCATAGGCCGGGTTTCTGATAGCTCTTATTCAGTACTTGTCGGCTGGTTAGTCTTATCGCATAGAGAAGACATACACAATATTCAGAAAGTTTTTCCATTGTATTGAATGGAATTTTTGTTTATCTTTTGCTTATTTACGCTGTTGTATGAAACTGCGCAATGATTTTTTAAATCCAAGGTGATGGCGGTACCAAGCGAAATATGGCAGAAGTATGCAAAATAAACAAAAATTCCATTCAATACAGTGGAAAAGCTTTCTGAATATTGTGTGTGTCTTCTCTATGCGATAAGACTAACCAGCCGATAAGATGTACGAAAAATTGGTCCATAATCTCTTAAAGCAATGATAATTTATTATACATCGCGAGATGTCTTCCTGAGATCTAATTTTGATGATCTTGACAGCTTTTTGTAAAGCAGTTGAATTGAACCACATGCGCTGCTTTATATTGATAGTGGCACAACTGCGAAAATGCAATTTTCGAGGAGAAACAATTAAAGATTCACGAAAATGGCTTTTTTTTTAAATATACGGTCAACCGTCCAACCTAGTCAATCCAGTTTTTACTATTATTTGTGTACGGTCTCTAAAAACATTATATAATTAAATGTTAGGCCCATTTCAGTTTAACCTGCTTTTTTAAGCATTTTTCTAAAATGTGCCATTATTGATGAAAAAGTATTTAATTTTTTGTTTGTTTTATTTTCGTACAAAAATTAATATCCTGTGAATAATACATACACATAATATTACAGATTATTATAAAGTGAATGATAGAATTTCGGGATATGATTGGTAGTTAACCGCTTACGTTAATTTAAGACCGCTCAAGTTATTTTAAGATGAAATTGGGCATCATTTCAGTATCTGTGGCGCCAAATATGTATGATGCAATTTCATTAATATTAGCCTGAAACGATCGAATCTCCATTTCGCGAAACCGTAACGTCCCATTAGACCCTCCACCAAATATTACTTCGATCGGATTAAAACAAAGGGTACCTCCCATACAAAATGACCGGAAAATTGCCTACGAGCGAAACTTTAATTTTGGTTGACTTGTTCCCTTATTTCTTAATAAACTAGTGGCATTGAATTTGAATAATTTGTATGGGAGGTACCCTTTGTTTTAATCCGATCGAAGTAATATTTGGTGGAGGGTCTAATGGGACTAAGCCTTAATGTTTACCAAAATTTTTCCCGCATGCTGTGATTCGGCGAAAAGTTACAGGCATGTATTTTTTTTTAAATGTTAATAGGGAGTATAGGGGAATGCTTTGTCGGGGCAGCCTGAGTCTCCGTGTGGGACAGCTATATATTGTTAGGAATAGTTATCCCAATTACCATGGCTCTAATTTAATTACTTCAGGAGCTAGAGCGCCAAATGTAACTATCAAAAAATCTAAATTACACCAAATGTTTTAGGGTCTAGTATATAATCTGCCAAGAGAAGGTATATGATATAATATATCATTAGAAAGGAAATTTTGTGTAGTTTAAATCGTTCTCAGAACATTTTGCTGTAAATATTACAGTTAACAAAATATAGGCGAAAAATCATAATTTCACCCCTTTGCCACCCCCTCCCCCCAAATGTGACGCGTAAAAAAGTCTAACTTTTTACTGCGTAATGCGGTCAGGCCATAGAACAATTTGGCATCAAAAGTCAGCTCTTTTTTTGGATGTTTGGGTCTAGAGCTAAAGTCACTATACTATAGCTGTTTATTAAATTTTACAATTTTTGTTCGCAACTATATTTTGACATTTCATATTATCAACATCTAGCCCAATTGCTAAAGCTTTACTATTGTATGTATAGTGGGACTCAATCAAATTAAAACGTAGATTTGATTGCATCAAACACACCAATCAGTAAAGCGGAAATATCTCCATTTTCCTATAAAAATACTGAGCTCGCCTCATCGAAAACTAAAACTTTGACATTGAATATCGAGAGAACCGTTACGATTCGTTAGGATTACAGGATTCTATCGCTTCTGAGCAACCTTAATGAAATGCCATCATCAAAATTAGGCGCTAATATCAGCACTTTGTTGGAATTCCACTATATGGACCGACACGAGGTAATTTAAAACAGGGTGTCAAGCTGAAATGTGAGAAATACAGAATTCAGCACCTCATCAGTTTGTATGACTTATAAGATTTCATTAAAAATTCTGCAAAACTAGTACAGCTGACAAAGATGACGATGACTTACTGATCTTTCCAAAACTCGCACTCGTGCCATAAATATGGACACAGCGGAACGATATTCATCCAGTCGACACAGTTAAAAGTGTACGCCGATGACATCGACATCATGTCTCGAAGATTAAGCGATTAAAGCCTTCTGCATAATCTCTCCGCAAAAGAAGTTGACCTACGTATCAACGAAACCAAAACAAAGGCCATAATGGGCGGGCATTTACAACGAATTGATAGTAGTCGCATGCCGCAAGAAGGTGGGATTGCATGGACGACGGAGGGCTCGCTGGGAGTACTCACTACGTGAGGACGCCCACCAGCTGCTGGGCTTCCGAAACTAGGGTAGCGTCACCGTGACAATTGGAGGTCAATTATTCAGGCGAAATATTAAAAAATGCCATATTTGGAATCATTTGTGCCACTATCAAAGTAAAGCAGCGATGTTATTTAAACTACACTCGTCTGCAGTGTATTTTAAACCCGCCACCCTGGGCTTTTAAGATAACAACTGCACCAACCAGACGACTCTCTCCTTAGGTTTTTTTGTTACTATATTGTCATGATCCCGAACCAATTAGAACCTATAACAAGTACCTGATTGCATCATATAGCATCCACTCTGTTCATAACTTAACAACTTGCCCGGACAATTTGTTGCATTATAAGTTCCATCTGCACATTTATCCGATTCTTGACTGCTACACTGCAAACATTGTTGCCAAGCTACATTAGCCGTATTGCAATTATTAGTGTTGCAAAAGAGGCATGTTGCTCCCAGAGCCGGGCATTGCAGCTTGCTGGGTAGACAGCCTCTAGCAACAATATTCAATATTGAAATCGATCCTGTAAAGCAAACCGGCTCTTGATAATACATTACATCAAAATCACACGAACTTCCTCTTGACTCATCAAAACCCCAGGGGCATTCATCGGCATCCTGACACTTGATACATGTTAAATTATTCGATCGAGTCAGTGGAACATCATTGCAACCGGACGTGCGACAAACATGACATGATTCTCCGGTAGCCAAACAGCTCTCGGTATTATCGTCTCCGTAACATCCTCGAATCATCTTTCCGCTTAAATCAAAATATTGATAACATGCACCTACTCCTAGTACTGAGCAAAGTTTCAAAGTATCCGTTCCGTTTAGATAGGAACATTGAGATGTTGTTTCGTTGCATACGTGACACTTGAATGATTTGTTAGGTAACGATTCATTATTACATAGCGATTCCGGACATTTGGTGCAATACAAATCGTCAGGATCACAGTCAAAACTATCTGAGTGACATCCTCTTCTGATAACTCCAGTATCGGTAAGTTTGGTTAGACAATGATTGGTTAAGCAAAGTGTTGACACAGTCTTAGAGTCTACTTGATGGCAGTTGTCGACGTCTTCGGATGAACACTCGTAGCATTCCATGACAGGATCATAATTGCAATTATTGTCGTTGCATGTTGTGCATTCATCGTTACTGTTGGTCGAATGGATACCGCAGCCTCTAGTGACAGAATAATCTATTCTTGCGAAGAAAATGTTTACTCTTAAAAATGTAATTCAAGGAACCGGGTAGGTCCAATGGAAAAGTCGAATTATGGTGTAGTAATAAGTTTATATAAGGAAAACGTACGCAATTCAAATATGCCCGATAATTCTCAATAACCCGAAAAATATGCAGTTTGTCAAAACCATGTGCTAGACCCCGCATAAGTAATATACAGGGTGTCCCCAAACTGCCGCATAAAAGCACCGGATTGTGATTCCTTATGTGATTTCCAGCAAAAAAGTCCTTAACCATTTCGCTGCCACAGTTGTTTGAAGATTTTTGAAAAAATCATTTTCTGGCACGACTTAAACCTCCATATCTCCAAAGCTAGACTAGCTAGAATACCGAAATAAGTTGATTATTACAGCCAACAAATTTAACTAAAAAATAAAACTAAAACCACTTAAATCGGATAGGAGGTTTGGTTTTAACAGAGCTTCAAAGTAAAATTTTCAAAATTTGACCCAAAAACAATCTTTTTTTCCATCACAATTTTCTCCAACTTCTGCCAAGGTGAGGTGCTTGTACGTTTCTTTTAAAAATCGGTGCATAGTCTTACGATAATATCATTATACCCTTCGGTCATAGAGTGAAAGGGTATGTTAACTTTGTCATGAAGTTTGTAACGCATTGAAGGGGGCATCTCCGACCATATAAAAAGTATACATATATGATCAGCATGACTTGGGGAGTCGATTGGGCGATGTCCGTCTGTCTGTCTGTCTGTGTGTCCGTCTGTCCGTCTGTTGCAGTGCGTTTTTCTCGGCCGCTATAAAAGCTAGAGAGCTGAAATTTTGTACACATGCTTATTATTGTTGCAGGCTGTTTGTATGTTTGAATCGCTTAAATCGGACAAGGGGGTCATGGGGCTGCCATACAAACTTAACCCCTCCATTTAGGTTCTTCTGAGAAAAACTTTTTTATTTGTGTAACAATTTCAACCTAACTTCGCTCAAATGTGTTTCTATTGATGACACACAACATATGTAAAACTGGATCAAATCCGACAATGGGTTCATGGGGCTGCCATACAAACTTAGCTCCCCAAAATAAGTTCTTATAAGATAAACTTTTTTGTTTATGAACTAAACTGAACCAAACATCACAAAAATGTTCTTCTATTAATACTACAAAACGTATGTAAAAATAGGTGGGATCGGACTGTGGGATCATGGGGCTGCCATACAAACCCAATTAACCAATTGGGTTCTTTTATGAAACATCCTTTTTGCACCTATTGCAGAAAACCTCGTATTCATATATCTTTATCGAAACAAGCGGAAATGCAAAAATAAAAGAAAACGTATTGTTGGACCATTCCCGTATGTTTGATTTACCCAAATTGGATCACTGAGTCATGGGGCTGCCATACAAACCTAGCCCCCCTATTTGAGTTCTTCTAAGAAAAACTTTTTTATTTGTGTACCAATTTCAACCAAATTTCACACAAATGTGTTTCTAAAGATAACACAAAATATATGCTAGAATGGATCAAATCAGACCATGGGGTCATGGGGCTGCCATACAAACTTAACCCCCCAAATTAGGTTCTTCTAAGAAAAAGTTTTTCATTTGTGCACCAAAATCAACCAAATTTCACACAAATATATTTCTATTGATGACACAAAACATATGTAAGATTGAATCAAATCGGGCCATGGGGTCATGGGGCTGTCATACAAACCAAACCCCCATTTTGGTTCTTCTAAGAAACATTTTTTACACCAATTTCACAAAACCTTGAATTAATGTGTCTTTATCAAAGCAACTAAAAAGTTCAAAACGAATGGAATCGTACTGTGGGGTCATGCTCTGCCAACCCCAATAAAATTTTCCGTGTAAATATTTTTATTTGACCACCTATTTCAACCAAGCCCAAAACTTTTGTCAAGACGGAAGAAAAAAAATGAGGAGGGGGATTAAATACAAGTCATAGGTACGCCCGAAAAAACTTTTAGCCCAAGCGAAGGGTATCCAAATTTCGCCCGCGCCCGAAATTAGCCGCGGCCCCGGGGGTTGGCGAGCGTAGCGAGCAGGGGGCGAAGCCCCCTAGTTTTTACATCATTTCATTCTAACTCCATTATTTCTAGCAGTTTTGATACGTTAAGTGCAGAAAACTAGGGTTAATTTTGGCTCGATTTTGACTTCATTTGAATAAATTTTACCATGTTGCAGAACTTTAGGGGTAATTTGAATTGAATTGAATGGAAATCAAGCTAAAATTAACCCTAGTTTTCTACATTTAACGTATCAAAACTGTTAGAAATAATGGAGTT
Organism: Microchrysa polita; assembly: GCA_949715475.1. Lineage (NCBI taxonomy): Eukaryota > Metazoa > Arthropoda > Insecta > Diptera > Stratiomyidae > Microchrysa > Microchrysa polita. The sequence continues at coordinate 12,351,337 of OX454415.1, read as the reverse complement.
AGAATGAAATGATGTAAGAAAGATATGATTGTAAGACTATGCGAATCGTACAAGCACCTCACCTTGGCAGAAGTTGGAGAAAATTGAGACGGAAAAAAAATTGTTTTTGGATCAAATCTTGAAAATTTGACTTTGAAGCTCCGTAAAAACGAAACCTCTAATCCGACTTTAGTGCGGTTAGTTTTATTTTTTAGGTAAATTTGTTGGCTGTAATAATCATCTTATTTTGCTATTCTAGCTAGTTTATCTTTTGAGATATTGAGCTTTTAGTTGTACAAAAAATGATTTTTTCAAAAATCTTCAAATGCCTGTGGCAGCTAAAGGGTTAAGAATTAGGGGTATGTTTCGTACAACTTTTTTGATGGAAATCACACGAAGAATCACAATCCGGTGTGTTTATGCGGCAGTTTCCGGACACCCTGTATATGAACGTAAACCGCGTCACTATCCATTCGTGTGGCTTCTCTACGGATAAACCCAAAGGGTTGTTGCATAACAATTGAATTAAATATGAAATAAAAAATAAATAATTTTTAAATAAATTAAATTTTGTTTAATACAATTTTGTCGAATTAACTAATACAAATTTTCATAAAATATCCAAAAATGATTTCACAATGTGATATCAAATCACAGCCGAAAAATAAGTGAGACTAACAATTTCAGAAAAATTTAACAAATTAATTTTTTAAATTTTAACTCGTAATACTGGGTTGGTTTCCTTAGCTACATTTGAGTGTTTATTCATGAAAACAAGCCAAAAGTGTCAAAAGTATCAATAGAGAAAACGATGCCTGAATACTTGCAGAACTGTTGCCCTTTTGATTATTACATGCCTGTCCATAGCAAATTGTACAATTTTTGGAATTATTTTCGGAGCATGAATCGAGATCTATTTTGGATAGTGTATTTCTGCAACCACGCAGTATTGTGTCATTTCCTGAAACAGCAAAATTTAAATTGTTTAGATCGACTATATTCATCCCGTATATGTTTGCTCCGCGGATTAAAACAGGATCAACGAATGCTCTCATTAAAATATACAAATTTTTGCGTAGAGTTATGGTTCCGTCATAATGTATTCCTATTTGAATTATGGGCTGTGCAATTAACAGAAAAAGACTTGGTGTGAGTCTTCAGTGTTAATTTCCCTGAAAACGAAAAGGTCAGTGCTGCGCCGACCAACCCGACATTGGCAAACGTTTGTAGCTGTTATTCAGGCAGTGATTTTTGTACGAATGTTGCATGTCTTTTTTTTCGTGTGTTATTAAAAAAAAAATTATTTGTTATTTCTGTGATGTGTTATTGTTTGGAATAGTAGTTTCTGGACCTAAGAAAATCACTAAATGAAATTCCCCCGAAAAAACCTGCTTGATAGATAGAAAATATATCGCCAAACTAAAAATCATCAACCGAAAAATGAATTTATATCCCTACAATCTTTCACTGCTTAATGACTGACAAATATTCCACTGAAATGCGTCGTTTGCTTTATTGAAAAGAACCCTCAGTTACTGAGTGAGACAGGCTTATTTAATTATAAAAACCACGAGCAATACATGCGGGGCCCCACTTGAAATTGGCAAAAGGGCCCTGAGTCAAGTCGATTTCCATAATGATGGAAATTTAATTTTTAAAAAATTATTGAGAATGCCATCTGGGCCAACACAGGAGCTTACTTTGGCAGAGCGTATAAGCAATGCAACATAAGAAGGTAAAATAAGTATGGTAATGAAAGATCACTGTTAGGAGGGAGGGAGGAATAATATGATGAAGGCTGTCTAAAGGTACTAGAGAAATATTTTGCAAAGAGAGCGCATATTTCCTCAGGTGTATGTGCGGATGAGTTGTTGTACTTTAAAGAGGATGGACATGAAGAAGAAGAACGTAAGTTACGAATGTAGGACCAAAAGAGCTTATACTTTCGTTGTTCCTTATACTACTTTCGATAGTGTTTAGATAAGCTGTCTTGGCCGCGGAAATTAAACTCTTAGTTTCTGATCGTAGCTTTTTAAAAACTAACAGGTCAAATTAATGTTTAAAGCGCTTATAGCGTCGATGGGCTCGTTTTTTCTGCGAATCAATCGATAAATATGAGGGGTAAACCACATTAGGCCTTGGCGAGGTTTAGAGTAATAATATAGTACAAATTCAACAATAGTATCAAATAATGTTGTGTAGAATTTGCTTACCGTAGTATCGCAATCACAATCAGCCAGAAGAAAATTTCAATTAATGGAAACAAATTAGCGTTAATGGCCTCATAGTTGGCCTTTCTGAAGCTAAGACGGGCATTTTTCGAGTGTTGAGGAAATGAAGGAGAAGAAGTTATCTCGTGCATAAGGGCAGGATGATAAGCGTCCTTAAGAACAAGTGGCGTAGAAGGAGATGATGTTGACATGAGAGGCGGACGTAGATTACAAAACGTTCCGGTCCATAAGATTGCGAGTTACATTAAATTGAAGAAGGTTCCAAAAATCCATTAACGCTGACAATGATAGTATCAGGAAAGGAGAGGAAGATGAGATAGGAAGTCCAGGTTCAGTCGACCAAGAAATGCAAGGAAGATTAAAGTCACCACATATCACAAAAGACGACTTAGGGTACATGACATTAATGAAATTGGAAATGTAATTAAAGAAGTGGTCGTAGACAGCGAGACTTGAGTTACACGGAATGTATATGCATATAATGATCAAAGGTGAAACACGAGCAGATATCTTAACAATGACACAGTCATATGATTCTTTGACTGTAGAAGCCAACAGGCAACAATCCAAATGACTGCGTACAGCTATAAGAGTCCCTCCTCCAGAATTTTTCCCGTGAAGTTAAAAGTTGCGATCACAACGAAAGATGTTGTGACCATCCATAATTTCACCGTTGCTAATATCAGAATTCAACCAAGTTTCAGTAAGGCAAATAATATCATGAAAAGAAGATGCTGCATTAGAGTTAAGAATACGAAGCTTGGTCCTTAAACCTCGTACATTTTGATACTATAAATTGAAAATTATCTTGTTGGTTTTAATGATTTTGGCCGTTGAAAATTTTGGATTCTCAAATTCTTTTAATATAATGCCAGTAGGCCTGAATGATTTTTGAAGTGGTTGTTTCAGTTCATAGGGAACGGTGATCTTGAAAGACGACACAATTTTATCAGGAATATTTTCCTTATTAAGTTTTTTGCAGGCTAGAAGCGATGGCTCAAAACCAAGTTTGTCGACAATATAACGTTTCATGTCCGTTTCGGAAGTATCGTATGCCATCTATCATCTATCAATCTAGATGGAGATGTAGTACCAGAGGCTGAAATCCCCGAATTCGTGTTGGAATCAGACGAATTGTCACTGCTAACAATAATAGTAACTCCTTCAGCTCTAGACTTAGCTTTTGCCCTTGTCATGATACCGTTAGAAGTAGAGCTGTCACGAGAATTAGAAGAAGAGGACGCAGCAGGAACGGATTGGCTGGGGTTGATATTAATACTGGGAGTATGCCCACTGGCAAACATATCATGTTTAGTCTGAAGATTGTTCAGCGCCAGCTGAAAGTCGTGAATAAACGAGGGTGAAGACTGCTGTTGTTGACGAGATGCCACAGACGAGCCACGACTTTGGCATGCTTCCGGTTGATTAGCCAGGAATCGTAGGCCGAGGAAAAAGGAGCGCATCAAGCTGTTGGCGCTCTCCAGATCGCAGCACGTTGTAGTTGTAGTTGGGAGCGGCCGTCGGCACAAGCACCTCTAACGGCAATACAGGAACTTCCGCGTTGGCTAAAGGCGCCATCTCAGAAATAGCTGCCTGAAATTTCGATTGCAGCGTAGTCTGGGCGCTGTGGTGGCCAGAATTTTATATACATAAATGGGCGCCGAGGTCGACCGACACTTCGGACGAAACCAATATAGGCCTGAGTCCGCTTGTAGAATAATGTCGGCCACGGGGGTGTTAATACTAACGCACTTGCCGTGGTAGGATTTGCCACAAAATCCAGCACACACAATAATGGGAGACCTACCCAGACAAGATGACGACGAACAGTCCGCCATTATAAGAAAATCAGAGTCACGGAAGATAATAGTTTAATGTTGTACTATATGTTAATGACCAACAATATGCCTTCACCGTGAAGGAAAAAAGAGTATGCCACTGGTCAAAGTTCATAGCAAAGACAAAAACTACAATTGTAATAGTACAAATTGTGGACGATTGGGTTTGAGTGATGGGTGTTTCGCCATTGCTGCCCAATTTAATAAAAATCACACTATTGCAAAAAGAAGTGGCAGTAAGTTTTTACGATTGTATGTGAAGCTAGTTTACTCAAATCCAAAGGCTCACGTATCAAAAAAGTTGATGAATTATGTCCTAATGGTTGACATGGGACATATGTTAAGAAAGTTTCTTGCAGGAAGTAGCGTAGCCATTAACACGAAGAAGTTAACCAATTGTCAAAAAAGAAATGTAAAAAAATGCGTTCCCATCTATAAGTCTTAAAGAACCTTTTTATGCACTTTAAAAAATCTTGCCGATATCACAGGCGGCAGTGGTCGTAATTCTATCTATGAAGGGGTAATTTTCACTTATTTCTTGTTTTTCCTATCATATTTATGTGTGTTTGTCATGTAGTGTTTCGAGAAGTGTTTTGCAGCATAGTGTATCTTCGTGATGGCTTTGATTTGTTATCTTTGGGTCAAATTTTGTTTCGCTTCGGCCTTACTTATATGATCCTGTTTCAATCGCAAGCATACAATCATACATTCATCTCTACCTGTTTTCATCATATAGCACCCTCGTTCTTCATACGTTATCACATCACCCGGACATCTTGTCTCGGGATAGCTTCCGTCCTCACAACTATCCGATTCATTGCTGCTGCACTGTAGACATTTTTGCCACACCAAATTTGCCGAATTGCAATTATCAGAGGTGCACATATCACAACCAGGACATTGATAAAGGTCAGATGAACACCCTCTGGTTGCTGTGGTTTCAGATAATGCAATATAGCAATATGCTTGCTCCCAGTATATTAAAGTATCGCCATTACAAGGAGATCCGCTTGACGCATTATATCCCCATAGACATTCCTCAACAGATCGACACTTAATGCAAGTCAAATTATTCGGTCTCAAAAACGGAACATCATTACATCCTGACTTGCGACATCTGTAACAATCATCTTCAGCGGCCAAACAGTTTGCCGTATTGTTATCGCCCATGCATCCGCGAACCATGCTTCCAGCCGAATTATTTGTATTCATATCGAAATACTGATAGCACTCGCCTGTTCCTAGGGCTGCACAAATTTGAAGAGTATCCGCAGTTCCGTTCAGATACATACACGATTCACCATCGCATTCGTGACATTTAAATGATCCTACTGGTGTAGGTTCATCATTGCATAACGACTCATTACACTTGTTGCAATGCAAATCAGTGGAAACACAATCGAAACTTTCCGAATGACATCCTCGTTCAGTGACTCCTGTTTCGGTAATTCGGGCAATACAATGATTGGCTAGGCAAAGCGTTGATGCAGTTGTTGAGTTTATTCTGTTGCAGTTGTCGACGTCATCGGATGAGCACTGGTAGCACTCCAGTACAGAGTCACTGTTGCAATCGTAATCATTGCACGTTGTGCATTGATACGTACTATTGGCGGATGAATTTCCACAGCCTCGTGTCACGGAGAAATCTATTCTTTCAAAAGTGTACAAGTTTTTTTTATAATAAATTATTCCAAATTATATCTGGAATTCGAGGATAATGGTCGAAAATCGATGTTTCTTTTTAACGCAATAATGTTAAATGTTGGCATAAAAAGGTTATTTCAAACTAAATAAAATGCGCATCCTAAATCGCCTTTTCTGTATTAATATGTTAAATTTATCTTTTTTTCCTAGATTTGGAGACAAGAATTCGAGTTGGCTATTAAAAAAAACTGCCTGAGGACTATTGGGAATCATAGCGGAGGAATAGAAGAACTGTCGAAAAAGTGAGTATCCAAATACTATTATTTTTTTTTTACATTTTTCACTTAATGAATTAGCGTATACACCAAATAGTGTTTCATGCATTGCAAACTACTGCAAAGCTACCTGATGTGTCTTCCGTAAAAAATCCTTACACCAAATTTCGACCATTCCTTGAACACCTTTCAAAATTATTATTTTTAATTCAAAGACGTATTTAAATCCGCCGGATACCAACCCGAATGATTTATGCATGTAAAACATGTATGCACATCTTCACCATCATCACATATAGCAACCGATGTTTCGTTAGCATTCTCATAACAATTGTCACCAAACTTTGAATTACACTCGAAACATGTACCGCCCGTTGATGCATCCTTATTACACATGTCACCATTGCATAGTATCGTTTGTGCTGAAACAGTGAAATTTCCATCGGACAAACATCCACGAATTGTGTCAGTTGCATTGACGACTTTCGTATAACATTTATCATTGGGGTCATAGTTGACGCACGGCCTTGAATTTCCACTGGGCGCCGAACTACAATCTGGTCCGGAGCACTTAAAACAGGATAGTCGATTAGTCGGATAAATTTCAAGGTTACAATATTCATCCTGACACGAGCTGCTCAAAGCGGGCTTGGAAGCTTGTGGTAGGGATGAGGAACATCCGCGAAAAGTGATGTCGTTGTCGACTGCCGGGAAATGGAAAATGTTAAGATTGCTTGCAGACTCATTTTCATATTTTCTTGAAAACATTTTGTTTTGTTTAAAGGATACGTGTACGTATTACATTTTACAACAGCCATACCCAAAGAAATAACGTGAACAAAATGATAATGTTGCTTGCGAGCCAAAAAAATCATAAATACTGATGATGATGGATTTGGCAATTTATCATGGGCATGATCGTTTTTTTTTCTTAATGCTGACAAATTTGACACATGAAAATGATCAATAGTACTCCGCTCCCATATTATTGCGCTGTCATTTTTGTAAAAATACATAAAATGATAAATATTGAAATCTTTTTATAACGGGCCGCTGATTTGGGTGAAGGTGAAGGAATTATAGGAGCATTCCTCTTAATGAGAAATACGTAATGTATGTAATGTAAACAAAACGGTTGGTTTTTAGTGTAATACGGATATATGAGCCCCACCTTATATAATAAATACTGAATTACGCACCTGTTTGTTCTGTCAATTAATTCAGATGATAAATAAAAAATACCGGCATACAGAGGGCTGCGCACGCATTATGCGGGATTTCTAGATTTTGGATACAGTGAATAATGCTGCACATATATTTTATAGGTAATAAATAAGAATTGTGCTCAATATTAATGAAATGCTTCTTGCAAATCTAATTTTGGATTGGGCTAAATAAACGCGTTCCAGATGTTAACGCCTTTCATTCTGTAACACAATTAGACCAATCCAAAAATAGATTTACTATGTATCATGGCTACACATGTTAACTGAATTTATTAGCTGTAACTCCGTTAACATTGCTCCAAACTGGAAAAAGCGGCTGATATGAAATGTACCCATCGAGTTATTTGATTTGAGTACCCGTACGTCCATGTCCGGTAAGAACTAAAAAAGTCGACTTTTTCAAATCGACGGGACACCCTGTTATCTTTTCCCTACCAACTATTAAGTATTTCGTGCCAAAGACTGTTACCATTCTACACATTCCTACCAAATTTCATGACGATCAGTTAAGCCGTTCGCGAGTTATTTAGTGAACAAATGTTGAAATGTCCGGGACACCCTGTTATTTTTGCCCTACCATCTTTTAAGTATTTCGTGCCAAAAACTGTTACCATTCTACACATTCCTACCAAGTTTCATGACGATCAGTTAAGCCGTTCGCGAGTTATTTAGTGAACAGACGGACAGACGGACGGACAAAATCAATTTCATAAGGGTTTTTTTAAAAATCTAAAAAACCCTAAATATTGGCAGGGGTCTCATTTAAAATATTTTAAAATCTAAACTAAGCCAAGGAAGCGGTACTTCATGGCAAAGTATTTTTTTATTACAGTGAAATTATAATATGTGAACATTCATGTACAACGTTTGTATAGCGTTCGCAACTTACAGCCGTTTAAACCGCACTTTTGTTAATTTCATTACAACATTTTCAATAACTTACGAACTATTGTTGTTGTTGTAGAGCACCGTAGTAGCCAAATCTGGTGAAGGAATAGGTTGTAGGTATTACCGTTCAGATGTTACAGCCTTCCAAAAATTCGATTTTAAGTGCAAATTTTTACCCTGTACGATGCGTAGTTAATTAGATAATGGCATTTTTATGTTTCACAATATTTGACTCGATAACTCGGCAACTCATTGGCTGATCTTTCTGAAATTTAGCACATTCGTAAAGCAACCATGCGGTCGCATTTGCTGCAAATTTATTGCAGTATTACCCCTTTAAGCCTAGTACTGACCTCGAGAGTGACATTTTTCGCCACTGAGATTTTTTGAATGAAAATGTATTCTTACTTTCGCGGAATATGTGGGGAATGCTGGGGAATTCCATAAGCTACAATCCGAAAACAGTTCCATAATTTTTCTCGGCCATTTTATGTCTTTTTTTCAATTCCCCAGTTATTTCATCGTGAAATGTCAAATGACCGGGGAATCGAAAAATAATACCTAAAATGGCCGAGGAAAATTATGGAACCGTTTTTGGATTGTAGCTTATGGAATTCCCCAGCATTTGCTATATATTCCACGGCAGTAAGTATGCATTTTCATTGAGAAAATCGCAGCGGACAAAAATGTCATTCTCATTCCGCCCGAGGTCTATCCAGGCCTTTAGGGAAAAACCCCATAGATTTAGGTTTTTTTTTTTACCTTTTAGAGTGAATTTTAGGAAGATAACATTTTTAGGGGGAATATAAAAACCACAATTCAACTAATTCCATTAAAATTTGTATCTGTGACTGTCGCTTTAACTATTTAAATTTGATGGTTGACGAATAAAAAATATTTTTTTTTGTTTTCCCGTTGCTCTGTACCTCCAGAATCTGTGGGGATTTGGTGAGATACATGGGGAAGGAAGAAGGCCAAGCTTTAAAGCTTCATGAAATCCATGATTGGGTAGGGAAATCATCTAGATGTGGAACTGTGTCCGATGGTGTATCTTATGCTTATCAAGCCTCGCTGGTGAATGCGTTTGATAAACACCACACAAAACAAATTTGTGTCTTTTTTAAACACTTTACTGCTTGAAATGCATTTACGCTTTTAGTCTAATAATTTTGTCTTTCAGGGTATGTTTCTGGATGCGGCAAATGCAAAGTTTGTATTAAGTGATGCCCACACCGGCGCGTCAGCGAATATTCGCGGCGAATTTTTCCGCGGCGTCAAAATTGTAACACACTGCGTTGTATGGAGATGCCCACACCAACGCGAATATTCGCCAGTTTTGCAGTATTTTTTCCGGTTCGAATATTTGCTACCTAATGTCATTTTATTCAAATAATTTATTTGACAGGTGCAGTGTAGTACAACTTGATGTTGGTGTACCCGAAAAAGATGTAGATTTGGAATGAGTTGTTTAGGTATTGACCGAGCATTTAAGTTTTGAATGTTTTATGGTATAAGTGGATGAGTAAAAGGAGTAACCTTTTTGGAAACATGAATTCCAAGGAAGGAAGGTTTTTACCCGTTGTTTGGACTTACACAAATAAATTTCCCAATTGTGGCAAGTCCGGCGGCACCCCGATCGTATCGCTCGGCCGAAGAATTGCAGAGGTATCGACTATTTTCCAAGTGCATCTAGGTTGGCAACTAACAAAAGCATACATTTTGTGAATTATTGTACTTATCTGGGTTATCTCCATGTAAGCTTCGCAGGAAAGATGCTCCGACGCCACCTTAGAGAATTTTGTTGCGAGTCCAGCGAAACCTTGATCGTTTCGTTGGACTCAAGGATTCCAAAGATATCGACGGATTATCGAAGTAGTACGAAGTTGATTGTGAAATTGCTGTGGCCAACATCCGGGTTGACGGTAATCTTTGACCACCCTGTGCACTGACCGGAAAAATAAAGAGGATCCGATGACCCATTCGGCAATTTGATGGTGACTCTAGCGCCACCTCGGTAGATCCGCAACACCAAAGGATTGCAGAGATATCGACGGATTGCGGAAAGAATACAAGGTCAATCGTTTCATTCATGAATACTATACGATAGGAAATAAGGATCCTGGTGGTTCGGTACTTGCGTTTGTCCCTAAGTAGTTACATACACGCTTGAATATTCTATTGAATTGAATATTTACTTTGCATAGTTACGCCATATTTTGCTTGGTTACGCCATCGTAAGGAATCACGTAAGGATTCTACTAAAAATTATTATGCAATTTCATACGATGGCGTAACCAAGCAAAATATGGCGTAACTATGCAAAGTAAACATTCAATTCAATAGAATATTCAAGCTTGTATGTAACTACGCATTTTGCGTAATCGTGCTAAGTAAACATATACATACATATATTCAATTCAAAACAGCCACAAAACAATGTTCAAGCTTTGTGTCTTCTCTAAACGATAAAACTAACCAGTCGACGGACACAAGATAAAATGTAAGAGTTTTCGGTTACGCGATAGTCAATTCAAACAATCAAATCGAACACTCCCGCAACTTTTTTTAGGGTACGGTTTACCAAGGTTGTACTTCACTGCATATTTCCATCAATTTGCGCATGTCAATGATTTTATCCTTAGAATAAGTATAGACATGGAGAGGTAAAATGTCGAATTTCACGTTGATTGCTTCCGCTTACGCTTTTACATAATAAGTAAAGATGCCGCGACATTTTGATGTAGTGCACGAAAATTGCAGCCTGATTATAAATGTTATAATAATTGTATTTGGCCAGTTCTTGCAGTTATTCTCTATCATGTCAAGTCCCTTCCTTACATAAATCCAATACCTTTTCTAAGGCAACAACATGATATCAGCTGTGAGTGACAGTACCCAGCGAATTATTCGCGCCCCGCCGGTGTGAGCACCCAAAATGTCCCGTGACGCGTTGGTCTGGGCATCACTTTATTTGTAAAAAAAAAATTGCGGAAATTAATTCACATATACCTAGTATGGTTACTTCCACCAGAATTATATTTAATGTTCATCCTGCGGCCTACTCAAACCTGAAGACAGTGTTATTTGACGCAGGCCATATTTTGACTTTGACACCCCCGACCTACGAGTAGATTGACAAAACCCTACTGTGCCTTGGCTCCTTCTGTAGATAAGCCGTTTTGGTAGCTGTGCCATTAATCTTCGCGCTACCATTGGGCTCGTCCATACATCATATTTTGGGCCAGCGTGCGGCCTTTTTGGTATTTCTCTTTCCTTTTTCCAATTTAGGAGGAAGACAATCATTTTAGAGGGAAATCAAGTTTCATTTAGAGGGAAGTTACGCATTTTTTGGACTTGTGTTTAAGGCCCGTATTTATGAACATACCTTAACTCAAGGAGACCTTGACTCAAGAATGCCGAAATCCAATAAATTAAATGTTATTTCCCATACTTTTTCATAGAATTCATTTATATTCGGAGTAAATGCATCATTGATTTAAGGCGAAACTCAAGGAGACCTTAAGTTTTGAATAGACTTGAAATATAATATTTCAAGGGTAGCTACCTTGACTTCAAGTGAGGTTGACTATAGAAAATTTGAAGGTCTCCTTGAGTTTCTCCTTAAATCAAGGATGCATTGACTCGTGAATATAAGTGATTTCTATGAAAAAGTATGGAAAACTAGAGGGCTTCGCCCCCTGCCCGCTTCGCTCGCTAACCCCCGGGGGCCGAGGCTAATTTCGGGCGCGGCCGAAATTTGGATACCCTTCGCTTGGGCTAAAAGTTTTTTTCGGGCGTACCTATGAATTGTATTTAATCCCCCTCATTATTTTTCTTCCGTCTTGACAAAGGTTTTGGGCTTGTCATCAGATTAGCACACCCCTTCGCATGAATAGTTTCGGCTGATTTTCAACCAAACTAAAAGAGCTAAAATTTCAAATTTATAACTGTAAATAGTCTATTCAATTCTGAGTTAATTAACACAAAAAGAATTGTGTTTACATTTTTTATTATTGATTTATAATTGTTTTTCGAAAAAGAACAAACAAAATAGCCATTTAAAATTTGTCATCAGGATAGCACATGCAATTTCTTTTTTGTCTATCTTCCACAATTAAAGACGTAGGACCCCTAATTTTTTGTGGTTGTTTGAGTAAGATATTAACTTTAATATGAATAAGGGAAAATCATTATCTGCGGAAGATGGATCAAAATTTAAGGCTTACAAGGAGTCAAGGTAGTCAAAAAGTGAAATTTCGAGGAAAAATTAATAAAAGTCGATAAAATGAATCCGAATTCGTGTGTAATAAGTAGCGTTAAGATAAACATAACAGAGGCGATAAAAATTGAGTATTTGTCAATCCCTATGAGAGAGTCATTTTGAGAGAAGCATCCAGTCCTCATGACTCGGTCGCAAGGATTAGGGTAAATTTTGACATTAAGGTGAGTCTATTGTTGAAATAATGATACAAAAGTGCTCCACATCTAAAGAAACTAAAACTTAAGGAAAATGCGCTTAAATTAAACTCGAGAGCACTTGACATGTAATAAAGAATGGCGCTATGTTGTCTTTTCGAATAAAAAGAAGTCTCATCTTACAGTATCACTTGGCACTCGAGACCATTACACAATCTGTCCGACAATGAATGCGATCCTAATGGTGTCCTTTCTAGCAAAGATCCTGGAAGTAGACATTATAACTGTGTTACTCTTCTAAAGTGAAGTTCTTTGTATCCGAAATCGCATCTGCATCTTTCAATTTACAGGACGAGATCATCGTGGATTCCGATTTATTTGAAAAGAAGACCATGCCTTGAAGGCCCCGAAATTTCGTGAACATAACAATTTTAGCCCATTACCCGATTTGTTTCCCCTTTAGCTTGTTAAGACTTACATGTCTGTGTTTCAAACTTTTGTCTATTTTAGCAACCTTTCTGTACGAAATTAATTTATGTCAGCCTAACAACTTTGGCTTCCAAGGATGTTTTGGACAACCTGGACGACCGGCGCGATGTGTTCTGGTTGGTTGAAATTAAATTTCGAAAAAAATAATAAAAAAAAGAAAATAGGGATTTTATATCTTGCGGCCCTCAATGGAATCATTTCATATTGAGCGGCCGCGGTGTCAAAAAGGGCATATTAGAACCACACGGTAAAAAAAAGGCCAATTGGCAAAACATTATCAAAGAAAAGGTATTTAGGTCGGTTGCATTTTGCTTGAAAGCCTAGACACGTCCGGATGAGGTGTGACTCACATAATAACAGCGATGGTGGCAGAATCCAAGAACAGCTAAATTAGCAATATTGCTACATATTAATTCTGGTACGGCTGTTGATCTGTCTAATGCTTTTGAAAAGCTTGATTATTTCATGTTGTTGGCTGGTTTGCTGATGTTTTTTTTTTCGTTCTCAGTTTATGGGGAGGACACGTCGCTCATTTTTCACAGCTTATTTCTCGAGGCAGATGAGATTGCAAAACATGTACATAATAAAACCTACAGAAGTTGACTACCTAACGACGGATAATTATAATAAAAACTATTCAAAATGTAATTTTTGGTTTTGCGCAACGACAGGCCTTAATTTTCAGGACCTCCGATAATCGGTCGGGGAGGTAGCTCCACTGGGGAGTCTCTTTAAGGGTGAATAATTTTTAGTATAATTCTAAAAAAAAGATGAAACATTCTTTTCTCGTTTAAAATTGTTACGTGAATTGTATTCTGTACGATGACTTTTTCTATATTTTAGTAAATCTCTCTAGGCTAGGTGATTTTTGGACTCACATAATCGTGGAATGTTCCGCCTTACATGTCCTGGAGGACTCTCCCTGTATATAAGGGAAGAGGGCAGATTTTTAAAATGCTTTTCGTAAATTTTAAGATCAGGTTTTCCTGGGCTAGATTTTACACCGCTTACACGACTTATAATGGGCCGCGGAGAGTATACATGCAGATATTGTTTAGACAGTTTCTTTTATAAATATCGATCCATATTTTCCGTAAATATTTGCCTCTGTATCTTTATTGGAAAAACTTCATATAGAGAGTGCGAGACCATGCAACATACATACAAATAATACATTCCCTATTTCTACTTTTCTATTTCTGTTATCAGTATCACCATTCGTTTCTTGTCAAATTTTTCGTTGATAAAATATTATTCTTTGATAAAATTGACGTAACGATAAAGAATCAATGGATTGCATTAATTGCATTACATATAGACATATGTTAGTTTTTGTATCAAAATCAATGTTTTTATTGGTGCAATTAGATATTTGGATGCATGATTCGTGATGTAGATTTGATTGTTGTTTTTCATGTTACTTATTATGGATTTATGCAGTGATTCATTTTGAACTTAAGGAGTCAATTAAAATCGTTATTATAACAATTGCGTAATAAGATCGCGAAGGTTTACCTTATCAAAAACTTGGATGAATGAACTCCCAAGTCTAGAACTAAAGGAACAAGAAAAACTGTCACAAAAAGGAATCTTTTTAAACGTAATGTACCTATACTTGCTTTCGTCCATTTGGCATTCAAACTAAGTATTTTCAAACTTTAAACACTATACAAACCTTTTCCCAAACATGTAAAACACGGTGAAATTGCCTGTATTGTACAATTTTCCGGCTCAAAATTACTCAAATCCGTTGAACAGTTAGGATCAACAGTCGAATCACACGTATAACAAACACTTTGAGATATACATTCGGCATTACAATTATTTTCTGAACAAACATTTTCGTAGTCAATAGTCCCGACAGTGTTTGTAGGTTTACCACATCCACGCTCCACATAATCGGCATCCTGATAGGTATAACAACTGGCTGGTCGCCCCAAAAGGAATGTTTGGGAACATGTTGAGTTCAAGGAAATCTGACATTCACCAGACCCGTCAGCTAGCCGAATGCAATCTAGGGTATCATTCGAATTGCATGATAAACACTCAAGTGTTTCCGCGTATGGTTGATTGTTACATAAGTCCGCTTTACACATTGTTGTATATTCTGTGGCGGTATAGTTGCCATCTGATAAACATCCTCGAAAAGTGTATGTTGCATTAATAACATCCGTATAGCATTCATCGTTCGGCGAATAATTCAGACATGGACGGGATTTTCCTTTTGGAGCCGCACTGCATTCACTACCCTGACATTTGAAACAATAGAGGCGATCCGTTGGGTAAATATTGGAATTGCAGTATTCGAAAGAGCAGGTTTCTTGCATCGGATAATCGGCTGGTAGACTTAAAGAATTGGAACATCCACGAACGGTTTTTTCATCAACTGTAGATTTTTTTTATATATATAAGCATGAAAAGGTTATTGTCCTCCTAAAATTGGTTAGGACTTCCGTGTATGTAGTTTTGTGTACTTCTGCGTGTATTAAAGCGGAAAAAGCAAGCAATTGTATAGTTGATATACGATTACAATGCAAGATAGTAGCGGATAGTCATAGTGGATTAAATAGAAGCCACGCACGCGCAGGCATTTCTGAAAATTGGAAAAACACCTAAGGGTCAAAATACGTCACTCAATTTTAAACGTTTCACAACAGAAACGACTTTTAAGTTTTGTCACTTGATCCATTCAATTTGTCTTTTATTATTATTATTAATTTAATTTAAAATCAGGATTAATTATTTGAATATGTAAGGAGGTTTTCACACTTACGGCCAGATTACGTAATCTGTGCACTTACTTAATTTGAGCTGTCATACATTGTTAAACTCACCACACTGCAGATTACGTAATCTGGCCAGATTAAGTACAAGTGTGAAAACCTCCTAAGTTTTTTCGGGTTTATAGAACACAAAAAAGAGCTCAATCCTTAAAGATAAGGGAAACATCATATACATATTTGGGAGGATTGTACAAACAATCCAATTAAATTTTAAACAAAACTGCAATCTCAAATGCAAATAATCACCTCAACATAGGTGTTAATTGAAAATTGGGATTAAGTCAATGTAGAGAGTTGATTGCAATATTGCTTACTAATTTATTTGTTTGCTTTGCAGTGTGATTCACTCTATATTTACCTTAATTAGTATCAATGTTTTGAAGTTTGTTTGAATTAAATACATTTTTTCCTGTGCATTTGTAACATAAAATCGATAACCGGGACTTCGTAACGACAAGTATTAATCACAAGATATGGAACTATATGATAACAAACAGCTTTTAATTTCATCAAAATGTAAATCCTTATTACATAGGGTGTATTGACAAGATGACAAGACATTAACACAATTAGAACTATGCGTTAGATTAGATAAACTAGATTGAGAGCTTTGAAATTTATCAAATTAGTCAACATTTAGGATTTTGTATAGTTTTTCGGAAATGTTGTACAATACCTACACAGTTTTGTAATAACTGTTTAGTGATATTTTATTTCACGAGAAACAGTGGACTACAAATATCATATCAAATCTTAAAATAACAATCAGTGGATTCCGATTTATTTATAGTTTAACTAATCGCTTAATATTATTTACTTAAGTGGAACTTATTTGTTTTAATTAAAATCAAAATGTTCGATTACATTGAAGATAGATATTTAGATAGTATGACATAATTGATTTTTAATTTTTATTAAAATTGATATCAAGACAAGAACGAGTATTAGGATGTAGAGCTAAGGAGAGAAAATTATGGTAGATGTCTGCGTTTATAATTCACAACCGTTGACGTACTTCTAACACATAATTACCATATGCTTAAGTCAGCAAGTTATGAAAGGAATTATCGTATAATTGCTGAAATAAAAAATCGAATTTCCAATGTACGAATTGCTGTGATTTATGAACCCGGCCATTGAGTTTGTAATTTACACTAATTTGATTTGAAAGCAAGAGAACACTGAACAAACCCAACTAGTTTTTGATGGGTATTAATGGTTTTCCCCGTATTGTAATAAAAAGCCAAACATTTATCCTATGCATAATGTGTTGTTTCACAAAAGTTTAACTTAATTAAAATAACGTTAATTAATGTAGGGCACACGTTAACTTGACGATTTTTAAAACGTCGAAATTTAGTATTAAAATTTTACGATTTTGAATTTTACGAAATTCATGTTACACTTTTTTTGCCACTAAAACAGGCGGAATTTAGTTGACATCTCTTTAAAAAAATGTAAGCGCGGTAAGCATTCCATTCCTTGGTTAAAAGAGCTTTTAAAATCAACCAGTGGACCATTGAACACGGTGCTTGCTTATGCATATGATGCGTTAAAGCGTGAGTGAGAGTGAGAGTTTCGTCGTCCCTTCAATATTGATTTGCATGGTCTCTGCTCCTCTGCGTAAAACCATATTGCATTGACTGAAAAAAACTTCGAACAAGGTGGTTTCAGCAAAACGAGACCACCGCACACACTGTCACAGCCTCGATACCAGCCCTGCGCAAATAGCTTCTCGGCAGGGTCATACCAAAATTCGACTTAACCAGATTTGACTATTTTTTGGCGTTTCTGCATTTATGAAAATAAACCACGCATACGTTGAAACAAATTAATCCACCCGCGAAGATATGGGCCAAATTGAAGTTACTTGATTGAAGACAATTACCAAAAACCACTCTAAAAGTTTGGTGATGAAAACGGACACCATTTTGTCAAATGATTTTTTTTAAATTGTGTCATCTAAATTCAGCAACTGTTCTGCTTTAGTAGCGAAAAAAAATTGTAGCATGAATTTTAGATTTTTTATGACGTGCCACCCTGTATATGCTGGCTGTGGCTAAAATAATCCTGGGTCTTTTACACGTTAATTACAAGTCTTTTCGAAAAGATTATTAAGAAAACAAATTGATTATGGAAAAAGTCGTGGTTAATCATCTTATGAAAACGTTTCACGATTGTTCTGAACCACATTTTAGTTATGGATTAAAATCGAATTTTCAATTTCGAACGTTTTATAAGTTTAGTATACTGTGGAACACATACACTACACGGCATATGTATTTTGACATCTGGTACTCTCGAGCCCAGACACTGATTTTGTTTAACTAGACGCACTGTTTCCCAACAGGTGGTCCGCGGACCGGAGGTGGGCCGTGAGAGACCCGTAGGTGGTCCGCGGAAGACTATTCTTGTAAAAATGAATTTTTGATTTCGTATAAGCAATGTCTCCGACGGTGTTAAATTGAGAGACCAGACTGAAAAAATCTATCGTGAACCTAAAGATGTACAAACGACTTTGCAAATTACTGAGCCTGGTCCCGATTGCGACTTTTCACTTGAATTCACCACAAAAGCAAATGTTTGGTTTGTAAGCATTTTTCAACTCGCGCATCCGAAAATCAAAAACCTTTTTTGTTTTTTAATTGGCAGTTGTTTCGTCTTCTTTGCGGTGGCGTCCTGGTTTCTACTCAGCTTTCTAGATTTATTAAAATGCTAACTTTCTCGCTATTTAGCAGGATATAGAGTCAATGACAAACAATCTTTCGATTACCAATTTCAAAATTACAGCCGGTTTTGCATAGAATCAGATGAGAGTTTTGCTGCTAGAAAGCGCTGGCTTTTCGTAAATATTCGGCGAGGAGCTTAGGGTGCCTCTTGATATTTTCAACTACATTTTTAGCATCGAGCACAAGGTTAATTTTCCGAATAGTCTATAAACAAACAACGAGATTTACTAAGCTGAAGCTGTGATTAAAAATGACGCCATGCTGTAATACTTAATCAAAGCAGAAAACTAAAAAAAAAAGATATTAAATAGCCCTTCTTACTGTGGAGGTTTTTCTGTTGATGGGACATTGTTTCAAAATAGTAGGCGCAACAGTAAAATTTTCGATCGAATCACCCTTTTTGGAATAAGGCCATATTTATGAGACATCCAGGCGACGCATTTTTTTTTTCAAAACGGATGAAACGATGACGGACAATACTAAAGTGATTTATTGGGTAGTAAATTCGGTGCGCTGTAAGGTGAGTCACGCTTAGAGCGGCAAGATAATGATCATCTATTCCGAAAACGTTTCATTCTATTCATCCCAAAGAACTACCCCCACTTGGTTGAATGGTAGCGAATCGCAGCACTCTGCAGACCTCGTGCGACTGCTTTGTCCTCAACATCGTATTATTACAAAGAATAAAAAGCTAGAGTACCGCAGCGAAAATTGCATCGACCCGAAAGGGGCTAAAAAATAACAACAAACATCTGACCCCAACTGAATGGATCAGAAAATCACTATGAAAACATTTTAATCCATTCTCGGAACGGTAGTCCGTAGCAATTATCTTCGAGGCCAAGTGGTCCGCAGACATCTGCGGGTTGGGAACCACTGAACTAGAGCGACTAACAGTCCGTTTTCGCACTCTCTTGCTAAAGAAGAGAACAGATAGGTGCATAATTCTGGTGCGGCATAAGTATTTTGACAATATTTTTATCTTTGATTGTACACCAAAGAGGACAAAATATAATTTTATTTATTTTTATATTTTGAATTCCAAGTAGAAAATGTGTCCAGTGGTTTAAAACATTGGAAGAAAAATCCGAAATTCGAAGTTTGGATTAAGCCATTGTGGAGGAAAACTTCAACCCTGTTTTAAGGTTGGAGACGCTGCAATTGAATTTAATATTGTTCGACAGACTTTTCATTATTACGCACCAAAATTGAATAATAGAAAAGAAATAGAAAACTATTCACAGAAAGGGGATGTGAATATTGAATAATTACCGAAAAATCTTCCAAATATTTATGGAAAATGTCCTAATTGATCCAAAGGATATTATGGATATGAGGAATGTGCCATCGGAGGCACAGATAATAACGACCACCTTCGGCCTAGAAATAAAAAAGGCAAATTGCATGCATACGCAGATAAAGTGAAACCAAAGAAAGATTAAAAAACCTCGTTTACTAAAGAACGAGACCGAGGCTAATTTCGGGCGCGAGACAAACGTATACTTTTTATGTGAATGTTGGAGATGCTTCCTTCAATGCGTAACTTCATGACACTCTATGAGCGAAGGGTATAAAAAGTTCAAGCCACTTTCGGAAAAAGTTTTTTTTTCAGCTAATATTCGTTTTTTTTTATTACATTTTTACAGAAAAAAAAATCAAAATGCCCGGTTTATGTAGAAAAACGATACCTGGTTATCAAAACGAATACCACAGTGGAGGCTCTCTCATGATGCAGAGATATATTGCTTACAATGGCCTAGGCTGCTTAAATTTAAATCAATGTTTCCTTGGCCAAAGCTTTTTTTGGTCGTCATTGAATCGGCGGAAGTCATATTAAAAATTTTTGTGGAACAATTTGGTTTAAAAAAAAAAATCCACTTCTTTCTTTAAGTTTTTCATTGTGGCTCATTCATCACTCGGGGCATGGGCGTAGCCAGGGGGGGGCGACCGCCCCTCCCTGGCCGGTGAAACTTTTTTTATTGAAT
This sequence comes from Microchrysa polita, assembly GCA_949715475.1. Lineage (NCBI taxonomy): Eukaryota > Metazoa > Arthropoda > Insecta > Diptera > Stratiomyidae > Microchrysa > Microchrysa polita. The sequence goes on along the minus strand of OX454415.1, from coordinate 12,330,854 downwards.
TGAATATTAATAATACTGAAAGAAAAAAATATTTCAGGGATAATTTTTTTCAGATTCACTTTTTCGCATTTTCGTTTGCAGTTTCCATGTTTCGAAAACCACACAAACATTTCCATATCAATTTATTACAAGCCGTTCTTCTTCCTTACATAGTCATCTACATAGATACATATGGACATACCTAATTCTATTCTATTTCGTCCAGATTTACAGCAATCCTGAGCGCTATGGATAGCTCTTTTCATGTCTATACAGTAGACTCGGGTAAACGTGTACTTCGCCAAACGTGAAGGTGAACTATTTTATGTGAGCTACTACTCTGAAACGTGAACAAGTCTTGAAAGCCCTAAAACGTGAACATTAAGGGAGGAATTCATAGTCCTCACTTAAGGAATACGGATTCCCTTAAGGAATAATTATAAAGGAATGCTTATTGGGACAAAACGTCACTTTTAAATGCATTACCTCATTCAATAAAATAATTTAATTCGGAAGCCTAATTAAAGTAACCGACAAATAAAATATAAAGAAGTATCTAGTAGCTGCAAAATTTAAATTTATTTTTCAAATACGAGCGACTATGAACTGTAAATTTTATAAGGATTCCCTTATAGGTCAGTCAATTTATGATTTTAGGTCGCAAAAAATAGCTCGGCTCTGTTTTTTTGGGATACTGTTAGGGTAGATACCAGAAGTGTACCACCAAGTTTGCAACTTCGAAAACCTATCCTAACCTCGTGACCCTCAAAAAACCTAAAAATTTTCGAAGGTTTTTCATATTTTGGTTTGTGATTTCCAAAAGTCGTCTGCTTGATTCTCAAAGCTAATAAAACCTTCTTTAATTTGAGTCCAGCTTTGTAGGTGCAAAGGATCTCAAAATACTCGTACAGCACTTTAAACATTGTTTTTTTTTGTAAAAAAGTTCGAAATGTTGTATCTTGGGATCCTTTGTACCTACAAAGCTGGCGTTGCACTCAAACTAAAGAAAATTTTGATAGCTTTAAAAGTGCAGTGGACGACTTTCTTGTGCCTTACAGGCATTCTACATCTGCAACTTCGTTGCCAACCTAGGTTGCAGGTACCTAACTACACACTTGCAACATTCCGGAAACCACGCTATTCACGTTCCTGCAACCTGGTACTGGAACCTGCACCATGCCTACAAATGACTTATTTTCCGGTTTTTTTTGCGTGTTACCAACTTAGGTTGGCAACCAAGTTGCAGGTGTATAAGGGCTGTAAACCACTTGTGGAAAATAGAGAATCGACTGCACTTACGTCCCATAACGTATACGGTTTCTCGCAATGCCTCATAATTTGACCACAGTTTTTCAGTCGAACTCTATGCATTCAGAGAACTAGCGTGAAATTTTGTCGGCCTGTTTGCATCGACCAGTAATTTAGGTACGCTCTCCAAGTACTGCTCCCTTTCAACAGCTTTGGTTTTTATAATTTGGTTTGCAAAATTTTGGACAAGAACTTGACTGTGGAATGCTCTTGATACCGCCATCCGCGTCAACGATATTGTCTAAATAGATGAATTAATATTTATGGGGGAGTTAAATTCCCTTTCAGACTAAAGATACGTTGTCCTCGACGCGGCCGCACGACAGCGACTCGCTCATTCCATATGAAAACTCGTTTTTAAAATGAGAGAGAAACGAGTTTTTTTTGGAATGAGCGAGTCGCTGTCGTGCGGCCGCGTCGAGGACAATGTACGTAAGCTCGACTCAAATTTAGCACTTTGGTCTTGTTTAATTTTTTCTTTAAGTCGACTGCATTTGACTCCTTCTCGAGATCCAGATCTATAACGATCAGATCGTTGATTTTGTGCGAGAGTACTTAATTGTCAAAACTTCATCATGCAAGCTCCACGGCGTCCCGGCAACTTAAGTCGAATGAGCAAAAAACTACCATCAGAATGGAATCCTGCCCAACTTCGGTTTAAACTTTACTGTGGGATTCCGTTCTATTTTAAGGAAGTGGAAAAGCATGTACCCCTAAATGTCTCCAGCCGACTGTCGGATAATGTTTTTTTCTATGGATGCTGTGGATGTGAGATAAGAGGCTTCTCGGTATGTTTCAGCAGGAGATGCGATCCTGTAGAACCAAGCAAAGCCAGATTTCAAAACGGACATTGATTTCGCAAGTGGAATATGCTGCCCAAAAGCCAAAAATAGCACTGAATATAAACAAGTTACGTTTTAAAAAGCAGAAACGGAGGCCAGTTGAATGTAATCATAATAACCAGTAAAAGTCTAAACACTTTCAGGGGCAATTTTTCTTTAAATGGTCTTGAAAATCATTCTCGACTGTCCTTTCCTAAAATAAAAAAAAACAATCATGAGTGGGTACTCGTTTAACATCTTGAGTGAGTTCATAGTTCGTCACAAGGGGCGTGAGTTCGAAAAACAAATTAACTCAATTCGTTCACGGTGAGTCTCGAACCCGTGTGCAAAGAAGGTGCGGCCACTAACCATTACACCAGCTAAAATACTCTAAATTTTGCCTAACAATATTTTCGCGACCAACGATTTCAAATCCTTAGAAAATCTTGATATTGAAAAAATTTCGGGCTTGCCCCCCCCTGACCGAAATCCTGGCTACGCCCATGACTCGGGGTTGACATTCGCTTTCTTTCAGACAGCGCTAAGATTTGTCTTTGTTTTGTTTTATAACATTTTTTGTTTGATAATAAACAGTATATCGTATGAAATAAAATTCAATAGTAGCGTATTCAATAGTAGCGTATTCAATGTGTAAGCGAGGACTAAGGCTTGCCTCTATCGATGCTCAAACAAATCTTCTAAGTTCTGATTTTTGTTTATGTTTCGTGCCATATTGAGCATATTTATTGCTGTCCATATGTACTTTAATTTCCAAAAAAGAAATTTACCGTTATTCATTTCAGTTAAACAAAACCAGTGCCGGGGCTCGAGATTATGAGATGTCAAAATACATATGCCGACTAGTGTGTGTAATTTAGTTAATCTATATACATATATAAAAATGGAGCGAAAAAAATGTATAGTAATTCATCAATTGAGAACGGCTGGACCGATTTGGTTCAAATTTTCTTTCATTTGTTTGCAATTACCAGGAGAAGGTTTTTACGGAAGAAAACTTTGGAAAAACCTTCCGGAAAAGTCGGAAAATTGGAAAATCGAAAAAATTCATCAATTGAGAACGGCTGGGCCGATTTAGTTCAAATTTTTTTTCAGTTATTCCCAATTGCCAGGAGAAGGTTTTTATGAAAGAGCATTTTGGAAAAACCCTTCGTAAAAGTCGGAAAAGTGGAAAAATCGAAGTAATTTATCAATTGAGAACGGCTGGACCGATTTGGTCCATTTTTTTTCAGTTGTTTGCAATTACCAGGAGAAGGTTTTTACGAAAGAACATTTTGAGAAAACCCTCCGGAAAAGTCGGAAAATTGGAAAACTGGAAAATTATTTTTTTTTCTTGCAATTTTTCCACAATAGCTTTTCAAATGAAGAAATATAAAACTCTTAGTAGAAGACCCGGAAAATTCAGGAAGAAAGTTTTGCATTTTATCGATGATTGATAATAATTTTTTTTGACATTTTCCATGCAAAGCTCGTGGAAAAGCTTTATTTTAGCTTTAGCTTATATTGGAGCGTTGTAGTAGATTAGTCAGAAGTGTCTTTGGTTCAGTGGGTAGCGCGTTTGACTGGGAAGAATGGGGTTATGTGTTCGATGTTGGTTGGATGCAAGTTTCTTTTTTTATTTTTGTTTAGATTCTCTTGTCTTTTTCAAAAGAAAAGTTTGCTTGATTTAAAATTACTTTTCCTTAAAGCGCTGCTAATGGCATTTCACTTGGATCAGTGTGACTAATCCCAAATGAAGAGAAATATTTCTTGGCTGTTTTTTTATTGTCTTTTTTTCTTGATTTGAGCCATATTTTCTTTACTTTAGCAGGCGATTTGGTTCAGTGTAGTATCGACTATGGACTAAAGGAACATGTCCGTACACTGAACCAAATCGCCTGCTAAAGTAAAGAAAATACGGCTCAAATCAAGAAAAAAAAAAGACAACAAAAACAGCCAAGAAATATTTCTCTTCATTTGAGAATTAGTCACACTGATCCAAGTGAAATGCCAATAGCAGCAATTTAAGGAAAAGTAACCTTGAATCAAGCAAACTTTTCTTATGAAAAAGACAAGAGAATCGGAACAAAAAAAAAAAACTTGCATGACACCAACATCGAACCCATAACCCCATTCTTCCCAGTCAAACGCGCTACCCACTGAACCAGAGACACTTCTGACTAATCTACTACAACGGTCCAATATAAGCTAAAGCTAAAGTAAAGCTTCTCCACGAGCTTTACATGGAAAATGTCAAAAAAAATTTATTATCAAGCATTTGTTTGCTTGAATTGAGAATAATGGTTTAGGCTTGAATATACTTCCTATTTCTCAAAAGAAGGTCTTGAAAATAGGATCGATTCAAGAAGAAAGTTTCACATTTTGAGAAATTTTGTCTAAATTCGGGAATTTTGCAAATGAGAAAAGAGTTTCTTAATTTTAGATAGCCCAATTTTTGCAGTGTATACAAAATATACCCACATAGTGCTCAAAACCGGTGAGCGCTGAGCGATGATCCCACGCGAAGTCTCTACGAACACAAATCTTAAGTATCAATTTTCATTGAGAAAATCGCCGCGGAAAAATTTTCACGATGGAGGTCTATCCAGCTCTTAAGTCGACAAGAAAAATACATGAAAAAAACCAAATTGGCATTTTCGTCAATAACTGCCACCTAAATGAAATTTAATAGAAATGTTAACAGGAATAATAAACATGTCATTTCGTCATGAATACCGCCGTTCAAAATTTGCAGCCCCGGGAAGTTGCCCATATGAAAATTTGAGGTCTGTTTCTATAGTCAATGTTTGAAGTAATTTAAAGTATAGATATCGAAAAATCCCAATGGTTGGTCTTGTTTTTCAAAATTATTTTGTTATTTACTGATATCAGTCTCTCTATCAACTCGTGAATTCTGCCGCTAAAGTATGTTTCATGTATTCGTTGATTAATCTACTACGTTGGTATTTCATCTAATCCAGAAGCCATTTTATTTATAATACCCATATCTCATTACATTTAATACTTATCGATAATAATTAAATAAATGTTATATTTATCACGTCAACAATATTTAGGTTTATGTACTTTAGGGTGATAAGGACACCGTTTTACGAGTTTTATTTGATTTAATATACAGGATAAACCATACTTTCTATCCAAATCTTGGCTCTTACTATCCTATTCAGAACAATAACTGTTAAATTTGTACGCGTTTTAAAATATCCTGTCATTTCCCGGATCCGAAAAAACCAAGCTGTTATGTTTGTCACACGCAATACAATCAATAGGTGTGTTTTTTGGTTATCCCGTGTAGGTTTGGGTAGCGAAAATTCATATAAAAAAAATAAATTTTTTTTATATGGAGTTTTGCTACCCAAACCTACACGGGATAACCAAAAAAACACACCTAATTATTGGGATAAAAGTTACTTGCCACTTTTTTAATACAAAGAGGGAATCACAAGTATGATATGATAGGGAATTCAGTCTGCCAATCACACGCTTTACGCAAAAGATATCTATTATTTATCAGTGTGTCGGACGCAACTTTATCAAAAATTGCAATTGCAGACGTAACACATTTTTGGTTAAAGTAAAGATTTCGACATATAAAGTAAGGCTTCAAGCGATATAAACCTCGCTCCAGAAATACCGTGATATTTTTTTTTTATTTTTAGGATTTAAGCCATATTTTTTTCTATTTTCCATTTCTTGTTTTAGTAACAAAAACACGCACATATAATAAAGTTAAAGCCACACTATTTAACATTTTATCGCATATTGTATTATAAATTGAATTGTGCAGTACATTATTAACACAGGCACAAAAGCTTGGCACATAAATGATTATGTGTTTGTTGTAAGTGGCCATCCAGAATGTGTAACCCAGAATTTTTTTTTAACACATAATTAACAGAAAAAAACACAATAATTTATTATAAATTAGCATGCATGTTTTGTATTATTTTGTATTTAAAGAAATTATTATCGTTTTTAAATTTATTTTGAGATGATGTAGTATGTATTCAAAAATATATGCACTCACCGATAGCCGTCACACATGACAAATCGTCTTCAGGACATTCCTCTCGCGGCGCATTAACCACAGGACCTACCGCACATTCGGCGGTAACATTTGACCAACACGAATAACATCCAAACGAAGCAACTATTCAGATTTAGGGGAATTTTAAATTTTTTTTCAGTTTATGAACTTTTCTTTTTGCAGAAATTAATTTTCAAAATATAAATTCACCTTCCGTTGTCAAAAAACCGGCAATAAGCAGCGTAAGAGCAGCCACATAGAAAATATTTATCTCTCGCATATTGACACGTAAAAACTAAAATGAATTAATCGAATTGCATTAATTAACAAGATTTAAATAAATCAACACTTATGTAAATTTGCAATAAAATTGAATTATTACACAAAATCACTTGTCACGAAGCACTCACGACCGAACAATACTTGGAAAAATTTAAGACTAATAGCAAAAATGTACTTTTTGAACATTATACTGTCACAACGTTATCGCATTGAATCATAAATTTTGTGATTTCTGATACGATTCGATAAAAACTGAATATGAACGATAAAGATACGCGAGTACACTCCCGCCTGTCGCCAAATTTGAAAGGTGCACGTAGATGATTTCTATACTTTGGGGAAATTCTTCACCTATTTTCGTGAAACGATAATAATTTTGATAAAATAAAAATATTGTGCGTATGTACGTGTTTACGGTAGAAAACAGTGTGTTAATGCACATCAGCAATTCAAATTCAAATTCTGACCTATGATAAAATTATTTATATTTAGGACTTGGCAAAAATTCGGCCGGACGTCTCTCTTTTTTATTAATATCAAAGATATTATAATAGAAATTAGATAGAAATCAAAATTGTGGTTGTGCACCTCTTTTTGTTTGTTTGACAAATCTAAGAGCAAACATACTTTCTCGGATTAGAGAATTGATATGGTAGAATGAACAGGTACTCGTAAATGCTAACATGCTGCACTCGATTTCAATTGCACATGCGTCTTTGCTGTTTTGATTTGATACAAGTCATGAAGAAAATTGTAAAAGAAGTGCTATCATATGGTCGTTGCTACAATTACTAATAGAAATTATGTATGTAGATGGTGCCAGTACCAGTGGAGTAGCCGTATACTTATTGGTGGGGGTGCGATTAATGAAATATGTATGTATGTATGACCCGCTCTGTGGCTCACTTGGTTGAGTCGCACTCTACGATGCTATAGTAATCTATAGAGGTCCGGAGATCGTATCTCGGCGTGGTCCAAAATATCTATACATGTGGGATAGGAAACATATAGTGCTTGCAACATTATATACACTTCGAATTGATATACAGGCATACCACGACTTAGGACGCTTATTGGTTCCAGGAAGATGCGTCCTAAGTCGAAAACGTTGTAAGTCGAATAACCATTTTGCACGTAGGTAAGAAGACAGTCACAACTCAAAACTCGACATTTTTTAGTTAATAATACAGTTTTATGAGAAAAAGGAGCATTCAAAATAAATATGCATGCAACATCAACATTAACTAATTTGCGTGATATTTTTCATATGTCTTCTTGGGCTCTCTTATTGTGAACTGGCGGGCCAATTTCTGGTGTGACATAAGTATTTAGGGGGAATTCTTTTTTCCTATCTAACAATAACAATTTAATTTAGAAAACAGTGGTATAGAAAACTTCTTATTACATAGTAGTTAAGGTGATCGTTCTATATCTCAAAAAAAAATGTCATTCTCACATCATCAAATAAATCATCTCATCATCATCAAATAAAAATCATGTATGGCAAATGGAGGTCGATTCAAAAGACGATTCTTTTGCAGAAGGTCAGTACAAACGTTCAGTTAAATCTAAAGGTGATACGGATGAGCAGAGTACAACTTCATACAATTCGACAGATACTTAATTTTTGAAGAAATGATTCAAATTTCTATAGACATTGTAGACAATTTGCAGAGGGTATTAGATTTCTAGTAGTCTGGCTGGTCTAGCGGTTAGTGCGCGCACCTTCGGTGCACAGAGTCATGAGTTCGAGTCTCACCGTGGAGCATGGTGTTTTTCGAACTCACGAGCTTGTGACGGACAATGATCTCACTCAGATGTTAAACGAGTCCCATTTATGGGGATAAATAACACTGCTGAGCGTGATGCTAATCTCATCACCTCAACAAAAAGCAGATAAGATCTTGCAAATAGGATGTCACTAACACATCGGGTAAATTCAGATTGTAAGACGAAACCGGACGGGTAAACTTGCAATGCAAGACAAGAACCATCGTTCTTACAATCTGAAATGCAGAATGCTTGTCTGCTGGCCACTATACAAAAGCTCTCGCCGTCCGCGCTTGTTTGTGCTAATAAACGGACGGCGATATGTAGTGGCCAGCAGACAAGAATTGTGCATTTCAGATTGTAAGAACGATGGTTCTCCTCTTGCAAGTTTACCCGTCCGGTTTCGTCTTACAATTTGAATTCAGCCATCCTGCGGCCTTAGTTTTATTTTTTATTTTATTAGATTTATAGATTTCTTACATTTCAAAAAAAAAGTTCCCCATTCTTTCCATAAGTTGGGAAATTCTGTGTACAAATTATATATTTTTATAAATATAAATCAAGGGAGTCTAATGAGTAAAAATGGTTATTTTAGAGTTACTACACATCAGCTAGACTTTTAGCAAGTAGTGCAAATGCTAAAAAGGTTGAAATATTTCTATTTCGTATCCTAGGATAGCGTGAATGATGTGTTCGGCTTAATTTAAGGCAGAGAAATTAAATTCAATGACAATTCATAATTTTATCGCTACCAACTTAAACCCGTACAGTGCCAAGTCGTACCACCACAGTTTTTACGAATTGCTAAAACTCTTTATTGTGTGCGTGTTCCTTAGTACAAATAAAAGATTTAGCTGAGTTCTTCTATTTTCAGTATCAATTAAGTTTTAGGTCTCATCCGAAAGGCTCAAGCACCTTATACATGCTTACGAGGTTCTATTTTGCCTAATTTATATTTTCTTTGGTTGTTATATGGGACATTGTTTACTTTAGAGTTTAGACTGTAATCACACTGTCCGGGGTTTACCAAACCCGCGCGGTACAAAAGATCAAAGTTGTGGACAATATACTTTTGGAAGAGACAGAGACAATGGGGAAATTCAACAAACAAGTAACGTTTGTTGAATTCCCCCATCGCCTCTGTCTCTGCCAGGCGTATGTTGTCTACAAGGTTAATCTTTTGGACAGTGTGCGGCCGGCATTAGATATATGCTTCCATTTTCCGGCATACTGTGGCCTGCGTTTCAAAGGTGTTTAATGATTGATCAGTAACTGTTTGCTGCCGCCGCAGAAATTCTGTCTTAAACTTGCACGTGTGTTTTTATGCGTATTTTTTTTAAATCGCGTTGTGAGTAAGTCAAATCAAAAATTGTTGTAAATCGAGTCGTAGTGTAAATTTTCCACGCGTTGTAAGTCGAAATGTCCTAAGTCGAAGCGTCCCAAGTCGAGGGATACCTGTATAATGTAACATTGACTCGAAATTGCCTATAAACGGCTGAGTTAACGCACTATGGCACCACATGGGGCTATACGGTACTGAGAAGAAGATGTATGTATGTATGTGTATTCGAATTTTTGGTACTCACTTCACACAAAAGTCTCCACACAGGGTTTTTTACGTCTAGAGTGAAAAGATTCACTTAGTTCCGAACCGAAAAAATACACACATCTCTTGTCATCTAGTTCAATTTTTTCCTTAAAAATTTACCGTACCTTCGGAAAATTGTGTGCAAAGCGTGCACACCGAAACTGAAAAGCAAGCGTCACATCGATCTTGCGGAATTGCACTATCCACAGTTTACACTTAATTAAGATTCAATGCGGCGCGATAGCTGTATCGTTGATCTACAGTGTTCCTTGTCCTCCAGTTTTGGAAGCCCATCAGTTGTTGGGTGGCATCACGTACTCCGAGCTCGCGGTCGTCCACGAAATCTGGCTCCGTCTATACTCGTTGTGCGTACACCACCATCTTCGGCATATGTGATTGAAAAATTACTATTTCAGTGCCATATGATTTTCGAATTTTCTTTGGGAGGGATACTCAACCTTGTGGCGTCCAAAACATGGTGACAAAGACGTCATGGGATGAATAGCATTGGTAGTATAGTATCTTTATTTATTTAGATTTATTGCAACCGAATTTACTAAAAAATATGGCAATCTTAAATGTGTCTACACTGAGAGAAAAAAATGGTAATATTGGAAAAATACATTCCTTTTATAAACCTTTTTACGCGTTTGCTTTCTAAAATAAAATTCATTTTATTCGAATGAAAGTCGAGGGTAAGAACTGGCACTTTCAACAATTTTTAATACACACGTTCATCCATTCAAAATAAATTTATATTTGACTGTTTCCAAGTATTTTACGTACATACGTTTCCATATTGAAAATACTCGTAACTCATGGCTAACCATTAGCATGATGCGTTGACTGTCAACATGATCCATATGTTTCCTATCAGAACTTATTTTTTTTATCGTGTACGGAAATTTAATCACTCTGACGCTCGATTTCGCGTCTATTGGAAGCATCATAGAGTGGCCAGTCAACCGCCTGAGCCACCGAGCATAATGTAAATGGAATCTGAGAGCGTTTAATCTTAACTGGAGGCATTCAAATCAAAATGGATACATATACACATTACACAGAAATCCCTTTTCTCTTAAAATAAACGATACATGATAACAAATTATTTCCAAAGTTAATGTAGCAGATTGTGCTAATCGAATCGATTTGAACTTGGTTTAACGCAGTTCTATTAATTCAATGTACAAGTCGTTTGAGTTTAATGGTATCCATTTTAAATGGAGCTGCTTTTTACTTTTAAACGGAGTTAAATTAACGACTTTAGCTTTAATTCAAATCAGTGGCGCCGGAACGAATTTTTTATTGGGGGGCAAGATTTTTTTTTTCAAATTCACATTAAATTAAGCGGTTACCATATACCGGACCTCTAGCCAGGACCGGCTCTACTATATGTGCAGAATGTGGATTTGCGCCTCATTAAGTGAAGCAAACAAACAATTTCAATTTTGGATTAACCTTAATTATCTTATTTTTTAAATCAAAATTTTGTAATTTTTAATGTTCTTTAATCGGAAGTTTTGAAAACTTTGCGCTTTTATATTTTAAATTAACATTTTCAAAAATTTCGAAAATCTCGATTTTAAAAAAATGAGGTAAAAATTTGCACTTTTTGTGGAATTTTTGGGCGATTTTAATTTTTAAATTATGATAGTTAGGACTTCCACTATAATAACCTCTACATTAGGTCGCAAACCCAAATTTTCGAAAGTTTCGGTTTAAAAACATAAAAATTCGAAATTATTGAAAAATCGGATTTAAAAATTTAAAAATGCGAAACTACAAAATGTGCAAATTTTGATTTTTATGTTTTCAAATGGAAAGTTTGGGTTTTGAAACCTTATTTAGAGAATATTCAATCGCAAATTTCTTTACAAAGCTGAGGGTCCTAGCACTTGCCACAAGCCAATCCCCAGTGAAAATGAGTCCCCCCTCCCTCACCTCAGTATAAGCTCTTCATTATTGCGCTGATAGTGTAGTTAGCACATGATAAACCTAGTAGATTGCAAAATGTTGGGGAAAATTGTTTTTTGGGGGTGCTTAGCACAAACATTTCGTTGCGAAACAGGGTCAAAATCGTATAAAAAACACCAAAAAATGTCTAACAATTGTACAGATACCGCTTAACGCATTTTAAAGACTAAAGAGTAATGGTGCGTTGGACCCGCAATTATGTTTTTTCTAACATGTTCAAGGGCAGGTTATCGGAGAAATTTACACTTTCGGAGCTTTAAGCAAAAAAAAACAAACATTTTTGTTTTTTTTTTGCGGTTTCGATCCTGATTTACAACGAAATTTTGGTGGCAAGCTCAGCACTCCAATAAAACATAAGAAACAACAAAAAGATTCTACACCACACTTTGCAATCTGAAATCACCAAATGACTACACTATTAATAATTTTGGGAAATACTCATTTCTAGACTAGAACCGCTCAGTAAAGTGGAAAGACCCCTGTTTCTTAAACGACGACAATCTAAAAATGAATATCTCTCGAATTCAATAGAGGAATTATGTATGTTGCTCACTTTGACTGTAACTACAGATATAACTAAAATTGAAGAAACGGCTTTCAACACAAAGGGCACAGGGCGCCATAATACATAGGACCGTCGCTGCCTCTAGCAGCGGTTTCCTCGGGAAACGAATTCTTTCTTTTAAGAATTTTTCAGGAATCTAAATTCCCTGTTAGATCCCTGTGAACATGGAGAAGGATTAGATGTGTCAGACGTTTTTGTGTCATTGTTGAATGTAGCCATGTTAAAGACGTCGTAAAGCACTGAACGACCTTTCTGATGATGCTGCTGATGCTGAAACCGTCAGAAGTAATGTTGTGTCCTCGTTTTCGTTGATCAACGGTTAATAGTTTCGCTATCTCTGGCCTTGTCGTTAATTCGAGGTACTCTTGTAAAGGAAGAAAGAATGAAAATGGAATGATCATGTACATACTAGTAGTATGCATGCACTAGATGCACGTATGTATGCAACTTTCTGTGAACCAGATATTTCATCATGGAAAAAAAATATCCACTACTAGAATAATAAATTGAGTATGTACATTGTTATGTATAAAAATATAAAATAAATTATTCTTCATTTTTAATATAGGGCAATATATGTAGTACTAATTGCCCCTTTAGCCAAAATATTGAGGGGGCAGTTGCCCCTGCTGCCCCCCCCTGTTCCGGCGCCATTGATTCAAATCAAATTAAACAAATCATTTAAATTAAATGTTCCGTTTTTAATAAGATCGTATGTGCATTTTTTTTTTGGGTGTATTATATCGTATATTTTTGGAAGAAATTATAATATTCTAATATGGGTTTGCTAATCTTGTTTTTCTTTTTATACTATTTGAAACAATAGCGATTTGTTATATAATCTTATGCAATTTGATATTTTTGAACATGAATGGGATATCAATTAATCTGGTTCTGTTTATAAGGACAAACAGCTTGGAAGATAGTGCATATCAGTTGCATTATTTTGGTCATTCTTTTATCAGAAGGTTAAGTAGTATACAGGGTGTCCCATTCATGGTGGAGAATATTTTAATGGTAGGTAGTGTGGCTCATTTGGGGATTAATGTACAACGGGATCCATCTATTTTTAACCGTTATACAATGTAATAGTATTTTTTGTCAAAATGCCCAACTTGCCGAACTAAATCAAAATTTGCCACATCAACAAACATTTCATCTGATATATGACTTTACTTCCTGAAACTACACAAAATTTCCAAAAAAAAAATACACCTCGCCCGTTAAGAAGTTGCTCGTATCTTCCGAGATACACCCGTTCAAACTGTACAGAAATTTTAAAATTGGGTTTTCATTCTTGTTGAAACCAAAATGTTCGAAATTTATCGTCTCAGTGCTAGATGAAATTGGAACCAATTGAAAGAATCAATCCGCGAAGAGATGCGACGAATTTAAGTTGAATGGCGACGAAATGTGTATGGAAGTTTTATTAGTTTAGATGAAAATGGTGTCTTTGGCAACTCTTTTTTTGTGCGTAAACGCGACTCCTTATTTCTCATTTCGTATGAATTTCAAAAATTTTAGGCTTCATCTTTTGGGAATCAAATTAGGACATATCACATAAACTCGTTAATCGCGTGCTATAATTTCGTTTCGTTCGTTTGAAAATTAAATAGCTCTTCAATTTGGTAAGCATTACCATTAAAATATTTAATTCTGATGAAAAGAAGAAAACCTTAAACCTTAATTTTCAATTAAAATAAATAACAGGCGCGACAATCCAACATTGGGACTAAGGTCGCAGGATGTGTTAGTGACATCCTATATCCAAGATCTTATCTGCTTATTGTTGAGGTAATGAGATCAGCATCACGCTCAGCAGTGTTATTTATCCCCATAAATGGGTACTCGTTTAACATCTGAGTGAGATCATAGTCCGTCACAAGCTCGTGAGTTCGAAAAACACCATGATCCACGGTGAGATTTGAACTCAAGACCCTGTGCACCGAAGGTGCGCACACTAACCGCTAGACCAGCCAATTGGAGGACGAAATAAACACATAATTTAGAAATGTGATCATTTCAACTTAAACTATAATCGAGCGAACTGCAAAATAAAAGAATAAAAAATTGCCTGGTATAGTAAAACGATTTTTGTGGATATCTGTTTGTTAAAAAAAAAAGAAATATACGCGGGAATCGTAAATGATACAAACATATTGTCACGGACCGCGGCTCTACTGATGAGCCGCTGTCACTGGGAAAAACATAAAGGGGAACGCCATTAACGTGATCGTAGAGTGCGGCCATGGCTCAACGGCCACTCCACGAGTAAACGCCTCCAAACCATTTGACTCGCGAAACCAAAAAATGAAAATATGTACATACAACCGAACATGTCGAAAGCAATGCAACTGAAGAGTTTGTCAAACAACAGTTTTAACGGTTTCACTAAAATATTGTTTTTTTTTTTTTGTTTTCACTTATGTATGTATGTGCTTCAAAAAATTATCCTTTACAAACAATTCTCATTTCAGCTAGCCATTAGAAATGAGCAGCTGGGAGCGCCGCGGGATTGCATACATTTAGGCGAATTGGGGAAAGCTTATTCAACCCAGATAGAATGCTATTTGAATACCTAACATGGATGCGGCTTCGGTTAGGATCTGTGTCTAAAATTATAGTGCAAGTTAGCCGCACAAATGTCCTAATTTAGTTTTTCGACAAACAAGCAAACAATCGAAACTGAT
Organism: Microchrysa polita; assembly: GCA_949715475.1. Taxonomy (NCBI): domain Eukaryota; kingdom Metazoa; phylum Arthropoda; class Insecta; order Diptera; family Stratiomyidae; genus Microchrysa; species Microchrysa polita. The sequence continues at coordinate 12,315,832 of OX454415.1, read as the reverse complement.
GAATAAATTTCGATTTTCAATTATGTTAGTCACCGCATTTTTTTCTTATATGTATATATAATTTCATGACTGAATGAAATGCCGATGGTGACTAATAGGAAATACACAGGATAGTCTTATTGAAACTTTCACGCTCTGTGGCTCACTTGGTTGAGTCGCACTCTACGATGCTAGTAATCTAGAGGTCCGGAGATTGAATCTCGGCGTGGTCCAAAATTTCCGTGCATGTGCGGATACGATATATATAGTGATTGCAACATTATATACACTCCGAAACGATATGCAATGTAACGTTGACTCGAAATTGCCTATAAACGGCTGAGTTAACGTACCATTGCCCCACATGGGGCTATACGATACTAAGAAGAAGAAACGTTTTACTTCACAAACGGATGTGCTCCTTTTTTATGTCTCTGGTAGGATCTTTAATTCCCTTAGCTCTGTTTGCTGAAAATAACTCGGCCCTCGTAATACGTCGGATTTTTTAAAGTCTAGTTCGTTCAATAAAGCTAACATTAAACTTCTTCGTTTCTATAAGTTAAAAAATCAATTTTTCGGTTTTACTTTGAGTCAGGTGAATTGAAAAATTCAATATACGATTACGACACTGACAAAATAAAATGCGTAACATTTCATAATGACTAAGTGCATTATAAAAAAATATCTCTTGAAGCTGAATATTCATTTTAATCAATTAGTCACAATGAATTTTAAATTTTGCATTGCATGAAAATTTACAATCTGGCGTCAAAGATTAAATTTAGGGGATTTCAAGGTCTTATCGATGAAAACCATGACAGTGTTGATAAGACAAAATCTAATTAATGATTAGAAAAAAAAGTAAATTCTCCTTAAATGAAACTGAGGTCTGTATGTACACGTGATTGCATTATTTTATGGTAGGTTCACACAATTAATTTAAAAAAATATGAAATAATTTTAAAGTTAAACTTAAATAAGAACATATTTTGCTTTAATTGTATAGCAAAAACTGCTGCCGTTAATAACGACGTTCCAGCCATACTAATATTCGGTTTGTGTTATTTCATTGTTTAATTAATTTTATTCAAAAATAAGTAAAATTAAAAATTTTATCCAAAAATAAATATATCATTGAGACATTTTAAAGCCATCGCGACTTTTCAGTTGCCTGAAGTCCTTCAGCTCTTAGCCTGGACAGCATGGTTCTGTATATATCGGGAGCGAATGGAAGTAGAACACCCCTCTGTTGAATCTCTCCTATAAAATACGATAAAGAGTTAATAATTCTGCACGAAAGAAAACAGTAAAAAGATAGCCCACCATCCAAAATCATTTTGGCCGCAATAGCAGCTGGCGTTCCAACAGTCACTGCCATGGCTGAGTGTCCATGCGGTTGTCCATAAGCAACGAAATTAATACCACGCTCCTCTCGACGACCGTCCGGCCAACGAATGATACACTCGTGACGCAAAACAACCAAATCTCGTTCATGTGGTTCTAAAAAAATGTTTTGATTTGTCGAATTCTGGTTACCATTCAGTATCAGGTATATATATACTTACCAAAGGCCAATTTCTTTGCCAAATAATTGCACAAGGTGTCCAACGGTGTTCCCATCTTCTCTACAGGAATATCTTCCAACAAGCCCAAACTCTCAATAGCATCTGAATTACCAATTTGTTCAGTCAATCTCTGACGTAAGTTTTCAAAGAAAATGCTACTATCGCTAAGTCCTAACAAGCTAGTGATCAGTTGACGCCATGTAACTTCCGGCCCGTTTGGATGCAACATAGAATGCGGCTCAGGATCAATAAGACCCAACAACTGCATTCCTTGAATACATTCAGCGAATCCCTTGTAACGAATCGTGCCACGAACAAGAGTATGAATATCTTTGCCTAGCCCGTAGAGTTCCAGATATTTCACGGAGTCACGATTCGGGAATCCTTCAAGTGCAAAGCCAGGCAAAAAGTCCAAGTGAACAGGACACGACATCAAATCACCGCCTCCGGAAATTTCAACAATTTGTCCCTTGCTCAGGTATTTCGCTGCCGATAGTGTGTTTACGAGTACTCCACGTGGCGACCATGAGAATTTGTAACGCAGAGAATTGTCAGAATATTCGGGCGCTGGCAAGCCACCGCAATAACTAATGAAGGATTCGATGACGCCTCCCTTTTCGTGGATTTCATTGATGCATTCCAATGCAAGCAAATGATCAATTCCTGGATCTAATCCGACTTCATTCATGAGTGTAACGCCCGCTCGTTGAGCCTCTTCGTGCAGGGCTCGCACTTCGTCGGTTACATAGCTCGCCGTTACCAAATGAGTTCTTTGATCGACACAATGCCTGGCCACCAATCCGTGGAGGGAATAGGGAAGCAATGAAACAACGACATCAGCTTGGCCGCAAAGTTCTTGAAGGTGACTAGGATTTTCAGTAACATTCAGGTACATGCTATCTACACCGGGATAACAATTGGCCAATCGATCGGATTCGTGTTTCAAGTGCGAGCAAATTGTAATGGCAATTTGTTTGTCACGATGCAGCCACTCGACTAACGGAGCGGAAACCATTCCAGCGCCCAAAACTAGAACACGTTTTTTGCCTTCATCGGACCCTTCGACCTTATGACGTGATTTTGATCTGAAAGACAGGAGTTAAATAAATACGGAGAAAAATCATTGTGGATAGTCTACTTACGAATTCTGTTCGCGAAGTTCAGCGATATAACTGAAATTATCAGTCAAGTGGCCATTACTTGCTATGATAGCCTTGAAAAGAAAATGTGAAAGTTATTGAAATGGTCGGTGTACTAATACCATGACTATGTCCATTTTTACAGAAAAAAACCCTGCTTCGAATATTCTTAAGGCGAGAAATAAATGTTAAATATGTACTAGAACTTTTTCTTACCGAATGAATAGGATACGAGAAATTATGGTCCTTCAGCGGCTTCCTTGCATCACTTTGCAAAATGTCGTTAACATGTGGCATTAAAAGTTCGCCAAAAAGATCAGTAGCTTCGCGTGGCAATTGTGTTGGCATATTATCAATCGAACAGACTAATACTCCTGGTCCTTTGAAACTTTTCGTATCCTTATTGCGATCGGCGTCGTATAGGCAGAATGGTGTATCGATTGTGGTACATTCGTTCATGAACTCAATGGAGCCACCTGGATCAGCAGAAATATCACAGATAGCCAGCATTCTAAAAACCAAAATTTATGTGTTAGCTATAGTAGAAAAAATGTGCATGAAGGAAATACTGTACATACCGATGTGGTAGTGCTGGTGATCCTTTGCTTGTGGGCAGCCAAGGTGTGTTGGCCGGCCGGAGTAGAGTCTTAGCATCCGGAATTGTCATTAATTTTGGACTATTCACAGCCCAATAAATGCCATTTACAATAACCGATGCATATGGAGCAATTGAATTGCTGAATGTGGAAATATACCGTTCAGGATGTTGATCATACTCTTGAGCATCAAATCCGCCTCCTTCGCGTCGTACCAAATGATCGGATCGGCTTACTTCGCAACCGTACAATTTATTGGGGCCTAAAAAACATCAAAATGTAGATCACTCAAGTTTAATTGCAAAAATTTTCTTACTTCCGTGCTCTGCAACTTTTCTCAACATCTCCGGAGGAACGTATTCAATCGGAAGCTCTTGGAATACTTCTTGGGCGCCCTGCGATACATTGCCTGATCCCGTGAAGACAAAAGTTAGAGGTCCGATTGATCTCGGCATCATGCCTAGTGCAATTTCGTAGCCACAATCTCTTATGGCCTGACGTGCCATTGAAGAATTGCGATAATTATGAGCGGGTCCGATGTGCATGAATGGTGTGTGATGACCCAGAGCCAATAAACGAAGACCTAAACCATGCAAAATATTGATCATACCAGCAACTCCGGCATATTTGCCAAAAGCAACAAGTCGTGCTCCAGACTCGTCGATAATTCGTTCATAGTCGATTAGACGAATATTCTAAGAGACAAGCAATAAAGTGTAATTGAAGAATTAAAAGAAACATTAGTGGCGTGTTTTTTTGCTCCCGAACAGAACAGAAAACCCTGAGCTTAACTACCTTACAAATTTGTCAGGAGTCGGCCTATGAACATAGGATAGGTTTGCTTGTCCTATTTTTGAGCCAAAGAACTGCAGTTTTTTTTTAATTTACCTTTTCTAAGATGGCGTCCAAAAGGGGCATATTTGATTCTTGTGCCTTTATCGTGTGAGAGAAGAAGCAGTAAGTTTTTCCTGGAATCAAGGCATCGATAGGAACCTGTTTGACGCCAAAAATGACTGATGCCTCACTGATATCTTCGTGAATCACAGCACCAGCATTAAGATAAGCCTGTAATACAAATTGTTTGAATGAATTTAATTTTGTCAATGCCAATTAGTGTATAGTACATATGCGATATATGTAGGGCCCCTGAAGGGGATGTCCTGCTTTTTCACTTAATGTCCCCTGCCTCCCATTAATTTGAAAGGCCATAATTTAATAATCTGTCTCAAATGACAGATGCTTTGCATCGTGAAAGTCGAAGTGCTGCTTTAAAAATTAATGCCGCTAAGACGAAATACCTGAGCTTGACATCAGAAAGGCAAAGAAACATTTCTATCTCCGGACAGCAGATAGAAAAAGTCGAGAACTTTACTTACCTTGGGAGCGTAGTGACAGCGGATAGTGGGGCTGATGCCGATGTAGAGTCGCGCATAAATAAAGCCCGAGCAGTATTTTTCAGTTTGACTCCTCTCTGGCAAAACAAAAACATCTCCAGAAATACCAAACTCCGGATCTTCGAAAGCAATGTAAAATCCGTGCTTTTATATGGGTGTTCCACTTGGAAGGTGACCAGTGATATTACAACCAAACTACAAACTTTCGTGAATCAGTGCCTTCGACGCATCCTACAAATTCGCTGGCCTGAGGTAATCTCTAACGACGACCTCCTCCAAATTACTGGCCAAAATAGGATAGGCATCGACATCAAAAGGCGGAAGTGGCAGTGGATAGGTCACACACTTCGAAAAGAGCCAAAAAACATTGCAAGACAGGCTCTAGATTGGAATCCTCAGGGAACCGATGCAAGGCGTCGTGTGGGAAGACCCAAAAATACGTGGAGAAGATCTGTTGAGGCAGAGGGAAAATCTATAGGCAAATCGTGGGACCAGCTAAAGGCGATGGCTGCTAATAGACAGAGGTGGAAAAGAGGCGTAATCAATGCCCTATGCCCCACTAGGGGTTAAAAGGAACCAGAGAGAGAGAGAGAGAGAGAGAGATAATTTATTATTTGCAAGTGATGAATTTAAAAAAGTAAGTCTGGATAATTGCTGTTGGAGGATTATGGTATGTAGCCATATACACAACTGAGTCGCGATCGGTGATTGGTGTGGTACGGCCGCGGTTATATGATGTTAAAGACTAGAAACGTCCTTACAATGAAACAACAAGTGCTGGTGGATAGTCCTTTGACGCCTAGTTATAGCTCGAATTAAGTTTGTTGTGAAAGGTGGCACTTTACGCATTTGTATTGTGACCCAATGAATGAACTATTCTATGTCCTCAAGGCAGCACTTTGCCCCGGGCAAGAGGAAAATTTTCCGCGCCTTATTTACTATAGCATGCAGTTCTTGGTCGCTGTAACAGCGAGTAGCTCCGAAACGATTTAAATTTTGGAACCGGCTGCCGGCCATATAAAAATGCGCATTTTTATAAACACAACACTAAAATTCATGGTCACAGTGGGACTCGAACCAACGTTTTAGTAATTCAGAGAATAGAATCTCTTCCTGCACTGAAGTCCTGAAGTTCCAGTTAGCATTTAGTAGAACTTCAGACTCTTAAGCGCAATACATCACAGTTCAGTTAGGCTTTGTAGAGAGTTTGTTGGAAATTTCTTAACAAAATATATTTTTTACCGACGTAAAAAAATATTCATTTGGCATACATGAAACTGCCGGCTTTTAAGCAAAATTTCTCACACTTTTTTGAAAACTGCGCTCTGGAGCCAAATATTGGTGCTCGTTTTCATTACTAACTTTTTGGAGTTGCTGCCGATAACTTCCTTACACGCTCTGCAACAGTTAAATTTCCATTAACCGGATCTCTTCGCGGAAGGATTTAATCAGCGGTTTTAACGTGCACCATGCATATTCCCATAAATGTGCAATCTCGAAAATTACGAAGGTAGTCTGATAAGTACCCAGCCTCCTCGCCTGATGGTGTCAGTATCGCAAGAGCAATTTACTATCGTGTAGTACATTCTTCTAGGCGGCAACTGTCCAAATTTCAACCGGATCAAACTCGTAGTTTTGCTTTGGCCGCGTGTGAAAGCTGAAGTGTCCGCCGATTTTAGAAAAATGGAAAAAGAGCAATATCGGTCGGTGATTCGGTTCTTGTTTTTGGAAGGGAAATCGCGCAGCGAAATCAAAGAGCGTTTGGATGCTGTGTACTGTGACTCTTCTCCTTCGATGGCGACCATCAAAAATTGGTTTAACGAGTTTCAACGTGGTCGCACGTCGGTTTTTGATGAGCCATGTCCAGGTGCCTCGAAAACGGTTAGCACGCAGGATAACGTGACAAAAATCCACGATCTCGTATTGGCAGACCGCCGATTGAAGGTGCGAGAGATAGCTGAGACAGTAGGCATTTCAAAAGATCACGTGGGTCACATCCTGCATGAAATTTTGGGCATGAGAAAGCTGTCGCCGCGATGGGTGCCGCGTTTGCTCACTCCGTACAACAAGAGCAAACGTGAGATCACTTCAAAGCAGTGTTTGACGCTGTTTAAGCGCAATCCGAAGGAGTTTTTGCGTCGTTTCGTGACAGTCGACGAAACTTGGATACACTGGTACACACCAGAGACCAAGAAACAGTCGAAACAGTGGACTTCACCCGGCGAACGTGCTCCGAAGAAGGCGAAGACTGTCCCATCGGCCGGAAATGGGATTGGGATTCACAAAATGTGATCCACATCGGCTACCTGCAGAAGGGCAACATGGTCACAGGGCTGTACTATGCCGAATTATTGGGCCGATTCGAGGCCGAATTGAAGAAAAAAACGGCACCACTTGGCAAAGAAAAAAATGCTCTTCCACCATGATAACGCAACGCCCGCCAACGCCAAACTGGTCGAATTGGGCTACGCACTGCTGCCCCATCCACCATATTCTCCAAATTTGGCCCCGTGTGACTTTTTTTTTGTTTCCAAACTTGAAAAAGGTCATCGCCGCCACGGAGGCCCATTTTGCAGGCCTCGAAAAAACGTATTATTCAGACGGGTTAAAGAAGTTGGAGTGCAAGTGTATCGAGCTAAAAGGAGACTATATTGAAAAATAAATCGCCACTTTTCCAAAATTTTTGTTTTTCTTTCGTAGGCTAGGTTCTTATCAGACCACCCTCGTATTAGAGAATATCAGATCAGATATCAGAGATCAGAGCTATTGCGATATTAGCATGTCCGGAACCAAATTAAGGACGACTGCTATTGCTCTGGCAGTGACTATGGCTTCGTCATACTTATCTCGTTGAAACCCAAGCCCCTTGTTCTAAATTTGTCCTCTTAATGCTTGATGAATCAATGCAAACTGAAGGAATCCTTCCGCGCAGAGATTTGGCGAAATTAATTTAATTGCAGCGAAAGATGTATGGATTGTTAGCTATCGAAAACGAAAATGTAATAATAATTGTGCCCTTATGGGCATGCAATTTTTCACAGAGCAGTTTTCAAAAAAGCTTTTCTGTGCTCAGTGTTTATACGATTCCTTATTTTTCATTTGATATTAACTTACTATAGGGTACAATATTTATTTAGAAGACTGCTCTTCTGTGATTCAACAGACTAAACAAAAATTGTATATTTCATCTTTTGGAAATCAAATTAAGACATATCGCATAAATGCAATATTAATTACGTGCTATGCGTCGTCATCTTTTTGGAAATTTGATGTTCCTTCCCCTGATGCAAGAATGAGGGACTATGCTGGTTGAATTATAATCCTTAATTCTGGCGAAGATAAGGGGAAGTAAATTTTAAATTGAGGCGAAATTACCACATACTTCTGCAATGAAAAACTTTTTTTTAATAACTTAATTATTACATAACTGAGCAAATTGTCCCACTTTGGTTTTCGATAGGGGGAGCTAGCATCACAAACGTAAATTTAGACCCACTTCAACCGAGATGAGAGAGTAAGTCCGTCTTGCTCTCTCATCTCTGATATCGAAAAATGGGTTTAACGCAAACACGGCGAAGTGAACGCCTTTTTAACTCAATTCGTAACGTTATGGTGGATATCGACAGTATTTGTATGACCGATTTAAGCTGGATGACGAACCAGAGTGTCCTAGCTGCAAGGAAGTTCCAGAAAACGCGAGACACGTTTTTTTTAAGTGTCCAAGGCTTAGCGTGCGACGCGCGTTACTGAATGTGGAATTCGGCGTGAAGGTCACATAATTGTATAAACCATATTACTGGAGTGCCAACAGAATTGGGAGACAGTCAGTGAATTTTCGTGTAGCGTCTACAAGGAACTTCGAAAAGACGAAGCTAGACGTCAGCAACACTGGATGATGGCTAATTAGCCGAAGCCACCACTGCGAAGTTAATACCGAGAGGTGGTTACGCAGGGAGCCAGGCGACAGAGGTGGTCTGGTTTTAGCCGGTAGAAATCCGATATAACCCTTTCATGCCCAAATTATGGATTTTAAGCGGTGAATTTTTCTAACAACATTATGTCGTTCAGTAGGCATCTTTTATGATATTTTCTTGAAAAAAAAAAAAATTTAAGCGCTATAGTTAACAAATTAGAGCATGATGCCATATGGCATCATTGGGACTGGAAGGGCACCTTAGCAAGTTCCATGTGAAAAATGAGGTATTTGGTCGGCGAGTATTTCAAAAACGACAAAAGATATAGAAAAATAGTCTGAGAACGAAAAAAAACTGCATAAAATTATCTTTGCAATGATATATAACACATTAGAGATCTATTTAATGATTCGGCGCTCTCTCTCTGGTTCCTGTTAACCCCTTGTGGGGCATAGGGCATCAACTACGCCTACTTTCCACCTCGTTCTGTTCTGTGCCATCGTCTTTAGGTCTGACCACTGTTTGTTTAATGAAGCAGCCTCGCTATTAACCGATCTTCTCCACGTGTTTCTTGGCCGTCCAACACGGCGTCTAGCATTGGCTCCCTGAGGGTTCCAATCTAGGGCCTGCTTTGCAATATTTGTTGGCCCTCTTCGGAGAGTATGACCTATCCATTGCCACTTTCGCCTTTTGACAGAAGTGCCTATCCAATCCAGGCCTGTGATACTCAGGAGATCATCATTGGAAATAATCTCCGGCCAGCGGATTTGTAGGATGCGCCGTAGGCACTGGTTTACGAAAGTTTGCAGCTTAGTTGTTATCTCGTTGGTCACCTTCCAAGTTGAACAGCCATAAAGAAGCACAGATATTACAATAGAATTGAAGATTCGGATTTTGGTGCGCCTGGAAATGTTGTTATTTTGCAGGAAGGGATTCAAAGTGAAGAAGGCTGCCCTAGCCTTATTGATACACGATTGTACATCAGCGTCCGCGCCGCCATCTGCTGTGACTATGCTTCCGAGGTAGCAGAATTCGTCAACTTTTTCGACTGCCTGGCCCGAAACACAAATTCCGCTTTGTCCACCAGGATGGGAGCTCAAGTACTTGGTCTTGGCAGCGTTTATCTTGAGCCCGGCATTACGGCTTTCGCAATGCAGAGCATCGGCCATTTGAGCTACATCCTCCTTTTTATTTGAAAGCAGACAAATATCGTCAGCATAGTCCAGGTGTTGCAGGTAATCAAACATTTTCCATCTGATACCTTTCCTCTGGTTTTGAAGCGCGCTCACTAGTACATCGTTAATGGCTATGAGGAAAATAATAGGTGATAAAATGCAACCTTGTCTCACTCCACTGTGCACCTCAAAAGGATCTGAAAGCTTACCCTTGTGCAAAACGTGACATTGGGCTCCCTGATAAGATTCCTTGATGATGGAAATTATTTTATCTGGTATGCCCCTCCTACGAAGAGCTCTCCAAATATACTCCCGATCAACACTATCGAACGCCTTCTCGAAATCAATGAACATGAGGTGTAATGGGGATCTACATTCGGCGGATTGCTCAATAATAATTCGGAAAGTGTTATATGGTCGCTACATGAAAAACCCTCACGAAAGCCAGCCTGTTCATTGCTTAAAGTGCGATCAACTTCATCCTTGATCCGGTTCAAAATAATTTTAGCCATCAGCTTGGATACACCTGGAAGTAGGCAAATACCGCGCCAATTATTACAATCCTTAAAGTTACCCTTCTTGGGAATTTTAATAATTACGCCCTTTTTCCATTCTACTGGAAGAGTTTCGGTTTCCCAACACTCTCTGATGAGGGGAAGCAGAATATCCGCTGTAGCATTCGAATCCGCTTTAAATAGTTCGACCGGAATTCCATCTATCCCCGGGGCCTTACCGGCGTCCATAGATTCGATAACCCGCTTTAATTCCGTCTTAGATGGTGGTCTGGAATTAATACTGGCTACTGGAGGGACGTCTTCTTCTGCCGATGAAGATGCACTTGCAGGCCCGAAACGGTCGTTAAGGACCTCAAAAAAGTGCTCTTTCCATCTCTGAAGCTGCTGTTCTTCAGTAACAAGCAGTAACCCTTCTTTATCTTTCACAGGATGGTCCATTGTGAACGACTTGCCAATTAGTGGTTTAATTAGCTTAAATAGGGTACCGCTTTCACCACGGTAAGCCGCATCATTTGCCTCCTTCGCTAAAGCGTTGATGTAAGTACGCTTATCACGCCTCACACTTCTCTGCACGCCTTTTTGTAGTGAACGGTATTCAGCACGAAGTTGATTTTTAGCTGAATCATCAGCAGCAGAGTTAATCTGTTCCTTAACTCTTTTGCGTGCTGAGATAAGAGACCAAGTAGCATCACTGATAAATGGTCTCCTACCACGATCCAATCTTCCCACAGTCGCTTCGCCACATGAAATAAAAGAATCCTTTGCAAAATTCCATCTATCTTCAATTGTAGGATTCTGAAGAGATGTTGCTGCACAAGCTTTTTCGTGCAAGGCGGTCGAATATGCACGTCTAGTTGAGGAATTTTTTAGCTTTTGCACATTAAATCGTGGCAAGATTTGCGTGTTGTGAGATCGTTGAATCGCTGCCGTTCGTAAGCGAAATTTCGCGATAACAAGGTGGTGGTCGCTGCCAACATCAGCCCCACGCTTCGACCTGACGTCTAAGAGGCAGTTTCTCCATGTGTTAGAAACAGCAATATGGTCAATTTGGTTCTCTGTTCTGCCATCAGGAGAAATCCAAGTTGTTAGGTGGCAGGGTTTATGCTTGAACAACGTTCCGCCAATGACTAGTTGCCGAGAGTTACAAAACTCCACGAACATTTCGCCATTGTTGTTCCTGTCGCCAAGCCCGTGATTGCCCATAAGATGTTCCAAGCCTAAATTATCAGTATCGACTTTGGCGTTGAGATCCCCCATTATAATTTTGATGTCACCCCTGGGAGCCATATCAAAGGTGTCGCCTAGTCGCTGATAAAAAACGTCCTTTGCGGATTGGTCTGCAGGTTCAGTCGGTGCGTAGCACTGAATAATTGTGATGTTTCGTACTCTGGATTTGAATCTGGCTGTGATGATACGGTCGGAGATAGGTTTCCAGTCGATAAGGGATCGGCGTGCATTCCTAGTCAACAGGATTCCGACGCCCGCTTGCCGAGGTGAATTATCGTCTTCACTTCCAGAGTAGAGCAATACAGTGCGAGAGCTTGGTGATAAAGTCGCCCCCGATCCGAACCATCTTGTTTCGCTCAGTCCTAGTATAGCGATGTTGTATGCGGTCATTTCCTGTTCGACTTCTGTGAGCCTTGTGTTATTACACTCACCCCACATCGTCCGAACGTTCCAAAAACCGATCGTAGTCCGTTGTTTATAGCCAAAAGTCGTTGCCGTTGAATCAGTCCGAGGTATCCGAGGCTCGTTTGATGTTTCGAGTGTAAAGTAAATTTCAGGTACGCAGGATACAAGCCTACATACCCTATCCCTCAAGTCGCCTTTTACGACAAGCCGGGATCGCTGTGGTATAATTCTAACCCCAAAACCACAGGGGTCAATTTTTTGTTAAGTTTCGTACATATCTAAACCCTTGAGCGCAAAACAGATTTGCTGCGCGCACAATTGTGGAGATATGTTCGAAACTCAGGAGAGTTTTATTCTCTCCTGTCCCTTAAGTCGCCTCTTACGACACGTCGGGAAAGACGGTAGCACTATTCTTATTTATTTATTTATTTATTTATTTAAAGAAGTTATTGAACGGGAATGAATCCCATAGTACAATAATATACAATGACCAGTATCATGAAGTATCATGGAATAAAAAGTATAAAGTAATGAATTTGAATAATAAAGAAAATTAAAAATCTAAGTTTAGGTAAAAAATTAAAAATTAAATAAAAAGAAAAATGAAAAATTAATAGGATCAAGTATACAAAAGTGAAAGAAAATAATGATTAATGATTACAACTCAATCGTTTCAATTTGACGAAGAAGTTTTCTTTTGAAAATTGTAAGCGAAGGAGGTAAAGGACCAAGCTGTAGTTTGTCATAGTTGCTTAGCATGCGAGGCATTGGAGAATTCTGATAAATCGAGAGTTCGGCAGCTGGTGGATAAAAAATTGCACTACTACGTGTAAAGTGACTATGATGATTTCTAATAACAATGTTCTCGGTAAGGGAAGATTTGATCTGATTGCAACACAATTTATACAAAAAGCACTCATCTAGATAAGCTCGACGTTTCTTTAATGACATAAGTTTAAGAAAGCTAAGTCGTTCGGGATAGGGTAAGTAATCTAACCTGAATTTAAAGAAGACACCACGAGTGAATTTTCTTTGGACTGACTCAATTGCATCTGACGAGCAGGAAGTATACGGATTCCAAGCTATGGAAGCATACTCCAGGATGCTACGAACGAGCGAAATGAAGAGGTTCACCGATGTAGAAACTGATTTAAAGTCATGGCTTGATCGCAATACAAAACCAGAGAGTTTTGAAGCTTTTTTAACCGTTGACGAAACGTGCTCAGAGAAGTTGAGTTTTGTGTCAAAGGTGACACCAAGATCTTTGATAGTTGAAACGGAGTCAGTTGGATGTCCATTTAGGAGATAGGTGAAGGAAATCGGGAAGAATTTAAGGGAATATTGCATCACAAAGCATTTGGATATATTGAGAGGTAGGTCGTTGGACACACACCAATTGTATAACACATCAATATCCGATTGGAGCAAGATGCAGTCATTGATGTCAGAAATGGCGCTGAATACTTTGCAATCGTCAGCATACAGCAAAGATTTGCATTTAAGGCGCTCAGGAAGATCGTTCACGAAGAAGACGAATAGAAGAGGACCTAATATGGATCCCTGAGGAACCCCAGATGAAGGGCAAAAACCAGGAGAAAGAATGTTATTAAAAATGACATAAGAGGTTCTTTCGGAAAGGTATGAAGAAAGCCAGGTAGTCAGATAATGAGGAAAGTTCAATCTGACTAGTTTCTCCAATAATATTCTGTGGTCTACAGTATCAAAAGCTTTTGAAAAATCTGTATACAACACATGTACGTCTTGATGTTTGTTGAACGATTTAGCAATGAAGTCTACTAACTCAACCAAATTGGTGGTGGTAGATTTGCTTTTACAAAAACCATGTTGGTTAGCACAAATAATAGAACCGAAGTTCAGACTGATGTAGTTGTGAACTATTCTCTCCAGCAATTTCGAAATGGAGGACAAAAGGCAGATAGGGCGATAATTTGAGGCAACATTTAGATCACCCTTCTTCGGAATAGGGACTACATAAGACGATTTCCATAATGATGGAAATTTACCTTGCCTGATGCTTGTATTAAATAAGATTGAAAGAGGAGTGGCAATGGCGTTAGAGGTTCTTTTTAAAAAATTATTGGGAATGCCATCTGGGCCGACACAGGAGCCAACTTTGGCAGAGCGTATAAGCAATTCAACATACGAAGGTAAAATAAGTGGTATTGAAACATCGCTGTTAGGAGGGAGGGTGGAACAATTTAGAGACGATGAAGGCTGTCTAAAGGTACTAGAGAAATATTTTGCAAAAAGAGCGCAGATTTCCTCAGGTGTATGTGCTGTTGAGTTGTTGTACCTTAAAGAGGATGGACATGAAGAAGAAGAACGTAAGCTACGAATGTAGGACCAAAAGAGCTTACTTTCGTTGTTCCGTATACTTCCTTCGATAGTGTTTAGATAAGCTGTCTTGGCCGCGGAAATTAAACTCTTAGTTTCTGATCGAAGCTTTTTAAAAATTAAGAGGTCAAAAGGATGTTTAAAGTGCTTATAGCGTCGATGGGCTCGTTTTTTTCTACGAATCAATCGACGAATGTGAGGGGTAAACCACACTGGACCTTGTCGAGGTTTAGGGCAATAATATGGTACAAATTTAACAATAATATCTAATAATGTTGTGTAGAATTTGCTAACCGCAGTATCGCAATCACAATCAGCCAGAAGAAAATTCCAATTAATGGAAGCCAAATTAGCGTTAATGGCCTCATAGTTGGCCTTTCTGAAGTTAAGACGGGCATTTTTCGAGTGTTGAGGAACTGGTGGAGAAGAAGTAATCTCGTATAAAAGAGCAGGATGATAAGCGTCCTCAGGAACAAGTGGTGTAGAAGCAGATGATGTTGACATGAGAGGGGGACGTAGATTAGAAAACGTAAGATCCAGGATCCGATCCATATGATTGCGAGTGACATTAAATTGAAGAATGTTACAAAACTCCATAAACGCTGACAATGATAGTAGCAGGGAAGGAGAAGAAGATGAAATAGGAAGTCCAGGTTCATTCGGCCAAGAAATGCAGGGAAGATTAAAATCACCGCATATCACAAAAGACGACTTAGGGTACATGACATTAATGTAGTTGGAAATGTAGTTAAAGAAGTTGTCGTAGACAGCGAGACTAGAGTTACACGGAATGTATATACATATCATGATCAAAGGTGAAACAGGAGCAGAGATCTTAACAATGACACAGTCATATGATTCATTGACTGTAGTAGCCAACAGGCAACAATCCAGATGACTGCGAACAGCTATAAGAGCACCTCCTCCAGAATTTTTCCCGTGAAGTTCAAAGTTGCGATCACAACGAAAGATGTTGTAACCATCCATAATTTCACCGCTACTAAAATCAGAATTCAACCAAGTTTCGGTAAGGCAAATAATATCATGTATAGAAGAAGCTGCATTAGAGTTAAGTATACGAAGCTTGGTCCTTAAACCTCGTACATTTTGATAATATAAATTAAAAATTATCTTGTTGGTTTTAATGACTTTGGCCGTTGAAAATTTCGATTCTCAAATTCTTTTAACAGAATGCCTGTAGGCCAGAAAGATTTTTGAAGTGGTTGTTTCAGTTCATAGGGAACGGTGACCTTGAAAGACGACACAATTTTATCAGGAATATTTTCCTTAGTAAGTTTTTTGCAGGCTAGAAGCGACGGCTCAAAACCAAGTTTGTCGACAATATAACGTTTGATGTCCGTTTCGGAAGTATCGTATGCCAACCTCGAAATAAAAATCTGCTTTGGTGGCTTGCATATACGAAGGCAGGAACGATGCGCAGTAGATAAATTATCAGAAATTTGAAGAGGCGCGTCCATCAATCTAGATGTCGATGGAGTTGTAGTACCAGAGGCTGAATTCCCCGGGTTGGAATCCGACGAATTATCACTGCTAATAATAAGTGTAACTCCTTCAGCTCTAGACTTGGCTTTAGCCCTAGTCATGATGCCGTTAGACGTTGAGCTGTCACGAAAATAAGAAGAAGACGACGCAGCAGGAACGGATTCGCCAGGGTTGACATTAATACTGGGATGCCCACTGGCAAACATGTCGAGTTTAGTTTGAAGATCGTTCAGTGCCAGCTGGAAGTCGTGAATAAACGATGGTGATGACTGCTGTTGTTGACGAGATGACACAGACGAGCCTCGACTTTGGCATGCTTCCGGTTGATTGGTAGGAATCGTGAGTCGAGGAGAAAGGAGCGCATCAAGCTGTTGGCGCTCTCCCGAGCGCAGCCCGTTGTAGTTGGGAGCGGCCGTTGGCAGAAGCACCTCTAACTGCGGTACAGGGACTTCCGCGTTGACTAAAGGCGCCATCTCAGCAATAGCTGCCTGAAATTTCGATTGCAGCTTAGACTGAGCGCTGTGATGCTCTGCAGAAAGCGTCCGGATAATGTTATTGGCGGCCAGCATTTTTGATACGTAAATGGGCGCCGAGGTCGAGCGGCACTTCGGACAAAACCAATATAGTCCAGAGTCCGCTTGCAGAATGATGTCAGCCACGGGAGCGTTAATACTAACCCGTGCCACTGGGATTCGGCGCTAGCTTAAAAATAAATTAGAACTTTTTCATTTTATACCTTTTTGAAAAGCCCCATAACTCTTGAAAGAATGTTAGTTCAGTCCTTAAATTTCGTACAAGTATTCACAATAAGTTCAATATCATTTTAAGAGAAACATTGAGTCGCACCGATCAGCGAACCCCCCTTATCCCCCATTTGAATTTAGCGAAAGGACATGACCATAACTCCCCCAAAATTAGAGCAGAGTGCTAAATTTTGGTTTATTGCGATTGGAGCTCATAATCACCCCACCCACCAAAAATTAGCTCATTCGGATAAAAACTAAGGGTGCCTTCCATACAGCAAGCAACTAGCATTTATATGAATAGGGGACTTACTGATTTGCCTTTCACGCCCAATGATGCCATATGACATCATGCTCATGCAAAACCACTTTATAGGGTTTTCCTAAAAAAAAATCTAAAAATCTTTTGATTTTCTCTTACAAAAACCTCACCAACAACAAAATAAAACCATTAAAATGATTTGCATAAAATGATTATTATCAGGAAATATAGGGAAATGGATAAATCAGTTTTTCGGCTTTACGACAATCGTCAAACCTTCTCTAAAATTTCATTAAAAATAACATCCCAAAACCAAAAATTTCACGCTTGAAAGAATCAACTAGGTATTACACTATTGGGAGAGTCTAATATCACACAAAAAGTTAAAATTTATTTCTTACATTTTCTATGAAAAATCATCAAATTTCATGATGCCATATGGCATCATTGGGAGCGAAATGGATAACTGCATTGCCAGTTAAAAAAGGGCCACTTCTAGATCCGTCGAAAAGCAGCCATAACAATGCAGCATGTCTAGGTGAAAATGCACAACATTGCTCAATGCTAAGTCTTATTTTAAAATGGTATCTTTAAAGTTTGTGGTCTGAACTCTTTCTAAAATATGTTTTGTGTCTTTAATAAGCATATATGTATGAGTTTTTGTTAAAAGTGGCCCAGAAGGAAAAATGTTTTTCTTGGAGAAATCATTGGCTCAAAAAAGACCCAAACCCAAACATTCAAAATAAAAAGGAATTTTTGATGCCAAATTGTTGAATACACTGCCAAGTATACGCAGTAAAAAGTTACACTAAATTATTTGTTAAGGTCGCGTTTCTATATCATACCCATGAACTACCCAACGACATCTTGCAAAGGCAGGTCTGTGAGGCGAGGGATGGTGCGTGCACTAAATCAAAAAAATGTTAGATGGGATTCACACTATGAACAGGATTTACTAAAACCACTAAATTAATCGAGTCGAAACCCGCCTACTAGATCAAATCGTATGTCATTAAATTCAAAATGCATCGTAGAATGTACTTGCATTTTTCAAATTAAGTACAATTTGGTACAACTGTTAACTAAATCTGGGATTTAGTAAATCATGTCTATAGACTGAATCGCCAATTATTTATTAAAAATTTCCATTTTTTCCTAATCTAATCAAATGTATCCGTGGCAGAAATTATTAATTCACATTATTTCCTAAGGGCTCTATTACACAGTCATATTTGTGTATGATAAATAGATGCTATCATATCCTTAAGCCTACTCGATTTCGTTTAGTGTACGTGTAAAATTTCGACCTTCGGTGCACAGGGTCATAAGTTCGAATCTCACCGTGGATCATGATGTTTTTCGAACTCACGAGCTTGTTACGGACTATGAACTCACTCAGATGTTAAATGAGTACCCATTTATGGGGATAAATAACACTGCTGAGCGTGATGCTGATCTCATTACCTCAACAAAAAGCAGATAAGATCTTGGAAATAGGATGTCACTAACACATTCTGCGGCCTTAGTCCAATGTTGGATTGTCGCGCCTGTTATTTATTTTATTTTATAATTTGGCGTTTGGAATTATCAATTTCGCCCTATGGTGTCGATAATCTAGTAAAGATAGCCAAACTGAGTGATCTCAGGAAAAGGTCTTCAGATCCGGCTATTGGAAGTAAAGAATTGTAAAGCAAAATCACAATGTGTTTCACTTTCGCGTATCCATAGAGGCAACACAACATAAACTTCTTATGAAGAATTTTCATTATTAAAGAAAATAATAGCAACAAAATAGTGTCGTTTGTTTGTAGACGAGTGTATGTAGTAGCTAGATCAGGACTTGATATTTTTCATTTGAAAGCTTAGCATAGCCTTAATGAATTGCGATTGAATCTATGTTTTTCTGTCGTAGCCAAATGCATCAACAATGAAATCTATTAATATAACAGATTCGTAGTAGATAACAACTTCGTAATACAATAAAAAAGGGGGGCTCGTATTCTACACATACGCGTTCACAATTTGTTTGTTGAATCTCAGCAATTATCTCACTCAATTAAGTCTACGTATTATATCTACACAAAAATATAAATACGTTTCCAACCATAATTTAGCTTAGTTACCGATAAGAAAAAATACTCGTGATGGGTCATAATAACGGCTCGGCGCCAACGTGGTAAAAAAACTGAGAGGAACAAAAAATCTGAAATAAATGAAAAAAACACCTCCAGTGTCTGTCGTGGAAAATTTATAATCAGTTTGTCAAAATTAGTTGACAATATTAAGATTGAAATGTACTGTAAATTACCAGATGTTTATGCGCGAATTGTGATAAAAAGCGGTTACATTTGTTTAGCATATCTTCCTTTATTTATTTTTGAAGAAGTTTAGTTTTCAGTCAGATACGAGTATTCGTTGATGGAAAGTGCGTGCAATCTACGAGGGTTGTTCGATAAGTCTCGGTTGTGACCAAGATAGAGTGCAGGTATTGGAAAATGGTTTTAATGTCCCATAACACGAACTTATCTAGGAAAGCTGCTGAATTTTCACAAAGATGCGTTTCATAGTTCTTGTTAGGCTTCATGCACACGGCGCGAAAACGGCTCGCAAGCTCGACACATCGAAATGCATTGGCTCTTATGGGAAGCTCACGACAGCGAGAGCAGTGCCGCTGTCAAATCACAACTAGCGAGAGGTGTTTTCACATATCGTGCACCACAATCCGCAAATTCGCGGCTCGCGAGCCGTGTTTTGACTGTGCATGGCTCTCGCTTGCTGTCGCTCGTCATGAGCTTCCCATAAGAGCCAATGCATTTCGATGTGTCGAGCTTGCGAGCCGTTTTCGCGTCGTGTGCATGAAGCCTTAGAAACAAGTCAGCCGCTTTTACCAGAATGAATTTAAGATTTTTGGATGGATGTCAAAACCACGACGAAAATGATATTTTGCAGAAAGTTATCATGACATCCCCAGAGTTTTGTTTTCATTGATCAGTTTCTGGATGAGCGAGTTCAAACTAACCACGCAGTGGACGTCCAAAACAACTCCAAATGAGGAAATGATCGGCACAGGCCAAAATCTTGTGGTCGGCGATCAACAAATAGAGTTTGGCCAAATAGGTGGGGTCAGGGGTAGATCATATAAACTTGTGCCAAATATCAGGCACGACTATTAGGACATGAGGAAGCTACCCCATACCGACAACGCGTCTGCTCATTTATTCCGAGTCATCTCTGGCTAAGTGGTAGAATTGTGCTACGCGGTCGTACTGAATGCCCGGGCTTTGATAACCCAGTTCCGCGTAATCTGTGGCTGACTTTGGCTGTAGTCGCAGGAACTAAACATGTTGGCAATATCCAAGCAGTTAGTATCCGAGGGTAGAATGCTGCCATTCTGTTACGCAAGCGTGTCCCCTAGGATTTGGAAGAGTAAGGGCCTCCTCTCTTGAAATATTTATGTCTCGGCTACCCAAGGCCACGTTACATAACCCTATGCATGAGCGGTTCCTAATACTGAAATCTCTCCGTTTTGGGAAATACTTAACAACCAGTGAAATTGTAAAACAAAATGTTGGTTTATTCTAAATCTTCTCTTTGCTTTTAGCATGCTGTTATAAGAATACCCTTTATCACTGTTGGTTTTTAATAGAGTGCAGTTTTTTGAGTTAGTTAATTTTCAAAAGCTGAAGGTTGTGTGGTACTTTTAATTCAAAACATCTTGGCTACAACCCTAAGTTTCAAGAAACACAAATACTCGTATATAATCTGCACGAAATTTCGATTAGTTATGTTACATAATTGTCAGAATTTAATTAAAAAAATATTTGGAGAACATTTGAAATTCTCTAACGAAAAATCTTAAAGCTGATTTATAATTTAGTCAACAACACATTCCTTTTTGCGATCTTTATTTTATGAAGCACGTGTAATACCAACCTGCATTGGATAGGCTCGACGATTGGACGGCTGAACAATAACTTTTACTCCTTTCTTCACCATCTTTTGGACCAATGCTGGATTGAAGGGCGCCCGTCGTTCCCATACTGATTGATCTTCTCGTCGAATTGCGATCACTTTGCTACTCTACAAAACGATAACACTAATTTTATTAATAGCACCACAAATTGCATTATAATTAATCAAGAATCAGAACGTAGATTTTAGTTTGAACTGTATGGATGCAATAACGATCATTCGACTCAACCATCTATTCCGATCCGATTATAAAATAGGAAAACTTACATGTCGCCATCGGGCACATGCTACACTACGGAACACTGTATCACGAAGTGATAATAATCGATCACATTTCATGTGGCGTGTGATCATCTTGAACAATTAATGGTTGAACATTGACTAAAAAAGAAAAGATTTTCAATGGGAGAACCACCCTCGTAGAAGAACAATTTTCGCGCTGAGATTTGAAACAGTAAGAGTAATGTATGGCAAAGAAGGCAAACGCAATTGATAAGACAAGTTGACAGACGATTTAATTCATTATGTTATCTGTTTTGTGACGAACAGTGATTACATTTTGACTGGCATACTGAACAACAGTGATGGTGATGAGACTTGGGAAGGGTGGAAAATTCCGAAATGAATCGAAATCCTATCCTAGAATTATTCCTAATATCAGTATGTAATGCTAAAAGCGAAATTATGTTGTTATAGTTTTGAAAAGGTTATCTTGCCTATTTTACCTAATTTTAAATGTCTCGATGGATGGCTTTCGTGTGTATCAGAATTACAATTTCCAAGAAATACTTTATACTTCTCAATAAACCATGTGATATCTATAGTCTAAAGGCTTGTTATATTTCCATTTCAAATTGACGACATTGAAAAAAATATCATTTTTCTAAATCAAATTAAAAAAAAATGTTAGATTCAAATTAACAAATTTGATTTGAGAAAGTGTTGATTTCAATAATGGCCGCATTTTTTCAACAGCTAACCCAAGTAACAATTTCATCCCTATAATACTTCGTAAAATATTCTCTTCTAACGACAATAGGGGCACTTTACAGGGTATAAACACTGAATAATTGTCCAATAATGGCATCTGGTGCCGTTTTTTGATCCAATAGAACCTCATTGTAGCACTGAATTACGCTTCGAGAAAGACATACATCATGTGTTATCAGCGCCCGCTCTAGGACCTACGCCGCCTCGGGCAAGAGGACAAATTGCCGCCCCTTAGGTACTGTACCAAACAGATTGATCCTGGCGCCACCCAAGAAAATAGGTGTGAAAAAATTGGCGTTGGCAAGGAATGCTTTTAATGTTATAAGTTTATATTTCAGGATCTATTTTCGGATTTTAAATTGTTTGAAAATTTAGGTGTTACTTAAGCCGATATTTTGTAACTACTGGACATGGCTTCAGTGATACGTCGAGCACGAAAAATGAAATCACCCGGAGCGACCAAAATCCGCAAGATTTTTACCAAAGATTCATTCTATCCATACAAAAACTATAGCTGACTGGTTCGGTTTTTTAGAATCGCGAGCTTTGTCAATTTCAATCAGCCATATCATCAAACGCATTTAGTAGCAGCGTTTTTTTTTTATTCGAAGAAAATAAAATTGTTGACAATTTGCAGCGTTTTGCAACAACGAATTACCCCTGGTGAGTATCGGAAGAAGTTCGAGTCAGAATGGCTGTTGTTAGAGGAAACCATAATTCATAAACGGCACGAACTTTAGAATTGTGCTCGCACGCCCTTCCCTCCTTGCGCCCCCAGCTTGTTTTAGAATCGATAGAAAGAGGTTTTTCCTTTTGAAGCAAGTGCTTGTACTCATGGTTGTTCCTCCAAAACAATTTACTTAGTGAAACCAGCTAACTTAAGAACATTGTTTTAAAAACAACACAAAAATTTATGATCGCATTGGGATTCAAACCACCGTTCAGTTATCATTCATAATCTTTAGCGCACCACCACGCACCACAGTTCAGCAAGGCCCTATAGAGTTTGTTTGGAGTTTCAAAATGTTGAAGCTTGATGCAAGAAATCAAGAATGCATGCGAAATTTCGTTTTCCAGTAAAATACTCAATACATATTCAGAGAATTCTGCCCTCAAAAATGTTGGGCCGAAAAATTGTGCTCGTTTTCATTACTAACGCTCTGCAGTGTTTTCCATAAATTCCTTAAAAAGTTCAATTAGTCGGATTGATTTAGGCTTTTCATCTCGAGAATTTTTAAAGAGAATAAGTTCAGAGCTAGTTTAATCGGCTGAGCCTATAGCCAAATTCCGATAATAGCATGTCTGAACATAAATTAGGAAGCTCTGGCAATGTGTTCTCTGGTTCGATCCCTCACCTTGCTAAAATTCAAACCACCTTGTTCGTAGTATGCCATCCAATGCTAGATGAATCAATGCAATGGGAACCAACTTAAGTAATCGATTCATGCGAAGGTTTGGCGAATTGAAGTTGAATTGTAATGGAAATTATGGAAAAAAAACTCCAAAAAATTATTGTGAATAACATTTCCTACAGAGTCTGTTTTAAACGCCTTAATGTTTTCAGCGTTTATTCGACTCCCTATTTCTCACTTCATATAAATTTCTTCGGGAGTTCAATATTTATTTAGTGGACTTGCTCTCCTGTTACTCAATATACTAAACAAAAACTTTAGATATCATCTTGCGGAAATCAAATCGCATATAAATGAAACAATAATGAACTTCGTGCTATAATTTCGTCCTCTGGAAATTAGGCAAAAATTAGGGTTCATGCAAGGTCCTTAATTCTGGTGAAAAGAAGATGAAATGAATGTTAAATCGGAGGACGAAATTTACACATACAAGTAATTTTTCAGTTAGTATGTTTTTTGTTCCAAAGAATAGCTTAGTCAGCGCATAACTGAGCGAATAGTCCTACAGGGATACCCCGATTTAAGTCGCTTCGATTTAAGTCGTTTCGCACTTAAGTCGTTGAATAATTCCCACCTTACAACTCGATTTACGACAATTTTGCTTCGCACTTACGTCGTTTCGTGATTTTTTTTTTTGTTTTTAAGAAAATCGGGAATGGGATTTGGCATTAGAGAAAATCTTGGTAAAACAATCACATCCTTTCGGAAAAAATTTATTACATTACAACCGACCTTTCGATAGATAGAATTATTATTGGTGTACGCATGAAGTTGTTACAAGAAAAAGGACTACTTTTCATTGTGGAAACGCTACTCAACCGGTAGATCAATCGTAAATTATATAGTTTTGTTATCATATATGAAATGTGGATTAATTTATCTATGAATTATCTTATCTGTAAACTACAAGCAGCTATAGTTTTCACACTCTTGAGTTAAGGTGTCAACCGCAAACAATTTTTGGGGAGCATTTCGGCTAGAACTTTATAAAAACTAGAATTCATGTTCGGCAAAAAATATACAGTCCAACGGAGAAAACTGACATCAACGTTAACGTCAAACATGTTTTTGTTAGTGAACTATCCCTAAAACAGTTCGCAACAATATTGCTAAGAGTGCATCGTTCTCTTTCAAAATGTGCACCAAACGCTTGCGGTTGAAATAAAATAAACGAGACCGAGGCTAATTTCGGGCGCGGCCGAAATTTGAATACCCTTCACTCTCCTCGGGCTAAAAGTTCTTTTTGGGCGAACATATGACTTGTGTTCAATCGTTCCCCATTCTTTTCCTTCTGTGGCGTCGATAAAACAATATTTGTGTGTTTTTGGTTAAGTGGGAAAATAAAAATATTTACTCAGAAAACT
Source organism: Microchrysa polita (assembly GCA_949715475.1). Classification (NCBI taxonomy): domain Eukaryota; kingdom Metazoa; phylum Arthropoda; class Insecta; order Diptera; family Stratiomyidae; genus Microchrysa; species Microchrysa polita. The sequence continues at coordinate 12,291,322 of OX454415.1, read as the reverse complement.
TTATTGGGGGGGTGCAGGAGCATGGTCGCATAGTATGATTCCATTCGTTTTATTTTTTTTTTTTTGACAAGGACGCATTAAGTTTTTTTGAAATTGGTGTGGAAAAAATGTTTCTTAGAAGATCTAAAATGGGGGGTTGGGTTTGTATGGTAGCCCCATGACCCCATAGACCGATTCCATTAATTTTTACACATGTTTTGTGGCATGAATTGAAATGCACTTTTATGAGGTTTGATTGAAATTGGTGCACAAATCAAAAAGTTTTTCTTGGAAAAACTCAATTTGGGGGGTTGGGTTTGTATGACAGCCCCATGACCCCACAGTCCTATTAAAACTGTTCTTACATATGTTTTGCGGCATTAATAGAAACACATTTATATGAAATTTGGTTGAAATTGGTGCACAAATGAAAAAGTTTTTCTTAGAAGAACCTAATTTGGGAGGTTAAGTTTGTATGGCAGCCCCATGACCCCAAAGTCCAATTTGATCCATTCTTACATATGTTTTGTCTTATCAATAGAAACACATTTGTGTGAAATTTGGTTGAAATTGGTGCACGCATGAAAAAGTTTTTCTTAGAAACACCAAATTGGGGGGTTAGGTTTGTATGGCAGCCCCATGATCCCACGGTCCGATTTTAGCGATTCAAACATACAAACTGCCTGCAATAAAAAGAAGCATGTGTGCAAAATTTCAGCTCAATAGCTTTTAAACTGGCCGAGTAAAACGCGTAGCAACAGACGGACAGACGGACAGACAGACAGACGGACATCGCCCAATCGACTCAGCTCGTCATGCTGATCATATATATACATATTTTATATGGTCTGAGATGCTTCCTTCAATGCGTTACAAACTTCATGACAAAGTTAATATACCCTTTACTCTACGAGTGAAGGGTATAAAAATAGTTTATTCGAATTTATATAAAAATCCCATATTTGGCATTTCAGCTTTTGTAAAGCAATCAAAGCACCCGAAGGAAGGCACTGTGTTCTTGTATATTAACCTTAAGCTAGAAGCTAGAGCCTGAACTTAACAAGTGCCGAGAATTCACTAATAAGGTTGGTTTACTCAGGTCCTGCTGAGATTGGCAACCTTCAGGATTATTCCAGTATTGCAGTAGCAGAATATTTGTCCACTAACGACAAATTAACTTTAACGTAGTAAAATTAATGTGTTACAATCTGACAAAAAGAAAAAAAAAGGCATTAGCGTAATTATGTTTCTTGTGTTATCTCTCTTTCTTTCGCAGTTCTTAACTATTCCATCACCACGATCTCTCAATTTATTCATAAGGATTTTTATGTTTTAATCCCTTCCGTTATTTCTTACAGAATAACTCAAAATTGTATCAATCAGCACACGATGACGATAAAGAAAGGGTCGCTGAGTTGGAACCTGGCTATTTTTATGGTCTTCTCTTTATTTTTGTATCGAATCTTTGGAACGGAGTACTAATTTCTGGGTGGGATCCAAATTTAAAATATTGTGAAATAAACATCCTGTCCGTATACTGAAATCTGTGTATCCAAGAAGCAAAAAAAAATCCAAAATATTAGGGGCGGCATTTTGCCGTCTTGCCCGGGGCGGCGTAAGTGCTAGAGCGGGCACTGAGTGCATGTAACTGATTTTAGTGGAAACGCGAAAATCTTATGTATCGATCTGGAAATATATCAATCAGGTGACTTGTACTTGCCAAATTACCAATCGATATCCCAAAGATGATGGAAATTATTTGCCTTATTCGATGCTCAATACCAAAGGAAAGATCAATAATGTCCTGATTTTATTCCATGTTAGAACGAAGAATCTAAATTCTTGCTTTGTGGAGGAGCATACAACGTTATATCCGTATTTTGTTGTCTAATTCTGGTTGAAAATCATCACTTTCCACCTCCACTGAGTACAAAATTAATTTTGTCTGTACTTTACGTTTCACTTTCTCGTTACCACATTTTTTTTCACTCATACCTAAATTTGATTCGATTTAAGTCGTTTCGACTTAAGTCGCTTTTTTCTGGAACGTAACCCTGACGTAAATCGGGGTATTCCTGTACTTTGCTTTTCGAAAGTAGGGCGGGTGCTACCATGACAGACGTAAAATTTGCGCGGTTTACTTAGCATTTTAGGATTCTAAATGCAGCACTTCGTATCAATGGTGGGCTCTTCATAGCTTCGCAAGGAATATGCATATTCAAAACACAACTTTAACCTTTATATCTTTATTTTATTTCGCCCTCTTTTTATTTCATCTGTAGAAAGGGAACCGCGGCCTTTCCACTTAATCGAAGTTGATATTGATTTTTTTCTTTCGGCTTTTGTAATCTTTTTTTATTCGAGTGCTGGCCAAAAAGCCGCCCCTAAGATATGGCGCCCCGGGCGACCGCCCGGCTAGCCCCCCCCCCCCTTAGAGCGGGCACTGTGTGTTATGTCATCATTTTCTCGCGGTTGCAAAAAAAAAAGAGAAAAAAAAATAATTCCCGCAGCCAGCGTCGAACCAGCGACTGTCGTACGCCAGTCCGGCGCCCTAACCACTCGGCACAATCTCACATATAGATAACATTGCTCGTAAACACTACAAGTGCTCCACACTTCTTTATCTACCCTTCTCCTATGCACCTTCTTCTTTATATGTCAATCAGTTGAAGCTAATTAAATTCACACCTTCTTCAATAAAATACAGACATTTTCTGCGCTGAGATTATCTTAATTGATTCATAAGCTAAAAAGGAGTGAGGAAATGTTGGTTTCAAGCAATATTTCAATGAATTCAATTCAAGAAACGTGGTATTCCAGAGCACTTCATAAGTATCAATTCAGTAAATCACAAAGTCCATCCTTCTATAAAACTACTGTGAACAATTTATTGGATGACCATACGAATGTCAGACTATAAAAATGACACCGACTGTGCTATAGAAGAATATAATGCATGTGTGTGAGTTAACTTAGAGAGACCATTGCATGTGTGTGCTGTATCATCCAATAAACACAAGAGTGGAGTATTTAAAGGAGTGTCTTTTTAGGTTAACGTTTAGAGATAGTTTTATCGAAGTTTTATGCCACCAACTTTAAATTTATTCCATAATGATGATAGAAGCTTTCCGGAAAGTACTTTAAGGATGTTTTATCGGATCAAAATATTACTTTAAGCGATGTCACACGATAAATGAATTTCGTGGTATTATATGAATGCTACAGTGTGAAGTGCTTCTTTAAAGCAAACGAATTGTTGCTTGGGAACCTACACTATACGGGGTAATTTTCATACAAATGCTAACCCGTAGCCTTTTTCAGGTTAGCAGTTCAAACCGAAGTAGCAGGCTATTCAGTTTTAATGAGCTTTGCAAAATTCGCCTAAATGTATGTAATTACTTCTAGTACGTTTTCCAATGACTACCTATCTAAAATTAAATTTTAAAATTAAAAGCTTCTAAAGTATAGTTTACATGTTGCATACAATTTTGTGCCAAATAAATAGAATAGTTTTTAGATAGATAGATAGATATAGATTTATTTCATAATTCCCTTAATAGAAAAATACAATAAAATTTACAATTATCTTAGCTTAAAATTACTATGAAAATGTTGGAACATTTTATATCCTAACACTAAAAATAGCATTATGGATAGTGTCAAATGTTACTTCAAACTAACATTTATCTTACAATAAAAAAATGTGAATATGTGGAGTGAACTTCAAATGAAACGTTACAAATTAGGTATTTCAATTTCAAAAAATCGCAATAAAATTCAAAATTACAAACGAAAAAACGAGAATTCTCTTAAAAAAGAAAATTCATATTAGAAGTGTCGCGTTTGCTAAATTCTTATTCTGAAAAAAATATGGTTCACGCATAAAAATATGTTCTCATTGGAAAAATAGCATTTAAACTATTGCGTTTGTAAAATGAAAACGGGGCTTTAATATAAATGAGCAATATCTTGAAATAAATTGCAATGGTTACGTGACAATTTGAAATTTAACCTGGATGCTAACCTTGATGATTTTTTTGCGCGAGTTATACCTACAGTCAAACAGCTCGGTTGGAGTGCAAAAACGAAACTGATTTATTCCATATCAAAAATATCAATAGCAGGTACTTAAGTAACATATGCGTGAGAATAGTACATTTATTGCTATAGCTTAACAAATAGAGAGAGCATAATACATCTTATTAAAAAAGGTGATTATGATGGGAATGGAACCAGAAGCATTTTTGAGAGTTTGGAGCTACTCCCGAAGCCTCCGGGCTATATTCGTTGTTGACGGGAACTTGACATGATAGGAAGATATCGTAACTCGCGTCTGGGTCAGCAAACCAGCCCCCGATGTTGAAAATACAAGGCCAATGATTATTCAATTTGTTAAAATGTAATTTTTTTGGAAGATATTTTGTGCTTTGGGAATGAATATGAATGGAATCATATTTTGGTCAATTATTGTAAAACGCCTCATATTCATTACCTATCCCTTTTTTTTTGCAAAAAGTCGGTGCTTTTATCACAAAATGATATTATAAAATATTTTTCAACTCAAGAAGTAGTGTTTGATTAGATTTTGTTTTTTTTTCTATTTGGGTATATAAAACTTAATGTTGCCTAGTCTGTCTCCAAACGTAATAACATATTATTATCAATTCAAGAGGCTTCCAACGTTACCTTGCGGGGGATATTATTGTCTGTACTGTGATAAGATATGATGCTTCCTATGGTAGAATTTTACTTGCGATAAGATGCTATAAATATGATAGCGCATTTCTGTCAAGTAGAAGGCAAGTTTTTTCTATTTAAAGAAAATATTGTGTAACATTTTCACTGCCTATAAGGGTATGCTTTTCAATATCGATATAGTCTTTCCTAAACTACGAGTTAATCCATCTTTATACCCTATACCCATTAGATTAGATGGTATAGGGTATATTGTTTTTGTTACGCCGATATTATGTAACACCTCAAAGGAGCCACCGGAGGTATGGCAAAGTGTATATATAAATGATCAGGGTCAGTCCCTGAATCGAAAAATACCCCTACCCCTACTTCCCCTACAAAGTTATATTCAGCCATACCTTTTGATAGAATGTAACGAAAAACTTCAAATTAGTATCAAATGGTAGCCGTTGGATGCCTTGACATGGTAATAAAGATGTGTCAGGTCCGACTCATCTATCCTTCCCTCCCCCCCCCCCCCAAAAAAAATATGAAATTGAATATTTTGGGTTTTGCGTGCCTTCTAGGTCTGTACATGGGTATAGGGTATACACTCTTCGTGCTATTCGCACGATTAGAACTCGGTCTCGTTTTAAATCATTTCGATTTTCTCCCCATTGAATAATAAGGAAGGAATTTGTCAACCAAAACATAACATTTTTAAATAACTAAGATTCCACTTAATGAAAATGATTTACCAATAACAATGGTTAAAATTGATACTAATTACAAAACACAGTACATATTAGTATTTCGAATTTGACTTGAATTATTCCTGAATGCTGACAGTGTTCAGTTTCACGAGATAAACTGGCACTTAAGGAAAAGAGAAAACTTATTCGTTCCAACAGCGACCGGATCTACGTACCGGAACGACCTATTGTTCACAGCATGGTCAAGAGTCGCTACAACCACCTTCGACCCAAAAAGGGAAAACGAAGTACATATATATGTCAATAATCATTCAACATTCTGTTTATATGCTCGGGGAGCAGTTCTCGCCAGCTCAACTGCTCCAAAAACTATGTGCCGGTTTCGAATAAAATCCAGACCCTTAAATTTGATGTGTTTTGCGGTAGAAGGATTTGGGCCAATTTGCAAGCGTCGGTATACTGCACGTGCTGTGGTGGGCAAACTTAAAAAATTGCCCAGGATTAATACACATTCACTGCTAGGATGTACGAACAAAGGGCAAAATCCATCCTCCACACTATCGGCATCTCATTAAGCTTCCCAACAGAAATCACCATCTACTCCGGCTAACATTGCACGAACAGTTCCACCATGCTCAAGTATCCAGCTGTCCTTCAAGATACAGAGTCAATATTAGCCCCATACTTACCGGACGCTATTGGCTCCTGCTCGGTGATTTCAACGCTCATCCTGAAGCAGCACCCGCTCTAGCGCTAACGCCGCCCCGGGCAAGTGAACAATTTGCCGCCCTGCTGTATTATATCAGGAAAATGGAATTTATGTCCTTATTTTTGTAAAAGCGATTTAATAGTAGCGAGTAGCTCCGAAAAAAAATCATGGGGTACTCGAACCAAAGCTCCTGTAATTCAGAGAATGGAATCCCTAGCCACTCTACCCACTAAGCCAGGAATGTCAAACTCGCGGCCCGCGGGCCGCATGCGGTCCACCTAACCAAGAAACACAATGTGTATCAGCACAAAAGCGTGAAAGTTTGTAGGTGTTGAACTAAAGTCTAAGAAATTTACTAAAATTCGTCAAGAAGTCGGTGGCTTATGCGAGGTTAAATTATGTATTTTAGAAATCTTTTTCTCAGCTCTACAAACAATTTGCTGACGGTTATTTGAGATACATTCGTTTAATACGGCCTTTGTGTAGAAATTATTAATCCCCTTCGTCAAATTGTTTTGTCCCGAAATTCGGTTAAGAAAGAAGTCGTTGACTTTGCCTGATAGTTTTCTTGAATGGTTGCATTTTAGTTAAATGCATTTATTTTAACAGAAGGCCAAGACCCAGAAATTCTGTATTTGGTGAGGAGATCACATGGATGTGAACTATCGTAAACAAAACAATTTAATCATATTACCCGATTCTTTGCCTTTCAGCCAGGCAACATCACAAACAAATTTTTGTCCATATTTAACCACCATTCTGTCCAAACATAATTTATGACAAGTCAACCTAACAATTTTGGCTGCCAAAGGTTGATTTGGATTACGTCGGTGTTTCAACATTTTATGCGGCCTTTGTATGAAATTCCGTAATATTTTTTTCAATTTCAGATGATGGGGTAACCAAGGAAATTAAAATTAGATAAGTGCACGAGAAACTGGCCCAATATTTAGTAGAAGCCAGTTCCGCTATCGTTTATATTCTTGAGAGCAATTCAGTCAAGTTCAAGGCTTTGTAGATTGTACTTTGTATGTTATTTTGTGCTGGTGTATATCTGTTTTGTTGTACTAGTAAAATATTCGGAATGATTCCAGCTTATATGTTTATTGTTTACAACGACGTTTCGCCCCTTACGGGCATCATCAGGTTTCTAAAAGTAATCATTAATTATTTATTTAGTTAGATTATAAATATTATTAGATATTTTATACCTTTGTTAGCTTATGGTTTTAATGGCGGGGAATATATTTTTGACAACTGTCAGTTATTTCGGTTAAGTTGGTATTATTGGTTTAGTTTTGTTGTTAATGTTGGTGCTTATGATTATTGATTTATTAATGTTTTATGTTGGTATACGTTGTGTTTATTTTTTAAAAAGTTTATTATATAGGTTAATAGTTGCATAAACACAACGTATACCAACATAAAACATTAATAAATCAATAATCATAAGCACCAACATTAACAACAAAACTAAACCAATAATACCAACTTAACCGAAATAACTGACAGTTGTCAAAAATATATTCCCCGCCATTAAAACCATAAGCTAACAAAGGTATAAAATATCTAATAATATTTATAATCTAACTAAATAAATAATTAATGATTACTTTTAGAAACCTGATGATGCCCGTAAGGGGCGAAACGTCGTTGTAAACAATAAACATATAAGCTGGAATCATTCCGAATATTTTACTAGTACAATTTGTAGATTGTAGTTTGTTTTGAATTAAAAAATTGAAGCTCACTTAAATTCATCGAGACATTATTGAGTGGGGCTACGAAACGGTACAGTTGCGCATGTTTCGCAAACATGTTTGCCATTCTGATCCCCTAACTGCCATTTAGCGGATCAAAAATAATCTCGGGTTCTTTTCCTTTGTCTGCCTTTGTAGAATATGTTACCGAAAACAACCGAAGATTAGTTCTGATCCGCTAAATGGCAGTTAGGCGATCATAATGGCAAACCTGTGCGCGGAACATACGCAACTGTCCGTTTCATAACCCCACCCATTTTCGCCTTCATCAACAAAATATATACAGATGCCACACGAGAAACTGCCAGCTCTAAAGCCGACGTAGGACATCAAAAATTAATGCTAAAACATTTGTTCCCCGAAATCATTCAACATATTTGTGAAAATGCTACTCTGGAAAATGTTGTGCCAAATAATTGTTCTCCTTTTCATTACAGTAGAACCTCGATTATCCGAACCTCCACTATCCGAACCCTCTATTATCCGAACTCTTAGAGTTGGCAAATTTTTCCGAAGTATGTAATCACTCAATTCTCCACCCTCCCGATCCCAACACTCGTTCGCCCCATACGCTCGCGCGTCGCAGCACTCCCATCTTAAGGCCTGAATAGAGATCGGACGGAATGAAAATGAAATTTTTGTCCGCGGCGATTTTCTCAATGAAAATGCATACTTACTGTCGTGGAATATGTGGTAAATGATGGGGTATTCCATAAACTAAAATCCGAGAATGGTTTCACAATTTGTCTCTGCCATTTTATGTGTTATTTTTCGATTCCCCGGTCATTAGATAATTTCCGCGATGAACTCGTCGTGGACAGTGAATCGGTTTGACGTTTGCAAAACTCACCACGCCCGACGGAGAATATGCTACAGAGTCGACTCATTTTCACGTTGAAAATGCATTCGGACAATGGGGAAATTATTTTTTTTAGTTATTTTTAAGATTATTTAGGACGTAAAACGCCTTTGTATCAATTTTCGAAGCTAAAATTTTAAATTCACCACGGTTTTTATGCCGGTTCATTACCGTCACCACGGTCTTTATGCCGGTTCATTACCGTTTCATTTTCATTCCGCTCGAACTCTATCCGGGGCTTTAAGGCCTGAATAGAGATCGGGCGGAATGAAAATGAAATTTTTGTCCGCGGCGATTTTCTCAATGAAAATGCATACTTACTGTCGTGGAATATGTGGTAAATGATGGGGTATTCCATAAACTAAAATCCGAGAATGGTTTCACAATTTGTCTCTGCCATTTTATGTGTTATTTTTCGATTCCCCGGTCATTAGATAATTTCCGCGATGAACTCGTCGTGGACAGTGAATCGGTTTGACGTTTGCAAAACTCACCACGCCCGACGGAGAATATGCTACAGAGTCGACTCATTTTCACGTTGAAAATGCATTCGGACAAGGGGGAAATTATTTTTTTAGTTATTTTTAAGATGATTTAGGACGTAAAACGCCTTTGCAGCAATTTTCGAAGCTAAAATTTTAAATTCACCACGGTTTTTATGCCGGTTCATTACCGTCACCACGGTTTTTATGCCGGTTCATTACCGTTTCATTTTCATTCCGCTCGAACTCTATCCGGGGCTTTAATACATACATGTTCGGAGAGTGAGGCTTGCTCTGCTATCGGTTCTCAGAAGGAGAACTTTTGTGTTTCCGATATTATCCGTTCTATAATGGATTATTAAGTAAGGCTTCCTTTGGCTTCCATATGCTAAATATTTTCTAATTTTCTTGTATGTACTTGCATTTCGGAGTAGTTCAGAAAAACTTCGCAACAGATAAACTTATATAACAACAATAAGATATCTTCGCAGACGAATTTCCGAATGGTTTCAACGTTCGCGGCTAATTTTCATAAATACGGAGAATCTATAGAGAATAAAATCAAAACTAGTTAAATCGAGAAAACCTAACCAAATTCTGATATTAGCATCTTGGCAGAAACAAATTAGGGAGGACTCTGCGGCGGAGAAATTCGCAAAGACATCGGGCGAATTGATGCGAAAAGTGGGTGGAAGTTATCGAAAACGACTCCAAAAAAATAGTAATGAAAATGGTGCTTTTTGGATATGACTGCTTTTATATGCTGAGTGTTTATGCGATTCCTTATCTCATTTCATATGAATTTCTTCGGAGTTCTATATTTATTGAGGCTAAACAACATTTTTGGGTTTCATCTTCCGGAAATTAAATTAGGAAGTGTTTATTTAGCTATAAAAAATATGTTCCACCGTCTCTACAAAAATGTAAAATGATTTTTGTGGGTCTCAATTGGTTTCAATGGTTTCCACTAAATCCATTTTTATATTAAATTTTTCTTTTCGGCTTTTTACAATTTTTTTAGTTGAGTGCTAGTCAAAAAGCCGCCCCTAAAATTTGGCGCCCCGGGCGACCGCCCGGCTTGCCCCCCCTTAGAGCGGGCCCTGTCCTGAAGTATGGCACTCGTATCTGGACAATGATGCCAGAGGTAACATCATTGTTAGCGACTGGACGCATCCGAAGTCTGTCCCCTTAAATGACGACAAACCAAGAGTTCACCTGACATTTTCATCGGCAGCCCTAGACTCATAACTGACATAACGTGCAAGCCCGTCATCGCAATGTCATCTAATCCACCTATTGTCTTAACTGGGCATGTATGTAGTATACATTTTCGTATGTAAATTTCAACAAGGCTGACTGGGACGGCTTCAAAAGGCTTACTAGCGAATCTTTTGCTAGCGTAACACTACCCACCGATGTGCGTATATCTAAAAACATATTTTACGGTCATTACAGAGGGCTGATAAGAAACTTCATCCCAGCAGGCCGCATACAAATTCTTTTATTTAACTTCCCAACATCGCCGGCAAAATTGGCAAATGCTGGGGATCAACTACATAGCACAGACCCCATTGAACCCCACATTGACGCTCTCAATGAAGAGATCGTAAAAACAAATAAACGATTCCAGACGGAATAAGTCGGAAGCACACCTCATCCTACACTATTCCAGCACAGATGAGAGCAAGCTCTGTAAGACTGAGAACCCTTCCCCACCCCGTTAAAATGAAAGGAAAAGTCGGGATCAGGTTCGGCACCACTACCGTTTCTGACGAGGGGAAAGGCAGTAACTTATTTAAACAACAATTGGTCGAGCACCCTCCTAAGGATTCGCTCAAACGCAAACTCTTGAGATCTATCAGATAGAGGAGAACCTTCAAGCCACCACCTAAGAAGTTATCCTTGTAACGCAAAGAGCTAAAAATTAGGAATATGCACAGTATCACCCCTGCACGTCCAACTTCCTGAAAGGACTAAATCATCCTAAGCTATTCAAACGTCCACTTAATGGCTCTAGACCTAACGATCTTGATACGGTTAATCACTCGCTTCTTCTGGCAGACCTACATCTATTCGGGCTTATGTACTGAAATGGGTCGCATATTATATTACCGGTTGCCAATCCTGCATGAAGTGTAGAGACGGAAAATACAAACTACAGAAAATCAAGCGAGTAGTAGCACAATGAGCAATTCTATCTACTGCATGACAACCTGCAACGATATTCCGCTATTCTCTCATTAAGTGCTACCTGAAAGACCTTAACACCTTTGTCAGAAAAAAACACATAGTGGTATCAGCGCCCAAATCCGCAGCCACTCTTCATCATCACATTCAACCAAGAATAAAACGGCACGATTAGACCTCTAAAAAATCATCGGCGTCACAATCGACAACCGTATGTACAAATAATCTTTGTAATACGCAGAATGCAGCACTCACTACGCACTATCATCGGCTGCGTTCTCATGATCAGGATCATCTCCATATCAGGAGACTAAAATTATGACTCTGAAAAGTCACAACAAACTTCTCGCGAAGTTACGAGGAAAAAGTAGAATTAACACCCACTTAATGCGTGGGCAACCGATGAATATCGTTTAAACTTTTGCACGTGCAGTTGGTTGTCCCCTATAACTTTGGTATTATGTATATATAAAAAAAAACGCGGTTTTATAACTCTCTAAAATTTAAAACTCAATAAATCCAACATTTATTTTTTTACGAATTAAAGCGGGTTAAATCACTTTTTCACAGTTGAATGATCAATGTTTTTTTCTAAGATCTCCTGAATAATGGCATGCCGAATGGCTGTGAAAAAGTTCAGAATATGTACCTCAACGGTACAATTGCTGCCACTGCAGGAATAGTTACTAAAATTCATATAATTCAGGAGTGGAAAAAATTTGATAATTTTCATTACACATATCTAAATTTGAATCTTCACCGTTATTTTGGTATAAAAACCAAAACACAGAAGTTTGAGAAAATTAAAATATTTGGGCTCCATTTTGGGTGAATCAAACATACAAACAGCCTGCAACAAAAAGAAGCACGTGTGCAAAATTTCAGCTCCGTAGCTTTTATAGTGGCCGAGAAAAACGCGCTGAAACAGACGGACAGACAGCCAGACAGACGGACATCGCCCAATCGATTCATCTCGTCATGCTGATCATATATGTATACTTTTTATATGGTCGGAGATGCTTCCTTCAATGCGTTACAAACTTCATGACAAAGTTAATATACCCTTTCACTCTATGAGCGAAAAGTATAAAAATATTTTTTTGCAAATCCTAAATTGGCCTGCGGGTTATGCAGAATTTTGTGATGAATTCATCTGCTTATTCAAGACGGTATCATTTGAATATTTATATGGTATCCGTCTGCCTGCACAATCCTTAACCGCTTGAGCAAAACTGTATTGGGGAACCATGGAAAATATCACCGTAACAGAAAGACACAGAAGGCACACCGCGAATTAATGCCGTTTGCGACTAAAGAACCGTTCGTATTAGGCTTCTATTTCTTGGAGATCCGCGGTCGTAAAGGCGCCGTGCTCTGTGGCCGTGATCGTCCGGTCGCCACTATGTAATATAGAGATTATTAGAGAAACGAGTTTCGATACTCGGCATGGCCCGTCGTGTGAAGATAAGAAATGTTCTTATCAAAGAATAAAAAACAAAAAATGCGACTAGGAAGTGCTATGGCTTTTAACGGCATCACACTCCGAATTCAGTTGTCGTAAAAACGTCGACTACACACTGTAGTCGTCAACGCACCATGTTCCTCAGGGAGTTAGGGCAAAACAAAAAACTTTACCAAAGTTTAACTCGCCTTTTTCAGCCTAGTTGAGGGTCGTTTGGAGTTGTTATAGCGCTGTCTATGAGTATCTGCGTCTATCTTTCGCTGATTTCCATTGAAGGCCCACATCTACAAGTTTTGAGGTAATAGAGTTGTTTGACAAATGATACCTGGAAATTATTAAATCATATTTTCGAATAGAATGTTTTCTTCGTTTTTATTTTGTGAAAAGGAAAATATATATATACTGTACACATATGTATAATAAAGCTATAACAAAATGGAAAGAAAATAAAATATATAATCACCTAATCTGACAGTAATAATTAATTTAATTACAACTAAACATCTTTTTTTTGCCATAAGTTATCTATACTATTATTATAATCAATATTTATTTTTATAATATTTACATCACACATTTATAACAGGGTTCTAGGTAGTTCTTATTTTCTAGCCGGGTATATGTATTGCTAAACAAAATCATTCTATTTTTAACGGGTTCTTATACAGCGTCGATTGGGCGACTGGGCTTCATAATGTTTCATAATTAATGATTTCTGGTAAACGATAATACGACAGACAAAATTACCAATACTTCATATTCATTGATTGAAAAAGAGTTGGCTTGTCCGTCCGTTTATTTTTTTCTAGGTACGCCTCAAATATTAGTCTGATATTCAAACTTTTAATTATTTCCAATTAGATGCTCTTTGCGTTATATTTAACGGTATCAGCCATTAGAAATCTTTCATCATTTTTAATGGCGATGATTACTGTAATTTTTGACGACAATTTGAATGATTTACTATTTAACGATCGCAAATCGAATGATTTATCAAAGAGTATGAGTCGAGTAGAGACACAACATCTAAACGTCGTGAATCCGAATAAAAGCATGTCAATCCTTCAATATTTCATTTGTTTATATCATGCTCCTTATAACGCCGGCGTTTCGGGAAGCAACGAAACAAAGAACGATACAACAAAAGTTCGTACAAAAGCTATCACAGATGTTCCATTGGATTCAGGTGCCTCGGGCGTGCTAGCAGTTGATGCAACTTCACCGCCTTCCCTATTAACTCCTTCAGCGGGTGCATTCGGATCCTGTTCGCCATTGTTGTCAACATCCGCGGCACGATTAGCATCCTGATTATGTTGTTGCTGTCGCTGCTGTTGAATGTTTTCAACGGCTGCAGCCACATTATTATTGTTAGCCTCTTGAACTGGTCGACGGAAAACGCCTCTGTGATATCTGCGAAATGAAGTGAAATGTTAATATTGACTACATCATATACTGAAGCGGGTAAAACTTACAGATAGATAGCAAAAAGCAGAATTCCAACAACAGCACATCTTAAGGCCGATGAGTAAAAGTAGACGAGGGTCAGCAGCACCATAATACGAATCAGTGAATAGACAGTGTCCAACCAGTCTCGATTTTCTTCGGGATTGTCTTCAACAAGATTGGGGAACCTGGGCTGCGGTTGTTGATTTTGAGCTTGAGCCGGTTGTTGAGCAGCAGCGACTCCGGGGGCATTTACTGCTGTCTCCCCAACGCCTGCGGCTTGAGCATCGGCTGCAACAGCTGATTGCGATGGCAAGTTGGCGTTCGGCATACTGGATCCAAAAGTTGGTTGCGAAAATGGAACATTTTGTGGCATGTATGGCATCTGTGGTTGAGCTTGGTGTTGCATAAACACTGCTTCAGGGCGCATTCCTTCTGAAAGTCTGTACAAAAAAAAAAAAAAAAACACAAAGACCCACATTAGATGATCGTTTCTAAGAAGAGAAACAATTATAAATTCAACTTACAAATTCATATACTGATTCATATATTGAATGTACGCCTGTTGCATCCAACTTTGCATGGCCATTTGTTGTGCCATCAAGTACTGATTCTGTTGTTGTGGATATCCAAATCCTGGAAGATTGTTTGCTCGATTATCTGCCGGTCCGGAGGCGGGACAATTTAATGAAGCTGCCGCTACATTGTTCGTCAAATTTTGGGGCAAGTTTGTTGCAGTTTGTGATTGAATGTTTGGAGTGGAATTTGTTGTCGAAACGTTTCTCTGTCGGAGACCATCACTTCCAATGCCGGGAGCATTCTGGTTTTTTAGTGGATTCAGGAGAGGATGTTGCTGATTTTTCGGTGCATATACCAAGTGAAGAATGTGATATTGTGGTTGCGGATCGTCGTAGTGTCGTAGTATATCCTTCAAAATCACTTGATCTTTGAGTAGTTGACCGGAATAGATAAGCTTCTGATCGGCGGGTGTCTGGAAGTATAATAAAAGTAATATTATTGGTATTAAAAATGAAATCAAAAATTTGAAAATTAAAACTGATTTTTATATATCCAAGGCATTTCTCACAAGGGCAATTTTTTATCTCCGTGACCCAAAGACTTGATGGCTCGAAGACTAAAAGACCCGGAGACCGGTAATCAAATTTCCAGCAGTACTCCAATTCCTGAGCTTCAAAAGTAATAGTTCGGTGCTGGAATATCCCTTATTACATATATCTTTTTAAAATCGGTAAAAGTATACAGGATTCATAATTTTTTTTTATATGTACAGTAAAAAATAAATAACAAAAATCCAGCATTGGACTAAGGCCGCAGGATGTGTTAGTGACATCCTATTTCCAAGATCTTGTCTGCTTTTTGTTGAGGTAATGAGATCAGCATCACGCTCAGCGTTGTATTTATCCCCATAAATGGGTACTCGTTTAACATCTGAGTGAGATCATAGTCCGTCACAAGCTCGTGAGTTCGAAAAACACCATGATCCATGGTGAGATTCGAACTCATGACCCTATGCACCGAAGGTGCGCGCACTAACCGCTAGACCAGCCAGACTACATATGTACATACAGTAGACGCTCGAAAATTAAAAAAAAAGTTTTGACCAATTCTAATTTGGTCCATGATTTATTGTAATCCCATTCTGAAGGTTTTATATAGATTCGTTTAATAACAGTTAGTTATTAGGGTATAAATGTAATGTGTATCTACATTTATTTGGTGAAAAATTCCGGCGATAAATTTACAGCTTTATCCCGGATGTTTTGTATTGCAAAAATTCCCGAGGCCGTTTGATGATATTCCTTAGCCGCGCTAAGTAACCGATTTGAACAGTTGATTGCCACTGCATGGGAGACCCGAGCATCTCCGATCAATTCCTCGTCGTCAGAGTCGCAGCTACTACATAAATTCGAGTTTCATCAACAATTATGTTCTTACACTCCTCCAATTCAGTTGGCGTTACTTCCTACATAAATAAAGAGCATTGATGTTGTCTATTGTATAATTTATTTGCCATCATCTATACCTGCCCTAGATGTTGAAATAGCTGTATTGTGTCCTGCCGAAGCCTTAGGTTAGCGAGGGGAATATCGTCCTCCTCTACAAAATCCCTTTCGTCATTAATTTATCCCACCAATGGAATCAGATGGATTAGACAAAAGCTTGTTCCAACTGGGCCGCAATACTGTCTGAGGAACGGAGCCCCAAGCTGATTTCAAAAACAGAATTGCTTCTCGTATTGTTACCTTTTTTCATGCGCTGGCTACCTTCATTGTTTTGAAGAAAATAAACGAGATTCTTGCTTTTTGGATGAGGCATACTCGGGTTATTAAACTCTTTGAACGATCAAAGATTTCGCGACTTCCGGATAACTAGCGGCTAAATCTTATGTACTCCAGTGGCATTGGAACACAATAAAATTGTCACTAGTTCCTTTGATGTCTTAAGCCCTGGAGCAGAGCATTCAACGCTGGCGACTAATGTTCAATCGGGAAGGAGTCTGAAAAATAATGCAGATTCATCCGCATTGTACACTTGATCGAGTACAATGCCCATTTCCGCAATTTTCGCTTGCAATTGTGCTTTAAATGGCGATACTGCAGTCACACCGCTAGACAATTTCTCTCCACAAATTTTAAGTCTGCGAAACTCAAATCGTCATTTGCAGTTTTGCAACCAACCGTCGCTGGCGTTAAATGCCGTCCCACGATTCTGTTGCTCAAAGATTTGATGGGCTTTTTCTTTTAGAACATTGCCATCAATGGAGCACTTCCTTTTTCTTTGTTTCATAAACCACTCGAATAGTTTTTGCTCCATTTGCGGAAATTCTCCATAAGGAGGTTTTCACACTTTTACTTAATTTGGCCAGATTACGTAATCTGCAGTGTGGTGAGTTTAAAAATGTATGGAATTTGATAGCTCCAATTAAGTAATTTGCACAGATTACGTAATCTGGCCGTAAGTGTGAAAAGCTCCTTATGCAATGTTTTTTCCTTAACGGCAAATAGGAATTTTTTATTTTATTCATAATTTGATTTTCATTTTTCATTAAATACGAAATGAATGATGGCGCCACTCAATAGTCACGGGAAAGCTCTAATTCAATACTCCTTTTTTAAGTTTTTCAATAATCTCGGCTTGTGTTGCTAAAGTAAGCGTTGCCTTCTTTCTTTTTTGTAGGGATGACCGTTTACATATATGGGCACTTTTATAGATAAAGAATAACCACCAGCACTTTACTTGAACTGTACTCAGTGGCGATCCTACATAGGGGTTTTGGGGGTTCAAACCCCTCCGAAATTAATTCACAATACAGTGATGTTGCAAAAGTGGCTGAAAAATTCCTTCTTGTGTCGAGGATGTTTCGAAAAATTTGGCAGCTGACTTTTCGTGAAGCTCGAGCTGACTAGATTGTGTAATTTAAAAATATAGACATAAGCGACTGAATTCCAACGGTTTCTTTTTTTCTTGGGTAAAAATTATGTCTCAAATTATGTCTAATCTAACTATAAATAAATGTCTAATCTAACTATAAATTAAAAATTCGAATCGAAAACCTCTCCCGAAATATATTTTTGCGTACGCCCCTGACTGTGCTTAATAATACTAATTATTTTTTCCCAAAAGTTACCTTTCCGGTAGCATATTTCCGATAACATTATGTACCTACACAACAAGAGTGTAACGGAATATATTTAACTGTTCAAAAAGGGAATAAAACATAAGAATTGTCAAGACCAACTTCTGACGCTTGAAAATTAGAAAAGTTTGTTCTAATTTTAGAGCGGCGCATGTATTTAATTAAATTATTTAATTCACTTGTTCTAATTTCCGCGCATTCTAATTTCCGAGCGGCTACTGTATTTGTAAAATCCATGAATTCCAGAATAGTACCATGTACAATTTCTAAAAAAAAATCCGATATCGCATGTCGCATCATAGATAGCATCGTACATATTGGTTTCCGGTTAAGGTATTTATATACAGTGCTGGAAAAAAAAGTTGCTCAAGCCCTTTTTTAGCCATAAAAGACAGTTAATGATAAAAGTAGGTAGGTATTTTTTGTTGTTTGACTTATTGTGTCAGTTGAAACAATATTCAGACAGATTTTTGCTAAAAAATAATTATATTTGTGATTCCGAGGGAGAAATTAGATAAAGTGGAAATAGGGATTTTTTTACCTATAAAAAGATTGTTTCGTAATAATAAATTAAATTTTTTTTGGTGTGTTTTTATATTTTTATTGGTTCTTGAGACTTAATAGTTTAACATTAATATTTGGTTGGACCACTTCTGGCGTCGATTACTGCCCCCCCACCTCCGATTAATCAACTCCAATCAGTTTTTCCAGGTTTTTTCTGAGAATCGCTTGCCAAGTGACTATTATTAACCTTTTCAAGGTCTGAATGGAGTCCGGGCGCTTCTTGGCCACATCAAGTTTTATGCTGGACCCGTATTTTCGATGAGATTCAAGTCGGGGCTACACGAGGGCCAATCTAAAACGTCAACATTCCTTTCTTCGAAGTACCTCTTGACCTTTAAATATAAAAAATAAAATAAAAAATTAAATTTTGTAATATTTTATGATATGGTTATTAAAGTTTTGACTTTTTTGTATTTAATACTTACTTCTTTAGCAGTGTGACATGGCGCATTATCCAGCTGGAACACAAATCTTCCAGTATCACCAAATAGCTTTTACACGTAAGGCTCCAGCTCGCCTTATAGGACGTTTAGGTAAACCGAAGCTGTTACTTTTGAATGAATAAAGCATATTCGGTCCCTCTTGTCTCCCGAAAAACAGCCCCACATTATAACTCCTTCTAACTTAACAGTTAGCGCCTCCATGTATTCATCACTAAGCCTTTCCCGAAGATCCCGCTGAACTAGAATTCTCCCGTCGCCTAAATAAAGCTTAAATTTGGACTCGTCTGAAAAAATGGCCATCCCATATCTCCTGAGTCCATTGAATGTGCTTCTCAGCCCACCGTAAATGTTTTCGCCTGAGTTTTAATTGAAATTCTGGCTTATGCACATGTTTAAGCGCAAGTAATCTAGCTTTTACGAGCCTATTACTTACCATCCTCGCCGAAATTCGACTCCTAGTTGCTCAAACTAGATTATTCCTAATGTCCGACGATGTCTTAAATCGATTTTGACAGCTTAGTAAAATGATGAAGCGATTTTCCGAAGGTACAGTTTTCTTAGGTCGTCCGGAGCCTTTTTTCGGTGTAGAGGCGCCCCTTCCCCCCGAAATTTGTCAATGCCATGCCACAATGCGTTGAGAAATATCCATCCTTTGACCTATTTAACGAGTGATTAGATTTTCTTTCGCCAAAACCAAAATATTACTCTATAGTTCTGGACTAACGTGTCTCAGTTTTCCATTAAATTCAGCCTCTTTGTGAAAACCCCCTAATTTCACCAAGTGAATCAACCTCATTCATAAAATTCAAACTATTAATAGACCGTTTATATGTCCTTTGTTTTTATCTGGCCCACTGAAAAGTTGTAGTTCCAATAACTTTTAAGAATATTAGGTAAAATGGCCATTAAAAGGCTTGAGCAACTTTTTTTTACCAGCACTGTACATACTATCAAACAACCAACGTACTATGTATCAAGTTTTATCGGTCGAAAATTAATAATTCTGATTCTTGCTCTGTATAAATTTACGAAAACCGTACATGGTATACAAAATAAACAATTTTAAATTCAAATGTCCAGTAGACAGACGTTCTACCTAAAATTTCCATAAAATTCGGCAAATCATGGTACACTAAACCTTGAAATGAATTCTAAAGATAAACAATAACAGAAAATACCTAACTGAAGATTCTAGATCTTGTTTTACAACCAGGAAGTCAACGTTCAGATACAAAAGATTTAATTATAAGTCAGGAAAGAAGATAAAAGTGAATTAGTTACAATGGAATCATAAAATCGAATTAGGAAATGACAGTATAGTCCAACTTTCCTTTAGTTTAGAAGATTAAACTTCACGATTACAACATACATGAAAGTATAACAAGCTTGAAATAGTCTCCTACTGAGAACCCATGTAGGAAAGACACCACATCATGTTCATTGACCATTTGATATTAAAATTTTATTAAAAAATTCAACACACTTTATCAAGCATGTTGTTCTTTGTAAAATTCTCCCTACTGCCTAGTGCCTATTGTATGTGAAATCAATCGAATAAAAAAAATGAATGAATTCACTGAATCGATAAATGTTTGCATTTTTTTATGATCAGAAGTGACAACTACATAAAGCTATCGATGGAAAACAAACTTTCGCCTTCCGTTTATTTTATTTTTTCTGAATACATACAATGGGCCACACGACCACAACTCATAAACAGCGCTTTGAAGCGCTCTAATGTTTATAAAAAGAGCTGAATGTCTAGTTCGAAGTCACTCAAATGTTTAGGAAGTGAAAAATACTAGTTACACACGATCCAAGCTTATGGAATTTAATTTAAACCATACTAATCAAGCTTTCTAGCTTGATTTATGTAGTAGAAATTTAAAACGCGACACACTCATTATATGCTATAATTGTGTGAAATGGGATCGAAACCGGTTGTATATGTAAATTTATTCTAATATGTTTATCAAATACATAATATGAAGCATTTGTGTTAGTAGTTAGTACTGTATAGAAAATCCATTTGAGAATACTATTTCTGTTTGTATTCTTCTTTCCGCTTACTCAGAATAAATCGATTAAGAAAACACGAAGCATATGATTAAATATTAGGTTACTCGACTGACCCTGTTTTTGTTGTAGTGTATGATGTATGTATATTGATATGAAATGGAAATGACCACATAAATGTAGCCTTCTTGTTTTCCTTCATTTCATATGTACATGAAATTTTACTTAATTTCTTTAGAAAAATTTCAATAAATACTAGAATTTCGTAAGCTAGTTTAAATTATCTTATTCGTATCAAAATCATTCTTGTTCAACTATGAAAGATTAAGACGATCATCATTCCATCGATATTAACAGAAATCAAATCATCATCCGAAAATCAATTATCGTATATTGGGGATAGACCACAATAGAAATTCATGTCACGTTTTATAGAATGAGTTCTCGCATATAATGTATATGTATGTATATTTCACTTCCATAACTTAATTAACGCTCAAGCTGATGCCTGCTGTTAATTACTGCAGTTTGTTTCTTACTATCGCACTGCGGGGTTAATATTCATCAATCACATAATTTTACACATAGCACGGTGTTTTAGCGAACCCGCAGTTATTAGATTTGTATGTGAGTACACGAGTTGTATGTTTATAGCAATGAAGAAGAAAAACAAGGAAACGAAATATCTGAAAATAAAGGGGACAATTTGATTTTTTTTATAGCTAGCAGTGGCGTAGGAAATTTAGTGTTTGGGGCTGGTATGGTTTAATACTTTTTGGCTTTTTCATTGGTTGGAGTATTCAACCACAATGCACTGGAATACACAGTATTTAAAATTTTGTATTTAAACGAATTTATACCACGCAACGCTTTGCAATCCCATTTAAATGTACTTTTTGCGATAGTGTAAATTGTGATGCTGTTGGTATAAAGTTATGCAACAGGAACGTTGTTGATTAATTAATTTTAAGCATCAATTAAATTTGAAATTTCGTACTCATTGCCCCCATTTTTCCAACGCCCCTACTACGAAGTTACAGCATCAAGCTGCGCATGTGCATGATTTTGTTTACAATTAATTTTCCATATAAAATTCGTATGAGAAATGTCATCTTGTAGCTTCGATCAAGTTACCATAGAAAATATTTTGGTCCCGAAAATATCCAGTGTATTTTGCGGTTATTTGCATTTCCTTTTAGATTTTCTTATTCTTTGGTTTATAGGTAAAAATGCATACATTTTAAAATATGTATTAACATTACATATGGTGATTCGACGGTAATTGAAACAAAACTTTTACTGTTTTTTCGGTAGAAAAAAATGATATTGAGGAAAATAAATAAAATGTACTCTGATTGGTGTAGTGGTTAGTTCGCACACATACACAAATGTATGAAACTTTTATTGAAACATAAAGTAGGCATCATGAGGTTTGAGGGTTTATTTGGAGTAACACATCGGGTAAATGGCCGCCTCGGCTTTGCTGGCATATACGCGCTCTTTTCGTGAATTTTTTCATAACCGTTTTGCATAAATGTTGAGATATTTCATTGCGTATAATTTCTTCTTTTAATACTTGAAGTGTCGTGGGCTTATTCACATACACCTATGACTTCAAAAAACCCCAATGAAAAAATCCAGAGGCGTCAGATCACAGATCAAGGCGGCGAATTCTGGTCACCAACACGCGAGAGGACACGACCGGGAATGACCGATGCAGTAGTTGAACTGTTTTTCGTGCTGTATGGCATGTGGCACCGTCTTGTTGAAACCACATGTCCTCCACATCAATATCTTCAAGTTTCGGCAAGAAAACAGCTAGTTAACATGCCACGATAACGAACACCATGCAGGCTTCAGTCCTGAGTCAATTTCACTTTGTACGCATGAAAATGCCAATCTTTTTTCAAAATTCGATGCATAGTGGATCTGGAAACACTGTGTCCCTGTGCTCGGTGTCGAATTGAGGTGGTTGGACTTTCACCGACACTAAAGGTTTGTGTTCGTAGAGACGACTCATGTGATGATCGCTCAGCGATCGCTGTTAAACCACCGCTTCTGAGCACTATATGCGGATATTTTCTATACAGACATGTTGCTTTGGCTCATAGTCGACACAAGGAAAGTACCACCATTCAAAAAATATTCAAATACGGCTCGGAATTGGATGCAAAACTACGATCGCTGAGCGATCGTCACGTGAGTCGTCTCTACGAACACGTACCTTAACTATAACGCACAGCTGCGATATTTTCATTTGACATCGACGAGCACCCGTTAATGGTTTCACATCACAAACAGACCCACTTTCATTGATTTTTTTAATTAATCACACAGCAGCACAGTTGCTTTATTTGGGCCATTATGAATATCCTAAAAATTGAACGTAGTTTGCGAACTGTGACGAAACTTTCACTACATATTTTGATCAAAAAAACTAGCAATGAGAATGTATACTCTGTTGTTCTTTCGTGTAGCGCTCAATTTTTAATAAACTCATACTATCAACGGTCAAACGGCCATCTATGTTTGAGTTTCACATGTGAAACCTAACAATAGCGAGAAATTCAAATCCGGCGCTCTACTTGGGACACCCTTTATGAATGACGAAGAAGAAATGAGATTGCCGGACGACTCCATTGGTCCATTGATTGTTCTGGATAGGGAAGGCGGACAGCGTATTTAAGCCAGTGAATGCGGTTAGCTTTAAGGTACCATACTTCTCCCTAGAAAGCAAAAGGATAACGCTGAAAATCTAATATCACAAGTCGATTTTAGACTACATCAGCGTCTGAAACCTATAATTTGGAATTCTATAATATGTATAGTTTAATGGTGATACCCCAGACCTTTGGATACATTTGGGTCCGTTCAACCTGTCCATCAGGATATGATCACACCTGATTGCGAAGTAAATAGCGAATAGTGAACCATTTGGGATGGGATTCTGAGCCCGCCCAACCCCGGGGCGTTAGACTTGAGGTGGTTTTTATGTAAAATTCAATCAGCTGGAGTTGCAGCCACTCCCGGGCTTGTATGTTTCCTAAGGAGAGCGCATTCGAGAGCGGCTCGTGGCTCCAAAAGTAGGTGAAGTGACAATTAAAAACAAGGATCGATATAATGTAAATGATATTCTAAAACCTTTTGTTTTACAAAGGCAAAATACTATCTTTGTCATTTGAATGACTTGCATAACTCAACCGAACAAATTTGTAGATCGAAAAGCCAAAACAATGTATCAATTTCCAAATTATCCACAAATAAAATTCTGCATCAACTAAAAACACAAGAGAAATCGCAAAGAATCACCTCATACGATACGGAAGTGAAGATGAGGTACATACCAGGCAA
Organism: Microchrysa polita; assembly: GCA_949715475.1. Classification (NCBI taxonomy): domain Eukaryota; kingdom Metazoa; phylum Arthropoda; class Insecta; order Diptera; family Stratiomyidae; genus Microchrysa; species Microchrysa polita. The sequence goes on along the minus strand of OX454415.1, from coordinate 12,267,022 downwards.
AAAGCTATTCACTTGCTAAGAAAATCCAGTGCACACATTTCGTGCTGAATACATTGTTGCAGTAGAATCGTGTATCTGAAGTGCAGACGTGGAGCTGTGACACGATTACCTCTTCACTTGTTAATCATTCTATGGATAGGAAAAACTTTGCTGTGCAAGGGCACAGAATTTGAAGTAGAAAAATTTCGGTTTGTGATATACAAAATATGTATTTTATGTACATTTTGATTATGGTTTTTCATTGATGATTTTTTGAGGAGTTGTTTATTGTTAGAAGCTAGTTTTTAATATTTTTAAAATAATAGTATTAGAGGAAATTTTCATATTATATTTTGTAGTGAAGGGGCTCTTCACCTACTTCACCTGAAGAGCCGCCACTGGCAGAAATCCCCATTGGACATCAAGAACCTTATCAATAATCGCATCAGAGGTTCAAACATTTGAAAGGACGAGGAGGCAGAAGCAATTGCCAAGGTACTACCCCTGATATATCACAATTTCGGATTTTCTCAAAGAGATTAAAGGAAACACTATAAAAAAACGGAAATCCAAATCAATGCACTAGAAAAAGAATGTATGTAAATCAATTTGTTATATAAATGGATATGTGTAGTTAATTATAGTTAAAAAAGTACACACACTTGCGATAAAAAAAAACTGAATCAGAGCAATAGCGTGTATATTTGCACGAATATTTTAAAAAGTATGTTAGGGTTTCCTTTATTTGTGTATTTACGTCATGTTGTGAAGCCTGATGTCTCAGCTGTATTTTGGTAGCAATTTTATCAATATTTACTGGGTACTTGTAAAGAGAATGGTGCCATGTTTAGGTAAATTTCCCTTGTAAATGAAACTGCAATCGATTTTTAATCATTTGCATTTAGGCCGTTTACTGATATAAATTTGAAGAAATGGCGACCACTACTTTGTCAGCCATGGATACTACATCTCAACAAGGGGCTCAAGTTTTAGCCCTATTGTACCAAACCGCTTAGTCAGCAAGATATCGCTCGCAATTGTTTGATGCATTAGTCTGGTGCTTTCGAGGGATGGGTAGTTTTCATGCAAGACCAATGACGGCTCGCTCTAGAAAGCAAGCGGTTAAAGCAAGTCAATGACACTCTATGTATGGTTTTCGCCGAATTCCACAAAGCGAGCCTAATATATCCTTAGAAGCGCCAGAATTAGAGCCCCACAAAATGTTGCTTGATATTGTCTACAAATGAGCCCAGATTGTACCTTTTATGCAGTGATACATCAACGTTCAGGTGAGCCTTATGTGTAGAGCTAATTGGATAAAATCATAGCATGCTGGGTCCGTTCCTTCATTATGTATTCTGGCAAAACATTATTTGGTGTTGTTATCCCTGAAACGCAGACAAGGACAGATTGCCACTAATCGCTACTTTTCCAACATTCTATGTGCTTTTGTCGTGCTCTGTGCGGCATTAATTGGTTCGAAGATAATCTTGGTTTTATATAATACTCGTTAGTATTCGTAGATTTCACTGAGCGCCCACTTGGCGAAGGAACAGTACCCTGAATTGACTTGTTTATATACATGAGTCTGAGCTAAAAATCCAATTCCCTAACCTTTTTGAAAAAATTTCTTCAAGAAGTTTTGTTTTACTTTCCAAAAAACCTAACCTTAGTCTAGGGAGGGGAGGCTCCTTTTATAGACATCACTTTGAACTTTATGCAAACGCCTCCTGTTTAGATGGAAAACAAATAAAAGTTTTTGTAACCACTTCCGATTTTAGAAGACTTATCGACAAATGTGCCATGGAGTCTTGCGTTTTATTCAATTAATTTTAGATAACTGTCCACTTTGAACTTCAAATATAGTTTATTATTATCGAAGACACTTTTCCACTCGAAATTAAATAATAATGCAATTATTTTCGTAAAGGAAATTCTGTGGGGAAAACCCAAGATTCGGATTCAATATCTCGATCATACAAATTTCGACAGTACGAAGTTCCGTATAACGAATTTCTCTATACATACATATAAGAAATTTACTTTGTAGACTCTGCAATTTCGCAAAGTTTCCTGAAGAATTTAATCTCCATATAACGAATTTCGCATTTTTTCTATAACGAATGTTTGTCCAGTTCCAACTTGGTATTTTCAGATATTTTCAACTTTTATATAAAGATTTTTTTTATACTTAATTCCCCCCGATGATTTTGTAAATATGTAAGGGGAATACCCCAGTAATACAGGAATCAAACAGATTGGAATAAAACTAAAGACACTATGGATTCCCCGACTATGCATGCAACTTAGAGAAGGTAAATTTCAAACAGGAAATTATTAATAAATCGTTTGAATGGTTAATTTTTTATGATTTGAGTATAAATACTGTTCATCAGGGTGTAAATTAGTAAATTTCGAAGATTCGGACAATTCGATAATCCGGATAGGGTCCGGTTCCAATCAATCCGGAATATTGGGGCTCTACTGTATTAGCCATAATTGATACATACATATTATAGAAAATATATATTTGTTGTATACCCCTCAACGAAATGTACTAAAATAGACATTTCACGTGAAAGTCTTTCAAATACTGTGATGATATCTAAATTTCTAAAAAATATTACCAAAACAGGCTAGCCTTCATATTTTCCATTTGCACCTGCGTCAATATTAAATTTTAATCCATTCTTAATTGAAACAATTGGAGAAAAATATGTATTTTAACGTGTCGTGTAATCTTAAAGACACGTCAGTCATTTGATAAGATAGTACATGTATGTATGTATTCGTTTTACCATACATTCATCCGCACTATCGTATTATTATGAAAATCAGCAAGACTTTTTTAATAATACTGATTGTATAAACTTCTCGTAATATGGTTGTGTGCAAAGTTGCTTATTCGCTTAAAAAAAATTATAAATTGATAACTTCAATTTCGTTACAACAGCAATTTCTCGCTTCCAGAATGTGTGTGGTAGTATGTATTAGTTTTGTCACACAGATTTATCCCAGCAAACAATTTCTATCGTCCGCGATACGAATTCGATTCGCCTGCTCGAAAACATTTCTCGAATTTCATATCGAATTCTGATTAAAGTCGTCACTCCCTTCGTGAAGGAATAGTGACCGATATTAATTCGCCAGGATGATAATTTGGCGATAATAGACTAATACATAGAAAAAGTGAAAAAAATGTATTTTTTTTTCCCCTTTTTTTCTAATTTTCTTCTTCTATTTTATCCTTAACTTTTTTTACCTTATTTTAACTTTACCTTTTTACACTTTGCTTCTACTGGGAATCGAACCGGGCACCTATCGTTTCGTAGTCCTACGTCCTACACCTGAGCTATCTAAGATTACAAATTATGGGAATAAATTAGTCGTTTTATTTTTTGACAATTTCATCATTCTCTCGTTGTGAGGGATTACTATTTTATCATCCTTGCAATAATAAGACGATATTTCGTTAATAGGAGTCGCATTACTGACATATTGATGACAATAAAATGATTTTTCGTCGGGGAGACAAGTCTACGATAAATTTTTCATTTGAATAATATCGCTTTCGAATCATTTTTGTGATTTTTCGAAAAAATCGATAAAATTGTTTGCTGGGATAGTATCGCCATTTTTTGCAAAGATTTAATACAATACAAACAAGCATGACGAATGTGTTTGATATCTGTATATGTTTTATATCACACCGATTTACTATTTATCTGCATATTAACGAGGAAAAAAGAAAATTGTTTATCTTGATCCAGTACAACTGACGAAATTGGTCTTGAAATGATAATAATGTAGCTTTAATTTGACAAAAAAATTGTATAGCACAGAAATCAGATTAAAAAATATATTTCATGCGAAACGCGGCTTTATGAAGGTTAAATTTTATAGCAAAGCAATGATCCTAAGAGCATATTGTTTTCATAGCGAAGGATTTTGGTCGCTTATCGCCGTAAACTGAGTTTGCTGATGTAAATGATCCTGGGCAGACATCAGTAGATATTGTGTAGCCATGCGTAGAGCAACATGTTGACATGCTTGACTGTTGTTCTATAGTTGGTAGCGTAAGCCGGAGCAGCATAATCGCTTCTCGACTCACCGCTCGCTAAGTGACCAGGAGCTGTAAAAAGGGTTTTGTTCCTACTGCGTATTTTATTACCAATCGTCGCGGCATGGTGGTCTGTAGACATCATTGAAACAAAAAAGTGGGCACACTTTTTCCATATACATATTACACAATGACATCTCGGATCCAATCAAAATTGATGAGGTGAGGAGCCCTGTATGACAAGTTAATCCACTGCAACTGTTTTATCAATTTCTACCCACTCAGATATAAATAGTTGAACTTGATGAATATCGCCTCGAAAAAGGCTGAGGTATCCATTGCGATTGAGATTTTATAGCACTCTGTCACCTTAGGAATTTTGATTGAATCGAGGTTGAATTTTGGATCACTTGAACCTCGAAGTACATTTTGCCAGAATGCAGCGCAGCGTCCGCAATAGCAATTCTGGCAAGAATTACGTCAAATGTTCCCTACATTTGATATCAGAGTTTGTCCAGGGTTGTTACATCCATGATATTACGTATAAGGCCAATGTCCCGGCCCAGCCTGTTTTTTTTCTATGGATTTTTGTTGGATTCTCTTCATAACTCTTCAAATGCCCCCCGAGACAAGCGCCCATATGAAGAGCGTCCCCATGTGTTTTCAATTTTTCTTTATTATGAAATTCTCAACATTTTGAAAAAGATAAGAACAAAACGGGTAACAAATAATCTTACAGAACTTATTCCAAGCTTCGAGCTCCTTTTTACTATACTTTCATAGTGATCATTGAATCGAATTTTAGAATCAAACGCCACTCCCAAGTCTATGATTGTGTAACATTTTTCAAAGGAAGAGTGTTGACTGAATAGGAAAAGGATGTATGGTAAGCTTCAGTGAGTAGACCATTACCGAACACTTTGATTTCTTAAGAAATATATCAGAACGACATAATAAACCCAGATCGGCCTGCAACGACAGACAATCGTCTAGGCGTGAAACAGAGGTAAATCTTAGTCATCTGCGTACAAAAGGGCACGATTTCAGTATCTGCGGCGACAAATTTTGATGATGCCATTTCATTAAAATTGGCCGGAAGCGACCGAATCTGCAATCCTTTTTTTGCGAAACCGTAACGGTTCTTCAGATATTCAATGTCAAAGTTTGACATTTATATGTGGTAGTTGAGTTTTTACTGGGACATCAGGGGTATTTTTACTACATATTGATGTGAACCAATAGTATTGCAGGAAAAAAAAAACATTTTAAATTTCATTTGCCTCCCTGTCTGACAATTCTTGCTCGCAAATATATTTCAACTTTTTATATTATAAACATCTTTGCCAAATTGGTAAAACTTACTATTCCAGTGGGACCTTTAGTGGGAGTGATTAAAGTTTCAACGTCTATTCGATGGCATCGAACACTTTCTCCAATGTGTAAAGCGGAAATATCTTTTCTTATCAAATGACTTAACGGGCTCCAAAGAAAAGTCAAACTTTGACATTGAATATCTGGAGAACCGTTACGATTTCGCGAAAAAAGGATTGCAGATTCGTCGTATCAGGCCAATATTAATGAAATGGCATCATCAAAATTTGGCGACGCACATACTGAAATCTCCCCCTCCCCCCCCAATTCCGTTTTACAACTAAGAAACATAGAAATTTCACTTAACCTTTTATTCATGATCATGAGTGTATCGAAGTAACAAAAAATGTAAAAACAAGTGGAATTGTACTATGGGACCATGTCCCCCGCTTCACCAAAATAAAGTTTGTAATGTAGTTGTGCTTATTTGAACAATAATTCCAAACAAACCTAATTAAAAGATTGTTTTATCGGCGTTTAAAACGCAAGTCATAGGAACGCCCGAAAAAACCTTTAGCCCAAGGAGAGCGAAGGGTATCCAAATTTCGGCCGCGCCCGAAATTAGCCTGGGTATCGTTATAATATATATGTATATAGATTATTGAGAGCGGAATTGAAATCGCATTCCTAACCTACTTTAAAGTTGCTTGAAAGACTTACACTTAGCTATATCAGGGATGTGTCTATGTTGCTTTTTCAGAATTAAGTTTTTATGGTTTGGTTTGCTTTTAGGGCTTGTATGATTGTTGTCGTTAACTTTAATCAATACGATACGTGCGCAAATTGCATTTCTCGTGCTAAAGCCTAGTACTGACCTCGAGAGTGAAATTTTCCGTCGCTGCGATTTTTTCAATGAAAATGTATTCTTACTGTCGTGGAATATGTTGGGTACGCTGGGGAATTCCATAAGCTACAATCCGAAGACAGTTCCATAATTTTTCTCGGCCATTTTATGTATTTTTTTCCGATTCCCCGGTTATTTCATCATGAAATGTCAAATAACCGGGGAATCGAAAAATAATACATAAAATGGCCGAGGAGAATTATGGAACCGGTCTCGGATTGTAGCTTATGGAATTCCCCACCATTTGTGACATATTCACGACAGTAAGTATCCATTTTTATTGATAAAATCCCTGGGCGAAAAATTTCACTCTCTATCTTAATTCAGCCCTTAAGAAACAAATCCAGGGGCCCAGAAAAAAAAACTTGTGCCAACATCACGATAACCCCACCAAACGTATCCGCGACTCCCAACTAACCTCCCGCAGCTAAGCGGACAATATGCAAGCAATATGCTTAGGGCACAATAGAGGTTCGCGCAGACCCTGGACGCACATTCTTGGGTCGTGTATAGTGTGTGAACTATACACCCCTTCTCAACATTTCGAAATTTAAAAGGACTCGGGGGCAACTACAGAGTCGGATTTGGGGGAATATTAGAAGTTCACAAACCTTAATTTGTATGCTGCAATCCAGTGATAATCGATACACTTCCAGAGCAATTTGTGCAATCTAGAAAGAGCTGCGCAAGGGAAGCTTACCCCAGTTCCTTGCCGCGCTCATTGATGATTTGCGGTAGCAGTATAAGTGAAGTCAGACAGAAGAGGTGCTCGTAATTTGTAAGTAGAAGTCCGACATACTAGTTCGTTGATTATTTTTAAAAATTTCCCAGTTTCATAAAAAAAATGCATTTTCCATATTCAACGTCGCCCGGCAACATTTTCTAGGCCCGCTTAATCCTAGTTATGCAGAATAGGAACTTTGTTTTTACCGATAAACACATCAAGTCACGCAGGATTTACAGAGATGACCATCTTTGTCTTTCCCCGCGGCGAGTGTGCATAGATTTACCAGAATGATTCCATCCGGAGAACGGATCATGTAAATGTGAAACAAGAAAAAAATCCAGGTGCCCAAAACAAACACTTTTGCCAAAATCACGATCACGATAACCCCACCAAACGTATCCGGGGCTCTCAACTAACCTCCCGCAGCTAAGGGGAGCAATACGCAAGCTTCACTTAGGGCACAACAGAGGCTCGTGCCAGCCGGGAACGCATATTCTTGGGTCGTGGAGTGTGTGATCTATGAACTCTCAACAGTCCGAAAATTAAAGGGACTCGGAGTCAAGTACAGAGTCGAATCGGGGGGAATATCAGAAGTCCACAGACCTTCTCCATTTTTACGCTGCAATCCAATGATAATCGATAGACAGCAACAAAGCAATTGGTGCAATCTAGAAAGAGCTGCGGTTTCGATATTTAACGTCGCCCGCAAGATTTTCATAAGCCCGGCAACATTTTCTAGGCCCGCATAACCCTAGTTATGCACAATAAAATAAAATAACAGGCGCGACAATCCAACATTGGACTAAGGCGGCAGGATGTGTTAGTAACATCCTATTTCGAAGATCTTATCTGTTTTTTGTTGAGGTAATGAGATCAGCATCACGCTCAGCAGTGTTATTTATCCCCATAAATGGGTGCTCGTTTAATCTGAGTGAGATCATAGTCCGTCACAAGCTCGTGAGTTCGAAAAACACCATGGCTCACAGTGAGATTCGAACTCATGACCCTGTGCACCGATGGTGCGCGCACTAACCGCTAGACCAGTCATACTACAGTTATGACTAGTTATGCACAATAAGAACTTTGTTTTTACCGATAAACACATCCAAGTCACGGAGGATTTACTTGCAAAGATGACCATCTTTGTCTTTCCCCGCGGCGAGTGTTGCGATCATCAGCGTAGACTTACTAGTTTGATTCCATCCGGTCAACGGACCATGTAGTACATCTACAAACAAGGTTGGAGGTAGTACTGTGGAACACTTTTTGCTCTTTGGAAGCTTATCTCAAAACTCAATGAAGGATTGCCGTAACTCTTGATTAGGAATATGCATATTCAGCATATCAGCCAGAGCTAGCAACATTGAGGGATTGACTGTCATTTGTAAATATTCGACGCTGTTATGATGGGAATACGCAACAAACATTTTCAAAATGAGTTTGTTCCTGCAGTTCATGCATAAAAGAATTCTCAACTCTGCCATTTTGGAATTGAACTGAATTGAATTGGAATTGTATATCGTTTAAGAAGTAATGAACTGTAGGCAGAATGAGTCTGGCATCTGACCTTGACCATGTAGTAATAAACGACCAATGACGTAGTTTCATGTTCTGTTTCAGTTCATATAAAATGCTCATATTTGAAGCGCTAACAAATTGTACGAATTGCATTATGAACATTTTGAGTAAATATGCATGAAGTTAAAATATTTACTTACCGGCTTGCAGGGATAAACCTCGAACAAGTGCTCCTTCAGCCGTTTAACACTCCACTGCAATTCGCATTCCACCGTCTGATCCTCGAACTGTTGATTTGGAGCTTTCACGACCAATTTTACAGGATCGCGACTTTGTCCTGTCGCTTCCATTGTTGTTTATAACCGTGCGGTGTCTTGTGAGCTATCACGCAATCTCGTACTCCCGGGAAAAATTCTGACACCACAATAAATTTACATAAGCTGGAAATGGCACTAGAAGACTATTTCTCTGCAGTTATCACGACTATGATTTCACAATTTCCTCCAGAACGAAATCGAATTGAAACACAATATTCGACGACCGATGAAATTTCGTTTCGTAAACAGAAAACACAGGGCGTGCTCAATTCTCAAAATTGGATGATGTTAGCTGGGCTGTAGTGCTACTTGTATTGTTTTGAACTCGGGTCACCACATCAAATTCCGAAACTCTCGATTACTTCTTGACTCGCTTTCGTACCAGTATGTACTTATTCTAGACGGGGCACTCAGCACTTATAAAATGTCTGAAGATACGGATTTTTCCTCCACAAATAGCCTCCGCTCCGCGGTGAATTTATCGAATTTGTACGTAGACTACGCTAATTGCACGATCGAATCGAACGATGATGTGTCGCACGGCGAATTGTCGAGATAACGCAACGACAGCAAAAAGATGTAGAGCGCGCCGCGGAAGGGAAATGTAGTCGATGCGATAATTTCGTAAATATAAATTTATCTAAACTTGGGTCAGATTCGATCGGAATCGACAACGTTCGCAAACTGTATGCAAGACAACGACAAGCTAATTTGGAAAACTCACATATCGCGAATGAGAAAAGAATCTCTGACAGAAATGTCAGATGAGAGGGGAGACAAATGATTTTTTGGCGTGTGTGCGTGTAGATTTGACAGCAAGTGGATTTGTCCGGCTGTGATTGGTCGATTGAATTTTAATTGCATTTGGTACGGCTTACATGGCGAGTGGAGCGGATGTTTACTATAGAAAAAGAAAAGGAAGTGACGCAATGTTATTTAAAACATAGTTATGCTTCAAATAAAACGGAATGCAGCAGGTGAGAGCAGCACCATGCATTTTAAATGGGTGACGTCACCCACCAGCATGCTGCCGCTGTTCAACAGCAACGGCAAAATGATGTCATCCATTTAAAATGCATGGTGCTGCTTTTCGTTCTATTTTCCGGCATTATGTGAAATGGAGTTAAAAAATGCAGGGAAACAGTATCTGTAACGGCAAGTGTTGGTGACGGTTATGTCACTAATGTTATTTCGAAAAATGAACGAATCTTAAATATTTTTTACATGCAATAAAATATTCACTTTGACTGTAAAAAGTAGTTTTACTCGAGTAGCATAATCGGCAAATTTATCAATATTTTTCTCATATGCCGTTCTGATTTCGTAACTTAAGCTGACCAGACGTATAGTTTTTTGCTGTACAGTACAGCATTTTGACCTGTCGTACAGCATTGGAAAATGTACAGCAAAATGTACAGCATTCCCAATGCCACAATGAAACCTAATTCACTGCACGGTCGAAAAAGGGCTTCTCGGGAGCCACATGTTGCTGAGAAAAAAAAAACATTTCTTCCCGCCTAACGTCCTCTCGAACGGCGTTTCATCCCCGCCCTATAAATTGATTGTGAAAAATAGACCTCTATGGAATTTTATTAGTATTGAGACGCATCTTTGAACAGCTCTAACTTTCTAGAATATTTGAGCTGGCGATCGAGATCCCGGTAAGGGGTTCTAAATCTCCAGGTTCTCTTTCATGGTCTATTTCATTCATTCATTTAACCCTCGGAGATTGGCATTTTCCGTACGCCCAGGGTTGAGAAACTGTGAAGCATCATGTAATTTTTCCTACTATAAAGACTGGTATGCTAGGTATATTTGCAGCAGCATGTTTATGCGAATACGTCTTGTAACACAAATTTATTATGCCCACCCATGCAGGTTAGGCATTGTAATTTGTGAAACTTGGTGGAATTTTGGTAAATAAGGGCAGTGGTTTCAGTTACAACATAAACTAAAAAATTCTGATCACTTTTCTAACCGATTTCAAATTAGCCAGTGCGAAAAAATATCCTAATTGTCCTTCTTTGGGCTCCAGGAAATGACTATTTAAGATTACATGGAATCGAATGCTGGTCCAAAACCAATGGTGCTTTAGAATTTCGACACTTAAAATTATCATACTAGAACTTACCGTTATATTACAGGCATGACTCCTATGTTATATTATAGGCATGACTCCTATGCCTATGTTGTATTTCGAAAAGTTGATCTTCAAGCTCTACAAAATCCTAGTCTTATAGCTTTCCCCAGATAATACGTACCGCTATGGAAAAAAAGCAATATGGCTCTTTAAATTAATACTAAAGGGTAAATTCTCAAATTTGGCTCTTCTGGTTAAACAGTTTTTCAAACGCAGTATTACATTCTACATAAAAGCTGGTGAAGTCTGATCAGTCTTGTTTGCTTTTAGCATGTAAAGTTTGGCCGCCGTACGATCGACATTCAGCTAGATCAGTGGTTCTTAACCTTTTGCACATGAGGGACCACTTGATCAAACTCGTTAGTTGTTGCGGACCACTGAATTGCAATTGTGATAAGAACGATTCAAATCATGAAATCTTGTACCGAAGACTACTTCTTGCGGTGACCGTACTGCACCTTGGTAATATCAATAGGAAAACTAATAGAATTCATTCAATTTACCTTTGGAACACAACTTATTGTTTTCTTGTCAGTTGACGTTTTCGACTAGAAAAATGTGGAAATAACGCCGAACGGATACTGTTGCTTTTAAGACCATCATCCAGAAAAAGTCGAATGACGGAGATAATCTTGTAAAGGACTCTGCACAGTTCAAAAACTGGTGTATTCTTTTGGATAATTTTAACTCAACAAGCATGCATACGAAATTTTGAATTCGCTTTATAAACTCAACGGGAGTAAAACATATTTACACAAAAAGTGGATCATTTGAATCTATGTATCTTTTTGATAGATGATGATTCTACTCAAATTTGAATATTTTTTCTATAAAACCATTTGTTCTAACCACGAAGGGTACCCCAAATTTTGTATCAATTCTATAAGTGCAAAGAAGTCAGGATATCTAATAATAATGTGCTTATCATTTTTACGCGGTAGCAAAGTCAAATATCAAATCGGGTTTCCGCTCAAAGCTGTTTTATCTATGTAAGCGAATCAATTCGATCCAGATCTTAGATAAAAATTTAATGTCTACCCATTAATTAAGGTAAATTTCATCCCTGAAGTATATCGTTTACGATATGGAATATGGGCAAGTTAAAGTTGCGTACAGTACAGTTCCTCTGTGGCGCACTTGGTTGAGTCGCACTCTACAATGCTAGTAATCTAGAGGTCCGGAGATCGAATCTTGGCGTGGTCAAAAATTTCCGTAAATGTATGGATAGGAAATATGTATATAGTGCTTGCAACATTATATACACTCCGAAATGATATGCAATGTAACGTTGACTCGAAATTGCCTATAAACGACTGAGTGAACGCACCATGCCCCACAAGGGGCTTACGGTACAGAGAAAGACAGTACAATGGTACAGTACAAAATGGTGTCTTTTTGAAATGATCTATTGATTTTACCTTACTTTCTTTTTAAATCTACTAGTTATTGTGTCAAAATAACTGACACTATTTGTGGTGTAGATTCTATTCTTATTCTTATTATTCTCATTTCAATATAACCATTCTTTATTATTTCTATACAAAAATTAGATAGATTTATATAGATAAATTTTTATATTGAAGCTACACCAAATTTTTCGACTGTGTGGGTGTGATTTTGCTAAGTCTGAACGAATTTCAAAACCCTCATTAATTTTCGTAAAGGGAGTTGCCTAATATTTCGGTTTGTTTCATCCAGAGATGGCTCATAATTTTTAAATCCAGTTTTGTTTATCAGATTATTGAGCCATTCCTTACAGTTCTTACTGGAAGAACAACAATTTGTCAAATACATTAACTCCTATAAATATGGCGTTGCTGGTTCATGGTGTACCAACAGAAACCTATGTATTTAGAAGTGCCACCGAAGATCAATAATAGCTTAATTATCTTAATTCAGCAATGTAAATTACCATTATGGTCTGGCCGGAAAATAATAGCTTTTCAAAATATTCATCGCCTTAAACACCTGAACTGTTTACCTACAATTATGACAACCCTCAAGTCTATAAAGACACGTAGCTACTGCACATAAAGTGAACATTCCTATCAGTTCTGGCCGTCCTCGTTTTCTTGCACATCGCAATCATCTTGCATTCGTCACCTAAAAAAGAAGCATATAAAACAAATTTTGACGATATTTCATTTCATCGTAATAAGCTACACTCTCATTTCTTTTTGCGACCAATACAATACATTACACTTAATATCTTACACAGTGCACAACGGTCAATTTCTTAATGAAAACAGTCTGTCCTGCTCAGTCAAAACCGACTCCCATCCGCTTCCAACATTCAAGTTTCTATTAGCAAGTTAAAATTGAGCTGCGTGAAATTCGAGAATAGTCGTATCGGATTTTGAGGGAACCACAGCAATGGCCTCGCGGACCACCCAGAGTCGCCTCAGGGACCACCAGTGGTCCGCGGACCACCGGTTAAGAACCGCTGAGCTAGATGATAGCACTTTTATGTTTTGCAATCGCTCATTTTCGATAAATCGAAATTTAGCACGCCTGAGCTCTCTCTCTTGTCGCTCGCATTTTCTTATAATTTTGAGGTCCTGCGTATCAGCGTTCATAAGTTACAACGGCCCAAATTGCAGTTTTGTTTTTTTTTTTAATTCAAATTGTCCATAACTCGAAAATTCGTGAGCGCAGACTTGCAGAGCAGCGTACTGCCGTTATTTGGGGGGGGGGGGGACATTTAGGACTTTAGGTCTCCTTTTTGGGTCCAGTTTAGTACAACAGAGCTTTGCCTTCTCAAGGTACATCACATTTTTTTCGCTTTTCAGAATATCGGCTACGGCTCAAATCTACAATTGTACAGAAATGAAGCTAGGATAATATGAAGCAGGGACGTAGCCAGGATTTGGTTTCGGGAGGGGTCGAACGCTCAGTTTCAGAAATGTTGACATTAGGTGTGTTTTTTTGGTTATCCCGTTGTATTGAAGATTTGTCTGAAAACTGAATTCTGCAAGTTATGTGTACAGCATTGGGTCTTCGGGAGTCTGGTCACCTTACGCCTAACTGCCATTTCGCGGATCAGAAATCCGGCCTTTTCTTTAGTCTATCTTTGTGGATTATGCAAATGAAGAGAACCGAAAATTATCTGATCCGAAGATCAGATCCGCGAAATATCATACGCAACTGTTGTGTTTCGTAACCTCACCTATTGGGTGCGGTTCTGAAACGCGCCGGTCGCATATGTTCCCAAAACATGTTGTCCATTCTGATCCTACAACTGCGGTTTTGCGGATCAGCAAAAACTTTCGGTGTTTTCCGTATGTCTGCCTATGTGGAATATGTGAACGAAAAGTTCCGGAGATAATTTCTTAATCGTAAAATGGCAGTTAGAGGATTAGAATGGACAACATGTTGTCGGAACATATGCGACCGGTGCGTATCGGAACGTTACCCATTATCTCTAAAGTAAGATTACCAGATCGCTAAGAGACCATAATGCTGTACACACAAATATGGAAACGCTATATGTGGTAACCGGGGATTGGAACGTTACTGTTGCGGAATAGTCTGCTTGAATACAGAATAATACAGAATGCATAAACCTGTTAAAGAAGTAGCTTGATTGTGTTCAAGTCGCCTACGATGCTTATTGCTTAAGAATATACATGCAAAGAAAATGTTCAATTGTTTGATCCCCTTTTCTAAAAGGAAAAATAAAGGAGAGAAAACCCCTATCTGGAAACAATAACTATACGACGTTACAATGCACGTGCTACTAGTGGTCCATAAATTTTACTGACTCCGGTTCATTGAAGATATATGTATTTACTATGGAACAGGGCTTCGCTGTATGCTAAGTTGTCTGTATGCAGTGTTCTGGGTTCTGGGCTTTGGTCGTTTAGTTGTGGATTAAATTACTTCAGCGATTACTTGCTTGACGAATACAAAAGGCTAAACGTATACGGCCAAAGCTGCCAAATTTTCGCCGACGAACGGAGTGATGTTTTAGTCGCTTATTTGATAATAACACCGTTACCTTAACCTATTCCTAACGATAGTATTTTTATCACTGTATAATCAATAAATGTTTCGAGGTGGTTTGAACCTTCAAAAGCCCGCCACTGACCTTATTCCGTATTGGACTTCTTCTTCTTCTAGCGGTGCAGAAAGGTGTGAAACCTCTGTGCATCTATGTGGGTACGAAGTATGGTTCGTCAATGTGTGTGTCCGTGAGGTCTAAGGACAAAAACATAGCTGCTGCGATAGGGTTTACCCACAGCGATATAGGGGTAAGATCAGTGGGCGCAGCGGGGCATTAAAACAAATGACCTACATCATGAGGGGTATCATGAGGACTCATTCGCACCTAAGCTCGCAATAGACCGATTCACTTCTTCAGTGTGGATCGCTGCGATGGCGGCTCGGTATGTAACTTCGTCTTAAGGGTCCCGTTTGTATCCCTGAACCTCTCTCTCAAGGTCTCGTAAACCACGCCTGACATGTCGTGGTGGAGGAATTCGGTCCATGAGATAATTATTGCGATGATACTCACAATAGCAACCAACAAGATACTGTTTTGAGAGTAGGAGATTGTGGTCACGTATTGGCATCAATTCTCCTGATGTAAGTGATCCTAGGCAGACATCAGAAGACAACCTGTCGCGATGCATAGAGCGGCATTTTGGACCTGAATTTTGGACCAGTTTGTGTCACATAAACTATGTGTCCAAACTGGATCTGCATAATCAGCGGCCGCTCGACCCACCGCTTTATAAGTAGCTAGCATGGTTTCTTTATCTTTGCCCCAGGTGCTACCATAGCTAGAGCTTTTAGGATTTTATTCCTACAGCGCATTTTCTCACAAACTGAAGCTGCGTGACTCGCAGACGTCTTCATGTTCTCTAGGTGAACCCCGAGAATTTTGTGGTTTGCTACAGTAGGAACAGAATTGTTCCCAATACGTATATCAATCTCCCATCTAATCCTCCCACCAAGTGGTTAGAAAAATCGCAGAAGATTTAGACGCAGAGATGTTGGGGATTCGGCTTTGGAAAAATGCCTGTAATCGTCCTAGATAGCGATTAATTTGGAGGCGCATTTCATCCTTATCATTCCCTGTGGCGAGAACGGTGCAATTTGATTTTCCTAAGCTTAAAACGTTTGCCGCGAAACTCAGTGAAGGAGTGCCGACCAGCTAGATAGTTGGCAATCCAACGAATCTCTAGTGCAGGAATATGCATATTCAACAAGTTAGCGAGAAGCATTGAGTGATTGACCTTATCAAATGCATTTGATAGGTCAATTGCCACAAGAATAGTTCTGTGACAAGGTCGACGTTGATTTAGTCCATCGCGAATGCGTGTAGTGATCGCATCGAGGGCAGTGGTGGTACTATGCATTTTCCTGAAGCCATGCTGGTGAGGTTCTATCTTCGCATGTGCAACAAGAGTGGGGTGAATAAATGCCTCCAGCGTCTTTTCGACAGGAGACAGTATCGTAATGGGGCGGTAGGATTCCCCGAGATTTGCGCTCTTCCCTGGCTTGAGACAGGGAACAATTCGACCTTATTTCTAGATTTCAGGGATGGCAAGCGTGGAGATCGACAAGTTAAAGGCAGCCGTGAGATACCCAATGGCTGGAAGGTCCGAGATGCATCAACATGGCCATCGAAATGCCATCTGGTCCGAGGGTCTTGGAGTTTTTAGCATTCTCGATTACTTTTTTAACCTGGTAACGCGGTAAACGATGGTATGGTGTCAACATTCCGGCTGCGAATCCGTCTTCTAATTTTGCGCTTAAGGCCGTCAGACTTGGGATGTTCCATGAATTGTTTATTGAACAGGCTCGCGCACTGAAGAGGCGCGAATTTGTACTGCCAAATTCAAAGGGCGCGGACAGTAGACCATAATTTGTAGACACCTTCATTAAGGTTACAGTCATCAGGGTGCTGATTCCATTTCGCACTCCTATAGTCGTTAACTTGTCGGTCGATTTCGGGGTTAAGCTCCTGAATTCTGGGATCATCGGGGTGAGCGCTTCTGATGTTATCACGTTCATCGGCTAATCTAGCGGCACTGGAAGGGAAGTTAGGCCGAATTTTCGGGATACGTCCTGCTGGAATAAAACGTGCCGCAGCCTTGGCAATGACGTTCCTAATATTTCTTTCGGCCTTACGTACATTGGTAGGTGATGGTAGCTCGATGAACTTCGCCGACGAGTATGCTTTGAAACCGTCCCAATCAGCTTTCTTGTGATTAACAAACGTTCGCTTCTCAGACTTAGTCAGGTTTGCTGGTTTGTCAATTCTTATAACGATTGGGAGGTGATCAGATTTGAGGGAAGTACGTACTTACCATCGTGTAGCAGCGATTAGGCTGGCACTTACAATGGTTATGTCGGGAGAGCTACTGCAAGTGCCCATGACTCGAGTCGGCGAGTCTTCGTTGAGTGAACAGAATTCTGAGGCGTCAAGTGATTCAGCGATAGTTATACCCCTGGCATTGTTATTGAAGTCTGAATGCCAGAGCTCATGGTGCGCATTAAAGTCGCCAAGGATGGCCCTGTGCTCTCCGGAAAGGAGAGGACCAATATCGAAATGATAGCCAGAAGGGCAACTAGATAGCGGTGGTTTAAAATTTCGATACTAGTGCTCCCTGATGGAACTGAGATGGCTTGTATTTCCGCCGTACCGTCATCAACTACATCTAATACACAGTAATGTACGGACTTGTGTATTAGGAAGGTAACCTTATTGATTTCTCCTTAACGTATAAGAAATTCCAATATTTTTTTTTAATTTTCAATCCAATTACTTTATACACATTCCCTCCAATTGATTATATACATTTATTGTGTAATAACATTTATAATTTTCATAAAAACTAAATATACAACAATTTTATGATGAATTCCAAAAAATATGTAATGGAAATGAGACCAATACAGCACACAAAGAATAATCACAGAATCGAATCGACATCTCAATCTTTCAATGAAACGGAATAAAGGCTTTATTTATGAACACCAAATCATAGTTCATCTCCTTCAGCTCTTGCATCAAATCGCTACAATCGTCCGTACATAAAACGTTCAGATAGTTTAAGGATGGAAATTTCGCCAGAATTCTCCTAATACCGGTCGTGGTAAACGGTAATCTTTTTGAAATTTCAATATGATGCAATCGATCTGAATGCACCGAATCGACAAAGACACGATCCATATTGATCCGATGCGGACTCTGTTCTTGTTCTATCACCCGTAAATTTTCCAAATTCGTTGCATTCTCAGTGCAAAATAAAAGTACGTTGGCCACATCAATTTCCGAACCGCACAAATGCAATCCCTCGAGGCGACTGAATTGTCCAAAATTGTGTGGTCTTTGAATGGTTTCGTTGGCCGTCGTCATGTCGACACAATTCAAAAATTGTAAATTGGGACAATAGCGTCCGATTGTCACCAGATTCGCGAACGAAATTTTTCGAAAACTGCTCGAAATCGACAGGAAACACAACGTTTCGCCGAAGGATTTGAAGATGTCGGAAAAGTACTTGCAGCTGTTCAGATTGATTACCTCGAGTGCACGAAGTTGTGGCCGTGCCATTATGATTTCACGCCAAACTTTCGACTGTGGTTCGGGATTGAAGAACGTTAAGTACAGTTCGGTGAGGTTCGTGCATAGCCGCAGGATCTCTCGTATGCTGTCTTTGGTCGCGTTGAAGTGGCGAATGATTTTCAATTGCAGTGATTCCAATGTTTCCAAGTCTTTCGATATCACCGAACCCAGGTCCGAGTATGAAATGTCCTCTAGCGTTTTCACGTGTATCAGCAGTCGTCTGAGACCAGCATAGGTGATTCCGTTCTGAATACCACGCGTATTGCTGCGCGGCTCATTCACCGTCAGTGTTCGCAGTTTCTTGCACTGGCATAAAAATCCAAGGCCGTTGTCGGATACCGACAGAGCAAACGTGCATGCATTGTCGCCGACTTTGACACGCTCGTACTTACACGTTGCATTCAAGTGCTCCAGGTGGGGGCAGTATTTGGGAATTAGCTCCAAAATTTGATCGTTGCAACTTAGGGCTAGATTCAGACTAACTAGATTTGTAAAGACAGTCTTGAAGAGCACCCGCCAGTAGCCGAGTTCGATTTTATAGTTGCGCGCCCGGAAGACAGTCATGTTGGGATAGGCGACAGCACGAAAGAAGTAGTAGGACTTCAATGATTGACTGTTGATGTGACCGCTGGAGGTGTTGATGTCGAGCAGGTCGTTTAAAATGCTACAATAACAACAATTCCTTCAATTTTTTCTTAGTGACAACATATTAATTGCTAAGCTACTCACACTGGCGGAAAGTGTTCCACTAGAAATTTGTGCATCGTCTCAAGACGACGTTCTTTATTGCGCAATCTGTACAGTTCCAGGTTCGCGCACATATTATAAATGGCATTGTAGGCCACGCGAAGGCTTAGCTGATACAGAGATGGTATGGTTTTAAGGCGCGGCATTATGACAAAGTCATTATTTTTCCGAAACTCTTCGCGAAACAAATCAATCTTCCAATTTGAGGGTTTTGTTTTGTAAACAAGACAAGACGATTTGCTGATTGAAATTGTGCCACTGTTTTGACATTTGATGGATGGTGAAACTTCACTGCCAAACTGATTCACAATAGAACGCCGGGAGAATTGTTTACAGCGGTGTTTCGGTCTGCTTTCTAATCAGATGTTTCCTTTTTTATTTCTAAACAAATTTGTTGACTAGTTGCCATTGCCATCGACCCCAAAAAGCGAGAATTTTAATAACTCATTGAACAATCAATTGTGCTCGAAAATGTTTATCAATTAGCGATTAGACTGAATATCTTGATTTCAATTCCACTAGTTAGTGACCGACTGGATGCATTGGTAGTGTGACAGCCAGTTTTTTGTGTACTCTGCAGTGGTCAAGTTGGTTTGTGGGTTGATCTGTGTTCTGGAAGCTGACTGAACTCCTCAAGTATTTTGGCTGATACTCTTTCACTGCCATCTGCGCGAAGCTTCTTTAAATTACATCAAGAGGTAAGTCGTTGATTATTGTTTAGAGAATTTATCTAGCTCTATTTAATATGGCTTTACAAGCATAGAGAAGGGAAGCTTATCAGAACCATTTCTCCATCTGCCGCAAATTGATCTGAGGTTATCAGCAAGGTTATTTGGAAAACCGCATTTATCTCGACCTAATTCGGTTGTTGTTATCAATACGGTCGTTTTGTACTGAGCCCGATTACACCACGCAAGTACTATGTGAATTGGAAGTTAATTGCAAGAGCCAAATGCCTGCGATGGGAGGTAATGTCGGACGCGACAACCACAAGCGGACGTTGACCCATATGTGTATTTGGTCAGTCTTCTGAACTTGTTTTTGAGACCTCTTAAATTGCATCAACATCAATTCGGGCGTTTGGGCGTCGATGGCGTTAATTTAAAATTGCAGAACTGGTTCGCCAAAGAAGCTACACAGAACGTCCACACACTGAGTTCTTGGCGAGTTGGCAAATCATTTCTGTAACTTCGGTCTGTTGCTTGTGGGAAGAGTACGTTGATCTGGAGACGAGATTACGTTTATGGAATTGAGATTAGATTTTATGGTGCACATATGTAAATACCTTTTATTATTTGATAATTTCTGACGCCACGGTTGCACGGTTGATTAACAACTTTCTGAGTTGATATTGCAAACACAAATATTTCACCAATGTCATAATTTGTAAGTAGGCATATATCGCCCTACAAAAACGCTATTAGGAATGGTTATCAAACCAGCCTATGTAAGGACAAGGATGGTAACATTATCAGCAACATCGACAGCATTCACATACGATTGACCTAGCATTTTGGGGAGCTCCTTAACGTATCATCACACTCCCAGAAGCTTTTGAGCATTTAGCTGAAGCAGACCCTCGTGTTCAACTCCTAACGGTAGAGGAACATGCGCTCAAAATATGGAGCCACGAGATAATCCCGGAAGATTGGCGCAAAATCATCATCTGCTTAACCCATTAAAGTTAGACAAACTGAAATGAGAGAATAAAGGGGACATCTCACTCGTTTGGACGACTTTAGGATTATATAAAAAATTCTGGAAAAGAGAATTAATACATTGGCGGATTTAGGCCTGGTCAATCAACGACCGATCAGCTTTTACGATAAAGCTATTAACTTCAAAAGTGCTGGAAATAAAATAGCGACCAATCTTTTGTCGACTTCACGCAATCGTACGACAGTATATCGATGTTGTTGTTGTTGTAGCGGTGCAGAAGGGTGTGAGTCGCTGTGCATGTCTGTGGACATGCTCTAAGTTTCGTCGTCGTTCTCGCCTATTGTCTCAAGCGACAAGAACGTAGCAGCTGCAATAGGGTTGTCCCATAACGCCCTCGGAGTGAGGTTAGTGGGTGCAGCGGGGCATCGAAACAGGTGGTCCACATCGTATCGCGTACCGCCGCAGCTCGAACAAATGTTCTGGATGTCCGGGTCTATTCGAGATAGGTAGGAATTGAGACGTGAACAAAAACCCGACCTAAGTTGGGTTAGTCTCACTCTTGTGGCTCTCGGGAGCCTAGTCTCCTCAGGCGATATGGGTGGTGGGGGCACTGAGAGGACTCTATTCGGACCTAATCTCCCTATTGACCTATTCACAACGATTGTGTGAATATCTGCGATGGCCGCATGGTATGCTGTGTCCCCATATATCAAATATATCGGGAGGTACCCGTTTGTATCTCTGGACGTCTCTCTCGAGATCTCTGACTCCACTCCTGACATGTCGTGGAGGGGGAGTATTGTCCATGAGATAATGATTTGGGTGATCCTCACGATAGCAACCGACCAGATATTGAAGAGACAAGAGGTGATTCTGATCACGCACTGATAACATGCTGGTTTCTTGATGAAGATGCTCCTGGGACGACATGAGATGGCAACCTGTGGCGATACGTAGAGCAGCGTTCTGGCATGCCTGGATCTTATTCCAGTTTGTGTCACAAACGGTTTGTGACCACACCGGTGCTGCATAGCTAGGGATTGCTCTACCTATCGCTTTGTACGTGACCAACATAGTTTCTTTGTCCTTTCCCCAGGAACTCCCGGCTAATGCCTTTAGGACGTTGTTTCTACTGTGCATTCTATCGACTACGTTTGTGACGTGATTTTTCGACTTGGGGTTGGTTATAGTAGGAACAACGTCATCAGCATGCTTACCAGTACGGATCCCAAGCATCTCCGAAAATTCCTGCGTCCAGGTGGTAAGAAGTGTTGCGGTACATTTAGACGGTGAAATAACAAGATTGCGGATATTGAAAAACTCCACCAGTTTCTCAATATAGTCATTTAATCGAGCACACATGCCATTTAAATAATTCCTCGAGGTGAGTACGGTGCAGTCGTCCGCATAAGAAATTAGTTCGATACCTTCCGGGGGAGTTCGAAGGCTCGACAGATAGATGTTAAACAGTGTAGGAGAGAGTACACTACCGTGTGGAACTCCCTGCTTAATTTTTCTATGCTTTGAATGACTGCCTGTGAAACTCTGTGAAGGATTGCCTTCCAGCTAGATAGTTGGCAATCGCATCTAACCACTTGTGCAGGAATATGCATATTGAGGAGATCGGCCAACAGCGCAGAATGGATAACCGTGTCGAAGGCTTTCGACAGGTCAAGTGCCACTAGGACAGTTCTGTCACAGGGCGGTTTCTGGTTGAGGCCATTATGGATGTGATGGGTGATCAGATCCAGAGCTGTTGTAGTACTATGCATCTTCCTGAAGCCATGCTGGTGAGAAGCTAGCTCAGCATGTGATACAAGGGTGGGGTGGATGAGTGCTTCGAGCGTCTTCGCAACGGGTGATAAAATTGTGATTGAACGGTAGGATTCGGCGAGTTTCGCGCTTTTACCGGGTTTGAGAAGGGGAATCATCCGCCCCTTTTTCCAGAATTCAGGGATGACAAGCGTGGATATCGACAAGTTGAAAGCCATCGTTAGGTATTCGATGGCCGGAAGATTGAGGTGTTTCAGCATGACCATTGAAATGCCATCTGGTCCAATGGCCTTTGATTTTTTTGCATTCTTGATTGCTGCTGTAACTTGGTCCGCTGTAAAGGTGGGAATGATGTCAACTGTACGGTTTCGAATTCTTCTTCTTATCTTGCAATTGAGCATCTTGGTCTTGGGGTGTTCAATAAATTGCTTATTGAACAGGCTCGCGCAGAGTTTTGGATTGGCAGTGGTTTTCTTACCGAATCTTGTCTTTTGTTGGGTGAGACAGGGCGCGGACCGTAGCCCATAGTTTGCTGACACCTTGTGAGAGGTCGCAGCTATCTAGATGCTCGTTCCATTTCTCTTTTTTGTAGGTGTTGAGTTGTCGATTTATTTCTAAGTTTAGCTCATGAATTCTGGGGTCTGCCGGATTTGCGCGTCTTAAATCGTCCCGTTCGTCGGCTAACCTTGCGGCAGTAGTTGGGAAATATGGCCGAACTTTGGGGATACGTCCTGCCGGAATGTAGCGAGCTGCCGCTTTGACAATGACGTTCCTTATGTTCTTTTCGGCTTCCCGTGTGTTCATAGGAGTAGGTAGCGCGGCGAACTTCGTCGTTGTGAACGCAGTGAAACCCTCCCAATTTGCCTTTTAATGGTTGATAAACGTGCGCCGTTCTGATGTCGTTAGTTCGGCTGGTTTATCTATGTTTATTAATATGGGGAGGTGATCGGATTGGAGAGACGTTGTTGTCTCCCATCGGGTTTCACCTATCAAGCTGGCGCTCACAATAGTTATGTCTGGAGAACTATGACAAGCGCCAACGACACGTGTAGACGAAATTCCATTGATAGCGCAGAAGTCTGATGGGTCTAGTTTGGACGCGATATCTATACCTCTGGCATCGTTTTCGAGGTGATAGTGCCAGAGTTCGTGATGCGCGTTAAAGTCGCCAAGTAGGATCCTATGCTGTCCTATGAGGAGTGGACCAATATCGAACTTATAGCCAGAGCCACAGCTAGATGCTGGTGGAACATAGATGTTTATAAGTTCGATATTGGTATTGCCGGATTTAACGGCAATAGCTTGCATTTCCGCCGTGCCGTCGTTGAAACGAAAATCTAGTACACTGTATTGCACGGTTCTGTGTATTAGGAATGCAAGCCCTCCTCCTGGGTTAGGACCCTACCTGCCGACTCTATCACGCCTCAAAAGTATGTAATCGCCGCGGATGTTAAAGTCGGGAGTTGATGGTTGGAGCTTTGTCTCCTGAAATGCCGCTATCAGAATTCTGCGCGTAATCATGAAACGGACTATCTCGTCGATCTTCAGACGGATGCCATTGCAGTTAAACTGCAATATGGAGAGTGGGGTGTACACTGTAGCGGGGGGTGCAGGTGTTAGACTTTATGTCTTGTTGTATTGTTGGCTACGGGTATCGGTGGTGGAGGATTTTGGGTGCTGGGGCCAGGATTGGCCGGAGACGGTGGTGGACCATTAGTTCGTGAGCTAGGGCCTGGGGTGGCTGGGGGCCGACCCGCGTGCAGACACCCTGGAGCAACAAAAGACAACTTGTCATAATGTCTCATTTTTCTTAAGCCTGAGCAGTAGAAGTGAAACCATTCTCCGCAGCAGGTACACCTCAAGGACCTGGCGTTCCCGTTCTGTATCTCTTCCTGTTTTTGAAATAATCGCAAAAACCCGAAAAAATGCTCCCTTCCCCCTTTTTTTTTTGGTTGCGGACCCCCAATCGGTTGGGACTTTTTATGCCATCATCTAGGGACCATTCTCAACCATAATCAGAAAAAAAATGTTGATGTAGGATTTTTGCCGTTCGATGTCCATATTTTTGCCAAATTTTCTTAGACTAATAAGCGTACGCATCTTCCAGAATCCAATATTTGTCAGGATATGATAGCTAAAAGTCGGTAACCGTTTCCTTAGCATCTTTAAACGTCTAATTACATAATTCCTTGTAGCGGGGAGAGAGAGTATGATTTTTTTGATCGTACACGCCCAGATATGATGTTATATCGATCGGTAAAAAGTAAATGTTCTTCGCTAAATTCTTCATCTGAAAATAAAAATCTTAAAGGTCGATCCACACTTTTCAGTCACCAGTCACAGTTACAGATATTTTCCATACGAGTTGACAGATTGTCAGTTAATTATTGATTGACTGACAATCTGTTACCTTGTATGGAACATGACTATGACTGTAACTTATGACTGAAAACTGTGGACCTTAAAGTATAACCTAATAGGGTATCCCTAAATTCAACGTCAAGGCAAAAGTGGATGGTAGCACACAAATTAAGTTTTCTCAAGAGAGAGTCTCATCGGAGCACTCTTTCTCGGATCACCGGTATCTACAATTTAGCCTAGCAGATCACCCGGACGCGATCCCGCACACAGTGAATCGCAGAAGGACCGACTGGTCTAGGTATCGAACTGCTCTCGTTGAAGAGTTGCCATCCCTACCTAACCTGCCAGACAATGAACAACAGCTGGATGAAATGGTAAATACTTTTACGGCAGCTATGAGAGTAGCTGTACCTGAATCGTGTCCTGTCACTTCTTTTCATGGCAAGCGAAAACCATCATGATTGAGTAGCAAGATCTCCGAGCTAAGATTCGTGTGCAGAAAAAGCTTTAACAAAGCCAAAGCCTCGAGGATGGAGTAAGACTGGACCTCCTATAAAAAACATCTCAATTCTTTCAAAAAAGAGGTAAGATTAGCTAAACGCAATGCATGGAAAACTTCTATCAAAGTATCGAAGGGGCCTCCGAGACCTCTAGATTTAGGAAAATTATGGCATCAAATCCATCTATGCCCAGCTTCCTTCAAAAGGAAGACGGATCGTGGACGTCCTCGAGCATTGAAACTATTGAGTGTTTGCTGGACGCTCATTTCCCGGGAAGTTCGATAACATCCCCACCTGAAGATCACTCGAGTATCACAATGCCGTGTGACAGTGAATCTATTCTATCTCGCGAGAAGATATTATGGGCTATTTCTAGTTTTGAGCCCTTTAAATCGGCTGGACCTGATGGAATCATTCCTGCGGACTTGCAGCAATGCTTAGAGATAACCTATCCATGGATAGAAAACATACTTATAGCCTGTCTTGGTTTAGTTTATATTCCCCGCATATGGAGAGAGGTGCGGGTCACGTTTATTCCGAAGACAGGCCGAAGCTCGCACGCACGACCTAACGACCTTAGGCCAATTAGTCTCACTTCAACTATGCTTAAGCTACTGGAGCGACTCGTTGATATTCATGTACGAACTATCGTTCCACCACATCTCCTTTCAATGGCTCAACATGCTTACTGGAAGGGAAAATCAGTGGATACAGCTCTGCACTCGTTAGTCAGCTACATTGAAAAATCTCTTTATCGCAAGGAATACACAATGGCTGTGTTCTTAGACATTGAAGGCGTCTTTAATAATATCAGACCCAGGGCGATTACCGAAGCACTTCGGCGTGTCCATGTCGATGGGTCGATTTGCACACTCGTAAATACGCTATTAACGTCTAGACGCGTGCATACCACACTGGGCTCGTCGTCTGCAAGTAGGTATGTGTGTAGGGGTACTCCACAAGGAGGTATTCTATCTCCCCTACTCTGGAATATAGCAATTAATCAGTTGCTTGTGGATCTTGAGAAGACTGGTTGCAAAGTCATTGCATACGCTGACGATGTCGTAATTGCTGGGACAGGTAAGTTCCCGGAAGTGCTCAGTGAGCTTTTGGAGAACGCCCTGTCTATTTTAACAAACTGGGCAAATCCCAGTGGGGTTGGAATTAATCCAGCTAAAACGGAGTTAGTGCTCTTTACTAGGAAACGCACTATTCCTTATATTGACCCTCCCATGCTACGGGATAGGCAACTTACTTTTGCTGAAAAGGCGAAATTCCTTGGACTGTTGCCCGGCAGGAAGCTTAGCTGGAAACCTAACATTCAAGAGAGGGTAAATAAAGCAACTATAGCACTCTATTCGTGCAGGAAAGCAATAGGAAAAAGTTGGGGCCTGCAACCAAAAACATTGCATTGGAGCTACATTGCTATCGTACGACCCATTCTACTGTACGGTGTATGCGTATGGTGGTCGGCACTCAGTAAAACAACTTATTATAACTTGCTGACGAAAGTACAAAGAATGGCTTCTATTGTCATAACTGGAGCACTTCGAACTACTCCTTCCGCTGGCCTTGACGCTGTGCTCAATCTGCTACCGCTAGATCTATTCGGCCAACACATGGCTGCTAACACGGCACTACGCTTACGTGAAACAAGTCAGTGGCAAGCCCTGGAGTACGGTCACTCAACGATTCTACAAAACTTTAACCTCCCGTCTGAGACTGACTACACTAGTCCCAAGTATGCTTTTGACAAAAACTATATTTGTCTGATTCCGTCGAGGGATCACTGGAATAAGAATACACCCCTGGCTACGGGGTCGTTGGTTTTTTACACTGATGGTTCTAAGACGGATGAAAGAGTCGGTATTGGAGTCCACTCGGACGGACTTGACATTAACCTGACACACTGTCTACCTGGCCACTGTAGTGTCCTTCAAGCGGAAATTTCTGCAATTATGGAAGTCCTAACCTGGTTGGAAAATCATATAATCACGATGAGGGATGTTATCATATACACTGACAGTCAGGCGGCAATCCGATCACTCGAATCTGTCCTGACTACATCCAAAACTGTTGATAGTTGCCGCTCAGCTCTAAGAGTGATGGGTCAATTTTTCAACATCGATCTCTGCTAGATACCCAGTCACAGTGGATTTGAAGGGAACTTTAATGCGGACCGTCTCGCTCGTAATGCGACTTCTATAGCCTTAGACGCCGCCCGAGGCCGAACAAGCTGAAAGCCCCAATCGCTTCTTATAAACTGGCAATACACAAAACCGCGATGCACAGAGCTAATGCAAGATGGTTTAGCGGTACTACATGTACTACAACAAGATTGATTTGGCCACGACTTGACGCAGCCAGGTCTATTATTCTTCTGTCAATAGACAGGAAACATCGGCAAGGTTGTCGGGACCATAACGGTACACTGGCCTATCGGGGAGCACGCCAGGAGGCTCAAAATTCCCCATAACGACTTCTGTCGCAGTTGCGATGACGAAGAAGAGGAAGAAAGTGTACATCATTTTCTCTGTCATTGCCCGGCCCTGGCCGAGAAACGTAGACGTTTTCTTGGCTCAATGTATTTTTATGATACAGATGATCTGCGTGATGTGAGCCCACTATTGCTCAACAAATATATTACCAGCACGGGCTGGTTCTCGGCTTAGGCGTCAACTGTACGGACGTTTCAATCGGTGGTATCAAAATGGACCTATTTTTGGTCTAAGTGTGCTAAGTGTTTGATTACTTAGCGACCCCTTTACCTAACCTAAGTTTTCTCAAAAATTGTTTTTGTGCTATAGGGACAACAATATGCTCTATCAACTGCAGTCCATCCCGAAAAGTAACTCTTTTGATTGAATATCATTGTAAAAATGATTGACTGAAATTTGTTTGAATATGTTTTTTTCTCCCGTAGCGGGTACTATGTGCCTTACTCCACTTTTGTTCTTGGCGCTGTCTCTTGGGATAATAGAAAATAGAAAGATAATAGAAAGACCCTAATATTAGACCCTCTAGCCATAAAAATTTGCGCTTCGGTAGATAATAAATCTGATTCTTGGCTATGGTTCTCTCGTGGCCTTATTGTGGTCAAATGTCGTATCCAACCACACACTCTTATCATGTCACATGCATTTTGAATTGAATTGACCTCACAGAATTTTATTATAAATTGCTTATTAACTGCTTACAATTTTTCGATTGCAGACAATTAGACAATCAACATGAAATTAGTTATTTTGGATACTGCTGACTATGTTGGCGAGTGGGCAGCAAAATATGTAATGAAACGGATAAATGACTTTAAGCCAGGTCCAGACAGGTACGTGAAATAATGTGATAGATATGTCTTTTTGTTGTGTTTTTCTCCTAAGACAGCCCATCCGTTTGCAGGTATTTTGTCTTGGGACTACCAACGGGCGGTACGCCTCTTCAAATGTACAAGAATCTGATCCGATTCCACAAGGAAGGTAAAGTGTCATTTAAATATGTGAAGACATTTAACATGGACGAATATGTGGGTGAGTATGATATTTCGTATTATTGTGTATAATTTGCGACTTTTTTATTTTTTTTATATATCTCAGGTCTTCCACGCGATCACGAAGAAAGCTATCACTTCTACATGTGGAGCAATTTCTTCAAACACATAGACATTGATCCGAAAAATGTTCACATTTTGGATGGCAATGCGGCCGATTTAGTAGCTGAATGCAATCTTTTCGAGGATAAGATCAAAGAAGCTGGTGGCGTTGAATTGTTTGTTGGCGGCATAGGGCCGGATGGTCATATTGCTTTCAATGAGCCCGGTTCGTCGTTAGTGTCACGTACGCGTGTCAAATCATTGGCTCAGGATACGCTAGAGGCGAATGCTCGTTTCTTTGGCAATGATATTTCGAAAGTTCCTAAGGAGGCGCTTACGGTGGGTGTGGGCACTGTAATGGATGCACGCGAGGTGATGATTCTGATAACTGGAGCGCATAAGTCATTTGCGCTGTACAAGGCAATTGAGGAGGGTGTCAATCATATGTGGACGGTTAGTGCATTCCAACAACATCCAAACACATTGTTTGTCTGTGATGAGGACGCCACTCTAGAGTTGAGAGTGAAAACTGTGAAATATTTCCAGGTGTGTATGATGTGCTATTGAGTATGTATTTCGTTGTAATTGATAGTATTAAATATGATGGTGGCAAGCTTCTAATATCTGCTTTTGATAAATAGAATAACAAAAGAATTCAATTCGAATGACAGCGAATGGAATTATCTTTAGAAAATGGTAATTGGTGTTTAGTAAAAATCTTCGTCCTATTAAATTGTAAAAAAAATATTCGTATTTCAACTAAATAATACCTCTAACATTTCTGTATCGAATATACAGCAACACATGCTTGTTTTGGTGTCTTGGATATATTCTTTGTCAGTTCTTTATTCCCCTAAATCTGGTGTAGCCTAATTGACAAATGCTTTTTTGTCAAGCTAATTGTATACAAAGCTTTATGGAATTTTTATTGGGTAAGGTCTTGAATTTTCACATTCGCAAGGAAGAGAGGGTTTTTCCAGCATTTCCAAATGAATTCTGATCCCTAATCTCACAGTTCTTAGTTTTCTGTATACAAGATTTGTTATTAAATCGAATAAAAGAAAGAATCCACTGCTGTAAATATTATCTTTATAACCTATTTCATTGAATGCTTCTTAATAACATCCAAATAAGATAATTTGTAAATTTTCTGTATGTTAAATGCTCTTGTGGTCTCCACATCAAAATATTTAATTGAGGAGTTGGGAAAAGAAAAAAAAAAAAGAATTTAAAATAAAGCCATCTTTTTGTCTACAATTCTTTTCCCTATTAGAGTTTGAGCACTGTACATCACAGACTTATTGAATAGGAGCCCTCCGATACTGCATTTCAACATCACCGTTTCAATCTGGAACCAAAATTGATGTCCAATATTATGTGTTTTTTTCATATTTTATATATTTTAATTAATCATTGGGAGATATTAATACTCCACCACGTGTAAGTAGTCTGGTTTTGTTTGAGCTGTATGTTTCTAATTGAATTGTGATTAACAAATTTTTGTTGGAATCATTTGCAATAATATTGTTTTATGTATTTTTCAGAGCCTTATGAAAGTTCATTCTCGACTAATTGGAGACGATTAAGCTACATTCTTCCATAATTATGAATAACTAAAATTAAATTTCTGATTTGACAAAAATGTTTTTAAATTGTTTTTTTTTTGTATTTGTATTTTTAAGATTTATAAAAAATATAAAATATTTAGATTCATATAAAAATGTTTTTTTTTTGCTAGTCAATTTTATGTACGTACGGATTAGACAATAGTTGATATTGCCTAAAAATTTAATAAAAATGGGGCATTGGTCCCATCATTTTTGATAGCTTTTGCTTTTATCAATTAGGTCAGTTAGGACACTCACTGAGCTCAATATGAAGTAAAAACAGAACTTTAGCCATTAGATTTTTTTTAGCAAAACTATTTCCGTTTTGGTTGAAAATAGTGAGGCTGATGGCTGTGTACACTCTCTTTGATTCATGTGTGATTGATGCAGAACATGGCTGATTTTTAGAAGAACACATATATGTAATTAAATAGGATCCCGTACTACAAACACAGTGAACTTCAATTTCAATGGAAAAGATGTACGTGCGGCTGCCCGTACACTCAGACTCTTTGCGACGGAAAATCATTATTTTTGTTTGGCTTTCCCCTCATCGGTTTTCCGCCAGGAATAGTCTAATGTTTCAGTTTCTCCGAATGAGCTCATGACATTGGCAAAATTTTGGAGAAAAAGTGATCTTTGCAATTTAAAAATTAAATTTTTTTAATTGCATTTCGGCAATTTCAATTAACAGTCAAAGTAATAGCTACCTCCTATACACGTCATGATGTGGTACAAAGACAAACTACGAAGTTCACGTTTCGAATGCCATTGAATTTCGATACATATTTCCAAAAAATTGTCGACAAAATCAATTGTTCACTATTTTTTACGAAAGTGCGACATTGCTTCTGCAGGCAATTTTTAACGTGCTAATAATAAGTGCCCGTTCGCACATTTTTGTCTCAATATTGGTTAGTTTCTTCATTGGCGGTATAATGTTTGAGCACAAGGACCATCGTAAAGTTATTTAACCTCTGTTGCTCGACGTATCATCAGTCTTCTGTTAGCTTTCGTCCAGGAAGGACGTGACGCGTGGAGGTCCTCGAAATTGTTGTGTTGAGAAAATACCGTGTTGAGGATTTGTGTCTAAAGTGGCAACACAGTGGGGTGATTGTGGAACAGCTTGAGGTGCCGAGGCCCAAGATCATTACGATCGTAATAGAAGACTCAATAATAAGTGAAAAAAACCCTAAAAATACAAAAGCCACATCGATGGCAAAATTTAATAGTTGAAATAGATTACACGCGTCAGCAGCAGCATCGGCAGAATTTCATAGCTGACAAATATGCTATATGCCAAGTCTTCTGCTCAATATTTTTGTCAGCAATGTAAAATGCATTGGACTTGACGTTTCGCGATGCCGATGCTTCTGCTGACGCGTCTAATCTATTTCAAGCATAATAAAAAAAAAAGCAAAAGGCAATCATAAAAAATAAAGTGAAAAATATAATTTATTTTATTAGCCAACCCGTCTTGGTCTGTAGCCCCACCCCCCAAAGCACAGCCTTGGCTAGAGGAGAAAAAAAAGTTGACCAACGTATATCATCTGATCGACCAATTTGTCATCATTAAACGTTTTAAAAGTTGCCTTTTGCGTAATAACGATTCCGATCTGGGTTTGGGATGCGACCCAATATATGTACATACGTTTGATGATTACGGGCATGCGGCGCCCGGTGTGGGTCGACAAGAACAAAAATTGCAGATTTGACTACTATGATTTTACACTTTATAGTGTGAGGTCTCCATTACACAGTCATATACACTCGGCTTCACAAAAATTGGGCAACTCGCCACTTTCGAAGTCAAATTCAATTTCTCAAAAAGTATGAAACTTACAACTATGAAAAATATATCTACAGAAAGTGCATTTAATGGCAATTCAAATGACTATGATTTTTATCTGAAGTACCGTTAACTCACGCAACAAACACAATGCCTCTTTTGATTAGAGTTCGCGCTTACCGTGTGGCCCGGTTTCATTGAAGCTCAGTGTATTATCATAATAAATATTATCATATCCTTACTTGATTTCGTTTACTGCACGTCTAAAAATTTATACTGAATGAATCGAGTATATAAGAAGGTCTTGTTATGGTATTTGCGTATCCAACAAGGATCATAACGGTACATTTTAAAGATACTAGCCAAAAACCTTGATATTTTTATTATTTCATCAATAACAAAAAATGACCGTAGTTGGCCGGGAAATGAATTAAACCATATTAGTCTGCAATTAATGGAGTCACTAAAACACAGAGTTGGGCTGCCACCCCGGCTACATTAGTAATTTTTATCGACTAACCTCTGTTTTTCATGTTTTACTTTTTGTAACTTCCACTCTGATGTAGCCTTTGACTTTAAATTGTGTTTACATATTAGCATAATGTTATAAGCTCATCTGAAACTGAAAATGGGGAAAATCTGAGCCACAGATTCAGCAGAAACAAGCTCAACTTATAGTCATTTACATGGTACATTTTACAACAGGACATCTTCACAAATATGCGATTTCCGAAAAATCATTAATTTCGCCCCACTGTGAGCCGGTCCATCAATGAAAAATCATGCTGTGTCAAAACAATTCAATGATTATGTTGCCCTTGCATGAGCTGATACATATATCAAATCGGAAAGGCACTGTCATTAATGGGCACTGGGACGCCATAAAGAAATGTGTTCATCAGCGCATGTGTTCATCGCTCATATTTGGAACACCGAAAGATTCCGGTACAACCATGAGTTGTATCAATTGTACGATGAGCTGGGATTATCAAAAATCGTGAAGCTTTAACGTTTGAAATGGGCGGGGCATGTACAATGGATGGACGATAATCGCATGTTAAAGAAAGCGATGAATGCGCAACGAATTGACGGAGCGAGGTTGCGTGGACGACCGAGAGCTCGCTGGGAGAACTCCGTAGGTGAAGACGCCCACCAGCTGCTGGGCTTCCGAAAATGGAGGACAAGGTCACGTAACTGCGACAATTGGAGGTCAAAAGTCTGCTGGTTTTTATGATATTCCTGAACTGAAATTTATCCTGCAGCGCTCGACACAATTGCCGAGTTGCTGGACTTCACCCACTTATTAATAAAGCGGCGAGTACCGAAACCTTTCCCATGAAATTGAAGGAGAGATGAATGATCAAAAGATCAAAGCAGAACACAGTCTGCTATAATTGGAGGAGCATTAGTGTGCCTCCTGCTGTTGCCAATATTATAGCGAAAATCAACTTGGAACTGACTGGACTTAGAATATACCTACTTAGAAAGTAAAATCAATGAAGAGCAACTCGATTTCCGATCAGGATTTCCCCGTGCTGACCACATGCACACAACACTCTGCGGATCATAATCGAGCAACGTACTAAGTTTAAATCTCCGAAGCACTTGCCTTTTCTCGATTCCAGAAAGATTTTCAATAGTGTGAACGGATTCAATATGGGTGATTTCAATGAGAAGCTTGTTGCTATTATTAAGACGCGAAATGATGCGTTATGCGTGAAGGTAAAGTGTCTGAAGATAGGTTCTGCATACTCTCTGCAATCATGTTCCATACATTCATCTTCTTCTTCTTCTCAGTACCGTATACCCCATGTGGGGCCGTGGTACGTTAACTCAGCCGTTTATAGGCAATTTCCAGTCAACGTTACATTGCATATCATTTCGGAGTGTATACAGGGTGTCCCGCAACTGGTTAAAAATTAAACCCGAATTTTGTAACGGTACATTGTAGTGGCAAATCTGCCAAGTTGACAAAAGTTGGCGTAGTATCTTAGCTTTCGAACGGCATATAAGAATAAGGCACAGAGTCATCCAGTTTCTGAATAATACGTATAAATGAAAAAAAAAAACCATAGCCTGCACCAAACCGATTTCAATCTTGAAAAGGAAGTAAAATTTATACATCAAGCAAAGACTTGGTTGCTATGCATTATGGAAAAATACTTTTCGCTACTGTTGTAGATGCTACTTTACTAATTATAACCGTAAGTATAAACAAATTTGTTTTATGTGTTGAATTATTTGTACGAAGGTTCGCTGTGTACACATCAATATTGTGAGAGTATTTTTCATTTTCATCGTCTAAAGGATAAACATTTTAATATGCAGGTATTAATTAGTGTCCTTTTATGCTTAATGATAGAATCTTAGATTCTAAAAAATGAAAAAGGAAGTGGCAACTTGAATTATTCGCGTAGTTATGGCCAAAGATACAAATGATAAGTTACGGGAAACACGAAAATTTTCCATTCAAACGCGATTTATTCCGTTGAGGGTCCTTGAAATAGGAATCAAACACCGGATTTGTAATTTCCTCGGCGTCCCCTTTGATATAATACCCCGCATGCCGACCTCCAGTCAAGGATTAAATAGTGGCCTTTTTTGGGACCTTTCCGATCAAATTTATTTTAGCAAAATGAGTTTTAGACTCCTGGGACCCCACTGAATCAAGACCAAGAAAAAAATAGCCTTACTGTATTTTTTTCTATTGGAAATGCTTATATGACTGAACTATTTCCACGTAAAAGCAAGATTTCTTCCACTTACGGACTATGTATTTTTCCCTTTTACACATATTATTCACAAACTGGAAGATTCTGTGCTTTATTCTTATATGCCGTTCGACAGCTTAGGACTTGGGCCAACTTTTGTGAACTTTGCAGATTTGCCACTTCAATGTATCGTTACGAAATTCGGGTTTAATTTTGACATTTAAGCCCCGGATAGAGTTCGAGCGGAATGAAAATGAAACGGTAATGAACCGGCATAAAAACCGTGGTGAATTTAAAATTTTAGCTTCGAAAATTGATACAAAGGCGTTTTACGTCCTAAATAATCTTAAAAATAACTAAAAAAAATAATTTCCCCATTGTCCGAATGCATTTTCAACGTGAAAATGAGTCGACTCTGTAGCATATTCTCCGTCGGGCGTGGTGAGTTTTGCAAACGTCAAACCGATTCACTGTCCACGACGAGTTCATCGCGGAAATTATCTAATGACCGGGGAATCGAAAAATAACACATAAAATGGCAGAGACAAATTGTGAAACCATTCTCGGATTTTAGTTTATGGAATACCCCATCATTTACCACATATTCCACGACAGTAAGTATGCATTTTCATTGAGAAAATCGCCGCGGACAAAAATTTCATTTTCATTCCGCCCGATCTCTATTCAGGCCTTAAAAGTTGAAATCGACATTTCTGCAAAATTCAAAACGTCGTATCTCGGAAGATACGAAACCGTTCGAAACGTTCGATATGTTCTTTTATTGGAAATTTTGTGTACTTTCAGAAGAATATGAAAAACATTGATTTGGCTTAAGTGGAAGCTAGAAAATATGAGTTTTTCGAAAGAAGTCGGGTTTTTTGACAAGAATCACAAAAAAGGCAATTACTCCTTAACGGTAAAAGCTAGAGAAATAATTTTGGCGACATTTTTCCTAAAACATTCTGTAGAGTCTACCATTCGTCTATGGCTAACCAGTTGCGGGACACCCTGTATAGTGTTGCAAGCACTATATATTTTCACTTGTACGCAAATTTTGGACCACGCCGAGATTCGATGTCCGGACCTCTAGATTACTAGCAACGTAGAGTGCGACTCAACCAAGCTTTCAAGATTAAACAGAGGACTCCAATGGGTGAATTCACATTGTAAGACGAAACCGGACGGGTAAACTTGCAAGACAAGAACCATCGTATAGGAGAATTCACATTGTAAGACAAAACCGGACGGGTAAACTTG
This sequence comes from Microchrysa polita, assembly GCA_949715475.1. Lineage (NCBI taxonomy): Eukaryota > Metazoa > Arthropoda > Insecta > Diptera > Stratiomyidae > Microchrysa > Microchrysa polita. The sequence continues at coordinate 12,230,500 of OX454415.1, read as the reverse complement.
CAAGACAAGAACCATCGTTCTTACAATCTGAATTGCACAATGCTTGTCTGCTGGCCACTACAAAAGCTCTCGCCGTCCGTTTATTAGCACAAACAAACACCCGGCGAGAGCTTTTGTAGTGGCCAGCAGACAAGCATTGTGCAATTCAGATTGTAAGAACGATGGTTCTTGTCTTGCAAGTTTACCCGTCCGGTTTTGTCTTACAATTTGAATTCAGCCTATGATCATTTCACACTATCCGATCAAAACACGGACCGGCGAACAATAATCACACAGCAAGTATGTATAAATGTTGCCATGCACGCTCCAAAGTTAGTGTACAATGAAGTGACGAGTCGACAAGATTAAAATGCAAGTAAAACACGCGCTAATTGTCGTCGCAGAACGCCTGAACTATCGGCAGATGCAATCGTCTTATCGATCGTACGATTTTTACGAAAGAAAAACAATCGTGTCACGATTTTTTTCTTTCGTAAGACGCGTTCTTACAATGTGAAATGGACAATGCTTGTCTGCTGGCCACTACAAAAGCTCTATTGTCTTGCAAGTTTACCCGTCCGGTTTCGTCTTACAATCTGAAATCAGCCAATGGATTTTTCACGTATCTTCTGTAATATCTGATATGATATATTGGGCTTAGGGGAAACATTAATTAAATTAAATTATTAAGCTCGGCTTTACGAAGAGAAAGCCCAACACCATCACTTGCAATTCATATTAATGGGCAGCCTATAGAGCAGATCGATGAATTTCTCTTCCTGGGAAGAATTGTTGGTGGATCTGAAAGAACGGAGCAGGATATTGGTCGTTGTTGTTGTAGGAGCGGTGCAGAAAGGCGTGAACCGCTGTGCATGTCTGTGGAAGTACTCTATGTTTCGTCGTCGTTCTCGCCTATTGTCTCAAGCGACAAGAACCTAGCAGCTGCAATAGGGTTGGCCCATAGCGACCTCGGAGTGAGGTTAGTGGGTGCAGCGGGGCATCGGAACAGGTAGTCCACATCATGGGGCGCACCACCGCAGCTCGGACAAATGCTCTGAATGTCCGGGTCTATTCGAGATAAGTATGAATTGAGGCGCGAGCAAAAACCCGACCTAAGCTGGGCTAGTGTCGCTCTTGTGGCTCTCGGGAGCCTAGTCTCCTCAGGTGATATAGGTGGTGGAGGCGCTGAGAGGACTCTATTCATACTTAATCTCCCTATTGACCGATTCACAACGGTTGTGTGAATATCTGCGATGGCCGCATGGTATGCTGTGTCATCAAATATATCGGGAGGTACCCGTTTGTATCCCTGGACGTCTCTCTCGAGGTCTCTGATTCCACTCCCGACATGTCGTGGAGGGGGAGTATTGTCCATGAGATGATGGTTTGGGTGATTCTCTCGATAGCAACCGACCAGATATTGTAAAGACAGGAGAAGATTATGATCACGTATTGGCAACATGCTGGTTTCTTGATGAAGATGATCCTGGGACGACATTAGGTGACAACCTGTAGCGATACGTAGAGCAGCCTTTTGGCATGTCTGGATCTTGTTCCAGTTTGTTTCACAAACGGTTTGTGACCACACCGGTGCTGCGTAGCTGTGAATTGCTCTACCTATCGCTTTGTAGGTGACCAACATAGTTTCCTTGCCCTTGCCCCAGGAACTCCCGGCTAGTGCCTTTAGGACGTTGTTTCTACTGTGCATTTTGTCGACTACGTCTTCGACATGATTTTTCGACTTCATCATGGTGTCTAGATAGACACCAAGGATTTTGGGGTTAGTAACAGTAGGAACAACGTCGTCAGCATGCTTGCCAGTGCGGATCCTAAGCTCCTCCGAAAATGCCTGCGTCCAGGTGGTAAGAAGTGTTGCAGTGCACTTTGACGGTGAAATGACGAGGTTGCGGATACTGAAAAACTCCACCAGTTTCTAAATATAGTCATTTAATCGTCGTCGTATCAACCAGCGCTGGTTTCTTTTCCGCTCCGTACTATTGTATGGAAAGTTGCTGCTAATATTACCGGGAAACTGCCAATTTTTATTACATCGTGTGTTGGTCATATATTGAACATTTCCTGGGCCGCTACGAATCAAGACTTCGAAAGAGTTCTTTATTCGGACGGCGCAGTACAGGTCAGATGGTAATCGGCCAATCGAATTCAGACAAAGACGAAAATGGCAGTAAGAAATTCAAAAGACCATTTTTTTCTGAAATTCAACTATTTGTACAGAACTTTATTGAACTATATTTTCATTCTTTGCTTGTTTTCACAAATATGTATGTATATTAATTCACTTTTCTTCTACATTTACTGAAAATATATATTTTTTTATACATATATACTGTATAATGTATCGTAAATACGAAGTACTTAGTATAGTCTGTTTCATAATAAGTGTTTTTTCGTTAGTTTGTTAATAATAAATTGTTCTGTTCTTTGTTTCCTACTAATGCACATTTCCCTTAATTGATAAAAGTTAAAATGAGTGGAAAATATGAATTTTTAATTAATTTTTTGTTGTATCTACATACGAGTGAACTCATATGTACCTACACTAATTACGTGCACCTGGCTATGATATTTATGTATGTTAAGTATGTACCGTATTGAACATTCCATTTCCTCGTTTTTCTCTTAATACGTACATAATTGAAATTTTGTTAAAAATCTTACTTGTGTATACATTTTATACGAATTTAATGAGAATTTTAATTGGAAAAATAGAGAATGTAGAAAAATTTGCATTCGCATTTATAGTGTGTGTTTGGTTTTCATTTGCACTTGAATGTATTGTAAAGAGTGTGTTATTATATTAATCAGTTTTCTTTTTTTTTTTACTATTTATTGATATAGTTGCGCATAAAAAAGGATGTACATGAAGTATGTATATATTGAAAATAGTGTGCCAGTGCTATTTGTATAGTTATTTCTTTATCCTACCGCCGCCTAAGTCTTAAGACATGCGATTTTTTTTTATTTGTACAACAGTAACTAACTGCCTGTATTGAGGGCGAGTGCAGAGTTTGAACGTATTCAAACGCTTCTACGGTCGCCCACAAACGGAGAATCCTTGCATTCAGAATCCAATGAAACACCATATAAAAAACTGACAGCTGGACAAGTTGTATTTTTTTTATATGAAGTTTCGTTGGGTTCGCAAATCATAGATTCGCTGTGTGTGTGCGGCCTAAGAAAGGTGTTGCTCAATTTTTTTTTTTGATTCAAAGTGTAGTTTTTGTCACCAAGACGAAGACTTTTAGATAGGTTATAGTTTATAGTTAGCTGATTCTGATTAGTAACGGTAGTCAGAGTAGAATATCATTAAGAAAGCACATAATGTACTAACCGACATGAATTAAAGCAGATGTATCGTTTCCTGGCACATTTCCTGGCATTTACTTCTGTTGTTGCGTTTAATATGTAAGGGACATTACAGATTTTCTGGAATAGCACAACTAATGTAAGGAGCTTTCTAAAGTCCGAAATTCATTTCTTAAAAACCAGTAGTAATGACTTCATAATTTAAGTAGTTATGGCGTCGGTTTCTTTAAAATATATTTTTTTCCTTTTCAGTTTGGTCCACTATATACCATTTTTTGTTCATCATATTACTATCTTATATTATTTAATTGAATTTAAATTTAATCGAATTAATTTGTTCGTTTTGTTTACGATTATAATTACATTCGTTTTGATTAGCGCATAGGTATGTATTTTTGAATTTCGCAATTTTGACGCTGTTTTTCTAAGTTGAACATTCTTACAACTACTAATAAGATCTGTTCGGGAATTATATGTACAACTACACACTATGGAATTGAAACAATTGACATGTATTTATTTCACTACTCTCTACACTACAAGAATATGGAATATCATTGTATTATACAATAATTGCTCTAATTTGTATTTTATTTTTTTATACAGTAAACTCTTAACAATTAGATAACAAAATTTTTATATGTATAAATAATATTAAGTAAGTGCTATAAGAAATTCTCTATTTATTTTAATTTTTACTATTTGGTACTCGTAGTAATAAATTTATAACAAACATATTCTTTATGTATGCTGAAATCCGTGTTTTTTAACTGTTGGCTCTCAATTAACACAAACGAATACTAATTTTCGCAAATTAAAGCTATAAAGAAATAGTTCTGTGTGCTATTCTTAATTTTAAAAAGTTCATTTTTTAAGCTCTATAATAAATGACAATATTTCGAATTGGTGTTTGATTTGTTTTTTTTTGCTAATTCTTAAAATTACTTAATTACATTAGAGAAATAATCGCTTCTAAGAAAATCAAGCGTCCTATAAAACAAATATTATAATAGTAAAACCAGGAAAATTTATCAGAAGTAAAGCCTCAATCGCAATACTCCGTTCCGCTCCGTTCCGTTCAGCTGTCAAAAGTAGACCTTACGGACTGGGCATGTAAACGCACACAATGGTTGTAACGGAACGGATCGGAAGAGTTGACCAAAATTCAACTTTTACGGATCACATAACCTCACTTTATGGAAAATTACAGTTCAGGAGCATAACAAACGGATATGAATATGGATGACGAGTAGTACATCGAAGCCGTACAATAGGTACAGTAAGTATACAGGGTTATTGGTTAAGTCGACCTATTCCCTGCAACACGTTATAATAGGGTAAAAATGCAACAAAATGAGGCTATAAATGTTAGGCCAATTTTCAACGGTCACTGAGATATTTGAATTTTTAGGTTTTTTTAATTAACCTCGAATTTTACCATTTAAAGTAAGAATTAAAAAAAAAAACTACTAAGGTAATGGGTTAAAACTTATTTTTGGATTTTAGTCAACACTCTAGCAGACATTTCTTAATCATTTAAAATTTCAAAAACCCATCACAATTTGAAATTTTTAATTTTTAATAAAAAAAATTATCTTAAATTTTTTTAAAGTTGATTTTTAATATAGTATTACTAAACAAAATTATATGACACGGACTCTGCAGACCACTGGGAAAACATACTCGTATTGTCAGCTTTCCAAAAAGGTGCCAATGTCAATATAAATATTTGAAATAATTGAAACAGCTAGCTGCAACTTGTTCGGGGACCATAATTTCGTTTGATAAAAAACGACAAATCAATAACACAATAAAAACACGTCTGTCAAGTTAGCACTACCACTTTAAAATTTCGACAAACGCTATAGTGCATTAAATGTCGCGATTTTGTCGTAATTCAATGGAAAAAGAAAAAAAAATGTCGCGCCCCTCTTTCCCCTTAAAAACTACCCTTAAGTGCATTTGAGCCTCAGTTAACCAAATTCGAGTTCCAAGAATCTCCCCAATGCTAAAGGTGTCCAGTAAGATATCACAGGGGCTGTTTAAGAGATTTCCACCCTGAAAAAAAAAATTTGTCGCGCCCTTCCTTCCCTTAAAAACTACCCCCGTCAAGTTAGCACTACCACCCCGGTAGCGGCCACTTCAAGCATTTCCGTAAAACAAAAAGTATCAAATTAATTGTCGCAGGAACCGAAAGGGGTGGTAGTGCTAACTTGACGGGGGTAGTTTTTAAGGGAAGGAGGGGCGCGACAATTTTTTTTTTCAGGGTAGAAATCTTTTAAGCAGCCGTAGTGAGAGTTTACTGGACACTTTTAGTATTGGGGCGATTCTTGGAACTCGAGTTTGGCGAACTAAGGCTGAAATGCAATTAGGGGTAGTTTTTAAGGAATAGAAGGGGCGCGATAAATTTTTTGAAGCGTGCAATATGCCTTTCGGTTCCTGCGACAATTAATTGGATACTTTTTGTTTTACGGAAATGCTTGAATTGGCCGCTACCGGGGTGGTAGTGCTAACTTGACGGGGGTAGGTTTTAAGGGAAGGAGGGGCGCGACAATTTTTTTCAGGGTGGAAATCTCTTAAGCAGCCCTTGTGATATCTTACTGGACACCTTTAGCATTGGGGAGATTCTTGGAACTCGAATTTGGTTAACTGAGGCTCAAATGCACTTAAGGGTAGTTTTTAAGGGAAAGGAGGGGCGCGACAATTTTTTTTCTTTTTCCATTGAATTACGACAAAATCGCGACATTTAATGCACTATAGCGTTTGTCGAAATTTTAAAGTGGTAGTGCTAACTTGACAGACTTGTTTTTATTGTTTTATGGATTTGTCGTTTTTTATCAAACGAAATTATGGTCCCCGAACAAGTTGCAGCTAACTGTTTCAATTATTTCAAATATTTATATTGACATTGACACCTTTTTGGAAAGCTGACAACACGAGTATGTTTTTCCAGTGGTCTGCAGAGTCCGTGTCATATAATTTTTTTTAGTAATACTATATTAAAAATCAACTTTAAAAAAATTTTAGATAATTTTTTTTATTAAAAATTAAAAATTCTGAAATTGTGATGGGTTTTTGAAATTTTAAATGATTAAGAAATGTCTGCTATAGTGTTGACTAAAATCCAAAAATAAATTTTAACCCATTACCTTAGTAGTTTTTTTTAATTCTTACTTTAAATGGTAAAATTCGAGGTTATTTAAAAAAACCTAAAAATTCAAATATCCCAGTGACCGTTGAAAATCGGCCTAACATTTATGGCCTCATTTTGTTGCATTTTTCCCCTATTATAACGTGTTGCAGGGAATAGGTCGACTTAACCAATAACCCTGTATATAAATGAAAAAAACAATTCTAACATTTCAAGAAACTCCGACAAAACGTATGACAACTGCCAGAACGGAACGGAGCATTGTGCTTTGCACTAATATTTTGACAAAACGGAACGGATTGGATGGTTGACGGAATGGAACGGAACGGAGTATTGCGATTGAGGCTTAATTGCTATACAAAACTATGTTTTAAGACCTATGTTAAAGCGGAAATTATTTTCTATATAGGTATTGCGTTAACGATAATTTAAATACATATATACTGCTCACAACAAAATAAGGGCCACTAATGTCCGTTGACTTTAACAACGTCTTTTGGCGAATTTTAAGTGTGATAATTAATTTCGAAAATGCCATTCTGTACTTGAATAAGATGTGAGTTATCACAGTTTGATTTGTCAACATTAGCTCTAGAGGAACTGGATTAAACAGTTCTTTCGGGGTCACAAGTCATACATTGGGAAGTTTTGTTTATTTCTCATTTTAATTTAGAATTAGTTTTCGCCAAGTTCTTTAATTGCAACATTAGTTGTTGAACTTTTAAAGATAAGGAGAATCTGTAAAATACAAAATGCCAGAAATTCGGCGCCATTTAAATTTAAATGCTTCGTCCAGAGCCTTAGAAATGTTGGAGGAAGGTCGTTCGCAACGTTCTGTGGCCCTGCAATTAGGGTATTCAAATCTGTTGAACCGTTACCAGGAGACAGGAAGTGTCTCCCGTCGTCATGGTTCAGGCCGAGTTCGAATAACCACCCTCGCAGAAGACCGATATGTTAGACTTTGTGCGCGACGGGATCGTACCATTAGTGCTCGTGGACTACAAAGTAGGCTATTAAGGACGACTGGGACCATTGTTAGCGCCCAAACAATCAGAAATCATTCGGGCGAAGACCAACAACGGAGACGTGTTACCAGAACACAACTGACCAGGACCAGTGCCGGATTAAGCATGCGCGGGGCCCGTGGCAAATCTTAGGCGCGGGGCCTACGAAACTCCGATTAACCAAACTAATAAAGTGGTCCTAAAAATAATATTCCGGTTTTATTGGTCATTTCTCAATGGGGGGTAGGTTAAGGTAACCAGACTCCCGAAGGCCCAATGCTGTACACATTGCTGAATTCGGTTTTCAGGCAAACCCTCAATCATTCCCCCCGCCCCCTTTCACGCCGATTTGGAGAAAGCATAATATGTGACGAAGCTACCACTATCATGCGTGTCATAAAACGACCACATATTCTCCTTCCTTTCATAAGTGATATCTTCGTAAACAGAATTGAGGAAGTAGCCGACATTCTGGGAAATATGTGATGTACCTTGGGAGAACCACGTTCTATTGACACTAAACAGGACCCATAAGGAAGCCCAAAAGTTCACAGGGTCCTCATTGATAAAACATCATAGCATGTGAAGAACAAATGTATGTTTAACACTTAAAGCTAGAACAAGCAATGGCGTAGAGTAGCTAGGATCTCGTTTAGAAGGGGCAAGACGAAAATCCTTTCAACATCATGAGCCTGGAATTGCCCCATTTTGTTAGAAGAGATGTTACAAATTGTAAAACCTTATTTGAGGAAAGGACAATTGAGAATGATCTTCGTTACATTTTAACGATAAATCATTTCAGTGTTTGTGCGAATGATGAGGATGACTCTTTTCCTGTCTCTGCCAATCCGAGAGCCTGAGACAGGAATCATGTAGTTGTTTATTTGAACTACGGAAATGTTTGTGCCGTGCTAGGAATCGAACCCATATTTTCACGATAGTAGTGCAGATATTTTTATAGATGGTACAGCAGTAAATTTTTTTTAAAGCTTTAAAGAGTAATTTAATATTCATTTTCATATAGAGGCTGATAGAGGAATCGGATGGAGTACAATGATTTTTCCATCGTTTTGTGAAAATATATCATTTTTTTCCACGGCTGTAATTTCTGAACTTTGGAAGCTATAGAGGCTTAACATTTTTACCTAATATAGGCAGTGCGGTGCGCTCCAGGTTATGGGGAATTTTCGATTAGAAAACACAAAGTGCGGATAGATAGGACCTTGAAATTTGGAGGAAATGTGAGCGCCAAGTAGAACTACAAATTACAAAATGCCAATTCGGAAAGATCGGTCAAAGTGTTCTCGAGTTATCGAAAATTAACGATTACATCTTCCAACGGTTGTAACTTCTCAACGTTGACAGCTGGAAATTGTCACCAAATATGAGCAGTGGGCTAATTTCAATTTTTTTCACAAATTTTATTGGCAATTTTCGATTAGAAAAGACAAAAGTGCGATTTGGCATTGGGAATCATTTTTTAAACAGGTAATTTTGCCCCCATTTTTCGTAACTTTTGAAGCGGTGCGCCATTGTGAATGAGAGATATAATTGTAATTTCTAAATTCTATGGATGTGTGCAAATACATTTCCCAACATAAACTTCAAAAATCTTATGTCGCGCTAGAATGTGAATCGGAAACACTGTGGACGTAGGTTTGCGGGAATGCATTAATGAATTAGAAATAAATATTTCTGTATTTTTATGCAATATTATAACCTTTGCTATAATTTTGAACACCCTGGCGTAAATTGTTCAACAATAACTTGTTATAACAATTTAGAAGGAACTGGCTCTTAGAATTTCGTTGACATCTTGGTTGTTATAATTTTTGTTTGAGCATAACGTGGGTCGCGGGGCCCCTTAAAGCGCGGGGCCCGTGGCATTTGCCACCTTCTGCCACGTGGTTAATCCGGCACTGACCAGGACGCATCGTACGAATCGTTTTAAGATTTGCTCGTCAACATATCCAATGGTTCATGCAACAATGGAGCAAGGTGCTCTTCTCGGATGAGTGCAAAGTAAAACCAACCAACCAACGCATAAGAGTCTGGCGGAGAACCGGAGAAGCATTTTTGAATTCTTGCATTAATCAAATTCAGAGGCAAGGCGGTTCCAGTGTGATGGTCTGGGCCGGAATTAGATTGCAAGGTAAAACTGACCTTGTTATCATAGATAACGGGATAATTACGTCCGAAAGGATTGTTAGACCACATATCATTCCTTTTTCGCAACAGGCGTTGGATGGTTTTATCCTTATGCACGACGACATACTGCCCGGACGACAATGTCTGTTTTCGAGGAGGCCCAAATTGAGGTCATGGAGTATAGCCTTATGGGCGTAGCCAGGGTTTCGGTCAGGGGGAGGGCAAGCCCTAAATTTTTTCAACATGATGATTTTCTTTAGTCTGGCAAATTTTAGAATAGTCTGGCTGTTGTAGTGGTAACTGGGCGCACCTTCAGTGCACAGAGTCATGGGTTCGAGACTCACCGTGAACGAATTTGGTTTATGGTGTTTTTCGAACTCACGACCCATGTGACGGACTATGATCTCTATGATGATAAATATCACTTACACATCTGTCACTTTGGTTCAAAGATGGACTGTCAAGCCTGTTAGTTTTTTTTTTTTAATTTTAGAGCCAACTTTTAAGAAAAGACAGTCGAGATTGATTTTATACACCATTTAACGAAAAATTAGCCTGCACGTGTTTAGACATTTACTGGAGATTCTGATTATATTTAACTGGCCTCCAATTTCTGCGTTTCAGACCGTAGTTCTTCTATATTCCGTGCTATTTTTGTCTCTCGGATTTCATATTCTAAATTTCATTCCTGGTATAATTTAGCTACAAAATGAATCCTGATTAAATAATTTGAAAGTCACGGAAATGTGTCGTTCGTTCTTTGCAAGGTCCCTATACCATTTCTCAGTGAAATCCACTAAAATCCCTTTCAGACGGATATATAAATAAATTGAAGCGGAGCGACTTCATGTGATAGTGAAATTGTATTCTGCAGCTCAGAAACCATGCAATGAAACGCATGAAAATATGGGATCCTCGCAAAAGAAAAAGAGTCCCCCTAAAGGGGAAGATTTCATGGGCGTAGCCAGGATTTCGGTCAGGGGGGGGGGGGGCAGGCCCAAACATTTTTCAACATCATGATTTTCTTAGGAGTTTAAATTTTCGGTCGCAGAAATATTGTTAGCAAATTTTGGAGTAGCCTGGCTTGTGGTTGGATTGGTGCACAGGGTCATGGATTCCAGACTCACCGTGAACGAATTCATTTTATGGTGTTTTTCGAACTCACGACCTACGTGACGGACTATGATGTCGCTCAGATTGTAACCAAGTATCCATTTATGGGGATAAATGAATGATTTTCTTCTGCATTCTGATTACAACTGGCCTCCAATATCTTTTTAGAGCGTAGTTTGTCTATTTTCAGTGCATTTTTTGCATCTCGGACTGCATATTCTACTTGCGAAATTAGTGTTTCGTCTGTCACTTTCATCTTAGCAAAGTAGCATCGGCAGAATATTTATAAATCCTTTATTTATTGAAATAATAAGATTTCCTCTAAATTAATCAAAGTATTAACAGTGGCTCTGAAATGATATGCAATGTAATGTTGACTCGAAATTGCCTATAAATGGCTAAGTTAACGCACCATGGCCCCACAAGGGCCTATATGGTAGTGAGAAGAAAAAGAAGAACTTGAAAGACACTGAAATATGAGACCCGTTCTTTACATGGTCCTTAAACCTGGAAGGTCATGCTTATTTTTAGTACGGACAGGTCATGCTTCGTCGATTCGACGACGCTCTACTTTGACGCTTCATACAAATAACCCTTTCTCAAAATATTTATAAACTATTTGCAATCTTCCTAAAATGAGGAAGAGTTTTGAGCCATTTTCCTGATTTGTCCTAGTAAATATTTTTTCCATAATTTTTGGAAAAATAGGTCCCACATTTCAAAAATAAACAGATTTGTTACGAGCTACGACACAGACTTATCGTCGAATCGAGAACCAGCCATAAGAAATATTGGAGTTATAAAAGTTTCGACGACGCTAATTCCCAAAAATCCAAATTACCCTGCTTACTTCGTCTAGCCGCAATGTACCCGGCAAGTACATCGGCACGGTAAGTGCTGTACGAAAACTCAGCTCCAAATAATGAGAATTGTCACGAAAAATGGGATAAATCTGATGATTCGTAGTTGATTCCAGGGCTAACAAAGCAAAGCTGTATACCATTTGTCACCCTTTCAGATGAAAATAAGTTGAATTCAACTAACTTCCTGAAGGGATCTAACGGTTGAAATTGTGTACTCCAGCTCAGAGGCCATGAAATAAAACAAAAACGCCCCTTCCTGCCCCCTGGCTACGCCCATGGAAGATTTCTGATTTACACAGCAAAAAATATGCGGGGTATTCTATCAAGAGAATCCGATAGGAAATTATTTCGGAGTAAACATCTTCAAAATAATACCGCCATCATGGGTTTTATTAGAAAAACAATCCGAAACGGACGAAAACTCAAAATTAAAACCTTTTACGGACATATTGCAAACATTAACCAATTTGGTATTCTGTATTACACCTATAGGATCATTACAACATTAGGTGTGTTTTTTTTGGTTATCCCGTGTAGGTTTGGGTAACGACACTTCATATAAAAAAAATGACAGGTGGATCAGCTGGCATTTTTTTTATATGGAGTTTCGTTACCCAAACCTACACGGGATAACCAAAAAAAACACCTAATAATATATTCAATCAATTTACTATGCTGGGACTAATTTCATCCGATTTTGATATTTCTTATCCACCGTTCGGAGTGAATTTGGTGGTAGAGCGATGTCACATGTTGTAAATTAGAAACTTCATCAGTTAGTCTGGTTGGCTTAGTAGGTAGGATCTTCGTCTACAAATCATAGGGTCCCGGGATCAAATTCCACGGTGTAATTGAAAGTATTCTTTTGAGTTCAAATTATTACACCAAAAGGATAAAATCAGATCTCTCACTTTTTTTTTGTTCGGAGTCGTTAGCAATACCTTGCTTCGCGTTTTATGCCAATATTATCTGATTCGGATGGACACTATCACCGCCGTCTATATATTAAGGCCGCAATGTAGACTCGTAAACGTCAAATCCGCAGATTAAATTGCATTGCATTGTTGTTGCCTCTCATGACATTGTTGTTGTTTGCCCGTGTCCGATGGCGTTGACACTATTCGGCACTGGTTCGGAGTGAAAATCACTCCAATTTTTTTTCGCTGTGTACTTATGTTATTGATTCATGATACTCACACGTAGGTATCCCTGTTCTGGACATCAAGGGCCTGAAAACTACAAATATTTTAGTTTTCCACGAGCGAAACGTATGTATCAGGACGCAGCCTCCACACCCCCGTCAGCTAAAGTCAGCCACTTGCTGCTGTCCATTTGTCCGTGCCACCTGGCTGGAAACGAAGAAGAAGAAGAAGGCATCTGGTTAGCTTTCCAGACTACAGTCTCAGCAGCAGAAAATTTTACGTAGTGCCTGGAATCAAACTCGCATTTTTACGCCTTCAAGCATTGTATAGTGCAGTGATTTTTTCACTACACTGGTAAGGTTTTTTTTTTACCATAATCATCGGCCAGGGGGGGTGGGGGGCGGGGGGCGATTTCCCTTTTCCACAGAAAAATAATCAGAAAATTACTAATGGCCCTTATTTTGTTTGGAGCAGCATATATTTATTTGATATGAGAAAAAAAAAATAATAAAAATGTCTGCCTCACTATTTTCCTACTTAAAAAACTTTTGATTGGTTTTCGTAAATTTAAAATGTTTGATTCCTTTTTGAAGGTTCTTATTTTTGTTTTCATTCATTAATTTTAATTTTAAATATTTCTTTTTCCATTGACCAACGAGTAAGTATTATAAGAATTTCTATTATAATTATTATCAAAATATTATACTATACAATAACAGGTCATTAAAAATAAAATTAACGAACATTATCACAGCGTCTTCGATTGAAAGACATTTGGCAAAATAATATAGTTTTCTTTTCTTTTAAATATAACGGTATATTTCGTATGATGAATGAATTTGTGTTTGCTTATGTAAGTTTCAGTTTCTCGGATATTTATTTATTCTCTTAGTTGAGTTAAGATTTTTAATCATGTACGGTAAGTGTGTAAGCCTGCTCAATTTTGATAGTGTTGTTTTTTTAAATTTAATTCACTTATTAGTTGTTGCATGGATTCTGTTTTTTATATGTTTAATGCATGTATATATGAAATGACTACTCGAATTTGAATATAAATAATATTTATTATTTTTTGTTAATAGAAATATATTGCTTTTGAGTTTTTATGTTAAATCCTACTTCCTTTTCTTTCGAATGTTCGTTTAACATTTTAATTTTCCGTTAAATTCTGATTACATATTTTAGTGTAATTTTCAGATGATGATGATGAAATTTGATTATGATCCTTTTCGTGTCTTGTCGTTTTTCGGGCCGTCCGTTTTGATTCTACTAGTAACTAAGCGTCAGCTTACTGAGCAGCGAGATAAATTCAGGCTGAAGACACTGTTAGTTACTACTTGTTTCGTTTCAAAGATAGTTTGGACGTGAAACGCAACATAAAAGTCCCATATTTTTGTATATGGAATTGCGACGACGTTTGGCTGGCCACGGTCCATTTGTTTCATCGGTTAAGGCAGCATTTCGTTCTGTAACAAAACAATAATAATAGTAAGTATAGATGGACTTGTACAGTGTTAGTGGTAATTTGTCTGAAATAAATATTTTTTTTTATTATAGACGGATTATTATTTGATGTAAAATTCAAAATGCTAAAAATTTCGTTAATTTTAGCTTTACCCCGTTCGGGCCGTTTCTAAAATATTGAGATCCACTAGAGACTAGACGAATGCATATTTGATGCAAATTTCAAAGTGCTCGAAATTCCAATATTTCTACCGTTACCCCGATTCTGAACAATATTGTTTCACTTGTAAAAAGCGTTTTTACTAATCATTTTTAAGAGCCCTTTTCGTCATTTTTGGGGGTGAAATCTCAAACGACCATTTGTTTCACTGATCGACATTCAAAATAATTGTATGTATTATGTTGAATAATGTAATTCCTTCAGACATCAACATATGGGAAGCTGACCAACAACATTTAGTTCGACTTCGGGGAGTTTTTCTGTTCTTGTCTACAAGTGGCGTGTACTGTTAAATTGAACTTGACCACTCACCGAATCAATAAATGATAATAATTTTCAATTCAGTTCCAGATTAAATTTCATAAGGGTACGTCGAACTGTCCAATCCACAAAGTTGACAAAAGTTTTTTCAGCATGTTGGCTTTCTAACTGTAATAAAACATAATATTTTGACGTTTTAGATGTCGAAATTTCGGAAAAACTAAATCAAGTAAAAAAAAACAGATATGTATACCTAACAAGTTCAAGACAGGATCTCAAACTTTTGCACCAAAGTATTAACAAAAAAATTCTTTCATTTTCAATTACTTTCATTTCTGTGGTTATTACCCGTTAATGAAATGAGTCAAAGTTCCTTTTTCCAAAATTTCAAAATCTAAATGTCAAAAATATCATACCGTTAGACACGATGAAGCAACTTTTGTCAACTTTTCAGATTTAACAGTCAATCAATCAATTTTATTAAGTTTCAGAAACTGAAGTTACATTTTTCTTGAACTTGATATTAACAGTCGTAAATTTCGTTGACTACCACAAAAAAAAAGTTGATTGCATGATAACTGTGCAAACATTTCCAATTATTTTTTCCCAAACAAATTGCCCTATGAACCCTATAAGTATTGGTTGCCCAATGCGGACACCCTGTATAGAGCAGGAAAGTCCACAGAAACGGTTATGCCCGAAATCAGGGTTCCAAAATAAGAGTAGGTACTAACATCGTCAGTTCACGTGAAATCCATGCAAATACTGTTAAAATTTTGATGTTGAAAACGAATTCGCTTGGTTGTATTCACTTCACAAAGGTTTTGTGAAAGTCTCCACAACGGTTCATTTGCACTTTTCATCGGAAAAACGTGTCCTTGACAATCAAACTGACCGCGAGTGCACATTTAGCTTAAATTTAGTGAATATAAGGCAAGTCCCCACGGGAGACATAAATGCAAGTTTTTCGCTCGGTGAACTAAGTATGTACTTATCAAACGCGGGAAACCAGTGATGCAAGGCTCACAAGGAGGTGTTCTCTCACATCTTCAGTGGAACATTATAGTATAGTGTCACTTCCGGAAGCTGAATTCGATTGGCATGTTCACTGTAGGAATATGGTTAGCTCTCCAAAAACGACCGAAGAGTATTGTAAAGAACCTGAGATAACCATAAAAGCTAGATATTCAAGTATTCTAGGCATGATTCAGCGAACGACAATGTAGCAGGAAAGTGCTCTTCCAATTAGGTTCTCACAGGGCCGGATTTAGCCTCTATGGCGGCCCTGGGCAGTAACGAATTTGCCGCCCTCCGCCACCAGATAAGCTTGAAGGTAGCAGTTGTCAGCTCAAAAAGAAAATTTAGGCAAAACCTTAGCGGGCGTATGTGAAAAATTGAAAATTTAATATTTTTTACCAGTAAGCGTATTTTGTTTGCTTGAAATTTTTTTATGTTGCTTCCCAGGGGAGGAATCCATATGTTCCGTGCACCTGCTAAAATTGTTTCAGGAATGATTGAAACTCCAATGATATCATAGAAAACTGTACAATTCTTATTACATTCGGTTTTTTACATTTTTAGAAATGCGTTCATGTTTTCTAAATTTTTTCTTTCGATTGTTTTGGAAATAATTTGCGTATTAACCCAACAAATGAAATTTCCTATTAACCAGAAAACTGCATACCGAAAAAACCCAAAGTTAAGAAAGCTTACGGTAAATTTTGAACACACCTTGACCTAATTTGTTTTCGGTGATAAAGATAACGAAAACGAATTGGGAAAGCATTTACTGATGCTATTCAGCAAAAATCATTCGGTGCCTAAAGAGTTCTAGATTTTCCTGATTTCAACTACATATTTCAAATTATTTTTTATTTTCGGTGGAATTTCCCGTTTTTTTCTCTTAAAAAAAATGAAAATCCGGAAATTTAAGCGTAAAAATTCTTAAATATTTAGTTAAACCCGATAGATACTCAAAAATTTGATAGCCAATGCCGCATTTCTAATATCTAGACTTGGACCTCTTCCGAAACCAAATCCTTGCTTCCCAGCAAATTTGATGTGGGGAAAAATTTAAGAAGTAATTGAACACACGAACATGTGTGGTTAGAAGAGTTAGAAGGTTACTTGCTTGGGGGAGTTTTGAACTTTCCAAAGGATCGCTATCACCAAAAATATTTTTCGTTTTTAACATTTTTATGTTTTGACTCTGGCACATAAATTCGAAAAGCGTCACGAAAATTGCAACGAAAAAGCGTTACGTTTTTGGCATTACAGGTACCCTGTGAGTTTTGGGTGCCATTGAAGGTTCAACGGAAGTTGGGCTAGGTGGTACCCTGTGAGTGTTGGGTGCCATTCAAGGTTCAACAGAGGTTGGGCTTGGGTTCAATTTACGTTCAGCTTGACTTCAACTTGAGTTCAACTTGGGTTCAACTTGGGTTCAACTTGGGTTCAACTTAATAAGATAAGAGAGATAAACTACAATAGAAACATGAAAATGTCCCACTGAGTTGCTGATGAAAAATGAAAAATGAAATGAAAAATTAAAAATTGAAAATTAAAAATTAAATATTAAAAATCAAAAATTAAAAATTAAAAATTAAAAATTAAAAATAAAAATGAAAAATGAAAATTTTTCTATTTTCGTACATCTTATAGGCTGGTTAGTCTTATCGCCTAGAGAAGACACACACAACTTTTCTTCAAGTCTGGGGCAATTTTAGAGGCTTGAAAACAGGAGCTGGCAGCCAAGTACTAGCGTACTTATATCATTTAATGTGGCTTCAGGCATAATGTTTAAAGTGAAGCCAAAGATGATTTATACTCCTACTCTAAATATACTCCTGAACTAAAGGCCGCCACGCCATTCAGAGTGAATGAGTGTATGCTTCAAGCAAAACTTTTGAGTAGTACTAATTTTTGGAGGCGGAATCACATTATAATTTGAGTTGATGTTGCGATTAGGTGCTTTGATTAAGACGAATATGTACATCTAACTAGAATAAATTAAAAAAGCAAACTATTTTCTACAATTATTTCAATTCCCATAATTGAAATTTTTTTTTGATTTCCCATTGAAAAAATTTAAGAATTTGCCGCCCCTCAAATTCTGCCGCCCCGGGCAGTAGCCCAGGTTGCCCATATGGGAAATCCGGCCCTGGGTTCTCATTGCGCATGAGGGCTTTTCAGCGGAGAAAGAGAGCAGTGGTGGGTAATCCTTGTAGCATTTCCAGTGTTTTTCCAGTAAATTTCGTTCGCAGAATGCAGCAATAGTTAAAACTGGGAAGGAGAAAGATATAGAAACAACTTCCAGTCAGTTTAGAGGTACAGCAGCCCAAATGATAAAGTACCACGAAAGAACCATTCCGACGACGTATACGATCCATTCAGTTTTAATGAGCTTTTCGAATTTCGCCTAAATTTGTGCAATATCAATCACTTCCAGTAATATTTCCCATGACTAACTACAATGATATTTTTTTCTAAGGCCGCGCAAACACAGTCGATCCATGGATTACAATTCATAAAATGGATTTCCGTTCTGTTAAATGAGCCCATTTGATTTGTGCGGCGAACAGAAGCGAAGATAATAAGATGTCTTCAAAATTAAAATAATTTTAGAAACCATATAGTGGTCTGTGTTCCAATGGTTTCGGACAATGCGGCAGGGATTGGCACGGCACGGTGCGGCACGGAACGGCACGAACATTTTCTTCATGTGTAGTGGTAAAATTTATACAGACCCAAATGTAAAAGAACAGAAGCGAAGGTAATAAGATGTCTTAAAACTTAAAACAATTTTAGAAACCATAGTGGTCTTCCAATGATACTCTTTCAATGATTTCGGGACAATGCGGTACGGAACGGCACCAACATTTTCTTCATGTGTAGTGGTAAATATCTTTACAGAACGAAATGAAACAGAAGCGAAGGTCTTCAAACATAAAACAATTTTAGAAACCATAGCGGTTTTCCAATGATACTCTTTCAATAATTTCGGGACAATGCGGCACGGTGCGGCACGAACATTTTCTTCATGATGTGTAGTGGTAAACATTTATACAGACCCAAATGTAACAGAGCAGAAGCGAAGGTAATTTGATGTCCTCAAACTTAAAACCATTTTACAAACAATAGTGGTGTTCCAATGATACTCTTTCAATGATTTCGGGATAATGCGGCGCAGCACAGTGCGGCACGGAACGACACGAGCATTTTCTTCATGTGTAGCGGTAAATATCGTTACAGAACGAAATGAAACAGATCAGAAGCCAAGGTAATAAGATGTCTTGAAACTTAAAACAATTTAATCTTATTCAATATGAAATCGAATGGATAAACAATAATAAATTTATCTATTTACGGATGATTTGTTCTTAATCAAATTGCATAGTCGAATTTGAGCTGGGCGCATTTACTAACATACATACATACTTTGGGATATCCATATAACGTATAAATTCCCGATAATAGAGAGTTTTACATTGTCGTTCCAAATATAACGACATAGTTTGACATTTCCATACAAAAATATCGTTTGCCGACAATATGCAAAACAATTTTGAATGTCCGAAGTAGGCATGGGATTATAGTCACGACAAATAATATCCTCAATTTGGACTGTTTGGGGAATATCCAATATGCGAAAATACACCCATGCCTACTTGGAACATGCAAAATTGTGGTTTACTGATTTACGTATTGTCGGCAAGCGAATTTTTGTATGGAAATGTCAAACTATGTCGTTATATTTGAACGACATGCTAAAACTCTCTAATGTTTCCAGCACGACCGAACATATTTACCTATATATGAAAAGTCTATGCTTGGTTAGCTTCGAAAATGTAATGTTCAAATATGCTTTAAATGTATTCGTGTGTACATATTGGAGGACCCACTCAAAATATTAACATCTCCAAGGTATGTGTATTCAGTTCAATTTGCTGATAAGTGTGTTCCCCGCACAACTACTAAATACATTTGCTCCAGAAATCATATTCGTCAAAATGTCGGTGAAATCCATATTATGACGATAATATTCAACCACTCGAGCAGTGAAATTTAATATATTTAAAACATAGCCGTGGGCTCCATGCCTCCATGCCGACGTACTCGAGTATTGTATAAAATACGATACACTCGTACCGAACTATACTTAGCAGTAATGAACTACTCTGTCCTGCAAACATACTTATAAACATGCTAGGATACGTGTATGATGTGCTGTATGTACTTACCGAGATATGTTTCATGCTGTGGCATGTATTCCTGCATTTCCGCCAGAATCCTTGCAATTTCTTGCGAATCTTTTGTTATGCTACACAGTTCCTCTTGATTGAAGTCTGGAGTGATTTGTTTACATAAAAGGATTTGACTAATAACATTTCCTAGATTTGATGGACCCGCTCTATTGTCTGCAATATAATAAAGGTAGAAACAATGAGTGGTTAGAGTTCCGCACCTATATCATAACATCAGTTAAACAAGCACCGGAAACAGGATGAATATGAATGTAGGTACATACAAACTCTCTGCGAACCAATCGTCAACACGAGATGATAATGGCTGGGCAAATACACGGAAGAAGGAAGTTATTAATAAGGATACCCGGAACAATATCTACATTTATGGCGAGCCAATCGAAGGATTTCAATTGAATTCTATTCAAATACCATGTTCTCAATTTCAATTGCTATACACAGTTCAGCAGCCCCTTTTGACTTCTACACGTGCTAATACACAGGGGGCCATTTTAGAAATCGATAAATGATTGACCGGAGGCTATTTCTGGGATATTGCATTGCAATTGTTTCCCGTAACGATTGAATGTTTGCTTCCGAATGACGGACAATGTCGAATAGTATAGAGGATCCTATTCCATAGAACTGTTTCCGAGATTTCGACATACAAGCCCCGAAGGGAAGAAACGAATCAAATACCAAAATATGAACCTTTGGCGTGTCGACGCATAGTAGATGTTGTATGACCAACGAATATTCCATAATATTTTGTATGTAGCTCGAAAAAAAATTCCATATATGGCTTGAAACAAGTGCGAACATTTCTACGACTATGGTTTTTTGCCTTGCACAGTTCTTTTCGGATTAAATTTATTATGAGGATAAAAGGGTAACATGAAATGTATGAACACATAGTATAAAAAACTGGCAACCATTTCGACATTCCCGGGAAACAATGAATCGTATACGACCAAGAGTGTCCTCCGGAAAATAGAGAGAAAAAAAAGTTTTCAACAATGGCTCCCACTAGGATACAAAGGGTAGAGTTTGTTTGAAAAAAAAAAAAATGTGTTCCATGTGCAAGCTCGTTTCTTGTTCTTCTATTCTATATACTCACCATAATATCCTGACATATCCATCGGCACCACCTGGATAAGGCGATAACTTTTTATAAGTTCCCTTAAAAATAATTGCGCCAAGTAGAAAAGTAAAACGAGATGTGGATTATCTGTAAGTATTCCATCCGCCACCGCACTGAAAGTAGAAATAAAAAAAGTGAGAAAATTATAAATTTAATTTTGTTGGGAAAAGAAAGAAAGAGTTTAGGAAAAAAACGGATATAGAATGTCGGAACGGTCAGTTAAGTTTTGAAGGTGACAGATTAGTTTTTTCCAAGTTTTCATGCGTCAAATAAAGTGCCTTCGGGAAATTTTGTGACGTTTAGTTAAAAAGGAGTTTCTTATCATTTTTTGATAGAATTGGAATGGGATTTAAATTGTCAGGATTTTAAATTTTCTCAGAGGTAAATGTGGCGTGGGATCTTGACTTTTATTCAATCAATTAATTTCCGATATAATCTACAGTAGGTCACAGTCAAAGTGAGCACCACATCAGTATGAGTCTTTTTTTTTAAATATTTCCCTAACTAAATTTGAAAGATACTTATTTTTGGATTCTAAACGTTCAGGAGTGTATCCTCTTTTATATCCAGTATGAGTTGTCATTGGTGATTTAGTTTACAGTTATAAAACCAGTGAAAATTAAGCAAAGTGCAGAATTTGATGTCACAATGAAAGTGAGTGACCCAATTATTTTCTCCGATTTGACGGTAAAACTTTAAATAAACTATATTTTTGATGTCAGTTAATAAATTTAATTTAAATTACGCATTAAACTAATTAAAATTGATGAATAAGTGAATATGCGCCAAGAAAAAAGTCCGAAAATTGGTTACAAAAGTACCATCGATTATTATCATTCCTTTATTTTCAAAAAATCTGTGGAACAATCCAGCACATAATTCACTATTTTCTAGAAAATACTTGACTGCAAATATTTTTTCAGACTCTTCGCGATAGTTACAAGTCTCTTCTGAGGTACTCACCCATTAAATCCTCGCTTCATTGAACTTTTTCGAACATTTTCTCTGGGTCAAGTTAGGAGCACGAACAAGAGACTTTAAACCGCTGTAAAGCGCCGTTCGCACTATTCACACTTTTGAGCATTCAAACAAGTTGAAAGACTTATCATACGTGTGTATAGAGGTAGGACAACAAGTTTGAAGTTGAAAGAGCATTCAAACAATCCCCTGATATTCACCCCGATATAATCAAATCATAAACTATGTACTTCTTATATATGCTAAGTCGGAGATGTTACCTTCAATGCTTTACAAATTCAAGAGAAATGAACGAAACAACAAATATATTTTTCCCTGCCCTTGTCTTTAAGTTCATTTAAATTTATATTAATTGTTTATCACTTGCCTCATCAATTTGTAATATCTGTACGTACTTTGTGTTAAAAGTGACCCATTAACTCTTAAAATCAAACATTTTCTGCTGTGTAGTGTTTTGTTTATCTCAATTTTAAATTATTTTTTTATCTCTCGACTCATCGATTTCTGTACCCCTTACCTGACTTTGTGTAAAAAGTGGCCCAATTAACCTTTGTTTGTGCTGACATTAACTTGTGTCGTCAATCTTTAATTGTCCCCTTTTCTTTTGCAATCATAATGAGTCACAAATGCTCTTTGGATAATTGCACGGCCTACGACAACAAATTCAAGGCTGTCGTATGTAAAGGTTTCTGCCAGCGGAGACTCCACGGTTCATGTATTGATGCACCTAGAGACTGGTATTCACCTTATCTCGCTGAGCACTTTATCTGCTCAGATTGTCAAAATACGGAACTCACGATTCGATCCATGTTCCGTAAGATCGAAGACCAGATTGACAATCTTAATGCGGATAAGGATGATATTGTGGCTAAGCAGCTTGCACTAATTAAAGCCAACGGTGATAGTTTCTCTGAGAAGGCGAGGTCTTTCGACGGGCTAGTGAATATAATTTCTAACAACACTCATATTCGGACCATAGAAAAAAGCATCTCAAGCCTGGATATGAAACACCGATATTTCTTGCTACAATAGTGTACCAGCTACTGATGTGAATAACAGCAGCCACAATCAAGACCTAAAAACTAAATTTTTTGCAAAGTTGTATGATAAAATTGATAGTCTTGAACGCTGCCTCAACACAATAATAACATCGGCAACAACTCCTACAGTGATTGAACCCCCGATCAACGTTGACCACAGCCCTGAGAAAACTTCCTCCATTATTGTAACCGACCCAATAATTACAACACATTCCAATAATGATCCATCTAAGCCTCGGAGCACACAATCCCGCCCAGATAGGCCAATTTTACGTTTTGGCACCTGTTGGTCACGAGATGAATGGGACCAAAGGCTTGATAGAATTAAAGCGCTAATAACTCCGCTAATGCAGCTCGAACCTCATTCTTCGTGAAAGGCGCTCCACATTTCGCAGACAAACGTTGGCTATGTGAACTCTTCCGGAACAGTTTATCGATTGTTTATTGCGAGTGCCAGTTAATAAAACAACGTTATGGCTCAAACAAAAGAGGTAAAACCTTTAAATTAACCATACCTTCACGTTACAGTTGGCTATTCCAAGCACATGACCCCAACGGACGCAATGTTTACAGCTGGAAAGGACTGCAGTTTACTTTATGGCGAAATAAGACCACGAAACAACAATCAACAAAAACTAACAATTTAAAAACTAGTAATTTAAAAACAGTTAAAAACAAAATGTCCTCCAAACATATAACCTTTTCCCGAACATTTTCACACTCTACTGAAAACAATAATCAAAAAATTGCACCAAACCTCCCTAACTCTTCACTTATTGAAATTTCCACCTCCGCCCTCCAATCCATCGCCCCTATACTTACAAGATCTCATACCAACCATTTGGATATTATATCGAAGCCAGTGGAATCTCGGGAGATAGCGGGTGCCCAAAAATATAAAAACTTTGTCCGCGGTGATACTCTTTTGCCTTCTGCGTCTGGTTCAATACATGTTCCTAACGATAATGTCAATAAGCCCACCTCCCCAACATTTCTCGACCCTCTTGTCCCGCCTGTGGTCAAACTCACTAAGAACTCTTCGGAAGATTTGGATAGTCGGTATTTACTATCTAGATTTAGGGACCATAAAATTTATGAGAGTATCCGACTGTTCCTTGCCTATATGCATAATGCTCATGAGAGTACCTGCATTGACGGTAGAAACTAAAACGAACCTTATAGTTCTGATTCGAGGAAGGTCACCCTACTGATATCAATTCCCTACGCGCCTTTTTCAATCGGTACCATAAAGAACTAGGTATGAGTGAAGATCAAGTAAAACGTGACCTAGAAACATATCGCTCTTTCGTTAGCGCAAAACATGTTTCACGACTACAAAAAACACGAGAAGACTACAAGAAATTTTACTCCTAACGACAATACGCCCTCAATTATTCCTAGATTCATTTACCATAATTGTAGTGGCATGAGAGGTAAAATTAGTACACTCTTTGTCGATGCCAAGTCTTGCCTTTTTAACATACTCGTAATCACAGAAACCTGGTTAAATGACTCCTTTAAAAATGAAGAAATTCTCGACTCTAACTGGACTATTTACCGTTGCGATCGGAACTACAATTATACAGGTAATTCTAGGGGTGGTGGGGTCCTCACCGCTATTCACAATCGCTTTTGAAGTGAAATAGTTCCAACCAATTCCAGCAAAGCATTCGAGCACATTGTCGTCAAAATACCATTAGAAAACACTACCTGTTCATTGGAGTTTTTTACGTACCTCCTCGGTCATCACTTTTTCAACTAAAATCACTATACTTTATGCATTTTTGTGGCGCATCCTTAAACGGCTGTTACTTTTGAACGCAAACAACTAGGACTCAGAAATTTTCAGGAAAATGTGCTCTACTATATACTCTACATGGATTACCACATGGCGATATTAAAGTCTCAGATATCAAAGGTTCGGATACTGCGAGAATGTATATGTATAACTCAATATACCATCACCTCTGGTGATCCTGTTAAATGTTGATATTTAGCATGATATGATCGTCGAATCGATCGATGTAAATTAGCACAGCGACTAAAAATTACGTTAGTGGTCGTGCCACGCCGATGTGATGAGTATGTATTTCTCCCGAGAAAATTGGGGTACCGTTCTAGCAAGCCACCCTAAAATTAAAAAAAAAAAACAGGCGCGACAGTCCAACATTGGACTAAGGCCGCAATTTCCAAGATTTTAACTGTTTTTTTGTTGAGGTGTTGAGACCAACAAATGGGTACTCGTTTAACATCTGAGTGAGATCATAGTCTGTCACATGGGTTCGTGAGTGAGTTCGACCAACACAATAAACTGAACTCGCTCACGGCTCAATTTCGATGAGGGTTCTTAGGAAATGACATACGGAATATGTCTGCAAATATGCATTCGAACAACTTTATCCAAACTGGAAATATATAGCGAATCTAATATTTGGTAAAGGTGTTTCACAATACCAGAGGAGCGTCTTAAGCATTTTTGTTCACTGGATATCTTGTGACTGAATCAAACAATGAACAAAAGTATACTGCAAAAGTATACTTTTTCAATAATCAGAGCAAGGACGTAGCCAGGAATTTGTTTCGAGAGGGGTCCAAATTTCGATTTCAGAAATTTAATTTTAAATCAATTTTTTTTTGTGTTGCTAGTGAAGAACTGTTTTACTGTGTTTTTGATAATACAGAAAAAATCACTAAAAAAATTTGTTGACATTCATGCCTTTTTATTTGATGTATGCCGATTGATTTCATCCGCTCCAATTACATAGGGGATTTAAGTAGTTTCTGAATATCTAAAAAAAAATTTAAAACAAAAGTGGATCAACGTATTTTTGAGAGACTTTAAGGTTTAATTTCAATATAAGATTTGTAGTAGTAGGTTTACCTCTGAAAACCCAAAATTATTAGTGGTCGAACTAGAGGTGTAAGGGATGTAACCTTGGTCATCCTCCAGGTCAAATAATTGAAGGATTGACGAAGTAATGCTAGTTCGTAGATAATTTTCAGTCTCAGCTTTGTCGCCATTTTTATGTGTTGGCACGAGGCAAGACATAGCTTAAATTCCAGTGTTGAGATAGAGTGATTGGTTAAATAAGCAAAGAAAGTGGATACCTTATTTTTTCTGCAAATTTCTTTAAACAAATCGGAGAAAAATCATCTGGGCTGGTGTCATTAAAGATGTCAAATTAATTCATATATTTTTTTAGAATCTTGGTCTTGGTCTTTTTTAAATTAATCAGAGGGAAAAAACTTGGAGACTTGAGAACTAAACAAATTGGAGAAAAATTGTATCAGCGAAAAATTAACGAACATAACGATTAATTTCAGTTGTTTAGAAAGAACAGCGGTCAATCAAACACCTTGAGTGATAAAACATGAAAACATGTTCTTGAAAACCAATACTTTCAGCAAAATTCGGATTCAATGCAAGTTTTCTCGGCTTTGTCCTCCGGGCATTGTAGAAATTTTACAAAATTTATCACTGACAAAAGAACAACTTTAGCATATCTAAAAAAATTAACTGTGAGAGAAATGAGAGAAGAGGTTACTTTCCAAAACGGGGTAATTTATTGATAGAGTCAACTAGGACAAGAAAATCTAATGTTAATGCGAGGTGACTCAAATAAACTAATTCCTAATTTCTAACACAAGTTGACTTCTTTGCAGCTATCGCTTCTAACGTGATTCATAGACAATATCCCTTAGAAAACGTATTTCCAGCTAACCGAACGTTTTGACATGCACATTATAACAGTTTTTTTGTTATCATCACTGAAATTTCAAAGCCTATTGAAAACATTTCGGGAGGGGTCCGGACCCCATGGACCCCTCCCCTGGCTACGTCCCTGAATCAGAGGAAAGTTTTGTGTTGATACTCGATATCAATGGGCTCAACGAAGTCATTTCATATAAGTTTCTCTTTCTTGAATCGGAGAAACGGTAACGGATTTACAGCTAATACATTCAGTTTAAATGTATAGCCATCCTTACGTTTGCCAGAGTTACTTTTTGTTGAGAACTCATCAGAAATTATAAGTCGAAAAGTGCCTGCCGTTGAGTACTTTTAATCCAAACTGGATACATACATAGTAATCTATTTTTGGATTGGTATAATTAAAAGTGCTACACAATGAAAGGTGTAGCGTTAGACCAATCCAAAAATTTATTTACAAGAAGCATTTCATTAATGTTGTGCATAATTCTTATTTATGTGAATAATTCTTATTTATTGTATTAAAATTCTAAAAAACCCTCGTATTGCGGGCGCAGCCCTCTGTATGCTCGGTATTTTTTCATATCAAGTCGTAAATTAATCTAGTAGTTCATGTGAAAATCCAGCAGCACAAAAACATACTCTTTTTAATTGATGTTACAAGTTTTTTTTTATCTCATCCACTTAATTGACTTACATAATTTCAAAAACTTTCTTCAAACCGTTCGCCATTATTTCCAATTCATCCCATTCACTATAACATTATAGCCCAGAGCCAGATGAGGAGATGACTGAAAATAGCATCGCTCGCTCCTTCACTGTAAATACTCTGAACTTAAATTGGATTGAAACTTTCAAAATTTTTATGAAATATTAACGTACTACACAATATTCCGTGATTCTACTATTACACCAACAGAAAATTTGCAAGATTTTATGATTTTCTCTGATCAGTGAGGAAATTGCAAATGGTATAAAAGAAATATCCCTTTCAACACAGATTCCTGGGAAATTTCAAGCTTATCGCAGCCTGATTGAATTGAAATTGACATGACGCACACATAAAAAGGATCTTTGCGAATAAATGAAGAGATTCTTCTCGTAGTTATGCGATGATTTATAATTAGAGATGGACGGAATTTTCCGCAACGTAAGTCTACGAAGTCATTTATTTAATTGATAATGAACTGTTGGAGGCGATTTTCAATTAGCCAGAACACAAGAGAGTTAGTTTGGTTCTGAGAAATTTCTAATTGCGCGAGATTGACAAGGACTTAATTATGACGATTGTTCTCATTAATTAATGATTAACACTTGTTTGTAAAAAATTAAATTCGATAACCATTTATAATTATGATTATTTAACATCATCACAGTCTGTGACGCGATATGCCCCACTAGAGGTCAAGGACACTTAGTATCATAACTGAGACTGTATGATTCGGCAAGTTTATTCGACAATATCAACATTTTATTTCCACTACAATTTTGCTAAAAACAAATCAAATCTAAGATATTGGTGATACTTACAATAGATACCAGACTATTCAAAACTCAATTTCCTTGCGCTTTTACATTTTCTCAAATCATCTCATCCATTGAAAATAAACTAATGAAAACAAGCTTCTTTTCCTATAAGGTGCTTTTCGGATAATAACTTTCCAAAAGTATGTACTAATAAAAAACGAGTGGAATCTCCTTCAAAGTAAAACTTTTTGCAACCCTCACCACGGTCCGGGCAAGTGGCCTGCTTTCGGCAAAGAATATGGATTTCGACTGCACGACTTTTGCTTCATCTAGTTAAACTTTTATGATTTGTATAATGTACAAGTAATTATGAATAAGTTTGTAATCCCACGGTCTGGTCACGTAATCAATTTATAAGGGATGATAAAATAAAGCTTCATCGGATTTTGTAATGCAGAGTTAAGTGCCATGTTGCTGAGTTAATAGAATAGACTTCAGATTTCAGTATACGGGTTTTCGGATTGCATCATGTATTATTTAAAGAGCGTTGCTATTCATTAAATGGAAATTTTCATATTTAGTCATTAAAAAGAGAAAGTTTTGCCATTTAAGTTTGATAACCTATTTTTGGCAAGAAGCCAGGGCTTTCGTGATTTCAAAGTACACATTTCGCACATTTCTTATGCTGTTTCTTCGTGAAAACGTTTCCTATTCTATTTATTTCGGTGTTAACATTTTTTGTTACATTTATCGCCATGTGGAACCCCAAGCTGAAATATATATCTCTTATTGTCCTTCGGCAATCATTTAAGCATGATCCAAAATCACTCGAGCACTTGAAAGATAACAATTTAGCACTTTTATGCTTGACTTACTGCAAAAGATACTTTTAAAAATCTAATTTCCAAATAACGGGTTGTAGGCGCACACAGCGTCGGCACCTGTCCAAAAAATATAATCTAACATAAATGCGGCAGAGCTTGATTTTTCTAATGAATCTAAATTGATGTGCATTAAAGATATTCTATATGCTTTATTTCAATTTTAAATTATTCTATCACTGTAAAATTATTAGTTTATTTTGAATAGTATCGCCATATTTTGCTGGGTTACGCCATTGTTTGAAATTGCGTAGCAAAATATGGCATAATTATGCAAAGTAAACAAAAATTCAACTCAATATAATGTAAAAGCTGTCAGAAAATGGAGTGCGTCTTGTCTATACGAAAAGACTAACTAACCACTAAATAAGATCTACTAGTAATCGGCCCTTTTAGTAAGTAAAATAAATAACTTGTTAGTTCAACAGTGAACCTAGTCCGCAGATGTGTTAGGGCCATTTCTTCTTCTTCTGTATGGCACGATAGCCCGACGTCGGGCCTTGGCCGCTTGGATTGAAAACCTCCAATTGTCGCGGTCAAGCGACCTTGTCCTCCAGTTCCGAAAGCCCAGCATATCTGGTGGGCGTCCTCACATGCCGAATGCTCCCATCGGTCTCTCGGTCGTCCACGCAATCTGGCTCCGTCCACTCGTTGCGCGTTCATCACCTTTTTGGGCATGCGATCGTCGTTCATCCTTTGTACATGTCCCGCCTATTGCAGTCGCTGCTAGGGCCATTTACTTGTACATTATTCCAGTCTACGATCACACTTCAAACATTCTTGAAGCACGAAATTTCACTTAGAATAAGCTGACCAGACGTATTGCATTTTGCTGTACAGTACAGCATTATGACCTGTCGTACAGCATCCAGAAGCGTACAGGAAAATGTACAGCATTTTCGATTTCACACATCGATACCTCATGTCATGAGCAATCCAACGAGCGAAAAACGAAAAATCATCCACGCATATTTTGCGACTGGGACATGCATGGGAGAGAAATCGGCAAAAATTTGGAGTCTTTGAAGCAATGAAAATGATATTTGGTCTTTGCGTGGAAGAACAAAAAAAAGGTACTTAAAGGTATATTTGGCAAGATTTTGGATCATCAAAATATCCAAATTTTACTAAATTCAAACATGTACTTTAATGATCCCCACATTAGTGGATTTTCGCATGAAAATGAAATTTAGATGACTCAACACCAACGCATTTTGAATTTAAACGGACGGAAAATGAGCAAACTAATCGACAACAAGCAAGGAACTCAACTTCGTAGGGAAGGTGTAAAAATCTCTTCTGCTGATTCGGAAAAGTAACCACAAAACAGTTGATTAGCGTAGAACGCTTATCTATCAAAATTAGTGCAACGGAAAATGATGGGACGATAAAATGCCCTTTATTTCACAATTTTGCCACTAGTTTCAGATTGGGACTGAGAGCCTGAGTTAATATGCGATTGACTCGTTTGGTCCTTTAACATAAGTTGGGGGAAAAGGAACCTAAGTAGTAACTTTAAGTTCCAGAGATTGCTAAGGCACTATCCAGCTATGAACCGGTTATCTCAATCAGGGACGTAACCAGGGAAGGGGTCAAGGGGGTCCGGACCCCTCCCGAAATGATTTCAAATAAACATGGAATTTCAAATGATGCACTCACATTGTCATTATATTCGGCTGTGCTTTAATGTTTGATCGTATTTGAAATTATTAACGAGGAACTTGAAAAGTTGTGTCATTTTGGTTGAGAGTAACCTAAAAAGCCGAAAAGCAAAGCTCAGAGTTAGTTCAGATAACAGAAAGTCCAGTTAATAGAAACTGTTAAATGCAAAAAAGAGGGTGCAGTTTCTATGAAATTTTAAATCGTAACAAGGAGAGGCTGATCAGCGTGTCGACTTATTTTTTGAGGACCATGGAGCTCATTTTTTAGGTTCCAGTACCTAATTAGCTAGAGAAAATGAGCTTTCTCCACAGAAAATGTGCTTTCTCCACAGAAATGAGCTTTGATTACATATATGTAAGTACATGCTAGTTAGTATTTGCAGAAATTCCAAAATAATTTCGGATACTAAGAATTGTGGTAGATTTGGGCATATTTAATATTTCTAGTCATAGAGATCGTAGATTGTCAAATTTTAGATCAACCACAAAAGTAGTAAAGTCGAAAAACTGATCTAGATCATCATCATCTTATAAGGTAATTTAGGGTCGCTGATTCCAAAATGACCTCAGTGCTTCCACCGCGCCGATTCGATGAGTATTTCTCGAGAAAATAGAATAATCATTCTGGGGCAGGCACCCAAAAAAATGTTTTTAGTTTTAAACTGTGCTAAAATGCGGTACAAAAGAACCTACTATCAGTATCAGTTCATTCAGTGTTCAGCAGGTGCTAAAAAAATCTGAAAAAGACCGGGACCAAACAGGTGCTGGATAAACATTAAAAAACCGGTACTGAACAGGTGCTGGAAAATCCTAAAAAACTGAATAGGTTCTGAAAAAAACTTTAAAAAACCCGCACTGAACAGGTGCTTTGAATTCAATAGATGCAAACTAAGTTACGGAAAAAAATAGCTAATGCAGCGTTTCTACTATCGAGAGTTGGACCCCTTCCGAAACAAAATCCTGGCAACGTCCCTGATCTCAATGCAACATGCGGCGGTGCTGTGGTGATGCTTTGCAACCAAATATTACAAAATAGCTCACCATTAAAAAAAAATCGATTAAAAATAATTTGCAAACACCTAGCCTAGATGTCTGCCTTAATTTCGAGGAAATCGGAACTTTAATGTCGTTTAAAGAGAAAATCAAGACAAATCATTTTTTTTTAAGAAAGAAGATATGATTTTGCCTCCAACAAACAACTGAGTTGAGCCTCACGCATAGGCTATTAAATAAATTTCCTTTCGTATCTGTCACTAGAGTGACTTAAATTATGCTTAGAAGCATGATTAAAGCATTGCTTATACGTACCGAGTAATCGGCCCTTAGTCCATTAACATTAATCTGACGGTTTTTTGTAAAGCTTTTGAAATCAACAGTATACTCTGCCGAGTTACATATTTATCATCTGGATGAAATCATTGGCCGTCGCCAATTCGAAAACCGTCACAAACCACAACCCTGTACTTCGAAGGCGAGACCACAGACAATATTACATAAATGTGCATAAGTATGTAAGTATATATTCGTATTTTTCCATTAAATTCATCTTGGAGTCTTTAATTCTTTCTTCTTAGAAGAAAAATGTTAAGATATTTTTCGTCTCGACCTTTTTGCAGTACATGCCCAAATTTTCCTTAAACTTATTACTGACGAAAGTGGTTGTAATAATGCTTAAGACGCGAGCGAAACATTTTCATGACAGTTAAGTCCAGTCCGCACCAATCTCTCTCACAAACCATCCATCCATTTGATATTGCACAAAGCTCAGCAATGCTGCTTTACCCATGAGTACTCGTTATGATGGAAATAAGAAAAATGGCTGTCCGTAAGGAGCGCAAGGATATAAAACTCGTTTGCATTCCACGGCCAATTTACATCAAAATTTGCCCTTCTTTTTTTTTTCTTTAAATAAAAATAAAAAATTGAGGAAACTCACTGCTTCGGGAATATGGTGAGGGATGGCGTGCCAAGGAAGACGAATCCGTCCGTCAATTATTTTCTTCTTCTTTTCCTTTTGCTCGTTTCGCTATTTTATTAGCTTCAAAGAAATTCGTTGGTTGCTTTGGTTTGTCGTGAATATGCTGACGAGTTTTTGATCCGCGTTGTCTTAGCCATATAGTCTCAGGTTAAATTAATTTTATGTTGCTGGTGAATAATGAAGTGATTGCTTATTGAATAATGCTGTATGATAGTCATGTAAGTGTTACAATGTTGTGCGAGCTGTTGACATAAAGTCAAAAAGATTTTTAAATTATGTACCTACTAATGGTAGTTTTCCGTGGTAGGAGGGTGCATTTTTAAACACGTTAAATGAGAGATATACCTATAGAATCAAAATCGGTTATCGCCACTCTACCCAATTCTACAATATGAGCTATTTTTTTACTACGTTCTAAATAGAAAGCATTTGCTTACCATTTGAATTGTAATGAAAAGTCTTAGGCCCGTATTTATGAACATTCCTTAACTCAAGGAGACCTTGAGTCAAGGATGCCGAAATTCAATAAATTAAATGCAATTTCCCATACGTTTACATAGAAATCATTTATATTCAGGAGTCAATGCATCCTTGATTTAAGGTAAAACTCAAGGAGACCTTAAGTTTTCAATTGACTTGAAATATAATATTTCTAGGTAGGTGGGTAGTGTGATAACATATTTTACATGAATATGTTATTCGTAGTAGTCTGGCTGGTCTAGCGGTTAGTGCGCGCACCTTCGGTGCACAGGGTCATGAGCTCGAATCTCACCGTGTTCCATGGTGTTTTTCGAACTCACGAGCTTGTGACGGACTATGATCTCACTCAGATGTTAAACGAGTACCCATTTATGGGGATAAATAACACTGCTGAGCGTGATGCTGATCTCATTACCTCAACAAAAGCAGATAAGATCTTGGAAATAGGATGTCACTAACACATCCTGCGGCCTTAGTCCAATGCTGGATTGTCGCGCCTGTTATTTATTTTTATGTTATTCGCCAAACACCCGCATTATTTTGGCTCATACTGTTGATAAATTTGACACCACAAGTGCAAATGCACTTGTGCATGATACCTGAATATGATATGTCTGAGAATAGGCTAGGCTGAGAATAGAGTAAGAATTTAGGTAATATGCTTGGTACGTGTGAAAATATGAAAACGCGTACCAAGCAAAATTAAGGTATAAATAAGGTAAGTTAAGAATAGGGATGTCAAAAACCGGCCCATAACCTGGTTTTCGGTTTATTCGGTTTTTTTGCAAAGCCGGTTAGACCGTCCGGTTTTAACCGGGCTCAAAGTACCGGTTTTCGGTTAACCGGTTTTTCATTGAATTGCTTAGAATTTTAGCAAAATAATGCATACACACTCGTTAAGCAGATGTTCGTATAGAAATATGACTGTGTAATGGAGCCCTAAAAGAACAAAAAGATAATCAAATAAAATTGTCAGAAGTATTCATAATGTTTCAAAAATAGTTAACTGAGTTTTATTGCTAGACAATGTATATAGTACAGTCAAAATATCCCATTTCAGGCCTCCAAATAGAAAAAAAATAGAGTATTTTTTTTTGTGGTTTTTGAATCAGCGAGCTCCCAGGAATTCAAAACTCATTTTGCTAAAAAAATGTTGATCGGAAAGGTCCCAAAAAGGACAAAAAAGGATACTCTTTAATCCTTGTCCGGAGATCAGCATGTGCAAATCAAAGGGGACGTCGAGTACATTACATATCCGGTGTTTGTTTCCTGTTTCAAGGACACTAAATGGAAAAATTCGGGCTAAAACGAAAAATTACGGCTTTGGAAAGATACATGTACTTATACATAATGCTACCAACTAGTATTACCGAATTTAAAAGATGTGATCCTTCCAGATAAAAGGGTAAAAAAGTACATACATGTAAGGAATAAAAAAGGGTTAGAAAGTACGTGTATTCGTCCAGTTTTTATTTTGTTTCATTAAACATTTTGTAATAATAATAGATATACAGATATAATAGGCCAGTCAAAATCGACATTAACCTCGGAATAAATGGAATACTACCGTTCTTTCGCTTAACTGTTTTAGAGTATTACTGGCTATATAAATCCAGATTTGTAACCCTGGTGACCCTGTGCTAATTTTTGGCGAGCGAAAAAGAGCGATTTTTGTGCTCTTTTTTTTTACATTTCCAACAATATTTAAAAAAAAATTACCTTAGAAAAAAACGATGATCTGCATTTTGAAATTAGACAAAATTCCCAATCCTTGATTGAATTTTATATTTCTGGGAGTACCAATTCAGCTATAAACACCTTGCCGTCAAATTGACGGCTGTGACCCTAATAGGTATACAAAATTCATGACCCTTCTAGTGTTAAAATAGCAACGAGTAGCTTAAAATAGCAAAGAGTAGCATAAAATAGCAATGAATAGCTTAAAATCGCAATGAATAATTTTAAATAGCAATGAATATTAAATAAATAAAATAAAATATCAGCGAACAGATTTGAATAGCTTAATAGCAATGAGAATAGCTTAAAATAGCTATGGATATCTTAAAATAGCTATAAATAGTATTAAATAGCAATGAGTAGCTTAAAATAGCAATGAAAATTAAATAAAATAAATTAACATCACCTAAAATAGCAATGAGTAGCTTAAAATAGTTATAAATAGCTTGAAATAGCAATGAGTAGCTTAAAATAGTTATAAATAGCTTGAAATAGCAATGAGTAGCTTAAAATAGTTATAAATAGCTATGAATAGCTTGAAATAGCAATGAATAGCCTTATAGTCTTAAATAGAAATAAATAGCCAGAAATAGCAACGAATACCTTAAGATGAATTTCGTGAAAGTCGTCCAAAATCAGTTGTTGTTCCGGAAACCACTGATGCTGTGCGCGAACTGTCAAAATCGACATTAACCTCGGAATAAATGGAATACTACCGTTCTTTCGCTTATCTGTTTTAGAGTATTACTGGCTATATAAATCCAGATTTGTAACCCTGGTGACCATGTGCTAATTTTTTGGCGAGCGAAAAAGAGCGATTTTTGTGCTCTTTTTTTACATTTCCAACAATATTTAAAAAAAAATTATCTTAGAAAAACACGATGATCTGCATTTTGAAAGTAGACAAAATTCCCAATCCTTGATTGATTTTTATATTTCTGGGAGTACCAATTCAGCTATAAACACCTTGCCGTCAAATTGACGGCTGTGACCCTATTAGGTATACAAAATTCCTGACCATTCTAGTGTTAAAATAGCAACGAGTAGCATAAAATAGCAATGAATAGCTTAAAATAGCAATGAATAGTCCAAAATAGCAATGAATATTAAATAAATAAATTAAAATATCAGCGGTCAAATATGAATAGCTTAAAATAGAAATGAATAGCTTAAAATCACAATGAATATTAAATAAATAAAATAAAATATCAGCGAACAGATTTGAATAGCTGAATAGCAATGAGAATAGGTTAAAATAGCTATGGATAGCTTAAAATAGCTATGAATAGTATTAAATAGCAATAAGTAGCTTAAAATAGCAATGAAAATTAAATTAATAAATTAACATCACTTAAAATAGCATTGAGTAGCTTAAAATAGTTATAAATAGCTATGAATAGCTTAAAATAGTTATAAATAGCTATGAATAGCTTGAAATAGCAATGAATAGCCTTATAGTCTTAAATAGCAACGAATAGCTTAAGATGAATTTCGTGAAGGTCGTCCAAAATCAGTTGTTGTTCCGGAAACCACTGATGCTGTGCGCGAACTGTCAAAATCGACATTAACCTCGGAATAAATGGAATACTACCGTTCTTTCGCTTATCTGTTTTAGAGTATTACTGGCTATATAAATCCAGATTTGTAACCCTGGTGACCCTGTGCTAATTTTTTGGCGAGCGAAAAAGAGCGATTTTTGTGCTCTTTTTTTACATTTCCAACAATATTTAAAAAAAAAATTATCTTAGAAATCATCGTTTGATGATCTGCATTTTGAAAGTAGACAATTCCCATACCTAACCACTTTTGTAAGTCAAATATTGACGGAGATACACGTTTTCAAAAATAGGGTATTTTCCACAAAAAAAAAGGCGAATTCTAAGCTTATGTTGTTTGCCGAAACGACATTTACTTGAAATTCGCAATTTTTTGGTAAAAAATACCCTATTCTTAAAAACCTGTAATTTCGTCAATATTTGACCTAGAAAATTGGTTAGGATATCATTGGATTGGAAATTCTGTCTACTTTCAAAATGCCAAACACAGTTTTTATCCAAGACAATTATTTAAAAAAAATATTGTTGAAAATGTAAAAAAAGAGCTCGCCAAAAAATTAGCACAGGGTCCCCAGGGTTGCAAATAGTTAATAATACTCTGAAACCCGAGGTTAGGCCTTTCTTTTGTAAAGTTTTACTGGCGTATAATATAATACGATTAATGTAAAAATCAAATCGAAATAAATGAAAATAAGGAAATTTTGTTGAGGTACGTCTCCAATGAACGATAAGGTGGACAATATTGGAAGTCAACTTTTTCAAACACGTAACAATTTTACAAGTTGGCTAACTTAGCTAAATCGGGCCCGTAGCGATGACTTGGACAACATGTGAAATTTGTATCGTTTGTAAAAGTTTCACGACTATGTTCGTCCAACTTATCGTTACCTTAGACGCGCCTTAGTCAGCCTCGTCGTTAGAGAACATATCAATTGACATTGCACCCGGACTCGATTCTGGGTGCTTGAAATCGTGTTCGCCTGACCGGAAATTTTTCGCAATAGTTCTGGCTGTGTTTTAATGAAGTTATAGAAGTCAACACACGAAACGAGTATTGATCTTGACTGTCGACATGGATTTAAGTGTCTTTCACGAAAAGCAGCCAAAGTTTAGAAAAGGGCGAATGAAAAAAGTCCTCGATTATTTTTGGACACATCTTGAGATCCAAAAAATATGCCTTTACTACATATATGTAGTTCGAAGATTTTTAAAATCGAGGCTATGGCAGGTCCCAAAGCCAGAAAACGCGTCTTGGCATAACCCAGCAGGTTGTAATATTCTGCATTTTCAGAATCGCAGATTTAATTGATTTCAACCTTTCAACACGAACTGTGTTTATGTAAAAATGCGAGTAAATTTTCACGACCACGCATTTCAAGTCCATTGGCAGTCGGTCACAGGCCGACTTCAGTGCGTGAAACTATGTGTGCAGCGTAGCCAACACCAACAATTTGTGGTTTCCATGGTTTCAAAATATTAAAAACATTGTTGCTTCCACCACGGTCACGTGAGCCGAAAATAATCGGACAGCATGCCGCTACAGAATCCAACAACTTTTTCGGCGATTCCGTTTTACTCGGCAGTACGTTTTATCAATTCGGGAATGATCTGTACTATCTCACCTTTTCATGAACAAAGCTCCAACATCTTCACACGTACTCCGATTGTGGGAATAAAATATCGGACTTAATATTTCCGTGATTGGATGCATCCGTTGTAATGCAAAGAAAATTCCTTTCCGACAATTCGTTTTTATCATTGCATAAGTAGTTAGAACATTCGCGACAATTGCTAGAGTGCGTTTGATGCAGGTCGGTGTTTCGATTAAAATTATAATCTCAATTCAATAGTAATGAACTTTTTTTTTCTTTGTAAAAAAAGGTCGGATAAAGTATCAAAAAAAGGACAGAATTCTGAAAGGATCAGAATAGGAAAAAAAGGAGTCTCCTTTTAAAAACAGTATAGTTGGTAGCATTACTTATACATATACTTGACGTCCTATTTGATATGACACCCCGCATGCCCACGTTCGATCAAGGTTTGTAATTAGTGTCCTTTTTGAGAGCTTTCCGATCATTTTTTTTCTTAGCAAATTTAATGGTAGAATTTTTAGCTATTTTAGATTCGGAAAAGTGAGAAACGTAGTAACAATTTGAATTACTCTCGTAATTAGGGCTTCGGAAAGATACACGGGAAACACAATAATTCTCCATTTAATCTCGATTTATTCCGTTGAGGGTCCTTCCTTTTTTAAGAGGTTCTAATTCGATAATTACTTATGTGCTAAAAACTATCCATCTGATTAGAAAAGATTATCATGAAATGATTCATCCTAATTTATACAATAAGTACTTAAGTTCATTGTGGCTTAAGGTAAGTATTATGTTAACCGAGCGAAAAAGTTGCATTTATGTCTCTTGTGAAAAATGTACCGTGGAGACTTACCTTTTATTCACTACATTTAAGATAAATGTAC
This sequence comes from Microchrysa polita, assembly GCA_949715475.1. Lineage (NCBI taxonomy): Eukaryota > Metazoa > Arthropoda > Insecta > Diptera > Stratiomyidae > Microchrysa > Microchrysa polita. The sequence goes on along the minus strand of OX454415.1, from coordinate 12,191,484 downwards.
ACTTGTGGCCTAATTAATTGTCAATTACACCTTTTCATGCTTGAAATAGATTACGCGCATCAGCAGCAGCATCGGCAGAATTTCATAGCTGACAAATATGCTGGATGCCGAGTCTTCTGCTCAACATTTTTGTCAGCAATGTAAAATGCATTGCGCTTGACGTTTCGCGAAGTGAAGTGCAACTGCAAACCGGTGTGGATACTTTCGTGTGAAGTGAGTACCACCAAGCGAATTCGATCTCACGATCACCAACATTTTTACAGTAGTCAAACGTCGCTGTACACCAGCTCATGCATTAATGTTAGATTTGTCTTGCTGGTATACAGCGGCTAACGGTTTACCAGAAAAATCCGTTACTTTTGTTGTAAAACTCCATTTTTAAGTTTTCTTCTCAAAAACGGATCGAAAACGGTTGAAGTGCCTATTGTATTGTACAAAAAATTAAAATCTTAAACGAAGCAAAAAAAGGTACAAAGCCAAAGAAATAAGTGACTCGTGATTATAAGAGATTTCCAAGGAAGCAACGGATGGCTGGAAAAATTCCAAACAAGAAATGGAATTGTTGGAAAGATAATATGCGGTAAGCAAAAAATACGTTTTAAGGTTTACACTTTCTGATTTCTATTTGTTTATAGGCGAAAGTGGTCCTGTGTTAGAGACCGAGTGTGAGCACTATCGAACTATCGTCCTTCCAGGATTGATAGAATGATATGATTCCAAAGATATTTTTAAAATGGACGAGCTCGTGTTATTATACAAGTGTACCCCGGATCGTACTTTAACTTTTATGAAGGATAAATGCTACGGCGCGGTGGCAAAAAGAGCAAAGATCGCATTACTGTAGTGGTCGCGGCAAACATGAGTGGTACAGAAAAACTTAAATTGTTATCGGAAAATCTGAGCCAAGATGCTTTAAGCATCATAATGTCAATTCATTGCCAGTTACCTATAAACCCAATAAAAAGGCATGGATGACCTCTTCAATTTATGCATTTTGGCTGTTAGCAATGGATGAAAAGTTTTTTAAAGAAAAGTGGAAAGTGTTGCCATTTTTTGGATTACTGTACGGCACATCCGAAAGTTACGTAGTAGAATCCTTGTTGAGAAAAACACACTTCCAGTTATCCAATTGCATTCATTTAAGTTTTATTTATCAATGTAACTCCCTTTTACTTCAATACAACGATGAGATCGTTTAATAAGATCCTGCATCCCTTTCAAAAAGTAGTCCGCGGGTTTGACTTGAAAATGGTCCAAAACAGCATCTTTCAGTTTCTTCTCAGTCTCAAATTTTCGTCCTCGGAGGTCCTTTTTTAATTTTGGGAACAGGAAGTAGTCACTTGGGGCCAGGTGTGGGCTGTACGGGGGGTGTTCAATTTTTTCAAAGCCGCATTTGACCACAGCAGCCTTGGCCACCGCGGCGGTGTGAACTGGTGCATAGTCGTGAAGAAGCCCTCGCCAGTTTTCCATACCGTTTCTCCACGATGTTGGCCCTCAATTGGGTCAAAAGATCTGCATAATATTTCCCTGTTACTGATGTGCCCTCTTCCTTGAAGTCAATCATTATAATTCCCTTGGAATCCCAGAAGATGGTGGCCATAATCTTTTTCCGGCTCTGCTGCACCTTCGCCTTCTTGGGGCGCTCCTCATAAGGGCTCCTCCATTCCATGGCCTCCCTTTTGGTCGTGGGATCATAGTAAGGGACCATGGTTTCGTCTCCTGTCACAATTCTGTTGATAATTGCATCCGACTCGGCGCGACACAGCTCCAAAAAGTCTTTCGAACATTTCATCCGCTGCTTCATTTGATCTGCTGAGAAGAGTTTCGGAATCCATCTTGCCGAGATCTTCCTCATCTCCAAATGTGCTTGTCTAGACATTTTCAATTTTCATTCGTCTTCATCATTTTGACAATTGAAACTTGAGATGTCTGCGCTATTGAAGAAACGCATTCATTCTTGAACGCAATTGCCAATGTTAAATATTAACAACATATCATCTATTCATACTGTTCATGAAAGAATTTATCATTTACCCGTCCTGACCAAAGCCGCGACACATATCTAACGATAAATAATGAACAGATCTGGATAGAATGAGGCATTGATCTCTTCTGTTCACTTGACGCAATCAATGACAAGTTCAATGTTGAAAGTGGATACGGAGCTTGAAGACGAAAGGGAAGACGAAAGCGCACATGTGTGGATATAGCCAATGGTCGGTAATAATTCTTTCGACTGTGGTTTTTGATAGACTTGTCCTTTCTGCAATCTCTGATAACTTTTTTGGCCGCCGATCACTCAATACAACTTCCTCTACTAATTGGACGTTTTCTTCGGTGGTCTCAGTTATTGGGCGTCCGGTGCGGGGTTCATCAAAAACATTCGTCCTTCCTCGCTTGAATTCCAAAATCCACCGGTAAATAGTCGCCTGGGATGGTGAAGAGTTGCCGTACATGGATATGAGTTCATCTCGAATCTGGACGCCGTGTATCCTTTCAAAAAAAGGAATTAAATGACAGCGCGGTACTTGATCTGCTCCATTTCAAATACGAAATCAGAATGCGACACAAATAATTACCTAGCCGGGCCCTTGATTGCACAATTGAACTCATGTTTAGTCCTGTTATGACCGAAGAGTTGTTCTATCGAATAGCGGTAAAATTAATTCAATCGGATAACTGTAAGTGTATTTTTCTCAACAATTTTGGATTCTACTACGTATCTCCCGAGAATTGAAGGCGATCCGAGAACACTTTCTACCTGCGAATACGACGTCAATGTTGCAGCCAATGGACCAGGGAGTCATAAAAAACCTGAAGCATCATTTTCGGAAACGAATAATGCAGAGAAACTTGCGTTACCAGGAATCTGCAAAAGAGATTATTCCGATTAATTTTCTTGAGAGACAATAACAATTGCAAACTGTTTTCGTAAAGCAGGATTCACAAAAGGTTAAAATAAATCCTTTTTTGTAACAAAAGACTATTATAATTTTTATTTCTTAGAATCCTGCGAACCAACGATACAGGAACCTAATGTCGAAGGACCTTAAGAAGAATGGAGTCAATATCAAGGGCATTTTCCGGAAATCGCATACAGCCATAATTTTTAGATGTAGACTCTGATGTGGCGACTATTGCCCACCTGACGGAAGAAGAGATTTTATGTGCGACATTCTGTATTACCGATGACACCAGTGATGACGATGCTTCGGAAGACGAAAACTCCCATCAACATCAGTCTCTAGTGACTACACCACAAGCAATGGAATCTATAGCGGTGGTCAAAAAGTTTATCCGAGAGCAGTCAGCTGTGTCGAATGAAATTTTTTTCGCACTAAAGCGCACGATAGACCTCGGGCGGAATGAAAATAAAATTTTTGTCCGCTGCGATTTTCTCAATGAAAATGCATGCTTACTGTCGTGGAACATATTGGAAATGATGGGGAATTCCATAAGCTACAATCCGAAAATGGTTCCAACATTTTTCTCGGCTATTTTATGTATTATTTTTCGATTCCCCGGTCATTTCACCGTGGAAAATATGTAATGACCGGGGAATCGAAAAATAATACATAAAATGGCCGAGATAAATTATGGAACCGTTTTTGGATTGTAGTTTATGAAATTCCCCAGCATTTGCCATATATTCCACGAAAGTAAGTATGCATTTTCATTGAGAAAATCGCAGCGGACAAAAATTTCATTCTCATTCCGCCCGATGTCTATCCAGGCCTTAAGGATGATTGAAAATTTCGTTGATGAAACCTGTGCAAAAAACGGACTTCAAGTTTTTCGATAAGTCGAATTTTCGATAACCCGAACTAATTTCCTCGTCCCTTGACACTTCGAGATATCGAGGTTCGATTTTTTTAAAATTTTATTATCAAAATCGGACTCTGCGCGTTTGAATTATTACACGGCCATTTAAGAATTATTCAATTTCACACAAAAGAACGAACAAAAGTCTTAAAATTGTCACTTTGAATTTGATTAGCAGTTGTCAAAGCGGTTGGTTGAGTTGCCATATTGAATATAAGAACTGGACGCATAGCCAAATGACGACTAGTTTGGATGGAATGACTACAGCCATTTGGCTGCACGTGACGCTATTTGGCGACTAATCTAGATGGACCTTAAGATCCCTAAAAATCATATTACAAACGAGACCGAGTTCTAATCGTGCGAATAGCACGATGAGTGTATACCCTATACACATGTACAGACCTAGAAGGCACGCAAAACCCAAAATATTAAATTTCATATTTTTTATAGGAGAGGCAGGGGCAGATGGTTCGGACCTGACAGGTATTTATTATCTTATCAAGGCATCCAACGGCTACCATTTGATACTAATTTGAAGTTTTTCGCGACATTCTATCAAAAGATATGGCTGAATATAACTTTGTAGGGGAGGTAGGAGTAGGGGTAGTCGGACCTACTCCACTTTCCATCAACTCAAAGTATATATCAGAATAAGACATTGATCAAAATTTCAGGTTGCTAGCGATATTCTGTCGAAAGTTATGGACGAATTAAAATACCAAGGCGGAGTAATTTGTATGGAAGGTAGGGGAACCCCTGATCCGATTTGGCCCATTTTCAATACCATCCAAAGTTCAATCAAAATAAACATCTGATCAAAATTTCAAACCGCTAGCTTCATTATTTCGGGAGTTATCGTGCGAACTGACAGACACACGGACGGACAGACAGACAGACGGACATGGCTTATTCGAATCAGGGACCGACCCTGATCATTTATATACATACTTTGCCATACCTCCGGTGGCTCCTTAGAGGTGTTACATAATATCGGGTAACAAAAACAATATACCCTATACCATCTTATGGGGTACCTATAGGTATAGAGGTACGGAAACTTCGTTTTTATGAAATAGATGCGAATTTCGGCGAAATTTGCTCATTTTTGCGAATTGATGCGAAAGATTCAAATTTGTACATTTTCCACGAAATGTTAATTTTTCTTCAAAAAAAGAATCAATTGTGGAAGATATTTTTTCTTCTCAGATTGATTTTTCGTCAAAAGATTCCCATTAATAAGAATAGAGAAAATTCCAAAAATGCAAGAGTTCGTAGTTTGGATGAATGAACTTTGTTTTCTGCATCGGGTTTTTTGAAGGTAAAGTTTTTTGTGTTTCGATGAGCCCCAAAATTGAAATGAACTGTTCATAAAAAAGCGAAACAGTACTAGCGGGTTCTGCCTCAGAAGTTTTTCTCTCTTTAGTCTAGGGGCGTAGTCGACTTTGTCGTACGAGTATGTATTGTCAAAAATATTTTTTGACAACTGAACTCGTAATATCATTCAGTATAGGGTGGCTATTTCCTAGTCGATTTTATCGCTTATTACTATTAAAAATTTCTGAATGAAATGTGATCGTGACTTCACAAGTCGTTCCATTGTGATTCTCTAGAATTTCTAGTTTAATAAATTTTAACAGCAACAATGTACAAAATTATGTTTTTATGCGAATTTCAGCGAAATTTCTAATTTTCAAAATTATGCGAAATTCCTGTTTTTTATTTGCGAAATTTCCGTACCTCTAGGTATAGGGTATAATTACCGAAAATTTCAAGTTGCATCGATACCATTGTCCATCACCATTTGGAACCTGATGTCCAAGGATAACTTGCATAAAAAACCCACAGGGGTGTGCTGGGTATTCTTTGTCGTACTTATAGTTCACAAAATGAATCTCATTAAATATCCCAAGTTGCAACCATATTTTTCCATTAGACCTTCATATGGAATGAAATGAAAATCTTCGAAAGACAACCATAAATACCATCAGTTTGTATTTCTCTCTCCTCTATCTCTCTATACATTGTATAGAGTTAAGCAATAACGTCAACTACAACTACACAGTGTGTCCACATTTCTAGGGACAAATTGAAGTTGCTTCGTCTTTAAACAGGTGTAATCCATAGGGAAAACATTGCTACTATTGTTATCCAGGGGAAAAAGTTCTGGGAGGCTAATTAATTACGCTGTTAATTACACGCCATGTCAACCTTCGATTCAACGGCGAATTCCATGAAAGTCTTTACTGATGTTTTTCGCCTTTCTTTGTTATAGAGTTTATGGTTTGCTTGACTGGCTATGGAACAAATGGTTTCACAACGGAAGCTACGGACATATTGCTAGTGCTTATAGCAGATACAAGGACATAAGATGCTTACAGGCGACACAAATGGAGCTTCAGGCAGAGCACATTGGTATTTCTGAGCAACAAAGGATCGGTATTAAACAGCCAATATTATAGAGTCAAAGTGCATGTCGAGTCTCTTTAAAACAAATTTCTTTAAACACATTTAAAAACTTTAGTAGATTCAATCCAATAGATTACTCTGAAATGAGTTAAGTAGAATAATCCCTTTTAGCTCGATCGAATCATTAACTTATTATTAAAACAACTTTTGCGTATCATTTCTCGAAGATATTTCCAATACCTTCAATTTCAATTCGCTATACATTTTGCCCACCATATAGCAGTCATAGCTAAATTTAAGAACGACGAACTTTTATTCGAAGAATTACGGAAGAATGCTCATTGCAGAAATTCCTTACGTTAATTTACCGAAATATTTATAAGTGTGAGTTTGTTACCCCATTGCGGCGGGTTTGCTATACTAAATTAACTTCATCCGACGAGAGTTTCAAAGAGAAATTATGATAATGAAGTGCGAGCAAGGCGAGCAACAATGTAAATTACTTTCCCTTCCTTCGGGCACCACCGGGGGGTGTTAAAGTTAATAGAGTACGTTTTCGTCCTGCTGTGAGTATTGTGCTCAGTTAGAGACTCACAACACAATCAATACTAGCTAGCTGCTATACTATGCTTCTTGGGTGTTCGATGTTCGTCTAATCTTATGGGGTTATTTGCAGCCCGTCGAGAAGTATTAGCGCCCTTGAGTCTAATGAGTTCGAGTCGTTTGTTTCCGCTAAAAGGCCAATCTGGTGGAAATGTTCTTCCAATCAAGAAAATACCATCAAGGGCGCTCGGTCTGATGGAGAGAATTGAATGGAAATGGGGTCCTGGTGATGGTGACACGGAACCGACTACTGTGGTGTAATTTACTGCTTACTTAGGTCGCAATAGTATGAATTTGTATGAGACGCAATGTCTTTCGGTTATTGTAATTGATAGTATTTGAGGAGTGTTTAATTAATTCAGGATAGGAGAAAGAAAATATATTTTTCTTAGGGTGACATGTAATATTCAAGGTTTCGTTTGGTATGAAAAATTACTGTTTTGGTTGTTGGACGTTTCCAGGGACTATTAAATTACGTATCATAGAGTGAGTGTTGATTGTTTTCTTGAGTTTGTGTCTAAACATTTTTTTCGTCAGTGAATATAATATATGCATCTAAAGGATACAATCCCAACCCAAGGTGTTCAAAACAGTTAAATACAAACTACAAAACTAAGTTAATTGCATTCCTATGATAACTGACCAATCTGACTCATTTCACGTACCTAGAGAGCGTTAAATAGAATATTTATGAAACTAATACTAACATGATTCTATATATAACGCTCAAAATGTCCTTGCGTTAAATAATGATATTAAACCTAACCAATTTCATAATTTCACTCCAAAATCATCTACTACTCCAAATTTAAATAGGTCTTCATGTTTATGGTACTTTGTTGTGGCTAGCGAGAGGCCTTTTGTGTCTAGCCAAAAATAGAACGTATATACAAAAGAAATAAATTGGAAGCCAATTATGACGCTTTCTTAGTGCAAGAAATCGTGCTTGTAGCACTTTGTGGCTTTGTTATCAGAAAGCGAAAATTACCTAATTGCACTCAACACGGCGCCGGCCGGCGACTCCGAAACACTCGTATGTTTTCCAGGATACTTTTGTGAAGAAAACAAAGTTTTAATAGACTTCTGCGAACGTAATTCATGCTAAACTGCAGGAGAGTTTATGGTGGCAGGTTTATATGGAACACAGCATTTTAATTGGACGTATTGTACATAGTACTAGACGTCGATCTTTATAACATACCTACAAATTTGTAGTCCTTCTTTGTGTAAGGATTTTTTGTTCGGTGACACTTGCAATGCTTTTATCGTTAAGGGCTATTCGTCAAGGATGTTCAAAATATTAACCGACAAAAAACAATCTCAATTTTTAAATTTTTTCGAAATTTTTCCAAAAAAAAAGGGTAAATTGTTAGGTGTCAGCATTTGTTGGAGACCGTAATCGTACAAAAATTAATTGTTCGGGAAATCAGGATACTCTTGGTTTTCGATATAGCATTTCCGATAAAGGCAAAAATTTAATCTTTACGGCTGAAACATAACTCCTCTGGTATATACATACATTATGTACATTCACATGGAAATTACTTGTTCTTTATGGCACGATAGCCCGACGTCGGGCCTTGACCGCCTGGATTGAAAACCTCCAATTGTCGCGGTCAGGCGACCTTGTTCTCCAGTTCCGAACGCCTAACATCTGGTGGGCGTCCTCACATACAGAATGCTCCCATCGGGCTCTCGGTCGTCCACGCAATCTGGCTTCGTCCACTCGTTGCGCGTTCATCACCTTTTTGGGCATGCGATCGTCGTTCATTCTTTGTACATGTCCGGCCCATTGCGGTCGCTGCACAATTCACAATTTTCGACACCTGTAGCTCATCATACAGCTGAGACAACTCAAGATTGTACCGGATGCGCCATTCACCGTTCGTTCGTTCACGAACGGCCCCGAAGATTCTTCGGAGAACCTTTCGCTCGAATGTGTCCAACAGGTGTTCAGAGTTTTGGCCCATTGCAGTCGCTGCACAATTCACAATTTTCGACACCTGTAGCTCATCATACAGCCGAGACAACTCAAGATTGTACCGGATGCGCCATTCACCGTTCGTTCGTTCACGAACGGCCCCGAAGATTTTTCGGAGAACCTTTCGCTCGAATGTGTCCAACAGGTGTTCAGAGTTTTGGGTTAGGGTCCATGCCTCGCAGTCATAGCATAGCACAGGTCGGATGATGGTTTTATACACGTGGAGCTTCGTGTTCCTGTGCACCAGCTTCGAATTCATACCATCAAAACATTGTTGTTGGACGGTGGATGCATCAAGCTCAAACAACTTGTTTGAGAGATCCACCGTCTTGGGAACAACACACTTTTATGCTATCATCGCAATAAATGCCGGTCGAAACCGGCTCCAAAAGTACACACTGTGTGCCGCATTTATTGCGATGATAGCATTCGAATTCATAATTGGGAAGACCGCAAAGTAACACTTATTAGCTAGTTGTATCCGTCGCTTTATCTCATCTGTTTCGTTGGCGTCCTTTGACAAATTGCAACACAGGTAAGTGAAGTTGTCTACATACCCTACATTGAGGTTCCCCGCTGTGCTGTGTAAGTTACTGGCGTTCTAGTTTTTGATTGCATCATGACCTTGGTTTTAGATTCGTTGATATGTAGCCCTACTTCTTTGGCGGCGTTATTGAGATTATGCAGAAGGCTCTCCGCATCACCCAATCTTCGAGACATGATGTTGATGTCGTCGGCGTACGCTACTAGTTGAGTCGATTTAATAAGTAGCGTTCCGCTGCTGTCCAAATTTATGGCTCGAATTACATACTCCAGAGCCAGGTTGAAGAGCGTCGGCGCCAGCCCGTCGCCTTGCTTGAATCCACTACGAGTTTCAAATAGGTCAGTCAGTCTGTTCTGAACTCTGGCCTGCGAGACGGTATTAGTCATCGTCATCCTTAGGAGTCGCACTAGTTTAGCCGGTATTCCAAAATGCAGCAAAATGTTGTACAGTACGCTCCGATCGATACTGTCGTATGCCTGCTTGAAGTCGACAAATATTTGGTATACGTCGATGTTGTATTCCCAGCACTTCTGGAGTAAAAGCTTCACTGTAAAAAGCTGATCTGTCGTCGAACGGCCAGGTCTAAAGCCACCTTGGTACTCGCCAATTAGGCCTGTTCGGTACCGAGATTTCAGTACCAGGTTTCGGTTTTTTTCAATACCCGGTACCACAAGCGGTTTCCCTGACTCAGGTTTTTTTTCAGTACCGACGGTTTTTTTAACCATAAGCCGGTTTTTTTGAGTACCGGGTTAAGAACCGACTCAGGTTTTTTTTTCAGTACCGACGTTTTTTTTAACCATAAGCCGGTTTTTTGAGTACCGGGTTAAAAACCGGTACCAAAAAACCTGAAAAAACCGGCTCATGGTTGAAATGAATCGTTCTTTTTAACTCGGTACCAAAAAACCGACTCTTCGGTCGGTTTTTTTTAACTCGGTACCAAAAAAACCGGGATATCGGTACTTTAGAATATCGGGTCCGGTAGCAAGTGAACACCGGTTTTGTACCGGGATCCCGGTTTTTGGAACAGGCCTATCGACAATGATGTCTTCTGCCTACGGATTTATTCTATTTTCTAGAATCTTAGATAAAATCTTATAAGTCGTACAAACTAATGAGATGCCTCTGTAGCTCTCACATTTCAACTTATCCCCTTTTCTGTGGATTGGGCAAATTATACTTTTACGCCAATCTTCCGGGATTATTTCGTCGTTCCATAAAACGGATAAGTGTGTGTGCCCGTAAGGGGGAAGATAAAGGTTGAAAGGCTTCGGCTAATTCCTATATCTTCTTCAGTTGTGGCATAACTGCGGACCCTTAGCTATGCAGGAGGAGTTTCATAGGAAAAGGACTTCGGCCAATTCCTATGTCTCTCTACGGGCGTTACTTTCCCGCATTATCCGAGTAACCGCTGCGCCTGAGTGCTGCATTAACATCTGCAGCGTCTCAGGTTACTTAACGTGATAGGTGACAGAAAACATTTAAGTCAACCACTAAAGCAGCATCTTCGAGGCATGCCCATGATGGCCTTTACTCAACGATTAAACCCTATCATGGTTTAGCGATGTGCCGACAACTCATCCTAAGAAAAACTTCAAGTCAAGAAACCTGAAACAAAAGCCTCGGATTGGACGGATACAAAACAACGACGACCCCGCAAACGAACAACTGATTACTCTTTCGGATCCTGGAATGTACGCTCCCTGAATAGACCGGGGGCCTTAAGGGCCCTCCTGGATCAGGTAGAACAATACAAGCTGAGCATAGTTGCAATCCAGGAAACTAAATGGCTCAAAAGCGAGATTAACGACCTCAATTCGCACACTATTTTTACGAGTGGTAAAGAGGAGGGCAACAAGGAGTTTGGAGTAGCTTTCATCGTGAATAAGCAGCTCAAGGACCACGTTATCGGCTTCAAACCCATCCACGAGCGGCTATGTGCGATCCGCATTAAGACCCGTTTCGCTAATCTCTGGCTCATTAATGCGCATGCCCCTACAGAAGTAAAAGAAGACGCGATTAAGGACGAGTTCTACAACGACCTAGAAACACTCTTCGATTCACTTCCATCAAACGACGTCAAGCTGCTGCTAGGAGACTTTAACGCCAAAGTCGGAAATGAAAGCTGGCATAGGGGAACTACTGGAGGTCATAGCCTCCACGACGAAAACAACAACAACGGTCAGCGACTTATCGACTTCGCGAGCGGCAGAAACTTGGTAATAAGCTCTACATGCTTCCCTCATCGACGAATCCACAAGCAGACCTGGAAGTCTCCAGATGAATACACCGTGAACCAGATCGACCACGTACTGACCAGCAAGAGATGGGCTTCTAATGTCCTAGATGTTCGATCCTATCGAGGAGCCAACTGCGACACCGATCACTATTTGGTGAAGACGACCTACAGGTGCAGAATCTCTTCGGTGCACCTAACGAGAATCAACCCTGCCAAGATCTTCGAGGTTGACAATTTGATTGATGATGCCACGGCGGCTGCGTATACAACAGCACTAGAGGAAAAACTGTCGCCCATGTTTGCAATGGGCGGGGCATGTACAACGGATGGACGATAATCGCATGCCAAAGAAAGTGATGAACGCACAACGAATTGACGGAGCGAGGTTGCGTGGACGACCGAGAGCTCGCTGGGAGAACTCCGTAGGTGAAGACGCCCAACAGCTGCTGGGCTTCCGAAACTGGAGGACGAGGTCACGTAACCGCGACAATTGGAGGTCAACGATTCAGGCGGCCAAGGCCCGACGTCGGGCTATCGTGCCACATTGATGATGATGTGTGTATCTGTATAGCCTTAACAAGGCTCTCCCCACCATGCTTCAGCAGTTCAGCTGGAATCTCGGTCAGCGCCCGGGGCTTTATTATGTTTTAGTGCTTGTATGGCGAGATCAACTTCTTCTACTGTTGGGGGTTGAACGGGAGGGCCTGTTGCAGCCATCAGCTCCAGAACTTCTGGTGTTAGGTTGTTTGGTTGAACATTGAGGAGCTCTTTAAAATGTGAGGCCCAACGTTTATCGGTGTCGCTAATGATATTGCCATCCTTATCCTTACAGAGGCTGGTCCTCACTTTTAATTGAATTAATTAGCTTGCACGCTTGTCTACTGTTCCTACTAGCTAGTCTTTGGTTTATTTGCATCAACTGCTCGTCAAGATGCATACGTTTCTTACGTCTAATTAACCTATTCGAAAATCGTCGAAGCTCGTCATATTTGTTTTTTTTTTGCTCTAGTTGCGCGTTTGGTCCATTGCCGATATGCTTCGTTTTTCGCATCTACCGAATTTTGATATTCCTCGTCAAACCAATCATTTCGGGCTATCCGGGCTTTGTAGCCCACAACCTCCTCTGCGACTCCTTTGATGGTGTCGTTGAGTATATCCCCGATCTCAAGGGCGCCTTCGTTGCTGATGTTATTTAGCAAGGGCGTCAGCTTCTCCTCAAGGGCAGTCGTATAAGCAACCACCGTGGCATCATCCGACACACAAAAATTTTTGCCGGGTTGAATCTCGAATGATGCACCGAAGAAATTCTGCACCTATAAGTCGCCTTCACCATATAGTGGTCAGAATCAATATTTGCTCCACGATTGGATCGAACATTCATGATGCTCGATGTCCATCTCTTACAGACAAGGACGTGGTCAATTTGGTTGACGGTATGTTGATCTGGAGATCTCCAGGTCTGTTTGTAAATGCGACGATGCGGAAAACATGTAGAGCTAATGACCATATTTCTGCTGGTCGCGAAGCCAATTAGTCGTTGGCCATTGTCGTTACAGTCTTCATGGAGGCTGTACCCTCCAGTAATCCCCCTATGCCAACTTTTGTTTCCGACTTTGGAGCTAAAATCCCCCAGCAGCAATTTGACATCGTTTGATTGAAGTGAATCGAAGAGATTTTCTAGGCGGTGATAGAACTCGTCTTTAACCGCGTCTTCACTGACTTCGGTGGGGACATGCGCGTGTATGAGCCACAGATTCAAGAACCGGGTTTTAATGCGAATCGCACACAGCCGCTCGTTTATGGGTTTGAAGTCGATAACATGCGGCTTAAGCTGATTGTTTATAATGAACGCCCCTCCAAAATCCCTGTGGCCCGAAGGTTTTCCACTTGCGCAAATTGTGTACGGATTTCGGTCATCATTCCCGCTACTAAGCCATTTTATTTCATGGAGTGCAACAGCTTGTATTTTTCGACCTGATCCAAGAGGGCCCTTAAGGCCCCTGGCCTATTCAGGGAGCGTACATTCCAGGTTCCGAAAGAGTAATCAGTTGTTCGTTTGCGAAGTCGTCGTTGGGTTGTATCCGTCCAATCCGAGGCTTTCATTCCAGGTTTCTTGACGTAGATTTTTTTCCAAGGATGGGTTGTCGGCCCATCGCTTAACCATGATAGTATTCGTAAAACGAAAGAGGTCCATCATGGAAAGGCCTCGGAGGTGCTGCTTCGGTGATTGACTATTTGTTTTTTTGTCATCCTATTACATTTAGTAACCTGAGACGCTGAAGTTGTTAATACAGCACTCAGGCGCAGCGGTTACTCGGATAATGCGGGAAAGTAACGCCCCGTAGAGAAACATAGGAATTGGCCGGAGCCGCTCACCCTATGAAGCTCCTACTGCATAGCTAAGGGTCTGCTGTTATGCCACAACTGAAAAGGATATACGAATCGGCCGGAGCCTTTCAATTTCAACCTTTATCCTCCCCCCTATGGAAATGACTAGTCCTAGCAAATTTTCTGGCACTCTTTCATACATGTGGATAACATGTCCTAAATACACTCAACATATAATTAACACTCGCTGAAACCTACATAAACATGTAGAGCTAGTGTTGAAAACCTAATTATCAACTTTCCAGCTCTGATCCTCATCTAATTGTGTTTACTTTCGCACCTTATCTATACATACTCGCTTAAAACACCTAAATTTGCTTACATCAATGTAAATTAGCTTCCACAGCAAGGAAACTTTCGCCTCTTCAAGATGCCGACAAGAACGGGATGTTGCTGCCGGTCGTTAACGAAATACATTATACGCAAAGTAGGTAGGCTCAGTGCAGGTTCGTCTTTGCTATGTGTTCAATATCATTTGTTGCGTGGGTTGACGCCTTGGGCTCGTTTGGTTCAATGCGTATCGACATAAGAATACGAGAATATGTTGTATACAGTCTGCAAATGTTCGTTAATGTTTTCTAACATGAGAAATGAGCTCTCATTAAAGCTGTCCTCGTCCTTGTATCCCCTTGTCGTTACATATTTGCATACTTTTCAAAATGTTTAAGATTTTTTCAGACAAGATAACATTTCATTACACATCGTTGGTGGCGCATAATGTGCTCCGTATTTCCTTCCGCTATTTGTTTGTCACACTAACAAGATGTTTGCACGGATGAAATATGGCGCATGTATAAGGACTGAGAAAGCAAAAATAGAAATGAAATTAGTTTTTTTTAATGAATACGAAAATAGAATTTTGACTTTAAAATTTTTCGTTCGTTTGCGTGGTGGTAGTGCTTGAATACATACATATGTATGTATTTCATTAGGATATATGTACATACATATTTTAGAGTCGTCCTTGCGTATTTCCTGCATTAGACCTGATGAGTTCGTTTATTCTTTTTCAGAAAGAAATGTATGTTCAAATACATATATGTACATATACAGTAGACTCGCGAAAAAGTTAACCAATTCAAATTGCGACTGTTCACCTTAACGGGGGTTCATGTAATGCAGTTGTCCATAAATCATCTTTTTTATGCTTTTTTCCCTATTAAGAATGCGGCAAAGCTTTTTGGCCAAAACCCTCGATCTCGGACGCAATATGGCAGCGGATTGTCGAAAGGAAACAGGTAAAAGTGCATCTTTGTCACTAGATGACAATTGTCACAGCCCTGAGTTCCAATATTGTTTAAGTTTGAGAAGTTGGAGGAGGCTGCACGCAACACTAGGCACATTTTATTGTGTTCATCCCGTACAAGTTTGGGTAGAACTTCATATAAAAAAAATGACACTTACCCAGGTAAAGTTCACGCGTGTAACTACCCTACACGGGATAGCTTAGATAAATCAAATGTAGATGGCGGACGCATAGGGGAAATATGAGGGAATTTGTTTTTTCAAACCAAATGTGAGATTTTGCGAAGAAATAATCTTCTTTTGTTATTAAATCCACCACATCTAAAAAAAATAAGCCGACGAAGGTGAGTCAAAGGTGCGCAAAAACTGTCAAATGTCAACTGTTTGGTCTTAACCGGGATGTTCCCCGCGATCGTTTTTTTCGAGTCACATTTACCCGCGATACGAAAAAAACGTCGGGTCTTTTATAAGTTTATACATATCACTCCAATCCGCCGCTCATATGTAATTTTGCTTTAGGTGTAAATGCTGGATGTAATTTTGTTTTAGGTGTAAATGCTGGAGAAGTTTAAATGTACAGGACTACTTCTTAAAATAATTTGGTGGGAGCCGTCAAAGTGGCACTAAGTAAAATGTTAATGCTCCACCAAATTACTTTAGGAAGTAGTCCTGTACATTTAAACTTCTCCAGCATTTACACCTAAAACAAAATTACATCCAGCATTTACACCTAAAACAAAATTACATATGAGCGGCGGATTGGAGTGATATGTATTCTTTTTGCGGTAGATGCATTTTTCTTTGGCGGGGTAACTTTTAAAACTTTGTTGTTTTTGGTCAGATATCATATATTTTTGCATACTTAAATAGTCAACTAATATTTTTGCTTTGGGATCCTGATGTCCAATTGTCCTACTGTCCCAAGGTCCTAATGTCACAATTTCCTAATATCCCAGTTCCCAATGTCCCAAATGTCCCAGTATCCTAATGTGATAATATCCCAATGAACCAATTTCCTAATGTACCAGTGTCCCAATGTACAAATGTTCCAATATCCCAATGTCCCAATATCCCGATGTCCCAATGTCCCAGTGGTCAGTGTTCCAATGTTGCATACCAAATGTCCCAAGGTCCCAATAGCCAAATATCCGAATGTACTACTGTCCCAATGTCCCCATGTCCCAATTTCCCCAGTGTACCTAATGTCCCTGTATCCAAATGTCCCAGCGTCACATTGTCCTAAAGTCCTAATGTCTCAATATCCTAATGTCCTAATTTCCCAATGTCTCTATGTCCCAATATTCCAATATCCCAATATTCCATTATTCCAATGTCCTAATGTCGCAGGGCCCCAATGTCCAAATGAACCAATATCTCGATGTCCCAATAGCCCGATATCTCAGTGGCCCAATGTCCTATGTACCAGTGTCCCAATGTCTGATTGTCCTATTGTCCCAAGGTCCAATGTCCTAGTATCCCTATGCCCCAACATCGCAGTCTCGAGGTGTACTAATGTCCCAATATCCAAATGTTCCCATGTCCAATTTCCTAATATCCTGATACCCCAATGTCCCAATATCCCGATGTCCCAGTGGCCCAATGTCCCCACGTCCCAGTTTCCTCAGTGTGCCTAATATCCTAATGTCCAAATGCAAAAATGTCTCATTTTCCCAATTTCTCAATGTTCCAATATCCTAATGTCCCAGGATCCCAATGTTCCAATATCCAAATGTGCCAACATCCCAATGTCCCAATGTTCTAATATCCCGATGCCCCAATGTTCTAATGTCTAAGATCCCAATGTTCTAATGACCCAAGACCCTAATGTCCACATGTCCTTATATGCCAGTGCCCCAATGTACCAATGTCACAACATCCCGATGTCTCAGTGGCTCATTGCCCCTCTGTACCAGTGTCCAAATGTCCGATTGTTCTATTGTCCCAAAGTCATAATATCCCAATGTCCTAATATCCCAGTGCCCCCATGTCCCAATCTCCCAGTGTCCTAATGTCCCAATATCCCAATGTTCCAATGTCACAATGTTCTAATGTTCCAATATCCCAATGTTCCAATGTCCCAATGTCCTAATATCCCGATGTCCCAATATCGCGATGTTCCAGTGGCCCAATGTCCCCGCGTCGCAGTTTCCCCAGTGTACCTAATGTCCCAATATCCGAAAGTCCTAATGTGGTAATGTGACAATGTTCCAATGTCATAATGACCCTAATGTCCCAGTTTCCTAATATCCCAATGTTCAATGTCCCAATGTCACAATATCCCGATGTCTCAGTGGCCCAATGTTCCTATGTACCAGTTTCCCAATGTCCCAATGTTCGCTTGTCCTATTGTCCCAAGGACATAATAATGTCCCAATATCCTAATATTTTTGGAAAGGCACTAGAAAAGGATATGTGTAATATTTTGTTAATAAAATATTTTTGGGGGATGTTGCCTGGAAGGCTGTAGCCCTATCAAAGAAAAAAGCAAGTTGTCTCCGGTAATCATAGACTTGTTCGCTTTCGTTTTTTTTTCCTTTGGCGGGCGATACACTCTCGCGTCTCTTGAACTTGTTCGCTTTCGTTTTCTTTTCCTTTGGCGGGCGATACACTCTCGCGTGTCTTGATATTAGGAAACTTTAAACAAAGCCTCCAAATAATTTTTCTTACTAATTCCAATTAATAAGAACTGACAATCAAACTATCATCATTTTGGTTAATACGTATAGTTCGGTTTCCATCAAGTACTTTAACGACAATTAAGCTTCTTGATTGACTGCGGTGTTATTTAAATCTTCCATATAAAACCTTTCGCCGAAAACTTTAAATTACCTTTTCATGAGTAACCACTAGGAGTGACTCATTAACTTATACGCTCTGTCTGTTAAAGTAAGTACTTTGTCAAAACTTTAATTAGATACCCTTAACGTGCCCAGGTTATACATTTCCACATTAATTTTCTCCCGTGGATGTCCTCTGTGCAAAAGAGTACTCAACCATGCCTCGCTGTGAAGCAAATTATGTGCATATGTGTAGTGTGTATATGTACACTCCCCACTATGTGTTTTACACATTCATGATTTGAACAAAAATGAAAAAGCAAGGATTCCCGAAAAAGGAGCAACCATGACAAAACAACTCAATATTGTACACGAGCCAAGAAGCACGCAACTATGTAATGCTAACTTACTCATTTCACTTCAGACCTTATTATAGACGTTACGTCTCTCTATGCGGTGCCAAGTTCGGCGAAGGTTAATACATTTAAGCTCTTTTGGGAGGTTCAAACTCATTCCTGCCTTTTTTTCCACCCCATACGTGAAATTAAATTTACCATAGCATAAAACGTTTAGGGAAAAACCCTGGTTACCGGGACAAGCAAGGCAATAAGCATGGAAACCATTGAAAATTTCACGCACACTCTAACACTGAGAGACAGATAAATTTATATTCTTCTTATTCGTCTCTGACTGAATTATATGTATTAGCGCGACCGTGAAACGACAATGACATTGATGCGATAGTACATAAGTATCCCACAAGGACTCAGTTCACTCACGTCTAAATTGATGATTGGGAGGCAGGCAACCTAAACATTTTTACGTCCATTCCAGAACAATAAACATAATTGTGACGCTCTATGGTGGATCTCATAAGCGTATTATGAGATGTCAGATAAATCTTGAAGACACAAAAAGACCACATAGTTAGTTAAGGGAACAAAGAGAGGCATAGAAGAAGAATTGTTACATGGAAAAAAAGAATATGGGAGGAAAGTGAATGATGAAGTTTTTGTTTCATTATGATGTTGACCTTTCCGGGGGCGAAATCCTTCCATTCAACGAACGAATTAGTTTTGTGATTTTATACGGTCGGCTGTTCACTGACGGAAGAGTGCTTGAAAATTGGAAATGAGAAGCTGGCGATTCCCTTTGTTGATGGATTTCAATAAAGAGGATTTTATGTAATTTGGGTAGAATGCAGGAAAAACGCGGTGATTTCATGTGACCGGAAATTTATTAATTCAGTTTGTTTGGTTGGTGTTGTGGGTATTGCGCTCCGCTTACCTTAGAAGAACAGGGTCGTAGGTGCGCAACCGTGAGCGGATTCAGTTAAAGTCAAATCACTCGAAGTCGCAACCTCCTTATCTCAAACAAATTTAGGTTTTCGCTGGCGTTCCCTCAGTTTCGGATATAAAATGCGACCTCTAGGTCGATTTCTCTAAGTCGAAAACCTCTTTAAGGCCGCGTACACATACAGTGCGACGCCGAGCTTTTCCGGGCCGAGCGATGCGATGCGATGTGTACACACTCATTGCGATGTCGGGCCGGGCGATGCGATTTGTTGCGAGCTGACGCGATTTCTTTCTATGGCAAGAAAAACAGATTTTTCAAGGGGATTTCATACGGTGCTGGCTCCTACGATTTGCTGCTGATAAGGCTATGATTTCAGAACGACTTCGTGACATAGGGCTTCGATGGTTCTACCATTGATATTTTCAATGTACATACAAACGTGTCGGTATATTTATGTAGTGTTGTAGATAATTGTGGGTATTAATGAATGGATTGTCGTAGGTAATAATAATGTAATGTACTACCATTGGTATTTTCTTTATACATACGTACTTGTCGGTATGGCTATGTAGTGTTGTAGATAAATTGTAGGTAGGTCATGTAATGATGAATGACTGAAAGACGTAGGTAACCTTTCTGGAAATTAGCAGTGTTAGCTTAAGCGTTTCAAAACAATTTTCGGGCGGCATTTGGATTTGGTGTTAATTGTTGTTCAAATATGTATGAACATGCAGTGCAATAAAACCCAGTTTCTAGCGTACGCGCACTTTTATGAGCCTGCCGGCCAAAAAATTGCATCCCCGTTTCTCGGGGAAATACACGTCCAATCGGCGTGGCAGAAACACTAAGGTAAATTGGGTCGCTGATTCCGAATTTTAGGTAAAAACAAGAAATTTTTTTTTGGGGTTGCCCGCCCATAAAATTGAACCCCTGTTTTCTCGGGGAAATACTCGTCCAATCGGCGTGGCACAACCACTAGGTAAATTTGGGTCGCTGATTCCGAATTTGAGGTCAAAAACAAAAAAAAATTTGGGGTTGCCCGCCGCCAAAATTGAACCCTTGTTTTCTCGGGGAAATACTCGTCCAATCGGCGTGGCAGAAACACTATGGTAAATTCGGGTCGCTGATTCCGAATTTGAGGTCAAAACAAGAAAAAAATCTCGGGGTTGCCCGCCCCAAAAATGGTACCCCGGTTTTCACATCACCGTATGTTCCCACAACTGAACTATCTACCGCTGCCTTTAATAATTCATTGCAAATACATGCGCTGTACGAAATTTTCTTATACGTAAGCGTACGCCACAAACCGGGTTGTGCTGCACTGCATATTACCACAAATCTTACTTCTTTGACCCATTCATAGATACAACCACAACTGTCAAATCCGAATACCGTCCTTTTTTGGGGGTACGGGTACGCTACGATCTGGGTTGGACAGCACTGTAAATTTCCACAAAGGCTATTTAGTAGACCAATCCATTATTACATCACCTACATACGGCGATCCCTTCATTTAATATCTACAAATCTGTAACACTATACAACACGACACCTATGTATGTATATATGTATAAATATTCCCAATGGTAATGCAACTCGATCTGCACAAAGCATGCCTCTCATGTAGATATCTCCCTGTCAGCATCAAACAGTACGAAACCAGCCTCTCTATGTACGATAACATACATACAATACACCATGCCACTACGAACCCGATCCAAACACAAATCGCATCGTCCATGTCGCTCACATCGGCGACAAGGCACCTTGCAGCAACTGCTGAAAGCACGATGATTCGACATGGAAAAGTTCTCCATCTTACAACCACATGCCACTACGAACCCGATCCAAACACAAATCGCATCGTCCATGTCGCTCACATCGGCGATAAGGCACCTTGCAGCAGCTGTTGAAAGCACGATGATTCGACATGGAAAAGTTCTTCATCGTACAACCCGACGTCGCATCGCAAGCAGTCTGAATGGTACAAGCAGGTTCGTGCTGGTTCCTATTTAAATGCTAAGAAATTTTTTTTCTTGCGATGGGAAGCTTATCGCATCGCATCGCGTCGCCCGGAGTGTGAATGGGCTGTAACTCAAACAATTTTTTTTACATCTTCTATGCTATTTTAGATAACTTTACTTCCCCTAAGTCGAACTAAGTTCAATTTCATGTTTTTTAAGAACAAAATAATCGAGAAGATGTTTGCGAGAGTTTCTCAAGTCAGGATAATTATTTTTGGCTAGACTCACCTCAATTTTCAGTTGCTTACTCTTATTTGATGGATTAAGCTTAAGCTCCATTAGCTGAACTTTCCCTTACTTGCACATTTTGTCTTGGCAAGTTGTAAATCGAGTTAGAGAGATTTGACTGTAATTATATATATTTTTCGAACTAACGACCCATGTGACGGACTATGATATCAACCAGATCTTAAACTCTGCAGAGCGTGCTGTTGATCTCAACAACTCTACAAAATAGCCGTTAGGATCTTGGAAATTGGATGTGACTAACATGAAGGGTTGCATTAGTTATTTATATACATTTAAACAATTCAGCTACGCCGCACGGTTGCGAAAGTGTTCGTAGCTAACGACCTTGGCAATCGCGAACGGCCATCGGTATTAATGTCTAATTACTACGGGAAATTATAATTCGAATTATACAGGACTATAAGCAATAATAGCGGGCAAATACTTACGCAGGGAATTCTATTGTCGAATATATTACCACACCTAACAAACAAGCATCTGTATGTACTGAATCTGTTCACAAAGCGAACCATAACAATTAAATTAAATTAATCTTATTGCAGTAACAAAGACAACTGTTTAAATTTTGTTATCTAATAATAGGTATCAATCAAAATTAAATTTATTTTCATTCGACCTTACCATCATCATATTTACGGAAACATCCGTTTTGACTGACAGTCTAACAATAAGGTAGCGTCCCAACCGTAATCCCCCCTTTTTTTTCAGGAATACCGCTGAAATAATACAATAATGTATTACAAAGGACAAATATTTTCCAAAAATGAAATTAAATTTTCCTCGTTCGTCATTTCGTTTACGTTTTATACCTTTCGTATCATTTTATTTCTCGGGAGTTTTCCTTCGCACATCACACTGTTGTGATGTTGAGCGGAACACAAAGACACTCCATAGTATTGTCCTGTATAAAATTACGAACACGACACGATTAAAGCCATTTCAACGGATGTTATATTTAACAATGGTAAATACACAAAAATAACGCATTATACGCAAATAACAATCGGAACGTAAAACGTAAATTTTATAGAAGTGTACGTACGCATATTTCGTAAATAAATTCTGAATAATTCATTATTTGTACAATGCATACTGGAGTGTTTATGAAAGGATCAAGAAAAGGGACGATTTAATGCATAAGATTCCATTAAATTATGTTTTATTGCATGGCGTAATGGAATCACTCTTGTTTGAAGCGCCCAAGGCGCGTACATTTGCGCCAGATTTCCGCATAATGGCCGTATCATAAAAATTGTCCGTTGTATACAAGACAATACTGGCCCTTACGCATTTACATACTGATATTATGGCCTCGTAGGAAAAAAAAAGAAATATTTCGCGGCTGACAGACTGTACCAGTTTCGCGAAGTAGACATATTTTTATGTTCGGAGGATATATTGTAAATATATATATTAAAAAGACGACTACTGCTTCCGCTATCAAATTTTAAGAAATAAGTTTTTGCCACATGTATATTGGAGTCCTTTCCCAGTGAGAGTTGGGATTGATGATCCATATATGAATCCTCACTGAATTTGTAAAGCGAAGTACTTTCATTTTCAAATTACCTCGCCAACTAAATAGTCTACATACGGTAAGGCGTAAAAATTATCAGGTAAGGAAACCATTTTGTCGTGCTCTGTGGCCGTGATCGTTCGGTCGCCACTCTGTGAAATAGACACTCATAGAGAAACGAGTTTCGAAACTCGGCACGACTCGTCGCAAGTTTATTATTCAGAAGAAGATGATAAGAAATATTCTTATCGTAGAATAATAAACTAACAATGCGACTAGGAAGTGGTATGGCTGACAACCGTATCACACTCCGATTTCAGTTGTCTTTGTAACGTTGATGACTACACACGGTAGTCATCAACGCACCATGCTCCACTAGGAGTTACGGTAATCGAGAGAGAGAAGGAAAACACCTCGCTACCCATAAAGGAATGTAAATAGGGAGACAAGCGTGTCCTTAAACCAACGACTCCATTTTCGACAAAAGTCAAAAGATTGGGAATATTTCCCTTAAATATCGCGGATGAACTGTAGTAATCAGTGTTGCCAATTTAGCCGTTTTCCAGCCAAATTTAGCCGGAAACCGTGCGGTTTAGCCGGAAGAAATTTATAATTCCTGCCGGCCGGATTTTTAGCCGGAATTGATTTTCTTCGGCCGTTTTTCCGGCTAAAATTATTTTATGAATTTGTTTTAATTTAAAACTAGAATCAATTTTTCGATATTCACAAACAAAATAATTAATCGCCGTGAAATTATTTCTACATACAGGACCGGATTTTCCATATGGGCAACCTGGGCTACTGCCCGGGGCGGCAGAATTTGAAGGGCGGTAAATTCTTAAATTTTTTTCATTGGTCTAAAATTATGGGAAAGATGGATTTTGAAAACTCACACATAATTGTAGAAAATAATTTGCTTTTTTAATTTATTCTAGTGAGATGTACATATTCGTTTTAATCCAAAGCACCTAATGGCAACCTCAACTCAAATTTTTAAAATTGGGACTACGCAAAATTCATTCATTTAGTTCAACTAGAGTAGGAGTATAAATCATTTTTGGCTTCATTTTAAACATTATTATGCCTGAAGCCACAATAAATGATACGCGCGTATTTATACGCGAGTACTTGGCTGCCAGCTCTTGTTTTCAAGCCTCTAAAATTGCCCCAGACTTGAAGAAAAAAGAAAACGAAAAATATTTTTGTTGATCGTGATCCTTTAGAAAGTTCAAAACGCCTCCATAGCAAGTAACTCATCTAATCAGACATTTTCGTGAGTACAATTACTTTTAAAATTTGTCCACACATCAAATTCGCTGGGAAGCAAGGATTTGGTTACGGGAGAGGTCCAAGTCTCTATATTAGAAATGCGGAATTGGTTATCAAATTTTTGAGTTTCTATCGGGTGAATAGGTTTAACTAAATTTTTAAGAATTTTTAAATTTTCGAATTTGCAATTTTTTTTCAGAGAAAAACGGGAAATTCCACCGAAAATAAAAAATAATTTTAAATTGTTGAAATCAGGAAAATCTTTTCAGGCATCGAATGATTTTGAATCAGTGTTTTCCCATTTCGTTTGCGTTGTCTTTATCACCGAAAACAAATTAGGTCAAGGTGTGTTAATTTACCGTAAGCTTTTCTAATTTTTGGTTAATTCGATATGACGTTTTCTGGTTAAATATGATGCTAATATAGGAAATTTTATTTGTTGGGGTAGTTCGCAAATTATTTTCAAAACTATCGACAAAGAACAAATTTAGAACACATGAATGCATTTCTAAAGAAAGTGAAAAGCCGAATGTAATAAAAATTGTAGAGTTTTCTATGTTATCACTGGAGTTTCAATCATTCCTAAAACAATTTTGGGAGGTGCGCAGAACGGCAGGATTCCTCCCCTGGGGAGCAACATACAAATTTTTCAAGTAACAAGATACGCTTACTAGTAAAAAAATTGAAATTTTCAATTCTTCACATACGCCCGCTAACGTTTTGCCTAAATTTCCTTTTCGAGGTGACAACTGCTACCTTCAGAGGGGAGGGCGGCAAATTCGTTACTGCCAAGGAGCGCAATAGAGGCTAAATCCGGCCCGTCTACATACACTTATTATCGTGTATTAGGGTAAGTACCTACTATGTCCACCTAGAGGAAAACTTGCATTTATGTCTCCTGGGAAAAATTTAGGGTAATGGGGTTCACGTAAACTGACGTTATTAGTACCTAGTCTAAGCATATAATTTACTGTGCTGAATGATTTGCAATTTGATACCTGTGCAATTCTTGGAGCATGGGGGTACCTGAACATTGGTCCATTTTTAGAAAGTGTGAATTCTTTACCACATATAACGTAATCATGCCAAATTAAGTACAAGGGTGAAAACCTGTTAGCGCGATTCATAGATATTGATAATATCGCCGGAGCTTTGTAGTGTTCAACACTAACGTTGTGCTTGCCCAGTAAACTACAGAAATTAAATTTAATTGTGTATATATTTCGGGGACAACTTACCTCCATCTTCAGCACAAAAGCTAAGTGCTGAAGAAATTGGGGGTAAGTTGCCCCGAAATATATACTTACTTAAATCTAATTTTTGGAGTTTACTGGCCAAGCTACTTGCACAACGTCTGACGATTTATAGAAACTTCACATTACATATGCATTACATTTTGTTGTTGGGTTTGTAGCAACAAATTTATCAAAAATCTATACCATTTCCCGGGCAAGCTCATAATCTTGGAACATCAATTTCGTATCTTTGGAGCATTAAATTCATAATTGCGGAACATCAACAATGGAGCATCAATTTCGTAACTATGGAAAATAAAATAAAATTTGGAGGGCTCAAATTCGAAAAAGGGTAACAAGCTTGACACACATATTTTCGAATGACGCCAATTTATCATCATAAGCACGAGTTCCAAATTAGGCATTTGGACCATCATTTGCTCAATAATTACTGGGGACGCCATCTGTTGTAAAATTGAAGAACAAAAATGTTTACAAAAATATTAAATTTGTTATCGATCTTTTCACATTTCTATTCAAATTCTTTAAGAAAAGTGTTTTCTCAAATTATTGAACTGAATATTCATCAAAATACCGCAATTGTGAGGAACATTTTCACCATTTACACTAACGTCAAAAGTAAATAACGAATTCTAATGACGAAAGCATATGTGTCCAATTTCGAACTTTCAGCAGCATCATGATGGATTATTGTCATGATGATTTGGATATGTCTTGGGCCTAAAATGGTTAAATTTTAATCAAAATATACACTCTAAAAAATTTTACTCCAATAATAGGAGGAAACTTTTTTTCCTTCTATTATAGTAGTAAATTTACACCACGATATGAACTAGAGTAATTTTACGCTTTACGGTGTAAATATTTACTACAAAATTGGTGTAAATCTACAAACAATTTGCACTGGAAAAAATGTAAATTTACACCGGCAAATATGTAAATTTACATCCGGATTTATAATAATATTTACGGCAGCCAGTTCTTCGATCTAAATCGTCCTTGAGATACCCGTTATTCCAACGGCCAAGAGCTGCCACACCCCCTTTGGTTCAAGAGCAAAAAAGCGCTACAATACAACAATGATATGATGTTCACACGAACGCACTTCGGACGGAACAGACTAACTGCACACAGAACAAGTCACTTGTGAGACACAGGAAAATGCAATAATGCACAAAAGTATTGTAACACACTCAGTTTGACAGAAATGTAGGTGTGACTTTTTACACCAAAATCGTAATATTACATGAAAATTTCCTTCCAATTGGTAAATATACACTGAAAATGTAAAGTTACACAAATGTGGTGTAAAATTACACCAAAATAGAGTAATATTAAAAAATATGTGTAATATTACACTATTTTGTTAGTATACTGGAAATTTTGTTGAAAAATAAACGTTTACTGTAATTTTGCGAGAAAAAAGGTGTAAAATTCAACGAATTTTCGATGTAAAATTCAACCTTGTTTTTACAGTGAAGATTGTTCTGGTGCGATGATGGTAAGATATCCATACATAAATGCTGTTGCCCTTGCCCATAGTCACACATTGGACGTTCCTTTTACGAATTTTATGTTCCACAATTTCGAACCTGATGTGGTTATGGACTTGACCGAGAAATTGGACCTACACTCTAAGAAATTTTTACTCTTATAATAGAAGGAAACTTTGTTTCCTTCTATTATAATAGTGAAGTTACTCTGCAATCTAAATTTGCAAATCAAGTGTAATTTTACATAAAATTTGTTTAAAAAGTACTCCAATATATTAGCAAATTTACACCTCGCTATGTGTAAAATCACTCCGTAATAATAGGAATATAAAGCGGTTTCCACCTGGAATTTGTAATATGTATTACATATTTTTTTACTCTTTTTTTCGCTGTAAAGATTTAAGTAGCGAACCTTTTCAAATAATACAGTTATCAATACAACTATTTAAGGACATATAAAATATAAACAAGTATAGGTCGAGTTTTGTTGATCAGTTTTTAATCTACATGGGAGCCGTTTAGGTATAGGCAACTTCGAGTCAACGTTACATTGCATATCATTTCGGAGTGTTTAATGTTGCAAGCACTACATATTTCCTATCCGCAGATGTACGGAAATTTTGCACCACGCCGAGATTCGATTTCCGGACCTCTAGATTACTAGCATCGTAGAGTGCGGCTCAACCAGGTGAGCCACAGAGAATTTTTGAAAAAATGTGTTTCACTGTGCTAACTATAGCCGATTGAAGTATGATAACTGGAGAGCACGCTACAAAAAATGAGTAAAACTTCAACTGCACATTGTAAAAATACACCAAAAATCCGAATTAAACACATAAACGTTGTAAAAATGC
The DNA here is from genome assembly GCA_949715475.1 of Microchrysa polita. Lineage (NCBI taxonomy): Eukaryota > Metazoa > Arthropoda > Insecta > Diptera > Stratiomyidae > Microchrysa > Microchrysa polita. Next base: position 12,163,522 of record OX454415.1, on the reverse strand, counting down.
ACCAGAAAATCTGAATTATACACTAGTGTCGCGTAAAAATACATTTCACACCGATTTTGGTGCAATTTTTTTTATTTTACACAGAAATTGTTAAAAAATGCATTTTTGATGTGATTATAAGCGGGAAAAAGTGTAAAATTACCGCCTTTTCAGCGGAAATTTAATTTCACGTTTTAGGGTGTATATACAACAATTTTGACTAGTTGAGCTTTCCCCGAACAAAGTAAATTTTGACTGTAATGCCAGCGATTAAAGCATAATAAAACTAAGAAATCTGCACAAAGCATAGTTTACGGGAAAAGAAATAAAATTATTAAAATCAGTTTTTTACTATATTTTTTTCGGTTTTTGACCGTTTTTCTCGCTGAAATTAATTTAGCCGGATTTTTAGCCGTTTTTGAAAAACTATAGCCGGTTTTCCGGCTAAATTTAGCCGTTTTCTAAATTTCCAGTTGGCAACACTGGTAGTAATAAAAATAATACATACTATCCTACTTTAATTTTTAGTCTAGATCTACTTAAAATAAAACTTCTGGTATTACCCAGGAATGCTACAGAAGACGCCAAATGTTCTTCTCAACATAACCATAAAGAGGACTAGTAATCCACGTCGTCCGGCTCGAGAAAAAGATCTAACAGCGTATCTCACAATGGAAAAAGGTTCACTTTTTCACGTATGATTCGCGTTGTCTCGTTTTGGTGAGAGTTTATTTTAAATTTGAATGGTTCCTATCCTAGCATGGAAAATGTCTCAAAATTAGATCTATATGGCTCTCAAAATATCGTGAGCCTACACTTTCACGCATCAAAAATCAGGACCTCAAATAGAAAAATTCGTTCGGAGTTTTCTTTTTTTTTGCAAGGGTTTATTAAACATGATACTGCATTAATGAATTTATTATCAAATTTAAAATTTAAATTAAAATAAAATTATCCTTTCGGCGACATAAAAAACAAAGCTCGTAATTGACGTGAACAAAATTTTTGTAAATGGCCGATTTGAGCTATGATTTGGCACTTCCGAAAAGCAAAGTGGGACAATTCGCTCAGTTTTTTTGCCAATTAGGTTCTTCCGTATAAAATGGTTCTTTCTTCTTCCCTCCTTCCTTCCAGGATTAAGCATATCGATTGGACCCCTAATTCTTGGAAAGGGACACCTAATTTTCAAATGAAGGACGAAATTATTGCACATACTTATAATTAGATTTTATGCAAGAGATTGCATTTGATTTGATTTCCGGGAATAAGACATTTAAAAAATACTCTCTTGTGTGAAATTTAATGTCCAAAGGACAAATTTCAATCGCTAATATTTTGGAGTGGCTTCCGAGATAACTTTCATCCATCATAATCTCTTCGCAAACAAATTCATTCATTGATTCATGATCTAGAATTGAGAGGACAAAATTCGAACAATATGGAGCCTATACGTACACTGCCGAGCCATAATAGCAGTCCTCCCTAATTTGTTTCCTGACATACCCATGCATATCGGGATTTGTTTCCCCTGATTTGACTAGCACTGACTTTATTCTTTAAGGACTCTCCAGATGAAAATAAACCACAAAATTTGCACTCAATTAAAAAATCAGTCCAGTAGTCTGGCTGGTCGAGCGGTTAGTGCACGCACCTTCAGTGCACAGGCTCATGAGTTCGAATCTCACCGTGTTCCATTGTGTTTTTCGAACTCACGAGCTTGTGACAGACTATGATCTCACTCAGATGTTAAACGAGTACCCATTTATGGGGATAAATAACACCGCTGAGCGTGATGCTGATCTCATTACCTCATCAAAAAGCAGATAAGATCTTGGAAATAGGATGTCACTAACACATCCTGCGGCCTTAGTCCAATGTTGGATTGTCGCGCCTGTTATTTATTTTTATTAAAAAATCAGTCCGGAAAGAGATTCGACTAATTGAAGTTTATAAGCTGCGCAGAGTAGTCTAAAAGGAAGTTATCGAAAATTTTGATAATGAAAATGAAAATCATTCTTTGGCACAAAATTTAGCAGAGTGGAGTTTTTTAAAATGTGTTGACTGTTTCAGTAGAAAAAAATGCATGTCTCAGATTAAAAACCCAGGTTTCCATGTGCCATATGTATTTTTTTTTAATTCTGTACTAAGCTTTTATTTTTGGAAATCCAAAAAAACTCCTATGGTGAACTGGTGAATTGCGCTTAAGATTCTGAATGATAGCGAAATATGTTCCTACCACATATAGGTACTATCTGGGCCTTCGGTAACTCAGTGGATAAAGATACCATCCTTTGAATTACTGCAGCGTGGGTTCGAATTCACCTGATACTATACATTTATGTGTTGTCTTTGTAAAAATGTACCTACGGCAGTCGGCTCCACAAAGTAAATTGTTTCAGAGTTACTCGTTTTTACAGCGACCAAAAGCTGTTAAAATCCCGGCGCGGCTTAAGTGCTAGAGCGGGCGTTGGCGGCCCGGAACCACTCGGCTATAGCAAATGTGGTCCCAAAAAGCCAAAAGGTTGGACATCCACTGTCCAGATAATCTATTAAGAATGGTTTAGTGTACTATGCGTATCCAAAACGAGACCGAGGCTAATTTCGGGCGCGGCCGAAATTTGGATACCCTTCGCTCCCCCCGGGCTAAAAGTTTTTTCTGGCGTTCCTATGACTTGTGTTCAATTCTCCCCGCTTCCATGCTTTTCCTTGAATTTTCACATAAGTGCCGGGCGAAGATTTATTGGGGGAAGCGGGGGACGTGGGTTTCTTAGAAGAACCAAAAACGAAGTGTGTGTGTGTGTGGGGGGGGGGGGGGTTGTACGGCAACCCTATGAACGCATGGCCTTTCCTTGAATTTTTACGTATGTTTGTGGCATCAATTAAAACATATTTCTATGAGATTTGGTTGAAATTGGTGGACAAAGAACCTAATTTAGGGGTTGGGTTTATATGCCAGCCCCATGACCCCAATGGTCCGATTAATTTCATTTTTGCATATCTTTTGTAACATCAATCAAAATACATTTCCATGAGGTTCGGTTCAAATTTGTATGCAAATAAAAAGGTTTTTCTTAGTAAAATTTGATTTGGGGGAATAGGTTTGTATGGTAGCCCCATGACCACATGGTCCAACTCCATCTATTCATACATATGTTTTGTGTCATCAATAGAAACACATTTGTGTTAAGTTTAGTTGAAATTGGTGTATAAATAAAAAAAAATTTCTTAGAACTTAATTTGGGGAGCTAGGTTTGTATGACAGCCCCATGACCCCATTGTCCGATTTGGTCCATTTTTACATATGTTTCGTGCTATCACTAGAAACACATTTGCACGAAATTTGATTGCAATTGATGAGAAAATAAAAAAGTTTTTCTTAGAAGAGCCTAATTTGGGGGACTAGGTTTGTATGGCAGCCCCACGACCCCATTGTGCGATTTTGTCGATTTTTACATATGTTGTGTGTCAGCAATGAAAACACATTTGTATGTAATTTGATTGAAATTGGTGCATAAATAAAAAAGTTTTTCTAAGAAGAACCCAATTTTGGGGAGTAGGTTTGTCTGGCAGCCCCACGACCCCCTTGTCGGATTTTACCGATTCAAACATACAAACTGCCTGCAACAAAAAGAAGCCTTTGTGCAAAATTTCAGCTCCATAGCTTTTAAACTGGCCGAGGAAAACGCGTCGCAACAGACAGACAGACAGACAGACAGACGGACATCGCCCAATCAACTCAGCTCGTCACGCTGATCATATATATACATATTTTGTATGGTCGGAGATGCTTCCTTCAATGCGTTACAAACTTCATGACAAAGTTAATATACCCTTTTCGCTTAGTAAGCGAAGGGTATAAAAACAACAAGTGGGAAAGGTTTCCGTCAAAGAAAAATACATAGAGTTTTTCGTCTATGCGCAGTACATTGACATCAGAGGATCAGGTGTACCAAATATCAAAAAATTATCAACACGGTGAGAGGCAGTAGAAGGAACTCTTTCGACGATTGTAGACATTCTTTAACCGCTTAAGTCTTTCAGAGAAAAAAATGCCGTTTATTTCATTTGTATTTTCCGTTATTGATGGAAGAGTTTTGATAGCCTATGCACTAAATTTTTATGTGCTGAATATTTTGATAACTGTTTTGTTAACTCTACTCTCACTCAAACTACTTTTCCTTTCATAAATTACATACAACAATTATGTATGTACATATGTATAAATATTTGTGTCTTCTGAAGGCGACACATGACATTAAGGTAATCATTATTTACGCAACACCATTTAGGTTTCTATGCTTCTGGATGGTTCAACTAGAGGAGGAACAGTAAACAGTATCCTTTCAGTATTCTTCTTTCGCTTCTGCTTGCACCATATTCTCTCGTCAAAATGATTAATTTCCTTTCAAGTGGCGCACTAGATAATCCATTAAAGATGCATGAAACGTTAATGGGTGCAAATGGTATAGCGAATTCAGGACGTCATCAGACATCGGATAGTTGCAAGCATCATATAGCTTGTAATCACGTTATGTAAATTTATCAGTAATGACTTATTGCAGATGTACGAGTACTTCTTTCGAGCATACTGGTGAAAATGATTGATGCAATTAGACTAAGGAATGGTGCTTTAATACTAGATAATTAATATCAATTAATCAGTGAATTTTCTCAAAGGAAAATTAAAATAACAGAACTGTATACATATTATAGGTGGTTATGAATAAAAATTTTTTTTGCTTGTCCTAAAGACTTGCGAAAAGCAATTGCCCAGTGCTCAGACTATCTATCATGAATGCCGAAGAACCAAGCTTTCCGCACACTTCTCGGGACGTTTCAGAACACCGAATCATATGGGAAAATCTTACTGATCGTACGACAATGGTGTGGTTTGATAGACTGTATTGTATGACAAAGAATCGTGGCAGTCATTTTGAATGGAATGAATGGTATGCTTAATGCACCTGTCTAAACGCGGACCAAGAACAAGATGAAAAACCGGTTTTTAGAAGAGATTCGCGAGGAGCAAGGCAAGGAAAAATTCAATTTTCATATAAAAACCAGTTTTGTTCTCGCGTTTTTGTTCCCGGCCCAATTCTTTTATCCCCGTTAAAACCACAACAACCCCTTTTACCAATTTATTGCATAATGACTTCATTCTGCAATTGTTCAACCACCAATTATTTCACTTTATTTCTTTGCTTTCGCATCTCGTCTATCCGCGGGATCACGTTCAAGACGAGAAAAAGCAAATAAATTAGAAACAGAATAAAACCAGCGAAAATCCTTTTATGTTTTTGACATCAAAAAGCGCTCGACTTGCCTTGCTGTTCATTCAACATCCGTGGATGTATGTACGTACAAAACGACATTATTGATTGTTGGTGCTTGCAACCGACACAAGTGCTAGTGACGGAGATTGTAAGAATAAAAGGATCAGACGAGAGAGAGAGAAACAAAAACTAGGAGCTCAGCTCCCAGCGGCTCGTTTTTCGTTTTAGTCCTTTTTTTGTGTATGCCGCGCGCCTGTTCCCGACGGATTTACTTTGGCGAAATCCCAAGCATCAAGGACGCGACCACGAGAACATGCAGTCAACTTCTCACACGCGGATAGAATCAATTTGAGTTTTTGGTTGTATCATTCTTGAATGGTTGGCGAAATGTAGCGTTTGATTTATGTAGTCGCGACTATGTGGGATATAGGTGCTTGGAGAGTGCAGAAAGTCCAGTAGTGAAGAACAGTAAGAGAAAAGCTATTCGTTTAGAATGCTCAGGGTGTACGGTCTGTCAACAAAAAAAGATGTGCATCAGGAAATACATGGAACTCTTAACACTTATTTTCCGGATCCGTGGCGAACCTAAGTAGGAGTTTTTGGGAATCACACCCCCGTAGGTAGGAAGATAATTGGATACACCTAACGCGTCTTTTACCAAATCTCTGGTACAAGTTGCACCACACCATCTACTTTCCTGTTGTTAAGCAAAAAAAAAAAACATCGGGGCGGTCACTGTGTTCCCCTCGCAAAACCATACTTTTTTTGCAGGGTCTATGTTGTGATATTCCTATTGTTGCATGCACTAAATCAGGTCTAGAGAAGAAACTTCTAGCAGGACGATCGGTGACGAAAAAGACAGAGATTGGTGGTGGGCGGAGAATATTACATAAAATGAGCCGGGATCCTAAGTTGTTTTAAACAGATTGTACACTATTGTCATCATGCGCCTTCACAATCTCATCCCTATTGCCAACCCAAAAGATAGTAGACCCCAATTAAATCCAAAAAAGCAAAACTATATCTAATCTTTGCTCGTGAACCTTTCATTTATATAATAAATTTCTTCTTTTCTTATATTCATGTGCTCCAATTTACTTATCTCAAATGATACAAAAAAGAAGTGGATTTTCGTTAACAATGTCCAATTCAATGCAGAGCGTCCTTCGACATAAAAGTCCTCATTGACGTTGACATTAAAGTGTCCTTATATCGGGTAGAATATTTCGTCCCTTTTGGTCCTTCATTTTGAATAGAATCTACCATGGACAAGACGAGGACGACTCGACGGGCGACAGTGTAAGTATATTTAGAATATATAGGTGAGAACAGCTGCCCATATCGAAAGTCGCACATACAGATAGTCCAGTTTGCATTCGAATGTTCTTATTATTCAGCATCGGGAGGATTAGGAATTTCATTCAATTAGATCGTCTGAGCAAGAGGGAATATGATCTGGTTGTGTGGGGTATATCGTATACGAATTGAAATGTATTTTATTTGGGATTTAAGGATTAATGTTTCTATCAGTATCAATTTAATAAAGCCTCTGCACTGCTACTATAGTACAGGACACATGAGTATCACAAGGATGATCTAAGCCTCTTTCAACTATTCGATAAAAGAATATCTTTCCATATGCAGACATCTTTAGAATTGCTGTTTTGTATAATTAAAAAAAAAATGAAAGTTTTAAGCCAATTAACGAAGTGAATGGAAATACATATCCTCAGAACTTCTATTTATGTAGTCGATTTTATAAAGCACTGGGTCATGTACATGTTAGCAATTATTTTTATGTTTGCATATGTATATGACTCGTCGCAACGAAAGGCTATACCGCTAACTTTGTCATGTTGTGTTTCTCCTAATGAAGCGAGGTGAAATAGAGGGGGCATATGAAAAGATGGACGAAATTTGAAAATTATTCAAAACCGGTAAATTGCAAGAGGTCTTGCAGAGGTCTCAAGGCTCATTTTTTATGTTTGCATTATTTTTTGACTATTCATTTCATATATTACTCATAATCTATATTGACGCATGTATATTTTCATTTCACAAACAACCTAAGGACCGCTACCTTATTTAATATTCACACGAAGACAATTTTCTCATAAATGTATTATTTGCTGCCACAAGGCAACCAAATTTCTTAACACACAATCCGAAAGATCCTCATCTAAGATATCTTCGCGGCAAAAATGCATAATGTCTGCGGGAAAATCAGGCCAAACTCATTCAAAAGATATACGTAAATCTTCACACGTCTAATATAAGTCTATACAAACATTAAAATACATACTCATACCTAAATTTTGTAAACACACACGCGGTACTCGCGGTAATTTTCAACCTTCGAATCCGTATGTCATGAATGAAGTTTCACACTTCTTCTGGAAACTTAATTTTCAAACTTTCACCAAACTTTTGAAACATCGCGTCGTCGTAGCGTCTTTGCGGTGGCATTTTTGAATAAAAAAAATAAAATAAAAAATGCCGCGCCGCGTCGGCATTATCAAGGAAACGACTTCACACGAGCAACGTGATGGGCCAACAATAAAATCCAAGAAAAGTTTCAATGGAAAACTTTTATTAGTGAAATTAAATATTTTCATAATGGGCCTCAATTTTTATCAGTTGACGACGTTGAAAGGGAAAAAGAGATCTTTGGACTATGCTATTTAATTTTAAATTAAATTTCTGGTGAAAATGTGTGATTATTATAAATCGAAATACGAGTAATGCATGAAGATAGTTAACAAAAATCTGCAATAAATTAGCTTGTTTCAATTAGGTTTAAAAACAAATCTGTGTCGTTATTTTCCGTATTTCGTATGAAAGCGACAGTAACAATGCTGTCGCTAGAAAGTGACCGCTATTGGCGACAGTTATGGGCGATTATCGCCTTAGATGATCCGAAAAAAAAGCTCTGTCGCTTTTCGACCTCTGGGTAGTAGTAGCTATCTCTTTCATACACACGTAAAAACCCATTAATAAATTGTCGCCCGACGAGGCCATCACTTTCGATTATCGCCATTGGCGATGGCGATTATCCCCTTACAGAATGTACCCTCTGACGTCTTATGTGCTAAATGCGTACCACAAAAACATCTTTTAAAATAACATAAAACTTATTTTCTTTTATAAAAATTATTAGTAAGTGTTTTAAATATATTTTTTTAAATAATTTGTAATTACATATAACACTTTTGTTTTTTTTTATATTAAACTGTAGTTATTTATTAGTGCACATAATTTCAACCGCAGTATATTTTCCCATTTTTTCCTGATTTTCTTAAATGCGCAGATGTCGTACCACTATTCAAAAAAGGCTCTACTTCTGATATAAATAACTATAGGCCGATTTCATTACTCCCAGTCAAAAGCAAAGTTTTTGAAAAAATGTAAAAAACGTGTAATATCTTTTCTAAATTCAGAAAAGTTTTTCAGTCCTTTGCAATTCGGTTTTCAACAGAACAAATCAACTGAAGATGCTCTTCTAGACTTTTGTTCGAGTTGTTGATGCAAACAAACACACTGCTAGATTGTTTGTAGACATTTCTAATGCATTTGACATTGAACCATGATATTCTACTGGGAAAAATTGAGGCTGCGGGTTTTCGTGAATTTATCCTTAACTGGTTTAAGTCATATCTAATAAATCGCAGAGAGTAAAAATTTGGTGAAATCAGAAGTTACATAAAATTTTTGTCTTTGGTTGTTCCGCAAGGCACTGTCATGGGTCCTATTATGTTTCTCGTCTATATGAATTCATTGTTTAGCCGTAATTTTAGGGGGCAACGAAATGCCTTTGCCGACGATATAGGTTATACTTAGGGTTAAGACTGTATGGTGAATACTGTATTGAATTTAACTGCAGACATTAGGTACTTGGGATCTTAATCTGGTTTGCCGAGCATGGTTTAATTATAAGCTCTAAAGCTAAAATCATTATTTAGCTTTTAGTTCTTTTAGTTTAGTTCTTCAACTGTTTCGCTTCCATGCTACGGATCGTCAACGTTTTTAACTAAATTATTGTTTTTATAGTTCAGCCGTATGCTCAATATCGACGAATGGTGCCTTATTTGTAAAGATAAATGTTTCGCGATAGAGGTAGTTAGTACATTTAAATATTTAGGACTAACACTCGACTCTAGGCTATCCTTTGCGAACCATACATTAGATCGCAAATATTTTCAATGTGCTTGAGCATAAAAGCATACTAAAGTTAAAGTAACGTATTGGAAAGAAATGGTGACGTGGTTAAAGTCTAAAGGTATGGTAAGTTCGTAAGTAAGGGGTATCTATTGACATATTGATTGATAGACATTATATTGTTATTTGTTTTGTATTGAATTGATAATCTCGTAAGTTTATTCTAAATTTCAAATTGAAGATCACCCCACATACTCATTTAAATTTTTTTCCATTATTTAAGTTAACCAAGTTTGAAGTGATATTTATCACTGTTCTCCATGCTGTTTTCAAGTCTCTCTTCATTACCGTAACTCCTAGCGGAGCATGGTGCGTTGATGACTACCGTGTGTAGTCATCAACGTTACAAAGACAACTGAGTTCGGTCGGAGTGTGATATGGTTGTCAGCCATACCACTTCCTAGTCGCATTGTTAGTTTATTATTCTACGATAAGAATATTTCTTATCATCTTCTTCTGAATAATTAACTTGCGACGAGTCGTGCCGAGTTTGGAAACTCGTTTTTCTATGAGTGTCAATTTGACAGAGTGGCGACCGAACGATCGCGGCCACAGAGCACGACAAGTATAAGAACATAAAATGTTCCATCATTTCATTGAATTGTATAAGTCAGGGGTGTCAAACTCAAAGCTTGGCCTAGGCCAAATTTAACTGTTTTCAGGTTGAAGCGGACCGCAGAAAAAAAAATTGAAAACGCGCATTGAAGGCTATGTATTTCTGAAATTTAATCACAGAATATAGTCTTTATCACGTGACTATAAACCTGAGTCAGTAACTTCGTTGGGATTATGCCCTCTAGAAAATGTCCATCTTTTGAAAAGGTTCTCCAAACAAATTGAGACACATTAGACAAGAAGTTAACATGTACACTATCTATGAGTCAAATATGTATGTACATAACGTTCCTCCCCGTTCATGTCTATGAGTCACATGTGACTCATATGAATTTTCGGATACCAAACGACATTGTAATTTCGACGAAAACTCATTTGTGCTGATACACATTGTGCTTCTTCGACCTGGCCGCGGTGGGTGCGAAGTGTGCCGCATTCGGCCGGCGGGCTGCGAGTTTGACATGTCTGGTATAAGCGAATATAACTGAAACTATAATTGTAAATTTTCTATTTTAGAATTATGAAATAAACCTAATCTAATCTAAAAAAAATATTTTAATATATTTGTATTTGTACTTGTGCAATTTATGTAATATGTGTACTAGAGAGTGAGAATCAGTGGCTTTATTTTACAGTCTCAGGTAGCGGAAGTTTGTTAAAATAGTTCCAGAGTATTTTAAGTAATAGAATAAATTTATCATTAAAATAGATTTTAACTAGTATTTAATTTTAATAAACGAAAAAATTATTATTGAACCGCCACACTATAATTAACTTGAAAAGTATTCATCTTCAAAGTGACAAAATCATAGTTTAAACAAAAATATAAAAATTTCAAATAAAAAACTATTTTATATTTATCCCCACATCACCAAACAACTGAGTTTTCAAAGTCAGAGAAAAAACTCATGAAATACAACAATTCCCATTCGAAAAATGAATATCATTTTATGAAATCATTTCAGAGATTCAACTTACCCCTTTTCATATACAATAGACTACGTGCACACTATTGCCGCATCCGCACACTCGACTCGATAGCGATTTGAAAACCCTCAAATTCTAAAGTGAAATGCAGACAAAAACGTTTCACTCTCAATGCCATGAATGTCAAATAGGAAAGGCAAAATGTTTCCATTCACCATAGATTTAACAACTTTTTTTCCCTTCAATTGAAATCATTCAAATAGAAAGATATGTTTGCATATACATGTTTGCATTATTGCGAGAGTCAATGTTGTTGTTAAAAATCTTTTTTCGATTACATTTTCATAATTCACACGTGTTTGATTTTCGGATCTTTTTTTTTTGGAAAGGATAATTGGCTGGGTGTAGATAGCGTCCCAGGTGTAAAATTTAAGTAATTTTGATGAATCATCTGTCAGCTGACACTTTGACAACCGCTTCTCGAACTCAACGTGACAATTTTGCAACTTTTGTCCGTTTTTTGTGTGAAAATCAAAATGTATAAATCTAGATAGACTTATAGTAATAATTTAAGTGTGCAGAGTCAGATTTCGAAAGTTATAATTAAAAAAACCTGGTTATGTCATTTTCAGCCTCCATTTGGCAGCTAGTGTAGATGCTAAGTAGCTGCCAAATGTCAGCTCGCGATGTCAGTTTTTTGGCGAGCCCCCATTTAGCAGCCAGTTTGCATACAGCTTAAGGTTATCGGACGATACATAGTTTACCGATCGACAGGGCGAAACCACCATACCATGAAATTTAGTACGCATGATCCTCTGATGATCGACTTATGAACAAGATGGTGTCATTCGAAGGAATATAATCCGGATAATATTCGGAAGGACTTTCGACATATGAATGGAAAATGGTGGCGGTATGGAAACTGTCCACTGAGATTAAATCTTGAAAATTGGAGATGAAAAATTATAAAAAAAAAATTAAAAAAAGTTAAAAAAATTAAATGATGGCGTGTCTATATCAAGAGACGCGAGAGCGTATCGTCCGCCAAAGGAAAAAAACGAAAGCGAACAAGTCTATGATTACCGGAGACAACTTGCTTTTTGTTTGACCGGGTTATGACCTTGGGACAATAGGACAATCGGACATTGGGACACTGGTACATAGGGACATTAAGATATCGGGCTACTGAAATATTGGGATATTGTGACATTGGGACATCGGGATATTGGGTCATTTGGACATTGGGACACTCCGATCATAGAACATTGGAACATTGGGATGTTGGGATATTGGGACATTTGTACATTAGGAATGTCCTGGCCATTGGTATATTATCACATTAGAATACTGGGACATTTGGGACATTGCGGAACTGGGATATTAGGAAATTGGGACATTAGGACAATTGGACATTGGGATATTAGGACATTAAGTGGGACACTGGGACACAGGAAGACTGGGACATTGGGATATTGCGATACTAGGACATTGGGACACTTGGGTAGTGGGACATTCGGACATTAGGCCATTGGGACACTGTGATATTTGCACATTGGGACATTAGGACATAAGGACATTAGGAAATTGGGTCACTGGGACATCAGGATCCCAAATCAAAAATATTAGTTGGCTATTTAAGTATGCAAAAATATATGATATCTGACCAAAAACAACAAAGTTGTAAAAGTTACCCCGCCAAAGAAAAATTAATCTGCCGCAAAAAGAATACATATCCCTCCAATCCGCCGCTCATTTGTAGTTTTGTTTTAGGTGTAAATGCTCGAGAAGTTTAAATGTACAGGACTGCTTCCTAAAGTAATTGGGAGGGAGCCGTCAAAGTGGCACTGAATAAAATGTTAAAGCTCCCACCAAATTACTTTAAGAAGTAGTCCTGTACATTTAAACTTCTCCAGCATTTACACCTAAAACAAAACTACAAATGAGCGGCGGATTGGAGGGATATGTATTCTTTTTTCGGCAGATTAATTTTTCTTTGGCGGGGTAACTTTTACAACTTTGTTGTTTTTGGTCAGATAAATATTTTCAAAACGACAGAGCGGTAGTGCATGAGAGCAGGACCATCGCAAGGTTTCGCGGGGCTCGGGGCAACGAAAATTTGCGGGCCTCTTTTAAGGTAAAAATTGGCTTTATTAAACCGGCAAACAAGTTTTTGCTGGTTCTCTAAATTAATTAGATCTCACTAATAGGTTGTTATTCGATAGTTAAGCACCAACAGTTTTGAATAAATAGACGCCGATATTCAAAGGATGGTGCCTCGTTAGAGAACAAAAACTACTCTGAATTGGATTTCTAAGGATTCAGATGGACTGAAAATCATTTTTTTTTAATTCCGATTTTTTTTAAATTTTTCTGATGCAATTAATGCCTCGTTTCCATTATACAATTTAGTTGATGCAAGCTAAATCATTCCTGGGTAATTAGACGGATTTTCTTACTGGTATAATCTGTTAAAAATTCATTAGTGAATTCGTCAAACCGCCTGCAAAATTCTCAGCTTTTAGCAAGTAAACTGAGGTAATCTCGGTTATATTAAAACAGCTTACATGCTAAATGCCGAGAATTTTGCAGGCGATTTGGCTTAATTCACACTCGGTAAAATCTGACTATAAAACAACATTTGTTTTTTTTAGAAAAACTGAATAAGCTTTTTCCTTTTCTATTTTAAATTATGGCTTGAGAGGGGACCAATAAGACAGCAATGAGAGCGTTCTGTTAAACATCCGGTAGGACCTCCTTGAATTTGCCTTTAACCATACCCCTGGGTAGAGAACCTAGCTGAGTTAAGTCTCCACATCAAGCCATCAACTACCAAACACCACAGGAGGGGGAATAGTACACCTTCTTGGGGGCAGCCACGTGTGGCTTGGGCAGTGAGAGTAGTCTTGCCTAAACTGGTAAATATAATTCTGGACAACAGCCTGCGTTGCACCCATATTATGGTAGTATTGTCGGCCCCTTTGGATTTTAATGCCGTTCCTATAGAATCAAATGACGTATTGTCAAAGGCGCCGTCTATCTCTAAAAATGCACGTTGCCATTTCTTTATTAGACATGGTCACCTCGATCTCTTCCACTAAGCTTTGTAGTGCCGATTTCGTCGATTTGCCCGGTTGATAGGCATATTGTTTTGGGTGCAGCGGCCGCGTCTTCAGAAGTGTACTCCTAATATGAGCGTCCAGTAACTTTTCCATAGTTTTCATGAGGAAAGACATTAGGCTAATGGGGCGATACGACTTGGGATCGTCCGCCGGTCTTTTACCCACTTTGGGGATAAAGACTACCCTCACTGATCTCCAGGCTGTTGGGATATATCCCAAAGCAAAACTACTTCTGTGGATGCTAACCATGAAGGGAATCAGCTCCTTTTGCCCTCTTTGCATGAGTGCCGAAAAGATTCCATCCATGCTGGGCGACTTGAAAGGATCAAATGTCCCGATTGCCCACCTTATCCTGTCATACTTGAAAATACCTCTTGCTGCTGCCCAGTCAGCTCTGTTTGCTCTGTTGGGCGGATTCATTCACGTTATAGTCTAGTCTGCAGCCGGGTAAATGGGTTGCTAGGAGTAGCATGCCCGTACTTTCGGCATCCCTCGTGATGTTTTCGTTTTTCCTTTCAGAGTGTTAATCGAACTGCAACCGTTTTTGGCTAGTACTGCAGTCCTGCCGCTTTGGTAGTACTATTGACACTGTCGCAAAAGTTTGACCAGCTACGCCTTTTGGCGTCTCTGATCTTTTTGTTGTATTCCGTGAGGGTGAGGGAGTGGTACAGGACCCAGTCCCCGTTGCGCTTGGACCTGTTAAAAAGCTGCCTCACCTTTTCCTGAGGCGAGCTAGCTCCCTATTCCACCACGGAATACACTTACTTTCCTTTATAACCCTTAGAGGGCAATTTTCTTCATAAGAGGACATAATTGCCCTGGTGGTTTCGTCTACGAGTCTTTCGAGACTAAGCCACCCGGTGAGTTTCTTGTCTATCTGCTCCAGATGTTCCTTCAGTGTCTCGATATATGAGATCGATTACTCAATCAATTTATAAATTAATCGCTAGGTCTGTGGTGCTCTGTAGAAGAACCCAAATGGGGGGGGGGGGGGGTAGGGTTTGTACGGCAGTACCGTGACCCACTGGCCTTTGTATCCATTTTAACGTATGTTTTGTGGTGGTTTGGTTGAAATTGGTGGACAAATAAAAAAGTTTTTCTTAGAAGAACCTAACTTGGGGGTTTGGGTTTGTATGCCAGCCCCATGACCCCATGGTCCGATTTCATTTATTTTTGCATATGTTTTAAATAAATAACAGGCGCGACAATCCAACATTGGACTAAGGCCGCAGGATGTGTTAGTGACATCCTATTTCCAAGATCTTATCTGCTTTTTTTGTTGAGGTAATGAGATCAGCATCACGCTCAGCAGTGTTATTTATCCCCATAAATGGGTACTCCTTTACCATCTGAGTGAGATCATAGTCCGTCACAAGCTCGTGAGTTCGAAAAACACCATGGAACACGGTGAGATATTGAAAAGCGGTATTTTGAATTAGCGGGTTATTGAAATGGCGGGATATTAAATTGGCGAGATTTTGATTAGACGGGATTTCAATTGAGCGGTATTTATGAAATGGCTAGATAATGAATGTCGGGATTTTGAAAAACGGGAATATTATGGGCGGGATATCGTAGCCAACGCGCTTTTTATTATGCCGTTATAGAAGATAAGTATTCTTTCATAAATCGCGCGCACGATTTATTTTAAAGAATACTTAGGGATACCTACATAATCCCGAAAAACAAAATCCCGCCCCTTCATAATCCCGCCATATCAAAATCCCGCCATTCCAAAATCCCGCCATTTAAAAATCCCGCCACCTCAAAATCCCGCCATTCCAAAATCCCACCATTCCAAAATCCCGCCATTTCAATATCCCGCTATTAAATAATAAAAAAATAACGTCAAAATACCGCCAATTTTTTTTTGCTGTTAACGAAAAAAATATAGATATGCGTTCGACTTATCAATTATTTACATTAGTTTATGCGACAAGTTTCTCAAAAAATCCGTTTTTTCATAGTCCTCTATTAGGTAGGTATTTTCACTAATATTGAAAATGAATCTCACCGCCTCACTGATAAGAGAATACTAGCTAGGTTTCGCTTTCCAATCTGTATAGCAGTATCAATATTTTAAAGGCAAATGTGATGTAGTAAGAGGGTAAGTATTCTTTTCTGCCCCGCTTTTCAATATCCCGTCACAAAAGGTAAGTATTCTTTCATAAATCGCGCGCGCGATTTTTGTAAGAATACTTACCTTTTGTGACGGGATATTGAAAAGCGGGATCTTGAATAGGGTTCTATACAAAATCCAAAAGTCAAAATCCAAAAGTCATAATCCATAAAGACAAAATCCATAAAGACAAAATCCATAAAGACAAAATCCATAAAGTCAAAATCCACAAAGTCAAAATCCATCAAGACAAAATCCATAATTTTTTGTATGAAGAGAGCCATAATGCTTATTGCGTATGCACTAGACAATTACCAAACCCCGGAGCATATGCGCTTTACCTGAAGGCACGGAGAAGGATGCACCCTGAGCGTGCTTCTGTCTTTACCTGAAGCGCTTATGGTCCGGTGCATTCCTCTCCGTGTCATCGGCTAAATCGTATATGCCACGGATGAATCCTTTTCCGTGTCTTCAGGTAAAGCGCATATGCTCCGGGATTTGGTAATTGTCTAGTTAACGTAATAACGTACATAAATATTCTCAATATTCAATTGTGATAAGCAAACTGATGTAAATTTGAATTTATGGATTTCGTCTTTGTGGATTTTGACTTTGTAGATTTTTCATTTTTTTTGGATTTTGTCTTTTTGGATTTTGTATTTTTGGATTTTGTATAGAACCCCTTGAATAAGCGGGTTATTGAAATGGCGGGATTTCGGATTGGCGGGATTTTGATTAGACGGGATAATAATTGAGCGGGATTTTTAATTGGCGGAATTTTGAAATGGCGGGATATTGAATGTCGGGATTTTGAAAAACGGGAATATGATGGGCGGGATATCGTACCCAACCCGAATACTTACCTTCTATGAAGGGATATTGAAAAGCGGTATTTTGAATTAGCGGGTTATTGAAATGGCGGGATATTAAGTTGGCGGGATTTTGATTAGACGGCATTTCAACTAACCGGGATTTTAAATTGGCCGGATATTAAAATGGCGGGATTTTGGAAAACGGGAATATGATTGGCGGGATATTGTATTCAACCCGATTGCTTTGGGAAGCGCAAAGTTTCAGTTCAATTTCAACTTCAGTTAACTCTAAATATCACATAAAATAGGTTGAAAGTAGTTTAATTTATAAAGGAATTGATCGATTGGCGCGGGACCCCTGTAACCGCGAAGCTGGGGGCGGTCGCCCGTCTCCCGCAGTGTGTGCGAGTGTTTTTTTAGTTTGCAAGAAAAGTGTTTCTGTTTTCGGCAAAAAAGTTTAGATTAGTTTACATTTTCTAACTTGTCCGCAGTTTCCTAGTCCGAAAAAGCCCATTCAGCAGGGGCGGCGCATAAGGGCCCGCAGGGCCCGCGTGGCGGGGGGCCCACGATATTTAGGGGCCCAAAAGCCACATTAAGGATTTCTAGAACCATAAAAACAGCACGACTGCGAAAAACATCAAAAAATATCTACGCCGTATATTTTTGTAGACAAGAAGTGATATACACTTTTCGAAATCAAAGCAAATGCTAAATTTATTGTTCCTCTTTCACCAATTTAATATTGACCTAAAATCTTTGAAAGTTAATATGATATCCTCAAATTTTGCTTTGCATGGCTGCGCTATTTGCTGAAACTGTAGCCGCGGTTTGTAATCCTACCCACCCTTTTCCTTGCCAAAAAGGCAAGGCAAAAAGATTCTTTAGGTCCTTCTGCAAATATATCTTTAAACATTTTTGGTGATAGTACCGTTTCCACTTTTCCACGATCAAAATAGTTTGAGAGTGGTACTAAACTTAGTTCAAACTAGTTAGTACGGCCTGTATATGGCGTTGAAGACTAAAATATTGTATTTGCTTTCGGTATATACACGGTCATTAGGGCTGTGGTGCAGAGGCCACATTTGGTAAGTACAAACGTTCTTAAAATTGATGGATTTAAATTAGAGCACACTTAAATTTAATGCTGAAACAAGAAATAGGCCCCCCACTTACGAAGCGTTGCAATCCATTTTCTGGATTCTTGAAGGAAAATAAAATAAAGGAATAGGATTGGCCGTGTCACCTATATATATCAATGCTGCGGTGCGCGGTTGTTTTTATTTTAAATTAAAAAAAGCGATTGAAGAAATAATTAATTTAATAAACGTTATAACAAGGATGCTATTCTCAATATAAGAATGCAAAGACTCAAAGTAGCTCTTAGCAAAGTTATTTTAAGTACAATCTACTTAATGTTAGTAGAAACACTGTAACGTAAAAATCATGTTTCAAAAGAGTTGGTTTAAGGTCGATCCACACTTTTTAGTCATAAGTCACTGTCATTTCCCATACAAATTGACACATTGTCAGTCAATCAATTGACTGACAATCTGCATCTTGTATGGAAAATAACTGTGACTGATGACTGAAAAGTGCGACCTTCAAGAGCGTTTTCGATTGATTTCACTTAGCTTTTTTCTCAGTGTAGGGGGGCCCACTCAAGAAGTTGGCGGGAGGGCCCCGAGTGAAGTTGTTCCGCCACTGCCATTCAGCGAGCTCAAACTTAGCATCCTTACAATTTAATGTGGTGCGGATAAGTATAGCATAATTCTAATATTTGTTCGCTGAATGCAGCCAATATTTTTTGGTTCATTATAGATTGTCCCCCCGTTTTCAACGAAATATCCGAAAAATGTGTCAACTATAGCAACACTTCATCTTCAAATTCAACATCTTCAACTTCCGATGACCTTGCACTCCTCAAGCATAATATTGGCATAAGACATGTTCATACATTCTTCCACAATGAAGTCATCGTAGAACGAAAATCTTCTTATGCGGACATTGTCGAATGCTATAGGATTATTGTCCATCCCGGACACGACCTATACAACACAAACGGGCGACGGGATGACCAACAAATCTTATACATACAAATACAATAAAAACTTTTTATCCCGGATATTGTGACACCCCGAGACTTTTCAATCGATTCAACAACCCTCCAAAAGTATAGAGATATCACTAGCAGTGTTGCCAATTTAGCCGTTTTCCGGCCAAATTTAGCCGGAAACCGTGCTGTTTAGCCGGAAGAAATTTCTAATTCCGGCCGGCCGGATTTTTAGCCGGAATTTATTTTCTTCGGCCGTTTTTCCGGCTAAAATTATTTTATAACTTTTTTTTTACTTTGAAACTAGAATAAATTTTTCAATATTCACAAACAAAATAATTCATCGCCGTGAAACTATTTCAATATACACTTATTATCGTGTAAAAGGGTAAGTACCTACTGTGGCCACGTAGAGGAAAACTTGCATTTATGTCTCCTGGGAAAAATTTACCGCGGAGACTTGCCTTTCTTCAATAAATTTAGGGTTTCATGTAAACTGACGATATTAGTACCTAGTCTAAGCATGTAATTTACTAACCGCCATGCTGAATAATTTGCAAAATGGAAGACAGTTTCTTAGATAAAATTCTTTGCTGAGCAATTCTTGAAGCATGGGGGTACCTGAACATTTTTTCATTTTTCAAAGTGTCAATTCTTTACCACAGATACGGTATATGTGGGGCCAGATTAAGTACAAGCGCTTTTAGCGCTTTTCATAGATATTGATAATATCGCCAGAACTTTGTAGTGTTCAACACTAACGTTGTGCACTAATCCGACAGCTTGCCCAGTAAACTACAAAAATTAGATTTAAGTGAGTATATATTTCGGGGGCAACTTTTCCCCTTCTTCGGCACTTGGCTTTTGTGCTGAAGAAGGAAGTAAGTTGCCCCCGAAATATATGCACACTTAAATTTAATTTTTGTGGTTTACTGGGCAAGCTACTTACACAACGTCTGACGATTCATAGAAACTACACATTTTCGTAGATGCATTACATTTTGTTGTTGGGTTTGTGGCCACAAATTTATCAAAAATCTACACCATTTCCCCGCCAAGCTCATAATTTTGGAACATCAATTTCGTATCTTTGGAGCATCAAATTCGTAATTGCGAAACATCAAAAATGGAACATCAATTTCGTAACTATTGAAAATAAAGTTTGGGGTGCTCAAATTCGAAAATGCCGGGGAGGGGGGCGGGGGGCGAAGCCCCCTAGTAATATGTAATAAAACTAAGAAATCTGTCTGCATAGTTTACGGATAGTACTCCAGAAAAGAAATAAAATTATTAAAATCAGTTGTTTACTATATTTTTTCGTAATGTGGCTGTTTTGTATGATTTAGCCGGTTTTTTGGCCGTTTTTCTGGCTGAAATTTATTTAGCCGGAATTTTGGCCGTTTTTGAATAAAATATAGCCGGTTTTCCGGCTAAATTTAGCCGTTTTCTAAATTTCCAGTTGGCAATACTGATCACTAGTGCCATGTAATTTTCTGTTATGAGGCTGAAACCTTATTTCTGGTCACGTAAGGGAAGGATTTGATTAAAATTTTCCAAACATGAGCATTAAGTCTGGCACGAAACCGTAGGGCGGGTTATCCTATCTCAATAATATGCGGCTATAGGACGGTAGTATCCTGTAGATTGCAAGTCGAATCATTTCTCTTATAACACGTATGTATACAGTAGAAGTGTCGAATAGGATCGAATATTCTCCTTTTGGTTGATTTGAGGATAATATTTGTGGAAACTGTGAAACATTTCGTTTCCAAACTTGAACTGTTCACGGGGGGAGCAATGTCAGTGTATGGGAAGTATAGGATTTTCAATTTGCCAGAGCCATGTCGTTTTGGACTATTGGATTCCATAACAATCATGTTTGGGACACGATCGAATCTAATTACACATGACTCTATGGTATGGTTGGATTATAAAAATGTTGAACACGTTTTAGGAAGTCCAAAAGTGGAGTGGTGAATGAGTGTCGACTCAATGGATAGATATATTTATGTAGTTTGGATTTTTGCCAGGAATTCATTGAGACAATTTAACGAACACCGAATCGAAAGGTTGCGTCATTCGGCAATATACTCGCCTGTTATTATCTTTACCTAGGATTTAGTCTGAAGAAAGAGTCATTCTGTAATTTAAGCTCAATTTAATTTACAATTGTTATAAAAAAATAGGAATTTTTATCAACGTAATTTCTGGTTTTTATTTAGAGTCCATTCGTTTTTTTTAAGAATAAATAAAACGAAACGAAAACACAGGTTTTCAAAAACTCGAAATCTTTTTTGGATAAGAACTAGGAACTAGGTACCCCACATCATTCATCAGCATCCCAAATTTCTATAACAAAATTAAACAAAATCTTTTTTCTGGGGTAAATAATATAAACCACATTCAAAACTTTGCACTCAATCCGATGCTATACTTCCAAATGCAAACATGAAAAGTCTCTTTGACTGTAACCAAATTTCCCAACTGAATGTACATGCATTTCGTCTTGCCGCCATATTTGCTCGTTATCGTTTCCTTGCAACAACTTATTCAATTTTTCTTGTAGCATGTTTCCGCTTTGCTTTCCCTGCAGAATCAAAAAATACAGAATAAGCAACATTTTTGCAGAGAGTCAGCCACCATCTAACACGACTTTATACTCTACCTTCATGAATACTCGAGCATGCTTTAAGTACTCAAAAAAAAAAAACTGCTAGTGAAGCACAAGGATAGACTGGGAGTCTTGTTCAAGGATGTTCAGATATCGTATGAGATTTCGTTACACACTTCGAACGGAAAAAGGAAGTCTCATTTGCTTTAAAGACGCGTCAATATAAATAAATGCTTGTATTTAGTTATACCTGAAAGCGGAATATTGAGCGTTTCAAATAAATCATGTTTTAAACACGATAACCTAAATTATTATAAAAATCTGATTTAAAATGGTCGTAAGGTGTCAGATTTAATTTCAAAATCTCCAGATATGGGTTGACTGTAATGATGGCCTTTGAAGCCGGATCCTATAACGAATGATACTACAATATTGCTCTATGCCAACACCATCTGAAAATTTGCTCGTTTCATATTCCAAACAACATTCCAGAAATAAATCAGGAGAAAGCTATCCGCAATCTTATTAGCCTTGTCCTTGGGGTGTTGACCTAAACCGAATCAAATGCTCCTGATGCTATTTTTTTCCTGGTAGACTTATATATTTATATCTTCACTGCACCAAAGTATCATGGTTGTATTCAAGTCGTACGGGACTTTTAAAGAGACATAGTGGCGACGACAACGAACGCGACGTGACAAGGCCCGTTCACGATATCCTCGTTATCATGAAAGACGATTTTGTCCTGACACTGACGATACTTTACTTTAAAACGTGCTGACATTGAAGGATCCGATACAGCATTGAGTCAGTCAGATCCGAGGTATCTGTGGTAGATATAGGTAGAGAACGCAGCACGATGGTATCTTCCATCTATATGCCTGTGACAGGACACCAATTGCCTATGAGGGCGACAAATAAGTCGAGCACAAAATTTATGGGGGCAAAATGTGATGACAAAATTTTAGAAGTGAACAACACAATGTCAGTTGGGTCCAATAACTCCTTTTGACTTGTCTGTCTCTCAGTGCGGCACGTGGGGCGGTCTCTGTCGCCACAAGTCGTCTATCGTGCGGTGCAGCACAGCATCCTGTCGTCTAATAATGGCGTACATATTGAAATCAACGTCAGCAACAGCAGCATCATCGTTATGGTTGCTTTTGATATATAAATTCAGATGGAGATGGAGAGATATCGAATTCGAATGAGAGTGTAGGGGAAAAATGACTTTGAATTTCGTTAGATATGTGGGTGGAAGCTAGCAAAAGGACATTATCACGTGGATATGCTGCTGGTGTGTCTGATTGATAGGTTGCGATAGAGATTCGTGAATGGTTGTAATAAATTTCTGTATACATACTAAAGGATACTGTATCTTTGTTTCAGGGTAATGGTCTGGCGAGTCACTGATAATGTATATGCGAGGCGATATCGAATGTCCTTTCATTGGTAGAAGTATTATAGTAAGTTATACAGTCGTAAATTTATTGATGAGTCTGAATAACGACTGGACTGATCACATTGACCGAAAAATGGATGTTGTTTTGTGCTTTTGCAATACAATGATGGCAGGAGGTTGGTGGTGATATTAGACTTTTTTTTTGTTCTTCTAATTTAAAATTAATTAATTCATTAAACACATAAAACATTTTTTTTTTATAGATTTTACCAAGAAAATTCCCAATGATAACATGGTAAGTCAAATGGATCAGATCGTGAATTCAAATCCACTCCAGAAACACACAATTTGTATTTGCTATTCCTCTGAACAAATTTTGGAAGTTAAATAATATTTCCACTGCAGATACAAAGGGCAGCCTTAGGACGTGGGTGAAGAATAATGGATGTAATTGGATTGGATATAATTGGTAATTGGTGACTTACGCTTTCAACGAAGAAAAAAAGAACCTGAAAACGTTAAAAATGGGTATATATTTTATTTCATTGGGAGCGGTTACCAAACACAACAGTTTCGTGTGTTTCGCAAACATGATTGCCGTTCTGATTACCTAACTGCCATTTTGCGGACCAGAAATAGTCTCCGGTTCTTTTTCTTTTCCTTTGCATGTTCCACAATAAAGGTAGACTAAAGAAAAGAACCGGAGATTATTTCTGATCCGGAAAATTGTAGTTAGGGGATCAGAACGGCAAACATATTTGCGGAACAAACGCAACTGTTTTGCTCGTGACCTCATCCATTTATTGATTGCATCAATTGACATATTAATCAGTGATATTTAGGGATGTAACGGATGTGGTTTAGCGGATGCGGATAAATGAAAATGCAAATTTGCGGATGCGAATGCGGATGCGGATGTCATAAAATTTGCAAATGCGGATGCGAATTAGTTAAAAAATATATGAAATGAGTTTTACTAATACAGAAAATCAGATACTATTCAGTTTTCAGGAATATTCGACATGTTACAAGTAAAAGTACAAGGAAGGGCCATCTTAGCAAATTGTGCAATCCTTTTGAGTGCTGGACAAAGTCATTAGCTTCATTAAAAAGCAGTGTCATAGTCGAAAGCCTTTCTTTACCATTAATTTTTTTCATTTTGGACCTTTTTTAAATAAGCTCCATAACTTTTTAAAGAATGCTATTTCAGCCGTAAAATTTTGTATACGTATTCACAATAAGTTGAAGATCATTTTAAGGTAAACATTGAGTTGCTCCGGTCAAGGACACCCATTATCCCCCATTTCAATTTGTCAAAATGGCATGTCCATAACTCCCCACAAAATTGTAGCAGAGTGCTAAATTTTGGTTTGTTGCGATTGGAGTTCATAGTCACCCCACCCACCAAAAATCAGCTCATTTGGATAAAAACTGAGGGTATCTCCCATACAAAGTGACCCATCAGCAGTTTGTTCTACGTACTCCTCATTTTATAATCTGTAGACAAAGTTGTCTTGGGTCACTAATAATTTGATGTAGTTTTATTTGTCCTCACCCTCAGACTATTTTTATGTATCTCTTGCCGTTTTTGAAATAATCGAAAAAAAAATACCGGCGTACAGAGGGCTGCGCCCGCAATACGAGGGTTTTTTAGAATTTTGATGCATAGTGAATATTTTTTGTAGATATATTTTATAAGCAATAGATAAGAATTGTGCACAACATTAATGAAATGCTTCCTGTAAATCTATTTTTGGATTGGTCTTAATAAACGCGTTCCAAAATTTACCACCTTTAATTAGACCAATCCAAAAATAGATTTACTATTTACCCAGTCTGTATAAAAGTACTCCAAGGCAAATCTACAGGATTTTTTCGATTTCAGATTTCTGATGGCCTTTGAGCAAAAAGAAACTCAGGCAAACATAAGGATGGCTTGGCATTATATATGAACTGAATTATTAGCTGTAAATCTACTGTAACTGTTTTTTAAATCAAGAAAAACCAACTTATATGAAATGATTCCATTGTGTCCCTGTGAGCCCACGCAAGCTTTCCTATGAGTATTGAACAAGTATACTTTTGCAGCTTTTCCGGGACACCCTGTTAACTTGGTCCTACAAACTTCAAAAATATTTGTGGCAAACACTATTACCATTCTATGCATTTCCACCAAATTTCATGTTCATTGTTTCATCAAGTTAAAAGATATGCATTGAAGAAATACTTAAGAGGCTTCCCTTGTATTGTGAAAAGCCCTTACTAAATACTTACTTGGCTATATTTCCGGTTTGGATACAGTTATTCGAATGAAAATTCGTAGACATATTCCCTGTGTAATTTTCTAAAAACCCTTAGCAGAATTTTCATATTTGGAAACCTAAGAGGGGCTACACACGAACAAATTTAAATTTTACAAATTTACTGTTATTTACTTTTCCTTACCAAAAGTCAACAGTCTTAATATTCAACGTATATAAAGCCATACTGACCAATCTTTGTGCAAAGTTTCATATCGATGCCTATAACGGTTTAGAAAAACGGAGCTCGAAAAGGAAGTTTAACTTTAAACGCCAATAACTTTTTTACCGTTACTCGAAACTAGAAAAATTTAACTGATGTGAGATGTACTCGTCTAGATCTTTGATTTAAATACCCATACGTTAATCTCCGATAAAAACTAAAAAAGTCGACTTTTTTCAAACGTTCGGGACACCCTGTTATCTTCTTCCTACCAACTTCTAAGGTATTTGTGCCAAAGACTATAACCATTCTACACCTTCATACCGAATTTCATGACAATCGGTTGAGCCGCTCGCGAGTTATTTAGTGAACAGTCGGACGGACGGACGGACGGACAAAATCGATTTCATAAGGGTTTTTTGAAAAAATTCTAAAAAACCCTAAAAACGAAAAAATGTCCCTCTTTCACCCCTTTTTTAAGGTTACGGACCCCCAATCGGTTGGGACTTTTAATGCCATAATCTGGGGAGCATATTGTGCTGGGGCTAATTTCATCCGATTTTGGTATTTTGTGTATCCACCGTTCGGAGTGAATTTGGTGGTAGAGCGAAGCCACTTGCTGTATAAATTACAACCTCCATCAGTTAGTCTGGTAGGCTTAGTAGGTAGGGCGTTCGTCTACAAATCATAATGTCCAGGGACCGAATCTCACTGTAGGTAGGTACATTTATTATGCATTTTAGAGCGTAACGAGGTAAATGATTACCTATAGAGGGGTTGTACAAATCTCATTTATGCGTTACATGTTCCATCCCTGTGAAATTTTTTTTTATTCCAAAAATATCGAGAATCACTCCTTTTGGTGTTAATGAAAGTATTCTTTCGAGTTCAAATTATTACACCAAAAGGATAAAATCATTACATTCGTTCGGAGTCTTTAGCAATACCTTGCTTCGAGTATTATGCCAATATTATCCGATTCGGATGGACACTATTCGACACCGATTCGGAGTGAAAATCACTCCGATTTTTTTGCTATAGGTACGGAAATTTAGTTTTTACGAAATAGATGCGAATTTCAGCGAAATTTGCTCATTTTTGCGAATTGATACGAAATGTTCGAACTTGTACTTTTTCCACGAAAAGTTAATTGGAAGATAGTTTTTCATCTCAGATTGATTTTTTGTCAAAAGATTAATAAGATGTAGAGAAATTTCCAAAAATGCAAGAGACGAGCACGATGGCTTGCCAAACACCGAGCAAGGTGTTTAGTCGGAGGTTGGATGAATGAAATTTGTTTTTTTTTGCATCGGGAGTTTTGAAGCTAAAGCTTTGCTCGTGGCATGGGCGTAGCCAGGATTTCGGTCAGGGGGGGGGCAATCCCGAAATTTTTTCAATATTCAGATTTTCTTAGGATTTGAAATCGTTGGTCGCGAAAATATTGTTAGGCAAAATTTAGAGTATTTTAGCTGGTGTAATGGTTAGTGGCCGCACCTTCTTTGCACACGGGTTCGAGACTCACCGTGAACGAATTGGGTTAATTTGTTTTTCGAACTCACGCCCCTTGTGACGAACTATGAACTCACTCAAGATGTTAAACGAGTACCCATTCATGATTGTTTTTTTTTTTTAAATTTTAGGAAAGGACAGTCGAGAATGACCATTTAAAGAAAAATTGCCCCCGAAAGTGTTTAGACTTTTACTGGTTATTCTGATTACATTCAACTGGCCTCCGTTTCTTTTTAAAACGTAACTTGTTTATATTCAGTGCTATTTTTGGCTTTTGGGCAGCATATTCCACTTGCGACATCAATGTCCGTTTTGAAATCTGGCTTTGCTTGGTTCTACAGGATCGCATCTCCTGCTGAAACATACCGAGAAGCCTCTTATCTCACATCCACAGCATCCATAGAAAAAAATATTATCCGACAGTCGGCTGGAGACATTTAGGGGTGCATGCTTTTCCACTTCCTTAAAATAGAAGCCCAATGGAGCTCTTAAGCTGTTTTTCCTTTTCCAAATAGGAGCCCAAGCGCTCAGTTATTCCACTGAGAGCCCTCTTTAGCTGCTCAGCTCAGCTGCTCCTCTACACTACAATAACATCGGGAGTCCTAGCTAACCCTCCCCAGAACGGAATCTCACAGTAAAGTTTAAACCGAAGTTGGGCAGGATTCCATTCTGATGGTAGTTTTTTGCTCATTCGACTTAAGTTGCCGGGACGCCGCGGAGCTTGCATGATGAAGTTTTGACAATTAAGTACTCTCGCACAAAATCAACGATCTGATCGTTATAGCTCTGGATCTCGAGAAGGAGTCAAATGCAGTCGACTTAAAGAAAAAATTAAACAAGACCAAAGTGCTAAATTTGAGTCCTGCTTACGTACGTTGTCCTCGACGCGGCCGCACGACAGCGACTCGCTCATTCCATAAAAACTCGTTTCTCTCTCATTTTAAAAACGAGTTTTCATATGGAATGAGCGAGTCGCTGTCGTGCGGCCGCGTCGAGGACAACGTACCTTTAGTCTGAAAGGGAATTTAACTCCCCCATAAATATTAATTCATCTATTTAGACAATATCGTTGCCGCGGATGGCGGTATCAAGAGCATTCCACAGTCAAGTTCTTGTCCAAAATTTTGCAAACCAAATTGTAAAAACCAAAGCTGTTGAAAGGGAGCAGTACTTGGAGAGCGTACCTAAATTACTGGTCCATGCAAACAGGCCGACAAAATTTCACGCTAGTTCTCTGAATGCATAGAACTGTGGTCAAATTATGAGGCATTGCGAGAAACCGTATACGTTATGGGACGTAAGTGCAGTCGATTCTCTATTTTCCACAAGTGGTTTACAGCCCTTATACACCTGCAACTTGGTTGCCAACCTAAGTTGGTAACACGCAAAAAAAACCGGAAAATAAGTCACTTGTAGGCATGGTGCAGGTTGCAGTACCAGGTTGCAAGAACGTGAATGGCGTGGTTGCTGGAATGTTGCAAGTGTGTAGTTAGGTACCTGCAACCTAGGTTGGCAACGAAGTTGCAGATGTAGAAGGCCTGTAAGGCAGAAGAAAGTCGTCCACTGCACTTTTAAAGCTATCAAAATTTCCTTTAGTTTGAGCGCAACGCCAGCTTTGTAGGTACAAAGGATCCCAAGATACAGCATTTCGAACTTTTTTACAAAAAAAAAACAGTGTTTAAAGTGCTGTACGAGTATTTTGAGATCCTTTGCACCTACAAAGCTGGACTCAAATTAAAGAAGGTTTTATTAGCTTTGAGAATCAAGCAGACGACTTTTGGAAACCACAAACCAAAATATGAAAAACCTTCGAAAATTCTTAGGTTTTTTGAGGGTCACGGGGTTAGGATAGGTTTTCGAAGTTGCAAACTTCTGGTATCTACCCTAACAGTATCCCAAAGAAACAGAGCTGAGCTATTTGTTGCGACCTAAAATCATAAATTGACTGACCTATAAGGGAATCCTTATAAATTTTACAGTTCATAGTCGCTCGTATTTGAAAAATAAATTTAAATTTTGCAGCTAAGATACTTCTTTATATTTTATTTGTCAGTTACTTTAATTAGGCTTCCGAATTAAATTATTTTATTGAATGAGGTAATGTATTTAAAAGTGACGTTTTGTCCCAATAAGCATTCCTTTATAATTATTCCTTAAGGGAATCCGTATTCCTTAAGTGAGGACTATGAATTCCTCCCTTAATGTTCATGTTTTAGGGCTTTCAAGACTTGTTCACGTTTCAGAGTAGTAGCTCACATAAAATTGTTCACCTTCACGTTTGGCGAAGTACACGTTTACCCGAGTCTACTGTATAGACATGAAAAGAGCTATCCATAGCGCTCAGGATTGCTGTAAATCTGGACGAAATAGAATAGAATTAGGTATGTCCATATGTATCTATGTAGATGACTATGTAAGGAAGAAGAACGGCTTGTAATAAATTGATATGGAAATGTTTGTGTGGTTTTCGGAACATGGAAACTGCAAACGAAAATGCGAAAAAGTGAATCTGAAAAAAATTATCCCTGAAATATTTTTTTTCTTTCAGTATTATTAATATTCAATTCAATAAAAAAAGTTTCACCGGCCAGGGAGGGGCGGTCGCCCCCCCCCCCCCCCCCTGCCCCCCCCTGGCTACGCCCATGGCTCGTGGTGCAACGATCCCCAAAATTCAAATGGAATGTACATACAAAAAAAAACGAAACAGTACTAGCGAGTTCTGCCTCAGAGGTT
This sequence comes from Microchrysa polita, assembly GCA_949715475.1. NCBI lineage: Eukaryota > Metazoa > Arthropoda > Insecta > Diptera > Stratiomyidae > Microchrysa > Microchrysa polita. Next base: position 12,133,698 of record OX454415.1, on the reverse strand, counting down.
TCTCTTTTTACCGTGACTTCTTGAGGGGCGTATGTATTGTCAAAAACATTTCTCGACAACTGAACTCGTAGTATGATTCAGTTGTCAGCCACACTACTTCCTAGTCGATTTTTTTGCTATTTGAATATTCGTTTCATTGTGATTCCCTAGAATTTCTAGTTTAATAAACTTTAACAGCAACAAAATGTTAAAAATTACATTTTTATGCGAATTTCAGCGAAATTTCTAGTTTTAAAAATTAGTTTATGCGAAATTTCCGTTTTTTATTTGCGAAATTTCCGTAGCTCTAATTATAAGGAATGAACTTTTGTATGCTGGGGGTCTTAATATTTGTGCTGGCGGGCTCCCACGAAAAGGACTTAGCGAGAATGCAATAAGAAAGCAATATCGAAAAAAATCGCAGATTTAGAAGCAAAAAAAGAATGTAGGGGAAAAGGGTTTTTGTATCAAAAGTACCCCTTGTTTTGAAGGAATCGTCCTCATTTTTTTTACAGTAGTATAGTACTATAGTAGAGAATAATTTGAGCAATTAAGACAATTCAACTACTATCCGGGCGAAACCTATACCAAAAAAATGAAAAAAATTGTAGGGGAGGTAGGAGAAATATTAGTTGCATTGTATTCATACTTTACAGAAAGTAAGATCCTCTAGTAAAAACCACTTGTACAAGTCTCTAGCCTCATTCTTTCGAAAGTTATAGACCAGCAAAGTTGCCCCAAAGGACGAACAAAAGTCGTCCTTTCTCAGGAACCCCAGTGTTTACGGGCCTAAAATTTATATATTAGTTACCCTCTAATATAGCCTTTTCATTTGACACCAGTTTCATTGCTGTTCACTCTTATATACAAACTTATATACAAAAGTGTCCATGCTCCTTTGAGTGCATTTCCTATTGGAGTTGTGATAATGAATTCACGTAGTTTTACAAATTATTACACACGTTAAATAATTTCAGCAAAAATTTGACATTTGCTTTGTTTTACGTAAAGTAAATATGAAAAACATGTGACTGAAAGAGGGGGGGATTAATCCCCTTGATCCCCCTTATCTACGCCACTGGCAGCTTCAGCCAATTTCGTTTTGTTTTTTTTTTCTTCTGAAAATGACACCCTTTGCTGGGCATTAAATAAAACACACAAAGCCTAAGAATAAACGGAAGGACCGAGTTTTTCAATTGACTAGAGGATTGCTGTGACTTTAAAATCTATTGTAATAAGATGCGCAAAAAAAGGATTGTAATTGAATTCTCATTGTTTTCATATTCTGGGAAATAACGACTTAAAGGGATACGAGTAGCAGAACCTTCAGAAATGGATCACCAAAGTTGAACTAATCTTACTTTTATCTAATTATCCTTTGGAAAAATGCAGTTGTTGTCCCCATTCTAAAGCCTGGTAAAAACCCTGATATAGCGACTAACTACCGCCCAATTAGCCTGCTATCATCACTTAGCAAAATACTGGAGAAAATTATCCTAACTCGACTTCAACGCAAGGCGGACGAGGCACTTGCAATTCCGGATTGGCAGTTTGGATTTAGACCAGGACTCTCGACAAATCACCAACTATGGAGGGTTGTTAACCACATCAAGGACGGTTTAAGTAACAAACAGTCCACTGGATGCATTGCGATAGACATTCAAAAAGCTTTCGACTCCGTTTGGCATAAAGGACTCATCTACAAGCTTATGAAGTTCTCATTTCCAAATTATCTTATCAAAATTATCTACTCCTTCTTATCGACTAGGACATTCACAGTTAAAACCAAGTCACTCTCTTCTAAGCACGAAATTCCAGCTGGAGTTCCACAAGGGTCAGTCCTAAGCCCCACACTATACAATTTACACGGCTGATCTTGAAAAGCTTCCCAACTGCCAAATCGCAATGTACGCTGATGATACCGCCATTTACTTTACTTCAGAAAATCCAAACGAAATTGTCGATAACTTACAAGAACAGCTAACCGTTCTAAACGACTTCTATAAAAAGTGGAAGATCAGGATAAACACCGAAAAAAACTCAGGCTACATTTTTTACCAAAAGACGTGCGAGTAGATACTTACCAGACCCCCAAATAAACGTTCTAGGATCAAATGTAGCCTGGATCAAAGAAGTTAAATACTTAGGTATACTCCTGGACGCCAAGGTAACTTATAAAAGTCATGTTGACGAAATTGTGGTCAAAATTAACAAATGCATACACTCACTGTATCCTCTCATAAATAGAAAATCAAAACTCTCTTTCGACAACAAGATACTTATATACAAGACAGTAATGCTACCATTGCTATTATATGGTTCCCCAGTATGGCACAACTGCGCGACTACTCACAAACGGAAGCTTCAAACTCTGCAAAACAAATGCCTCAAAATGATAATGAATCTGCCCTTTTACTTGTCTACCAGAGAACTCCACAGACGGACTAAAATATCCATGCTGAATGTAACAATAGACAAAACATTTTATAAATTCATTACGAGATGTTCAACAGTGAACAACCCACTTGTACCCCGATAATGCCTTCTTTATGTTTCTCTTTTTAAGTTTTAGATTAATGATAGACTGTAAGGTAGTTTAAGATAAAAACGAGGCTAATTTCGGGCGCGGCCGAAATTTGGATACCCTTCGCTCCCCTCGGGCTAAAAGTTTTTTCGGGCGTTCCTAATGACTTGTTTTTAATTCTCCCCGCTTCCACGCTTTGAATTTTCACATAAGTGCCGTGACGAAGATTCATTGGAGAAGCGGGGGTCGTGGGTTTCTTAGAAGAACCAAAAGGGGGGATGTATGTATGTTTGTGGTATCAATTAAAACATATTTCTATGAGATTTGGTTGAAATTGGTGGATAAATAACAAATTTTTTCTTCAAAGAACCTAATTTGGGGGTTGGGTTTATATTCATTTTTGCATATGTTTTGTAACATCAATAAAAATACATTTCCATGAGGTTTGGTTGAAATTCGTGTACAACTAAAAACGTTTTTTTTTTAGAGAAATTTGATTTGGGGGATAGGTTTGTATAGTAGCCCCATGACCACATGGTCTGACTCCATCTATTAATATATATGTTTTGTATCATCAATAGAAACACATTTGTGTGAAGTTTCGTTGAAATTGGTGTATAAATAAAAAAAAAAAATTCTTAGAAGAACTTAATTTGGGGAGTTAGGTTTGTATGACAGCCGCATGACCCCATGGTCCGATTTGGTCCATTTTAACATATGCTTTGTTGTGTCACTAGAAACACATTTGCACGAAATTTGATTGCAATCGATGAGAAAATAAAAAAGTTTTTCTTAGAAGAACCTAATTTGGGGGACTAGGTTTGTATGGCAGCCCCACGACGCCATTGTCCGATTTGGTCGATTTTTACATATGTTGTGTGTCACCAACGAAAACACATGTGTGTGAAATTTGATTGAATTTGGTGCATAAATAAAAAAGTTTTTCTAAGAAGAACCTAATTTTGGGGAGTAGGTTTGTATGACAGCCCCACAACCCCCTTGTCGGATTTTACCGATTCAAACATACAAACTGCCTGCAACAAAAAGAAGCATGTGTGCAAAATTTCAGCTCCATAGCTTTTAAACTGGCTGAGCGAAACGCGTCGCAACAGACAGACAGACGGACAGACGGACAGACGGACAGACGGACAGACGGACATCGTCCAATCGACTCAGCTCGTCACGCTGATCATATATATACATATTTTATATGGTCGGAGATGCTTCCTTCAATGCGTTACAAACTTCATGACAAAGTTAATATACCCTTTTCGTTTAATAAGCGAAGGGTATAACTAAGCGTAAGTAGGTTTTTTTAGAAACTTTTCCCTCAAAATACTATATGCGTACTGCAATAAACTACAAACTATATATATCATCCCAAACTCAATCTTAGTTGTAAAGAATCTAGTCTAAACTCTAGCCTAAGCATGGGAACTGTATCACACAATGAATTTCATACCAATAAAAATTATTATTATTATTATTAATCTTTGACACCTAATTTATCGTGGGGTGGGTGTTGATTTCCGTTAACTGTCCAGAGAAAATTTAATCGATAACATTATTACAAACGTAGGGATCCTCACGAAAGCAAGGTCGTCTTGGAATTTAAAACATACTAGCATAACTAAGATGTACAGCCCTTGAAGTACATAGTAACCGGACTCATAAGTAAAGTTAAGGAAATGAAATAATTGTCCACCCATAATAATCGAATTCATCCAATTTGAACATCTGATTGAAATATGTCTAGTCATTCTATGAGCAAAAGTCATTAGCTTATCCTAATGGAATTTTTTTGTTATTCAAATAAAGTTTATTCACTTCAATTTTATTTCACAATTCCTCCAAATATTTCTGCGATGGTCATGTATCCGGCTCTCAGAAGATAGTAAGGAAGTGCAAAGAGTATACATATCTATTACCAAAGATAATGACGTTACGTTATTCGTGTGACAATTTTCTTACTTCACTACCAGATATAATCAGATAATCTCTGTTTTTTGATTTTTTAGATAGTATTTGTTTTTATGACTCTGAAATTCATTGAAGCTTTTATCTTTTGCACAATAAAAATTCTGTCAACATGTAAATTATTATACTCGCCCGTGTGTCGTCGTTGTTGGGACAGTTTGAGATTACGATTCTTATGCAAACTTTTCATGTCATTATCTTACTTCAACCACTTCAATATAATGCCCATATGCAAATGCTTTTTGTGGCATTTGGACCGAGTTCTTAGTTGTGAAGTTTCATAGTCTATATATAGGATGTCGTTGTCAGTTTTGGGATCTCCAACTACATCAACCGCATCACCAACAACCACGATTGAATCCTTGATGACTATGTCGACGTTGACGATGACTAGTGATACGACCAGTAGTAGTGACTTTGTCGTCAGTTCTCTGGATCAAAGTAAAGCATATTTCACTCCACTTGACTATGGACTATTCTTCACAATGCTGACAGTGTCAGGATGTATAGGAGTGTATTACGGGTTTTTTGCTAAACAGAAACAGGACAACACCGAGGAATATATTCTGGGAAGTAAACAGATGAAAGTACTACCTATTGCAGCATCCTTGATTTCGGGGTGAGATTTCCATATTTTTTGTTTGTATCTTTTTCTGAATTTTACTGATGGAAACTTTTCATATGCAAATATGCATTTGCGCATGGGATTTAAATTTTTTTAAGCGAAAAGTTGGGAATTTAATTCATCTCCGGGTATTTATGTGTAGATGAAATATGATTTTTTTTCTATCCTTTCAGTCACACTTCGGGACTTACTATGATGGCCGTGCCAGCCGATGTTTATGCAAACGGAATACAATATGTGATGTCCTGTATACCGATGGCGTGTGTAAGCTTACATCAAGGACAATACACTAATTGAACCGTACTCAGCTATATCGGGATGCTTTCATTACAGGTGGCTCTTGCACTCAATTACCTGTACTTACCAATCTTCTACGAGCTCGGCTATTCATCGTCATTTACATACTTGGAAAAACGATTCGACCGTAAGGTGAAAATTACGGCGAGTCTAGTTTATGCATTGGACCGAATTTTATTCTTGCCGATTATCATGTATGCTCCAGCGTTGGCCCTAAATCAAGGTACGAGGATTTTCATTTAAGGACACTGTGCACGCATTCGTTACGTGTTGATTTTATGTCTCTTTTGCATGGTTCTGTGGATACGTGTTAATGCTGCTGTATAGTGAGTGGACTGAATGTGCATTACATATGCGTTGCCATATGTGCACTTTGCATATTTTACACGACCATTGGTGGATTCAGGTGAGTTAATGCTTTCGTTATCAGTGAATAGTGACTTGTTTGCAATTTGATCTGGATGCCGTAATTATATCCGCAGAGCGGATTAAAGTTACGTAAATTCGTGGATTGTGTTTAAGTGGTGATTTCGTGTAGTTGGAATGAACCATAAAGAAAATATGGCTTGTTAGGAATCTCATATATTTCTTCATAATTTTGTTCTTCTTGTTGTTTGTTCCTGAGATATGGGGATATGGGACAGAGATTTTTTGGGGAATAAACTTTTAACGTGAGTGCCGTGCATATCAAATACATTTCGCTCCTGGAATGGACGAGAGTACTGCCTCGGTTCGCGTGAAAAGATTCTTAACGCGTTGGCTACGATATCGCGCCCATCCGAATCCCGTTTTTCAAAATCGCGCCACTTTAAAATCCCGCTCCATTTCAATCCTGTCTAAAGGTTTGTGTTCGTAGAGACGATTCATGTGGTGATCGCTCAGCGATCGAAATTAAACCACCACCATATGCATATATTTTCTATACATACATGTTCCTTTAGTCCATAGTCGATACTAGAAAACGAGCACCACTCCAAAAATATGCAAATATGACTCGAAATGGATGCAGAGCTACGATCTCTGAGCAATCATCATCATAAATTTTCTCTACGAACACGTACCTTAATGGAATTTCCGCCAACTTAATATTCCGCCATTTCGATAACCCGCTATTTGAAAATACCGATTTCAATATCCCGTCATAGAAGGTAAGTAAGTAAATACTTACCTTCTATGACGGTATCCTCGCATGGGGATACTTAATTCTCGGAGATCCACGGACCAGGTGACTTAATTTGAAAAATAGGTGAGCTGGTCTTCCGGTAGTCAAGAGTTAAATATCTCCTGCGCCTATTTGACAGTCTTGTCCTGTATAGGGGCTCAATTATCCTCTTGATCAAGGAAATAAACAAACACGCCGACGGAGTTATGCTCAGAGAAACTATTGGTTTTATACCCATCACTATGTGAAAGGGTATATTAACTTTGTCATTAAGTTTGCAACGCACAGAAGGAAGCACTTCCGACTATATAAAGTATGTATATATATTATTGATCACTGTGACGAAAGGAAAGAAATTGATTGAGCGATGTCCGTCTGTCTCTCTGTCCGTCTGTTTCAATACAAACTAGTCCCTCAGTTTTGAAGCTATCGGGCTGAAATTTTGTACACAAGTTTGTTTTTAGGGTACGCTGCATATTTGTCGGAACAAATGGAATCGGACCATGGGGTCATGGGGCTGCCATAGAAACCAACCTTTGCAAATTAGGTTCTTCTAAGAAAAACTTATTTCTTTATGAACCAATCTTAACCAAACTTTACCCAAATGTGTTCCTAGTAAAGCTTTAAAACATATATAGGAACGGATGACATCGGAATACTACGTCACAGGGTTGCCATACAAACCAACCATTGGAAATTAGGTTCTTCTAAAAAAAAATTTTTATTATGAACCAATCTTACCTAAACTTCTCTGAAATGTGTTTCTAGTAAAGCCTCCAAACATATCTAGGAACGGATGGAATCGGAACTTTACGTCATAGGGCTGTCATACAAACAAACCCCTGAAAACTAAGTTCTAAGAAAAACTTTTTCCTTTTTAATCCGACCTTAACCAAACTTTACCCAAATGGGTTCCTAGTAAATCCTCAAAACATATACATATAGAAACGGGTGAAATCGGAACACTACGTCATAGGACTGTCATACAAACCAACCCCTGGAAATTTTTTTCTTTGTGAACCAATCTTAACCAAACTTCACCCAAATGTGTTTCTAGTAAAGCCTCAAAACATATCTACGAACGGATGGAATCGGAACATTATATCATAGGGCTGTCATACAATCCAACCCCGAAATATTAGGTTCTTATTTTTTCTTGTTGAATCATTACCAAAATTCATCCATGTGTGTTCCAGGATTAGCATCAAAGGATCCAGGAACAGATGGAATCGGAACACGCTACAGGGCTTAAGATTCATTCCAATTTGACGGTTATTCAAATTTCGGCCGCGCCCGAAATTAGCACGGGTCTCGTTTTTTGTTAACAATGAAAATATTTTTTGACGGGATTATTTCACTATCCTCTAGCGACATTCTAAAACGGCGGGACTTTTATTGGGCGAAATTTTGATGTGGCAGGATATTTTAATGGTGGGATTTTGTAATTGATATCTTAATGGTAGTAGTATGGCTCATTTGGGGTAAATTGAAGCACAACGTCGCCCCTCTATTTTTAACCGTTACAATTAATATCATTTTTTTTGTAAAAATGGCTGAATCGCCGAAATAAATACAAATTGACCACACCACCATTCCATTTCATAAAATTTCCAATAAAACGACCCTCGCCCGTTACGAAGTGAAGAAAGTGAAGTCATTACTCGCATGAAATGATAGGTGGTGTGGCAAATTTTGATTTAATTCGGCAAGTCGGGCATTTTTTTTACATAGAATGCTATTGGATTGTAACGGTTAAAAATAGAGGGGTCCCGTTGTACATTATTTTCCCCAAATTGCATCAATTTACATATCAATCAGTGATATTATTATTATATGATGTGCATGCCCAAACTTTAGACATAAGTCTTAATTGAGTAACCGGGCCTTTCAACCTTATGAAAACGTTATTTGATAAAAGTCTGGGAAATAATTGTAGGGTTTTATTTTAATTTGTATTTTTGCCACAAATTTGTAACTCTAAAATAAAAGTACTTTGGGGCGCATCTAGTACCAGTTCGAGACCCAATGGTGTGGGTTCTTGTTGCGCCCTAGCTCCTTTGAGAAGCATGGTAGGTTGACGACTACCGTGTATAGAATGGGATTTTTTGAAAAAAGCGGGATTATGAACGGGCGGGATTTTGTTTTTCGGGATTAGGTATCCCATATATTCTCAACGCAACCAGGGAAAATCTGAAAATAGCGAGTGCCCCAAAAAAGGTTTTATTATCCCGGAAGATGCCTTTCTCATAAAATAAATTCAACAGATTCCTTCTCACAGGTTGGTTGATAGCACTTCACTGTCCTGACAGTGTTGCCATTTTAGCCGTTTTCCGGCTAAATTTAGCCGGAAACTTGTCTGTTTATTTTAAGCCGGACTTTGTTTTCTTCGGCCGTTTTTCAGGCTAAATCTTTTTTATGAAATTTCAAAATTTACTTTAAAAATATAATAGAAACTGAGCTTCAACTTTCAATATTTACAACCAAAATACCTCATCGTAATGAAAATATTTCTACAAACGTTGGCTAAGCGCCATCAAAAGAAAGGTGAGACGCTGCATGAATTTTTGTATGCTCTTTTGGAAATAGCAAAGCCAATTGATATAGAAGACGAAAGTCTACTTGAATATTTTATAGAAGGAATTCCAGATTCACGGACAAATAAGGCATTGCTTTACCAAGCCACTAATATTAGCGAATTGAAAAAACAAATAAAAGTGTACAAAAAAGTTTGTGGTCCTGTAAAAAGCTGGGATAAAGCAGTAAAGGATAATAACTCTTTTGATACAAAAAGCAGGAAGTGTTTCAAATGTGGAGACGAATCACATTTGAAGAAGGATTGTCCTACATTAGTAGAAAGAAAGGAATTGAGATGCTATAGGTGTGATAAACTGGGACACCATGCTGCACAATGCAAAACCAATGTTAAAGTCAAACAAGAGGAACAGACAAATATTGTTCAAAATGAGAAGTTGATAAAAAAGGCCGCTAAGCCTATTTACTTCTTCTGGTCTTGAACTGAAAAACATTCGTCATTCTAATGTTACTTTTAAAGGTCTTATTGATACGGGAGCAGATTTGTGTTTAATGCAGAAAAGTGTTTTCTGGAAACTCAGAAAAAGTTCAACTGGGTGTGCAAGAATTTTGACTAGAATAGGTCATAGTCAAGTTCTTACTTTTGGTTCTTTCATTTTACCGGTAGAAATAGATGATCTTAAATTGCAAGTAGAGTTCCATGTGATTCCGGATGAGGATATGGGTTATGAGGCAATTTTGGGGAGGACTATTTTGGAAAATGTAGACATGAAAATTAGTAAGAATGGCACTGAGTTTTTTATTAAACAGAATCAACCGGATAAGGATGAAGAGCAACAAAATGTGGATGAATCTAGATTCATCATGTTGGAAGAATTTGGAAGTATTTGTATGCTTGACTCAGAGCAAGAATTATTCAAAACGGATCTAGATTTATCACATTTGCAACATGATCAGTTAAAGGAAGTTATACATTTGGTTGAAAACTATTCACCTAAAAGAAATGCTAATGCACCTGTTGAGATGAAACTGTTTTTGACAAATGATTTGCCTGTGTAACAAAATCCTAGGTGTCTAGCTTATTGCGATCTGAAAATTGTCCTTGAGCCAGTGCAAGAATAGGTAGCAGGAAAAATTATAAAACCTAGCCCCTCAGATTATGCTGCACCAGTTTTACATGTAGCTTAGAAAAATGGGAAGAAACATTTATGTTGCGATCATAGGAAATTGAATGAAGGCTATGCTATTATTGCAAAACCAGTGTCTGATCTTTTACGGAAAGATAAAATTTTAAATTATGGTTACAAAAGTACAAAGAAAAAAAAAAGAAAATGATTTAAAATTGTTAAAGTAAACCGAAATGGTAGATGTTGAAAAGTTAGGTGATACTGAAGGTCCGCGTAAGATTTCAACAGTATCAGAACATATGAAACTGTGGAGTACATTCGGGACGAATGTGCCGTCAGGAGGGCCGAATGTAGGAATTATTATTCGGGACGAATAAATTGTCAGGAGGGCCGAATGTGGGAAAAATACTTTGTATGTACAAATAAAATAACGCTCATAGCAAGCCCTAAATTTTCGGACATGACATTTTGTGAAAAATAAATTAAGTTGGAAATAAAATCCCGGTCTGTGTAGATGTATAAAATAGAATAGATAAAATAAAATGTGTTAATAAAGATTGTTCATTAAATAATATAATAATAATGAATATATATAATATAATTGGATACACGAAAATAAATGAGAATAATAAAGAAAGATTATTTATTAAATACTATAATAATATAATAACTGGATTTGTGCATGAATAATATAATAGATAATAACTGTTTTAACAAATAATATGTTAATGTTGATGTGATAAATTGGATTTGTGATTGGTAATTTATGAAATAAAATATTAAAATTCTACATGTATGACACCTGATTTCGTAGCAAAAAATTATCAAAAATCTATTAAAAACTTTCGACTAGTTGAGCATTCAAACTAGAACAAAGAAAATGTTAGAGCATATGTATATGTAATAAAACTATGAGATCTGCCTAAAGCTTAAAACTTGCTTGCTATGCTTTACGGCTAGTACTCCACAGAAGAAATAAAATGATTAAAATCAATTTTTTACAATATATTTCGTAATGTCATTGTTTTGAATGATTTAGCCGGTTTCCATTTTTCTGGCTGTAATTTATTTAGCCGGATTTTAACCCCTTTTTGAGAAAAGTAAAACCAGTATTCCGGCTAAACTTAGCCGTTTTCTACATTTTCACTTGGCAACACTGGTCCTGAACGTATTGAGAACCATGTTCCAAAATGCAAAAAGCCAACCTAAATTCTATTTTGATGTCAACTTCGAAAATCATGCCACACTAAACACGCTTTAGCTCCATGAAAACTTGTTAAGCATTTCACCACCGACAAAACTGCATACAATTTTCAACCATAAGTGAATACCATTGTAAAGTTAACAAGTTTTCACTTCTACTATACAATACACCGCCCGTACATTGTCCACACAACGGCCATTGTCTCGAAACTTTGAAGCATGGTTGTTGAAAAGGTTTGTGGTTTGGACGGATGCTATCCAATTTATCTCAATGGTGGGTTCGGTTATTGCTGTTCTCTGCTTTGGTACACGAGCTGTTGGCGGTTTTGGAAAAGTTTTCGAAAGTGCCGAACGCGGAAATCGATTGAATTTCGTAGAGTAAGTATACTACTCTTACAACTCGTAGTACGTATATGCCGAATATACGTTATACCTAGTTGTTTTGGGTCTGCCATTTGTTTCATTTCCCATTCTCCTTATTTTACATGGTTCACCTTGACATTGTGTGCACTGAATGTTGAATGCAATTTCGATTAGATTGAATCCGAATCCGACGATGAGAATTTCGATTTGGACAATTTGTTTTGGTCTGACTACGATGTGGCTGGCGCAGAAGAGCACAAGTCAAAGTACAATACAAAAGTGTTTGTCGTTACCGAGTTTGGAAAAGGCCAAAAGGTGAGTACCTCTATACATGTTGAATCATTTGTTGTAAGTTTGATTGGCTTAATATTTATTAAAATCCCCACACTGACTTTAAAATATCCTATGTAAACACGACATATTAACATTTCAAATAGAAAAAAATAGAGTAAGGTTAATTTTTGTTGTTTTTGGATAAGTGGATCCCAGGAGTCTAAAACTCATTTTGCTAAAAAAAAAGTTGATGGGAAAGGTCCTTAAAAGGACAAAAAAGGAAACTATTTAATCCTTGACCGGAGGTCGGCATGCGGGGTATCATATTAAAAAGGGAAGTCGAGTGATTTACATATCCGGTGTTTATATCCCGTTTCAAGGACCCTCAACTGAATAAATCGCGTTTGAATGGATAATTTGCGTGTATCCCGTAACTTATCATCTTTATCTTTCAAAGCCATAACTACGCGAATAATTGAAGCTATTTTTATGTGAAAGGATATATGTATTAACTTTGTCAAAAAGAAAGCACATCCGACTATATAAAATATATATTGATCAGTGTGACGAGAGAAATCGATTTAGCGATTTCGGTCTGTCTCTGTCCGTCTGTCTGTCTGTTCGTCTGTTGCAACGCAAACTAGTCTCTCAGTTTTCAAGCTATCGGGCTGACATTTTGTACACAAGTTTCTTTTTAGTGTACACTGTATATATGTATGTCGGAACGAATGGAATCGGACCACGGGGTCATGGGGCTGCCCCTGGAAATTAGGTTCTTCTAAAAAAAATGGGTTCTTTATGTACCAATTTTAACCAAACTTTATTCAAATGTGTTCCTAGCAAAGCCTAAAAAAATATCCAGGGACGGATGAAATAAGGCTGTCATACAAACCAACTCCTGGAAATGAGGTTTTTCTGAGAAAAACTTTTTTCTTTATCTACCAATTTTAAGCAATTTTCACCTAAATGTGTTCCTAGTAAAGCCTCAAAAGATAACTAGGAACGGATGAAATCGGAACACTACGTCATGGGGCTGTCATACAAACGAACTACTGCATTAATTTTTTTTTGGAAGGTCCCAAAAAGGACACGATCTCTGATTGGACATAATCGTCAGAGGTGTCATATTAAAAAGAACGGTGAGTGCTTTATTATTATATTTTTGGATTTTTGCTTGTTGCCATGACGGCTTACGATTTACTAATTTTACAGATTCTCTAAGCCCGAACTAGGTAGACTTTAGGATTGCTAAAAATACTATTCATTTCCCGAGGAAAAACGGATGCAATCTCTTTTCCACACCACCTTAGCAAATTTAATGGTAGAATCTTCAGCTATTATTCGAATCTAGAATATGAAAAAGGTAGTGACAACTTGAATTATTCGCGTCATGGGCGTAGCCAGGATTTCGGTCAGGGGGGGGGGGCGCAAGCCCGATATTTTTTAAACATCAAGTTTTTCTTAGGAGTCGAAATCGTTGGTCGCGAAAATATTGTTAGGCAAAATTTAGATAGTGCGCGCACCTTCGGTGCACAGGGTCATGGGTTCGAGACTCACCGTGAACGAATTCAGTTTATGGTGTTTTTCGAACTCACCGCTCCTCCCTGCCCCCTGGCTGCGCCCATGATTTGCGTAGTTATGGCTTTGGAAAGATACTGATGATAAGTTACGGGAAACACGAAAATCTTCCATTGAAACGCCATTTATTCCGTTGAGGGGCCTTGAAACAGGAAACAAACACCGGATATATAATTCACTCGGCGTCCCCTTTAATATGACAACCAGCATGCCCACTTTTGAACAAGGATTCATTTGTGTCCTTTATTGTCCTTTTTGCGACCTTTCCGATCAAAATTTTTCTTAGCAAAATTAGTTTTGGACTCCTGGCACCCTACTGAATCGAAAACAACCAAAATTAGCCTTATTCTATTTATTTCTATTTGGAGGCCTGAATTGGGATATTTTGACTGGACTAGTACGATTCTGAGCATAATAGGTGTAACGTTTTATGATTACGCGCGGGTTAAAAATGATGTAAGAAAGATATAATTGGGAGACTATGCGTCAATTTTTTAAAGAACCGCACAAGCGCCTCATCTTGGTAGAAGTTGGAGAAAATTGAGATAGAAAAAAAATGTTTTGGGTTTAAAAAAAAAAAAAACAAAAATTTGACTTTGAAGCTCTGTAGAAATCAAGGGTTAGAAGGGATTCACACTATGGACTGGATTTACTAAAACCACTAAATTAATCAAGTCAAAACCCGCCTACTAGATTAAATCGTATGTCATTAAATTCAAAATGCATCGTAGATTGTACTTGCATTTTTCAAATTCAAATTGCAGTACAATATGGTACAACTGTTAACTAAATCTAGGATTTAGTAAATCTTGTCGATAGTCTGAATCGCCTCTTAGTTTTATTTTTTAGATGAATTTGTTGGCTGTTTTGATAGCCACCTTATTTCGCTATTCGAGCTGGTATAGTTTTGGAGATATTGCTACGTACTATTCGCACTAATGCCCACGTTTGCAGAAGTGCATACCCAAGTAAGAATTTTATTCCTATAATACTTCGTACAATATTCTCTTCTAGCATTAATAGGGGCACTTTACAAGGTATAACCACTGAATAACAGTCCAATAATGGCATTTGGCGCCGTTTTTGAATCCAATAGAACCTTATTGTAGCACTAAATTATGCTTTAAAAAGGCGTACGTCATTTGCTTTATATCATAATTTTCTGTCATTGAACGAATTTGCAAAAAAAAAAAATAGAAAAACAAAATTTCCGCAGCTGGCATCGAACCAATGTCTGTTGATTGCCCGTCCTACACGCTACCACTCAGCTAACCTCACATATGGTCGGCATTGCTCGGAAACACTATATGGTTGTTGCTACTATAGAAATGCTTGACAATTCTTTGTCGACTTTTCTGCAAATGTACCCTCTCATACATTTATCAATAAAATAGAGTGAATTTCTGCGCAGAGATCACCTTAATTAATTTCGAAGATTACAACGAGTGCATACGTGTGGATTTCATTAAAGATTTCAAGGATTTCTAATGTAGAAATTGTGTATTTCAGAAAACTGTGTCAAGTGTCAATTCATTAAAAAATCACAAAGTCCATCCTTGTATTAAACTACGGTGAACAATTTATTGGATGACCATACGAATGTCACACTATAAAAATGACACCGACTGTGCTATAGAAGAATATATGCATGTGTGTGAGTTAGCTTAGAGAGACTATTGCACGTGTGTGGTGTATCATCCAATAAACACAAGAGTGGAGTATTTAAAGGAGTGTATTTTTAGGTTAACGTTTAGAGACAGTTTTATCGAAGTTTTATACCACCATCTTTAAATTTATTCCATAATGAGGATAAAAGCTTTCCGGAAAATACTTTAAGGGTGTTTTATCGGATCAAAATATTACTTTAAGCGCTGTCACACGATAAATGAATTTCGTGGTACTATATGATTGCTACAGTGTGAAGTGCTTCTTTAAAGCAAACGAATTGTTGCTTGGGTACTTCTGCATGGTGTTAATTATACTGTGCGGCAGGCTGAGTTTGTCAAGACAAGACAGAAGGATCTTAGGAATTATACCGGTACCCGAAATATTACAAGAACTACTTGCACTTGCTGAAGACGCTGAAGTAGTTTGATTGCATCGGCAAGTGCCTGGTAGTTGTTCCTCTTCTCTGCGTATTTTCTTCAGATATTGCTATTGTGGGAAAAAATCACGAAAAATTTGAACCGTTTGCACTTGGTCCCCACTTTGCGTTTTGGTTTGGTTTTATATCCTTTCAACGGTTTCAACTTCTGAACGTAAATAGCTAAGACTATCAAAATTCCAGCTAAATCTGGGTCGTAAGATGCTACACATCGGTTCCTTGACCCGCTTTTTGTTATAATTTTAATTTTCACCAAAATGTGCGCCGCAACATAGACTAAATTAGCGCTTCGATTCCATTTTTGTAAAAAAAATTATAAAAAACTGACTCCGTTTGCAGATGCCCCCCCCCCCCCCCAAACAAAATGTTTCGAGTATTTTAAGAGAATATTCGTTGTGTGGATGGGCCTAAGCTAATGATTTCTTTGGGAATGAATATTGCTTATAATAGAGCCCGGATTTTCGTGCAGTGAAAAATGTAAAAACGTGCAGTAAAAATCCCGAAACGTGCATAATCTATTAAAAAGCAAATATTCGTTTTCATGCAAAAACCTTAAAACGTGCAATATACCCTGAAAATGGAGCTTCGTCCATTAACGTGCAATTGCACGAGAATCTGGGCTCTACTTATAAAAGTTTTTAAGATTTTTAAAGGGTCTATGGATTCGTATTGATGAAGCTGGGCAAACGAACCAAAAGCTGACATTAGAAATTAATGTTAGAATAGTTGGTAAAGTGGTTATTTTAAATTGCGTACTGAAATCATAAAACTTCACAAAAAGTCATTTTAATCCATAAAATATTGATGAAAGGATAAACGATTTATTCATTAACCGAAACTAGAAAGCCTCGCTATAACCGATGCAGCCATTAAAAAAATGGCTCCAACCTTTAATTAAAACTAATATCAGTACTACCTTTCAGCAGTAAAGCTCATACCTTTGGGACTTATCAGTCCCTTGTGATCCACTGTTCAATCATTTACTGCAATGTTCTGAAATTTCCATATACCGCGATTCCATTTAATTCCCTTGATACAAATCTTTTAGCACTACTGACTGTGCACTGTCTCTAATTTCAGATGCGTTTGGTTGTTCAGCATTGGTACAATTTTATTGAAAACGTGCTCATGCTACATTGGTATTTTAATGTATTCAATTTACGAACATTGCGATCCATTCTCAACGGGCATTGTAAAAAAGTTGGATCAAATGTTACCATATTTCACAATGACAATTGCAAAGGATGCTCACGGACTGCCGGGATTATTTATAGCGGGGATATTTAGTGCAGCACTCGCAACAATGTCATCCTCGCTGAATGCTTTAGCCGGGACACTATTCGAGGATATTATAAAGCCGTACGCGGGCAATTTAAGTGAAAAGGGACGAAGCAATGTGATGAAAGTGAGTATGTATATGTATTGGTCTGTCGTATACTGTATATTTGGCACGTGTAAAAACTGGCGTTCTCGAAATGCCATTTTAACATTTGAGCTTGCGTTTACGTTTCAGTTTTTCAGCATTTCTTTTTGATTTATGACGGGGTTAATTAAAAACATTTTAAAATGCTTTCAACGACAGGCTATTGTAATTTGTCTGGGAGTCACAACAATTTCTCTGGTCTTCGTCATAGAACGACTCGGCACCATAATGCATTTAGGGTATTCATTGCATGGTCTCACATCGGGAGCATTATTAGCATTGTTCACCATGGGCATGCTATCGCGCAATATTAACGCAACAGTAAGTATATGGTATAAAATAAATTTTATTTCATAATTATGTACATGTAAGGTTTTTATGTCTTGGAAAAATTTCTCCTCAAGGATAATAAAGGAAATTAAATAGTCTAAGAAGAATACGATATTTGGTCAGTAAAAATCATACATCTCTGGATTTTCGCAGGATGGTTGGGAATGGCGCTCTGATTATGGGAAAAAAGTCCCAAACGATTGGGGGTCCGCAACCTTGAAAAAGGGGGGGGGGGTTTTTTGAGTTTTTAGCGATCATTTTAAAAACGGCAAAAGATACAGAAAAATAGTCTGAGGACGAAAAAAATTACATAAAATTTCCCTTACAATGAAATGTAATAGGTACGTTAGTATTTTAATGGAAAATTCGGCGCTAGACTAAAAAATAAAGAGAATATTTCAATTTTAGACCATTTTAAAAAGCTCCATAATGCAAGTTCAGCCATGTAACTTTGTGTAAGTATTCATTTTAAGTTGTAGATGATTCTTGCTGAAAATTGAATTGCTCCGATCAAAAACCCCCATTATCCTCCCATTTGAATTTGGCAAAATGAAACATGTCCATAACTTCTCCCAAAATTGGAGCAGAAAGTTGAATTTTGATTGATTGCCACTGGAGGGTAACTTTATACCACCCACCAAAAATCAGCTCAATCGGATTATAACTAAAAGTACCTTCGATCAGTGGCGTAGATAGCTTTTCGGAGAGGAGGGGGATAATTTTGCAAGATTTGCGGTGATCAAATGTTGAATTTTAGAATAAAAATTTCTGTATTTATTACACTTCAAATTAGCAGTTTTGGTGCAAAATAGATAACAATTTTGCCATACCAAAAAAACTGAGTCCTGAAAATATTGCATCGATAATTTTGGCTGTTTACTACGGTGATTGAATCCACAGTATTCCAATTTTCGTACACATTTTCGCTACTGTGATTGAAGAGAGAGTATCAGAGCTTTATATTGGGTTAGATCAGTGGTTCCCAAATTTGTAGGAATCACGGAACACCTAGCATCGCCGCTTTTTGGCCGAAACACCTTAATACAGGGATTTAAATAAATTATATAGTTATTTGCCCAGAAAATGGAAATTGTGAAGACAAAGGAATGCCCAGTATATGTGGATACATTACAGCTTTTCTCTTTCTAAATCGAAATTTTCCGATAACTTAGCAATTCGTGAGTGGCTATTTATAATATGTTCAAACTTGCAGGACACCGTAGCAGCTATGTATATATATTTGCTCTAAATTTTGAGGTCCTAGCTATCAGCCAATTGTTTGAAAGGGATACCAAAAATGTGAGTAGAACGTAACATTTGGACTGCAAAACATTCGTTTAAAAAAATCGTAGAAAAGTTTTAATAAACACAAATTTAAGCCTCTAAGTTATTTGCGCCTTATTTTAAATCCCAAAAATTTCATCACAAATACTGTGGACATGCTTTATATTCAGGTACAGACCATACTTCCTTTTCGATTTCATTAAGTAGAAAGTTGCAAAAGAAAATCGGTCGAGTCTCTGATGCTGGTCAAATATTTTACAGTTAAGTTGATTTCTGATACAGAGTCGGAATTTTAAAACTTACAAATTTTTTTTTCGTATGGATTGTTTGCTTTTTGTTGTCAAAAGCTCTTCCTAAATTGCTCTTTGCGAAATCCTAAAGAGATCTTCACGGAATGCTAGGGTACTCCGTTTGTTTGTCAGTTAATTTGTCTTCGAATTACTGCATAAGACTATATCTTTCAATTTTGGAAATTTCTACAATGTTTTTAAAGAAGATTTAGTTAAAAAAAATAATCGTACTAAATTCAATAAAATTTCTTTGCTCTGCTATTTACGATAAAACCTTTCGTCAAATTTTAACTTAAAAAAAGAAAAATATATTTTTATAAACTCAAAGACTCAAAAATTGGAAGCAGTTTTGCAGCGTTTTCTCTTCATTCACATTAGCTTTCCAATCTCCTGAAGAAATAGGTATATTTCCCCATTGGAAATTGCGCTTCTGTGGAAGAGCACTCCGTGTTTCACATTATTTTCACAAATTTTTGAACCGAACATTAAAATTTTCCGGCAACAAATTTTCAAGCATTCACATTTAATTTTTCAAGCAGCACTTCTAGATTACTTCAGTAGGACTTGTCTGTGCGAAACTCCAGATGCAATGTAAAAAAGTTGATTAACGTAAAGGTCTGTGCTGTAGTGTTTCTATTCTATCAACACGCTTCCATTATACAATTGACATTTGAGGAAGTGCTAAATTTTCTATTGCAGTTCAGAAAATGGTTTAACGTTTTTATGATACACGTTACAGCAATTACAGCAAAAAGGTTACTTTTGCTTTGTTTCACGTACCTAAAGTAAAAATAAAAAATTTGTGGTCAAAGGGGGGGATTGATCCCCTTGATCCCCCCTTATCTACGCCACTGCCTTCGATACAAAGTGACCTTGTTCTACAGTACTCGAGTAATGTATTACGTAGAACAAACTATGCACTGGTGGGTCACTTTGTACGGGAGGTACCCTTAGTTTTGATCCGATTGAACAGATTATTGATGGGAGGTTTAAATTGGCAATAAACGAAAATTTATGTTATGGACATGCCGTTTTGCCAAATTCAAATAAGGGATAATGGGGGTCTTTGATCGGAGCAACTCAATTTTCAGCAAAAAATCGTCTTCAACTTAATGTGAATACTTACAAAAAATTACATGATGGAACTTGCGTTTTTTCAAGAGTTATGGAGCTTTTTAAATTGATCTAAAATGGAAATATTCTATTTTATTTGTTAGTCTAGTGCCGAAGCTTCGAATAAAACTTTAAGGTATTTTATATCATCGTAAAGGAAATTTTATGTAGTTTTTTCGTCCTCAGCCAATTTTTCTGTATCTGTTGCCGTTTTTAAATAGTAGCTTAAAACTCAAAAATAGCTCAAATTCACCCCCATTTTCAAGGCTATACGGACCCCCAATCGGTTGGGACTTTTTTCCCATAATCAGGAGGCCATTCCCAACCATCCTGCAAAAATCCAAAGATGTTTGATTTTTGGCCCTCGATGGCCATAAATTGGGTTATTTTTCTTCGGCTAAAAAACGATATGGAAGAAAGATTAAAGTCAACTTGGTGTTGGAATTGCTTCGTTGCGGTTGTAGAAAATGAATGGTTTTAATTATCATTTGTAGTACATCTGTGGAGTGTTCACAAAACATAACAAACTGCAATAAATCTCATCCCTTCACTCCATCCGCAATCTCTACAAAAACATCATGTTTACATGAAAGAATCCCCATCTAACAACACCATACCATACATACTTCTTCCGTCATACCATCATAAAATGCAATATGCCAGCTTAATAACAGTTTCAATTTGCACATTCTTTAGGGTGTAATTACGAGCAGTATCCTTTCCGTGCTGGTTGTTGGTATCATCCTGGTGGGTGCACAATCACTTCCGAAACAACCCCCAAAGCCGTTTAGCAACGATCAATGTCCTGAGGCGTTATTAAATTCGACACTGTAAGCAATCACTTGGAATTTCCCTTTGGCAGACACCTCCTGCCATTTTTACTACGTGGAATTTGTTTTTCACACCCGACAACATTAAAAGGATCTGTGTGTGTGTGTTGTGCTAAAGCAATGTGTCTCTACTCGTGTTTCAGACATATGGCCGACGTATGGAGACAGCAAGGCGCTAAGCATAGTGAAATCTTCTGGATGTTTCGTATTAGTTTCATGTACTACTCACTAATTGGATTTCTTACATCGACTCTGGTGGCATATGTTGTAAGCAAGCTCACGGGCGGATGCCAGGATATTGATGAACGACTTTTAGCACCGTACATCAGGCGTAACGTGAAACAGCCCAAGGACGAATTGTACGATAAATACGAATACAATACGGTAGAGTTTTCGTTAAAGAAGTGCCACGTGAACGGTGGCGATGGAGATGTTGAGACGAGAGAGTAAATACGGCTAATTAAAATTAATCGGCTTTGTATGGAATTTTTGTTAAGACATGTTAGTATATTCGTTACGCTTAATAAAGTTAGAGTAGTTGTCAATAGAGTGAAAGTGGTTTAGTTATGAGAGGTAGCTCCTTTTGTAGATAATGTAGTGTCGCAATTCATTTAGGTATGTACATAATTTAGAAGTTATGAATATGCATTATTCTCTTGCGTACACGAAGTTGAATATACAGTGCTAGAAAAAAAATTGGGCAAACCATTTAATGGCAATTTTTAAACTTTTATGCTAAAGGTCTTGCAGGTAATTAGAGCAGTAAGGTTTTATTGGCTTTGGTAATAACACGTGATGAGTACACTATCTATAAATTGTGAAAATGAAGGTGAAGATGAATAATCATTTGTCAAGCGGAAATAGGGTGATAAGGAAGAAAGTGTAGCTTGTCTAACAAAATTGGAAAAGTTAGTGCGGAAATAAAAAGTAATATTTTGGTTTTGGCCCGTGAAAATCTGACTACACGTGAAATAGCTGGGTGTTGCTAAAAGCACCGTGGCGTGGACATTAAAGATGTTTCGAGTAAGGGGCACTAGCGAGCGGAAGAAAGGCTCTGGACGACCAAGGAAAACTACTCCATTGGATGATCGCTTCATAGTTTTGCAGAGCCGCCGACCATTTCAAGAATACAGCCGATATTATAAACGACCTAGCTCGAGCAACTAGAAATCAAGTTTCGTCCAGACTGGTAAGAAATAGGCTGGCTTACGTGCGTTAAAGCCAGTCCATAAACCAGATCTTCCGTTACGAGTCAGGAAGAAACGATTGCAATGGGCCCAGGAGCATGCTTCTTGAACTCAGGAGATGTGGAACAGTGTAATCTTTTCGGACGAGTCGAAGTTCAAGCTCCATTTAGGCGATGGTAGGCGGGAGCATCGAGAAAGGTTAAGCGACGAGTGCCTGCGACTACTTCCTTCGAAATCTGAAGGAGTCATGGTGTGGGGATGTTTTTCCGGCGGTGAAAGGGGTAGAATCACCTTCATAAATTCAAAGGTTACAGCTTCGGTCTATTTGGAAGTCTTCGAGAACCAATTGGAACCATGAAGAACTGTTTGGAGATACCGTAAGATTTATCTTCCAACAGGATAATGCACCATGTCACACTGCCAAAGTTGTAAGTATTAAGTGAATACAAGTCTTTGATAATTGGTAAATTGATCCAACAAAAATTATAATTTCGTTTCTTTTTTCTTTTATAGGTGAAGAGGTACTTCCAGGAGAACAATATCGACGTCTTGGATTGGCCTCCATACAGCCCCGACTTGAATCCGATCGAGAACATCTGGAGTATCATGAAGCTGGAAGTGGCTAGCAAGCGCCCAGACTCAATTCAGGCATTAAAAAGGCATTAAAGGAGTCTATTCTGACCACAACGTGGAGAAATTTGTCCGAATCGATGAATCGGAGGTGTTTAGCCGTAATCAAAGCCAGAGGTGGCCCAACTAAATATTAAATGTTAGCTATAAAGGTCCAAAAACCAATAAAAATATCAAATCCGTTTACTCTATTTTCGCCGAACAACCTTTTGTTCAGGTAAAAAATGTCCGTCTTCACTTTTTTTTTCAAAATCATCCCTGAAAAAGCAGGTAGGGAATTTTTCATGAAATAATCTCTTAATTGCGTCTAAATTGAGGCAATGAATCAATTTCACTAAAATATTGGCCAACTTTTAACTTCAACATGGTTTTATCGCAGAAAATGTTCTTGCCCAATATTTTTTTTCCAGCACTGTATACTATAGTATAGCGCAGTTGTATTTTTATTAATTTATGGAACAATTTGTGGATACGCTTCGTCTTAGTCTACTCAGGTGTTTTGAAGACCAAATACTAGAGCTATGATAGATGATGACGACCGAGATTAATTCGCGCTAATGATTGCGAGATCTAGCATACATAATGGAAGAAATTAAAAAAATAAAAAGCCTGTGCTTGTAGCTTTAGAGATTGGAATCTTCGTCCTTAATTTGCATTGGCAAACACGCTTTATCCTAAAAGAACTTTCCTATGATTCCATACTCAAGCATTTATTGGGGAAAAACCTTATTTTTGTTTTCAACGCTTGACTGATTATTTTCGATACAAAGAAACTCTTTGTACAGCACCTCGTTCATTTTCTAACGCTTTCTATCAAAAAAATACATACAAAATAAACTTCTCAATATTTGATATTTAAATTACCTTAAGAAGTCGCAAACACTATTGCCGAATAAAAAATATTTAGTAAATATTTTAACCTACTTGCACACGGAGTCTCATTCAAGTTGCACTTGTTAGAGCAACTCGACCATGCATAATTCAATTTAAGTACATATCCTGCAGAAATTTCCTTGTTCTCGGCCGGAATAAACTTTAGAATTTAGCTGAAAGTTGAATGTGGTTGGCAAAGCAGCAGAACTGCTGCAATACGTGTACTGTTTGTTGTATGTCGCTGTGCAGTCATGTACAAAACATACATTTTGTTCCATAAAATAAAAATAGCGTTTTGTGTTTTCGAGTACAATATATAAATACCCCAGGAAAATTGGCATTTCACTTCGGAAAAATGAGGGGAAAGCTGGATTTTTGCATGAGCTTTCGTTTCGAGGTGCTAAAAAAGACCCCAAAAGTGCCCGTCTGTACGACTGCCGCTAGAAGTGCTACAGAGGGTCAAAGACCCTCAAAAACAGTTTTTTTTTTCGAATATCTCGATAACGGTAATATATTCTGAAAATCTTTATAACGGTAACTCTGGCTAACAGATGTAGTATGGGTAGTTCGTTAGCAAATTCGGTTCTGAAGAAAGTGGACAAATTTATCATCAATATGTATACACCATTGAGGGTGCTACGGGGGTTCAAACCTTAGAAGAACGAGAATTTTTGGGTTTTTCGTGAATGCCTATGTAACGGTGGTGTATGCTGTAAAGTCATCTTTGACATATTTGTAGCTTCTGTGGCTGCAAATAAAATGGCCGAAAGTCCCTATCGATAGGTGGGCACCCAAGGAAGTTATAAGGGGCCGAAAGTCAATATTTACCGTTTGTATTTGTAGCTGGTACAACGCCTAAATTAATACCAAAAAAATTTCGGATCGATATGTACAATGTAAGGGTGCTATGAGGGTTCAAGCCACACAAAAACGCAATTTTAATTTTTAATTTCATTAACCCATTTCTTCCCAAGGATAGAATTACACTGAAACTATGAGGTTTTTTGATAAATTCTAATTAATTACACTACAATTAAGAAAATAAATTTTAAAAAATGTCGGTGAGTGTTACCAGTGGCTCTCAACGTAACGTTGGGAGTTTCTTGGTAGAAAAATTTTAATACGATAATTTGAATTTAATGCTCTTGTGTGCAAAAAATTGTTGGTTTTTACGATGAATAACCAATTTAGTGATAAAATCATAAAACACTCACTATAGTGATATACGTGGCATTTTTGCAACCCTTTTTGCGGGTTTCTCGTGCAACTTATCTAGTTTCTAGTCTTATTGTGTAAAAAAGACGCACAAAAGCTGAAAGCTTTTACATTATATTGAATTGAACTTGTTTATTTTACATAGTTATGCCATATTTCGCTTGGTTACGCCATCATCTGAAATTAAAAAAAAAATATTGCGCAATTTCATACAATGGCGTAGCCGAGGAAAATATCGCGGAACTGTGCAAAATAAACAAAAATTCAATTCGATTATAATGTGAAAGCTTTCTGAGAATTTTGTGTCTTCTCTTTATGATAAGACTAACCATTAAAAGTGCGAGCAACTGGCCATTTGTATTATAATGGAGGTTGGTTCTACATTGCCGTTAGCGTCTGATGGTAATTCATACTAACTTTATCCCAAATTTCGCTTGTTTTAGATGTTTTATATTTCAGTTTTGAGCAGCCAAATCACAATTTAGGCACTTAAGTCAACAGATAAAATATATAAAGAGGAACTTCCCAACCTGTAGCCAGCAGGCCGGGAAGTCTGTCTTCCGGCCTTCCAGGGATTTCCGATTGATTCAGAATTCTTTGTAAAAAAAGTAAATAATAACTTAACTAAAAATATGTTCTTGCGTCTAGTGCAAGGGTCGCTGAGAAAAATTTACTACAGAAATCTTTAACAAACATCTATTTAGCAGCTCTGCTCTAAAAAAAACTCTCCTGAAATGGAAAGGTTTCTGATCCCATACTTGTTGACTTCAGACCATACCGTGGGGTGAAGACTGTATCAAAAATTGGATAGAATTTTCAGAGTAACTATCCAATCACTACAAAGGATTCCTTTACCCACTGTAGAAATCCTTGAAACATTTCGGGATATCTCGACACCACTATGTGTATTTTGAAAGTTGACCAACTGACAAGTATATAGCTGTAATTGCCCAAAACGTCTTCCTTTTGGCGTTTTCTTTTATTCAATGAGACACATGTGACTCACAGATGAGTACTGGATATGAATAGCACGAGTCACATGTGCCTCGTCGATAGTGAGGCATTTGGTGCTAATTTTCAGATATTGTTGATACAAAACCTGAGTTACATAGGAAGAGAATGTGTTGCCCTTTATACGTTTGGCCTATTGTTACTTTACCGGGAAACTCCCAACGTTGCGTGAACGCATCACCTATGTTTAACACAGGCTCCTGCAGTAAGTACCAACTTTTTTCCAAAACCAAATTGAATTAAATAATTAGCAGTTCTTTGGCGTGTAGAAAGTGCATTTGGATATTTATTTTAAGATATTTTAATATTTTTAAAATTATGACAAAAAAATGTCCTAAAAACATACTTTTACTTCCTCTAATATCCTCAAGGACCCAACAACTGATTCGCTATAATAAACATGTAGAAATAGAGCTAAGAAATGCCCTTTAAAAAATACATGACCATCCTTGCATTAAAATTTAATTTTGGTGTTGTTTACAGCGATCAAATTTCGCGTTGCGTATACGCAACGCTGGGAAGAAATGGGTTAATATCTTAGTAACGGTAACTTATACGGGAAAGTGATCTGCAATGAATATATTTCTTCAACATATCTAAATACAATGCCAAAACACCCGATCTGTACCTGCCCCCAATGTGAGCTACTTGGAGTCAAACTTAAAAAAATACCGGCGTACAGAGGGCTGCACCCGCAACACATTTTAATTAGACCAATCCAAAAATAGATTTACTATGTATCATGGCTCCAGATATTAACTGGATTTATTAGCTGTAACGCCGTTACCATTACTCCAAACTGGAATAAAGCTACTGATATGAAATATACCCATCGAGTTTTTTGATTTGATAAAAACTAAAAAAACTCGACTTTTTCAAATCTCCGGGACACCCTGTTTGCGTTATCCTACCAACATCTAAGTATTTCGTGCTAAAGACTGTTACGATTCTACACATTCCTACCAAATTTCATAACGATCGGTTAGTGAACAAATTTGTAAATGTCCGGGACACCTTGTTATCTTGGCCATACCAATTTTTAAGTATTTCATGCCAAAGACTGTTACCATTCTACACATTCCTACCAAATTTCATGACGATCCGTTAAGCCGTTCGCAAGTTATTTATTGAACAAATTTTCAAATGTCCGGAACACCCTGTTATTTTTGACCTACCAACTTTTAAGTATTTCGTGCCAAAGACTGTTACCATTCTACACATTCCTACCAAATTTCATGACGATCGGTTAAGCCGTTCGCGAGTTATTTAGTGAACAGACGGACGGACAGACGGACGGGCAAAATCGATTTCATAAGGGTTTTTTGTAAAATCTAAAAAACCCTAAAAACAACATTTATTTGGTGTTGTTGTATTGACTCCAGGATTCATGAAATAAAAATGCAATACAACAACACCAAAATAAACTTTAGAGATTCCGGCAAATCAACACCAGCCTGAGTTTCAGCTTGAAATACAATAAAAAAACAACGTTTTCCAGGGAATTGTTCTATCTATAAGGATAGGATAGCATGTACTCATAGCGTCCGGAAACTACCGCATAAACGAACCGAAAAATTATTATTCATGTGATTTCCAGCCAAAAAATTGTATCGAACACACCCTGATTCTTAACCCTTTAGCTGCCACAGGCAATTGAAGATTTTTGAAAAATGCATTTTCTTACACGACCTAAATCTTAATATCACCAAAACTAGACTAGCAAGAATAGCGAAATAAGTTTATTATCACAGCCAACTGATTTACCTAAACAACGAAACAAATCAAATCGGATGAGTGGTTTGGTTTTTACTGATCTGCAAAGTAAAACTTTTGTGATTTCATATGATTTTTTTATCTAAATTTTCACCAAGTTCTACCAAGGTGAGGTGCATGTACGATTCTTTTACAAATTCGCCCATAGTCTTCTAATCATATCTTTATCTTTCATATAGCGTTTATTCTAGCTTCTATAATTTTAACACTTTTATTGCGTTAAATGCCGAATACTAGGGTTAATTTTGGCTCGATTTTGGCATAATTTGTATAAGTTTTCCCAAATTGCAGTACCTACATTAGGGCATTTTGAATGAATTTGAGCTAAAAGTAGCCCCAGTTTTCTGCACTTGAAGCGTTAAAACTTTGAGAAAAAATGGAGCTAGAATAAAATGACGAAAATACAATCGTAAGATTATGCGCAAATTTTTAGAACAATCGTACGAGCAACTCACCTTGGCAGAATTTCGAGAAAATTAAGGTAAAAAAATAATTTGATTTTGGGTTTTAAATCACAAAAATTTGATTTTAAAGCTCAGTAAAAATCAAACCACTTATCCGATTTTAGTGCAGTTATTTTTGTTGTTAAGGTAAATTTGTTGGCAGTGAGAATGATCTTATTCCGTTGCTTTTGCTATAGTCTAGTTTACGAGATATTAAAGTTTAAGTCGTGTAAGAATCTTAATTTTTCAAAAATATTCAAATATTTACAGCATATTCTCTTGTTACAGAGATATTCACGAAGAACCCAAAAAATCCCGTTTTTCGAAGTTTTGAGCCCTCGTTGCACCCTTGAAGGTATTGATAAGAAATTTGGCCAGTCTCTTGGAAACAGTATGGGTTGGAAATTCGCAATACAAATTTTTTAACCGGAGTTACCGTTATAAAGACTTTCCTGAAACTTTGTAAAAAATACCGTTAGACCCCCTGGCACCATTAGGAGTAGTTGCATCAAAATGTACCTTTGACATTTTATGCACAAACCACAAGAGCTATAAATTTTTCATACACCACTTTTTAGTACATATTACCGTTATTGAGATATTCAGAAAAACCTGTTTTTGAGGGTCTTCGACCCTCTGTTTAACTGCTAGCGGCACTCATATAGACGGGGACTTTTGGGGTCTTGTGTAGGACCTCGAACGGAAGGCTCATGCAAAAATTCAGCTTTCCCCTAATTTTTCCGAAGTTTGCTCAAATTTTTGTTGAAATTTCCTGGGTTAAAATGGTAGTTGATATGGTTTCGTTCATAGAATATATGTAGGTACTTCTTCACTTAAATCACTAAGCAGAATAATGCACTATGTCAACTGCAGTTCATGTCTAAAATGAAATATGTATGCAATTCTCTAGAGACGAGATATACATAAAATATAATTGAAAAAAAAAGATGTATCCCGTGCTGGAAATAAAAGTATTGCACGAGGTCCTCTGACAAAGGTGACGATAGTAGCTTTTGGAGCTGAATTTTCCGACTGTATATTTAGTTTCTTATACAAATAAACCTGCTCACCTTCGAATGCACAGAATTGGGGTTTTGAATCCCACCAGATTCAGTTTCTGATGGTCTTCGAACTTACGACCCATGGGTCGGACTATGATCTCACTCAAATATTTATGATGATAAATAGCTCAGCGTGCTGCTGATTTTACCGCTTCTATCTAAAGGAGTCAAGATCTTGGAAATGGGATGTATCTAACACATCTGCGGCCTATGTCCAATGCTGGGCTGTCAAGTTAGATTAGATTATATTAAATGGGGGCATCGACATATTTCCCATAAGCACTGCGACCGGTGGTCTATTGTGCCATTGCCCACGCTACAGGTTAGATAAATTTATCTAACCGACATCTGTCGATAAATCGATTAATTTGTCCCATGCTAAGGGAGGCGATGTCCTCTGTGAGAGGGAAAGTTATGCCAAAGCATTCCTCCCGTCTCATCGCCAGTCTTTCACACTCGCAAAGTATGTGAGTGGATGTTTCGTCATCGGCCTCGCAGAAACGGCAGGTCGCGGTCTGCGACTAAGCGCATGGTTCTTAAATGCCCGTTCAGACGGGAGTGGCCTGTAAGGAGGCCACTTATGATTCTGACTCTGTTTCTGCTGAGCTTAACTAACTCCAGAGTGCGTTTCTTAGAGTAGGTCGCTACGAAAAGCTTCGACTGCCTTAGTCCTGGAAGGGCCTCCCAGCATACGGTGACTGTCGTCTTCTCCCACTCAGTGATTTCGTTTCTGCATAGACACAGTGGTATTCCGCAGAAGGGTTCCGGGCCGCAGAAGGGGCTAGCAGAGGCTACCCTAGCGAGTTCGTCCGCGAGCTCATTCCCTTCTATTCCAGAGTGTCCTGGAACCCATAGGAGTGTAAGATCATTGCGAGATCCTACAGATTGAAGTATTTCCTGACATAGCCATACTAGTTTTGAAGTAAAGGTATGTTTTGTAAGAGCTTTGATAGCCGCCTGACTGTCGGTAAAGATCGCTATCTTCCTGTTGACGTATCCTTTGTTCTGACATTCTCTGGCGCAAATTTCTATTGCATGTACTTCCGCCTGGAACACAGACGCTAATTTCCCCATAGGTACTGAGTACCTTACACCTGGACCACTGATGCCCGCTCCAGAGCCTGTATCAGTTTTTGATCCATCTGTGTAAAAGCTGATAGTGTCGGGGTGAAGGGACCTGAACATATCCGTCCAACTTTCCCTCGCCCAGATTGCTGATTTAAAGGACGCGTTGAAGCATAATGTCTTAACTAGGTAGTCCGAAGGTAGACAGAGGGTATTGCTACCCAGTAACCATCCTAGTTGATCATGGCCAAAATTGACTTTTGTGCTGAAGGCCCTGAGCCTACAAACAGCCAGCCTCGCCGACGCTTCAATGTGAATGTGTAGTGGAGTTAGGTCAAGAAGAACCTCCAGGGCAGCGGTGGGGCATGAAACAATAGCTCCAGTGATAATTAGACAGGCAAGCCTCTGGACCTTACCTAGATCCGACTTACCAGTGCTAGTTGAAGCCCTTTTCCACCACACCACCGCCCCATACTCCACTATAGGTCTAACAACTGTCTTGTAAATCCACAGAATTAAATGTGGTTTAATTCCCCAGGTCTTACCTACATAACCTCTGCAGGTCCATAGTTCCTTGATCGCCTTCTCTGTGACCGATTTCAGGTGGTCGTCCCAGAGTAATTTGCTATCAAGAGTGACTCCCAAATATTTGACTTGGTTTGCCATTTTAATTTGGGAGTTGTACATAGTAGGACAACTCAGGGTTCTGGTTGTTCTGCTCCTACTGAAAGGAACCACCGTGGTCTTGGACGGGTTGACCCGTGCACCAATCTTAAACTATTCGCAGGGCGGTGTGGAGCAAATTTGCCCTTAACCATGATAACCAGATCGTCTGCGTAACCTTGGGTGGAGAACCTCTCTAAGGTTAGTCTCCACAACAGTCCATCAACAACTAAACACCACAGAAGGGGGACAGTACCCCTCCTTGTGGGCAGGGCTGTCACGTTAGTTTTTTACTTCAATTAGTATAGTACAGATAGCTCAAAACCCGCAAACATCCAAAACAAAAAGAAATTTTTGGTGTCAAATTTCTGAATACACTACCCAATATACGCAGTAAAAAGTTACACCAATTTGCGCAATGAGTAAAGGGGCAGGGGGTGGCAAAGGGGTAAAAATTCAGTTTTTTGCAAATATCTGGAAAAATATGAATCTGACCTTAAAATGTCCTGAGGACGAAACTACAAAAAGTTACCTTTGTAATGATATATAACACTTTAGACATTTTCCCAGAAAATTATACCCTAGACCGAAAAGTATTATAGTGAATTTACATTTTTTGAGCTTTATATTTCGCACTGTAACTCTTGCTAGAATAGACTTAGGGTCATAAGATCTTGTCCATTTATTGCTAATAAAATTTCTTTGATTTCTATTTGTTAATGTGTAGTTTGTTTGGTCCTCAGGACATTTTAAGATCAGACTCATAGTTTTCCAGATATTTGCAAAAAACTGAATTTTCACCCCTTCGCTACCCCCTCCCCCTTAACCCATAGCGCAAATTGGTGTAACTTTTTACTGCGTATATTGGGCAGTGTATTCAACAATTTGGCATCAAACATTTCTTTGCATTTGGATGTTTGGGTTTGGGGCTATTTTGAACCAATTTTACTATACTAAATCGAATAGTTCAAGAAAAGGCTCTTTATGAAGGGACGTGGAAGCGTCTCGCCCACCAAAGAAAAAAAGCGAGACGCGAACAAGTATCGGACGAAACATGGTTTACCGATTGACAGGGCTACAAGAACTTCCCGAAAATTCCTTTTTTATCAAATTCACTGGTCTACAATTTTCAAACTTTTTTTTGTCACACAAAAGTTTATATCATATTTTGAACCTACTGTGACCCCTGAACAATGCTACATAACTGAAAAAAAATTGACACGTCAGGATTCTTTGTGACAGCTTAACCAAAATTGGAATTATAAGTTCCAAAAGTGACGGTACTAAGATAAATTATTTCATACTGTAGGTAAGCAGTTATGATTTTTTTTGGGGATATGGCTTCTTGTAGGAAGCTTTCAAGCTTCCGTTAGTTATCCGTTATCTCTCTTGCACGTAGGACTCTTTAAGCCCCCGTGGAACCATAGGTTACGTAGCAGTATGATTCAGTGGCTAAATTTCACATTTTTAGAGCTTTCTACAACAAATTAGGAGCTTTTGCTATATTTTCCATTTTGGTGCAGGGAAAACCTTCGTATAGTTCAAGTTCATTATAAATGGTAGAAATTTTCAGTTCTATTGCTTCCTAAACTTTTTTTTTAACAATATTATCCAAATATTTTCCAAAGGATCCTGTAGGATCATTTAGTTGCTGTTGGCTGTTTTCATCCTCCATTATATCCCGTTATTATCCTTCACATATACCCGTTTAGAGAATTTTCATTTAAGGAATAAAACCACCACAACTTTCGTCCATTAGGACTTGTGAAATTCGCTAAAAGGACGGATTTTTCATACAAACTGCGTCCAATTCTTCTTCAGGGTACACCAGCAGTATGTTTTCAGTATTTCGATGTCCTTGCATAATTTATTTCATAGTAATGACGTCACTTAAAATTAAAAGAATAACACCAAACCACGTAAATTATGGAAAATTAATACATAACGGTGAAAAGATATCAGGACGTGACTGGAACGAAGTAATGTTGTTTTTGTAATGAGGGGACACTAAACAAAACAAAAATGATCACAAAGTTCGTGTGTCAAAAATTGTGTTCCCCAGTGATTTAGCACATCAAAGTCTAGTGCATTTTTAATGCTTGCGGAATATAATTTTCAGTCAGAAGGACATTTTCCTCGGTAAATGACGTATTGTCAAGATGGGTGTCATTCAAAGGAAGATAATTCAGATATTATTCGGAAGGACGGAAAGGAAAATGGTGGGTATATAGAAAACGTCAATTGAATGTCAAATATTGAACATTGAAATTGAAAATCATAAATTGAAAAAAATCTTAGATGATGGGTTTTTAAGGAATGCGTGTGAACTGGACAACTTCTACAGTTCGGCACAATACACAGATGCATTTAGCTATAGAGGAGCTGATCGGAGAAGGACCCTCAAGTCAGCATTAATGTTCACTTTGTAGAATTTATCACAGGAAAAAACTTTTAAACTTCAATATTTGCTTAAATCTTGCCACTAAACGACTTTGAAACAAAAACCAACAATTCACCCACTTACACATCATAACTTTCACCGCAAATTCCACATAGTCTTCTCCTAAATAAATTCGTTAGCCACTCATTAAATGCTTAGATTGAATATAATCTCGTTTTCATATATTAATTAAAAGTTACCTTTAAGCTGCTGGTATACTCAGACCAAAAACAATGCAAAACTTATATCTCTGCAAAGTACAACTTTTCACACATTAAATCCAATGCTTCCGCCCATACGCTATAAGCAAGCATGAGTGTTATCCTGGACACGAAGTGAGAGAGAGAGAAAGAGAGAAGTGGAAACATACATATATGAGTATGAAACTTAAGTCTCGACTCTACGCCTTCATTTGGGATGTTGTCCATTTATTTTCGTATCAGACCATCTCTTCGGAATTTATAAGTTTTCCCAACACATATCAGATGGTCACTTGATATGTATGAATAGAAATCCTTTTCAGTTTCAAGAGCGAGTGAGAGAAAAGGACTCATAAATGTATACAATGTGATTGTGCGGGGATGTGTCATACGAGTTGAGATTCTGTTTACATACATAGGTATGTAATATCGACGATTTTTGCAGATCAAGGAGGCCTTATTGTCTGGAAAATTCAATTTATAAAAGGTTGGGTGGAAATTTCGCCTCAAGGTTTTAAGGAAGATGACTACTGAGTAAAGGTTCGATTTAAATTTCAAGCCGAGGGATAACTTATTCATAAGTTCATTAGCAATTTTTACAGTTTCAAGTATCTACCTTTAAAAGCACTGTTGGAGATTTAGCAAATTATTCATTTTGCTTTTCAAGCAATTAAAAACTTAGAAAACTTTATGTTTAGTTTCCAGTAAAAAAAACCTGCTGAAATTTCGATACTTTACAAAAACCCTTTGTTTCCCGGCACCCGTTAAACCATATTTTCTTCTATAGCATTCCGTATAGTAACCGTAAGCAATAAACATTTTCTTCTATAGTTCTATTTTTTGTTAGTGCCAAGGGGCTATTAGATTATGATATGACAAGGATATTACGACGATGTCCTTACGTCTTATCTTCATTTTTCTCGGGTCATTTTCACTTTCTCTCTACCGAACCGCACTGTGTCGGATTATGTGGACATGTACATATGTATATCTACGTTGTGATAGTTCTTTCGTTTGAAAATGTCGGCTAAAGGATTTGGGTTTTGTTGGATTTGGTTTGGGGCACCTAAATAGGTATCTATATACGTCTACAACGAGTATCATGGTCGACTTACCTTCGTATCTGCGGCAGAATTAATTGGGCCGTGTGTTTACACGCCTCGACACAGGTACGCCGCAATTTCCGGATTTTCTCCCGAAGCTCTGGTGAATCTCGCGCTTGACCCACGTGAATTAACATATCGCGGAATAGTGCTACTTGGCTGTTGATTTCGACAATAAGCTGAAATAAGGACAATGTTGAAATTTAATTAGGTGATGTGGTGCGGTTTATGTAGTGAGATAATGAGTTTATCTGACTTTTGGGTTAGGCTTTTTTTTAAGGGTAAAAATTAAATTAAAGTTTTTAAGGTTGATTTAGGTTTAAGATACGGGTATGAACGTAATGTACGTGTAATTACACTTAGTTTTTTAGTGTGTATTTATTTTAGTCTGTGTATAATTCCAGTATTTGATTCAGTTGCGTAACGTACGGTGTTCCATGTGTGCGGTGGAACACGGGCCCCCAAACATCAGGGGCCCCCTCATGTAGTTACGAAGAGTAGCAAATTTGATGGACTGTTTTGTCGATTTCTGGGTCACTGGAACATAGAAGCTGTTGAACAAGTTAGACGTGGTCTGCTGTGCTACGAAGCCGCTTTAAGCGAGAGTTTCAAGGAACATTTTAGTGCTATGGTGAGGTTAGAGGCCCGGCTCGACACCCCCTAAAGCTGCTATTGGTTGTTAAAAATGGCCGCCCTGATTAAATTCGGAATATTTTAAGCGGATCTTCTGCCTCGGGGAACATATTGAAGACAATGGAAAAAATATTAAAATTTTGCGAAAAAGTAGTTGAAAAGGTGGACCCCTAGAAATTTTAAAACGCGATTCACAATAATGAAATTTTTGTACATGAGCAAAAAATTGAACAATCAAAAAGATCTTTAAATGAGCCGAGGACCAAACCCTTTTTCAAGGTTACAAACAGCTGCGAATAATATAATAGCACTGGCGGTTACGATTAACTTCTTTCTCTTAAAAGCTGTCATTGAATATTTTTACAGCTGCTAGTGGCACCAATAAAAATTGTATAATTGTGTATAGTAAAAACTGTTTACTTTCTGGAAATAATATATTTGCCGTTTGTAGGCTAACAGTATACTCTCCTACCCAGTGGTGCAGATAAGGCGTGGATCAAAAGAAACAATTCCCCGCCTGCCTTAAGGCCCATTTTCCTCGACACGACTGCACGACAGCGACTCGCTCATTTCATATAAAAACTCGTTTTTAAAATGAGAGAGAAACGAGTTTTTATATGGAATGAGCACGTCGCTGTCGTGCGGCCGCGTCGAGGACAACGTACCTTTAGGTCGCACATTTTGTCCTTGCGATTGTGATATCGTGTACCTGTTTAACAAAAATGGTATTAATTTAATTATATCACTGAATAAAGTAAAAAAAAAAACAACTATTCATCAAATTTTAGATGCTAAATTGGTTGGTAAATCTTGTGAGAGGTGAAAGCAATGCAAGTAAATTTAGCGTCATTAATGAGGGGTGTAATAGCGATATTTAAGGAAGAAGAATTTTGTAGAATAAAATATGGGTCAGGGACCCCACAAAAATTTGAATGCACTCGCATTTTGTACAACAATTCAGTCCCAAATCTTTGCATAAAATTTTGTACGAAAATTCAGTACTATCTATTTATTAAACTACATATAGACTCAGACCGCACAATCAAATATCTTCAGATTTTTTATATTTGAATTAAAAATTTCGTTTGCACAATGTGTTGCGGGCGTAAATTTTTGGGAAAAAATTGTATTCCCAATATTTGTAAAAAAAAAACTTGTTAGTGTAAAAATTCAGATTATACTCGATCACGAATTGAATTTCCCTTTTAAGGACAAAATCTGGTCCCAGATCCCTCCCTCACCGAAAAGGTATATACGCCACTGCTCCCATCAAATAAGAGGATACGAATCGCTGCAATAAAATAATAGCTAATTTGATAAGTTTAGCTCCAAAGGCTGTCTAAAAAATGTATTTTTCAGAATTCATCTTTAACATCTTCATCTTTGGTTGTGGCTTTTGGTAAACGGCAGTGCAAAATATTCGCTAATACATAGTAGATTATATTATAATGGGGCCCCCATTTCGTTTTCGAACACAATATATTTTTGAAACGTTACGCCACTGAATTGATTCCTAGTAAGAAACCAACCTACATATAGATCGAGCTGTCTTGCGTTCTTCAAGAGCATGTTTCACAAGAAAATATAGCAGATGAGCACACAAAAAGGAAACTATTATTTGAATACCAACCAAATATCTTCTACGATAATAGCAGTAGCGTAACGTGCGGTATTCCATGCGCTCATTGGAACACGGGTCCGCAAGCCTAAACGGCCCGTAAAGGCCATATTTTTCAGATATAAATGCTCGTTTGAGCACAAAAACGTAGTAAAGCTAGTCAAGTCGACTTATACCTTAAATCAAAGTCATACTTTTAATTCACAATCACGTTCCAAATTGACGAATTTCCAAAACATTTTAGTTAATTTTCATATGACCAATTTACGAATTTCCAGATCAAATTGACTTTTTTTCAGAATAATGCGATCGAATATCCATTGCAAATTGACATATCATGTTGACAATTTTGCATTAAAAATTGATGAATTTACAAATCACATTGACAAACTTTCATTTAAAATTTACGAAATTCCATATCAATTTCACGAATTTCCATACCAAGTTGACTAATTTTAAAATCATGTTCTAATATGCTAAATTGAAGAACTTGCAAAATATTTTGACCAATATCAAACCATATATCTTCTACGATAGCATTGGCGTAACGTACGTTTCTTCATGTGTTAATTGGATAAAGAGTCCCGAAGCCAAAAGGGCCCCAAAGGTCGAGAGATATAATTGTTTCAGAAATAAATGTTTATTAGTCGACAGGACAAAAAAGCATTCAAGCTGCAGCATCAGAAGTACCAAACTACGCCTTCAGTTAAAAGTTATGCTTTCAGTGCACAAACACAAATTCCGAATTCGTGAATTTCCAAAACATGTCAAATGACAAATTTACGAATTTCCATATCAAATTGAGGATTTTCAAAATAATGTTGATGAATTTCGGTTACACATTTTATGTCAA
Organism: Microchrysa polita; assembly: GCA_949715475.1. Taxonomy (NCBI): domain Eukaryota; kingdom Metazoa; phylum Arthropoda; class Insecta; order Diptera; family Stratiomyidae; genus Microchrysa; species Microchrysa polita. The sequence continues at coordinate 12,095,916 of OX454415.1, read as the reverse complement.
ATTTTGCTGTCGAACTTCCATTACAAATTGATAAATTGCCATGTCACATTAAGAATTTCCAGATCAAATTTTCGAATTCCCATAACATATTAACCAAATTACATAACAAATTGACATATTTATACCCTTCGCTCGTAGAGTCATGAAATTTGTAACGCATTGAAGTATAACCTCGATAATTGCAACTAATTAATGCACAGAGTAGTTGCAATTTCCGAAATTTTGCAATTTTCGGGTTGGTTTTATTGTACAGAAAATAACAACAACAATAGGCGAAACATGCATTTATTCAAAAAGAAATGTTTAAAAGTGTTTTTTTTTTTTGCAAATAAAGTATGGCCAAATTGAAAGTAAAAGCTGCCGCTAGGCAAACTTATTTCTTTCAGTTAATAATAAAAACGGTTTTCTATTTCTGGGTACAGACCATGAACATCTTAAAATTAAAGAATGACTCTAAAATCGCAACAGTCGTTGCAAATTTAGAGTCTACAATGGGAAACATTTTCATTGCAATATATCAACTCTAAAATTGCAATTAGCGTTGCATATTTAGAGTCTGCAATGAGAATCAATTTATAGTTGCAAATATCGAATATTGCAATTATCGAAGGTTGTAATTATAGGGGTTACACTGTATACATATATGATCAGCATCATAACATGGGGAATCGATTGGGCGATGTCCGTCTGTCTGTCCGTCTGTTGCTACGCGTTTTACTCGGCCAATTTAAAACCTATGAAGCTGAAATTTTGCACAAATGCTTCTTTTTGTTGCAGGCAGTTTGTATGTTTGAATCGGTGAAATCGGACCATGGGGTCATGGGGCTGCCATACAAACTTAACCCCCAAAATTAGGTTCTTCTAAAAAAAACTTTTTTATTTGTGCACCGATTTCAACCAAATTTCGCATAAATGCATTTCTATTAATGGCACACAACATACGTAAGAATGGGTCAAATCAGACCATTGAGTCATGGGGCTGCCATACAAACTCATCCCCCCAAATTAGGTTCTTCTAAAAAAACTTTTTTATTTGTGCACCAATTTAAACCAAATTTCACACAAATGTGTTTCTATTGATGACACAAAACATACGTAAGAATGGGTCAAATCAGACCATGGAGTCATGGGGCTGCCATACAAACCCAACCCCCCAAATTAGGTTCTCCTAAGAAAAACTTTTTTTATTTGTGCACCGATTTGAACCAAGTTGCACACAAATGTATTTGTATTGATGACACACAACATATGTGAGAATGGATGGCTGCCATACAAACCCAACCCCCCATTTTGGTTCTTCTAAGAAACATTTTTTACGCCAATTTCTCAAAACCTTGAATTAATGTGTCTTACTCAAAGCAACAAAAAAGGACAAAATGATGGGGCCATGCTCCAGCATCCCCCAATAAAATTGTCTGAGTAAATATTTTTATTTGCCCACTTATTCGAACCAAACCCCACACAAATATTGTTTTGTCGACGCAACAGAACTTTTGTGAAGACGGAAGGAAAATAAGGGGGAGGGGGGGGGGGGGGGGTAAATACAAGTCGTAGGTACGCCCGAAAAAACTTTTATCTCGGAGGAGAGCGAAGGGTATCCAAATTTCGGCCGCGTCTGAAATTAGCTTCGGTCTCGTTTCATTTCAAATTGACGAAATTCCATGTTAATTCGACAAATCTCAAAATCATTTCGTTAAATGGACGATTTCCCAAATTAAATTGACGAATTTCCATATTAAATTGACGGACTTAATTTCAAATTGGTTTTGATTGAAATTGATGTCCAATGCGGCGAAATATGAAAATTAAAATTAATTCAATTAATAAAAATCAAGTATCTAGTTTTGTAGTCTGGCTGGTCTAGCGGTTAGTGCGCGCACCTTAGGTGCACAGGGTCATGAGTTCGAATCTCACCGTGGATCATGGTGTTTTTCGAACTCACGAGCTTGTGTCGGACTATGATCTCACTCAGACATTAAACGAGTACCCATTTATGGGGATCTCATTACCTCAACAAAAAGCAGATAAGATCTTGGAAATAGGATGTCACTAATCGTCCTGCGGCCTTAGTCCAATGCTGGATTGTCGCGCCTGTTATTTATTTATTTATCTAGTTTTGGCATATCTTGGCCGTGGTAAACAAGGGGTAGCTTCAGCTCGATTGCAATGCCGCTGTTGTATAGGGTGTTTTTTTAGACGTGTGATTTTCAAGAAGAAATAAAACGTATATAATTTAATGTTATGGCCAAGAACTTAGTTTTATTATATAAATAAAGGTTTACCATTATTCCTTAAAAATGATTTCGGGCAAGTGGCCGCCGCGGCTGGCTTGAATAAATTCCAGCCGAGAGGACCAATTTACGACCACTTTTTGCAGCAATTGGGGCCGTATGTGAGCAATAACGCGCCAAATATTCTCTACCAATGCGTCAATCGTCTCGCGTTTATCTGCGTAGACAAGCGACTTCACATAACCCCATGAAAACTAGTCCAGCGGTGTTAAATCGCACGATCTTGGTGGACCAATGATTCCCTCTGCACATAGAGCACACCAAACAGCGGCTTTTTGAGGATATAACGGCGTCTCAACAATAGCTTGTGGAATATAATCACTTCAAACGCGACAATTTTGTTTATTAACGTACCCATTCAACCAAAAGCTAGCTTCATCGCTGAACAAAATTTACTTGCGAAAATCGGGATCGGTGGCCATCTCGTTTTGAGCACGATTTGCAAACTTTGTTCTGGAGTAAGTCTATTTATTATGAAAAGGCAAACCAAACTCAACATAAATGAGGTGACAGCTGTCAAAAAGACCAACTCCGAAAAAAGTATTGCCATATAGAAAACCACATGTCTACAAAAACACTCTATAAATTTTCTCCTACTGTATAAAGAAAAGTGCTTTGAGTGCGAACACACACATTTTTTTTTTAACTTTTCGCTACTGTATAATAGGGACCATTGTTTAACTTTACATAAACTGCTTTTCAACAACAACAAACAAGCTTGCTTAAATTACTCAAAAAACTAAAACTCTCATGTGCATGGTCGAAGAATAGCATCTTCAAGTAAAGTAAGTGAAAGTACACATCGTGTAAAACTAACGGATGACGGCTGAAATATCTAGACGGAACTGCAAGCAATTTTTAGAAAAACAGCATTATGAAAAGCTAACAACATGTTTACCCAAATTCCCTTCAGCGGTTCCAGAAACTAATCTACATACATTACTAAATTCATAGCAGAATGGTCCTGGCTAGGATCCAAGCACATATTGCTCGTGTTCTTAACATCTCTTCTGATTGATGAAATTATGCGGTGTACCACCGCAGTGTGTATAGAGTACTTCCACATTACATTCAAATGACCTGTAAATTTATGCTGCAGGTCCTTGCCGTATTTAATGCAAAATACATATAGAGTTCTTGACAATTTACTAATCTGCATATTCAAGCGAAGAAAATAAAATTTTTTGCTACCTTTTTTCCTACCATATTGAAAATCATAATCAATGCAAATGAAGTGTAGAGAAGGAAAACAAAATTATATTCGGTGGAAATTCTCTACCAACCACCACTTCTATCTATGTATACATACATATCATCAATTTATTTTGCCTTTCCTTTGTACCAACTTAGAATAATGGCGGTAAAGTTTAACAGGGTCGAAAATCATATACATCCCAATAGGAAAAATAGAAGCGCTTCCGATAGAAGCGACGTAGAAGCGCTTCCTTACCATTTCCAAATAGCTATCGGAGGAAGCGCTTCCACAGAAGCATATTTACGAATGGTGAGGAGGCATGTTCTGCTATCCGCTTTAATAGGGGGAACTTTTGTGTTTCCGATATTTTCCGCTATATGTCCGCTATATGGCGGACGGTAAGATAAGTGTCGCTAGTGTCGATAACAAGAACAAGAAAATTCTTCTTGCGAAGCTGATAGCGTAATGTTCCCACCGTTGTTCTAGATAATTTCATAACGTGAAAAGTGTACGTTATTCGTCTTGTTTAATTTGAGAAAAGAAACGGATGAACAGTGGCGTGGCGTGAGTTTGGAGTAGAAGGAAGCAGCCTTAAAAGTATGACTCTTCATTAATGTTTAGGTATTTACCCACCCAGACATGAGAATGAAATCTTAATTTATAAAAAAATGACTGCAAACTAAACAAAAAATATTCTGAAGTGTTAAGAAGACACAAGTTTTGTTTATAGTTTTTTCTATTACATTATTCGTTATTCAAGTATCTGCATACACCAGTACATACTATGAATGCCGAAAATGTGAAATACATAAGGCGTTATCGAAAAGTTATTAGAACGCATGCTGACACATGGGTTTTCCTAAAAAAATAGCTTTTCCACGTACCAGAAATTACATACACACATACCTACAACCATCAAATTGGTTAAACTAAACTTGAAATTAAAAAAAAACACGACCTCGCTTCGCTATACAAATTGTCTCCAACCGAAATCGAAAAATTGGTATGTATAACTTAGTTTCGGTACGAACTGTACACATCAGTCGGAAATTGTTACAATAAGCAATTTAAAATCCACATCCAACGGCGAATTCATTATCGCACTACCTCTCCTCTTTCCAACGGCAAATTCATTATCGCACTAACTTTCCTCTTTCACCTTATCCCGGGTAAATTTGCTCCACAAGCTCTTCTTTCATACAGGCATTATTTCGCTCTGCTTCTGTCTCGTCGTGGCTAGCGATTGTAAACAATCTCGCTGTGGATTTTTTTCATGAAACAGGTGGGTTGGTGTATTGGGTTTTATGTAGAGGGCGCATGCTAAATCAGTTTTATACGGTGCGCAGGGTTGCGTATGATTTTATATGTATTATAAAAATCGTGTATGCAAGAAAAAAATCAAAAAAACAATGTCACGCTTTCTTGCTTTTTTTATTATGAAATAAGAAGGGAAGCATTGCTTCCCTTGCTTCCAAAGACGCCACGCCACTGCGGATGAACATATTTTTCTAATCAATTTGAAAATTTCGCTTATATCAAGTTATTTTTATACAATGCATCATGTTCGGTTTTCGCAATCAATCCTCTAAAAGCCCATTTCATTCACTTAAATGAGTGAAATGTGAAATTCTTTTGGAGCGCTTATAGCACACTGCTCCAGAAACGCTTACCACTCACTTCTATAGAAGCGCTTACCACTCACTTCTCTAGAAGCGCTTCTTAAAGAGCTGCTTGCCTCCGCGGACATGCAATGCTAAAAAGTACATGAAGAGGAATGGAGATGGGAAGCGCTTCTCTGCTTCCCGAGAAGCGCACCTTTTGCCCTTCTGAAGCGCTCTTTTTTCTATTGGGATAGTACAGAACTTCCACGCTTCCACCACGAATGTCTATTGTTATTATGTGCGGTTGATAATTTGCACCATTTTATTTTAAAATGTGCAAATAGCACACCGTTCTCTTTCACATCTCTATTGTATTTATATCCTTGGCAAAAGTTTGGCGTTTTGACTTCTCGAAAAAAAAAATCGCTTCGAAAAAAAAACTCAGGAAGGTAAAAAGTTTTTCTCTGTTGTACGCGAAATTTGACGATGATTCTTTCTCTATGAACATTTCTACTATGCGAACATCGGGCATACGGGTGAGTGAGTGTACAGTATGTACGTTGTAGTTGAATATGTACTCATTTTATCGCTGTACCTATTCACTGCAGGCATTCGGGAGAAAAAAAGTTTTTAATTGAATGGCATTGCAGGTAATTGAATTCGCGAAAAAAGGAAATCGTCGAAAAATTTAATTAAGTTTCATATTCGTATAAGATTTTCGTCGACCGTTTGCTAGGCTTGAACTGTTTTGAACTTTTGCTTTTCATTGAATTTTCAGGTTTTGGTGTTCGCGTTTTTTTTTGTGTGGAATGAGTGGGTAATAGTTCGGAAAGAAAGAACTTGATCCGTTAAAACTACACAATCGAAGGATATAATATTAATCCGATCCATTTCAGTTACCGACTTTGCCAAAATGTTTCCTAGTCTTTAAGATGCAATTGTGTTCTTACAGATTTTTCTACTTTTCAAGTCATCTCAGCTTTAAACTGACAAAAAAAAACAAGAAATATGTTCTATGACTTGATCAACTTTATTATGCGGTGTATAGTTGAAATTCAAAGTCATTCGGCATTTGTTATGCCATCATCGTCATATTGTGCATTTATGATAAGTTATGCCAGCCGGGCCGCGGGCCAGCTTTTCGTCTTGAAAAAGGAAGTCAGCGCGTGTTATGTGTTATGATAAGAGGCTCGCAATATTTTCATCAATTTTCGTGCTGAATGATAAAGCAACTTTTCTAAGCATATTGTAACGAATAACATTCTTATGCAAAAAAAAACAAACTATACATATTTCTGTATTTCACTATACTAGTGAAATTAAGCCAAAAAAGGGCCAAACCCAACCATTAAAGAAAAGTGGAAAGTTTCGATGCGAAATTGTTGCACACCCATTCCTCTATTCTATATGCATACCTTGTAAGCTAATTTTTATTTTAGTACAAATTAGTACATTTCTCGTTCATTTAATTAGCAGCATAAGCATCAATTCTCATCACTCTACCTTTATTCTATTAACCCTTAAATGCATGGGGTGAGAATATCGTAACTGACCTCCCCTTATGTAAAACCGGCCACTGAATACGGAACTAGGCTTCACTTTCACGGGAAATAACCCGTTTCCCCGCAGAAAATCGAAAATAGCCGAATTTACAATGCGTACCAAATATGGTACGCCATGCATTCAGGCCATATATTGACATTTTGAATATCTTACTTAATCTGTCTCGTATTTTATTGGGAATGGTGCAAAATTGAAAGGATACTGAATATTGTTAGTTTTTAACGTAATTACAGTGGAAACTCGATACAATGAACACGTCTTCATTGAAGGAAAGGTGATAATTTCTATAAAAAGTCGTGAAGTCTGGAGCGCTTCATATTAACTGTCGTAGGTGCTCTCATGTAATTAGTTTCCTATTCCTTATAGTAGTCATTCTTGTCAGTACAGTGACGCTTCATTGCAGCGAACTCATTCGTAATAAATAAAACCTCATAACTAGAGCCCGGATTCTCATGCAATTGCACATTAATGCACCAAATTGCATTTTTCAGGGATATTGCACGAAATTGCACGTTTTAGGGTTTTTAATATAAACGTACATTTCCATTTTTTAGCCTCTTTCATGAATTTTTATCCAGAAAAATGGAAATGTGACAATTTTTCGATTGACAGAGAAGAGAATAAATGTAATGAGAAATTAGAAACAAGTGAAAAACAATAAAGTTATTCAAAATCCATCGCCATATGGAAATTTTCTTCAAAACGCCAGTTGATTTTTATAAAATCTTGCAGCTGTTGTTTGTGGAGTGCATGTTAATTAACTGGTGGTTAACTAAACTTAAATGCAAATAGGAACATTTCCCGCTTAGAAAACGATTTATTCACGAATTAGATAAAGACACTGCAAAGTAGGAGCTTCTAAAAGCCGATAAAAAATGAGATTTTTGGTATTACACGCAAAATGCGCATTTGGCAATTTATATTACACGATTTTGCACGTTTCGGCATTTTCACTGCACGTTTTTCAATTTTTTACTGCACGAAAATCCGGGCTCTACTTATAACGATATGAAAGAGATTGGTTTGAGCAAAAAAAAAGTGTTTATAAAATAAATCAGTTATATGATAGTTCATTACAGACATGTTCCACAGTAAAATGTATATTATCCAACGAGACTCCTTTTTTAAGGGATTAGAGCCCATCCGGTAGCTTTCTTGAAAAGTAGATTAGATGGATTGGATTGCCTTTGCGAAGATATTATGGGAAATAACTATTTCCAGTTTTATAATCCAAATTATAAGGGTAAACAATATCCACACCCACATGCAAATAGAATTCCTTTTTTATTCGGGAATGGGGAGTGGTACTCCACATAGTCTACAGTGATTTCATATGGCCGGCCCTAGAAGCACATGTTTCCGAGGATCATGCTTAAATAAACAATTATATGTACGATGAAGCATTTCCAAAGATTTTAAGATGCAACGCCGAATTTGAATATTTTTTGAGTCCTTTGGTTCATCTTCATAGTAACCCTGACGGCTTATCTCTATTTTCTGTAATGATAGATTATAGTCCAAATATCCTGACCGTGGACTTGTAACACAAGACAAGACTTCCAATAATAAAACGTTTTAATAGATTGAATATCAAAGTATGTATAGCTGTTTGAGTTCTGGTGAAAGTCCAAGAATCTTACCACGATGTTAAGTACAGAAGTTGTTATTTTTAGTGGCGTGTCGTAAGGATCACACAAAAGATATGAATACATTATCCAGTTTACTTGCCAGCTAAGAAGATTGAGATTATAAGAACCAGGCACAGAAACTCGAAGCCGCGCGTGTTATAGAAAACAAAAAGAAAACAAAACTATCCTTATCAATCAACTATGACAGCTGCGTTTCTTTGGATCATGAACAGGACGAATTAACGTAGCTTTAATAAGAAAATGGCCGTAATTGCCCTGGAGAAATGGTTTGGTGATATGATTTATGTGTAAATTATTATGTAATTATTATTTAATAAAACTGAAAAATAATAATTACATCAACTAAGAACAATCGGAATGTATGCATCGATATTTCTCAATTGGCCCGAATGCATGGTGTACCATATATGGTACGTTGCAAAATACTATAGGTGCAAACAATTCCTTTGGTGTTTTTTTCCGTTGAAAATCCCCAAAAACCTCCAAGAAAATATCCCAATATATGCACCAGTATTTTTATTTCGTCAAATAACGGTATATTTCCCCAATTTTTAAGGCTGTAAAGAATAGCTTTTAAAATTCCGCAAAAATTAACGTTCGTCCACTTTGACAACGCACAGACAATTTAAAAAAGCTTCAGGAAGCCAGCAATGAATTTATGTGAAAGTTTGTTTTGTCTGCTTTCGGAACAATTAAACAAAAAGGCAAAACTCTATCAATCCCTAGACTTTTACCCTATACATTTAAGGGTTAAAAGTTATAGTGCGAAATGTAAATGTCAAAAAATATAAATTTCACATTATACTTTTGGGTCTAGGGTATAATTTTCCAAGAAAAGTTCTAGAGTATTATAAAGATATATAATATATATGTATATGCAAAGGAAATTAAGGCCCGTATTTATGAACATTCCTTAACTCAAGGAGACCTTAAGTCAAGGATGCCGAAATTCAATAAATTAAATGTCATTTCCCATACTTTTTCATAGAAATCATTTATATTCAGGTGTCAATTCATCCTTGATTTAAGGCGAAACTCAAGGAGACCTTAAGTTTTCAATAGACTTGAAATAATTTATTTCAAGGAAGGTGGGTAGCTACCTTGACTTCAATGAGGTTGACTATAGAAAATTTCAAGGTCTCCTTGAGTTTCTCCTTGTCAAGGATGCATTGACTCGTGAATATAAGTGATTTCTATTAAAAGGTAAGGAAAATGACATTTAATTTATTGAATTTCGGCATCCTTGACTCAAGGTCTCCTTGAGTTAAGGAATGTTCATAAATACGGGCCTCCTTAGACTAATAGTTTTTCGAAAAACAAAAATGTCTCCTCTTTGTCAATTTGTTTTTTTATGTTTGGGTTTAGAGCTGATTTCACTATACTATACATACATATTTACGTTTTTGCTCTCAGGAATTATAACAGCCAGGTTCAACAATTACTTAAAGACGACACAACTATAGGCCTATGTAAAATGCGGTCATTTTTTAAGGAAGTGATGAGATATACAAATAGTTTGATGGCAACTTTAAATTGTTGATTTCACCACTCTTTATACCCTATACCCATAAGATGGTATAGGGTATATTGTTTTTGTTACGACGATTTATGTAACACCTCGAAGGAGTCACCGGAGGTATGGCAAAGTATATATATAAATGATCAGGGTCGGTCCCTGATTCGCATAAGCCATGTCCGTCTGTCTGTCTGTCTGTCTGTCCGTCCGTGTGTCTGTCAGTTCGCACGATAACTCCCGAAATAATGAAGCTAGCGTTTTGAAATTTAGGTCAGATGATTGTTTTGATAAAAGCTTGGCTGGTATTGAAAATGGGCCAAATCGGACCAAGGGTTCCCCTACCTCCCGTACAAATGACCCCTCCTTTATAGTTTAATTCGACAATATTTTTCAACAGAATATCGCTAGCGACCTGAAATTTTCATCAATACCTAATTGTGACATATGCTTGAAGTTGGTGCAAAGTGGAGAACGTCCGACTACCCCTACCCCTACCTCCCCTACAAAGTTATATTCAGCCATATCTTCTGCTAGAATGTCGCGAGAAACTTCTAATTAGTATCAAATGGTAGCCTTGATAAAATATTGAATATGTGCCAGGTCCCAACCATCTACCCCTCCCTCCCCTACAAAAAAAAATGAAATTGGTTTTTGGGGTTTTGCGTGCCTTCTAGGTCTGTACATGGGTATAGGGTATACACTCATCGTGCTATTCCCACGATTAGAACTCGGTCTCGTTTCAACTTGGAATTACTTCTGCAATTGACGAATTATTACGCGAGTATGCAAAAAGTAATCGAGATTTCTTTTATTTCGGTTTTATGTATTTTGAGAGGCTGAACACGAATCCAAATTTTCTGATCCTTGAAGGATCGTGTATTTCGCCGGTGGTTCTAAGATTGATAAAGACATTTAGGACCTAATACAACGATCTCAATTGTAATGTTTGGCCTAGTGCCTAGCCCAGACTGCAATCAAGGTACTTCGCACAAATTTACCCGAAATTAATCTACGAGTACTATGACCTTCTTCAAGGCATTTCCTCTCGTGACTCTGTGTCTGTTTTGAAGCCTAAGGTTGAGCTACTGGGGCGACCATGCTAAAGAGCTGGTCTGCTCCATCAGTTTTTCGAATATTCTTTCTACGCAGTTGTTCTATGCAGGCTAAGGCCGCCAGTCCTTTCAAGATATGTTGGTTTCGTTTGTCACTAATAAGATTGACTTATCAAGAGAAACCATGGAAACCTTTGTTGTTGTTGTTGTATTTTACAAAATTTAATACAGTTTAAGATAGTGAGTGAAATTATCAAAACTCAAGGTAGGTAATAGGCTACCTTGAGTTCAGGTGAGAATGGCTGTGGAGATTTAATTAATTAATTTAATTCATACGTTATTGGTTACTATGAGAGTAAAAGACGATAGTCCTTCCTCCTTGCTCCTTGCACTTGCGCTTATAAGCTCCGCGATGACGAAGAATTTTCTGGCCTTTATCAGGCTCGTTGTTAACCTTCTTATTTAAAAGACTACCGCATAATCTACACTATTTTGGTTTTAGGTAGCAGTCTCCAAAGCTTGTGTGTGTATCCTTCTATATATCAAAATGCTAACTTCGGAAATGGAAAAATCTATTATTGTTCTGATTGGCTACGATGAATCCCGAATGTCGATAAGTATAGCATGCAAGAACGAAAAGCAAATAGTCAGTGCTGCGAGCGCGCAGCGCGATCACGTCAGCTCATAGCGGGGAGCAGACGTTGGCTGGTAGCATGGCTGGGGCAGGGCATGGCGAGGGGGGGAGGTGTTGACGAGCGTAGCGAGTAGGGGGCGAAGTCCCCTATTTTTTATAAATTTGTCTTCGGATTGAGTACGTAATTTACCGTAGCAAATCACATACCTAGACCTGCTTTTCTACTTCCCAAATTGTTGTTGTCATGTCATAAAATACTGAAATGTCTCTCTTTCCCCATAAATACTGTCCATAAAATATAAAATGTAATAAGATGCCTTCTGAACCGTGTACCTTACAGCACTATTCTCGTCACGGTGCGCCTTAATTCTAGCCGTTCAACATCAATTTCACCATTTATGACATCTCCATTTTACAAAAGCACACAAAATTTTTACAACACCTATTTCCAACACGTCAATACACCGAGTACAAGCAGTTCTTCTCGTATATATATGCTCCATTGTCCTTGTTGTCAATAGGAAATGGCTTTGTTATTTTTACAACCCATGTTGTCGTCGTCTATCCGTTTCTCTAGGTCTCTAGGGCAAACTGACAAATCCACCACACACAACTGCTTTGTGGTTAAAGCTGTTTCCAAGTCAACATCATCATCATCGTCGTCATCTTGTTGAGAACATGGTAGGTTGCACTTTTACTGGAATGTTGTACGAGTAAAATTGTCTGATAAAAAAAAAAATTACGACGTGATCTCGGAGGAAAAAAAAGGACATATTTTCACTTCAGTGAGCAAGGCAAAGAATATTTTCGTTCACTCAAAGGATATATGGATGAATTGGTTCGGTATTACATTCATTGAGAAGAAGCAATGCTCGTTACGAAGGAGCTTGTTAATTAGTTTTAGTTGCTACGAGTACTTGTAGAAGAGTTACGCTTCGCGAATGTTACAGACCGAAAATGGATGATGATAGTTGAAAGATAGTTTTGAGTGGAATATACTTTGCGTACTTTTCAATTAATATTTTGCAAAAAAATGCACGATTCTGCATTTTATGTTGATTGCTTGTAAAAAAGACCATGTGGGAAAATATGTTTGAGGTCAGTTTAATTATAATTTTTGTTTGATGGAACAAAAATTAATTAACGAATAAACACTTGCAAAATGAAATTGCCCAATTTAATTCATATGCTCTTTATAATGGTATTCCAATGTCAAGCTAACCAGGGTCTTACTTTCCCGTTAATGATTCCAGGACTATTCTCTTTCGATAGAAAGTACTTAAAAAATTTAATACGCAAGGTGGACCGTCAATTTATTATGGCTTACATGTATGTATTAGAGAGTTTTAGTATGTCGTTTGAAATCGAACGACATAATTTGATATTCGAAATATTATACGAAATAATATATCATAGTTTTGCATGTCCAAAGTAAGCATGGGTGTATTTCCGTATATTTGATGCTCTGGAAACAGTCGAAATTGTCGAAATCATTTGTCGTGATTTTACATCCATGCCTACTTAGGATATGCAAAATTATGATATATTAGAGAGTTTTAGCATGTCGTTCAAATATAACGACATAGTTTGACATTTCCATACACAAATTCGCTTGCCGATAGCACGTAAATCAGTAAACCACAATTTTGCATGTTCCAAGTAGGCATGGGTGTATTTCCGTATATTTTATATTCTGCAAACATTCGAAATTGAGGATATTATTTTTCGTGATTATAACCCGATGCCTACTTCGGACATGCAAAATATTGTTTTGCGTATTGTCGGCAAGCGATATTTTTGTATGGAAATGTCAAACTATGTCCTTATATTTGCAGCGACATGCTAAAATGCTCTATTATCTTACAAAAACTTTTAGTGTACACTAATAAACACATCAATCATAAATTGCATTGAATAATAAATTATAATAATAAATCACCATAGCAAAGACAATATTAGCCGTTAATTTTCCTATAACGACCAAACTTTCTTCATGATGACCATTACCAACTCTTTTGGAATAAAGTACTAAATCCATTCACAATAGTAAATTCAATTTCTTAACGATTTCAATGTTTCCATAGTTTCGTAAATTGCCTGGCAACTTTACGAATAAATTTCGATATTTTCGAGTGGTATGAAGCTAGTATGAAGAAAAAGAATAGAGGACGACGACGTCAGGAAGGACTATATGATGATTGAGTGTGCGAACAAGAGTTTCAACCATTCAACATTTTATACAAATCACAAAAGTTTGCAACGTGCACATTTTCATTTTATCGTCAATGGGGGGAATGTTTATGAAAAGTGTTCGTTTTGGGCAATGTCCAAGTTGCTTCAAATAGTTTTAGGATTCAAATTACGCAAAAAAGAGGCATGAAATTGGACCATAGCGAATATGATAATGCAAGCTAGTAGCTAAACTTTTGAATAGAATGAATTGAAAATGTTTTCGTGTTGTTCGTTTGATTGTGGAATGAATGGATGATAATAATTGATAAAATTTTAATTTCTATTCTTTTGGAATTATCATTGAGTTAATAATAACCTATGTAATATCATAATTGGACGTAGAGTAATTATAGAGAATATTTACATAAACAAAAAATATTGCCTACTGATTAAACGGATCAAATTAGAATTGCATTCGGAAAGGTGTTAGTCGATTCAATGGAGTTTAAAATGAACGTGCATTAATAAGCGCTACCTTATTGCCAGAGGTTCAGAGAGGGGAGCCGAAAAACGACGGGATTTAAGAGTTTTTTTTTCAGTTTTTCGGCTATTGTTTAGTTTTTGTAAGGACATACTACTTCTTATGTTGTTGGTTAATCAAAAATCGAAACAAAAGAAGATTTGTCCATAAATAAAAACCTCAAATTGTTAAATCTGTACCGGAAATTTGCAATTTGTAAATTAAGTGGGTGCAGGGGCGTATGCAGAAAAAAATTTTGGGAGGGGGTTTTGAGAATTTTAGCCCCGAAAATGTTGACATATATCCTGGTACAGCAATAGTCGCCACTGTGGCAATTTATGGAGTAAGTTGAAGCTTTGACGACATCATTAATTTATTAATACCTTACTTAGCTGGGAGATTATCACCTCTCTGAAGTTGCGAATGTTAATGGTTGTCGTTAAGATTACTTACTACTTTATATGATGCGCATACATAACCATCACCTTACCACTGATAAAACCAATATTTTTCGGAGAAGTACTTATTTTTTAAGAACCTGGTGTGGTGATTCTATCTCTTCTGTAATGTGCTGACACACTAACCTTTACACTGAAACCAGACTCGTATTAGAAGTCAATAAAGACATATCACTCCAAAGCACATGTTTTGTACTTCATATGGTGTCAGGAGTCGGTGCAATTTTTGTATTCGGAAAAGTAGTGTAGATACGTAATACGTGAATATCGACAAAATGGTCGACAACGAGACTCCAGGGAGTTCGGCCGGGCGATTCCAGCGGGTTCTATACAAAATCCCAATATACAAAATCCAAAAAGACAAAATCCAAAAAAATAGAAAAATTCACAAAGTCAAAATCCACAGAGACAAAAAACAACAGACAGCTAGGAGTCTGAAATTTTCAGCGCGATTTACCTATTTGTGCTGGGGTTATTTTTGCAATTTTGTCATTGGGTTGCATCTTCGACTGTGAGCATTGCATTTGAAAAACGAACATAGCATTTTATGTTTTCTTTTTGTTTTAGTTGTAAGTATCGCATTGGCTTCTAAAATTTGATCACCATACTTAAACTACAGTAACGACAATAAGTATATAGAAAAATTCCACAATGTTTAGCTATTTTGGTTGAAAATATTGAAAATTAAGGTTCGATTTTTTTTCTATGGATTTTCAATGTATTTAGGATTTAGAAATTTCTTCGGGCTAAAAAATCTAGTTATGAAATCAGATATCTTTCCTTTATGACGAAATTTATTATCACATACATAAAGTGAAACAAACAAGTCAAACAAACATTAGCATAGTCCCGATATCGTGTTGCCATTTGTGCTGGTGTAAAGTTTCTTCTTTGGATTTACAAACGATTCAAGTTGTTGATTATTTTAATAAGCATCTATCCATAAGCACGCAATGCTATAAAAACAACATTTAAAATTAAGTTTCTCAAATTCCGAATTAATTTTCTAGCACAATTGAGCTACACACTTTACCTTAACTATTTCTACAATTCATTTCAGTAATGGCCCGCTCTCTCAGCACAGTAAAACTAAATTCAAGTATTTTTTTTTCGCAAGTATACATGACATTTATACATTCTGCACGAAATCAAGTTCAAGACTCTCCACACCCAGGTCGTATGTCCTTCGCCCCGTTGACATGTCCTTGCGCTCATTCACTTCATACATACGAGTACGTACTATTTTCAATGGTGTATAGCGAATATCTGGGTTTCTTGTACAAATGTATAGGGCAAACCCAAAATTTTCATATATGTTCCCAAATGTGTAATTATTTTAATTGCTTATGGGATTTCAAAGTGGCAAAGCATAATGACAGTGTGGGATAGGGCAGAATTAACATAAATGTACTTGCTATTAGCCATGGTTTGTATTGAAGAGTCCTTTAATGTTTTCGAACATAATGAACGTGTACATGGATACCCACTATACGGCTCTACTATTAGCCGCAGACCGCAGGAAGTCTATGTTTTCGGAATAGAGAGATGATTTTCATTCATATGAACCGGTAATTATATTCGAATTATTTCGTGCTGTCGGAAATGGAAGTGCTTTTTGTATACATATTAGGTGATGTAGCTGAATGAATGCACTCACTACTTGAGGTTATGACTGTTCAGAGTGGAATTTTGCAGCAAACATAATTCCCGCAGGAATACAACGTTGGAATCGCCATAGAGCTTTCATCATTCACTGTATTAAATACGGCGACTTTGGAAGGACTCTTTTCCTGACAGCGCGCACTATTTTGTCAATTTATTATTTAAATGGTATGTTGCTGTTGGCCGGGGCGACATAATCATAAATTATGAAAGAGTTCAGTGACGAAGGATGACATTGCATTTCGCTTTGACAGCCTTGTTCAGCAGGCCATAAATTGATTATTATAACCACATTGCTATTATTGCCTATAAATGACAGGGTGATTTGCATTTTTCATACAGAGTATGTAGTTATGTTTTTTTTTGTGGTTGGGTGGGGATCGCGGCACAAACATTTTTGGGACAAAAACATGTATACGAAAAAAAAAAAATCCGTTAAAAATTCACTTTGTCCACCAGTCCATTTCCCATATCCTTTCGTTTAGAAAACATAGCTAAAAATTATGCATAAAATGTATAATATCGTTTCCATAAAACATTGGCGTTTCTTTGTTTGAAAATATTTCCAGACAGAAATTGTAATTTATTTTGGACGTCTTTGAAATCCCAATATACCCACGAATATAACCATATAAAATATGGAATTGTGAGAACCAGAAAAAGTGAGCTTTATATATTTTCAGCAACCCAGTGCTAGTCCTGAAATATTTTATCAGACAGCCAAAGAATGTGGGAGAACATGATAGCGTGCAAAAAGGTATGTATACACAGAATCATTCTCGCAGCCCCCCTGACGGTTAACAATATGTTCACCAGCAACAGAGAATACGTAATATACCACAAAAAAAAAACAGAATACACGGATAAAAAATGAACAGAACAAGCAACAAAAATGTATACATATAGGACAGAAGAGAAAAAAAAGCGACTGTCCCCACGGGGTAAAATTCGCATACATAACGAATTAGCCTTAACAAATTGCGTACTTCCTTTACACCTGTTTCAATAAAGACACGACATGATGCCCCTCGTGCACGAATTGGCTTTGGTTGGTGTCGCTTCTGGTTACACTCGGTGTGCGGGAGGATTTTTATGGAATTGGGATTCTGTTCAAATTACCTGTAAAAAAATAAATGAACGAAACAACTTATCCCTGATTTCATGACCATGATAAATAATAACAATCTGTCCCGTAATGAATTGAGTGGCGGTGTTATGTTAAACGTATTGGATAAATTTGAATCTTGTTAAATCATTTGAAAATGACACCATTGACCAGAGTGGAGAGAAGGACATCCTTACACCCGGACCGATTTAGTAGCTTTTTTACGTGAATGTCTTTCGTGTCAGACATTCGTTTGCGATGAATAATAATTTAAAGAAATGTCCTATTGCTTGAAGTACGCGTATGCTTCTGCGTTCAGTGTGTTCCATTTTCGAATTGGCTACTGGAGTGAAGTCCTTTTTCAGAGACTTCTTACAAAACGAAAATAAAAACTACGATTTGATCAAGAATAGGGGATGATTTGGTTAATGAAATTTATAGATAATTTTTTATTAACTTTATTCTTATTGCAAATTTTAAATTTCTTAAGTTCAACGAAGTGGCTAAAACTATTATTTAATATATAAGCGAGTTGTTTGAAACCGATTGAAATGCTGGAAACAGATTAGTAATTTTTTAAAATTGCCGACATGTCAGCCATTTAAAATGCAATGTGCTGCTTTCTTCGGCGCAGCATTCAACGCGTCTAATCTGTTTCAAGCAAAAGTCTGTATGCATATTTACTTTAGAAAATAATTTTCTGGAAGTGCAACAGATTGAAGCTTTAAGGTCTCTACACACTTACCCAAATCTCGAGGTTTCGGTTATTTTAGATTAAATTTGAAAATTCCCTATACATTCTGCCTTGTTGGTCGGTGCGTAAAACGCAATTATTGCGGGAAATGCTCACAGTATTTCTACGCGGTGGCTACTAAACTCGGCTTCACAAAAATCGGGCCACTCGCCACTTTCGAACTCAAATTCAATTTTCTCAAAAAGTATGAAACTTACAACTATGAAAGTTATATCTACAGAAAGTGCATTTAATGACTATGATTTTTATCTGAAGTACCCTTAACTCACGCAACAAACACAATGCCTGTTTTGATTAGAGTTGGCGCTTACCGTGTGGCCCGGTTTCACTGAAGTGAAGTGTAGTAATTTTGTGACACTTTGTGAAAGACAAACTGTGGGGGACGTCGTAGAACTTACTTTCTGACAAGGCTGGTAATCTGGCGAATCGAGATCTCAAAACCACTGTCTGTCTGTACACCAGGTGTTGTAAAACTCGCTCATAATACTGTTTCTGACGATATCTTCTAAATCCCCGGGGTGTCATGTGACCCGTACCCATGGGAATATGTATATGAGCTCAACAAAGTTTGGTGGACTACTGTGGTAAGAACCAGCCGCTCCCCTCAGAGGAACAAAGGACAACAAAGCAATAACCTTGCTGAGTTATCGCGGTAATGTAACAGGGGAGTCGGACGTGTCTCACTCCCAACCGCTCGCATACAATAAGAAAATCAATTCTGTCAAAGTGAACTCGTGAGTCAAATTTTGTGGAGGGGTCAAATGCACTAACGCAGCAGAGACTCAATGGAGTTATGGCTAAAAAGGACACTGAGCAATTAAGTACACTCAAGCACCCTGATAAGTGACAGAAAGCTGACGCCATAACCAGGGACGGCCTCTGGTGGCCCCCTACCCCCTTATTAATACACAAACAAAAAGTATGCGTTTTACGCAAATATTGGGAGCTGCTGTCACTGGCAGTAGGCTGAGAACCTGCGGAATTCTAATCTTCTCACATGTCTCTTGATTCTAGCATTCATAAAAAAAATTTTTATTTATTTATTTTTGGTTTACGCATATTTGAACGAAAATGGTTCCATTTGGGAAAAAAACTGACATTTTGCAAATTTTTCGTCAGCTGTATAACTGCTTTTCACTCCCCAAACATTTAAAATATCATCCATCAGCCGGCTTGTGTGAGTTCCATAAGTTTGCGTAAGTTATGTTTATTATTGGCTGTCTCCGGAGCGCGCAGTTGGCAGCCTAAACCTTAGAATTTTAATATTACAACATTTTGTGAAATTTTTCTATGAATTCCTCTGGAATTTTTCAATCAAAAGTAATTTCTACATTAGTCATTTCAAATATTTAAAATTCCGTTTGTGAAGCACTGCGTTGGACATCGAAAGCTGAAAGGACACATCAACTTCGATTTAGTGGAAAGATAAAATAGAAAGGAATGTTGTCTTTAAAAGAGTCGCGGCGCGCGCCGTAAAAAAATCTCAATACATACAAAAGTTTGAAAAATCTCATGTGATAAATTCCATGCGCAAATACCAATTTTATCATTTATTTTGTCAGTCTTTCCCGATAACTTCTAACGTTCTTCCCAATTGCATTGACTCATCTGGCAATGGAATGAAAAATATTAAGCAAGGTAGTTTTGTTTTCAGCAAAAGGAGGGATGGAACCACAGTACACTTTGCAGAGGCGCAAAAGCAATTCTCCTTAATATGTTTTCGGACATTGTCAAATCGGGATATGGCTATATGTTGCCCTGATTTAACTAGATATAACTACTTTTTTTTGTTTCATAAGAATTCTTGTGATGGTGAATTTATGGAATAAAGCCACGCACCAATCCACTGAAAAAATTCGCCCGCGAAAAGAATTTAGGTTTATCTGTGTAACGAAGTTATCGGAAACTACTGAAAAAGGTTAGTAATGAAAGCAAGCACCATCCCGCATTTTTCAGAGCGGTGTTTTCAAAATATCGCATTAATTTTCGATTCTGTACGTCGCGTCGATATGAAAGCCTCAAGGTTCCCGTGTGCCATGTGTATATTTTTGTAACGGCGGTGAAAAATAAGTTGCTCGGGAAATTCAATACTCACCTTTAAGTTTGAAATTCTGAAAAAGAAAAACCTTTCTACAAATGCTTTGGTGAATTACGCTTAAGAGTCTGGATAATAGCGGAACATGGTTCAACTGTGACCATGAATTTTTAAGTTGTTGTTATAAAAATGCTCCTTTGGATGGCAGCCGGTTCCACAACGTAAATTCTTTTGGGGTTATTTGCTGTTACAACAACAGACAGCTGCCAAAATCCGTTGATTCAAACAAAAACAAATCTCTTGAATCAACGACATACATATGTATCTACTACCTAAGCCCGCCAATTAGTCCTATTGCCCGGGCGGCGTAATTGCTAGAGCGGGCGCTGAGTAAACTTCAATCCTTATTTATGGGTCGGTAACGAGCGTGCGGATAAGTTATTCATGATAAATACGAATTCAAACTTCTTGTGATCTAAAGGTGTTACGTCTTGAAAAGAATAAGTATGAGATTTCCATTCACTAATCTCGATTTTAAGATTTTTGTATGACAGCAATGCCCAGCTTTCGGCATGGTCTGTTAAGAAAGCAGCGTTTAATAAATACTGTAAATAAATAAATTCAAGCATACCATAATTCGAAAATTTTGATCTAGGTTTACTTTTTTTCATTCTTTCCTTCTTATACCAATCCATGGAGTAGTGGTCTCTGGTGTCATCACTACCCGCTGGCGCCTATTTTCATGGTATAATCTCAGGTTTATCCAGTACCTTCTCGAGCTTGGATATTGGTAAATTTTTTCGATAAGTTATAAAAATCAAATCCTGCATACCATGCTACCGTCACTGGTATTTTAATCAAACATTAAAGAGCAATGGTGACGTAGACGTTGGAGTGAAGATATTGCGGTTTATTTAAAAAGAGAGAAAGGGGACTGATATCTTATCCATATGCATGTTATGACAGATTTTTTATCAGTAAAATCGCATCATCGCTATTTAACTTGTTATTAATTTCAATTTAGTTCGAGCACATATCGTAAACGGGTGTCGAGTAAAGGCCCCTTTTGAGAGATTCCCTTTCTGAGTGGTGGCCCCTTAAAAGTAAAGGATCCTTGACAGTGTTGCCCTCTTAAATGTGGTGGCCCTGGGCGATCACCCAGTTCGCCCACCCCTAGGGCCGGCCCTGGCCATAAAGACTGGCGAGCCGCTGCTCAGAACCCATACTTTCCGGGATGCCATATACTAAGGAATGGTGGGACTTCAAGTGACGGCCTTTTGTGGAAGCAGAGGCCTAATGGTTTCTCTACAGGGATATGCTGACTATGTGGTTATAATGGTACACTCGAACCAACAGTAAATGTAGTGCAAGAATTGCGTTATTATAACAGACTCCGAGTCAACCTATCTATTTGAGAACGCCCCAATTCATCCTTTGGCTTTTGCCGGCACTTCCTCGACCTCGTCATGCTCGACCTCGTCATGCTCGACCTGTAAACACAAAAAATTTAGACTTCGCGATTTTTATGGACTTTGATTTGATTTTCTGATTTGATTGTTTGCCGAAATAAATTTGTATCTTGTTGAAAGTTTGAAAAGTTGTGTTTGTTTTTTGAACATTTGTACGGTCCGTCGAGTTTTTCGATTTTCGTTTTTGAAACCTCTTGAATTCTCGAACACTATCTAATCAATCATCATAACCTTCTCCAGGATCAGAAATGCTGCTGAACTCTGACGACCGTTAATGTACAACTCCCCTCTGGTAGTGTCAAGTGTCATAAGACTAGCGTGTGCTATCACTACCGGTACACTTCGCTCCTCTCCCAACAGCGCTATCGAAGTTTTACTTGACATTCACCTCAAGGCCGAGCCAAGACTAGCTCACTGACTGGCTCGACATATTGCTTGCCATGCAAATCTGGAGCTATCTAAGGAGCAGTTCATTTCAGGCAGAAAAGACGTCTTTTATGAGTGCGAAGCTCTAGCCCAACACCTCTGGACACAATTCGGAAAGGCCTATCCAAGCACGGACGACATCGATTCAATTAGCCAACTCAACTCAACCCAACATATTGCAAAACTACAGCTCCCAATAAACGGAGCAATATCAGTCTGCGTGATCTAAGGATAGCCGACTTGGAGACGCGATTGTGTAAACGAAGAGTAACACAGACATAGCGATAGACCAGTGCCGGATATCAACTACCTTTGGATACTACGCGAATTAAAGATTTGAGACTCATGTAGACTCGGCAGTGTGAGGCAATCATTAGAGAGTTTTAGCAAGTCGTAAAACGGTTGTGGTGCACGAGTCGGTATTGAAACAGGTGATGATCAAGTTATGAATTGTCGTTGCATCTAGTTCTTCTGGCTTAAATTAAGCAAAATACATCTTTCACAAGAAATATTTCAATTTATATTTGACGTTTTTAGCACTTTTACGTCTTGCTAAAACTCGCTATTTATATTTCAGCGTTCGCACGTCTTACTAAAATTCACTAATATCTCTAGTGCGAATCGTTCCCTTCCATTTGTTGAGTGTACATTTAAATGCATTGAGACCTAAAATTTATATACATACAACATAACCGGCTTCTCAATTTTTTTTTTCACTAATAGCTCAATTAACAAGTCATAACCATTTCCACCTTTACGTTTCACCCTAAATTCGCTACGTAACGACTATTTTTATGCTATTACATCCACCTTCTGCTTTTCCTTTGCCGCTTTATATTTAAGCACTTCGGGTGAAAATTATACCGCTACGAAACAAAATACTCAACTTAAGTGTAAGCAAAAACATGTTCATTTCTGTTTTTTTGAGAAATCACGACAACTCTATGTACATTACGACAGTGATATACCGATTAATGTCCTTGCATGCGAACGTGAGCCGCTGCTAATAGGGATAATTATTTGAAATTTTTGCGGGAAATCTGTGCCTTTTTGGAGGGTTGTAATTTAATATAGGATCAAAAAGTACGAAATGAATCAACTGGTAATTGCATACTTCAGGTAGATAATAATTTGTGATTTTAAATTTGACCGGTGTTTTATACGAGTATTTTCAGCTTTTTTCATATTCGACTGAGTACGTGCTTTGTGGCAGTGACCGTGACGGGACACCTACATAATCCTGAAAAACAAAATCCCGCCCGTTCATAATCCCGCTTTTTCCAAAAAAAATCCCGCTTTACGTTATCCCGACATTACAAAATCCCGCCATATCAAAATCCCGCCATTTCAAAATCCCGCCATTTCAAAATCCCGCCACTTCAAAATCCCGCCATTCCAAAATCCCGCCATTTCAATATCCCGCTATTAAATAATAAAAAAATCCCGTCAAAATACCGCCAATTTTTTTTTATTGTTAACAAAAAAAATATAGATATGCGTTCGACTTATCAATTATTTACATTAGTTTATGCGACAAGTTTCTCAAAAAAAAAAATCGTTTTTTCATAGTCCTCTTTAGTTGATATAATTAATTCCAAACCAATCTGCTATTTTTTTTGGCATCTGCATCCTCGAAACTTTGTGTCAATTCGGAAAAATACATAGGTATTTTCACTAATATTGAAATTGAATCTCACCGCCTCACTGATAAGAGAAAAGCTTTCACTTTCCAATCTGTATAGCAGTATCAATATTTTAACGGCAAATGTGATGTAGTAAGAAGGCAAGTATTCTTTTCAGCCCCGCTTTTCAATATCCGCGCGCGATTTATGAAAGAATACTTACCTTTTGTGACGGGATATTGAAAAGCGGGATATTGAATAAGCGGGTTATTGAAATGGCGGGATTTTGGATTGGCGGGATTTTGATTAGACGGGATTCTAATTGAGCTGGATACCTTCCATTGATTTGAAGTTCTCTGACACTTCCATTGATTTGAAGTTCTCTGATTTTGCCGTTTACAATATTTAAACAAAAAAATGAAACTCTGCTAAAACAGTCGCTTTGGTCAGTGGCAAATTTAGATAATTACCACCAGCCGGCTTTTAAATTTAGCTGCCCTACAGACTCTACAAGTTTGAGCATCCTTATTTTTACAATCGGACGATTTGTGGATGGCTCCTTGATTCTAAAATTATACAATATAGCTGGATAAAAAAGCATTTCCAAATTCAAAAATAAAGGCATCGTACTGTTAAAATTAACTGCAATTTCCACTCAAGCTATATTCTACTTCAAGACGGTTAAAAACGTGAAATTGTTGGTTCTTCTCAGTACCGTATATCCCCATGTGGGGATCATGGTGCATTAACTCAGCCGTTTATAGGCAATTTTGAGTCAACGTTACATTGTATATCATTTCAGAGTGTACATAATGTTGCAATTTTTGCAATATCGCGCTTAGATATCGTCAAAACATTTTGGATGAGAGCATGTGAGGTCTTGTGAGTGCGGGGTAGATGAACACGCAGAATCTGGAGTTGTGTGAACTTCATCGCCTTCACTCCATCAAACCCACAGCCACCAATGGAAACAGCCAACGCGAAGAGGGACCACGAAATGACCTAATTCACTGGAAACTAACAACAAAAAAAAAATATATACAGTGCGTACTCGATAATCCGAAGCCTCGAAACCTCGAATTTCCAGTAATCCGGATCACCTCAAAGATTACATTGTACACTCTGTAGTCCGAATTTCAAGAGCTTCTCTAATCCGAATCTGACTTTTTTCTCATAATAACAGTGATATTATCGTCCGAAATAAAAACAACAGTTTTCTTTGTTCTTGGAAAAAACAAAATCTTGAATAACAGAGTGAAATTCTTCAAAAATAGTAAACAGATTCTTCGAACAATTTGATTAAATTCGTCCATTTCCTCGAAATTTAGAGCAAATTAAAGGCCACTAGTCCGAATTCCTCTGTAGTCCGGATCGACCCTGGTTTTCAATAGTCCGGATTATCGAGTACGCACTGTATATATATTTACGATAATATACTTTTTATCAATTCTAAGACCTTTTAAAGAACTTCTTGAAGATAAAAATCAATGTAAATAAATGTCAAAATTAATTTTAAATACATGAATAATGTTAACTGAACGAGGCAGACGGCTTTGCCATGCCTTATAACTGTTTTTGGAATTATATAATATATTGTATACTGAATTGTAAATTGAATAAAACACTTTATCTATCTATCTATCTATCTATCATAATGTTGCAAGCACTATATATTTCCTGTACGGAAATTTTGGACCACGCCGAGATTCGATCTACGGACCCCTAGATTACTAGCATCGTAATGTGCGACTCAACCAAGTTAGTCACAGTCACATAGCATGTCAAATTTTTGGTTAATACAGAAAAATCTCCGATAGGAGTAAGTCGATATTGATGTACATATTCTATAAAATGAGCGGGACGATGTCAATTGAGAGCTGAATGTAGGATTGCCACGTACTGTCATTTTGATTTTCCACCAAAGCCATCTTATTACAAGCCCGGGAGCAGAACACGGTCATATACTTAAACGTCAAATCATAGGCTTGAGCAGATGGAAAATTTCCATTGCGGTAAAGGCAAATCGGGTTGGGTCGCGGCAAACTTTACACGAAAAGTATTGGTTCCCGGTCGAATTTCGTCGCGAAAAGTGCAATGTGTCGTCAATTGAAATGTCTAAAATGCAGTGAAAGAAAAAAAAAATCAGACAAAAAGTGTATTTCCCACGTGTTTTCGCGATTTTTATCAGGGCAGACACGGTTTTTTTACATGCGCTGTGCTTGTGTTAGTGCATCGTGCTACGTATATAGGTACGACATGTTCATAGGCTTGATTTGTGTGCATGCATTGCTGCTTCCCGGCTTTCTACTTAAGGTGGCTTTGTTTTCCACCATATACTATGAATTTTTATTACTCGATTGACTACATCCATCGTTTGCCGACTGACTCAATGTTCCAAATAGAGAGTTTTATAAAGAACAAATACTAAGGATATAGCTCTAAATATTTATGCAATTCTTCCACTGTCCACACATACATACTTGGTTGGTTGTGTACTATAGCCTGCATTAATATATTCTGACATCATACTGAATTCAGCAGTTAAAAATAAAAATAAAAATTCTTAAGCAACAATCAAATTTGTATAAAGAAATAAATTAAAAGTACGGGTCTCGGCGCGGTCGCCCCGGGCGCTGCGTTTAAATTTAAATTTCGCCCCGGTCGCCCCACCCTAAAGCCGGCCCTGTCCATACGTCCATGTCCGATAAAAACTAAAAAAGTCGACTTTTTCAAATCTCCGGGACACCCTGTTAGCTTTGTCATACCAACGTCTAAGTATTTCGTGCTGAAGACTGTTACGATTCTACACATTTCTACCAAATTTAATTACGATCGGTTAAGCCGTTCGCGAGTTATTTAGTGAACAAATTTTTAAATCTCCGGGACACCCTGTTATCTTTGCCTTACCAACTTCTAAGACTGTTACTATTGTACACATTCCTACCAAAATACAGGACGATCGGTAAGGCCGTTCGCGAGTTATTTAGTGAGCAAATTTTCAAATGTCCGGGACACCCTGTTATTTTTGCCCTACCAATTTTTAAGTATTTCGTGCCAAAGACTGTTACCATTCTACACATTCCTACCAAATTTCATGACGATCGGTTAAGCCGTTCGCGAGTGCGAGACAGACGGACAGACGGACGGACAGAATCGATTTCATAAGGGTTTTTTGTAAAATCTAAAACACCCTAAAAAAAGTGAGATTCTACTTAACGAATAATGTCTGTCTCTCAAAGGGCTTAGAAATTGTATTGGAAGTGACGTCAAGAAAAAAGAAGTTAACAAAGAATACAGGAGATCGCGGATCGATTTTGGTAATTCTTCCTTTTTGAGGCTAGTAGCTATAGGCCAAGTTCAAGGTCCTTTATGTGCATTTGCAAAAAGTTAAGGTCACAGAAATCGGGAAAGTTGATTCTAGTGTTCCAGCAGAGTAGTTAAGGACAGACTAACCTCTGTAAGTTAATTCCGAAATTTAGCACCGCTCGAGTGCGTCGGTTCGCCGAACGAGGCTGTTGATCTTAGTCAGTAAATCATCTGGAATAAGTGAATATAAATATATTTCGAAAATTTACCCTGTCTCCGACAAAAGGAAATTGTATTTGAACGTTCGGATTCTAACTTTTTCCCGGTATTATCCACTTTAAAATGGTAATGGGGTATCAATTTTAAGGGTGCAAGATTAAAGAAAAAAGTCATAGTAATCGCGAGCGACCCATTCATTTATTTTTTTTTTAAATTTGAGGAGGAGTCGTGGTGCCAAAAAAGTTGGGAACTAATAGGCTGCATAGTAATTATATGGTCTCATAACATGTTAGCATTGATCTGTCATTAGTGGCGCTTGCCCCCTCCCACTAATCTGTGATTATGGTAAAAAAAATTATTACCGAGTACAAAAAATCGCTGTACTTTACAATGCTTAAGGTACGTTGTCCTCGACACGACTGCATCGGCTCTAGCGACAGCGACTCGCTCATTTCATATAAAAACTCATTTTTCTCTCATTCTAAAAACGAACTTTCTGCTTTCTGGCTCTTAATATCCGAACAGAACAAAAACAGTTACAGACGACTTGAACTGATCTCTTGGTCTATCTCTTTTAAATCGCAAGTGGAATATGCAGTCCGAGAGACAAAAATAGCACTGAATATAGACGAGCTACGGTCTAAAAAGCTGAAATTGGAGACCAACCAGTTGAATGTAATTTTTGTTAAATAGTGTAGAAAATCATTCTTGACTGTCCTTTCTTAAAATTTGGCTCTAAAATTTGCCTAACAATATTTTCGCGACCGACAGTTTCAACTCCTAAGAAAATAGTGATATTGAAAAAATGTCGGGCTTGTTTTAATAGGGTTTGCATAACTAGTATATGGGAAAATCTTCATTCAGTTTGGTATGATCTAATCCTACCTAATTTAAACGATCATGGAATCAGAATTTTGCCTGCACACCCCGCATCTGATTATGACTAAAATCTACGGATTCAGGTTAAATTAGTTGAATAGAAATGAAGTTGGTTTAACGATAGACAACTCTAACCTTTAATAAGTCTCCGATTTCATCATAATAATAGCAAAGTAATTTCGTATTGAATCAAAACCAATCAAACAAAAATAATCCTGAAAATTACAACCATAACGGCTATAACAAACATACTATAAATATTCGATATCCAATTCAATAAAAAGCCCATTATCCTTTCCAAAATGCGATTCATGCACAAAAATACCCATGTCTAATCAATGTATTAATTCGACATTGCCGGTTTATTACAATCTGCTTTCATTACCCATCAACCGCGCGCGTCTAGTTTTCTCCTTGATGGCATGGCGTATTCGACTACAGTACAAAACACTAATTGATATAGGCGTTTCGGAAAAATGAAGTCCAGTCGCAGACTATACCCACTCTGTGTCTATGGACTTTGGGTATAATAGTCCAGTCATATTAGCATTTCAAATAGAAAAAAATAGAGTAAGGCTAATTTTTTATGTTTTTGAATCAGTGGGCTTCCAGGAATCTGAAACTCATTTTGCTAAAAAAAATTTTGATCGGAAAGGTCCCACGAAGGACAAAAAAGGATACTCTTTAATCCTTGAGCGGAGGTCGGCACGCGGGGTGTCATATCAAAGGGGACGCCGAGTAAATTACATATCCGGTGTTCGTTTTCTGTTTCCTTTTTGGGACCTTTCCGATCAACATGTTTTTTTTTAGCAAAATGAGTTTTAGATTCCTGGGAGCCCACTGATTCAAAAACAACAAAAATTAGCCTTACTCTTTTTTTTACTATTTCGAAGCCTGAATTGGGATATTTTGACTGGACTATATGGTTTTTGGGTATAATAGAGAATTCCTACGAAAACCACAAATCACGTCCGAACCCATTAAATCATAGAGCAATAAGCGAAAGGCCTCTATAAGCAATTTAATGATTGAAACCATTATTTTTATTGTACATGTCCAACACATAATAATGCTGGACTATATACGAATATGGTCGGGACTTAGGGGGGGGAACTAAAAACATATCAGCAAAAAGAAGCTTATTTCTGTGAACAATGAGTAAGTGGGTTTGATAGAAGGTTAATTGATTTGTGTATTTTTGATTCAGGATTGATTGAATCGGGATTAGAAGGTGTTACACGATGTTTGGAAAGACATTGATGTATGTATTCATACAATCACGATTTTTTTATGTACACAGGGTAAAGATTCATATTAAAAGAAACATATCTTTGATTTGGATAGCAGCCATATTGATTAAGATCACACGTCGCTATAAAACAAAACCGGCATATCTGCAAAATCCATATTTTACACCAGAAGGTTTTGAAGTTTTTGCTAACGGTATTTTAATATAAACGTCTGTTCGATGCACCACAAAGTCACACAAAATTGGATTAAGTTTATATGCATACTGTTATTATTGAAGTAGTAGTTACAAATAAATTAAAAAATGCTTAATTTAGAAGAAATCTGCAGATATGCCAGTTTGGTTTTAAAATCAGAGCAATTATGCCAGTTTGATTTAAAAACAGGGGCACTGTTTGCACTGTTGCACAGTATTCTATAAGGAATATTGTAAGATAATTCGGTTTTACTTACAATTATGAACATGTTTTTCAGAAATTTTTGAGGCGATTGACGTATTGCCCAATAGATCTGTCTTTTACTAAATTGAAGGGCAATTTGCGCCGAAATGAACACCGGCACAGCCCCATTTGATGTATTTTTACTCAACTATACAATGTGCCGGTATGACAGAAAAATAGAGAAAAAAAACAATTTTTTTGATATTTTTGTCTGGCTGGTCGAGCGGTTAGTGCGCGCACCTTCGGTGCACAGGCTCGTGAGTTCGAATCTCACCGTGTTCCATTGTGTTTTTCGAACTCACGAGCTTGTGACAGACTATGATCTCACTCAGATGTTAAACGAGTACCCATTTATGGGGATAAATAACACTGCTGAGCGTGAGCTGTGATGCTGATCTCATTACCTCATCAAAAAAGCAGATAAGATCTTGGAAATAGGATGTCACTAACACATCCTGCGGCTTTAGTCCAATGTTGGATTGTCGCGCCTGTTATTTTTATTTTTATTGATATCAAAAACTCAAAAACGAAATTTTTGCACTTATGCCGGTTTTGTTTTATAGCGACGACATGATGCCAATCAAATTTTCGTATGTCCCATAAAGAGCCTTAAGTGCTGAAGGGCATCAACGATAGGATCATTATGGAGAAATGGGAAAGGTGAACCACATTTTGAAACGATACCTAAAATAAGCTTTTACTTTTTTTTTTTTATTTAAAGGGCAAACCAGAACGTTTACGTTACGTTACCTGCCGTTTCTTTCCGTTCCGTGGCGTTCATTAGATGGTCACATACGTTCCGTTGCGAAACGTCAAATGTCAAATTTGAAACTATGCCCTTTGTAAAATGTACGAAAGATATAAAAAAGAAATAGGCGTAGATGGATGGGGAAATAAATGCTTATTTTGTTTCCAGCTTTTTTTATGTCGATAACAAGGCTTTAGGGGATAACCCTTTAATGCAAGCATAGCCTTGGCGAGAGGGAAATTAGGGTAAGGGATCGAGAGGGGGTTGCGTGCCGATTCACATTTAGTTTGAACTTTTGCAGATCATAATTTACTGGGAAAACTGAAGATGGTTAGTTATTCCACATTCTAATTGGTCAAGAAAGGAAGGGGTCGAAAAATTTTACGGTGCGGCTGTTCCTGACTTCTAGTGTATGCTGGTGGCACGACTTGAAAGTCGGGTGGTTCGTGATGAGATTGCAAGGTCTGGAAGATGGTTGTATATTGTAATAGATTGATCACAAATAATTTTAAAAGCCTTGCGTTGTACTTTATCCAGCATAGACAATCAGTACTGCCTGCGCCAGCCCAAATATGAGAATTATATTCCAGTCTAGGTCTTATGTGGGTTTTATAAATTTGAGCTAGATCATTGGCAGAAAAATCTTTTTTACACCTATTTAAGAACCCAAGGTATTTTAAGGCATCGTCGCGTCACCGCGAGATTCAGCTGCAGATCTGAAAGAATATCCAAAATCAAGAGTAGGTACTGTCATAAATAAATAAATAAAAAAGGACGTTGATAAAAATCAAGAAAAGAGTCGGGGACAGGATAGTACCTTGTGGTACACCAGCGTTAATTGAATGAACAGATGATTTAACGCCGTCCAGTACAACAGCGATTGAGCGATCACTTAAAAAGCTTTTAATCCAATGGACTAGTGAGGAATCAATGCCAAAAGCACGTTCGCTTTACCGAAGCAATGAAGACAATGATTCTATCGCTCTGTGAGAAAGGTCATCAAGTCTCCGCTTGAAAGAAAAGCACGAAACCCGTACTGACGGTTCCTGAGGAGATCATCCGAATCTAGGTATTTAAATAATTGGTTGCTTATAAGTGTTTCAAAAGCCTAGGACAGGATTGAGGTGACCGCAATCGGCCTATAGTTCGAGGGATGCATGTGATCATCTTTTTAAGGATAGGCTGGATATGAGCCGATTTCCACGACGATGGGAAAACTCCTAGTGAATAGGCCAGGTGGAATAGTTTACGCAGTGGTTTCGCCAAGGAAGAAGTATATTGAATAACGACTATTGGAGATATACCATCAGGGCCAGCTGACTTCGAAGGGTCAAGCTTGGTAAGAAATTTGAAACCTCTTTAGTAACAAAATGCAATGATCCTTGTTTGAAGGAGCATGCAGGTAGGCCTGTTCCAAAAACCGGGATCCTGGTACAAAACCGGTGTTCACTTGCTACCGGACCCGATATTCTAAAGTACCGATATTCCGTTTTTTTGGTACCGAGTTAAAAAAAACCGACCGACGAGTCGGTTTTTTGGTACCGAGTTAAAAAGGACGATTCATTTCAACCATGAGCCGTTTTTTTTACAGGTTTTTAACCCGGTACTCAAAAAACCGTCGGTACTGAAAAAAACCTGAGTCAGGGAAACCGCTTGTGGTACCGGGTATTGGAAAAAACCGAAACCCGGTACTGAAATCTTGGTACCGAACAGGCCTACATGCAGGTATAGAGGGCGGGCTTTGAAGAGTGGGTGGTAAAGTTGAATTAGAAGCGAATAGTTCCGCAAAGATGTTGTCTTTGTAAAGTGGTTCATTATACTGTTCATTGTTATGTATAATTGGCGGAACAGAAGAAGATGAGAAGTTATTCTTCACTGCTTTGACAAGAAACCAGAAACCCTTACTACCGTTTCTTTGCACAAAGACTTTTTGCTTTATGTTACTGTCGTACTGAAACTTCCTCTTGTATGGTGGACTTACAGATGTTTCGTAAGGATCGGTACGACTGAAAGAGCTTTTCGGAAGGATTATCCTTGTAGGCTTTAAAAGCTGCTTCTTTAACGAAAAAAAAAATAGATCCCGAAATGTTTTTTGAGCAAACTCGATTGACAAGACGAAACAAAACGCCAACCGAATTCAAAACAACTTGGATTTCCGTGGAATTTGATATTTCTATCTTCTAAATATCTTTGAAAAGGTGCTCGGAACGTAACGTAAGCGGTCTGTTTTTGCCCTCATATTCACTCTACTTTACTTCTATAAGAAACTCTAGCCCGAACAAAATTTATACTCATCCTGGTCGCTGCTACCATATCCTTCATCTGCTGTTGTGTCCTTGTTTGGTTGTTAATTTTGTTTTATTTACAATTCACTCATCCTCGTTCGTGTTATCCCTACGTAAGTTGTTTATATCCCAGCGGCACTTTAGTAGCTCGTTAACAGCAACGCGGCTGGCACTCATAATTTGGAGGGACAGTGAAACATTTTGTGCAATTAAATACTAAATTATGGAAATTTCTTTAAAATCACGTCAAAAGAACACCCGCATAATGTTTGGGTTTTTAGAGAGACCAGACAAGAGTCTAGTAGGTATGTTATATGAGTTGGGCTAATTTGCGTAATTTGTGGATTCAAACGTATTTTGTTTTGTTCACTTAAAATTGGGACATTTGAGATTTGTGCGGTTTAATTAATTCACTTGGAATGAAAAATTGATGACCATGGGAGAAAAAGTTTTAATTAGTTGAAATTGAAATTTTGTAACACAGACTTTATTTTTGGTGTTCATCATTATGACCGGAAATTCTATTTTGAAGTTTTCCCTTGAAACTTTGGCCCAAGTTTAAATGGGTATGGTATGGTGTACTGGAAATTAATTGGCAAGTTTGTGATTATGACATTAACAAAAAAGTAAGAAATATTTTTTCTAGTTGGAAAGAAGAAGTCTATATGTATTTAGTTGTACATCTTTTTTCATACACTTACCGTATTCAGATTTGTCACTTTATCCAATTCTACTGTTGTGCTACCATGATGATGATGATGCAAATGATGAGTGGTCAGCATATTGTCCCCAGGGGCTGTAGTGGTACTTCCAACAATTGAATAAACCATAAAAACACTCAACGCAATTATCGGATTCACTCGATTGACGAATAACGACTTGTCGTGGCTATAACATAGATTGCCGGAAAATGATATTGAATCTTTTCAATACTCACTTAAACCAAATAGCACTCGTTGATTCTATCACGCGCGCATTGCTACAATACATTCTTGTATATTCAATAACTTCACTTCCAATCGTTTTGGGCAAATTCAAACCGATTAAATCACTCGCTCGCTATACGTACCGAGCTATGCTGCTAAGCTCGTCCTCTCTCTCTTTCGCAACACTTCACCCGGCTTTATAGCTTTATATCCTTAATGCTGTGTGTTTACTTTGGAAGATCCTTTATAGCCGAAATTTCGGGGGATGATTCTGTTTATCCTCTAGATTTATCCTCAAAATAACTTTTTCAGTTAAATAAAGCAAACGAAACGGGACAGCTCGAGCTCGACGAGGAGCGACAGCGATAAAGAAATTGAGAAATATAAATTTGATATATCCGCAGGACAAGCACACGCTGCGTGGAATGGGACTATAGACAGGGTAACGAACGTCCTTAAAAAATTGTATCCTCTTATTACTTTAGAGACTGATGGAAACAGCACCAAATTCATTCCGTAAATTGGACTTTTCGGGAATTTTGTGGCTGACGAATGGATTGATTGTCTGCGAATGGGATTTCGTTTCCAAAAATTGGGTCAAATACGGATTCAGCGATTTTATTTTTGCATTGAAACTAGACAAAACTTCAGCGACGCATAATTGGCTCATGAGAACGATACCAAACCCGTGTCAATACAAATGTATGACAGACGACCATATCGTCGCGTGTATTGATACTGGCTTCATTGCATTTTTTGCGACTGTAAATTCAAATAACTGTCATCCACATGATGTGTGCCACAGCTGAAGCGATGCCACGTGAAAACGACCGACATCTCTTTGCCGCAAACGGGAAAATCAAATTTATCTTTTCCTGCGGACAAGACAAAGGACGAAAGAAAATCAACATCCACTGACGACGCACGGATCATACCATAATTCTGCCCGAACAGACGCAAAGTTGGCAAACTCCTGTGGCGAATAGCAGTTCATATTGGCTTCGAATCGTTTCTTCTTCATCTTATGCGAACTCTGAATATGACAGAAGAATTGGTAAAACCCAAACCGAATACGATTTACTTGATGGATTTGGACATGAAAGATATTTTGTATATTCGAAACAAGCCGACCGAAATGACGAGGAACAACCAGTTGTGAGTTAAGGCAATGACGGCCGCTGGAGCGTATTGAACGTTACGTTCGTATGTATGCTGATGACGGTGATGGATGGTAAGGAAATAATCCGGATGGGCGGAAGTTTAAACACGATTTTCAAAATGTGCTTGTATTTTAGTGTGGAGTGATATTTGTGTAAACGTTATGGGAATTGCAACATTTCTAATAAGATAGCACAATTTTTGTCATTGTATGGGAAAGCAAAGCATTGTCTAGAATAGCAGAGGAAATTGGATAACTGTTCTGGTAAGCTTATGTTGAACTTCTAAAAATGTATTTGAAAAGTTATTGTATCCTTTTTAAGTCTTTCTCAATTTGGTGCCTTATTATGAAAAGTGTTTCGTGCATAATTATTAAATTTTTAGAGTTTTGCGTGAAAGTTTACTGCTTATTACACTTTATGCTTTAATTCAATTTTAGTTATTAAAAATAAAGTGAAAAACGACTTGATTTGTTTTATCCAGACAGTTGTGCATGTGTAATTCGTTTGTGCATAATCGCATTCAATAAAATGAATTTAGTTTTTTCATTATCCTGCAATGGCGTTTTTTGTGAATATTGTCGCGAATAATTAAAACTTTTGAAGTCCCTACACCCAGAAAAAATTTTCAATAGGAAATCTTTTTAAAAAGAGTCGATCAATGTATGTTCAAACGCGAAATCGCTTTGTTTACATAGCAAATTGTAATTTTTTTTTTGTTTTACACTCGCAGTCGGCCGGCAGTGTGGTAGAGCGATGTTACAATGTATGGTATTAATTACAAACGTCGTCCCGTATAGTATGTGTGGTGTAGTAAGTAGGGGCGTTAGTCTTCAAATCATAGGGTCGCGGGATCGAATCCCACTCTAGGTAGGTAGCTTATAATGCATTTTAGAGCGTAAAGAGGTAAATGAAATTTTGCCAACACCTATAGCAGCGAGGTCAGTTATACAAAACTCATTTATGAGTAAAATGTGTTCTTTCCCTGTGAAAATTACTCCCTTTGGTGTAATTTAAAGTATTCTTTTGAGTTCATGTATTTGGATAAACAATAAGAAGAATCCTTTAATTTTAGGTGCATATAATAAAATGATATCTCTTTAAAACAAAGAGTCTATCCTTTTAAATTAAAAGGAAATCTTTTCGATTTATGGTTGTGACCTGATTAAATTGACACTGCATCACTTTAATTTAAAGTGATTATAGATAGACTTTCAAAAGGAACATCTTATTAGTTCAAAGGGAAATCCGTTTGAATTAAAAAGTCTGTGATATAAAGGGACTATACAATGATTCAAAGGGAAACAAATATGAAGCAAAATCATATTTTTTTAATTTACAGGATTTTTTTTCTCAGTGTATTGATTTGAACCTTAAGGGTTTATTTCTTTCTTTGACTTTAAATGACATAATCGCTTCAAAGATATATAGGTATTTTTGTAAAACTAGAGAAATTTTAAAATGATTTATCTTCGAAAATTCTGACAAAAATTTCGTAGCGGTACTTTTACCTTTAATACTGGTAAATATGCAAAGTTGAGAACAGTGTATTTAGACTTTCCCGCTGCATACGCTGCAATGTATTGTACTTCCTTCAGACAGGAAGTTTTTCGCGTTTTGTGCTTGTAAAGCTGGTTGAAACTCAACGGTTTTAATTTCAGTATAAGCAGATCAATTTTTGGAGTTTAGGGATAAATCGACATTGAATTTTAAGATTTATATTTTTGATTTAGTCATGATTCGAAAAAATTAAGAAAATATTAATTTGAAAATGCATAAGTGAATTGCATAGTTCGTTCTCTTGTGATCTTCAATACCCCACGAAATAATTTGGTTTTGGTTTCTATTTGATCAATATTTAAGTTTCTTTTTTAATTTCACACTAAAAATTTTGGATCGTAAAGGCAACTTTTTTCTCCTCTTGTTTCGTCCTCTCCAGGGGCTACCATAACCAGCTAGACTCGACAATGAAGTATCTGCTCATGTTACCAGTGAACACATGTGCAATGTGGTGAATCCGCCAAAGTACAAGCACAGCCTCTCTGTATATTAAGGCCGCAATGTAGAAATCTTTCGCCTTCTAAATTTTGATTCGTGACATCATGTTTGCGTGATGACGAAATGCCACATGAAATCAGTGGCTTGTCACTTTTGTTTTTCAATGGCGGTCGTGCAATTGTATTTCTATCGTGGCAATCGTGGTAATCTAATTGTGGTATGTAATGAATTGGTGCGACAAAAAAACTGTGCTACAGAAAAAAGTTATTGAAATTACGACGGCGTACAAATTATTGGTTCGTTGTGGTGCTATTTGGTGGTGGTGGGCTATTTTACATGTTTAGATGCACTGCCTTCTTCTTGTTTTAATTACGTCACATGTTTGATTTTGGTTTCTTTTTCGTATCCGTCTATAGTTTAGTAGGCAAACTATGACACTGACTATGACTGACAACTATCAAATGTAAACGTGAACCAAACTAGTATGTATTTGTTTAGTTGAAGGTTCGACATTTCACAATATGGATAGTTTGCTTGTCGCGCAACGCATTAAAATTGTTAAAGTGTTTTACCAAAATAATGAATCTCCAGTCAATATATTTCGCACTTAACGCCCAGATTATCGTCGTTGTAATTGGCCTACCCAGCAATCAATAGCCAACACAATACCAAAATTAGAAGAAAGTGAGTCAGTTACGGACGTCGTTGTTTTCACGGCGCGCGCAGCATTTGGGCTTGTAATACGGCATCTTGTGGCGTATTTTGCATCTGGATTTGCATCTTCATCCGTATAAAGTCCAGCTCATTCAAGCAATTAAGTCGGCGGTTCATCGTTAACTCCCTGGACGCGTAATTTTGCGAGTTGGTGATGTCTCTTGCCCACCGAGATTATACGATTTAACGCCTTTAGATATCTCTTTGAATAAATAAATAACAGGCGCGACAATCCAGCATTGGACTAAGGCCGCAGGATGTGTTAGTGACATCCTATTTCCAAGATCTTATCTGCTTTTTGTTGAGGTAATGAGATCAGCATCACGCTCAGCAGTGTTATTTATCCCCATAAATGGGTACTCGTTTAACATCTGAGTGAGATCATAGTCCGTCACAAGCTCGTGAGTTCGAAAAACACCATGGAACACGGTGAGATTCGAACTCATGAGCCTGTGCACCGAAGGTGCGCGCACTAACCGCTAGACCAGCCAGACTATCTCTTTGGGGAGAACGCACCTGGTTCATGTGAACAATCCTCTAACTCTGGAGCATTTACAGAACAACATTCGACAAGTCGAATTATGACCCGTAAAAGTAATTGAAAACTAAATTAATAAGATCGTGTCCCGCAAAAGGTCCCGTGGAGGGCATTTGAACGATGTTATGTTCTTTCTTCTTTTTTTTGCTAATTGGAAATGCTGGTATGGTATCACCGCTCACTCTAATTAGAATCTTTACATTTTAATTATTCAAGGGGGGTAATTAATACATTTAATTTTTAAAAGGGGCGAAATTAGCAAAAAATTATTCACATCTATTTTTGTAAGTGCAGCAGATCAACACGGCCGTAAGTACCTACTCTGGCAAATTGACCATCAAGACTTTGTTGAATACGGGGTGTCTTGAAAAAATGAGAATGGTAAATCGTGAATATTTAATTCAATATCGAGATTTATCTAAACCTCCTACAGAGTGTATAGTCGGTAATATAGTGTAAAATATTCATTCATGAATTTTGATTAATTCAAGATAATACATACTTTGTAGATGTCCCTATTTTGATTCCGAACACAATATATTTTAGAAACGTTACGCCACTGATAGAAAGATTCGCGCAAGGCTTATTCATGAAATGAAAATAGTTTTTTTCAAATTCAAATAATTCTTAAGAGAAACACAAAGGGACTAACAACGGTTAGGTTAAATATAATCAATTTTGAGTTTCTTACCGATAATCGTATGCTGATTGGCTCTGCATTGTTTAAGGAATCAGGACTACGTAATATGGAATGTAAATGTAATTGTGTCAAATGCAGGTTTATGATCCCGTTCCCGGAGCGGAAATGTAAAAACCAATATTAAGATGAACATGATAACCTACATTCAGGGCCGGCTTTAGCAATATAGTGGCCCTAGGCCAATTAGATGATGATGGCCTCATCATTGCAAACAAAAGCGAAGTTTGAATATTGCGCCCCTTGGTTGTACTGGAAGGGGTATAGTAGTTTAATTATAGTTTTTAGGTTTTTTTTTATTTATTTGAATTCTCAGGGAGAAATTTATCAGCCACTACTGCACTCCTATGTGTCAAAATGCCCTTACTTCACTGATACTGTTTTTTAAGAAAATATTCATTGTATCATCAATTTATTTCGGAGGATGTTAGAACTCCCATAGCCCCTATGATATGATCGCATGATTATCAGCGTATCTGACTCCTGATTGAACACCTTTGAAATTCGAAAGAACATTTTTATTTCAAAATTGATACAAAAAAAAATCAGCCGTGTGCAAGAATTTATCGATGATAAATAAATCAGAAAGGGAAGGTAAAGTGGACAAATACCACGAATTTCCCATGCTTCACCACCAATTATTTCCATTTATTTGGTATCACTAGCGCTAAGTCGTTAATAACATTATATTTATAACAAACGAATTTAGATCTAAAGACGTTCATTCGTCTTAGTTAAACTTTGACAAACTAAAGAGGATTCATCTTGACGATTATTTTTAACAAAAATATTAGGAATATTCGGAATGTTAAGCTGTGTCCACACTCGACACCAATTGACAGTTCGCCAAAAAATTGGCATCGCGAGCTGCCAATTAGCAGCATCGAAAAAGGCTTTCGAATTGCAAGCAGGAAGCTCACATATAATCAAATTTTCATTTTGAAGGTTTCCTAAAGTTTTATTCTCAAAATAGGATTATGCGCATTTAAATTATTATTAGGTTAATCAAACAACTGCCAGTTGTCATCCCTAACTGCGAAAGTGGACTTATAAAATCTTCGAGCATTTCAAAATTTGTCTTGAAATACCGTTACTTTTAATTTAGGACATGGCCACCGCCAAAAAAGACAGTGCTTTAAGAAACAAAATCAATTAATGAATTCAAACGAAAGTTTTCAGACGCTGAATTGCAGATTTAAAACTCAGCTATTTTCCGAAATATCACAGTGAACTATCTGCTGTTCAATATGAATAAAGAAGAAGAAGAAGAAGAACTATCTGGAAGAATTATGCCATCGTTAATTTTTCTCTATGCAAAAAAAAAATCCTGATTACAGATGTAAAAAGGGGGTGGGGTCTAAAAAGGTTTCTACGTCTCTGATTCCGGGGCGTTTTATAATCGGGGACATTCGAAGATAATTTTATTTTTTGGTAAACATATATGCTTTGTTTGCAGCGCGGTTTTTTTTGCACACGCTCTTCACTTGCACCCCGGAGGGTTGCTCCCTAGGCGGCTTTCTACTTTCGCTTATTGACGCGCCGGCCCTGATGTAATTTCGTAGCTTGGGATGCGGCCGAGTTCAACGCACTATTGCCCAATTACTTTCTCCTAATTATTATCATATTGTAGCTAAAAAAAATTTTAATTTTTCGAGATCAGAAATTGGCAAATGTTTCAGTAAAAACCGACAAATTAGTGTTTGCAACCTCATTTCTGATAGGCAGCTAAGCCAAGCCAATCGTTGCTTGATCTTGCACCATGGCATGTCGTAAGTACGTTTTGAATTAAAAAAAAAAACAATCAAATAAATAAAAAAAATGGAAGAGAAATTAAGCTGGAAAGCAAATGCTGCAGTTTTTTTTCAAAAATGAAATCGAAGCTATAGTAATTATGGGGCGGTTGCCAGGAACTAAGCTTAGATTAATGCTTGATATTAACTTTAATCTGATTTCAATAAATATTTAAAAAAGGCTGTTGTGTGAAAGCCCCTTGACAGTGAGACACATTCTAAGTGGTGGCCTTTGGAATTGAATAGTTGTTTGAGAGTGGTGGACCCTTGGCCACCCCCCAGCTCGCCCACCCCTAGGGCCACCCCTGCCTACACTTAGCATAATAAGTTTAGTCCCCACAGCATCCTTTTTTACAGTTTTTCTTGCAACAAAAAAAAAAAAAACAAAAATGAACCTTATAAAACAATTTAAATTTGATCACTTCATGAATGCAAGAGCTCTCGACCGTTTAAACTGGATCATTTTAAAAGGGCTTGCATACGTAAACAAATCGCCGTAACTGGACGAAATTTCCAGAATTACGAATTAAGCTAATATTTGATATCTAGAATTCTATTGAAAACTTGTTGAAAAGTCAATTCCGATCTTGCAGAAAAAAAACATATGTAATTGGATTCTGCCAATGGTAATTGTAATGCGTTATGGCGTTTCCAATTCCCAGTTGGCCATAAAAATGTAAAAAAAATATTGAATGAATCTTCTCCATACAGGGCTACCAACGAAAACTGAATCTTTTTTTTTTCAAAACATCGAAGAGGTTACTTCCGACTTGAAAATAGATTAGACACGCATTAAGGCAAAATGTGTGTGCTAAATTGGTGTTTGATGAATTATAATGAAAGCAACAGCTCCATCAGGACCTCAAGACCCCGCAAACACAACATCCAAGATAAAATTGACATTTTTGCTTTGCTGCATACTGTGAATAATATATAGGGTTTTCCAATAAGAGGTATTATTTTGAATAGCCCCCTTTTGTGATAGATACTTTTGAAGCTGTAATGTTTTGACATTTGCCAAGTGGAAACTCCGCCATATTAAAAATGGAACGATACACGGTTCAACATGGACCTTACTTACTTTTTGCGGCCGAAATTGGATGGTATTGATCTGGACAACGTTTACTTTCAACAACGTACGCTACGTGCCACACAAGCCACGAAACCATTGATCTTTTACGGGAAAAGTTTGCTGAGTGTGTTATCTTTCGAAGAGGTGATCACAATTGGCCACCGAACTCTTGTGATTTAACACCTTGCGACTTCTTCCTTTGAGGTCACGTGAAAGATGAGGTCTACGCTAACAGCCCAGCGTCGATTCAAGATCTCAAAGATGGAATTCGTGAGGCTATCGAGTACATAGGGCAGCCACTTCACGATTTGGTTATGGAAAATTTCATGAAAAGGATATGGTTGGTCATGTATGTAAGCGTGGTCATGGTGGCCATTTGGCTGATGTTGTTTTCCATTAGTAACGGCATACCTTCCTCTTTATAATGAAATAAACATCCGATTGCTTATCTCAAAAACCCTATATTATTCCCATAAATAGAAACAACTTCAGATTTCTGTGAAATTTGTATGGACCGATGAATGATGTGTGGTCGCTTAATATGGGGAACAAATGTATGGAGTTATGGAAACCAATTCCGTTCCCAAAAATCAGTCGTTATGAAAGGTGGCCGCTTAGTACGGGTGGTCTTTTAGACAGGTTTCACTGTATTTTGAATCCTCGTGAAGGTATCCTTAAACCAAAAAAGATTTTTTTGTCACTCGAAACCAGCGCCCGCTCTAGCGCTTACGCCGCCCCGGGCAAGTGGACAATTTGCCGCCCTTCTGTATTATACGAGGAAAATAGTATTTCTGTCGTTATTTTTGTAAAAGCGATTTAAGAGTAGCTCCGACACAAAAAATCCTGGTTACTGTGGGACTCGAACCAACGTTTCTGTAATTCAGAGAATAGCCTCTTTATCCACTGAGCCAGGCATATCAAACTCGCGGTCCCCATGCGACCCACCTAGCAGTTTTGTACGGCCCGCGGCTAGGTAAAAAAGCGTAAAAATGTGTAGGTGTTGAACTAAAGTCTAAGATATTTACTTAAACTCATCAAAAAGTCGGTGGCTTATTCGACGTTTAATTATGCATTTTAGAAATCGGTCTCTCAGGTCTACATACAATTTGCTGACGGTTATTTGAGGTTTAAGGCGGCCTTTGTTTAGAAAAATGTTAAACCCCTTCGACAAATTGTTTTGTCCCGAAATTCGCTTTAGAAAAAAGTCGTTGACTTTGTCTAATAGTATTTTCGCCGATTGCATTTTGTTTAAATGCATATCTTAGAAAGAAGTCAAGCTTTAAAGATCCAGTAATTCTGTATTTAGTGAGGACATCATATGGATGTGAACATAAGAATTTTAGCATATTACCCGATTTTTCACCTTTTAGCCAAATAAGCATCACTAGTGTATGCCTTTGTTTCAGACCACATCACAAACTAATTTTTGCCCATATTTAGCCACCTTTCAGTCCAAACTTAATTTAGGCGAAAATAATTAATAATTTTAATAGTGAGCTTAACTTTTTAATTCTAAACAAACTCTCTTGCTGAATTTGGCTGAATCGCTCTCAAGAATCTAAATGACAGGCTTCTACTACATATTGTGCCAATTTCTAGTTCATCTTATCTAATGATTAGTCTTATCGTATAAGAGGTTAAAACGCCAAAATTTGGTTGACCAATCAACAACTATTTGTGAATTAATTTCCACCAAATTTGTTACAGCTAATCAGAGCATTGTAGCATCGGTCATCCAGAAACAC
The DNA here is from genome assembly GCA_949715475.1 of Microchrysa polita. NCBI lineage: Eukaryota > Metazoa > Arthropoda > Insecta > Diptera > Stratiomyidae > Microchrysa > Microchrysa polita. Next base: position 12,052,430 of record OX454415.1, on the reverse strand, counting down.
CGAGGTAATCCAAATCAACTTTGGGAGCCAAAATTATTAGGTTGACTTATATCAAACAAAAAACGAGACCGATGCTAATTTCGGGCGCACTGGCAGCTTTAAAATCGACGTAGAGCATGGAAAATTAATGCAAAAACATTTGATCCCCGAAAACATTCAACACATTTTCGAGAATGCTGCTCTGGAAAATGTTGTCCCAAAGGATTTTTCTCGTTTTCACTACTTGCATGGGGGACGCTGGGGGAATTAAATAAAAACAAATAACGTTTTTTAAATTCCCCCATCGTCTCTGTCTCTTCCAAACGTGTGTTGTCCACAACTTTGATTTTTTGTCTCGCACGGCTTGGCAAACCGTGGACAGTGTGGGGCCAGATTACACAATTCGCAGCAGTTAAACTTCAATAAGCCGGATTTCTTCGCAGACGAATTTCCGAATGTCCGCGGCTTATTTTCATAAATACGGAGAATCTTTAGAGAACTAGTTAAATTGGGAAAACCTAGCCAAATTCCGATATTACCATCTTGGCAGAAGCAAATTAGGCGGAGAAATTCGCGAAGACATCGGGCGAATTGATGCGAGAAGCGGGTGGAAGTTATCGAAAACGACTCCAAAAACTAGTAATGAAAGTTTTGCTCTTTGGGTTTGAGTGCTTTTATATGCTGAGCGTTTATGCGATTCTTTATATCACGGAAATCAAATTAGGACACATTCCATAGCATCCCTTCACTTAAGAATGAGTTAGGGACATAAAAGTGGACCCAATTAGAATCCTTAATTCTGGTGAATTAAATGTTCAATTTGAAAATGAGCGCATAATTAGTTAATGACTTCTTTTGTTTAAGAAGAATTTAATTAGCACATTACGAACTGTTCCTGCCTCTTGGAAGTAAAATTGGGGCCGACTATTACTAAGCATGTTCGGTTTTTAAATGCAGAACCTCGTGTAAATTGTAGGCCCATCAAATCAAAGCATTTCAAGGACAAACCAAAACTTTCAAAAGAGAATTAATGAAACAGTTGGTAAATATATACAAAATATTCTCAATGCATTTTTTTTAATTAGGAAGTTTTTCTTTACCTATAAAAACATATTCCACCGTTTCTAAAAAATGTAAAATGATTTTTGCGAGTGTCAATTGGTTTCCGGTCTTTCGACATTTTTTTCGCCCCTTTTTATTTCATTTGTATAGTTTCTATGATTTCCTTTCCACTAAATCAATTTTGAAATTGAATTTTTCTTTTCGGCTTTTAATATTTTTTTTTTGTTCGAGTGCTAGCCAAAAAGCCGCCCCTAAAATTTGGCGCCCCGGGCGACCGCCCGGCTTGCCCCCCTTAGAGCGGGCGCTGCTCGAAACCATAATGCTTATGAAAATGAGTTTGATAACTTTTGAATATTATAAATGAATGAAAATAATGGTGAATCCTAGTGAGAATCAACAAAAAGGTGAACACATCTACAACCTTTGTTTGGTTAGAAAATTAACCCTAGCGTGGGCGCGCTATGAGCATTATGTCGCCCTCACCAAAAAAAACCTTAATAATTCGTAAAATAATTTTTCGTTAAGTTTGGGCTTAGCTGCCTCTATTTTCATTCAGAACTCGTGCCGAAAGGCTGTACCTTGTACATCGTCAGTGGGCGCCTTCTCACGTAAGTAAAAATATCACATATAAAAAAACATGTTTTTTGCAAAATTGGAATGTTGGGTATGTTTTATGGTGCACTTATTGTAAAAGTTATAAAAACGCTGTTAATTTTCTTTTTTACGAGTATTATATACGATAATGTAATATGTTAAAAGTATGTTAAAATGCGTTGCGTTTTCTAAAACCTTTTATAAGTTCCCAAAACAAATTTCAATAAATATGTTTATTTGTTAATGCTTGTTTGTGTCTAACTTAAATCCTGAGAAAATAAATTAAATCAGTTGCATTATTCCTACTTAAAATGGTCACTGAAAAGGAGCGGAAAAATGCTCCCCACGCGCCCATTGACGTTTCTCGGAAAGACGCGCCCACTCTAGGGTTAAAAACCTTAAGGTTTGTGTTCGTAGAGACGAGTCATGGGATGATCGCTCAGCGATCGCACTTAAACTATCGGTTCTTAGCATTTTATGCGTATATGTTCTATACCGATATGTTCCTTTAGGCCATAGTTGATACAAAAAATATGTAAATAGGGCTCGGAATTGGATGTTAAACTACGATCGCTGAGCGATCATCCCATGAGTCGTCTCTACGAACACAAACCTTTATGGTTAAAAAAAAATTAGGGAAGTATATACTGTATCTGTCATTTATGCTGTTAAGCACGAAATCTAATTTTTTTCTAAAGCTGACAATTAGGTATGAATATCGATAGCATTTCCAGGTCATGTAAATAACTCTCCCACTGAAATACGATAATTTCCGAAACAAAAAGATAAATTTCCGAATCAAAAAATTATGTTTCCGAATCAAATTAAAATATATTTAACATAATAAATTTCCGAATTAACAAAACACGTTTCCGAAACAAATAAATAAATTCCCGAACCAATTGAATGGATTTCTAAACGAAAAAATAAATACGTACCCAAATAAAAAAAAAATCCATATCAAATAAATAAATGTCCAAATCAGAAAAATTAACATAAAATCCCAAAAACAAAAATTAAACGAGACCGAGGCTAATTTCAGGCGCGGCCGAAATTTGGATACCCTTCGCTCTCCTCCGAGCTAAAAGTTCTTTCGGGCGTACCTACGACTTGTATTTGGGGAGTTGGGTTTGTATGGCAGCCCCATGACCCCATTGTCCGATCTGACCGATTCAAACATACAAACTGCCTGCAGCAAAAAGAAGCATTTGTGCAAAATTTCATGACAAAGTTAATATACCCTTTCACTCTATGAGCGAAGGGTATAAAAAATACAAATCAAATTAATGATTTTGTACATAAGAAAATATTTTTTAAATCAAGTTCGAATGAAAAAAGCATTTTAAAAAGATAGAACTGTGGCGTAAACCATTATTAGTAACTTATATATATTATATATCCAATTAAATGGATTTATTTGAAAGTATATTTTCGTTTTGCAAATTTATTTATTTGATTTGGGTACGTATTAATATTTTTCATTTTGGGAACTAATTTCTTTCGTTCGGGATTTTGTTTATTAGGCCCGGGAACGCATTTTGTCGATTCGACAATTTTTTTTTTCGTAAATTTATTATGTTGATTCAGAAATTGGTTTTGGTGGTTTTTTGGTTGGATTTTTTTATCCGGAAACGAATTTTGTTGATTCGGAAATTTATATTTTTGAATTTTAAAGTTAATTTATTTGATCTGAAAAAGGAAATGCACACTTTGTAGAGGTATTTATTACTTTGTGCTTCACACTAAAAAAAAATGTGATTTCAATTTTCCTTTGCATTTTCAACATTTTCTTTGACAGCTCGGTTCAGTGAATCAATTATCCTTTGCAACATTTTCTTGGACAACTAGGCTTGGAAATAACTAAGGAGGAATTAGTTTCATTGCTTTATCATTTATGATTGCCTGGTACAAACATACATTTTTGCATCAAGTGATTCTACGGAACGGGCTTGAAGTGCCGATCTCTAAAGAAACTTTTGGAGTTATTTTACTTCAGAGTTATTTATTTATAAGTTCGAACTGTGAAAGTAAATATCTTACACCTCACAAATAACAGCTTTATGTATGAATGTGATTATCAATTCCATGTCCTTGAAAAGTCAAAGTTGAAAGTACTTTGCACCATTTCCAGAATTCCTTTTTTTTTTCATATAGAACACTTGGTAGAGATTTATTGATTCTGGCTGTACTCCGCGCTATTCAACAGCTTAAGAAACGGTGGTCATTTAAGATTTGTCACTACTAATAGTTTTGATTTTTTTTATTAAAAGTTGATATTAAAGACACGAAGAGCTTCAAACCTTTCTAGGTTTCTTTTCGTTAGAAGTTCTGTTTAGTTTCAGAAAATGATGGTTTTCGGCATAAAATAAGAGACAAAATTTAAACAACATTTTTTCATTTTTATTTTTTTCACAAACTGTAGACCTTACAAGGAAAGAACTAGAAACTTTAACTGGAAAAGAATCCTGTACGTTTTACCACACAAAATTTCATTATATTTCCCAGAATTATTATTATTAAATTACTAGTGAGGGTTAAAATAATCATTGCAATGATTTTTTTTTCCAGTTTCGATTTCAGTTTCACTGAATTGGACTCCATATTATGGCAAGTCCCTTCGAAAATATCAAACTTTCTTGATTCGTAATAGGATAGGAAAATTGACACACATGCAAGTTCGCGGAATTCTAATAATAGTTTCGTTAAGCTGGCATTATCTGGCGCAAATTGAAGGAACACCTTACTATACTGAACAGTTTGTAGAAATCTACAGAAATTTCTACATACTATACATTCATATCGAACTCGGTGAAAAGTTCTATGTTATACTGGGAAAATACAAGTAAAAGAAAAAGTTTAGTTGCATTTTCCCGTGACACATCGGGCACCAATTATTATTTGACTCTTCTTCATATTTTGTTAAACTTCACTTATGATCTCTCTTCATTACCGTAACTCCTAGTGGAGCATGGTGTGTTGATGACTACCGTGTGTAGTCATCAACGTTACAAAGACAACTGAATTCGGAGTGTGATACGTTTGTCAGTCATACCACTTCCTAGTCGCATTTTTTTTTTTAGTTTATTATTCTACGATAAGAATATTTCTTATCATCTTCTTCTGAATAATAAACTTGCGACGAGTCATGCCGAGTTTGGAAACTCGTTTCTCTATGAGTGTCTATTTCACAGAGTGGCGACCGAACGATCACGGCCACAGAGCACGACACTTACACTTATGATAAATATTATTTATTTGAACTCTTTAGTCCTAATTACTTCCAGTATGTTGATTTACAACAGATAAGTTCTCGACATATGCCAATTCTTATAAAATATTACTCCCTCGCATGTTTTCACAAAAATTTCACTTCGGCTCAATCTTTTTCCATAACTTATGATTGAAATTGAAAGTGGCTTTCAAAGAGCTCCTACCCTCGAATATAAAATACAGAATTATTCAATGTTCGCTGCCGCATTGTCCTATACGTACACAACACAAATAGTATTGAGTCTCTCACTTTGGTTGCGAATACAAGGAGTAAATTTTCGCTAGGCTCCATACACTTTCAATACAAGCACATTCTATCAATTTTTGGGAAACTCCCAACACGAAATTCAGACGTGACTGACATATAAAAAATAATATCAAAACATTTGGGATCAACATTTGATAAATCCCGAAAAAAGAAATGCCCGACAAACGCTTAAGAGGCTCTCATCTCATCCCCAAAAACGAATTCCTCGGAGGCGTGCAATTGTGTATATGGATGGGCTCCCAGCAGACGGATTGACGATGACGATTAAGTGTTAATTTCGTTGAGGTTGCACGTTCGATTTCATTTGAATATTATCGTATTACTCTCGAAATACGTATAGCATAGTTTGAAAGGTCATATTTCGCGGAAACCACTCATTCAATTTGATATTCCAAACCAATTGACGGTATGTATACAGGTACATGTTGGCTTTGGCAAAAAGCATGGTTAACAATTTGAAATTCAAATTAGTCCGTTGGACCGTAATGTTTAGAATGTTCGCTGACCGTAACGTTTGCCATCAAGGTGAACTCTTTTTTTTGCCCAACCATCACTCCAACTCAACCATCATACTGCCACCATACAGCACGAGGACGTATACGCTAATGGACTGTGATTACTCTTTCCGCTAAAGTTGATCGACAACGAAGCATACACGTCAGCTTGAAATCACTGAAACTGATTTTTTTTGCCAATTCGCACAACTTCTTTGATGTATATGATGCGTATTCAATTTACTTCTAATAGGCGGCTGTAAAGAACCTCTATATGTCAACCGCACTAGATCATAATTAATGATGGGAATCTTTGCTATAAATTGTAGTGTGGTTTTTTTTTACAACCAAATACAATTTGGACACCAATCAACTATTAATCAACACAAACCCTTAAAAAGGAGACACTTCGTGAATAACTCGCGTCACATTCACTGTTCACTGAGAGAAAAGCGAAATCGCACTTACAAGGACTCGTCAAGTGAGAATATACTGTACATCCACTAGTCATACGCTCGGTTTCATAGACAAGTTAAATTGCACATGTAATACAACTCAAAGATATTCTCGCACGACCCGTAACGCCGAACAGTACCGAAAGGAGCGTCAGGCTTGATCCCTGTGTTATTGGTTGCATGTGCCACGATATACTGAAGCAACGCCAACAGAAATCAAAGAAGTCAAGCTTGTCGGGACACAATGCAGATGGTATTCGCTGACGCGGGATTGTGTCTGCGTCTGGTGGTGCCCGATTGCGAACAGATGCTGGCATCCCAAAAATCCGCTAAAGCTGAATTTGTTATGTTCAAATGTAAACAGTAGCTTTAGGGGACATAATGTCCTGACAATGGGACAGAGTTTGTGTATACTACGTTCCCCATGTCAGAATCCCTTTGATTTGATTTGCGCAGATGGTACAATTGTACAAGAAAGCAGGTACAGATACACGTATTTCTGGGATTAAAGGCTTCCTCTGGATATTCTTTTCGATTTTCTCTAAATTCTGAAAATCTTAGAAAGCGGTCAGAAAAAGCGTAAAGTTCCATCTAGATTAGCCGCCAAATGGCTGCGCATCCAAAAACTGGCATCGCGTACAGCCATTTGGCTGCTACTTAGCATCCACACTACAGCAGCCAAATGGAGACAGAAAAGACATAACCAAAATTTTATTTTGGTGATTTTTTAAAATTTATTTATCTAAATCGGACTCTACGCGTTTGAATTATTACACGGCCATTCAAGAATTATTAAATTTCACACAAAAGAACGAACAAAAGCTGCAAAATTGTGACTTTGAATTTGACAAGTGGTTGTCAAAGCGGTTGGTTGAGTTGACATATTGAATATCAAAACTGGACGCATAGCCAAATGGCGACTAGTTTGGATGGAATGACAACAGCCATTTGGCTGCACGTGACGCCATTTGGCGACTAATCTAGATGGACCTTAACTTTTGTTATACATATGCAGACCCACTTAACTCTCGATTTAATGCGGTCACTAGTACAGTTAGTTCCTCTATACTTAAATGGGTTTGTTTTCATCCTGATGTAAGGACTCCATGTAACCATTCAAATCAATAAAAAAACTCAGTTAAATCCACAGGTTGTCGCTTTTCATTGGCGCTTAAAATTGCTATAGTGCTTCTAAAAGAACACAACCGTTGGATAAAAAAGTAGTGGGGAGCCTGATCTTGTAGCTTTTAAAATTTTACTTGACACTTTAAAGTCCCTTAAAATGTTGTGCATTAGCACTGTTTACCCCATAGGTCTCATGCATTTATGTTGAATGTTGGATTAAGTATACCGAATCGCTTCATCGAGCCATATTTAGAAATTATTTATTTTTATTTAATACTTAATATCACAAAACGGGAATAAATTCCCAAAACATGTAATGTAAAGAATTCAAAGTAAGGAAAATAAGTATAAAGGAAAAATAAACTTATAAAAGTAAAAAAAAAAAAAACAAAGAAAAGGAAAAAAAAATAAGTTCAAACTACAATTCAAAAAGTTAAAATAATAAAAAAACAATTAAAATTCAAAAAGTTAAATGAAAAATAATTAAAGTTTTTGTAGCAAGGTGCTTTTTAAAGAAGAAAAAAAAGAAGAAGGCAACGGACCAATCTCCAATCGGTCGTAGTTTCTCATAGCTCTAAGTAACGGAGAGTTTTTATAAATAGAGAGTGAAGATTGCGGAGGATTGAAAATTGCAACTGATCGAGTGTTGTAAGATGGAAACCGATATTTTATATCTTCTATGAGTGATGAAGTAGTAAGACCCTTGCATAACCTGTAAAGGGAACACTGGTCAAGACAGTCTCTTCTTTTGCTTAGTGATGGTAGATTTAGGAAATTAAGCCGATCTTGATAAGGCCTATAAGCCAAGTTTTTCTAATGCATCACGAGAAACAGAAGAATAAGGAGACCAAACTACCGAGGCGAATTCTAATATGCTGCGTACTAGCGTCACAAATAAGTTCACACAAGTATTAATAGATTGAAAGCTAGAGGAGCACCGTAAAACGAACCCAGCTAGTTTCGACGATTTGCTAATAATCGACGAGTAGTGTAAAACGTAATTTACAATCAAAAACAACCCCTAGATCTGTAACCGTAGAAACACATTGGAGGGGAATGGAGTTAATTTGGTATTGAAAAATGAAAGGAGTAGATTTCAGTGAATATACCATAACGGAGCACTTAGAAATATTAAGATCCAGCTCGTTAGAGATACACCAGGACGTAAAGCTATCCAAATCGGATTGCAAAGCTATACAATCAGAAATAGATGAAATAGCTAAAAATAGTTTGCTATCATCGGCGTAAAAGAGAGAGTGACAGTTAAGACAAGACGGTAGATCGTTTAAAAAAAGTAAAAAAAGAAGGGGACCTAAAGTAGATCCTTGTGGCACACCTGATGATGGACAAAATTCGGAAGAGGTTAAATTTTGGAAAACAACTCTAGATGAGCGATCATTAAGATAAGAGAAGAGCCATACAATAAGGTAAGATGGGAATCCCAATGCAGTTAATTTATTAAGAAGAATTTGGTGGTTGAAGGTGTCAAATGCTTTTGCGAAGTCTGTATAAATTACATGTACGTCCAAGTGCTTATTGAAGGATTTTGACACAAAATTAACAAGTTCAACTAAGTTGGTGACAACGGATTTGTTTTTGGAGAATCCATGTTGTTGATCCTTAATAAGATAACTAAAATGTTCATGAATGAACTTATATACAATCTTTTCAAGAAGTTTTGAAAAGGATGACAGAAGAGAGATAGGCCTATAGTTAGACACAGAATTAGGATCGCCCTTTTTCGGTATGGGAACCACATACGACGATTTCCACTGAGTTGGGAAAACACCTTCATGTAGGCTTTTACTAAATAAAATGGCGAGAGGTTTAGCAATGGAAAATTGTGTTTCTTTTAAAAACGAATTTGGGATTCCATCAGGTCCAGAAGAAGAATTAGTTTTAAAAGAAGATATAAGTAATTCAACATAGGATCGTAAAATGAGAGGTGGTAAATTTAAATTGTCCATTTCTTGAGGTACAACAGGAGGACAAGTTAATGAAGATGTTTTAAAAGTACTGGCAAAAAATGTGGCAAAAAGCTCAATTACCTTTGCTAGAGCATTTTTTAGAAATATAAAAATTGACGGAGCGAGATTGTGTGGACGAACGAGAGCTCGCTGGGAGAACTCCGTAGGTGAAGACGCCCACCAGCTGCTGGGCTTCCGAAACTGGAGGACAAGGTCACGTAACCGCAACAATTGGAGGTCATGGATTCAAGCGGCCCAGGCCCGACGTCGGGCTATCGTGCCACATTGATAATGATTATAAATATAGGGCCTAATTATTAAAATTCCGAAGAAAGCCGACCTGAAGAATCTGTCTACGTGGGATCTGTCTACTTCCTGCTATTTCCAAGTTGATGGCTAAGATTGTTTTAGGACGAATCAAGGAAAAAGTCGATAGCACATTGAACGATGAACAGGCTGGCTTTCGCAAAGCGGAATTTGTATTTCGGGACAGGCAGTCGAAAAAGTTGATGAATTTCGCTATCACGGGAGCGTAGTTACAGCAGATGGTGGAGTGGATGCTGATATAAAATCACGGATAAACAAGGCTAGGGCGGCTTTCTTCAATTTGACTACTTTCTGGCTAAACAACAATATTTCCAGACGCACCAAACCTCAAGTCTTCAATTCCAATGTGAAATCATTGCTGCTATATGGCTGTTCAACCTGGAAGGTGACTAAAGAGATTGCTGGTAAGTTGCAAACTTTTTTAAATCAGTGTCTACGGCGCATTCTACATATTTGTTGGCCGGAGATCATTTCAAACGAGGATCTCCTCACTATAACTGGCCAAGAAAGGAAAGGCACTTCGATCAAAAGACTTAAGTGGCAATGGATAGGTCACACCTTCCGAAGAGGGCCCAATAACGTCGCAACAAAGGCCCTGAACTGGAATCCACAGGATTCCGGAGCAAGACGCCGTGTTGGACGGCCAAGGAACACATGGAGAAGATCGGTAACAAGCGAGGCGAAAACGCTAAATCTTACATGGTCGCAGCTGGCGCTGTTGGCGCAAAACAGAACGAGGTGGAGAGTAGGCGTAGTTAATGGCCTATGCCCCCACAAGGGGTTGACAGGAACTAGAGAGAGAAAGATATGTGAACATTGTCATTCGAATATCTTTATAAAACCGGAAGAAAAGCGATTCTAATATTTAGTAACGGTGCGGCGGCGTGCCACATGGCTTTCCTCTTCTACTGAATACATATCTCGTTATTGGCTCAACCGATCGACATGAAATTTGGTAGAAATAAATAAAATGGAAATTCTTTTTGCTAAGAATATTTTTAAAATTTGTAGGGCCATGTCAACAGGGTGTCTAGGTTGAAAAATGGACTATAAAATGGGTTATAAAATGGCTCATCGAAGACATTTCCTATTAGGTATTTTTTGTCGGTATAACGGTAACGGAGTTAGAGCTTTTAAATTCTGTTTTTTGTATCTTTAACGTTACTCTTACGATTTCAGTTCTAAGTTTTTGGTTGGGACTTCTAGAAAATATGAATCAAAAATGTCTTGCCGGTGAGTAACTTTACCGAAACAGGAAAAATAGTAAATTTATTTTTGGATTGGTTTAGCCTTTCATTCTATAACGCCGTCCTTTGTACGCTCGGTATTTTTATTTAAATTTTGCTTTTCAGTACAACAGTACACACATTTCATTCAGTTAACCCCGCAGCCAATGTTAAGGGCACGCGCAAAAATATATTCATTTGTGAGTGCGGTAACATCTTCCGCTAAACTTACAATGCCATACAGCTTGCAGTCATCTGTGATTCTCTGAATTATTCGGCATACTGTTTACAAGGTCTTTTCACTTCCTCCTGTGTGTGTTTGTTTATTTTTTTTTTTTTCTTATACGCTCTAGACAAATTTCGCCACCCCGCGCCTTACCTGTATAATGAAGCGATGTGCACATAATTAGTTTATTCTGTTCAGAAATATTTTGTTTGCTTGCTGATTCCCGAGCGCCCCGAATATTTATTTTGTATAAGGCTAGAGATAGATGAACAGAGCGGGAGGCTCTTACCTTTTCGAATACATATTCCCTTGTGTTGCAACTTATGGCACATCGTTGACCTTTCATCTGCTCACCGAGTTGGGGATGCCACAACTTTCGAGCTTGGCAAGATGAACGGAGCCAGGATATACAACATCAATGGTTTTTAGATACGCAGACAGACTGTATGGTATGAGTGACACTGTTGCCTTATGGTCATAGGCGTAAAAACAGAAAGTAAAGTTTTTCGAATTGGACTTGTTGTGTTCTAGAAGAGTTTATTACGATAAAGTTTTTTTTTATGTTGGGTATTACCTTTACGGTGAACATATTTTTTTTAAACGTATTTCAGAGGAAGGAAATTGTATACACAATCATTTACCGGTGCCTTCAATAAGGAGTATCCGGTCTGAAATGTCTAATGTTAAAGTTCAAAGGGGCTGAATAGATGCTGACAATTATAGGAATCGAAATTTATTTGAAAAGTTATAGTTATATACCTTTAATATGTGACTTAAATGTTATGTAATATTTGAAGAGGAGAGTTTTGTTTTTCAATTTATTTGTTACTTCAACGAGGTAAAATTTTTCAGTCCGTATTTCTCTTTGCTGAAAATGTCAATATCCTAGCGTTCGGAAGGAGACACCGCTCAAATAGAACTTTTGTGCTTGCAAATCAAAACTGTTTAATAACTTGGAAATTTTAAACTCGATCTTTCTCAAATTTGTGCGGTTGTGCGGTATCGTAGCAACTACTTCTGATTAAAATTCTAGCTATCCTAGCTATCAGCATTCAGGTCAAGTTTGACCCCCCTACCAGCACACTCTCTTAGGTCATCTACCAGGACCACAGTCTCTAGGTAGTACCTTGCGTGGGGCTAGAACCTGCCGGGCCGATTGGACTCTTTAGGCCTCCGGTGATTTTATGGACACGATGTTACGAAGTCAAAGGAGGATTTCCTCGTCCAGAGAATGCACTGTTCTTGGAAAACCAACCCCGCTGCTCTGCTTCTTCAGCTGGCTTTAAAATGAATTTTCGTTTTTTTATGACGGTATAATTGTCAGGGTCACGTTTAACACCTTATTTAACAACCTACAAGCGATTTCAAGTCCAACGTCTCAATAGCCGCTAGGCTTGAGTTTCATGGGGGTGAGAGGGCCCAGCGATTTCAGAGGTCTCCGATTAAGCGGGAGAACATTTCAATTGTGGTAGCCTATGTTAAATTGAATTAAGTAGGAACAGTCCATATTTAAGTTTTAGGTGATTGGATTGGTTAAAAGTAATGTAGCAATGTCGGATCGGCAAACGATATTGAATTTAATTCCTTACTGTAAAAAGGTTGTGGATTGTGGTTCAGATTGGCCGGCTTTATCGTTAAAAAATGCTCTAAGGTTATCGTGCAGCACTGTTTATATAGACAAATAGAAATCTCAAAACAAGTCAAGATCAAAGCTCGCTAGTAAAGTTGCTACGATTGTTCAACTTGACGAGGATCGTCCTAAAACAGAAGGTTTTCATGCTCTTACGCATTAGCGGCCTTTTTAAATTGACGACTGAAAACACCTATTTCCCTCGTATGGAACTTCCTTTTAAACATCGACAAAAAAAGCAAGAAACATATTACGATGTATTTCGGTAGGTACCTTAGTTAGTGTTATTGCTGTAATACATCACAGAGATCCAATTCATGGAGGTTATTTTACACAAAAACCGCATTAGGGTCATTAAAATTGCGTATTCAAAGCCCATGAAAAGCCAGAAAGTAGCGAGCTTTCATATAATTCGACGGTCAAATCCAAACTGGAAAGACTTCCCTTCCCCTTTTACCGACCATTTTAACGCCTTCAGTTTCAGTAGTGCTGCCTGGCTTGGTAGAGAAGGGTTTGGTCATAGTCTTTTTCACTAAAGCTGTCTGTCTGGGGTGGCTTCGCAGGGGTTTTAAAGAATGGCTGCCTTTAGAAAAATTTTCGACAGATTTTTGTAACTTCTTCTGAGGTCCGGAGAATGTGTTTGAAAATTATTGACCATGTACTATTCTGTAGGATGTCAGGAAGACAAAGTTTTTATTTTTTTCTCAGAAAAAAATAGAGGAAGGTCGTTATAAGGGAAACTAATCACAAGTATGAAATTAAATGGACAAATAAAATAAAAAGATGCAGCCTCTCATAAGGACTGATTTAATGAGTAGTGTGTATGGAAATGTCTCAAAAAACGAGGGCACCTTATTTACAATTTTTTTTACGGAAATGTATTTTTTTTTAAAGGTTGGGCTCAAATATGCTACCAGCAGTTGTGTCCAGCATTATCGAATTTATAGAGAACCAATTAAAAAATTAGCCCCGTGTTCGCTACTGCATCCGGATCTTCAATGTCCGAAGTTCACCATGGCGTATCAATCATATTAGGAAACCCTATCCGTGGTGTCGCTACCCACCAAAAGCCTGTGCCCCTCACATAAATTCATATCATACTGCACACACAGTAAAACACGGATAAGTTCACATCGATAATGTACAATTTTTTCGTGCACTTAAGCGTGTTGTGCACTTATTAGGGATGTCAAAACCCGGGCCATAACCCGGTTTTCGATTTTCTCGGGTTTTTTGCAAAGTCAGTTAGACAATCCGGGCTCAAAGTATCGGTTTTCCGGTTAACCGAGTCTTTTCATTGATTTGCTCAGAATTGTAGTAAAAACACACTCGTAATGCTGGTGTTCGTATCGTATGTAAAATCAAATCAAAATGCATGTACCTGCAGGGTCCGGACCTCTAGATTACTAGCATCGTAGAGTGCGACTCAACCAAGTGAGCCACAGAGCGTAGAGAAACCTACGTTAGGGACGTGTGGTTTCAGCCACAGATGGAGCCCGAGCACACACATCATGAGGCTGAATAAATTTTTTGCGACAAAACTTCCTCGACCGCCTCATCTCTCTCTCCAGATTTGCTCCATGCAATTTTTTTATTGGGTTATTTGAAATGCCTGGCTTATGTCGATCGACCACGGACCATAGTTCACCTAAAAAACAACATTCACGATGCCATTGCTAACATACCGATTGAGTGGAGACGAACTTCAAAAATCAACTTCATCAGTGTATGCACAAAGGGGGTCGCCATTAAACCGATGTCATTTTCAAGACTGTATGAAAAAATCTTGGGATATAGGGCCGTAAGGAGAGTGTTCGAAAATATGTTTAAGGGCTAAAATTTGAAAACGCAATTTTCCATAGGGGACAAGTAATAGAATTGCCGACTGAAAAATCAAGAAAATATGAAAAATTGTATGAAATTTTAAATAATTTTTTTCCGGTTTTAACTGCATGGACAAACAACAGTCCGGGTTAAAACCGGGAGGAGGAAAAAACCGAAAATCAAAGGTTAACCGTTTTGGAAGTACCGGTTTTTGGGACTAACCGTCCGGTTTTTGACATCCCTAGCACTTATCAGTGCTCCATAGAAACTATCTAATTTACGTAGCACAAAAGCAAACTAGTCGTAACAATTGATATTGTGTGACTATAATTTGTAACGCTACAGTCAGGGGTGGACGAACTGGCCAGTCTCCCAGGGCCACCACTTCTAGGTGGCCACTACACCATGGAACCGTTTATTTTCGGGGGGCCACCACTTAGAAAGTGCTCCACTCTCCACTCTTCACGCAACAAGATTATCAACGCATACCTGATGCAAAATCAATTGATTCGCTGGGCGATGTTGTCAAATACAAAATGAGGTTGCAAACACGCTGAATGTTTCACATCTTATCGAAAAATTTTAACTGTCCGAACTCCAAAAACTTCAGGATAAACCTAAGCCAATTCTATAAAAAGAAAAAAATGCCGTAGAATTACCTGGTTCCAAAAATATAGAAATTTGTTTGGATTGAAAAATTCAAGTAAGGCTTATGCGCAAATATTTTCAAAAATGTTTTAAAATTCTAAAGCTTAGGCTGTCTACTATAAGCACTACGATATGTGTACCGATAATGTGCATAAAATTCTTTAAAAATTGAAAGCCGCAGAAATGGAGTTGGAATTTCGTAAAAAAATCGGTCAAGCCGCATCCATCTGACGGATAGTATTTCAAATGTTTGACGAGGGAAAAGCATTGATACACCTTGCGGGTTTTTTTTACAGCTTTGACGTAGAGAAAAATATGTATGACCACATTTTCGGGATTTATTTTGAAGCGCAAATAGTCCGACAATTACATTTTTCATTCAACGAAAGCTCGACAAAATAATCAACATTTGCTGTGATTTAACTAATGATGATAACAAAAGATTAAACATTTTACAGGCTAAATAAATACGTAGAAAGAAAGAGCTAGCTGACAGTGGCAGCAATTCCAATTTTTTTCTTTAAACGTAAAAGGGGTTTTATGAAACATTTACAACTCACCAGTCGCAGAATTTTAAAGCATTGCTACTTTGGCATATACGTCCAAAGCACGTCTTAATTTTTTTATTTGTTCGCTAAGCTCAATTTGACAAAATAATAAATATACCTTTCATTCTATGAGCGAAGGGTATAAGGAGCCAGTAAAAATGTTAAAGAAAACGTGGCTTATCTTTGTTAAATATTTATAAGGAAGAGGATAGTTTTCATGTGCATTCCCGGCATTCCCGGTGATTACTGATTAACTATCAAAATTCTATTAAAAAAAAAACATTGGCAAAGCGAAGACTTCCGCGACATCAAAATTATTGCAAACCACTGATATAACGTGTACAAAAACATTCAGGCCAACAAGTTCAGAAATTGGGGTGTCGTGCTACATCAACACAATAAAACAAAAGAAAAAATATTGACAATCAAAAATTGAAAAAAAATGTTAACCAAAATTTTGTTAGAAATTGGTAGGTGTCACCATCATCGATTTGGCCCAGGGCCACGAAAATGCTAAGGCCGGCCCTGGCTATAGTTTTCAACAATTAAATTTGACAGAGCCATGTTCAATCGACTTTGTACAGCTTTCGAACTTTGGCAACAAATACTTATTAACAAATGGGAACTACCTATCTTTTTGAACTGTGATCAATGCAGGGGGGTCACAGTTATCAAACTAACAGCTGATTGCAACAATCCCGTCAAAGGCGCCGGCTTTGAGGGATACATTGAGAGAAGAACATCGTACATAGAAGCTGCGAATCGAGCTTTTTGTAGACTTTTGGGACGTTAAATTGTCTGTAGCTTAAAATATTTTTTTTTGTGCATTTTCAATAACAATTTATGTCGAAATTATCAATTGCTTGCAGAAATGGAAAAAACATCCAAAAAAATGTTGTTATCAAAAAAAAAGAAAAAGAAAAAAAAACATTTTCTAACAACCTAAAGACTAACTTAGTGGTGTCCTGCGATCTAAAGGAGGAGACGGACTGAGACAGCTAGCATGAACGCTGGAATGAGAAAGAGACTGCCACTTTTGCTAAACATTTTTTATCAAGAAAATGTTTCATCTTAGCCCTAAGCTGCTCCCAAAAAAAAAAAAAAATTTAACTCTCAGATTTTCCTGATTTTCCTTTCTTCTATATTTTCATAAATTGAATCAATAAATATTAAATATATCGGGCTAGGATCGAATAAACTCGTAAGGCGGTTTTTACACTTGTGCAATCTGCAAGATTACGTGATCTGCGGTGTGGTAAGCTAAAAAATTTATGGAATTTGACAGCTCAAATTAAGTAATTTGCACAGATTACGTAATTTGGCCCTAAGTGTGAAAACCTCCTAAAATAGTCTTGTTCGAAACGTCTGGACTAATAATTTTTTCAAATACACATGTGCACTTATCCGTCATGAATCGTCTCCAAATGTTGTTAACCCTACCAAAAAATTGCGTGCACTTAAGCGTGTTGTGCACTTATCCGTGTTGCACTTATCCGTCTTCAAATGTATTGAAAATCGCATTGAATGGATGGTGCATGAAAATTGTGTGCACTTGTCCGAGTTTTGCACTTAAGCGTGTTGCACCGCGTTGGGGGTGTCGTGCTACATCAACACAATAAAACAAAAGAAAAAATATTGACAATCAAAAATTGAAAAAAAATGTTAACCAAAATTTTGTTAGAAATTGGTAGGTGTCACCATCATCGATTTGGCCCAGGGCCACGAAAATGCTAAGGCCGGCCCTGGCTATAGTTTTCAACAATTAAATTTGACAGAGCCATGTTCAATCGACTTTGTACAGCTTTCGAACTTTGGCAACAAATACTTATTAACAAATGGGAACTACCTATCTTTTTGAACTGTGATCAATGCAGGGGGGTCACAGTTATCAAACTAACAGCTGATTGCAACAATCCCGTCAAAGGCGCCGGCTTTGAGGGATACATTGAGAGAAGAACATCGTACATAGAAGCTGCGAATCGAGCTTTTTGTAGACTTTTGGGACGTTAAATTGTCTGTAGCTTAAAATATTTTTTTTTGTGCATTTTCAATAACAATTTATGTCGAAATTATCAATTGCTTGCAGAAATGGAAAAAACATCCAAAAAAATGTTGTTATCAAAAAAAAAAGAAAAAGAAAAAAAAACATTTTCTAACAACCTAAAGACTAACTTAGTGGTGTCCTGCGATCTAAAGGAGGAGACGGACTGAGACAGCTAGCATGAACGCTGGAATGAGAAAGAGACTGCCACTTTTGCTAAACATTTTTTATCAAGAAAATGTTTCATCTTAGCCCTAAGCTGCTCCCAAAAAAAAAAAAAAATTTAACTCTCAGATTTTCCTGATTTTCCTTTCTTCTATATTTTCATAAATTGAATCAATAAATATTAAATATATCGGGCTAGGATCGAATAAACTCGTAAGGCGGTTTTTACACTTGTGCAATCTGCAAGATTACGTGATCTGCGGTGTGGTAAGCTAAAAAATTTATGGAATTTGACAGCTCAAATTAAGTAATTTGCACAGATTACGTAATTTGGCCCTAAGTGTGAAAACCTCCTAAAATAGTCTTGTTCGAAACGTCTGGACTAATAATTTTTTCAAATACACATGTGCACTTATCCGTCATGAATCGTCTCCAAATGTTGTTAACCCTACCAAAAAATTGCGTGCACTTAAGCGTGTTGTGCACTTATCCGTGTTGCACTTATCCGTCTTCAAATGTATTGAAAATCGCATTGAATGGATGGTGCATGAAAATTGTGTGCACTTGTCCGAGTTTTGCACTTAAGCGTGTTGCACCGCGTTTTACTGTATTTGCTAAATAATTTGAAATCCCAGCTGTCAGCTTCGCGGATGTTACAGCCTTTCCAAGTATTCCAAAAAAATAAGATTAGGTCGCTCATACATCATAAACGTAATATTCACGTTCCTCCGAAAATGTGTAGATTAGAAACGATCAAAATTTCATTAGAGGCAAAAAAATCAATGATACTGGTGGTGGAATATTCCACCATGCAAAGCACAAAAACAAAATATCATCCTAGCACTAGCACATCCTCATTCATCATAATAGAAAATAAATCTTACACGTTTTCGTTATACACACTGATGTTGAATTATACTACGTACGCTCCGCGGAGTACCCTGCTCATAAAAATGCGAAGACAAAAGCGGTCTATTAAAGTAAATAATCTTGACTGACTACTCTTGAGGTCAGTTTCAATGACAGCGTCTCGCCTTGCTATACTATTTTCGTATAGTGAATTGTACAATGAATTTTATTATTTCCTCAGACACTCCTTCAGTTGGACAGACAAATAACAAATAAAATCCCTATATAAGATAAGAGGGTCCTTTTCGATTAATGTCTGGTTTATTCCATTCTGCGCAAGAAGGATAATGATTGGGATGGAAAAGGAAATGTCTCTGATGAAAAAGGACCTTCTGGCGGATAATGTAAATAGGTCAATCTCGGGGTTTTTTGCTTATTGCAGGTATTAAGGGGACTATGAAAATAGTTCGCGGGATTTAGTATACATTTCAATATGGAAATGAAATTCTACTTGAGAGTGGTTGCGTGCGATACTAAGAAAATGCATAAATTACATTATGCTCCAAATGATTTTATTGCAGGATGCTATATTTACCGACTTCTTCTACTGGAACAATCAAAAGGCTATAATCGCGATTTTATCTTGAATTTACCAACATTACATTCAGACACATCATCTTCTCTACAGCACTTCTCGCACATTCGCCACAAAACACTTAAAACCTCACGAAAAGTCGCGAATTTCTTCTAAGAAGTGTCATTGATAAGACTTTTCAACACATGCATGTCATAATCATTCTTGACGAAATTTTCTGCACAAGACGTTTATGTGCGCTGAAATTCGCAGCGTTCATCGTTCCGTATGAGTTTGAGTGTGCTTTTATGGGTTGAAGTAATTAAATGAAGAAGGAATATACGCGAATACCATACACGACGACGGATATATCCAGAGATAGGTTTTGCAAAGGACCCCAAAAATGATTTCCCGAGTTCCGGACAAGTACGCATGAAAATGAAAGCACCACAAGGATCGCGATTTTCGAGTGAGACATACGACTAGGAATATACTATGGCATTTATTCCGTCATTTCATCGCATTGATACGTGCGCCAAGTGACTTTATTACCATCATAAATGCGTAAATTACACTTTAATTTCACATTTCGTTTGATTTGGGACGTTGATATTATGTTTCTCTGATACTTGTATGTATAGGGTACTTATGCGGCAACGTAGCGAATCGTTAAAAGTGAAAATGTAGCAAAAAAGAAAGTTTATATGATTTGTTTTTGCGGTTTTTATGATGCATTGGAAGTCGTAATATGGGAGTTCAGAGTGTGATTGCAATGCAAAGGTGAAGTTTTTTATTGCAAAGAAAATAAAATATTTGGATATGGGACGGATGTTGTTTTCAATCTTTTTAATTTTTATGAATATGGAGTTTTAATGAATTTGGAATTAAAGGTTATAGTTTTGGAGTTGCCAATTTGCGAATCTATAAATTTCAATTTGATGTTGAACGTCACAATACATTTGGCTATGGGGAGCGAGAAACCTGTGTCGTGTATCAAGAATAGTGCGAGAGACATAGGGGAGAAAAAACTCACGGTTTCGCATAGACCTAGGCCTATTCCCAACACCGGCACATCGGTTTTATACCGGTGTTTAATAAACACTGGTATAATTTTTTTCAATTACCGATACCTCGGTTTTTCTAACCATGAGCAGGTTTAAGTTTTTTTTCTGGTTTCTTCATAACCTATTCAATACCGTTTTTTAGGTTTTCAGATACATACGGTACTGAATACGGTTTTTTTTTCCACCAGCTTTTTATTTCAGGTTTATTTTGAGATCTATTCGGTATTCCTTTTTTATACCCTTCGCTCATAGAGTGAAAGGGTATACAGTAGAAACTCGAAAATTAGAATTACTTGGAAATTAGTACACCTTTTTTTCTATTAGCATAACTCTGGAATTGGAAATTTCTAATTTACGAGGTACCTCCGAAATCGGAATTCCTATTTCTAATTTAAGAGGCAACTCTGAAATTGAAATTTTTAATTCACCAGATACCTCTGAAATTGGAATTGTTATTTCTATTTTCTACTGAAAAAAGGAGGAAGAATAGCTTCTCAGAAACGTTTGTAAAAATTTTCCGTTGCAGTACAGTTGTTTGAACAAAAAGTTCTGCTTATATGTACATAATACATAGTGAGTGCGGAGAAGTGCATGACTCGCTCGAATAGTTCAATAGATACGGTTCAAAAGTAAAAACAGTGTTGTGCCAATAATACAGGATGTCCAGCCGTATAGCTAAAGGAAAGATGAATACATTAACTCTGTCTAAAAAGGCAAAAATTATCGAAAAAATTAGACAAGGGTTTTCTAACAAGTGCTGGCCACGCAATATTGTGTGGCACTCTCAAAAATAAGGAGATGCAAATCATCAATAAGCTAACTAATGCTTATTTACCCGTCAAAAAGAAAACGCTGCACTCAGCTGAATTCTCGGAAATAGAAGTTAAACTTTATGACTGGATATTAAAACAACGCGAAAGAAATTGCGTATTAGATGGCAACATCATTAAAGAAAAGGCACTTGCAATTATTAGAGCTTCGTCGAATTTGGCAAAATAATCGTTTAATGAATGCTAGCAAAACTTTAAGCACCGTTTCACACAAATGTGTTCCTCTTGATGACACAAAACATATCTAAGAATGGGTTCAATCGAATCATGGGGTCATGTGGCTGCCATACAAACCGAACCCCCCCTCCCCCCAAATTAGGTTGTTCTAAGAAAAACTTTTTCATTTGTGCACCAATTTCAACCAAATTTCACACACATGTTTTTATCTTGATGGCCCAAAACATATATAAGAATGGATCAAATCCGATAATGGGATCATGGGGCTGCCATACAAACCTAAACCCCCAAATTAGGTTCTTCTAAGAAAAACTTTTTCATTTGTGCACCAATTTCAACCAAATTTCACACAAAAGTGTTTCTATTGATGACACAAAACATATCTAAGAATTGATTAAATCTGACCAGGGGATCATGGGGTGGCCATACAAACCCATTTTGGTTCTTCTAAGAAAAATTTTTGCACCAATTTCACAAAACCTTGAATTAATGTGTCTTTACCAAAGCAACAAAAAAGTTCAAAACGAATGGAATCGTACTGTGGGGTCATGCTCCGGCAACCCCAATAAAATTTTCCGAGTAAATATTTTTATTTGCCCACTTATTTCGACCAAGCCCAAAACTTTTGTCAAGACGCAAGAAAAAGAATGAGGAAGGAGATTAAATACAAGTCATAGGTACGCCCGAAAAGAACTTTTAGCCCAACTTAATTATTAACTTAATGTCAGATTCTTTGTACCGCGTTTTGGCAAGGTTTTTTAAGGTTTTTTTTTCTTTATACAGGTACAAATTTATTTTTGCCCCGATGGCTGATTCGGAGTTCGGAGCCAAAGCAAAAAACATTTTTCTTTGTGATCCTGCCCCAGAATGATACCTGATACCCCCGTTTTCTCGAATACTCGTCGAACCGGCGCGGCAGAAACACTAGGGTAATTTTGATCCAGATTTGAAGTAAAAAAAAAACAAGAAAAAGCAGATGTTCCTCGCCCCAGATTGGTTCCGCGATTTTTAAAGGGAAATACTCATCCTGTAAATACTCGTAATGTAATTTAAGATTGTTCATTCGGAATTTGAGGCCAAAATTAAAAAAAAAATTTTTTGAGCCTGCCCCACTAAGGTAATTTTGGGTAGATAAATTTGAGGGAAAAAAAATAGGGTTCTTAGCCCCATAATGGTTTCCGATTTTCCCACGGAAATACTCATACCGCATAGTAACACTAAGGAAATTTTAGATGGCTGATTCGGAATGTGTGGCAAATATGTTGGGTAGCCCATTCCATTTCTAAAGGACTTAACCTGGGAAGACTGCAGAATACCCTGTTTCGAGCAGTCCTAATAAGCCTAGATTTGAGCGCGACTGTCATGTGTGTTCAATTGTATAAATATGGACGAGGCTTATCAAAAATTTACGCCGAATTTGCGGTTAGAACGATGCATGCCATATCTTTTGCAGCTCGTAAACAACAACTATAGGGGCAGGGGGCCAGACTATATATATAAATATATGTATTTAAGCTTGTAACTTGTATATACTGAAGATAACTTAAACAGGAAATATTAAACGGATAACACAGACTGATTTACCCGCAACAACCTTCAGCTACACACAACACGGACTATGATTGGTTGCTGGAACGGCAAGATTTGAGTATTTGTGGTGCCAAATTTTCATGATAGTATTTTACTAAGCAAAGAATAATTTCATAGTTCGCGAATACATTTTTACATTTCAAATTATCTACATCTTGCCTAATTTCTATCACTAAAATATTTACTATTCTCTCTACAATAGTAAATGTTTTTATATGATTAAAATTAAAACATGAATTTAATTGCATCAAATACTTTTCCTTTCCTAATCAATAAAGCGGAAATATCCCCCTTTTCCTATCAAAGTCCTGGAGTGGCCTCATAGAAAAGTCAAACTATGACAATAAATATCAAACAACTATGTTTTAGGATTTGGAGCCATAGATACTGAAATTTCCTCAATCGAAACAAGATGGGGTAGATGGGGAACGACTTTATCACTTAGTTTCCTAACTGTGCTGCTTTACTCTAGTATGAACATGGGACAAACACATACTGCTATAAACACCAAGCATAACTAGAATCGGAAACGAAAAGTTTCATATGAAAACATAAAAGTGCGATTATCTCGCTAACTAGAGTCGCTAAAGTGGTTTGCACTTTTTGGGGCACTTTTAAACGGCGGTAACTTATAACCGGTTATAGCTAGGACTAAGCTTTTCTGCAATTATGTGCTCTAAATCGACTATATGCGATTCAACCATTACTGACATCGATATGAGTAAAAGTATCGATACTTTTGTAATGAGCACTTCTCAATTGATTAGTATCGATACTTTTGTGGTATCGAAAATTCATTACCACCCACTAACTTCACTCCGAAAGTATTATGGGACAATCCGATTGCAACTCCTACGCTTTTCCCGCTTAAAACAGTAGACAAAAGCAAGAACAACGACAAAGTTCAAAGCACATCCGCGGAGACATACACAGCGGTCCACACTTTTCTTGTCAATACAACAATAACAAAAAGTAGAAATTGTTCCGAAGAAAAAAAAACTATTTTCTAGGTAAGTGGTGCCCAACTCAGAAACGTCTGCCGACCAGTTAGCCTGAAAATGGATCTCGACGCTCCACGATTCAATAATAATAAAACAAATTAAATTCTGAATTTTTTTGCCGAGGTATTATATTCAAAACTCACGCTCTATCTCCCATTACAAATTGCCCTTACTATTTTTTGTTTGTTATTTCCTACTTAAATCTTAAAATCCTTCGCATAACACATATATTCTCGTACGTTATCTTAGTGCTTTAGTCTGAGGAAGATGATTTATTGGAAATTAGGTTCGTTGCCGTAGAGTAGTACAGTACCTTCGAGCTTCGACTATTTGCATTGTCAAAAACTTTTCTCGACAACTGAACTCGGCGTATAGGTATGATTTAGTTGTCAGTCACACTATTTGCTAGCCGATTTTTCGCTTACTTTCTGACTGAAAAGTGTGGAACGACCTTAATAAACACCGACTTTTTTTGCAGTGCGTGTGCATCTCTAGTCTTTCCAGTTAAATAGATAGGCTAAAGCAAGTAAGTCTACAAAATTATGTTTTTATCCGAATTCAAGCGTTTTTTCTAATATGTATTCAAAATTAGTTTATCATATCAATATTTTCCGTATCTCAAATGATAATGTGTCTTTGATTATTTACTAGTAAATATAACTTTGTGTAAGAAGTCTCTAGGGTGTCCCCGCGGACCACCTATGTACGTGTCTCTCACGGACCACCTCCGGTCCGCGGACCACCTTTTGGAGAATAGTGTTCTAGGTGATCATCTGGAAGGTAATTAATAACATAACAACCAAACTGGAATCTTAATTTTAGGATTCGCATGGAACTTAGTCACCGTACCGTGTAGGACGCCTCAGAGCACTTGGAAAAAAAAATTGTTGAGGGTGTGTAAAATTCTAGGCAAATTGTGTGTTGGGCACGGCTAATTACGGGGAAAGGTGAAAACAGGCGTAGTTAATGCCCTCACTAAGAGTTGAAAGGAACCAAAGACAATATTTTCTGATATTTGAAAATTGCTCTAAAACTTATCGCCAACAGTAGTCTGATATGTATACTTCCAACCAATCGATTCAATCCTTTCGAACTCTGCCGAATGCGTTTGGTTGCAAATCAATAGTCCAAATACCATTTCACTTTAAATCCTACACACTACTATAAAATGTGCTGATTGCCCTCTTCTATTTGACAAATGTGAACGGACCTTATTTGGCATTTCTTCCTATAGCACACCAAAATTACAGAGTCCGGTCAATTATGTATGTACACTTGATTCCGTACGAGCACGTATCGTAAACGGATTCACAAAATTGCAATTTTCTTTCATTTGCAATGACCAAAACCAAACTATTGGTGAGATTGCATTTGATGTTGACAAGCGAAAAGAGCAATGGTCCATTGAAAGTATATATCTTGCGGAATGGATCTTGAGTTGACTTTGTAATAGCCTGTAGCTATTTTGGAACTGAAATTGTCTGCGGTTGATAAATGGTGTTAGAATGTGAAGATGATTCGTTCACTATATCCTTTCAAGGATTTATACGTTATATATGTACAACGTTTAGCACTCTTGCACTATGAACAAATGTCCCAGAACTATGGGGCGTAGAAATGTGAGATTGCAGGATGTTAGTGCTTAATAAAGTGCATACCAGAGGAGTCGCATAGCTGCCGAAATTGTTTCGGAAATTTTCCATTTTGGATGCATCTGAAGTTATATAAAATGAAGATTTGATACTTACCGTTTACTGTCCATGCGAAATTCCAAGTGTATATGGTGAAGAAATTTAATTAAAAAGAATGCTGTTTGGAAATCAAGTCTATTTAAATTCCTTATTTTAGTACATGAAATAATACAGGCAAATGTTGGGAATGCTTGGTAATAGGAATGCCGAACGAACATTTTTAATCTAGGGTTGGGTGCGATATTCATATTAAGTGTGATCATTAGAGCCTGGATTCTCGTGCAATTGCACGAATTTGCGCTTTTCAGGGTTTATTGCACGTTTTAAGGTTTTTGCATGAAAACGCACATTTGCATTTTTAATCGTTTATAACATTTTCTCACAGAAATTATGCAATGTGCAAAATTTCCCGATAGACAGAGAAGAGAATAAAAGTATTGAGAAAGAAAGCACAAGGGAAAAAATAATAAAACTAAATAAAATGCATCCCCATATGGAAATTCGTCGATTTTCATACTACATATTTTGCAGTTGTTGTTTGTAGAGTGCATGCTAATCTGGTGGTATGTAGGGCCACGGCGAATAAGTGGATAAGTCGAAAATATATCGAAAATGAGTTAAGTGCATAAAACTACTCTTACAAAAGTTCTGCGTAGTTCTGTTGAAGTGTTTAAGCTAAAACGCAACGCTTTCTTAGTTACAGAAATGTGCATTTTCCCACAACACACTCATTGATGTGGTTACCCGGTTAAGTCTACTTGTACTTGTTCCCTACTTTTGTAGGGAAACCATTGGCTGGGAACAATTAGATAAGTCGACTTGTATTATTATTGAAATTGCGAATACATGACATTCGGGTTGCCCCAATTTCGGTCTAAAATCGGAAATCACCCTCAACGAATGCAAATAATTATAGTTTTCAACGACTAAACGACAAAAAAACTGGATGTCACAGAACTCAATGGCCGTGTTTTTCTCAACAGCTAACATCCTCTACGGGGTAATTTTCATACAAATGCTAGCACGAAATCGGATCCGCATAGCATTGTTTTAATAAGCTTCTCAAATTTTACGAAATTTCGCCTAAATGTATGCAATCTCAATCAGTTCCAGTTTTTAGGGTTTTTTAGAATTTTTTCAAAAAACCCTTATAAAATCGATTTTGTCCGTCCGTCCGTCCGAACCGATTGTCATGAAATTTGGTTGGAGTGTGTAGAATGATTACAGTCTTTGGCACAAATACCTTAAAAGTTGATAGATAGAAGATAACAGGGTGTCCCGAACGTTTAAAAAAAGTCGACTTTTTTGGTTTTTATCGGAGATTAACGTATGGATATTTAAATCAAAGATCTAAACGAGTACATCTCATATCAGTTAAAATTTTCCAGTTTGGAGTAACGGTAAAAAAGTTATTGGCGTTTAAAGTTTAACTTCCTTTTCGACCTCCGTTTTTCTAAACCGTTATAGGGATCGATATGAAACTTTGCACAAAGATTGGTCAGTATGACCTTATATACGTTAAATATTAAGACTGTTGACTTTTGCTAAGGAAAAGTAAATAACAGTAAATTTGTAAAATTTCAATTTGTTCGTGTGTAGCCCCTTTAGGTTTCCAAATATAAAAATTCTGCCAAGGGTTTTTAGAAAACTACGTAGGGAATATGTCTAAGAATTTTCATTCGAATAACTGTATCCAAACCGGAATTACAGCCAAGTAAGTTTTTAGTAAGGGCCTTTCACAATGTAAGGGAAGCCTCTAAAGCATTTCTTCAATGCATATCTTTTAACTTTATAAAACAATGAACAATAAATTTGGTGGAAATGCATAGAATGGTAATAGTACTTGCCACAAATATTTTTAAAGGTAACAGGGTGTCCCTGAGTATTCATTCTGTTCCACCTTTAATTAGACCAATCCAAAAATAGATTTACAGGAAGCATTTCATTAATGTTGTGCACAATTCTTATTTATTGCTTATAAACTATATGTACAAAAAATATTCACTATGCATTAAAATTCTAAAAAACCCTCGTATTGCGGGCGCAGCCCTCTATACGCCGGTATTTTTTTTTCAATAATTAGTTCAAGTGAAATGTTTCTTTTAAGCATTGTTTCCAAGCGTGCACAAAGAAGTTAATTTTATTTTGTAAATATATGTTAAAATGTCGTTTGCCAAATTATTAATTTGAAAAATTTTTAATGAAGAAAAAGCGTTTAAAATTTGGGTTTCGTGTAAAAAAGGCTTTAATATATTTGACAATTTGAAAATTAACTTATCCTCGGTGATTTTAGTCTGGGTAAGCAAACCTACCCTCTATGTTAAAAAAAAAAGCAGTAATTGCAGCATTTCGCGAGAACAGAAGCGCATATTTCTGAGTGTGGAATAAGTATAGTGTTTTGTACTCGTACATTACACTAGATAAACCTGATGATGATGATGTAAATAAAGGCTGTAAAATAAATAGAAAGCGGTATCGGTTTGTTCGTGAAAACCTTTCTACAGATGAAATGGTTTACGATTACTTCACTTCAGGCGATTTTTTACTGACAATTCGAATTACTGTAATATTTATAGGAGTGTGTCGCTAATTGTGATTGCAACGAATCCGTATTTTGGCGAATCATGATTTGCCTAGTCTAGTCTGGCTTGTCTAGCGGTTAGTGCGCGCACCTTCGGTGCACAGGGTCATGAGTTCGAATCTCACCGTGAGCCATGGTGTTTTTCGAACTCACGAGCTTGTGACGGACTATGATCTCACTAAGATGTTAAACGAGTACCCATGGGGATAAATAACACTGCTGAGCGTGATTCTGATCTCATTACCTCAACAAAAAGCAGATAAGATCTTGGAAATAGGATGTCTCTAACACATCCTGCGGCCTTAGTCCAATGTTGGATTGTCGCGCCTGTTATTTATTAATTATGATTTGCCTACTGTGTGTGTCAAAAGCATTAGCTTTTAAAAATTCATAGAATACGTAGGTAATTCTGTTGTTTTAGCGAATAAGTTGCCAAAATGATTTATCGTCGCAGTGTATAAGTGGCAGAGTCCCATTTTGAAAATATTTAACTTACCCACTCATTCGACGGGGCAAACGGAACTTGGACATTCGTTAAAATTTTTAAAAGCCAAATTACCGTAGGCAATTCATTCACCACCTTAAGACCACAGCTCCAGCTGCAATTCACTACAGGGTGGCCAATTAAAAGTGAGCTAGTGTAAACCTTTAGATGACCGGCCGAGCGGCTTCGCAAAGACGGGATCGTTCTACGGTATGTTCCATTACCTTTCGCAATATTTCTGGCTGCAAACCTCGGATCTCCGATATAATATTTTGCTTCAATTCCTTAATTGTCCTTGGTGTATCATTGTAGACTCTCTCCTTAAGGTATCCCCACAGAAAAAAATCTAGTGGAGTTAAGTCTGGAGATCTAGCCGGCCAGTTAACTGCAGATCCTATGGAAATGACTCTTTCGCCGAAAACGTCCACTAAAATCACCATTGTGGCTGCAGCGGTATAGCAAGGCGCTCCATCTTGCTGAAACCACATATCTGGTCGGTTTTAAACAAAAGGACGAATAATATTGTTGAGCATCTCACGATATCGTTGTTTTTTCCATACTAACTCATATGAGTCCTTTCCATTTTATTTTATCAATGTAATTTTATGAAAACATGATAAATTTGAGCAACGAGACAAGCATTCATTACCATTCATTCTTTTTTTTGTTATTATGGTGTCATTTCCTGACCCATTTTTACTACTTAATTTCTAAATAAATTGTCTAATAATGGTAATTTTGGCAGCTTTTAAACATTGAGTTAATAAATCGTTAGCAAAATTACATTCTACCTGGCGGCATACGCACTTTTTGTGAATGAAATGGTTCAAAAATAAACTCTTTCATAAAACGTACCTAAATCGGCCCTTCCTCAACGCGTATTTACCTGGAAAGTAGTGTAAAGAAATCTCCCATGTGTCTAGTTTTTCCTTACCAAATTTCAGAAAAAATATTAAAAAATAAAAAAGTTATGCATGATTTACACTAGTTCACTTTTAATGGGCCACCCTGTATATCATATTTAAACCGAAATCAGCTGTCTGCAGGATATTACTTTCAAATTCTAAATTACATAGAATTGTAGTTATAAAACAGTTCCAAAAAATGTCTAATGGTTTAATTTACTAAAACAGAATGGGGGCGTTACATATGGATGACCCGATATAAATAAATAATAAAACTAACAAGATGTTTTCTAGACTCATCAGAAAAAAACACAAATATCTCACCTTCGGATGAATTCGAAAGTGATGAAAACGGTCTATCCAAAATTTCAAATACGTCTCCCAGTTTTCATGGCGCGTTGACGAGTACCGTGCGCAGTCGTAACACTGATAGGCCCACAACTAATAAAAAAAATATACCTAATCGAGCAAACTATTTAAAAAAGTTTAATCAGAAATACTTGAATGGTGAATAACGACTTTTATTGTTATAGATTCCGATCGAGTATTGAAGGGTTAAATGTCCATACTTCCGGTTTGGATGAAAGTACATATTCAAATGAAATTCCGCAGATCAAATCCTAACACTGCAAAGCACATCTAATAATAAGATAAGTTTTTTTCGAGTTGAAGCATTCGGCCAATATATCACGGCAAACATTAAAAATGCTGTCATGAAAAGTAATACTTTTCGACTTATCCACTTTTTCCTCCCGACCCTAGATATATGGATGCACGAATTAAATAAGCCCAAAGGTTGTGCGATGTCATAGATCGATCGGTCATACATTTTGGGTGCCAAATTTCAACAGCATGTTCTGAGGAGAAGTTTATCTTTAGGAAAATATTGGAAGTGTCTCGTTTTTCAAATAATTTTCTATTTTATATTTTAAGAGCCAGTCTTCTTCAATTATGCTTCTAAAAGCCTAAAACGACGACTGTTTTTTATATTGCAAGCAAAATACACATTTAGGCATTTATATTGCACGATTTTCAGGATTTTTACTGCACGTTTTTCAATTTTTTACTGCACAAAAATCCGGGCTCTAGTGATCATTAACTGCAATTGATACCTAAAAAACACTCAGCTTAATACATACACAGAAAATAGACTCTAAAAGCAACCGTCTAGTCCCAATTTTTGTACTTCGCGAAATATTTTTCATACCAACATCGAGATGAAAATTTGTTCAAATGTTCCCAATTTTTAGTTCCGCATATTTTCACGGACTAAGAATATCCATTCTGCATTTCCACACGTTTAATTAAATTAAACCACCACCCGGTCAATTGAATTAAAACGTCCCAGAAATTATAATCTCCGAGAATAAATTTTCCCTGTGCGTTTTTTTTTTCTATCGAGTACATGCCAGAGCAGCACAACTTCTATACAAATTCGAACATGACGTTGGATACGAGTTTGTCTGCATATAAAACAAATTTAAATAAATTTGTATAGAAGTTGTTCTGATCTGTCCTGTACCCAATAGAAAGACACATACCTATATATTTTCATTAATTCTCAATTCCGCAGCGTGTGCGTTTGTATCAGGTGCACGCGTATAATGCTGCTAAATGAATGGAAAAATTAGCAAAACCGATACGTTGTTTGTCAAAAATCATAACCGCGTGAAAATTAGGGAAGCTCCTAGCCTCCTAGTGTGGACGCTGTTCAATGGCCGAAAATGATGTGTTGGAGAAATTGAAATTTGTGGCCAGATGTGATATGCAAATAAATTGATTTAATCAAATCATGTTGTTCATTGAATTTCAGCGGTGCGATTAGTTTTAAATGATGTGCATTTGTTCAAAAATTGCTTAGATAGCACATCAGTTCTATCGCGATTTAGGGCTAAGTGCTCAATTTGCTGGTAGACTTATCAGCCAGAAAATTTGCAGTTGTTGAATGTGTTGTAGAATATTTTTAAATTGAACTTCAGGCATCAGGAGAAAGAAAGGAGAAATTAACCAGCCAGAAGATATACATACTCGTGTATGCACAACAAGAAAAGTATTAACTTGTCTGCCTAATGAATTTTTCGGAAACTGAACTGTCATGAGTGTAATTATAAAATCCAACAATGGATACCATTGGTTTCTATTTCTCTTAGTTATACCTAATATGGAAACTCTACACTACGCCTACATCTGTTCCAAAATGTACAAGTATGTACGTATAGGCATATTGAGCTAGGCATTAAATAATGGATATCCTGCAGGTTATTTGTCCTTATGATGCAAGCGAAAATCAAATTTATTTATTCATTAGTTACTAATTAATCCAAGTCAATATTTAAAGATATCCTTGAACTAATTAGCTACTGGACTGCGAATTCACATGAAGTTAGGTATGTATAGTGATTTGTTGATTTATATATTGAATCAAGTTCGTAATTTGATCATGCTCTAATAACTGGATTGAGCGTTTTCTAGTTAAGCAATGGATTGTTTTTCATTTGAAATGCTCTATTTTATTCGTACTGTACAGTAGTGGCCTTTGACAATTAACATCCTTGACGCACTGGAAATTGCACTGTTGATAACTAAATTAAATTTGCCTAATGAAACGTAAACTCGAGGATATTGAATAAATAGATAAATATTTTTCGAAACTAAATCTTCATTTTTGCTTAGTGTTTTAGCTACGAATTTTTAAGCATACATTTTGGATAATTTATCCTTTTGAAATGAAAATTGTTGTAACGTACGGCGAAATCAATCGGTTTTCGTCCACTCTGAACATAATTTTATATTAAACTAGATGAGGGAGCGAACGAAGTGAGACACTACCTTAAATTTATGAGCGATTTTGACTCCCAATCAACCTCCTAGACTCGAATTTTTCGACTTTTTTCCTGAATTTTCCGAGTTTTCCACTAAGAATTTTATATTTTTTCATTCGAGAAGCTATTGTGGAAAAAAGCTCACAAAATTGCAAGCAAAAAAATTAATTTTCGATTTTTTCAATTTTCCGACTTTTCCGGAGGGTTTTCCCAAAATGTTCATTCGTAAAAACGTTCTCCTGGCAATTGCGAACAACTGAAAAAAATTTAAACCAAATCGACCCAGCCGTTCTCAATTGATGAATTTCTATAAATTTTTTCGCTCCATTTAATAGGACTCACTTGAATAATCTGTTCAAAATTAACTGAAACATCGATTTGAATATATTCAATTTAGTTTTGAAGTTAGTTTTTTTTAAGGTTGTGCCCATCATATGTACATAAGCCCGCCGCTATTTTGTTCAGTGCTAGCGATCTCAGATAGCCTAGGTGTAGGAAGTAGGACTACCAAACGATAGGTAGCCGGTTCGATTCCCAGTAGAAGCAAAGTGCAAAAAAAAGTTATTTAAATATTGTAAAAAAAGATAAGTATGAAATAAATAAAAAATGGAAAAAAAAGGGAAAACAATATTTTTTCACCTTTTTAATCTTACAATCAAAACATTTTAAATTTAAAATGAAATCACTTTTAAAATAATGTGAAATCCCTTTGAAAATAAAGTGATATTCCCTTTTGATTTAACATGCAGCAATTTTAAAAGGACAAGAATCACTTTAATATTGCCACTATTGATTCAAAATGAAATTTTGAAATAAACGTAAACGTATATGAATCCATAGGCACATGGCGGTAAATTTCAATTGAAAGCGCCAACATCGTTGAAAACTAGTATCCCTTAGCGTAATCCTTGCTTATTAGTTTTTATAAGATTGCCAGGCGTAAAAGCTGACCATCCCAAACACACAATATACAGTTTCCAAGATACCGTGAATGGCGCGATTTGCTTAATTTAAGGGCGAAGAAAATTTTTGGGGTTTTCCGCGATTTCCCGTTCTGCAACGAAATTTTGATGGGAAGCTCCGGATTCGTGGAATCAATGAGCGAGTCGCTGTCGTGCAGTCGTGTCGAGGAAAATGAACCTTAAAGGCGTACACTGCCAATTCAACGGTTTTACGACTTGATACACTAAAATATCGTCCAAAAATTTGTAATAATTTATATTTAGAGTGTGAAAGTATGGCTATTTGATTAAAATTTTATGGAAAACTGTTGAAATAGTGGAATTGGTCTTAATATTTTTTTTCGTGAGAAAATATTATTGGCTTTCGATATTTCGTCTAAAAAAATATTTTTCCCCAAAATTCAATTGAACATGGGTGTCATTTTTTTTTCGTGGTTTACTTTATTTTTTGCATAGTTATTTTCGGGTTTTACTTAATTTATTGCACATAATTCTGTTGAAGCAGATCATCATGATCATTGAACATGTGTGTCAGTTATTTTTGGGTTATTTGAACATTTATGTCAGTTATTTTTCTTTCAAGATTGCAAAGCATAAAATCCATTTCCCTTGTTTCCGTTTAACATTTTTATCTAGTTTATATTTTATATTTAACAAGCTGCGAGAGCTCGCTTCGCTCGCTCTTCCATCTTGGACTCGCTGCGCTCGCACTAACATTCCCTTTCAAATTGAATTATTTTTTTTAAAGAAATGGGGAAAATCACTTTGATCTAAACGCCCTTCCAAATTTTCCGAAGTTTCTAAGAAGTTGAAAAAATATAAAAAAAATATGTTAAAAAAACTCATTTTGAATTGTTGCTCATTGTAAATTTTCTGCTTACTTCAATAACAGTATAGCTATTCCGGTCGGAGCCTTGAGTACACCCATAAGCAGTGTTGCCAATTTAGCCGTTTTCCGGCCAAATTTAGCCGGAAACCGTGCTGTTTAGCCGGAAGAAATTTGTAATTCCGGCCGGCCGGATTTTTAGCCGGAATTGATTTTCCTTGGCCGTTTTACCGGCTAAAATTATTTTATGAATTTTTATACCATGCGCTCATATAGTGAAAGGGTATATAAGTTTGTAACGCATTAAAGGAAGAAGAAAGTGTACATATGTATATAGCATGACTTGGGGAGTCGATTGGGCGATGTCCGTCTATCTGTTGCGACGCGTTTTACTCGGTGGGTATTCAAGCTAGCAAGCTAAAATTTGGCACACGTGCTTCTTATTTTTGCAGGCTGCTTGTATGTTTGAATCACCGAAATTGGATCACTGGGTAATGGGGCTGCCATATGAACCTAGCCCCCAATTTAAGTTTTTCTAAGATTTTTTTTTGTTTTAAACCAATGTTAACCAAACTTCATAAAAATGGATCTCTATGGATGTCAGAAAAAATAAATGTGTTAAAATGGACGGAATCGAACGGTAGCGTCATGGGACTGCCATACAAACCGAACTTCCCACATTAGGTTCTTCCCTAAAAAACTTTTTTATTTCAACCAAACCTCATGAAAATGTATTTCTATATTGATGTCACAAAACATATGCAAAAATTAAAGAAATCGGACCATAAGGCTAGGGTCATAGGGCTGCCATACAAACCCAACCCCCCCAAATTAGGTTCTTCAAAGAAAAATTTTTTTATTTGTCCACCAAATTCAACCAAACATCATACAAATGTGTTTCTATTGACGGCACAAAACATACGTAAAAATTTATGGAAAGCAGCCATGCGGTCATGGGGCTGCCGTACAAAAAGAGGTTCTTTGAATCGTCAGACGTAGTGCAAGTAGCTTGCCCAATTTAAGGGAGTATATTTTTGAGGGGCAATTACTTCTTCAGCACAAAAGCTAAGTGCTGAAGAAAGGGGTATGTTGCCCCCAAAATATATACTCTTCTTCTTCTTCTTCCTTGCCTCGTTCTTTATACCGCTCCATGGTTCCGCGTTGCTCGACCTGCGGTGTAGGCACATCGCCCGTTTTGGCGATAATTTCTCAGCATATTTCTACAGGCAGGCAATATATACTCTCTTAAATTTAATTTTTGTACTTTACTGGGCAAGCTACTTGCACAGTGTCGGACGATTCAAAGAACCTATACACTTTCGTAGATGCATTACATTTTGTTTATTTATTTAATGGTTTAACGGACATTTGTCCTTTTACATTTTTGTACAATTTTGCTGTCATATGAAATTCAGTGAATATAATTCGATACGAATTGATTTACTAATATGTTATCTATAAAATGATAAAAGTAATAATACTAAAAATAATTAAAAAAAATATATATACAAATAATAAAAACAAATATGCAAATACGAGTAATTCAAAAGTTCCTATTAAATATGCCAAACAAAAAATGAGAAAAAATAATAATAATAATAATTTACTCTAATACATTAAAGACAATTTTTTTGAATTCAAATTTATTTGTATTAAAAAAGTCGCAATAATTCGCAATTAAATTTCCGATTGATTTCATCCGTTCAATTGGGGAGTTACATAGGTAATTATATCCAAATGTAAGTTTATAAAATAGCTCGTGTTTCCTTGTATTTTTAGTGGGAATTTTGAATAAAATATCGCACAAGATGTTAGGAGCATCAATAGCCCCATTGATTAAATTATATAAAAAGATTGCATCAAAATAGCTTCTACGAGTTTCTAGGGAACTTATATTTAATAGCTTCTGAATATTTAAATAATTTATGTTGTCAAAGGATATATGGAGCTTGTATGCGATATATCTAAGAAATTTGTGCTGAATTGTTTCAATAGTTTTAGTGTGGCAATAGTAAAAGGGGTTCCAAACTATAGATAAGTATTCTAATTTACTTCGCACTAAAGAAAAATATAATGACTTAAGCGCATGTATATTTTTAAATTCTGATGAGCTTCTTATTATGAATCCCAAATTACGTCGTGCTTGTTCTGCAATCTCCTTGATATGTTCGTTGAAATTAAGGGACGAATCAAATAAAATACCAAGATCTTTTATTAAACTCACTTGATTGATCGGAGTATTATTTAGATAATACACGTTTTCAAGATTAGCTCGGCCTCTATTAAAAATAATGAATTGGCATTTGGTTAAATTAAGCTCTAATAGATTATTGGCGCAATATGAACAAAATTTGTTTAAATTATTTTGAAGAATAGTAATATCATTTGAATTATTAATTTCTTTGAATATTTTGCAGTCATCTGCGAACAACAAAAATTCAACATCATCGAAAACATAAGCTAAATCATTAATAAATAGTAAAAATAGAAGAGGACCAATATGAGAACCCTGAGGAACACCAGATGTTGGAAAAAACTGATTTGAGCAAGTTTGATTGATGTTTACAATCAGGGAACGGTTTCTTATGTAGTCATCTATCCAACTAACGATTGGTCCACCGAATCCAAAGTTTTTCAATTTAATTATTAAAAGGTCGAAATTGACTTTATCGAACGCTTTGCTAAAGTCTGTGTATATCGAGTGCACCTGCGACCGATTTTTGAAAGATTTAAAAATGTAATTTTCGTAACATATAAGATTTGTGGCCGTAGATTTACCTCTGCAAAAACCGTGTTGATTATCAATTATTAGTGGCCGAACAATGGAAGTTAAACACTCAGTTACGAGGTTATCAAATAACTTAGGGATTGATGAGATTATGCTAATTGGTCGATAATTTTGAATATCAGCTCTATCGCCACTTTTATGTATAGGGACGATATAGCTTAATTTCCATTGTTTCGGAAAGTGTCCAGAAGAAAGCGATTTATTAAAAATGATATAAAGTGGATAAGTTATTTTTTCCGCGCATTTTTTTAACAAAATCGGAGGAATACCATCTGGACCGGCGTTTTTAGAAATGTCCAATTCAATTATTTTTTTAAAAATAGAGTCAGAGCTAATGGTGAGATTCGATACATTAATTTGGTTGTTATTCGACTGAATCAAAGGAGGAAGGAACTGAGCAACTTGAGAGCTGTACACTTTAGAAAAATGTTGTGCGAACAGATTAGCAATAATGGAATTATCTGAGCTTGTGACACCGTTAAGAGACAAATTGCTTGGAAGCCCGTGTTCTGTTTTGAGAGAATTTATGTACTTCCAAAAGTATTTTACATCAGTGGAAACTTGCGATTCCAATTTGTAAATAAAGCGATGAAAATCAATTTTAGATTGTGCCTTGCATTTGGATCTTAAGTTGGAAAAATCTGAGTAAAATTTTAGACTATGTGTAGATTTGTAATTCAAATGAGCTATTTTCTTTTCTTTTATCAAATTTTTCAGCTCCACCGAAAACCAATTAGGAAATTTATCATTACTAAGGTGAATACAAGGAATATGTTCATTAATCAGATTATTCATAATACTATGAAAAAACGCTACTGCATCATCTAATGATAGAGAATCTAAATGCGTCCAATCAATATTATCCAACGCGCTATTAATGTGTGCATAATCTGCAGTTTTGAAATTTAAGAAAGTAGATGACTCACCTTGTTTTGAATTATTTTTAAAAATGGGAAAGACTACATCAATTTCTAAAGGCGGGTGGTAGCAATCAATAGGAACTATAGGATAACTCGTTCGTGACACGGAAACACAATTCAAATTCGAAAATATTAAATCAAGTAAATTATTAGATATATTATATTGATAATTAAATTGTTTGAAATTTAAAAATGAAAATGATTCTATTATTTCCAGACTTTTAGAGTTATTGTTATTAATAGACCATGTGTTGGAAGACCAGTCAACCCCTGGTAAGTTGAAGTCGCCCGTTACAATAAGGTTGGCGGTAGGAAATTTCTCTGAATAGTTGAGTAGTTCCTCGGCATGCTTATGATACATTTCGGGCGAAGCATCAGGCGGCAAATAAACAGTAGAAATTATCGTTCTGAGCGGTTTTGTGTGTAGGCAGACAATCAGACAATGTTGGGTTTGTAGCAACAAATTTATCAAAAATCTATACCATTTCTCAGTCAAGTTCATAACTTCGAAGCATCAAGGTCGTATGTTTGGAACATCAAATTAGATATTTCGGGAACTTAAATCGTAACTGTAAGTGCATATTTAAGCGCTGAACTTTTTGAATTTGACAAAACTCTAAAATGATCTATCTTCTATAAATGGAAACATATAAATTTGGTTGTCCATAGTTACGAATTTGAAATTCCAAAGTCATGACTGAGAAATGGTATATACCATTTCCCGGCCAAGCTCATAATTTTGGAACATCAATTTCAACTGTGCCTAGTTGAGCTATCTAACTCAGAAAAAAGTAAATTTTGACTGTAATGCCAGCGATTGGAGCATATATGTAATAAAACTAAGAAATCTGCCTAAAGCATAGTTTATGGGTAATTCTCCAGAAAGAAATAAAATTATTAAAATCAGTTTTTTACTATATTTGTTCGTAATGTGATTGTTTTGTATGATTTAGCCGGTTTTTTGGCCGTTTTTCTGTCTGAAATTTATTTAGCCGGACTTTTAGCCGTTTTTGAAAAAAGTAAAGCCGTTTTTCCGGCTAAATTTAGCCGTTTTTTAAATTTCCAGTTGGCAACACTGCCCATAAGGTAAGGTCAACTTACTGAAATCCTGTAATTCATTCCAGAAAGAAGTATAAGAAAAAGAATTGTCTTCATAATTGTGCCCCATTGTGAATTTTTTATATGTCTCGATGTTTGTTCTGTTACTTTGGGTAGAGAGCAATCCTGTGGAAGAAATTTACTGAAATCCGCTCATATGTTAAAAAAAACACACGCAGAAAAAGGTGAAAAAGAACCCATTGGGAATTTTAGCTCATTGTGAATTTTTTGCATGTTTCAATAGTTATTATGCTATTCTGGACAGAGCCTAATCCAACAAACCTAAGATCATGAAAATCTGTCCAGCCGTTCTCGAGTTATAAATGGTGTAACACAACTTTATTTTATATATTAATATAGATATACAGGGTGTCCCATTCATGGTGGAGAATATTTTAATAGGAGGTAGCCTGGCTCATTTGGGGAAAATTAATGTACTACGGGACCCCTCTATTTTTAACCGTTACTATGTAATAGCATTTTTTATCAAAATGCCCGACTTCCTGAACAAAATCAAAATTTGCCACATCATCAAACATTTCATCCGAGATATGACTTCACTTTCTGAAACTACATAAAATTTCCAATAAAACGACACCTCGCCCGTTACGTTGCTCGTATCTGCCGAGATACACCCATTCAAATTTTAAAGAAATTTTAAAATTGGTTTCTCATCAAAATCAAATCAAATCAAATCAAATAATAAAATTGTATACGTACAATTTTAAAATTACTTTAAAGTTTGAACGAGTGTATCTCGGAAGATACGAGCAACTTCGTAACGGGCGAGGTGTCGTTTTATTGGAAATTTTATGTAGTTTCAGAAAGTGAAGTCATTTCTCGGATGAAATGTTTGATGGTGTGGCAAATTTTGATTTTGTTCAGGAAGTCGGGCATTTTGATAAAAAATGCTATTACATAGTAACGGTTAAAAATAGAGGGGTCCCGTTGTACATTAATTTTCCCCAAATGAGTCAGGCTACCTTCTATTAGAATATTCTCCACCATGAATGGGACACCCTGTATATTTAAAAATTAAAAATTTTAGTATTTGGAGAATAATTTAATAATAATAAAGGTCGATCTACACTTTTCAGTAATCAAGTCATCAGTCGACTGTCACAGTCATTTGCTATACAGGTTGACAGATTGTCAGTTAATAGATTGACTGACAATCTGACAATATGAAAGTGTGGATCGACTTTAAAGCACAACAAGTTATTTACAAGCTCTGCTATTTTTGACTTAACACAAAATTTAATAGAGAGAGGGTCCATACGTATATTTCGAGCAAAACGACAATGATACAAATAAAAGGGTAGAAATCCCATTAGAAATACAAATACAGTTCTGTACCAAAATTTAAGTGTGCACTGTATAACAAATTTAATAGAAACTGATTTGTCAACGTTAGCATAGGTGCAATTTAGGTGAAATGGATCCATACGTTAGTCTTCAATAAAACCGAAACAGTGTAGTTTGCCGTCTTATTAAATCATAACACAGAAATTATTAATTCTATATGGTAGGATTTTTTCTGAATGTATTGATTTCTACTGATTTTTTGAAAGAGGTTCAAATCTGTTAACTTTAATGGCATCAACTGATTAAAATGTTACACGATATCCCATTAAATTTACAGGACACATTTCATTTCATACAACATATGCAAAAATTTTAGATTGCCCAATTTTTTCAGTGTAGAAATAAGCTGAGACGTAAATGCCAGAAGTAGCAACGCGACGCCATGGAGCGGCATAAGAAGCAAGGAAAAAGAAGAAGGAACTTTCAGTTGAAGAGAGGGTACATATCTAATTCAATCAACCAACCAACCACAATTAAGATATTCTGTCAGTTTCATTTGTCGGTACCAAAAATATTATTAGAAGTGGTGCTAACCATTTTAGCCATAATTTTCAGAGAGACAATCGAAAATAACCTTTTTCACTTTTCAGACGATAAATAGTTGTAGTAGGTTTGACGTTGTTTTGAGCCGCTAAGCCTCGAGACTGAAATTTTCAATTCAAAGGAAACCTTACATTTTAGATTACGACCAGGCCCAAAATTTTTGCAAAACTAAATTTTGAGTTGCTCTGACTATAGAGTCACGAGTATCCAAGTGATATTCACATTGTGGTTCGAAATATCATATCATCCCCAATATGCCAGGACTGCGTGATTTTTAACCTTGATAAATACAATGAAGAATCTACAGTGCTTGTCATCAGATTAGCACACCCCTTCGCACAGGGGGCACGTGCCCCCCACCCCCCTGTGAGCACATGAAACTTTTTTCATATATTAAAAACTGAAGTACCAAACGTTCCCTTTTTATGTTGAGCATTTCTATTACTAAACTTTGGAATCCTTCTTCGAAACATTAACATCAAATGATCTTCTCAATTTGCCAGATCTCCTTGCTGATGGACCCTTTCAGTTTTTCCAACGAGTTGAGCTTATTTTCATAGAGGCGTGGTTTCAAGAACAAGAACTCTCAGATAATAAGTAGCAGCTATGGTTATGTCGGGGCAATGAGGTGGTCATGAAAAGTTGCCCAATCTCGACATGAATCTGTTCGGAAACAAGGACTACTATTGAATTGAGGTTGAGGAGAATCAACCAACGTTTTTGTTTTGCGGACTCGATGTCTTGTAAGCCGCTGAATTGATAAATATTTGAAACAATCGGTCTGATTTTTCGGTGGGGCTTCTATATTTTAATTGGGCCGTAATTTCACGTTGGAACTACTTTAAAGGTCTTTAAACCAGATGCTTCTCTTTCTGTTAAAATGCTTAAAAAGTGTTTTGGTGAGAAAACATTTTTAGCATAGGTACATTTTCGAATTCCTACGGTTAAAACAAAGGTGCCTGTGGTACCCTGTGCCTGCCTGTGCGTCAATTTTCACGAAGTAAACATCAGCGTAGTGATTCTTACTTATTTCTACTTCGCAATTTATTTGTTAAAACATGTTGCTTCAGCTTACCATCTAGGACCCGTTTTAAACGGTATTGCAGATACTACAGATTGTAAGCTAGTGTATATGGAATATGTAGAAATGGAAATAACAAACACTCATACCGTTCTGCATACCTTTGTTGCTTAATTTTAATTAATC
The DNA here is from genome assembly GCA_949715475.1 of Microchrysa polita. Lineage (NCBI taxonomy): Eukaryota > Metazoa > Arthropoda > Insecta > Diptera > Stratiomyidae > Microchrysa > Microchrysa polita. The sequence goes on along the minus strand of OX454415.1, from coordinate 12,010,304 downwards.
GATTGATCACTTCCCGGCTCTATGCCAGGGAGAGTTCCTAGGATTCTGGATTGTACTTGTAAGAATATGTTACTAGATTTTTGACAAAACATACAAAGGCTTATTTTTCAGTAAATCCTAATTTTGCATTCAAACTCGCCTAAACTTGCCATGGAACTCAAGACCACAATATCAGTAAAAATTTGTTGTACCAGTTTTTCATCTGTTTTTATTTTAAAACTAAGCAGAACCACTTTTTGGTCGAAAATGGCAGAATTTTGGACGATATATGAAATTTCTCCTCCAAAGAAAAGTGTTCCGCCTGCAGTCCGTTATGTCATATGGAAACGGTCTCTATGGTCATTGCATTAATTTCACAGCCAATTAAGGATTTGTAAAATTTCCTTTTCGGCTTCAGGCTCCGTCGAACTACACTACGCAAACTTTTGTTTGTCCCTCCGTAATCTGTTTTCAGGAAAAGCCGAAGTTCAGTCAGCCATAGGGTGACCACCTGCTTGCCTTCGATTTACGGCTCACTAGCGTATAAAATACGGGATTTCAATTTTTTTACGGGGCAAAAATTAAAAAAAAAATGTTATGCCGTTATTTTTACATGTTATTTGAAAATTGCATTTTATTTTAGGCTCACCCTTGACAGTGTGAATATTTGGTCGGTTACGGCTATCTGTCCAGCGAGAATATTCTCTCGACCAGTGAATTAATTGCCAAGACGTGTATTTATAGGAAACCTTGTTCATTTCGTCACCTGCTTGTGGACGAAATCGTTGAGCTTTCTAGTGGCAAAACTACCCAAAACCCTTATCGATTTCTTCCGCTGTACGTCGAGTACATTCTACGTCAAAAACACCAAAAACCCCCTTTTTTAGCTCAAAAAAGTTTTTGCCTGTTTTCGACATAAAATGTACTGGAAACCCTATGCGAGCTCGTCCACTTTCAGGAAACGAAATCGATAAGGGTTTTTTGGTACTTAGCCACTAGAAAAGATGATCGATTTCGTCACCTGCGTCTGGAAAAACTGACCGTTGTTCAGTTTGTCCAGACGCTAAACGATAAAAAAGACCAGTTTCAAAAATGGAATTTTGCTGCTATTATTGATAGCTTTAAATAATTTTGTCCGTGTGTCAGGGTTTATCACTTCATCGGCATCTCTTCATCTCCTGTACATATTTATTAGGGGCGAAGTTACACAAAATTCTTCATAATTCCTCATTTTCTTAAATTATCCATTGTTGGCCCCGTATTTGATTTTTTGGATTACGGGTTGTTGGACTCTCGGTGCCCGAAAAACGGGGTAACCCGTAAAATACGGGGCATCTGGCCACCCTAGTCAGCCAGTTAGTGCTAGTGTTATTCTAAGATCTACATAATTGTATTATGTTTGCTCTTAATAAATAATAAAAATAATGTTATCAGGAAAACTAAACTTTTGGTGTATTAACCTGAAATGCAAAGGATTCTCAGTCTTTCATAGAACACAGCCCTAAACACCATAATTTCTATATTAATCAAACTTTGTAAAAGTCTGGCTGGTCTAGCGTTTATTGCGCGCACCTTCGGTGCACAGGGTCATGAGTTCGAGTCTCACCGTGGATCATGGTGTTTTTCGAACTCACGAGCTTGTGACGGACTATGATCTCACTCAGATGTTAAACGAGTACCCATTTATGGGGATAAATAACACTGCTGAGCGTGATGCTGATCTCATTACCTCAACGAAAAGCAGATAAGATCTTGGAAATAGGATGTCACTAAAACATCCTGCGGCCTTAGTCCAATGCTGGATTGTCGCGCCTGTTATTTTTAATCAAACTTTGTATGCAGGCTTCAAATCATGCATGTCTAGGTACATCATGATCAACAACGTACAATGTATAGATCTGCTTGATTTCCTCCCTTCAGTAAGTTTATCAACCAGTACGGTGCAAATGCTATCTGGTAGACTTAGGTGCACAAACTTCAGCGATCCCTGAATCTCAACAATGTTTTTCCTATGTAGATGCTACCGGATATTCCCACACCAAAACTTTATGTACCAAGTTAGTCCCGTTCTCTGTGCCCCCCCTTTAAGAATTTTCTAAATACGCCACTGGTTTCGGCTGATTTCCAACCAAGCTAAAAGAGCTAAAATTTCAAAATTATAACTGTTAATAGTCTATTCAATTCTGAGTTAATTAACACAAAAAGAATTGTGTTTAGATTTTTTAATATTGATTTATAATTGTTTTTCGAAAAAGAACACACAAATTAGCCATCTAAAATTTGTCATCAGGATAGCACATGCAAATTCGTTTTTATCTATCTTCCACAATTAAAGACGTAGGACCCCCAATTTGTTGTGGTTGTTTGAGTAAGATATTGACTTTAATATGAATAATTAAAAATCATGATCTGCGGAAGAGGGACCAAAATTTAAGGCATACCTACAAGGAGTCAAGGCGGTCAAAAAGTGAAATTTCGAGAAAAAATTAATAAAAGTCGATAAGTTGAATCCGAATTCGTGTGCAATAAGTAGCGTTAAGGTAAAAATAATAGAGGCGATAAGAATTGAGTACATGTCAATCCTTATGAGAGAGTTATTTTGAGAGAAACATCTAGCCCTCATGACTCGGTCACAAGGATTAGGGTAAATTTTGACATTAAGGCGAGCCTAGCTTTTGTTCAAACAGTGATAACGAAACTTCACATTTCAAGAAACTAAAACTACAGAATAAACTTCAACTTAACTTTCCACGAAGGAAAATACGTTAAAATTAATCATGAGAACACTTGACATGGAACAAAGAATGGCGATATGTTATCTTTTCGGATAAAAAGAAGTTCATTTTAGAAGAGTAACACAGTTATAATGTCTACTTCCATGATCTTTGCTAGGAAGGACACCATTAGGATCGCATTCATTGTCGGACAGATTGTGTAATGGTCTCGAGGGCCAAGTGATACTGTGAGATGATACTTCTTTTTATTCGAAAAGACAACATAGCGCCATTCTTTATTACATGTCAAGTACTCTAGAGTTTAATTTAAGCGCATTTTCCTTTAGTTTTAGATTCTTTAGATTACATTCTTCAGATACATTTTTGTATCACTATTAGAACAATAGGCTCACCTTAATGTCAAAATTTACCCTAATCCTTGCGACCGAATCATGAGGACTGGATGCTTTTCTCAAAATTACTCTCTCATAGGGATTGACAAATACTCAATTTTTATCGCCTCTGTTATTTTTATCTTAACGCTACTTATTACACACGAATTCGGATTAAACTTATCGACTTTTATTAATTTTTTCTCGAAATTTCACTTTTTGACCACCTTGACTCCTTGTAAGCCTCAAATTTTGATCCCTCTTCCGCAGATAATGATTTTTCCTTATTCATATTAAAGTTAATATCTTACTCAAACAACCATAAAAAATTAGGGGTCCTACGGCTTTAATTGTGGAAGATAGACAAACTAGGAGGCTTCGCCCCCTGCTCGCTACGCTCGCCAATCCCCGAGGGGGGGGGGGGCTAATTTCGGGCGCGGCCGAAATTTGGATACCCTTCGCTCTCCTTGGGCTAAAAGTTTTTTCGGGCGTACCTATGACCTGTATTTAATGCCCTCTCCTCATTCTTTTTTTTCCGTCTTGACAAAAGTTTTGGGCTTGGTTGAAATAAGTGGGCAAATCAAAATATTAACTCAGAAAATTTCATTGGGGTTGCGGGAGCATGGCCCTACAGTACGATTCCATTCGTTTTAAACTTTTTTCTTGCTTTGGTAATGAAACATTAATTCAAGGTTTTGTGAAATTGGTGCAACAAATGTTTCTTAGAAGAACCAAAAGGGGGGTTGGGTTTGTATGGTCACCCCATGACCCCATGGTCAGATTTGATCAATTCTTAGATATGTTTTGTGCCATCAATATAAACACATTTGTGTGAAAATTGGTTGAAATTGGTGCACAAATAAAAAAGTTTTCCTCGAAAGAACCTAATTTGGGGTTCTTGGGTTTGTATGGCAGCCCCATGACCCCATGGTCCGATTTGATCAATTCTTAGATATGTTTTGTGTCATCAAGAGAAAAATATTTCTGTGAAATTTGGTTGAAATTAGTGTACAAATAAAAAAGTTATTCTGAGAAGAAACTAATTTTAGGGGTTAGGTTTGTATGGCAGCCCTATGACCCCATTATCCGATTTGATCCATTCTTAGATATGTTTTGTGTCATCAAGAGAAACACATTTGTGGGAAATTTAGTTGAAATTGGTGCACACATAAAAAAGTTTTCCTAGAAGAACTTAAATTGGGGGGTTAGGTTTGTATGGCAGCCCCATGACCCAGTGATCCAATTTTGCTGATTCAAACATGCAAACAGCCTGCAACAATAATAAGCACGTGTGCAAAATTTCAGCTCTGTAGTTTGTATAGTGGCCGAGAAAAACGCGCTGCAACAGACAGACAGACGGACATCGTCCAATCGACTCATCTCGTCATGCTGATCATATATGTATACTTTTTATATGATCGGAGATGCTTCCTTGAATGCGTTACGAACTTCATGACAAAGTTAATATACCCTTTCACTCTATGAGCGAAGGGTATAAAAAGAAATTGCATGTGCTATCCTGATGACAAATTTTAAATGTATGTTCTTTTTCGAAAAACAATTATAAATCAATAATAAAAAATGTAAACACGATTCTTTTTGTGTTAATTAACTCAGAATTGAATAGACTATTAACAGTTATAATTTTGAAATTTTAGCTCTTTTAGTTTGGTTGGAAATCAGCCGAAACTATTCATGCGAAGGGGTGTGCCAATCTGATGACGAGCAGTGTATAATTCAACCTACACAAAATGAAACAATTGAAAAAATTACAATACGTTTTCTCGAATGTCGTCAAAAAGACAGATTACCACGAAATTCTTTACAAAAGGTAGATGCCAAAGTCACGAAACTCCACTTAATACAACCAAACAGATCACAGAGTCACGAATCTACAAACAACCCACACAGACGCCAGAATCACGAATATCAAAACGCTTTGCATTTAATGCGTTTAAATATCACATACATATGTACATATAATTGAGTAAGCATTAAATGGTTTTAAAAAGATTTAAATGAATACAAGCACATTTTAAAATTATTAAATTTAAACTTAACGATTTTGAAGTCCATATGCGATTGTATTGTATATTGTATATTTTTTGGGGTAATGTATTGGCTGTCAATATCATTTTGTTTGAGTAGTACCTTGTAAAGTTTTATATATCCCGACGGTTTAGTGGTCCAAAGAAGGATTTTTTTTTAATCTTGAAATCCTTGTGGTGCACCGTACATATTTTTTTACAGTAAGTCTCATGAGATAAAACGATAAAATGTATGGAAATTTATTCCGCAGGTCCAAGATATATATTTTTTTTTTCTTTAGCGAATATTTGAACGAAATCACGAACGGCAACTGGCAATTAATAATGTGAATACAGTGACTGTGATTTTACTTTGGAAAACCACCTGTACGCCACCAATGCGGTCCCAATTACTTGGCAAAACATACGACATGATGATGTTACCTAAGTATAGGTACAAGTATCGGTATGAAATATTTCCATTTCACAACAAAGAAAATCACCCGAGAAAAATAGCGTGAAGAAACCCGTAATACACTTTAGCATGCATCGCGCGCACAATGTAGTTAAATAATGTCGGTCCCCGACGAACAAGGGTGTGTGTCCTGACACAATTTGTTTTTTTTTTTGCTCCGTGCCACGACAACAATGTTTCGAAGGCTTTGTCCTTAATTGGTATGCTTGTAGCGTAATGTAGCAATTTCTTTCATCCGGTGACATATTTTCTTCTATTTAAGGGATTAATCGAACTAATTTTTATTTTCTATGGCCTATCGAGATTATTAGGACATTTTATTAAGAGCATGACATTAGAGGGTGGGTCTTATTAAAAAGAATGATGAGTTCAACATTTTCTAAAGTCTTACGAAAACACTTTAAACATAAATTATTATTTCTTAGTTATTTAAACGCCATTCATAACAATAACCAAACAATTGTTTAGAATAAAATCTTCTGAAAATCAATTTTCATCGAAGTTCATCCCATAAAGAGGACATCCATCATCATAACCCTTGAGACTAGAATATCCTACTTACTAAAAAAAAGCGAAAAGAAAAACAGACTTACCCGATGAGGATCCGTCACAGTTATTACGGCTGGGACATAAATGGACATTCGCGGTCCAACAATAGAACGACATCCTATTGAACTACTTCGTCGTATTGAGGCTCTTTCCAAGGCTATCGATAATCGACTCATCTTTCTCGGCAAGTATCCTCGAAATCGTATTCCAGTTTATGTTCCTATACTGGCTATACTCGTACGTAAACCTGTCGCCTAGCGAATCGTCCGGATGTGATTGAATTGAAAGTATGGATTATCTGAAAAAGATAACAGAACGGACGTGAAAGTCGTGTGTTGGTTTAAGGGTAGGTGTACACTAAACGAAGAAGATTTTTTTATTTTAAGCTATTTCAATACGAACCGTTAAAAATACTACAAATAGGAGAAAGATCGAATATTTTGTTATCCAGAATAATGTCCTTTGATGTAGAATACATTTAGCTAAGATTTCAAATAATTATAAACTTAGATGTTTTGTTCGAATTCAAATGAAATTATGATTTTACAAGTCAAATTAACGCTTGAACCAGTCAAGATAATCACTCAACAAAGCATTTATCATTGTGTAATTGTTAGTTTGATTTGTTAAAGTGTTGATTTCATTAACGAAATCCTTAATTTCATCTATAGCTTATCCGTATGTTGAGAGGAAGGCGTCTTTGTCATGAAAATGCTATATAAAAAATTTCAAATCGCCTTTAAGGACAAATTCGACATGTAGCCACATCTGGCTTTACTGGAGCGTATCAATCGGGTTTCACTATACGAATTCTTTATGGAGCTCGTTCAAATTTCAATTATCTCGCCAATATAAAGTCGGCACAATGTCCCTTTTGTCCTCATATCGTATAAAGATAAAGACATGAAACGGCGCGCATATCGGCCTATAAGAAGTTGTAAGACGACACGGTGTTACTACTGTTTCCATTCACCATTCTCTTGTAATTCCATCATTTTTTCCTTTTTTAACCCGTGGTTTGAGGAACTAAATCCGTTTATTTATTGCACTACTGGGAGCTGGAAAAGGTCTCTCCAACATCAAGTAGCTCGGCTATACATGCGGGATTTTTCGGTGAAAATCTATTAGTCCGTTGGAATGGAACTCGGCGTAGTCGTTGTCGTCGTCCTGATGGAATTGGAGGCGAGATAAGCCTACCCAAAGTGTTAGTGGAAATGGATAAGAATTTTGAGTGGCTTGAACGTTATTGTTGTTGTTGGTTTTGCTGCTGCTTCGTTATTTTTTTTTCAACGAGTCGTGGAAGGATTTTGGAATGAGTCGGCTATAAAGCATGCGGGGGCAATGGTGCTTGCTAGGAATTGCGATGGTTGGGACGTTATTGTTGTGTGCGATAAGGCTATTGCCATTTTGCCGGTTCAGTTGTTTCGCTATATTGTCTTGGTCTTTAGCACTTGTTACAAATGTTTCAATTATTCGAAAGCATTCTTCTGACTGCCTTCTTCTTTGGGTGTGCTGAGTCTATTATGTCGGAGTTCATTGTTTTGTTTTGAGACGTTTGTTTTTAGGGAGAAGGAAGATAGCTTAAAGTGTAGGAAATTCATAATTCAAAAAAGTCTCAAGGGAGTGATTGTTTGGTATTGTTGCTAGGTTTGTAAATGTCTATCTAATGTAGTTTTATATTTTGTTAGCTCATTTTTTTTAGGAAATGGCGATTATTACGGGAAATATCTAAGGCTTGCATTCAAAACCTTACGGGAGCGGGATGATTACGTCCTTGAGAAGAAGCTACTTTTATTAATAACTATATAAGTATATACACAATATAGGCCAGTCAATAAACCGAAAAATAAGGCGTTAGGTCGCAAAAAATTGCTCGGCTCTGGTTTTTTGGGATATTGTTAGGATATATACCAGAAGTGTACCACCAAGTTTGCAACTTCGAAAAACCTGTGCTAACCCCATGCAGCGCCGGTCCTGGGTATTATGGCGCCCTGTTCATATACTAAAAAGTCGCCCTTCTATACAGGGTGTCCGGAAACTGCCGCATAAACGCACCGGATTGTGATTCTCCAAGTGATTTCCAGCAAAAAATTTGTACCCCCAATTCTCCACCCTTTAGGTGCCACAGGCATTTGAAGATTTTTGGAAAAATCATTTTTTTTTGTACGAATAAAACATCAATATATCGAAAGCTGGACTAGCTAGAATATCAAATTAAGATAATTATTAGGGACAACAAATTTACCTAAAAAAATAAAGCTAACCGCACTAAAATCGGAAAAGAGGTTGGCTTTTCTTAATGGAAAAGTATGCTTACTTACTGGAATAGGTAGGCAATGCTGGGGAATTCGATAAGCTACATCCGAAAATGGTCCCGTAATTTTTCTCGGCCATTTAAAGTGTTTTTTGATTCCCAGGACATTAGATATTTTTCACGATGAAATGACCGGGAAGTGAAAAAAAAACATAAAATGGCCGAGAAAAGTTATGAAATAATTTTCGGGTTGTAGCGTATGGAATTACACTGCATGTGTCACATATTCCACGACCGTAAGCATACATTTTCATTGAGAAAATCGCAGCGGAAAAACATCTCACTCTCGAAGTCTATCCTGCGTTTAATATGGATTGCATAGAAAATTTTACGCGGTAAAATCTCGTTCTACAAGCTATACAGTATACATCCTACAAAACTCCTCTATCGCCCAGTCTCAAACAATTGAAACATGTACTACGAGCTGAGACTACGAGAATGAGTCATCAACTGAATACGCACATCTCACCTACAATGAGCCTGCAAAGCAGCTATACCCCTCTTTTGCAGAATATAGGGGTGTACGCTCTACAACAATTTCTTATGTGCACAATTTTTGCAGTGCACATCTCTTCACTTCTGCCAAGCATACAATCTATGAAACTAGCGCCCATAGGGCGCCCATCCCGAATATGAAGTGTATGGATTAATTAGAGCATGTTTGCAGTGATGCACAAGTACGAGATATGCGAAGCATTTTTAAACGCGGATGGATGGAAGGACGTCTCTCGCTCTTCCTCTCGCGTAGATACAATGCGGAAAAGTTTGCAGATGTGTCTTTCGAAGTTTCACGAGTTGCGACTGCGTCGATAGGTCGGTCAAATGGAATGGAATACGATTAGCATGCGAATTGAGTTTGGTTGTTAGCGAAGTTTCTATGTAATTTCTAGAGTCGCGATAGGATCTATGGGAAAACACACCCTTAGATTAATAATTGAATTAGTTCTAGTTCGTTTAATAAGCACAATACGTGGACGACATGTATCATTCAATATAAAGTATTGATCTTATAGGCATATTGAATTTGTGAATTTGGCGCCCCTTTCGGTTGGCGCCCTGTTCAAGTGCACAGTCTGCTCATATAGTAGAGCCGGCCCTGACCCCATGACCCTCAAAAAACCTCAAAATGTTCGCACTTTTTTCATATTTTTGTTTGTAATTTCTAAAAGGTGCTTCCTACAAGTAAGTTGTCCACTGCACTGTTAAAGTTAAGAAAATCTTCTTTAATTTGAGTGTAACCCCAGCTTTGTATGCGCAAAGGATCACTTTAAACATTGTTTTTTGAAAAAAGTTCGAAATTGTAATTTCAGTCATGTTCCGAGCTGAATATCGGCTTAAATGCGCTTTTTACAGAGAAAGTCATGTGACATGAAGTTATAAACCAGTTCCTTACCTGTATATGTGTCGGAACGAATGGAATCAGACCATGGGGTCATAGGGCTGCCCCTGAAAATTAGGTTCTTCTAAGAAAAACTTTTTTCTTTATGTACCAAACTTAACCACCCTTCCCCCAAATCTGTTTTTTAGTAAAACTTTAAAACATATCTAGAAACGGATGAAATCGAAACACTAGGTCATAGGGCTGTCGTACAAACCAACCCCTGATAATCAGGTTCTTCTAAGAAAAACTTTTTTCTTTATGAACCAATCTTAACCAAACGTCGCCCAAATGTGTTTCTAGTAAAGCCTCAAAACATATCTAGGAATGGATGGAATCGGAACATTACGTCATAGGGCTGTCATACAAACCTCCTAAAATACAATTTCGGACTTTTTTACAAAAAAAGCTCATTTTTTAAAGTGCTGTATCTTGCAATCCTTTGCACCTACAAAGCTTGAGTTACACTAAAATTAAAGAAGATTTTCTTAGCTTTAAAAGTGCAGTGGACGACTTACTTGTAGGAAGCACCTTTTAGAAACTACAAACAAAAATATGAAAAAGGTCCGAAAATTTTGAGGTTTTTTGAGGGTCACGGGGTTAGCACAGGTTTCTCGAAGTTTCAAACTTAGTGGTACACTTCTGGTATCTATCCTAACAATATCCCAAAAAACCAGACCCGAGCAATTTTTTGCGACCTAAAATCGGTAATTGACTGGCCTAATATGTACATCCATGATATTATAATAATTTTCCTTTGCCTTTCTGTGGCGAATCTGAGGAATGAATCTCAGCTTGAGAAATTCTGGGCAAGTACCAACTCCGATTAAGATACAGCACTTGGTCGTAATATTTTAACTTGACGATAGGTATCTGGGATCGCTTGATCAGCATCAAATTGGTTATCTGCGGAAGGGTGTGGAACGTAATAAGTGAAAATGTTACGCATGTCAGTTGGTGTAACGAAAAGGGACCACATCAAGAGTAGCTACATCCGAAGCAGCTTGTCCATAGACCAACCAATCACCGAAAAGCTCGAAGACCGACAAATGGATTGGTATTGCCATGTTCAACGGCGTCCGCCTGAGAACCCCGCAAAGAAAGCGATATCAATGGAAGTTTAACTTGATGGACCCAAGGCCAGAAGCAGACCGAAGAACACCTGGATGTGTCAAATGAAAAAGCAACAACAACGCATTGGTCTCGGCGATGACACGATCCAAGATAGAGCTGCCTGTAGAAATATGCTGGGATATTATCGCCAAAACGGGCGATGTGCCTACACCGCGGGTCGAGCAACGCGAAGCCATGGAGCGGTATAAAGAACGAGGCAAGGAAGAAGAAGAAGAAGAAGATAGGTATCTGGGATTGAGTTCATGCTGAATTTTGGGAGCACTGGAAGTTCGCATGCGACAAGGCCGCGTCCGCAACAGTTACTGTACCAACATTTATGTAAAATGCAGGGGGTCTCAGGACTTGCCAAAGGTGTTAAAAATTTCAATTCAATTTCAATTTATTTCTGGTGTAATTGTATGTTTTACAAATTATTACTCTTAGGCCGCGCGCAGACTAAAGGCGTAGTGTAGCATAAAACCTGTCGCCCAATACAACCGCTTGTATGGGGTGACAGGTTTCACGCTACACTACGCCTTTAGTCTGCGCGCGGCCTTGCATAGATACCTGGCTCAAGCCGTAACTCTAAGTTTAAGCGTAATTAGGATGATCCAATAATGTTAATGAAGTTAAACAAGCTAAGCAAAGTACGTGTAAGGAAAGCTAATAAAAAGCTTAATTTACAGTAGCGTTAACCGACCGCTAATGTTTTATTGATATTGTTATTCATAATTGGGCATCTTGCCAGAAATTTTGAAGTGCTATTATTTTATTTAAGGGCGTAATTTTTGTTTCATTGTGGAACTTTTCCGTTGAGTAAATGTTTTTTTTTTGGCAATATGCCTAACAGTTTTGCAAAAGCGGATCCATAAGTAGCTATAGGGTGAATAACCATCTTATAAATTGACAATTTATTTTCGAAAGAGAGCTTCGTTTTTAGCAGTAGGTATAGTGAACAAAACGACTTCATCATTGTTTACGTCGTCTTCTCAGTGTGTAGTAAACCTGTTAATTTTCTGTCAAAAACTAGTCTGAGGTAAGTGAGTTCATTGCTCCATTTAATACTATCACAGATAAAATGTTCTTTCTCTTGGGTTTTTTGCTGTGTTTATTTTAATCTTCCACCTTTAATAAAATTTATACAGTAAGGGCCAATTTTTCGTACATCTTATCGGCTGGTTAGTCTTATCACATAGAGAAGACACTCACAATATTCAGAAGGCGTTCCATTGTATTAAATGCAATTTTCGTTTATTTTGTTCTGCCATATTTTGCTTGGTTACGTCATAATCTTAGATTAAAAAAATCATTTCGCGGTTTAATATAAACAGCGTAAATAAGCATGCTTGCGAAATCGGCAACAATTTCCAAATGGACAGTAATCTCCATAGAGAGAACTCCTACAAATTTCCCAAAGCGCAACCGTAATTAATATAATCTTCAAGAAATTTAGTTCGAGTCAACTTAAAAAAAAAAAAAAAAAGAAATTTTTTATGCCAAATTGTTGAAAACACTCCCTAATATACGCAGTAAAAAGTTACACTAATTTGCGCCATGGGTTAAGGGGGGAGGGGGTGGCAAAGGGGTGAAAATTCAGTTTTTTGCATATATCTGGACCTTAAAATGTGCTGAGGACAAAACAAACTACATAAAATTACCTTTGTCATGATATGTAACACTCTAGACGAGACATGTCAAACTCGCGGCCCACCCCGCAGTGTTGTGCGGCCCGCGGCCTGGTCGAAGAAACTGAATGTGTATCAGCACAAATGCGTCAAAATTAAAAAAATGTGAAATGATGTCTACTATTAGTAAATTTACTAAAACGCGTCAAGAAGTCGGTGGCTTATGCAAACTATGTAGGTATTTTAGAAATTTTCCTCTATGTTTGATAAACCAATTTATATATTTATATACTGTCAGTATATTTGAGTTGAGTTGATGAGTTGAGGTATATTTGTTTAAGGCGGCTTCGTTTTAGCGGAAAAATATGAAGTTCCTTTGTAAAATTGCTTTGTCCCGAAGTTCAGTTCAGAGCAAAGTTGTTGGCTTTACCGAAGCTCATATTTATCTGTCACGATTGCATTAAATTTCGTGTTTGCATCTTTTAGGTAATGGAATAAGAATATCTTGGATTGGGATTTATTTGAAAAGAAGACCAAACTTTAATAACCCAAACCATGTCATGTATGTATATTTGATGAGAAAACATAACAGCTTCAGTTGACACACAATGCTAGTTTCCCTGAAAATTGCGAAAGATACCTTGCTTAGAAGGGCTCTTTACCTCTAAATTTAATGAATTTGCTCTGAGCGATAGAAAAGTAAATGACCACAGATGCCCTCCCTCTCTCTTCACCACTGGTGGACAGAGCACGATTCCGAGCAGTAGCCCAAGTGGTAAAACATCCGCCCATTTAGTGTAAAGGTACCGAGTCGTACTATTACGAAGACCTAAAAAACTTTACCACTGGGAAAAGTGCATCATCCCGAAAGGGCATAATGCTGAAACAAGCAAAATCCAAAAATTAAAACCGTGGCCATTACTGAATAGGCATACAAATATGTTCGAAAGTTCAATTTTCGTATCAGTCTGCAGTAACTCATTTCCAGGCTAACTGGTCCGCAGACATCTGCGAGTAGAGAACCACTGGTCTAAAGTTTCTAAATTTGATTGGAGAACATTTTGGAAAGGATTGTATTTGCAAAGGATATTATGCCGATTTCTGTAGTGATTCTGATTTATTGTCAAATATAGAAATATTCCACGATTAAAATTAAAATTGGAAAAAAACAATTTATTTCTTCATTTTAATCCTGCGGCCCGCTTAAACCTGACGACAGTGATTTTTGGCCCGGGTCATGTTTTGAGTTTGACACCTCTGCTCTAGACATTTTCTCAGAAAATTATAGCATAGGGCCAAAAGTATTATAGTGAATTTACATTTTTTTGAGTTTTACATTTCGCATTGTAACTCTTGATAGAATAGACCTACCGTCATAAAATCTTGTCCATATATTGCTAACAAAATTTATTTAATTTATACCAATAATTGCAATGCTCCCACCATTGACCCCCCCCCCCCCCCTCACTCCTCCTAACGTTCTTCAAAAAGGCATGCCTGTAGCTTCTTTTTAAATTGAGCCAGGCACATCAAATTTGGTGGGCTGCTTATACTAAGCTCCATTATGCTCCCCATCAAAAATTATTACCATCCGATTAAAACTAAGGGTACCCCTATACAAAGTGACCCAAATTTCTAACAAATTTCACATTTTTTCTCTTCTAAATTCTATCTAAAAAATTAAAAAAAAAACATTTATCTCTTAGAACGTCCTTATAACAGTTAACTGTAGTCTTCTAAATGTATATCCAAAAGTTTGTACCAGAGCGTGCCTTACAAGTACGAAAAATCGGGTTTGTAGGTTGCTATGCTAGTACACGTTACTCGAAATATTCGCAAAGAGCCTTAGATCTGGTATCACATACCTTCAAACCCAATTTTTTGATACTTGTAGCGTACGCCTTGGTACAAACTTTTGAATATACATTGACAAGATTAAAATTAACTGTTATAATGACGTTCTAAGAGATAATTTTTTTTTATTTTACATAGAATTTAGGAGTCTTGTGCACAACTATGTACAATAAACAAAAATGCCATTCAATACATTGGAAAAGCTTTCTCAATATTTTGTGTGTTTTCTCTATGCGATAAGACTAACCAGCCGACAGACGCTGAATAAGAACTATCAGAAACCCAGCCTAAGTCTAATTGCTGCTCTAGCTTCGTTGGGATTATCGCTATTGCAGTAAATGCCCATATCGTCGGCACAACATGCAATTTGAGAGTCACCTACTGGGTTTTGGTAAATCTGCATTAAAAAGATTAAATAGCATAGGGCTAAGACAAGATCCTTGAGGGACACAGGATAGTATTGTCTTAATGGTGGAGCGTGCCTTTCCAACTTCGATATAGAAGGTCCTGTGTGCTAAAAATGATTGGATTATTTTTGTTCGGTTAATAGGGATTCCGAAACTCTGTAGCTTGTATAAAAGTCCGCCGTGCCAAACTGAATAGAAAGCTTTTTCGATGTTGAGTGCTACTGCACCTACGGATTCTTTGTTAGCAAATGAATCTTCGATGAATTTGTAACGTTTCTGAAGCCGAATTGAAAATCAGGTATATGATTTTCAACTTTTCAGTTACTTCGTTTAAGCGGAGCAATAGTACCTTTTCCATAATTTTGCTCATAGTTCTGGGGGCATCTTGGATCTTTTCCGGATTTTTTAATTGGAACATTAGCTTCTTTCCAAGAGACTGGGAAGTAAGAAATGGATATGTAAGCATTGATCAAGAAGTTAAGGTGAATGGCTGATTTCAGATTGTAAGACGGAACCGGACGGGTAAACTTGCAAGACAAGAGAGCTTTTGTAGTGGCCAGTAGACAAGCATTGTGCATTTCACATTGTAAGAACGCGTCTTAGAAAAAAATCGTGACACGATTGTTTTTCTTTCGTAGGAATCGTACGATCGATAAGACGATTGCATCTACCAATAGTTCAGGCGTTCTGCAAAGACAATTAGCGCGTGTTTTAATTGCATTTTAATCTTGCCGACTCGTCACTTCATTGTACACTAACTTTGGAGCGTGCATGGCAACATTTATACATACTTGCTGTGTGATTATTGTTCGCCGGTCCGTGTTTTGATCGGATAGTGTGAAATGATCATACGATGGTTCTTGTCGTGCAAGTTTACCCGTCCGGTCGTTTTCTTACAATTTGAATTCAGCCAATAATTGCCTTTTTCGGAAGATTTTTAAGAATAATATTTGATATTTTATCGATACCGGGAGCCTTTTTTGTATTTAATGTGTTGTTGTATGTTATTATACATATATATGTCCCCAGTTTAGACCTGTTTATAGCCACCCACATAACCACCGAAAAGCTTTTGTTCTCCTTTTGTTTCTCGTACATTATTTTTATACCCTTCGCTCATAGAGTGAAAGGGTATATTAACTTTGTCATGAAGTTTGTAACGCATTGAAGGAGGCATCTCCGACCATATAAAAAGTATACATATATGATCAGCATGACTTGGGGAGTCGATTGGGCGATGTCCGTCTGTCTGTCTGTCCGTCTGTCCGTCTGTTGCAGTGCGTTTTTCTCGGCCGCTATAAAAGCTAGAGAGCTGAAATTTTGTACACATGCTTATTATTGTTGCAGGCTGTTTGTATGTTTGAATCGCTTAAATCGGACAAGGGGGTCATGGGGCTGCCATACAAACTTAACCCCCCAATTTAGGTTCTTGTGAGAAAAACTTTTTTATTTGTGTAACAATTTCAACCTAACTTGGCTCAAATGTGTTTCTATTAATGACACACAACATATATAAAACTGAATCAAATCCGACCGTGGGGTCGTGGGGCTGCCATACAAACCTAGCCCCCCAATTTGAGCTCTTCTAAGAAAAACTTTTTTATTTGTGTACCAATTTCAACCAAATTTCACACAAATGTGTTTCTAAAGACAACACAAAATATATGCGAGAATGGATCAAATCGGACCATGGGGTCATGGGGCTGCCATACAAACTTAACCCCCCAAATTAGGTTCTAAGAAAAACTTTTTTATTTGTGCACCAATTTCAACAAAATTTCACACAAATGCATTTCTATTGTTGACACAAAACATATGTAAGAATGGATTAAATCGGACCATGGGGTCATGGGGCTGCCATACAAATCCACCCCCCAAATTAGGTTCTTCTAAGAAAAAGTTTTTCATTTGTGCACCAAAATCAACCAAATTTCACACAAATGTATTTCTATTGATGACACAAAACATATGTAAGATTGAATCAAATCGGACCATGGGGTCATGGGGCTGCCATACAAACCAAACCCCCCATATTGGTTCTTCTAAGAAAAATTGTTTACACCAATTTCATAAAACCTTGAATTAATGTGTCTTTATCAAACCAACTAAAAAGTTCAAAACGAATGGAATCGTACTGTGGGGTCATGCTCCGGCAACCCCAATACAATTTTCCGAGTAAATATTTTATTTACCCACTTATTTCAACCAAGCCCAAAACTTTTGTCAAGACGGAAGAAAAAGAATGAGGAGGGGGATTAAATACAAGTCATAGGTACGCCCGAAAAAACTTTTAGCCCAAGCGAAGGGTATCCGAATTTCGGCCGCGCCCGAAATTAGCCTCGGCCCCGGGGGTTGGCGAGCGTAGCGAGCAGGGGGCGAAGCCCCCTAGTTTTTTTTTTTGTAAAATCAGAATAAAATTTTGAAAATAGCATCTTTTGAAAGGACAACGCTACAAAACAAAAGGCAACAAGAAAAACAGGGCTTTTGGGAGGTTCGTAGGTAAAGACATCACTCTATTTCTGAATTGCCGGAGCGTGGTTTCAAATTTCACTATAACCAAGGATGTTTCTGTTGTCTGTATAAAAAAAAAATGCTCCTACGGCAGCCAGTTCTACGATGTAAATCGTCTCGCAGCTACTCAATACATAAAATGGCCGAGAAGAATTATGGAACCGTTTTCGGAATGTATTTGTAGCTTATGGAATTCCCCAGCGTTTGCGACATATTCCACGACAGTAAAAAATCGCAGCGGAATAAATGTCACTCTCGAGTTCTATCCATCCCTTAATAAGTAAGTAAAAATTAAGTCATTCAAAACAAATTGAAGTGAATATCTCCTCTCACCTATGGTTTTTGTAAGACGATGAGTGTGATTTTCTTAAAGTTCGTTCCTCATTTAGTTAAATTCTTTAAATACCAATTCCAAATCCAAAAACAGGACATTCACCGCATAGGTAGGTTCAGTGGCGTAGATAAGGGGGGGTCAAGGGGATCAATCGGCCCCGTTCGGTCGCACATTTTTTATTATTACTTTAGGTACTTAAAACAAAGCAAAAGTAACCTTTTTGCTGGAATTTTTTTAACGTGTGTAGGTGTAGTGTGTTATAAAAACGTGAAATCATTTTCAGAACTGCTATAGATAATTTAGCACTTCCACAAATTTCAATTGGTATAATAGAATCCTATTGATAGAATAGAAATTCTACAGCACAGGGCTTTACGTTCATCTACCTTTTCACATTGGATCTGGAGTTTCGCTCAGGCAAGCCCTACTAAAATAAGCTAGAAGTGCTGCTAAAAATAAAATGTAAGCATTGATTGAAATTCTTCATGTTCGGGTCAAAAATTTAAAAATAATGTGGAACACGGAGTGCTCTTCCACAGAAGCGCAATTTATAATGGGGAAATGTACTGTACATAATATCATAATATCTTCAGGAGAGTAGAAAGCTAATGCGTTTGAAGAGAAAACGCTGCAAAATTGCTTCCAATTCTTGAACATAATTTATTCTTTGAGTTTTAACATTCTTTTTTTGAGTTAAAATTTGACGAATGGTTTTATCGTATATAGCAGGGCAAAGCATGCCTTGACTTTCTCTAGTCGTTCGCAATTTTATTGAATTCAATACGAACTCTCAAAGCTTTAACCATGATTATTTTTTTAACTAAATCTTCTATAAAAAATTGCAGAAATTTCAAAAATTGAAAGATATACCTATACATGTAGTCTTATGCAGTAATTCGAAAACAAATTAACAAACAAACGGAGTTCCGTGGTACCCTAAGGTTTCGTGAAGATCCATCAGGGATTTCGCGAAGTTATAAAAAAAATAGGAAAACTATAGAAAGAGCTTTGACAACAAAAAGCAAACAATTCAAACGAAAAAAATGTTTGTAAGTTTTACAATTCCGAAGCTTAGTCTGTACCAGAAATCAACTTAACTGTAACTGTATGATTTATTTAAATCCCTGTTTTGAGGTGTTCCGGCCAGAAAAGCGGCGATGTTAGGTGTCCGATACTCTGAAAAGTTTGGGTAATCAAACCTTCAATTCAATTTTGAGCACATGAAATTTGAAAATGTTACGCCGTTTCAGATTTCAAATTTCTCGTGTTCAAAATTGGAATGGGAGCCCCTGAGGTTTGATTTTTTAACCAGGAAATAATGACATAAACTGCATTAAAAGCTGTACACAAATTAGCAAGAGCAGCAAAAATCTTCTGTTTTATCAACATGTTCCAAAAGTTTTATTTTTTTTTGACATTCGAATTAAAATT
Source organism: Microchrysa polita (assembly GCA_949715475.1). NCBI lineage: Eukaryota > Metazoa > Arthropoda > Insecta > Diptera > Stratiomyidae > Microchrysa > Microchrysa polita. The sequence goes on along the minus strand of OX454415.1, from coordinate 11,991,201 downwards.
TTAATATTTTACGGGATAACTTCTACATATCCTATTAAACTATTTATCAGAAAATTCAAGAGAAATGCCGAAAAACTACCACCTCAAGGAAAGAACCTACATGCCTGTCCCGTAACAGTCATTGATTTCAGACGCTAGATCTGAGGATCACACCAGGTAACTCACATATAGAGCTTTGACGAACGAGCACCCACTCGTTGGCGTCGAATTAAATCAATTGAAATCAAATTCAAGGTAGACCTCCCACAAACAAGGTAATGCAGAGGAAACTGCAGATTTATGATCTGGACAGAATGCTTTATAGGCAAACACTTGCTTGTTAGAACAAATAAACTGTTCAATTTCGACTTGATTGATTGATTTTTTGGTCAAGATTCAAACACTCAACACTCCTCCTAGCAACTTTAAAGGTTGAACTTTTCTTCAATATTCTTGTGACCAAAATCCACAAAAAAATTACATTCACACAAATCTCCACTCAACAAGTTTGGGAGACGATTTGCCTGTGATTTGTTGCAAGTTTAAGCCAATTGTAAAGTTACGGCTTTCCGGTATTTAATTTTAGGCTTCTCCGTATACATAAATAGTAGTTTCGGAATGATTTGTCTCTACCGTAGATTTGGCCGCTGACTTGCGTTTTTTCTTGTCGACCAATAAATCAAAATCTTTATACTTTCGTGTTTAGGGTCCCCTGTGCCTTGGGGGTCCGTGTCCCACTGAACACATGGAACATCGTACGTTACGCCACTGGAAACCACTGATCTAACCCAATATAAAGCCCTGAAACTCCAATCACAGTAGCATTGGAATATTGTGGATTCACTCACCGTAGTAAAAAAAAAAAACAAAATTATCGATGCAATATTTTCAGGACTCAGTCATTTTCGTATGGCAAAAAAAGCTATCTACTTGGCCCCAAAATTTGCTTAAAAAAACGGTTTTTTTGAAATGTAATAAATACAGAAATTGTTATTCCGAAATTCAGCATTTGGTAACCGTAAAAGTATAAGTTATCTTGCAAAATGATCCTCCCCCCCCCTCTCCGAAAAGCTATCTACGCCACTGGGTAGGTTAATGTCGAAAAAGTAGAACTGTCCTGTAAAAAACATAATGATCATGATTTATATGTGACTTGCTTATAGAACGAATGCGGGAGCACGCTGTGTGCACATGTTACAGATGGCCGAACGGAAAACCAGACTGATAGTCATCACCAAAACATGGAGGAATGGTTTCATGGACGTCATGGCAAAGCGTGGTGCTGATGTAGGCAGCGATTACCAAATTGTCATCGCGAAAATTCGGGTATTGCCATACGATTCAATGTGCAAAGGCTTAAAGAACCGTCAACAATACGTGCAGTTTCCAGCGCATTGCATTACGTTCTTAATAACAACTTTAACCCTTCAAGCCCACCTTCACTGGAGGAAGTAACTCTTCTGCAAATATCCAGAATTAACACCGGCGTACCATCCAAGCTGGAATTAACTAAGGCCCTTCAATCATTGGAAGCTGGTAACGCCCCGGGGCAAACGGTATCCCCATGGAATTTTTGAAAGCGAATATCAACGCTACAGCGGATATTGTTGATTCCCTGATCCAAGAGTGTTGGACAACCGAGACTCTCCCTAAAGAATGGAAGAAGGGCGTCATTATTAAAATCGGAAGTGGCAGTGGATAGGTCACTCAAACACTTCGAAACGAGCCAAAAAATATTGCGAAACAGACTCTAGATTGGAATCATGAGGTAACCGATGCAAGGCGTCGTGTGGGAAGACCCGAAAATACATGAAGAAGATCTGTTGAGGCCCCGAAAACCTATAGGCAAATCGTGGGATCAGCTAAAGGTGATGGCTGCTAATAGGCAGAGGTGGAAGAAAGGCGTAGTCAATGTCTTATGCCCCACTAGGGGTTAAAGATTAAGTAACTAGAGTCAGTGTAGTGAATAGTAGAGAAGTGTCACCCGGTGAAAACAGAGAAAGATATTCCTCACAGGGTTAGCCCTACCTTACTATTTCCAACCACTTATCGAATCATCGATCGTATAGTCTCTTACTACTTAAGTCCTTAAGCTGTTAATCCAATAACGATTTCCTTCTACACATATCTCGAAAATAATCCAAAGGATATAGGTCATTTTCACGTTGAAAAAGGATGAATGGACTGCATGGTCACCATACTATTATATTAAGCTCCCCAACAGTCTACCCACCGACCAACCATTTCATTGTGGACTCTTTAACATGATTAATGACGATTTCATAGCACCTGCTAAATGCATAGAGTCGAGGAAACTCTTTATTGGATCATTCAGGTGGTTTGAACGAACGACCATTTAAAATGCTTACCATTCAGGCTTTCAGCCCTTTTCAAGTGTTGACTCAATTTTGACTTGAACCAGCCTTGTGAGTTGGATGCGGTGGTCTCTTCTCTTCTTCGTCTCGATCTCGACCCATTCCACAATCGTTCAGCAGCAGCAGCTATACGGGTAAATTGTCCATCAATTAAGTTCGTTTATTGGATACGAACAAAGGGACAAATTGTCCATCAACACAAATGCTCTTCGGAAGAGGTGAAATTACGAATTTCGAACAAGATTCGATTCAATTTCGGAATCGTATTTGCTCCAACGGACAATTGAGACGAGTGTGAAAAATGGGTTGAACAAGCAACTTAGGAATAGGATGTCGCGTCCACCCGAACCGATCCAGCCTAGCCCATGGTTCGTTCTTTTAATCCCAACGCATTTTATTTGTATCACGTTCGAATTATTTTCGGTTGATTTGATAGGAATCTTACGGCCGGCGACACGGCGCGCGGGCGTTTTGTACGGTATAGTGAGTATATGTATGGATGGAGTTCGGGTCTCGTCTCCTGGGGACATTAATAATTTCGATAGGAATCTGTTATCGGCTGTCTTGTAGCTGGTGTTGTTGTTGTTATGAGGAAGCTGCTGTTATACACCATTTGTTGTGGGTGGTATGGCCATTAGAAATCCATTAAGCATGTACGCCGCCACAATGACACGGAAGGAACACTCGACTGTGGGAAATTGATTTTCAGTTATAGTTTAATCAAGTTGAGCTATGAATCGGATTGTGTGGTTTGTTGTTCAATGGCAGAAGCGTGTCGTACGGTTAGATAAATGAATTATCATCGATATCAATGAAATCAATTTGTTTAGTGTTTGTGATAGTTTTTGACTTGTACGATCGAGAGTTATAAATTCTAATTTCGGAGCAAATCCATACATTTATCAGGTTTTCGAGATGATGGCCACACGACCCATCCAACCATCCGTAGATAATGATGCGTGGTACGTGGTTGCTAAGATACGCGTGACTTAGACAATTGTGGAAAAGGGAATAAGACACGTCCGAACGCTTCTATGATTTTCCTTTAAATGTAATGCCAGGAAAATCTCCATCAGTTCATTGTTCGCATTATCGACTATGGATTAAAGGTGTCTGTATAGAAAATATACGCAAATAGTGCTCAAAACCGATTCAATTTGTTGCTTAGAAAAAGCATAGTAACCTATGCAGCGCCCGCTCTAGGACTTTCGCCGCCCCGGGCAAGAGAAAAAATTGCCGCCCCTTAGGTACTGTACCAAACAGATTGATAGTAGATACCATATTATCTATATGGTAGTTCCCATTTTTTTTCAGTTCGTGTCCCCCTTGCGAGGTCTGCTTATCACTTATGTGAAGTTAGCTCGCACACATTCTCAAATTACGCTCGTAACCATTTGCTCGCCGGCGGCTACGTTTGTTCGTGAATGTTCGTCAATTATTTTCGTTTGTTCGTCTCTAATTGTTTAATAATACATAGCAACTTGAATCAAGTGTTTGTACTCATGGTAGTTGTTCCAAAACGATTTACATAGTAAAACCAGCTGACGTAAGAACAACACAAAAATTCGTTGGGATTCAAATAACCGGACAGCTATCAGTCATACTCGTACTCTTAAGCGCAAATCAACACAGTTCATCAAGGCCTTATACAGGATGTCCCATTCATGGTGGAGGATATTTTAATGGTAGGTAGTGTGGCTCATTTGGGGAAAATCAATGTACAACGGGACTCCTCTCTCTTTTTTTAACCGTTACGATGTAATAACAATTTTTGTAAAAATGCCCGACTAGCTGAACATTTCATCCGAAATTATGACTTTAGTTTCCGAGACTACATAAAATTTCCAATCAAACGACGCCCGTTACGAATTTGCTCGTATCTTCCGAGATACACCCCGTTAAAACTTTGAAGAATTTCAAAACCGGGTTTTCGTAAAAAAAATCAAATGATTAAAATTTATGAAAACCCGATACGAGCAACTTCGTAAGGGGCGAGGTGTAGTTTTATTGGAAATTTTATGTAGTTTCAGAAAGTGAAGTCATATCTAGGATGAAATGTTTGGTGGTGTGGCAAATTTTGATTTAGTTCGGAAAGTCGGGCATTTTTACAAAAATGCTATTACATTGTAACGGTTAAAAATAGAAGTGTCCCGTTGTACATTAATTTTCCCCAAATGAGCCACATTAAGCAATCCTCCACCATGAATGGGACACCCTGTAGAGTTTGTTTCAAATTTCAATATTTTAAAGACAATGAAAATGAATGCGAAATTTTGTTTTCCACTATAACACTCAAATCATTTTTAGAAAACTCTGCCCTAAAAAATGTTGGGTCAAAAATTGTGCTCGCTTTCATCACTAACCTCCTGCAGTTGTTTTCAATAATTTCATAAAAACTTCACCGATTGCTTCAGGCTTTTCAATGTGCATGGATTATTTTCATAAATGCCTCATCTCGAGAATTTTTAAAGAGAATAAGGTCAGGCTAGTCAAATCGGAGAACCTAGCCAAATTTCAATATAAGCATGTCCGAACACAAATTAGGCAGCACTGGCAATGTGTTCTGTGGTTCGATCCCTCATCTTGCTAAAATGCAAACCACCTTACCTTGTTCGTAGTTTGCCTTTGCCCTTCAAAGCTAGATGAATCAATGCAATTGGAACCAACTTAAGTAATCAATTCACGCGAAGGTTTGGCGAATTGAAATTAAATTATGCTGCGAAATGTCCATGGGAATTATGGAAAAAAAACTCCAAAAAATTATTGATGAAAATAATGCCTTTGTGCATGACATTTCTCACAGAGGAGTCTATTTCAAACGCCTAAATGTGCTCAGCGTTTATTCGACTCCATATTTCTCATTTTATATGAATTTAGTAGACTTGCTCTCCTGTTACTCAACAGACTAAACAAAAACTTTGAATTTCATCTTCCGGAAATCAAATCGCATTTAATGAAACAAGACAATTTCGTGCTATAGTTTCGAAAGTAGGGCGGGTGCTAGCATCATAGACGTAAAATTTGCGCGGCTCTTACTTAGCATTTTAGGATTCTAAATGTAGCATTTCGTATCAATTGTGGGCTTGCTTGCTCCCCCCCCTTAGAGCGGGCGCTGAACCCATGCCATGCGTTAGTCCAGAATGGCCATCTCAAAATAAAAATGGCACCGTTTTCACACTATTGCAGTGAAAATTTTATTCAAACGTCAATTTTTTGTTTACAATTGAGAATATAAAATCCGCGTAATATTTATTACTCTCTTAAAATGCCAACGTGATATTTAACCCTTCTGTTGGCGTATAGATCCAGACAGGCCATTGGTACTATATCTTGATGAAAAATATCGTCGAACAATATTTTCCACCCTTTCCATATATATTTAAAAGGAACCGACGGCCACAAATGCGATCAAACGTTCGGCGAAATGAAGAAACGAAAAAACGGCGCATCATCGTAAGACATAGTATGTAAACTATTTCAAGACCCAAAATTAAACCTCTTCAAAAATTAAGATTGATTTCACAGAAAATTCAGCTACACCTTAGGCATAATAGCTCGTAGGCGACGACAGAAGGGTTAATAATTGCATCGACAATATTTTGACGTTTGAATTATTTCGTGGAGTGTAGTGTAATAAATTTGGAGTCAAACACATATGGGTTGTGTGATCACATAGCCATTCTGGACTAACGCATGGCATGGGTTACTATGCTTTTTCTATGATTTATTGTAATTGAAAATGTTTGTTTATTTTCCGTAGTTACGCCATATTTTGCATAGTTACGCAATCGTGTTAAAGGAGTGAAAGTTCCGTTTTTTGCAAATATGTGGAAAACTATGAATCTGACCTTAAAATGTCCTGAGGACGAAACAAACTACATAAAATCACCTTTGTTATATAATAGTCTAGAGATTTTCTTAGAAAATTACACCCTAGACCCAAAAGTGGGTCATTACATTTTTTGAGTTTTACATTTTGCACTGTAACTCTTGATAAAATAGACTTAGGATCATAACATCTTGTCCATATATTGCTAACAAAATTTATTTGATTTGTACAAAAATTGAAGTATTCCGGCAATTGACGCCCCACTCACTCCTCCTAACATTTTTCTTATTATGCTCCTTACCAAAAATTATTACCATTCGATCAAAAAAACTAAAATTCCATTCAATATAATGGAAAAGCTTGTGTGTGTTTTCTCTATGCGATCAGATTAACCATTCGATAAGAGTTTTGAGAGAATGGGCCAATATGTAGTAGTTCCTTAGTCAGGCTTATTCATTGTATTCACCCAAAATGCGAAACTGGATATGGCGGATTGAAGTTGTAAAAATTAGTTTTTTTGCAGCCGACGAATTTTTCTTTGGTCTTTGAAGCCTTTCAAAATGTGTTTTTTTTTTCAATTTCTGGGATACACTACTCGAAACAAAAGACCATTACCGCTTCAACTTATTTTTTTATAAAAAGAATAAAGTCCCCTTTCTAATTTATAACATTCTAATGGACCAAAAAGGAAAACCCTCATGGCAATCCTCCCAAATGAAAATGGTTGTCATTCTCATCTCTCCAATAACCCAAGGCACCGTCTTCTTAAGTAGACATTCGACACATTTGAAATATTCATCGGATTTTATTGTTGAAAAATATCTTGTGCGTGTTATATTCTATACTCGTCTGAATTCGCAAAATGTCGTAATCTACTTAAACGGATTTATAATGTGTTCTTGATATCAGTACAAAATCATGACAATATTATGTATGTTCGTACAACAACAAGACACTCAATAATATTCCATTCCATAGAATGAATTAAGCGAAATCCATTCTTACCACTTGACAAGATGACGAACCGATTGTTTCCACTCGAGCTGACACAATTCAAAATTCTGCGATTTCAAACAAACACTTATTCTTCCACTTGTTGCCAGACCATTAGACACATCACTTGCACACTTCACATATTTCGCGAAATTTTGCATAAACATACAAACCCACAAGGGACTCGCGCCATTTTTCGTTAGCACTGGCACACATACGCTACACCATACCCCGCGCCGGCCGCGACTCGAAGATAAATATCGCGAAAAAAAACCAAGACACAACAAACGCTTTTCCAATATGCTAGTGCCAACCAAAAGTCGAAACTTTACACACCGGCAAAGCACAAGCCCAAGACGCGTCAAGTCACTTCACTCCGATTTAAAGGACATCCAAAGTATCACTGAAACATGTTCTTGAAAAACTGTCAATTTTATGCTAATAAAGGGATGCTGCGAAACGTCACATCACCGTCGTCACCCACCAGTACCAGGGTAGCAGTATGGCTGTGGTAGAGCAGATATTTTCTATTCCCATTTGCCTCGAGCCACTGTGTATAGCAGGCAGAAGCAATAAGGCTCTCTTCCAAGTGTCTATGTATAGTAGATCACACAGATCGTATCAGCCAGTAGACTCTTCCTACTTCCAACACCTCGGCTGCAAGTATTATATCTTGCGTGTTGTGCCCATCATCATCGATGTAGTCACTTGTGTGCCTGAGAATCTCAAGGATTCATTTCACTCGTCCTGTCTCGGGATGCGTGGTTGAGTTTTCGTATTCGATGTCACTCCCATCGGAATAGCTTTATTTTCACATGCTTTCACATCGAAAAGAAGACGAGATTATGTATAGGTATCCTCGTACGTAGTGTTGTGAAATTGTTTAGCTAGCCGCACTCCTGTTTTGATTTAGAATCTGCTGGGAATGGGGAAAAATGGTGGCATAAAGACGCCGATACGATGACAAATGGCTTCTTTTTTCGATTTGCAGAGAATGGAATGTGACTTGTTCTGAATTATAAGTCGTTTTATGGTAGATTGCGATACTACAATGCCGTGAAGAGGCCTTTTAAGATAGGAGTCTGCAAAATTAGATGTATTTGCGAAAGATAGCGAAAATATAAAAGCATCTGGGGGAAATGGAAATTATAAATGACATAATATCGTTAACCTATACCCTCCTATCAGGCTGAATCAAAGAAGTTGATATGTATAAGAATAAATAGCTTAGTCGATAAGTTTAGCTTTAAAAGTTGTCAACAAAAAACCCCCTTGGCCGGCCAAATTTGTGCCCCTGAACTTTGCGCCGTTCTTTCGCCTATCCAGCCGGCCCTCAGCACCATCATGTTAATATGTATTACAATATTTTTCATTATTTTACATTTCCTTTCTGTCTTTTTCTTCATTATTGTAGTAATTTGTTAATTAGTTTTCCGTTATTAGAATCTGACCTCGATAGATTGCTATTAGTAAAATTAAACCCAACTTTTCGACGGATGGTATACACCTCGCTGGACTTTCTTTTTGTTCTTTGCATTATGCCATCCAGAAATGAAATGTTACTGATAAGCCCATTAAATTTATGAAGTGTAAATTTTGAAAAAGAATCAGAAGAGATCCGGTGGCGTCCAAGTTTATAATTAAAATCGATAAGTCCTTTAACTGCAAATAATTTCATGGCAAAAACCATGTCCATGCCTGCTATGTCTACACGTATACGCATAAACTTCTTTTCAAAACAGTATTTGAGGAGTAATCTATTCTACAGTCACGCTTATGATTATTTGATGACTTATTTATTAATAAATTAGTCTAATAGTATAGTGACTTTAGCTCTAGACCCAAACATCCAAAAAAAGAGCTGACTTTTGATGCCAAATTGTTCTATGGCCTGACCGCATTACGCAGTAAAAATTTAGACTTTTTGCGCGTCACATTTGGGGGGGAGGGGGTGGCAAAGGGGTGAAATTATGAATTTTCGCCAATATTTTGTTAACTGTAATATTTACAGCAAAATGTTCTGAGGACGGTTTAAACTACACAAAATTTCCTTTCTAATGATATATTACATCATATACCTTCTCTTGGCAGATTATATACGAGACCTTAAAACATTTGGTGTAATTTAAATTAATCCCCTATACTCCCTATTAACATTTAAAAAAAAGACATGCATGTAACTTTTCGCCGAATCACAGCAGGCGGGAAAAATTTTGGTAAACGTTAAGGCTAAGTCCCATTAGACCCTCCACCAAATATTACTTCGATCGGATTAAAACAAAGGGTACCTCCCATACAAAATGACCGGAAAATTGCCTACGAGCAAAACTTTAATTTTGGTTGACTTGTTCCCTTATTTCTTAATAAACTAGTGGCATTGAATTTGAATAATTTGTATGGGAGGTACCCTTTGTTTTAATCCGATCGAAGTAATATTTGGTGGAGGGTCTAATGGGACTTAGCCTTAACGTTTACCAAAATTTTTCCCGCCTGCTGTGATTCGGCGAAAAGTTACAGGCATGTCTTTTTTTTAAATGTTAATATGGAGTATAAGGGAATGCTTTGTCGGGGCAACCTGAGTCTCCGTGTGGGACAGCTATATATTGTTAGGAATAGTTATCCCAATTACCATGGCTCCAATTAAATTACTTCAGGAGCTAGAGCGCCAAATGTAACTATCAAAAAATTTAAATTACACCAAATGTTTTAAGGTCTAGTATATAATCTGCCAAGAGAAGGTATATGATGTAATATATCATTAGAAAGGAAATTTTGTGTAGTTTAAACCGTCCTCAGAACATTTTGCTGTAAATATTACAGTTAACAAGATATTGGCGAAAAATCATAATTTCACCCCTTTGCCACCCCCTCCCCCCCAAATGTGACGCGCAAAAAAGTCTAACTTTTTACTGCGTAATGCGGTCAGGCCATAGAACAATTTGGCATCAAAAGTCAGCTCTTTTTTTGGATGTTTGGGTTTCATCATTTTTTCAGCTAAAATCACTATACTATAATTGACGTTCTGATAAAATACTGCATAATCCGATGACGACTTTCTAGAGCATAGTAATAGTAATTTTGAAATAATAATTAGAAATGCTTTCATTGACTTTTAAAGCTTAGGAATACATTTTTTTTTAATTTTATTTAATTTTGCGGACTTAATTTATTACTGGAAATATTAATAAATCACTGAGAAAAAAAATCCTGTAAATTCAAAAAATACGCATATGATTCAAAGAGATTCAAATATGATTTTGCTTCATATTTATTTCCCTTTGAATCATTGTATAATCCCTTTGAACTAATAATATATTCCTTTTGAAAGTCTATCTATAATCACTTTAAATTAAAGTGATGCAGTGTCAATTTAATTAGGTCACAACCATAAATCGAAAGGATTTCCTTTTAATTTAAAAGGATGGACTCTTTGTTTTAAAGGGATATCATTTTATTTAAAATTAAAGGATTTTTCTTATTATTTATCCAACGGCATGAACTCAAAGAATACTTTAAATTACACCAAAAGGAGTAATTTTCACAGGGTGTTCTTTCCCTGTGAAAATTACACATAAATGAGTTTTGTATAACTGACCTCGCTATAGGTGTTGGCGACATTTCATTTACCTCTATTACGTTCTAAAACGCATAATTTATTTATTTATTTATTTATTCACCAAACAAGGCATTTACTTATACAAATTTACATAAACTAAATTACAATTAAGTAAAACTTAAAATAGTGGATTGGATATAGGGTTTTGTTGGGATAATAGCAGGGCCTGGGTCAACTTATGTTTGTAGGAGGATTTAGTTATGCCAAGGGAATAATGGGCACTATAAGCATTGAAAGTACGACAACATTTATTTACGGGTTCATTATAACCATATGAGGTGGTGTGCTGATATTCTTTAAGTAGGGTTGTACATATGTCTGGTACGTCTGGGTTGATCATTAAGAGTAATTCTTTCAGAGAGAAAATTGACGTTAATGACACCACTAATAATGTCGAAGGTAAAACAGGCGGAAAGTAGTGTTCTTCTACAAGAAAGAGGCATTAAATTTAAGAGCTGTATGTATATGACGGAAGATTCTGAAAATCGCGAGGATCGAAAAGGTTTCTTAAAGCGAAAAGAATGAACTGTTTTTGAATAGATTCGAATCTATTTCTGTAAATCTCGAAGGCATACGCAAGCGTATTCAAGTAAGGGCCGTACTAGTGTAACATACATACAAAGATTTAGTAACCCAGATATTATTAAACTCATAAACGCGTCTCTTGATGAAACCAAGTTGTTTATTAGACCTGGATAAGATACTATCGTAATGGAGGGTAAAACGCATTTTGTGGTCCAAAACTACACCGAGGTCTTTCATATGGTCAACCTTCTTCAAAATAGCATTGTTAAGAGGGTAGGAAGTGGACAAAATTTGACTTTTTCGAGAAAAGCTTATTACCTGACACTTATTGACGTTAAGGTGGAGATTGTTAAGGTTACACCACTGGTCAAGGGATTGGAGATTTGATTGAAGAAACTCAGCATCATCAAGCGTTTAAATAGAGCAGTATAATTTAAAGTCATCGGCGTAGAAAAGATGGGGTATGTTAGGCAATATGGATGAAATATCAGAGATAAACATATTGAATAAAAGAGGACCTAGGTGGCTTCCTTGAGGACCTCCGGAGAAGGCATCTATGTACTTCGAAATCTGACCCTGGAATTTTACAAAATGGAATACGGCTGTGGAGGTAGGATCTGAGCCAGTTGAGAAGTGGTCCAGTTGCGCCAAAGGTACACACTTTACCTAACAGAATTTTATGATCGACCCTGTCAAACGCTTTGCTAAAATCAGTATAAGCAACATCAACTTGATAACCCCTTTCCATGTGACAGAGGACATCGGAGACAAGAACTGTGAGGTTAGTAGTGGTGGAACGGCCTTTTCGAAAGCCGTGTTGTTGTTCATTGAGCAAAGGATCGATAAATGAAGTGAGTTTATCACAGACCATTTTTTCAAACAGTTTGGGAATTACAGACAGAATAGCGATACCTCTATAATTTTCTACCGATTTTTTATCACCACTTTTGTAGATGGGCGTAATATAAGACGATTTCCATACAGAAGGAAACGATCCTAATTGAAGGGATTTGTTGAAAATTAAGTGTAGTGGAGCTATCAACTGGTAAACACACTGCTTTACGAAAATCGGAGATATTAAATCAGGACCGGGCCCTTTAGTAACTTTCAATTCTTGGATAGCTCTGGCAATTTCATCCTGTGTCAGAACAATTCCATTGATCAAAGAAGTTGGGGGGCTATCAATAGGACGATTTGAGGAGTTGGGGCTTAAACCTGAAGAAAAGCAGTCCTGATGGAAATGATCAGCAAATAAATTACAAATTTCCTGGGGACAGGAAGAGGTCATGGGTCCTTTAGTCATGGAAGAAGGGAATCCTGTTGTCTTCCGTTTTATATTAACGAAATCAAAGAATTTTTCGGGTTCATGGATATTTTTTCTCCCATCAAATTTACATATAGTCATAATAAATTACCCACCTACAGTGGGATTCGATCCCGCGACCCTATGATTTGAAGACTAACGCCCCTACCTACTACACCACACAGACTATACGGGACGACGTTTATAATTTACACCATACATTGTGACATCACTCTACCACACTGCCCACCAACTGCGAGTGAAAACAAAAAAAAATCCTATTGAAAATTTGGATTTAAAGGATTTCCCGTATTAATTTAAAAAGAATGAATTTGAATTAAAGCGATATATGTATATTTAAAAGGAAAGGATTATATTTAATAGTAATGTAACTCGATTTCAAAAGGCTATCGAGTTAATTTTAAGGGACGTTATTTTTCTCGGTGTAGTTAATGAAAATTCAAAAATCAATTTTCCTCGCCTAATCGGGGGTCTCTAGAATCGGCCGAAGCTACAGTTTGAATTTTAGTTTTATATGAAATTGTAGCCAATAGGGAGGCAGGAAGGGGCGCTTTACGATCATCACATAAATTGTCCAATTACTATTGTATACAAAAAATTAGGTGGCCTGCATAAAATGCCGCTTTGAGTTCTGGAACGGCACGAAAACTTCCTCACTACAAATAAACAACTGCGCGTAGGAGGTGATCAGTTGCCGCCTAGTCTCGAAACTTCAGGTTTACGAAAAATATCAGTCTTAGTGACTCCGATATTCGGAGACAGGAAAACTAACAAACTGTAATCCGCATAATACTGCTGAGACTGCAGTCTCTTTCGTTTTCGGGGCTTTGATATAAGATCCAATCCATCGTTTCGCCTAGTATCACGAATCTGAAATTAGTGACAGCCTAAGGTTTTGCTTTCGCGATTATCCCGAGAGTGTAAACCAGCTACGGAATAAACATTTTATAGAAAACATGATTGCGAGTCCAACACGACATTGATCTTCAAAATGGGTTAAGCGGTATCGCTACATTTGATTGTGGTTTTTTTGAGGTTTTGTTTCCATTGTGACCCTGTTTCGCAACAAAATTTTAGTGCGGAGCTACGGATTAGGGGTCAGGTCCCCAAATTACATAAAGCACAAGAAAACTTTTGCGACCAAAATTGAATAACCGTTCAATATTAAAGCTAATTTCATTATTATAGAACTATGTTAAAATTAACTTAAATTATCAATTGTGTTATTCCTGGAGAAATACTGCTGAAAAAAATAGTTACAGAGTTAGGGGCCGAAACACGGAAAAATAGCGAACGTTTTGGTTTTTTTTTTCAAGATTTTGATGGGAAGCTCTAGATCAGGGCCGGATTTGCCATATGGGCAAACTGGGCAACTGCCCGGCGCGGCAGATTTTGAGGGGCGGCAATTTTTAAAAATATCCCTAGGTTTTAAACTCTGTGAAAGGTTCATTTTGGAAACTCGAAGAGCAGCTGACGTAATTAGAAAAAAACTTAAATTTCATCTTTCCAATTTATTCAAGTTGGATATATTCCAGGGCGCCCAATCGCACACTCAACTGAAATTGAAATGTGAATCTCCATCTACAAAAGTTAGGACCTAACTTTCATGCTAAATTTTAGCATTCATTCCGAGTAGCACACTGGTGGCGCGTAGTTCAGTGAGTCTAGAAGTAGAAGAAGTATTTTCGCAAAGCATTGGCTTCAGTGTCCATTTTAATAGGAAGCCTTGAGGAGCTTTTGTGTGCAATAATCAGGGATCCGGAGCCGCCAAATTGTATAGCTCCGTTACCACTCGAACAAATTTGACATATCTCTCTCTCTCTCATATCTCTCTTCTGACAGAATCCTTTTGTACGGTATGAATAAAGATTATGGCTAACGAAATTTAGCGCAAACGTTTGAATATTGTACAAACCTTACATGTAATTAAAAGTGGAATAAATCAGGCTAAAATGTCAATTCAAAACTTTTTTTTTATATATCTCGGAGAGGGCCGAGTTTTTACAAAAATAAGTCAATCCACTCCGCTACGATGAGCAAAAAAAACGGTCCTCACTCCGGGAGTTTGTTTCAACTTCTCCGCTCTAGATCCCTGTAACAATCAAGAGATTCCTTAACCTACATTAAATGTAATCAAGATATGATTTCCCCATTACACGGCTCGTCAAATGTAAGGGTATTTGCCGTTATGTCTTGACCATTGCCAAGGTATACTTGTATAAAAAAAAATATTTTTTTTTTTTAAAGGTGCATTGCCAAAAACTCGCTTTCGTACTAAACGACTCTCTGGGATAGACTGATCTGAAACTTTGCAACTCTAGGTGGGCCGCCCACACATGGATTCTCCCTCCACACTCGGGATATTAGAAATGATGCTTTAGCTACAATTTTCAGCAAATGTTTCTGGCGTGTGAACGGGTTAAAAAAAAATTTTACAATTTGTAAGTTGAAATTTTCTTTCTTCTGTACAATTGTAATCTACCTTGTTTGGTTAATAAATAAATAAATGTAATTTTCCTTCAGAAACAAAAAACGGAAAACTTCACTGCCAAAAAATCATTCCACATGACACTAATGAAAAATTATAGTTTTCGAGGTGAAGTTATTCGTTTATGACTGCTAAAACGACCAAAAATGAAAAAAAAAATCCGAAAGTGAAAAGGTATTTAGAAAATATTCTGAACACATTCCGAAGAAAATGTACAGTCGATGTAATTTCGGGAAGGATCCGAACCCCATGGACCTTCACCTGGCACCATTCCTCGCAAACGCCATATTGTCAAGCAAACAAAATAACATCGGTTGCTTGCTTAAAAATATGAAATTTTCTTCTCACATACTACAGCACAGCTAACGTTTTGCGTAGCATGTGTATACGACTAACACTACTTTGAAAATTAACTAGTGCCTGAGGGCGGCTATTTGGTTACTGCCCAGGGGCGCCATAGAGGCTAAATCCGGCCCTACTTAAGAAACTTAAGAAATAAAAAAAAAATATTTTCTGCATTACATTTTGCAATCTCATGTGTACTAGGTATATCACAAAATTACTACACTAACTGTGCTTTCTTCAAATTTAACTTTAAATGTTTGAACTTTTCTCTCAATACTTTAAATTAAAACCCTCAACCTGGTACGTGGGTCCAATGGACCCACCCTACTATTTTAATTACAAATATCGCGTATATATAGCCAAATTAACAGAAATGGCTCCTATGTATTTCACAATAGATACATCCTAAATTAGATAAGCATGTCTGATATTTTCTTTTCTATTTGCAATCGCTGAAATTTTTGATTAGATAAAAATGGAACGCAAACTGGCAGTGAGGGTCCATTGGACCCATTCTAGATTAATCGTCCTAGAAATTCATATGGTACGTAACTATGTTGGACTGAAAATTAGGTGTCATTTGCATAAATCATATAATTATTTTCTTGGTTGAAGAACTCATGCAATACTATAACTCAACCAGGCCTCTAGAGAGGGTTGGGGGAACGGGGTGTTTCCCTCCGGTCCCGGGATTTCATAGGGGGCCCGGATTTTGACACAAAAGTTGTGATTCAGTGTTTTTTTTACATACAAATTGTTATTTTAAGGTCCTGAACTAAGAAACCTTATACAAGTACTGTTTCTAACGTTTTAACAACAATACATAACATACTCTGCACTAGGCTTGTATATTTTTGAGTTTTTAGGACTAGGGGCCCGAATTATCAATTTAACTCAACATTATCGTCTCGTTACCAAATTTCTAAATTCAATCTGCCAAACAATTAAGAAATATTGACTTCATCATCCAGTAGCGTACCGGTTTTCAAAAAATTTGTGTACGGTAAAAATAGCCCTGTACAGCGAGATTTTTTTTCTAGAAGGACTTTTCCGGGCGATTATTATTTTGTGTACGTACTGCTGCTGCTAATGAACTTTTTTTCAAGGTACCAACACCCAGATATTGATTTCTTAAATTTATTGAATCTTAATTTCAATCTATCTATCTATCAATACTCGCCAAGATAATTGGCCAACCGCCTAACTTGACCGATTTTGGCTGGATCATTAAGACTCCCATAGAATTTCACCCTCATAACTTGGACACCTGCCTAACTTGTAACTTGGCCATCCAATTGCTGAACGCTTTAAGTAAACGTACCCTTCTAACATGACCACTTATGAATTTCCCTCCAAGAAGTTCTCTGAGAATTCTCAGATAAAAACTGGAATTCGGTTGTTGTGTTTGTTTCCGGTGATATGAGTTTTTCTGATTTGCGATTTTGTTGTTCCAATAAGGTTAAAACAAAATAGGGTGTGCAACATTTAATGAAAAAAGGAGATTTCGGGTATTGGAAAAGTATGGTCAACGGCTGTTACTGCACTTTTTTTTTGGAAATGTAAGAGGCCGCACTTACACGGCAATTTATGGATTTAATTGTATTAAAATGGTTTTCAGTCAAATAAGCACACGGGCGGATTTGGATATTGATCCAACTAAGTCCATGTTGAATCCATGGATTCGCCATATATGTGCGGTTCTAAAATTCTTTTTTAATTAAATGGATTTTTCAAAAACAATGGTTGCGTTTTGTTAAACTTAATGCTCACCTAAAGTAGGGCAAAATGTTTTTTGTAATGTTTATTGCATAAACTTGGGTGGTCTAATGCATCGCATTAGGCTTATGTACCTACTCATTGCCCAGTAGTCGAGTTAGTTGCTCTTTTGCAGGTGCATTATGTAACTTAAGATGCATCTAAACTGGCAACTACACTAGCTACAAAATGGAAGCTGAAATTGACGTAACCAAAGTGTCATTTTGGAGATTTTTTTACATTTAATTATCAAAATCGGAGAGTATCCTATTTTGGAGAATTGTCACTTTGACTTCGACAAGCGGGTGTCAAAGCGTAAGCTGGAATATGATTGCAGTAAACGTTGCAGTACATTTAGACGGCGATATAACTAGGTTGCGGATACTTCAAAATTCCACCAGTTTTTCAATGTAGTCATTCAGTTGGGCACACATACCTTTTAAATTAAATCATTCCTCGTGTTGAATAAGGTGCAATCATCCGCATAGGAAATTAGTTCACTACCTTGCGGGGGTGTTGGAATGATCGCCAGGTATAGATATTGAACAATGTAGGAGTGAGTACGGTACCTTGTGGTACTCCCTGCTTAATTAAGATATACGTATGTACTTTGAACAACTGCCTCGAAACTCTGTATAGGATTGCTTCCCAGCTAGATAGTTGGCAATCCATCTTACCTCTTGTGCAGGAATATGCATATGCTGTCATCGGGAATGGTCGTCCGTAGGGCCACTATGAATGCCTGCGTCGTTATGGCTGCTGAAAAAAATTATTATTATCGAGAGGCTTATTAAAATTGGCTATTCACATAGGCCTCTTGTGAGGCATGGTGCGTTCACTCAGCCGTTTATAGGCTATTTCGATTCAACGTTACATTGCATATAATTTCGGAGTGTATATAATGTTGAAAGGACTATATATATTTCCTATCCGCACATGTACGGAAATTTCTGACCCCACCGAAATTCGATCTCCGGATATTACTAGCATCGTAGAGTGCAACTCAACCAAGTGAGCCACAGAGTGTAAATATTCTTTTAAAAATAAGACGAACTTGCAATTGCAATATATTTTGTTCCAGTAATGCAAGTAAACAAATTTTATTCAAATTATAAATACCTCACCCAATATCTAAGTGATAAGATTCTTACAATAGACATAATGTGAATGTGATTTTTTTTTTAATTGAAACCACATTAAATCGCGTGCTATGGCAATTATAAACACAAGAAAGTTGCTTGTATGTTATCAAAACTGATGGAAGTATACGATAGTATTGATTAAAACTTTCAGACACGCCTCCAATTGACGTTTTAACCTTGACGACGTCAATATAACCGATATTATATATAAAAGAGATTTACTTAGCCAGAAATTTGCATACAAGTTACCTAAAATGTGGTTGACGATCGTTTTACTTACGCTGGGAGTAAGTGCAGGTATAAGGGGCAAATAATATTCTATTGAGCTTTTGTATGCATATCAAATTACATTTTAGCATTAGCTGCTCCCATTGAGGACGGAGAATGGGTTCTGGTTCCTGATGAGAATATGCAAATGCATCTGATGCATATTAGTGATGTTGAGAGAGAAATGTTTCTGAGCGAGCGCGCGAGTTTTACGGTCGTCTTTCGTCTGTACACTAGGGATAATCCAACAGAAGGTCAAATCATAATTCCAGGCGATGTAGATTCGCTAAGAAAATCCAATTTCAATCCAAACAATCCAACCAGGTTTGTAATTCGATTCGATTAAATTATAATTAGCTTATAAGTTTTTTTTAACTATGTAGAATTGCTTCTCACGGTTGGGGTGGTAGCGCCAGTTCAAGCACAATTCGTACTTGCCGCGAAGCGTACCTTTATCGGGGTGAATTCAACGTGATCGGAGTCGATTGGAGTGATGGCGCGGACAGTAAGAATTACTTGAAAGCCAGGAATAATGTGAACGAAGCGGCCCGACAAGTTGCTGCTTTTATCGACTTCCTCGTCGATCACGGGATGAAATTGAATGATGTGTATTTGATTGGTCATAGTTTGGGAGCTCATGTTGTTGGAATGACTGGCAAGAAAGTGACTGGCGGTAAAGTGAACACCATTTTTGGATTGGATCCGGCCGGACCACTATTCTTTGATGATATACCAAAGGAGCGTTTATCAGTTGGAGATGCTCAGTATGTGCAAACTATTCAAACTAATATTGGAGTTCTTGGATTCAGTAAGCCACTGGGTGATGCTTCGTTCTATCCAAATTGGGGCGGCGATCAACCCGGCTGTAGTAATGATATTGTCGGAACCTGTGCGCATTACCGATCATGGGCCTATTTTGGAGAGACCATTAAGGAGACACCTGATGAGTTTATTGGTGCCAAGTGTGCTGATGGTTATGCCAGTATCAAGAATAAGAATTGTCCATACAACGGAGTGGCAGGAGTGATGGGTGGACAACCATCAAACCATAGTATTGTGGGTGTTTTCTATTTGCCTACTAAGAAGAGCACACCATATTCCATGGGAAAGTATTTTCTATAAATAAACAACTTGCTGCATAAGGATTTTGTTTAATTCATGGAAGGTTTCAAATAAATACAGTCGAAAACTAATAAAATTACCGTCCATACTCCGCAGTCATCAAATAATTATCAACCTGAATCGTTTTCCTTTAATTTTCGCCTTCACGCGACATGGTTCTCCAGTTTTGGAAGCCCAGCAGCTAGTGGGCATCCTCATTTACCGAATACTCCCAGCGAGCTTTTGGTCATTTACGACTCCGCAATCTAGCTCCGTCGTCTCGTTTTGCGTTCATTGGCTTGTGATTATCGTCCACTCGTTGTAAATACCTCGCAAATTGCAATTGTTAAATCTTCAAAATCGACAAAAATTCTTTATCCGATATAAAAAACTAGGTTACCTCGAATAAACTGTATTAGCAATTCGATTTTTCAAAATGTTTTTTCAAATCATAAAAAAAACTAAATTCAATAGAATGCAATAACTTTATTGTCCCAGTGCATATTTGGGATTTTTTCATTTTAATTCGGTATTCCAAATACATACATGAATGCGCAAAATTAAATTTTACAGAAATATTCCAAGTGACATAAGACATTGTTTACAGTCATGAAGCGTCATCTTCCTCTTGGGATTTAACCCGAAAATCGATCCATACACACATACGCCAAATAGACCATCTTCGAGCACGAGCTCATGTCCTTTATTCAGCTCAAGAGCACCATCTTCTTTAGTCAGCCACAATATTATAGTAAGTGTCCGACAAAGATGCACTTGAATATAAGTTGATACGGAGGAGTTGCAAAGTGAACAGTTGTAGTAGATATCACTTCAGGCTCAGAATTAACATGTTCTCAAGTGTAAAGCTTCTTGTGCTCAATGCGGAAGTCACTTGTGTGGTACTTGAGAGTGCATTCGTTATCTTTTTATACTCGTAGATGATGGACTCTATAGAGGCGAATCGTCTTGAAACATATGGCATGGTGTGGATATGATACGAGGAAGATATGCATGTCTCTCAGTAAAAATATTGAGTATGAATGAAGGAAATTGGACAAATGTGGTTAAGTGATTTGAGCTCTCTCTTCCCTCCCCGCCCCCCTCTTTCTCTATAGACTATAGTTGAGGTTCTGGTTCTGTTTTGATCCGATCCGAAGCATGGTTATGAATTCATTTTTTTTTAAATGGGTTTAAGTTGTTCTTGCAAAAATTCCTGCAACGTATGGATGGTTGGAAATATAAAACGAGGCTAATTTCGTGCGCGGCAGAAATTTGGATACATTTCACTCACCTCGGGCTAAAATTTTTTTCGGATATTTATCAATTCGAAATGAAAATTTGTCAATATTACCTAATTGAAAACTTATTAATTTGACGTTGTGAAATTTGAAAATTTAATATGGACATTCGTAAACTTGATTTTTAAATCGTTTATTTTTTCTGGAATCTCGTGATTTTGATCTGGAGTTTCGTCAGTTAAAATTCGTAAATTCGTCAACGTGATTTGGGAATTCATCATTTTGAAATGGAAATTCGTCATTTGGAATGTGATTCTGTCAATGCACGGCCTCATGTTACTCATCTGGTGACCCAGTTTCCACAGGACGTCGGTATTCGTCCGATGGACTGGTCAGCTCAAAGCTCGGACTCGAATCCAATAGAACACTTATGAGATAAGCTGAAACGTCGGATTCGAGCCCGCGTTTCTGCTCCAACAACGCTTCCAGAGCTGTGAATCGCAATTGAAGAGGGGTGGAATGCAATTTCCCAAGACTTCATCATCAGCCTCGAGAGGTCTATGAATACAAGGATGGTAGCAGTTATTCGAAAAAGGGGAGGGAACACTGAATACTGACCAAAGAGTTTATTTTAAAATTTTACTTTGTTTTCAGCTTAAATTTGAGATTTTCACAAGTTGATTACAAGACCGGAAAACCGAACTGGAAACGACTCTTATTTGTAAAATCTTTAATAAACGCTTAATAAATTAATAAATCACAATGTGTTTCCATTCATTTTAATTGTCATAAAATGCACTTCCTGTAGATGTAACTTTCATAGTTGTAACTTTTATACTTTTTCAGAAAATTGGGTTAGAGTTCGAAAGTTGCGGATGGCCCGGTACTTTTGACGTCGAGGTTCTGCAATCAATTTTTAATAAGCAACCCTCACAGCTATATTTATGTTAGTCCATTAAAAAAGACTTTACCAGCGTCATTGCAGTGCAAGAGAAAACAAATCTAAAATCCACACTACCAAAAGCAACAATGACCTTTCTAATTGCCTGCCTCCTGCTAGCTACACACTTTCCAGTCGTAGGTACTTTGCGGCATTGTGCGTGTACCGGCAGTTAACATACATTTCTATAGTAATTATGTCTGGGAAACCGATAAATCAAGACTATTTTAAAATTTGATATGAAAATTTTATTGAAGTAATTGAAACATTCGATTATTTGACATGAAAATTTCGCGAAATTTTCATGGAAATTCGTTAATTTGCCATGGAAATTCGTACACATGATTTTCAAATTTATTAAATTGAAATTAATTTGGATGGATTTTTTTTTTAAATGAAAATTCGTCAGCTTGATTGAGAAATTTATCAATTCGAAATGAAAATTTGTCAATATTACCTAATTGATAATGCATTAATTTGACGTGGAAATTTTAAAATTTGATATGGACATTCACATTCGTAAACTTGATTTTAAAAGTCGTTAATTTTTTCTGGAATCTCGTCAGGGACGTAGCCAGGATTTTGTTTCGGGAGGGGTCCAAATATTGCCCCCGTACTATTTTTTTGTTTTCTATAAATTTGATGAAAACGATTTTAACCTTTAAATTTAAATTATGGTCTGTGTTATTAGGTTAATTTTAACAAGGTAGTACACCAAGAATTACTACAAGATTCCATGTGTCCCGAAAGAAATTAAGCGGAAGTCCTTTTCGAAATGAACAGTGTGATTTTGTAAAATATGTGTTACTGGAGTTCTTTTGCTAGAACGGTACAGTATTTAATAGCAAAGATTCTAAATTAAAAAGAAGGGAGGGTTTCTTAGGAGCACCGACAGGAAGATTTATATTTATGGTTATTTCACTAGGGTCCATCGTTAGAAAAAAAATATATTAAAGCTTCAACCAGTGGTGGAACTTAGATCTTATCCTGAAAATGGCTGAGGCCACCAATGTTACTGGACATTTGAAGCTGCTGTCGCAAGTTGATGATGGTGCTATTTTCCAGTAATGATGCTATACGGTGGTGTTTCTATATGTGTAGTTCCCGTTGCATTCACAATAATTTTTTTGCATATTTTAGCGTCGTAAGAATACGAGTGTAATGTTATACTCGAAATCCGCATTGGGACTATCTTTTGTTTGCATGGAAACCCAATTTTGAATCACTGTTTTCAGCATTATAGTTGACGAGGGAGTGTTTAAATGTATATGTCACAACGGTCTACAAGTTGGATCAAGGCGCGCATCCGCATTTTAGTAAAAAGGCATGAAAAATGCAAAAAAGGAATTTATGCACAAACAAAATCTGGACTGATGTTGCGCTAATATCTTCCCAGGTAAAAAAACATTGGGATCACCGGCAGGCAGAACGCAAACTTGTGTAGTTCTTATTTACCTTTCAAAATTTCTCGGTCTAACCCTCCCGTTGTTGCGCCACTGTCTCCAACTAATAATAGGGCAAATTATTGATTGTGGCTGCATGTTTCACAATGTTGGTCATCAGCATGATTTAAATGCCGAGTTTCCCTAAAACCAATGTGGTATAAAGTTGTATTTGGCTCACATTTGAAGTCTTGATACTTTCCAAGAGCATATAGTTCGTTGATTGATCCATAATACAACACGGTCAAAATTATATAGTTTAAGCTTACTGAATTCGGAATGTGGCGAGGCTACAATGGATGTTTTTCTATCTGCGGTTGTTTTTTATTAAGGAATCGTAGCAAGAAATCTTGGATTCGAACTTAAGTTCGTGGCATTTGGGCTGGAATGGGGAGCACAGAGAGTAAAAGCAAGAAATATCCACCTAAAGAGAGATGTCTGGCCATCCTATCTCATGCACATTTTTAAATGACTAATATATAAATTTAGCCATAAGCTGGAAATTTCGACTACATTGCATTCTGGATTTTCAGCAATGCTCAGGCTAAACTATTGTTCATCGCCTTCTGAAATTATTTCTTAGCAACATTTAGGACCTCAACAGCGGAAAGTTCAAAACACCAAACTCTTAGGCAAATTAGGATAAGATTCACACTATGGACATGATTTACTAAAACCACTTAATTAATCGAGTCCAAACCCGCCTACTAGATTAAATCGTATGACATTAAATTCAAAATGCATCGTAGAATGCGTAGAATGTACTTGCATTATTTAAATTGCAGTACAATATGGTACAACTGTCAAATAAATCTAGGATTTAGTAAATCCTGTCGATAGTCTGAATCGCCCCTAAATAATAACGAGAATTCTGTACCGAATGCGAATAGTATTTTTCTACACATAATTAGTAGTGTTCAGCCGCATCACTGCTAGCGGCACTTTCAACTATGCTAACAGTTTGAAAATATTGATTAAATTTTGAAATCGACTGCTATTTAACCTTCGGGCGGGTGCAATGCATGTGACAGATTAAGTGACCAGTTTTTGTTGCGCCAATCAGCGATATGAAAAGGGAGAGTTCTGAAACTCGCAGTAGCTTAATCTTTATCGATCAACTACCCAAAGCAGTTTTCAGTATCTATCTACCATATGTCTGAGAGGTGGGAGCGGATGAATTAATCTCTCTGATGTATTGCGCCCGATTGTGTTATTTTCTCCTTTTCTATGAACATTTCCACTTGCTATACTCTTCACATTGCGTAATAACGGTGTGTTGAATTTTAGGCTCACCAAATCGTTCATTAGTGTGTTTTTAGTAAAATAAGCTCACATTTTTTAAGCGGTCGAGTTATTGGAGGTTTTTTTTTTAACATTGAAGCGGTTGAAAGCGGAATATTCCTAAAAAAAATAAAATGTGAAGGGTATCAAACTTTGTGAGCCAGTAGTTGTTTCTAAAATTTCGTAGAACTGTTTCAAAAAGACAATGCAACGATAAATAAGAGTCTAAAATATACAGAAACTTAGTTTCATCCTTTTTTGCGCTTAATCTGTCAGATGCATTGCGCCCGATCGTGTTAGGATTAGTATTGCGCCCACCGGAAGGTTAAGTAAATGAGTAATGATGTCTGAAAAAATAGCGGATCTAAGAAGACGTCAATCTTATTTAAAATTATGTTATCAAAACGCTGACTCCGATTATTTCTGCAAACATTTCGGGAGGGGTCCGGACCCCCTAGACCCCTCCCCTGGCTACGTGCCTGAATCTCGTGATTTTTATCTGGAGTTTCGTCAGTTAAAATTCGTAAATTCGTAAACGTGATTTAGGAATTCATCATTTTGAAATGGAAATTCGTCATTTGGAATGTGATTCTGTCAATATGTTATGTTCGGCTTGGGGCTCATGTTCCACTCAACACATGGAACACCGTACGTTACGCCACTGGTCGGAAGCGTAAAAGTAGCTAATTTTCTCGAAACTAATTGATTTAGTAGTCCTAACCCTATGTAATACACAGTAAATCTCATAACGCCGCCATCGGGCACGCATTGCATTGATGGGGGTTGTAATGGCATTATACATATTTGGAGCTAAAGAAGCTGTGCCCCGCTTAAAAAGACGATGAACGGCTAGCGTGTGAACGGAGCATATTGCGTGGACGACCGTGAGATCGACGGAAGCAATCAATAGGTAACAAACGCCCACCAGTTGAAACTGATCGCATTTCGCATGACCACAACAATAATTGTAGGACATCGATACAGGCGACCAAGGCCCTAAGACGTCTTGATATCGTACGACACTGATAACGAAATCAAATGAATCCATGCTTGGCTATATCGGATCTCATAACCTAAGGCCTCCATTACACAGTCATATATTATCATAATAGATATTATAATATTCTTAAGCCTACTTGATTTCGTTTACTGGACGTCTGAAAATTGAAACCGAATGAATCGAGTAGGCTTAAGGATATGATATACATATTATTATAATAGAAATATGACTATGTGTAATGGAGCCCTAAGCTATATGTTATATATTTCGACTAATAAGCCATTATTATGATATACTTAAGTGTAGATCCCGCAGATAAATAAAGTCCTTCATTTTTCTTCTAAATAAAGCCATTTTATATCCATGCAATAAAAGCAATACGTGAGCGATTTTCCACATTCCATTATTTGGTTTATATCCTTGGATTTCCACGAAACAAAAAATACTCGCGGCAAGACTTTAAGTCATAGTCACATACTAAATCCATGCAACTATTCTCGAAACATTTCTTTCACAGCACTCCTTTGGGTGAACTTTATACTCGCTGCTCTGTATTTGATGAATTTCTTGAGTTGCAGTTGTAAAAGTCATGCTTACTCAGAGTGTCCTAATGTGGTGACTGGATAAAAGCACTAGAAATAGAAATAAGTTTCGTACACTATTAAACTTAAAAAAAAATCTGCTGGGTTTTCAAAGGAACATTTAACCGGACCTTCGGGCGGGGAATAAATGTCACTATAGTGCATCGTACGTTTAGTGGGAATTCACGAAACGTTCAAAACCTAAAGTAAATAATTTTCTCATAGCAGGAGTTTTTTAGTTCATAGTTGGAGAGGTTCTGAATCAACCGCTAAGCGAAGGAATTGTTTCCAAAAACAACCATAGAATCAGAGGTGGAACACGATATTTCCCTTATCTGATACATTATGGACCTATACATTACTCTCAACGCTCGTATGTCCGCAAAGAGGCGGAAAAATGAAATTCAAGCGCTAGAAGAGAAGAAGTGTATTTACCAAGCCATCTTGGAAATATGCACTTAGCGATTTATACAAGTATGTTTCATGCAATGTACTTGGAAGGAATATAAATTGCCTCATTAATAGGAGAACATATAACATGCAGTCATATGATACTTTATACTACACGCCCTACTTTTTTATGATGTTCTATGGTGCCTCGCACAAAATATCCTGGGATTTAGGCGAAAGAAATGATCATAAGGACGAATTGTGGTGAAACACGACTAGGTGTTGCTTTTTTTGTCATGTCAGATATTAAAAAAATCATTTTTCATCCAACGTAATCCTTGATATATCTAAAATATCAAAGTAAAATGAGTATCATACCCAAGTAACAATTCGTATGCTTTAAAGAAGCACTTCATCCTGTAACAATCATATAGTAACACAAAATCAGTTTATCGTATGACATCTCTTATATAAGTAATTTGATCCGATAAAAACTCTTTAAAATACTTTTCGGAAAGCTTAAAAAATTCTTATATAATCAATTCACGACTACATCAAATAAGACTTCGATAACACTTCTCTAAACGTTAACCTAAAAAGATGCTCCATTAAATACTTCTTTGTAGTCTTTATTGAATGACATAAACACGCATGACTGAAATCAACACACACACATGCATATAATCTTCTATAAGACTGTCGATTTCATTTTTATAGTGTGACATTCGTGTGATCATCCAATAAATTGTTCAGCATAGTTTTATAGAAGGATGAACTTCGTGATTTTTTAAAGAATTGACACTTATGAAGTGCTCTGGAACACCACGTTTCTTGAATTGAATTCATTGCAATATTGCATGAAACCAACATTTCCTCACACATTCTTAACTTATATGAATCAATTAAGATAATCTCAGCGCAGAAACTGGCTGCATTTTATTGATAAACGTGTGAATTTAATTAGCTTCAACTGGTTGACATATAAAGAAGAAGGTGCATTACAGAGAAGTGTTGAGCATTTCGATAGATGCAACGAACCACTTGTAGTGTTTACGAGCAATGCTGACTATATATGATGTTGGCCGAGTGGTTAAGGCGTCGGACTTGTGTACGACAGTCGCTGGTTCGACGCCGGCTGCGGGAATTTTTTTCTTTCTTTTTTTTTTGCAAACGCGAGAAAATCACAGAAAATGATGACATAACACATATGATGTATGTCTTTTTCAAAGTGTAATTCAGTTTGTAACAATAAGGTTCAATTGGATCAAAAAACGGCGCCAAATGCCATTATTGGACTGTTATTCAGTGTTTATACCCTGTAAAGTGCCGCCATTATCGCTTGAATAAAATATTCTACGAAGAATTATAGGGACGAAATTGTTACTTGGGTAGCCAATAAATTTTCTTAAAATAAAAATAAAAATAAAAATAAAAACAAGCTATTCGCATTAATACCGGATAAGTGGTTTGGTTTTTACAAAGTTTAAAAATCAAATTTTTGTGTTTTGACCCGAAAACAAATTATTTTTGCATATCGATTTTCTCCCACAAAAAAACAGCCAAGGAATAATTTTTCCTGATTTAAGATATATTTTCTTGTTTCAAGAGAAAGTCTTTGCTTAAAATACATAAATAAGCATTATTTTAAGCAAAGACTTTTCTTGGAACAAGAAAATACGTCTTAATTCAGGAAAAATTATTCTCTGGCTGTTTTTTGTTGTATTGTTTTCTTGTTTCTAGCAAATTATTTTTTCAGTGTAGTTTTATCCTTTGAAATCTGATGCCGTACACAACGAACACCTATATGCGGCCTCTGTTGCGTTGTCCCTCCTTTCGCAGGAATTTGACTATGAAACGATTCAAAAAATCACATCAGTTCTGTATAAATAAAGCGGTATTAATCGATGAGACTATAAAGGTGGTTTCACACATTTTAATCGTACAAACACACTCAAGACCACAGAGTTCAGTCGCACCACTTTACCATATTCACTCCTGCGTCTGACTAACTGTAATTGAGAATGCGTTCGGTTGTGTGTATTACTGAAATGTGGTGAATCCGTTTCTAGTCTAAACTCAGGCCTGGACATTGAAGGGCTATGATATTCCAAAATCGAAGCTTTCGAAATGTGGATCTATCGCCGTTTGCTAAAAATATCATGGACACAAGACGAAACAAACGAAAATGTCCTGAGGCGGCTAAATAAGAATAGAGAATTGCTCAACATCATCAAAGAACGCAATCTTAAATATTTCAGTCACATCATGAGAAACGAAAAATACGAATTACTGCAGCTCATAATATGTCCAACGAAAAATCGCAGGAAGAGGACGAACATGATTGGCTGAAGAACATGCGAGGATGGTTATGGTGCTCATCCGTTGTCCGAGCGGCGGTGTGTGATTATGGACTGAAACTGCATCTACAGGTAGTTAAGGTCACAAAATTCGGTGTTCCAGCTGAAATCTGATGGACAGACCTTTATGAGATAATTGCATATGGCTCAATCAAAAGTGAACAGAAGTATTTTCCAAAAATCAGTTCGAAAAAAAGAGATTAAAATTATGTTATGACGCTCAAATGTTTGCTTCTTTACCAGCCAATTTCGAAAAATAGTCGAAATGAGGAGAGAGAGAGAATAAAAAAAGACGTCTATCACCATCTGGGTGCAATGCAGTCTACCAGAAGCATCACAATTTTTATATGCAAGAATACCTCCCTGGAGGTTCAACTCGCTATGACGCAACTCCATATATTTTTTTAATTGGTCCATATCCTCAAAAAGCTTTAACCAGGCTTAATTCACGACTTAATTATTATTTTTAGAAATTAACCTTAAAATTTGAAATTTTTTCTCGTAAATATTTTTTGCTGGGATACTTCGTAGCTAAATTGGTCAGTTACCACTCTAATGCATATATCATTGAGGCCACCTGAACACAATGTCGGACCATAGTCACCTGACCACACTCACTGATAGAGATACCTCCCCGAGAGGATTCATGAATACCGTACACTAAAAGTAAGCAATTTTTTTAAAGGTGAAATCTGCGGTATTGAACTTTTTGATTAGTCCGTAGCCCACTTTGTTTTCAGAAATTTAGGTATGCATAGCATTGGTCTCTCAGGCATCTGGTTACCTTATGAGGAGTCTATTTTCAAAAGCCACCATCTCCAATTTTTAAAAATTTTGAACTAATGATGCCATTCGATAAGTAACTGAATTATCTATATAGAACTCTGAAATGAGAATTCCTGATTTTTAATTAAAAGCCCTCGAAACTCAGTGAAGAAAAACCCGGTTATTTCCAGAATCCGCCATCTCCAACTGAGTTTCAAAATGCGACATATCCATATTTATTTTTAAGCGACAAAATCCGTCATCTCCTATGTTTGTATGTCTCTGGCCAAATAATTCCATATCAAAATACGCCATCTCCATGATCCGGTACTTCTGATGATTTTCCGGAAATGGGGACAATAATAAACGGTTCTGATTTCCGTTGCATTTCCAGTTTTGTTTCTAAATCGATCGGAAGTGTTTCAAAATCAAGATTTATAATTTTCACTATAATTTTGTTCATTAAAACTAAAAAAAAATCGTACAAAATGAGCCAGAATTTTCTAAATGAGCGTGTTGGAATTTCAAGAGACCGTGCCAGGAGACCCCAGACGTGACAAAAAAACAAAGATAAATTAGCCAGGTGAAATCTAGCATTAACTTTGTGTTTGCTTTAAATCAAGTATTTATATTATTATCAAATATTCTTCGACATCTTTGCCAGTATATCCTGTTTGTAGCCATAGCAGCAAGATATACCAATGTAGAGCATTGACCATGGCGGATATCTTACGATTCCATAAAACGTTCCATAGACATAAATCGAAAATTCAACAGGATAACATAATTTTGAAGTATACTTCGTCCCAGAACCCCCAAAGAAAACGTCCTGGAGAAAATCCGACTAAAGTTCAAAAAAGTTTCTCGGCTAAGTATTACGTGCCACAATGTATAAGCGGTAAATTGATGCCCGTCTGTAGGCAGACTTTTCTGAACATACTTCAAATAAAGAAGGATAGGGTTACAGGCGTCATAAAAAGACACTTTCTTTCTAGATCATCTGCCGTGGAAACACGTGGAGGTGATCGATACAAGTCAAAATTTTTTCGGAAGAAGCAAGCGGTCGTTGATTTTATAAAGAAATTTAAACCCATGGAATCGCATTACTGTAGAACACGTACAACACGTTCATACCTTGCCTCCGATCTGAATATTCGGAAACATATTGAAACACCAATCAGAACCAGAACTATTCGTTAAGCTATTTTAGAAAAATTTTCAACACACATTTTAATATTGGATTCGGCCATCCCCGAACTGATATGTGTTCAACCTGTATTTCCATCGGCGAGAAGTTGAAAATGGCAAAGGAAGCTAATGTAAAGTCAAAACTTATTATCGGAAAACGAGTACATAAGTTGAAGGCAAAGGCGTTTTGCTCCTTGCTACAGGAAGAGAAGGACGACTTAATAACTTTTTCTTTCGACTGCCAGAAGAATTTGCCTTAACCTAAATTGCCAGATCAATCAGCCTATTAGTCCCGACAACTATAAATTTATAATTTTACGATTGTGACAGGGACTTCGCATTCAAGATTGAGTTCCGAAAACGTCCACACCTATACATGGACTGAAGATACACGAAGGGTTCCAATCAGATTGCGTCAGCTCTCTTCCATCGGTTCACCAATACGAACTTTGAGGGAAAACAGGTAAGGCGTAAGGTGTAAGGCTGATGGCTGCAGTGGACGAAATAAAAATTCTACAATAATTGGAATGGGCGCTAAATGGCTTTTTGACGCCCCACTTAATATTAACCCTCATCCAGCGGGATAGGTACAGGTGTACCTTTTTCGTTTTTAAAATACCGTAACTTCCTTTCTAAGGGTCCGATCGGTCTGAAATTTTCTGACATCTCTACGATTTTAGTTTAAAATATGTATTCCAAATTTCAGAAATGTGTGACCACCCATCCCCAAGTTAGGGAGCAAAATTAATCTTACACCCTTTAACGGCGGCAAAGGTACATTTGTACCTTCATATATTTTGTATGAAAGAAAATTTACAAAAGAGGAAAATAAAATATTTTTGGTGAATGCTTATGCTTAGAGAGACTTATTATAGCATCAATAAGTTGAGAATCGAGTGATGTACAGATGTATTTGATTTATGAACTTTACTTGTAATGATCAAGTTCCTTGGAGATATCGATTTATAAGGACTAGGCTAACTCATAAAGTGGGTTTTGGTTATTGGACATCAATCTGAAGACTTTTACTGGCTTTACTAAACTTTTTGAAGTAATGGCTTTGGGCAACCAATACAATTCAATACGCCTTCTTTCACCATAACATCTACTGGTAATTAGGTTTGTAACAAATGCTAAAATTTTGGATTTTAGCGGTTGATTTTCTTTATCATAAATTCCCATAATTTGTATTCCATCACCTTATATTTATTATTTGTGTAATTTGGGACGTCCACCCGAGTTCCTTTTGAAGTTTAAGCTGAAAACCAGCAGGAGCATCCAACCAAATTACTAAAATTGGACGTCGGTACCATATAGATATCGATAACTGCTATAGATTATGCCACATGTCTTGGGTTTCTTGTTTGAATTTTTCAAATGATCCTTGGATTTAATTACATATATGAGAAATTATATTACAATTATTTATATAACAATAACTATCACAATTATGTACTATTTTAGATGTTTTCCACTATACGAATTGGCCTGAGCTTAGATTTCCAAAGATTAGAGACAGAAAATTATCCTAACCGATTCTACTTGCTTGTTGCTTGACAGGGCCTGGCTTTCGTATAATAACACATTTACACATTTCTCCAATATATTTATTGCTTCAAGGATTGTTGTTTTATGGAAAATAACGATAAGGTGATAATTTATTGATGTTTTTTTCGTTAGCGGTAATGGATTCTAGTAACAGAATAATATATTTGGGGTAGGGGGGTAATTTTAACCAAAGACTCCACAATTCGCAAATCATACATACCAAACTCTTATCAAATCATTAATGACTTAATTTGAACCGTTTTCTACTTTTCATTTGTAAATTAATTTTATATTTCGTCAAATTAAAATTCCAAGCAACCCATTTTTTCAATTTTCTCTTTAACATTTTGCCTATTTTCTAAATTTACCCACTCCAAAAATTAAATCCACATAAACCCAACTTCTTAAAACATCCACTTCAGCAAAAAAAAGTTACTAATTTGTGACTAGTCAACATAATGTAACGGTTTTACAGTCAAAATTCATACAAATAGTGAAGATTTTCATACAAAATGTACTAAGGTACAGGTGTACCTTTGCCGCCGGCAAGCGTTGTAAAAATCTGCCGCTGGATGAGGGTTAAACGGATGGAAATAATATTCCCTATTGTTGGACATTCACACACCTGACCGAGTGTTCGCTAATATCGAAAAGAAAATAAGGAGGAAAGAAATGATTTGCGATCCTGGCGTTTATATCGATATTTTCAAGGAACATGCAACCGTGTATAAATTAGGGACAGGCGTAGAAGTGTTTGATTGGAAATCAGCTGTACAAGAGGTTTTGAAACCACCCGGCCAATGGCATTTTAAATTAATAATGGCTAAACGATTCATTTTGAAACGGGATGCGATATCCATCAAAGTACATGGCGAAAATGATTATCGCAGTTATGTGGGAACACTGAAATTATTATGCAAAAAGGAAAAAAAGAGTCAAAATATATCGCCCGAAACTGTGCCTATGGGAACAATTATTAACGAACTAAAACTTAAGGATGTTGAACGCCTTCTTAAAGTACATTATGGAAGTATTTGGAAAGATCATGATAATGACGAATTGGAATATTAAAATAACAGGCGCGACAATCCAGCATTGGACTAAGGCCGCAGGATGTGTTAGTGACATCCTATTTCCAAGATCTTATCTGCTTTTTGTTGAGGTAATGAGATCAGCATCACGCTCAGCAGTGTTATTTATCCCCATAAATGGGTACTCGTTTAACATCTGAGTGAGATCATAGTCCGTCACAAGCTCGTGAGTTCGAAAAACACCATGATCCACGGTGAGATTCGAACTCATGACCCTGTGCACCGAAGGTGCGCGCACTAACCGCTAGACCAGCCAGACGACGAATTGGAGTATTACAAACGAATAATATTGACTGAAGAGGCAGGTGTTAACCTTCAAGCGGGCGCGCGGGCGGTAATTTACCGCCCTGATCATATAAACACGCATAGCTTTTCCCCCGTTGGCCGGATCGAGGTGGGAGAAATATGTATTCTTAAGTCATACTGTTATAGATACGATACAATAAAATTTTAGGTAAATTTTCACTTCCATACCTTTCCAGCGGTCATCAAACGTTCGGGGATTGTATATTTTGGTATATAGTTGTGCTCAAAATGTGTGTGCTCTGTGTAATATCACTGAAGTGACATGCCTTGCCAAAACTACTGAACTTGTTTTATTGCTCACCAGATAATACTTTTTATGATGATAATTTATTTGGGACATGCTCTTCTTTCAATTTACCATAATTATGAGAATGGAAGTTGTATACGGTTGAGCGCAAATGGAGGGGAAACGACGAGGGCGGTAAATTACCGCCGCGCACCCGGTAATGTCACAAAAAATGCGCGCCCGCTTGAAGGTTAACAATGATAATGACGATATCAACTCTCTTTGCGATAATTCCTGCTATGATTTGGACGAAGAAAGCTTAATTGTATAAATTCACGATTAATTTTTTATTTTTTTTTGTATCAGTGAAGCGCAAAAATAAGTTTGTAAGCTTGTTTGTTTGTAAAATTGAATAAAAAACTTATATTGGTGAAACTTTTTTGCAGAATGTTTACTTTCAAATCCCGCCAAATCCATAGTATTCACTTTCAAAATCCGCCAATATACATCACTACTGACAAAGTCCGTCATCTCTATTTTTAAATCTTACATAACTTATTATGCATGCATCCGAATTGTGTAAGATTTTTAGAATAAAACATATGTAGAAGTTATAACACAAATCGAGATAAAAGAAAATTTAGTCCAGAGTGTAAGATTAAGTCATAAACCGTTTTTTCGAATTAACTCAAATCGCATTAGAGTGGAGATGACGGCTTTTGAAAATAGTCCCCTCTCTATGCTATATTTTAAGTTTTTTTCTAATAGTAACATAAAAAAATGTCACTTCTGCACTATCGACCATCGACGATGTGCACTTTACTGCTGCTTCTTAATAAAATACATTAGCTTGCGCCAGGTTTCCCTTAGTTCAGTGAAAACTTTAACTGTGGATTTTGGTTTCTCACAGGTTCAAAACGAACGAGCTAATCGATTTTCGAAGTCAGTCAAAACAAAAGTGAAATGGAACACTTAAGGTAAACGAAGCGAAAACGGTCAATAAGCTCCCAAAAGGTTGTATGAATTAAAAAATACTTTGCTTGGTGCTTGGCTAAATCAGTGTATTTAAATGTAAATTGTTGTTGTTTGTGATT
Organism: Microchrysa polita; assembly: GCA_949715475.1. Lineage (NCBI taxonomy): Eukaryota > Metazoa > Arthropoda > Insecta > Diptera > Stratiomyidae > Microchrysa > Microchrysa polita. Next base: position 11,956,015 of record OX454415.1, on the reverse strand, counting down.
GCTTAGCCAAATATTTAGCAAAGCATCTTTTTATTCATACGATCTAAAGTGATTCAATGGAATTGGGTTGCGTTTCTATTTATTGCCACATGGTGGCCGATGAAAATGAAAGAGCAGAGAAACTTGTAAGATACAATATTTACTGGTCCTTGGCTCTTTTGCCGACTGAGCCGCAAATCTTAAGCTTTCCCCTGACTAAATTTAATGGGCCTCCCGAACAAGCTAAAGAACAGGTCTGCAATTTCAGCAAATTCAAGCTTCTCTGGAGAGCAGCTATTATATTACTTGTGAGCTACCTTCTGGGCATTTTCGGGTTCTGCTGTAATTTAAACAATGCGCCCATGAAGTAAGGACCAGGGAAAGGTCTAAGAAAATTCACAGAGCAAACTGAATCTTACCCTTTGACCCAGAAAAGCCTAAGAAATTTGTTTTCTGCGAAATTGCTGCACGACAAATTTAAAATATTCAAAATAGTTCAGCGCCCTTATATAGGCACCTTCTCCCTGCTTAGGTATTTCTCACATTTATTGCAAAAGATATTCGGTGACATTGATTTCTTTAAATTTGTTACACTCAACTTAGAAATGTTACAATTTTATGATAAAAATGTTGCACTTAAAATGTTGTTGGCTATGATAAATCATTTCACTTGGCTATTCTAGCTTGAAGTTTTAGGGATATTGAGGATTAAGATGTGTGAGAAAATGATTTTTTTTAATTTTCAAATGCCTGTGGCAGAGTTAAGAAATCGGGCTATGTTCCCTACACATTTTTCGCTGGAAATTCGTTTCGATTCCGAATGTATATTTTTTGCATTTGTAAGAAAACAAGCCAGTGCACAGAGGTTTTTTAGAATTATAAGGGTTTAAAAAAAAAAAGTAAAAAGACACTAACCCTTTGTGATGTTAGTTTATTAGGCTAAGCTGGGACTCGTTTGTAGTAGGAAAATGGTGACACACTATCACAGTCACTGGATACTGCTATGATTTCTTGTATCCTTTTTACTCACATACACTAAAACAGAATTTCTCAAGTCACCAAATTTCATCTATCCACATTTCCGAAATTCGCTATAACTTACACCAAGAACTTGTAATTTCTCCCAACATTCCTTAATACACACGGAACATGTTATTTCCGCCTTTAAGCGACATTATCCGGCTAGGAATATCGAGAGAAAAAAAACTCTTTCGCATCCTTCAGCCTAGAACAGGATGTAACCGATCAGGCATAAAAAATACGTTTCCCATCAAAAGGAAAGCATCACGATGGAAACAGGATTGACGTTGACAAAGTTCATATCAAGGGCAACATCGTCGAAGGAATTATGGAAGGTCTTGGGGCGAAGAACATGTAAATACCCTAAAATATTCATGAAATGTTGGAATCCCACTTGTCAATCGGCACCAATAAACATGTGTTTGTGTTGAGTATGTAGGACTATACTGTAGCTAGTGTATTGCTGAAATAGAGCATGAAAAATGTCTGGATAGATTGCCAACTACATGAGTCGAAAAGCAGCTTAGAGATTGAGTTCCGTTGAGCATTTGTCGTTTGTCGACGTACCGAAATATAAAATTCGACTTGAAAAGGGCGTACGTTTCAGTTAAAATTATATTTCGGGGAGAATTTAAATGTAAGGAAAAGAGTGTTGTTTAGGGTATGTTTGTTGAGAAATTTTAAATCATTTATAAAATATATTAAACTTCGAAATTCGGTGTTTTATTTTCAGATGAGATGAGTTTGTAGACGGTAAAAAAAAACATATGTTCATACATTCATGGCATTTATTCAAGGTAACTTAAAAGAATCGTCCCCTGGAATAAGGTTCCTGGGTGTTGGTTGTCAAGTAAAACACTCCTACAGCCTTATGATCAGCTGGTTGACCACCCATAAGAGCATACGACGATCCACTAGCTGGACAATACTTATCCACAATTGAAGTATAATTCTTGCACTTGATAGCCCAGAAGTTATCATCAGTGATGGATTCGGCCAGGTAAGCCCATGACCTGTAGTGAGCGCAAGTTCCAGCTAAATCGAGTCCACATCCAGGTTGGTCACCACCCCAGTTAGGGTAGAAAGAACCATCACCAATTGGAATATCGAAACCGAGCACACCGACATTGGTTTGGATGGTTTGCACGTATCCGGCATCGCCGACGGACAAACGTTCGTTTGGTTTGTTTTCGAAGAACAACGGCATAGCAGGATCCAAACCGTAAATGGTGTTAACTTGACCACCCAAATATTTACCAGTCATACCCACGACGTGTGCGCCCAAACTGTGACCAATCAAGTACAAGTCTGAGTAGTCCAATCCATGAAGATGCAAGAATTTCAAGTAGTTGGCAACCTGTGTAGCGGCTTCATTAACGTTAGCGCGGGCCGTGATGTAGTTGAGGGTGCCACCACCTTTGCTCCAGTCAACACCGATGATGTTGAATTCACCAACCGACAAGTAAGCGTCACGATTCAAAGTAATAACACGCGATTCACCGTCACCCATCCAGCCGTGGCAGATAACCCTATAAACAAGGTATAGAAAATATTTTAAATCTTCATGATCTAGATTATGGTAATGGTGGAACAAGCAAACTTACCTGGTTGGATTCTTTGGGTTGAAGTGAGACTTGGCAAGATTAGTCTCATCTCCCATGATCAATTCCTCGCCAGTAATGGGATTTTCGCGAGTGTACAAGCGAAGCTTGGCGTTAACTCCAGCCCGATGAGCCAAAGCATATTGAAAAGTTAAATCTTCAAGGCTAACCATTTTCAAATGACCATCCTCATCTGGCACCATGGTCCAGCCATTTTCCAGAATTGATTCATAGCTGGTAGCAGCAAAGACTAGTTGGGGAAAGATTTTAATTGACTAAAGGATTTTCAAAAACATGGAAATGTATAGTTTTAGCACTACCTGCCGTGAGTCCGATTAACAACAAAGCCAACGTTGCCTTCATGATGAAGTTCTCAACAAGATTCCATGTTTGACACACATTTATATAGCTTTTGGCCTCTTAACTTTAAATAAAATAATAAATATATTGCTGCAAAAAACCCAATTCAAATGCCGATAAAATTAGTATTCGAAAATTAAAGAAAAATTGCAATAGAAAAAAGTTTAATCAAGCACCAAAATAATTCAAAGGAAATTTAAATACGCACTTTTGGAAACTAATACAATGTTATCTCATTGGATCCTAAATATCGATAAGTAAAGCAAACGATAATATTTGAATTGTATTATGAACAATTTAATTTTGAATTGCGGGGGTCTTCATTATCGGAGAAACTTAATTTTAGCGTAGTCGCCCGATATGATCGGAAAATTAGACATAGGCATGTCTGACCCATTGATTTTGTAAAAATAATTTTCCTGTTCTTTATTTCTTCATTATTGTTGTAAAATCGTTGTGAATAAAACTACAATTTCGTATGCTAAAAAAATAAAAATTTCACACTTTTCCTTTTTTTCAGAATTGACAATTTTATTTATCTTAGACACTTTTTTATCTCAGACATATTATATCTTATACCTTTTTATGCTTTTATCCAAGGCAATTGCCTTTTTATCTATTTGCTTCAAACTGGAGTCGAATCTGGTCCTCTTGCGCGCTAGTCTGTCACCGTTGCCATTGCGTCAGAAGAGAAATAATTCTCGTGTTCTCTAAATCTGAAGATTTTCGATCATGCGATGTTTTAATTATCTTTATTATCTTCTTGTGTCAAAAATTCTATTCAAATAATCCCTTTTATGATATTTGTTTCAGTTAGCGCTGGGAAGCCTTGTATCCAATATACATAATTGCAAATATCAAAAAGATACTTTCGGTTAAAATGCTAACAATTGTGTTATACTTTAAACCATGTTGTTTCTCTGACAACTACGTTATTTTATAACAAAACTGTCTAAAGAACAACAATTGAGTCGAATTTTAAACAATAATGTCGCAAATGAAAACATCTACACTCCAAAAAAATTTAATGTAAATTTACCCTGATTATAAATGGCACATGAAACTATCTATCTACAGGGTAAAATTACAACGAAGTGTATTTAAACATTACATAGCTTATGTTGTAATATATTACTTCTAAATTGTTGTAATTTTGCGTATTTAGAAGTATTTATATTTGAAATCTGACTCAGAACCGCGCTGTTAGTATACGTAAGATCACACTTTTTGGGGGGCTTTTTTACATCATTATGTTGTAATTTTCAACACTTGAAGAAGAATTTTACTCTCAATTCTGATAAGAAATACTGTTTTTTTGTGAATGTTTTGCACAGAAGAAACAGAAATTACAATATTTTGGGCACCCCTTGATCGATTGCACACAGGGAAGTTGCTAAGGGGGGGGGGGGGGGGTATGGGGGGTGCCTCACCCCACTAACATTTTCAATATTCATCTGCAGTCGGCAAATTTGACCTCTGTGGGAATATGTAGGATTGCGATTTTACAGTTACAGTTAAACGACTGTTCAAAACTCGCGTTGCAACAAAAACGTCTCTTGTTTATTATTCAGTATGAAGTGTGTCTGCCATTTACATCATACTCCGAACTCAGACAACACACATAGGTACTAGTCGACAAGACCACTCCTTAAGGAGTTACGGTAAGGTGACTAGACTCCCAAAAGCCCAATGCTTGCGGAATTCGATTCTCAGGCAAATCCGGAGCACTACGTCCAGGTCCGAGGTCTATGTCGCAAACATGTCGAGCTACAGTTGCTAAGTAATCATACGGACGAGCCTTAAGTTTAAATTTTACGAAATGGCATCCATTGGCTTCGCTCGCACCTCGCCTTATCATTCTTAGCACCAGCACTGCGTCGCAAATGTAGGCGAATTCTGGAAAGCGCAACATACATGGTGAGGTCTGGAGGAAGCTTGCCATTCGCTTCCTCTATAGGATTTTAGTTAATTTAAGGACGAGCCAGAGGTCTAAATTTCACGAAATGCTATCCATTGGCTCACCGTACGCTGGACTCGCACCTCGCCTTATCCTGTTTCGCTACAGCACTACGTCGCAAAGCTGAATAGCGCGACACACAGAGCGAGGTCTGAGCTTAGTGAGGGGCGAGGTACAGGGGCTGAGTACTTTTTGTGTGGACGAGTCAGAGAACTAGATCCTACGAATTGCCTTACATTAACTGTCCCTCGCCTTATTCACTTGCTACCAGCGCTGGTCGCAAGGACGTTGGCGAATTATGAAAAGCGCGACAGACAGAGTGAGTTCTGAGCGAAGTCAAGGGCGACTCCCAGGATCTGAGAAAATGTATGGACGAGTCGGAGATCTAAATCCAAAAAATTGCCTTCCATTAGCTCACCGCTCGCTGCGCTTGCACTTCGCCGTATGCTATTTCGCAACAGAACTGCGTCGCAAAAATGTTGGCGAATTCTCTAATGCACGACTGACATTGCGAAGGGTGAGCCACCGAATTAAAGTAAGTAAACAAAAGGACGAGCCAGAGGTCTAAATCTTATCTAAACCTGGTTGCAATATTTCTAGAAGAGAGTATGCATTTCTGTATGGTTACGTTTGTGATGCCATGCCATGCCCTTGGCCTTTTAACGCCGTTTTTAATGAATTCTAAGGAAATTTGGTTTATCTAAAAGCAATGCTGAGTCTTTTCTTTGGTATGCATTTTCCTATAGAGGTTGATAAAGGAATCGGATGGAGTACAATGGCTGATTTTTCCATATTGAAATCTCTTTTGACGGCTGTAATCTCTGAACCTTGGCAGCTGGAGCCTTGAAATGTTCACCAAATATGGGCAGTGCGGTGCCCTACAAGTTTTCCAAATTTCAAAATTCCGTCCAATTTGCAAGTTATGGACAATTCAATTCTAATCAAAGAAAACCCAGAAGTGCGATTTGGGCAGCTAAAGCTTCCGAATACAGATAGATGGACCGTGAAATTTGGAGAAAAGGCGCCAAGTAGATCTACAAGTTTTCAAATTTCAGTGAGATCGGGAAGGGTTCTCCAGGTATCGAAATTGCACGATTGTCAAACGTAAAAGTGCGATTATCTCGCTAAATATCGACAGGGGTCAAACTCTACACCTTAAAAGCAGAATTGACTGATCACAGGCCTCATCGAGGAGATTATTATGTAGGAACTAGGTTTCATTGTGTGGCATGGGGAGCTGTACATTTTGCTGTACGACAGCTCAAAATGCTGTACTGTACAGCAAAATGCTGTGCATCTGGTCAGCTTAATTGACATTTTTGGACAAAAATAAACTTTTTGTGGAAAAAGTCTAAATTAGAACATTTCGCATTAATTCGCATAAATGAGCAGTTTTCGCCGAAATTCGCATCTATTTCGTAAAAACGAAATTTCCGTACCTCTAATTATAATTTGTGAATTTACAAATGTAGTCGGCAAATTTTACCTTTCACCCCCTGTATTATGTGAACTGACTATTAAGATTAGAATTAGAACACAGTATGAATTTAGTAATAGATGTTTTATTAGAAAACAGACTTAATCTGTCAAATGTAATATGATGTATAATAAAGCAGTCATTCGAACAGTTACATTTGTCTTGTTAATACATGGCGCAGCCGGGGTCTCGTCAAATAAAAAGTTAATTAAAAGTTTCGAAACGTTATAAAGTTATAAAAACTAGATATATGCAAATTAAAAATATAAACAATATTTGCATAGAAACGTTGAACAAATTGTGAAAAGTGCACGGACTTTTTAGAAAAATTGTGATTTTGTTAAAACCGCATGGGTGTGGTGAAACGGCAATTTAAGACCGAAGTTTGTTAATAGTTCCGAAATGTTAAATTAATAAATATGCAAATTAAAAGTAAAAACAATATTTGCATTAAAACATAAAGTGGAAGAAATTGGGAAAAGTGCACGGATTTCTGAGAAAAATAGTGATTTTGTGATAACCGCATGAGTGTCGTGAAACGGAAAATTAAAACCGACGTAAAACGACCACGCGGAAGACCCCCGAAAATAAAATTCATTAATACAAGAATGGATTTTGTGAAAAAAGTTGACGAGTTGAACCTGGAAACAGGAAATCTAGCAGAAAATTGGAAGGTGTTTTGGAGAAATTTCCAAATCTTCGCAACTGCGATTGAATTAGCATCGAAGCCACAAGAAGTGCGCGTTGCAGTTTTTTTAAACGCGGCTGGGAAGGATGCTACGGAAAAGTTCTATACCGTTATAAGTATAGCAGAAGCAGATAGAAAGAATTACGACAAAGTAACAGAGGCGTTCGCAAATTTTTGTAAAGAAAGAACCAGCGAAGTGTTCGAATCGTTCGTATTTCACTCGAGGATGCAAAAACCCGGAGAACCATTTGACATGTTCCTTATGGATTTAAAGCAATTGGCCCAAAAGTGCAATTTTGAAAACGTTGACAGAATGCTAAGGGATCGAATTGTAATCGGTACGCAAAACAAGCGGCTTCAACAGAAATTTTTGGAGATGGAGAATCTTGATTTGGTGAAGGCGATCGAAATGGCTAGAGTGGCAGAAACAACAGCTAAGCAAGTAGTCGAAATCAACAGGAAATCAATGGACACAAATGTAGTGGACAATATACATACAAAAAATAAGCTAAGTAATAGTTATTATAATAAACAGAAACATTCATTTACACAAAAACAGTCATATTCTCCAAATAAATCATATGAATCTAATTATAATTTTAGGAAAGGAAACAATTCCGAGAAAGCAAGAAATCTAGGCAAAGTGTGTAACAGATGCAAGCGGACTCATCCGGTCAAGCAATGTCCAGCATACGGCAAAAAATGCCTTCAGTGCCACAAGTTGAATCATTTCGCGATTGCGTGCAGGAATAGTAAAGTGAACGAAGTTGTCGATAATTCAAATCGTGAGTACAACGACGATTCTTTTGTAATAGATTTAGTCGAACATAATGAAAATAGTCGTAGAGCGTGGTACGAAAATGTTAAAATTTTTTCAAAAATTGTAAAATTCAAGCTTGACACGGGCGCGCAAGTCAATTTAATTCCGTCGTCCTATATCCATAACCTAAATTTAAAAATTTTGGATGAAAATTCGAAATTAGAAGCCTATAATGGGTCTCAAATTCACACATTGGGAACATGTAAAATAAAATGCATTGTGCGAAATAAAATATTAGAAGAAAAATTTTGGATTACCACAAGTAATACTATTCCAATTTTGGGGTTAGATTCTTGCATTAGATTTGGGTTGATTAATAGAGTCAATGTAATCAACAATAATACCATGGGAGAATTAGTTGAAAAATATCCAAAAGTTTTTGAGGGGTTGGGTTGCTGCAAAGAAAATTTGCATATTCTGTTAAAGAAAAATAGTTCTCCTGTAGCAAAGCCACCACGAAGGATTCCACAGACACTTAGGGAACCCCTTAAATTAGAATTAGACAGGCTGACACGGAGTAACATCATCGAGAAGGTAGAAACCGCTAGTGAGTGGATTTCAAATATAGTGATTGTTGAGAAACCTAACAAGAAAGTGAGAATTTGTTTGGACCCGAAATATTTGAATCTGGCAGTACAAGATAATTTTTACGAGATACCTTCATTCGAGCAGCTTAAAAGTAAGTTCGCAAATAAAAACTTTTTTACGGTTTTAGATATGAAGGAGGGATATTACCAAGTTAAGTTAGATGAAGAGTCTGTGAAATTGTGCACGTTTAGTACGCCATTTGGGTGCTATGCATTCAAACGACTTCCATTTGGTTTAAAAACTGCACCTGAAGTTTTTCAGAAACTAAATGAAGAAAATTTTGCGGGAATTCCAAATCTTATTATCTATATAGATGATATAGCTATAGCGACAGAAACAGAGGAAGAGCATGATAGAATTTTGGAGTTAGTAATGAAAAGGGCAATGGAAAAAAATATCAAATTCAACAAAGAGAAAATTCAATTTAAAAAGAACGAAATTAAATTTTTAGGGCATAAAGTGTCGAAAGCTGGCATAATGCCAGATGATAGCAGATTACAAACAATAAACAACTTGATGGCTCCTAAAAATAAAAAAGAACTACAAGTTTTGCTAGGATTTGTAAACTATTTACGAGACTTTTTGCCAAGTTTAGCTGAAGTTTCAAGTCCAATTAGGGAATTATTAAAAAATAACGTTTCATTTCAATGGTTACAATGCCACGAAAATTGTTTGAATAAAATCAAAAAGTTAATAAAGGACGCTCCGGCGTTGAAACCTTTTGATTCTAATGACAATATAGTGTTACAAACAGATGCCTCTCAAAATAGTCTTGGTGGTTGTCTGATACAAAGTAATGGACCAGTTTGCTTTGCTTCATGCAGTCTTACTGACACTGAGAAGAGGTATTCTCAAATAGAAAAGGAGTTGTTGGCAGTCGTATATGCTTGCAAAAAATGGCATTCATTAATTTACGGCAGGAATATAACAATACAAACAGATCATAAACCTTTATTAGGACTAATGGGAAAAGAATATGGAAAGATACCGTCAGCTAGGCTACAACGAATGAAGTTAAAACTAGAAAAATATAAGTTGGAATTTAAATTTGTACCGGGAAAGTTTCTTTATGTAGCTGATTGTTTGTCGCGTAACGTTAATAATGAAAAACGCAAAGAAGAAATTATCGAAGGGATGGACGAATTAGTTCATTCTATTAATGTTAGTTCCGAAAAGAAAGAAGAATTACAGAATGAAACAGAAAAAGATCCCACATTAAAGCTTTTAGTAGACATACTAAAGAATGGTTGGCCCAAAGAGAAAAAACATGTCCCTGAACTCACAAAATATTTCTGGAAATTTAAAAATGAACTTTACTTGTCTGATAACTTGATATTTTTGGGTGATAGAATTGTAATTCCTCAGAGCTTAAGAAAACATATTTTGGAAACTTTACATAGGTCACATTTAGGCATAGAAAAAACCAAGCAAAGGGCACGTATGTTAGTATACTGGCCCACAATAAATAATGATATTGAAAATATGATACAAAAATGCGATACTTGTCAAAAATATCGAAATTCGAATATAAAAGAACCTCTGATAAATTATGAAGTGCCAAATACGCCTTATGAGAAGATAGGTATTGATATTATGGAAATAGACGGGAAAAATTTTTTAGTTGTTGCAGATTATTTGTCAAAATACTTAGACATCATCCCTGTAATAAAGAAAACAGCACAGACAATTATTAATAAATTAGAAATATTATTTGCTATTCATGGAATACCAAAAGAAATAGTAGCAGACAATATGCCGTTTGCTTCATATCAATTCAAAGAATTTGCAAAAAATCTAGGAATTGTTGTAACTACCAGCAGTCCATTGTATGCCCAATCCAATGGCTTTGCTGAAAAATATGTTAACATTGCAAAGCATTTAGTTAGGAAAAGTAGGGATTCTGGAAGTAGTCTGTGGATGGCTTTGTTGGAATATAGGAATACTCCTATCAAAGGCTCATTGTTATCTCCAGTACAAGTATTAATGGGCAGACAAACTCGAACCCTTGTTCCTGGAAAAACTGAACATTATAGAATCCAAAGCAAATATAATGAAATAGTTCCCATCATAAAAAAAAATAATAATTTAAATAAAAAACGATATGACAGAAGTGCAAAAGAACGATATGAATTTACAGAAGGGGAAAGGGTATGGATAAAGGAAGAGAAATATTGGAAGCCCGGTATAATTAAGCAAAAACATAAAACGCCGCGATCATACATAGTAGAGTTTGAAAATGGTAATACGGTACGAAGGAATTCGTGGTTTATTCGGAGAAGATTTAAATAAAAACACTATGCCTGGATTTATGCATTCCATTTATTTTAAATTAAAGATATAATAAAAAATCAATGATTGATGTTTTGATAAATATATTTTGAATTATATAAAGTGAAGGTGAAAGAAAACATACAATATAAATGTAAATAAATAATGGAAAATGAATTACAATACAAATGTTAAATTAGTAATGAAAAAAGGAGAAAACGTAATAATTAAATAAAAATAACAATGTGTATCTGAAATGAAAAGAAAAAGAAAATATATATTACAATGTAAATGCAACAATAGATTATATTAAATTTAGGTTAAGATTTAAAAAAAAAAAAGAAGGAGATGTATTATGTGAACTGACTATTAAGATTAGAATTAGAACACAGTATGAATTTAGTAATAGATGTTTTATTAGAAAACAGACTTAATCTGTCAAATGTAATATGATGTATAATAAAGCAGTCATTCGAACAGTTACATTTGTCTTGTTAATACACCCCCCTAACAAATGTTTGCTCGGAACGTCTCTGATTGCACACAATCGAACTCACGCCCAGCAAACACACTATGCAATTTCTCACGCAATCTGAAATGAGTCTCACAGTTCACAAAACACGACACAGCGAAAATTATCTAGTTTGTGGCCATGGAACTACATTGCTACTTTCGATGGAGATAGACCGCCACAACCACAGCATGAAGAATGACTATCGGATTATGTAAAAAAATCTGCAACTGAAAACACTCATGATTGTCATGACAGATTGCACGAAAAATTGCATGACAATACGTTCCACACGTCCGATCAAATTGAATTGGATGGACACATACACCTTCCATTTTATCTCGCAATCCAAACATCTCTTCAATCGATCGGAGGATTTGTGGCGCCCATAAAATATATCTGCACCACTAGACAGCGAACGGATGGACGACAATCGCATGCCAAAGAAAGTTATGAACACACAACGAATTGACGGAGCGATGTTGCGTGGACGACCGAGAGCTCGCTGGGAGAACTCCGTAGGTGAAGACGCCCACCAGCTGCTGGGCTTCCGAAACTGGAGGACAAGGTCACGTAACCGCGATAATTGGAGGTCAACGATTCAGGCGGCCAAGGCCCTACGTCGGGCTATCGTGCCACATTGATGATGATGACTAGACAGCGAAACACCAAATGTGATATGACAACTATACGGAAAACTTAGTTGTTCATGTTTTCCAATTATTTTGGTGTAAACTTCAAAAGAACATCATAATTGGTGCGATTTTAAATACAATCTCGCAAAAAATACGTCGTTACTCATGATTTTCCGTAATTTTGGTGTAAAATTCGAAAATTATCATAATCTGTGTATTTACCAACAAAATGTTTTGTAAAAATACGATCTTCATATTTACGTATGTAAAATTAAAATTAATTAAAAGATATGTAATTTTAGGCCAGCGGTTGAATTTACATATTTCGTCGTAAATTTTACAGAGAATCTGAAGGAATAGTGCTGCAATTTTATATATATACACTCATATTGTTGTAAGATTACTTTAACAAATGGAATTATGCACAAAAATATTGCGATACACAAAGAATGTGTAATTTTTGCACTGTTGTTTAATTTTACAATGCTTTTACACACATTTTACACAGAATCTGCTAGAAATCTACAATCTTTTTTTTAGAGTGTAGCTAATTTTACAGCAAGGATTTAAGTTTAGACTCCGACAAACAGCTCACTTTAGTGACAAAAACCCAAATCGTTGATTATTTAACTTAAAATTATAACCAAAAATCGGGTTGTATATCTAACCAAGGTTATTTTGTGCTACTTGCACTCGAAAAAATTTTACTCCAATAATAGGAGGAAACTTTTTTTCCTTCTATTATAGTAGTAAATTTACATCACGATATGAGCGAGAGTAATTTTACGCTTTACGGTGTAAATATTTACTACAAAATTGGTGTAAATCTGCAAAGGTAAAAATGTAAATTTACACTGGCAAATAAGTGAATTTACATCCGGGTTTATGTAATTAATTAATCCGCTGCTCATATCTAATTTTGTTTGCTGGATGTACTTTTGTTTTAGGTGTAAATGCTGGAGAAGTTTAAATGTACAGGACTACTTCTTAAAGTAATTTGGAGGGAGCCGTCAAAGTGGCACTGAATAAAATGTTAAAGCTCCCACCAAATTACTTTAAGAAGTAGTCCTGTACATTTAAACTTCTCCAGCATTTACACCTAAAACAAAAGTACATCCAGCAAACAAAATTAGATATGAGCAGCGGATTGGAGTGATATGTATTCTTTTTGCGGCAGATGAATTTTTCTTTGGCGGGGTAACTTTTACAACTTTGTTGTTTTTGGTCAGATATCATATATTTTTGCATACTTAAATAGCCAACTAATATTTTTATTTTGGGAAAAGTTTCAATAGGTTTTTGTTCAGTATTTTCCATAAATTTAATATCATAAGTTATATTCACAGGGTCTTCTTTAAAATAAATAGATACTGCAAACGCAATTGCAAATATGCCACAAATGGCTGTTGCTGAGCTTTTTTAAAAATAATTTTGGGATGAAATGGGTATAGTTTATTAATATGTATTTTGTGCAAAATAGATTTGTGTTATCTTTGTGTTATGGCTCTGCTAACATTCTGTTAGTAATCTGTTAATTTTTTGTTAACACTGTTAATGCTCTATTAACGTTCTCTTAACACTCTATTATCTTTTCGTTAATGCTCTGTTAACGTTCTGTTAATGTTCTCTTAATTCTCTTTAATCATTCGGCTAACGCTCTGTAAACGGTCTGTTACCTTTCTTTTATTACTCGATTTACGTTCTGTTAAGGCTCTGTTAATTTTCTGTTAACACTCTGTTAACGATCTGCTAACGCTCTGTTGCTGCCTTGCCAACGCTTTGTTAACGTTCTGTTACTGATCTGTCTTAATGCCCCCCTGACCCAGTGTCCCAATGTCACATTGTCCCAATGTCACAGTGTCCCAATGTTCCAATGTCCTAATGCCCTAAGGTCCATTGTCACAGTGTCCTCATGTCCCAATATTCTAATATCCCAGTGTTCCAATGTCCTAATATCCTAATGTGCCAATGTTCCAATATCCTGATGTCCCAGCGTCCCAATTTAGGTCCTATTGTCCCAATGTGCAAATATCACAGTGCCCAGTGGACACTACCCTAGTGTCCCAATGTCCCAGTATCGGAATATCCCAATGTCCCAGTCTCCCACCTAATGTCCTAATATCCCAATGTCTAACTGTCCTAATGTCCCAAGGTCCTAATGCCCCAATTTCCTAATATCCCAGTACCCCAATGTCCCAAATGTCCCAGTATCCTAATGTGATAATATCCCAATGGGCCAATGTCTTAATGTACCAGTGGTCAGTGTTCCAATGTCGCAGTATACCAAGTGTCCCAAGGTCCCAATAGCCTAATGTCCTAATATCCCAGTGCCCCAATGTCCCTGTATCTCAGTGCCCTAATGTCCCAGTATCCCAATGTTCCAATATCCCAATGTGCCAATATCCCAATGTTACAATGTCCCAATGTTCTAATATCCCGATGTCCCAGTGCCCCAATGTTCCCACGTCCCAGTTTCCCCAGTGTACCTTATGTCCCAATGTCCTAATGTGTTGATGTCCTAATATCCCAATGTCCTAATGACCCAAGACCCTAATGTACACATGTTCTTATATCCCAGTGCCCCTATGTGCGAATATCGCGATGTCCCAATGTCACAACATTCCGATGTCTCAGTGGTCCAATGCCCCTATGTACCAGTGTCCCAATGTCCGATTGTCCCATTGTCCTAATATCCCAGTGTCCTAATGTCCCAGTCTCCCAGTGTCCTAATGTCCCAATATCCCAATGTCCCAATATCCTGATGTCCCAATGCCCCAATATCCCGATGTCCCAATGCCCCAATATGCCGATGTCCCCACGTCCCTGTTTCCCCGTTGTGCCTAATGCCCCAATGTCCTAATGTGCCAATACCCTAATGTCCCTGTCCCATATCCTAATATCCCACTACCCCAAGATCCTAGTCTCCCAGTCTCCCGGTGTCCCAATATCCAAATGTCCCAATGCCGCAGTGTGTTTTAAAAAATGGTCAATGCGATGAGCCGATAGACGCAATTGTTGGAAATCTTTTGTTAACTTTACCTATTAATTTACCGTTATTCCATCCACTTATCTAAATGGAAGACATTCATTCTTTAGAAGGACCACGAGAGGATCATTCGTTCCAAATTTCATAAAAATCCCATCACGAAGAGAGACAGTAGAAGCAAGGTCTTTCTGCAACTGTAGACTTCATTCTGAAATTGGGTTACTCGTTTAAGTCTGTGAGGGTGAAAATTTCACCGTTTATTGCATATATCTTACCCGTTATTGTGTCGATCGAAGATTTTATTTGGAAAGGCACTAGAACAGGATATGTGGAATATTTTGGTAAAAAAAATTTTTTGGGGGCTGTTGCCTGGAAGGCTGTAGCCTGGTCAAACAAAAAAGCAAGTTGTCTCCGGTAATCATAGACTTGTTCGCTTTCGTTTTTCTTTTTCCTTTGGCGGGCGAGACGCTCTCGCGTCTCTTGATAATATTTACAGCAGCCGGTTCTTCGATGTAAATCGTTCTGAAGCTACCCGTTATTCCAGCGGCCAAGAGCTGCCACACCCCCTTCGGTTCAAGAGAAAAAAGCGCTACAACAACTACAATAATATGATGCTCACACGAACGCATTTCGGACGGAACAGACTAACAACACACAGAACAAGCCACTTGTGAGATACAGAAAAATGGAGTAATTCAGAAAAGTATTGTAACACACTCAGTTTTACACTAATACAGTTTTAATTTTTTACACCAAAGTCGGAATATCACATGAAAATTACAACTTGCAATCGGTAATTATACACTGAAAATGTAAAGTTACACAAAAATAAAGTAATGACACATCTTCACACCAAATGTGGTGTAAAATTACACCAAAATAGAGTAATATTAAAAAATCTGTGTAATATTACACTATTTTGTGGGATTACTAGAAATTTTGTTTAAAAAAAAACGTTTACTGTAATTTTGCGAGAAAAAAAGTGTAAAATTCAACGAGTTTTCGATGTAAAATTCAACCTTGTTTTTACAGTGATGGGGTAGTTCGTGAATATTTTTTAGAAGCAATGCATTGAACATACATACATGATACATAACTATTACACCATCTTTATGAGTAACAATTTTGTATTCATTATCCGTAATAAGGCACAAAGGCATGTATAGTTGATATAGGAGGACATCGTCATATACTGTTTGTATATGAAAACATGATAAATGACAAAGTTATCTCGACTGACGTGTAGTGCATGAATTATAGATCGCACATGGGTTTAATACTGGCTAGAGAGTTTCCTACTTCAAATCATCATCGCATGTAGATTCTTCTTATTCTAACATCGAGTCAAGATATTTAAACTTTAAAAAAAATCTTAAGGTGATGACCTTTGATGTACAAATCTGGCATCGCCTCTCGATGTCTCTGAGTGCTAAGAACGGCCAATCAAGAAATTCTTTTTTACTCTACCTACTAACCCTACTCCTCTACAATGTCACATTATTACGAAAATGGTACGATTTTAGGCCGACTGAAAGTTTTAAGAGTTTAATTGGTAAAAGTAAGTAATATTGCTTTATGTAAAATGAGAGAAGCAAGCATGATGACGTTGACTAGCAGCGGACTCAATAATTCATAGCGGGGTGCTCCCATGAAAGATCGGCTGAGCTGGTATAAAAACCATTTGTGGGACTCTTTGCCTAAAATGAGGGACACTTTGAATTTTGATTTTGCGGGAGTATTATAAATTGGGGGTAGACTTGTAAAATGCGACGCGGCCCCGAAATTAAAATTTTCCGCGTTCTGGACAACCTAAAACACTTAATCCGGTTCAAGTTAAAAACATTGTTAAGCAAGTGAAAGTTAATCCGAGGGCATGTGCTGTAAAAGTTGCTGAAAGTATTACCCGTGATTCCGTCCAGCCAATAAGTGCGTGTACGATCCGTCGGGCGTTAAATGCTAATGGCTTGCATGGACGAGCCCCAAGGAAAAAAACCAAAAAAAAAGAAAAGAAGACAGTATGTAAAAGTATGGAAATTGTGGAAATGACTTCTGGCGGACTGTCCTATTTAGCGATGAAAGCAAATTTCAGATTTTTGGCGCTAGAAAAGGGCTCAAAAATTTGGCTAAAGAAGAATTCCGAGTTTGAAGAAAAAACCGTTACATCGACAGTAAAGCATGGGGGAGGTTCAGCTATGGTGTGGGGGTGTATGTCAGCGGCAGTGGTAGGAAATATCGTGTTCATAGACAGTGGCGTAGATAGCTTTTCGGAGAGGGAGGGGATAATTTTGCAAGATCGCGAATACTTTTTCGGTTATAGAATTTGGAATCTCAGAATGAAATTTTCTGTATTTATTACACTTCAAAATAGCAACACTAATGTGCAAATTTTAGTGCCAGAAAGAAAACAATTTGTGAAAACAAATTCCTATTGAACGCCCCGCAAAAATCGTCGGTAATTTTGGACTCTTTATTACGGTGAAAAATGCACAGCATTACAGTTTTTGTACAAATTTTAGATAATGTTGTTGGAGCAATTGGAGCTTAATTTTGGGTTAGATCCTACGCATAAAAATTTGATTGGCGTCCAAGTTACTGGCAACATAGCTTCAACTTTGGTATTTTTTTTATATACATATGTATAAAATCTAGTTTAGAAAATTGCCCCGATTAGCTTCGAGTAGTTCTTCGTAATAAATTTAGTAAAATTTTTTTATCTGATTTTAACTTTTATGAAAAGAATGACAACAAATTCAAACAATTAGGGTTACTCAAAAACTACCTTTTAAAACTGAACTGGACATGAATATGAAGTCAGAAAACAACTCTTCATCTAGTGTTAACGCCTAATTTCAGGAAGACTTGCATGTGCTGCCATACAGATCCAATGTGTGAGCCAAAGAAAGAACCAGAACCGCAATGGAGGCTGCGCTGTAAAGTTTTTATCGACATGCTTTTAAAATTGAAACTTAAGTACATTTTCTATTGCAGTTGTGAAAATGGATTCACATAGTTTTACAAATTATTACACACAGCAGCGTGTTCGGTAGAACACGGGCCCCTTAACCCTTGGGGCCTCCTTCCTAGCATAGTGACGAGGAGTGGCAATTTTTAGACTTTGATTTAACAATTGTCGGATATTCGGAGTTTGGAATAGGTATTGATGCTGTTGAACATGTTATTGCGCTCTTGACTGAACCGTTTTTGTTTGCTTCGAATCAGCTTTAACCGAGAATTTTAGTGTTGTACTGAACTGCATGCCTGTTACCATGGCCGCCTTTATTTTTTTTAACGTCAGATATTTCCCTATTGCCAATTGCTTGCCTATTGAACCGATAGGAAAATTTAAACTTATTTATGCCGCTTTTTTTGTATTTATGTTTTTAATTTGCACGAAAATTTCATATAAAACCATTGAACTTCAGCCTACTCGCTGCAATAAAAATCATTGAAAGCTTCAGGAAGCACTCGTAACCTTTAGCGCGAATTAGTGACTCCACTCAAGTAGAAAACGAAACGGATGATATTCAGCCGGTAAAGGTTCACCAAGTTAAAACCCATTGGCTATGTCCACACATGTGCGCTTTCGTCTTCCCTATCGTCTTCAAGCTCCGTATTCACTTTCAACATTGAACATGTCATTGATTGCGTCAAGTGAACAGAAGATATCAATGTCTCATTCTATCCAGATCTGTTCATTATTTATCGTTAAATATGTGTCACGGCTTTGGTCAGGACGGGTAAATGATAAATTCTTTCATGAATTGTATGAATAGATGCTGTGTTGTTAATATTTAACATTGGCAATTGCGTTCAAGAATGAATGCGTTTCTTCAATAGCGCATACATCTCAAGTTTCAATTGTCAAAATGATGAAGACGAACGAAAATTGAAACTTCAATATTAATACACAATTCATCACTATCCAGCTTTTATTTATTGTTTGTTATAAAATAGTAGAAATGTACGCAATATCATATCATATTATATTCCCATAGGCCTGATGATGCTATTTTAAATAGCGAAACGTTGCGGAGTTTTAAAAACCAAACAATAAATAAAAGCTGGATAGTGATGAATTGTGTATTAATATTGAATATAGTTAACCAGTGAACATATAAAAACAACATATAGAAAATTGAAACTGTCTAGACAGGCACATTGACACTCGTTTTTAGCATGATAAAACAAATTTCGCTGTCCAGATCCTTTTATGGGTTTTCTTTATAGTAAGAGAAAAAACATCCCGATGAATGGCCCAATAGGTATATGCTAATTCTTATATTGGGCAACGAGTATTATTCCAAGATTTTCTTCTAATTGTAGAGTTAATTGGGTTGGGTAGGGGCCCTCATTCGGACTTCGAACACAGAATATTTTAGAAACGTTATTTATTATTTTAGCAAACATTTCACATTTGCTTTGTTTTACGTAAAGTAAACATGAGAAACCGGTAACCGAAAGAGGGGGGGGATTAATCCCCTTGATCCCCCCCTTATCTACGCCACTGTTCATAGATAGCACTATGAAAAAGGAGCAATATTTATCAATATTGCAGGAAAATTTAGCTCTTAGTATCCAAAAACTCGAGTTACCCAGGACGTGGATCTTCCAACAGGACAGTGATCCGAAACATACCGTCTGGTAAGAGAATAACTGTTGTACAGGACACCAAAGCAACTCGATCATCCTCCTCAGTCTCCAGACCTGAATCCCATCAAACATTTATCGGAAATGTTGGATCAGCGTGTTCGGAAGAGACAAATTTTCAACGAAGAAGATTCGAAGCGCGCTCTACTTGAAGAATGGGCTAGTAGTAGTGTATAGCAAAGGTGTAACCATGAAACTTGTAGAGTCTATGCCAAGACGAGTACAGGCTGTAATAAAAGCAAAACATGGACCGACAAAATATTAGTTTTAAGAATAGTCATTTTTTTCCTAAAATAAAAACAACGTGTGCCATTACTTTTGATTCTTAAAAATAGCACCATTTTCATATTTGTATTTGCTATTTGTTAATTACTGCTCGAATTCTTATGAAAATTTTACAATTTATTTACAATGAATAAAGCTTTGATTTGAGACATTAAGCTCTTTTCAATTCTTAAAACTTATAGATATATACATACATATGTACATATTTTGAGTCAAAAGTCATATTTCAAAGTGTGCCTTCACTTTTGATTCTCACGTACGTGTTTTAAGAAAACTCCAATTGACCTCCTCCAATTATACTGTTTCTGAGTGGACTAGATTATTGAGATTGAGTAAATATACCGCCCCAAAAGTTCCCCTGAACGATACAGAAAATTTAAAAATGTATTTAGGCTAAATAAATTGAATAAATGTTCATATATGTTTTCTATACCAGTCATTTTATGATTTTAGGTCGCAAAAATAAGCTCGGCTCTGGTTTTTTGGGATATTGTTAGGGTAGATACCAGAAGTGTACCACCAGGTTTGCAACTTCGAAAAACCTGTGCTAACCCCGTGACCCTCAAAAAACCTCAAAATTTTCCAGCTTTGTATGTGGATCCCAAGATAGAGCATCTTAAACATTGTTTCTTTTTGTCAAAAAGTTCGAAATTGTTATTTTAGTCATTTTTTTAACTAAATATCGGGTTAAATGCGCATTATACGGAGAAAGTCATGTGACACGAAGTTATAAACCAGTTACTTATGTGTATATGTCAGAACGAATGGAATAAGACCATGGGGTCATAGGGCTGCCCCTGAAAATTAGGTTCTTCTAAGATTTTTTTTTCTTTATGTATCAATATTAACCAAACTTCACCCAAGTGTGTTGCTGGTTAAGCCTCAAAAAATATCTAGGAACGGATTAAATCGGAACCCTACGTCATAGGGCTGTCATACAAACTAACCTCTGGAAATTAGGTTCTTCTAAGAAAAACTTTTTTCTTTATGGACAAATCTTAATTAAACCTCACCCAAATGTGTTCCTAGTAATGCCTCAAAACATATCTAGGAATGGATCGAATCGGAACATTACGTCATATGGCTGTCATAAAAACCAATCCCTAAATACTACACAGGTTCTTGTAAGAGAAACTTCTTTCTTTTTGAATCTTAACCAAAATTAATCCAACTGTGTTCCTGGATTATAGCCTCAACGCATCCATATGGAATCGGAACACGTCGTATTACAAATTCGTACTTTTTAATATCTTTTAAAATGCTGTATCTTTTAAAATGCTGTATCTTTGGATCCTTTGTACCTAAAAAGCTGGGGTTGCACTCAAATTAAAGATTTTGTTAGCTTTAAAAGTGCAGTGGATGACTTTCTTGTAGGAAGCACGTTTTAAAAATTACAAACCAAAATATGAAAAAAGTCCGAAAATTTTGAGGTTTTTTGAGGGTCACGGGGTTAGCACAGGTTTTTCGAAGTTGCAAACTTGGTGGTATACTTCTGATATCTATCCTAGCAATATCCCAAAAAAACCAGAGCCGAGCAATTTTTTGCGACCTAACGCCTTATATTTCGGTTTATTGAATGGCCTATTCTGTCACTAGTCAAAATTGAGTACAGGATTTTCGCTACAAATAGCGTGAAGCCCCATGGGAAAGCGTCTCTCCTTATTTCCATAATGTATCCACTGCAACGATTGAATTGTGACGTAGCTCATAGATGTTTTTTTTAGGCTTTTGTTTTAGTATACTATCAATTTGTATTGTCTGTGATAAAATTAAATTGAATGGTTGACCAACTATTCATAAAAAATGCGTTAAATAAAGGGTGTTTTTTTTTTTAAGAATGATGGAACTTCAAATTGAAAATGAAATGAAAAAACAACACAAAATATTCCATTTGAATCAATTGTTATACCCTTCGCTCATAGAGTGAAAGGGTATATTAACTTTGTCATGAAGTTTGTAACGCATTGAAGGAAGCATCTCCGACCATATAAAATATGTATATATATGATCAGCGTGACGAGCTGAGTCGATTGGACGATGTCCGTCTGTCCGTCTGTCCGTCTGTCTGTCTGTCTGTCTGTTGCGACGCGTTTTGCTCGGCCAGTTTAAAAGCTATGGAGCTGAAACTTTGCACACATGCTTCTTTTTGTTGCAGGCAGTTTGTATGTTTGAATCGCTGAAATCCGACAAGGGGGTCGTGGGGCTGCCATACAAACCTACCCCCCAAAATTAGGTTCTTCTTAGAAAAATTTTTTTATTTTCTCATCGATTTCAATCAAATTTCGCACAAATGTGTTTCTAGTTATATCAAAAAACCTATGTAAAAATTGACCAAATCGGACCATGGGGTCATGGGGCTGTCATACAAAACTTGCTCCCCAAAAAAAGTTCTTCTAAGAATTTTTTTTTATTTATACACCAATTTCAACAAAACTTCACACAAATGTGTTTCTATTGATGACACAAAACATATGTATGAATAGATGGAGTCGGACCATGTGGTTATGGGGCTAACATACAAACCTAGCCCCCCAAATCAAATTTTTCAAAGAAAAAACGTTTTTATTTGCACACCAATTTCAATCAAACCTCAGAAAATTATATTTCTATTGATGCCACATAACAAACGTGGAAATAAATGAAATCGGACTATGGGGTCGAGGGGCTGGCATATAAACCCAACCCAAAAATTAGGTTCTTCGAAGAAAAACTTTTTTATGGATCCACCAATTTCAACCAAATCTCATAGAAATGTGTTTTAATTGATGCCACAAACATACGTAAAAATTGATGGAAAGGCCATGCGTTTATAGGGCTGCCGTACAACCCCCCCCCCCTTTGGTTCTTCTAAGAAACTGACATCCCCCGCTTCCCCCACTAAATCTTCGCAACGGCACTTATGTGAAAATTCAAGGAAAAGCATGGAAGCGGGGAGGACTAACCACAAGTCATAGATACGCCCCAAAAAAATTTTAGCCCGAGGGGAGCGAAGGGTATCCAAATTTCGGTCGCGCCCGAAATTAGCCTCGGTCTCGTTTTTAGGGTTTTTTAGAATTTTTTCAAAAAACCCTTATAAAATCGATTTTGTCCGTCCGTCCGTCCGTCCGTCCGTCTGTTCACTAAATAACTCGCGAACGACTCAACCGATTGTCATGAAATTTGGTAGGAATGTGTAGAATGGTTACAGTCTTTGGCACATATACCTTAGAAGTTGGTAGGAAGAAGATAACAGGGTGTCCCGAACGTTTGAAAAAAGTCGACTTTTTTAGTTTGTATCGGAGATTGACGTATGGGTATTTAAATCAAAGATCTAAACGAGTACATCTCATATCAATAAAAATTTTCCAGTTTCGAGTAGCGGTAAAAAAGTTATTGGCGTTTAAAGTTAAACTTCCTTTTCGAGCTCCATTTTTCTAAACCGTTATAGGGATCGATATGAAACTTTGCAGAAAGATTGGTCTGTATGGCCTTATATACGTTAAATATTAAGACTGTTGACTTTCGCTAAGGAAAACAAAATAACAGTAAATTTGTATAATTTCAATTTGTTCGTGTGTAGCCCCTCTTAGGTTTCCATAAATGGAAATTCTGCTAAGGATTTTTAGAAAATTTCAAAGGGAATATGTCTACGAATTTTCATGCGAATAACTGTCTCCAAACCGGAAATATAGCCAAGTAAGTATTTAGTAAGGGCCTTTTGCAATGCAAGGGAAGCCTCTTAAGCATTTCCTCAATGCATATCTTTTAACTTGATGAAACAATGAACATGGAATTTGGTGGAAATGCATAGAATGGCAATAGTGTTTGCCACAAATATTTTTGAAGTTTGTAGGACTAAGTTAACAGGGTGTCCCTGAATAGCTGCAAAGAATACTTGTTCAATACTGATAAGAAAGCTTGCGTGGGCTCTTATGTCAAGGGACACAATGGAATCATTTAATATAAGTTGCTTTTCCTTGATTTAAAAAAAAGTAACAGTGGATTTACAGCTAATAATTCAGTTCATATATAAAGCGAAGCCATCCTTACGTGTGCCTGAGTTTCTTTTTGCTCAAAGGCCATCAGAAATCTTAAATCGAAAAATGCCTGTAGATTTGCCTTGGAGTACTTTTATACAAACTGCGTAAATAGTAAACGCGTTCCAGAATGAAAGGCTAGCGCCTTTCATTCTGTTCCACCTTTAATTAGACCAATCCAAAAATAGATTTACAGGAAGCATTTCATAAATGTTGTGCACAATTCTTATCTATTGCTTATAAAATATTTGTACAAAAAATATTCACTATGCATCAAAATTCTAAAAAACCCTCGTATTGCGGGCGCAGCCCTCTGTACGCCGGTATTTTTATTTTATTTATTTCAGTATACTCTGACAAATCATAATGTTTAGACTTACGCCTGAAGAACGCTTCCAAATTATCAAAATTTACTTTGAAAATCAGTCGTCGATTCGCGCAATTTTTAGACGACTTTTTATGGTATATACATAATCGTCCATCTGAGTAAGCCATCCGTCGAATTGTGAATAGATTTCGTACCATGTACTCTCTAAATCAGTCGTTCTTAACCTTTTGTACGTGAGGGACCACTTTATAAAACTCGTTATTTGTCGCGGACCACTAACATTCCAAATCTGTTAAGAGCCATACAAATCATGAAATTTTGTACCGAGCATTGTGGTGATAGTATTATTTCTCATTATTTTCAACGAATGAAAATATTAGCAGTGAAAGTCAGTGATTTCCAGTGATTCCAAATATCTCAACGGCTGGCGGTAGGACTCCCAAATATTTGAGATATCCTAAAAAATATTGACTCTGGCGCTTCCATTCAACTTCTGCATTCGTCAGCTGACCGACCGACCCTCTGCCTTCATCCACCTATCTATAGAACTGCACACATGGCGAATCCAAAGCCAATAAAATGGATTGAAATCCACGGATTCACGAATTAAACGTATGTGTTCGGCTAATTTGACGAAAATATGTGCATTTTTTAAAAATACATCATGAACATGCTCTCACTAGTTGACCTCCCTCGTTTAACATGCTTAACTCATTGCCAGACACAACGCCAAAATTTGTATGTCAAATGCTCAAAATTGGACGTCTATAGACGTTCTGCCTGGGAAAGGGTTAAGCAGTGTTGCCAGTAGGCGGCGTGACTTCCCTTCCTAAAATTAAATTAGATTTGCACCTAAAATGAGTGTTCTCCCCCAAAATTTGTATAAGTACAGCAAATGATGCGGGGCCCTACGCTGGACGCTAACTGTGATGTGCGGACGAGAAATGGATGTACTTACATAGGGCAAACCCCAACAGTACCGGTAAGGTGTATATGCACAGGCGTAGACGTAATTCTGCTACCTGCGCTGAAGGCTGATTAGTTGGAACTCCATGCTAGCGGTCTCAGCTACACGCGGTGTGTATATGCATGATTCCCAATCTATATAAAAAAAAGACAGGCGGAGCCTAGACAGCACTCGCTTTACCTCTAAGTTGGGCTAATCGAAATTAGAAGGTGCCACCCGTATCCCACTGACATAATAAAATGCGAAACACATGCGTAAGCTAAACCGCACAAAAGGGTTCGAAAAATTGGGAAATTTAAATAGCAACATGGCAGCAATCAGTTCCAACGTTCCTAGAAATGCTCTTGGGGCCCTATGATGATAAAATCCCGCCTTTTAAGCCGCAAATATAGTAGATTTTTTGATGGCGTCCTCCGGTATTGGAGTCCTATAGTACTTTTTCCGCATGAACGCAGCATGTCCAACAAGCTCTCGGTCGTCCTGACATTCTCCCTTCATGCCCTTTTCTCGTATTCATTTTCTTTTGGGTGTTCTCCATCAAAAGCTATACTCAATGAAAACAGTCCCAATCAATTGTCTACTGCTTCTGGGGTTTGTGTTTGAGAAGCGCACAACTTTGAAGTTTTTTTGAAAATATAGTTTGTGCTAATTGAGAATATTCACATCGAACTATGTGGAAAAGGCTTCACGGACCACCTAATGTCATCTCAGGGACCACCAGTGGTCCGCGGACCGTTGCTCTAAATGATGCAATAACACCAACACGTCGAAGAAACCATCGACTTATTAAAATCAAAATTTGGTGATAAGTTGATGTCACGAAATGGGCCTGTCAATTGGCCTTCAAGGTCGTGCGATTTAACACCTCTCGATTATTTCCTGTGGGGTTACGTTCAGTGGCGTGGCGTGAGTTTGAAGTAAAGGGAAGCAGTTACATTCATGTAAATGAAATTGGACACCCGCGTAACCCTGTCTAGAAATGAGAATGAAATCCTTATAAAATAAAGATCACTGGAAACTAAAGAAATATTCTTTATCTCTAGACTTAAGAAGACGCATGTAAGCATTTGTGCAGTATGCTTTGTATTATTCAGATATCAACATGCATACGAATATATGTACATACTATGAACTCCGTATGTTGAAGACGTTATCGAAAAGTTGTCGTAAATTAATCACGCTCTGGCTCACTTGTTTGAACGCACCCATGCCCCACACAAGGGTTTTACGCGGTACAGAGAAGAAGAAGAAACTCGTGTCGTAACTCGATGCAATGACAATTCATACTTTTATCATCACACCTATTTCAATACGTATAATGTCGATTTGTACACCACAACTGTTTTTACGATTTGCCTAAACTCTCTATTCTCTATTACTATGTATACATTTTGATAATTTATTATTCTCCCGAACATAAAAATTACTATGAGTGTATTCACGCACAAGTGACCGGACTAAAATTTTGACACAAATTCTACTTATATTTCCTGTTCCAAGTAGGCATAGGTGTCTTTCCATATATTGGATATTCTGTAAACAGTCGAAATTAACGAAATTATTTGTCGTGATTATAACCCCATATGCCTACTTGGGACATGCAAAATTGTGGTATATACTGTTTTGCGTATTGTCGGCAGCGAATTTTTCTATTGAAATGTAGAACTATGTCGTTATATTTGCAACGACATGTTAAAAATCTCTAATAACTTTGCACGTACAATAAATTACGAGCACACATACCGCCAAGCATTAAACAGCTTCACAAACTAACGCATTGCTGTGCTATGCATGTGCTATGCCAATTCTTATTCCAATCAGAAT
Organism: Microchrysa polita; assembly: GCA_949715475.1. Classification (NCBI taxonomy): domain Eukaryota; kingdom Metazoa; phylum Arthropoda; class Insecta; order Diptera; family Stratiomyidae; genus Microchrysa; species Microchrysa polita. The sequence continues at coordinate 11,929,058 of OX454415.1, read as the reverse complement.
CCAATTTCAATCAGAATGAACAAACTTTTGTTACGAACTGTACACGTCGGTTGGTAAATTTTACAAGAAGCAATTAGAAATCCACCTCCAACGGCGAATTCATTCTCGTACTAACTCTACTCCGCCGCCCAGTCCCCCGGTAAATCTGCTCTACAAGCTTTCATCTTTCATACAGGCATTATTTCGCTCTGCTTTTGTCTCGCCGTGACTGGCGACTGTAAACTCTCTCGCTGTGGATTTTTTTTCGTGAGACAGGTGGGTTGGTGTATTGGTTGGAGAGTGCGCATGCTAAAGTAATTTTATACGTTGCGACAGGGTTGCGTATGATTTTATGTAATATACATAAAAAACCGTGGATAGTGTACAAGAAAAATTATAAACAATGTTGATAATACGTTATGCTTCTAAACGTTTTTATTTTGAAAGAAGAAGGGAAGCAATGCTTCCCTTGCTTCCAAAGACGCCACGCCACTGGTTACGTTAAATCACAGGTTTATTCTGATAAACCAGCAACAATTAACGCCTTGGAGGCCAACATTGTTCGTGTGATTGGTGACATACGGCCAGAAGGACTCGAAAAAAGTGGTCAGAATTGGACGTCAAGAATGGGCTTCGTCAAGAACAGCCGCGGTGGCCATATGCCTGAAATCATTTTCAAATGTTAATGTCATACATTTATCATTCCAACAAAAAATTTACTAAAAGTTAATATTTTGTGTTTTTTTTTTCAATTTGATGTTCTATCATTCTTTAAAAAAAAAACACCCTCTATATTTAAATAGAAGTACGCAAATACAGGAGATAAAACTCTATAATCTTTTTTAATGATTCTATTGAGGTATTAACTCTGATATTCAATTCAAATTCACTTTTCTCATATAAAAGCTTGATCGTAGAATATGGACGGCGATTCTGTAAAGTTGACACATTTAATATGAAAGCATTTTTGCTTATCGTTGGTTTCTTATCGGCTGGTAAGTACCTACTCTAACTCTTGTTCGTTTCACAAAGTATTGCAGTAATCATATTTATTACTAGTCTACTCGCTGCCGGTGGCGGACATCGAAAGGCAATGGGAGATGATACCAACTGAAGATGGACACTGGCACATGGTTGATGTTAACGATGCCGAATTTCAAGCCGAACTGGCACAACGTGCTGAATTCGATGTGAAATTCTACTTGTACACTAAATCGAATCCCAGTAGTGCTCAAGAAATCTTCACTGGTGATGTGTCTTCCCTAACCAACTCATATTATAGTGTGACCCGTCCAACGAGAATCCTTATTCATGGATGGAATGGCGATCGAAACTCTGGTCCAGGTTCGACTATTAGGCCCGCCTATTTGAATCGTGGAGATTTCAACGTAATCGTTGTGGACTGGAGTGCCGGTGCTAAGCATCCCAATTACATTATTGCAAAGAACAATGTTCCTCATGCCGGAGAAAAGGTTGCTGCTTTCATGGACTTCTTGAATAGTCATGGTACTCCATTCAATAACATCTACATTGTCGGTCACAGCTTGGGTGCTCATGTTAGTGGCTTTGCTGGCAAATACTCAAGAGAGAAGCCAAATACTATCTTTGGTTTGGATGCCGCCATGCCAATGTTCAACTTTACGCCGAATCGTTTGGACATTGGTGATGCGGAATATGTAGAAAGTATCCATACGAATGGAGGACTTCTCGGTTTTGATGTACCACTTGGTGATTCGTCTTTCTATCCTGCCTGGGCTGGCGTGCAACCAGGATGTGGCGATGATACTCTTGGAGGCTGTTCACATGGTCGTGCTGTAACGTATTTTGCGGAATCGTTGGCTGTTGTCAATAATTTCTTGGCATTGAATTGTGATTCGTATGAGAATATTGAAAAGAAAATTTGTCCCGGACCCGGCACAGCGCGAATGGGAGGTGAACCATCAAATCATAGCTATGTTGGTGTTTTCTATCTTCCTGTCAATTCAAGGGCTCCGTATGCTACTGGGAAAATATAGGTTCAGTGGGCTTACTAAAGTTCTTTACAGCCAATAAATTACTTGATTAATTTTATACGAACGGACTCTTTAATTTTACTGAGAAATGTTATTATTGTTTTTTGTTTTAAGAAAATTTCCGCATGTTTGTCGTGGTATTTAAAGTATGTCCTGTATTTTCGGTGGGTGGTGCAATGGTGTCCTTCAATGGCAATAAAGCTGCTCTAATTTTGGGCGGAAAGTTAGGGACATGCCGTTTTGCCAAATTCAAATTCTTCGTAAGTTCCCGATTTCATCCGCGAACATATGGTTTCTGAATATTTCGTACGTCATCCAAGCTAGCTTGTTGCACAATAGTCTACCGGCAATTTTGTTATTGCCTTGAAGCACCTGTGCTTTCGGGACTTACCGTCGGATAGATTATTCATTTTTAATATGCATCCAGATAAGTATAACAAATGATGTAACAGGTCGGACGGACATAATGATGATAATAAAAAAAAAAATACTTTCAATCAAGAATATATCAGCAGCACTGCAAGAAAGTGATATTTAGTCTACAAGAAAGGGAACATATCCGCCGGATTTACCGATAACTAATAACTTACGTTTTTCGGTCCCGGACAAAAAAACTGTTACTCTGTCCTTTGCTAGTTTACCTCCCTTACATTGTTCTCTCTTATGGATTTTAAGGTGGTACCGGGAGTAAACTTGTAAAAAAATGATCTAGCTTCGTCGGCGTTAAAATTGCAGTGACTTCTATATTATTATTAATTGTTGGTCAGATAGTGGCTACCCAGTCATTCACAGTAGTGTTATATACGGATCTGGACTTACCAACAATCTTGCCATTGAAAACAGTATGACGAGTGTTCCATCTATCTATCCATCCATCGCTGCGTTGAAACTCGTTGAAACTTATTGGGTGGGGTTCCCAGTTATGTATGTTCCGCAAACATGTTTACCATTCGGATCAGAAAGATTCTGCGGTTCTTTTTTGAAAGCTGCTGTAATGCACTGCGTATTAGGAGACGGGAGAGAAATATGTAGGTGTTCGACTGGGTTTTATAGAGCATCAGTCGAGCTCTTTTTTAGGCAGTGTATGCCGAAATGTTTAGTAGAATACTCTACTTTTTTGAGATTCCCAAGAAGAAGTAAAACCCTTCTGTATCTTCTAAATCTAATTTTATTTTCATAAAGTTCTCCTTTTTATACAAAATTTTCTTATTTACTACAACTTATTATATACAACTAGTTTTGCTACAATCGGTCGAGTAACAAGGATACGCCCACCTCTCAACTAATTCGGACCATACAATATCTATGGACATGTGCATGCGTCCATACACATGACCTCGTCAAAGAGGCAAATTTGACGTATGTGGTCTCAACAATGGGAATTATCCTTATTGCTCTCAATTGGCATGTCGAATTTAAAAAGGAGATGTGTGTACCCATAATTTATTGACCTTCGGTAAAGGATCGTGTTGCAAGTCCTGTTCTATTTTATTGTCTTAAATTTAAAGATTTATGACAGGACTTGCATTGCATCATCCTTTACTCTGGATGGTCCATATGCATACACTACACTGCGTTTTAAAGACGCAAAGTCCTTGCGAAGCTTTAAACATCCCACAATTGATAAGAACTGCTGCGAATCTTAAAATGCTTAAAATTTGACATCTCTGATTCTGATGCATCCGCACCATTTCTAATAGCAAAAAGTGGCATTTCGCTCAGTCACGTGCCAATAAGTTTAAGTTGAAATTTCTGAATTATGTGCTTATTTCGACCTCCAATTGAAGATGTAGGTACCATTCTTTTCACCAGAACTAAAGATTTTAATTGGACCTGCTTGCTTGATCCCTAAGGGCTCTCGTCCACTGGAAGCGTAAACTTGAGCGGCGCGGCGCTCCAGCGGCAAAGCTTTCACAAAATGTGCGAAAAAAAGCTTCTACTTGTAAAAGGTATAACCACACACAATATTCAGAAAGCTTTTCCATTGTATTGAATGGAATTTTTGTTTATTTTGCATAGTTACGCCATATTTTGCTTGGTTACGCCATTAAAATTCGGAAAAGCTTTAAACGCGGGAGCGCCGCGCCGCTCGAAGCAGGTAATGGACGGCAGGTGTAATGCTTACCAAAGAGAAGAGCCATATATTTTTTTAATTATAGCACGTAATTAACCCGTTTATATGATATTTCCCATTTCACATATGATATTCTTACCAATCTGAAGATCGACTTTATTTTCAAATAAAGAACGAAATTATAGAACGCCATTAACGCAATGATGCGATATGTCCTAATTTAATTTCCAGAAGATGAAGCCTAAAATTATTGAAATTCATACGAAATGAGAAATAAAAAGTCGCGTAAACACTCAGCACAGTTGAAAAACAAAACTCTCATGGGAGACTTCATTGCCAAAGACGCCATTTTCATCGTTAATTCTTTGGAGTAGTTTTCGATGACTCCAATCCACATTTCGCTGCAATTCAATTTGAATTCGTCCCATTTCCTCGCGGATTGATTCTGTCAATTGGTTCCAATCTCATCTAGCATTGAGACAATAAATTTCGAACATTTTGGTTTCAGCCAAGGCAGCAACAGCAGTCCTCGATTTAAACATTTCAGACCTAATTCTATAAAGCCGCACATATACGGCTAATCCATGTAATGCAATTTGTTCTCTTGCCCAAGGCGGCGTAAGTGCTAGAGCGGGTGCTGCAAACATGTTTGCGTTTTGGAACCCCAAGTGCATCACAAGCAAGAACTGAGCAAAAACAAACTGTACTGAAAATATTGGAAGACATTCCGCTCTTTCCAGGGAATGCGAAAAAGATATGCACCGTGTAACAACCTGCTCAAAACGAATATGAATTAATACCCACTGCGGGAATTCTCCAATTTTTTTTATTTTGAAAGTTCGTTATATCCGATTATGATACCAAGATTCGTCTCAAATTGGGTTCGCTATATACGAAAGTTCACTATATCCGAGTTCACTGTAACCAATATTTTTTTATGAAAAATGGTCAAATTAAAAGGGGGATTTTTAAACGGTTCGTTACAAGCGGGTTCGTTATAGTCGAGGTTGACTGTACCAATCTTACCTAAACTTCTCCGAAATGTGTTTCTAGTAAAGCCTCCAAACATATCTAGGAACGGATGGAATCGGAACTTTACGTCATAGGGCTGTCATACAAACAAACTCCTGAAAACTAAGTTCTAAGAAAAACTTTTTCCTTTTTAATCCGACCTTAACCAAACTTTACCCAAATGGGTTCCTAGGAAATACTCAAAACATATATAGGAACGGGTAAAATCGGAACACTACGTCATAGGACTGTCATACAAACCAACCCCTGGATTTATTTTTGTTATCTAGTGCCTAATTTTTACAAAAGACTTCAATAGTATTATATATGTACCTATATCATTGCACAAGAAATTTTATGTATTTTATTTCGTTCTCAGACCATTTTGCTGTACCTTTTACCGTTTTTAGGGTTTTTTAGAAATTTTTTTTCAAAAAACCCTTATGAAATCGATTTTGTCCGTCCGTCCGTCTGTCCGTCTGTCCGTCTGTCCGTCTGTTCACTAAATAACTCGCGAACGGCTCAACCGATTGTCATGAAATTTGGTAGGAATGTGTAGAATGGTTACAGTCTTTGGCACATATACCTTAGAAGTTGGTAGGAAGAAAACAACAGGGTGTCCCGAACGTTTGAAAAAAGTCGACTTTTTTAGTTTTTATCGGAGATTGACATATGGGTATTTAAATCAAAGATCTAAACGAGTACACCTCATATCAGTTAAAATTTTACAGTTTCGAGTAACGGCAAAAAAGTTATTGGCGTTTAAAGTTAAACTTCTTTTTCGAGCTCCGTTTTTCTAAACCGTTATAGGGATCGATATGAAACTTTGCACAAAGATTGGTCAGTGGGGACTTATATACGTTAAATATTAAGACTGTTGACTTTCGCTAAGGAAAACAAAATAACAGTAAATTTGTAAAATTTCAATTTGTTAGTGTGTAGCCCCTCTTAGGTTTCCAAATATGAATATTCTGCTAAGGGTTTTTAGAAAATTACATATAGAATATGTCTACGAATTTTCATTCGAATAACTGTATCCAAACCGGAAATATAGCCCAATAAGTATTATTTAGTAAGGGCCTTTCACAATGCAAGCCTCTTAAGCATTTCTTCAATGCATATCTTTTAACTTGATGAAACAATGAACATGCAATTTGGTTGAAATTAATAGAATGGTAATAGTGTTTGCCACAAATATTTTTGAAGTTAGTAGGACCAAGTTAACAGGGTGTCCCTGAATAGCTGCAAAAGTATACTTGTTCAATACTCATAGGAAAACTTACGCGGGCTCTTATGTCAGGGGACACATTTCATAAAAGTTTCTTTTCCTTGATTCAAAAAACAGTAACAGTAGATTTACAGCTAATAATTCAGTTCATATATAAAGCCATCCTTACGTTTGCGTGAGTTTCTTTTTGCTCAAAGGCCATCTGAAATCTTAAATCGAAAAACGCCTGTAGATTTGCATTGGAGTACTTTTATACAAACTGGGTAAATAGTAAATCTATTTTTGGATTGGTCTAATTAAAGTTGGAACGCGTTTATTCAGACCAATCCAAAAATAGATTTACAGGAAGCATTTCATAAATGTTGTGCACAATTGCTATTTATTGCTTATAAAATATATGTACAAAAAATATTCACTATGTATTAAAATTCTAAAAAACCCTCGTATTGCGGGCGCAGCCCTCTGTACGCCGGTATTTTTGAAATTATCACTAAAAACTCAAAAAAATAACTCCCCCTTTTCCCCCCTTTTCAAGGATAAGACCTTCTTATCGGTCAGGACTTTTTTACCCATAATAAGAGGGCCACCCCAACTAACCTGGAAAACCCAATATGGGCAAATGTCCGGGAGACAAATTTTGAATGGCGTCCTGTCTGTAAAACTTTCAGGTTTTCTATTGATCTAAATATTTTCCAAGATCTGCCCTTTGCATAATTACAAGAAATAAATTAAACTTTGCAAAAGCTTTAGTCAGTGGCAGCTTTACATATTTTTTACAATTAGACGATTCATCGATTGATCCAACATTCCTGGCTAAAAGAATAGGGTTTTTAATCTTTTTAAATATAATATATAAAGAACTACCATTTAATTTCTACCTTTGATTACAAGACGTTTGAATAAAGTTTAAAATGCCACCCGAATGTTTCCAAACCGAATTTTCAGTCTACTGAGCCTGCTTGTAGCGAAACCTTCGTATAATGAATAAAACCGTGAATGGTAGGAGTATTACTTTCTATACAAATTTACTTTATTTTTCTTGTGTTTTATCTAGTTTTTAAGTAATAATAAATTTTTAATAGATATTATTTTTAAGTCCTAAAAGTTTATATTCCAGGAGCATTGAATTTGACCTTCAAAAAAAAATGCATTCACTCAAGTTCTATTAAACGGAAACTGCTTGATTTTTCCTTTTCGAAGCTTGTAACTAAAGCTAGAAGCCTAGTTCAAGGTCCCTGGGAGTTGCTGTTACTTTGCATATGGAAAGTACACTGTAAAAACAAGGTTGAATTTTAAATCGAAAACTCGTTGAATTTTACACCTTTTTTCTAGCAAAATTACAGTAAACGTTTATTTTTCAACCAAATTTCTATAGTAAACCCACAAAATAGTGTAAAATTACACATATTTTTTAATATTACTTAATTTTGGTGTAATTTTACACCACATTTGGTGTGAAGATGTGTCATTACTTTATTTTTGTGTAACTTTACATTTTCAGTGCATATTTACCAATAATTTTAAGGAAATTTTCATGTAATATTACGATTTTGGTGTAAAAAATTACACCTGCATTGTGTAAAACTGTTACAATACTTTTGTGCATTTTTGCATTTTCCTGTATCTGTCAAGTGGCTTGTTCTGTGTGCAGTTAGTCTGTTCCGTCCGAAATGCCTTCATGTCAGCATCATATTATTGTTGTTGTTGTTGTAGCGTTATTTTGCTCTTGAACCGAAGGGGGAGTGGCAGCTCTTGGTCATTGGAATAACGGGGAGCTCCAGGACGATTTACATCGAAGAACCGGCTGCCGTAAATAGTATTAATTAATTACAAAAACCCGGATGTAAATTTACATGTTCGCCGGTGTAAATTTACATTTTTTCCAGTGCAAATTTGCTTATTTCTGATTTAAATTTAAAGACATCTCAGAGTAAGTTTACTTATTTATGTGTGCAAATTTACGTATTACCGTTTGTAGATTTACACCAATTTTGTAGTAAATATTTACACCCTATAGCGTAGAATTACTCTCGTTCATATCGTGGTGTAAATTTACTACTATAATAGAAGGAAAAAAAGTTTCTTCCTATTATTGGAGTAAAATTTTTTCGAGTGTAGTTAAGATCTCAGAATTCAGGAAAATTCTGGTATCCCAGCAGGGACATGGCCTCTGTGAGGTAATTCCAAATTGCGGTGCCGCTGGTGTAATGTGTAGAGGATAGAGGATAGAGGATAATGTATGAGGATATTGTATATATATCTTAGTCGGCAAAACACCTGGCATATAAGCAAACAGCAGCTCTCCGACAGAAAATGCAATTGATCGCTCAGATTCTCATTTCTTACTGTTATCAGCTAATTTACAAAGGTGTTATAGGATTGAATTAGTTTTAGGGTTGTTGTGTAAAAAGTTATAGGCAGCCAGTAACTCATTTGGTAGTTTTCGGAAAGGTTGCAGCACCAAAAAAGTTGCGAGGCCATGAACCACATCATAATAACGTAGGTCCACTTCAGATCTCCCATTAGCGGAAACACCTATACGTTAAAAGCACTGTCTCCAAAACAACAATCAAAATTTTGTGGGTAGTGGAAAAGTGAGTACCAAAGCTCGTCAAATTATACAATGGTATATGAAAATTCCAGAGAAAAAGAGGACTCGAACTGTGTGTAGCACAGTTTAATTTGGGAATTCAGAAGAGGGGAGGGGCAAAGCTGGTGAAGAAGGAGCAGGTGTTACCCAAGTCCGCGCGGTTTATTTACATCCCGCCGCAATATAGGAATTTGTTTCAACATCACCGCGTTTTAGAAAAAATGACAGCACGTTGTAGCTGCTGATTTTGAGACGAAATACGAGTTATAGTGCAGTCCAAATATCCCAATTCAGGCCTCCAAATAGAAAAAAATAGAGTAAGGCTAATTTTTATTGGTTTTGAATCAGTGGGTTCCCAGGAATCTACAACTGATTTTGCTAAAAAAATTTTGATCGGAAAGGTCCCAAAAAGGACTAAAAAGGATACCCTTTAATCCTTGACCCAAGGTCGGCATGCGGGGTATCATATCAAAGGGGACGTCGAGTACATTACATATCCGACCTCAAAGGAATAAATCGAGCTTAAATGGAAAATATTCGAGTTTCCCGTGTATCTTTCCAAAGCCATAACTACGAGAATAATTCAAGTTGTCCCTACTTTAATCACTTGTTTCAATCACGTCGAGTGCATTGCATATCCGGTGCTTGTTTCCTGTCTTAAGGACACTAAATGGAATAAGTCAAGCTTAAATGGAAAATTACGGCTTTAGAAAGATACAGATACGGGAAACAAAATTTTTTTTAAGTTAAGCCCAATTTTTTTCTTTTGAGGGTCCTTGGAACAAGTAACAAATGCCGGAAATGGAATGTATTTGACATCCTCTTTGCTATGATACCCCACATGCCCACGTTTGACTAAGGTGTGCAATTAGTGTCCTTTAGCAAAGCTTTCCGATCAACTTTTTTCTTAGCAAATTTAAAGGTGGAATCTTCAGCTATTACAAATTCTGAAAAGTGATAAAATTAGTGACAACTTGAATTATTCTCGTAGTTATGGCTTTGAAAAGATACACGGGAAACGCGAAAATTTTCCATTTAAGCTCGATTTATTCCGTTGAGGGTCCTTGAAACATGAAAAAAACACCGGATATGTAATGTACTCGACGTCCCCGTTGATATGATACCTCGGATGCCCACCTCCGGCCAAGGATTAAAGAGTATCCTTTTTAGGACCTTTCCGATCAAACTTTTTTTAGCAAAATCAGTTGTAGATTTCTGGGAGCCCACTGATTCAAAAACAACAAAAATTACCCTTACTCTATTTTTTTCTATTTGAAATGCTAATATGACTGCACTTTTATAATCGTGGGAATAGCATGATGAGTATATGTATACCCATGCATACAAAATTTAAAATATTAAATGTAAACAATTTTCGTAGGAGAAGTAGAGGTAGACGGTTCACTTTAAATATTTTATAAGGACATCCCACAGCTACAATTTGACCCAATTTTTTTCAGTACCGTGATTATCCGGGGGCTCCTTTAAGGTGTACATAGTATTGGCGTAACAAAAGCAATACATATATGTACTCTATATCGTCTTATGGGTATATGCTACAGGGTATAAATAAACATAATTCGAATTCAAAAATATGAGTATACTTACGCACAGGGAATCACTACCTTTCTGCAACTAATTTTCAAGGCTGGGCAAGTGATGACAGTTTTTTGCCAGTTTCGAAAAACGAGTACACGGGGTTAATACCCGTACAATGAAGCAGTTGCCATAGAATGCGGTATTCTGTTTTCGCTTCGTACCATCAAGAAATGTTTTTGTTTCAATTTTGGGATACATACGATACACGATTCGCCAAAAAAGTGCCTCATCCGAATCTACCCTTGCATATGCAGTGATTAGTGTGCCCATTTCATATGGTCGCCCTTTATCATTGAACCCCGAATTTAAGCTTGCTATAGGCTATTCTATGCCGCTATACAGCAGCTTCTGCTTTCACTTTTTATAATGGCAATAAAGTCCGTAATAAATGATAACAAACAGTGATTATTGAGCCATATTAATAAATAAGTGACCAGCGTCATACTAGAGCATAATCATTTGTCAATCGACCGAATGCTTATCGTGACAATTGTGTCTCAATCAGGTGTCAATTTTAAATCTAAACAACAATTGATGAAGATAAACTTAATTGTCTGAAAGGTAGCATTTTTTTACTTTATTTTTTTTTAATTTTATTTTAGATTTTCTTATTTCTGTGTCTCAGACGGACGGTAATGTTGCCAAATTTAATATGACTAATAAAATAAACACTGCAGGCGATTAATGATCCTAAAATGAATGCAAATATTTAACACCTTGGCTGCCAATGTGTCACCGGTGAACACACACAAATGATTCACCACAGGCGATGTATCACCGGTGAACACAGAGAAAGACATTCTGTACAGGCCAATGTGTCACCGGTGACACATTTTTAGTCTTCTTTTGAATTGCTTGGCCTGGGAGGAATAATTGTGTGGTGTTCACCGGTGACACATTGGCCTGTGGGGAATCGAGTTTAGTGTGTTCACCGGTGATACATGGCAGCCAAGGTGTTAATAAATTTTAGAAACATAGATACACTTTGTTTCCGCGTAAAAAATGTACCTATACAATAGTTACAAATGCCAAAAAGTCAAGCAGTCAAGTAAAGTACCTATGTAATCTGGTTGGTGTAGTGGTTAGCGCTCTAGGCCTCGAAAGTCTGAGCTCGAAACACATTATAGTATGTGTGTGTGTCGAATGCAGTTTATGATGGTTTTTGAATCTGCAAACCATGTGTCGGACTTTTATCTCCGTCATATATTAAATGATTACCCATAGAGATTAGAAAACTCGGTAGAGTGTGCCGTTGATTTCAACACCTCAATAGAAAAAGCTACCCAGATCATTTAAATAGCGCATTTCTTTGAATATAGGACAGGACAAAACCCCAATGTTACTTTACATACGTAAATTCGGTCTTGTCCTGTCCTGTAGTCAAACAAATGCGCCATTTAGATGATCTGGGTGGACAACATTAATTTAGAAAGTTACTGTTATTTTCTGAGACCAAAGAAACGCAGTCCATTCTACTTGTTTTCCTTCAGGAAATTTAAATAACAATTCAACTCAAAATTTCAAATCATGTTATATCAATCTTAATCCTACGATTAAACAAACTCACTAAATTTACCGTAGAGTTATCAATTATTGCATTATTAATATTATCAATGCTTACACCTCTGATACCAATCAATGAATTAGACTAAGGATAATGTCATTTAAATACAACGAACTGTCAACTATTTTGAACTATCTGTATCTGCATTACTGAAATGCATCAGAGATACTTTCGCTGATACTAAATGAATATCAAATGTTTTGGTGCTAATCCAGATCTTCATGACTATATAAAAAGGAGCATTGCTTATGCCACTTCAGTACTTCAGTACATCCAACATGAAGACGGCCTTAATTTGTATCCTTGGCTTTGCCACCGGTATGTATTTGAGTATCACGCTTCTCTCTTAAATGTTGAAATGTAATTTGTGTTTTATCCTTTAGTATTCTCTTTGCCATTGGCGGAGGAAAACAAACGCTGGGAGCTGGTTCCAACCGATGATGGACACTTTCACATGGTTGACGTTGAACAGCTTGAATTTGAGGACAAATTGACCGAACGTGCTCCTTTCGCTGTCAAATTTTTACTGTACACCAGATCAGTCAGCAACAGGGAAATCGTTTTGAACAATGCCGCCTCTTTAACCAGCTCCGGCTACAGTGCCAGCCGTCCAACAAGGTTCGTTATTCACGGCTGGAATGGTGATGGCTATTCTGGACCAGGAGTTACCATTCGCCAGGCTTACATCAATCGAGGAGATTTCAACGTTATTGTTGTTGATTGGGGTGCAGGCGCTAAGCAATCCAACTACAACACAGCTAAAAATAATGTTCCCGAAGCTGCCCGTGACGTTGCCCAATTCATGAACTTCCTCAACAGCCACGGAACTTCGTTTAACAACATCTACTTGGTAGGTCACAGTTTGGGAGCTCATGTTAGTGGTATTGCTGCCCGAACGGCTAACGCCAGGCCAAATACAGTTTTCGGTTTGGATGCCGCCCTCCCATTGTTCACTGGCGGTGCTGGAACTCGTCTGTACACCGGTGATGCACAATACGTTGAAAGTATCCATACTGATGGTGGTCGTCTTGGTTTCGATCAACCCATTGGCAATGCTTCCTTCTATCCTAACTGGGCTGCTGTTCAACCAGGATGTGGTACTGATGCTCTCGGAAGCTGTTCACATGGTCGCGCTGTTGAATACTTTGCCATTTCGCTCCAGGCCACCAATAATTTCTTGGGTAAGAAATGCGCTTCGTACGCGGAAATTCAAAAGAAAACTTGCTCTGGATCAGCTACTGGCAGGATGGGTGGCGAACCCTCCAATCATGGCGTCACTGGAGTTTATTATGTTCCTATCAATGCCGCTTATCCTTACGCTACTGGAAAAGTGTAAATTTGAAATTGAATAAAGTGCAGACTTAATCTGAGGCATATAGTAACTAATGTGGGTTTTTGTTTCGCAATACTGTTAGTGTCTAGAAATGAGTTGATGTGAGTAATTGTTTTCTGTGTGTTCTTGACATTTGCAGCAAATAGGGATGCCCAGTTGTTCTTCAAGTGTGCCAAACTTAAGAAAGAGCAGCCAAGGGGTTCCCGAGTTATTGAAAGGCAAATATTGCGTAAAATGATAGTGCGTTAAATACACAATGTAAAGGTGCCAAACTTTGCATTTTAAATCGCATATTTGAACGTCTGTAACTTCTATATGCCAATAGCTATATCCTTCAAATTTTCAGCAGAAGTGGCCACTTCAGTGCTCTACGACTTTGCTGAATTTCAGAAAGCAATAAAACTTCTAGGCGCTCGCTCCTGACAATATTGCTACGATCATGCTCAAACGCCTAGGTATTTTCCGTCACTTAGTATTATCACTATAACGATGAATTTGTCTTCAAAAAATCCTTCATCATACTCGTATCTGATTTTTTTTTTAACTCATACTACCAAACAGTGGCGTAGATAAGGGGGGATTAAGGGGATCAATCCCCCCCCCCTTCGGTCACACATTTTTTATTATTACTTTAGGTAGCGAAAGTTAAGTTTTTTGTGGAATTATTAATCGTGTGTAGTGTTTCATAAAAACGTGAAAACATTTTCAGAACTGCATAGAAAATTTGGCACTTCCTTAAATTTTAATTGTATAATAGAAGCGTATAGATACAATAGAAACACTATAGCACAGGACTTACGTATGCTATTGTGCTCTTCCACAGAAGCGCAATTTCATATGGGGAAATATACAGTACTTAAGTGGAAAGCTAATGTCAATGAAGCGAAATTGCTGCAAAACTGCTTCCAATTTTTTTTTTCACTTTCTTTTATGTTAAAATTTGACAAAAGGTTATTTCGTATATAGCAGGACAGTCTTGACTTTCTCTAGTTGTTAGCAATTTTATTGTACCTATATTTAATACGAAGAACCCACAAAACTATAACCAGGATTCTTCTTTTAACAAAATTTTTAAAGAAATTTTTTTGTAAAAATTTCCAAAATTGGAAGATATGGAGTCAGAATATTTTTTTAAAACCTGAAACCATGTCATTTTCTACCCAAAAATGGTAACACTCAAATTATCAAAAGACCTCGTGAGGCCTGTAAAGTTAATAACGAGTCAAATACCGTCCATTCCCATTCAAAATTGAACTTTATAAGCGTCCAGAGGTCTTTTGATATTTTTAGTGCTGCAATTTTTGAGTAATTTTCTTTACATTACAGTTATTTGAACTTAAAATAAAACAGTTATTTTTTTGGGGTGGGGAGTAGAGCATTTTGTTGCTGTTGCAGCGACAAAAGAAAATTTGAGAAATATTAAGATTTGCAGTTACAGTGGACAAAAAAAGACAGTAAGGTCTGCTTTTTTTGTTCTTTCATTACAAAAAAATACAAAAAAAAAACGAGACTAATTTTTAAAAAATATTTTTCTCATACCGAACACACCGGTTACCGAATTATCATTGGGGTTTGGGACATACTGTATATAGCTGCTACGGTTGCCTACAAGTTTGAAAATTGTGGAAATATCTACTCACGAACTTCTGTGTTATCGGAAAATTTCGATTTAAAAACAGGCACAGTGGCGCCGGAACAAATTTTTTATTGGGGGGGGGGGGGGGGGGGGGCAAGATATTTTTTTTTTAAATTCATATTAAATTAAGCGGTCACCATATACCTGTAGACCTCTAGCACTAGCACTTTAATATCCTGTGAAACGATACCAAAAAGTAATTATGAAAAATATTAGAGAACAGCTGCGATCAAAAACCAGATAGAATAGTCTTCAATTTAAGTTTATTTTTGTTACCCATTTTGATCCCATTGTAATTCCGAAAAGTTGAAGATTATAAACATATTCTTTATTTATCTACCTATATATATAAAAATGGATGTGTATTTGTGTCTGTTGCCAGTAAACGTCTAAACCACTGGACTGATTTGGATGATTCTTTTTTTGTTTTATCCGTCTTACGTTGGAGAAGGTTTATGGACAAATTTTTTTTGAAAATCGCAAAGAAAGTGGTGGTAAATATCGAAATTCCATTTTGTGTGAGAGTAAGTGATTACCTACTCGATTCATACGCTTTAAATTGTTGTACGTGTACTAAATGAAATCGAACCGGGCTTAAGGATATGATAGAAATATGATGATATGACGTAGTGTAATGGAGCCATAATAAATCCGTGGATATCTCCGCAATCCTTTTGGGGGGGGGGGGGGGGGGGGCGACACTATTGAGGTGTCGCCGGACTCGCCACAAAATTGCCTAAAGGGTTATCGGACCGAACACTGCACAGGATGGTCAGCGATAACCGTCAACTTGGATGTATGACGGTTTCTGGGTTAAGGCCTGAATAGACCTCGGGCGGAATGAAAATGAAATTTTTGTCCGCTGCGATTTTATCAATGAAAATGCATGCTTACTGTCGTGGAACATATCGATAATGATGGGGAATTTCATAAGCTACAATCCGAATATGGTTCCAAAATTTTTCTCGGCCATTTTATGTATTATTTTTCGATTCCCCCGTCATTAGATATTTTCCACCGTGAAATGTTTGTATTGTCTTTATAAAGAAAAAAATGCTCCTGCAGGAGCCTGACGATAAATTGATGAGTTCCTAATTCAAATTTACGAGTTTTCATGTTCAAATGACGAACCTCAAAATTATTTTAACAAATTTCAATTACTAATTGGAAAAAATTCTAGACGAAAATTGTTGCACATCAACATCATGTTGACGAATTTTCATTACCAATTGGCTAATTTCATAATCATGTTGACACATTTCCATGTCAACGAATTTTCAAACCATTTTGACGAATTTCCAACTCAAATCGACGTTTTATCATTCCGAATTGATTCGTCAAGAAGTTCGACAATTTGTAATAGTGATTTGTCAATTTGTAACGGAAATTCGTTGACAATATTTTGAAATTCATCAATTTGACATGGAACTTCGTCACTAGAACATGGAAAATCGTTAATTTATATAATGGAAATTCGTCAACTTAATTTTTAAATATGCCAAAGAAATTCGTCAATTTGGACCGTGTTTCTATTAATACTTTTAACTTAAAGCATAAGTATTACTTCTTCTTCTCAGTACCGTATAGCCCCATGTGGGGCCATGGTGCGTTAACCCTGCCGTTTATTGGCCATTTCGAGTCAACGTTAAATTGCATATAATTTCGGAGTGTATATAATGTATTGCAAGCACTATATATGTATTTCCTATCCGCACATGTACGGACATTTATGGATCACGCCGAGATTTGATCTCCCGGACCTATAGATTACTAGCATCGTAGAGTGTGACTCAACCAAGTGTGCCACAGAGCGTGCCAGTAAGTATTATATATTATATAGTATAGCGCTCGAGGCATCGAAAGTCTGTGCTCGAAACACATTGTAGTATCTGTGTGTGTCGAATGCAGTTTATGATCGTTTTTGATTCTGCAAACCATGTGTCAGGCTTTTATCTCCGTCATATATTAAATGATTACCCATAGAGATTAGAAAACTCAGTAGAGCGTGCCGTTGATCTCAACACCTCAATAGAAAAAGTTACCCAAATCATTTAAATAGCGCATTTCTTTGATTCTAGGACAGGACAAGACCCCAATGTTACTTTACATACGTAAATTCGGTCTTGTCCTGTCCTGCAGTCAAACAAATGCGCTATTTAGATGATCTGGGTAGACAACATTAATTTAGAAAGTTACTGTTATTTTCTGAGACCAAAGAAACGCAGTCCATTCTACTTGTTTTTCTTCAGGAAATTTAAATAAAAATTCAACTGAAAATTTCAAATCATGTTATATCAATCTTAATCCTAAGAGTAAACAAACTTAATAAATTTATCGTACAGTTATCAAATATTTCATTATTAATATTATCAATGCTTACACCTCTGATACCAATCAATGAATTAAACTAATGATAATGTCATTTAAATACAACGAACTGTCAACTGTTTTGAACTATCTGTATCTGCACTACTGAAATGCATCAGAGATACTTTCGCTGATACTAAATGAATATCAAATGTTTTGGTGCTAATCCAGATCTTCATGACTATATAAAAAGGAGCATTGTTTATGCCACTTCAGTACTTCAGTACATCCAACATGAAGACGGCCTTAATTTGTATCCTTGGCTTTGCCACCGGTATGTATTTGAGTATCACGCTTCTCTCTTAAATGTTGAAATGTAATTTGTGTTTTATCCTTTAGTATTCTCTTTGCCATTGGCGGAGGAAAACAAACGCTGGGAGCTGGTTCCAACCGATGATGGACACTTTCACATGGTTGACGTTGAACAGCTTGAATTTGAGGACAAATTGACCGAACGTGCTCCTTTCGCTGTCAAATTTTTACTGTACACCAGATCAGTCAGCAACAGGGAAATCGTTTTGAACAATGCCGCCTCTTTAACCAGCTCCGGCTACAGTGCCAGCCGTCCAACAAGGTTCGTTATTCATGGCTGGAATGGTGATGGCTATTCTGGACCAGGAGTTACCATTCGCCAGGCTTACATCAATCGAGGAGATTTCAACGTTATTGTTGTTGATTGGGGAGCAGGCGCTAAGCAATCCAACTACAACACAGCTAAAAATAATGTTCCCGAAGCTGCCCGTGACGTTGCCAATTTCATGAACTTCCTCAACAGCCATGGAACTTCGTTCAACAACATCTACTTGGTAGGTCACAGTTTGGGAGCTCATGTTAGTGGTATTGCTGCCCGAACGGCTAAAGCCAGGCCAAATACCGTTTTCGGTTTGGATGCCGCCCTTCCATTGTTCACTGGCGGTGCTGGAACTCGTCTGTACACCGGTGATGCACAATACGTTGAAAGTATCCATACTGATGGTGGTCGTCTTGGTTTCGATCAACCCATTGGCAATGCTTCCTTCTATCCTAACTGGGCTGCTGTTCAACCAGGATGTGGTACTGATGCTCTCGGAAGCTGTTCACATAGTCGCGCTGTTGAATACTTTGCCATATCGCTCCAGGCCACCAATAATTTCTTGGGTAAGAAATGCGCTTCGTACGCGGAAATTCAAAAGAAAACTTGCTCTGGATCAGCTACCGGCAGGATGGGTGGCGAACCCTCCAATCATGGCGTCACTGGAGTTTATTATGTTCCTATCAATGCCGCTTATCCTTACGCTACTGGAAAAGTGTAAATTTGAAATTGAATAAAGTGCAGACTTAATCTGATGCATATAGTAACTAATGAGGGTTTTTGTTTCGTAATATTGTTAGTGTCTAGAAATGAGTTGATGTGAGTATGTATTTGTTTTCTGTGTGTTCTTGACATTTGCAGCAAATAGGGATGCCCAGTTGTTCTACAAGTGTGCCAAATTTAAAAAAGAGCAGCCAACGGGTTCCCGAGTTATTGAAAGGCAAATGTTGCGTAAAATAATAGTGCGTTAAATACACAATGTAAAGGTGCCAAACTTTGCATTTTAAATCGCATATTTGAACGTCTGTAACTTCTATATGCCAATAGCTATATCCTTCAAATTTTCAGCAGAAGTGGCCACTGCAGTGCTCTACGACTTTGCTGAATTTCAGAAAGCAATAAAACTTCTAGGCGTTCGCTCCTGACAATATTGCTACGATCATGCTCAAACGCCTAGGAATTTTCTGCCACTTAGTATTATCACTGTAACGATGAATTTGTCTTCATACTCGTATCTGATTTTAAGGGTTTTTTAGAATTTTTTCAAAAAACCCTTATAAAATCGATTTTGTCCGTCCGTCCGTCTGTCCGTCCGTCCGTCCGTCCGTCCGTCCGTCTGTTCACTAAATAACTCGCGAACGGCTCAACTGATTGTCATGAAATTCGGTATGAATGTGTGGAATGGTTACAGTCTTTGGCACAAATACCTTAGAAGTTGGTAGGAAAAAGATAACAGGGTGTCCCGAACGTTTGAAAAAAGTCGACTTCTTTAGTTTTTATCAGAGATTAACGTATGGGTATATAAATCAAAGATCTAGACGAGTACATCTCATATTAGTTAAAATTTTATAGTTTCGAGTAACGGTAAAAAAGTTATTGGCGTTTAAAGTTACACTTCCTTTTCGAGCTCCGTTTTTCTAAACCGTTATAGGGATCGATATGAAACTTTGCACAAATATTGGTCAGTATGACCTTATATACGTTAAATTTTAAGACTGTTGACTTTAGCTAAGGAAAAGTAAATAATAGTAAATTTGTAAAATTTAAATTTGTTCGTGTATAGCCCCTCTTAGGTTTCCAAATATGAAAATTCTGCTAAGGGTTTTTAGAAAATTACACAGGGAATATGTCTACGAATTTTCATTCGAATAACTGTATCCAAACCGGAAATATAGCCAAGTAAGTATTTTATAAGGGCCTTTCACAATACAAGGGAAGCCTCTTAAGCATTTCTTCAATGCATATCTTTTAACTTGATGAAACAATGTACATGAAATTTGGTGGAAATGCCTAGAATGGTAATAGTGTTTGCCACAAATATTTTTGAAGTTTGTAGGACCAAGTTAACAGGGTGTCCCGGAAAAACTTCAAAAGTATACTTGTTCAATACTCATAGGAAAGCTTGCGTGGGCTCTTATGTCAGGGGACACAATGGAATCATTTCATATAAGTTGGTTTTCCTTGATTTAAAAAACAGTAAGAGTAGATTTACAGCTAATAATTCAGTTTATATATTATGTCAAGCCATCCTTACGTTTGCCTGAGTTTCTTTTTGCTCAAAGGCCATCAGAAATCTGAAATCGAAAAAATCCTGTAGATTTGCCTTGGAGTACTTTTATACAGACTGGGTAAATAGTAAATCTATTTTCGGATTGGTCTAATTAAAGGTGGAACAGAATGAAAGGCGCTAGCCTTTCATTCTGGAACGCGTTTATTATTATTAGCCTGAAGATAAATTGACGAATTCCTAAGTCAAGTTTATGAGTTTTCATGTCCAATTGACGAACCTCAAAATTATTTTAACAAATTTCAATTACAAATTGGAAAATCTCCAGACCAAAAATTGTTGCACATCAACATCATGTTGGCGAATTTCCATTACAAATTGGATAATTTCATAATCATGTTGACGCATTTCCATGTCTATGAATTTTCAAACCATTTTGACGAATTTCCAACTCAAATCGACGTTTTATCATTCCAAATTGGTCTTGTTTCGTCAAGAAATTCGACAATTTGTTATAGTGATTTGTCAATTTGTAACGGAAATTCGTTGACAATATTTTGAAATTCATCAATTTGACATGGAACTTCGTCACTATATATGTATTTCCTATCCGCACATGTACGGACATTTTTGGACCACGCCGAGATTTGATCTCCAGACCTTTAGATTACTAGAGTGTGACTCAACCAAGTGTGCCACATAGCGTGCCAGTAAGTATTTACTTAAGGCGAAAAATCGCCGGAAATAGTTCGGCACTTCTGTTCTGGGTCTTGACTACGTTTTTGTGCTCTTGACCAATTAACATTTATATTTGAAACAAATACGGACTTCGACCTTTGGGCCCCTTTTGGCTTGGGGGCCCGTGTTCTAATGTGACACATAACGTAACGCTACTGGTTAGCATCGTAAGTTAGGTGCACTCGAAAGCACTCAAAACCCCAGATTTCTGAATAAAAATAACCAGCGCCACTCTAGAGGCGGCGAAGCCTCCGAATCCATGTTTTGGATTCTTCGTTCAGTCAAACCCCATAAAAAATTACAACTTGCTCAGCTGTAATTTTTTTCTATGGGGTTTAGTTGGATTCCGTGTATGGGCGGCCTATAGGAGAATCATACCAATGTCACCAAATTACTTGAGGCGCTAACTCCCAATACTCTTGGTGCACATCACCAACAACAAATCCCGTCCGAAAGTTGTCCACCACTATACATGGTGTCTTACGACTCATGGTACATACAATACTGCGGATGATGATGATAGCACAACTCATTTGGGTAAAATTAATGTTGCAGATGACCCCTCTATCTTTAACCGTTATATAGTTTTAGCATTTTTCTAAATAGTGTCAAAAAGCTCGACTTGCCGAGCAAAATCACTATTTGCCACTCCTAAATATTTAATCCGAGATTTGACTACACTTTCTGAAACTGTACAAAATTCTAAATAAAATAACTCTTTTCTCAATTAAATAATTTAAATAGCTTCCCAAATACTACCGATCGAACATTAATGAAATTTGAAAATAGACTTTTCATTGAAAATTCAAATTATAAAATCGTAACGGTACTTTGAGCTCAAAAATGTACAAAGTTGACAAAAGTTGCCTCATTATGTTAGCTTTCGAACGACATATAAAAATAAGGTCTTGGGATTTGGAAAATTGCAAATCTTAAGCCTGACATCGAGAGTTAAATTTTTGTCCACTGCGATTTTTTCAATGAAATGTATTCTTGCTGTCGTGGAATATTTGGGGAATTCTATAAGCTGCAATCCGAAAACAGTTCCATAATTTTTCTCGGCCAATTTATGTATTTTTTTTCCGATTCCCCGGTTATTTCATCGTGAAATGTCAAATGACCGGGGAATCGAAAAATAATACATAAAATGGCCGAGTAGAATTATGGAACTGGTCTCGGATTGGAGCTTATGGAATTCCCCATCGTTTGTGAAATATTGCACGACTGAAGGTATGCATTTTTTTATAAAATCGCAGCGGGAAGAATTTCACTCTCGATCTTAATTCAGCCCTTTGTTTAATTATAATACATATTTAGTTCTTATTTATTTATCACATTGAATTTTATGCCATCTATTGGAAAAATAATCGTTATTCAAAATTCTATGTTTTGCCGGATATTATATTTGCATTGAACTATAATTATATATTCAATTACACCTTTACATACACCTACACATTATATACATATTGTACCTAATAAAAATCACTTTCACACAAGTCGTCAAACGAGTAACATCATCAAACAACAGCATAGTTGGTGATTCTATTCTTTTTCTATCGCTATCATATTGTTTGGCTAGCAACACAGCATTGGAATCAACATACAGCGAGCTAAGAAGCTACAGGGCAGCAGGCATCCCACACAGCTGGATTCAGAAGATTATCGCGGATTTTCACACATAAAAATTGGTCCGTCGAGCCGGATCTTCTCGTCGCTAGCAACGTGGTCCTTCAGAGCCTACACATTAGCAACGGGTGAGATCCTTCCTTTGTTCATATATACATTTAATTCCCTATCCTATTTCGCTATTTCCACAAGCTAAACCGCGGATTTTCTGGTTATATTATATACATATATTTATTCTCATTGTGTTCTGGTGTTGATAGTGCTTCCTATAAATTTCGTGTGTTTCTGGTGCTAATAGTGCCTTCATAACCTTTTGTTTCATACCACACATTGGTAATGGCTGAAATTAAAACGTTGATCCGCAAAAGAGGTTCGGTGAAGGCGCGATTGACTTCGTTCAATAACTATCTAGAGTCTCGGAAAAATAAATTTTTGTCGAAAATCGAATTGATCGAATTAAAGGAACGCACAAAGCGCGCGGAAAGTCTATTATCGGAGTTTAGTGATGTCCACGGTCAAATGTTAGAAGTCGCAGAGGACAGTGATATAAAAGAATATGAGGATCAACGTGAATCCTTTGAAAGCGACTTATTTCGCATTTGTGCGACCGCGCGGTCAATTCTCAATTCACAAGAATCCGATAGTCTCGACCAATCGGTCACCAATTCTGTGGACCGCTCTTTTCATACAAGTGAAGCGAATAATGTCAAACTGCCCACGTTGAAGCTACCCGAATTTGATGGGAGTTTTGAAAGGTGGCTCGGTTTTTTCGACACATTTAAGACTGTCATCCATGACAATAACTCCTTGTCAAAGGTTCAAAAATTTCATTACCTAAATTCATGTTTAGTCGGGGATGCAGCTCAGGTCATTCGAGGTTTAGAGATTTCCCAAAGTAATTACCAAGCTGCATGGGATCTGTTACAAAAGCGATATCAAAATAGTGGACTTATGGTACATAACCACATAAAATGTATTGTAGAAAGTCCAAAAATTCAAAGACCATCTTTTGACTCCCTCAGGTGCCTTCTTAATACCATGCAAACTCACATAAGAGCATTGCAAGCATTGCATCAACCCGTAGATAGCTGGGGCAGCCTTCTTATCTACATAATCACGGACAAATTCGACACGAGCACGAAAAAAGAATGGGAAAAATTAGGTGTGAATCGTGAAAATTTACCTACGGTGGCTGAGTTAACTGATTTTTTAGAGTCTCAGTGCCATTTTTTGGAGAAAATGGACAAATCATTCAGTGGTCCCAGTCGTCAAATTTCTGAAAAGGTAGCTACAAAAAAGGCTACATTCTCATCAACTACGACAAAACCCAGTAGTTGCCCCGTGTGCAATCAGCAGCACGCATTATTTGCATGCGATTCATTCCTAAAACTGTCAACTAATAATCGATTCACAGAGGTAAAACGTCTCAACAGGTGCATCAATTGTTTAAAGACAGGCCATACTGTAAGCGCTTGTCAATCCAAAGGCTGTCGTAAATGTGGCAAGATGCATAACACATTGTTGCACTTACCTAAAGATGTCGAAGATAGCAAGGGGCCAACATCTGTAACAGCCACTCAGGTCAACAGCGAGTTGCAAACATTTAATCTTTTGCCGACTGCTATCGTCGACGTTTTAGATGAAATGGGAAATGCTCACGAATGTACAGTCTTGTTAGACTCAGGTTCACAATCAAATTTTTTGACTACAGGTTTGTGCGAAAAACTACAGTTACGCACAACCAAAATCAATCTCAACGTAATTGGGATTAATCAATTTGAATCAACAATCTCACTAAAGACCGAAGCTACCATAAAATCGAAACATTCAGATTTACAAGCACGCTTACAATTTTTGGTCACACCACACATCACATCTCAGCTTCCAAGCGAATTTATAAACATTCATTCATTGAAAATTCCAAAGGGCATCAAATTAGCAGATCCTAGATTCAATACTCCGAAACAAATAGATATGTTGGTTGGGGTGGACTTCTTTTGGGACATATTTTGCCATGAGGAATCAATTTCACCATTCATACATAGTACCAGACTGGGTTACATCATTTCAGGTCGCACTCCATTGCGGCAACGATCACAGCGCAGCACAAGCTGCAATTATTCAGTTCTCTCTGAGCAGCTTAAAAAATTTTGGCAAATAGAAGAGTGTCCTAAACAAGAACATTTTTCCATTGAAGAAAAGGCATGTGAACGCAGCTTCATCAACACAACAAAGAGAAATGAAGAAGGTCGTTTCGTTGTATCGATACCTTTTAAGGCTTCCTTAGATTCCTTAGGAGATTCTAGTGAACAAGCAAAGAAACGTTTTGAAACCATGGAAAGAAAATTGCAACGCAATGAATCTCTTAAGGAAAGATATGTAAAATTCTTGCAGGAATATCTAGATATGGGGCACATGACGAAGGTAGGCGAGAATCAACCTAGTAACCATACATGCTATTTACCGCATCATGGGGTACTTAAAGAAGATAGCCTTACGACCAAGTTGCGTGTCGTATTCGATGGCTCAGCAGCCACTACTACGGGGGTGTCCATTAATGATATACAGATGGTAGGGCCTACAATACAACAGGATCTTCTTTCAATCCTCCTTCGTCACCGCTTACATCCATATGCAGTAGGGGCTGATATCAGCATGATGTTTCGACAGATTCTAGTAAGCCCAGAGCAAAGACCACTTCAGCGCATTTTTTGGAGATTCGATCCTAGTGAGCCACTTGAGGCATACGACTTAAATACAGTTACTTATGGATTGGCTTCCAGCTCATTTTTAGCAATAAGATGCCTATTTCAGCTGGCTGATGAAAATGAGAAGGAATTTCCAAAGGCTGCTGAGATTATAAGAAAAAATATGTACGTTGATGATTTGTTGTACGGCGCCAGCTCAATAGAAGAAGCAACCACAATTCAAAAGGAAGTATCTTCTATCTTAGCATCTGCTGGTTTTAACCTTCGAAAGTGGATCTCGAACGAACCAAGCATTCTTAACGAGATCCAGCACCCTGACCAAAACGATAAATGTCAGATCCTAAGATTGGGTGAAAACGACATTGCTAAAACTCTAGGGCTTGCGTGGTCGTGTTCTACTGACGAATTAGTATACGACATCAACAGTGACTACAACTTTGATGTTCACACAAAACGTTCTATTCTATCGACAATCGCACGCATCTATGATCCATTAGGATTATTAGGTCCATTCGTCATCAAGGCGAAAATCATTTTGCAAAAACTGTGGCTTTGCAAGTCATCTTGGGATGATCCGTTGCCCGACACTTTAAACAGCGAATGGGAGATATTTCTAAAAAATATTGCGTCGATAAAACCATTCAGGGTCCCAAGACAAGTTTGCTGTAAGTCTCCGATAAGAGTAGAAATCCATGCATTTTCTGATGCTAGTGAGGATGCATACGGCGCATGCGCATACTTGAGATCAATTAGTTTGACTGGATACATTTTCGTCCATTTGTTAACAGCCAAGTCAAGGGTAGCACCCCTGAAGTGCAAGAAAAAATCCAAGCGAGAATCAAGTGAACCCATCACAATTCCTAGATTGGAACTATCAGCAGCACAGCTGTCAGCAAAGTTAGTTGACAAAATTAAGAGTAGCATTGATATATCTATTGACGATATTTTCTATTGGTGCGATTCAACAATAGTCCTGGGATGGTTACAGAAAGAACCGTACGCATTAAAAACCTTTGTTAGTAATCGTGTTTTTGAAATACAATCGCTGACAAGTATTAGCAAATGGCATCATGTGTCTTCAAGAGACAATCCTGCAGATTGCCTCTCCAGAGGCACATACACACAGTTCCTAGAAAGCTTATGGCTTAATGGACCAAAATGGCTTTCTATGCCAACGTTCCAAATGAGCTCATTCGAACCCGAAGAAAACCTGCCCGAACTAAAGGGTCCTTGCGAGGCAGTAGCTCTGTCGAACTCGAGCGTAGAGTTCATCAGGGTGGAGAGCTACTCAAACCTAAGTAAATTGGAGCGAGTAATGGCGTATTGCTTACGATTCATTAAGAATTTGAGATCTTCAAAGGATGAACATGAATCGAAGAATTTATCAAGCAAAGAAATACGAGAGGCTCATGTTCAACTCATTAAACTTTCTCAGAAGCAATCATTCTCAGAAGAAATCAAAAATATTTCCGAGAATCGAGATCCTAAGAAGGGAAGTAAGCTCTTCAGATTAAATCCATTTATACACGATGATGGCACGCTCAGGATGCGAGGGCGTTTAGAAAATTCCGATTACACCTTTTGTAAACGCCATCCTTTTATTTTGGACTCAAAACACCATTTAACGCGACTAATCTTTGAACGTGAGCATCTCAGACTACTTCACGTTGGCCCACATGCTTTACTTTCCCAGCTTCGGGAAGAATACTGGCCTATCTCTGGCAGAAATTTAGCTCGAAAAATAGTAAATGAATGTGTCACGTGTTTCAAAATTAAACCCAAAAGCGTAAATCCACTCATGGGTAACTTGCCTCACGATCGAGTAACACCTACACCAGCATTTTACGTAACGGGCATAGATTATGCGGGGCCTTATACAATAAAGGATAGAAAGGGACGTGGAGCTAAAACTTCAAAATGCTACATTGCATTATTCGTTTGCTTCGCCACAAAGGCTATTCACTTAGAATTGGTTACCGATTTAACGTCCGAATGTTTTATTTTAGCTTTAAGACGATTTGCTTCCCGCTGGGGAATGCCGGGAACACTATACTCCGACAATGGTAGCACCTTTATTGGCGCAAGAAACGAGCTCCGAGAACTTGGGAAATATATAAATTCTAATCAATCAACCCTTCACGAGCGTTTTGTGGGAGAACGTTTTAATTGGCACTTTATCCCCGCGTATTCTCCTCACTTCGGCGGAATTTGGGAGGCCGGAGTAAAATCTACAAAGCACCATCTACGCCGCATAATGAAGAATACAATTTTGACTTTCGAAGAATTTTATAGCTTGCTCGCCCAAATATCCGGTATCCTCAACTCCCGACCATTAACCCCATTATCGTCAAGTCCTTTGGATCTCAACCCGCTAACACCGGCACACTTCCTAATTGGGAGACGAATGACTACTGTACCTGATCCAGACGTCACGCATATACCAGTTTCGCGTACTTCGCGATACCAAATGATCCAGCAACTGCAACAAAACTTTTGGAAACGCTGGTCAAAGGAATTCATTTCCGAGCTACAAATCAGAACCAAATGGAGCGAAATGCAAGATTCTCTGCAAATCGGAGAATTGGTACTCATTAAAGACGACAATCTGCCACCGATGAAATGGTCTCTTGGCCGTGTCATAGAGCTGCACCCTGGCGTCGACTCAATTGCTCGAGTTGCAACCATCAAAACGTTGAAGGGACAGATTCGCCGAAGTTTTCACAAGTTATGTCGATTGCCAATGGAAGCTTCTGCATCAACGAAGACGAACAGCGAAAACATCGGGGAAACAAGCACACCTGAATTAAAATGATACAATAATAACTCCAATACATAATACATGAAATATAATCTTATAATTAAAATACATAACAATTTGTAATAATATTGCAATTTTAACGCGATAGTTAAAAATGAATTATGTACGGAATTTAAAATCGTAAAATTAATGAATTTTATAATCACGAATTAACTAATTTTGAAAAAACGCAGTTTTTCAAGGCGGCGAGTATGTTTAATTATAATACATATTTAGTTCTTATTTATTTATCACATTGAATTTTATGCCATCTATTGGAAAAATAATCGTTATTCAAAATTCTATGTTTTGCCGGATATTATATTTGCATTGAACTATAATTATATATTCAATTACACCTTTACATACACCTACACATTATATACATATTGTACCTAATAAAAATCACTTTCACACAAGTCGTCAAACGAGTAACATCATCAAACAACAGCATAGTTGGTGATTCTATTCTTTTTCTATCGCTATCATATTGTTTGGCTAGCAACACAGCATTGGAATCAACATACAGCGAGCTAAGAAGCTACAGGGCAGCAGGCATCCCACACAGCTGGATTCAGAAGATTATCGCGGATTTTCACACACCCTTTACGTGTTAAAGAGAAAAAACGTGGCCCTTAGTGAAAACCAAAGTAAACGCTTCCTCCATTTTTAAACGAGTTTGTTTAGTAACAAATTTTTTTTTTTTATAAAAAACGAAAAAGCAAAATTATCAACAATACGAAGTTAGTCGTAAAATGCAAGTGCTTGTCGAAGTGTCCTCCTCCATATCGGCACCTTTTACCTACAGAAGAAACCGCCTAAAGCACCTCTTCTTCCTAAATTTTTATATGTTGTTCGAAAACTAACATAATGAGGCAACTTTTGTCAACTTTGTACATTTGTCAGTTCAAAGTACCGTTACGATTTTACAATTTGAATTTTCAATGAAAAATATATTTTCGAATTTCTTTAAAGTTTGAGCGGTATTATCAGGGAAGCTATTCAAATTATTTAATTGAGCATTTTTTATGTAGAATTTTGTACAGTTTCAGAAAGTGACGTCAAATCTCGGATTAAATATTTGGGAGTGTAGCAAATAGTGATTTTGCTCGGCAAGTCGAGTTTTTTGAAACTTTTCTCAAAAAAATGCTAAAATTGTATAACGGTTAAAGATAGATGGGTCATATAGAACATGAGCTCTACCCAAATGAGCTGTACTATCATCCACTATTGTATGTACCATGAGTCGTGAGACACCCTGTATATTTGAGATAATTTCGTTCAGTAGGTATCAACAATGAACTAAGAGAGCCGCAGCCGTGGGAATATACCAGTCTCGGGGCTTTTGATGATAATGACGAATAATTTCCTATTTCTACGATGTTTAAAAAAGCATTAGGTTCCCGTGTCGCACCCTGTTGTTGTAAGTAGATTAACTCGACAAAATACATATCCCAAGCAACAATTCGTTTGCTTTAAAGAAGCACTCCATACTGTAGCAATCATATAGTACCACGAAATTCATTTATCGTGTGACATCGCTTAAAGTAATATTTTGATCCGATAAAACATCCTTAAAGTATTTTCCGGAAAGCTTATATCATCATTATGGAATAAATTTAAAGATGGTGGCATAAAACTTCGATAAAACTGTCTCTAAACGTTAACCTAAAAACGTACTCGTTTAAATACTCCACTCTTGTGTTTATTGGATGATACAGCACACACATGCAATGGTCTCTCTAAGTTAACTCACACACATGCATTATATTCTTCTATAGCACAGTCGGTGTCATTTTTATAGTGTGACATTCGTATGGTCATCCAATAAATTGTTCAGCGTAGTTTTATAGAAGGATGGACTTTGTGATCTTTTAAGAATTGACACTTATGAAGTGCTCTGGAATACCACGTGTATTTCGTGTCCTATATAAGAGGATCGTACACCTTTGCCTGGTTCAGTCCGGTAATGCCTCTCCTGGTATTACATGACGCGCTGCATACGTAGAGGCATCTGATGAGAATTGCAGCGCGCCATGTAATACTAGTTCGAAACAGGCTCGAAATGCACTCTGTGTGCCGCAACTCGCTGGAGTATGCATACACGTTTCTTGAATTGAATTCATTGAAACCAACATTTCCTCACTCCTTGTTAGCTTATGAATCAATTAAGATAATCTCAGCGCAGAAAATGTCTGTATTTTATTGAAGAATGTGTGAATTTAATTAGCTTCAACTGATTAACATATAAAGAAGAAGGTGCATAGGAAAAGAGGCGATAAAGAAGTGTCGAGCACTTGTAGTGTTTACGAGCAATGTTATCTATATGTGAGGTTGGCCGAGTGGTTAGGGCGTCGGACTGGCGTACGACAGTCGCTGGTTCGACGCTGACTGCGGCAATTATTTTTTTTTTCTTTTTTTTTTTGCAATCGCGAGAAAATGACAGAAAATGATGACATAACACATGATGTATGTGTTTCTCGAAGCGTAATTCAGTGCTACAATGAGGTTCTATTGGATCAAAAACCGGCGCCAGATGCCATTATTGGACTATTATTCAGTGTTTATACCCTGTAAGTGCCCCTATTGTCGTTAGAAGAGAATATTTTACGAAGTACTATAGGGATGAAATTGTTACTTGGGATAGTAGGTAATGCTAAATGTCTTGCTGGAGTGACGCGAGAACCTTTCTTCACAATAACTGCTATCCGATTGTATGTTACCTAACTTTATTTCAGGGCAGGCTATAATTGCAAATGTACTGTTTATCTCGTACTTTACCAAGGTATGTCACAAGCTGTAAAAACAGCGGTTTCAAATTAGGTTGTTCGAAATAAGGACACAACTGGCATAATACACAAAATCTTTATTAAATTTTTAATGTTTATAATAATCAACTTAAACTGATCCAGTTCCGAAGGGAGCCTTGGAATTCACGGGCACGTAGAACACACCAACGTAGCTGTGATTTGCTGGCTCACCACCCATACGAGCCGTGGCCGTTCCCGGACAAGTCTTCTTTTTAATGTTGGCATATGATGTGCAATTCTTGCCTAGGAATTTGTTAGTAGCGGCCAGTGATTCAGCAAAATATTCATATGATCGGCTATGTGAGCACGATCCGGTGGCATCAATTCCACATCCGGGTTGAACACCACCCCAGTTTGGATAGAAAGCCGACTTACCAATTGCCTCATCGTAGCCAAGACGGCCAGCATCAGTTTGAATGCTTTCAACATAGGTTGCATCCGTAGTTGTAAGACGGCCGCTAGTATCACTGTAAGTGAATAGTGGAAGAGCGGGATCCAGGCCGAAGATGGTGTTGATTTTCTGATTGGCATTCTTGCCAGCGAAACCGCTAACATGCGCTCCCAAACTGTGGCCAATCAAATAAATATTGCTCGATGCAGCACCGTTACTGTTCAAGAAGTTGACGAAGGCAGCAAGTTTCTTTCCAGCCGCTTGGACATTGCCCTTAGGTGTAGCGTAATTGAGGCTAGAGGCGCCGGTACCCCAATCAACAACAATCACATTGAAATCGCCGCGGTTCAAGTAAGCTGTACGAACAACTCTACCGACATCCGAAGATCCGTCATTACGCCATCCGTGAGTGATGATTCTGGTCGGGCGGCTAGCACTGAAGTAAGATTTTGACAACGAACTGGCATCTCCGGTAACAATTTTTTGGGCAGTTGATGGATTTGATCGGGTGAACAAGTTGAATGTTACAGCAAAATCAGCACGATTCTCCAGCGCAGCTTCAAATTCAGCCTCTTTAACATTGATCATTTTAAAGTGACCGTCAGCCGTCGGCACCATTTCCCATTGCTCCTCGGCGAGAACATCCTCCAGGGGATAGGCAAGAGCTGTCAATTAGAATTAGTCAGTTTGGATCCTTTTCATCAATCGAAATTAATTCTTACCAGCCACTAATCCAACAGCAAATACCAAAAGTGTAGCCTTCATGTTCGTTTAGTTAATTGAACACTATTTTTCATAGTTTCATAAAATACCTTTTATACTAAAATTTTATAGATGCTTATCCTAAGAATAAGCGATAATGTTTTGCTAGCTTATGCCATTATCTCAATTATAAGTTGGCGAAAATAGTTTTGGTAATTATTGTGCTGAGTGTGTCAAAATTTTTGAATGACAATAGACCGATATAGTGCTAAATGAATAACTTAATAAAAAATTGAAAAGATAATGTCATGAAAATCATTTCTATTTAGTTTATAAGTAAACAGACATCTAATACGGAATATTGGAAATACGCACGTGGTTAGTGTTGATAGAAGCAATTAAGATTAGAAGCGTTTTGCATGCAATACTCACACGTAGAAATGTATCTACTATCTCGCCTAAAAAGTTTGACAGGCAAAAAAGCGAAGGGATTAATTGGCTCTAGTTTCCTGTCCACGGTATGAGTTTATTGAAAGATATTTCTATTGAGTAGGCTCTTCTTTGGAAATTCATCAGTTTCGTCCATCGACATTATTTCATAAGAAGAAATTCATACCACTATTTTCCCCGCCCGAAAATCGATTTAACAAATTCAAACAACCAAATTTTGAATTTTTCGCTTTTTAATTCATGTTTATATCGTGCCGCATAGTTTAAGAGTCTCCTTAAACATAGCCAGTTGCAAACAGATAATTACCATTAACTGGAACATAATGGCCGGGTTTCTGATAGCTCTTATTTAGTACTTGCCGGCTGATTAGTCTTATCGCGTAGAGGAGACACAAACCATATTCAGAAAGCTTTTCCATTTTATTGAATGGAATTTTTGTTTATTTTGCATAGCTACGCCATATTTTGCTTGCTTAAGCCATCATCTTAGATTGAGAAAATCATTGCGCACTTTCATCCAACAGCGTAAATAAGCAAAAGATAACATAACTATGCAAAATTAACAAAAAATCAATTCAATATAATGGAGAAGCTTTTTGAATATTGTGTGTGTCTTCTCCAGGCGATAAGACTAACCATTCTATAAATTCTACGAGAGAATGGGCCAATATCTTTAAACACCGAGAACACCATGATTTGATGGCTCACCGCCCATAAGCGTTGTACCAGGTCCAGGGCACTTGATTCCTAATATTCGCTTAGTTACCACAATTCTTGTCTACGAAACGATTCGGAGATTGAAGCGACTCGGCAAAATATTCGTAAGCCCTTCCATGCGAACGAGATTCGCTCAAATCAGTTCCACAGCCTGGTTGTTTTAAAACACAACCAATTGGAATTAAATGCAGCACCACCAACAGACGTATCGAATTCCAGACGACCACCATCAGTTTGATTTGATTGCACATATTGAGGGTCGAGAATTGAAAGACGGTTAGGAATAGGATCATCAGGAAGCAATGGCAAAGCCGGACCTAAACCGAAAATTGTATTTGGCCCCTGGCCCAGCCGCTAACGTAAGCCCCCAAACTGTGACCAATCAAGTAAATATTACTCGAAGGACATCCGCGTGAGTTCAAGAAATCAATGAAGGCAGCCACCTTTTTTCCCGCCTCGCCGACATTATTTTTCGCTATAATATAAGTTAAGCTTTCGGCAACGGTTTTCCAGTCGACAACCATGACGTTGAAATCGCCACGAGCCAAGTACGCGTTACGGAGAATAGTGTTGACTGCAGACGTGTAATCGTTACGCCATGGATGATAATTCTTGTGGGGCGAGCGGTACTGAAATATGAATTGGTCAATGAGTTAGCATTGCCTGTAGTGATAATTTGGCCATTTGTTGGATTCGATCTTGTGTACAGATGGAAAGTCACAGGAAATCAGCCTTTTTTGCATAGCCGCCAGAAATTCAGCTTTCTTGATATTGATCATTTTGAAATGCCCATCGGCAGTGGGCACAATTGCCCACTCCGGCTTGTCATCCTCAACCGGATAGGCAGACACTAAACGATAAATATTAAGCATGAATAAAGGGTATGGAAAATCCTACTTTATTACAACTCCGAATTTACCACAGGCAAGACCAAACACAAGTAGTACTATGAAAGCCTTCATTGTTGCACAGGAGAGTGAACAATAAATTATAATTGTATTTGGAAGAAATGCAGTCGTCTTATACAGGGTGTCCGGAAATTGCCGCATAAACGCACCGGATTATGACTCCTCAGTTGATTTCCAGGAAATAAGTTGTACGAACATACCCCCTTAGCTTAACCCTTTAGCTGCCACAGGCGTTTGAAGATTTTTGAAAAAATAATTTTCTTGCACGACTGAAACTTCAATATCTCATAAGTTAGACTAGCTACAATTTTATTCTAGCTTCGTTATTTCTAACATATTTAATGCCTTAAGTGCAGAAACCTAGGATTAATTTTGGCTCGATTTCGACATAATTTGATTAAATTTTACCAAATTGCATATATCTTTAGGGGTAGTTTTAATTGAATTGAATTGAAATCGAGCTGAAATTAACCCTAGTTTTCTGCACTTAAGGCATTAGAACTGTTAGAAATAACGAAGCTACAATAAAATGATGTAAGAAAGAAAAGATCGTTAGACTCTGCGCCAAATTTTAAAAGAATCGTGCAATCACCTCTCCTTGGTAGAAGTTGGAGAAATTTGAGATGGAAAAACATATTGTTTTTGGGTCAAATCACAAAAATTTTACTTTGAAGTTCTGTAAAAACCAAACCTCTTATCCGATATTAGTGCTGTTCGTTTAATTTTTTTAGGTAAATTTGTAATAATCATCCTATTTTGCTATTGTAGCTAGTCTAACTTATGATATATTGAAGTTTCAGTCGTGCAAGAAAATTATTTTATTATTAACGCTAATGGCAGCTAAAGGGTTAAGCTAAGGGGGTATGTTCCGTACAACTTTTTTTGCTAGAAATCGAATGAGAAATCACAATCCAACACAATGCGGCAGTTTCCGGACACCTTGTATAGCAATGATCTGATCTGATTTAAGCATTTTTAGTGAAATTTTGGTTAAACTACGAAATACGATTACCAAAATACATAATTTTAGAATAATTCGATATTGTATCTCTATGCATTGTGTGTCACTTTAATAAACGATCACTAATTTTATTAACTTTCTGCTATCCGCGCATCACAAGTGGCATCTTATCAGGATGCAATTGTGACGTTTATGGAAAAGTAAAACAATTCAAAATTACGTTTCCAATTCACCCAAAAGGCAGTGTCGAACACTGACTTACCTTATAGTCTTTACCGGGGAGATTTCAGTATCTGCGGCGCGAAATTTAGATGATGCCATTTCATTAATATTGACCTGAAACGATCGAATCTGCAAACCTTTTTCGCGAAATCCTAACGGTTCTCCAGATATTCAATGTCATAGTTTGACTTTTCTATGAAGTAATTTGATAAGAAAAGGGAGATATTTCCGCTTGGGGAAAGTTTTCGTTGCCATCAAATTAACGTTTTAATTTTAATCAGTCTCACTAGAATGGTAAGTTTTACCACTTTGGCAAAGATGTTAATAATATGAAATGTCGAAATATATTTGAGAACGAGAACTGTAGAATTTGCTAAACAGGGAGACCAAACAGTAATTGAAACAGTGGAGTTTCCAGGACAAACCTGCTTTAAGGAAGTTAAGGACGATCCCATCAGTCTAAATGGGACGTAACCGCGTTTGTTAGACTCACAGCCTGATGAAGGGTTGGACAGGGACAAGCATTCATGCATTCGTTTAGACTACCTAAAGCGGCGACGAATGCTTATTTTAAGAATGCCTATTTTAAAGTTTTCTGCAAATCGGATATTTATGTAAACCAAATAGAGCTGGTATTCCCAAGTGGTGCTTTCACATTTACAATTATTCTCCCAAAATAATAAAAATATGGATGGTAGTCACTTGAGGAGGTTATCAGCGCCTGGTACTTTTCACCCCGTTGATATCCGAGACTACTAGAATGCCAAGGAGTGAGTGTTATAGTAGTTATTACAGTGCATACTCGATAATCCGGACTAATATAAAGCGGGATCCATCCTGAGTGCAGAGGAATTCGGACTAGTAAAGACCGTTAACTCATTGCCGGACACAACGCCAAAATTTGACACGATTTGTATGTCAAATGCTCAAAATTGGACGTCTATAGACGTTCCGTCCGGGAAAGGGTTAAACTTTTTTTCAATTTCGAGGAAATAATCGATTTTAGGCAATTTCTTCGGAGATTCGGTTTTCTATTTTAGAAAAATGTTGTTCGGAGAAATTTAATTTTACTTCGGACGAAAATATTGCTGTTTGGTAGGTATTATGAAAAAAAGTGAAATTCGGATTAGATAAGCTCTCGAAATTCGGACTGCGGAGTGATCCAGATTACTGGAAATTCAAGATTTCCAGGCTTCGGAGTACGACTGCGCACTGTATCTGATATCTGGAACTTTAATTTCAGATCTTGCAAATATCGCGTTTCGCTAATCCTTCCAAACTGAACACTTTCTCAGAGGGGTTCTCTTATGGTTTTATTTTCGCATGGATCCAAACCACCTACATATCTTTGTGATCATGTTGTTAACCAACATTGATAATTGCAAAGAAATATTTTTCCGTCACAAAGTAGATACGTTGCCATACTAAAAACTAAACGCAATGTTGTTCATCCAGCTCCCAAATCAATTCCTGAAATAATAATTTAAATTTAAGATCAGTTTGAAAAGGTCTGAAAAGCAGAAATCGCAGGTGAGTTTCAATCGCCGTTACTAGGTATAATCAAGTGAAATACAAAAAATCGTTAACATGGATCCCTCCGCTTCCTCCGCCGTGTCGTAGAAGGCCACTAATTGGGCAGGGGAGAATGAAACTGTCCTGGGTTTCGTTCAAATCACCACAATTGCGCGCGACGTTGTTTGTGCTAAATTGTGTGGATATGAACGAAGCTTCATATAAATTGACCCCTGTGGTGTTGGGGTTAGAATTATGCCACAGCGTTCCCGGCTTTTCGTAGAAGGTGACTTGAGGGATAGGGTATGTAGGCTTGTAACTTGCATACCTGAAACTAAACTACACTCGAAATATTGAACGAGCCTCGGACACCACGGACTGATTTACCGGCAACGTCCTTTGGCTACAAACAACGGACTACGATTGGTTTTTAGAACGTTCGAACGATGTGGGGCGAGAGCAGTAGTACAAGACTCACGGAAGTCGAACGGGAAATGACCGCGTATAGAATTTCGATATTAGGACTGAGCGAAACCAGATGGACCGGATTGGGAACGACCTTATCACCTAGTTCCCAAACTGTGCTGCTTTACTCTGGTAGTGAACTTGAAGTTACACTCAGAATGGCTGGAGTCAGCATCCTTTTGAACAGGGAAGCTCGCTAATCTCTTATAGATTGGAGGCCTATTTCCGACCGAATAATAACTGCCAGATTCAAGTCCAGAGTAAGGAACATTACTATAATTCAGTGCTACGCCCCGACTGAGTCAGCCGACCAGCAGTCTAAGGATGCCTTTTACCACCTGCTTGGCGACTCCATTGACAAGGCTCCCAGAGGTGACATAAAAATTATTATGGGGGATCTCAATGCTAAAATTGGGTCTGACAATGTTGGATTGGAACATCTAATGGGCAATCACGGTCTAGGTGTTAGGAACGACAATGGTGAGTTGTTCGTAGAGTTCTGTAACTCTCGTCAGCTTGTCATTGGCGGCACCTTGTTCAAACACAAACCTTGCCATTTAGCAACCTGGATATCTCCAGATGGCCGAACAGAGAACCAGATCGACCATATAGCCATCTCCAAAACATGGAGGAATTGTCTCATAGACGTCAGGGCTAAAGGTACATTTTCCTCGACACGACTGCACGACAGCGACTCCATCATTTCATATAAAAACTCGTTTTTAAAATGAGAGAGAAATGAGTTTTGATATGGAATGAGCGAGTCGCTGTCGTGCGGCCGCGTCGAGGACAACGTACCTTCAGCGTGGTGCTGATGTAGGTAGCGATCACCAACTTGTCATCGCAAAAATTCGCTTGCGGACCGCTTCTATTCGTCGCACACAAAACGAGCGTGTATCGCCACGATTCAGTGTGCAAAAACTTAAAGATCCATCAACAAAACGTGCAGTTTCTAGTGCATTGCACGAGATAGCTAATGCGCAAACGCCAGATACTCCTTCATCAATTGATGATGGATGGAACATTGTGAAGGACGCTTTCATATCGTGTGGCGAAACATTTGTGGGCAGACTTCAGCGAGGTAGGAGACCATTTATCAGCGACGATACATGGTCTCTGATAACTGCACGGAAGAGAATTAAAGAGCAATTGAACTCGGCTACTGACACTACAGTCAAGCAACAACTAAGGACCGAGTACAATTCTCTTCAAAAAAGAGTGCAGAGAAGCGTAAGACGTGATAAACGCAACAACATCAACGCGTTAGCGGTGGAGGCAGAAGATGCGGCTTACCGTGGTGACAGTGGGACCCTTTACAAGCTCATTAAGCCATTGACTGGCCAATCTTTTACCCATGAGCATCCTGTAAAAGATAAAGACGGGTCTCTACTAGTCACAGACGAACAACAACTGCGCCGTTGGAGAGAGCATTTCATGGAGGTACTTAACAACAACTTCAACTCTTCAAGCCCACCTCCACCGAAAGCAGCAAGTCTTCCGCAAATGGCCAGAATTAATACCGGTGTACCATCCAAGCTGGAAATAATTTAGGCCCTTAAATCATTGGAAGCTGGTAAAGCCCCGGGGGCAGACGGTATCTCCATGGAACTTTTGAAAGCGGATATCAACGCTACAGCGGATATTCTTCTAGCCCTGATCCAAGAGTGTTGGACAACCAAGACTCTCCCTCAAGAATGGAAGAAGGGCTTCATTGTTGAAATCCCTAAGAAAGGAAATCTCAAGGATTGCAATAATTGGCGTGGAATCTGTCTCCTCCCTGCAGTCTCTAGACTGATGGCCAAAATAATCTTGGACCGGATCAAGGCAACGATCCACCGCACTCTGAACAATGAACAAGCTGGTTTTCGTGAGGATTTTTCATGTAGCGATCATATCAACACCCTTCGAATTATAATTGAACAATCCGCCGAATGGAGATCCCCGTTATATCTTAGGCTCATTAACTTCGAGAAAGCATTTGACAGCGTTGACCGGGCTTATATCTGGACAGCCTTACGTAGGAGAGGCATACCAGAGAAACTTATTTCCATCGCATAAAGGAGTCCTATAATGGAGCCCAATGTCATGTCTTGCACAAGGGTGAATTGTCCAGTCCTTTTGAGGTGAATAATGGAGTCAGACAAGGCTGTATTTTATCACCAATGCTGTTCCTAATTACTATCAACGACGTAATCTGCGTTTCTCTACGTTCGGAAGTTAGGCTGCCCAAATCGCAATTGTCTGTTTTCTAATTGAAAATTGTTCATAACTCAGAGACTCGTAAGCGAAAAACATTGAAATTTAGATAACTGATAGAGCACCGTACTAATCTTATTTGATAAAAAATTCAAGGCTCTAGCTGTCAAGCGATTATGGACTAATTTTCCATAACTCGGACTCGACCGAAATTTCTGAAATTATGCACACTTTGAGAGATATTTGACGAATATTTCATCTAAGATTCAATGTCCTTTCTACCAGCGTTCGGAAGTTACAGCTGCCAAAATCGCTCATTTGGGTTTTCTAAGCTTTTAAATCAGTAGACATGATTGTGATTTTATTCGAGAAAAATCGGGTAGTGTGATGCAGTATTCTTCAATCAAATTAGCTGTGCATGTGCCGTAATGTCGCTCAATTAGAAGCTGTGTATCACTTGATATTCCACAATACAGATTTCCGATAAAATGCCAATTTTTTCAGTAAACTACACCACCACCATCCCAAACTCATATACGCCAGTATACGCTAGGAATTATCAAAATTCTAGCCAATGCAGTAACAATTAAATACTATAAAAAGGGTTAATTCTGAAATCCCCCTGTGGATGGTATTTCGATATATTGTTACAAAATTTATATAATTTAGTATACAAAAAATCACGGAGATCAATCTCCTTGAACCCCCCCATCTACACCACTGAGTTCTCTTCACCTATGAAAAGAAGAATCATTGTGGTAGCCTCGTGAGGTATTATTCTTTCTCCAAATCGGCGTGAAGGGTAGAGGGGAGGAAAGGGATAGTATTGCTGATACTTGTAATTTGCCTAAGAATCGAATTTCGCAAGTATGTACAGCATTGGCTCTTCGGAAGTCTGGTTACCTAAACGGCTAATTTGTTTTTGGTTTGTACAGTCGTAGGGTAGTTGATTACTTTAATCTCGCCATTCGTCGTTCCTATCCTATACCCTATACACAACATAGTTTTTCATAGTTAATGCGATGTGGTGGTTATAATGTTCATACAAAAATTTTACGAAAATAAAAATTACAACGAAATAAAAGTAATGTCAGTTTCCGCGAAATTTGTTAAACTGATGTCCTCATATACTACAATTCGTAGCATAGGTAGCAATTTTGATAGTGACAGACATTTTCAAAAATCCCAGAAAAATTACGACTTTTTTCAGGGAGGCCCACAGAAGAAATTGGCGGACGGGTCTGGAGGCAATTTTGTTGTTCCGCCACTATTCCTCGTGCAATAGTCGGTTTGGATATTCATGTTCTGTTGAATGAGATGTTGCTAACAAATCTTGTTGCCTAACCTCAATATTGGTCAAACAATATTCGCAAAGCTCACCCATCATTCAAAAACAAAATTCGCATAAATTAAAATATAAAATTGTTATTTCAAATATTTATTTCGCATCCGGTACAATACTTATATACATAATCCATTTCCTTGTTACACAGAACCAGTAGCGAAAGGATATGCGCTGTTGACAGGAACATAGAAAATACCAAGGATACTGCGGTTCGATGGTTCACCACCCATAAGAGCTGTTCCTGGTCCTGGGCAAACATCTTTCTTAATATTGGCAAATGAACTGCAATTCAAGCCTAGGAATTTGTTAGTTGTTTGAATTGATTCAGCAAGGTATTGGTAAGATCGGCTATGCGAGCAGGATCCGCTCAAGTCGACTCCGCAACCAGGTTGAGTTTTAAGAAAATTGGGATAGAATGAGGCATCTCCAATGGGTGTATCAAATCCAAGACGACCTCCATCAGTGTGAATACTTTGAACGTAGCTAGCATCACCCTTGGCAAGACGACCGGCAGTATCACCGTCACTGAAGAGTGGGAGAGCAGGATCCAAACCGTAGATAGTGTTGATCGTGGATTTCGCATATTTACCAGTGAAACCGCTAACGTGAGCACCCAAACTGTGACCAATGACATAGATATTGTTGGCCGAGTTTCCGTTGGCGACCAAGAAATCAACGAATGCAGCTACCTGCCTGCCAGCTTCACCAACATTATTCTTAGCGCCAATATAAGTAAGGCTTTCGGCACCTTTCTTCCAGTCAACAACAATAACGTTGAAATCACCGCGATTCAAGTAGGCATTACGAACAATTGTGTTAACATCGGAGGTGTAGTCGTTACGCCATCCGTGGATAATAAATCTAGTTTGACGACTGGCACTGAAGTTGGAGCCTTTCAATGAGTTGACATCGCCGGTTTTTATGATTTGACCACTGGTTGGATTTGATCGAGTGTACAAGTAGAACGTGGCAGAGAACTCAGCTTTCTCTTGCAACGAAAGCAGGAATTCTTCTTCCTTGACGTTGATCATTTTGAAGTGACCATCGGCTGTTGGTACCATAGCCCATTCTGGCTGTTCATCTTCGACTGGGAAGCCAAAAACTGGAATTTACAATAAAAGTATATTTTATCAAAATTGTATATAAATTGTAGAGTCCTGATTTTATTCATTTATTTTATTTACTTACCGCAGGCAAGCCCAACAGCTAGTAAGAAAATCGACGCCTTCATTGTTGTACAGTTTGGTGTACTCTATTTTTCTGCAGCAAATGCATCGCTTTTTATATTAATACTATATCTGCATCTTATCCTGTGGCAATTTGATCTCGTCTCTTCATTGCGTATTGATATCGAATTCTAAAAATAAATATATCATACAATAGCGTACCGGATTGGCAAATTCATACAAATTGAATGATTGATGTTTGAAAGAGTTGTGATAAAGACATGACGTGATAACTCTCAGATATGATCACAAATGGAACAAATTCAATAAAACAATATGAACTTTTTTCGACCACCACCAACAATACGATGTTAACTATTCACAAAGATAAAATTATGCCTAATTTTAGGCTTATTTAAGGAAATTTTAGATGTGACGTTATTTGATTTATTCGCCGCCAAAATGTTGGAGTATCTTATAAATGTTCCGTTATTATGTACTAACAGTAAAGGGCACATTACAAACGCGGCTTTAGCTGCGCTTGTAACACGAGTAATAATGGAAATAATTCCAAAAGTGCCTCTAGGGATCGGCAAAGCCCGTTTGATAGAATCCATTGAATTTCTAGAACAATGGAATAAATAAATAACAGGCGCGACAATCCAGCATTGGACTAAGGCCGCAGGATGTGTTAGTGACATCCTATTTCCAAGATCTTAGCTTTTTGTTGAGGTAATGATATCAGCATCACGCCTCGCAGTGTTATTTACCCCATAAAAGGGTACTCGTTTAACATCTGAGTGAGATCATAGTCCGTCACAAGCTCGTGAGTTTGAAAAACGTGAGATTCGAGCTAATGGGCCTGTGCACCGAAGGTGCGCGCACTAACCGCTAGACCACCCAGACTAGGAACAATGGAATGCGCATACATTAAGAAAATGACATCGAAAAGGACGTGTTCCTGTTGCCCTTCATAACAATTTATTAGAAAATCTAAACGAAATGGAAAACGAAGTTGTCATTGCGGAACAAACTGATCAAACTCCGTGGTTGAACAATATCGTAATCGTCAAAAACAATAAAAAACTACGCGTGTGTTTAGTTCCTTACGAACTAAATAAAAACATTGAATATGTGCGCTTTACGTCTAAAACGTTGCAAGAAATAACGCCGATGTTGGCCAAGGCAAAAGTGTTCTCAACAGTCGACGCTAAACGCGGATTTTGACGGCTTCAACTGGATGATGCAAGCAGTATATTAACAACGTTCAAGATACCGTTTGGAAACAACAAAATTCCTCAGAATGCCATTTGGAATTATTTATTTATGGAACTTTCTCAAATCGAACAATGTCGAATTCTCAACGAAAAGGAGTTTTAAGCATCGTCGACGATATATTAATATTCGGTACGGGAGAAACAGAACAGGAGACAATCGCAGATCACAACAACAATTTGAAAAGCCTTCTATAACGACTCAAGCAAGAAAATGTTAACCCTTCTGTCGGCACCTTCTACAATATGCATATTCTATATCCAATTGGTCTGGCTGGACCTATTTTTTCGTAAATTTTTTGATTAAATCTATTTAGAAAGACGTTTGCAAGTCACTTATACTCAGTCCTTACTATTACAAAGGAAATATAACTGGTTTGAATTTCCTAGGAACAAATCTCAGTTGATTAGGTGATGTTATAAAACGTGACGAAATTAGGCATACCCATTTCCAAACTTCAAGGCTTTTTATAGAAAAATCTCAGAAATTTTTATCGTTTATAGTACAAATGACATTATTACATCATAAATAAGAAAATTAAATATTTCCACACTTTACTTCAAGGTAAAAATTAAGGGAAAAACTGGCCAGACCTATTGGGTATTAAAAAGGACTATAAATTGAAAATCATCATAAAAATACTCAAAACTTAAACCGATTTTTTCTATTATTTCGCAAAATGCTTCTAAACATATTATTCTAGGATATCTTGAAATATGAAGTCGCTGCGATTTAATCTTCTATACTTTTTTCACTAAAATATAGTGCCAAAGTCCTGGCCAGACCTTCGTGCCGACAGAAGGGTAAAGCTGAACAAGGATAAGCTGAAACTGTGCACAAAGGAAGTAAAATTATTAGCGACATGTTTTAACAGTAAATGGCATGAAAGCTGATGAA
Organism: Microchrysa polita; assembly: GCA_949715475.1. Taxonomy (NCBI): domain Eukaryota; kingdom Metazoa; phylum Arthropoda; class Insecta; order Diptera; family Stratiomyidae; genus Microchrysa; species Microchrysa polita. The sequence goes on along the minus strand of OX454415.1, from coordinate 11,884,978 downwards.
ACCAAAATCTCTACCATTCGAAATATACAACGCTCCAACAACAAAGTAAAGTTGAACAGATTCCTAGGAATGATAACCTATCTCGGTCAATACATTCCGAATTTAGCTGAGCAGTCTCATTGCCTACGAGAATTAACGCACTCAACATCGCTATTTAAATGGGAACAACAGTACGAGAACCAATTCATCAACTTGAAACAAGAACTAACGACAGTAACAACATTAAAGTATTTCGACGTCAACAAACCAGTGAACATACAAACAGATGCATCATCGTTTGGCATCGGTAGCGTTCTTCTCCAGGACAACAAGCCAGTTGCATACGCATCGAAAACATTAACACCGACTCAAAGGAATTACGCGCAGGTTGAGAAGGAAATGCTGGTCATACTTTTCGCATGCAGACCAGTATGTCTGTTGTAAATCTGACGTAACAATTAAAACCGATCACGACCCATTGATCAACATTTTTAAGAAACCACTACTTAAGCTCCGAAACGACTTCAAAACATGATCCTCATCCTTCAACGATATACGCTAAACGTAAAATGCACAAAAGGGAAAAACATGTACATGTACGTATCTGCTATACGTTATCACGAGCTCCCGAAAGTATAACGAATGTAGAAAAACATTACGATGTATACAGCATTGAAAAAATCTTGGAAGTTATTGAACAAATTGATGCAACTACAGATCTGCCGATCAGCGACATCACGTTAAACAAAATCAAAGAAGAAACTAGCAAAGACCCTATTTTAAACGAATTACACTACGTAATCACAAATGGATGGCCGAAAAACAAAAACAAGCTGAGTCAACATCTTCAACAGTTCTTCAGCTATAAGGAAACGCTAACGAATCAAAATGGACTCATTCTGAAAATCGCATATTAACACCGAAGTCTATGCGAAAGTCAATATTGGAGAGACTTTATGCAAATCACTCTGGGATTGAGAACACAACGAACTTAGCACGAGAATCTGTATTTTGACCGGGTATCAATGACCAAATCAAAAACATGATCCAGAACTATGCGAAACTTGCATCACATACTCAAGGATTCAACAGAAGGAACCTATGATTAGCCACGACATTCCAAAGTATACCCTTTCGAAACAGTGTCGATGGATATATTTGAAATTCGGAAAAACGGCAGCATTAAGCGATACATGGTAACTGTGGATCATTATTCGGACTTCTTCGAACTTGACGAAATAGCCGATAATGTCAGCAGGCCAAATAGTCAACATTTGCAAAAGCAATTTTGCTAGGCATGGAATCCCCAAACTCGTCATCACGGATAATAGCCAATTTTTAAGTCACCAATTTCAAGAATTTTCGATAAAATGGAACTTTGTCCACAACACATCGACTCCGATGCATCACCAAGGAAATGGGAAGGCCGTGACCGCGATAATTGGAGGTTTTCAATCCAGGTTTTCTTGCACGACTTAAAGCCTAATATCTCCAAGGCTAGAATAGTGAAATAAAATGATTATTACAGCCAACAAATTTACCTATAACATAAAACTAACCACACTAAAATCGGATAATAAGTTTGGTTTTTGCAGAGCTTCAAAGTCAAAATTGCGTGATTTGACCCAAAAACAATCTTTTTCCCCATCTCAATTTTCTCCAACTTCTGCCAAAGTGAGGTGCTTGTAGGATTCTTTTAAAAATTCGCGCATTGCCTTATAATCATATCTTTCCTACAACATTTTGATCAGGGGCGGCGCATAAGGGCCCGCAGGGCCCGCGTGGCGGGGGGGCCCATGAGATTTAGGGGCCCAAAAGCCACAGGAAAGATTTCTCTAACCATAAAAACAGCACGACGGAAATATTTTTTTTTTTGGAAAAGAAGAGACATTACATTTTTCAAAAAAGAATCAAATCAAATTCTAAATTTATTGTTTCTCTTTCATCAGGTCCCTTAGATAAGCCTCTAGGGGCAAAAAATTTCATATTGTCCTGATATTTTTGAAAGCTCATCCCACAATTCGGAGTCTCAAATTTTCTCCAAAAATGGTTGAAAAAGTTTCTCAATATTTTTGTTATTATTCATATAGTGCATTTGGGCCCCTTTCATAATTCTCACGAAAATAGCTCGAAATTAATGTAAAAGCACATAATTTTGTGTTGTTGTTTTTTGTTAAAAGATAAATTAACCTTTAAAATGATGCTGCTTAATTTACTCAAAATTTATCTTAATTAAGAAGTCCGCGTTCTACTCTATAACACCTTATAAGCCTCCATTACGGAATGTATTTCCTCCTGGTATGCCTATGTCCTATTTGCTGTAACGGTAGCCTTGATTTGCAATGCGAGCTTTTTCTTGAAAGAACCATATGGCCCCAAAACGATCCTTCAGGATCTGCAAATAAACTATCTTAAAACATTTTTGGAGATAGTACCTATAGGGTGTTTACACCTGACTTTTGTCCAATCCACTTTGGCATGATCTGTCATAGACGTACAAAATAATTCGCGAGTGGTACTAAACTTAGTTCAAACTAGTTATTACGACCTGTATATGTCGTTGGAAACTAAAATATTTTAACTTGCTTGCGGTATATACACGCGGTTATTAGGGCTGTGGTACTGAGGCGACATGTGGTTTTAATGGAGTTTTGCCAAGATTCCTGTATTGAATATAATAATTAAGAATGAACGTTTTTAAAATTTAATGATTTAAATTATATTACACTTAAATTTAAGGCTGAAACAAGGAATAGAGTTCAATTAATAGGGTGTAATTTAGGTAGGACGCTCGTGTTCAAATCGTCTTCAATCTCGGGATCGAATTCACTGCAGGAAGGTAATTTATTATACTTTTCGGAGCGTAATGAGGTAAATTGAATGTCGCCAACACCTATAGAGGGGTGAGCTGCGTGAGATTTTTTCAAATAAAAAAACAATGATTGATGAAACCATTAACTTTATAAACGTTACAACAAGAACGCCTTTCTCAATATAAGAGTGCAATCAGTAAAAGTAGCTCTCAGCAAAGTTTTTTAAAGTACGACGTTCTAAATTTTAGTAGAAACACTATAACGTCAAAGTCATGTTTAGAAAGAGTTGATTTAAGCATATTTTATATTAATTGTACTCTGCTTTTTTCTCAGTGTAGGGGGCCCACTCAAGAAGTTGGCGGGAGGGCCCCGAGTGAAGTTGTTCCGCCACTGATTTTGATCTAGCTCCATTATTTCTAACAGTTTTTATACGATAAGTGTAGAAAACTAGGGTTAATTTTAGCTCGAATTCAAAATAATTCAATTCACACTGCCCCTAAAGATGTGCAATTGGTAAAATCTATTCAAAGTATGTCGAAATCGAGCCAAAATTAACCCTAGTTGTCTGCACTTAAGGTACTAAAACTGTTAGAAATAATGGATATAGAATAAAATGATGTAAGAAAGATATGATGATAACTATGCGCCAATTTTTAAAAGAATCGTACAAGCACCTCACTTTGGCAGAAGTAGGAGAAAATTGAAATGGAAAAAAAGATTGTTTTTGAGTCAAATCACGCAAATTTGAATTTGAAGCTGTGTAAAAACCAAACCTCTTATTCGATTTTAGTGTGGTTAGTTTTATTTTACAGGTAAATTTGTTGGCTGTAATAATCATTTTATTTCCCCATTCTAGCTGGGCTAGCTTTGGAGATATTAGGCTTTAAGTCGTGCAAGAAAATGATTTTTTCAAAAATCTTTAAATGCCTGTGGCAGCTAAAGGGTTAAGCTGAGGGGGTATGTTCGATACAACTTTTTTGCTGGAAATCACATGTTGAATCACAATCCGGTGCGTTTATGCGGCAGTTTCTGGACACCCTGTATACATATTCTGTCTACTTAACGATTCAGCAAAACATTTAACCGCCAACATATCTAAACACAGTCCATTTGAATTGGAGAGACAAGCAGGCTGCACACACGCCCCCAATTAGGATAAAATGCTGCATTCCTAATGGGCCAATGTTCGCCAAATTTTCTGCCACTAGTATGAATTGTTTCATCGGAGCGAGCATCGCCAGACGCAACATCACGTGATAGAAATAGTGGTAGCGCTGGATTCAATCCAAATATTGTATTGATTTGAACAATGTCCTTTTTGAAATGTACCACAATATACCCAGCCAGCATCAGCGTCATATACCGTGAACATAGCCACAAATTAGCTTTACTTCATGAATCACGAATCGCCATTATGTATCTATAGGACGCATTGAAAGTAAGATACATGATGGTCAGCTGAAGGAATGTCGACAGATCATGCATATGGGAAATATAATGGTTTTCTCGTCAAGTGTGATATTTGTTGCTGGGGTGATCAAAATCACGAATAAAACATGATCATTCGTATAGTCTGGCTGGAGTAGTGGTTAGGGCACGCACCTTCGGTGCCCAGGGTTATGAGTTCGAGACCCACCGTGGCACGTGTTTTTTTTTTTAATTATTTATTGATGCATTGAATATATATGATATTAACTATTACATAATGTTTACGAAAAACGATTTTATAATGTTTATCCGTATACAGGGTGTCCCGCATTGGGTGGTCAATACTGTAAGGGTTAATAGCGCAACTTGTTTCAGCAAGAAAATTACCAATACAATCGGAATTTTGTTTACGGTTACCTTGTTATCGCTCTTTTTGTGAAAGTCATCGAAAATCGTGACTTGTCATACAAAATCATGATTTGCGGCCCTCCTGATGGCTTGATCCAAGATTTGATTTCAGTTTCAGAAACTACATAAAATTTTACAAAAACTGAAGTTTTTCCTGTTGCCAAATTTATCGCCACTTTCAAGATACAGTTGCTCAAACTTAATAGAAATTTTAACATAGATTTTTCATCGAAAATTCAAACAGTAATCTCATAACGGTGTTTTATACGTACAACTCTGCAAAGCTGATAAAAGTTGCTTCAACATGTTGGCTTTCCAACGGTATATCACTTTTCATATTCACATTGCAGAATTTTAGAGAAACACGCATTTAATGGTAAGAATCAAGGCTTCAGTGGAATCGCTAAAAATTTTCCCTTTACTCGAAAAAAGACAAACAAAGGCTATTATAATTCGGGATAGAATCTCGCTACATTATTTTGACCAGAACTGTAAGATATTTCAAAATTGTACATTGTTTGGCAAATGCAACGAGTAGAGCAGGTCTTCAGCTGGATATTCATCGGATGACGATCCTAAGGACTCTTCAGTCGGACAACCGGTATCCGTACCACCTTACGCAAGTTCAGGAATCACTACCGAGCGACTGTCAGAGGAGGATAATATTTTGCAATTGGTTTCTTCAAAAAATCCGGGAAGACCGTGATTTTCAAACAAAAATAGTGTGGACGGATGAAGCCACGTTTACAAGTAGTGGCGTTTTCAACACCCGGAATAATCACATCTGGGCTCAAAGCAATCCCCATGAAACTCGGCAATCTCGATTTCAATATGAGTTTCGTGTCAATGTTTGGGTAGGTCTTGTGGGTGATAAACTTATTGGCCCTTTGATCCTTCCCCCTCGACTAAATTCCAGAAGCTTTCTTGAATTGTTACAAAACGAAATATTCCCCATAATCAATCAGATGCCTCAGCGTGATGAAATCTGGTGGCAGATGTACGGGTGCCCCGCTCAAAATGCGAGACCTATCAAGGAATGTTTAGAAAACGAATTTTCCGGAAAGTGGATTGGCATATTTGGGGCAGTTGCGTGGCCTGTGAGAAGCCCCGACCTTACTCCACTATATTTTTATTTATGGGGTAACTTAAAAAACATTGTCTATTCCAAGCCGATTCCCTCTCGGTAACACTTGCTGCAGCGAATTAACGATGCATGTGACAACATAAAGGAAAACTCTCCTGAAATCCTTCGGACCATATCTTCCATGAGCCGAAGGTGTCGAGTCTGCATACAAAATGGAGAGCCGAATTCCAGCAGCATTATTCCAATTCATCAAACAGACCCATTTAATCATTAGTTCTTATATTTTTAGTTTATTGGTTCTTTCTGGTTTTTAAAACTTTATTTCCATTTTTATTTAACAAATTTTCAAAATTACGATACTAAAATATAAAAAATAAATGAATAAAATTTCAGTTTGAATAATCCGATAAGAAAATAATTACCTTGATTTTTACCATTCAATGCGTGTTTCTCTAAAATTCTGCAATTTAAATATGAAAAGTGATATACCGTTGGAAAGCCAACATGTTGAAGCAACTTTTGTCGAATTTGCAGAGTTGTACGTATAAAGCACCGTTATGAAATTACTATTTGAATTTTCGATGAAAAATCTATTTTAAAATTTCTATTAAGTTTGAGTAACTGTATTTTGAAAGTGGCGATAATGTTGGCAACTGGAAAAAATTCAGTTTTTGTGAAATTTTATGTAGTTTCTGAAACTGAAATCAAATCTTGGATTAAGTTATCAGGGGGGCCACAAATTATGATTTTGCATGACAAGTCACGATTTTCGATGACTTTCACAAAAAGAGCGATAACAAGGTAACGGTATAAAAAATTCCGACTGTATTGGTAATTTTCTTGCTGAAACAAGTTGCGCTATTAACCCTTACAGTATTGACCACCCAATGCGGGACACCCTGTATAGATTAAATAGGGGGACATCGTCATGCTGCTTGTATGAAAACTTGATAAATGAATGATCTAAAAAAAAAAGGATTGATAATGATGTCTTGAACCAAATACAGGGACAGCCGCCAGATTAGTCAATGCCGTTGAACTTGTCGTATAGCCTTCTGTCATTGCTGTTGTTAATGGGCAGATGCTACTTATGCGATTGAAAAAATTACAGTAAATAGCCTCTTAAATGTAATAAATGCTGCAATTTTATTTGTCAGACATATTCCGACCAAAATATGATATGTACCTACTGGTTGCCAATAAATATGAAGTTCAAAATTTGTGATACTGCTGGTCCCAAAGAACATGTTTCAGTTTTCGATGTAATTTTTTTTAGTTATGAATCAATTTCTCATGAAATATTTCTTTTAGTTATTTCAAAGGTATGGGAAATGCCATTATAACTTATTCTTTTCAGTTTACTAAAGAATAAACATTTTTTTTAGTTTTTCGATATGAAAAAAAATAGAAGATAAAGTTAGATTCTAATTTATTAAAAACGTGTTAATTTATGAAAATTTTTATTATTAAATTTCGTAAATTCTTTAAGATATGCTTGTTTTATTCGACCCCCTTCCAAATCTGCGTTAATTATATAAAAATCTTATTGTAATGACTGATTTTCTCTAGTGGGTCAAATAAGACCCACGATACTTGTAGTGTTGTCTGAAATAGCGAAACCAGCTAAGGGTTAAATCACAGGGCGTGTAATGTATGGCATGGTAACTATATTTGAATAAAGTTTTCTTTTATACATAGTTCATTACAAATAGTTTTTCGAACTGTTGTATACAGGGTTATTGGTTAAGTCGACCTATTCCCTGCAACACGTTTTAATAGGGTAAAAATGCAACAAAATGAGGCCATAAATGTTAGGCCGATTTTCAACGGTCACTGAGATATTTGAATTTTTAGGTTTTTTTTAAATAACCTCGAATTTTACATTTAAAGTAAGAATTAAAAAAAAACTACTAAGGTAATGGGTTAAAACTTATTTTTGGATTTTAGTCAACACTATAGCAGACATTTCTTAATCATTTAAAATTTCAAAAACCTATCACAATTCGAAATTTTTAATTTTTAATAAAAAAAAATTATCTCGAATTTTTTTAAAGTTGATTTTTAATATAGTATTACTAAAAAAAATTATATGACACGGACTCTGCAGACCGCTGGAAAAACATACTCGTGTTGTCAGCTTTGCAAAAAGGTGTCAATGTCAATATAAATATTTGAATTAATTGAAACAGCTAGCTGCAACTCGTTCGGGGACCATAATTTCGTTTGATAAAAAACGACAAATCCATAAAACAATAAAAACAAGTCTGTCAAGTTAGCACTACCACTTTAAAATTTCGACAAACGCTATAGTGCATTAAATGTCGCGATTTTGTCGTAATTCAATGGAAAAAGAAAAAAAATTGTCGCGCCCCTCCTTCCCCTTAAAAACTACCCTTAAGTGCATTTGAGCCTCAGTTAACCAAATTCGAGTCCCAAGAATCTCCCCAATGCTAAAGGTGTCCAGTAAGATATCACAGGGGCTGCTTAAGAGATTTCCACCCTGAAAAAAATTGTCGCGCCCCTCCTTCCCTTAAAACCTACCCCCGTCAAGTTAGACTACCACCCCGGTAGCGGCCAATTCAAGCATTTCCGTAAAACAAAAAGTATCCAATTAATTGTCGCAGGAACCGAAAGGCATATTGCACGCTTCAAAAAATTTGTCGCGCCCCTTCTACCCCTTAAAAACTACCCCTAATTGCATTTCAGCCTTAGTTCGCCAAACTCGAGTTCCAAGAATTGCCCCAATACTAAAAGTGTCCAGTAAACTCTCACTACGGCTGCTTAAAAGATTTCCACACTGAAAAAAATTGTCGCGCCCCTCCTTCCCTTAAAAACTACCCCCGTCAAGTTAGCACTACCACCCCTTTCGGTTCCTGCGACAATTAATTGGATACTTTTTGTTTTACGGAAATGCTTTAAGTGCCCGCTACCGGGGTGGTAGTGCTAACTTGACGGGGGTAATTTTTAAGGGAAGGAGGGGCGCGACAAATTTTTTCAGGGTGGAAATCTCTTAAACAGCCCCTGTGATATCTTACTGGACACCTTTAGCATTGGGGAGATTCTTGGAACTCGAATTTGGTTAACTGAGGCTCAAATGCACTTAAGGGTAGTCTTTAAAGGGAAGGAGGGGCGCGACAAATTTTTTTCTTTATCCATTGAATTACGACAAAATCGCGACATTTAATGCACTATAGCCTTTGTCGAAATTTTAAAGTGGTAGTGCTAACTTGACAGACGTGTTTTTATTGTGTTATGGATTTGTCGTTTTTTATCAAACGAAATTATGGTCCCCGAACGAGTTGCAGCTAGCTGTTTCAATTAATTCAAATATTTATATTGACATTGATCCAATATACAGAAATACACCCATGCCTACTTGGGACATGCAAAATTATGGTATACTGTTTTACGAATTGTTGGCAAACATATTTTTGTATGGAAATGTCAAAGTTTGTCGTTGCATATCCGCCAACCTACTTAAACTCTCTATTGTTTCATAGGATAAAATTAGTTCAAAACTTTTTTAAAAATGTCGTAGACCAAATTCTTTATTTGAAAATATTAGATGGTTCAGGCATAAAAAGGTGTTTAAAAAAAAGCAAACCACATTGAAAAACACAGTACATATTTACAATTTTAAGGCTTATTTAGAGAATCGGGTCAAAACTCAAAACATACATTAGAAGTAAATTATTTCAATGTCTCTAAATTACTTTGTAGACTTTTGATGCTTGAAACCGAAACTCTGCACTGATTCACCATTGTTTGCCAAAATTCTTCTTCCATTTTCTCTTGTCTCTCTCTTGTACAACATAAAATTTGTCATCAATGTAGTAGATGCCGGTAACCCAGACCAGGATTTCCATCATTAATTCCATTATCAGCACATATCACCGCAATATTGGCCAATTAAATGATAACAATATTATCTAAAACTTAATACGAACATACATAATACAAGCAGTTCACTCGTGTCTAAAAATAATTTCAATTCAATTACCTTCCGTAAACAAAGAGATCAGCACAATATAAAAATACCAAATAGCCGCAATTTTGCAAGTTCTGCATTGAACTTATCTACTTATCTATATTCGCACTGCCCCCTATACGAGAGGCCCCAAGTATGGTTATTGTCTTTCTTTTATCAGAAAACACCTTTTAATGCTTTATCAGCAATTCACGCGATACACTTTTTGTGTGATCAGACAAAGTTATTTATTGTTTGATAACAAAACAATTAGCAATACAAGCAGGAGAGTGCGTTTAGACGAAGTAATAAAGATGGAAAGTTACGTTCATTATCAAAGATATTCGACTTGAATATTTAATCTTTTGATGTAATAAATCAATTAAATCACAACTATTGTTTCCGAATCTAATAAAACGACACTGAGGCTAATTTTGAGCGTGGCCTAAATTTTGATAGTAATTTTCTGCATTTAGACGGTTACGAGACTTATCCAAAATAAACCTATCTTATAACACCTACACCTTAGGATTTGTTTAGTTTAGGGAAAAAATCGGGAATTGGGTTAGTGTAAGGTGACCAGACTTCCGAAGGCAATGCTGTACACATACTTGCAGAATTCGGTTTTCAGGCAAATACTTGGCCATACTATCATGACAGGGCAATTTCATTATTTACGCTTGATAGGCACTTAGGTTTCCATGTGCAGCTTACTATAGCATTAAACTAAGTTGACGATTTTAGCGAAAGTTTGATGATTTACTCAGATATGACTTTGTGGGCAGTATTTTTACAGAAACTGTAATACGAGTACAAGCCAGAAATCTGCTCCGAGTGATGTTACTTATTGTGAGTCATATTGCTCGGATTTAGCCGTATTTTGAAACCTTTATTATGTATTTGGATTCCGAAATTATTTTCTTTACGCATAATTTTTTACTTAGTACTGAAAAAACATGCCACATATGTATGTATGAATATCAATTAAATTATTTATTGGGGATGGTGAGGACCAAGGAAATTTCGAAGAACCACCTTATACTTAGGGTGCCTTTTATATTTCGGGATGGGACAACTAGTGTAGCAGGTCTGGGAATATTTTGAAAAACAATAAAGCGATTTTCGATGATTCTATAATACCGAAATACAGAAGGCACCCCTTAGCCCCTGTACTTGTTGTAATTTCTTTTCTGTTAATATAAGGAATTAGAAAAAAGTTACCTAAAGCGATTTTTCTGATTTTGGAAACCGCTGTATCTCAGGATTTCCAAACAAATTTTGTCTTGAAATAATATTGTAGAGAAGCTCTAAAAGGACAAAAAAGCAATAATTGAACGTTATTCGAAGCTCAGAGGCATGTAAGGTATAATACCAAAAACATAGCTCTTGACAAATACCTTTACTAAGACAAAATGTAAAGTCTAGAAAGGTGTCAATTATGGCCCAATTTATATTATTTGCCTCGGACCACAAAACCCTAAAACCGACCCGGCTTAGGCTGATGGTGGGTTTTCAGGCACGGTTTCAATGGAAAAAAATCTGAGAAGAACCCCCAGAGCGGTGGAAGGGTGTCTTCTCCTGGTGGTGATATTTCTGGAGTAGAGAATGCAGCCCACCATGGTTACATTAGTGGTGTCATGCCGGTCTCCTGAGGTCTTAACGCAATTTTAACGGACTCGCACTTTATCGAAAACCCCTTGCAGAATATTTTAGTATGCAGTATGAAATTGGATGAAGTACAGTGGCTGATTTTCCATCGTTTCGTAATAGGAAAAATAAATAAAAAACGCATCTTTCGACGGCTGTAACTTTGGTAGCTAGAGCCAAACAAACTCAAAAGTGCGAATTGGGCATTTTCGATTTCGAATGCGGCAAGGTAGGACCTTCAAATTTGGAGGAAATGTGCGCCAAGTATGCCAAAATTCAGAAATTTCCAAGTTATCAAAATGAGCGATTCGGAAACATCAATGTTTTATTATCTGTCTGAATAATATCGATCGCCCATGAGTTTTTTACACCTTAAATCGCATTTTTGGACGGTTGTAACTTCTGAACCTTGAACCAAATGAAATATAGTGTTCTACAATCTTTCTAAATTTCAAAATTGTTCGCACACGAATTTCCGAGTGATAGGCAATTTTCAATTAGAAAACTCAAAGTTGTAATTTGGGCAGCCGTGACTACCAAACGTGGATAAGTAGGACCATGCAATTTGGAGGTAATGTGAGCGCCAACTAGCTTGATGCAAGTATTCCAAATTTCCGAAATATCGGGAAGGGTTCTTAATCTATCGAAATGAGCCCATTATGCAGTGAACTGAGTTCCATTGTGTGGCATAAGGAATGCTGTACATTTTGCTGTACATTTCTCAATGCTGTACAACAGATCAAAATGCTGTACTGTACAGCAAAATGCTGTACGTCTGGTCAGCTTAGGTTAGTGTAATTATTGCGCGTCTATCGAGACATACATATTATAAATCCGTTGAGCGGTATTACTAAATACAATCGATCATTTCAGATTTCCATTTTGAACATAATTCCAAATTATTAAATCAATTTTGAGATTTAACGGTTTTTCATTTTTGGTAGCAAAAATTGAATTTTTCTTTAGTCTAAGAAAATTGAGCCAAAATGTGGCCATCGAACGGCAAAAATCCTACATCGGAAATTCTTTTTGATTATGGCTGGGGATGGTCCCCAGATGGATGGACCGATTGGGGTCCGCAACCTTCAAAAAAAGGGAGAAAGGGGTTCATTTTTCCGTTTTTTTTTTGCGATTATTTAAAAAATGGCAAGAGATACAGAAAAATGGTCTGAAAACGAAAAAAACTACATAAAATTACCTTTCCAATGATATAAAACACAATAGAGTTTAATTAAATATTTCGGCTCTAACCTAAAAAAATAAATTAGAAATTTTTCGGTTTAGACCTTTTTTAAAAGCTCCATAACTTTTGAAAGAATACTAGTTCAGCCGTAAAATTTTGTACAAGTATTCATAATTAGTTCAAGATTATTTTAAGTTAAACATTGAGTAGCTCCGGTCAAGGACCCTCATTATCCCCCATTTGAATTTGTCAAAACGGGATGTCTATAACTCCCTCCAAAGTTGGAGCAGGGTGGTTTGTTGCGATTGGAGGTCATAGTCACCCCACCCACCAAAAATCAGCTCATTCGGATAAAATCTAAGAGTACCTTCCATACAAAGTGACCCTTCAGGAGTTTGTTCTACGTACTACTCATCTTATAAACTGTAGAACAAAGTTGTCTTGGGTCACTTTGTATGGTAGGTACCATTAGTTTTTATCGGAATGAGCTGATTTTTGGTGGGTGCGGTCACTATGACCTCCAATCGCAATAAACCAAAGCTTAGCACTCTGCTCCAATTTTGGGGGGAGTTATGGACATGCCGTTTTGACAAATTTACATAGGGGGATAATGGGGGTTCTTGACCGGAGCGACTCAATGTTAACTTAAAAATGATCATTGTGAATACTTTTACAAAATTTTACGGCTGAAATAGTATTCTTTCAAAAGTTACGGAGCTTTTAAAAATGGTCCAAAATTAAAATATTCTAATTTCTTTTCTAGTCTAACGCCGAAATATCCAATTAAACTCTATTTTGTTTTATACCATTGGAAAGGTAATTTTATGTAGTTTTTTTCGTTCTCAGACCGTTTTTCTGTATATCTTACCGTTTTTCAAATAATCGCAGAAAACCGAAAAAATGCCCCTCTTTCCCCTTCTTTTAAGGTTGCTGACCACCAATCGTTTGGGACTTTTAATGCCATAATCTGGGGACCATCCCAAACCATTATCCAAAATTGGGGTGCTGAGCCCGAATCCATAGCTTCCCACGAAAATGTCGTCTCGAAACAGGGTCAAAATCGCAAAAAAAAAAAACTTCAAAAAATGTGAATCAATTTTAGCGATGCTGCTTAACGCATTTTAAAGATTAATGTCGCGTTGGAACCGCAATCATGTTTTCTTCATGTTCATAGACAGGATTTCGCGGAAATGTCTAGTTTTGGAGCTATAAGCCAAAAAATTGAAAATTTTGGGTTTTTTACGTAATTACGTAATGACTACACACACTATACCGATGAACGGCAATTTTACAATTTAATATTACAATAAAACGATCGTCAGAACAAGCATAACAATATTGATGAGAAATAAAGGTTGAATTGCTAGGAGGAGTGCCTGTCTTGAAGATTTTTACGAAAAATTGAGCTACATCAATGAAAATTAGATTTCAATGTTGACAAAAGGTTAACTGTGAACCGAAATAACCAACTACAGTTGCTAGGATCGTTCAATAAGGTTCAAGTCATAAAGTATTTTTTTTAACTCAGACTTATGAAATCAACCTTGCAAACTCACTCAAGATAATAGATCTGCCGTTTCTGCAAGAATCATTTATCTTTAAGGTTTTGTGTTCGTAGAGACGACTCATGGGATCATCGCTCAGCGATCGAAGTTAAACCACCGGTTTGAGCACTATGTGGGTATATTTTCTATACAGACATATTCCTTTAGTCTATAATCGATACTAGGAAAGTAGAAACAATCAAAAACTATTTAACCTTCGGGCGGGCGCAATGCATCTGACAGATTAAGTGGCCACTTTTTGTTGCGCCAATCAGCTATATGAAAAGGGAGAGATCTGAAGCTCACAGTAGCTTAATCTTTATCGATCAACTACCCAAAGCAATTTTCAGTTTCTATCTACCATATGTCTGAGAGGCGGGAGGGGATGAAATAATCTCTCAGATGTATTGCGCCCGATTGTGTTATTTTCTCTTTTCTATGGAATTTTCCACATGTTATACTCTTCACATTGCGTAATAACATTGTGTTGACTTTTAGGTTCACCAAATCGTTCAATAGTGTGTTTTTAGTAAAATAAGCTCACATTTTTTAAGCGGTCGAGTTGTTGGAGGTTTTTTTAAATATTGAAGCTATTGAAAGCGGAATATTCTTGGAAAATTGAAAATGTGAAGTGTATCAAACTTTGTGAGCCAGTTTTCGTTTGTAAAATTTCGTAGAACTGTTTCAAAAAGACAATGCAACAATAAATAAGACTCTAAAATATATAGAAACTTTGTTTCATCCCTTCTTCTGCACTTAATCTGTCAGACGCATTGCGCCCGATCATGTTAGGATTAGTATTGCGCCCGCCGGAAGGTTAAATACGGCTCGAAATTGGATGCAAAACTCCGATCGCCGAGCGATCATCACACGAATTGTCTCTACGAACACGTACCTTTAATCTGATTTCAGTCGATTTTATTCGCTTTGGACTTGGACACGCAAACGACTGCTGGTAGTTTAACTTGGCTAGGAGTAGGGTTGTCAAATCTTTACATGTGGTTGTAATCCTCAGATATATGGCAATCACTTCTAGTCTAAGATTGACGACTGTTACAAGACGGGTTTGTAGGGTTTCTCCTCAAGGTAATATCTTTTCGCCGATTCTCTTGAATTTTGCGATAAATATAGTTGAATATGTAGATGTAATTCGCATATAATTATTTTATTTTTTTTTCGCAAAAATTGGAAAAAACCTTTTGAACGCGTTCGAAATGTTCGTTGCTCTTGTCTTTTTTTGAAAACTGCTTTAGATGTCAATATATCCTTCAATCAAACGTGAGCCCCCTTTTGAACACAAGGAATTTGGAAACGTTACGCCTTTGCACTGTACCTTTATATCCTTAAAGAATTATCTATTTTCCTTTTTGTAAAAAAAAACGATATACAAAATGCGCAAATTTAAAACTAGATTTAACTCGCGGATTATTCAATCGTTGACGGCTCGTATGCAGCTAACCTGAGTGAGAAATTTTGGTAATTTTTGAATGAAACAGCTTCAAAAATAGTACAAATGTAGCTTTAACCTTTTTTTTAGTTTTAGGTACCAAGTACAAAAAAAAAACTCGCTTATAAATAAATCAATTTTGGCGTCTTTCACATTTGCCATTTTTTTTTTACCCCAGGGTGTCCCAGGGCCATAACTTTGCAAAGTGTGTATGTTAAAATCAATTCTTCACTCCTCAAATTAAACTGCTTCGTGTAAGCATGTGGAATTTCAATTCCCATTTCTTTTGAAAAGCCAAAACGGAAAACACTTTGATCCATTTCCAGAATTGATTTTTTGATCTTTTAACACACAATTAATTAGTGCACATTTATTGACTCCGGCAAAACTTTTAATATGTCGTGCGAAACCTTCGGCAATGGGTCAACTTTTATCAGCTTTGCAGGTTTTTCGGAATAATTTACCATTAACATTACATTTTTGCAAGATTCAGATGGTTTTTGGTAAGGTTTTGTTTTAATGTTTAAATTATTGATATTGTTTTTTAGTAATTTAAACTCTGTCCTGAACGTTAGGGCGAAACGTGGTGCTGATATTGGCAGTGACCACCATCTTGTCATCGCAAAAATGCGCTTACGAACGGCAGCAATCCAGCGTCCTAACCGTGCAAATATTTGCCCTAAGTATAATGTGCAGAAGTTCAAAATTCCATCAACCAAGCGTGCGTTCTCCACCGCTTTGCACGAAAAAGCTAATGCACCACCACCAAATGAGAATCCGACAATTGAAGATAGATGGAAAGTCGCTAAGGATTCATTTATTTCATGTGGCGAAGAAATTTTAGGACGATTGGATCGCGGTAGGAGACCATTTATTAGCGACTCTACTTGGTCTCTTATCTCAGCACGCTGCTGACGATTCAGCTAAAGAACGATACAGAGCTGAATACCGTTCGCTCCAAAAAGGCGTTCAGAGGAGTGTAAGACGTGATAAGCGTAACAATATCAACGCACTTGCGATAGTGGAACACTCTTCAAACTTATAAAGCCATTAACTGGCAGATCTTTATTAACGGAACATCCTGTGAAAGATAAGGAAGGTGTTCTGCTCGTTACCGAAGAACAACAGCTACAAAGATGGAGAGAACACTTTTTAGAGGTCCTGAATAACACTTTCGGGCCTGCAAGTGTATCTTCGTTGCCAGCAGAAGACGTCCCTCAAATAGACGGCATTAGTTCCGGTCCACCATCCAAAAAGGAACTAACAGACGCTATCAAATCAATGGACGCCGGTAAAGCCCCGGGGATTGATGGAATTCCGACAGAATTTTTAAAAGCGGATATTAACGCTACAGCGGATATTTTTCTTCCTTTAATCCGAGAGTGTTGGGAAACTGAAACTCTTCCCAGTGAGTGGAAAAAGGGCCTAATTATTAAAATTCCGAAGAAAGGTGACCTGAAGAATTGTAATAATTGGCGTGGTATCTGTCTACTTCCTGCTATTTCCAAGTTGTTTTAGGACGAATCAAGGAAAAAGTCGATAGCACATTGAACGATGGACAGGCTTTCGCGAAGGGTTCTCCTGTAGCGACCACATTAACACCCTCCGTATTATCATCGAGCAATCCACGGAGTGGAGATCCCCATTACATCTCATGTTCATCGACTTTGAAAAAGCATTCGATAGTGTTGATCGTCAGTACATCTGGGATGCCTAACGAAGACGAAATATTCCAGATAAGATAATCTCCATCATTAAGGAATCCTACAATGGAGCCCAATGTTACGTATTGCATAAGGGCAAGCTTTCAGATCCTTTTGAGGTGCACAGTGGAGTGAGACAAGGCTGCATTTTGTCACCTATTCTCTTCCTTATTGTCATTAGTGATGTACTCGGCTCCGCACTTCAATTACATCGTAACAAAGGTATCAGATGGAAATTGTTTGATCACCTTCAACATCTTGACTACGCTGACGACATTTGTCTTCTATCAACTAATATGGATGATGTCGCTCAAATGACAGAAGCTCTAAATTGCGCAAGTCGTAATACGAGGCTGAAAATCAATGCTGCCAAGACTAAGTCCTTGAGTACATATCCAGGGGAGCGAAGCGGAATTTGTATTTAGGGACAGGCAATCGAAAAAGTTGATGAATTTTGCTATCTCGGGAGCGTAGTTACAGCAGATGGTGGAGCGGATGCTGATATAAAATCACGGATAAACAAGGCTAGGGCGGCTTTCTTCAATTTGACTTCTTTCTGGCTAAACAACAATATTTCCAGACGCACCAAACTTCGAATCTTCAATTCCAATGTGAAATCCGTGCTGCTATATGGCTGTTCAACCTGGAAGGTGACTAAAGAGATTACTGATAAGTTGCAAACTTTTGTAAATCAGTGTCTACGGCGCATCCTACATATTCGTTGGCCGGAGATCATTTCGAACGAGGATCTCCTCACTATAACTGGCCAAGAAAGGATAGGCACTTTGATCAAAAGACTTAAGTGGCAATGGATAGGCCACACCTTCCGAAGAGGGCCCAATAACATCGCAAAAAAGGCCCTGAACTGGAATCCACAGGATTCCGGAGCAAGATGCCGTGTTGGACGGCCAAGGAACACATGAAGAAGATCGGTAACAAGCGAGGCGAAAACGCTAAATCTTACCTACATGGTCGCAGCTAGCGCCGTTGACGCAAAACAGAACGAGGTGGAGAGTAGGCGTAGTTAATACCCTATGCCCCACAAGGGGTTCACAGGAACTATAGAGAGAGAATTTATTGATACTTTTCTGAAATATTTCAAAATACATAGTAAAATCGTTTCTGAACCATTGAGCCATTGTCGGAGTCCAAAGACTCAGCACAACGGAGTCTAAAAATCTTTGTAGTTTATGATATTCTGTAAATTCAGAAACAAAATATCGATGAGCCTATTTAAGCATCTAAGCATTTGTCGCGATAAAATATTTCAAAATCAAAGCCGAAACCGAAATGTTTTTGCCTACTTTCATTGAAATTCATCATAGTCTACTGAAGAGTCCTTACCACCGTCACTCCCTCGAATTTGCGGACACGCAAAATTATCGACGATTGACGTCCCTATTTTATTTCCAAATCGATTGTTTATTGTTTCTATTTATTAATTAAAATAAGTTCATTGAAATGCAATTCTAATTTTACAAATGCAAACAAATGAATATTTTAATAGTAACAACATAGTGCAAATTTAAACAATCTGAATTGATAAAAATCGATAAGAATATTTAGAAAATAATTGATAGCATAGAAACATGCATATAAAAAGAGCATGCAGGCAGGAGCAAAGCACACAGGTAGTATTCCTTACAACCGTGCATACAATGAAGGCCTCCCTAGCATTACTCGTTCTTGGTGTTGTTGCCGCCACTTTGGCCGCTCCAGCCGATTATGATCCATCCGAATGGACTCTCATCCCTGACGAGGATTACAACATGCACCTTGTCAGTTTGAAGGAAGTTGAATTCCAAATGGAACTGGCTGATCGTGCTGACTTCCCTGTTAACTTCTACTTGTACACCAGAAGCAATCCAACTTCCTCGCAAGAATTGATCACTGGCAATGACGACTCCGTTAAGCGGTCCAATTTCAATAAGAACAACCCAACCAGGTGAGATATAGCCAAATTGCTTAAATCTAATTCAATACAACGATTTATTTGTCCAACAGGATTATGTCTCATGGCTGGCGCGGCGATCAAAATGCTCCAATGAACCCAATGGTCCGTGACCGTTATCTCGCTCTCGGAGACTACAATATCATCGTTGTCGACTGGAAAAAGGGTGCCGAAAGCATCAACTACATCGCAGCTGCTGGAAACACAATGACTGCTGGCAAGAAGGTTGCTGCCATGATCGATTTCCTCGCTGCAAGCTTCGGATTGAACACTGACAATACTTACTTGATTGGTCACAGTTTGGGGGCTCATGTTGTTGGTATTGCCGGTAAATACACCACTCGCGGAAAGATCAATACCGTGTTCGGTTTGGATGCTGCTCTTCCATTGTTCCATATTGATCAACCCGATAAGCGTTTGGCCAAGGGTGACGGCAGATACGTTGAATCTATTCATACCGATGGTGGTATTCTTGGTTTCGCCGATCCTTTGGGTAATGCTTCGTTCTATCCCAATTGGGGTAAGGATCAACCTGGATGTGGTATTGATTTGACCAGCTCTTGCTCCCACTCGCGCTCCTACATCTACTTTGCTGAATCTTTAGTATCACCTGATCGTTTCTTGTCGGTACGTTGCGGTGACTATGCCGATATCAAGAGCGAGAAATGCAACTTGAGAGGACCTGAAGCTCGTATGGGAGGTCAACCATCCAACTATGGACGTGGCGTTGAAGGTGAATACTATTTGCCAGTTAACTCCAAGGCTCCATATGCTACCGGAAGTGTTTAAATAAATTGATTAAAAGCATAGTTCTTGTTTTTTTTTTATTGAATATTGGATATTGTGTAAATATTAATTTGCGTACATTTGTTGGCGATTTTGTTAACAGTAACAGTCAGGGGCGTACGCAGAAAAATATTTCGGGAGGAGTTAAATTGATATTTTAAAGCTGACAAGCGCGATCCAATCACTGTGGCAGTATGGATGTTATTTCAATCCGTTTTCGTTTATTTAATATCACTACAGCTTTAAACCAGTTAAAAACCGCCTCCAAGCCTCTATTGTTGATCTATGCAGCTTAAATCCACTAGAGAATGCTAATTATGCTAATGCAGCGGAGGACATAATTCCAAATTAACTGTAGCTCCTAAGACCGATATCAATAAGTTAGTGGAAATATGATGTAACATTGGATTTGATTGTACCAGTTCAGTTGTCCTACTTCCGAGAGACACTTCATTGGCTTCTCAACTGCAAAAATAATTTTGCCAGCACATCATTTTCATGATGCTGAGTTCCTTGCTCATAATTAGATAACTTGAGAGATTTCGTGTACGATGGGTGCAAAATCTATGTCCGCCTGTTGCAGGGACGAAGCCAGAAATTAGTTTCAAAATGGAGCCAGCGTTTAAAAAATGTCCATGCTAAAAAATTTTGATTTTAGCTTTAGTGAATTTAGTCAATGAAAATAGGCGAAGGTATTAAGGTATGTACTGAGTTCACCGAGCGAAAAACTTGCATATATGTCTCCCGTGAAAACGGTGCCGTGGAGACTTGCTTTTTATTCACTCAATGTAAGATAAATGTTCACTCGCATTCTGATTGATTGTCGATGACGTCTTTTCACTGTGAAATAAAGTGCAACTGCATTATTTTCACTGGCGAAATGTAAAAAACCGGTGTGGAGATTCTCATGTGATGTGAGTACCACCAAGCGAACTCGATTTCACGATCATCAAAATGTTGGCAGTATTTGCATGGATTTCGCGTGAACTGACGATGTTAGTACCTACTTTAACAAAAAAAAAGATTACTCAGGATTGTCAATTGTTGTACTAAATGTTTTTTTTTTGCCAAAATTTTGATAATGGCTAATATGGCGTACTATCGAAAGGTTAAAGGGCAACATATGGACAAATTTTGTAACATCTTCTAAGGCACATTTATGTGTATGACCGTTCATGATGACTTGCGATTCCGTCGGGTTCCAGAATACTAAAGCCAAAGAACAAATTATGAGTTATTATGAGTATTGTGTATTAAAATGCCTCAAAATAATCTCAAACGGGAATTCGGGATAGTTGATCTTGATCTGACAAGTTATTTCGTATAACTTAAATTTTATTAAAAAAAAATGTTATTTGAATTTTAAAGAATGTTGGAAACAGTTGAGATATTTCGGTCGCCAACTGATCCAAAAAAATGTGTTAAATGTGACTCGCCCACGAGCAATTATTGCACTTTCATGTTTTGCAATCGTAACTGGCAGATTTATGAAATTAGGCAAGCTTTTAGAAAACTTGCCGTCTACATTCTTTCTAATTTTCCAATTCCAACCTAAACGTATGTTCTATATGTTCACCGAGCGAATAACTTGTATTTATGTCTCCCGTGAAAATTGTGCCGTGGAGACATGCCTCTTATTTACTAAATTTAAGATAAATGTGCACTCGCGGTCTGATTGTGCCTGTCTAGACACTTTCAATTTTCGTTCGTCTTCATCATTTTGACAATTGAAACTTGAGATGCCTGCGCTATTGAAGAAACGCATTCATTCTTGAACGCGATTGCTAATGTTAAATATAAACAACTCATCATCTATTCATACTATTAATGAAAGAATTTATCATTTACCCGTCCTGACCAAAGCCGTGACACATACTTCCCGATAAATAATGAAAAGATGTGGATAGAATGAGGCATTGGTCTCTTCTGTTCACTTGACGCAATCAATGACAAGTTCAATATTGAAAGTGGATACGAAGCTTGAGGACCATATGCTTGTTGTATTTGTATTGTATTGTACAGTGGAACCTCTCAAGTTGACCACCTCTCTAACATGACCGCCTCTTTAAGGTGACCACTTTTTTTCCGCCCTTGCACCTTTAACGTTATTTTCAAAGAAATAAACCTCTATATATTGACCACCTCCTTATTCTGTAAGTTGACCACTTTTTATAAAACTAAAGAATATTTTCAACCTCTTTAAGTTGACCAGGCGCCAGATGTACATACTGATGAACCGTTGGTTTTTTATATACTCATTCGTGTCATGTTAACACAGGTCAGTCTGAATGCTAGCCTTGCAAATAAGTGCAAGTTTAGTCGTGTAAGTAGTCTAGACGCAGTGAACAAGTGGTGAAGGAAAGATTAGGAAAATTATAATAATAATTTCTGTTATTTGTTGGGCAGTTTAATAGATAAACTTCACATTTACGTGGTGTGTATACTTGAATTGTATCAGCATTTTGTACAAAAATTTGCATGTTTACGTGATTTTGTGAAAAGAAACTCCTTTACGAAAACTTCTGAAATGCTTCTATAACTTTTGCTCTCATTATTTAGACCGGGTGAAACATCATACATATCCTTCCTCCATATGTTTAAATTGATAAAAAAAGAGATCAAAAATTATGGAAGCAGTAAGCAGTCGAGTAAGCTTAATAATACATGAAGAGTCTAATGAACATGCTTTCTGATCTTCAAATGTTAGGGAAAAAATATTTTCCTTGTAATCGAATACTTTTTGTTCGTAAAAAATGCGACAATCCTTAGTATATTTTTTTTTACGGAAATAAGAAGCAGATTTTTTTTAAGAAAAATTAGCATTTAAATTTGTTTAAAATTTTAAAAACGCATTTTGTACAAGATGTTGCTAATGTAAGTTTTTAAGAGCCGTTTGGTGAATGTTTTTGTTTTTGTTGTTGTTATAGACAATGGCTTCAAAAAAAAAAAGTACCTACTGAAATCAGCCAGTTCTTAGAACTTTCTTCCGAAAGGAAAGCTGCTGAAATAATATCAAAAAAAGAAAGGACGAATACTACAACTTAAATTTCGGCAATAAAAATTTATCTAGAGTTGTCAAGAGTTCAAAGGCCCATGAGGTGAATGAAGCGTGACAGATCTAAAACCTCAAGTGGTTGGCTTGAAAAATTCAAAAACAGGCATGAGATATCACAAAAAGTTCTTTGTGGAGACTCGAATGAAGTTTCGCCAGAAACTGTGACAGATTTTCACAAAAATTTTAAGATCCTTGTCGAAGGATACAGTTTAAAGGATGTTTTTAATGCAGAGTGTGGTTTTTTTTTACAGAACATTATCAAATCGTACACACAGCGCCCTTTGCCACTAAACTACGACAACAAAAATTTACGAAAACGACGAAGATGCCTCAGATGTTGTGCTTCCTGGCTTCCCTAATAATACTTATGACATGGCCACTTTTATCGAATTTATTGTTTGAATGTATTTTTATGTTGATAGGAATTATGCACGAGAAAATATATATGTCACTTGATTTTTTCATACATAGTATAATTTGTTTACCCAAAATCTCTATTCCAAACAAAACTCCTTAAGTTGACCACCTCTCTATCTTGACCAACATTTTTCCGCCCTAGGGTGGTCAACTTAGGGAGGTTCCACTGTATTTGCATGGATTTCACGTGAACTGACGATGTTAGTAGTTAGTACCTACTCTAACAGCGTTTGAAAGTTGAAATCGAAATTTGTTTATAATGCTGCACATAGAACGGAAAACAGCAAGACCGCAGACAGAAGCATAGCACCATGCATTTTAAATAGATGACGTCATTTTGCTGTTGCTGTTGAACAGAAGCAGTATGCTGCCAACATGACGTCAACCATTTAAAATAACCATGCTGTTCTCGCTTGTTTCATTGCTTCTTTCCGTTCTATTTCAGGCATAACTCGACAACCTGATATCCGATATTTCGAAAAATTTTCAAATTTTGGAGTGTTGCTGAAACTTTTGGCCTATCACACTTCCCCCAAACTTCTAGTTCCCACCCAAAAGAGCATACAAACAAATTATGAAGTTTGACCCCTCTAAAATCAATAATGAGCGAGATAATCGCACTTTTATATTTCCGCCTTTCGCAATTGGACATTTTTGATAACTCGAGAGCTTTTTCGTCTTTCTTCCTAGTATTTAAAAAAAAAATAACCCTGTGCTCCGATGATGAACGCACTAACCACTACACCTGGATTTTGGCAAACTTTTAAAATAATAAGTTATCGAGGCTACGGTAGAAAGCACATTTGCTAAAAACTTAAATGATAAATGAAAAAATAAGCATGAAAAACGCAGTATTGTAGCACCTAAGCGAATCCAATCGATTATCCGTCCCAGAACTTTTTGATCTTGTTAAGCCGGCCCCACACCGACCGGAGTGTGGCACACACCGCACAAAAGACCGGTTCCAAGAATGATACCTTGGAGTCGCCAAACCACACTGCTGCTGCACGATTTTTCGTATCAATCTTTTGTGCGGTGTTTGCCACACTCCGGTCGGTGTGGGGCCGGCTTTAGTCGACATCATGAAGCTTGACGAGCGATAGAATTGCAACAAGATATAGGACGGAAAAACAAGTTTACCATTTTTTAAGTTGTAGGAATTCTGTGATTGAAGACAATTTTCATAATCTCTACTTTAAGAACAAAACAATATTATGTACTTCAACACATAATTACTTTATTTAAACACGACCGGTAGCGTAAGGAGCCTTGGAATTGACTGGCAAATAGTATTCACCTTCAACACCACGTCCATAGTTGGATGGTTGACCTCCCATATGAGCTTCAGCACCCCTCAAGCTGCACTTCTTGGTCTTAATATCTTCATAATCTCCACAGCGAACAGCCAAGAAGTCGTCACGCGTCTCCAACGATTCGGCGAAATAAATGTATGAACGAGCATGAGAGCAAGACGATGTCACATCAATACCGCATCCAGGTTGATCCTTACCCCAGTGTGGGTAGAAGGAGGCATTGCCCAATGGCTCGGCAAAACCAAGAAGTCCACCATCAGTATGAATTGATTCAACATATCGGCCGTCACCTTTGGCAAGTCGCTTGCTGGGCTCGCTGATTTTGAACAAAGGAAGAGCAGCATCCAAACCGAAGATGGTGTTGATCTTTCCGCGAGTGGTATACTTACCAGCAATGCCGACAACATGACCGCCCAAACTGTGACCAATCAAATAGGTATTTTCGGTGTTCAATCCAAACTTCTCGGCGAGGAAATCAATGAGAGCAGCAACCTTCTTGCCAGCGGTCATAGTATTACCAGCAGCCTTGATGTAGTTAATGCTCTTCGCGCCAGCGTTCCAATCGACAATGATGACATTGTAGTCTCCGAGAGCAAGATAACGGTTACGGATCATTGGATTCATTGGAGCATTTTGATCGCCGCGCCAACCGTGCGAAAGGATCCTGTTCAATGATAAATTAACATAAATTAAAAGTACCCGTTGCAATTAGTCCAAATTTTGACCCTAGTACCTAGTTGGATGGTTCTTGTTGAAGTGAGAGGTCTTAACGGACTCTTCATTACCAGTGAACAATTCATGCGCCGTAGTTGGATTATTTTTGGTGTATAAGTAGAATTTGACTGTAAAGTCGGCACGTTGAGCCAGCTCCATTTCGAATTCAGCATCCTCCAACTTGACAAGATGCATGTTATTGTCCTCGTCTGGAATGAGAGTCCATTCGGATGGGTCGTAATCCGCTGGAGCTGCCAAAGTGGCAGCAACAGCTCCGACGATGAGTAGAGCAAGGGAGGCCTTCATTGTACGCACGGTCGTAAAAGAAAACTACGTGTGTACTTTCCTTGCGGTTTGAACCTTACTTTTATATGTCCATTGCGTTGTTGCTTACTATAGTCAATCATAAAGGCTATTCTGTTCTTATCAATGGTTGCGATTTATTAGTTTTATTTCTAATTTATTTTTGGCCGTGGAAAATTGCTTGAAAACCCGAATTGGAATATTATCTTTTCTTTTCATTACAATAATTAACTATGGACAATAGTTTTTAAATTTGTTTTCTGTCAGTTTTTCATGAATTACTTGAACTTAAGTTAGTTACATTAGTTTAGCGGTGTCTCCCTGCTGTTACGCAGATTTGAAAGACATTTCAACATTTACTGTTTTTTCTTCCTGCAGAATAGAAAACATTCCATTCATACGAACCAGTGCAGAAGTGTATAACTTACGACAACATTACAGTTCGAAATCAGTCTACTATGAAACGTGGACGCGGATGTTACAATAGAGTAACAGTTATAATTTGAAAAAAAGTCTGATCTAGCTAAAGCTTACAAATGCTCGTAACATAGCTTCAGCAATATCCGTATGTAGTTTCAAATGTAAACATAAATTTAATTATGTATGTTCCTATATTTAATTTTAAAATTCTGCATAACTTTATCTAACAATTTTTTTTTATCTTAATTAAAAGTGCAGAGGCCTTTTAGTTTACTATCAACCGCATTGAATTTGATTTGATCGTCTCTCAGATTAGGACGTTATCCGTACCGATCAGGTTCGATATGAACAAATGGCTATTGTGTATACATTTTTCTATACAATATTAAAATTACTGTTTAACATTTGTTTATTACTGCAGTTCATCTTTAATTTGAAAAAATAAATACAGGGTGTCGATTGTGTTTTCAGTTTTCGTAGGGGTCGAAACATTCTTTCTTGTTTCATTCGCAAAATGACTAAAGCGCCAATCATCTTTCCTATCTGCGAAATCGATTCCTGCCTTAGATATTAGTTTTAAGAAAACAGCTGGGTCTGAATCTTTAGAGAATCTTAAGTCCGTGGATTTTCCAATAAGTGGGGCTCCTCTAAAATTAGCGCATACTCCTACAAAATTGGATGTTAAACCTATAGTCCTCGTCGAAATGAGGACTCAAATTTACGAATTTATCGTCATGTACGAGTATTAAGCGATTACACAGAACAATATTTTTTGTGGACATTATGCATTTATTTTTAAGCTCACCCTGTATTCATCGCGATAATCCATTGACTATAATAGATTTCTTTCAAAAATATTCAAATAAGTATTGATGAACTGATTATTTAATTAGTTCTACCCCGGAAAAAATGTATATAAACTGCAACTTGCTTTGGTCAAAACATTAAATCGGCAAAATGAAGTTTGTGCTCGGTCTTGTTGTTTTGGGCGTTGCCGCCGTTTGTGGCTCACCTATTGAATTTGATCCTGAAGAATGGGTCATGATTCCAGACGGTGACTACAAAATGCGTATGGTTAGCATGAGTGAGGTGGCCTTCAGGCGTGAAATTGCCGAAAGGAGTGATTTCGCCGTGAACTTCTACTTGTACACTCAAAGTAATCCAACCACTCCACAACAAATCGCCACTGGCAATTCGGCCGCTTTGGCAGCTTCCAATTTCAACCCCAATTTGCCAACAAGGTAAGTCCTCTGAAAAATGCATAACTAGATTTGATTGTTCATCACAGTGTTCATGTCACGCAGGTTCATCGTTCACGGATGGCGTCAAAGCTACACTTCCCCGATGAATGCCGACATCCGTAACTCGTACTTCACTCGTGGCTCCTACAACATTTTCGTCGTTGGCTGGAGTGCCGGTGCTGATACTTTGGATTATATTGCGGCTGCTGGTAACACAATGGTTGCTGGACAAAAGGTTGCTGCCTTCATTGATTTCTTGGTTAGCGCTGGAGGTTTGAACCTGAGCACAACCTATTTGGCCGGGCACTCGTTGGGCGCTCATGTTGTTGGTATTGCTGGTAAATACACCACTGCCGGAAAGATTAACACTATCTTCGGTTTGGACGCTGCTCTGCCATTGTTCTACTTGGATCAGCCAAGCAAACGTCTTGCTGTTGGTGATGCTTTGTATGTTGAATCGATTCACACCGATGGTGGAATTCTTGGCTTCGAAGAACCAATCGGCAATGCTTCATTCTACCCCCACTACGGTAATGATCAACCCGGATGTGGACTTGACTTGACCACTGCTTGCTCACATGCCCGCTCATGCGATTATTTTGCCGAATCCATTTTGTCGCCTGATCTATTCTTGGCTGTTCAATGCAATGTTTACGCTGATATTACCGGAAAGAGTTGCCCATTGTCTGGCTCAACCGCTCGTATGGGTGGCGAACCATCCAACTACGGACGTGGCATTTCGGGAATGTGGTATTTGCCAGTTAACTCTGCTTATCCTTATGCTACTGGAAAGATCTAAATAAATTGTGAGCATATGTTTTTGTTTCATTAAGGATTGGGAACAAATGAGGATTCAATTTTGCGGCATTTGTTGGACATAGTTCTTCGCTTTAAGCTCGCCATAGACTGTCTAATCGATTGCACAATCTTTTTGATCGTCACATAAATTGGAAGGTGTATGCGACCATCCAACTTTTCACACCATCTGTCATAAGATTGATTGAAAATCATGTGTTTTCAGTTGCTGATTTCTTCACATAAATCTGTGAATGTGCATCTTCCATCGCAAGCAAATACCTATATAATTTTTGCTATGTTGTGTTGTGTCGTGTGGATCGTGAGACTGTCATTTTAGATTGTACGATAAATTGTATAGCGTATGTGCTATACGAGGGTCAGATCGATTATGTGCAATTGATTGCACAATCGATTGGACAGTGTATGGCGAGCTTTACGACTAGAGAAAGTCACATATCTCCCTAAATACCAAATGTCCTGCTAGTAGGCGCGTTCCTAGAACCGAAGAATCGGTGTTTAATCAACACCAGTTTCAAAATTTAAAGTAGGTACCTATTTCGATTTTTTCAACCACGGTTGAACCGGTTTTTCTTAGTAGCGCTTTTTTATGTTTTATAGTTTTAGTTTTTTAGGCTTTTGGAACCGTTTTATTTGCAGGTTTCGATGGTTCTTTTTTTTTCAAGTTTTTGGTACAAAAATCAACTGAAAAATATGCAGTGGTGTAAAGCTGCATCTAAACTGGCTTCTAAAATGAAGGCGCGTCCAAAAAGTGGCATCGCGAACCGCCATTTGGGAGCTACATTTACATTTGGTAGCATCTACACTAGCTATCAAATGGAGCCTGAAAATGACATATCCAAACTTTCATTTTGGGGATTTTTAAATTTAATTAAAATCGGACTCTGCTCGTATGAATTTTTACTCGGCCATTCAAGAATTAAGCTTGAAATAGATTGGACGCGTCAGCATCGACATCAGCAGAAACATTTCGATACCGAGCAGCATTTTTTCTGTTGTTGCTGCCAATGTGGGTCATCAAAGGCAAATGCGTGTGTTCTAAATTGAAATCTTTCTTCTGGTGCCGATGCTGACGCGTCAAATGTATTTCAAGCATTATTCATTTTCACACAAAAAACGAACAAAAGTTGCATTATTCAGTGCATTCAGCGAGCACATATTGTGATGTGCTACATATCCCCACCACAACAAATTGGAAACTGCTAAGTTTGTGTTCGCTGAATGGACTTGCTACATGAAACGTCAGTTCTCTCTAACCAGCTGATACATCCGCAGACATTGCGGCAATCAAAAATTCAAAAAACCTAAAACTGCAACTTTTCTTTCAAAATACGTACTCTCATCGCACAATATTATAACGTTCACTAAAACCAGGCTCAGAAATGACATTTTTCTGCTGAACTGTGAATAAACAATTTCCAGTATTGATGGTAGAGCAGCTGTGCGTGACAGTTAATCGAGGATCGAGCAGTCCAAGTAGCAGCTACACATCTAAATGTAGCATTCCAATTCAACGCTAAATAGGGGAAATTTTCGATACATCGCATGTGGACCGATTAGCGGGTCAGCGCATGTTCCTAGAAAACCAGTAAACTTTACTGGAAGACTACTAAGTTTTGCCGGAAATTAGTTTTCTAAGTAAATTTCGTCTCAACTAATTTTTCACATTCATTCGTTGATTTTGCGTGGTTGACATCGGACGCTTTTCGGTGAGTGGATTAGTGAAATTATATTATTTTGAGGTAAGTCACCAAGTTCTCTCCAATGAAATCGTTGTCTTTAAAGTCATATTGTTTCCTTTTCTTAGACGCAGAATTAAAAAATTACGTGAATCTCAAAATTTGGTGCCAACACTATCAACACAATTTTTAAGAAATATCGATACTTGGATTGGAACGAATTAAAGTTAAGTACGCCTATACATTTTATTAATTTATAATCGAACTATATTTTAAATAAACCTTATCTATATATGTACATATACATATGTGTATTAATACTATATATTTATTTCTCTTTTTCTCAAGAGACACCATACATAAGAGGAAAACTTATTGCGATAAACGCGGCTTGAAATGGCAATTACATGTTCGAGGACCTTAATTTTATCAAATTTTATCTACCATTTCTGTCTTGAATATGTATGAAACAATGTATGTAAAGTCAATTATTATTTTATAGTCTCAATAATAATAGTATTATGTATATATGTTTTTATTGTTTATAAAAGATTAACTCGTCAAACAAGAGTTTCATTTATTTAAATTTTCAGATGATTTTAGTCCCAAAAGCATGCACACCGAAAACCCAAATAAAATAAATAAATAGATTTTATAGTGAAATCAAAGAAAATCTAGTACGATATACTAGATAACCTCCAGTTTTATTTACGGGAAGTTCCAGTGAATATGGCTAGAATACATCGTTTCACACTGGAAATTCAGACTGGTTACTTAATAGAATTCTAGTTATATTTCCTAGAATTCAGTTTATCTCACTAGATTTCTAGTGAACATTTTCACTTGATTTCTAGTAATATTTTTTTCACTAGATTGACAACTAGAAAATCTAGGAGCTAAAATCAAGTTGTGAATTACTGCAATCTAGTTGAAAAAGTTTTACTGTGAATATTAAAACTGGACGGCCAAATAAATGGCGGTCAGTCTGGATGCAATGACAACTGCCAGTTGGTAGCACGTGCTGCCATTTGGCAGTCAGTGTGGCTGGACCTTAACGTTCCAAAAATATATATCTTCTGTTCAAAAAGAAAATGGGGGCCCCGTACACACTATAATCTACTATTAGCCAATATTTTGCACTGCCGTTCACAACAACAAAATTTTAAAGGACTGGGGCGTCGTGAATAGTCTGAATGCGTACAACGGCTAGTTTTCGCGGATACAATTTGTTCGCAAAATTTAGGCCCTCAATGCATTATTGTGTAAACGAAAATTTGTACAGAACTACAAAGTCTGAAGAGATTTTTCTGTGCGGCCTGAGTCTACATAGTTTAATTAATCGATAGTACCTACTGAATTTTCGAGCAAAATTTTTATGCGAAATTTTGAAGCTGAATTGTTGTGCAAAATGCAAAATGCTTTTGATAATACATTTGATTTAAAAATATGAAAATATCCTCTGACAAAGGATACCAACGTCACCTCTCCTAAATATTTAAAAAAATATATACCTGTAAAATAAAATAAATAACAGGCGCGACAATCTAACATGGATTAAGGCCGCAGGATGTGTTAGTGACATCCTATTTCCAAGATCTTATCTGCTTTTTGATGAGGTAATGAGATCAGCATCACGCTCAGCAGTGTTATTTATCCCCATAAATGGGTACTCGTTTAACATCTGAGTGAGATCATAGTCCGTCACAAGCTCGTGAGTTCGAAAAACGCCATGGAACACGGTGAGATTCGAACTCATGACCCTGTGCACCAAAGGTGCGCGCACTAACCGCTAGACCAGCCAGACTACATACCTGTAGCTTCTCCCCAAATTACTTCACGCGGATAAAATTTGGCTGAGTGAATAGTCTGCAAACCATTAAATTCCCTACCAAAAATTACTTTTTTTCGATGAAAACCAAGGGTACGTACATTCCATTCAAAGTAAAGCTGAAAACTGTATCGAATTCCACTAACTTCCCCTTTTTCTTTTAAGAAAGTCATTTAAAATCAAATAAATCTCTTTTAGAACGCCATAAAAAATATAATAAAAATTACACTTACTCAGGCGTCCCACGCTGTCCACTAACCTACACGGGATACTTAGATGGCTAATGCATAGGGAAACGAAACCGAGGCTAATTTCGGGTGCGGCCGAAATTGGATACCCTTCGCTCCCCCGCGCAAAAATGTTTCTTTGAAGAAGAAGAGGGTTTGGTTTGTATGGCAGCCCCCAGACGCCATGGTCCGATTTCAATCATTTTTCCATATATTTTGTGACACCAACAGAAATACATTCTAGTGAGGTTTGGTTGAAATCGGTGCCCAAATAAAAAAGTTTTCCTTAGAAAAACCTAATTTGGGGTGTTAGGTTTGTATGTCATCCCCATGACCGGATCACTGGGTCGGTGATTCGAACATGCAAACAGCCTGCAACAATAAGAAGCATGTGTGCCAAATTTCAGCTTCCTAGCTTCAATATTCGCCGAGTAAAACGCGTCGCAACAGACAAACAGACAGACGGACATGCTCCAATCGACTCCCCAAGTCATGCTAATCATATATGTATACTTTTTATATGGTCGGAGATACTTCTTTCTCACGGTAGTTTCAGATTTTGCAAATAAATAATCATCTTTTGTGATGAAATTAACCAAATCTGAAAAATAAGCCGACAGCTGTTTGGTCTTAACCGGGATGTTAAAAGCGATTGGTTTTTTGAGTCAGATTTAACCTCGATAGCAATAAAACGCTACTATTGTTTTGTCTAAAGTAAACCCATATCTCGTATCTCGGTAACTTTTCAAGATACAGAAAAATTATTAACTGTTCGAAATTTTGTCTGCTTTAATTTTGCCATGCAACTATTTATCGTTAAATGCTCCGAAAAAAAAAAACAATTTAAAAAAATTAACCCATTTTGTACTGGTGGTTCGTTTTCGAATAACTAGCAGTTTTTAGTTTATAAGCTTCTATATTTGGGTGGTTCGAAAACGAACCGCTGGTACATGGTGTATCTAAATTTTGTTACGTTACTCAACTTTAACGACCAATAACTCCGTTATTGTTACTCGAAACCAGGAAAAAGAAACTGATATGAAATTTAATCGTCGTACCCTTTGACTTAAGTACACATACGCCTATCTATGATAAAAATAAATATAAAAGTCTCCTTTTTTCATCCCTTCGGGGACACCCTGTTATCTTCGTCCTAACAAGTTTTAAGGTATTCGTGACAAAGACTGCGATCATTCTACACGTTTTTGCCAAATTTCATGTCGATCCGTTGAGTGGTTCGCGAGTTATTTAGTGAACAGTCGATCGGACGGACAGACGGACAAACGGCCGGACGGAAACAAATCGATTAAATGAGTGTTTTACAAAAAAAAAATCTAAAAAACCCTTAAACCCCAAGATAAATATCAAATTTAATAAAACCTGTGTTTTGTTATGTAAACCCTCACCACACTTTCCTTATTGCATACAACAGATACCCAGGGCCGGATTTCCCATATGGGCATCCTGGGCTACTGCCCGGGGCGGCAGAATTTGAGGGGCGGCAAATTCTTAAATGTTTTTCATTGGTCTAAAATTATGGGAAAGATGGATTTTGAAAACTCAAACAGAATTGTAGAAAATAATTTGCTTTTTTAATTTATTCTAGTTAGATGTACATATTCGTCTTAATCCAAAGCACCTAATCACAACCTCAACTCAAATTTCAAAGTGATTCCGCCTTCAAAAATTGGGACTACGCAAAATTGAATTGAATGAATGGCGTGGCGTCCTTTAGTTCAATTAGAGTAGGAGTATAAATCATCTTTGGCTTCACTTTAAACATTATTATGCCTTAAGAAGCCACATTAAATGATATAAATACGCGAGTACTTGGCTGCCAGCTCCTGTTTTCAAGCCTCTGAAATTGCCCCAGACTTGAAAAAAAAAACAAACGAAAAATATTTTTGGTGATAGTGACCCTTTGGAAAGTTCAAAATGCCCCAAGCAAGTAACTCATCTAACCACACATTTTCGTGTATTCAATTACTTTTAAAATTTGTCCCCACATCAAATTCACTAGGAAGAAAGGATTTGGTTGCGGGAGAGGTCCAAGTCTCGATATTAGAAATGCGGAATTGGCTATCAAATTTATGAGTTTCTATCGGATAAATAGGTTTGACTCAATTTTTAAGAATTTTTACGCTTAAATTTTCGAATTTGCAATTTTTTTCATAGAAAAACGGGAAATTCTACCGAAAATAAAAAATAATTTAAAATAGTTTAAATTGAATTGATTTCTGCTGAATAATATCAGTAAGTGCTTTCCCATTTCGTTATCTTTATCACCGAAAACAAATTAGGTCAAGGTGTGTTCAAAATTTACGGTAAGCTTTCTCAATTTTGGGTTTATTCGATATGACGTTTTCTGGTTAATTATGATGCTAATATAGGAAATTTTATTTGTTGGGGTAATTCGCAAATTATTTCCAAAACGACCGAAAAAGGAAAACATTTAGAAAACATGAACGCATTTCTAAAGAAAGTGAAAAGCTGAATGTAATAAGAATTGTACAGTTTTCTATGTTATCATTGGAGTTTCAATCATTCCTAAAACAATTTTGGGAGGTGCACGTAACACCTAGATTCCTCCCCTGGGAAGCAACATAAAAAATTTTCAAGCAAACAAAATACGCTTCCTAGTAAAAAATTTGAAATTTTCAATATTCTTCACATACGCCCGCTAACGTTTTGCCTACATTCCTTTGTGAGGTGACATCTGCTACCTTCAAGTTTATCTAGTGGCGGAGGGCGGCAAATTCGTTACTGCCCAGGGGCGCAATAGAGGCTAAATCCGGCCCTGCAGATACCATGTCGCTATTTACCAACGGTTCGTTTTCGAACCACCCCAGAACACAAAAACAACAAATCGGAAATTTTTTTTTTCTTCGGAATCGTCATCAGAGTGTATTTATAGACAATATAATGTATATCAAGGATATCGTCATAAAAAAATTATTTCTGGTACCGGTACAAAATGGGTTAAAAATTAACCAATTTTTTACGATTTTTTCTTATTTTGATGCAGTTGCGCACGCACAGAGTGACTTCAAGATCAAAAACTTGAATTAATTAGTAGGAAACGTGTTTTTAAAAAATATAAGAAATGTGTGTCAGTTCAGGAAAAAAATCTTTGAGCCAGGAGCCAGCCAAATTAACGAAGAAGTTGTTGTTGGATTATTTTTGTAAACCATGTCAAAATTCGAGATAGAATTTGTCAAAATCAGTAAAAATCAACATATAAGTCATTTTCTTGCACGTGTCAAGAACAGATTTGATAATTAAGGAAAATTTTTTTTAGTTCAATCGAAAAGAAATCACGGCAGCTATCTGAATTTTCAATATGAATGATGTTCATTGAACAGACTACAGACTGATACTAATTTTGGTAAACTCACTTCACTCTTCTTGTCTCGGTGGTTATCTTGAAGAACGTTTTAGCATAACTTCATAGATTCATTGTTTTTTAAGAACTAATTAAAAAAATCAATATTCATGGCAAAAATAATCTAAATAAACTCCTAATGGACAAAAGAGTAGGAAAATTATAAAGAAAATTAAGCTAATCGATAGTGCGATCTTAAATAATACTGATTAATAGTTTATTGTGATTTATCGATAAGAATACTATACAAATAAAATCTTATCAAATTGACCACAGCGAAGCCATACATATCACTATAAAAGGAGAATGGATGCCCGTGGTGAAACACACAGGTAGTTTTCTTTCACGACCGTGCGTATACAATGAAGGCTTCCCTTGCATTGCTAGTCCTTGGTGTGGTTGCTGCCACTTTGGCCGCTCCCGCCGATTATGATCCATCCGAATGGACTCTCATCCCCGACGAGGAGTACAACATGCGTCTTGTCAATTTGCAAGATGCCGAATTCGAAATGGAGTTGGCTCAACGTTCGGACTTCCCTGTTAACTTCTATTTGTACACCAAGAGCAATCCAACCACTTCGCAAGAATTGATTACTGGTGACGTAGAATCGGTCAAGAGGTCTCACTTCAACAAGAACAACCCAACCAGGTAAGGCGCACAAGAAGATAATAATAATCATAGTGATTCGCATGTATGCAACTTTTGTTTGATTTTAAATATAGGATTTTGTCTCACGGTTGGCGCGGCGATCAAAATGCTCCAATGAATCCAATGGTCCGTGACCGTTATCTCGCTCTCGGAGACTACAATATCATCGTTGTCGACTGGAAAAAGGGTGCCGAAAGCATCAACTACATCAAGGCTGCCGGAAACACCATGACTGCCGGTAAAAAGGTTGCTGCCATGATCGACTTCCTCGCAGCAAGCTTTGGATTGAACACTGACAATACCTATTTGATTGGTCACAGTTTGGGCGGTCATGTTGTTGGTATTGCCGGTAAATACACCACTCGCGGAAAGATCAATACCGTGTTCGGTTTGGATGCTGCTCTTCCATTGTTCCATATTGATCAACCCGATAAGCGTTTGGCCAAGGGTGACGGCAGATACGTTGAATCTATCCATACTGATGGTGGCATTCTTGGTTTCGCTGAACCTTTGGGTGATGCTTCCTTCTATCCAAACTGGGGTAAGGATCAACCTGGATGTGGATTTGATGTGGTCAGCTCGTGCTCTCACGCTCGTTCCTACATCTACTTTGCCGAATCTTTGGCCCGGACTGATGAATTCCTTGCTGTCCGTTGCGGCGATTATGCTGACATCAAGAGCAAAAAGTGCAGCTTGAGGGGATCTGAGGCTCGCATGGGAGGTCAACCATCCAACTATGGACGTGGTGTTGCCGGTGAATACTACTTGCCAGTCAACTCCAAGGCTCCATATGCTACTGGTCGTGTTTGAATAAACTGATTTTTGTTTTTTTGAAAATGTTACGAGTTTTATTTGACTATGCGGTTGAAGCAATAAAACGATTTATTTCGATAGCGATAGCAATTAAACTTTGTACAGTGACTTGGTTCAGTAGCAGATTTTCTATAAATTACCAACCTCAGTTTCTTTATTTTCCCCACGTTATGCTACTTCAAAACGCATCAATACTATGACATTTTTTGCTAATAAAACACTAGGCCGCACGTTTCAAACTATTGCATAGGCCACTTTACCATATTTTGCGGCCCAATTTGACTTAGGGTAATGTGCATAAATTCAAATGCGTAATTTAGAATATAAAAAAAAGTTAAACTTTTGTAAAACAATTTGCTGGCGATGATATAATTGAGAAATGTCCATGGACTTGGATAGGAGTTAAGAATAAAATTTACTGCCTGTAAATTCAAAGCTTAATTTTTAAGGTTTACAGATGAACAGCATGTGTGCCTCTTTTTCGGTAACTTCCGTAACCAGTTTATCAATTTTGCTTAATATTATACCAGACTCTCCGTTTTGAAGTCGCAAGGAATTGTCCCAGTTTCTGAATCTTTCCGAATTTAGGCTACTTAATGTCAGAATTTGTCGTACAATCAGGGCCGTCCCTAGGGGAGGGCGAGTCGGGCGGTCGCCCCCGGCCCCGCGATTGCATAGGCCCCGCGCCTGATCTGAACCCTTATCATTTGTGATTTGACCCAAAAACAATCTATTTTTTCATCTCAATTTTCTCCAACTTCTGCCAAGGAGAGGTGCTTGTACGATTCTTTTAAAAATTGGCCCATTGTCTTATGATCATATCTTCCTTACATAATTTTATTCTAGCTCCATTATTTATAACAGTTTTAATACCTTAAGTACAGAAAACTAGGGTTAATTTTGGCTCGATTTCGATCTTTAGGGGCTGTCTGAATTGAATTGTATTGAATTCGAACTAAATTTAACCCTAGTTTTCTACACTTAACGTATAAAAACTGTTAGAAATAATGGAGCTAGAATAAAATGATGTAAGGAAGATATGATTAAAGACAATGGGCCAATTTTTAAAAGAATCGTACAAGCACTTCTCCTTGGCAGAAGTTGGAGAAAATTGAGATGAAAAAATAGATTATTTTTGGGTCAAATCACACAAATTTGACTTGAAGCTCTGTGAAAACTAAGCCTCTTATCCGATTTTAGTGTACTTAGTTTTATTTTTTAGGGAAATTTATTGGCTCTAATAACCATCTTGTTTCACTATTCTAGCTGGTCTAGCTTTGGAGATATTGAGCTTTAAGTCGTGCAAAAAAATGTTTTTTTTCAAAAATCTTCAAAGGCTAAAGGGTTAAGAATAGGGGGTATGTTCGGTACAACTTTTTTGCTGGTAATCAACTGAGGAATCATAATCCGGGGCGTTTATACGGCAGGTTCCGGACACCCTGTATAGAAACATTTATCGATCAAAACCATTAGAGAAATAATCTTACATACATACAATCGTATGTACAAATCTTAGAAAAAGCATAGTAACCCATGCCATGCGTTAGTCCAGAATGGCTATGTGATCACACAACCCATATGTGTTTGACTCCAAATTTATTACACTACACTCCACCAAATAATTCAAACGTCAAAATATTGTCGATGCAATTATTAACGCTTTTGTCGCCGCCTACGAGCTATTATGCCTAAGGTGTAGCTGAATTTTCTGTGAAATCAATCTTAATTTTTGAAGAGGTTTAATTTTGGATCTTGAAACAGTTTACATACTATGTCTTACGATGATGCGCCGTTTTTTCGTTTCTTTAGACATAGTTTACATTTCGCCGAACGTTTGATCGCATTTGTGGCCGTCGGTTCCTTTGAAATATATATGGAAAGGGTGGAAAATATTGTTGAACGATATTTTTCATCAAGATATAGTACCAATGGTCTGTCTGGATCTATACGCCAACAGAAGGGTTAAATATCACGTTGGCATTTTAAGAGAGTAATAAATATTACCCGGATTTTATATTCTCAATTGTAAACAAAAAATTGACGTTTGAATAAAATTTTCACGCATACTATGAACTGCAATAGTGTGAAAACGGTGCCATTTTTATTTTCTGAAGGCCATTCTGGACTAACGCATGGCATGGATTACTATGCTTTTTCTAAGGTACAAATTTACAGCATGTTCATTTCTAATTTACTGCCATGGAAGCAAATGAAAGCTTTGTGTTGGAAACAGCAAATTATTTCAAAAGTCATAACATAACGTTACTGTAATTGGCAAGATGAAAGAATTTGGAATGCTTTTCTTCTCTATACTGCGTTGCCTTGCATTTATTGGAGAAGCTTTCTCGGCCCCACTTTATACGAGTAGTTCAATTCCAGACTGCGTTTGCGTACGGAACTTGTTATTACCGTTTGTGTATTTCTTTCCCTAGTCCAGTCAAAATATTCCAATTCAGGCCTCCAAATAGAAAAAAATTGAGTAAGGCTAATATTTGTTGTTTTCGAATCAGTGGGCTCTCAGGAATCTGAAACTCATTTTGCTAAAAAAAATTTTGATCGGAAGGGTCCCAAAAAGGACAAAAAAGGATACTCTTTAATCCTTGACCGAAGGTAGGCATGCGGGGTATCATATCAAAGGGAACGTCGAGTAAATTACATATCCGGTGATTGTTTCCTGTTTAAAGGACCCTCAACGGTAGTAATTGGGCTTAAATGGACGATTTTCGTCCTTCCCGTGTATCTTTCCAAAGCCATAACTACGAGAATAATTCACGTGGTCACTACTTTTATCACTTTTCAGAATCTATAATAGCTGAAGATTCTACCGTTAAATTAAATTTAAATTAAATTTATAAGAAAAAGTTTGATCGTAAAGCTCTGAAAAAGGACATAAAAGGACACTAATTTCACACTTTGATCGAACGTGGGCATGTGGGGTGTCATATCAAAGAAGACGTCGAGTGCATTGTATATCCGGTGCTTGTTTCCTGTTTCAAGGACCCTCAACGGAATAAATCGAGCTTAAATGGAAAATTTTCGTGTCAAGGATTAAAGAGTATCCTTATTATAGAGTATCCTTTTTTGTCCTTTTTGGGACCTTTTCGATCAAATACTTTTTTAGCAAAATCAGTTTTAGATTCCTGGGAACCCACTGATTCAAAAACAACCAAAATTAGCCTTACTCTATTTTTTTTTTCTATTTGAAATGCTAATATGACTGGACTACCCGGAATAAGTAACTGATTATTTTTTCGAAAACGTCAATTTGCGGTCATATTTGACTTTGATTCAAGGGCTAATAGATATGAGTGGTCGGGATAGGGACATTGGCCGGAAGTACCAAAGCGGTGCCGCCAAGGTTCGGAAAAGAAAAGTTCGAGGGGAATTTCAGCACTCGCAGGAGGGTGCAATACTGAAATTTATTTGGATTTCCAACCAAAACGCTAACGAAAGTTCGAAACAACATCCAGCGCGTGAAAACACTGAGAATCTGGACCCAGCGGTTTCCGTGTTTAAGAACGGATGAAATATTTGAAAACACCTTCTCAAAAGTATTGGGAGAAGGTGGCGCAGTGGAAGCGTGCTGGGCCCATAACCTATTGGGCAGAGCACGTCTAAATCCAAAGACTACTTTTCGGTAACTAACGTTTTATTCTTATAAAGGTACTTACTACTAGTAAATGTATAGTCTATAGTACAAAGAGTAAAATAGTAAGTACTAGTAAATGTATAGTCTATAGTACAAAGAGTAAAACAGTAAGGAGTGGAATGGTAAAGTACATTGAATTCAGAAATCGTTATTCCAACAAAAAGCACCTGAAAGTACGAATACCTTATAGGAATATTTCACTCGAGTGACCTCGGAACGTGGCCAAAATTTATTAACAACCAGACAAGAAATTTTCTGATAGAAAAAGGGCCACCGCCGATTCTCATGGGACATGATTTTCCAAAAAAAATGCAGATGACCGACATTTTTCGAAAGGTTTTTTTGAATTTACCATTGAGAATGGTGAAAAGGTACAAGAAGTTGGCTAGTTTACTCGATTTATAAAGATGCGGTGTATTTTGAGAAAACTGTTTATAAAAAACGATAAAATTATGAT
Source organism: Microchrysa polita (assembly GCA_949715475.1). Taxonomy (NCBI): domain Eukaryota; kingdom Metazoa; phylum Arthropoda; class Insecta; order Diptera; family Stratiomyidae; genus Microchrysa; species Microchrysa polita. The sequence continues at coordinate 11,844,075 of OX454415.1, read as the reverse complement.
CCGCAAAGTCCAAGATTTTTTTATATATTTTAAATTCATTTTAAAATATATAAAAAAATGCGGTGTATTGCGATAATGGTCTACGTAAATGGAAGAATGCACAAGAGAAACTTAGAGCACATGAAAGGTCCACTGAACATAAAAAACATTACACAGAATTCGTCGAATTGAAAACACGGCTAATTAAAAACACTACTATAGATAAAAGTATCGAGGACCAGATAAATACAGAACGAGAACAATGGCAAAATGTTCTTGCTCGAATCGTTGCGGTGGCGGAAACGAATTCCGCCTTTCGCGGATCGTCGTCCACAATTTACGAAAAAATAATGGCAACTTCCTCAAACTAATAGAAATGCTGGGTTCTTTTGAATTTTGAATGATAAAAACGAAAAATAGGGTAAAACACACGATTTTTAGAAAGCATTTTTTTTTTTAAATTTGAATGTTGATCCAAACACTTAAACACAGAATAAATTACATACGTATAATAATGTACTGAATTTCAAAATTTGATTTTATTTTCATTTTAATACATATAAAGTTATGGTTTCGAAAACATATTATGTACTTATGCATTTTGGAAAAAAGGGGCCCCGCATCGTGATTTCGCCACGGGCCCCGCGAATCCTCGGGACGGCCCTGCGTACAATGCTTTGTGACTCTCTTGACTGAGTCGCACTCTACGATGCTCGTAATCTAGGGGTCCGGAGATCGAATCTCGGCGTGGTCCAGGAAATATATAGTGCCTGCAACATTATATACACTCGGAAACTCGATATGCAATGTAACGTTGGCTCGAAGTAGCCTATAAATGGCTGAGTGAACGCACCTCCCCACAAGGGGTTACGGTAAAAAGAGAGAAATTTGTCGTACTGAACAGATATACATATTAAGATTCACCCATTTTAGCTCAAATGGCGACGCTTTTTTCTTAAGCTTTTTTCTTCCCTTATTTCGATGGTCCACAATCACATGTTATTGCGAACGTTGCGTTTTCCGATTTCGTTCATTTGCTTTAAAATTGGTGGAGTCCCAATTCAACAGCTACGGTGGTAAAGCTTTTCTGAAATCACCCTTCAGCTGCGACCTATTTCTGAAGTTTCGGAATTGCTATTACACGACTTCTACTTCACCGGGCTCCGCAAATATAGCTACAAGGAATTCGAGTCATTTTGAAAGAGTAGACCCCCGGATCCAGTAGTATCATTTTATCCCCAAAAAAATGAGCTTCATGGCACCCCTGAGCTGATGGATGATGAATAGAGTGATTTTCGAAGAGTGGATGTTTGTTTCATAAAAACAAGTACGATAATATTGGGTGGGACGCAAGGCTCCACTTTTATGAACAAGAAAAACAAAATCTTCGAAATCGCTGGCTAACAGCGTAAAAATGATAGATGTATAAGGCAGTTGCCAACAAACTTTACGTAAAATGTCTATCTCCATTGAAATTACTAATAAATGTATAAAACCCTATAAACCTGAGCGCATCATATAATAACTCTCTATTGCTAGAAATATATTAGGAACAAATCTTGTGAATAGTTTTCAGTTTGTTCGCTTATCTGGTCGCTTCCAAGCAATATTTTTCAAGATGTTTACATCGATTACTGTTATCATAGTTCTACTTTCGTCCTGTCTTCTGATTCATCCCTGCAAATCGCAGGCAGCCTGCGAGGTTGGTGGCAACCAAGAAGGAGTGGTAGACCAGTACATGTATACAGCAGTTGGTATAGGAGTGAGTCCAGATGACATTATGAAGCAAAAACATCAGGCTGACATAAGTGATTTCGATGTACAATTTTATTTGTTCACCAGTGATAATCCTAATGATCCACAAATCCTGGAATACAACAATCCAGAGTCGATAGACAATTCCAATTTTAATTCAGACAATCCAACGAGGTAAGGTTTTCGATATGCAGTATCCAGCAGCTGTTCAGGAATTCAAAGTTGTCTTCTTGCATTTGCAGATTTATTGTACACGGTTGGTTGAGTGACAACACGTCTGCAGTGAATATCAAAATTCGCGAAGCTTATATGGGTCGCTCCGAAAACAATTTCAATGTAATTGTCTATGATTGGGGTGCAGCAGCAATGAATATAAATTATGTTCTAGTATCATTTCAAACCGAATACGCAGGAAGAAAATTGGCGAAATTTATTAATTTCCTTATTGTTCACGCGAGACTGGATATCGATCGAACCTACCTCATCGGACATAGTTTGGGTGCCCATGTTTCCGGTTATGCGGGAAAGAATTTCCAAAGAAATAAAATTAATACAATTTTCGGCCTGGATCCTGCCAAACCATTGTTCGCGTATGCCGAGCGAGTTTTACGTTTGTCCATCGGCGATGCACACTATGTCGAGACCATTCATAGTGACGGCGGAATACTGGGCCAACGTAAACCCATAGGCAATGCTTCATTTTATCCGGCTTGGGGTATTTTGCAGCCAGGCTGTTCTGACATAACAACGTCGTGTTCGCATGCAAGATCATATTTATATTTTGCTGAATCAATAATGGCACCAAATAAGTTTTTCGCCCGACAGTGTAGACAATATAATAATATTGTGGATCTGATATGCAAGTATACGTGTCAAACGGCTTATATGGGAGGTGAACCATCGAATAGTGGAAACATGGTTAACGGTGTTTATTATTTACCTGTGAATCCGCAATCACCATTCATGGTTGGTAAATTTAATTGAAATAAATACATGAAAAATTATCTTGAAAAAAAAATTCAAAAGAACTGCCTTCTGCTTGTTCTATATAATTTTAAAATTACATATTATAGGAATCCATTAATCTCGCTGCAACCACAATAAAGCATATTAGCTAGGAGCGTCTGTCCAAAGTCTGCTTGAATGATGATAAAAATAAAATAAATAACAGGCGCGACAATCCATCATTGGACTAAGGCCGCAGGATGTGTTAGTGACATCCTATTTCCAAGATCTTAACTGCTTTTTGTTAAGGTAATGAGATCAGCATCACGCTCAGCAGTGTTATTTATCCCCATAAATGGGTACTCGTTTAACATCTGAGTGAGATCATAGTCCGTCACAAGCTCGTGAGTTCGAAAAACACCATGATCCACGGTGAGATTCGAACTCATGACCCTATGCACCGAAGGTGCGCGCACTAACCGCTAGACCAGCCAGACTACAATTGATTGATGATGATCGCTGAAATTGTTTTAGGAATAGAGACCGAAGGAAAAACCAGGAGTGCACCTTACACTTGAAATGAAATTGAAATGATGCTTGACGCACCGCTCAGCCAGAAAATGGACCTCGTCAGGAAAAATGAGATCTTGGAAGGGCTCAACGCTCCAACGCTATTCAAACAACAACTGCAGTTTACCACGGAGGTAAAATATCTGAGAGTCATCCTTGATATCAAACTCACGTGGAACAAACAGATGCAAAACACAATTGCAAAAGGCAAACAGACCCTAAAAGAGCAATAGGGAAAACTTGGGGGTTAAAACCACGAATAATACACTGGATCTACAAAGCTGTGGTCAAACTCCGTCTTACCTATGGCTCGATAGTCTGGTGGACTAAAATCAAGCAAAAAACAGCAGCAGCGAAGTTGAGATCAGTACAGAGACTGGCCTGCGCAAGCAGGTTGCGAACCCCTGATTTAGACTGACTGGATTGCTATTCGGGTTTAAATATCTAGCCTGGATGTGGCTTCTACTATTATTCTTCGAATGGATCATTTAAATTGTTGAAACATAAGCAATAATGATAAAATTGTTTATTTCAATTAATTGGAAATAAATAAATTATTTATAATATATATTTAAAATGATTAACTAAAACTATTCACATTTTATATTAGTGTCAATTCAATACTTTATTACTAAAATTTGCCCATTGCATGAGGACCCTTATATTTTACAGGTACATAATAAATTCCCGTTATATTTCGTCCATAATTAGATGGCTCTCCCCCCATATACGCTCCTCTACCTGTTCGTCGACAATTCCGTTCCTTTATATCATCCATTTTCTGGCATTCTACTCCATAAAATTGGTTGTTCTTCTGCAACGATTCATGAAAATATTTGATCGATCGAAAATGATCACATAATGTGGTAACATCCAGACATCCCGGTTGCATTCTTCCATAGCCCGGAAAGAAGCTGGCATCGCCCAACGGAGTCACTTCGCCAAATACGCCAGCATCGGAATGTATTGTTTCGACATACTGTGCATCGCCCTTCGACAAGTGCTGATGTGTATTGTTCACATGAAATAGCGGTTTGGCTGGATCCAAACCGAAAATTGTATTAATCTTTCGCGGTTTTATCAATTTTCCGGCAAAACCCGATACATGCGCTCCTAAACTGTGACCAATTAGGTATGTGTTGTTCACGTCGAGACCACCTTCCGATTCTAAAAAGCGTATCAATGAGGCGAGCTTTTTACCAGCACGAACTGTTTTAGCAGCCGCTACGACGTAGTTAGGGTCGACAGCCGCTTCACTCCAGTCTACGTTGATAACATTGTGAGGCCCTCGTGCTAAATAGGCTCGGGTTATTTGTCGATTAAGAAGGTTCATACCGTGATTAAGCCACCCCGTTGTTATTATTCTGTGAAAATAGTGTAATAATAATAGAATTAGGAAAATATAACATAAAACTACAAAAAGAGTCTGTCTGGTGTTGGGGTTTGTGCGGTCGTGAGTTCAAACCCAACTGTATTAAGTTTACAGTTGTGACGATTTTCGAACTCCGAATTTATGTGTACAAAATCATAAACTTATCTCAATGAACTCAGTTGTTCATTGAGATAAGTTTATCTCAACAACTTTAAGTTCAATGTTCCTATAAGACTCAGACGTCAGAATTTTAATAAGTAAACCCTAACTCACCTTGTTGGATAGCGTGGATCAAAACTCGATCTTCGAAGTCTTCGAATATCTCCATCGATCAGATAATAGGGATTTTCGACTGGTCTGTCCAATGTGCATAACAAAAAATGAACGTTAAAGTCTTCAACCATTGCTGCTGCATGTGTTCGTATAACATCAACTATTGGCATTATTTTCATTTGCAAATCTGCTCCGGGAATCTTCGTCATTATTCCTTTTTCTAAATGCGCTGACACTCCAATTATACATAAAAGTAATATTTCGGAATATCGTTGAAATCGCATGATTACTACACACTTATGCAAAACCGAACTAATTTTTTTTATTATAACCACTTGACGTTATTTCAATTTAATGATAGAACTTCCTAAGCATCTAACCAGCAACTTCTTCAACTCCTCACTAATTTTAGTGATACAATTAAGTACTTTGAAAAGCGCAAGAAATTGCAATTGACCGATGGAAAATTTAAAAAACATCACGTAGTGTTAAATATGTAGTTAATTTTTCGTAGAAATATTGTTTGGTGCTTTCAGTGGTTTAATTTAACTATTTGGCATAATTAAGCTTAGTAAGCAAATCATTGGTTATGGTTATGAATGAAGAATACAATGGAATTCGTTTCAGTATTGTTATAATGACCATGATATATGTACATAATACAATATTGCCACCAATATGCCAGAACCACGATTCTTTCCATTTTTAGGGTTTTTTTTTTCAAAAAACCCTTATATGGCAGAAAGTCTGGATCATTATAAAGAAAATATGCTTCAAGAACATTAAAAAAATTACGACAAGAAGCGAATCAATCAATCATATTTTCAGATTCATCTTCAAGTAACCACTTTTTCTTAATTACTCGATTTGCGCCAAATTTTGGTCAGATGATAAACAATTTTTAGCACCGGTCATCCAGGTCACCCAAAATAACATTGAGAGGCAAAATAGTCAGATTTAATTAATTTCAGCAGAAAGGTGGCTAACAGAAACGAAAAGTTGTTTGTGATAATGGTTTTAAAAACATGCACCAATACAGCTTGAAGATTATAGGTCTAAAAATCAGGCACTTGGGCTGCAATTATTTAAGATTTCCGTAGTTTTTAAAGCTTTGCCATTTTTCCAAATAAATATCAATTCATGTTCGTAAAGCCAACCAATTTTTTATTAACTGCATTTCGGGACAGAACAGTTTCATGAAGAGGCTTAGTATTTTCCTGTACAAAAAAGATGAGCTGTCTTTATAAAACCAAATAACCAGCAGCAAATTGTTTGTAGTGTTTGGAGAAAAATTCCTAAAATAATCTTGTATAAGCCACAGACGAGTTTTAGTAATTTTTGTTGACTTGATTTCAACGGCTGAATTTGTTCACCTTACCATTTTCACCATTTTTGTATTGATACGCATGGTGCTATTTCGACGTGGCCGCGGGCCGCACAGAATTGCGAGGTGGGCCGCATGCGGCCCGCGGGCCGCGAGTTTGACACGTCTGTTTAGTGCATTTCGAAAATTCGAACAATTCGAAAATCCGGATACACTCCTGAACTAATCAATTCGGAATATCGGGGCCCTACTGTATTATATTTTCTATTCCAATGGCAGTAGACATAATCGTTATAATCACCCGTTCATGACGATAATGTCACTTCATCTGCTTTATGATAGGCCATTCATTATTACAACGAACATACCAATTAACGTATGCGTATGCTTTAAAGAAGCACTTCACCCTGTAGCAATTCTATATTAACAGTAACACTAAACTAAGGTGACCAGACTCCCGAGGACCCATTGCTGTACTAAGTTATATACCTACCTAAATTTAGATCTTTGCTATTAATTATGGGTACATTTCGCAACAATATCTACCGAAATGTCACCCACAGGGGGATTTGGGAGTTAACCCTTTTTGCAGTATATTTTCAATTGCATAATTCTTACTGTCTAGAATTGCGACAATTCCCAGCGTATACGGGCGTACATGAGTTTTCGATTTCTTCAAGCATTGTTTTTCAGATAGTGCCACTGCGGCAATAACAGATCAGGTGGAGGTTACTAAGAAAATTTGGCATGTTAACGAAATATTGTGGGATATCAAGTGATACATCAGGGCATTAATTGAGCGGCATTACGGCACATGCAGGACTATCTTGCTTCGACAGTACCTTATCATGCTCCTTGAATAAAATCACATCAGTTTCCTTCGCTCATACGCAGGACCATCATCCAATATTACTTCACAGCGGCGGCCTCAACGTATTTACGTCCTGCTTCCTCGCTCTACCGAACAATATTGTGTGCTGCAGATAAACCACTCACTAAGGCCTATTTTTACCGCATCCATCTCCAGTGCTGGAACGATGCTTAACATTTGCGCTCGGCATTGCAAACGAACCTTTAATTTTAAATTCACCCCACAACCTTCTAGGATCGAAGTTTCAAGTTGTAGAGCGTATTTTTGCGTATTCGTAAACTTTAGCCGATTCTGTAAACTTCTTAGTTCTCCCTAAGATGCGTTATCGCCTTACGGGATCAAGCACCCGGGAGCTCTTTGTGAAAACTCTACATATAATCTCTAGTGCCACGTTGTTCGACGTGAAATATTTGCTTCGCTGTGTCAAACCTATTTCTCCGGAATCTCAGCTAAACAAGCAGAATTGAAACAATTTCAAAACCTTCAAGCGACAGCCCATTTTTTTATCTCGGCAGCAGACTTCAAACGACAAAACGAACGAAATTTTTATTGGGTAGAAGAGCATAGAAACAAGATAACGGTGTCTATTTCTTAAATTCCTTATATCGAACCCCTCAATTTAATGCATTTCCCCTGGGCTAATAAAATAATACTGACCACAGATCCCCTCCCCCTCCGAAAAGCTACCTATCTCCTTGACAAAAAATCATCACCAGCATGTGTAGCACAAACGTATGTTTCAACATGAACAGCTATAACAAGGAAGAGTACTCGAAATAAGATTAAACACATAAGGCCGGGTTTCTGATAGCTCTTATTGGCTATGTCCACACATGTGCGCTTTCGTCTTCACTATCGTCTTCAAGCTTCGTATCCACTTTCAATATTGAACGTGTCGTTGATTGCGTCAAGTGAACAGAAGAGATCAATGCCTCATTCTATCCACATCTGTTGATTATTTATCGGGAAATATGTGTCGCGGCTTTGATCAGGACGGGTAAATGATAAATTCTTTCATGAATAGTATGAATAGATGATGAGTTGTTTATATTTAACATTAGCAATCGCGTTCAAGAATGAATGCGTTTCTTCAATAGCGCAGGCATCTCAAGTTTCAATTGTCAAAATGATGAAGACGAACGAAAATTGAAACTGTCTAGACAGGCACATTCAGTACCTGTCGGCTGATTAGTCTTATCGCGTAGAGAAGACACACACCGAATTTAGAAAGCTTTTCCATTGTATTGAATGGAATTTTTGTTTATTTTGCATAGCTACGCCATATTTTGCTTGTTTAAGCCATCATCTTAAATTGAGAAAATCATTGCGCACTTTCATCCAACAGCGTAAATAAGCAAAAGATGACATAACTATGCAAAATTAACAAAAAATCAATTCAATATAATGGAGAAGCTTTTTGAATATTGTGTGTGTCTTCTCTGGGCGATAAGATTGGGTGAATTCACATTGTAAGACGAAACCGGACGGGTAAACTTGCAAGACAAGAACCATCGTATGATCATTTCACACTATCCGATCAAAACACGGACCGGCGAACAATAATCACACAGCAAGTATGTATAAATGTTGCCATGCACGCTACAAAGTTTGTGTACAATGAAGTGACGAGTCGACAAGATTAAAATGCAAGTAAAACACGCGCTAATTGTCTTTGCAGAACGCCTGAACTATTGGTAGATGCAATCGTCTTATCGATCGTACGATTCTTACGAAAGAAAACAATCGTGTCACGATTTTTTTCTTTCGTAAGACGCGTTCTTACAATGTGAAATGGACAATGCTTGTCTGCTGGCCACTACAAAAGCTCTCTTGTCTTGCAAGTTTACCCGTCCGGTTTCGTCTTACAATCTGAAATCAGCCATTCTATAAGATCTACGAGAGAATGGGCCAAAACAAAGGATAGATTTAAGAAAATTTTTATATCTGTCGTATGATCTGGCATCTGGCTTTTCATGATTCTCCCGAAGCAACTACTTATTTAAAAGCTTAGAAAACACAAAAGTGCGATTTTGGCAGCTGTAAATTCCGATGGGTATAGGAACTTGAAACTTGGAGGGAACAAGGAGGCAAACATAAAAGTGTGATTATCACGCTTGACAGCTAGAGCCTTGAAATTTTCATCAGATTAGACATTGGTCTACTAGCTATCTAAATTTGAATGTTTTTCACTTACCAATTTCTGAGTTATGGTCTTTTCAATTAGAAAATTTAAATTTGCGATTTGGGCTGCGATAACTTCTGAACGAGGATAGGTAGGCCCGTGTAATTTGGAGAAAATGTGAGGGCCAAGTAACTCTATAAGGGTGTCAAATTTCAGACAACTTTACACCTTAAGAGCAGACCGGCTGTTGATCAGGCCTCACCGAGAAGCTTATCATGCTGTACCTTTTGCTGTACATTTCCCAATGCTGTACGACAGGTTAAAATGCTGTACTGTAGAGCAAAACTAAACTCAGTTTAACGTGTAGTATTTTCATTCGATAAATAATACAGGGTGGCTGATGAAAGCTGCTACCAAAATAAATCATAATAAATTTTTTTCTGTTTGAGTAATCTGCTTCATTTCTTTCTTTTGTTATAAATCGATGTTTAAAATTTAAGATTTTGGAGGATTGGGATATCTAAAAAAGAATTTGGACAGTGCGCCGCTTTCACGTGATGAAGTCCGTAATACTCGTCCAAAGGGAATATAGGCGCACATTCCGTGGCACGCTTCCTATAGCAGATGGACAATAATGAGGCCCATGAATAGCTTTGCCGAACGTTGAACAGTCGAAAGAAGCTTTTATCATCGGGATCACAGTGTGGTGTGCAGTTTCATCAAAGTGCATTGTCGGCCCATATTTTCTTGAAGAAGACGATGTTACTGTTACGGTCACTGGAGCCCGTTACATAAAGATGTTGAGAGAGTTCTTCTATCCAGAACTATGGCGAAAGAAAATTCCTTTCAACTGCACACATAGCCAGGTCAGTTATGACAGAATTACAGCAAAAGAGCTGAGGGCCAACGGAATGTGGAGATTCTTGCCACATTCCGTTGGCCCGCAAGGTCTCCTGACCTTACTGCATCTGATTTTTTCTTATGGGGTTATTCCAAACAATAAGCTTACAAGACAAAACCAACAAATTTGAACGATTTAAAACTATCAATTCGAACGATAATTGAGAAAATTCCCGCTGCCACCCTACATGCAGAGTAATGAACAACTTTTTGATAAGATGTACGACACATGCATCACTGAGCGTGGAGGCCATTTAAATTCAATAATATTCAAAACCAATTAAAATAACTTAATAAAAATGTTAATTTTTGAAATGAATAAAGAAAAAATGAATTACATGGATTTAATAAAAAGTTATTTGAGTTTCTTAATGTAGCAATATTCATCAGCCACCCTGTACTTTTTACGGAAACCTTCTAGCATCCTTATAGAAACAATTCAAGGTTAGATAGCGAATAATCATTGTCTATTAGCGCTATAAAGTGCTCAAATCGGTATGCATTTAAAGATGGTGCTGTAAGACTTCGATAAGATTTTCTCTAAAGGTTAACCTAAACAGATATTCCATTAAATACTTCTCTATTGTGTTTATTGGATAACATAACGCACAATGTAATAATATCCTATTGCAGATAATCACAAATGAATATGTTCTGCAATGTTCTCCTATAACAGAGAATCGGTAGTGTTATTTCATTTGCATTTAATTGATGAAATTGTGAAAAATCAACCTCATTATTGGTAAAATCAACTGATTCGCATAAAATCGAAGGTTCATGGCAGAAGATTCTATAAAGAATTTTTAAGCATTTCTATAAAAGCAACTAATAACCATTTGTAGTGTTTACGAGCAATGCTGGCTATGTCTCAGGTTGACCGAGTGGTTAACGCGTAGGACGGGCATGACGGTAGTCATGGGTCCGATGCTAGCTGCGAACTGTTTTCATTAGATAAAAATGTCACTCTATAAGTGTCTAATAGTTAACATCACTACTTATTCTTTTCACATTGATTTCCTAAGCGTAATTTACTGCTACAATAAGGTTCTGTTGGATTAAAAAACGGCGCCAAATGTAATTATTGGACTATTATTCAGCGTTTATACGTTTATATTATATTATATTTTAAAGTTCTCCCATTACTATTGGAATAGAATATTCTATGAGGTATTATCTATAGGGTTAAAATTGGTAGTTGGGATGCTTTGTTGTTGATTCGGAATTTGAGGCCGATTCTAAAACTAATTTCGTTGGTGTGCCTGCCCCAGAATTATACCCCAGTTTTCTCGGGGAAAGACTCATCGAATCAGCGCGACAGAAACACTAAGGTAATTTTCGGTCGCTGATTCCATAAGAACAAGGAAATTTCTTTTTTTTTTTGTGTTGCCCGCCTAAGAAAAGTACTCTGATTTTTAAAGGAAAATACTCAGCGAATAGGCGCGGCAGAAATACAAAGGTCATTTTGAGTCGCAGATTCCAATTTTAGGGTAAAAATAAAATAAAATAAACGCGCTTCCAGCCGAAGAATGGTACCCCTCTCTATGTTCGATGCATACTCCTCCACAAGTTTGACCTGCTTCCCCTATCCGCCGATACCAATAAATCATTCCTTATCAAATGCCATAAATAACTCTTCTTTCGATTTGACACAAACGAGTTGTACTAGATTGTATGTTTCCACAAATTCGTTCACTCATCCACTCATCCACCGATACCTATACAGCAGTTCATTCGAAGCTTAAATGCTCCGTCATAATACTATTCCAAATCGAAATATTTTTCAGGTACGCCAACACCGAGTTGTGGTTCTCTGCAACTTGTTGGAATAAAGTGGCATTCGGAAGCGAATATTCTGAATACTGCAAAAGTGGCGAATTTTCGCGTTGGCGGAAAATTCGTAGCGGATAATTCGCTGACGCGCCGGTGTGAGGGATGCTTAAAGGTGTGAAAAAAGTTAGCAAATGTGAAATTTCATTTAGTTTCAAAAACGGAAGACAAATTGTGGATTAATTGATTAGGAGATCGGTAAATTTTAAATTAACGGTAGTCGTGATTTTGGATGACTTCAACAAAAAAAAACAGGACAACGGTAAATTTTATACTGATTCTATTGATGGCGATGCTACTCAAAAAAATTGTCCTATCAACCCCTATAATATTAACCACCTAATGCGGGACACCGTCTGTATACTATAGCTATCGACCCACATGGAAATCACGGGATTATAATCAGAAAAATTTGCCCTGGCCGATTAGGGGTCCGAAGGTGAGTAAAAGAGGGGGAAATTAAAATTAATTAATTCCGGGAGTCTTTACTTTGAAAAAGTTTCAATTTCAAGTTGATTAAGGTACGTGTTCATTGAGACAATTCATGTGATGATCGCTCAGCAATCGTAGTTGTGCATCCAATCTCGAGCCACATTTGCATATTTTTTGAATGGTGCTACTTTCTTAGTGTCGACTATTAACTAAAGGAACATGTATGTATAGAAAATATACGCATATAGTGGTCAAAGCCGGTGGTTTAACTTTGATCGCTGGGCGATCATGTTCTGTAGTCCAAGTTTATGCTGATCCATAAAAAATATGAAATACAAAATTATTTACGTTGTTCTTTTTATTATTATTAATTTTATTTATTTTTTAACAATATGATCACAGTTTCATTATATTCTAGTATGCACCTATGTATGAGATTCTTAAATATGTCTGCATTATGCATAATAATTTGGAACTATTGAACGAAAAACGTTTCAAGATTAAGCACAATTTTAATTTGTTAAGCGCATTCTTAATAAACCACTTTTAAACTTTCTTTTTCAACCACGACTTACCCATTGCATATAAATCCTTGCTATTAGTCGGCAAATAATAAACACCACTTACACCACGACCGTAGTTTGAAGGATCGCCACCCATTTTGGCAACTTTTCCACTAGCCTTGCACGTTTTCAATATAATATCGTTAACACCATTGCACTGTTCCGAATAAAATTCATCGACGACGTCCAAAGATTCCGCAAATAAGTCTACTACGCGACCATGCGAACAACTTGTAATTGTATCATCGCAGCCTGGTTGGCTGGTGCCCCAGTTAGGATAGAATGAAGCATCTCCAATAGGCGTTAGGAAGCCATAAACTCCAACATCCGTATGAATCGTTTCCACATAGAGCGCATCATCTTTCGACAATCTCTTTTCCGGCTTGCCGGTAAAGAAAAGTGGTAGCGCTGTATCTAACCCAAAAATCGTATTAATACGTCCGCGTTTCACCAATTTTCCAGCATATCCAGCAACATGTGCTCCCAAGCTATGACCGATCAAATACGTTGTATTGAAGTCCAGTTTTAAATTGGCATTCAAAAAGTCAATAAATTCAGCCACTTGTTTACCAGCTTCCCTAGTATTCCTCGACGCTTCGATGTAGTTCCACGTATCCCCACCACTACTCCAGTCGGCAACGAACACATTGTATGCACCTTTGTCCAAATATTTCGGACAGACGATTGTGTTGACCGTTGAATTGCGATTTCCCTTCCAACCGTGAATCAAAAATCTATTGGGTAAAAAATTTATTGTTAAGGTAATATTTTATTCGATGTTCAATAGTCAAACCTCGTCGGATAAGCTGGATTGAAAAGTTCTTTAAGTTTTTTAGGTTTGTCCATACTAACTACGACTCCATCAATGGCATGGTCTCGCGTGAAAAGGATAAATTCTGTTTTGGTGACCAGGTTCTTAGAGGCACGATATTGTTCCAAAAGATGTTTAATATTTTCCAAACTGAATGATCCATCACGCTGTGGTATTACGTTCCATTCGAGCCAGTCATCGGATTCTTGACCATTCACGAAGACAATAGCTAAACATTTAATTATACAGAATTATTAGATTTTGTCAGCAAATTGTATGGTGCAGACGTGTGCACTATTATTATTAAATTAATTGAAATAATACCCACTCAGTGTCAGCAAAAAAATGAAAATTTTCAGTGTCATCTCTTGATAACTATGTAACGTACTCGTACATATAACGACTGGTAGTTCTTTGACTTGTCAGACATTCTTATATTGTTGATCGAATTTATATTCATTTTTGTTTAGGTAAGAGAATTTCCGTTCCGGATGTTTCTTGACCTTTAATATATTTAAAACTATTGTACTACTAAATCAGTTATAAATAAAAATGTGACTGAGAGTTTTTTAATTTAATTCTTAGACTTTATGTATTAAGAAAAAAAATAGGATCTTCGGATTTTCACACACAATGAGTGCATTCAGCGAGCACATATTGGAATGAGCTACTGGAAAAGTGTTCTCTCCCCGCGTCCCACTCACCCGCTAATCGCTCCACATGCGATGTATCGAAAATTTCCCCTATGCAGCGTTGAATTGGAATGCTACATTTAGATGTGTAGCTGCTACTTGGACTGCTCGATCAACTGTCACGCACAGCTGTTCGACGATAAATATTGGAAATTGTTTATTCACAGTTCAGCTGAAAAAAATGTCATTTCTGAGCCAGGTTTCAGTGAACGTTCTAATATTGCGCGATGAGAGTACGCATTTTGAAAGTTGCAGTTTTAGGTTTTTTGAATTTTTGATTGCCGTGCGTCTGCGGATGTATCAGCTGATTAGAGAGAACTGACATTTCGTGTAGCAAGTCCATTCAGCGAACACAAACTTAGTAGTTTTCCAATTTCTTGTGGTGGGGATATGTAGCACATCCCAATATGTGCTCGCTGAATGCACTCAATGTTTGGGTCTTTCAAGTTCAAGGTCGAACATGCGGTGTTAATTGATCTGAGTAGACTTGTTACTTGTTCTATAGGCTTTTGTGCACACCGTGTATTTTTGGGTATACAAAAATACGATTTACCCAGCTGATTTAACCCGTTTCCAGCCGCACCAAGACGCAGATCGTTATTGAACAATTTTCTTGCATATACTATTTTTCATGTTTAGATTAAGATAAAAACCTTTTATTATTTGCTTATGTCGTGGTTTCTTGGAAAAAAAATGGTTCGTTGACGAACCACTGGCCGAAACCATTGTATCATGAATTAACTAATAATTCGCTTGTGCTGAAGTTGTAGATATAGTAGAAAAGCACAAATTACGATTATTTGGTGCTCTTGTATTGCCTCCAGGATTCACGAAACAAAAATGCATTTTTTTATTGCAGCAACCTACATATATATTTCGAGCTTGATGCTCATCTTCAGGGTTGATATTTCTGCAACAATTACATTTTCAAAAAATTAAATAAATTAGAAAAAATTACAAATTTGAATTGATTATTCCTATTAAGAAAAATTAGTCGAACAAACAAAGGTTGTACAATGGTGGTAGCAAATTTCAACAACAAAAGTCAGATGAATATTGGAAACAGTAAAACCTCACAAAAACATAACACATTTAAAAAATAAATTAAAGAATATGACAGTAACAACTTATACAAATTAATTAAAGAAAGAAAATATCACAGCTAAGAATATTTGGCAAAAGAATAATTATTATTTAAAGCTACTTTTTATCGGATTATGGTAAACATCAGAAAAATGTTTTTTATCTGCCTTGCCATTGCATACTACATTTTCATATTTACACTAATTTAAAGGCTAAAATACCTAAATTTGGGTTCCGTGAAGGTAAGTCTACTGAAGGAGCACTACTGTCTTTTTGTAGCAATATTTATGATGGGGTGAATGCAGGTGAATTTCTGGGTGCCTTGTTTGTTGATATAAAGAAAGCATTCGATACTGTGGACCATAGGATTTTACTTGATAAATTATACAAAGCTGGTTTCAGAGGTTTCATGACTGATTGGTTTTCGTCATACTTAGGAGGTAGATCTCAAAGAGTCAAAATTAGTGGTGTTTACAGTAAGTCTAGGGTAACAAATATAGGGGTACCACAGGGCTCTGTTCTGGGTCCTCTCCTTTTTCTAATTTTTGTGAATTCGCTCCTCACACAGAAAATTAAAAGCAAACCTATTGCTTTTGCCGATGACTTAGCCTGTGCCTTTAGAAGTGATTCTATTTTGAATCTTATTTCCGATATAAATCACGATCTGGAAATTCTTAGGCTTTGGTTTACGGCTCATAAACTGGTCATAAGTGATAAAACGAAGATCATGTTTTTCAACCTAAACGTCGATTCTTCAACTCCTTATGATTTCTGGTACCACCACCATAATTGTAAACGATTTATTATGGACATTCCTCTCAACAGCCATGCGATTACCTTCTCTTCAAATGATATTTGCTCGGAGAAATGTTTTAAGATTGAAGTTGTCTCAACATTTAAGTACCTTGGTGTTATTTTAGATGACAAACTGAATTGGTCATCTCATATTAGTTCTATCACTAACTATTTATCTATAGCCATACGACAGTTGTATATATTACGCCCTTTATGCTCTCCTAATATTTTGAAAATGGTGTACTTTAGCCTTATTCATTCCAAATTGGAATATGGATTATCTTGCTGGGGTAGCATTTACAAAACAAGGTTAAATCCCTTATTGGTTGGTCAGAAGCATGCCATTCGTATAGTATGCAACAAAAGTAGATATCACAGCAGCTTTCCTCTGTTCAAGAACCTGAATATACTTCCACTGATCCACTTGTATTATTATAAAATTTTAAAAATATTCTTCATTCGTAGTGGTTACTTATGCATTCGTAATTCTAATTTATATAATCTACGTTTGAATGGTTTAAATCTAGTTAATGTTCCGCGGCATCGTAAAACTTGCTTTTTCAAATTTTATACTTGCTCAGCACCAAGGGTATTCAATAAGCTTCCTTCTACTATTAGAAGTATTCGGAATTTATCCAGATTTCTATTGCAAGTTAAGTCGTGGCTCTTGAACTACGATCATGTTAATATCTTTACAATTTGAATTAGGTTTTGAAAATAGGTATTACGTATTTAAATCTTCGCTATTCTTTACTCGCCTAACGCTTGCATCATTTGCTGTCTCTTTCTACGTCTTTCTTGATTCTAGTCGTTTTTTTTGTTTTCTTTATAGTTCTTCTTTATTTTTTATTTTTGTTTTGCCTGCTCTTCAACTCTTTTTTAAATTTTAACTTCTTTGCGCACTGCTTATTTATTTTGTTTTCCTTTTTTTTTTCTTCTTCTTTTTTTTCCTTTATTCTTTCTTTTTTAATTAATGCATTCGAAACTAATTTTCTAAATTACAGAATGCATTTATATTATTTCTCATTTTTTTGAAATTATTTTTGTTGTAATACGTAGCTGTAAGTTCAGTTTTTTTTCTATTAGTATATATTTCCCGGTAAATTGCTTTTCTTCTAACGTATATGCTATGTTATGATTATTGTATTGAGAACTAATTATATTTTAAATAAATAAATAAATAAATTCCAGTGAACAATGCAAATCTGATTTTGATCATCAAAAGAATAATTATGAGCTCCTCATTCTTTCTTTGAAAGGGCTTTCAAGCCTTCGATTGGACACTTTTCAGTACGGGTTTTCCAAATAGTACCGGTGGTAAAAAAAAAAGTTGTCGAAATAAATTTGAAGAGCCGATGCATTTTTAACGATCTCCAACATGTTGAAAACCACCTCGGCACAAAGTCCAAGCGGATGGGGGTTATCTCGTTTTCCTCCGTAAGGCTCAAGCTTCTAGAGATATCCGTCCGAAGAACAGATACACCACTGCTTGAAGCCGATCCTCACTGGCTTCCCTTTTATGTACATTTTTGTTCCATGGCCTCCCGAAATAAGGAACCATTTGTTCACCGACCGATAGGTCTTCAGAGAAAACGCAGAATTCCATATTTTTTTCATTTATCATTCTAATTAGCGGTCTCAATTTAGAAAATTTATCTGTTTTGTCTAATTGGAAATTATCGGTCAAATTAAGATTGGTTTTGATCGCCCTAAAACGATTCCGAGTCACATTTTCACGAACAAATTAAATTCGTTTGTCGTGATCGACAACGACGACCATAGTGCATCTCAATTTGGGGAAGAGTATGATATCCCGAGAAAATAAGTATTCCAAGAAATTGACAGAGTTCTGTTTATCCATTGAAAAATTATGGCAATATTTGTCAGCAGCATATTTTGTATACGCAACTCGACAATTTTCTCCAGAATGATTAATCAAAAAACAAATTTAAAAATTTGATGGGAGTTTTTCCACCCTATTTGCCGATTATCACTCCAACGGATGATAATCCGGAAGAATGTGGCTCACTTTTAAATAGAATGTCCTTTTTCAACCCCCACATGGTTGAATTGCCCTTTTAGACTTCTTCGTACACTGAGAAACAAGTCACCACTTACATTTGAAGTGAAACATATTAAAAACGAAATTGGAATACATCAATAAATCATTTTAAAAACAAATAGTTTTATATTAACTTTAGGATTCTCTTTAACGATCTATTCAAAATTAACTGAAAAATCGATTTAAATATGTTCAACTTTGTTTTAAAGTTGTTTCATTTTGAAGGCTGCGTCCGTCACATGTACATAAGCCCGCCACTATTTTGTTCAGTACTAGTAATCTCAGATAGCTTAGGCATAGGAAGTAGGACTACGAAACGATAGGTACCCGGTTCGATTCCCAGTAGAAGCAAAGTAAGAAAATTAAGTTTTTAAAATATTGTAAAAATAAAAAAAATAAATAAAAAATACAAATGATAAATTAAAAAAAAAAAAAAACAAAAAAAAAAGGGAAAAAATATCTTTTCACTTTTTTAATCTTACAATCAAAACATTTTAAATTTAAAGTGAAACACTTTTAAAATAAATTGAAATCACTTTGAAAATAAAGTGATATTCAATTTTGATTTGACATGCAGCAATTTTAAAAGTACAATAATCACTTTAATATTTCCACTATTGATTCAAAATGAAACATTTTTTAATTAAACGTAACCGTATATGGAAGACAAATCATATTTGAAAATTTTTGAATCATAGCATTATTTTTGATTTTATAACGATTTTTTTCTCTGTGTAGGGGAAAATCTTTCGTCTTCTCGAACGGCAGACGAGAGTTGGTATATTTCAAAGGCTCTAGTTAATTTCAAAATTCACCCCTGACTTTGCCGGTTTTCGGATTCTTAAAATCGCACATTTAAATGCAAGTGAAAATAAAAATCCTTTTTTAACGGAAGGATTCAAATACTACACTGAAAAAAATAATTTGCTTAAAACAAGAAAAAATACAATAAAAAACAGCCAAGGAATAATTTTTCCTGATTTAAGATGTATTTTCTTGTTCCAAGAAAAGTTTTTGCTTAAAATAATGTTTATTTATTTATTTTAAGCAAAGACTTTTCTGGGAACAAGAAAAAAGATCTTAAGTCAGAAAAACTTATCATGGAACAAGAAATTACATCTTAAATCAGGGAAAGAATTTCTTTGGTCGTTTTTTATTGTATTTTTTTCTTATTTTTAGCAAACAATTTTTTCAGTGTCACCAATAATTACCTGAAAATTTACAAACTCAAACAGTAAGCAAGAAAGGACCTTATCAATTTGCAAATCAATCGAAACTAAATATGTATGTGTCTTGACAAATATTTCGTCGTCATTAATTAATTAATTATTCGTGAGCGAACCAACGGCAGAAAATGGGTTAAATGCCAAATGTATTACTCTATGGGAAACTATACATATTTGTTTTGGAGTTTCCTGAAATTCGGTAATTTAGCATAATCATCTTTTTGTGTAGGGAATAATTTATTATCACCGCAAAGGTATTGTCGTGTGTCTAGGGTACGTCAACTACAAACCGAGTTCCCTTAGTTTACACCAGATGGCGCTGATGTCACTTACGAGAAATAAGATTGACGTCTTGACTTAAACAACAATCACGACTTTCCGGAAGTTTCCGGAAAGTGCGTCACCGAAGTTTCCGGAACAATGGAAACTAGTAGGTATATAAGGGCGTCAATCATATCCTCTCCAGTTCTATTCGTTAACATATTTCACAATAGCAGACAAAGGAAAAGAACCGGAGATTATTCCTGATCCGCAAAATGGCAGTTAGGGGATTAGAATGACAAACATGTTTGTGGAACATACGCAACTGCTACCTTTTGGAAACCCACTCGTTGTGAGCTCAAACTTTTTGATTAATAAACCTTCAAATTTTTCTAAATCGTAGGAGTTTTTTATTACATCGCCCGTTCCTCCGTAAAATTATACGGCTACGCCCATGCGTGTACATATTCCCTGGGAACATTACGCTATCAGCTCTCGCAAGAAGAATTTTCTTGTTCTTGTTATCGACACTAGCGACACTTATCTTACCGTGCGCCATATAGCGGACACATAGCGGCAAATATTGGAAACACAAAAGTTCCCCCTATGAGAATGGATAGCAGAACAAGCCTTATAACCCCATCTATTGACGTGCTAAAAATTAAATTTAAACAATTTATTAAATGAATTATTTTTTTCACGTGCTTATTCGCAGTTCTTCTTTTTATTTTTGTAATTTCCGAAAAAAATCAATTATTCACCATTTAGATTTAATCACTGTCAGATGAATTATTTTTATCCAACCAACTTGTGCCTAGTGCATACGGAGACTCGGATCTTGTTGGCAGATAATAGTTTCCTCGAACACAACGTCCATAATTCGACGGATCACCTCCCATTTTTGCAATTTTCCCGGTCGGTCGACAAGAGTTCAACAAAATTCCCAGAAAACTGGCACATTGTTCGGCATAAAACTCATTCGGAACATCTAACGACTCAGCAAAATACTCAAATGATCTAACATGCGAACAAGTGCCCAAATCTGTACATCCTGGTTGATACTTTCCGTAGTTTACATAGAATGATGTATTTCCGATCGGTCTCAAGAATCCCCTAGAGCTACCGTCCGTATGAATTGTTTCCACATATTTAGCATCGCCTCTTGTCAAGCGTGTTTTCGTATCCAACACGAAATATAACGGCCCGGCAGGATCAAGTCCAAAAATTGTGTTTATCTTTCCTGTGGTCACGTGTTTTCCAGCTATGCCAAAAACATGCGCTCCTAAACTGTGTCCAATAAGATAGGTATTGTCCAAATCCAGATTGAAAGCGTCGTGAAGAAGATCTATTAGAAAAGCAACTTGCTTCCCGGCTTCCACTGTAGCAAGTCGGGCATCAACGTAGTTTCGGTCGGCACCTTCACTCCAGTCGGTTACAATAATGTTAAAATTTTCAGTTCGATTTTGATAAGCCTCAAGAATAAGAGTTATGTCAGGATTAAATCGGTTGGCCTGCCACCCGTGCGTTAAGAATCTGATCAGAAAAAAATTATATTTCAAATCAGCAAGTTCTATTCGGATTTGTACCTTGTAGGATTTTCCGGATTAAACTTCTCTCTGAATGTTGTCTCATTTTCCGCTGATAGATGCGCACCGTTACTCGACGTTTGCTTATTATACAAAATGTAATGAACGGTGAAAGTTTGGTTCACTTCTTGACTATCTAAAATGAAAATAATAATCCAATATGGAGTCTGCACATCTACACGAATTTAGAGTAAACGTACTTCCAACCGATATTAAAATCACAATACTTGTAATATAAATCAACACTCTACTTTGTGGAATCATTTTGAATATTCATGTATCGAAAGTAGTTTACGCTAATGAGTGAAGAACAGACTACCTACTTTCAAGTTGGCGAATTAGTATTAAAGGAGAAACCTAGCACATGCATAAGATTATCAGAAAACGTGCCTACTTCAAATTGGATGCACAATTTACAATGTTCATAATTTTACGACTTTTTGTGTACATATTTGAAAATCAAATATGTATTACTTTGAATGGTCTATCTAGACTAGATGATTTTTTGCGTTATGTAATTGCAAATCTGTACGGACTTTATCCATATCTCAGAGCCAATCAAAACAAAACAAACTAGGGGGCTTCGCCCCCTGCTCGCTACGCTCGCCAACTCCGGAGGCCGAAGCTAATTTCGGGCGCGGCCGAAATTTGGATACCCTTCGCTCTCCTTGGGCTAAAAGTTTTTTTCGGGTGTACCCAGTGCCGGATTAACCACGTGGCAGAAGGTGGCAAATGCCACGGGCCCCGCGCTTTGGGGGCCCCGCGTTTTTCTTTTCAAACAAAAAATATAACAACCAAGATGCTTCGAAATTGTTATAACACTTTATCGTTGAACAATTTACGCTAGGGTGTTCCAAAATTACAGCAAGGTTTGTATTGCATAAAAATACAGAAATTTTTCTTTCTAACGGCTAGTACTAAGATCGAGAGTGAAATTTTTGTCCGCTGCGATTTTTTCAATGAAAATGTATTCATACTGTCGTGGAATATGTTGAGAATGCTGGGGAATTCCATACGCTGCAATCGGAAAACAGTTCCATAATTTTTCTCGGCCATTTTATGCATTTTTTTTGATTCCCCAGTTGTCTCATCGTGAAATGGCAAATGACCGGGGAATCGAAAAATAATACATAAAATGGCCGAGGAGAATTATGGAACCGGTCTCGAATTGTAGCTTATGGAATTCCCCACCGTTCGTGACTCGACGGCAGTAAGTACGCATTTTTATTGATAAAATCGCGGCGAGAAGAATTTCACTCTCGATCTTAATTCGGCCCTTAATTCATGATAGCATTCCCGTAAACCTACGTCCACCCATACATTGTTTCAGATTCACGATCTAGCGAGAGATGAGATTTTTGGAGTTCATGTTAGGAAATGTGCTTGCATACATCCATAGAAATAAGAAATTACAAATTTATCTCTCATGCACAGTGGCGTACCACTTTAAACGTTATGAAAAGAGCGGCAAAAATACCTGTTTAAAAAATGATTCAAAATGCTTTCTTAAAAATGTTGGTTTTCATTGAAGTGTGTAAATTTTCGATTTTTTTTTTATTAAAACCGAAAAACCGAATTAATGTAGAAGATGTTAACGTGAATTTGGCTTTCTGGTATATGTGCTACGTGAGTATCTTTATTGTGAGCATCTTTTAGCTAGATGTTTGGTTGTCAGTTTTTATGAACCTGGGTAAACCTGAAAAAGGACAATTCAATCGAAAGCTATATTAATAGGAAACACTTATAGAATGAAATAATTTTCCATTTTTTATTACTTTTCGGAAAATGTGAAATTTTTAAATTATTAGAGGTCGTCCAAAAAGGGACTTCTAACATCAATTCTTCCTTGTCGAATAAGTACAGTTTGTCTACAGAAATTCGGTTTAACTATTTAAAATAAAAAATAAAAATGCTGGCAAACTCACCCACGCCAGTGAAAAACATTTTTTTAAACAATTTTCAAAACAGATAATATTGCCCCCATTTTCATAATTGATGGGATGGGAATATTCTCACGGGTTGAATTAAAACAACTTGGAGTTTCTCTCGACACGTTTATTCCGCACAATGTATAACCCGGAAGAGCCAAGGCAAACGTCAACGCATATTGACAAGTAGTTATTCGTTAACAATATACACGTTTTTATAATAATAATGCTTTTTTGATTTTTTTCCCGGTAGAACAGTGGTTCCTAATTTTATTCAGCTCGTGCCTCCTGTTGCGAGATCTGCTGATCATGGCACCCCCTGAGAAAATGTTGGCCAAAAACCTTGGGCAAGGAATGCTTTTAATTTTGGACATAAGTTCCGAATCGATTGTCGCAATTTAAATTGTTTGAACATTGTGAGTTCGGCTGTCATCATGGCTTTAGTGATATGTCGAGCAACAAAATTAATATTAATATTACTGGAGCGACCAAAATCCGTAATTTTTTTATCCAAAGACTATAGCTGGCTGATGCGGTTCAAATAGGCCCCGCGCTCTACATGTGCCACGGGCCCCGCGCTTGGTTAATCCGGCACTGGGTGTACCAATGACTTGTTGTTAATCCCTTCTCCACATTCTCTTTCTTCCGTCTTGACAAAAGTTTTGGTCTTGGTTGAAATAAGTGGGAACTCAGAAAATTTTATTGGGGTTGTGGGAACATGACCCCACAATACGATTCCATTCGTTTTGTACTTTTTGGTTGCTTTGGTAAAGACACATTAATTTAAGGTTTTGTGAAATTGGTGCGAAAAATGTTTCTTAGAAGAACCAAAATGGGGGATTGGGGTTTGTATGGCGACCCCGTGACCCCATGGTCAGATTTGATCAATTCTTAGATATGTTTTGTGTCAATGAGAGAAACACGTTTGTGTGTAATTTTGTTGAAATTGATGAACAAATAAAAAAGTTTTTCTTAGAAGAACCTAATTTGGGGGGTTAAGCTTGTATGGCAGCCCCATGACCCCAAGGTCCGATTTGATCCATTCTTGCATATATTTTGTGTTATCTATAGAAACACATTTGTGTGAAATTTGGTTGAAATTGGTACACAAATAAAAAAGTTTTTCTTAGAAGAACTCAAATTGGGGAGCTAGGTTTGTATGGCAGCCCCATGACCCAGTGATCCAATTTGGGTGAATCAAACATACAAACAGCCTGCAACAATAAGAAGCACGTGTGCAAAATTTCAGCTCCGTAGCTTTTATAGTGGCCGAGAAAAACTCGCTGAAACAGACGGACAGACGGACTGACGGACAGACGGACAGACAGACAGACAGACAGACAGACAGACAGACAGACAGACAGACATACAGACAGACGGACATCGCCCAATCGATTCATCTCGTCATGCTGATCATATATGTATACTTTTTATATGGTCGGAGATGCTTCCTTCAATGCGTTACAAACTTCATGACAAAGTTAATATACCGTTTCACTCTATGAGCGAAGGGTATAAAAAAATGTCAATAAAATCTAATGAGATTTTTACATAGAATAGACAATCTCATTGTTATAATCGAATATTCACTTCATATTTTCAAAGATATTTCTATCATTGTCCCAAAAAAGCTTAGTAATCGGCTACAAATCATAGCCGAAATTTCATACGTCCTATGTATTTTTTTTTAGTAAAAGTAATTTGTTTTCTGGGTGCGGAAAAGCGTTTTATCTGGGAGCGTTATAGCCAAGTTCTACTGTATATATTTCCTTCGATTTCCGGACCTCTAGATTACTAGCATCGTAGAGTGCGACTCAACCAACCAAGTGAGCCACAGAGCGTGAATATAAGAAATTATAAATTATAACAAATAAAACATTCAGTTGAAATTTATTAATAAATTAATTTAATTAAAATTCTTAATTTATTAATAATGTTTCGATTATAATTTTCGCAAGTAAATAATAATTGAAAAGCTAATTTAAAGATTTTCCTAATTTACATAGCTAAAGATAAAGCTGGCATTGAAAAACAAACTGTGCAAAAATTTTAAAACGAGTTTTAGGACGGAATTCATAGTCCTCACTTATACTTAAGGGAACCCTTAAGGGACTGACACTATTCATAGTCACTCAATAAGCAAACGCTTAAGGGTTTCCTAAAGGGTTCCCTTATTCGTTAAGGTTCATATCTAGTAACCTTATATGTGCTCATATATTTGTTGACATATCCTTATTTAAACACTTGGGAATTTTTTAAAAATATTTGAATTTTTTTTAACTACTTGATATTTTTTTATATTTTATTTGTCACTTTCAATAGATATGGCAAATAAGTGAATCGTTTATTTAATGAAGCAACGCTCTAATAAGTGATGATGATGAATACGAAGCTCCCAAGGGCTCACTTATATAGAGAAACCCCTTATTCCTTAAGGGAATCCTTATAACTTAAGTGGGGACTATGAATTCCGCCCTTAGTCTACTCTACACTAATATTTCAAAACAAAATATTTTGAGAACAACATTTTGTGCAAAATGTTAACTATGGGCGATATCGTCAAACATTTTAATTTTACTGTACAGTAGAGCGTCGATTATCCGAACGTCGATTATCCGAACGTTCGATTAACCGAACCAGGCAATCAGCTTCTTTTCATATGACAGAAATCGAAGTAAATGAAAATCAAGGGTTTGAAGGAAGCAATCTCTCATCTGCATCGGTTATTTACCTCGATTTTTTTATTTTTGTTCAGTTCTAGTCGTTTTAAATGTTTTCAGTTTGTCGCTTAATTTCACATTTGGGCTATTTTCTAATTTTTCTATGGAAACTCGATTAACCGAACTTTCGTTTCCGAACCACCCTTGTCGACATTAGTTCGGATAATCGACGCTCTACTGTACTAAAATAAGGGTCTGATGTAAATCAGTACAAGGCACCTAACGGAATTTCCAAATTTCAAAAAATTTCAAAAATTTCCTTAAATTTGTTACTAAAGCTTCAGAAACCAGATGACTCTGTGCTTTATTCTTATATGCCGTTTGAAAGTTAAGATATTAGGCCAACTTTTGTCAACTTTGCAGATTTGCCACTACAATGTACCGTTACGAAATTCGGGTTTAATTTTGACATTAAAAGTTGAAATTGACATTTCTGCAAAATTCAAAACGTCGTATCTCGGAGGATACGAAACCGTTCGAAACAGTCGATATATATGTCCTTTTATTGAAAATTTTGTGCACTTTCAGAAGAATATGAAAAACATTGATTTGGCTAAAGTGGAAGCTAGAAAATAGGAGTTTTTCAAAAAAAAGTCGTGTTTTTTTTACAAGAATCACAAAAAAGGCAATTACTCCTTAACGGTAAAAGCTAGTGAAATAATTTTGGCAACATTTTTCCTAAAACATCCTGTAGAGTCTACCATTGGTCTATGGCTAACCAGTTGCGGGACACCCTGTATATAAAGAATATTTGTTATTAAAGGTTTTATGTGTACCTATTTTTTTTTCATGAAACAAATTTGATTTCCGTGAAGAAACCGTACATTTAGTGCATACCACATCATGCACCGGTAAAAATTGTAGTGCTCTCCCTCTGAATTCAGACTTGTAAAATTTTCAAATTTCAATTTATAGAGCGGCGAAAAAAATTTACTTCAATTTATAGAACGTTGAACGCATCTTGAATTTAATTTACCGAGCACTGAAGTCAACTTATTTCAAATTATAAAGCAATGGAAAATCATTGCCGCTTTTAATTTATCGAGAGTACATAAATACATGTATGGAGTTTTTTACATTTCATTCAATTTAACGAGAATTCTGGATGAGAACTGTTATATGACCGAAATCCCGGGTCGAAAAGTATAACATTGTAGCACCTTTGCACTATATGCTAAGACTTAGTCTTCTTGGTGGCGTGGTCCGACATGCCTAGATAGCATTGAATAATTGTTTACACAAGTGGCTGATACTGTTTAAGTGCTTGGCCAGTACCAATGTGTTTTGTTTAGGTTCTAATAAAAATGCATTGGTACGCAATAATTTTATTGCCTGACGGATACGCAATATTTTAATGGTCTGATTGCGTATCGATATTGAGTAAGATTTAATGATGACTAAGTGAAGAGCCCTTTTGTAAACAATTGACCAAAATCAACTAGGCATGGGTGATTTAAAAAAGTAAAAAGGCAGACTAGACTTGGTCGGACAACGGGCGCGTCACCAAGTTGACGCTCTTATAGCTTAGCATCAAAATTGATCCTAATAATTCAGGTGTGGGGTTTAATCCCAAATCCCGTGTGTTGTGTTAATCCATTTGCCATGATAGAAAAATATATCGCGAAAGTTAGTTTGTGATTGTGATGTGCACCGATTGAAATTTGATGAACGGAGGATTGTGAAGTTGTGTGTTTCACGAAGGAAGTGGATTGAAGCGGATAGGAAAATGGCATTTCCATTTGGTACGACCTGATCCAAAGGATGAGTGAGTGACCTACAGGAAAAAAGACGGCTGATCTTTTGTAAGTATGCACTCAACAAAATGCAAGTGGAGAAATGCATGGTGAGTAAAATGGTATACATTCTTTGTGGCTCGATCCGAATCCATAGGAAGAATGGACCAACTGTGAATTGAGGTATTGGGATGGTCCAGTAAATTGAGGATTCCCATATTTGCGGGTTTGTGGTCCTGCAAATGTTGTCTGATGTCCCAGAATTTTAAAATGTTCTTTTGATGTGTGAATTCTAAAAGGTGCTGTTGATACGGTGGTGTCGGCAGAATGATTTTGAGTGTGAGGCCAGAAGGAAAATAAAATAACAACGAGGTGTCTCGCACTTGTGTATGCACTATTATTTTTGAGATTTAAAAATACATATATGTAAATGAGTGTTGGGAGTAAGCAGATGAGCAAAGTAGTGGTTCAATTACCTATTGATTATTGTTGTTATTTGATTTTGAACGTTAAGGGTTCAGTCATACAGAAAAATCATGATAACGAGGATTACTATGATGAATTCGAAATTGAGGTGACACATATGTTTTCGTCGTTGAAGTTCTTCATTTACTTTTGGCGTTTGTGTAAGAGATGAAAGTGAAATATTTTCAAGAAAATGTCGATAAATTTAAAAACACATTTGTCTTCAAGAATTTAAAAAGAAAGGAGTGAAGGTTGATGACAAATTAAAATTTTCTGTAAAACGTCGTCTTCTTTCATATCAGAGGGTGTCTCCGGACATTATTGAGTGAATGCTGTTTCAAATGCGTAATTTGGCAAATGTGCTAATGATGGTTATAATTTATGTAA
Source organism: Microchrysa polita (assembly GCA_949715475.1). Lineage (NCBI taxonomy): Eukaryota > Metazoa > Arthropoda > Insecta > Diptera > Stratiomyidae > Microchrysa > Microchrysa polita. The sequence goes on along the minus strand of OX454415.1, from coordinate 11,815,393 downwards.
TGATGAAGCATTTTCGTCATTCGAGAATCGGTGTGTCAAGTCCATTATTTTTGCAGTTAGAGTAATGTGCTTGTTAGTCCACTCAGCGTATTTGTTTCTTAATTTTGTTTACCAGTGTCTGCGCGGTTTAGCGGTAATGATTTGATTCAGATGCTGAAGTAGATTTTATTATGATTTTTGAACGGCTACTCATTGCAGGCCTGAAAATCGAGCAGCAAATTCATGCTGTATTTGTCGTAAATATTAGAGTAAACCCTTGCGCGATCTGATCGTGAAGTTTGACGACGGAGTTGATTTTGAAATATCGAAAAGGATGTGGTTGAAAGTGTTACTGTATTTGTTGTTGATAGTGGTTCAAATCTATTTTTAAGCTTTACTTACAGAATTCTTAAAATTTGCCTGTTGAATATTTATGTTTTCAAAGATATTGCTGTGATAACAGATGAGATGTTTCAGTTGATTTGGTTGAAATCATTGATGTTGCATTTCACGTTTGCTGTATTAATTGTGATTATCGGCATAATTGTTGCTGCTGTAGTTGGCATGGTTTTTGTTGCTATTGTCGCAAATTTTGTTTTAAGGTTAAATATGTATGTACATATTTCCTAACAAGAAAATGTTGGTGCAAAAAAAAAAAAAAAAAAAAAAAACTTGTCAGTTTTGGTATTCAATGCTTGGTTGTTAAATCGCAGTTGCAGTTAACTGCTTGTTGTCGATCTGATCGGGAGACTTGGAATTCGCTGTAGCAACAGATTGCAGTGAATATTACTGAGAAGGAAAGTATGTATTCTGATGCTTATGGTCATGTTAAACATCGATCGACAAGTTTGGACAGTGCTGAAAAGGCTCATACTATATGTTGTGGATGCCTTAATATTTGTAGGAGTAGAGAACTCCATTATGGTTGTTAAAATGTTGAAACTGTTAAAAAAAAAAATCAAACAGAAGGAGAAGGTAGACTACTTTAAGTTGTCTACAGGTCGTGAAAGCGTTTCTGCTCTGCCGTTGTTTTGCGAGATCTAGGAGGATTTCTTGACGCAAAATGTCCGACTTTCTTATTTTCTATGCGCATTATGACATAGTTCATTTTCATGACACCAATTGAGTAATTTTTGAAGTAGTTCATTAACATAAACAAATTAAATCATTGATGTGAGAATCAATAGTACGTGTTGGTTGGTACCAAACCGTTTGATTCTTTTGACTTTAAAATGCTGTGCAAGGTTTCCTCAGTATTATGATATGGCATGAAGATTGTTTATTCACGTTTCATAAATGAATTTCTTGTTGACTTCTTACAATAATAATGAATTGATGTGAATTCGATAGTATAAACTTCAATAAAGTGAAGTGCTGAAGTCGTAGTTATGCGATTGATAAAAATAATTATTGTTAAATATATCAATTTTGGTGAAAGAAGTTTTATGGTTGTTGGCTTAATATGACGTGAAGCATCTTTCGGATTACCAAGCTGAGTAATTGCGAAAAGGAAGAGTTGGATAGCTTCTTGGAAATAGAAAATCTTCTGATTCAAGATTTTTGGACTTAATACAAGTCGGAGATGATACACTTATTTTGTGCTTTAGAATTTCCATAAATATAAAGGAAGGTATTGAACGTTGAAACCTGAGTATAGTGAATATTTATTCATGCAAAGTGGTATGGATAAACGTTAGTGTGCTGCAAGCATGTTCTTAAAAACACATAATTGGAAAAGGCTTGATGTGGTGCTGAGGGCACATTTCTTTTTAAATTGGAGAAACATTACAGATAGGTCTACATGCTTGATAAGGATTGCAGTTAGAGATGCTGTATATCGCGGTGAAGAGAATGGTATAGTTTAAGCATAGCTTAAATAAGGGTAATGAGTACCTGTTTGAATTAAAAAAAAATGTGCAATGGATGAGCAGAAATTTTGAAAAAAAAGGGTTGATTATCAAGTTGACATTCACTAATTAAGAAGAGCTGTAATTAGCAGTTGAAGTCCGGGAGCAGGATTGGCTCGTAACTGGACGAGAGGAGCGGCAACTCGTGTTTGAAATGTAATAAGATGGTCCGGGAGCAGGTTTGGCTCGTAACTGGACGAGGTGAGCGGCAGGCTCGTGATTGAAGTGTAATGTGATGATCCGGGAGCACGATTGGCTCGTAACTGGACGAGGTGAGCGGCAGGCTCGTGATTAGAGAGTGTAATGAGATGGTCCGGGAGCACGATTGGCTCGTAACTGGAAGAGGTGAGCGGAAGGCTCATGATTGGAGTGTAAAGAGATAGTCCAGGAGCAGGAAAGACTCGGAACTGGACGTGTTGGGCGCTATGCTCAAAAGTGTTGACTGGATGGTCCAGGAGCAGGTGAAGCTCGGAACTGGACGCGTTGAGCGCTATGCTCGAAAGTGTTGACTGAATGGTCCAGGAGCAGGTGTGGCTCGGAACTGGATGTGTCGGGCGTTATGCTCGGAATTGTTGGATTGTGGTCCAGGAGCAGGAGAGGCTCGGAACTGGACATGTTGAGCGTTGCGCTCGAAATGGGTTGTGGTCCAGGAGTTGGCGAGACTCGGAGCTGGACGTGTTGAGCGTTATGCTCGGAATTGTTGCATAGTGGTCCAGGAGTTGGCGAGACTCGGAGCTGGACGTGTTGAGCGTTATGCTCGGAATTGTTGAATAGTGGTCCAGGAGTTGGCGAGACTCGGAACTGGACGTGTTGAGCGTTAGGCTCGGAATCGTTGACTACTTAGTCCAGGAGCAGGTGTGGCTCGGAACTGGACATGTTGTTGGATCCAGGAGCAGGTGAGGCTCGGAACTGGATATTAAGCGAAACGCTCAGAATTTTTGATTAGTTGTGTCCAGATGTTAGGTACGAGACCGAACGATTCGTTTCTCAGAAGGGAGTAGTTTGTAACTGGGTGAAGCGATGATTGCGCTGTGAATTGATGGTTGATGTTCAAGGGCAAATGTTGCACATAACTCGATAAGAAATGATATGCAAGCAATTGTATGATTTGAATTGGCTGCCAACTGAATGAAGTTGATATACAGGAAGCAGATGAATCTCGCTACTGTATATGGTATTCAGTGTTGTCTGTGTCATTCACTGAGGACAGTGAAATCGTAGGTTGGCCGAATGTTATATGACCGAAATCCCGGGTCGAAAAGTATAACATTGTAGCACCTTTGCACTATATGCTAAGACTTAGTCTTCTTGGTGGCGTGGTCCGACATGCCTAGATAGCATTGAATAATTGTTTACACAAGTGGCTGATACTGTTTAAGTGCTTGGCCAGTACCAATGTGTTTTGTTTAGGTTCTAATAAAAATGCATTGGTACGCAATAATTTTATTGCCTGACGGATACGCAATATTTTAATGGTCTGATTGCGTATCGATATTGAGTAAGATTTAATGATGACTAAGTGAAGAGCCCTTTTGTAAACAATTGACCAAAATCAACTAGGCATGGGTGATTTAAAAAAGTAAAAAGGCAGACTAGACTTGGTCGGACAACGGGCGCGTCACCAAGTTGACGCTCTTATAGCTTAGCATCAAAATTGATCCTAATAGAACTTCAAATTATCGAGCAATTCAATTTATCGAATTGAACTAAATTTTTGGCAGATTACTAGGATAATGATGGCGAGAATGGACAAAAACAACGCTTCTTTCCCACATTGTGAGCTCAAAATTATTGATCAATGAACCTTCAACTCATTCTATATCGTAGGAGTTTTCAATTACATCACCCGTTCCTCACAAACGGAATCGTTTTAATCTATAACACCATCCATTGACGTGCGAAAAACTTAAACTTAAACGTTTTATTAAATTAATTATTTTGTTAACATGCTTATTCGCAGTTCTTCTTTTTATTTTTGTAATTTCCGAAAAAAAATCAATTATTCACCATCTAGTCTAGATTTAATTACTGTCAGAAGAACTATTTTTATCCAACCAACTTGAGCCAAGTGCATACGGAGACTCGGATCTTGTTGGCAAATAATAGTTTCCTCGAACACAACGTCCATAATTCGACGGATCACCTCCCATTTTTGCAATTTGCCCGGTCGGTCGACAATAGTTCAAAAAAATTCCCAGAAAACTGGCACATTGTTCGGCATAAAACTCATTCGGAACATCTAACGACTCAGCAAAATACTCAAATGCTCTAGCATGCGAACAAGTGCCCGACAAATCTGTACATCCTGGTTGATACTTTCCGTAGTTTACATAGAATGATGTATTTCCGATCGGTGTCAAAAATCCCTTATGGCTACCGTCCGTATGAATTGTTTCCACATATTTAGCATCGCCTCTTGTCAAGCGTGTTTTCGTATCCCACACGAAATATAACGGCCCGGCAGGATCAAGTCCAAAAATTGTGTTTATCTTTCCTGTGGTCACATGTTTTCCAGCTATGCCAAAAACATGCGCTCCTAAACTGTGTCCAATAAGATAGGTATTGTCCAAATCCAGATTGTAAGCGTCGTGAAGAAGATCTATTAGAGAAGCTACTTGCTTCCCGGCTTCCACTGTAGCAAGTCGGGCATCAGAGTAGTTTCGGTCGGCACCTTCACTCCAGTCGGTTACAATAATGTTAAAATTTTCAGTTCGATTTTGATAAGCCTCAAGAATAAGAGTTATGTCAGCATCAAATCGGTTGCCCTGCCAGCCGTGCGTTAGGAATCTGTTCAGAAAAAAATATTTCAAATCAGATAGTTCTATTCGGACTTGTACCTTGTAGGATTTTCCGGATTAAACTTCTCTCTAAATGTTGGCTCATTTTCCGCTGATAGATGCGCACCGTTACTCGACGTTTGCTTATTATACAGAAAGTAATGAACGGTGAAATTTTGGTTCACTTCTTGACTATCTAAAATGAAAATAATAATCCTATATGGAATCTGCACATCTACACGAATTTAGAGTGAACGTACTTCCAACCGATATGAAAATCACAATACTTGTAATGTAAACCAACACTCTACTTTGTGGAATCATTTTGAATATTCATGTATCGAAAGTAGTTTACGCTAATGAGTGAAGAACAGACTACCTACTTTCAAGTTGGCGAATTAGTATTAAAGGAGAAACCTAGCACATGCATAAGATAATCAGAAAACGTGCCTACTTCAAATCGGATGCACAATTTACAATTTTCATAATTTTACGACTTTTTGTGTACATATTTGAAAATCATATTACTTTGTATGGTCTATCTAGACTAGACGATTTTTTGCGTTATGTAATTGCAAATCTGTACGGACCTTATCCATATCTCAGAGCCAATCAAAACAAAACAAAAAATTACTTTATCTAGGCTGCTAGAAAAGGTGGGAAAAAGGGTTGTAGACACCAGAAATTTACCGCGGTATTTTTCATACCAACATTTTATTACAATTTATAGGTAAATATGTGGCACTTATATTCCGTAGACAGGGCCAGATGTGTTAAGTTTGTACATTACTCTAATCCTGTTTATGGCTAAATTGACAGATTCTGCTCAAACGATTAGTCGGTTTGTGTTGCGACTGGCCTCAGGAGATTTCCCAAAGTAAAGTCTCTGGGGTTTGGGCTTGAAACAACCCCATTGGCAAATTTTTGTCCAAATTTCTTATTGAATGTTATTGTTCTCATAAAAAAAAATTAACTTCACAACTTTTATTTTCATGGAAATGACACACCGGACGTCGCAGGAGTAGAACATACTTCGATTTGCGCTCGATACGTGGAGAAACGCGAAGGAGATTTTATTATTCGTGAAGATTTCTTATGCTTCCTCCGCATCACAGATTTTACTGGAAAAGGGAAAGTTACTACTTTCCTCGATTTTTTCAAGTCTTTCCGACTAGATTGCAAGTATTTTTTTGCGGACAAGGCTATGATGGGGCAAGGTCTGAAAGCGGAGAATTTCATGGAGCCCAAGATGTTGTCAGAGCGATTTATCCACTCGCGATTTACTCGCACTGTGCTGCTTCAATTTGGTGGTTAGCTGTGCATGCAATTTAAGAGAAATTAAAAATTGTCTGGGAACTCTGCAAAGTATCCACAGTTTCTTCGTGTATCCAAAACGTCACCTTTCTCTTCAAGATGCGATTAATAATAATGATAAGCTGAAAGATTTGAAGATAAAAAATTGAAAACGTTTTGTAAAACCAGATGGGTGGAACAGCATGAATCTGTCGAAACTTACCTACATTTGCAACCAGCATTAATTCGTGCCTTTAAAGAAATTTCGACTACCTGTAGGTAGACTTCATCTGAAGCATTTCAACTGCTTTCAGCTATAAACACCTCGAATTTCCAGGTAAAATTTGGAAATATGTACTCAAGCTTTATGTTATTATTCTTTCAAATGTTTTTTTATACCCGTCACTATGTGAAAGGGTAGGTATATTAACTTTGTCATGAAGTTTGCAACGCACAGAAGGAAGCACCTCCGACTATATAAAGTACATATATTATTGATCAGCGTGACGAGAGAAATCGATTGAGCCATGTCCGTCTGTCTGTCTGTCCGTCTGTCTGTCTGTCTGTCTGTCTGTCCGTCTGTTGCAACGCAAACTAGTCCCTCAGTTTTGAAGCTATCGGGCTGAAAATTTGTACACAAGTTTCTTTTTAGTGTACGCTGTATATATATGTCGGAACGAATGGAATCACACCATGGGTCATGGGGCTGCCCCTGAAAATTAGGTTTTTCTAAGAAAAACTTTTTTCTTTATGTACCAATCTTAACCAAACTTCACCCAAGTGTGTTTCTAGTAAAGCCCCAAAACATATCTAGGAACGAATGGAATTGGAACATTACGTCATAGGGCTGCCATACAAACGAACCATTGAAAATTAAATTCTTCTAAGAAAAACTTTTTCCTTGTTAAGCCGACCATCACCAAACTTCATCCAAATGTGTTCCTAGTAAAGCCTCAAAAAATATCTAGGAGCAGATGAAATCGGAACACTACGTCATAGGGCTGTCATACAAACCAACCGCTGGAAATTAGGTTCTTGCATGAACAACTTTTTTCTTTGTGAATCAATCTTAACCAAACTTCACCCCAATGTGTGGCTAGTATAAGCTGACCAGACGTACAGCATTTTGCTGTAGAGTACAGCATTTTGACTTGTCGTACAGCATTAGTAAATGAACAGCATTCCCAACGCCACACCAAAGAAACCTAAATGACTGCATAATAACTTCCTCGGTGAGGCCTGTAGTCAGTCTGTTAGGTGTTATTAGCACGGTAATCTCACTTTCATGTGGCAAACGTTCATTTTCGATAATTTCGGAACTCTTTGGTAAATCGTTCTGAAATTTAATGTACCTAAATGTAAGCGCCAGGTAGCTCCAGTGGCGTAGATAAGGGGGGGATCAAGGGGATCAATCCCCCCCTTTGGTCACACATTTTTTTATTATTACTTTGGGTACGTAAAACAAAGTAAAAGTAAACGTTTTACTGGAATTATTCAGCGTGTGTAGTGTTTCATAAAAACGTGAAACCATTTTCAGAACTGCAACAGAAAATTTAGCACTTCCTGAAATTTCAATAGTAGTGTAATAGAAGCGTATCGATAGAATAGAAACACTACAGCACAGGGCTTTACGTCCATTTACTTTTCCACATTAGATCTGAGCTTCGCACAGGCAAGCCCTACTGACGTAATCTACAAGTGCTGCTTGAAAAATTAAATGTGAGCACTGATTGATAATAATTTGTTGCCGGAAAATCTTAATGTTCGGTTTAAAAATTAAAAGATAATGTGAAACACAGAGAGCTCTTCCACAAAAGCGCAATTTCCAATATAAGTCCACATAATATTATAAAGGTTTCTTCAGGAGAGTGGAAAACTAATTCAATTTTTGTGCATCCTTTATTGTTTAAGTTTATCAACATTCTTTTCTTCGCCAATTTATTGAAATTAATACAAACTCTCAAAGCTATAATCATGATTACTTTTTTAAATAAATTTTCTATAACAAATTGAAGAAATTTCCAAAATTGTAAGATAACACATAATATGCAGGCAGTAATTTGAAAACAAATTAACAAACAAACGGAATTCCGCGGTACCATAGGGTTCCGTGAAGATTTCTCAGGGGTTTCTCGAAGATATCGCAAAATTGGAAAAATGTAGAAAGAGCTTTTGACAACAAAAAGCAAACAATCCTTACGAAATAATGTTTGTAAGTTTTAAAATTCCAAAGGATAGTCTACTACAGCACTATACACTATACCGAAAATCAACTTAACTGTAAAATATTTTGACCGATTTTTTTTTAAACTTTCTAGTATATGAAATGGAAAAGGTAGTGTGTACCAGAAAATAAAGGAAGTCCATAGTATTTGTGGCGAGGTTTTTGGTATTTAAATTAAGGCGAAAATAAATTTGAGGATTAAATTTGTGGTAATCAAAACTTTTACATCATCATCAATGTGGCACGATAGCCCGACGTCGGGCCTTGGCCGCCTGAATCGTTGACCTCCAATTGTCGCGGTTACGTGACATTGTCCTCCAGTTTCGGAAGCCCAGCAGCTGGTGGGCGTCTTCACCTACGGAGTTCTCCCAGCGAGCTCTCGGTCGTCCACGCAACCTCGCTCCGTCAATTCGTTGTGCGCTCATAACTTTCTTTGGCATGCGATTGTCGTCCATCCGTTGTACATGCCCCGCCCATTGCAGACGTTGAAGCTTCACGATTTTCGATACTTCCAGCTCATCGTACAATTGATACAACTCATGGTTGTATCGGATACGCCATTGGTCTCGCTCGCGAACGGCCCCGAAAATTCGCCGAAGGACCTTTCGTTCGAATCGGTCTAGCAAAATTTCGGAGGCTTGGGTAAGGGTCCATGTTTCGCAGCCATAACATAGCACGGGTCGGATGATCGTTTTGTACACGCGGAGCTTCGTGTTCCTGTGCGCAAGTTTCGAATTAATTATAGGGAGGACCGAGAAATATGTCTTATTGGCTAGTTGTATCCGTCGCTTAATTTCGTCGGTTTCGTTGGCGTCCTTTGATAAGTTACAACCCAGATAGTTGAAGTTGTCTACATACTCGATATTAAGGTCCCCCACTGTGATGCTTGAATTTGCTGGCGTCCTTGTTTTCGATTGCATCATGGCCTTTGTTTTGCTTTCGTTGATATGTAGTCCAACTTCTTTTGCGGCATTATTGAGGTTATGCAGGAGGCTTTCTGCATCACCCAACCTTCGAGACATGATGTTGATATCGTCGGCGTACGCTACTAATTGAGTCGACTTGATGAGTAGCGTTCCGCTGCTGTCCATATTCATGGCTCGAATTACATACTCCAAAGCCAGGTTGAAGAGCGTCGGCGCCAGCCCGTCGCCCTGCTTGAGTCCAGTACGAGTTTCAAATAGGTCAGTGAGTCGGTTCTGCACTTTGACCTGCGAGACGGTATTAGTCATCGTCATCCTTGTGAGTCGCACTAACTTTGCCGGTATACCAAAGTTCAGCATAATGTTGTACAGTACACTTCGGTCGATGCTGTCGTATGCCTGCTTGAAGTCGACAAAGATTTGGTATACGTCGATGTTGTATTCCCAGCACTTTTGGAGTAGTAGCTTCACTGTGTAAAGCTGATCGGTCGTTGAACGACCAGGTCTGAAGCCGCCTTGATACTCGCCAATGATTTGTTCTGCGTACGGATTGATTCTCTTTTCAAGAATTTTTGATAAAATCTTATAGGCCGTACAAACTAATGATATGCCCCTGTAATTCTCACACTTTTACACTATTTATTTTTAAACGAATGTTTAAATAGTCCAAATGTTAAGTTCGACTCACATTTTTGGCATTCTTTTCAAACAATTGGCTGCTAGCTAGGGCCTCAAAATTTATAGCAAATATAAATAGCTGCTACGGTGTCCTACAAGTTCGAAAAATTTAGAAATATCTAATCCCGAATTTCTGAGTTAGCGGAAAATCTCCATTAAAAAAACACAAAAGCTGTACTTCCACATTTGCTGGGCATTCCCAAAGAGCTCTCGTTTACACAATTTCCCTTTTCTGGAGTATAACTATAAGAGTGGCATCAATTTATTATTCAATGGATTGAACAATCAAAGCATTTCTGTGGAGAAAGCTATATTTTTACGTTCCACTACCGAATTCACTAAAGAAAATGAGCTATCTCCACAGAAAATGTGCTTTCTCCACAGAAGTGAGCTTTCGTTGTCCAATTAATCGCACCTATATGATTTATTTAAATCCCTGTTTTGAGGTGTTTCGGCCAGAAAAGCGGCGATACTAGGTGTTCCATGACTCCGAGTTAGGGAAGGACTGATCTATCCCAATATAAAGCTCTGATACTTCAATCACAGTAGCGAAAATTTGTACGAAAATTGAAATACCGTACCGTGTCACTCACCATAGTAAAAAAAGCAAAATTTATAGAAGCAATATTTTAAGGACTCAGTTTTGTTTCGTATGGCAAAATTGATATCTAGTATTTTGCAGCAAAATTTGCTCAAAAACCTGTTAATTTGAAGTGTAATAAATACACGCTCTGTGGCTCACTTGGTTGAGTCGCACTCTATGATGCTAGTAATCTAGAGATCGGATCTCGGCGTGGTCCTGAAAATATAGAGAGAGTGCTAGCAACATTACGAGTATATACACTCCTCTATATGCAATGTAACGTTGACTCGAAGTAGCCTATAAACGGCTGAGTGAGCGCACCATGCCCCACAAGGGGTTACGGTACAGAATAGAAGTAATAAATACAGAAATTGTTATTCTTAAATTCAACATTTGATAACCGTAAAAGTATAAGTAATTTTGCAAAATGATCCCCCTCCTCTCCGAAAAGCTATCTACGCCACTGGGTAGCTCCACAACCTAGGGACTACATTTACTTTCATTTCTCCATATTTTAGGGTCCCCTATCTGCGTTCGACAGTTACAGCTGCCCAAATCGCACTTTCGTCTTTTCTAATCGAAAACTCTATGAAATTTGTCCAATAAGTTTGAAAATTGGCAGACTTGTGAAAATTTCAAGCCTCTACCTCACACTTGTAGCTGTAGAGCTATACTTAGCGTTCACCGCTCACATTGTGTCCAAATTTCAAGGTCCTACCTATCTGCGTTCGGGATTTCAATCGAAAATTGTCCCTAATTCTGAAATTTTGGAGCGGAAATTTTTGAAAGTTAACAGCCATGTGTAGAGGACCGCACTGCTCGTATTAGGTAAAAATTTCAAGCATCTATAGGTGCCAAGGTTCAGAAGTAACAGCCATGTAAAGATGCGATTTGAATTTTTCACAAAACGATGGAAAAACGAGACCGAGTTCTAATCGTGCGAATAGCACGATGAGTGTATACCCTATACCCATGTAGAGACCTAGAATGCGCGTAAAACCGAAAATATTCAATTTCATTTTTTTTAAGGGGGAAGGGGTAGATGTTTCGAATCTCACACATCTTTAATATTTAATAACGGCATCCAGCAGCTATCATTTGCTATAAATTTGAAGTTTTTCGCGACATTCTATCAAAAGATATTGCAGAATATTGCTTTGTAGGGGATGTAGGGTAGGGGAAGTCAGACCTTCCCCACTTTCCACCAACTTCAACCATATGTCACAATTAGGCATTGATGAAAATATCAGGTCGTAAGCGATATTCTGTCGAAAAATATGACCGATTTAAACTATCACGGAGGGGTCATTTGTATGGAAGGTAGGGGAACCCTTGGTCCGATTTGGCCCATTTTCAATACCATCCAAGCTTTTATCAAAACAATCATCTGACCAAAATTTCAAAACGCTAGCTTCATTATTTCGGGAGTTATCCTGCGAACTGACAGACACACGGACGGACAGACAGACAGACAGACAGACAGACAGACGGACATGGCTTATTCGAATCAGTGACCGACCCTGATCATTTATATATATACTTTGCCATACCTCCGGTGGCTCGTTTGAGGTGTTACATAAATCGTCGTAACAAAAACAATATACCCTATACCATCTTATGGGTATAGGGTATAATTACGGGTCACGGATAGGGAAAGGGCCATCATCATCCCTACAATGCTGCTGAGACTGCAGTTTCGAACACTGAAATTCAAAAGTTGAAAAATCACTGAGTATCGACTGTCTAGAAAGCGGAAATCGAATCCGTATTGAAACAAATTGGATTATAAATTGTCCTTTCTTGAAATATGGTTTAAAAAAAAAACCGACAATTTAAACTGACAAAACAGTCCTAATCTTTGTCGTACATTTATTTGAATTAAATACCTATTCCTAACCCTAAAAAAAATTCGGGTTCATTGTGTTAACCCTTCTGTCGGCACAAAGGTCTGGCCAGACCTTTGGCACTATATTTTGGTCATAAAAGTATAGAAGATGAAATCGCAGCAACTTCATATTTCATGATATCCTAGAATAATATGTTTAGAAGCATTTTGCAAAAATTTGAAAAAATCGGTTGAAGTTTTGAGTATGTTTTTGATGATTTTCAATTTATAGTGCTTTTTGATACCCAATAGGTCTGGCCAGACCTATAGTTTTTCCCCCCATTCTTCTCTTGAGGTAAAAGGTGCAAATATGAAATTCTCTTAAAATTCTCGTATTTATGATGTAAGAATGTCATTAAAATTCAATTTGTACTATAAACGATAAAATTTCTCAGATTTTTCTTTAAAAAGCCGTGAAGCTCGGGAAATAAGTATGCCTAATTTCATCACGTTTTATAACATCACCTAATCAACTGAGATTTGATTCAAGGAAATTCAAACCATTTTTTTTTCCTTTGTAATAGTTAGGACTAAGTATGAAAGACTTACGAACGTCTTTCTAAATAGATTTATTCAAGAAATTTACGAAAAATTTAGAATTAAATGATTTTCGCGCTTGAAAATTCCTTATTTCTTTCCATCTACTTCCCTAAATTTGCAGACTAATATCGAGCTGAAATCTACTAACACAGCGCCAAATATTTGCCCAAAGATATTGGTATTGAAAAATGCGAACAAACTTTCTATTAGATATATGCCATGAAAATAGAGAAGCAAAAAGAGATGAAAATAAGGGAAAAACATGTTTATAATAATACCTCCTCAAAATATATCCACTTAAAAACGTTACTAGTGTATCTACAAAAATTTATTTTAATACTTTTATTGTTTAAAAATGGCAGTAAGGAACTGATAGAATGATTCTACCGATAAAAATTTCACCTTTTCTAAAAAATAAAAAAATTTTCTCAGTAGGTCCAGCCAGACCTATTGGGTATAGAATATGCATATTGTAGTAGGTGCCGACAGAAGGGTTAAACAATTGTTGGGTTTGCCCCTTTTAAACGAGATCCTGGCTACATTTCTTCCATGCCTGTTATAACTTTGCGTGTAAGAACATACATTTGCACTTCACATGCTGATGATGTTTTGTCAATGAGAACATTTAGAAGTTGAGAGATCTTTTCTGGGTCCTGTTTAGTACCAACAGAACCTTGCAAGGATGTACCCAGGATTTAGCTGGGCTTCAGAAGTTTTGACATTATTAGAATCATGTTGCTAATTGTAGACACTAGTTTCGGCATTGCCCCAATGAATAATATGCCTCCTGTCCCACTGTTCCTGTGTCGAATTCAATTTTATCGCTTGACGATGCTGGACGAGCACGATAGCACGCACGATTACTTAATTGCTCCGCTATCATCGGAAGCAGACAGTGCCACGTCTACAACGCCAAAGACTTCTTTTCTGTACAATTATTATAGAAGGGCTCGTCGGCCATGGTATATGCACGAAGCAGCAACTATGGAAAGTACGATCGAGTATTCGGTACCCGCGTCGTGCTGCTTTGCCTTCCCTTCGCACAGCTAAAAAAAAAAATACTTCATTCTTACAGGGAAATATTTTATTTTAAATTGTGTAGCCTGTATGAGGTCTTACGAAATTTGTTGAAGTTTCCATTATGAAAACCATCCCAATTTTGGGTCACCAGATTTTTATGTGTTTCAAATTGTTTATTATGTAGTCACAACTTTCGTCCAGATGACACAATTTATCTGACTGTAAGCTTAATTTCGGCAGAGTTTTAGGAATGAATAAATTAGAAATACTGTGCGAAGTTAAGGACTCCTGGACCCCTCCGCTGGCTACGTTCCTTGCTTTCCCAAGGTTCATCACACATTTCCCAGAATAAAGGCTACTATTCTTGCTGTATTCCGTTTAGAAAAATATCACTTGTGAAACGATGGAGGGTATGTGGTCGTTTTATGGCATCCATCATGGTGGTAGCCTCGTGACATACAGTTGACGCTTAATGCGATCACATCGGGACCTTGCTGTTTTGATAACATTAAGCAAATGATAACAAATAATAAAATAGTACGATTGAGGCTTTGCCTGAAAACCGAATTCCGGAATGTGTACTGCATTGGGCCTTCGGGAATCTGGTCACCTTAGGCTAGTAAAGCCTCAGAAGGTATTTAGGAATGGATGGAATCGGAACATTACATCATAGGGCTGTCATACAAACCAACTCCCAAATATTAGGTTCTTGTAAGAACAACTTGTTTCTTTTAGAATCTTAACCAAAATACATCCAAGTGTGTTCCTGGATTAACCCCAACGTATCCAGAAACAGATGGAATCGCAACACGTCATATAGGGCTACGGTCGAAATTTTTAACACAAAAGGAGCTTAAGTTTCATTCAAATGTGACGGGTATTCAAATTTCGGCCGCGCCCGAAATTAGCCTCGGTCTCGTTTAGACCTCGTATATGTCTGGTATATGAGCTCGATGATTTTTGTGGCATGTATCCTTTCTTCTACCTCACAGTACACTTTTGAGCGGGAGATAATGTTAGAGGGACGTCATATAGCCATTGTGCGGCTTTAAAAAAAAGCCGAACGCAAAAAAGTGAAAAGGAATGAAATTTTTCGATATTTCTTTAGAAGGCGTTCGACTTTTGTCGCTTTTCGATCGAATCATATGTACATTACTAGTATGTAAGCTTGATATATACTAGCAGCATGAAGCTCCAATCTTCATTTTTGGCAGCACCGGCAGAGGAGTCAAATACAATAGCTTCACCGAAAAAAGTTGTCGAAACTCATGAGTGGTGTCCCTCCCGCTTAATCTGTTCTGGAATGCTTACAAATAATTGATTTATTGATGATAGAAATTTTGATTGAAATATTATCATGAGCGAGGAGATGAGGCCCGCTTCTGGACTAACAAATCGCATAAAATAAAATAGTCGAATTTTGAACGCAATAATCAGATCACACACATAAGATAGCGTCAAGGCTGGATGTGCGTTTTTGGTTAGTCGTCTCATCGGTCCATATGTCACATTACCCGTTCTACATGAGCGATTTGGGGATGGATCACGTAGAGGTGATGCAAGTTCGTACGATTGAACTCTGTTAGACTTCTTCTTGTGAGATTTTCGTAAGTCGCGGGTCTATGCGAATAAGTTACAGAGGCTCTCGAAAACAACATAACCCATGTCAAACTCAGCTTTGCGGCGGATTCAAGGCAACTTGGGCATTCATTGCAAAAGTCGTTCCGTTGGTCAGTATGGCGGACTTACATATCTGATGTCAGTAGGCGTTTCGAATTCTGCCGCCCTACCGAGCTTGTCCCTTATTTTTACAATCCAAGGATTGATCGATTGATCCTCGACTAAAAAAATGTATCTATTAGGCTGGCTAATGAATTAAGCAGACACTTCTAAAATTGGAATAAAGTCTGATCACTGAACTATTTTTTTTTTTAATCTGGGCACGGGGCGTTAAAATGCCGCGGTAGGGTTTAGCCTGCCAGTTCATCACTATCTTCTTCTTCTTGTTTTTACCGAAACCCCTTGTGGGGCATGGTGCGTTCACTCAGCCGTTTATAGTCTACTTCGAGCAATGGCGCAACCAGGATCTTGTCCTGGAGGGGGCTAAGGCTAGCCATATTACTGAAACTTTCATTTTCATGTTCGTGATTTTTGTGGATTTTCTAGTTCTAGTACCATCATTCGATTCCGCAATCATCGCTCTGAAGAATACCGTAAGAGCGAATGGTTTTCTTTAATTTTGGCTTACATTTTTGTTTCCCATTTTGATCTTCCTACGTTGGTGAGTTCAGTGCAGAAAGAGTGAAATCACCGTGAATCTGGATTATCTAAGGATTGTTCTGGGTATCACTAGTGATGCGCAGGAATAAATGTAAATTCCAGGGGGTTCAGAAGGGTATTGGAAGAAATTGCCACCGCAAACAGAGCAGAATTTGTGAATGCTCTCGGTACTACACGAGATAAAAATTGAGTTAATAGGCACAAACAAAAACCGAACCGAAGCTGGGCTAGTACCTTTCTAATGGGTTCAGGCAACTTTAACTTTTCAGGGGTGAACTAGACAGTGATTTCGCATGTGAATTGCACCGATGACTGTTCTTTATGTTACTCTTGTATCTGGTTCAATTTTAGTTTACTATATAATTCTTCTTGTACAGCAATGATAATATATTTTTGCGAAATTTCCTACAGAAATAGGTTTTACCTATGCCTTCTACTTTTTACCTTAATAACGTACAGCAAGCTACCTACTAATTATGAACAAGTGAAATGAATTTATCGTCTAGATACCTATATACCCTCTTTTGAAGCGCAAAGTCTCAAAAACTTAAATATCACTGAAAAAATAAAATCTTGAGTTGATTTGCTTTTTTACAATGTCTGCGGTGAAAAATATTTAGAGCTCGGTGAAAATGATTAAAGAAGCAGGCGGCAACAATTGTTTTCAATCACCTCAAACCAGTGCGCTTGTGTGTACACGGAGAGGTTTCTAAAGGTCCATCTAGACGTGTCGCCATTTGGCAGCCAAATGGCTGTTGTCATTCCATCCAAACGTGTCGCCATTTGGCTATGCGTCCAGTTTTGATATTCAATATGGCAACTCAACCAACCGCTTTGACAACCGCTTGTCAATTTCAAAGTGACAATTTTGCAACTTTTCTTCGATCTTTTGTGTGAAATTGAATAATTCTTGAATGGCCGTGTAATAACTCAAACGCGCAGAGTCCGATTTTGATAATTAAATTTAAAAAAATCACCAAAATGAAATTTTGGTTATGTCATTTTTTGGCTGCTCGTGTGGATGCTAAGTAGCAGCCAAATGGCTGCACGCGATGCCAGTTTTTGGACGCGCAGCCATTTGGCGACACGTCTAGAGGGACCTTAAAATTCTGGTGATGGTGTTGTAGCCGGCACAGACCATCGACGACACTGGTGAAGAGCCAAGAACACAATTTTTTTGAAAATCTGCAACTGCAACGAAATGCCTGGCCTCATATTTCATTTTAGAGTTTTTCCTTTCATAATTTCTTGGTCTGGGAGTGGCTTTACATTGCATATAGAGGAGTGTATATAATGTTGCAAGCACTATATCTTTCCTGGACCACGCCGAGATTCGATCTCCGGACCTCTAGATTACTAGCATCGTAGAGTGCGACTCAACCCAGTGAGCCACAGAGCGTGGGAGAAGTAACATACACTCGGAACCAAGATCGCAGGACACTTTTATTTTTTTTTAATTCTACCCTATTATAACGAAACGTTTTGACCACCTTGACCACCAATAAACGGATCTGTTCCCTGGATCCATTTTTTTCCTGGTACATATAGCATATCCACCTCCTTCTCCCGGAAACTGCAATTTCGGGCTGGTTTCATTAAGTATTTAAGACTGTCATTTCTGGGGCTACAGCTGGAGAATGGTTGTGACTAAAAGAAAAAGGACTTAACATTCATTATTTGGGAGTCGAGACCTTTCGATTGACTTTAATTTCACTAAACATTACGGAAACTCATCCCGTACTGAAAACAATCAATTTAGTGGGCTGTAGCGGGAGAACGGACTCTAAGGACTATCCGCTCCTCCATGAGCATATATATATTTCTGAACATTAGCTTTGGTTAGAAGTTCAATCCAAATACCTTTCTAGGAATTAAATTAACTGCAATTTTCACTGAAGTTCTGCTACTTCCAGAAACGCCGGAAACCAACGTACATACGTTAAACAAAATTGTACACCTCCCATGAATGCGACTGATCTATTTTCAGCTTAAACTAGTGACGAAGGGCGGCAACTCGACTACTGCCCGGGGCGCTACAGAGGGTAAATCGGGCCCTGTAAGAAGGGCTAAACTCGCACAAACTGAAATTTAACAAATTTACTGTTGCTTACTTTTTTTTAGCAAATATCAACATGATGCAAGTTATTTAGTGAACAGACAAACGGACGGTAAAACGGACAGACCAACGGACACAAATCGGTTTAATAGGGTTTTTTTTTTTTTTTAAATACTTCAAAACTCTTGCACACGGGAAGTATTGTTTTGTGTATTTATAAAGAACGCTTTGATATACTTTTGGTTGACGAGGATAACTATTTTACAAAATAAGCCGCTAGTAAGGATCATACGGGTTCGAAACATTTAAATGGGTAGCGTAAACTTAATTAGTGATACTCAGTTTCCGATCAACAATTTTCATTTGGTTTTTTTTTTCGTCAAAAGGTGTAGGTTCCCAAGCTAAGTATTTTCATGATAATAACTCAAAATTGAAAATTTTGACTAATGTAGTTTTTGAAAAATGAACGATTCAATTGTACCATTTTAAATTCAATTGCCGAGACCAAGAATTAAGTATACCTAAGTTAATAACTGTAATAGTCCAGTACAATTGGTTCAAAATAGCCCCAAACCTAAACATAAAAAAAAAAGAAATTTTTGATGCCAAATTGTTGAATACACTGCCTAATATACGCAGTAAAAAGTTACACTAATTTGCGCCATGGGTTAAGGGGGGAGGGGGTGGCAAAGGGGTGAAAATTCAGTTTTTTGCAAATATCTGGAAAACTATGAGTGTGACTTTAAAATGTCCTGAGGACGAAACAAACTACATAAAATTACCTTTGCAATGATATATAATAGTCTAGAGATTTTCTCAGAAAATTATACCCTAGACCCAAAAGTATTATAGTGAATTTACATTTTTTTAGTTTTACATTTTGCATTGTAACTCTTGATAAAATAGATTAAGGATCATAAGATCTTGTCCATATATTGTTAACAAAACTTGTTTGATTTGAACCAAAAATTTAAGTACTCCGCCCATTGAGGCCCCCCTCACTCCTCCTGGCATTTTTCAAAAAGGCATGCCTGTAGCTCCATTTCAAATTAAGCTAGGCAGATCAAATTTGGTGGGGTGCCTAGTCTAAGCCCCATTATGCTCCTTACTAAAAATCATTAGCATCCAATCAAAACTAAGGGTATCCCCCATACAAAGTGACCCAAATTTCTAAAAAATTTTACATTTTTTCACTTCTAAATTCTACCTAAAATAGAAAAAAATGTATCTCTTAGAACGTCCTTATAACAGTTAATTGTAGTCTTCTGTTCTTACCAGAGCGTGCCTTAGAAGTACGAAAAATCGAGTTTGAAGGTTGCTAGTATAGTACACTTTACTCGAAATATTCCCAAATAGTCTTAGAACTGGTAGAACTGACCTTCAAACCCAATTTTTTGATACTTGTAGCGTACGCCTTGGTACAACCTTTTGAATATACATTCACAAGACTACAATTAACTGTTATAATGACGTTCTAAGAGATAAATTTTTTTCTTGTATTTTACATAGAATTTAGAAGTGAAAAAACGTGAAATTTCTTACATCGAATTTTCGTTCACTTTGTATGGAGGGTACCCTTAGTTTTGATCCGATGGTAATAATTTTTGGTGGGGAGGATAATGGAGCTTAGAATAGGCACCCCACCAAATTTGATCTGCCTGGCTCAATTCACAAAGAAGCTACAGGCATGCCTTTTTGAAAAATGTTAGGAGGAGTGAGGGGGCGTTAATGATCGGAGCACTCCAATTTTTGGTACAAATCAAATACATTTTGTTATCAATATATGGACAAGATCTTATGACGGTAGGTATATTCTATCAAGAGTTACAGTGCGAAATGTAAAACTCAAAAAAATGTAAATTCACTATAATACTTTTGGGTCTAAGGTATAATTTTCTGAGAGATTCTCTAGACTGTTATATATCATTACAAAGGTAATTTTATGTCGTTTGTTTCGTCCTCAGGACATTTTAAGGTCAGACTCATAGTTTTCCAGACATTTTCAAGAAACTGAATTTTCACCCCTTTGCTACCCCGTCCCCCCTTAACCCATGACGCAAATTAATGTAACTTTTTACTCCGTATATTAGGCAGTGTATTCAACAATTTGGCATCAAAAATTCCTTTTTTTTAGATGTTTGGGTTTTGAGCTATCTGTACTAGACTATAAATGGACTACGTCTAGTTTCAACTCAGGGGATTACGTATTAAAGATTATTACATAAGATTTCTAGGAAATGTGCCTCGGCAAAATGCACAACTAGACTCCTGCCATGTACATAATATTTAATTATGGCACATAAATTACTGGCTCACTGTTCAGTAAAAATCGAAATTTTAAAGTTATCAAGATAAGATGGTATAGACTATATAGAGGATATATTCATTTTGTTTCGCGAATATTATGTAACACCTGAAAGGAGTCACCCCAGAAAATGGCAACATATAGACAGCATCGCTCCCTGATTGGAATACGCCATCTCGGTCGGTCTGTCTATCTGTCCATTCGCGCGATAACTCCCGAAATAATGAAACTATCGGTTTGAAGTTTTAGTCAAAAGTTTCTTTTGATAAATCGAAACAATCTCATCGGATCCCCTATACCTACCACACAAACATTCCTTCCATAATATCTTGATTCGGTCATAATTTTCGAAAGAATATCGCTAGCGACCTGAAATTTTGGTCTATGACAAATTGGGATATATCCTTTAACATGATGGAGTTTTGAGTAGGTCTAGCCAAATGATCCCCCACCTCCCCTACAAAGCTTTGACCAGCCATATTTTTCGACAGAATGTTGGAAAAAATCCAAATTTAGACCAAGTGGTAGCAGTGACAAAATACCGAAAATGGGATTGATCGGACCCTTCGATTCCCTACTTTCCCTACAAAAACTTTACATATGAAATTGCATTTATGTAAGTACATGTTCACCGATTATGGCTACCAGGGTAGGGTATACACTCATCCTGCTATTCGCCTGGTTTGAACTCGGTCTCGTCTAAATGTTGATTTTGCGTCGGTTTTAGTTCAGTAGAGCTTTGATTAGCCTAACTCAAACGAAAGTTCGTATAATCGAGTTTACCTAAAACAATAAAGCAGGAGCATATAAGCCGCTTACAAGGTAGATACTGTAGGCCGAAATTCAAAAAAGTATACCGAGATAACAAAAAGAAGCGTCCGTTCGATTCAAGTGCTTTATTCAGAAGAATGATTAAATGGAACTTACTGCTATAGTACATCGAGTTTACAGTAATTTAGAACAAGTTTTGACAACTAGAACAGTGGGTCACAAAAGTGTTAGTACACTTCGCAATTTTTGGCGCCTACAACTCGGCCGGCATTTAAGACAAATCGTCCTCGATTTCGTTAACATAACAAATTAAATGCTATCATTCAGAACATGATAGACTATCATCATAAGTCATATATTGACATCATAAATTCATCGTTTCCTAAACAAATATGAATAGTATCTAGTATACAAAAATAATCTTTTCCGTTACATTTAAAATTTAACATATGGCTACATATAAATGATATCATTCAGAACTTAATAGGCTATCGTCAAAAAGTCATAAAGTGACATCATATTTTATCGTTTTCTTAGCAAATATTAATCGTATTTAATATACCAATATGATCGTTTTTGTTACATTTAAAATTTAACATATGGTTTAATATTTTCCGGACATGACACCCCCTCATAATGAACTCTAGAAACTTGTAAGTTTTCAATATCTTTTATCAAATATCTGTCATTAGGTAAAATTTCAATGACTTCGTAGGGACCTTTATACTTTGGTAAAAGTTTCTTGTTAATTCCCGGTGTAGTTATCGTATTTTTAATCATGACATAATCGCCAATATTATACTTATGAGGTTTTTTATGTCTATCATCAAAGTATATTTTATTAATATTTTGACTATGAACAATGTTTTCACTTGCTCTCTCCCGAATGCACTCTAAGTCCCTCGATTTCTCACAATCCATTTTTTCGTCCAAATAGTGCCGAATTCTGTCATTAATGTCTCCTTTCTGAGCGACTCCGAATAGTAAAACGCTTGGAGTCGTTCCCTTATTTTTATTTACGGTGTTATTTATGGCAAATTCAACCTTTTCCAAATATTTTGACCAATTCCCCGGGAGAATTTCGCTTTCTTTTGATAACATAGGTGTTAGAATTCTGTTCACCCTCTCAACTTGGCCATTTGACTGTGGCGATTGGGTAGCTATTTTCACGTGTATCACGTCATGTTCTCTACAGAAGGATGAAAATTCATCCGACGTAAAGCAACTGCCTCTGTCTGAAACTATCCGCATTGGTTTATAATTTATAAAATACGATTTTAGGCATTGAATCACCTCCTGTGTGCTGGTGGTTTTAACAGGATATAGTTTAGTAAATTTAGAGAAACCATCGACTATAAGAAATATATATTTCTTCAAATTTCGAATGCCGGAAGGTAGAGGTCCGAAGTGATCCACGTGAATAGTTTCAAAGGGTATGTTACCTTTCGGTATACTATTTAAGATGCCCTCTTTCTTTCCTGAAGGTACAGAAAAATAAATACACTTTAGGCAATTCTTTACATACATACTCCTATATCTTAGCCTTCATCGATGGAAACCAATAGGTCTTCTTTAAATGGTCAAATAATTTATCTACGCCAACATGACACAAACCCTCATGATGAGTCTGTATGACGTTTCGTTCCATTTGTGCTGGTACATAAAATAAAATAGCATCATTAACTTTTCGATACACCAGTCCGTTAATTAGTTCAAAGAAACGATGTTGTTGTTTTTCTAGCAGAAGAGCAACTTTTCTAACCTCTTGGTCCTTTTGTTGAGCCGAGGCTGATGCATGTTCGAATGATTCCGGTTCCACTAACATAATGTTATGACACCTACTTAGGGCATCTACATGATTCATTCTGCCGGAGTCTCTATGCTCAACAATATAATCAAAATCTTGGAGCTCTAAAGCCCATCTAGAAATTCTAGGATTGAGGACAAACATCAGTGAGCTCAAACGTGCATTAAAAAAAATACGAGAAACCAGCGAGCTTGTCCGCCATTTCAATAACCCGCTTATTCAAAATCCCGCTTTTCAATATCCCGTCACAAAAGATAAGTATTCTTTCAAAAATCGCGCGCAAAAAAGTATACCGAGATAACAAAAAGAAGCGTCCGTCCGATTCAAGTGCTTTATTCAGAAGAACGATTAAATGGAACTTACTGCTATAGTAGGTACATCGAGTTTACAGTAATTTAGAACAAGTTTTGACAACTAGAACAGTGGGTCACAAAAGTGTTAGTACACTTCGCAGTTTTTGGCGCCTACAATACATACTACATTAATTTAATATTTAAAATACAAAAACACTAACCATATAATACAAATATTTCGCATAATCATCACTACAATATAAGAAGAAAAGTACTTGTCACAAGGATAAAAATACATTGCTTGCATAATCCGGAAATACAAACAGAAAACAGGAATTTATCCTGGAAACACAACAACTTATAAGTTATTCGCATATTTACATTTGTCTTCCGAATTTATTTGCAATTCAAATTTCACTTGGCATCTTTAGTATAGTGTTTGTATAAAAGGACTCGGCACTCGGCTTATACATATAGTACATTTATCATAGAAGAAAGACCGACTCGGTGTCTGTATCTCCCGGCTCCCATATTCGGTGTGTTCCTACTTTACATTTGAACTGCGCTCTTGACGACAGGGCGCATTCTTTACCGATACAGAAATTATTTCAGTGCCTAAACAATAAAGGACACGGCAAACGAGCCGGATTCAAGAGGAGATATAATGCTCTGTGAAGGACCTCAGAATACAAATAAATGTTTGCTATCAATCGACTACTTGTATTCCAGTGAATGAGGAAAAAAAATATTCTATCGAAAAAAAAATTGTATCCAATAGATCAGCAATTTTATCGATTTGATTCGAAATGTTTCTGCTACCTGTTCTGTTGGAAATTGAAGGTGAACCCGATTTATGGTTGTCTATCTGGAAAATTTTCTTGCAATTTGCTGAAATTATAATCTTTGATTGTAAATCTTTCGATTTTGTCTTTCAAAAGTCAGATAGTTCCGATTGCGATTCCCACTACAGATAATAATATTAAATCATTCAACTGGCTTAGGTTTTCCTCACAAACGGGGAGACTCTAAATTCCGTTTCAGCAGCACATGTTAGGAGAATTGATTTGTCAAAATGCTTGGCTTATATTCCAACTAACAATTTTTGCAATATAATAGAAAAATTGTTTTCATTAGCAGTCATATTTGATATAAAAAACGCTAAATAGCAGTTCAAAAATGGCATTTGGCGCCGTTTTTAAATATGATAGAACGTTATTATCCGAACACCGTTTGTTTTTATATATATACAAGCAACGCCATCTAGATACATCAAGGTCGTAACTCAGCTGTGCCATGCCGTCATAGTTTGCCTACTAAATCTTGGATTTACACGAACAAACAACAACAACAAGCATATGACGTAATTAAAAGGAACAACAAAGCAGTGCAAATTTAGTAGGCGATTTTTCTACATTGTGGCCTTAATATCTAGACGGCGTTGATACAAGCCATCTTCGGTTCGCCGCGTTCGCACTAACATTCCCTTTCAAATCGAATAAAATTGAAATACTAAATTCAGTTTTTTGAAATGCGCTACAGAATTCAGGAAGTATAGACAAAGAATGGAGAAGATAAGCTGCATTAATAAATTTTACTCCTGGACACTTTTCCAGGATTGAGTTCGTTCAGGTGAGTGGTTGTGGAACTTACACATATCCGCTAATCCGACAAAAGGAGGAGAAAGCGGATGTTCTCTTAGTCAATTTTCCTTTTTATTGCTCATCGAAGGTGGAAGTGCTTCAGTTTGACGGACGGGGAAGAATTTACTGAAATATACTAAGTCCTTCAAAAAATATAGCCAAAAGCTTGGAAAAAAGAATTGCTAATATTTCATGAGCTTTACGACGAAGGGTACTGAAGTGGTGAAGTGAGATGGCGATAGTTTAATTAAATACGATAATTTGATCAACACACATACACAAAAGATGGAGAAAAAAAACTGCTTTCACAATAATTGTTCTCCAGGCCAATTTTACAGTGGATTCAATGCGTAATTTGCTTTTGAGCGTTACATTTTTCAATAGTTATTCTGTTGTTTTCGGGTAGAGCCCCATCCGGTAGGGCAAATTTACAAATTTATTTTTGCAGTAGAGTCCCATTTCGCGTAGTATTTTTACCAGAATCTGCTTATCCGCCCAGGAGATAAATGCGAAAGTGTGTAAAAAAGAACCGTCTCCATAATTTTGCTAATTGTGAATTTTGTGCTTGTTTTAATTCCACTAATCGGGGTGAAGTCTATCTCTACAGACACCTCTATCTTGGATCGTGTCATCACTGAGACCAATGCGTTGTTGTTGCTTTCCCATTTGATACATCCAGATGGAGTCCAATCCCGTGGTGCAAATTTACTCAATATTGAATTAGTTCAGGTGATTTAGATAAAAGTATTTAAAAAAAATGTTTTTATAATTTGTTTTGCATATTTCAATAGAGACATTCTGGTTGCAGACAAATCCGGTGAAATCAATTTACTGAAATACTGCAATTCGTTCAAGAAATACAGAACAAAATTATGTGAAAAAGGACAGTCTTCATAATTTTGCTTATTGTGAATTTTTTCCGAAGTTTTCAATACTTATTTTGCTATTCGGGAAAATCTTGGAAAATCAGCTAGCATGTTCAAGCAATTCAGACAGAAGTCTGTGGAAAAGAACTCATTATGAATTGCGACGCAGGGTTAAAACAAAAATCATAAAATTATTAACCTCTTAACGACCACGGTAGTAGCAAGACTTCGTTTTTTTTTTAAGAAATGGAAAAAAAATACTTTGAACAACATGTTCTTCCCAATTTATCCGAACTTGATATACTTCTAATCGTATTCGGTACAGACTCAAATTTACACATTCTGCTGGAATCCTTTGACTAAAATTTGGCAATTTTTTCAAGGAATACAGAAAGAAATACACGGAAAACAAATCTTTATCATTTAGCTCATTGTGATTTTTTTGCATGTTTTCCCTGAATATCAAAATAATATTCAGGGAAAATCCGCTAAGAAGTTCAAGAATTATAAAAAAAATATGTGAAAAAAACGTATTGTGAATTTTCTGTTTACTTAAATAGCAGTATAGCTATTCCGGTCGGAACCTTGTGTAGACCCATAAGGTGGGGTCAATTTGCTGAAAACCTGTAATTCGTTCAAGAAAGACAGAAAGAAGTATAAGAAAAAGAATTGTCTTCATATTTGTGCCATTGTGAATTTTTCATATGTCTCGATGGTTGTCCTATTACTTTGGGTAGAGACGAATCCTGCGGAAGAAATTTACTGAAATTCGCTCATATGTTAAAGAAATACACGCAGAAATAGGTGATAAAGAACACATTGTAAATTTCAGCTCATTGTGAATTTTTTGCATGTTTCAATAGTTACTATGCTATTCTGGCCAGAGCCTAATCCAACAAACGCAAAATCATCAAAAATCTGTCCAGCCGTTCTCGAGTGATAAATGGTGTAACTAACACGACTTTCTGGAGCTGTGAGACCTCGCAAATTTACTAAACGAACTGTGAATTTGAAAGATATTAAATTCGATATTCAAAGAGGAAGGAGGTGTAGACAAATCCGCAGGAATCAGTTGATTGAAATGTGGCAATTCGTTCAAGGAATACAGATTTTTCAGATGTTTAGCTTCTGTTTTCTCTTAGGTCTTTTTTCAGCACCTGTTCATTTACCCCAGGAGAATTGGCATTTCACTTCGGAAAAATTAAGGGAAAGCTGGATTTTTGCATGAGCCTTCCTTTCGAGGTCCTAAACAAGACCCTAAAACTCCCCGTCTCTACGAGTGCCGCTAGCGGTGCTACAGAGGGTCAAAGACCCTCGAAAACAGGTTTTTCTGAATAACTCGATAACGGTAGCATATACGTTCGTGTATGGAACATTTGAAGCTCTTGTGCTTTTTCAATAAACAATGGAAATACGGAATACGTTCGGGTACTCCTAATGGTGCCAGAAGGTCTAACGGTATTTTTAACAATGTTTCAGAAAAATCTCTATAACGGTAACTCGTTCTAAAAGCTTTTGTATGGAAAATTTGTAGTCTATGTAGTTTTGAATAAAGCGGTCAAATTTCATATCAATAAGTGCAGCCTTAAGGGCGCTATGGGGGTTCAAACCTTAAAAAATGTGTTTTTTTTGGGGTCTTTCGTGAATGCCGCTAAGACGGGGGAGTGTACTCTATGGACTTCTCGGAGAAATTTGTAGCTTCTGTGGTTGTGAGTAAGACGCCAAAAGTCCCCATAGATGGGAGCCCCCTAACGAAGTTATGAGGATCCAAAGATTCAATTAAACTGTTTTTGGGGAATATCTCTATAACGGTAACGTGTACCGAAAACTGTTATATGGCGAATTTGTAGCTTATACAGCGTTTAACTAAATATCCGAATTTCAGATTGATGCGTGCAATGCTGAGGGCGCTCTGATGGTCAGAACCGTACAATAACGGTACTTCTCGGTTTTTCGTGAATATCTTCATAACGGGACCGCGTTCGGGAGGAAGGCCTGTACCAATTTGTTGCTTCTGTAACCTCAACTTAAAATGCCAAAACAACTCATCTATGCGGGCACCCTTAACGAAGCTATGAGGGGTCAAAAGATAACAAAAAACCGCTTCTCGGAAATTTTTTAATAACGGTAATCTCTTGAGAGAACAAATCTGAAAAAAATGTGTAGCTCATGTGGCTGTTAGTAACGGGCCAAAAGTCCCCAACGATGGAAGCCCCCCTAGGAAAGTTATGAGGGTCCAAACATCCAAAAATGCAGTTTTTTGGGTATATCTCTATAACGGTCACGTGCACCGAAAACTGGTATATGGCGAGTTTGTAGCTTATACAACGCTTATTTACATATCCGAATTTCAGATTGATGTCTGCAATACTAAGGGCACTATGAGGGTCCGAAACGCACAATAACGGTATTTTTCGATATTTTCGTGAATTGCTTTATAACGGGAACGCATTCGGGATGGAAGCCTGTAATAATTTGTTGCTTCTGTAACTTCAAATAATTATGCCAAAACAACTCATTTACCCGTCAACCGCCAAGGAAGTTATGAGGGGTCAAAGTTAAACAAAAAGCCGCTTCTCGGAAAATTTTTAATAACGGTAACCTCTAGAGGGAAACCGTCTGAGGCAAATTTGTAGCTCGTATGGCTGTTAGTATGACGTCAAAAGTCCCCAACGATGGGAGCCCCCCTAGCAAAGTTATGAGGGGCCAAACATCCAAATAAGCAGTCTTTTGGAAATATATCTATAACGGTAATGTGCACCGAAAACTGTTATATGGCGAATTAGAAGCTTTTGCATCTTTTAAGTAAATGTTCAAATTTCAGATCAATACGTGCAGTACTAATGGCCCTATGAGGCTCCAAACCTTACAATTTCGGTATTTTTGGTTATTTTCGTGAAAGTCTCCTTAACGGTAACGTATACCGGAGGCAGTCTGTAAAAATTTGTTGTTTGTATGGTTCCAAATAAAATGCTCCAGTGATATGAATGCACCTGAGGCAACCATACGTGCACACATACACTACATACTACATACTTCACATACCTTCCTCAAAAATTAGTTAGTTTAAACTTTGTAATGCACGTATGGTTGCCTGAGGCGCATTCAAATCGGTGGAGCATTTTATTTGGAGCCATACAAACAAAAAATTTTCACAGACTGCCTCTGTTATACGTTACTGTTACAGAGAATTTCAGGAAAATAACCAAAAATACCGAAATTGTATGGTTCGGACCCTCATAGCGCCTTTAGCATTGCGCGCATCAATCTGAAATTCGAATATTTAATTAAGCGTTGTATAAGCTACAAACTCGCCATATAACAGTTTTCGGTGCACATTACCGTTATAGAGGCATTCCCAAAAAACTGCATTTTTGGATGTTTGGACCCTCATAACTTCCCTACGGGGGTTTCCATCGTTGAGGACTTTTGGGCCCTTACTAACAGCCACATTAGCTACACATTGATCTAAGATTGGTTCTCTCAAGAGGTTACCGTTATTAAAAAAATTCCGAGAAGCGGTTTTTTGTTTAACTTTGACCCCTCATAGCTTCGTTGGGGGTGCTCGCATAGATGAGTTGTTTTGGCATTTTAAGTTGAGGTTATAGAAGCAACAAATTGTTATAGGCCTCCCTGCCAGATGCGTTCCCGTTTTGAAGAAATTCACGAAAAACCGAAAAATACCGTTATTGTACGGTTCAGACCCTCATAGCGCCGTTAGCATTGCACGCATCGATCTGAAATTCGGATATTTAGTTGAGCGTTGTATAAGCTATAAATTTGCCATATTACAGTTTTCCGTGGACGTTACCGTTATAGAGATATTCCCCAAAAACTGCTTCATTGAATCTTTGGACCCTCATAACTTCGTTAGGGGGGCCCCATTTTTGGGGACTTTTGGCGTCTTACTAACAGCCAGATAAGCTACAAACTTCTCCCAGAAGACCAGAGAGCAGACACCCCGTCTTAGCGCCATTCACGAAAAACCCCAAAAAACACCTTTTTTTTAAGGTTTGAACCCCCATAGCGCCCTTAAGGCTGCACGTATTGATATGAAATTTGACCGCTTTCTTCAAAACTCTATAGGCTACAAATTTTCCAAACAAAAGCTTTTAGTACGAGTTACCGTTATAGAGATTTTCTTGAAAAATTGTTAAAAAATACCGTTAGACCTCCTGGCACCGTTAGGAGTACCCGAACGTATTCGGTATTTCCATCGTTTATTGAAAAAGCACAAGAGCTTCAAATTCGCCATACACGACTTTTTTGTGTATACTACCTTTATCGAGATATTCAGAAAAACCTGTTTTCGAGGATCTTTGACCCTCTGTAGCACCGCTAGCGGCACTCGTAGAGACGGGGACTTTTAGGGTCTTGTTTAGGACCTTGAAAGGAAGGCTCATGCAAAAATCCAGCTTTCCCTTAATTTTTCCGCAGTTTGGCCAAATTTTTGTTCAAATTTCCTGGCGTAATTACTGTTTTTCCCGTTTTTTTTAGCACCTGTTCAGTACCCGTTTTTTATGTTATTTGACACCTATTCAGTAACTGCAAACATTTTCTAAGGCTATTTGCGATAATTTCATGTCTCTTCTGAGCTGCTCCCCCCATTATCGAATTGATTTTTGATAATTTGGGGCAGTTAAAGAGCATGAAAATGAGGAGAGCCTGGTACACCATCTTTGAAAACAAAGTACCAACCCCCTAAAAAATATCCCCCTTCATGGTGTTTCACTACCAACTACCCTGTTTTCGGACGTTCTCATGGCGTATCTTTACCAGTTATTTGATTTTAGTAATTAATTTAGTACACAATTACACTGATGTCAAAAATATATGTAAATTACTTAACATTTTTCCGTTAAATCAACGAAAAAAATTGGGTGGCTCACTCCCATCTAGTCATCAAATTCTGGACTTATTTTATGTATTTTGAACGGCTTTGATAACTGTAAGGCTGCATCAACAATAGAAATTCACACTGGATATAAAAGAGGATATTTTCCTGAACGTTTTAAATCTAAAAATTAGTATCTCCCAAAACTAATTAAGGAAATATTTTAAAAGAAAGATACATACTGATGGGTGGCCCACTGAGACTGTGACTCCAGTATGTATCTACTTTTTCCAAACATTATAGACATTAGCAATACAAATATTTAAATTTTTGTAAAAAAAAACGAGTTTCCCGGTTTTTATTGATTACAATACTCTATCACTACTAAATCTTCGAATAAGGATCATCCATGCTCGTCCTGAACGAAAAAATTCCTTCACGATACAAATACGCCGGCTCACCTCCAAAAAAATAATCTTCATCGTCCATTTTACACTGTCTACCAAGAGTGGCTTTTCGTACCGTTTGACATCGTTTCGCATGAAATCCTGTCGGATTATTTACAGATTCCGCCATAATTTTATAGGCCCGCTGATGTGAACACAATGCCGTACGCAACGTACATCCAGGCTGACTCGTACCACCGTTAGCATAAAAGTCAGCATGACCAAGCGCCTGCAAAGTGCCATGAGTTATGTAATTTGTATGCAATACCTCAACATATTCGGCATCGGTTGCAGAAAGTCGATTAGTTGCATTTTTCAGCGACAAGAGTATGCTAGGACCCTTCACGAATGTCGACTCGGACGGATCCAGAGCAAATATAACACCGACAGGCTTATTTTGTACTGCTCTACCAGCATATCCGGCAACATGAGCACCCAAGCCGAAACCGATCATGTAAACGTTTCGTGTTGGATATTTTAGTGTATCATGTAGAAAATCCACAAAATTGGCAATCACTTGACCGGCTAGGCGGGCATTTCGAACGCCAAGCTGAAAGTCCTTTGTCGCGAGACTCACGGCTCGACTCCAATCGACGACAATAACGTTTAAATTCTGATGTAGGAGATATGCTGCCATCATGTATCGATTGAATTCGTCGTCCTTGCTACCGTTATAGCTGTGGATTAGAATTCTGAAGAAAAAAAAAATTTTTAGTACGGTTGCAATAGAATTGAATTGTATCCACGCACCTAGTGGGTAATCTTCGATTAAAACGCGACACCTTAAGCACTTTGTCATTGTAAAGGGGAAGAACTTCAGAGTCCTTAAAGCGTAAGGACGAGTATAGGTAGAACGATGTGTAGAGTTTGGGATTTTGTGAGTATTCCTTCGCATCCTGTAAGTTTCCACGAATAGGGAGGAATACTAGAATGCATAAGCACAAGTTATGTAAATTTTAAAAATTAGAAACGAATAACAAAAAGATATCTTACTACTGATTACGGTGAAAGCAAATATTGAAGTGTGAGCTTGCATTCTTAGTGTAGAAACAGAACTATGGAAGAAGCAGTTACTTACGTATGATAAGCAAGCATGCGAAAACTATTAAGATTCGACATTGCTGACATAAATGTTAGGAACGCTTATGCTATAGCTTTTTTATGAGATAAAACTAAATCGTGCAGTATTAAATTCCAAATAAAAATACAAATATATCGTAGGTCAGTAATCCAGTCTTATGCCATTTTCCCAGATTATGTACGTAATGGCTGCATTCAGCGAACGAAATTCACTGGAAAATAAAACACTGGAAAGCTACAGGAATTACCCGCCACCGACCTCTTTCTCCGCTGAAAAATCACCATGCGAAATGAGAATCTAATTGGAAGAGAGCTTTCCTGCTACATTTTCCGCTCAATGAATGCAGCCAATAATAAAACCATGTGTCTAGGCCGTTTGAGTCATTATAATCCTTTTAATAAAATGTCCCTTCCTAATAGGGCTGTAATCCGAAATGGTGGATTTAAGAAATAATAAATAAATTATTAATAAAATTCTTCAATTTGAATCCATTGTTATCCTGACCTTTGACTCACTCAACTCAAACACCTAACTCATATAAGTATTGTGCAACATTCCTAAGAAAAATTAAAGAAACACTTGAGTCATATTGCTCCACATAAAGATAAATCGAAATCCTTGATCCCAATTCAATTTTCAGTATTTTTCAATTTCTATCCATCCATATGACGCAACCGTCATAAAACAAACGACAAATGTCTTCAGTGTTTTGGACTCGTTTGGTCTTCTTCAATTCAACGGTTATCATCGTTCACGAAGCAATAAGAATTCAATTAGATTTGTTGAAAACTTATGATAGAATCCTTGTCAATGGCACACATATCCTTGAAACATCTGTTGCGTTGTGAATATAAACGTGTAATGATGGTTGCCCGCCGAATAAGTTACGTGACTTATTTTTTACTTGGACGGGCAAAAGGACCTACTCTCTATACGTTTGTCTTTCTTTTTCATTCATGTCCAAGGATAAACACGTATGTATACGTATAAAGGTTGTATCGCATTTTTTTTATGAAATCATTCTTCACACTTGGCAAAGATCCTACAGAGAGTATTATACAGTTCCGTATGTCCTTGAGCAAGTGACCAAGGGAAAAAAAAGTTGTTGGGGAGGAAATTTTCCAAGAAATAAAGGAAAAGAAAAGAGACATCATTTTCTCATAAATCACGGATATCCCAACATTTTTTTGTTTTATTTTGAAGGTTGACGACATACAGCAGAATACTGTGTGTCGCCACATTACCAACATTTGATGGCACAGAATATGTTCGATGGTCGCCGAGTCAAGGAGCAACATTGAACCGCAGACGAATACGATGACCTTGGTAAAAATAAATTGCTTAAATTGTCGTTCCTTGTTTATGGTGTAGAGTTAGAGATAGGTCGTCGTTTTTTTTTTATGAGATCTAGTTCACGCTAAAAGGCTCTTTATAATGCTTGCCCTTAATGTGTGATAGGAAACAAGGTCTCAAAAAATAGAATGCATATTTCCCGGAAGTCCACTCTAAAATTCATCCTAGGCCCTAGGGTATACTTCCTTAGTATCTTCGAAAAAAAAAGGATTCTGAAGAACTTATCTTTATTTTAAAATTGTAAGCTAGGAATCCTCCAACTGATACATTTTATTGGTCGGTGACCTTCGTCCTAATTACGATCAATTGGCTATTCCATTTTAACAACAGCATTCAGACGATCTCTAACAGTGTACTCGAATGAACGAATTTATTGTATGCATGAAAGTTATGAGAAACTTTACGTACAGGACCTATGCAAGGGTCAGTCGTTAAACTTTCACAGTAAGTTATTGAAATAAGTATAATATTGTAACAAAGGATGTTTTCAATATGTATACAGGGTGTCCTGCATTGTGTGGTCAATACTGAAGGAGTTGATACGGCAATTCGTTTGAGCGAAAATACCATCAATAGAATTTTAAAAAAAGTTACCGTTATTGAGCAATCGCCATGCTCAGTGGCCGTGATTGTTCGGTCGCCACTCTGGGATATAGAGATTCATAGAGAAACAGGTTTTCAAAACTCAGCATGGCTCGTCGCACGTTTATTATTCAGAAGAAGATAAGACATTTTCATATCATAGAATAATAAACAAAAAATACGACTTGAAAGTGGTATGGCGGAGTACCGTATCACACTCTAAATACATTTGTAATTGAAACGTTGACGACTACAGACTACACACGGTAGTCGCCAACGCACCAGGCTCCGCTACGGCTTCATTCAAACCGCGCGAAAACGGCTCGCAAGCTCCATCCATACAAGTACATTGGCTTATATGGGAAGCTCACGACGAGCGAGAGCTGTGCCGCTGTCAAAACGCAACTAGCGAGACGTGTTTTCACATATAGTGCACCACAACCCGCACATTCATGGCTCGCGAGCCGTGTTTTGACAGTGACACGGCACGCAAAATAATCATTTCCATGTTTTTTTTGTAGGGGAGGAGGGGTATATGAATCGGATCTGGTGCACTTTTAATATATTATAAGGACATCCAACAGCTACCACTTGACACACTTTTGAAGTTTTTCGCGACATTCAATCAAAAGTTAGGTTTGTAGGGGATGTAGGGGTAGTAAGATCTACTCCACTTTCCATCAACTTCCAGGATATGTCACAAATAGGCATCGATACAAATTTCAATAAGGAATAGGAAACTAATCATGCACCTACCCGAGCTCCCTTTTAAAAAACTGAAAATTTGCGAATTGTTGATTAGCCGAAGAAAAGTAAGCCAAAATATGGCCATCGAACGGCAAAAATCCTACATCGCGGGATTTTTGCAGGATGGTTGGGGATGGTCCCCAGATTATGGGAAAAAATTCCCCACCGATTAGAGGTCCGCAACCTTAAAAAGGGGGGGGCATTTTTTTTCGGTTTTTTGCGATTATTTCAAAAACGATAAAAGATACCGAAAAATAATCTGAGGCTGAAAAAAACTACATAAAATTTCTTCTGGAAAACGACGCGAAAACGGGTCGCAAGCTCGAGACATACAAATGCATTAACTTATATGGGAAGCTCACGACGAGCGGGAACCGGTGTCACTGTCAAAACACGGCTCGCGAGCCATGAATGTGCGGGTTGTGGTGCACTATATGTAAAAACACGTCTCGCTAGTTGTGTTGCTGTCAAAACACACACGAGCCGTGAATTTGCGGCTTGTTGTGCACGAAATGTGAAAACTGGTGCAAACACGTCTCACGAGTAGTGTTTTCACAGCGCAGCACGGCTCTCGCTCGTCGAGAGCTTCCCATAAGAGCCAATGCATTTCGATGTATCGAGCTTGCGAGCCGTTTTCGCGTCGTTTGAATGAAGCCTTAGAGCTACTTAAATAAAATAAATAACAGGCGCGACAATCCAACATCCCAAGCAACAATTCGTTTGCTTTAAAGAAGCACTCCATACTGTAGCAATCATATAGTACCACGAAATTCATTTATCGTGTGACATCGCTTAAAGTAATATTTTGATCCGATAAAACATCCTTAAAGTATTTTCCGGAAAGCTTATATCATCATTATGGAATACATTTAAAGATGGTGGTATAAAACTTCGATAAAACTGTCTCTAAACGTTAACCAAAAAACGCACTCCTTTAAATACTCCACTCTTGTGTTTATTGGATGATACAGCCCACACATGCAATGGTCTCTCTAAGTTAACTCACACACATGCATTATATTCTTCTATAGCACAGTCGGTGTCATTTTTATAGTGTGACATTCGTATGGTCATCCAATAAATTGTTCACCGTAGTTTTATAGAAGGATGGACTTTGTGATTTAATGAATTGACACTTATGAAGTGCTCTGGAATACCACGTTTCTTGAATTGAATTCATTGAAATATTGCTTGAAACCAACATTTCCTCACTCCTTGTTAGCTTATGAATCAATTAAGATACAGTAGAGCGTCGATTATCGGAACTAATGTCGACAAGGGGTGGTTCGGATAATCGAAAGTTCGGTTAATCGAGTTTTCATAGAAAAATTGGAGGATTACCTAAAAGTTAATATAAGCGACAACCAGGATATATGCCAAATGACTAGCACTGAACAAAAACAAAAACTTCGAAACAACTGAGTGCTGCTGATGAAAGGTTGTTTCCTTCGGACACTTGATTTTTTCATTTGATTCGATACATTTCATATGAAAAAAGCCAAGTCCCCGGTTCGGTTAATCGAATGTTCGGATAATCGACGTTCGGATAATCGACACTCTACTGTAATCTCAGCGCAGAAAATGTATGTATTTTATTGAAGAATGTGTGAATTTAATTAGCTTCAACTGATTGGCATATAAAGAAGAAGATGCATAGGAGAAGGGTCGATAAAGAAGTGTCGAGCACTTGTAGTGTTTACGAGCAATGTTATCTATATGTGAGGTTGGCCGAGTGGTAAGGGCGTCGGACTGGCGTACGACAGTCTCTGGGTCGACGCTGGCTGCGGGAATTATTTTTTTTCTCTTTTTTTTTTTGCAATCGCGATAAATTGACAGAAAATGATGACATAACACATGATGTATGTCTTTCTCGAAGCGTAATTCAGTGCTACAATGAGGTTCTATTGGATCAAAAAACGGCGCCAGATGCCATTATTGGACTATTATTCAGTGTTTATACCCTGTAAAGTGCCCCTATTGTCGTTAGAAGAGAATATTTTACGAAGTATTATAGGGATGAAATTGTTACTTGGGATTGGACTAAGGCCGCAGGATGTGTTAGTGACATCCTATTTCCAAGATCTTATCTGATTTTTGATGAGGTAATGAGATCAGCATCACGCTCAGCAGTGTTATTTATCCCCATAAATGGGTACTCGTTTAACATCTGAGTGAGATCATAGTCTGTCACAAGCTCGTGAGTTCGAAAAACACAATGGAACACGGTGAGATTCGAACTCATGAGCCTGTGCACCGAAGGTGCGCGCACTAACCGCTCGACCAGCCAGACTACTTAGAGCTACTTGCCGCTCACATTTTCCCTATACTTTAAGATCGTACCTATCAGCGGTCGACAGTTACAGCTGCCCAAATTACACTTTTGTCTTTTCTAATCGAAAATTGTCCATAAAATTTGTCCGATAAATTTGAAAATTATGGAGCACCGCACTGCCCATATTTGGTGAAAATTTCCAGTCGCTATAGCTGTCAAGGTTTAGAAGTTACAATCGTCGAAAGATGCAATTTAATGCGTAAAGTTTGATTCCTTGACTACGATCAATATTAAGCAAGATAATCGCTCTTTTTTGTTTGGCAATCGTTCATTTTCGATAACTCGGGAAAAATTTGATCGATCCTTCTGAAATGGCAGTCTTGTAGTTTGTTAAGCTACTTGGCGCTCACACAGGGCCGGCTTTAGGGTGGGGCGAGCGGGGCGGTCGCCCCGGGCGCCAGGCTTAGGGGCGCCGAAACCCGTATTTTTAATTTAATTTATTTTTACTAATTTGTTTGTTGCTTAAGAAATTAAATTTTTTTTAACTGCTGAATTAGTATGATGTAAGAATACTTATGCAGGCTATAGTACCCGACAACATCCAAGTATGAATGTATATAATGCCATCAATTTAACGCGCGTTCTAATCACAAGTTTACGGAATACTTTTTCACAAACGCAGACCTGTGACAAGAATTCTATGTGCAATTCCACAACGTTCACTCAAGGCCGCTCGTCACAAAATGTCACCTGTATCTTTATAGAAATCACATAAGAATTTAGTTGGGAACTCATCTCATAATATGTATTAGATTCCCACTTCAGGAATTGACTGCGCTCCAAAGATACATGTAACCTTTAATTAAGAAAAAGCAGTCCACAATTCTAATAAGCACATTCGTTTTCAATATTTTCTATGTGGAAATGCAATTTCTGGATTATGTTTATGCTTTGGTCTTTATTAAACTTAAGGGCGCCACAAACCTGACGATTTCTCGGCCGCCCATACAGCACATACATTAGGCAATTTATCGGGCAATCTGAAATTGACAGTCTCACGCTCCACAAGACACAACACCAAATAGCGAAAATTATACCATTTTTGGCGATGGAAGATGGACATCCATTGCTACTTTTGATGGAGAATGACCGCCACAACGATAGCATGAAGAACGACCAGGGTTATGTCAAAAATCAGCAACTGAGCAACACAGCTTGTACGGAAAATTGCACTGGCAATACGTTCCACACGTTAAATCAAAAAAATTGAATCCAATGGTCCCATACACCTTCCGATTTATCTCGCAATCAAAAAATCTGGCCGATCGATCGGAGGGTCTGTGGCGCCACTTACGTTTATTGATATTTATGTATGTAGAAAAATTTTGATAATATGTATGTTGGTATTGCATTTTAGAGCAAACATGTTGTCTTTTCTCGCTCAATTAAATTTACAAAACTGCTTAAAAAATAGAAAAGTTTATAAACGTATTTGCAAAATTATTAACTTAATGAACGTTTAAATGTGTAATAGTGTAACCTGCAGTAATGCAAAAAAGCCAGGTTTCCCGAACAAACCATTTCTAACCACGGCCGAAATTACAAAATGAAATGAATTCATTTTTTGAAAAATATGGACTACTATACGTAAAATCGATACTGACTGAATTCGGTACCATCAAATTGATGGGATTTGGGATTTGCTATCGTCTTCCCATTCAACATAATGAATTTTTGTGAGCTAAGATGTATGGTTCCTTATGTTTCTGCGCCGGGAGATTGTCTGTTTTTATTTTTGAACTATTATAAAACTTTCTGCGACGTGAGATTGCCTGTTTTTATTTTTGAACTATTATTAAACTGGCAAAGTATTTTGTGGTTTGATTTAAAAATTTAAAAATGAACACTACCGCAGATCCTGCAATAGATCTACTCTTGCTTACACAAAACTCGTTTTTTTTTATAATATTAACGAAATAATGATTTTCTAGGACGAATTATGAACAAATGTGAGTGGATAGAGGCATACTTTTCTGTTCGCTTTAATTGATTGGGAAACAGGAGAAAATTAAGGAGAAGTTAAAAACAGTTAAAGTGGATAGTTTCAATGGCGGCCGGCAGGGCAATGAAGAAAAATATTTCCATAGAACGTTGAAGTTCAACTTCTATTGCAATTTTGTTCGTGTATAGAAACTATAAGGGGCGCTTCTTTCAAGTTCGCCCCGGGCGCCGTTACACCTAAAGCCGGCCCTGCGCTCACACTTCCTCCAAATTTCAAAGTCCTACCCATCCGCGTTTTATTGAAGATTGATCATTTCGAAGACGAAGTGTGACCTTAATGCATCTTATGTTAATATCACACAGAAAACAATTACATACTCACATCATCTCATTTCTAGACACTAAGGAGGTTTGCACACTTTGGGCCATTTTACGTAAACTGTGCAAATTACTTAATTTCAGCTGTCAAATTCCATACATTTTTTAACTCACCACACTACAGATTGCGTAATCTGGCCAGATTAAGTACAAGTGTGAAAACCTCCTAACAATTTTGCGAAACGAAAACCCACGTTAGTTTCTATATGCATCAGATTAAGTCTGAACTTTATTCCATTTCAAATTTACACTTTTCCAGTAGCGTAAGGATAAGCGGCATTGATAGGAACATAATAAACTCCAGTGACGCCATGATTGGAGGGTTCGCCACCCATCCTGCCGGTAGCTGATCCAGAGCAAGTTTTCTTTTGAATTTCCGCGTACGAAGCGCATTTCTTACCCAAGAAATTATTGGTGGCCTGGAGCGATATGGCAAAGTATTCAACAGCGCGACCATGTGAACAGTTTCCGAGAGCATCAGTACCACATCCTGGTTGAACAGTAGCCCAGTTAGGATAGAAGGAAGCATTGCCAATGGGTTGATCGAAACCAAGACGACCACCATCAGTATGGATACTTTCAACGTATTGTGCATCACCGGTGTACAGACGAGTTCCAGCACCGCCAGTGAACAATGGGAGGGCGGCATCCAAACCGAAAACGGTATTTGGCCTGGCTTTAGCCGTTCGGGCAGCAATACCACTAACATGAGCTCCCAAACTGTGACCTACCAAGTAGATGTTGTTGAACGAAGTTCCATGGCTGTTGAGGAAGTTCATGAAATTGGCAACGTCACGGGCAGCTTCGGGAACATTATTTCTAGCTGCGTTGTAGGTTTGCTTAGCGCCTGCACTCCAATCAACAACAATGACGTTGAAATCTCCTCGATTGATGTAAGCCTGGCGAATGGTAACTCCTGGTCCAGAATAGCCATCACCATTCCAGCCATGAATAACGAACCTTGTTGGACGGCTGGCACTGTAGCCGGAGCTGGTTAAAGAGGCGGCATTGTTCAAAACGATTTCCCTGTTGCTGACTGATCTGGTGTACAGTAAAAATTTGACAGCGAAAGGAGCACGTTGGGTCAATTGCTCCTCAAATTCAAGCTGTTCAACGTCAACCATGTGAAAGTGTCCATCATCGGTTGGAACCAGCTCCCAGCGTTTGTTTTCCTCCGCCAATGGCAAAGAGAATACTAAAGGATAAAACACAAATTACATTTCAACATTTAGGAGAGAAGCGTGATACTCAAATACATACCGGTGGCAAAGCCAAGGATGCAAATTAAAGCCGTCTTCATGTTGGATGTACTGAAGTACTGAAGTGGCATAAACAATGCTCCTTTTTATATAGTCATGAAGATCTGGATTAGCACCAAAACATTTGATATTCATTTAGTATCAGCGTAAGTATCTCTGATGCATTTCAGTAATGCAGATGCAGATTGTTCAAAACAGTTGACAATTCGTTGTATTTAAATGACATTATCATTAATCTAATTCATTGATAGGTATCAGAGGTGTAAGCATTGATAATATTAATAATGCAATAATTGATAACTCTACGATAAATTTATTGTTAAAGTTTGTTTACTCTTAAGATTAATATTGTTATAATATGATTTGAAATGTTTAGTTGAATTGTTATTTAAATTTCCTCAAGAAAAACAAGTACAATAGACTGCATTTCTTTGGTCTTAGAAAATAACAGAACCCTAACTTTCTAAATAAATCTTGTCCACCCAGATCATTTAACCCTTTAATGCATGGGGTCTGAACCCATTATCGTAACTGACCTCCCCTCATGTAAAATCGGTAATCAGCGTTTATTTTCCCAGGAAACAGCCCGTTTTCTCAGAAAAGCGAAAATAGTATAATTTGCATTGTGTACCAAATATGGTACGCAATGCATTCAGGCCAAATGTTGTAAATGAAAGACATTTTTTAAATTTTATTTAATCTGCTTTAATAGGAACAGTGCAAAAAAGAAAGGATAATGATTATTGAGAGTTTTGATCGAAATTATAGTGGAAATTCGATATAATGAACACCTCTTCATTAAAGGAAAGGTGGTCATTTCTATAGAAAATCGCAAATTTTCAGTTTTTTAAAAGGGAGCCCGGGTAGGTGCATGATTAGTTTCCTATTCCTTATTGAAATTTGCATCGATGCCTATTTGTGACATATCCTGGAAGTCGGTGGAAAGTGGAGTAGATCTTACTACCCCTACATCTCCTACAAATCTAACGTTTGATTGAATGTCGCGAAAAACTTCAAAAGTGTGTCAAGTGGTAGCTGTTGGATGTCCTTATAATATATTAAAAGTGCACCAGATCCGATTCATATACCCCTCCTCCCCTACAAAAAAAAACATGGAAATGATTATTTTGCGCTTTGCGTGCCGTCTAGCTCTGAACATGGGTATAGGGTATGCATACTCATCATACTATTAGTGCGATTAGAACTTGGTCTCGTTTTGATTTAATTTCGCGAAGAACTTCAAATTAGTATCAAGCTGTTGAATGTCTTAATAAGATGTTAAAGATGTGCCGACCCATCTATACCCTCCCTCCCCTACAAAAAACATGAAAATGAAAATTTTGTGTTTTGCCTGTCTTCTATAGGTCTGTACATGGGTACAGGCTATACACTCATCGTGCTATTCGCACGATTAGAACTTGCTCTCGTTTTCAGGCTCCATTTGGTAGCTAGGGTAAGCTGACCAGACGTACAGCATTTTGCTGTACAGTACAGCATTTTGATCTATTGTACAGCATTGGTAAATGTACAGCATTCCCAATACCACACAAAGAAATCTAAATC
This sequence comes from Microchrysa polita, assembly GCA_949715475.1. NCBI lineage: Eukaryota > Metazoa > Arthropoda > Insecta > Diptera > Stratiomyidae > Microchrysa > Microchrysa polita. Next base: position 11,773,050 of record OX454415.1, on the reverse strand, counting down.
ACTACATTTACTCCTCGGTGAGGCCTGTGATCAGTACTACACAGAGAGAAAAAGTTCTAAGTAAAATTAATAAGAATGCCTTATTGAGGCATTTTACTATGAATTCTGATTAAATGCGGCAAAAAATATGCTTTTTCCATAGAGAAATCTTATTGAATCGAAAAGAAAAATCTTATTATTATTTTTAACAGATTTTCGTATTATTTCCATATGTTCTTTCATATTAATCCTAGCATTTGATATGACTTCCACATTATTTAGCAATTTCGATGAGAACATCTTATACATTTTCTCATACAAATTTGCCTTTATTTAAAATCAATAAGAACAACTTTTTATATCGAAAAGAAAACCTTTTTAATGTCATCTCATAAACAGTAATAATGACACGTGGTATTTGTGAGTTTCGCGAGTGTTTCAGTTTTCTATAAAGTGCATATGTATCGAAAGAGGAAGATCCATTTGTATTTCTCCTTTCAGCAATCGAAGAAAGAGGGTTAGCTTACTTTTCTCGTGTTTTTTCGTGACATTTCTGCTTATAACACTTTATTGATCTCAGTTCAGCAACAATATCTGTGGATCAAAGACACCTTCACTTCCGAAAAGATCCAGAATGGTTTCGATAGAGTTCATCTTGTTTCCGCCACAGAGATCCTAATCGCATTTCAAACCGTAAGTTTGCAGCATTTTACATTTTATTACCTATATGAAAATTGTTAAGGATTTTAATGTTTTTCAGATTTTATAATACTTTTGCCAATGGAAGGAAACCCACTACGCATTACGCAGTAGAAAGTTACACTTCTTTGCGCGTCACATTTGGGAGGGAGGGGGTGGCAAAGGGGTGAAATTATGATTTTACTAAAATATATTGTTAACTGTAATATTTACAGCAAAATGTTCAGAGAACAATTTAAACTACACAAAATTCCCTTTCTAATGATATATCATACCGTATACCTACTTCCAGTTTGGTTTCCGGAAGAAACTTTCCACAGTACACCAAGCACTTCGACTATACAAGTGCATTGAAAAATCGACTAGAGACAAAAAATCGGTTGGTGTCGTTACACTAGATATCCAGAAAGCTTTTGATTCTGTATGGCATAATGGACTGATATACAAATTAATGAAATACGGTATACCTAACTATTTAATTAAAATTATCAATTCTTTTATATCAAACAGAACATTCGCAGTTCAAATAGGGAATTCATGTTCCTCCATAAAAACAGTTCCATCAGGTGTTCCTCAGGGGGCCTGCCTCAGCCCAATCCTTTTTAATATATTCACGTCCGACATACCTAAGACAAACAACTGCCAGCTGGCATGTTTTGCTGAAGATGTTTGCGTGTATTGCGAAGGGGATGATCCTGCCGCTATTTCTTCAAACCTAGAACATCAATTGGCCTGTCTATATCAGTTCTATTTTAAATGGAAGATCAAACTCAACGCATCCAAGACCCAAGCTGCCTTTTTTACGAAGAAAAAGAAAAGAGAGCACCTACCAAATACACCCTTGGACTTCCTGGGAGACCTTATTCCTTGGAAAAAGGAAATCAAATATTTGGGATTTGTCTTCGACAGAAAATTAACTGGCCTTCCACATATGGATATGATTACTGAAAAAATGTGGAAATCATTTTATTCCTTGTATCCCTTGTTGAACAAAAAGTCGCAATTATCGCTTGAAAACAAGTCCATTATCTATAAAGCGGTCATCCAACCAATAGCCTCCTTTGGTTCGCCTCTATGGAGTCTGTATTCCAAAACAAATAAAAACAAGCTACAAATCGCCCAAAACAAAATTCTCAAACACATTTTCAATAAACCATTCTTCTATTCAAATACTAAAATACACACCGAAACTAAAATAAGCACATTAAAAGAAATAGCTGACAAAAACGCTCCTAAATTTATGGCAAATTGCTACAATATTAGTAACAACATCATTAGATCTTTACTTACTTACTTATAATATTATGCATTAAGTATAAAACTTTAGGTTAGACTTCTTAAGTTAAGGTTAGAGATGTAACGGATGTCCGCATCCGCAATCGCGGATTATCCGCATAAAAATTAAACTCCGCATCCGCATTCTCATCCTCATCTTATAAATATTTACATCCGCATCCTCATCCGCAATCCTCATTTTTGTATGCAGACAATTAGCGGATATATGCGACCCACGTGCTACTTTTTAACTATAAGGAAATGCATTGAGACAAATTGTATTCTGTATCGTATACAGTCGAACTTCCCTAAACGGACATTTCTAATAACCGGACATTGCTCATAAACGGACACTTTTATTTTCCCCAACGTTTTTCCTTATATTTTACTAGAAAAATAACTTCCAATAGCCGGACACTCTCATAACCGGACACGTACAGTACGTTTATACCCTTTCTGAACAAGCAAGTCTCTAATAAACGGACAGTTCCACAAAAAAAATCGAAATTCTTGCATTACAGAATTGTATTTCTAGCAAAGAAGTTTCGAAAGTACCGGAAAATCGGTCTTTTGCGTAAAGCAAAATTCACTTTCCGGAAATCGGTGTACAAATCTTGTTTATCTCTCCGTGTAGGTGGAATTTCTTAGAGATTCAGGACCTCAATTTATGTCGCGGCATTTAATCGTGCAGTTTTCTATTCTTTCAAAATATGAAAACAAAAATAAAAAAAATTGCCTTTTGAAGAAAAAGTGTAAGAACAAGTCATTTTGGAATTCACGAAAAAATAGTGTTCTTGATTTCGAAAAAAAATTGTATTGGAAAAACACGGTTCAAATGAGACATCGTGGTTTGGACAAAGTCTCATATCCTCATCCGCACCCTCATCCGCATCCTCAAAAATTTCTCAATTAATATCCGCATCCGAAACCGCATCCTCAATGTTATACTATTTTGCATCCGCATCCTCATCCGCTAAACAAGATCCGTTACATCTCTAGTTAAGGTCATAGGTTTAGTTTTATTATTATTACCTTTGTACATTAGGTTTTCCGATTTTCACCTAAAGTACCAACCGCTTAGTTCTTCGAACTCAATTAGCTGAATTGCTTGCATTAATTATAAATACATATATCATAGAGTTAAGGCCTTCAGCCGGAATCTACATTAAGTTTTTGTAAACCGAAACTGTAATATTAATAGTATTCCCAGGTGATTTCAGATTGCAAAGTGTGGTGGAGAAATTTGTTTTTTGTTTCTTATGTTTTTTGGGGTGCTGAGCTCGAATCCGGAGCTTCCCACCAAAATTTCGTTGCGGAACAGGATCAAAACCGCGAAAAAACCCAAAATTTTCGGAGTTTTCCCGTTTTTTTGTTTATAACTCCGAAAGTGTACATTTCTCCGAAACCCTGTTCATGAAAATATTAGAGAAAACATAACTGCGGGTCCAACGCGCCATTAATCATTAAAATGTGTTAAGCGGTATTGCTACAATTGATATTCATTTTTTGGCGTTTTGTGCAATTTTGACGCTGTTTTGCAACGAAATTTTGGTGGGAACTTACAGATTCAGGTTTTGCACTCCAAAATACACAATGTACAAGATAAATGCAACTTTAACAACCAAAAATGAAAAATCGTTCAATCTCAAATTTTTTTTCATTAAATGGAACTATGTTAAAAATGGCAAATTTAAATTATCCACTGTAGTAATACCGCTCAACAGATTTTTAATATTTATGTCTCTTTGGACGCGCAATTACGTGCTCTCTAAAATATTCATGGAGAGTTTTTCGCAGAAATAAATAGTTGCAGAATTAGGGGGCGAATAACGGAAAAACAGCAAAAATTTTAGGGTTTTTCACGATTTTGACCCTGTTCCGCAACGAAATTTTGGTGGGAAGCTCCGGATTCGTGCTCAGCACCCCAAAAAACATAAGAAACAAAAAAAAATTGTCTCCACCACATTTTGCAATCTGATGTACTAGGTTTATCACGTAGTAACTACACTATAAATCAAATAAAATGAAATGAATGAGACCAAGTTCTAATCGTGCGAATAGCACGATGAGTGTATAGCCTGTACCCATGTACAGACCTAGAAGACAGGCAAAACCCAAAATTTTCATTTTCATGTTTTTTGTAGGGGAGGGAGGGTATAGATGGGTCGGCACATCTTTAACATCTTATTAAGACATTCAACAGCTTGATACTAATTTGAAGTTCTTCGCGAAATTAAATCAAAACGAGACCGAGTTCTAATCGTGCGAATAGCACGATGAGTGTATACCCTATACCCATGTACAAACCTAGAAGGCACGCAAAACCCAAAAATTAAATTTCATCTTTTTTGTAGGGGAGGGAGGGGTAGATGGTTCGGACCTGCCACATATTTAATATTATATGAAGGCATCCAACAGCTACCGTCTGATACTTATTAGAAGTTTTTCGCGACACTCTAGCAAAAGATATGGCTGAATATAACTTTGTAGGGGAGGTGGGGTAGGGGTAGACGTTCTCCACTTTCCACCAACTTCAAGCATATGTCACAATTAGGCATTCATGAAAATTTCAGGTATTCTGTTGAAAGATATGGGCAAATTAAACTATCACGGAGGGGTCATTTGTATGGGAGGTAGGGGAACCCTTGGTCCGATTTGGCCCATTTTCAATACCATCCAAGCTTTTATCAAAGCAATCACCTGACCTAAATTTCAAAACGCTAGCACTAGCTAGCTAGTGCGAACTGACAGACACACGGACGGACAGACAGACAGACAGACAGACAGACGGACATGGCTTATTCGAATCAGGGACCGACCCTGATCATTTATATATATACTTTGCCATACCTCCGGTGGCTCCTTTGAGGTGTTACATAAATCGTCGTAACAAAAACAATATACCCTATACCATTTTATGGGTATAGGGTATAACGAGACCAAGTTCTAATCGCACTAATAGTATGATGAGTATGCATTCCCTATACCCATGTTCAGAGCTAGACGGCACGCAAAGCGCAAAATAATCATTTCCATGTTTTTTTTGTAGGGGAGGAAGGGGTATATGAATCGGATCTGGTGCACTTTTAATATATTATAAGGACATCCAACAGCTACCATTTGGCACACTTTTGAAGTTTTTCGCGACATTCAATCAAAAGTTGGGTTTGTAGGGGATGTAGGGGTAGTAAGATCTACTCCACTTTCCACCAACTTCCAGGATATGTCACAAATAGGCATCGATACAAATTTCAATAAGGAATAGGAAACTAATCATGCACCCACCCGAGCTCCTTTTTAAAAAACTGAAAATTTGCGATTTTCTATAGAAATGACCACCTTTCCTTTAATGAAGAGGTGTTCATTATATCGAATTTCCACTATAATTTCGATCAAAACTCTCAATAATCATTATCCTTTCTTTTTTGCACTGTTCCTATTAAAGCAAGAGGCGAATTAAATAAAATTTAAAAAATGTCTTTCATTTACAACATTTGGCCTGAATGCATTGCTTACCATATTTGGTACACAATGCAAATTATACTATTTTCGCTTTTCTGAGAAAACGGGCTGTTTCCTGGGAAAATAAACGCTGATTACCGATTTTACATGAGGGGAGGTCAGTTACGATAATGGGTTCAGACCCCATGCATTAAAGGGTTAAATGATCTGGGTGGACAAGATTTATTTAGAAAGTTAGAGTTCTGTTATTTTCTAAGACCAAAGAAATGCGGTCTATTGTACCTACGTGTTTTTTTTTTCAAATCATATTATAACAATATTAATCTTAAGAGTAAACAAACTTTAACAATAAATTTATCGTAGAGTTATCAATTATTGCATTATTAATATTATCAATGCTTACACCTCTGATACCTATCAATGAATTAGATTAATGATAATGTCATTTAAATACAACGAATTGTCAACTGTTTTGAACAATCTGCATCTGCATTACTGAAATGCATCAGAGATACTTACGCTGATACTAAATGAATATCAAATGTTTTGGTGCTAATCCAGATCTTCATGACTATATAAAAAGGAGCATTGTTTATGCCACTTCAGTACTTCAGTACATCCAACATGAAGACGGCTTTAATTTGCATCCTTGGCTTTGCCACCGGTATGTATTTGAGTATCACGCTTCTCTCCTAAATGTTGAAATGTAATTTGTGTTTTATCCTTTAGTATTCTCTTTGCCATTGGCGGAGGAAAACAAACGCTGGGAGCTGGTTCCAACCGATGATGGACACTTTCACATGGTTGACGTTGAACAGCTTGAATTTGAGGAGCAATTGACCCAACGTGCTCCTTTCGCTGTCAAATTTTTACTGTACACCAGATCAGTCAGCAACAGGGAAATCGTTTTGAACAATGCCGCCTCTTTAACCAGCTCCGGCTACAGTGCCAGCCGTCCAACAAGGTTCGTTATTCATGGCTGGAATGGTGATGGCTATTCTGGACCAGGAGTTACCATTCGCCAGGCTTACATCAATCGAGGAGATTTCAACGTCATTGTTGTTGATTGGAGTGCAGGCGCTAAGCAAACCTACAACGCAGCTAGAAATAATGTTCCCGAAGCTGCCCGTGACGTTGCCAATTTCATGAACTTCCTCAACAGCCATGGAACTTCGTTCAACAACATCTACTTGGTAGGTCACAGTTTGGGAGCTCATGTTAGTGGTATTGCTGCCCGAACGGCTAAAGCCAGGCCAAATACCGTTTTCGGTTTGGATGCCGCCCTCCCATTGTTCACTGGCGGTGCTGGAACTCGTCTGTACACCGGTGATGCACAATACGTTGAAAGTATACATACTGATGGTGGTCGTCTTGGTTTCGATCAACCCATTGGCAATGCTTCCTTCTATCCTAACTGGGCTACTGTTCAACCAGGATGTGGTACTGATGCTCTCGGAAACTGTTCACATAGTCGCGCTGTTGAATACTTTGCCATATCGCTCCAGGCCACCAATAATTTCTTGGGTAAGAAATGCGCTTCGTACGCGGAAATTCAAAAGAAAACTTGCTCTGGATCAGCTACCGGCAGGATGGGTGGCGAACCCTCCAATCATGGCGTCACTGGAGTTTATTATGTTCCTATCAATGCCGCTTATCCTTACGCTACTGGAAAAGTGTAAATTTGAAATGGAATAAAGTTCAGACTTAATTTGATGCATATAGTAACTAACGTGGTTTAAGTACGTAAATATAAAAACACCGGATTTTTGGATTTGCAGGAAAATTAATTTTTATTAATATTAATTCGTATGCATTTCGGGTAGTTTTCCACCCATCCTCAGCAACACGATTGAAACATTTTTCTGAAAATGAAAAATGTTTCAATCGTGTTGCTGAGGATGGGTGGAAAACTACCCGAAATGCATACGAATTAATATTAATAAAAATTAATTTTCCTGCAAATCCAAAAATCCGGTGTTTTTATATTTACGTACTTAAACATATCGGGGTTTGCGAAAAATCATTTCAAAAACAAAGTTTAATAACTAACGTGGGTTTTTGTTTCGCAATATTGTTAGGAGGTTTTCACACTTGTACTCTGGCCAGATTACGCAATCTGTAGTGTGGTGAGTTAAAAAATGTATGGAATTTGACAGCTGAAATTAAGTAATTTGCACAGATTACGTAATATGGCCCAAAGTGGAGGAGGTTTTCCTTAGTGTCTAGAAATGAGATGATGTGAGTATGTAATTGTTTTCTGTGTGATATTAACATAAGATGCATTAAGGTCACACTTCGTCTTCGAAATGATCAATCTTCAATAAAAGTGTCAAACTTTGCACTTCGAATTGCATTTTTGGACAGCTAGAACATTTGAACGCTGATAGCTAGAATGATGGCGACTACCTGAAGTGGACACTGTAGTGCTCTACGACTGTCTTGAATTTCCGAATTATTTATGAAATACGACAGAAAAATAGTCACCATGGCAAGAAGGCAGGGTTGGGGCGGGCGAGGGGCGAGGATGGTTGTCGAGCGTAGCGGGCAGTGGGGTGAAGCCCCCTAGTTTATTTTAAATTTAGTGAATAAAAGACACATATTTCAGGGGAGACATAAATGCAAGTTTTTCGCTCGGTGAGCATAGTACCAGGGAACACAAACTATGTTCATCCTCCTTTATAGTACTTACCTTAAAACCGTAAATTTTTGTAGACAAATTATATTTATTCGACAAAGAAGAATTTTTTTTGGTGGTCCCTTTTTGGTCGATCTATGAAAATTTAAAAATTTGTCATTTTTCGAAAAGTGATTAAATATGGGAAAATATTAAATAATAATATTATGATTAGGTAAATGAAAAACAATATTTTTATGAAACAATACAAATACACTGGTCGGCATATGTATTTTGACATCTCATACCATCGAGCCCCGACACTGGCTTTGTTTAACTAAAGCCAATAACGGTAAATTTCTTTTATCAAAATTAAAGCACATATCGACAGCAATAAATATGCTTAATATTTTTTCTGTCCTCTTTCGGACTCTCATGCTATAGAAAAAAGAAAAGATGGAGGCGTAATTCTGGTGTGTCATAAGTATTTTGACAACATTTAACTCTTTGATTACACCCATTTTTTTCGCAATTTTTCAGTTCCCCATATTAATTTTAAAATAAAAAATATCACCAGTGGCTCGAAAAATAAACAAATATCAGAATTTCGAAGATTGGTTTGAGCATCGATTGATGCCAGCCTTAGTCCTGGTTTACACATTAAATACGCTACTATTGAATTTTATTTTATACGGTAAACTGTTTATTACTAAACAAAAAAATGTTTTAAAACAAAATCAAAACAAATCTTGGCGCTCTCTGAAAGAAAGCGAATGTGAACCCCGAGTGATGAATGAGCCTCGATGAAGAGCTCTAAGAAAGAAGTGAAATATAAACCAAATTGTGCCGCGAAAAAAACGAATATAACTTCCCGCAATTCAATGACGACCAAAAGAAGCTTTGGCCATGGAAACAGTGATTTGAACTTAAGCAACCTAGGCCATTGTAATCAATATATCCCTGCATCACGAGAGAGCCTCCACTGTGGTATTCATTTTGATAACCAGGTATCCGTTTTTCCACATAAACTGGGCATTTTCTTTAAATATTGATTTTTTTTTTGTAAGAATGTTATAAAATAACGAATATTAGCCGAAAAAACTTTTCCCGAAAGTTGCAGCAGCTTGGACTTCTTCCTTAGTAACATAGGTTTGCTTTTGGTATGGTTTTTAAATCTTTCTTTGGTTTCACTTTATCTGCGTATGCATGCAATTTGCCTTTTTTAGTTCTAGGCCGAAGGTGGTTGCTATTATCTCTGCCTCCGATGGCACATTTTTCATATTTATAATATCCTTTGGTTAAATTAGGACATTTTCCATAAATATTTGTAAGATTTTTCGGTAATTATTCGATTACACATCCCATTTCTGTGATGCATGGAATAGTTTTCTATTTCTTTTCTCTTATTCAATTTTGGTAATTAATAATTAACAGTCTACCTTATGAAATTAAATTCAATTACAGCGTTTCCAACCTTTAAACCAGGGTTGAAGTCTGCCTCTACGGAGGCTTAAACCAAACTTCGAATTTCTGATTTTTATCCAATTTTTCAAGCCACTGGACACATTTTCTGCTTGGAATTCAAAATATAAACACAAATCATTAACAAAATTATGTTTTATCCATATTTTTCCAGATAAATTGGTGTACAATCAAAGATTTAAATATTGTCAAAATACTTTTGTCGCACCAAAATTTCGCACCAATCTGTTCTCTTCTTTATGGTAAGAGAGTGCGAAAACGGACAGGAAAAATATTGAACATATTTATTGCTGTTGATATGTACTTTGATTTCCTTAAAAGAAATTTACCGTTATTCGAACTAGTTAAACAAAATCAGTATCGTGGCTCGAAAGTACCAGATGTCAAAATACATATGCCGGCCAGTGTAGGTAATTTTGCCCTTCATAACGTTTAAAGCGGTACGCCACTGTAAATGAGAGATATATAATTTAATTGTAATTTCCGAATTTTATAGATGTGTGCAAGTATGCGAATGTGAAACACTGTGGACGCAAGTTTACGGGAATGCCGTCATGAATTATAAAGAAATATTTCTGTATTTTTTATGCAATGTTAACCTTGCTATAATTTTGGAACACCCTCGCGTAAATTGTTCATCGATAAGGTGTTATAACAATTTAAGGTCTGGATAGACATCGGGCGGAATGAAAATGAAATTTTTGTCCGCTGCGATTTTCTCAATGAAATTGCATGCTTACTGTCGTGGAACATGTCGGAAATGATGGGGAATTCCATAAGCTACAATCCGAATATAGTTCCAACATTTTTCACGGCCATTTTATGTATTATTTTTCGATTCCCCGGTCATTTCACCGTGGAAAATATCTAATGACCGGGGAATCGAAAAATAATACATCAAATGGCCGAGAAAAATTTTGGAACCATATTCGGATTGTAGCTTATGGAATTCCCCATCATTTCCGACATGTTCCACGACAGTAAGCATGCATCTTCATTGAAAAAATCGCAGCGGACAAAAATTTCATTTTCATTCCGCCCGAGGTCTATTCAGAAGGAACTGGGCTTTTAAAATTTCTTGGTTGTTATAATTTTTGTTTGAGAAAAAATGCGGGGCTCCTCAAAGTGCGGGGCCAGTAGCATTTTAAACCTTCTGCCACGTGGTTAATCCGGCGCTGGTTATCGGTTTTCAACGTTAAATATATCAAAAGAATGCAATAATTTTAGGCCAAACTCAAAGAAAAAGATTCAACAAAAGTGGTAACATTTCAAAATGCTTACTAAGGTCTTTAGATAGTTTTAAAAGTTTGGGCCTAAAGCAGTGGCGTAACGTACGGTGTTACATGTGTTCGGTCGAACACGGGCCCCAATCATTACGGGCCCCCTAACTTAGTGAAGAAGAATTGGAAATTTTGGATAGTAATTAAAGAAATATATATTTGTTTGATTTCTGGGTCATTGCAACATTGAAGCTAGAATTAAAGCGGATGAACAAGTAAGAAGTGCTCTGGAGCGAAATTTCAAGGAAAATTTTATTGTTGCGCTGAGGAGCTGCATTTCTGTTACAAGGGATGGACTCAGCTTTTGCGAGGCCCATGACTAATGCTCGCATCGATCCTGTTTTTAACAGGACCTGCCACCTGTTAACCTGTCATCCTGCTTTTAACCGGAATGTTTTGCTTTTATCCTGATTTATCCTGTTTTTGGACGTCAAGTAGGCATTTCACTATTGCCCAGACAGCTTTGAGGAAAGCTTCCGTGAAGTCATAAAAATTTACAAATAAGCAGTAGCTCGTTATCAACCTGTAAGTCTGATTTTCTCACACAAATCATTGACGTGAATTTTTATAATGCCGAACACACACGGTCAATCCGAATCCATTTTTTTGGATATTCGTTCTGTCAGAATCATACATTTTCTTGGGTTATGATTGGGCGAAAATAAAAAAGAATTTATTCGGATTCTCCGTGTGTGTGCGACACAAGTCAGATCTAGTAAAAGTTGTGTAATAAATTAGGACGATAGTGTGAACAGGATCCGAGATTTCATAATATTTATAAATTTCGTTGTCAAGTGTGAATCGCGTTTTACCAGAGCCTGATAACCGTCTACAAACAAATCCTGGATTTGAAATAAATAAATTAATTTCCACCCGTTTACTCGATTGAATCGTGAGGTTTTAGTATATCCTGTCCCAAGTGTGAATTCCCTTTCAATATTGCTGGATTTACTTATAATTTCAAATTTTTTCCAAATCCGGCAAAGAAATGTTTTCAAAAATGTTGTTTAATTATAAATTATTACAGTGTGATGGGCCCCCATTTCGATCTCGAACACAAGATATTTTAGAAACGTTACGCCACTGGCCTAAAGCCTAGTACGGACATCGAGAGTGAAATTTTTGTCCGATGCGTTTTTTTCAATGAAAATGTATTCTTACTGTCGTGGAGTGGGGCGTACTGGGGCAATCCATAAGCTAAAATCCGAAACCCCTTCCATAATTTTTCTCGTCCATTTTATGTATTTTTTCCCGATTCCCCGGTTATTTCATCGTGAAATGTCAAATGACCGGGGAATTATGGAACCCTTCTCGGATTGTAGTTTATGGAATTCCCCACCGTTTGTTACATATTCCACGACAGTAAGTATGCATTTTTATTGATAAAATCGCAGCGGGAAGAATTTCACTCTCAATTTTAATTCAGCCCTTAACAGAGAATTGCCCAAAATGTATGATGAGCGCTGCTGTCACGTCTCAATGGGCTAGTGTACGAAAAGATAACGTCGTTCCAAAATAAAAACCGTTTTTATATGGAATATGTATTTCTCCTTACATCTGAAATCTGGGCCTTTTGGGAACAACTTGTTATTTTTGTTGTATGACGAGAAAGGCGTGAACCGCTGTGCTTGTCTCTGGATGAGCTTCGAATTTTGTCGTCGCATATTGCATTATAGGTTCGTTTTATTGCTACATTCCGTGTAGGTTTAGGAAGCGAACTGCATATAAAAAAATTACACTTACCCAGGTATGATTCACGCGTGCCACTACCCTGCACGGGTTAGAGTTTCGGGAAACCAAATGTAGATGGCTAATGTATAGGGAAAAAATACGGGAATTTTGGTTTTTCAACAATTCAAACCAAATGTGAGATTATGCTCATGGTGGTTTTAGATTTTGCAAATAAATAATCGTCTTTTGTGATGAAATCCACCAAATCTAAAAAATAAGCCGAAGATAGTGAGATAAAAATACAAAAGAACTGTCACGTGTCAGCTGTTGGGCCGAGCAGCTATTCTTAACAGGGAAGTTACACCTGATCGTTCTTATGAACCAGAGTTAACCGCGATAGCGAAAAAAACGCAACTATTGTCTAAAGTGGAAAAGCACATAGCTGTTGCAACCGGCTTGTATCATAATAGTTTTGAAATGAGGTTATTCGGCGAAGAGGGCTATCAAAACAGATGAGTCTGGTCAGCTTAACTAGGGTAGATGGTAGCTTCCAGATGCCAGTTTTCAGCGAGCAGCCAGTTTTTACACAGCTTAAAACGCGTTTAAGCACATTGAACGGTCGCGTTTTTGTTTAGTATTCAATGATAAGAAAAAAATCTTATCTTTTTCTGAATAATAAAAGTGCGAGGGGACATGCCGAGTATCGAAACTCGTTTCTCTATGAATCTCTATATCGCAGAATGACGACCGGACAATCACGGTCACAGAGCACGGCAATAATACCAAATAATAAATACGTTGTATGTATAATAGAATAAGATATTCATTGCTGAAAATATAACTCTCAAAGTGGTTAATACAAATTTAGCATGAATGAATATTGTCATTCATGCCGGAAGCGAGAGGTATTAATTAAATAAATATTAATGTTAGCAATCAAAATATTGATAAATAAATTTGCGGGCTTTGTGTGAACATTGAAAGATGAAAATAAGTTTGAAAACATACGTGATGTTATTGGACATCTACCCTGAAAACATAACAATTAATTTACACTTTATAACTTAATTGCATCTAGACGGAATTTGAACAGACAGTTTAATGTCAACGAAACTTACAAGTGCTAAATAGGTATAGTTTTTCTAACAAGCTGAACCAAATTCATTTTAAACTTACTACTTACCTATTCAATGAGATCCTCCTCCACTGTAACCCTCTAATATTTCATTGATACTGTTGCTTTAGCACCAATATCATATTAGTTATATTAAATTCGAGAAGATATGAGATTTTATTGTAACTATGGTGTCCTTGTCGGCATACTTTTTCGGCTCTCATGTGCCTCACGTTTTCTACCCGATCAAAATTACAAATTCACAATTTCATCAGCCAGCGAAATAATACGAATGCAAAATGAAGCACTAACAAAGGATTTCGATGTTCGATTCTTTTTGTACACGTCGGAGAATGAAGAACCGCAGGCTATAATCGACGGAAATTTGACATCTCTTAAGAGATCTAAGTTCAGTCATCGTAAGCCAACAAGGTGGGTTTATTAGTTTTTTCTTGGTACTACATATTTCTTATTCAATTTGTAATTTAGAATTATTTAAACTTTTTCGCTACTTCATAGGATCATTATATCCGGATGGCTCGGGAAAACTCAGAACTCTGTAGTTGATACTTTAAAGAAAGCATACTTGACCAGTGGATCCTTTAATGTCATACATTTCGATTGGAGTGATGCTGCCGTGGACTATAACTATGTTGCAGCCGCTGCAAAAACCTCTAAGGCGGGCAGCAAATTAGCATCATTTATAGGTTTTCTAAAAAACAAAGGCCGTTTAAATGTGGACACCACGTACCTGATAGGTCACAGTTTAGGAGCACATATAGCAGGATTTGCTGGCAAACAAATTCGACCGAAGAAAATCAACACAATTTTTGGACTAGATCCTGCTATGCCACTGTTCAATCATTCGAAAATCGAGGAGCGTCTGGACAAAGCCGATGCCAAGTATGTCGAAACGATACACACTGATGCTGGTATACTGGGAACAATGATTCCGTTGGGTCATGCATCATTTTATCCTAATTACGGACGGGCTCAACCCGGTTGTATAGATATTACTACTTTATGCGATCATTATCGGGCTGTAACCTTTTTTGCTGAAACGTTGCAATCACCGAATAAGTTTTATAGTGTACAGTGTCAAAGTGTACAGGATATTCGGGATCGCTTTTGTAATCGGGTAGGAACGTCGGCATTTATGGGTGGCAATCCGTCGAATAGTAAACGAAATGTTGCTGGAATTTTCTATTTGCCGGTGAATCACAAGAGTCCGTTTGGTAAGGGAGAGTTTTAGGGTGTGATTAAAAGTTAAGAGTTGGCTGTTTGTATTTATAAATAAAGCACTGAATTATACAAATCAAATTAAATATAAATATTAAATTTAGTGAAATAATTAATTAATTAATTTTAATAAGGAAAATACTCATCAGTTTTTGCTTCGACAAATATCGAGCAAAATGTGAATCTGGCAAATGTGAAATTTCATTATTATTTGTTAGTTTTATGGCAAAAAATAGTTTCCCTAAGGCTCGAAATTTCCTAGAGAAGGCATGATATCACAGAAAATTCTTCTATTGCATAGAAACCGGACGAGTGTAATTGTTTCGTTAACATACTCGTTAAAGTGCTCTTTCTTGCAATATTCGCTATATTCGTTAACAATATTTCGGAATTGATGTGCATGTCCAGAAAAATATGTTTTGATGACCCGCTTCGCCCAATAACCAAGGCTATTATGAGACAAACCGATTGCAACAACTATGTTCTTCTCCACTTGAGACATTAGCAAGAACGACGTCAAATCGAAACACATCCAGAGACATGCACAGCGGTTCACGCCTTTCTCGTCATACAACAAAAATAGCAAGTTGTTCCCAAAAAGCCCAGATTGGGATTGGAAAAATACATTTTTCACATAAAAACCGATTTTTTTTGGAACAACTTATCTTTTTGTACACAAGTTAATTGAGACGTGGCTGCAAAGCTGATCTTACATTTTGGGTAATTGGAGCAAAATTTTAAAACTCTCTAAAGACCTTTGTAAGCATTTTTAAATGTTACCACTTTGGTTGAATCATTGAATCAGTTCATTGACTTTAGGTTCAATCGAGGGAACCGCCAATGAACGATGCACACACCGGCACACACAGTGGCGGAACAACTTCACTCGGGGCCCTCCCGCCAACTTCTTGTGTGGGCCCCCTATACTAAAAAACAAGCAGAGTGAAATCTATCGAAAATACTCTTGAAGATCGATGAACACTTGAGTCACAGTCATTATCCATACAAGCTGACAGATTGTCAGTAAATTGATTGACTGTCAATTTCTATGGGAAATGACTGAGACTGATGACTAAAATGTGTGGATCGACCTTAAACCAACTCTTTTAACCCTTAAATGCATGGGGTGTGAACCCATTATCGTAACTGACCTCCCCTTATGTAGAATCGGTCACTGAACACGGAATCAGACTTTATTTTCCCAGGCAATAGCCCGTTTTCCCAGAAAAGCGAAAATAGTAGAATTTGCATTGTGTACCAAATATGGTACGCCATGCATTCAGGCCATATGTTGTAAATGAAAGACATTTTTCCAAATTTTATTTAATCTGCCTCCTACTTTAATAGGGACAGTGCAAAAAATAAAGGATAATGATTATTGAGAGTTTTGATCGAAATTATAGTGGAAACTCGATATATTGAACTCCTTTTCATTATAGAAAATCGCGAATATTCAGTCTTTTAAAAGGGAGCTCGCGTAGGTGCGTTATTAGTTTCCTTATTTCTTATTGAAATTTGTATCGATGCCTATTTGTGACATATCCTGGAAGTTGATGGAAAGTGGAGTAGGTCTTACTACCCCAACATCCCCTACAAACCTAAATTTAGCCATGTCGTTTGATACAATGTCGCGAAAAACTTCAAATGTGTGTCAAGTGGTAGCTGTTGGATGTCCTTATAAAATACTAAAATTGCGCCAGATCGGAATCATATACCCCTTCCTCCCCTAGACAAAACACGGAATTGATTTTTTAGGGCTTTGCGTGCCGTCTAGCCCTGTACATGGGTATAGAGTATGCACTCATCAGGCTATTAGTACGATTAGAACTCGGTCTCGTTATAAAATAAATCTTTTATATAATAGTTCGTTATAAACATGTTCCACTGTTAAACGTATATCTCAAGACTTCTTTTGACTTATCATAGCTCATGCCTCATGGGATTCCTTTCTTGAAGAGTACCTATATGGATTGGATTGACTATGCTAGGATATGAATATGGAAATGAACTGCTGCCTGCTTTATAACCCAAATTTGTGCAGGTTCCAGGACACGTCCACAAGAATTACATTACACATGTATTTTTTTGTTTATCGAATGGTGTACTCCACATAGTCTTACATATGAAATGGTTGCTCCTAGAAGCACATTTTCTGAGGATCCTGACCGTGGACTTACAAGACAATACTTGTCATAATCAAATGGTATAAGAAATTGGATATCAAGGAGTAGCTGCTTGAGTCCTGGTGAAAGTCCAATTATCTTACTAAGATGTCAAATACGGAAGCTCGGTTTTTAAGTGGCGTGTCCCAAGGACAAAACAAAAGATGTGACCATTTTTTCAGTATAGCTAGCCAGCTAAAAAGACTGAGATTATAAAAAGCAGCTACAGAAACGCTAAGCCCTGACCGGTGTGCTATAGAAAACAAAATGACAAAAGCGATCCTTCTAGATCCTGAACAGAACTGATTAACCTAGCTTTCATTAAAATGGCAGTAAATGTCCTGGAAAAATGGATTGGTGACATAATTTGTATGAAAATTTAGGTTATTTGGACCTGTTCTGGGCTCAATAAAACGCACCATCATGTTGAAAGAGCTCATAATTAAAATTTTATGAACATATCCTACCCTACCCAAGACTAAAGGAGAATTATTTCATCAGCTAAGAACGATCGGAATATATGTATGTATAGATATTTCTGAATATGCCCCAATGCATGGTGTACCATATATGGTACGTTGCAAAATTGGTGCAAACAATACCTTTCGTGAATTTTTTTGGTCAAAATCTCAAAAGAATCTCAAGAACACATTCCAATTTACTCACCAGTATTTTTCCTTTTCCAAATAACGGTAAATTTCGACACTTTTTTGAGCTCTAAAGAATAGCTTTTAAAATTTCACAAAAAAATAACGTTCGTCCACTTTGACGACGCACAGACAATTCAAGGAAAGCTTCGGGAAGCCAAAATTTAATTTATGTGAATCCTTGTTTTGTCTACTTTGGGACAAAGTGACAAAAAAATCAAAAATTTAATAATAGCTAGACTTTTACAGGAATCTAGCCATGTACCATATATGGTGCGCTATGCATTTAAGGGTTAAAACATGATTTTGACGTTACATAGTGTTTCTATTAAAATTAAGAACGTCGTACTTAAAATAACTTTGGTGAGAGCTACTTTCACTCTTTGCTTTCTTATATGTATATTGAGAATAGCGTTCTTGTTGTAAATTAACTAATGATTTCATCAATAGTTTTTTTTTTATTTTAAAATAAAAACGCTCACGTGGTGATATTTAAGCATAGTAAATTACCTACGCCTACAATGGGATTCGATTCCGCGAGCCTATGATTTGAAGACGAGCACATGGTCAATCCGAATCAATTTTTTTTTTAACTTTCACTATGTCAAAATTGAAGAAAATGTTTGAATTTGCCAGAACAAAGAGTAAAAAAAAAAGGATTCGGACGCATTGTGTGTGGGCGGCCTAAGTTTTTAACTTGCTACACAATTTAAAAAGCGACACGACACTTCAACTTTATTCCTTGTTTCACCTTTAAATTTAACTTTGTACTTAATATTAAATTCAATACAGCAATCTGGGCAAGACTCCTTTCAGAGCAAATGCACCACAGCCCAAATAACCGTGTATATACCGCAAGCAAGATAAAATATTTTAGTCTTCAACGACATATACTCCCGTACTAATTAGTTTGAACTAAGTTTAGTACCACTGCAGATGTACCTAAAGAATCTTTTTGCCCATATGGTACTTGGCAAGGAAAAGGGTGGATCGGATTACAAACCGCGGCTACAGTTACAGCCAAAAACGCATTTGATGATCCGGATTGTCTCATGAACAAAGATTTCCGGACAATATTAAATTTGTTTATCCCAGGGATCTGGTGAAAGAGGAACAATAAATTTAGCATTTGTTTTGACTTCGAAAAATGTACATCTCTTCTTGTCTAAAAAAATATCTACATCCGAATGTTGTTTTTCGCAGTCTTTCTGTTTTTATGGTTCGAGAAATCTATCATGTGGCTTTTGGGCCCCTAAATTTCGAGGCCCCCCCCGCCACGCAGGACCTGCGGGCCCTTATGCGCCGCCCCTGGGCATACATGAATCTGCTGTATACGTCTAAAACCGCACGTAAACTGCTAAAACTTCCTATTAAGAAGAACAAACGAGCTTGCTTTAGGCAGCTCTGATAGGATGCTGATACAAATCCGTGGGGAATGGCGGATAAGGTAGTAATGACGAAAGTAGGACAGAAAGCTCCACCACGCTCCAGTATTGTTAGAAAACATTGTCTCAACTCTTTTCCCTCCACACGAGTTGAAGACCGGAGCACCGAATTAACGGAAGGCCACATTCTCGCCATCACCGAGAGCGAAATACTCCAAGCCTCATCCAGGATGGAAGACGGTAAATCATCAGGTGCGGATGGCATTCCAAACAAAGCTCTGAAAATAGTTCGAACAATGCCCGAAGTTTTTGAAACCTGTTTAGCGGAGCAGACCCTTCTGAAACGGTGGAAAAAGCAAAACATGGTGCTTATTCCAAAACCTAATAAACCAGCTGGTGAGTCGAATTCGTATTGCCCTATAAACCGATTGTAAGCGGTATTCGAAGAAGGAGGGAAACTCTCAAACCGACAGTATGGCATTCGACGAGCATGTTCAGCAGTAGGCGCAATCACATTAGTAACAAACTTAGCAACTGACTCTCTTCGCAAAGGCACATGTTGTGGTATGGTGACGTTAGATGCGTGAGCAACGCATATAAATCCCTTCCGCCGGAATCTGTGCTTGGGCCCCCTTCTGTGGAATATAACCACCAGGGGGTGGTGGAAGATGCGAGGAACGTGTTTTTCAACTGCGTTTGCAACGACACGGGGTCGACTCGAGTAGTGATAAACAAGTCAAGTTGTATCCAGAGCTTCGAAGGCGAGCGGGCAAACTACTATACCAACCACACTACAGATGTAAGCAAGCAACCAGAAACTCCGGTCAGTTGAGTCGCAATGGTGCCTTCTTCTTCTTCTTTTAGCGGTGCAGAAAGGTGTGAAACCTCTATGCATCTATGTGGGTACGAGTTATGGTTCGTCAATGTTTGTGTCCGTGAGGTCTAAGGACAGAAACATAGCTGCTGCGATAGGGTTTTCCCAGAGCGATATAGGGGATCAGTGAGCGCAGCGGGGCATTGAAACAAATGTCCCACATCATGAGGAGTACCATCACAGTTTAGACAGATGTTTTGGATGTCCGGGTTTATGCGGGAAAGGTACGAATTAAGGCGTGAACAAAAGCCGGACCGAAGTTGAGCTAGTGTTACTCTGGTGGCGCTCGAGAGCCTAATCTCCTCAGGCGAAATATGTGGTGGGCGCTCTGAGAGGACTCTATTCGCACCTAAGCTCGCAATAGACCGATTCACTTATTCAGTGATGGTGCCTTCTTAGACAATGTCACGTCAGACGCGAATCCCCAGACATGTTCAGATGCCAGCGGTACTTGTACTGAAAAATTGTTTTCGATACGATTTTTCTATCTAAAGAAAGCAAACAGAATGGCATATGGAATTATGTACATATAATTTCAATCACTGCTACAAATATGCAATAGAAGTCCTTCTATAATTCCAATACAATTTAATCAATGGGAAGTGTTGCATATAACGAACGAAAGTCTAAAGAAAAACATAAAATAGCAAAATGTTCGATATGATCCTCGATTTCAATTCAGCAACATTTGTTCAATCGTATTATCGTCCGGATGCGACGACGTCATTCCTTCACCACTATTTTCCAGAAATTCTCGCAATTCACTTTCCAAATCCACCGTTGCACTGTTATTCTGATTAACATTCGAGTCCGTTTCAATATCCATGGGAACTTCACTGGTATTGGACTGAACTGCTACGCCTATTGGCGTGCACGGTTGTTGCAATATGTCCGGAACGATCAATTGTCGCTGCGGCAGCGGTGGAAGACCAACTGGAATGAACAAAGCATTGAAAGAAAAAATATTCACACACATGTCATAGCATTTAAATTACCATCAGACATGCCCATAGCCTTCCGCAATCCATGCGGATTTGAGATAGCACTGGGCGGCAGCTTCTTGGCAATTTCGGTTAGGTTCGAAGTGATCTGTTGCGCCAGTATATGCTCCTCGGGACCGGCATTCACAACGTTACTTAAATGTGGCGGCAACGGTTGCGAGAGACGATCGTGCTGTGTACTATGCAATTTTTCAATTAGCGCCAAATTTGCGGTGAGTTGTTCTTGCAATTGTTTCGTTTCGTGGAACGACTTCATTGAATCTTCCAAATCGCCCAGGAATGAGGTGTCAATGCCGATACTTGAGAGTGTCTTTAGTTTGGTGAAATCAATTTTTACATCTTTATATTTTGAGTATTCGGCTTCGACGTCGAATTGGACGTCGGGGAAGGCTTTTTCAATTTCGGCTTGTTCCTTGCGTTGATACTGTGATTCGGTGATGGTTTCAATCGTTTTCGAATGTTCACCATTGGTCAGATAGTCCAGCAGGCGTGTAGCTAGGACACCGGCATAAGTACTGTCTTTTGTAAAGTCTAAAATGCTTTCCGTGTATTGAGCGCCAATTTCGTCGCCTTTGAAGTAGAAAAAATCAATTAGAAGCATATAGGAGGAGGATAATTTTGCAGTGGACAATTACCATATGTGCTGAGCACTAGTTCCGTTTCGTCGCGACTCAGGTTGGAAAATCGCGAGTCATACTGCGGAGCGAACGACGAGAATGCGCCGTAATTGAGGGGCTTGACAATTTTTGCAGCATTTCGTCGATCTTCCCGGAAACCTTGCAATTGACCCGTACCTTCGGGTAATTTTCCAATCAGATTGCCAAGCGATACGACGCGTTCCGGACCTTCATTTTCGTCCTTGAGCAGAATTTTCAACGATGTCGTTCCGTCCTTATTCTGACGAAGGAAGCCCATGTCATGAGCTCGCTTCTGGGCGGATACTTTCTTTTTCGCCGACATAGAGGCGTTTTGAACTTGTGCGAGTACCTCTTCGGCAGTGAGGTCGTCCACGTAGGGCTCGAAACGAGTTTTTGGCTCGTTTTCGATTCTGACGGAATTAACAAAAAATTATTATTAAAGGGTTTGTGGTAAGAACTGTGAAAAAATCATACCTCAACGCCTTTCGCTTCTCCTCTTCCTCCAATTGTGCGGCAGTTGGTTCGTCAGCACCCGTGGATGCTCCTTCGTCCGCTGAGTCCATCATATGCACGTCCTGGTAGAATCTATGATCGAAGCCAAGCTCCCGGGCAGTCAGCTCTTTCATATAACCGGGCAGAGGCTTGAGATTCCGCATTAGATGCTCGGGCAGCAACATCTTCCCGCCTACATGCAGCAAACGTTTGGCCGCCTTGTGGTACACCGTCTCCACATGATTGTACTTGATCGCATTGTCGCACATTAGCCTAAAGTCGTCGGCAAACTCTTGCAACGTTGCGTACTCGTTGTCGTCGATTTTCTGTCGCATTGTCGAAAAATCCATCGGCTTGCTGATAATCGTCGAGTAACCCGGGGCGATATCATCTGTAACTGGCCATGCAAAGAACTGATGTGGATCTCGCTTCTCCAGCGAACGCAACAAGTAGTCGAGCAGCTTCGAAAGCGGCGAACGACTCTGCTTCATTTTAATCACGCAACTTCTGGGCTCACGTCCGGACTCACTCGACGAACTCGGCGTCTTGGGGGCTTCAATAGTTCGTGGCGTCAGTGCAGCCGTACTTCCAGGCGTTGACGCGCCCATCATCGAATTAGCCCCGGGACTGGGAATAAGAATTTGTGGCGAAATCGAGTCGCATCCGCTCTTCACCGGGCTAACCGACGGCGAATGTTCGATGTCCTCAATTTTCAGCGGCACAAGCGGTTTTGTGACGGGACGACAGGCGGGGCTGTTCTCAGTCGTAATGTTCGAGTATCGGAGGATGTTCTCCTGCATCTGATGCGAGTTATCCTCGCCGTAGCTCATTTCCTCCTGGCTGGAATCGTCGCGGTGGCGATGACGCTTCTCTTTGTGATGTTTGTGCTTCTTTTCGCGATCCTTTTTCTTCTTTTTCTTTTTCGACTTTTTCGGCTTCTCGGGGTAGTCGTCGACAAATGAGGGGCCTGCGGCCGGGTCGCCTTCTTGCATGAAAGCGGGTGAGTCGTTGCCGTACTCGGGAGTGGAATTGCTGCCACCGACTTTTAGGATGAGTTTCAGACCACTCGGACGATCCATACTGTACTCTGAAAAGATGTCGGAACAGACAAAAAGGATTTGAATATAACGCAGACGACACTATGCTGGGAAATTAGAACTGGCTTGATTCGAACCGTGCAAAGGAAAACTGCGATGCGGTCAATGCATTTTCACGATATTCTGATTATAATTTTCCTTTCTTTGAGCATTTTCGGCAAATTTCAGTCACGGAAAAATTGAGCAGACACAAATTTTGCACGTCACTTGCACAAACTCCCAACAGCAGCCGCCCACCCAGTCGTGAATCCGACAAACGAACTGACCAGCAGGTCACACCGAGCCCTGCTCCCCGTATCCCTAAATGGACTAGGTCAAGGCTTGGCATTCACTTGCACCTCGCACTCGAGTTCCACTTCTCTCGTTTCGTTATCCTGCTAGTGCGCCTGCAACAATCGGAAGCCGCACTACTCCTCGCAAACGGCAATGGACAAAGCCACCCTCAACAACAAACATCAAAGCAATGCCGGCACGACTAGCACAACGCCACTTACCCTCGTATCGATCCCGACGTTCGGACTTGTGTTTTTTGTGTTTCTTGGAGCCCATTTCGGATGCAACGTGGCTAGTATCGAGTTAAAAATGCAAGGCGCCGGCAAAAAAGAGAAAATCAAGATGCAGAACAAAATTACACAAAAACACGACACAAACGACGCGCGTCACAATTGACAATCAAGTTCGGGATATACGAAAAATGACAGTTGGGAATTTGAAGTGAATTGATGATGTACGGATGGGTTGATGGTTGGAAACTGTGTTAAAACGGTTTGCGTATGAGGTTGTGCATTTGTCTAGGGCTGGGTATGTAGGATACGTAGACAATGAATTATTCAATGACATGCCTACCAAAGTAGCGCTACACCTTCTAATCGATTCTACAGTCCATCCAAGAGCAGGCTAACGTGTATCACGCCATCACAGCCTCGGGTACATTAGTAGCCAGGATCGCCAGGGTGAGACTGGGCTTAGCACTCATTTAGAACCCCAGCTCAAAAGATTGACGCTAACAATGCGCTCCTTCTAGTCGGATGTAATACTTTTTTTTTTTTTTTGCCTCACAGAAACTTTTGTCCCGGGACTAGGCTTCTCGGCATCACTTTACTTACTATCCGTACGTAAGTGACTAATCAATCAATCGAGTGTAAACTCTAGCAGATCGTAAAAAAAAAACTGAAAACAAAATATATTAATAAGGAAATTTATCAAAATAACTTCTTTTAAACATTAGTTTATTAGTACAATTAAAATTAACTAAGTCCTTCAAACTATTATAAAGAATAATTGACCGTGTAATTGGTTCATTAAGCCCATAGTTTACTCTATGATAAGGCTGAACAAGAAGGTTGTTCCGCCGCAAATTGTGAGGAATATTTCTGACTTGAAAGTTATTTAATATATCTTCACAAACAATATGAGAGCAAAACAGGTCTCTTATAAACATAGCGTTTAAAAATGTTCTTCTATAATCTAAGGCTTGTAAACCCAATAAGGAACAGCGAGTTTTATAATCTGGCTTGAAACGCCAGCCAATTTGATAAATGGCAAACCGTGTAAAATTGTGTTGAATTCTTTCTATACGCTCGATATGCACCTTATAGAACGGATTCCACACAATAGAACAATACTCCAGGTGCGAACGAACGAAAGCTGCATACAATATTTTTAAAGTAAAAGCATCATTAAATTCGCGCGCATTACGTTTAACAAATCCTAACATACTATTCGCTTTTGAAATAATGTAATCAATGTGTTGTCGAAATGAAAGCTCATGGTCGAAAATTACACCAAGATCTGATATTTCGGCAACCCTTTCAAGAACACTACCTGTTAAGGAGTACTCAAAGAAGATCGGAGTTTTCAATTTATATATGCTAAGTACTTTACATTTACTAACATTTAAATTTAAATTATTATCGCCGCACCAAAATTGCAGCTTTTCTAAATCGGATTGCAACTTAAGGCAATCATCAATGTTGCGTATTTTCATAGCGATTTTCATATCATCGGCATACTGCCATACACGCACGAATTTAAAATTTTGGATGATATCGTTTATGAAAACTAAAAAGAAAAGTGGTCCTAAATGGCTTCCTTGCGGAACCCCTGATGAACACTTTATAACAGAGCGAGATGTACAGCCATTTAACTTCACCAACTGAGTCCTATCCGTTAAATAGGATCTCACCCAGCTTAGAAAAATTGACTGTATTCCTAAATGTTCTAGTTTTTTAAGTAAAATATTATGATCTACTCTATCAAAAGCCTTCGAAAAATCGGTATATACCACATCAACCTGCATTCCCTGCTCAATACCATCAGCAACAAATTTAGTAAATGATACCAAATTTGTTGAAGTTGATTTTCCTTTCAGGAATCCATGTTGACATGGCGATATCAAACGGCTAATTAAAACATCTATTTTATTTTTAATAAGCATTTCAAACAACTTCGGTATTGCAGATATTTTAGCTATGGGTCTATAGTTATCAATAAGATGCTTCGGACCCTTTTTGTGAACAGGCGTTATGTATGAAACTTTCCATTCATCAAGAAAAACACCTGAAGTCAAGGACAAATTAAAAATAAGGGCTAAAGGACGACATAACGATTGCATGCAATTCTTCAAAAATATATTAGGAATGCCATCAGGTCCGGCCTGAATACTAACATCAAGATCACGCATAGCATTCAATAGGTCATCCTCAGAAATCTCAAGAGCACTCGTAAGGTCCTCCTGAGCTATCCGAGGGACCAATGCACTCTGACTTCCATTGATGTTAGCATTCATTTCTGATGAAACGGAGTCTGGCACTTTGTAAACTGAACTGAAAAATCTAGCAAATCCGTCACAAACCGATTGAACATCTTTGTAAAAATTGCCATTGAATTCTAAATTTTTTGGGATTCCCGTATTCTTACGCTTGCTGTTTATAAAATTCCAAAATGTCTTACTGTCATTCTTTATATTATTTTCAGCTCTCGCAATATACTGTTTGTAAAGATTTTTATTCATTAATTCATACTCTCTTCTCAATCTAAAGAAATTTTCTTTATTGGCAAGAGAGGATGACTTCTTGTATAATTTATGGGCCTTATTTTTTGCTCTCTTAAGTTTGAACAATTCTTTGGTAGCCCAAGGATTTTTTGCTTTTATTTTGTTCTTTTTTAATGGAACGTACTTGCGAATAGATTTATTTAAAATTGAATTAAAAATTGTATAACTTTCAATAAGATTACTATTCGATATAACTGGAGCCCAATCCATATTAAAAAATGTTGAATTTAGTTTTTCAAATTGGGCTTTTTGAAAATTCCTAGTAGGAATAACTTCGGGCTCTTCTTCAATGTAATCATAAAAAACAAACTCAAGAAGAAGAGCACTGTGATGGATTGAATTGGGCAAAATTGGTTTATCTACTTTAATTACAGAAGCATTCAAGCAAGTACTAACAAAAATTAGATCTAAAATTCTACCAATCGAATTTTTAACAAGATTCATTTGCATCAAATCCATTGCAAACAAACAATCTGTTAGAACAGATTCACACTCAAGATGTAAATCACGCGGCAGATTTTTTTCTCGTCGTCGTTCCAGTACCAACTTATATTACCAAGATTGAAATCCCCAACAACAATCAATTTGTCTTTTTCCTCAAAAGATGCAAATAGCTTGGAGATATTATCTACATGTTTGTTATAAACATCAACTGAACTCAAAGGTGGTAAATAGCTATTAAAAATATATACTTTTTCGCTGCGAGAAACATTGATAGAAACACATATCTGTTCCACGTCCTTATGAAAAAGCTCAACTTCATGAGATGGGAATGTTGTTTTGATAGCTACCAAAACACCACCTCCTCTCTTAGTCGAAGCCTCATAACGGTCGCGACGATAGACATCATAGTCTCTTATGAAAAGTTCTTCATTTGTAATGTCTGTGTGAAGCCAAGTCTCGGTTAAGCAAATGGCAGCATAATCTTCTTGTGAAGCTGCAAGGTAAAAGTCATTTGTTCTTGAACGAAGACCGCCAACATTTTGATAATAGACCGAGAAAAATGAATTGGAAATTATGTGTTCTGCTGGACACTGTTTTGGCGTTTGTCGTTTTTTGAAAATTTGAAGGGTGATATGTTGACGCCCTTAGGCCAGAAGTTGGCACAAAACACTTGCTTAGAATATTCATGAGGAAGTTTCAAACCAAAACTGATTGAAACTAATTTGGAAATATCACAATCTTTTTTTATCAGAGGATAAACCGAAAGAAAGCTGTCATCTGTTAAATTAAGCTTTTTCATTACATATTCCTTTAAATCGTCTGCTTTTACCGAAGCATGCAGCTTAGAAACATGGAATACCTTGAAACTGGGGACACTTCGAAGAGAATCATTAGCTTGATCGATACCGAAGATTCTTTTGTGTCGCCTATTATTATTATCACTCTTTTTGGGAATAACATCACCAACAGGAGAAGGTTTTTTAATATGTTTCCCTTTCTTACGAACTGTGACAAATTTATCAATCGGAGATTGGTTTTTGTCAACGTTGGAAGGAATTGTAGAAGATGAATCTGAAATAACAGTGGAAGTCCCCGCTTCATGGCTAACGAAAGATTGCTCAGAAGATATTGAAATAATATTTTTAGTTTTTTTCTTAGTGTCTTTCCCTATATTACTCTTCTTATTTTTTAAATTTACATTTTTATCTCGCAATGCTTCGGAATTGTTTTCACAACAATTTACAGATTTCATGAGGGATCTCAGCTTGCTAAGTTGGCTCTGCAACGACGAAACGAGCTGAGATAGACCGTCAATTTGGACTTTGTAAAATTGCTCGCAAACACAATTCATTTTAATACAAGAACTAAACTAATAAATTAATAAAAAGAGAAAAAAAGCAAAAAGAAAAAAATTTGCAAAAAGTGGGATTCGAACACAGGACCTCACGGGCGTGAGTCGTACACGCTACCACTGCGCTATATGCTAGTACGAAAATGTATGCCCAGATAACTCAGTTAAGCCGAGTTGAAATGACTACTGGACCAAATGAAAACAAAGAACAAAGACCGTCCGAGCGGCAGGTAAAAAATGCAAACCACTAAACACTTTTCGAACAAATTTATGATTTATCACTACACCAATCCGCGAAACCACTTTTACAGATAAAGTGAACGAGCAAATGAATCATAAAATTATGAATTTAATATTAAATCTTATGAATTTGATAAAAAAATTAGAAATTTAATATTAGCGAAAAATTTTGCGTGTTTGCTATGATAAACGTCAAACGTCGTTTTTGACGTGCACATGCACATCACACTGTCTGGGAAAGTACGAATTTTAATATGAGAAATGAGTACCTATTAGAGTACCTTCTTCAGTTTAAATTTTAGCATTTTCAACCGAGGAAATAAACCTTCTTTTTTAAGTAGGTTGAGGCGGGACAGACTCGACCTAACCTTTGGAATGTATCTAACAAAACTTCAATGCCAGATCACATGCATATCAGATTTGGCCTAGACGGTGCCCACATCTAAATTGCAAGAAAGGCGCATACCACAGCTAACTGAGCGGAATAATTCAAAACGCTATCTACTATCGATAGGACGCAAAACCATCGTAACTTACACCCCGGAACTAGAATTTGTTTATGCGCCAGTTGGACTCTCGTGAAATACAATTTTGCATGAGTACAAAGAGTGCAATCGAGAAGAGTATTGTCTATGCATTAGTGGCAATGCTTGCATTAGCGAGAATATAGCGGCAATTGTTTATTATAGCTATTATTTTGCATTAGTTTCTGAGATTCTAAAATTGACACTAATCCGTTAAGTACCCTCAAGCACCGCCTCAAGGTAAGGTACACAATTAACACCATAACGAACGGTGAGCTACTTCCTACCGTCTTCTTTCCGGGATGCCATAAACTGTGGACTGGTTGGATTCAACTCAGCGAATCCTTCAGATTGGAGCACAGCAAGAGTGTTTTCATTCAGGATAAAATAAAGTAGACCATAAGCTTGTTTGAACCATTTAAAACTGCCTGCACTCACGAGATCTTTTCTGCTCTTCTCCCGAAAGGTCTGGAGCTATTAACTCCATGCCTATCTTCAAAAGTAGCGTGACACACTAATGGAGACTCGCGAGAAAGGTCTTCATTCCGAAAATGGAAAACCAGCAAAATGAATATTCCAAATCATATAGACCTAACCGTCTTACTTAATTCATGCTCAAATGAATGGAAAAAATCATAGATAAGCAAAGCACATTAGGAAAGCCGCACTGCTAAAAAAACACTATACAAAATGCAATTTGCTTATCAACCAGGCAGATCCACTGAATATGCGCTCCACAACCTAACAGAAAAAGTCGAAAAAGACCATTGAGGCCAAAAATACTGCATTTGGACACTGAAGGAGCATTTGACAAAACTCTGCCTTCGCTGAGAACTAAGATGGTAGAAAATACAACTAGCAGGTGAATATGCAGCATATGCTCTCATCTAGAACAGTCATCTGCCAGATTAAAGGAAAACACTCCTCGTACTGAGGTTACCAAAAACTGCCCACAAGGAGGGATTCTTTCGTCGCTCCTAGGGTGCCTGGTTGCCGATGGCCTTTTATGGAAGCTTACGTCTAATGGCTTCTCATTACAGGGATATGCTGACGATTTGGTTTGCTTAAGGCTTTGTTCGAGAAAATACTAGCGAATTATGTACTCGAACCAGCACTAAAAATAGTATAAGAATAGTGTGATTAGAACGGACTTCCAGTCGACCCATCCGATACAATCATCATAGCCTTTTCCAGGAACTGCTGAGCTCAAACGTTCTTTAAAGTACAATTCCCCTGTGCCAAACGGGACATACGTTAAATACTTGGTGTCATCGTTAAGAGCAAACTTCACTGGCGAAAGCAAGTCGAATAGGCGGCAGAAAAAGCAACCAGCAGAGATCTTTGGAACACTCTGAACGACATAACTCGATCTCTTCTGAATCGCGAACAAAATGTCCTCAACCGTCAAATGTTTTTAAAAAAGTTTGTAGGAAAACCCTCTAACATGCTCCGGATACACAAAACCATAGTAAACCCCCCCCCCCCCCCCTAAACTACGAGGCTGTGACCTATGGTGGAAGTAGAGAGCTTTGATAACAGAGAGCAAATCCGTTTTAGGCAAGGTACAGAGACTAGCGTCTCTCACCAACAGATTAGACGCGTCGAATGATGCCGAAGAAAGCAGCCCAATGCATTTTAAATTGCTGACATATTTTTTGCTGTTACTGATTAACAACAGCAGCAAACTTGTCAGTCATTTAAAATGCATTGCGCTGCTTTCTTCGGCAGCATTTAACGCGTATAATCTGTTTCCAGCATAACCCAACGCCACTGGATTCAATTTGGATTGGTCTATCCAGACACGGACAACATATCTTCGGCTTAACTGACTCGACAGCCACAACATCTATTATTAGGAAATTGTTTTCATTTGTTTCGACTCCCTCGAGTTGTTTTAGTAAATTTCCGGCTGCAATAAACCGAATAGAAAACGATCTTTTGAGATTTTTTCCGTGAAAACGGCTAAATCAAAAAAAGAAGAAAAAGCTTCCGAAAACCTCTTTTCAAAAAAAACCTTTTAAAAAATTTGTCTATTTACAAAAAATGCAACTCCTTCGAAGCACTCTGGCAGCCCAAATTCAGTGTGCAACCGCGTATAACAGTAAACAGTATAACACTTATTGCCTTCAGATAATTTTCAAAACATTTCACGGCTAATGACATTTCGTTCGCGACTGTGATGAGATCGAGTTGTGTGGTCAAGTCGAGGCGCGATTAGCAATTTCTTCGGTTGTTCGTACGTTTGTGAAGACTCCTTTTTTGTCAACAATTCCCCCAAAAGTGTATTAGAACCAGAACTCAAGTTTACTGCGACATATCAACGTAAATAGCGACTATTTTCAATTTTGGGACGCAATACCGGAATCCGGACATAACCTCACGCCAAGAGTGTTCGCTCGCCCCTTGTTTTGAGGAGTCGTAAGATTTTACCAGGCAATCAAGGAGCCTTGTTGTGATACTTTCTCTGAACTAGTGTGACAATCTAGAGAATTGACGAAATTCATTGGGAAGTGATTTGAAATCGGGAGCCTGTTGTGACCAGAGCACAATTTTTGTTGCGTAGTTTCGTGTTCTTCCTCGCATCTCAGCACATCTCTCGGGGGTCTCGGCGGTGGCGACGACGACGACTGTATCGTGCGGTGCTCTATTGAAAAATTACATAATCTAAAAAGATTTTTTTGTGCGGAACATCGGCGACTTTATCAACCGGTCGCTAAATTTAATCATTAGCGACAGTAAAGCAAAAAAAACGGCGGTCGTGGCGCTGTGAACACGGAAAACGGTCAAACGGGTCGTGCAAAAGAAAGTGTCGACGACGGTCAAGTGAAAAGTTCAATCTCAAGACGATTCTGGGAGCGGCGCAGCCTGCCACAGAGGTGCATTGCATTAAGCACGCGAACTGTTGAATCGTTTCCAATCTTGTGTCGTGCAGTGGTACTATGTAACTGCCTCGATTTGCGTTCAAGTTTTGATCTGAGTGAAAATTGTGTCCAAAGGTCGCTCTGTCACCCCAAAAAGTTGCGAAGTGTGTTGTGGTGTACTTGGTGAAGTTAGTGTGAAGATCCAGGGCAAATCAGAAATCGGAAGACAATTCGGGTCCAGTAACGATGACCAAGCGCGAGCGCGATACCATCATCCATCTGGTTGCTGGCGGGTAAGTAAATCTTCGAGATTTCATCTTCCCAGACGGGTTATGTCACCATCTGGCGCCGTAGTACATTTGGGGAGAATTGAAGACATCCAACTCGCAAATGCAAATTTCGTCATTAGTTTCCATTCTTCACCTAACTTTCAGTGGCCTATGAGTGCACAATGGAACTCCCAACAATTGCCTCCATACAACCGGCCTCCCTATGGTCGCACATAATCAAATCACTCGTCTCGTCAGAGAAATTTTATGATTAAACCGATTTAGCATCGCTAGCTACGGCCATCAGAGTCTGAACTATTTTTAGATCGTATCCACTGCATTGCTTGATTGTTTGTCTGCTCCCCGGTCGCCGTATGTGTAAGCAGACCGTTTGCCAAGGGGTCGCCGGCAGGGCACTTGAAAAAGATCTTTGGCTGAGAACCAGTCCCAGCTGCTGTTGTTTTCGTTTTGTCTCTGCGTTCCTGAAGTTTTTAATCGCCCGCGAGCTGTACGTGCACTTGATGTACACACATCGCATTCGCAGCCAATGTCCATGCTCTTCTTTCCTTTTGCGCCTCATTTTACACCGCCTCAATTGCCGGTCATGCATGCAAATGCGACGTAATTCTTTCTTTTCAACGCCCAACCCATTTGCCTACCACCCACCCTCCCATTCTGTGCTTTGACAGTGTGTCCCCCCAACTACGTCAACTTGTTCCACTTAACTTGTTTGTTTACCTGTAACATACGCAGCCAAAAGTGCCAGCTCGACCGGACACATGGAATTGTTTACATTCGTCACGAATCTGAATTTTTACGAATTTGCTCAGCTCTATCAGCTGATCATTTCATTGCCTTCTTAGCGATGTGTCGATATTGGTCAAACGACCTTTCGTCCATAAACAAAGTGCCAAGGACTCGCCGACAAACAATCCAAGGCATCTAGCAGGCAAAAGGGACTCTTCTTCAACGCGCTTTCCCCTCTGGTGTAATGCTACTACATACAAAATTCCATACACCATAGGAAAGGGAAAATGCGTGCCACGGATATTGTTTCGTGACAATGCTCACGTAGGCATTTTTCAGAAGCAAAGCAACCATTCGTCCATGGAAGGAACACAGAACTATGAGAAAAGATTTGCGGTTAATGACCCGAAAAAGGTCTGCTTCAAAACTGGACCATGTAGGCCTGTGTGGCGCTAAGGCGACTTCTTAGTTTGGTATTTAGTTTAAAAAAACTATTTGCATCTGATTTATTATGTCTCGCTCTTGTTTTTCTACAATCCACACCCATAGATGAGCCTTGGAGTTGTTTACTATAAATACAACGAATCGCGATTGTTGCTGACACTTTGTGGAGCAATATGATGAGTGGCGGGCTGCACAACCACACAATATTCAATCTTTTTCAGTTCATAGATGAATAAGTTAGTGTTTGACTGTTCAATATTGATTACACTGTTGTGGTGTAGTAGGCAGTAGACTGAAAAGCTACTCGTATCGACGACTGGCCCCGTCCATTCATATTCTTGAACAGCTTGAAAACTATAAGACTTCTCGCGGAAGCGCCACACAGTTTTATGGTTTGCTTTTGGTCAAAATATAAAATCTGATGTGGCATTGAATGTTATGATGATTGTGTATTTAACGCACATTAAATGCAAATATAAAACATGTTTATGTTTACTCATTTATATGAAAAACGTGAAAGCTAAAAATAACATTTATGTACGAGGTATAACAGTAAAATGCTTCCGATTATGCTTTATGGAAATTATATTCGAAAAGAAGATTCGCGCTGAACTACTTTTTTTGTATGAAACATTCAAGTTTATAATTCTGGTTTCACAGACCCTTAAACGATGAGAATGTATGAGCGACATGGCGGGTAAAAAGAGAAATACAATTTTTTTTGGCAAAAGGGGAACATTACGCTATCAACTCTCACAAGAAGAATTTTCTTGTTCTTCTTATCGAGACTAGCGACACTTATGACCATCCGCCATAGAGCGGAAAATATCGGAAACACAAAAGTGCCCGCTATGAGAACGGATAACAGAAAGAGCCGAATTCCCAAATGCGGCACCCATTGTGTATTGCGAGCCAATTTCAACCGATAGTGCAGGGCGCCCCGCATCTCTCATCAGATGCCTCTTCATATGCAGCGCGTCATGCACTATTCGGAGAAACATGACCGGACTTAGCCAGGCAGTGTGTTCAATCCTCTTATACAGGGTGTCGGGAAACTGCCGCATAACGCACCGGATTGTGATTCCTCATGTGATTTCCAGCAAAAAAGTTGTACCCCCTTAGCTTAACCCTTTAGCTGCCACTGGCATTTGAAGATTAAAAAAAAAACACTTTCTTGTACGACTAAAACCTCAATATCTCAAAAGCTAGACTAGCTAGAAAGAAATGATCGTTAGACTATACGCCAATTTTTAAAAGAATCGTACGATCACAGAAGCTGAGGACAATTGAGATGGAAAAACGAATTGTTTTTGAGTAAAATCAAAAAAAAAATTGTCTTTGAAGTTCTGTAAAAACCAAACCTCTTATCCGATTTTAGTGCCGTTAGTTTTCTTTTTTAGGTAAATTTGTTGGCTTTTGTTATTTCGCTATTCTAGCTAGTCTAGCTTTTGAGATATTGAAGTTTTAGGCGTACAAGAAAATATTTTTTTCAAAAATCTTCAAATGCCTGTGGCAGCTAAAGGGTTAAGCTAAGGGGGTATGTTCCGTACAACTTTTTTGATGCAAATCACATGAGGAATCACAATCCGGTGCGTTTATGCGGCAGTTTGCGGACACCCTGTATAGGACTCGAAATACACCTTGGATTCAAATCTTGTTTGAGCGGGACTAGCTGGTTGCTAATCTCCGATTCGACACGGCCATCGTTTCTGACTATACTTGCCAGTAGTGGAGAATGCATACGAGTGTGTAGTCTTGGACAAAAAGGACGGTGGATATCTCAATCAAGTTGTTTAAGCTGTACATATGCACCGCCCAACAACAATGTTTTGTTTTAATAATGTCTGCCAGAAACATTTAATTTTGAGCCACTCAGGAAACAATTTCATCAAAGGTGACCTTTCAGTAAAATGTTACGCACTGCTATTGATTCAATACAACACATCAAACTGTGACAAAAAAATACAACTATTGGTGTGCAGATTCTATCGTTTCAGGCTAATATTAATTTATTGGCATCATCAAAATTTGGCGCCACAGATACTGAAATCGTGACTTTATTCAGGTTAGAAATTAATTGCTATCCAGTTTTAATGAGCTTTCCAAAACTCGCCTAAATGTATGCAGTCCCAATTGTTTTGTAGTACGTTATCCAATGATTAAGGCTAATACTGACATCGAGAGTGAAATTTTTGTCCGCTGCGATGTTTTTAATGAAAATGTATTCTTACTGTCGTGGAATATGTGAGAAATGCTGGGGAATTCCATAAGCTACAATCCGAAAACAGTTCCATACATTTTCTCGGCCATTTTATGCATTTTTTTCCGATTCCCCGGTTTTTTCATCGTGAAATATCAAATGACCGGGGAATCGAAAAATAATGCATAAAATGGCCGAGGAGAATTATGGGACCGGTGGTCTCGGATTGTAGCTTATGGAATTCCCACCGTTTGTGACATATTGCACGACAGTAAGTATGCATTTTTATTGACAAAATCGCAGCGGGAAGAATTTCACTCTCGATCTTAATTCAGCCCTTTAGGCAACTAAACTAATGTAATACAGTCGAACCTCGATAACTCGAATCTCAAGGAAGCGACAAATTCGAGTTATGTATACTTCGAGTTATCAAAATTCGAGATATCGAAGTTTGTAAAACGTTAACTTCGACTTATCGAGTTTATCCCTGAACTATCAATAAATGCTTAAATAAAAAGTCAAAACGAGGTGATATCAAAGCCAAAACGTTTGAACATTTGCTCCAGCTTACTTAGAGGTCGGTACTTAAACTACTTCCGGTGATTCCTCGTCTTCATCTTTAACGTTATCCTCCGATCTCGCCGTGGCTGCTGTTACATCTCCAATTATGTCTTCCCCGGTTTGAAAATCGTCTGTGGCTAAGCATTCGTCTACTCCTACTGCAACGAATTCTTCGAAAGAGGTATCCCGACGTCGGGCTTTGGCCACCTGAATCATTGACCTCCAATTGTCGCGGTTACGTGACTTTGTCCTCCAGTTTCGGAAGCCCAGCAGCTAGTGGGGGTCTTCATCTACAAAGTTCTCCCAGCAAGCTCTCGGTCGTTCACGCTCTTCATTGCTAGAGAAAAATCCACAAGCCCTGAAGCAATTCTTTGATGTAGCTTCTGTTACGCTCTCCCATGCTTTATCGATTAAACATATTGCTTCCAACATTGATAGGTTTCAATTTTATATTTCCGTCTAATTTAGCACTCTGCTCCAATTTTG
Organism: Microchrysa polita; assembly: GCA_949715475.1. Taxonomy (NCBI): domain Eukaryota; kingdom Metazoa; phylum Arthropoda; class Insecta; order Diptera; family Stratiomyidae; genus Microchrysa; species Microchrysa polita. Next base: position 11,736,757 of record OX454415.1, on the reverse strand, counting down.
GGGGGAGTTACGGACATGCCGTTTTGACAAATTTAAATGGGGGGATAATGGGGGTCCTTGAGCGGAGCGACTCAGCGTTTACGTTAAAATTATCTTAAACTTATTGTTAATACTTGTACAAAATTTTACGGCTGAACTAACAGTCTTTCAAAAGTTATGGAGCTTTTAAAAAAGGTCTAAAATGAAAATATTCTAATTTATGTTCTATTCTAACGCCGAAATATTCAATTGAACTCTAATGTGTTATATATCATTGCAAAGATAATTTTATGTAGTTTTTTTCGTCCTCAGACCACTTTTCTGTATCGCTTACTGTTTTTGAAATAATCGCAAAAAAACGAAAAAAATGCCCCCTTTCCCCCTTTTTTTAAGGTTGCGGACCCCCGATCGGTTGGGACTCTCTATGCCATCATCTCGGGACAATCCCCAACCATAATCAAAAAAAATTTCCGATGTAGGATTTTTGCCGTTCGATGGCCATATTTTGGTCCAATTTTCTTAGACTATAATGCTCGCTTATTTTTGTTTGGAAACTCCTTATCCCAGTTTTTCAGCTATTTTGAAAAAATTGAAGACGGCATCCAAGCCTTCTGATTAGCTTCATAAAGGACTGGTAGGGACTTAACGTATTTCATGCATTGCGGGTTCTTATATTTGCCGACTACCAAGGGTTTCCTTTTTTTCTGTTCCAGTTGAATTGACAGCAAGTGTAAGCCTCTCCTTGCTCTGTTTTCCACCAAAGCAGGGTTCGTCTCGAAAAGTCAGGGTTTTGTTTGGTGTACAACGAAAAAACAGTCCTATTTCATCGGTATTATAAATTTCCTCTGGTGAATAATATTGGATTAAACGAAAATTGTTGCTTCCAGTCGTTGCATACAGTCATATCAACTGTTGTACTTTCGCCAGAAACCGTCATGAACTATCAAAACCATAGTCATTACTGGATTCTGGATGATTTAATTTCTGGGCTAACGTTCATTCTTCTACATTGTTCAATTCAAACGACTGGACTCATCATTTATTAATGTCCGGGAATTCTGCTTTTTTAAACCGTTCGATTGGCCTGGCCTTTTGACGAATTTTGTCCTTGTTTTTTTTTTAATCATTGACAATGTATTCGCTGGAATTCTGAACTCGGCGGCGATTTCAGCTTTCGAACGCGATCTTAGTTTTTTTACAGCTTCAATTAAGCGTCTTTTTCGAACGAGAAAGGACGATTTTTAAACAACAAGAAAAATCCTTTAGTTGAGACACAAGCAATAGACGCCAAACCCAAAATAAAAGTTGACAATTTCCTTCCGTAAACCGCTTGCATTTTGCACGGAATTTCTAACGGTGAATTTCCTCGAGTAGCGGAGACTCTAAAAACATTAAAATTCGAGTTGTAAAGTTTTCCTTTATTGTGTTGTTTGGACGTTTGTAAATTGGCTTCCTCTTTCGTGTTCTTAAATGCATTGACGGTTAATCTGTAAAATTCTTCGAGTAGTAAGGGCTCTAAAACAATTAAAATTCGAGTTATGGAGTTTTTCTGTTTTTCCTTGTTTTTATGTTGAAATGGCTCTGTACTTCGAGTTATAGAGGCTTCCAAACCATGTTCTTCGAGTAACAGAGGTTTATGTATATTGCTTTGCCCGAATTTGTATTCGAGTTATGTATACATTCAATTGAATTATCGAGTTTGGAATGCCAAGATTTACATAGAAAATTCGTGGGACCGGAAGAATTCTTCGGGATATTGAGGTATTCGAGTTGTTGAGGTTCGAGTTATCGAGTCTCGACTGTATATAGAAAATTACGACAAGAGCAGCAAACCTCTGGAGGTCCATTTCCGAAAGATAATTACTCTTCAAAACTCTTGGTTTTGTATATAATTCAATAAAATATAAGTATTTTTAATTAAAAATTATTTGGCGGTTCTTTTGGAACACCCTGTACATGATAGGTTTTGGAAATTACGTTGTTGCAATTTTTCTCAAACGAAAGTTTGTTTTGTAATTGTTTATTAATTCATGCTCCAACGCTGAATTTATTTTGAATTTCGTTTTTGTTCGTTCCGCCCAGTCCACGATATCACACTAACTGTTAAAATTGTATAATAATAATAACTTCTTCGTTGAAGCAAATTGCCTTGTCTACCCTTTTAGTAGTGTCCACCCAATGCTGAACACTCTGTATGTAGAAAAGGTGGTTCAGATTAACACCGCTCTGATGGGTAAACTCAGTACAGAGGAGTAAGGCCAAAACACAATTTTCAAAAATCTCGAAAAAGAGCGGCGAACTTCTATAAACTTTCAAAATAGAAATATACTCGTAAAGCTGTATTCAAACTGGCTGCCAATTGGCAGCTCGCGATACGAACCGGCAGTTGTCATCACATATACACTGACTGCCATTTGATTATTAGCCGTTCAGTTTTGTATTCAATATGAAAACTGAATCATATGTCAGAGCTGACACTTTGAAAATCGCTTGTCGAATTCAAAGTGACAATTTTGCAACCTTTGTTCGATTTTTTGTGTGAAATTGTATAACTCTTGAATGACCCAATAATAATGGAAACGCGTAGAGTTCGATTTTGATAATTATGTACATTTAGAAAAACCTCCAAAATGAAAGTTTGATTGTGTCATTTTCAGGCTCCATTTGGTAGCTAGTGTAGATGTACGTTTTGACAAATCTATGATTCGACAATGACAAGTAATTTGCTGAATGATTAATTTGACTTTTTAAATCGTTGTAGTCTGGCTGGTCTAGCGGTTAGTACGCGCACCTTCGGTGCACAGGTTCATGAGTTCGAATCTCACCGTGGATCATGGTGTTTTTCGAACTCACGAGCTTGTGACGGACTATGATCTCACTCAGATGTTAAACGAGTACCCATTTATGGGGATAAATAACACTGCTGAGCGTGATGCTGATACCCTCAACAAAAGCAGATAAGATCTTGGAAATAGGATATCACTAACACATCCTGCGGCCTTAGTCCAGTGCTGGATTGTCGCGCCTGTTATTTTTTAAATCGTTAATTTCCTTTGCGAAATCATTAATTTAATTTATGTACGAGTATACATAGTTATTTTGCTTTACGAATAAGTTGAATTTGTCTTGAAAATGGTGTAGATGCAGATGTTTGTGAATTTGTTTAAAGAAACCTTGGACCTAAAACCCCATTATAATTTATCTGATTGATGCCCTAGATCGAGTGATAAATTTCGTGCTAAGAACGCCCAGAGAAAGAATGGATGGATTGGATATGGATATGGATATGGATCTGTCAAGAGTGTAGGGTAGTTTCTGCCAGTTGGACTCTCTGCAAAGAGAATGAATTGAATTGAATTTTTCCATGCCTTGCTCTTCACAGTATCTATCATAAGACACAGTTTTTTTGTTCTTGTTCTTATGGCAGACATTTAATTTCAGGGTTCTATCTAGATTACTAGGATCGTAAAGTGCGACTCACCCGTCTGAACTACAGACCGTGATAATGGATGCCTCTATTTTTATTTTTTATTAGGAAACATTCAAACCGATTCTTTTGATTCTTAAAGCGACTACGTCGCCAATGATTAAATTTATCATGTCAGACAACAGTGTCATATAATTGATTTTAATGTTTACTTGTCATTGTTCTCATTACAAACACATAATCTCGACTGGTTCTTTCAAGCTATCCTTCACTTACTTATTTTATCACAAAGTCTGCCACAAAAAAAAAAACAGGTTGAAAATATCCGGAGAAGATACATTTATACCTAATATGGCTAATAAAATGCTTCTTCTTCTTCCTTGCCTCGTTCTTTATACCGCTCCATGGCTTCGCGTTGCTCGACCTGCGGTTTAGGCACATGGCCCGTTTTGGTGGTAATATCTCAGCATATTTCTACGGGCAGCTCTATCTTGCATCGTGTCATCGCCGAGACCAATGCGTTGTTGTTGCTTATTCATTTGACACATCCAGGTGTTCTTCGGTCTGCCTCTGGCCTTGGGTCCATCAGGTGGAACTTCCATTGATATCGCTTTCTTTGCGGGGTTCTCAGCCGGACGCCTTTGAACATGGCAATACCAATCCAGTCAAATGATTCTGCTATAGAAATAATTTTTCTAAGGCAGCTAAAATACGGCTACATAAAGTGAACAATAAAGTTATTGTTGTCGGAGCTAGACATATTTTCATACAACTAAAAATTATCCTTCACAGAAATAAAACGAGACCGAGTTCTAATCGTGCGAATAGTACGATGAGTGTATACCCTATACCCATGTACAGACCTAGAAGGCACGCAAAACCCAAAATATTCAATTTCATATTTTTTATAGGGGTGGGAGAGGGGTAGATGTCGAACCTAGCAGATCTTTATTATCTTATCAAGGCCAACGGCTACCATTTGATACTAATTTGAAGTTTTTCGCGACATTCTATCAAAAGATACGGCTCATTATAACTTTGTAGGGGAGATAGGGGTAGGGGTAGTCGGACCTACTACACTTTCCATCAACTCAAAGTATATATCAGAATGAGACATTGATCAAAATTTCAAGTCGATAGCGATATTCTACCGAAAGTTATGGCCGAATTAAAATATCAAGGAGAGGTAGTTTGTATGGGACGTAGGGGAACCCGTGGTCCGATTTGGCCCATTTTCAATACCGTCCAAGATTTTAGCAAAACAAACATTTGATTAAAATTTCAAACCACTAGCTTCATTATTTCCGGAGTTATCGTGCTAACAGACAGACACACGGACAGACAGACATGGCTTATTGGATTCAGGGGCCGACCCTGATCATTTATATATATACTTTGCTATACCTCCGATGGCTCCTTTGAGGTACATAATATCGGCGTAACAAAAACAATATACCCTATACCATCTTATGGGTATAGGGTATAATAAATTGTTGGTGACTTAGCTAAATTATCTCTGTACCTAATATTACTACATTTGGCTTAGCTATATTATATCTGTGTTGGACTCATATGATTATATCTGTGACAGATATTATATTTTTTAGTGTGGCATCCTGAACTTCTAAATGCTTTATTGAAATTGATCTGGATCTTTTTCTTTCATATACGTTGACCTTGCTGACATTGAAATCTTAACACGCCATCGCAATCGATAAATCATGTAATAACATAATACATGCACACTTATTTCATATTTATTACCAAACAACTAATAACACCTGATACTCATTAAGATTAGATCGAAATTATATCACTTCCCCTGCCAACATTAATCTGTTCTAATTACGAGTTATTCACAGCATCTAAACATCAATTTAGTGTGAAATTCACATAACATACACCTAAAAATAATATCTTACATGGCATAAAAATAGTTATAGCTATGTCGACGTATGAATATTATCGATCATTCATTATTTTAATATTCTACCTTGTCAATTTTCAGATATTATTCATGTTATCACTGTGAAAATCATTTAGAGTACATATTGTACTACCACGCCACGATCACGACCCAATACTAAAAGTATCACATGAATGGATTGATATTAGTCGCAACCACATCGTACCGGCTAACTTTTTAGTACATTTCGTGATTGCCATATTCTTTGATAAATAATACGATAGATGGAAGTATATGATAAGGGCTAAATTTAATAAGAAGGTTGAATCTTTACAGATAAGATTGTATATGCACTCCAATATGGCGTGTTTATAGCATAGTTGATAATGGACATGAACTGATAGAATATAAAATGTGTATTAAGGTAAAAGTAACCTTTGGCTTCCATGCCAAATTCATGTGGCTTTGTCATTTCTGCATTGAATGACCATGAGAGATTTAGATATGGGTTTGTGTTAGATATGTATGTAAGAATAGAAAGAAATTGGCGAGACATTTTAGTGGATTTATAGAGAAATTTGAGCAGTTGTCTCTGAACCCTAGTCGCATTGTTAGTTTATTATTCTATGATAAGAATATTTCTTATCATCTTCTTCTGAATAATAAACTTGCGACGAGTCGTGCCGAGTTTGGAAACTTGTTTCTCTATGAGAGTCTATTTCACAGAGTGGCGACCGAACGATCACGGCCACAGAGCACGACAAAACTAAATAACTGGCCACTGAAAATTCAACATTGAATCTGAATCGCAGATGTTTTAACATTTAGCGATATCTCTCTAATTTAGACCGCATAAATGACTATACGAATTTAACAGCTGAGTGAGAATCCGTCCCTTGGATCCCAATTTCGAAAACCAAATTCGTATTCGTCTACAGTTGGTTTCGAACCCACGACCCTGTGTTTCATTTAAATTCGATCTTTGTCAATTTTGCCAGTGGTATTTTTGTATCGAAATAAAACGTAGGGTTACATAGTCAACCCACTGCCTAAGGCTCTGTCATTTTTCGATTATAGGTACTATGTGATAATAATTTTAAAGTAAATTTTTCAATTATCATGTTCTTGATCAACGTTACGTTAAGTGTTATTCTACCACGTACAACCAGAATTCATATGTCCGAAATATGTATTTTTAGTAAGGTCTTCTTCTCGAAAAAGACCGATATTTTTATCATAGATTCTTTCTTTTTTTCTCTCAAGTTTTTCCTACATTCTTGCTGAATTGAACACCCAGCAACTGCAATTTGACACAAAACCATTTTGACTAGACAGATTACATATTTGAAACAAAAACCCGAGTATGAAATATTGGACTTGTGACAAAAAAAGAAAATGTTTCTTGTACACTAAATGTGTGAAGAGCCGAAATATTTTTTGCAGATTATATGTATATGTATATACTACACACTAACATCGCAAAAATAAATACTGTATGTACATCATTTTTAAAAGAAGATTATTCATGGGTCAAATCAGTCATCTGCTGAAAACGTGCACACTTTTTTAGAGTTTCTATAGATGTAGAATGTAGTCCAATGAAAATATCTAAGTTCAGCTAAATTTTTTAATTCACTTTCCTAGGAAAAATATAATAAACAAAAAACAATTTTCAAAGGTCCTAAGAAGACAATAAAAGAAACAAGCGCTTATCCTTAGCCGGAAATATGGCATTGCATTAAAAAGAGTAATTCGGAGTACATAATTTTAGAACCAAAAGAAATATTTTTGGAAATGCAATCTACTCGTATGTCTTTCTACTGCTAAAAATAATAGACAAAATTATTATACATTAAAAAAATAGCATTTAACTTCGGGAAAATTATTAGGGAAAAGTTGAGCATTTTGCTGGAGCCTTCCTCTCGAGGTTTTACATAAAAGACTCCAGAAGTTCGCATCTGTATACGAGTGCCTTTAGTGGTGCCTGTAACCTGCACTGGAAAGAAGTGACAATCTTGTAGCTCTTGCGATTTTAACCCATTCCCCGCCAACACATTTTTTTTCGAATTTCATCCTGAAAATTGGTATTTAGGTTAAAGAAGCCACCCTGAATCCAAAACCGTTTATGTACCATTTTTTCCTACGTGTCTCCGTTCTCCCGCAAAGGCCCGATGCCATATGGCATCATTGGCGGGAACCCATTACAAATTTTTTTTTTTTCAATTAAGATAAAAACGTTGAAATTTTTGTGGAAAACCACTTTTTATTTTCTTTAAATATAATTCTGAGCTTGTGTGAAATTTTTAGAAACATTTAACACATAATCATGTATCACATTTGATGCATTTAGTCCGAGTTTGGCTTTTGCAGGGCGGATATGTACATCTTCTTCGATTGCATTCCGCAACATAATGGCGAATTCCATCATAACGTGCAACATTCGGAAGACTGTGGCGTTTTTGGATATGTTCTACCCGAATCTGATGAGCCACTGCAGTTGGGCTACCTGAGGTAACCCCGACTTTCGTTGTAATATGCAAGCATTTTCATCATCCGACATGATAGATTCAAGATATTCAACCGCCTCATGCATGAAAAAGAATGGATTGAAATTGCTTTCTTAAAAAAAAAAAAATAACGGATAAATAAATCCTCATTGTGGAAATTCAATTTTGGTATGTTACTTTCACACACTTTTTTTTGGTCTGTACCGAGACAAGCCTTTCGAAGTACCTACTGACTCAAAACTTTTGTGGACAAATATGTCCTTCAAACTCCTTGAAATAAAAAAAAAATCAAGATGAATAATTATCACGGTTGATTCAGCGCTTGAAAATTATGTTGCGTATATACGCAACTTTGAGCGCTTACAGGGTGTAGTGTGCATGCATATAGACCACCCAGAGTAAAGGATGATGCAATGCAAGTCCTGTCATAAATCTTCAAATTTAAGACAATGAAATAAAACAGGACACGCAACATAATCCTTTACCGAAGGTCAATAAATTATTGGTATGCACATATCATACATCTCCTTTTTCAATTTATATACCACTTGAGAGCGACAAGGATAATTCCGAAAGAAATCCCATTGTTGAGACCACATACGTCAAAGGAGTAATTTGGCTCTTTGACGAGGTCTCGTACGTGTCTGAATTTATTATTTAGTGCATCGTATGTTAGTCTCCTGGATGGAATACACGTGCATATGTTAGGTGTCGCTTTAGAAAACGATGCATTTGATTGTGAAAACGATCATTGGACTTAGACTCTAAATCCTCAGAAACGAATTTTCAGCATAAAATTAATTTTCACAAAGTGAAAATTATTAAAAACGCAGAAACATATTGAAAAAAAAATATAAAAAAATTAAAATTAAAAAGAAATTTTTTAATGGGTTTCCGCCATCGACGACGCCATATGGCATCACTAAAATGTATTAAGTGTTACTACCTATAAAACTACCGTTATTGCATTTTTTTTTGCTATTCTAATCTATGCTACTCTCGCTTTTGTTTAACACAATTAGTTCCGAGAAAATCAGGTCGCAAGTATATGATTTTTGAAAGTTTGTGGAGTCTTACCCGCTAAAATCGTATTTTTTTTTTCAAATTTTTTCACGACACTTTTTTTTTCTGCTCCCAATGGCACAAATCTAACTAAATACTAGCCAGGAACATTGGAATATATAGAAGAAACATTACTTAGTGTACTAAAAATAAAACCAATGTTGAGGATGTTACAGCGTGTCCGTGGCGCGCTCCCAAATATGAGGCTTTTACTGATGCCATATGGCATCATTGGCGGGGAATGGGTTAAGGAAAGCGTAAAAAAGTCCCAACTATTCGCGCTCTCCTGACGGTGCCTGGGCCCCTAGCAAAGATATTGTATAACGGTAAATTTAACTTTTTTTAAATACATTTATAACGGTAAGGGTCATTAGAAACTAGTGCATGAGCAATTTGTAGCTCGTTATGTTCTTAACAACATATCCAACATTCATAACGATCCATGCTGCCCTCGGCGGCTGTACAATAAAATGTTTTTTTGGGAATTCTTCATCCCCTTCTGAAGCATATCGTCTATCTGTTTATTGATTTCCTCCTTGTGTGCCTGTGGGAGACGGTATTGCTCTTTACAAACGGGTGGCTGATCGCCCTTTGTGTTGATTTTGTGTTTTAATATTGATGTGTGATTTACCTGATCCTCCTTTAGATGAAAAATATCATTGTAGCGTGTGCATAAGTCACTTATAGAATTGATCTCCTCAAAATTGAGATTTCGCCCTAGATTTATCATTTAGAGTAGAGATTTTACACGGTCCTCGGGTTTATTTTTTTTAAATATAGTATTAACGTATGCCGTTCCTTTTACAATCCTAAAATCACTGAGTTTCCTTAATTTTGGATGAAAACCAATACCCAATCGGAACTTTTTTTCGCTAGCATTTAATAAAGGCAAATAAATATAATGATTTTTAGCTTCTACAATGGCGTTGCCTGCATACATGTTAGTCACAAGATCCTGGGATTCCACAACATACTCACCAGATCGAGGTCTGACTCGGATCCGAGCTATGAGATTGCATCGTGGAGGAACCACTATTTCGCAAGATTCTGATACCCTCGATTTCTCTCTTTTCTTTGTGTATTCCTCTTTACCCGTTTTAATCTTTACCATTTCGGTAGGCATGGTAGCGTTGCGATCTGTTAAATCTAGCTTCACTGTCTGGTTATTATCGGTTTTTATGGTTATACTATTGGAGATAGTATCGATTAAAGTTCCCTTCTGTAAAACATCGTGACCTAATTTATCATCAGCAGGTAAATTCATTCCCTTTATAATATGCCATTTAATTTCAAGGTCGGCAGTGTCGGTGGGCCTTTTCCCTGAAGGCAGCGGGTGAAAACATTTCAATGATCCCTCCTCCGTTGATCTCGTTCGAAAAGACCACCTACATCTTTAACATCTTCCCTGTTTAACTTGCTCTTTGGGGTTAGTACAGCCTGATTAAGGATGCTTGTGTCAGTCTCAGCCAGGGCCTATGAGCAGCGTAACTTTCCGTCTTACAGCCTCATTCATTGGAAGCGTAACAATAAGATGTCATAAGTCCATATTTACGGTTGTCCCTAAAATGGTAAAACTTTCCGGGAACGATTTTTAGAAACATCTCTATAACAATACATTTATTTATATGTATCTAGTGCAGTGATTCCCAAACGGGGGACGCACCCCTCTAGGGAGGCGTGACGATCAGGGAAGAGGGCCTGGGCACAACTCTAATATTGGTACCATTAATAAATTATGATTTGCTTCCTATTAATGAATTATGGGTTTCTTGCGAACTTCTTTCGAAATACACCAGGGATAATCGGTTGTTGCGCAAAGCGTTGCAAAATGGCAAAACATGTATTTTCGTCGATTAATTCGCCGCTACCATATCTATTTGATGAACACCGCTGAGTAAAATATTCTCAGTCGAGAAAAATATAAAAAATCACTTGATATGGCTGAAATGAACCGCATCAGCCAGCTATGGTCTTTGAATGATTTATGGTAAAAAAAAAGGAATTTTGGTCGCTCCAGTAATAGGAATATAAATTTTGCTGCTCGACGTATCACTGGCGGCCGAACTCACGACGATATTCAGGATGCGGAAATCATGAAATTTAAATAGTACTTTCTAAGAATTCCAGTAGTTTCAAAAAATGGGCTGCACTAACAAATAAATGTTCAAACTATTTAAATTGCACAATGGATTCTGAACTTTGTTTAAAATTAAAAGCATTCCTTGCAATTTTTGCGTCTATTTTCGGTTTTTGGCCAACTTTTTCTCGATCAACAGAACTCGCAAAGGGGCACGAGCTGAAAAAGATTGGGAACCACTGATCTAGGGCGAATTTGAAGCTTCTTTGGCTCCAAGGAAATTCCCAATCGTTTGACTAAACGTGTAAACAAACAATTTGTCGGGAATATTTCTATAACGCTACACTCAACGGGAAAGTAGTCTTTGACAAATTTGTAACACCTGTGGCCCTCAAAAATGTAAAAGTCGTAACAGATGGATGCGTTCCTATAAAGAAGCTACGGGGCTCAAGCACTACAATGAAACGCATTTTCAAAAATTTTCCTGAATATCTCTCCAATGGTGTTTACTGAAAGATCATCTATGGTGAAATTGTAGCTTCAGTGGCTTCAGAAACTCATACAAAACTTGAGTTTTTCCGAGTTTTGGCCAAATTATTGTTAAAATTTTCTGGGGTATTATTTAGTCTTAAGTTTTCGTCGTTGGAACGTATTATTTTTTATTATTTTCATAGCAATATTGAAGGAAAAGTATTCTTTTTTTAATATAAAAGAGATGCATTATGATTTTATCTAAGCTTTCTTCGTTCCGAAAAATGCCATTACATTGTTCATGTTCAGACCTCATTTTTTCGCTTGATTTACGTTGTCGGACGCACTTTTAAAACATACTGCCTCCAAAGCAGACAATAATTTTGGTTCATATCTATACATATTTCACATATTCTAGTTTGACTTAACAATAAATAACGCATACATACTAGTATGCATATCAATCTCGCCAGGAAGTTATGTAAATATGTATTTTGAAATACGATATAAACGGGTTATATTACCCCGCGATGTATTCGTATTTGCTTTCATTGCAGGTTGCATTTTCGCGACAGCGACCTTCAAAGTGGCATCCTGATTTTTGTCTCATTGTTATGCATACGCTTCTGTTGATTCACGAGCGAGAGTGATAGCTCAACTTATAGATAAGATAACCGGTATGAAATAAGAATGATTCTATGAAATAATCAACCTATTCATATATACACATGCTGGTGATAAGATTCATTGAAAAACAGAGTCTAGTTTCATCAACATGCTGTTTAATAAAAATGATTTGCACACGACAAAGCCGCAGTTGTGTATGCCACGGAATCGAAACATCTCTCACACAAGTTCTAATTATAAATTTAAACGTTAAATATCAAATTGATAAGCCAAATACATACACATAATCGCAACAGTTGGCTCCGAAACAGATTTCATTAAACTCGAAACGTTGTCGTTGCGTGGAGGTCAAAATGCCAAGATCCGATTAGCACAACTGGATTAAGGCGGATATGTTTTCAGATTTCATTCAATTGGATGCTCGTTATTATTTGTGTCCATTAAGTAAACTGGAACATTTTCAAAATATGTGCTGTGTCGATGTAATTGCTTACGTCAGAGATAACCTACGGAGATTCACATTAAACTGCTGATTGTGTTATTATTTTCAAAAAAATCACACCGGCAAATTTAATAAACAAATTTAAATGCACGTCTGGCGTCTTTTCATTTACCAAGTTCTCTTCGAGTCTTATCTTGTCCGGGTGAAAGTATTTTTGTACATACATACATTATTTTCCCTGGTCAGCTGAACTTATTCACACCCCATACCGTAACTGAAATGCCTGGTTAAGCGTCAGGGTTTCATTGTTGACAACAATTTTCAACTTTATTGTATTCATTGAGAAACATGTAAATTTTGTTCATTTGTCGATTTATGTCTGAAGTCGAAATTGCTGGAATTACAAGTTGGCTCATTTCGCTTGAGCCCGGTAACATGCAATTGTTGCGAAATGCATTTCGCTTAGGGGCAAATTGCTACTACAATGAAACGATTAGATGGAATTTGCGATAGCAAACGTGCGCATATTCGTGGAACGTTGTCAATTAATTTGTTTGTTAGAAAAATTATATCGTATAAGATGCGCCGATAGGGAGGGGATAAACAAAATAATTTCAAGGTTCAACTCACATGGCGATAATAAAGTCTCAGTGACACAAGGACAAGGCGACTATTCAATGAAATCGAGTTGTCCTGGCTCTTGGGTGGCCGAGATTGAAGTACATACCTCCTTGCGAAGAAAGTAAAAGTTTCATTGAAATGAACCAAGGGCAGTAAGTTTCCGAGCATTAAATAGTACGTTCTTGAATGAAACTTTGCTAAAGAAACTTAAAGATTTTAAAACTGCTATCATCCATTTTTCAATTTCTACGAGGGCATAAAAAATATTCATTTTTTTTGTTTACTTTATTCCATATCACTGTTTAGTTTAAAAATAAACTTACTTATCTGTGGAAGAGTGATTTCATAATATTATGTACACCTAATTCACCTAATCTTATATTGACAAAACAAGAAAATTTCCATAACAAATTCCAAAATGAACAAAAAAAACTTCAAAGTTTTGACTATCTCATTCTTCTATTGCAACTCAACGGAACGGCCAAAACGCAAAAAGTTTCATTTTATCAACAAACTGATACGTTTAGATGTGAAATAGGAAAAAAATATTATTACGCATTTTTCTATTCTTAATGTGCAGAAGTTGAAGAAGAAATCTAGATTGATCCGGTTCGCTTGCAAATGATATGCTAAAATTAGCAAGTGTATTTTTTTCTATTGTACACGTAATTTATTTGTTTATAAAATATATTTATAATGCCGTTTCGCTTTAGATAATGTTTTTTTTGTGTTCTGGTAATGTTGCAATTTTTGGCATACTACGACGGATGAAATTTGCGGGTATTATATTCATAAATTAAAATAAATCGTGTAAAAATGTAGGATGATATTACCTATATGTACCAACGATTTTTCTGTTCAAGCTACAGATCCGTGCGAATGATCAATTTTAATTATGAAAGCACTAGGAGAGTTCAGGAGAACAAAAGAATTAGAATCTTCAATTTATTCCTCACGGACGTCTTAGCAATAGTTCTTCTTATAATCTTAATTTTGACCCTTCCAAAATATTCTCCGAATTTTACCAATGTACATATGTGTGCTCTGTGCATGTGATCGTTCGGTCGCCACTCTGTGATATAGAGATTCATACAGAAACTAGTTTTCGATACTCGGCATGGCCCGTCGCACGTTTATTATTCATCAGAAGATAAGAAGTTGTCTTGTCGTATAATAAACTAAAATGCCACTATGAAGTGGTATGACTGACACAACCATACCATACTCCGAATTTAGTTGTCGTCGAAACGTTGACGACAACGAGTACACACGGTAGTCGTCAACACACTTGCTTCTCCACGAGTTAGAGCAAAACAAGATGCGTACATTCTAGTTCACGAGCCTACACTTCTGCTAAGAAAATATTGCATCGCATATTCTTCGTATGTAGTATACAATCTGTGATAAAAAATAATGTGTAGGAACCGTGAACCGAAAAGCTCAAAGCCCACAGGTACGAGGGGATAATTAGAAATTTTAATGTAAGAGTTTGGACCCTAACAAAATCTATTTTGGCCACAAATACACTCGATGTCTAAAGTATCGTGCCACCCGCAACTTTCGAACTCTAACCCAATTTTCTCAAAAAGTATAAAAGTTACAAGTGTGAAAGTTAGGTATACAGAAAGTGCATCCTACAATTAAAATGCATTCTATGACAATTAAAATGAATGGAAATACATTGGGATTTACTAATTTATTAAGCGTTTATTAAAGACTTGACAAATAAGAGTCGTTTCCAGTCGTTTTCCGGTCTAGTAATCACCAAGTGAAAAGTTCAAATTTAAGCTGAAAACAAAGTAAAAATTTAAAATAAAGTGTTTGGTCAGTATTCAGTGTTCCCTCCCCTTGCTCGAATAACTGCTAGCATCCTTGCATTCATAGACCTTACGAGGCTGATGATGAAGTCTTCGGGAAATTGCATTCCACTCCTCTTCAATTGCGATTCGCACGTCTGGAAGCGTTGTTGGAGCAGAAACGCGGGCTCGAATCCGACGTTTCAGCTTATCCCATAAGTGTTCTATTGGATTCGAGTCCGAGCTTTGAGCGGACGAATGCCGACGTCTTGTAGATACTGGGTCACCACATGAGCAACATGAGGTTGTGCATTATCTTGCATCAACTGGATATTATGTCCGCGATATAATCTGCGTAAGATATCACATGGGCTGCAAAGATTTCATTGATGTAGCGATGTGAGGTCAATCCACGTTTACGGCCCGTGTCAGTTCGATGGAAACTAATATGTCCGGTTAGCCGCCCAGACCATTACAAATCCTCCTCCAAAAGCAACAGATTCCACGATGCCACGTCGATCACTTTGATATAGACTCACCCTGGTCTCATCAGTGATGAGTACATTACATCTTCTAACGTCCAATCCCTATGCTCTCGAGCGAATTCAAGTCGTGCTCGACGGTAGGCTGCCGTTAATTTTGGACCTGCTGCAGCTCTCTTTGAAGTCAGGTTCCGCTCAGCAAGTCTCCTTAAATAAATAAAAAAATAACGGTAGAAGAACTTATAACCACTTGGGGTTCGTCACGCAGCTTTTTGGGCGATTTCGCATAACATTGAGTTGAATAACGATCATCTGCTGCTGATGTAGCCATAGGTCTACCCGCAACTGGACGCCGTTCGAATGCTCCAGTCTCTAAGTCTTTAAACTCTGCAGATTAGAAGTCTCTGAGCGACCTCACGTTGTGCAAAGTCTGCTTGAAGTAGTGCTACAACTTGAGCTGCTTTCTCCGGTGTCGTATTCATTATTGGTTGAAAAAAATAACAAAAATACACGCGTCTAAAAAAGCAATGAATAACAACTAAAGAAATTGTAAAAAAAATATCCCAGGGCCGGCTCTACTATATGTGCAGACTGTGCACTTGAAACGAAACGAAAGGGGCGCCAAATTCAGAAATTCATTATCCCTTAAAATTTAGATTTCCTTTAATGACAACTGCATGATGATCACATCAATTCTCTTCTCTGTTGTATATCATTTATTTATACATATTTGTATTGATTGATATACGTCGTCCACATATTGTACATATTAAACAAAATGGAACTGATTCAATTATTATCTAAGGGTGTGTTTTCACAAAGATCCGCTGCTATCGCGACTCAAGAAATTACATAGAAACTCCACTAACAACCAAACTCAATTCGCATGCTATTCGTATTCCATTCCATTTAACCGACACATCGACGCAGTCGCGACTCGTAAAACCTTGAAAGACATATCTTCAAACTTTTCCGCATTGTATCTACGCGAGAGGAAGAGCGAGAGACGTATTTTCATCCGTCTGCGTTCAAAAATGCTTCGCATATCTCGTACTTGTGCATCACTGCAAACCTGCTCCAATTATTCCATGCACTTCATATGCAGGATGGGCGCTAAATTTCATAGATTGTATGCTTGACAGAAGTGAAGAGTTGTGCATTGCAGCAATTGTGCACATAAGAAATTGTTCTAGCGTACACCCCTATACCCTGTAAAAGAGGGGAATAGCTGCTTTGCAGGCTCGTTGTAGGTGAGATGTGCGTATTCACTTGATGGTGCTCTCGTAGTCTCAGCGATAGAGGAGTTTTGTAGGATGTATAGTTTGTGGGAAGAGATTTTACCGCGTAAAATTTTCTATGCAATCCTCCATATTAAGCGCAGGATAGACCTCGAGAGTGAAATGTTTGTCCGCTACGATTTTCACAATGAAAATGTATGCTTAAGGTCGTGGAATATGTGGCAAATGCAGTGGAATTCCATACGGCACAATCCGAAAAATTTTTCATATTTTTTCTCGGCCATTTTATGTTTTTTTTCCATTTCCCGGTCATTTCATCGTGAAAAATATCTATTGACCGGGGAATCGAAAAATGCTGATAGTAATTTAAATTGCCAGTAAATGCACTTTCTGTGAATATGACTTTCATAATTGTAAATTTCATACTTTTTGAGAAAATTGGATTAAAGTTCGAAAGTTGCGGGTGGCCCGATACTTTTAACGTCGAGTGTAGTTTCAAATATATTTCGCTGGTTATCCGCACAACTTGATGTAGAAAGTACTTTGTCAGAGTTAAGTACATGTAACGCGATAAATCAATGAATCGAATGTGACAGATCTTATCGGAGTTGCATTCATTGAAAATAAGGAATAAATTGTTTAAACAAATCAATCAAAATGTCGCTCAAAATGAAGTTCATTAAAAACGCGATGTCTATCCATTCTTTGAATGTGTGAACAAATTTGTGTTTTTCTTTGTAAGCTTTAATGTGTTTGGGTACGCTGAAATTTCTAAAATATGTACATATACATATACACACCATATAATAAATATTTATATTTTTATCATATAAGCTGAGATTTAAAAACATTCAAACATTACTGATAAAAAGCTCATTTATATAGATTTGCTAAATCCCATGCATTTACGTGCACATACAACATTTTTGAACAATTAGATAACATTATTATTTGTCATACTCGTACACTTACTCCAAACAATTTTAATCAAAACAAAGCGAAATACGGATCAAAAAGTTTGTATGTATGTATAATATAAAAAATAAATTAAACTGAAAATATGGAATATGCATGTTTGGATTTTTATAACAAAGCAATACAATCTCAACTCAACGATATACATATTATGATTTTGAAGTTGGTTTTTGCTTTGGCTTACAACTTAACCCTAGAGAGATAATCTACGTCGAATCGACGTACTGAAATTTTTCTTTTTATTATATCTCATAAGTGAAGCTGCATAATTTGTTGGTTCCAAGATTTAACTCAATTCATGTCTGTAGGCGTAATTACGTGGCAAAATAATTAGCTCGGGTGCCACACAGCCTAAGATATTGGGGGGTCATAAGTCAAATATACGTCGAATCGACGTATGATTATCTTTAACGTCAGTAAAAACTGTAGAACAAATTTGTACTGAAAAATATTTTATTTCCCCCGAATTGACATTTTTATAAATCTTCATAATGTGGATGTGTATTTACTTGGATATAACCACTAAAAGCCTGTTTCGATAAAGATATCCTTTATTTTAATCTATTGAAAGGACAGCCCACTTTCTACTATAACCACTTTTTTAAAATTAATATTATATACACAAACAAATGATAATTTTGCAAAACCATGAGTTTAACAGATTAATATTAAATACAAATGATTATATATCTACCTTTTAACAACATGTTACTCTTAACAAAGAAGTTATAAGGATGTTAACTCGCAACACGTCGAATCGACGTATGATTATCTTTTCAGGGGTAAAAATATGATTATCTCTCTAGGGTTAATAATGATACTTTTTTTAGAGATGGCAACACCGATAAACTAATGATAGTCCATCTTTGACATACATACCATTTGAAGTTTCTATTTCTGGCAATGTCAGTATAAACATTTTGTGTTGATTGTTTACAACGCATTTACCGGACCATGGAAAGTTTCGAAAATTCACGAAAAAAAAAACAACATTTGCGGGAAGTTTTACTTGGGCATTATTTTGCTAAGAAGACTGCAGCTCAGAGTCATCAATTGCTCGTGGAAGTTTACGGTGACGATGCTTTTTCGCGTGCACAGTGTTTTCGGTGGTTTCATCGGTTCAAAAATGATAATTTCGACATTACCGACGAAGAGCGACCTGGCCAGCCAAAAAAGTTTGAAGACGAAGAATTGACGAAATTACTCGAAGAAGATTCGTGCCAAACGCAAAAAGAGTTCGCAATTTCGTAGGAAATGACTCAGCAAGCCATATCGAAGCGGTTAAAATCACTAGGAATGATCCAAAAGCAAGGCCACTGGGTTCCGTACGAGTTGAAGCCAAGAGATGTTGAGAGGCGCTTTTGCATGTGCAACTGCTTCAAAGGCAAAGACGGAAGGGTTTTTTTGCATCGTATTGTGACCGGCGATGAAAAGTGCCCGCGCACCAATCAACATCGACCGCGAAGCCAAATATTCATGGTTCCAAGCTTATGTTCTGCATTTGGTGGGACCAACTCGGTGTTGTGTATTATGAGCTGCTAAAACCAAATGAAACCATTGACGAGCAGCGCTATCGACTGCAATTGATGCGTTTGAGTCGAGCATTGCGCCAATAACGGCCACAATATGCTGAAATGCACGACAAAATAATTCTTCAGCATGACAATGCTCCCCCTCATGTTGCGCGAGTCGTGAAAAAGTACCTGGAAACAACCAAATGGGAAGTGCTACCCCACCCGCCGTATAGCCCCGACATGGCTCCATATGATTATTATTTGTTCGCTTCGATGACTCATGCGTTGGCTGATCAGCACTTCACTTCATATGAGGATACTAAGAACTGGCTCGATTCATGGATAGCCTCGAAAACCCAAGATTTTTTTCCGCGACGGAATTCGTAGACTTAACTTTTGCCTCACTTCTACATCATAAAAAATAGGGAAGGCTATATTTTATTTCGAAAACTCCCACAAACTTAAAAGCAAAAAAAAAATATTTATTTTACAACCACAAATCAATTTCGACAAGGTTCAAAATTCTTTTCCGCTCATCTATCTCACAATATCTCATAGTACTTTGCTTACATATTTTCTGTCATTTCACCATGCGCAAAGCTGTAACAATCGGCTTCAATTCTACACTTATCATAGTGATTTCTAGCAAATATTCTATGGAAATATCATAAACATCTTTACCGATAAGAGAAATCAAATTGTTTTTTATTATTTTTATGTGAACTGCAGTTCAGGTTATGGCCGTACAACTCGACGCTATACGAGTATTGTCGACGACGTGTCGAGTTTGACGGCAATGACCTACGACAATAAGGTGGGGGAACTATTGCATCGTATTCTTCAATAATTCTGTAGCACATTCTCTCATATCCTAAACTTTGAACGTCAAAGCTCAATGCTATTACAGAATACAGACTATACGAAAACATCCGTACGGCTAGCAAATGTACGGCGAGAGCTTTTATTGCATTTCACATTGTGAGAACGCGTCGTACGAATTGTACGTACGATTATCCATGCTGTTTGTTCTTGTAAAGTTTGATCGCACGGTTGTTTTCGTATAGTCTGTAATGGCCCATAGACTTCTAGACGTCTAAACTATATAATAGGCAACAACCAAATATTTCTTTTTGATTTTCTGCATAATTTTATTTACGCCCAAAATCCATATTTATTATTTTGTTCTCAGGAACAATTTGTATAATGGATTAAAAATAAACTTGTAGTAATATACGATTACGAGAAGATTCCGTTTAAATATTTTGGTCATCCTGGCCTGTTTAATTTAACTTCCAATACGGAAAACGCAGCGTATAAAATTTGTCTGTTAGCTAAATGTGAGTATTTATTTACTATAAGTATTACAAAGCACAGACTGAATTCCAATATGCATTGAATTTCGTATATAAATTTACCATTTATTTTTATTGAACTTTGATTCTTCAAAATGTTTCCCATTCTCTTCGTTTGTGAATCAGCCGAATCGGCACAGTGAATTACGATTTGTTATATTTACAATTACAATTAAAAATTGTACAACAAAAAACTAGACACATATTCATTTTGCTCATTCAACTGAAATTCGTCTATTGGCTTATTGTCAGAATTTTGCTATTGTTGTTGTTCGATCAAATGAGAAAATTAAAATTACACAGAATTTCGTCGCCTCAAAATATAACTTGCCAATTGAATGTACTCTTAGTCGAGTAAGAAATAGAAACGTTGACATTACAAGCATTTATTTTTAACAAAATTTATTATGTAATGGAATAAGTAATTCCCATAGTTTCTGTGCTGTTTTGGATTTAAATATAGTATAAATAGTTGGAATATTGTAATGTAAACAAGACGTAATTGTTCGTAACATTTAAATGATTTTAAATAAATTTGTTTGTATTAAAAGGTGACAATAAATTTGTCTCGAATTGACCTGAAATGAAACCCAGTATATTATTTATTTATTTTTATTTATTTATTATTAAAAACATAAAATTTCATATTCATACATATACAAGTTAATTCCAGAGTTTAAGATCTCCTTTTAAGCATGTGCTTGAGTAAGGAGCATAAATACACGAATACATTATAATGACAATATGATCAGTTTTAACTTCACAATTTCAAAAAGAGAGAGTTTAATTATTAAAAAGAGATTCAGATTACATATTTTTGTTTACTTAAAAGAAAGAAAATATGAGGTTACAATCTATTACAGTTAGAGTATGAAGCCATTTTGATAGTTTTATTTTAAATTCAAGGGGGGACATTGATCTTTTTATGTACTGCGGAAGTTCATTATAGGCCTTCGGACCAATGTAAGATATATATCGTTGGGTTTGGGTTTTTCGACATAGCGGAATCGGTACATTTAGAGCATTAAAACGTGTATTTCTTGAAGGCATTATTTCCATTAAGTTAATTTGTTTATAAGTTTTAATTAGCACATTTTTTAAGTATATTCGTTTCATATCAAGAACTCCAGCAATATTAAACAGACTAGCTGTAGGGTACAATCGTGGAAGGCCATAGATGAGTTTTATAATGCCTTTTTGAGTGGTTTTCAAAGTTTTCAAATGTATATCATAAGCACCTCCCCAGGCAGCTACACAATATTGTAAAGCTGATTTCACGAACGCATGGTACAATGTTAGTAGCTGGCTTATAGTTAGACAGTGCTTTAGGTAACTAAATAGGCAAATGTACTTACGAACTTTTGCATTGATATAATTAATATGCGAGTTCCACTTCAAATGACTATCTATAAAGATCCCTAGATATTTGACGCAAAAGGCAATATTGATAATATCACACATACAGCTGCAGTTAGAGTTAGAGGTATCTCTTCCTAAGCAAGCGGGTGTGTGTATTCTCAGCTGGCTTACATCTGGTCTTGTCGTCGAGGTTATAGAAAACGGCATAGCTTTTGTTTTATCGCTATTTAGTTTTAACTGGTGTCTGTCCAACCATGTTTTAATTGAAGTCATGGCTGTTTCACATTTCGAGAATGTTTCCTTCCATGTGTTGGCGGTTATGAGGAGAACAGTATCATCCGCAAAAGCAATTATTTTTCCATTTTCTATTTCCATGTTACACAGATCATTTACATAAATCAAATATAGTACTGGAGACAGAACTGTTCCCTGTGGTAACCCATATTGAGAGTTACGGTTCATTTCACTAATACTACCTTGAAGTTTAACCTGCTGAATTCTACCCTTTAGATAGCTGTTGAAGTGCAGTGTGTGTGATACCTATACTTTTCAATTTATTTACTAACATGTTATGGGAGATGGTATCGAAAGCTTTAGAAAGATCCATAAATACGCCTAAGGGTTTTCTATCACTGTCTAAGTTGGAATAAATGAAGTTAGCTACTTCTAAAACAGCATCCTCAGGGAGCTTCCCTGTCGAAAACCAAATTGATGATTTGATAGTAAACTATTTTCTGTTAAAAATTTCACAAGTCGGCGCTTAATGCAGCGTTCGAATATTTTGCTCATAATTGGTAGAAGTGATATTGGTCGATAATTGGACACATTATTTGTTACTCCTCCTTTAAAGATTGGGACAACTAACGCTCGTTTAAAAGATGACGGAAATTTCCCTTCTTTGATGCATTTATTAAAGAGAGTTGCCAAGGGGTTTGATATAAGACTACTGATTCTTTTTAAGATTGCAACTGAGATTTGGTCATGTCCTGCAGCAGTATTATTTTTGAGATTGTTGATGAGCAGCTGCACCTCAGATTCTGTAATTTTGGTAAGATGAAAGTTCGAATCTGCGTCGACGAGATTATTTGGAGCTACATTGGGGGAGCTGTGATTTATGGACTCAGCAATTTGTTTACCTAGTGTCGAGAAAGATTGGTTCATAAAGTTAGCTATAATTTTATTAGTTTGTGCAGGGCAAGTGGGTAGATTCTGATATTGGTAGTCTGGCAGTATATCAGATGGAACTTGAAGTTGGCTTTTTGATTTATTGACTGAGTTATTTACGATTTCCCATAATTTTTTATTATTTTCACATGAGTTGATTTGTTGTTGGAAGTGGTTTCTCTTAGCGGTTTGAATAATTTTAGTTAATTTATTCCTATATAATTTATAGAATTGTTTTAGTCTAGTGTTGAATGGTTGGGCATTAAGTCGTTTTTTTAGCTTATCTCGGTTCCTAATAGAGAATTACGTGTGTGTCCTAGCGGGTTGTTAATAAAATAACCGATTTGTTGAAAGAGGAACTTTTCTTTATTGAGGACTGATACGAAGTAATTCGAATACAAATGAGGACTGCCTTAAACTAAAACATGTTCGTCTTCTTATACTAAATTAATGTTGATCCTGCATCTGCAATGATGATGCACATGTGCTTATACGTTCGACTTCGATGTGATGTTTATGTTGTGATGCGAATCAGATGTGTTTATGTTACGATGAGGTTGATGCATCCTGATTGTGTTGAGCGAATGTGTTTATGTGAGGATGGGTTTGATGCATCCTGTTTATGTTGAGCGAATGTGTTTATGTGAAGATGGGTTTGACGCAACCATACTTATGCAGCTGGTGAGTCAAGTTGGGATGGCTGATGGGGTTGTCGTAGCGGTGACGTAACTCGCCCCTCCTTAGGTTTCGACTCCTGGCGAAACTCTGCTAATGGTAGGTTTATGGGTAACACGTCCTCTTGAGGTGGTATAATTTCAGGTGATTCAATTGCATATAATTCGGCTTCTCGTTTCGTTATGTTAATGTTAATCTTATTATTTCTTATTCTATAATACATATGCTTGAAAATTAAAATTATTACAATTAGTATTACAATGGTGAGAAATGAGTAATTTATCCATGATTGTTTTTCATATTTATCTTCAAATGTTTCTAAATCCTGAAGTGTTGTAAAATTTTGTTGTTTCCATTCTATATCTTCCAAAGTTAACTTTTTTATTACGGTATAGTTTTTTATTTTATTAATATTTGGTAATACTATATGGGCAAAATATGGAATTTTCAAATTTCTGTATGTTTTTTCTTGGATAGTTATTTGACAATTATCAAATTTAATAAGTACATTATGACTTACAATATTTGTTACATTATTTTTTTCTTCATTACAATTATGTTGAATTCTAGTATTTTTAGCGTTTTTTATTACAATTATGGCTTCAGTTATTTTTTTAACAGTAAAATTTGAGTTCATTTCATATTTACAATTTTGTATTTCTGTTTGAAGTAAATTTTTTATACATTCTTCTTTTATTTCAATTAAATCATTTAAAGTATCTGATGGATAATACAATGTTTTATTATATTCTAATATTTCATTTACATTTGTTACAATTTGTAAATTTTTGTCTTTATTTGGAATTGGTTCCATAGTATATTTTTGGTATTTATTTTTAACATATTGAGGTATTCCAATTACAATTAGTATATAGTTTTCTTTAAATGCAACTGCGGTTGTTATTTTTGGGTACTTATCTATAGTTATTTTAAATATATCGCTTTCTTCATCTTCGATTAAATAACGATTTAATGTTCCAATTTTTGAATTTAATATTATTTCTTTGATTTTTTCAATTTGCTCGTTAAAGTGATTTATATCTGAAAGAATTTTTACTTTTTGTTCAAATGCAGAATAATTACGTTTAATTTCATTGTTGTCTTTACGTATTTCATTTACTTTTATTTTCAATTCATTTTGGTTTTTATTAAATTTTTGTGTTAAAATTTTCATTTGATTGTCAAAATTAGTGTTGAATTTCAAAAGTTTATCCTGGTTTTCTCTCAAAACTTTCTGATTTTTATCAAGGTTGGCAAAATGTGCTTCAATACGTGAGGCATCCTGATCGTCCATAACTCCACCTATCCAACTCAACAATCGTCCATAACCATTAATTAAACCACGTTTTTGTCTAATGTTTTTCGTTTTCTTACAGTCAGTCTTTAGTCCTAGTGTTTCACATAGTTCTGGAGAGTTTACAGGTGTATATGGGTTATTTTGGGTTCTGCTCAGTTTTGCTAATTTGCCATACAAGTTTGGTTTAGTTTTGCTTATTCCAGGTAACCATAATGAATGAATTTCATGTTCTAAATGAGTTAGTTCATGGGCAATATCAGTTAAGTCATAATTAAGAGAATGCAGAATTTCAACGTTTCCTTCTATCTTTTTGAAACTTTCTTCGTAAAGCGTCAAGTTTATTGTGTGAATTATGTGGGTGTAGTGATCTATTAATTGTACCTTTTCTTTTTGTACCAATATGTAACCGTTTCCGTCCGCAATGTTGGTCATCTCTATTACCTGAGTTGACGAGACTGGTATCAGTATCAGTAGAAGAATTATGATTGCTGGAACGAAAGGGAGTTATTAACTCTGAATTTTGAAATTTTCTTTTGGCTAAATGTTGATTTTTGTGAAATTTTCTTGTATCATTACTTCTAATGAATTTATTCCTTGGATCTAATTTGGTTTTAGGGTTAGCATTAACGAAATTTTTATTTATATCTCTTTCTAGTCTATTTTTATTTAAATTTTTAATACTGTTTTCTTTGTTTTTAATAAGTGTTTCATATATTTTTGGATTGTTACCTAAACCATGATGTACGTCAATTGGTCTTTCATTCGTGCTTGAATGGATAGTTCTATTGTATAAATGTAAAATTTCTGTCAAAGGGTTTTCATGAAATAAGGTTTCTTTCTGCTTTTGTCTTGCGTTAAATATTCTAAGATTTTCGGCTAAAGTATTATGAAAACGTTCCACATCTGCGTTTCCAGTGTGGTAGTTAGCAGTAGTAAAGTGTATTTGGATTTCTTCTTGTAGAAAATAGTTTTTAATTATTTCTGTTTTAAATGCTGTTTCGTTATCGAGTATTATTTTCTTTGGTTTTCCCATTATGTTCAATATGTTTTTGATTCCATTTAGTATATCTACCCAATTTCTCGATTTAATTTTATCTAATGCTGCATATTTGGAGAATTTATCGATACAAGTTAAATAAAGATCAGTTTTTGTTTTATACCAAACATCCATATGATATATTTCCTGTTGTTTTCGAGGTGTTTCAGTAAGTTTGAATGGTTCTTTTATAGGTTTCCTATCGTATTTGGAGCATAGACATAAATGACAATTATTAATAAGTTTAGCTATTTCGTCTTTGATATGAGGATAGAAGTATTTTGTTTTTATTTCAGAGTATATTTTATTAATTCCTGCATGATTCATTTTAACATGTACTTTCAAAATTATTTCTTTTATTTCTTCATCTGAAGCATTCATAAGCCTGTAGTTTGTTTTTATATAAATTATATTTTTGTTATCTCTTTTCCATTTAATGTATTCCTGTTGGAAATTTCTGAAAATTGTATCATCTGTAAACATTATTCCTACTTTACCAAATTTAGGTGAATGTTTCATAAGTATTTTCCTGTATTCTTCTTCACAAGGGTTCTTTAATTGACAGATAATTGTTTTAGCTTTTTTATATGTTTCTGTTGTGACTTTATCAATTTTACCTTTTTTAACTATAATTTGGTGTCTGAACAAATTGAGTGGTCCTTCGGAAATTTGCATGTAATGAGTATCATCTTCTTGTGCACTATGAATTGTAGCTAAATTGGATTGATTAACTGAGTTGTTTACGTATATTTCAACACGTGATAATGCATCTGCGACTACGTTTTCTTTACCTTTAATGTACTGTACATCGAAATTGAATTCTTCAAGTTTAACTTTCCATCTTTGAAGCTTAGAATTGGGTTCTTTGACTGAACTTAACCATTGTAATGGTCTGTGGTCTGTTTTAATCGTAAAACGTCTACCGTAAAGGTATGGTCTAAAATACTTAGTTGACCAAACGATTGCAAGAAGTTCTTTCTCGATCGTTGAATATTGGATTTCATGTTCGTTGAGAGTTCTGGATGCGAAACTAATTGGGTGTCCTTCTTGTGAAAGGACGGCTCCAATAGCGAAATTGGATGCATCGGTTGTCAACGTAAAATGTTTATTATAATCGGGATATTTTAATACTGGTTCAGTTGAAATAAGTAATTTTAATTTTTCAAAAGATTCTACAAAGTCTGCATCATTTGGGTTTATTTTTGAGCCCTTTTTGAGTCTTAATGTAAGTGGTTTTGCGATTGCAGCGAAATCCTTAATGAATTTCCTATAATATCCGGCAAGGCCTAAAAATGATTTTATTTCTTTACTTGTTCGGGGTAATGGAAATTTAGTTATTGCTGAAATTTTCTCTGGGTTTGGTTTAATACCTTTTGTTGTCACAATATGACCTAAAAATTCAGTTTCTTTACGCAAAAATTCACATTTATCTTGTTGTATTTTCAAATTTGCTTTTCTGAGACATTCGAAAATAGTTTTAATTGATTTTATGTGTTCAACTAGGGATGTAGAAAAAATTACTATGTCATCTAAATACACGAGACAAATTTTACCAATGTGATCCTTCAATACTCCATTAATCATTCTCTGGAATGTGGAAGGTGCATTTTTAAGACCAAATGGCATTCGAAGAAATTCGTAATGTCCATTGTTTGTTGAGAATGCTGTTTTTTCAATATCAGCAGGGTCCATTTCAATTTGATGGAAACCTCTAGCGAGATCAATAGTTGTGAAATATTGACTCTGACCAAGTTTCCCTAAAATATCATCAATACATGGAATTGGGTATTTGTCGTCAATTGTATTTTCATTGACTTTCCTATAATCAATAACAATGCGCCATTTTTTATTACCAGAAGCATCTGCTTTCTTTGGTACTATCCAAATGGGACTTGAGTATGGTGAACTTGAATTTCGTATTATACCCTGTAATAGTAATTCTTTAATTTGTTTTTCAACTTCTTTTTCATGACATTGAGGATAACGGTATGTGCGAGTATAAATAGGTTTATCAGTTGTCATTTTAATTTTATGTTTCACTTCACTTGTAAAACTTAAATTGGAATCAGGTTGATAAAAGACATCATTATGTTCTTTAATGAGTTTATCTAGCATCTCCTTTTCTTCCATATTTAAATGATTATCTCTTCTAGTAATCATTTTTCCCTGAGATTTTTCCATTTCTAGTTTTTCTAGAGATTGTTCCATTACTGTATTATAGTTTTCTGATTCTTCGTCAGTTTTATTTTTATATAATTTATTCACTTTTTTATTAAGTGTAATAGTAGATTTATTATAATTTATGATGGCTTCGTTAGGGATCAAATTGTCATTCCCGATAAGTCCATCAAAATTATCATGAAACTTTGTAACTAGAAACTTCATTTTATTTGGTGAATTAAATTCACTTAGAGGGGGAATAATTGCTTGTTGAGCAATAGGGACTATGCCACTAATTGATTTTAATAAAATTGGTTGATTTAAGTCAAAAATTTTGTCAGGACTACAAATTCCAGGATTTAATATAGAATGAGTGGCTCCAGTATCCACGAGTAAGCGGATGAAACCAAGTCTTGTACGAATTTTTACATATGGCAATTGTAATGAGTTTCCGAGGCTTCTAGCTGAAAATTTTCGGCTAAGTCCTCTTGTAAGTTATTATTCCGATACTGATCAGAATTATCGACCTCCATAGGTTCCTGATTTGTGTGGGAATAATGGGGCATTTGGAAGGTTCTTCTAGTTTGTTGTGAAGTTCCAAAATTGTTGTATTGATTAAACCTGTTGTCTTGGTTAAAACGTTGTTGAGTACTTCTAACATGGTTATGCATGGATTCGGGTTTTCGGTAATAATTATTTCTGGGTACGAAGTTATGCTGAACTGGACGAGGGGGTTGAACGTTATAATATTGTTTTTGATGTTCATGTCCGTCATGTCTGTCTTGTCTGAAATTGTTATTTTTTCCTAAATAGTTTCTCTTATGAGGATTACTGGTATAATTTGTATAATTGCCTTCCTGAACCAATCTGAAAGCTTCTTCAAGAGAACCAGGATTTCGAGAGTATAACATAGATCTGACCGGTTCGGGGGTTTTGCCCTTAAAAATTTCCAACGCGGCACTCAAATTATGTTCGATATGATCGGTAAACGGTAAATTTCTAGTTTCTAATTCAACTTTGGTTTTTGTATTTAATGTTTTTAAATTGTATTGTATTTTTTCATAAAATTCCGCAATTGTGCCTGTACATTTAAGTGCTCTTAAATCATCATATAATTTCATACTATTTTTATGTGAACAAAAATTATTCATTAATAGGAGTTTAGTCTGGGACCAATTAGTTACATTATTGTGAATTTCTATTAGTTGTCTTGCTTTACCTTTTAGCCTTGAATAAATGGCCTCCATGATTATTAGTTGGCTATCGTTATTGTACCTCCTTACATGTGGTATAATGCGATCCACTTTGGTTATGAAACTGTTGATGTCTTCTCTTCCATCAAATTCGGGGATGCTTGCGACATATTTCAGGGGATCCACGTTTAATGCGAGATTTTCGTCCTCTCTTGGTAGTTCTGGTAAGTCTCCTTCCAACATTTTGGCTTTTTATTTGTTTAAATCACAATCACTTAATTTATGATGTTATGATTTTATTAACTCTTTTAGGATTACCGCTGGTGGGGTCCTTTGGAGTTTGTATTATTACTCTCTTATTGGATTACCACTGGTGGGGTCCAACAGAGTTGATTTGTATTAATGTATCTAAAAGGATTACCACTGGTGGGGTCCTTGAAAGATTTTATTTTTTTAATGTTTTTTTTAATTTTACTAGCACAAATTTTCCACTAGTTACACTAATCGAAACTCTATTTCCACTTTCTGGAACATAGATTTTGTTCGAAGAACCGACTGCGCCAATTACGTGTGTGTCCTAGCGGGTTGTTAATAAAATAACCGATTTGTTGAAAGAGGAACTTTTCTTTATTGAGGACTGATACGAAGTAATTCGAATACAAATGAGGACTGCCTTAAACTAAAACATGTTCGTCTTCTTATACTAAATTAATGTTGATCCTGCATCTGCAATGATGATGCACATGTGCTTATACGTTCGACTTCGATGTGATGTTTATGTTGTGATGCGAATCAGATGTGTTTATGTTACGATGAGGTTGATGCATCCTGATTGTGTTGAGCGAATGTGTTTATGTGAGGATGGGTTTGATGCATCCTGTTTATGTTGAGCGAATGTGTTTATGTGAAGATGGGTTTGACGCAACCATACTTATGCAGCTGGTGAGTCAAGTTGGGATGGCTGATGGGGTTGTCGTAGCGGTGACGTAACTAGAGTGCATGATGCCTAGAGTTATCCAGGGTTTCATTCCAGTAAATTTTTTGGGAATGATCGAATAATGCGTTGATTCTAATATGATGTTTTTTATAGTATTAATAAGTTTACTTGCCGACATATCACAGTCATCCGTAGGGACAAGTATATCTTCCCACTCAAGATTGCTGATGTTTTCTATGATTTTCTCATAGTTAATTTTTTTTACTGTACTTCTTTCTCCAGAGGAATCTTGATCGTGGCCTAAATTTATGGACAAAAGAATAGTATAATGATCAGTGATCGAGTTTTCTAGTATGGCACCAATAACATTTTCATTGAACGTCGGATTTTGGTTCTGCCTGACAAATATATGGTCAATACAAGTCTGCGAACTCAATTCAACTCTTGTGGGCTTGTTAATACAACAGTAGTAGCCATTGCTGCTAAGTAAATTTAGATAATCATTTGCTATTAAGGAGTGGTCAAGCGTGTTAATATTTATATCGCCTAAAATAACATCCAATATCCCGTTTCTATTTGTTGGCATTAAAGAGGATAAATTCTCAACAAAATGGCT
Organism: Microchrysa polita; assembly: GCA_949715475.1. Lineage (NCBI taxonomy): Eukaryota > Metazoa > Arthropoda > Insecta > Diptera > Stratiomyidae > Microchrysa > Microchrysa polita. The sequence goes on along the minus strand of OX454415.1, from coordinate 11,705,844 downwards.
AGCATCGGTTGCTGGTGATCTATAAATAGCTAGTGTGTTTATTATTTGCTGGTTCGGCATATTAATTTTTATATTAAAACCTGTAACGTCATCATTTGATATTTCCTCGCATACACATTTTAATGATTTCTTAATGTAAACAATAACACCATCATTTTTATTTCTATTTGTGTTTGTAAATTTCATGCTGTAATTATCTATTTCAAAGTATTTAGATATTGTCTTAAATTCCGATACATAGCTTCCATGATGGGTTTCAGAAAGCGCAATGAAGTCAAAATCAATGTTTAAATTTTCTAATAAAATAATAAAATCATCAAAATTTCTCTTAATACTCCGTATGTTTAAATGGATCATTTTGAACTCCTGCTTGCTACTAAAAAGTGTTTTACAATCATTAACTAATGTGAATATCTTTGTTTCTGAGTGATTAGCCATTAATTAAAGATAATTAAATATTCAAAATTAACATTACTATATTGGAAGAGTAAATTACACTATATCATTAATATTATTTACTTTGATTGCTAAAGCTCTTTCCTCTTTTCTTATAAATACATGGCCGTCTTTTACCCATACAAACTTGATTTTTTTCTCTTGACACACCTTTTTAGTCTCTCTTAAGAGTAGACTTGTTTTTGGTGTCAAATGATCGCCTATATAGATTTTCCCGTCATCTTCTTTCTGATTAGTAATTGCTGTCGCTGGTATACCCGCACCTTTCTTGTTCTCTTTAATTTTTCGCTTATATGCCTGAATAAAACTAGTTCTGTCAATTACTCGCGTGAATTTGACAATTATTGCCGGCGTTGCATTCGTCTTAGACTGATACGCTCTGAAGACATTACTTATATTCGATTCACTCACCTCAGAGCCTATGTAGTGTGCAACTTTTTTAACAATCTCGATCGGGTTTTCGTTAGGAGTGACTTTCACTCCGTTTATTGTTACGTTTTCTCGTCTCAGTTGAAATTGTAACTCGCTGTTTTGAGACTCCAGAAGATCGATTCGTGCTTGAAGTTGAGTCGTTTCCAATTTCAGTGATTTAATTTCCTTTAGCGCTTCAGTTATGGTGTTTTTAGATTCCTCGTATTGATCCGACAAGAACTGCACCGATGCAACAAGTTGTTCGATTTCAATTTTTAGTTCAGACTTGATGATGTTCCGTATTTGGTGAAGTAGTTCGTCGCTGTTAATAAGTGCTTCACTCGAATTTAGTTGTGATTGAGTCGTGTTATATTGTGCTTCACATGTATCGCATTTCCAGAATTCCCTTTTGGCTCCCAATTTAGCTTTTGCTTTGAGGCCACAACACACAGGATGAAAATAGTGTTCACAATTCGTACACATAACAATTTCCTTCGGGTCAACAAAGGATTTTGAGCATTTGTGACATTTATCGCCCATTTTTAGTCTTTGTGCTATTTTCACTAGATAGATTCCGCGAAATTGTCTATTGTTTTTCAATGGGGATGTGAATTTTATGTTATATTAGACGTGTCGAAAAGGGATTTTTTTTAAACCGAAAGTGGATTTAAGATGTTTGATTAATGGATTTATATTTATTAAATTGCGAGGAGCTACGATTTGATATGTCTGATCACTTGCCAATTTGACATTTGAGTCAAATTAGATTTTATGTTTCTTAGCTTTCATATTTAGGGTTTTGTACAGTAGAGCGTGGAAATTCAACATTCAAAATTATAAATTTTATAAAAAGCTGTTCGGTTAATCGACTGTTCTACTGTATCTAGAAATTGGACGACTATGTCCATATGCCTTGAAGGGTCGATTCACAGTTATTGACTGACAATTGACTGTGATTGATAACGGAAAAGTTTGGATCGACCTTAAACGTCGCTTATGAAAGCTAAAATAATTATCAATTTTTCTCCTGTTTGAAAATTCATTAGTTCAACGTAGCCAGAAAATATGGGTTTTATTTGGACATTCAAAGTTGATTAAAGTGCATTTTAACGGAATGATCTCGGAAGACTCGAGAAATTTCGCAACTTTCGAGGTGCCATTTTATTGAAAATTTTATTTACTTCTAAATAGTCATATTAGTTGTTTTGTTGCAGCGATCCAAAATATTTGAACCGAGTTTGGTTTCTCAAATCTCTTAGCCGTTGTGACGAAACAACGATGTTGCAACGTACGACCGGCTGCCATAAGAGCAATGTTGCCAACTGAAAATTTAATTTCCGGCTAAATTGAGCCGGAAGACGGCTACATTATTAAAAAGTAAACGGCTAAAAACCCAGCTGTATGGGTTGCAGCTGGAACAACAACCGACTAAAAACATACAAAAAAGGATATAGGATTTTTGTTTCTTTGGAGTACTACCTGGAAACTACGGCCTATGCTTTATGCAGACATGATCTCAGTCTCATTACAATATGCTGTATTCGCTGGCTTTACAATCAACACTATCTTTGTCCTAGTTTAAATGCTCAACTAGTCGAAATTTTTAATAGATTTTTTATAATTTGTTGCTACGAACTCAACAAGATGTCATCATGTATGGAAACTTTATATTCTAGGAATCGCCTAATCCTATAATGGCATAATTCAAAAACACGAGTAGCTTCACCCAGTTAAACCAAAGTTTATTTTATGTATTCATATATACATGTATTTCGGAAGCTATCTACTTCCTTCCTCAGTATGTAAGCTACTAACAACAATGGCAAACCTAACCTGCTTATAACTAACTTAAATTCCTATTCACTTTTAGACAGGTAAACCAGGATCACAAACTAATGCTTTTAAGGGCGGTTTTTATGATTCTAGTTTCCCCTACCTGTTACGATATCCTGCGGCGATTTTAATTAGTTTCGATGGGCAATTTCCTTGATCCGTGTTAAGAAGTTTATTAGCGTCCTCGCGTATTATTTCCAGGCTCTCCCACTCGTCCAAGGTGTAGGTTTTCGGGATGCTTCGTATAACCTCCAAGTTGCTTATGTTAACGGCATGGTCTTCCTCCACTATGTGCGCAGCGACTGATGATCGGATGATTCTACCTGGATGACGTCTGGCATTTTCGGCTTCTCGGATGTGCTCGTTGAATCTGGTCGTCACTAATCGCTTCGTCTGCCCTATGTAGCATTTTTGGCAATCCTCGCAGTTGATCCTGTAGATACCGCTCTTTTCCTCGATTTGCAAATGGTCCTTGGGCTGCCTAATACCGACCGAAGTGATGCACTCCTACTTGATCCTACAACCTGGAAATTGAAAGAAGCCAAGAACCGTTTAATTTTTAAGAACATGCCCGAGTTGGGGATACTGATTCGCTTTGGGGGCTCCTCAGTAGCCTGGGTGAACAATGTCGTGTGTGTGTTTCTGTTCAACCGCATGATCTTCCGACTAATCACTCGCTCGATGTCCGTCGCATTATACCCGTTCTTTATCGCGGTGTCTACTATGAACTGGCGTTCTTTGGTAAACCCCGCGTTTGATGAGGGGTAAGTGACCAGTCGGTGGACCATGCTGTTTTATGCCGCCATTTTTTGGGAGTGTGTATGGTTTGATGTAGCTGGTATTGTTCGCTGGGTAGCAGTTGGTTTTCGATAGATCTCAAATTCTAGTGTGCCATTGTTATTGAGAATCATCAAGTCCAAGAATGGTATTGCTCCATCTTTTTCCATCTCAGTAGTGAATGTAATTCTTGGGTGAATACCATTAATACTAGAGAGGACTTGGTCAATTTGATCCCTTTTAACTATGGCGATGACGTGTTCGCCATAGTTAAAAGGGATTAATTCCGGCTAAAAATCCGGCTTACCGGAATTAGTAACTTCTATCGGCTAAACAGACCAGTTTCCGGCTAAAATCGCAACACTGCATAAGAGCATATTTTTTTAAGACAACACTCCCTTAAAGGAATTTATTTTTGTCAGGAAATTAAAGAATAAAATCACAGTATATCTACGTAACGAACTTGACTTTTCGCCATGACCTCAATACATAAATTCAGTGACCCATTATCCGGTTTTTTGTTTTGTTATTCTAGAACAAAAAATTACCGAAAACCTGAAAAATCACACGTTTGCTCTCCACCCCAACAAAACGAAGAAACGTTTCTCAAGGAGTTTCCCATGAACGTGAATAAATCCATCATAGAGTATAACAAAAATGTTTTATAAGCAATATACCAGTACCAGGCCTACACATTGTGACATTTTTGTCGAATTCTCTGTCTCTCCTTCTCTCTATGCTTAAATAGAATCTAAATAGTGTATCCTTCATTGAAGCTGACACAGATTCATGGTAACTTTCATCCAACATATAGACACACATAGTTTTCTGTACAGTTCATTTGGTAATACATAATAATGTCATTTTGTTTGTTGGATAAATGCCAAAGTATGTTTGTCGTAATTTATCTACTTTTTTGTTTGTTTGGTATTTGCACAACCCGATAGGTACATGAGTTTTGCATGAAAGAAATTTAGAATGGTTTCCTCATTGATGAAATCTAAAGAAAAAATGATAATTTGGATTTTATTATGATTTTTTATGGGCTTTAAATCAAGCTCTGCGATAGTTTAACAGACTCAGAACTAAATTAGTCAGGAAATGTAATTTATTTTTGATCCATTAGTCCATTTGCTTATTCCGTGACCTATCCAACATATTACAGGTTGGCAAGTTATACAGGATTTTTGGCAAACTTTTAATGTAGTAGACTTATTGCGGAGCGGATTTGATTATGACTTGTATTCTCTGGAGTAGAGAAATTTATTTCAGATTTATTTCCAATCTTTTCAAACCAAGGAGTCAAACGGTTTTTAATTAATTTTGGACATTTGGTTGTGTAGTGGTTAACGCGCTCGTTTTCGAAGCACACAGTCGTGGGTTCAACCTCTACTATGGGAATAGAGTATGACGGTTTGCGAATTCTGTATATGATCTACCTACGATCTCACTCAGATGTTAGATCCTATTCGAAAGAACGCGCTGTTAACTTCAACACTTTTTGAAAAATGTTGCCCACACCTAATTCAGGAATCAAAAGTAAAAACGATTCACGTGAATCCCGAAATTATTCAAATTAACGGATTAAAAACACTCGGTTGTTAAAATTGCGAATTTAAGACTTGTATGTTCTCAATCCGTTAATTTGTACACCTAGTAATTATTTACTTTAAAGCTCACCTACGTATATTTTTTAATGATCAGTTAACACTTCATCACGCTAAGAATTTTATTATCACAACTTGATAATGAACTACATATTAATACACATAATATCAGTGGTGTGAATTATGGCTAAACTTTATGAATGGAAAATTCCGCAAAGAAAGTCACGGCATATGACATTAAGATAACTTATTTGAATAATACATATTCACGTGATATTGATAAATCGAAGATATCGAAATACATGTATTTGAAAGTTAATCCCAAAATATTTTAAGTCGAATAAATTCACTATATTAAAAATTGATGTTTATTATCAACTCAAATATTGATAGTTCCGAATGTATTTCGCTTTAGTCAGCAAGATACGCAATGTAATGCGTATTAACGCATAGCTGATAATTACATTTTTTTCAATTAGCGTAGATTTACGAAAAAAAGGTTATTTTAAGATCAACGAATATCCACCTACTTATGTTTGACATATGAACTACCGAAATGTCTGATAAAATATAAGGGTTTTTTTTATACCTCACGTAGCTTTGGTTCTAATGCGAAATAGTAGATCGGTGTCAAAATTACTTACTGTGTTTACGTTAAAATTTATAAACTGACTCAAACAAACTCAACTATCGTAAAAAATTAAAATTGCGAGATTTAAGAAATGTATTTTTTTTTTAACTTACTGTTATTGTAGTTGTCTTTACTACAGCCACAGTCAGATTTCGTAAATTATCAAGTTTTTCTTAGGAGAATCTACTTTTGGAGGCGATGTTTCTAGCAAATCCATGAGCTAAAGGAATCACTTTTCTTTATTTAAACCATTCCGCAACCTAAACACCAAATCAGTCATTTAGGTTGGGATGGAATGGAGGATGCATTACACTGTGAAATTTTATATTTTTAAATTGTGTAGTACAAACAAAAATATGCAAAGTATTCAAATTGTATTCTGTAAATAATTTTCTTATCTGGGTCTGGACAGATTTCGTTCAACTTGTCGAAATTAAAATTGTACAGGAAGTCAACGGCAAGACGAAAGTAGAAGTTAGCGCCCTCAAAAAAAAAATATCAAAACAATTTCAGTCACCAATTTTTACAATTATGCGCATTCATAAGATAGTCGAAAAAAAAATCACGTCTTGTTGTAATTGTAAACGTAGTACTTTAAGTGTAAATAATAATAAATTTCTCTTATTTTTTTTTTGTACTGTAAAAAATAAAAAAAGTACTCTTATCAATAGCAGTCCAATCCAAAATGTAACTGTTTTGGTTTTGAGAGAAATTTAACCTTTGTGGAACCGAGAGTTCAGAATCGTTCATTCATCTAACTCACTGTTTCCCAACCGGTGCACAGTGCGTCGAATGTATGGAGTGGGTGGTCAAAAATCAATATCTTGAGAACGCGTTGACCGATTTTTATGAAATTTGGTGGATGTGTTTAGCTAGTTAGGTTCTCAATTCTGTATAAAATTCAAGATGAATAAATGATGGATTTTCGAGATATTGATAAAAATGTGAAGAAGATAAATGGTATAAAGATAGGCTATAATATAAAAAATCGTAACTTGGTAACCGTTTAACCAATTTTCTTGAAACTTGGCTATTATTTAAAGCAAAGAATAAACATTAGTTGGTAAAAAAATTATTATCCGGGAACAACTGAGCTCTGAGATATTTAAGAGAGAAATCTATGAATTTTACCCATTTTTGGGGGCTTTATAAAATGCCTAATATCTTTCAAGAACCCAAATTTAAACTTAATATTTTGTCACTCTGACATTGCTCAAGTGTCACTATTTAAAATATATAAATTTCAAAGAAACGGAGTTTTGCGATTTGGAGATATAGTGGTTCAAAAAATTAAATAATTCAGTGATACGCATCCTCCGAAGTTGTATTTCGATAAAACATTTTTTTCGTTTTTTATTTTTTTTTATTTTATAGAATAACAATTATATTAAAAAAATACATGCTTATAATTTATTCTGACTCATCGTTGCTTTCCAAATCCAGCAAACTTACATCAAAATTGACAATGGGAAGTATAATCTAATTGGTTTATATATGAATTGACTTCTGCGTATATATGATGTTGTTTCTTAATTTCCGAGTCCGCAGGGACGCTAGAAAAGGGTCCGAGGTTAAGAGGAGCATTAGCATTAAATCCTTATTGGAACTGGTTCTGGAAAACTTACAAGTGTGAGACAATCGATTCCTTGTAACTTCCTTATGCAGTGCCTCCTAGGCATCCTCAGATAAATTTCCAATTGGCAAATGGAAAGAATCAATTACCTCAACTCCGTGCACTAGAATCTTGAGCAAACGATTGAACACGGGTATAATTCTAAATATAACCCTTTGGTGTGACCTAGAAGGTCCCCAATTTTTTCTTTATTGATGCTTTGACCACTAGCCCGTACCCTTAAAATTATCGAAAAATTTCAATAAATTTGGCTGAATAAAAATACAAATTACATTAAAAAAGCAAAAATAATTGTAGATACTCTAAATCTTTCGATGCGTATTTTTTAAATCTCACTTTGAAAGTTTGTTCGTATTTTATAGATTTTTAACGATTTTTTCAACTAATAACAATTTATTATTATATTATTATAAATATTTTTTACATGATATGGTTTACACTGGACTTTAGAAATCAAATTCCATAGAAAACCATATGCATTATGTATTTATATTTATATTTTTTAGGTATTTTTGAATTAATTGAATTTTTGATTTAATTAATTAATTAAAACTATTTATAATATTTTTTTTGTTCGTGCTTGAAACTTATTATCTCCTCTATCGCAAAAGTGTGTAAAAGCTTAATATTATGGTAAAATTATCACTTTTAGTGACTTTAGAAATAGCCCAGTTGCCATTTTTCAAGGAACTAGTTCAGTAAAAATGCCAATTGCGTAAAAAAAGGCAAAAAAAGGCAAACCAATACTAGTTTAAATTAAAGTAGACACTTGTATCTTTCGGAAAATATCAACCACCCAAAACGTTTTGTGACGTTTTTTTTTAATCTCAATTTAAAGTTTTTTTTTCATATTTTAATGATTTTTTTACATTTTTTATTAAATTAAAAGATTTTAAGAAAACAAAATTATCTGAAGAGTTTTAGCGGAACATACTTATTCTAAAAAATATTATTATGGTTGCCAAAAACCGGCGAAAAGATCGGAAATCGAAGTTAAAGTACAACCTATTTTTTTGAACTTTTTATATTTTTCAACTTTAGTCCATAAAATTATTAAAAAAACGAAAAAATAAAATTTTTTTTTTTACATATTCGGATACTCCAACATGTTCTCTTTGATATTGGCTAACTTTGATTCCGGGGAAAAATAGTCAATTTTTTTATTTTTGCCTATGGAACGACGCACTGTGCGGTGGTCCGCGTACCGAATGTGATCCGTAAGAGGCTCGGCGGTGGTCCACAGATAAATTTAGTGACAACTTACAAAAGTGTAATATGTATTTCTTCGTGATTAAAATTAAATGTTAAATTGTTTTCTGTAATACGTATTTGCTTCTTTACAAGCAAGACTTTGGAAATATGTAGACCGATTACAGTACATAGTAGCAAATTACTGTAGCTGGTCCGCATTGCAACAACGAATTTCGTATTTAACCGAACATTTTTGTTTATGAAAAGTTGCTCGAATTGTTCAGTAAATGAACCCAAAAATTACAAAATTTAGGTAATTTGATAAAAAGTAAGCATTTTATCATACGAGGAATATTGATTGATTTTCAACGACCCACAAGTTATTGATAACCGTTTCAAGATATTGTTTGGTCACGTTAAATTGAAGCTTATTCGCTAATTCGTGGTCACCGAAAAATATGAACCTACTACTTTTCTCCAGAGAACAACAAGCAGTAGGTGATTTGGAAAGGACGATCAGAGAGTGTGAAAAAGGCCAATGAATGCAGCTGTAGTGTTTCGGGTACAGTTGAAATATTGGGGTTTACCACGACACATTTTTATAGTTTTACGGAATTCTTGTTATTACAAAGACTAAAAAAAGTTAAGAATGGAGGAAAAGAAGAGAGTATACATACATATACTGCTCAAAACAAAATAAGGGTTACTAATAATTTTCTGATTATTTTTCTGATGTGGAAAAGGAAAGTTGTGTTGGTCTAATTTAATAAAACAATATGTTTTTCATTAAATATCATCATCATCATCAATGTGGCACGATAGCCCGACGTCGGGCCTTGGCCTCCTGAATCGTTGACCTCCAATTGTCGCGGTTACGTGACCTCGTCCTCCAGTTTCGGAAGCCCAGCAACTGTTGGGCGTCTTCACCTACGGAGTTCTCCCAGCGAGCTCTCGGTCGTCCACGCAACCTCGCTCCGTCAATTCGTTGTGCGTTCATCACTTTCTTTGGCATGCGATTATCGTCCATCCGTTGTACATGCCCCGCCCATTGCAAACGTTGAAGCTTCACGATTTTCGATACTTCCAGCTCATCGTACAATTGATACAACTCATGGTTGTACCGGATACGCCATTGGTCTCGCTCGCGAACGGCCCCGAAAATTCGCCGAAGGACCTTTCGTTCGAATCGGTCTAGCAAAATTTCGGAAGCTTGGGTGAGGGTCCATGTTTCGCAGCCATAACATAGCACGGGTCGGATGATCGTTTTGTACACGCGGAGCTTCGTGTTCCTGTGCGCAAGTTTCGAATTAATTATAGGGAGGACCGAGAAATATGTCTTATTGGCTAGTTGTATCCGTCGCTTAATTTCGTCGGTTTCGTTGGCGTCCTTTGATAAGTTACAACCCAGATAGTTGAAGTTGTCTACATACTCGATATTAAGGTCCCCCACTGTGATGCTTGAATTTGCTGGCGTCCTTGTTTTCGATTGCATCATGGCCTTTGTTTTGCTTTCGTTGATATGTAGTCCAACTTCCTTTGCGGCGTTATTGAGGTTATGCAGAAGGCTTTCTGCATCACCCAACCTTCGAGACATGATGTTGATATCGTCGGCGTACGCTACTAATTGAGTCGACTTGATGAGTAGCGTTCCGCTGCTGTCCATATTCATGGCTCGAATTACATACTCCAAAGCAAGGTTGAAGAGCGTCGGCGCCAGCCCGTCGCCCTGCTTGAGTCCAGTACGAGTTTCAAATAGGTCAGTGAGTCGATTCTGCACTCTGACCTGCGAGACGGTATTAGTCATCGTCATCCTTGTGAGTCGCACTAACTTTGCCGGTATACCAAAATTCAGCATAATGTTGTACAGTACGCTTCGATCGATACTGTCGTATGCCTGCTTGAAGTCGACAAAGATTTGGTATACGTCGATGTTATATTCCCAGCACTTTTGGAGTAGTAGCTTCACTGTGAAAAGCTGATCGGTCGTTGATCGACCAGGTCTGAAGCCGCCTTGATACTCGCCAATGATTCGTTCTGCGTACGGATTAATTCTCTTTTCAAGAATTTTAGATAATATCTTATAGGCCGTACAAACTAATGATATGCCCCTGTAATTCTCACACTTCAGCTTGTCACCCTTTTTGTGGATTGGGCAGATTATGCTTTTGCGCCAATCTTCGGGGATTTCCTCGTCGTTCCATATTTTCAGCAGTAGCACATGTATTGCGTTGGTCAGGCACGTTCCACCATGCTTCAGCAGTTCTGCTGGGATCTCGTCAGCGCCGGGCGCTTTATTATTTTGAAGCGACTGTATGGCAAGACTCACCTCCTCTACTGTTGGGGGTAGAACGGGAGGGCCTGGTTCGGCTAACTGCTCAAGAGCTGGCTCCGCGGGGGATGTTGATGGTGCATTGAGGAGCTCTTCAAAATGCGAGGCCCATCGTTTGTTGACGCTTTCGATGTCGCTGATGATGTTACCATCCTTGTCCTTACATAGGCTTGTCCTGGGTTGATATCCGTTCTTAACATTATTTATAAGTTTGTACGCCTGTCTAATGTTCTTATTGGCTAATCTTTGGTTTATTTGCTGTAACTGCTCGTCAAAATGTTTGCGTTTCTTACGTCTAATTAACTTATTAGATACTCGCCGAAGCTCGTTATATCTTTCTTTCTTGGCTCGGGATGCGCGTTGTGTGTATTGGCGATAGGCTTCATTTTTCGCCTCAATCGAGGCCCTGCATTCTTCGTCGAACCAGTCTGCTCGTCTGCGCCGGCCTTTATAGCCCACGACCTCTTCTGCGACCCCCTTGATGCTGTCTTTGAGCTCCTCCCAGAACTCATGGATGCCTAAATTGTTGATGTCATGAAGCATGGGCGACAGTTTTTCCTCTAGTGCTGTTGTATACGCAACCGCCGTGGCATCATCAATCAAATTGTCAACCTCGAAGATCTTGGCAGGGTTGATTCTCGTTAGGTGCACCGAAGAGATTCTGCACCTGTAGGTCGTCTTCACCAAATAGTGATCGGTGTCGCAGTTGGCTCCTCGATAGGATCGAACATCTAGGACATTAGAAGCCCATCTCTTGCTGGTCAGTACGTGGTCGATCTGGTTCACGGTGTATTCATCTGGAGACTTCCAGGTCTGCTTGTGGATTCGTCGATGAGGGAAGCATGTAGAGCTTATTACCAGGTTTCTGCCGCTCGCGAAGTCGATAAGTCGCTGACCGTTGTTGTTGTTTTCGTCGTGGAGGCTATGACCTCCAGTAGTTCCCCTATGCCAGCTTTCATTTCCGACTTTGGCGTTAAAGTCTCCTAGCAGCAGCTTGACGTCGTTTGATGGAAGTGAGTCGAAGAGTGTTTCTAGGTCGTTGTAGAACTCGTCCTTAATCGCGTCTTCTTTTACTTCTGTAGGGGCATGCGCATTAATGAGCCAGAGATTAGCGAAACGGGTCTTAATGCGGATCGCACATAGCCGCTCGTTGATGGGTTTGAAGCCGATAACGTGGTCCTTGAGCTGCTTATTCACGATGAAAGCTACTCCAAACTCCTTGTTGCCCTCCTCTTTACCACTCGTAAAAATAGTGTGCGAATTGAGGTCGTTAATCTCGCTTTTGAGCCATTTAGTTTCCTGGATTGCAACTATGCTCAGCTTGTATTGTTCTACCTGATCCAGGAGGGCCCTTAAGGCCCCCGGTCTATTCAGGGAGCGTACATTCCAGGATCCGAAAGAGTAATCAGTTGTTCGTTTGCGGGGTCGTCGTTGTTTTGTATCCGTCCAATCCGAGGCTTTTGTTTCAGGTTTCTTGACTTGAAGTTTTTCTTAGGATGAGTTGTCGGCACATCGCTAAACCATGATAGGGTTTAATCGTTGAGTAAAGGCCATCATGGGCATGCCTCGAAGATGCTGCTTTAGTGGTTGACTTAAATGTTTTCTGTCACCTATCACGTTAAGTAACCTGAGACGCTGCAGATGTTAATGCAGCACTCAGGCGCAGCGGTTACTCGGATAATGCGGGAAAGTAACGCCCCGTAGAGAGACATAGGAATTGGCCGAAGTCCTTTTCCTATGAAACTCCTCCTGCATAGCTAAGGGTCCGCAGTTATGCCACAACTGAAGAAGATATAGGAATTAGCCGAAGCCTTTCAACCTTTATCTTCCCCCTTACGTCTTAAATATAATGAATTTAATTGAATTTAGACCATAAGTTACACATTTTTTGGCATTTTTTCGGATTGCTTACTTTTTGCGGTCATGTAATCGTAACAATAACAATGAAATTGTATGTATAATCTGTAAAAAAAAAATTGATTCTTTGTTTTTTTGAGTATCGAGTATATGGCCTCCAATTTTTGTAATGCAGTCTCGAAGCCTGGACTGAACGCTTTCAATAAACCGATCGACGCTTTCTTTTGATATCTCGTCCCAACACATTTTTAGCAATTGAATTAGCTGTTGCTGATGTCCTCTTCAGCTGTCCGCATCCGGCGTTTTAATTGGTCCCAAAAGATGCTCTATTGGATTTAGGTCCGGACTGTTGGCAGGCCACTCCATGACCTCAATATTGGCCTCCTCGAAAACAGACATTGTCGCTCGGACAGTATGTGGTTGTGCATTGTCCTGCATGAGAATAAAACCATCTAACGCCTGTTGTGAAAAAGGAATGATATGTGGCCTAACAATCCTTTCAATATAACTTTCGGACGTCATTGTCCCTTTATTTAGGATAACAAGGTCAGTTTTGCCTTGCAAGCTAATTCCGGCCCAGTCCATCACACTGGGACCTTGCCTATGAATTTGATTACTTAATGCAAGGATCCAAAAATGCTTCTCCGGTTCTTCGCCAGACTCTTATGCGTCGTCATTAAAAAATTTTACTGTGCACTCATCCGAGAAGAGCACCTTGCGCGATTGTTGCAAATAAAATAAATGTCGACGAGCAAATCTTAAACGATTCGTACGATGCGACCTGGTCAATTGTTGGTCTTCGTGCAAACGATTTCTGATTGTTTTGGGCGCTAACAATGGTCCCAGTCGTCCTTAATAGTACGATCCCGTCGTGCACAAAGTCTCACATATCGGCCTTCTGCGGGTGTTGTTATTCGAACTCGGCCTGAACCATGACGACGGGAGACATTTCCTGTCTCCTGGTAATGGTTCCATAGATTTTGAATGGCTCTTCGCGAGCGACCTTCCTTCAACATTTCTAAGGCTCTGGACGAAGCATTTAAATTTAAATGGCGCCGAATTGCTGGCATTTTGTATTTTACACATTCTCCTTATCTTACAAAGTGCAACAACTAATGTTGCAGTTAAAGAACTTGGCGAAAACTAATTCTAAATCAAAATGAGAAATAAACAAAACTTCCCAATGTATGACTCGTGACCCCAAAAGAACTGTTTAAGCCAGTACCGTTAATGATAATGTTGACGAATCATACTGTCACTTCACGAATCATAACTCACTTCACATTCAGGTACAGAATGGCATTTTTGAAATTAATTGTCACACTAAAAATTCGCCAAAAGACGTTGTTAAACTCAACGGACATTAGTGGCCCTTATTTTGTTGTGAGCAGTATGTAATGGACTGATTCAGTCGCATAATTGTCAATTTTTGAATTCGCTTGTAGAAACAAATGTCTTTGATCAGATTTATTTCAAATCATTGACATTTGTAAAAATCCCGCTCAAATTCAAAAATCAACATTTATGCGTGTGAATCAATCCTAAGGCAACAACTGTTTTGACAGTTCGGCCATAATGATGTGGCATTGCCATATGAGAAATTTTGCCACTTCAGTTGGCGGCCATGGTTGAAATGGGGATTGGTGACGGCGGTCGGGAGAAAACTGTCACCGAAATGACAGTTAGTTTTTGGCGGGCGATTTTTGGAGTGGTGTGGCCGACAGGTGTGAAAATATGTATAGTTTGAAAATTTGAGAAAAAAGGAAAAGAATTACCCTGTGCTCGCTGGCAGAACGGAGAATCTCTGGATGGACGTGGTGATTTGGACCTGCAAGGAAAAAAAAAGAAAGATAAGGTTTTCGTTTTGGTTAATTTTTTTATTGAGGTTAGAAATTGAAAAATGTAGTTATATGTCCGTATTGTTTTCTTGTTTGATAGATAAATCTTATTCTTCGTCTCTAGAATATGTTCAGGACATGACCGTTTTTCCATTTTTGCAAACAAAAATGAGTGGCTAGATAGAGGTTATGTTCCCTGAGCACATTCCAGGGTAGATGATGGGTTAGGGAAGGCGCGTGCATCGTCCCCAAACAAATAGTTTATGGGTGGCGCCGCCCCATCACATGGAAGTACCGATGCGTAAGTCGATGGGCGTAACGAATTGTATGGCCAGGACCCGTCAAAATCTGGGTCCGTAAGAGCCTTATCTGTTAAAACGGCATCTGAATGGCCGCATTTCAATTTGCTACATAATTTTTGCTTCAGGCTGGTGACAGCAAGAGCGGGATGAGGAGGCTTTCCTCCTCATTGTATATTCCCGCGGTTAAGTTCATCTTTGCTCCCTGCGATAGTTTTCCCGGGGTGAACAAATTGCGAGGGAATGCAATTTGTCGACCGAGGTGGGTGCCAATGGCCGGAACTTGGCCATCGTATGGCATTCACGTTGAGTAAGCGCAACAAGAAACGCCCGCAGGCTCTTTGGCGTGTACGTTGTATACCGTCGTACGGTGCCTTCTCAACAACGAAACAAGGGATGGCGGAGCACCCATATTAGGAAGATGGGTTGCGGAACCGAGCCCTTTGTACACCACGGGAAGACGTTAGTGCTTCCGTCGGTTGAGGATCGGTTATGAAGAGTGAGGAAGGCCTCGCTCTTCTGCTCTCGTCGTCACCAGCCTTTCTTTTTTTTTCCACTTAATTCCCATTTTCAACCCCTTTGTTTGTCATCGCTCTCCCTAGGCATGCGATATCCCTTTTTAATGTAGAGGACAAGGGGCAACGGGCATCACAAACCCAGCCCAACACTAGCGCTCTGAGCTACAGCAAGCGCATGCCGCTGCTCGCTCGTTGAGGAGTCCTTCCTTTGGCCAAACCTGCACGGTTGTAGAGGCCTTGGCTCCGTCCCTTGGGACATCTTCGGATGTCCAACGTCCTCCGTTACAAGTATATATACCACATTGTAAGATTGAACGAAAATGTGCCCTATTCTAACATTTTCTCGTACATTCCGCGAACTTTGCAATCCACGCACCCTATTGGTGGTGGTTCGAAGCAATTCACTTCCAGGATAAGTGATTCGCTGACATTTGCTAGTTGGGAGCCACCGATCTAAGTTCAAATTGCTGTAGTGCGGAAAAATTGCACCAGGGTTTGCTGCAAGTAATTTTAGAAGTTTGCACATGTTGTCTAGACTCCGGTTTCACTTTTCCTTAATTATTTCTAGTTTTATTCAAAATATTTTTCAAAGACCAGCAGATTTCATGATTTTGTTATTCCCTACCCCTACAACCATAAGATTGTATTGAAAAAAAAAAGAAATCACTTCAGACTTTAACATGAATTTAGTGTATGCACATATTTTGAAATTAAATAAAAATCTTGAGTTTTTACTAGATTCACTGTCGGCGAAAAAAAAACTCACAGTTTTCCATCGGATGTCCTTGAATTTCTGTACTGTTGGCCTACATAGTCTTTTATTGCAAAATCAAATATCGTCAGTCTTGACTGAATGTTTTAGTTCCCTCGAACAAGTCGACTTTTTGATTATCCTTTTAATGGAAAATGTTGATTACACGGCGCCTGGTTAGATGAATGAATATTTCGTGCTATGTGTATTTTCTGAAAGGCTCAAATTTCAGAAGTATGGCATGCATTGAAGCATGTAATAAGGATGAATCGATATTGCTTTATAGTGAATTGAATGCAATTATGTACTTCTTGTTACCATCTATGCATTTGAATACAGTAGCGTTTGCAACGATTTTGTACCCATTTGAATTTATATTTTACTAAACAAAATACTAGCGTGACATTTGTCTGCAATGTAAGCACAAATTGTAGTGACACTTTATACCGTACGGAATCGATAAAACTTCAAACCACTTATCTTTGGAAGAAAGTCTATAAATAGCTAGCTGCTTTGCAGAGATGCGATATGACGGTTGATAGAATTTCGTTTGAAAAACAGTCAAGGTATGTCTGTCAGCTATTTATATGAACATAACACTTGAGTTTTGTCTAGTTATTCTATAACCGGAACAGAAGCAATAATTTGCGATTATGCATGGGGTCGTCAACTGTCAATCTAAAAATGTAAAAGAAAAACCTTAAAATTCTTTGAAACATGCATGTCACTAAAACAATGACCGTATACTTGCATTGCAATATACGTACTACAAGGACATTTTGCATATCTACAGTTCATTCACTGCCGTGTATTTGAATTCAACTGAAACAGACCTGAACTGAATTTTAAGTTTTGTTGGACATGTGCCAATCCTTTTGTAGCCGTCAACAAATCAACAACTCTTTTTCGAAATCACTAAAATATTTCAATTAATTTCAGAAATATATACTATTTATAAAAATAAAGCAAATGTCTTGCGTTTTTAATAATGATTGCAAAAATGATGATTTCATCAAAACATGATGAGTAAACAGAATTTTTTTAAAATTGAACAAAATAAACAACTCGTACTGTTTTCATACATATATTTGTCAGTCTGTGTCTATTTTGTGTTTTGTTTGATCTGTGATTGGTTTGTCGATTAATAGATTACAGGCTCGTGCTAAAAGTAGACTGCACTTGCACCAATTTTATTAATTGAGTCGAATGTTTTATTGCATTTTCCCTCATTAATTACATTTTAAACATTATACAATGTTAATTGCGGTCAAATGAAAATATTCTCTCTTCTCGGATCTCGCATGATGCATTTGCATAGATTTTTGGGTAAACGATGTAAAAAACCCATGGCCCTACTCCGGTGTAGGTTATTTTAGTCGAACTACTTGGGGTTACAATAACAACATGACCCATACAGGTTATGTTGTTATTGCAACCCCATGTAGCTACACTAAACTAACCTACACCGGACTACCAAGAAAACACGCCTATTATCAAAATTTAACAAAATGCTATCAATATCAGTGATTTGGGGTATCAATTTAAACAGCAAGCTTTTGTGACTAACTGCATTCTGCATGGACAAGTAAATTACCTGTCCGTTTGACAACTCTATTACAAAAAAAAATCAGCCCCAATGACCCACTATGACTTGATGAATAAGCGATAAAGTGTAAACATTTTTTGTTTGCAGTTTTTAATCGATCATATCAGATTGCAATTGCTCCACTATCGATCCGATAACCTCGTACTCATTTCGGTAGTCCAGTTGCTCCTTTAAAACAGTTTTCAATCGTCAATGTCAGCCTTGACAAAATTTGGCAAACTGATTACATATTGTTTTCATGCATTCGTATTTTTCTTTGTTGATAATTATTTTCCCCCGCAAAAATCACTTTACGACCCTGAGCCACTTATCGGTGGGCAATTAACCTATATGTCAACAAAGAAATCTATTCTAATCATGATCTTCCCAAAAATTGGTAAATAGAGATTTCCAAAATAAACTGAATCACGTTACTGAACCATTCTAATGTATATTTGTATCTGACCAAAAACAACAAAGTTGTAAAAGTTACCCCGCCAAAGAAAAATTCATCTGCCGCAAAAAGAATACATATCACTCCAATCCGCTGCTCATATCTAATTTTGTTTGCTGGATGTACTTTTGTTTTAGTTGTAAATGCTGGAGAAGTTTAAATGTACAGGACTACTTCTTAAAGTAATTTGGTGGGAGCTTTAACATTTTATTCAGTGCCACTTTGACGGCTCCCTCCAAATTACTTTAAGAAGTAGTCCTGTACATTTAAACTTCTCCAGCATTTACAACTAAAACAAAAGTACAGTGGAACCTCCCTAAGTTGACCACTCTAGGGCGGAAAAATTTTGGTCAAGATAGAGAGGTGGTCAACTTAAGGAGTTTGTTTGGAATATAGATTTTGGGTAAACAAAACAAAACATACTATGAAAAAGTCAAGTAATATATATATTTTCTCGGGCAATAATTCCTATCAACATAAAAATACGTTCAAACAATAAATTCGATAAAAGTGGCCATCTCATAAGTATTATTAGGGAGGCCGGGAAGCACAACATCTGAGGCATCTTCGTCGTTTTCGTTTTTTGTTGTGTCTGCATCCGAAACAAATCCTGCTTTTCTGAAACATTGTTGGATGGAAATCTCAGACACCTTTTTTCTAGCAGAACCGATCCATAATACAGCATCCAAAACGTTGATAGACATTTTGTTAGGAACTTGGGCTTCAACATTTTTGAATATGAATGCTTCCAATAATGTCGTGTGATAGAAGGTTTTAAACAGTTTTATCTCGCCTTGGTCAAGCGGTTGAAGGATAGACGTGGCATTTGGCATTTGAGAGGCCTTTTACATGCGGGTGTGCCGGGCAATTATCAACAAACAGTAAAACGCTTGTGTACTACAACTTAAATTTCAATATGTACTACAACTACAATTTCGGCAATAAAAATTTATCTAGAGTTGTCCAGAGTTCAAAGGCCCATAAAGTGAATGAAGCCACATTCATTTGGTTTAAAAGAATGCGTTCTATTAATGCTAGAATTTCAGGGCAGGGCAGAAAGCAGCCCTTCAATTTGCTGCGAAATAAAACGTGACAGATCTAAAGCCTCAAGTGGTTGACTTGAAAAATCCAAAAACAGGCATGAGATATTACAAAAAGTTCTTTGTGGAGACTCGTATGAAGTTTCGCCAGAAACTGTGACTGATTTTCACAAAAATTTTAAGATCCTTGTTGAAGGATACAGTTTAAACGATGTTTTTAATGCAGACAAGCGTGGCTTTTTTTTTAGAATATTACCAAATCGTAGTTTAGTGGCAAAGGGCGATGTGTGTAAAAGCGGAAAACTTTCAAAAGAAAGATTTACCGTATTGCTAGCTGCTAGTGCCAGCGGTGAAAAACTGGCTCCACTGGTAATAGGATAATCTAAATCGCCAAGAGCCTTCAAATCCGTAGACGTAAAGGCATTGCAAATTATCTTCAAATAAAATAAAAAGGCCTGGATGACTGGCGAATTCGAGGAATGGCTCCATCAAGTTGAACGGATTTGAAGGCTCTTGGCGATTTAAATTTTCCTATTACCAGTGGAGACTGTTTTTTACCGCTGGCACTAGCAGCTAGCAATACGATCAATCTTTCTGTTGAAAGTTTTCCGCTTTTACACGCATCGCCCTTTGCCACTAAACTACGATTTGGTAATGTTCTGTAAAAAAGCCACACTCGTCTGTATTAAAAACATCGTTTAAACTGTATCCTTCGACAAGGATCTCAAAATTTTTGTGAAATACAGTCACAGTTTCTGGCGAAACTTCATTCGAATCTCCACAAAGAACTTTTTGTGATATCTCATAAATTTGTATTGCCGAAATTTAGGTTGTAGTATACGTCATTTCTTTTTTTTTGATATTATTAATTGTTGTCTTGCTGACACCAAACTTTTCTGCAGCTTTCCTTTCAGAAGAATGTTCTAAGAACTTCAACGCTTCGAATTTTTTTGCAGGCAGAGTTCAGTACTTTTCTTTTTTGAAGCCATTGTATATAACCACAACAAAACAAAAACATTCACCAAACGGCTCTTAAAAACTTACATTAGCAACATCTTGTACAAAATGCGTTTTTAACATTTTAAACAAATTTAAATTCTAATTTTTCTCGAAAAAAAAATCTGCTTCTAATTTCCGTAAAAAAAATATACTAAGGATTGTCGCATTTTTTACGAACAAAAAGTACTCGATTACAAGGAAAAGATTTTTTCCCTAACATTTAAAGATCAAAAAGCATGTTCATTAGACTCTTCCTGTATTATTAAGCTTACTCGACTGCTTACTGCTTCCATAATTTTTGCTCTCTTTTTTTATCAATTGAAACACATGAAGGAAGGATATGTATGATGTTTCACCCGGTCTAAATAATGAGAGCGAAAGTTATAGAAGTTCTTTTCGCACGTAAAAATGCAAATTTTTGTACAAAATGCTGATACAATTCAAGTATACATACCACGTAAATGTGAATTTTATCTATAAAATTGCCCAACAAATAACATAAATTGTTATTCATTTTCCTCATCTTTCCTTCACTACTTGTTCACTGCGTCTAGACAACTTACACGACTAAACTTGCACTTATTTGCAAGGCTAGCATTCAGACTGACCTGTGTTAACATAACACGAATGAGTATATAAAAAACCAACGGTTCATCAATATGTACATCTGGCGCCTGGTCAACTTAAAGAGGTTGAAAATATTCTTTAGTTTTATAAAAAGTGGTCAACTTACAAAATAAGGAGGTGGTCAATATATAGAGGTTTATTTCTTTGAAAATAATGTTAAAGGTGCAAGGGCGGAAAAAAAGTGGTCACCTTAAAGAGGCGGTCATGTTACAGAGGTGGTCAACTTGAGAGGTTTTACTGTACATCCAGCAAACAAAATTAGATATGAGCAGCGGATTGGAGTGATATGTATTCTTTTTGCGGCAGATGAATTTTTCTTTGGCGGGGTAACTTTTACAACTTTGTTGTTTTTGGTCAGATATCATATATTTTTGCATACTTAAATAGCCAACTAATATTTTTGTTTTGGGAAAAGTTTCAATAGGTTTTTGTTCAGCATATTCCATAAATTTAATATCATAAGTTATATTCACAGGGTCTTCTTTAAAATAAATAGATACTGCAAACGCAATTGCAAATACGCCACAAATGTCTGTTGCTGAGCTTTTTTAAAAATAATTTTGGGATGAAATGGGTATAGTTTGTTAATATGTATTTTGTGCAAAATAGATTTGTGTTATCTTTGTGTTATGGCTCTGCTAACATTCTGTTAGTAATCTGTTAATTTTTTGTTAACTCTGTTAATGCTCTATTAACGTTCTCTTAACACTCTATTATCTATTCGTTAATACTCTGTTAACGTTCTGTTGATGTTCTCTTAATTCTCTTTAATCATTCGGCTAACGCTCTGTAAACGGTCTGTTACATTTCTTTTATTACTCGATTTACGTTCTGTTAACGTTCTGTTAAGGCTCTGTTAATTTTCTGTTAACACTCTGTTAACGATCTGCTAACGCTCTGTTGTTGCCTTGCCAACGCTTTGTTAACGTTCTGTTGCTTTTCTGTCTTAATGCCCCCCTGACCCAGTGTCCCAATGTCCGAATGTCCCACTACCCTAGTGTCCCAATGTCCTAGTATCGGAATATCCCAATGTCCCAGTCTCCCACCTAATGTCCTAATATCCCAATGTCTAACTGTCCTAATGTCCCAAGGTCCTAATGCCCCAATTTCCTAATATCCCAGCACCCCAATGTCCCAGTATCCTAATGTGATAATATCCCAATGGCCCAATGTCCTAATGTACCAGTGGTCAGTGTCCCAATGTCGCAGTATACCAAGTGTCCAAAGTCCCAATAGCCTAATGTCGTAATATGCCAGTGCCCCAATGTCCCTGTATCTCAGTGCCCTAATGTCCCAGTATCCCAATGTGGAACATATCCCAATGTGCCAATATCCCAATGTTACAATGTCCCAATGCTCTAATATCCCGATGTCCCAGTGCCCCAATGTTCCCACGTTCCAGTTTCCCCAGTGTACCTAATGTCCCAATGTCCTAATGTGTTGATGTCCTAATATCCCAATGTCCTAATGACCCAAGACCCTAATGTTCACATGTTCTTATATCCCAGTGCCCCTATGTGCAAATATCCCGATGTCCCAATGTCACAACATTCCGATGTCTCAGTGGTCCAATGCCCCTATGTACCAGTGTCCCAATGTCCCAATATCCGATTGTCCCAAGGTCATAATGTCCCAATGTCCTAATATCCCAGTGTCCTAATGTCCCAGTCTCCCAGTGTCCTAATGTCCCAATGTCCCATTGTCTCAATATCCTGATGTCCCAATGCCCCAATATCCCGCTGTCCAAATGCCCCAATATGCCGATGTCCCCACGTCCCTGTTTCCCCATTGTGCCTATTGCCCCAATGTCCTAATGTCCCAAGACCCTAATGTCCCAATTTCCTAATATCCCACTACCCCAAGATCCTAGTCTCCCAATCTCCCAGTGTCCCAATATCCAAATGTCCAAATGCCGCAGTGTGTTTTAAAAAATGGTCAATGCGATGAGCCGATAGACGCAATTGTTGGAAATCTTTTGTTACCTATTAATTTACCGTTATTCCATCCACTTATCTAAATGGAAGACATTGATTCTTTAGAAGGACCACCAGAGGATCATTCGTTCCAAATTTCATAAAAATCCCCTCACGAAGAGAGACAGTAGAAGCAAGTCTTTCTGCAACTGTAGACTTCATTCTGAAATTGGGTTACTCGCTTAAGTCTGTGAGGGTGAAAATTTCACCGTTTATTGCATATATCTTACCCGTTATTGTGCCGATCGAAGATTTTATTTGGAAAGGCACTAGAACAGGATATGTGGAATATTTTGGTAAAAAAATTTGTTTGGGGGCTGTTGCCTGGAAGGCTGTAGCCTGGTCAAACAAAAAAGCAAGTTGTCACCGGTAATCATAGACTTGTTCGCTTTCGTTTTTCTTTTTCCTTTGGCGGGCGAGACGCTCTCGCGTCTCTTGATATACATATGTATTATTTTCCTTGATTGTTATACATAGTTATATTTTCTATTGATATTTTGTCATACCATCCTTATCAAAACAATTGTTTACATACACTTAGTAAAAGTACATAAATGTATTACGTACATATTTGCATTGTGTCAATGATATTGCCGTTTCGGTACGTTTGCGAAATTATAATTATTTAATCGATATTTAGAGCGAAGGCCATGAAAGAAAGGTTGACGATTCATCATCAAATCATGCGAAAATATTAATTAATTTTTGTTTTCGATGCAGTTTTCAGTTTAAGTTCCCATTAAACAAATCATTGTTGACAAACTTCCAATAAATCACAACAATACGCTATTTTGATATCTCGTATGTTGATGTGTCACAAATTTGTGTAGTGGTGAAGTAATTTTATGTTTACTTGCAATCTAATCGACATAATATTGTTTTGATTTTTTTTTATTCACTAAGGTAGACTACGAATATCAAAATTTTTAGTAGAGGAAACCAATTACATATTTGCGAGAGTCAATCAATATGATAGTTTGACTTAAAACCTTACACTTATTTATTTTAGCAACAAGAAACACAATAACTTGGTAAACATATTAATTATCTTCAACCTCTCTATTTTTAGCGTTGCGGGAACAGTTGGTGCAGTTGTTACATGTCCACTGGAAGTTGTTAAGACACGCTTACAAAGTTCATCTGCCTTTTTACAACCGCCACGAATAGCTGAACTACCAGGCGCTACAAATCCCACATCCGAAGCCATATTGCGACCAGAACAACGAAGAAAACTATGTACGACAATTTTAAGGAAAAGGCCACAGGTAAATATTTTCACAAAATCCCCGTGGAAGTGATTGCGGGCTTAAAATAACGAAATGCTTCGGTATGCTTTGGTGTAGAGTAATTTCAAAATGCAATGGTTGATAGCTATGTCATGTAGGTTATATTTTAAAAGCCAGTTTCTGTCTTCCCGTCTTTAGCGAGCTACGTGCAAGATAAAGTATTTGTTACATTTCCGTCCCCTTCTATGTGAAATGGATCGAAGAATCAGGTAGTCAGATAGTAATGTATTTTCCGTAGCCTTTTGATCCGATGTGAACTTCCAAATGACCCCTACTTTTCGTATTAATAAATACTTAGCGCATCATTCCCTTGAGAGAACTTTATCATAATGACAGGGAGACACGTCGGCACAATCCAATCCGTTAGACGGATCCCATCTTGTATAAATTGACTCTCATCCACAGAAGGGTCACGCGAAGGCTCACACGCAACCAAAGTACGTTCAACGCCACTTTTGTTGCCTTGCTAGAGACATTCCTATCACTGTTAGAAATTAAATTTAACCGCGCCATTGCAAAGTGACGTCGCAACGAGATTTTCAGCTTCCCTGAAAAAAAAATGAATCACTAATATGCCAGACCCGCGAAACTATCAATTCAATTTGATTTTAACCTTAACCTTTTCCCGAATGTCAAAAAATTTCCACAATACGGATGCGGATGAGTGGGTCTTCTACAATGCCAATAAAACAAAATAAAGCCTAACTACTAACTAAAGACTCACGCAATCGTTTCAGCTTTGATCTGAAGGCTTTTAAGAGTTTGCAGCCTAACCACTTAGAGTCGCCATAGACTCCCAATCGATTGTACAATCAAGCTCTTTTTTTTAGGTTCCACTACCGAATTCGGTAGAGAAAATTAGCTTTCTCTACAAAAAATTAGCTTAATTGGACAACCAATAGCACAGTCTATGAAAGATCTAATGCTGAAATGAGTGCATTAGTGCTACTTTATGACCCTGAGATTTTGTATCCAGTGCTTTCGCAATATACGTCCGGCATGTAGACTGCAAATGAGCTATGTTGCGCATAGTACAGTACAGAGCTTTGGAACATGGGGCAGCTCCACGCACTAGAATTAGGGCAAATCAAGAGAGAGATGAAGCCGCAGTGAACGATCGTGTAAATGGGGCCATTCGGTGGCTCAGTGGCAGAGATGTCACTCTATCTCTGAGTTGCCGGTGCGTGGGTTCGAATCCCACTGTGGCCCATGGATGTTTGTGTTGTCCATTCGTTCGATGTAAATCGTCCCGGAGCTTCCCGTTGTTAAAACGGCCAAGAGCTGCCAAGACCCCCTTCGATTCAAGAGAAAAAACATCTCTTGAATCGCTACAACATCAACAACATCGTGTAAGTCTCGACTGTTGGTAGCTTGTGGGAACGGGAAGACACCCACACGGACCCCATTATCAGTGCTAAAAAGAAGTTTGCACCATCGTCGAAGGTCCGACAGGTCCTAAGGCCAAGAAGATAACACCGCAAATACTATGACGTGGATTTCAGACGAGATTTGTATGGTCATGTCGAGCTTCCAGTTATACCTTGGAGATCAACCGCGTCGCGCATTCTCCCAAGGATTCTTTTGTGAGGTTTTCAAAAACGTCGAGTTAGTTTCATGAAATAAACTAATGAAAACGTTCGGTTTCTCAATCGATTAGCAATGTGTTTTATGTATTACCTACCATGTATGGTGGATTGTTTACGGATCGTCTCGAGCTTTAAAACCAATCATTACAAAGTCGATTTTAATTGGCTATCGCGTAACTATACATTTAGCGGGACGTGAGCAATGTTGGACAAAGAAACTTGGCTCGATAGCCAAACATTTCTCTCGGAAAAAAATCAGCGTACGTATAAAAAATAGTTCCAGCTTACCACAAAAAAATGAGAATTTTGTGAAACTAACACTACAACACCTTTCTTCCTTATTGGCTTCTAAAATCATCCTCAATTTTATACGTTTGAAGGTATATATTTATTTAACGCAAGTTCTGTATAATTTAAGGAACAATTGAATAAGCTAACGATTGTGAAAAAGATTCTAATTCAATTATTTAAGCAAAAACGAGACCGTCAAACATATTTACTAGTAAAGAAAATATTTCGCTGTGTCATCAAAACAACTTCTTTTGCAGAAGACTAACGTTACTAGTTTTATAGATTTTTTCATCATTTAACACTAGAAATACTCGTTAATCATGGCAAATTGTGGTTATTCTATTGGACATTTTTTTGTATGTGTTGATACCTACATAGTATTTATAATTGATTGAGCTGTAGCAATACAAATCGGATGCTTTTTTAGTCTAGTGAACATTTAGAACAATGTAAAAGCATTTTTGTTGTTTTTTTTATAAATTGTGTCAAAATGCCCGACTTGCCGAACTAAATCAAAATTAGCCACACCACCAAACATTCCATCCGAGATATGACGTCACTTTCTGAAACTAACGGGTGTATCATACCTCCGCGGAACGAAATGAGTCGCTTTACGCTTGAACAACGTTGGGAAATATTGAAAACTTATTTTCAAAGTGAGTGCGTTTATTGAAAAGAAGTTTCGGCCGAAATGAAGCACCCACCGAGCGTCACGTACGCAAGTTTGTGCAAAAAGTTCGTGAGGCTGGCATGCTAGTGGACATTGGACAAGACTCACGGTCCCCGTCGTCGTACGGTGCGCACAGATGAAAATGTGGCTGCTGTATCCCGAGTGTTAGACTCTATCCACGAACATCAACACGCCACCGATCTCAACAGTTTCAACATTTCACGCACTAGCCTGAGAAGAATTCTGCACAAAGATCTCGGATTATTCCCTTACAAGGTCCAATTGACTCAGCAATTAAAATCGCACGACCATCCACTTCGTTATCGCTTCGCAGTTTGGGCCTTAGAGCAGCTTGAATTGGGCAACGATTTTGGGCGAAAAATTATCTTTTCTGATGGGGCGCATTTTCATCTCGGCGGCTACTTTAATAAACAAAATTGCCGCATCTGGGGCTCGGAAAACCCGCACGTTGTTGTCGAGAAGCCAATGCTTCCACAGAGAGTGACAGTTTGGTGCGGTTTGTGGAGTGGTGGCATAATTGGACCATTTTTTTTTTCCAAAATGAGGCTGGTAACAACGTTTCGATCAACGGTGCGCGTTACCGAGCCATGTTATCCGACTTTTTTCACTGAAATTGAAGACATGGATTTGGACGACCTCTGGTTCATGCAGGATGGCGCGCCATGCCACACAGCCCATGCCACAATCGATCTTTTACGCACCAAATTCCCAAATCGTGTTATCAGCCGCCTTGGCGATGTCAATTGGCCGCCTCGGAGCTGCGATTTGACCCCTTTGGGTTTTTTGTGGGGAACCGTGAAGGACCGATGTTATGCCAACAATCCAGAAACGATTCAAGCACTTAAGGCCAATATCATCAAAGCAATCTGATCTGATCTGAAATTTGCTGGCAGATGGACGGCTGTCCTGCCCATAATGGAAGAGCTGTCACTTATTTTTTAAATGGCAAATACCACGAGAAATGGATTGGACGATATGAGCCTATTTCATGGCCTGCTAGAAGTCCTGATTTAACTCCTCTTGATTTCTATGTATTTGGAAGTTTGAAAAATCGGGTTTATAACGAACGTCGCGGAAACTACTGATTCGAAAAATTAAGATAGCGTGCAACGATTTGAGAGGAAATAGGGAAGAAGTTCTCCGGGCTGTCGCATCAGTTGCCAGAAGATGTTCACTTTATATCCGTTGTAGTTTTCACTTCGAAATTAATTTAAAATGGAACGCTTCTTTCAGCTATTCGGTAAATATAAAACTATAATAGATACGTATGAATAAAATTTATTTGCAAATAGCCTAAATGTCTTTTATATGAAAACCATTTTTACATTTGAGCACTTAATTTTTATATGTCGTTCGAAAGCTAACATAATAAGGCAACTTTACAGATTTGTCAGTTCAAAGTACCGTTACGATTTAATCTTTTTGATGAAAACCCGATTTTAAAACATCTTTAAAGTTTGAACGGGTGTATCTCGGAAGATACGACCAACTTCGTAACGTTTTATAGGAAATTTTGTGTAGTTTCATTTGACTTAGTTCGGCAAGTCGGGCATTTTGGCACAATTTACAAAAATACTTTTACATTGTAACGGTTCAAAATAGAAGGATCTCGTAGTTCATTAATTTTCCATTAAAATATTCTCCATTATATGTTCCATTTATTTTCCTAAGAAAATTTTGTTAACGGGAAGGTCTAAAAAAAGACAAAAACAACACAAATTCATCCTTGGTCGCAAATGGGCATGAGGAGGCACAAAGGGGACGTCGAATTACAGAATTAAATTTCAAGTACATATTTTTTCTTTGATTTAAATAAGATTCGCATTACAATTACAACCAAGATTTCGACATATCGTGTGTCGAAAAGTATAAATCGGAGATAAATTAAAAATTCTAGATTTTCTCATAAATTTTTTCATCTGCAATAATTTTATCGATTTATAATTTTTAGTAGTCTCTGGCAAATATTCTAGAAAAGAATCGCCAATGATTTAACTTCAGTAATAAGGCATCCGTTTCGAATCGACATTTGGAATCGACTCTGAATCGGATACCTGTTGTGTCTGCATCTGCGGGGATGAACAATGGTTTACAATTCAAAAGTATAAAACAGTACAGACAAATTTCAAACGGTTTAAGCTTAATTAAAAAAAAATGAAGCGTCATATGTCACGATGACCCGATATTTATTTCTTGTGTGTTGGCTTCTTCCAAATTTTCTGTGGCATCAATACAAAAATAATAAATCTAAATAAAAATCCCAATTTGCCACATTCTATGGATTCCCCGATCCAATTTATGTCCAGCATCCAATTAATGTCATTGATAAGTCCATTTCCGACTAATTAGAAAAATGTACATGATACATACGAGTACATACTCGAAGCAATTGGCTGGCATCTCGCAACTCTTCTTGTTTGCTTCAGTTTGCCTGTCTCAACTTCATAGAAAATTTATTCGCTTAGAAAAGACTAATAAAGCAAAAAATGCTGCTGCTAACTTTACTACATATTAGATTAGATAGCACAAAAATGATGAAAAAAGGACGATATGTACGTTCTCTAATAATAATGATTAATAGCAACAGTGATTATGATAAAATTCAATAAATTTAAGGGAATATTGTTTGTTGATGCGTCATGTCATTTCAATCATTAAAATTATGTTGGGTGGTATCTTGTGACTTGGCACAAAATTGCAATCGATATGTAATTAATGTTTTAGTATAGATTAGGATTTTAATAAGCTCTGGTGGATTTGCTGAACAAAGTACATACCCAGTGCGTGGGATTTGATGATCAAGATAAAAGTATATGAAGGCATTTTCATTTTAATATCATTTGAAGTTTCTAAGCTTGCGAATATTATTTTGTTAATAACAATGGGCAATGACGGGCTATAAAGTTAACACCTCATACACTGAAGATCTACGAGCGAGTTGTCTGCAACCGATTAAGAATGATTGACCGGTTGAATGACAATCAATGCGGCTTTGTTGAAGGTCGATCTACAGTCGATGCGATTAAGTGCAGTCGTATTGCAATGGAAAAGTATAAAGCAGCACGAAAGGACTTGCACTTTGTATTCATCGATTTGGAAAAGGCATTTTATATAGTTACCTCGTGATCTGATATGGTTGGCCTTGAGAGCATTTAATGTCCCTGAGGCATACGCCAGGATGATACGAGACATGTATGATGGAGCTACGACTAAGGTTAGATGCACAGCCGGTGAATCAGAAGAATTTCCGGTGAATGTTGGAGTACACCAGTGCAGTGTATTGAGTCCGTTGCTCTTCAGCATCATCATATGCTACTTATTAACACGTATCCCCGACGGCCTAGAAATATCTCTTCTTTTTGCCGATGATATAGTCCTCAGTAGCCCAAACATCGTTGCCTTGCAAGCTGCACTTGCAAAGTGGTGTGACATTCTGGAGGAGCATGGACTGAGGGTAAGTATAACAAAGACTGAGTTCTTATGCTGTCCATTCTCAGACCCAGATGCACCGATACCAGATATGTACGTCAAAGGAGAGCAGCTTAAGTCTTGTACCAAGTTCAAGTACCTTGGCTCGATGGTGAACAACGGAGCTACATGCGATGATGTCATCAAACATCGCACAAAGGTTGGGTGGATGACGTGGTGAGAAAACTCTGGAGTTTTCTGTGATTAGAAAATGCCACTGAAGCTAAAGGACAAGTTGTACAAAACGGTTGTACGTCCCGCACTCATGTATGGATCAGAATGCTGGACCATGCATGAAGATTACGCGAAAGAAATGACAGCGACTGAAATGAAAATGTTACGCATGTCAGTTGGTGCAACCAAAAGGGACCACATCAAGAGTAGCTACATCCGAGGTAGCTTGTCCATAGACCAGCCAATCACCGAAAAGCTCGAAGACCGACAAATGGATTGGTATTGCCATGTTCAACGGCGTCCGCCTGAGAACCCAGCAAACAAAGCGATATCAATGGAAGTTCCACTTGATGGACCCAAGGCCAGAGGCAGACCGAAGAACACCTGGATGTGTCAAATGAAAAAGCAACAACAACGCATTGGTCTCGGCAATGACACGATCCAAGATAGAGCTGCCTGTAGAAATATGCTGAGATATTACCGCCAAAACGGGCGATGTGCCTACACCGCAGGTCGAGCAACGCGAAACCATGGAGCGGTATAAAGAACGAGGCAAAGAAGAAGAAGAAGAATGGGCAATGACGGAGTTAATTAATGCAAAATTTTTGACAGATTGATGAAAACTCGACTTTTAAGGTTTTGAGGAAAAACGCCTTATATACAATTTTTAACACAAGCTCGAGTTTTGCTCAACATCAACTGCAATAAATGAACGATGTTTTAAATTAGTTTAACGCTTCAACAAGTGATTAACCGTTCAGCAAATCATCTGTCATTTTGTAAGCGTTAATTTCACGTGTTGACTCGTTACATTCGTTTGTAAATTCGCTAATTTAATTTGATGTCTTATTCTTCCTTGCCTCTTTATACCGGCGTCGTGTCGCTGGGCCTGCGGTGTAGGCTCATCGCCCGTTCTAGCAGCAATGTTTCTACAGATTTGTATTTCTACAGACAACTCCGCGGCCGAGACAAATTCATTATGATTTATAATTAGTTAATTAATGTTGAAAAAAGACTGAACTTGTCTTCATCATCAATGTGGCACGATAGCCCGACGTCGGGCTTTGGCCGCCTGAATCGTTGACATCCAATTGTCGCGGTTACGTGACCTTGTTCTCCAGTTTCGGAAACCCAGCAGCGTCTTCACCTACGGAGTTCTCCCAGCCAGCTCTCGGTCGTCCACGCAACGCTCCACGCTCCGTCAATTCGTTGTGCGTTCATCACTTTCTTTGGCATGCGATTATCGTCCATCCGTTGTACATGCCCCGCCCATTGCAAACCTTGAAGCTTCACGATTTTCGATACTTCCAGCTCATCGTACAATTGATACAACTCATGGTTGTACCGGATACGCCATTGATCTCGCTCGCGAACGGCTCCGAAAATTCGCCGAAGGACCTTTCGTTCGAATCGGTCTAACAAAATTTCGGAGGCTTGGGTGAGGGTTCATGTTTCGCAGCCATAACATAGCACGGGTCGGATGATCGTTTTGTACACGCGGAGCTTCGTGTTCCTGTGCGTAAGTTTCGAATTAATTATAGCGAGGACTGAGAAATAGGTCTTATTGGCTAGTTGTATCCGTCGCTTAATTTCGTCGGTTTCGTTGGCGTCCTTTGATAAGTTACAACACAGATAGTTGAAGTTGTCTACATACTCGATATTGAGGTCCCCCACTGTGATGCTTGAATTTGCTGGCGTCCTTGTTTTCGATTGCATCATGGCCTTTGTTTTGCTTTCGTTGATATTTAGTCCAACTTCCTTTGCGGCGTTATTGAGGTTATGCAGTAGGCTTTCTGCATCACCCAATCTTTGAGACATGATGTTGATGTCGTCGGCGTACGCTACTAATTGAGTCGACTTGATGACTAGCGTTCCGCTGCTGTCCATATTCATGGCTCGAATTACATACTCCAAAGCAAGTTTGAAGAGCGTCGGCGCCAGCCCATCGCCCTGCTTGAGTCCAGTACGAGTTTAAAATAGGTCAGTGAGTCGGGTCTGCACCCTGACCTGCGAGACGGTATTGTTCATCGTCATCCTTGTGAGTCGCACTAACTTTGTCGGTATACCAAAATTCAGCATTATGTTGTACAGTACACTTCGATCGATACTGTCGTATGCCTGCTTGAAGTCGACAAAGATTTGGTATACGTCGATGTTATATTCCCAGCACTTTTGGAGTAGCTTCACTGTGAAAAGCTGATCGGTCGTTGAACGACCAGGTCTGAATCCGCCTTGATACTCGCCAATGATTCGTTCTGCGTACGGATTGATCCTCTTTTCGAGAATTTTCGATAAAATCTTATAGGCTGTACAAACTAATGATATGCCCCTGTAATTCTCACACTTCAGCTTGTCACCCTTTTTGTGGATTGAGCAGATTATACTTTTGCGCCAATCTTCGGGGATAGCACATGTATAGCGTTGGTCAGGCACGTTCCACCATGCTTCAGTAGTTCTGCTGGGATCTCGTCAACCCCGGGCGCTTTATTACGTTGCAGCGATTGTATGGCGAAACTCACCTCCTCTACTGTTGGGGGTGTAACGGGAGGGCCTGGTTCGGCTAACTGCTCAAGAGCTGGCACCGTGGGGGATGTTGATGGTACATTGAGGAGCTCTTCAAAATGCGAGGCCCATCGTTTGTTTACGCTTTCGATGTTGCTGATGATGTTACCATCCTTGTCCTTACATAGGCTTGTCCTGGATTGATATCCGTTCTTGACATTATTTATAAAGTTTGTACGCCTGTCTAGTGTTCTTGCTGGCTAATCTTTGGTTTATTTGCTGTAACTGCTCGTCAAAATCTCAAAATGAACTTGTCTTAAAACGGCATGTTTTGAACCGTTGAACCTATTGACATTTCGTCTTGTATAAATATAGAGCAAGAAATACTCTGAGTTGAAATTTAAGAGAGTGTCTCCAAAGGAGCATATTGCAATAGTACTCTTCATCGAAGAGATAGCGCCTTTTAACTTTAAAGCGTTAAACCAAACAACATATTATAAATATATAAAATATGTAAACATACTCGTATGTGAATATGTACTGGCTGTCGCACATAAAAGCGGCCAAATCCAAACCAATAAAGTATTTTTATCTAACGAAAAACATTAACTTCATCCATCAACCCACTTTTGTCGCCAAAAATTGTGCACAGAAATACAAATATATTATGTGCGAGTACATTCGATTTCCACAAAAAAAAAAAAATATTACACTAATTAAGGGTGTGTATTTCAAAACAGTTTGTCTTATTTGATTAAGCGATATTTCTATATCCTAGATAACTCTTCAAAAATGCTTGCGACAATCCGTACTATAATTTGTTGATTTAATAATACTAATTCATTGATCATTCCGATAAAAATAAATTAGCTATATTATTCGTATTAGGATCAACTAAATTCAATGATTTCTTTTATCTTTTTACAGATCATAGCAATATCACATTGTGGGATATCCTCGTCTGCAAAGTCCATGAGCATAATGCAATGTCTAAAGTAAATAATTTCCCTTGCGTCGTTTCTCGGAAGACTATTAACAGAAACTTGTAATTTCAGGCACATAGTACAAAACGAAGGACCGCGAGCACTGTTCAAAGGACTTGGTCCAAATCTAGTGGGCGTCGCACCATCCCGAGCAATCTACTTTTGTGCATATTCACAAGCTAAGACAACATTAAACAAATTAGGGTAAGTTGTGACGCCCGCGACACCATCAAACTAGAAATCTGCACGTGAAACTGATAGTGTGGTAGGCTATTTTTAAATATGTACTTTCGATATCAATTTTTTGACAAAAAGAAAAATGCCCCTTAAAGGTAGTATGATCCTACTTCCTAACAAAATCAAAGCAAATCTTTTTTTTAACATTCTCAATTGCAGCAGTATGTGTGTGACCTGTGTCCAGTGTGCAACACTACTATCGTATAATGATGCCTTTTGTCTTGCAAATTGATTCCGACATCATTTCATAGATTCATAGTGCAGGTTTCTTGTATCACAGTTTCATTTTTTACTATTGAATTACAACTAATTAAATTTTCGTGTTTTCTTAAATTTCTTTTCGAATCTTAAAACAGAAATCTCCCGCCCGATTCGCCGATTGTTCATATAATAAGTGCATCGTGTGCCGGTTTTGCAGCATCGACAGCAACAAATCCAATATGGTTTGTTAAGACACGCTTACAATTGGACTATAATTCCAAAAATCAAATGAGCGTACGCGAATGTATTAAACGAATTTATGCAAAATCTGGTGTGCGTGGCTTTTATAAAGGAATAACGGCCAGCTATTTTGGTATATCCGAAACTGTTATACATTTTGTGATTTATGAAGCTCTTAAAGCGAAACTTGTAAGCTTCATAAATTTTTATTCAATTTTTAGCATTTGAACGTGGTGATATTCATGTGCCTTTTTTGTATTTCTTTCCATTTACGACGTTCTTCGTGTGCTGATTGGGAATTTTCGTCGATGTTTGTCGCTTTACAAAATAAAAGATTGAGCTTCGACATACACATCCATTAGACGGTAAGACATCGAGAGATTTTCTAGAGTTTATGCTGGCCGGTGCCATATCGAAGACTGTTGCATCATGCATTGCGTATCCGCACGAAGTTGCACGAACACGTTTACGTGAGGAGGGTAGTAAATACCACACGTTCTGGCAAACGTTGTACACGGTGTGGAAGGAGGAGGGCAAAGCTGGAGTTTATCGGTAAGTTTTTTATTTTCAGTTTTAAACAAATTCAGCGGTAGTGTTACGCTAATTTATTACGTTTTTAGTTTGACAAATTTACGATATTGACAGTCGCGAAGAACATTTAGGTTTTTTCTCTCAAAGAAGGTTTCTATTCGAGCTAGGCAACCATTGATTGATAAGGGGTGCATATTATCCGAAATCAATTTCATTCCTTCCGCATGTGTAGTTCAATAGTTAAAAGATTATCGCTCTTTTATATTACACTGACTTTCGATAACTCGGGAACCCGTCGGTTGATCTTCCTGGAATTTGACGCACCTGTAGAGCAACTTGGTGGGCACATTTGCTGCAAATGTTAAGCACTTTTGTGCTTTTCTGTAGAACATTTTTAATAACTCGCCAACTATGTATTGCCTAAAGAGTGGAGCACCGTAGTGGACATTAATGACAAAATTTCAAGGTTCTAGCTATATCAGCCTTCGAAAGTTACAGCCGTCAAAAGATGTGGATTGAAGTACAAATTTTGACACCCCTAGGATCAATTAATTAACGAAATGAACGTACTTTAATGCTACGCAATATGTATTGACTTTCAATAACTTGGGAACTTATTGGCTGTTTTTTTTTTTAATTTAGCACACTTGTACAGCAACATGGCGTGCACATTTGTTGAAAATTTTAAGGTCCTCCCTATCAACGCTCAGTTACATCTGTCTAAGCCGCACTTTTGTTTTTCAATAGAACATATTTATTAACTCACGAGCTATTGCATGCAAAATTCTGAAATTCAGCACAGTCGTAGAGCATCGCAATGGCCAGTTCCGGGGGAAATCTCAAGGTTCTAGCTACCAGCCTTCATTTTGATATTGAATTGCTAGGGGCATTCGGTGGCTCAGTGGCAGAGATGTCACTCTATCTCTATCTCTGAGTTGCCGGTGCGTGGGTTCGAAACCCACTGTGGCCCATGGATGTTTGTGTTGTCCATAAAGGTACGTTGTCCTCGACACGACTGCATTGGCTCTAGCGACAGCGACTCGCCCATTTCATATAAAAACTCATCTTTCTCTCATTCTAAAAACGAGTTTCTATGTGAAATGAGCGAGTCGCTGTCGCTAGAGCCAATGCAGTCGTGTCGAGGACAACGTACCTTTAAGCCGGTTCCTCGATGTAATAAAAAACGGCCAAGAGCTGCCAAGACCCCCTTCGATTTAAGAAAAAAAAAAACAACAACATATTGAACTGCTTGGGAGTGAGAGTGCAACGAAAGTCATCTACGGGACCAAACGGTCAGGGGAGTGCCTAACCTAAGCTTTCCGCTCTTACCTCCCGGTCGATCGGACTATTTGTACCTTCGTCATTTTATTGACAGGATCTAATTGTCTTGTCAAATGGGGATTTCTTTGTCCAGTGCATGCACTCACCATGGGAAATCCAATCCTGGAAGCTGCAAATCCAGCTGGTTGACTTGGGTAACAGCCTCCAGCCACCTCGAGTCCAACACCAATGATGGGTAGGGACCATGGTCCCCTGGGCAAACCCATCCCCGTGGTACACTATTTGCTAAAGACTTCTCAATAGCAGGTGTGATCCTCCCTCGTCCCTCTTAAATGTTAAGCCTCACGCTGAATTCAGACGTGCATATCCCAGGTTCGTTTCACCAGCTTAAAGCAATGCAGCTTTTCACATCCGGATGGGAGTCCTTCAGCTTACTAGTCAGCACTGCAACCACAAACTATAGCTAGGTATAGGCGCGTAGGTATTTTTCCCAGGGTTGTTGTTGTTGTAGCGGTGCAGAAGGGTGTGAGTCGCTGTACATGTCTGTGGATGTGCTCTAAGTTTCGTCGTCGTTCTCGCCTATTGTCTCAAGCGACAAGAACGTAGGCTGCTATAGGGTTGTCCCATAATGCCCTCGGAGTGAGGTTAGTGGGTGCAGCGTGAACAAAAACCCGATCTAAGCTGGGCTAGTCTCACTCTTGTGGCTCTCGGGAGCCTAGTCTCCTCAGACGATATAGGTGGTGGGGGCACTGAGAGGACTCTATTCGGACCTAACCTCCCTATTGACCGATTCACAACGGTTGTGTGAATATCTACGATGGCCGCATGGTATGCTGTGCTATCGAATATATCGGCGGGTACCCGTTTGTATCTCTGGACGTCTCTCTCGAGATCTGAGTCCACTCCTGACATGTCGTGGAGGGGGAGTATTGTCCATGAGATGATGGTATGGGTGATCCTGTCGATAGCAACCGACCAGATATTGTAAAGACAGGAGGAGATTGTGATCACGCTCTGATAACATACTGGTTTCTTGATGAAGATGATCCTGGGACGACATAAGGTGTCAGCGATACGTAGAGAAGCGTTCTGGCATGCCTGGATCTTATTCCAGTTTTTCACAAACGGTTTGTGACCATAC
The DNA here is from genome assembly GCA_949715475.1 of Microchrysa polita. Lineage (NCBI taxonomy): Eukaryota > Metazoa > Arthropoda > Insecta > Diptera > Stratiomyidae > Microchrysa > Microchrysa polita. The sequence goes on along the minus strand of OX454415.1, from coordinate 11,668,423 downwards.
CGGTGCTGCATAGCTAGGGATTGCCCTACCTATCGCTTTGTAGGTGACCAAAATAGTTTCTTTGTCCTTGACCCAGGAACTCCCGGTTAGTGCCTTTAGGACGCTGTTTCTACTGTGCATTTTGTCGACTACGTCTTTGACGTGGTTTTTCGACTTCATCATGATAGACACCAAGGATCTTGGGGTTGGTAACAGTAGGAACAACGTCGTCAGCATGCTTACCAGTACGGATCCTAAGCTCCTCCGAAAATTCCTGCGTCCAGGTGGTCGTCATTTCGCCGTCTAAATGCACTGTTAGACGGCGAAATGACGAGGGTACGGATACTGAAAAACTCCACCAGTTTCTCAATATAGTCATTTAATCGAGCACACAATCGTTCCCCGTGGTGAGTACGGTGCAATCGTCCGCATAGGAAATTAGTTCGATACCTTCCGGGGGTATTGGAAGGCTCGACAGGTAGATGTCGAACAATGTAGGAGTGAGTACGCTACCCTGTGGAACTCCCTGCTTAATTTTCCTATGGGGTAAGTTTTTTTTTATGTTGAGGCCATTATATATGTGATGGGTGATCAGATCCAGAGCTGTTGTAGTACTTTGCATCTTCCTGAAGCAATGCCGGTGAGAAGCTAGCTCAGCATACAAGGGTGAGGTGAATGAGTGCTTCGAGCGTCTTTACAACGGGTGATAAGATTGCGATTGGACGGTAGGATTCAGCGAGTTTTGCGCTTTTACCGGGTTTTAGAAGGGGGGTGATTCGACCCTTTTTCCAAAATTCAGGGATGAAAAGCGTGGATATCGACAAGTTGAAAGCTATCGTCAGGTTTTCGATGGCCGGAAGATCTAGATGTTTCAGCATGGCCATTGAAATGCCATCTGGTCCAATGGCCTTCGAGTTTTTAGCGTTCTTGATCGCTGCTGAGACTTGGTCCGCTGTATAGGTGAGGATGATGTCAACCGTTCGGTTGCGTATCCTTCTTTTTATTTGTTCAATAAATTGTTTATTGAACAAGCTCGCACAAAGTTTAGGATCTGCGGTGGTTTTCTTGCCGAATCTGATGGCTACACTACCCTTGTCTTTGGTTGGATGGGACAGGGCACGGACTGTAGCCCAAAATTTGCGGACACCCTTCGAGAGGTCGCAGCTTTCAAGATGCTCGTTCCATTTTTCTTTCTTGTAGGTGTTGACATGTCGATTTATTTCGGAGTTTAGCTCCTGAATTCTGGGGTCTGCCGGATTTGCGCGTCTTAAGTTGTCCCGTTCGTCGGCTAACCTTGCGGTAGTAGTTGGGAAATATGGCCGAACTTTGGGGATACGTCCTGCCGGAATGAAGCGAGCTGCCGCTTTGACAATGACGTTCCTTATATTCTTTTCGGCTTCACGGTTGTTTGTTGGAGTAGGTAGCGCGGTGAACTTCGTCGTAGTGAACGTAGTGAAACCCTCTCAATTTGCCTTTTTGTGATTGATAAACGTACGCCGTTCTGATGTCGTCAGTTCAGCTGGTTTATCAATATTAATGAGTATGGGGAGGTGATCGTATTGGAGGGAGATAGTTATCTCCCAGCGGGATTCACTTATCAAACTGGCGCTTACAATAGATATGTCAGGAGAACTATGGCAGGCGCCAGCGACACGTGTAGACGAAATTCCATTGAGTGCGCAGAAGTCTGATGGGTCTAATTTGGTCGCGATATCTATACCTCTGGCATCATTACCGAGGAGAGAGTGCCAGAGTTCGTGATGGCCGTTAAAGTCGCCAAGTAGGATCCTATGCTGTCCTGTGAGGAGTGGACCACTATCGAATTTAAAACCAGAGCCACAGCTGGTGGTATATAGGTGTTTATAAGTTCGATCTTGGTATTGCCGGATTTAACGGCAATAGCTTGCATTTCCGCCGTGGCGTCGTCAAAACGAAGATCTAATACACTGTATTGCACGGTTCTGTGTATTAGGAATGCGAGCCCTCCTCCTGGATTTCCTAATCCTGCCTGCCTGCCGACTCTATCGCGCCTTAAAAGTATGTAATCGCCGCGGATGTTAAATTGGGGAGTTGAAGGTTGGAGCTTTGTATCCTGAAATGTCGCTATCGGAATTCTGCGTGTATTCATGAAACGGACGATCTCGCTGATCTTCTTGCGGATGCCATTGCAGTTAAACTGCAATATGGTGAGATCAGTGTACACTGCTGCGGGGGGGTGCAGGTGTTAAACTTGAGCGAGTATGCCTTGTTGTATTGTTGACTACGGGTGGCGGTGGTGGTGGAGAATTGGCTCGAGAGCTGGGGCCAGGAATGGCCGGAGATGGTGGTAAACCGTTAGCTTGTGAGCTAGAGCCTGGGGTGGCTGGGGTGGCTGGGGCCGACTCGCATTCAGACACGCTGGAGCAACAAAAGACAACTTATCATACTGACTCATTTTTTCTTAAGTCAGAGCAATAAAAATGACACCATTCTCTGCAGCAGGTACATCTCAATGACCTGGCATTGCCAAAGATGCGTCGGTTGCATACACAACAGATGTAAATTTCGGGAACTGGATTAGTTTCGATGCCGGTGCGGATTAATAGAATTGAGAGCAACCGCGCTGAGATGAAACACATACACAACCCTCCTGCATCGAACCTTCACAGCTCTTGCGGTGGAGGGGTTTTTTGGCAACTCTTGGCCGTTTCTCGTTGGAAACGGGTGTGGTCCGCCTCGAAGAGGCTTGAAACTCCTGTATGGTAGCGGGGCTGCCATCGGGAATGGTCGCCAGTAGGACCACATCTTTCTTTTTCTTCCTAACCTCTTTATGCCGCTTCACGGCTCGCCTTGCTCGGCCTGCTGTGTAGGCACATTGCCCGTTCTGGCGGTAATGTCTCACCCTATTTTGCAGACAGCTCATTACCGATTATCATTTCATTATCCAATCTTAAAATGCGATACTTTCTCTGAAAATCAGAATTTCTAATATCTTCGAAATGTTCTAATTTGCTTTTTTAACGTATTCTTTTCACTAAGGTATCAATTTCTTTCCATTTAATCATTATATTCTATGTCTTCATTCTTTCCAGGGGATTAGCAACACAACTAGTCCGACAAATACCAAACACTGCTATCATGATGGCAACGTACGAGGCTGTGGTCTATGTTTTAACGCAACATTTCAATAGTGATTTTTACAGTGCATCCTAAACAAAATATAAAACAACAACAAAAGCAGCCAAAAAATCATCTAGAAATAGACTTATTGTATAATACAAAGATTCTCATAATTCGCACCATTGTCATGAACCCATGTCATCTCATGACATGATCGGTGCAATGTAACGCTTAAATAAGTAGGTTTTATGTTATATAGTTAAACAGAAGAAAACATATGCAAACAGCACATTATACACAAACTGAACAAAAAAAAAATATAAAAGCAGGAAAAACGTTTTTTTAGCGTAACACTTTGTGAAACTTAAAAACGAGTTATTCGATTAACGAAAAACAATCAATTGAAAAGCAACACAGCAAGTCAACGAAAAACACCAATAAATGAAAAAAAAACAAGAATTGTGAATAAACAAATTAATTTTAAGTGTAATTTTAGGAAACCATACATGAAACACATGAGTCATCAACATGAGTTGATCCAAATATATTTGTGATGTTGTAGGTCTGTAGGATACTTATGGATCTATTTATTGAAATAAAAATATTATGATTTAAAAAGTGCAACAAAAAAATAAATAAATAAAAAAGCGTAACACGAAATAATATATTGTATACTCACCACACATACTTTAATTTGTAATTGCGCAATGCTGAATTGAAATGAAATCACGTTCATTGTATTTTTATATATTTACACGTAAATTGTTAAGTGACGCAAATTATATATATTTACATGCACAGACACACATTGACAGCATGTTAAAATGTATTCGACATTTTAGGGCCCAATGACTAATAACCATGATCTAAAGCGGACAAACGTAGAACAAAAATTATAAATTTTATTTAAAAAATCGAGTAGAGCAGAGAAATTTTTCTTAACATAAAGCACATATCTATTTCCATGCATCTTTTAAGTGCGCACAAATTTTATATACATATTTGAAAAACGTTGCATATACCCAAGTTTGATTGTAACGAACAGATGTTCCTGCTTTTAATCCTTGTAATTTAAAGTGCCCATCGTTTCTGAAGAACAAATCATTTTATTCTCGATTTAATTGGAACAAATGAAAACTTGTTTTAAGGTCCTATGTTTGTCTGTTGGATGGAATTAGTGGGCAATATTCATCTTGGATTCTTTCTTTTCAATAATAATAATAAATCATCGCTCAAGCTTATTTTGTTTCTCAAACCCAACAGAAAATATTTAGTGAGAATCTGTGAGCTACACTTGATCAACATTTTTTGTTGTTTGTAAATCTCATCATATGATTTCAAAGTCGAAAAAATCGTCTTATCTAATTTGTACATTTTAAAAAGCATCTTTGTTCTGCTACAAAAATTATTTTCAATGTGTTATAAATGTATTAAGTGGGAGACAATTGAATTATTGTTTGAATTTACCATCAATTTAATCCTTGCGGAATTATCAGGTATACACATGATTGTACATAGTGTATCTCTAAAATGCAAATCGAAAAAGCGGCATGAGCTTTCAATGTACTTTACGTACATAATTCAATATGTTTTGTCTGAATTTGAAGAAGGTTCTAAAAAATTGATTATTATTGGAACAATTAATAAAGGCTGCACTGTTTATTCGTTTATTGAATATATTGTAAACTACATAGACGTCAAGTCGAGTATTGATGAACCAATAATGACTGTATGTATAAAAAGAAAAAAATGTTTATTGTAAATAGTATATTTAGTGTGTGTATACAATATTAAGTGATATTTGGACTGAGAGAATGTGATCGAATTATATGAGTGTGCGAGATAAAGTATGAAAAAAAAAACAATTTTCTTTTTTGTTAGTCCTTTATTATTATACATTCTGCCTAAAGGGTAAAAATATATATATATATTATAAATACAAATTGAAGAAATGTTGTTTATATTATTTTCTGTCTTATTTTTAATTTAATATTCTTCCTCATCTGAATCCTTATACGTATTACAACATCGTTATCACAAGAAGTAAGAACATTACACAAGCTACAAGCTAAGACAAGGTAATAAGAGTTTTAACTTTTAGATATTTTTTTTTGTGTCGCAACAATTGCAAACGTGTTTTTTTTTTCAGACAAAAATGGCATATATTCTTCTAACAACATAATGTATTTACTCAGAACATAATTCTAGGCTCTGAAGCAAATATGTAACTACGACATGTATGTCTCTTGTAACTACCAGTTATCAGCCTGTTCCATTAAAACAGCTACTAACTGCATTCTCAGATATATACCGTTTTCAAGACAAGTTCCTTTTCCAACACAATTTAATTATACAAGAAAAATTAATGAAGAAGTCAAATTAACCATTTCACAAATTATTTGGCATTGACAAAGCGTATGATTTGATTTGGAGTTGGCTTTTTCCTGGCGTCGTCTTTACTTGGCAGCATAATAAGTGTCGCGAATAGAAGTGATCGCTTGATCAGCATCAAATTGGTTATCTGCGGAAGGGGGTAGAACGTAATAAATGCCTACGCTCCCCAAGTGGGACTGCCACCAGAGGAATTTTTTTCAGAGGCCTTTTGGAACGACGTTGACACTCTGATTCAGACCATTCCAAATACCGAATTGGTGTCCTTGGGAAGCTATCGTAATGGCCATGTGGGTGAATCAAATTTTGATTACGAGAATTGCCATGGTGGAAAGGGTAGCCCTTCAACGGTCAGAAATGACGAAAGTGAAGCTATTCTGACTATGTGCAGATCGCACGGTTTGGTCATCCTAAACACATGGTTTGTGAAAAACGAGAGACACACGGAGATAGGAAACACGAAAGGCAGATCAATTACCACCTGTGCTTCGATTTTTTGAGAAGGTGGGTAAAAGACTGCAAGGTGATCTTGGGTGAATCCGTCGTTAGCCAACATCTTCTTCTTCTTGTAGCGGTGCAGAAAGGTGTGTAACCTCTGTGCATCTATGTGGGTACGATTTATGGTTCGTCAATGTTTGTGTCCGTGAGGTCTAAGGACAAAAACATAGCTGCTGCGATAGGGTTTTCCCACAGTGATATAGGGGTAAGATCAGTGGGCGCAGCGGGGCATTGAAACAAATGGCCCACATCATGAGGAGTGCCATTGCAGTTTGGACAGATGTTTTGGATGTCCGGGTTTATGCGAGAAAGGTACGAATTAAGGCGTGAACAAAAGCCCGACCGAAGTTGAGCTAGTGTTACTCTGGTGGCTCTCGGGAGCCTAATCTCCTCAGGCGAAATTGGTGGTGGGCGCTCTGAGAGGACTCTATTCGCACCTAAACTCGCGATAGACCGATTCACTTCTTCAGTGTGGATCGCTGCAATGGCAGCTCGGTATGTAACTTCATCGTAAGGGTCCCGTTTGTATCCCTGAACCTCTCTCTCAAGGTCTCGTAAACCACGCCTGACATGTCGTGGTGGAGGAATTCGGTCCATGAGATGATTATTGGGATGATCCTCACGGTAGCAACCAACAAGATACTGTTTAGAGAGTAGGAGATTGTGATCACGTATTGGCATCAATTTTGTCTCCTGATGTAAGTGATCCTGGGCAGACATCAGAAGGCAACCTGTCGCGATGCGTAGAGCGGCATTTTGGCAGACCTGAACTTTGGACCAGTGTCACATAGACTATGTGTCCAAACTGGGGCTGCATAATCAGCGGCCGCTCGACCCACCGCTTTATAAGTAGCTAGCATGGTTTCTTTATCTTTGCCCCAGGTGCTACCAGCTAGAGCTTTTAGGATGTTGTTCCTACTGCGCATTTTTTCACATACTGAAGCTGCATGATTCGCAGACGTCATCATGTTCTCTAGGTGAAGCCCGAGAATTTTGGGATTTTTAACAGTAGGAACAGAATTGTTGCCAATACGTATATCCATCTCCCATCTGATGTCCTCCCACCAAGTGGTTAGATAAGTCGCAGAAGATTTGGACGCAGAGATGGTGAGGTTTCGGCTTTGGAAAAATGCCTGTAATCGTCCTAGATAGCGATTAATTCGGAGGCGCATTTCATCCTTATCATTCCCTGTGGCGAGTACGGTGCAATCGTCAGCATAGGAAATCACCTCGATTCCTTCAGGTGGTGTGGGAAGGCCGGACATGTAGATGTTGAACAGAGTGGGGGAGAGTACCCCTCCCTGTGGAACACCTAATTTGATTTTCCTAAGCTTAGAACGTTTGCCTCGAAACTCAGTGAAGGAGTGCCGACCAGCTAGATAATTGGCAATCCAACGGATCTCTTGTGCAGGAAGATGCATATTCAACAGGTTTGCTAGGAGCATTGAATGATTGACCTTATCGAATGCACTTGATAGGTCTATTGCCACCAGAATAGTTCTGTGACAACGACTGCGTTGATTTAGCCTATCACGAATGCGTGTAGTGATCGCATCGAGGGCAGTGGTGGTACTATGCATCTTCCTGAAGCCATGCTGGTGAGGTTCTAGCTTCGCATGTGCAACAAGAGTGGGGTGAATAATGGCCTCCAGCGTCTTTGCGACAGGAGAAAGTATCGTAATGGGGCGGTAGGATTCCCCGAGATTTGCGCTCTTCCCTGGCTTGAGACAGGGAACAATTCGACCTGTTTTCCAGATTTCAGGGATGGCAAGCGTGGACATCGACAAGTTAAAGGCGGCCGTGAGATACTCAATGGCTGGAAGGTCGAGATGTTTCAACATGGTCATCGAAATGCCATCTGGTCCGAGGGCCTTGGAGTTTTTAGCATTCTCGATGACTTTTTTAACCTGGTCCGCTGTAAAAGATGGTATGGTGTCAACATTCCGGCTGCGAATCCGTCTTCTAATTTTGCGCTTGAGGCCGTCAGACTTGGGATGTTCAATAAATTGTTTATTGAACAGGCTAGCACACTGAAGAGGATCACAGGTTTTAGTGTTGCCAAATTCAATGGCGTTGTTGCCCTTTTCTTTCCGAGGATTGGAAAGGGCGCGGACGGTAGACCATAGTTTGCTGACACCTTCATTGAGGTTACATTCATCGAGGTGCTGATTCCATTTCGCCCTCCTATAGTCTTTAACTTGTCGGTCAATTTCGGAGTTAAGCTCCTGAATTCTGGGATCATCAGGGTGAGCGCTTCTGATCAGATCACGTTCATCGGCTAATCTGGCGGCACTAGTGGGAAAGTTAGGCCGAACTTTCGGGATACGTCCTGCCGGAATAAAACGTGCCGCGGCTGTGGTAATGACGTTCCTAATATTTTTCTCGGCCTCATGAATTGTAATAGGTGATGTTAGCTCGGTGAACTTCGCCGACGAGTAAGCTTTGAATCCATCCCAATCGGCTTTCTTGTGATTGACAAACGTTCGCTTCTCTGACTTAGTCTTGTTCGCTGGTTTGTCAATCTTTATAATGATTGGGAGGTGATCTGATTTAAGGGTGGTACGTACTTCCCATCGGGAAGCAGCAATTAGACTGGCACTGACAATAGTTATGTCAGGAGAACTACTGCAAGTGCCCACGACTCTAGTCGGCGAGTCTTCATTAAGTGAACAGAATTCTGAGGCGTCAAGTGATTCGGCGATAGCTATACCCCTGGCATTGTTGTTGAGGTCCGAATGCCAGAGCTCATGGTGCGCATTAAAGTCGCCAAGGATGACCCTGTGCTCTCCGGAAAGGAGAGGACCAATATCGAAACGATAGCCAGAAGGGCAACTAGAGTGAGGTGGTACATATATATTAAAAATTTCGATATTGGTACTCCGTGATGGAACTGAGATGGCTTGAATTTCCGCCGTACCGTCAGCAACTACATCTAATACACAGTAATGTACGGACTTGTGTATTAGGAAGGCAAGTCCACCTCCAGGGTGAGGATCATCCGTGGCGGCCGGTCGATCTTTCCGCAGTATAACATATTCGCTATGGACGCTTAGAGACGAGTTTGCGTGAAGCAACGTCTCTTGGATGGCGGCGATGAGAATTCTGTTGGAACTCAAGAAGTGTGTGATCTCAGCGATTTTTCGGTGAATGCCATTACAGTTAAACTGTAATATAGATAGTGCAGTGAAAACTGCTGGAGGGGGAGGGCCAGGCGTAAGACTGGGTCTGGCATTCCTTATCATATTGTTTGGCGGTGTAGGGGGCAGTGGTGGGGAAGGTGGGCTAGGAGCAGCCCTGGGTTGCCCGGAATTTATACAACCTGGCGCAACATATGCTAAGGAGTGTTGACCTTGTCTACGTAACCCTGAACACCTAAAGTGAACCCATTCCCTGCAGCAATTACACTGCACTGATCTGGCATTCGAACCGATACGTTGGTTGCAGACACTACAAATCCATACCTCTGGGCCTGGATTTGTTTCAATACCGGCGCGAATTAGTAAAATTGAGAGCAGCCGCGCCGAGATGTAATGCTCCCAATATGACGAAAAAACACATACATCGTACCCACACATATACACAGACAAACACAACCTTCCTGCATCGAACCTTCAGGGCTCCTGCCGGGGCTCTTGCCAACGTTAGCCAACATCGTTTGCTCCTGTCAGAATTTATATTGAAAGTAGGAGGAACAAGAAATAGAAGAACTCCCAAGCCTGTCGAAAAAATCAAGTGGCACAATCTCACAAACGACAACTTTGAACCTGTAGTAGCTCTATTCATTGATAAAATGACGGAGTGGTTTCAAAACAACCAACCAACTGCACCGAGCACAGTTCAACACAAATGTGGAAAAATTTCGCTGAAATGTCAGTAGGTGAAGCGGAAAAGGCACTTGGAGTTTCGAAAGGTCCATTCCACACGAAGAAAGAAACATGGTGGTGGAACACCGAAACTAAGGAAGCAGTGAAAGCCAAATCGAACGCACTTAAGGCATGGACGAAATGTGAGTCAATCAGTGGTTCAACTTCGCGAAAATTAATATGCAATGCCGGAAAAACGTAAAGCGCTTGGTAGCACAAGCAAAGGCGAAGGCAGCTGAGAAATTCTACCAGGAATTAGAAACTCAGGCTGCGACGGAAGGACCGTCTTTGCGCGAGAGACCTAAGCACGACGCCAGGATATTTAGGGTCGCAGCCCAAAGGAGAAAGAACGCTCGGGAAATACAGGCGTCAAAGTACGTGGAGGACTCGCAAAGAATGTTGCTGTTTGACGATACGGCAATTTGTAGCAGGATGCGATAGTATTTTGACGAACTTCCAAATGAAGAATTTCCTCGAGCAGCTTTTCAAGATGTTGAGCCGAATACCACAAATATTGAAGATATCTCAGAGGAAGTGGTGATGGAGGCAATGCATCAGATGAAACGCGGAGAGGCAGTCGGACCGGACAAAATCACCGCGGAATTTTGGTTGAAAATGGAAAATGTCGGTCTTAGTTAGCTCACAGTTATCTTTAACAAAATCAAAGCTGGGCAACCGATGCCTGATGCTTTCAGGGAAAGTTTTCTTCTTCCTGTCTATAAGAACAAGGGAGACTCACGCAAACTCAACAACTATAGGGCTATAAAGTTAACACCTCATACACTGAAGATCTACGAGCGAGTTGTCTGCAACCGATTGAGAAAGATTTCGCGGTTGAATGACAATCAATGCGGCTATGTTGAAGGTCGATCTACAGTCGATGCGATTCAGTGTATTCGTATTGCGATGGAAAAGAATAGAGCAGCACGAAAAGACTTGCACTTTGTATTCATCGATTTGGAAAAGGCATTCGATTGAGTAACTCGTGATTTGATATGGTTGGCCTTGAGAGCACTTAATGTCCCTGAGGCATACGTCAGGATGATACGAGACATGTATGATGGAGCTAAGACTAAGGTTAGATGCACAACCGGTGAATCAGAAGAATGTCGGAGTACACCAGGGCAGTGTATTAGGTCCGTTGCTCTTCAACATCATCATGTGCTACTTATTAACACTTATCTCCCACGGCCTAGAAATATATCTTCTTTTTGCCAATGATATAGTCGTCAGTAGCCCAAACATCGTTGCCTTGCAAGCTGCACTTACAAAATGGTGTGACATTCTGGAGGAGCATGGACTGAGGGTAAGAATAGACCAACCAATTACCGAAAAGCTCGAAGAGGCAGACCGCAGAACACCTGGATGTGTCAAATGAAAAAGCAACAACAACGCCTTGGTCTCGGCGATGACACGATCCAAGATAGAGCTGCCCGTAGAAATATGCTGAGATATTACCGCCAAAACGGCCCATGTGCCTACACCACAGGTCGAGCAACGCGAAGCCATGAAGCGGTATAAAGAACGAGGCAAGGAAGAAGAAGAAGATGATTTGATTTGTTATTCTATTTTGTAAAATCGTTCATTTTTGTTGTAAACAAATGAATTGGTCTTGAAAATGGTATATAATTAGCGCGCAACACTAAATTAAATTTTGCTTAAAAATTAATCAACACCTACAGGAAACAATATTGCTAATATAGACAGGTCTCGAATGTTTCACATAATTTTTAGCCAAATGATATGCATTACATTTAACGGTACAATAAATTTTATCACCCAAGAAAAGTATATCAGCATTAGATCCAATAAATATTTTACACATTATTAATTTATTAATACACAAATATTGTCGCAAAGTTCTGCATTCTACTGGTTTCATTTTAGACTTGTAAAAATATTCTTCCGTCATACATGGGATAATTGTTGAAATGTTTGGGCTTATCAATATGTACACGACCACGAAGTCGACCAAGCACCCGTTCGGTAACATTGGGACATCTTTGCACCATAAGAGATTCCAATTGCAGGCAATGAGTGGCGATAGCGCTGGAAAATAAAAAGATGGTTAATCCACATGAAGTATTGATATTATGGGTCAAAGTCTGTTGATGGTTTGAACCCGTTTGACGCCAATACAGAAACGGTCGATTTGTATCGATTTCGCTAATGCCAAAGGCAAAAAATCTAAGGGTTCGATTACAATCTTTTGCGATTTTTGGCGAATTGCGGGAAAAGCTTTCGGGTTTGAGTCTACTATTATGTGGCGGTAGTCTGTGATTTCAACCGCATTTGATATTGCACGTAAAAGTATCTTATCACCAAAAGATATAATACACAGCAAGCGGTGACAGCAAAATCAAAATGTCCATTTGGACCATGTATTTTAAAATGGAGCGTAATTCCGAGGTGATGCTACTGCTGGTTTTGTTGTATTCGGCATTTGATGTATTTTCGTGGTTGCTGCACCATACAAAAGATTCCAAACGCAACCTAAGAAAGAACTTAATGGAGTCGCCAGGCAATTTGTTAGATGATACGAGTATCTGGAAATGTGTCAAGCGCCCCTCCCTGGCTGATGATTCCAGAAATTTTTTTACTATGAGCTTTTAAAAAAGTATTTTAAGCTGTTGGTTTCTGGGACTTCACAACAATTTTCTAACTATAAATAAACAGCTGAGTTGACGCTTTGGTGTGGTTTCAATCCGCAATTTTAGGTTTTCATTAAATCGACAGATTTCAGTCTTAGGAACTCGAATATTCTGAGATAGGGAGCTGGACTGCCATCCGCACACTGCTCCTGAGATTGTAATTTCAAAGGCTGAACATACTGGTATAGTTTTCAGGCCCTTGATTTGTCATTTTTTTGATAACATAATCAGATTCTGCGAAAATTCTCGCTTCGCTTAGTCTGAAAATGATTTTTTATCCATAGTAGCACCCTAAAGTTTTGATTCCATCCTCCATTTCTGTGATAATGTTGTCCAACCAACCTTCACTTCAATCATTGCAAGAAAATATTTTGCCGTCACAAAGTACATACGCCGTATTTTATATGTTTCATCACATGAAGGTCTCTCTGAAAAGTTTGCATTTTTAAACCCCCTTCTAACAATATTTCTGGGGCTGACAATTTAAACTGACGGAAAATCTTAATTGTTGCTGTTGATTTCACATACGTAGGCTACTACAAAAGCTTTTAGAATAGGCATGTTCTAGTATGTTTTCGTCAAATATGTATGTTATTTCCATCAGAAAGTTTGACCTTTTTTAGGATATGCCTGCTCAGAACACTTTGATGACAAGTGATACTCGTGTAAGTTACAGTTAGTAAAAAAAAGTCAATTTAGCAAAAAAAAATGAAATTAACACGTGAAAATTTTCGTGCAACGATTTTCTACGATTTTAAAGTTGGATTATCACAAGAACAGTCTTTCGATTGGCTTCATTTTGCATTTGGGGATGAAGCACCATCTCGTCCGACAATTTATAACTAGTTTAACGAGTTCAAACGTGGGCGTAATTCACTCAAGGAAGAATTTCGTGAAGGTCGTCAAAAAACAGCAATTGTGCCGGAAAACGTGGATGCCGTGCGTGAAATGATTACGCAAGACCGGCATGGGACATACCGTGCGATAGAGGCATCCTTGGGCACTTCTCCTCCGGCCATGCATTCGATACTGCATGGACACTTGGCCGTAAAAAAGGTTTGTTCCCGTTGGATCCCGCATCATTTGAGAATAGCTCAAAAAAAGGCTCGTGTCGATTGGTGCAGAAAAATTTAAAAAAAATACCATAACGGTGCATCAAATGACGTGAATAAAATCGTCACCGGTGACGAATCATGGATCTATGGACTATGAGCCGGAAACTCAACAGCAGTCGACCGTGTGGGTATTACAAGACAAGCCCAATCCAAGAAAAGTTGTTCACGCACGAAGCACTGCGAGGCAAATGGTTTCTTGTTCTTCGGCCGAATGGGTCCTGTGTCCATTGTTCTACTTGAGGAACGTAGCACGAACGGTTTTCTTCGCCCGAAGCAACTGTTGAAGCGTTCCGAAGCCATGTTTTGGAGATGTCTCAATCGGAGTGGAAAAATGCTTCGAAATTGGTTTGAGCGCATGCAAAAGTGTATGCTAATGGCGAATATTTTGAAAATAATAAAACCATTTGTGAAGGAAAAAAATCGTTTTCATTTATTTTCTAGAAACTTTTTTAGTAATTTTCGTATTACATACGCCTAACCCCTAATAAAATTTCTGGGTACATCATCATCGTACCCAGAAATTTTCTGAAAAGAAGAAAATGGTGGGCTTGCCCTTCCAAAATTAAATCCTGACTACACCCATGATTAATTTAGTAAATCCCCATAAATCTTCTACCACGTAACAATTTTGTAGTCTGTAAAAATTTTTGCGATTGGGTTTATGTCCCGGAACGACCCATGTTTCTCAAGCATGGCCAAGAATTGCTGCAACCACCTCGAAACAAAATGGGGAAACAAAAATCGAATTATGATCATACCCGTCGGTAACGAAATTAATCCTGATCTGCTGCGTTTGTGGTAAAAGGATTTACACAAACGTTCAGTCGTCGGTTCACAGATCAACAACACAATCAACACATTGTAGAAACAACGGACAATAGTCTAGTCACCTCTCAGCAACAAACCACCACAACCATCCCCAGCAACTCCGGCAGTTTATATTCGTCCCGCTATAGCACGATATAACTTGACGTGGTGGTGCCACTTCACATCACACACTACATACTACCACCAGAATAGTACAGTTGAACTGCAATGGTCTGCAAAGTAAAGTTTGATGAGCTTAGAGGATTTTTGAAAGACACCACAACCTAATTGGAGCCGTTCAGAAGCCCAAACTTACTCCCAAATTCTCACGGAAATTACAATATTATCCGTCGCGGGAAGAAAACTACAACGAAGCCTTTTCAGCTCTACCATCTCCTATTGATGTTCATTATGACGGAACATACAAACTGCAGCTAATAGATTCATCCCAACTGGCCGCATCCCGCGATTGACGCCATACAGGGTGTCCGGAAACTGCCGCATAAACGCACCGGAAATTATTCCCCATGTGATTTCCAACGAAAAAAGGTGTACGGGACATATCCCTAATTATTAACCAGTTAGCTGTCAACGGCATTTGAAGACTTTTGAAGAAATCAATTTCTTACACGACTTAAACCTCAATATCTCTAAAACTTGTCTAGCTAGAATAGCGAAACAAATTCACCTAAATAATAAAATCTTGTAGTCTGGCTGGTTTAGCGGTTAGTGCGCGCACCTTCGGACTATGATCTCACTCAGATGTTAAACGAGTACACATTTATGGGGATAAATAACACTGCTGAGCGTGATGCTGATCTCATTACCTCAACAAAAAGCAGATAAGATCTTGGAAAAAGGATGTCAGTAACACATTCTGCGGCCTTAGTCCAATGTTGGATTGTCGCGCCTGTTATTTATTTTTTTAATAAAGTCTTGTAAAAAAAATAAAAACTTCAAATGACTATAGCAGCTAAAGGGTTAAGAATTGGTGGTAAATGACCCTAGTGATACTGGAATCAGGGTGACTTGGACACTGAAGAAGAAAAAAATGGAACTCCCACTTACAGAACTGCTACATTAAAATCGGTGTCGAAAACTGTGACAGCACTTTCCATTTGCAAGCCCGTAAAACGAAATGAAAGGTTGCCATCAAGTTGGGCGATAAGACCTAGAACAACGACACAAATTAAGCCGACAATTCGTCGAACATTACGACGAGGATAAGCGTATAAGTATCCCGAAAGTTCGACCTAATTTCTCTACCAGTGCCGCCAAATTAGCATATGAACGAGATAACATCAGACGCGCTCACCCAGGTGATCCCAGAATTCAGGAGCTTAACTCCGAAATCAACCGACAAGTAAAAGACTATCGGAAGGCGAAATGGAACGAGCACCTCAATGACTGCAACCTCAATGAAGGTGTCAGTAAACTATGGTCTACTGTCCGCGCCCTATCCAATCCTAGGAAAGGAAAGGGCAATAATGCCATCAAATTTGGCCATAAGAGCACCAGCGATCCCCTTCAGTGCGCAAGCCTGTTCAATAAGCAATTTATTGAACATCCCAAGTCCGATGGCTTAAAGCGTAAAATTAGAAGACGGATTCGCAGTAGAAATGTGACACTATACAATCGTATACTGCGGAAGAGGTTAAAAAAGTAATTGAGAATGCTAAAAACCCAAAGGCCCTCGGACCCGATGGTATTTCGATGGCCATGTTGAAACATCTCGACCTTCCAGCCATTAAGTATCTCACGGCAGCCTTTAACTTGTCGATCTCTAAGCTTGCCATCCCTGAAATCTGGAAAACAGGGCGGATTGTCCCCTGTCTCAAGCCGGGAAAGAGCGCTGGTCTCGGTGAATCCTACCGACCCATAACAATAGTTTCACCTGTCGCAAAGACGCTAGAGGCCCTTATTCACCCCACTCTTGTTAAGCATGCTAAGCTAGAACCTCACCAGCATGGCTTCAGGAAAATGCATAGTACCACCACTGCCCTCGATGCGATCACTACAAGCATCCGTAATGGGCTAAACCACCGAAGTCCTTGCCACAGATCGATCTTGTGGCAAATGACCTAACGAGTGCATTTGACAATGTCAATCACTCGATGCTTCTCGCAAACCTACTGAATATGCATATCCCTGCTCAAGAGATCCGTTGGATTGCCAACTATCTAGCTGGTCGGCATTCCTTCACTGAGTTTCGTGGCAAACGTTCTAAGCTGAGGAAAATCAAATTAGGAGTTCCACAGGGTGGGGTACTCTCCCCCACTCTGTTCAACATCTACATGTCCGGCCTTTCTACACCACCGGAAGGAATCGAGGTGATTTCCTACGCAGACGATTCTCGGGCTCCATTTAGAGAGCATGATGACGTCAGCTCATCACGCAGCATCCGTTTGAGAAAAGATGCGCAGTAGGAATAAAATCCTAAAAGCACTAGCTGGTAGCACCTGGGGCAAGGCTAAAGAAACCATGCTAGTCAAATACAAAGCGGTGGGTCGAGCAGCTGCTGATTATGCAGCCCCAGTTTGGTCACATAGTCTATGTGATACAAACTGGACCAAAATTCAGGTCTGCCAAAATGCTGTTCTACGCACAGCCACAGGTTGCCTCTTGATGTCTGCCCAGGATCACTTACATCAAGAGACAAAATTGATGCCAATACGTGACCACAATCTCCTACTGTCCAAAAAATATCTTGTTGGTTGCTACCGTGAGAATCATCCCAACAACAGTCTCATGAACCGAATTCCTCCACCACGACATGTCAGGCGTGGTTTACGAGACCTAGAGAGAGAGGTCCAGGGATACAAGAGGGACCCTTACGACGATGATGCATACCGAGCTGCCATCGCTGAGATTCACACTGCAGAAGTGAGTCGGTCTATTGCGAGATTAGGTGCGAATAGAGTCCTCTCAGTGCGCCCTCCACCCATTTCGCCTGAGGAGATTAGGCTCCCGAGAGCCACCAGAGTGACATTAGCTCAACTTCAGTCGGGCTTTTGTTCACGCCTCAATTCGTACCTTTCTCGCATTAATCCGTACATTCAAAACATCTGTCCAAACTGCGCTGGCGCTCCACACGATGTGGTTCACTTGTTTCAATGCCAAGCTGCGCCCACTGACTTAACCCCTATCTCACTGTGGGAAAACCCTATCGCAGCAGCTATGTTTTTGTCCCTTGACATCACGGACGAAAGCATCGACGAACCATAACTCGAATCCACATAGATGCACAGCGGTTTCACACCTTTCTGCACCGCTAAAAGAAGAAGAACAAGGATAAGCGTAAGCGCAGACGGAGGTATGGCAAAGTATATATATAAATGATCAGGGTCTACTAGTTTTGGGTAATTTATGTGCAATTTTCAATATTTCCCCGTTTGTGCCGCTACAACAACATCAAATATGCCTAACCTATATACATTTCGAAGAAATGGAATTGATGAAATTAGTACTTGGAAGCAATATCTGTACCTATCGATAAGGAATGAAAATCAAGCAATGGGCACGATGTGGAGTATTCAGGAGGAGGCTCAAATTATACGTGTATCTTTCAGGGTTTACTAGGAAAACAAAATCGGATTCCTGATTCCAAAACCCAACACCATCCATTCCATCGAAGTCACTGGTTATTATGCAAACTTTGAATACGCTTTTGATATTACAAAATAAGTAAGAAGGATTTTATGGGTAGTTTTTGATCAGATAGTGGCAGAGCCAATGTCTCGATAACCGTTAAAATTAGGCAAGAATATAAGGTACCTCAACAAGTAAAAACAAGGAACATTCGGTGGCTCAGTGGGAGAGATGACACTCTACTCTGAGTTGCCGGAGAGTGGGTTCGAGAGTGGGAAAAATGCACCTACGGCAGCCGGTTTATCGATGTAAATCGTCTCGAGCTACCCATTGTCACAACGGCCAAGAGCTGTCTAAACCCCTTTCGATTCAAGAGAGAAAAAATATCTCTTTGGTCGCTACAACAACAAGTAAGATGCGAAATTCGCTGGCTATAGCTTAGTGCAAGGGTTGCGGGCGTGTTCTATAGTTGAAAAACTTGCGATATGCTTTAGGATAAGTACCATGATTTACCTAAAAAAATAGATGCTTTATGTATCATTATTGACTACGCTTTGGCATCCCGAACAGGATAACCCTCGTTTCCACACAAATCTTATCCCGGAATATCCTATAGAGAAACGGCCTTGCCAATTTTGTATGGGAACTAGGTTATTCTGTGCAGCTACACCACACAGCTATATTCTATCTTACAAATTCATTTACTCACTCGATTCCTAAATCCGTAATATGATCGCAACCGACCAAATTTAAATGCTTCACCCGCGGACAATAGTGAGCAATCTGTATCAGCACATAGTCCGTAACACTGCGCGTATGAGCCAGCGACAAGATCTCCAATTTCT
Source organism: Microchrysa polita (assembly GCA_949715475.1). Taxonomy (NCBI): domain Eukaryota; kingdom Metazoa; phylum Arthropoda; class Insecta; order Diptera; family Stratiomyidae; genus Microchrysa; species Microchrysa polita. Next base: position 11,649,587 of record OX454415.1, on the reverse strand, counting down.
CAAACATCCGAAAAAATATAATCAAACATCGTTCCCCAATCGCATAGCAATAGGAAATGTCCAGTTCCGTCAAATTACTCTGATGTAACGTGAGTGCGTCCACGGCCCCGGAAGTAAGCCATTCGCATTTCGATAGCTTCAAGACGCGCAACTGTTTGCAATCAATTATCACAGGCTGTAGTCCAACCGATGTCATGGACGTGCATTCGTTCAAGTTCACAACCTTGAGTTTCTTATTTTTATTCAGCAGCGGAATGAGCAAATCATCGGTCAGCCACAAACATCGGGCCAAATTGATCTCGTCCAAACGTTCACATTTTGCACTCAACACCCGGAATGCACGAGCGATAGCGGGTGAATTCTGTCCGGACAGGCTTATTGTCTTCCGATAGAAGAAACTCTCCTCCACGAAGTCTTTGCACAGTGTGGAACAGCAACGTAATGTGAAAAGATCCTTAAGCGATAGGTACGGAACAAGATGCGGAAATAGAATATCGTCCCAGCAAATATCCAGCAGGGATAGATTGGATTTGTTAGCCTCTTCATTGCCCGTGTCCATTTCGAGCGGTTTATTAAAGATCAAACGTAAATTCAATTCACTTGGAACGCAAAATAGGACGCCAACTAATTGAAAAACAAATAGACACTTGTTATGAAAACAAAATTCGACAACGAATTTGCAGAATTACAGAAATGCAACAGTATGTCAAAAACAGCTGATTAAAAGTGCATCGTTGGAATTTTTGTCAGTGGCGCCATATGGTTTCATCTAGCAATGGGGACGTAAACATTGCAGACTTTTTTTTTCTGCAAAGAGACGTATTTAAGAAGTGTCATCTGGCAGTCGATTTTCATTCATTGCTATCTACTAATTTTTCGTGAAAGTTTTCAAGAATCTCAGTTTTTCTGTGTAGTCAAATTTTGCATCTTGTAGTACAAATACTTTGCGAAATATGTCGCAATCGGATCCCAATCTCAGCGACCAGCTGGAGGACGAAGAAGTTCAGGAAATCCTGAAAACAGGCACCGATCTACGCCAATACTCGCATCAAATCGAAAAAGAATTCAAGCAGGTGGAAAACAAATCAATCGAAGACTACATCAAGGAAAGCCAAAATATCGCCAGCTTGCACAATCAAATCGGCGAATGTGATGAAATCCTCGAGAGAATGGAATCGATGCTGATGAATTTTCAAAATGTTCTGAGCAATATCAGTACGGAAATTACGACACTACAAAAGAAGTCTGTGTTGATGTCGGTGCAGCTAACAAATCGACAATCGGTTCGTGCCCAGCTTTCGCAATTTATTGAGGACATGGCCGTGCCTGAGGAGATGATAGCAACCATTATGGAATCACCGGTTACGGAAAAGGAGTTTATTAATGAGTTGAATCGTTTGAATCATAAGCTGACGCTGGTGAAGGAGTTGAACTTCAAGGAGTCAAAGAGTGCCGCGGACGTGAGCGATGTGCTGAACAAGTTGAAGATCAAGGCAATGTCCAAGATACGGACGTATTTGTTGGAGCAAACCTACAAGTTCCGAAAGCCTATGACGAACTATCAGGTGCCGCAGAATGCAATGTTGAAGCACAAGTTCTTTTTTGAGTTTATACTGTCGAATGAGAGGCAGGTGGCACAAGAGATATGCAATGAGTATGTTGATACGATGAGTAAAATTTACTACAGTTATTTTAAGGTAAGTGTAAACGACGTCAACGAATTGATTCGCTAGCAGCCGATTTGTCATACGTTAGTACTATGCGATGGAACTGCGGCTCGTCACAAAATCATGGCGATGTATAAATGAAGATTGTGAGGTTTCTAAAAGACTGAGGAAGGCCCCTTTGTGGGAGTGTCGTGCTGGCTGTGGTTTAATATGCCCATACCGCTGGATGAGTGCTCTACCATAATCTTGAACATTCGACGTGGAGTTCCGTTCTCAACCGAGGCCGGCACCCTAGAACGGCAGACTTTTTGGAAAGTGCCTAGCATCCAACAGTATGATTTCTGGTTCCTGTGGTATAAACTGTTACCCTTTGTGATTGCACGTTGCACAACAATTCGTGCTTTAAGAAGACAGTGCGTTAAAGGCGTACATTTTTATACATATATCTATTATCACCTACTAAATGTTGCCCGATTAATATAGGAACATGTGGCATATGTGATCCAAAAATATCATTTTGTGCCTCTTGTTGTAAGCTATTTGTTTAAAGAGTCTAAAAAATGAGTATTTGTCCGTTATCCTTCCGGAGGAAATGATGATAACACAGTCTAAAATTAACTGATTTTGTTTATACTAGTCCTTTATTTTATTTTTATTTATTTCCATACCATACGTAGTAGAATCCAAAATTGTTGTGAAAAACACACTTCCAGTTAAAAAGTCTTTCGGACATTTCATCCGCTGCTTCATTTGATCTGCAGAGAGGAGTTTCGGGATCCATCTTGCCGAGATCTTTCTCATCCCCAAATGGTCGGTAATAATTCTTTCGACGGTGGTTTTTGATAGACTTGTCCTTTCTGCAATCTCTGATAACTTTAGCCGCCGATCACTCAATACAACTTCCTCGACAAATTGAACGCTTTCTTCGGTGGTCTCAGTTATTGGGCGTCCGGTGCGGGGTTCATCAAAAACATTCGTCCTTCCTCGCTTGAATTCCAAAATCCACCGGTAAATAGTCGCCTGCGATGGTGAAGAGTTGCCGTACACGGATATGAGTTCATCTCGAATCTGGGACGCCGTGTATCCTTTCAAAAAAAGGAATTCAATGACCGCGCGGTACTTAATCTGTTCCATTTCAAATACGAAATCAGAATGCGACACAAATAATTACCTACCCGGGCCCTTGATTGCACAATTGAAGAGTTGTTCTATCGAATAGCTGTAAAATGAATTCAATCGGATAACTGTAAGTGTATTTTTCTCAACAATTTTGGATTCTACTACGTACATGCTACGCGTAAAGCCCCGGAGCTTGTTGGTTTGGCATAACCCGATTCTCAAAAGGAATAGTTAGGGAGAGAATGACGAAAGAGCCTATAGCTAGCTAGTTTGTTCACACAATCCACGACACGTATTGCTGACTAGTAGCCTGATGAGAGCCAGCACGGATGGGATGGCAGCGCCGCGCGTCAGTCCGAATAGACTGACCGGTAGTAACAGGCCAAACAAGCAATATGCACATCGAATCTATCGAGATGTAAGTAAGTACCTAGCCTACAAAAAAAAAACACAAATTTTGGAAAAGTGGCGATTTATATTTCAATATAGTCTCCTTTCAGCTCGATACACTTGATCCAACGATGCTCTAACTTCTTTAACCCGTCTGACTAATACGTTTTTTCGAGGCCTGCAAAGTGGGCCTCCGTGGCGGCGATGACTTCCTCATTCGACTGAAATTTCTGCTCGGCGAGTAACTTTTTCAAGTTTGGAAACAGAAAGAAGTCCCACGGCGCCTAATCTGGAGAATACGGTGGATGGGGCAGCAGCTCGTAGCCCAATTCTACCAATTTGGCGTTGGCAAGGGCGGAGGTGTGAGCCAGTGCGTTTTCATGGTGGAGCACTTTTTTCTTTGCCAAGTGGAGCCGTTTTTTCTTTAATTCGGCATCGAATCGGTCCAATAATTCGGCATAGTACAGCCCTGTGACCGTTTTGCCCTTCTGCAGGTAGTCGATGTTTATCACACCTTGTGAGACCCAGAAAACGCTGGCCATCACCTTTCCGGCCTTTTGCGTTCTTCGGAGCACTTTCGCCGGTTGAAGTCCACTGTTTCGACTGTTCTTTGGTCTCTGGTGTGTACCAGTGTATCCAAGTTTCGTCGACTTTTACAAAAAAACGCATCCTTTGAATTGCGCTTAAACAGCGTCAAACACTGCTCTGAAGTGATCTCACGGTTGTGCTTGTTGTCCGGAGTGAGCAAACGCGGCACCCATCACGCCGGAAGCTTTCTCATGTCCAAAATTTCATCTAGGATATGACCCACGCATTCTTTTGAAACGTTTACTGTCTCAGCTATCTCGCGCACATTCAATCGGCGGTCTGCCAATACGAGATCGTGGATTTTTCTCACATTATCCTCCGTGGTAACCGTTTTCGGGGCACCTGGACGTGGCTCATCAAAAACCAACGTGCGACCACGTTAAAACTCGTTAAACCAATGTTTTACGGTCGCCATCGAAGGAGAAATATCACTGTACACAGCATTCAACCGCTCTTTGATTTCGTTGCGCGATTTCCCTTCCAAAAAGAAGAATCGAATCACCGACCGATATTGTTCTTTTTCCATTTTTCTAAAATCAGCGGACACTCCAGCTTTCACACGCGGCCAAAACAAAACTACGAGTCTGATCCCTGGGTACTTATCAGACTACCCTCGTATATTGGGGATGTGCATACCCAATCAAGGCGTTCGATTCTAGGTAGTTTATAGCAACAAGCTGGAGTTGCAACCCAAGTGATAAGTTTCTGAAGGAGAGTGCATGCTCCGGATGAAGAAATCTGCACTCGGCTTCGTAACTTCTTCTTCTTCCTTGCCTCGTTCTTTATACCGCTCCATGGCTTCGCGTTGCTCGACCTGCGGTGTAGGCACATCGCCCGTTTTGGCGGTAATATCTCAGCATATTTCTACAGGCAGCTCTATCTTGGATCGTGTCATCGCCGAGACCAATGCGTTGTTGTTGCTTCGTAACATGGTGGCAATAAAATCACTGGAAGTTCAAACAGACCAACGAACCTGGAGGTAAGAACGCAAAGCTTATGAACTCCCTAGAAGGTGTTCCCGTTGATTACATACGGGTGACGATTTGATAAGCGTTCTTGTTGTCTCTTCAGTCCATCAGCTGTCCCTTTCCAGGCATCTTGATACTTACCACATTTAATGGGAGACACCATTCGTTTCTTACGATTTAACTCCATATGCCTGAAGAATTTTGGCATCTATAATGACAGGTATACTACCTATAGTAAATATCTAGCTTTGTATCGTCGTGGGATCCTATTCGTGCGGGGGGAACTATGCAGAAACAATATTTTGCAGACTCACCAGACATTTAAGTGTGGCGCCTTTTATCCTTATTTTCTTAATTATTAACATATACACCATCTTCCATTGGGGTCTTCCTCACAAAGCAGACGCTTGGATTTTGTCTCATTGGAAAACAGAATGTGGGAAAATTTCGATGAATGTAGAGCCGGTTCTAAAATTATTCTTTTTCCACCGAAAGACTACTCGCGGATAGCTGATTTAGCATATTGGTCCGTTTAGGATATAGAGAGATTAAGATGCATTTTCGGGTAGTCAACTGGCTTAATTCAAACTCAGAAGTAGCATTTTTTTTAACGGGCACACCTGCAAGTTTGCACTTAACCTTTTGCCGGTCCTTCAAACTTGTTGCACCTGTTGTGATCATCCCTCGGCCTCCTTTGGCTAAGTGATCTCATCTTCCACGTATTATAACGGTGATTTCAACGTATTTTCTATAGGCGGCTTTAACCTAAATTAAACATAACCCTATTCTCAGTACTCCGCACATAATCTCATTTCGAGGGCCTGTGGAGCAACTCGATTGTAGGGTTGCGGTTTTGATGAAATAATGGGTTATCCATTTTTACTTTGGGAAAAGTAGCAAAATTTTTATTTCATTTTCACCGCACCTTTTGCCGGACACGATCCGTTTGAGGTAATTTTCAATTACTTTTTCGCATAATTCGAGTCGTAATTCGGCCACAACTTGTCGAATGTGGTTCCGCAAATGCTCCAGATTTTGAGGATCGTTCACATAAACCCGATCTTTCGCGTACTCCCACAAAAAGGCGTCAAATTGTATTTTCCCTGTGGCCAAGCGACATGGCCAAATCACGCATCCACGGAACTTCTCGCGCAATGTTTTCGGTCAAACGGGCAAAACGATGATGCGTAGGTCTTACGACGTCTGTAACCGACCCGTTTTTTCTTCTTCTAGCGGTGCAGAAAGGTGTGATACCGCTGTGCATCTATGTGGGTACGAGTTATGGTTCGTCAATGTTTGTGTCCGGGAGGTCTAGGGACAGAAACATAGCTGCTGCAATAGGGTTTTCCCACAGTGAAATTGAGAGCAGTCGCGCCGAGATGTAATGCTTGCAATATGACGAAAAAACACATATATCGTAGATATAGACAAACACATCCTTCCTGCATCGAACCTTCGGGGCTTTTGCCAGGAAGGCATATTGGCAGCTTTTGGCCGTTTTGTAAAAAACGGGTGTGGTTCGCCCCAGAGAGGCAGTTGCCGTAGGACCACACGAGTTATGGTTCGTCAATGTTTGTGTCCGTGAGGTCTAGGGACAAAAGCATAGCTGCTGCGATAGGGTTTTCCCACAGCGATATAGGGGTAAGATCATTGGGCGCAGGGGGGCATTGAAACAAATGATCCACATCATGAGGAGTCCGATCGCAATTTGGACATATGTTTTGAATGTCCGGGTTTATGCGGGAAAGGTAAGAATTAAGGCGTGAACAAAAGCCCGACCGAAGTTGAGCTAGTGTTGCTCTGGTGGTTTTTGGAAGCCTAATCTTAGGCGAGATTGGTGGTGGGCGCTCTGAGAGGAATCTATCCGCACCTAAGCTCGCTAATGGACCGATTAACTTTTCCTTCTTCGAATTCTCGTATTGTGTTGGCTATTGTTTGCTTGGTAGGCCAATTATGTCGACCATAATGTGGTCGCAAAGCGCGAAATGTATTCACTGGAGATTACAATTTTGGTAAAACACTTAACAATTTTAGCGCGTTGTGCGACGGTCAAGCGATCCATATTGTGAAATGGCAAACCTTAAGCTATGCAAATTCTAGTTTGGTTCACGTTTACATTTGATGTTGTCAGATGGAGGGGCTGTAATTTCCCAACTTCAAAATGGTTAACCCTGTATGGCAGACATCACCAGACATGCACAGCGGTTTATACCATCGACATCCACTTATTAATCTCAACCCCTTCCAAAATTTTCGAAAGATTGTTCCCGATTGCGCTTGGTAGCCACTTTTTTGGTTCTTGGCCCCCACGAAAAATGGACTTGGATTCTACGATTTTCAACATGCTCTTCATCCGCCTGATTGGGCCTCCTTTGCCTTTTTTTGTTCTTGACTCTGAATAATTATATGTAAATGATAAAATAAAATCGTACATTCACTCTTCTTCTTTGCAGAGCTACTCCTCACGTCTGTCGGCCCTGAAATTCGAAGAATCCGTAACAAAAGACGACCTAATGGGCATCGAAGACACCGCATCGCGTGGCCTATTCACTAAAAACACGGCGCTGAAAAATAAAAGCACCGTTTTCACCATTGGCAAACGTGGTGACATTTTGAACCAACAGTTGGAAGCCCCAATCATTGTACCTCATGCACAAGTTAAAAATCGAGTAAGTACGATTCTACAAAACACAGCCACAATGTTTTCGACTAACGGTAAATATTTAAATGTTTTTGTCTGAAGTATACTTTTGAAGCCCTCTTCCGTTCCGAGCAATATGCCCTAGTGGACAATGCATGCAGAGAGTATTTGTTCGTGACGGAGTTCTTCATGGTGCGCGGAGCACAAGCACAGGATTTGTTTAATCAAATTATGGGCAAAACGTTGACGTTGATGATTGTAAGTGTACACCATCCCTTCATTAGATATCTTTAGAAGTAATTTTTTTTTATTTTCAGAAAAATTTGGAAACATTCATTCAAGATTGTTACGATACGATTGCGATGTTTCTTTGCATTCAATTGATCTTCCGATATCAGTTGATGTGTCACAAGCGATGCGTGCCTGCTTTGGATAAGTAATTTTTGACGATTTTGTAATTTTCTTGTATTAAAAGAAAATCTTTACACAGATATTGGGACTCTCTGCAAACTGTCATTTGGCCCAGATTTGAACAAGTCTTTCGTCTCAACATTCAAAGTATTCGCGATTGTGATCCGACCAAATTTAGCAAGGAACTTGGACCACACTATGTAAGTATCAGTCTAATGTTTTCCCCGTAAGATTTTATGAAATAAATGTTTTCCCTATTAGATAACACGACGTTATGCCGAATTCTCGGCAGCTATTGTTGGAATTTCTGAACACTTTCCCAACGAGCTAGTCAGTCGCTTGCTTCTTGAACTACAAAATGAAGTTGAATGTTTTATCCTTCGAATGGCAGCTATATTCCCCTCCAGGAAGGAACAACTAATCTATCTGATTAACAATTACGATCTGGTACTGGGCATTCTGATGGAACACACTCGCGACAATTCCAAAGAGGCCGAAGCGTTTCGTGAACAATTGTCTGCTCGCAGCAATGAATATGTCGAGGAAATTCTGGCGCCACATTTTGGTGGCATCATTCAATTCGTGAAGGAATGTGAACAGATGCTCGAGAAAGATCAAATGGATGAGTTGCGACGGCAGGAACGTCGTAGTTTACAGTTGGTCGCGAATTTTTCGGCAAATTGGAAAAAGTCGCTGGAAGAACTGAATCGGGAAGTGTTGCTCTCGTTTCCGTCACTGCTGACCGGTTCGACACTTCTTCAGCTGGCGTTGGCCAGCTTGGTGCAATATTATCATCGATTTCATAAGTTGCTGACGCCGAATGCACGAGCGCAACTTGTGAATATTCATGTGATAATGGTAGAGATAAAAAAGTACAAGAATAATTATTAAAATGGTTGATAAATATTGAGTGTAAGTTTTAATAAACAGTACGAATAAATTATTTTACAATTTAATTTTATTGCCATGTGAAAAAGTGTGAAAGCAAATTTGTGAATACAAGTTTATCGTGTTCATCAAATGTACTACTCTAGATTCAAACGCTTAAAACTGTACAAAGGGCTATTAGGTCTGAATGCACTGCAATAATCTAAGATTCATCTTCAAACAGCATTTCGACAAGATCCTGATTGGAGCAACGTTCGCCATCCAGACGTTGTGGCGACTTCCAACGAAGAAGTGTTGGCAAGAACACCAAATGTGTTCGTGGATCCTTGCGGAAAGGACAGTTGGGGTCTTTCCAGCTGAAAAAGACAAAATATACATTAAGAATTCGGCAGATTGATTAGCATATTCGATGGTATTCGCAACTAGGGGCTACGGATGCTAGAATTGAAGTGGCGGACGACCAAAGTAAAAAGCGTACACTTATCGTATTATCAACAAGCTAATAAATAAACGTCATTATTAACGTGATCGAGATAAGAAGTCCATTTGATATTTTATCCGACAAGAGAAAGATTAAAATTGCAAAACTTGGATCTAATGAAATCAATTGCAAAATCGTCTAGTCATGCAAGTGACTCAGATCTTAGAATTTCATATTATTCTTAGACCAGTACTTACTATGCCCTCTCTCCTACATCAACATGAATAAAGTGACTCTTTTCGGCCGCCTTGGTGAGTGCGTCCTTGATTACGGGTTCGGCTAAAAAGAAAAGAATTTTTAATTAATTGAAAGATAAATCGAGAGTTTGTCGCCCGTCTTACCTTTAACACAATACGGACACCAGCTCTGTCCATTTTCCTCCTTTCCGCCACTGAACAAAACATGAATTGGTTCACCGGATGATTCCAGATCTTCAGCAAGTTTTGTAAACTCTTCGTAACCTTTGACGTGATGTTCGATAACCATTTTGTCGCCGTCGACTTGACTACTGAACGTTTTTACTCTACTGCAATTTCGGGCGGTACCTAATGGAGGTGCCGCTGTTTTCGCTATTTGCAAGAAATTCCGTAAACGAAACGTTTTGATGATTTATATAGCCGGCCGAAAAAAACAGAGAAAACTACGTGTGAACGTGAACAGATTGACAGTTTAGCTGATCAACGTTTCTGTAAAATGGAAAAGTCAAATGAGTTCGCGACAGCAAAAGGCTGCAAAGTAAGATGGCGCTAAAATTGATGTGAGGATTTTCAATTTGGCTAGCTGAAAGTTGAAGCTGGAAGTCATTCAATTTTAACGGTCATTTATAATTGATCGATTGATAATGTTAATAAATAAAAGGAATAATGTAACTGTTCAAATGAGTGGAGAGTTTTTCATTAACTCAAGTGCAAAATTAGAAGACGGACTCGCAGCCCAACATTGTACAATGCGGAGTAGGTCAAGAAAGTCTTCGGGAATGCTTTCCCGCGGGCCAGATGGCATATTTCGATGGCCATACCATAAAGTAAGTTGTAATTGGAATAGAGATGGAACTCCATATAAAATTAAAATCTACTGAAAAACATTTTACCTTTGAGTGTGTGCTGTAAGTAACGTGTACATACAGGAAGATATCTTGTTTTATGTACACGTTACTTACAGCACACACTCAAAGGTAAAATGTTTTTCAGTAGATTTTAATTTTATATGAAGTTCCATCTTTATTGCAATTACTTACTTTATGGCCATACTTAAACATCTCGATTTTCCAGTTATTGAGTACCTACTTCCCATAGCTGTCTTTAACTTGTCGATCTCCACGCTTGCAATCCCTAAAATCTGGAAAATAGGACTATTGTTTCTTGCCTTAGGCCATATGGGACCAACCTATAACCATACCGTCTACTAGGCTAAACATAATCTACTCTTATAGCTCGTGCTAAGCTAGAATCACACCAGTATGGCTTCAGGAAGATGCATAGTACAACCACTGCCCTATACGCGATCACTACACACATAAGAGATGAGCTAAATCAACGTCGTCCGTGCCAAAGAACCATTTTAGACCTATTTAATGCATTTGATAATGGCAATGAATGTTTCTGGCAAACCTGTTGAATATGCATATTCTTGCACATGAGATTTTTTGAATTGCAAACTATCTAGCTTTAGGTCCTTCACTCAATTTCGAGACAGACGTTCTAAGTTTGGAAAATATCAAATTAGGAGTTCCATAGGGCGGGGTACTCTCTCCCACTCTGCTCAGCATAATCTACATGGCTGATCTACTTCTCACACACCATCGGAGTCATTGAAAGTGATTTCGTACGCGGACGACTGCACCGTACTCGACACGCGCATGCGCCTCCTTATCAATCGTTATTTATCAAGCTTTTTTTTTTTCAAAGCAGAAACCTAACCATCTCAGCGTGAAAATCTTCTGCGACATTCCTCATCATTTGCAATAAATATGATTTTACTGTAGCTCATCCTAGAATTCTCAGGCTTCACCTAGAGATGACATCAGCTCATGCTGTCGCAGTATGCGAAAAGATGCGTAGTGGGAACAAAATTTTAGAAGCACTAGCTAACAGCACCTGGGGCCAAGATATGCTAGTCATTTATAGAGCGGTGGCTCGATCAACGATAGATGTTGTTGCTCCACTTTGGTCGTATAGTTTATGCCAAACAAATTGGAGAAAAATCCAACTTTGCCAGAAAGCTGCGGCTGCTGTATGTCCAGGATTACTTACATCAGGAGACACACTTGATGCCAATGACTAAAATCGCCGACTCTCAAAACAGTATCTAGTTCGTTGCTATCAAGAGAATTATCCGAATCATTAACTCATGGACCGAATTCCTCCGCCATAATATGTCAGGCGTGGCTTACGAGATCTTGAGAGAGAGGTTCGACGATATAAACGGGATCCTTTCGACGAAGAATCATTCCATTGCAACGATTCACACTGATGAAGTAATCCGGTCTATTGTAGTTTAGGTTTAGGAGTCCTCTCAGTGCTTGCACCACCTGTCTCGCCGGTCGCCTTGGGTCGGGCTTCTGTTCGCGCTCAATTCCTTCCTTTCTCGTATAGACCCGAACATACAAAACATACAAACATTTTCTTCAGGAGGAGTGTAACAGTTTTAGCGCTTCATTAGGCAATTTCTAGACGTTGGACTGCTGTCTATACTGCTTCTGGATTTCTCTCTGGTTGCTTTTAACCGCTAATAGGGCATAGGGTATTGACTACGCTTCTTTTCCACCTCTCTCTTTAAGAGTCACTATGCTTCCAAAATACGTGAAATTTTAAACTTTTTCTATCGGTTGTCCTGAAATAGAAATTGTGTTTTGCCCTCCAGGTGTCAAGTATTGTCTTGGCAGCATTAATTTTTAAGCCAGCACTTTCAGACATTTACGATGGAAAGCATCCGTCATTTGAGCCAAATGATCTGGAGTGTCTGAGAGAAGGCAGATGTCGTCGGCATAGTGAAGGTGTTGAAGGTAATAAAATAATTTCAATCTGGTACTACCCTTTCTCTTATAGTGGCCTAGAGCCTCGCAGATAACGTCGTTGATGGTAATCAGAAACAGTGTTGATGATAGAATACGCAGCCTTGTCTAACTCCACTATTCACCTCAAATGGACTAGACCATTCGCTCATGTGCAAGGCATGATATTGGGCTCCGTTATCTCTCTCTGATTCCTTTAAACCCCTAGTGGGGCATTGACTACGCCTCTTTTCCACCTCTGCCTATTAGCAGCCATCGCCTTTAGCTGGTCCCACGATTTGCCAATAGATTTTCCCTCTGCCTCAACAGATCTTCTCCATGTATTTTTGGGTCGTTCCACACGATAGCATTGGATCCCTGAGGATTCCAATCTTCTTTTCGCATAATTCGAGTCGTAATTCGGCCACAACTTGTCGAATGTGGTTCCGCAAATGCTCCAGATTTTGAGGATCGTTCACATAAACCCGATCTTTCGCGTACTCCCACAAAAAGGCGTCAAATTGTATTTTCCCTGTGGCCAAGCGACATGGCCAAATCACGCATCCACGGAACTTCTCGCGCAATGTTTTCGGTCAAACGGGCAAAACGATGATGCGTAGGTCTTACGACGTCTGTAACCGACCCGTTTTTTCTTCTTCTAGCGGTGCAGAAAGGTGTGATACCGCTGTGCATCTATGTGGGTACGAGTTATGGTTCGTCAATGTTTGTGTCCGGGAGGTCTAGGGACAGAAACATAGCTGCTGCAATAGGGTTTTCCCACAGTGAAATTGAGAGCAGTCGCGCCGAGATGTAATGCTTGCAATATGACGAAAAAACACATATATCGTAGATATAGACAAACACATCCTTCCTGCATCGAACCTTCGGGGCTTTTGCCAGGAAGGCATATTGGCAGCTTTTGGCCGTTTTGTAAAAAACGGGTGTGGTTCGCCCCAGAGAGGCAGTTGCCGTAGGACCACACGAGTTATGGTTCGTCAATGTTTGTGTCCGTGAGGTCTAGGGACAAAAGCATAGCTGCTGCGATAGGGTTTTCCCACAGCGATATAGGGGTAAGATCATTGGGCGCAGGGGGGCATTGAAACAAATGATCCACATCATGAGGAGTCCGATCGCAATTTGGACATATGTTTTGAATGTCCGGGTTTATGCGGGAAAGGTAAGAATTAAGGCGTGAACAAAAGCCCGACCGAAGTTGAGCTAGTGTTGCTCTGGTGGTTTTTGGAAGCCTAATCTTAGGCGAGATTGGTGGTGGGCGCTCTGAGAGGAATCTATCCGCACCTAAGCTCGCTAATGGACCGATTAACTTTTCCTTCTTCGAATTCTCGTATTGTGTTGGCTATTGTTTGCTTGGTAGGCCAATTATGTCGACCATAATGTGGTCGCAAAGCGCGAAATGTATTCACTGGAGATTACAATTTTGGTAAAACACTTAACAATTTTAGCGCGTTGTGCGACGGTCAAGCGATCCATATTGTGAAATGGCAAACCTTAAGCTATGCAAATTCTAGTTTGGTTCACGTTTACATTTGATGTTGTCAGATGGAGGGGCTGTAATTTCCCAACTTCAAAATGGTTAACCCTGTATGGCAGACATCACCAGACATGCACAGCGGTTTATACCATCGACATCCACTTATTAATCTCAACCCCTTCCAAAATTTTCGAAAGATTGTTCCCGATTGCGCTTGGTAGCCACTTTTTTGGTTCTTGGCCCCCACGAAAAATGGACTTGGATTCTACGATTTTCAACATGCTCTTCATCCGCCTGATTGGGCCTCCTTTGCCTTTTTTTGTTCTTGACTCTGAATAATTATATGTAAATGATAAAATAAAATCGTACATTCACTCTTCTTCTTTGCAGAGCTACTCCTCACGTCTGTCGGCCCTGAAATTCGAAGAATCCGTAACAAAAGACGACCTAATGGGCATCGAAGACACCGCATCGCGTGGCCTATTCACTAAAAACACGGCGCTGAAAAATAAAAGCACCGTTTTCACCATTGGCAAACGTGGTGACATTTTGAACCAACAGTTGGAAGCCCCAATCATTGTACCTCATGCACAAGTTAAAAATCGAGTAAGTACGATTCTACAAAACACAGCCACAATGTTTTCGACTAACGGTAAATATTTAAATGTTTTTGTCTGAAGTATACTTTTGAAGCCCTCTTCCGTTCCGAGCAATATGCCCTAGTGGACAATGCATGCAGAGAGTATTTGTTCGTGACGGAGTTCTTCATGGTGCGCGGAGCACAAGCACAGGATTTGTTTAATCAAATTATGGGCAAAACGTTGACGTTGATGATTGTAAGTGTACACCATCCCTTCATTAGATATCTTTAGAAGTAATTTTTTTTTATTTTCAGAAAAATTTGGAAACATTCATTCAAGATTGTTACGATACGATTGCGATGTTTCTTTGCATTCAATTGATCTTCCGATATCAGTTGATGTGTCACAAGCGATGCGTGCCTGCTTTGGATAAGTAATTTTTGACGATTTTGTAATTTTCTTGTATTAAAAGAAAATCTTTACACAGATATTGGGACTCTCTGCAAACTGTCATTTGGCCCAGATTTGAACAAGTCTTTCGTCTCAACATTCAAAGTATTCGCGATTGTGATCCGACCAAATTTAGCAAGGAACTTGGACCACACTATGTAAGTATCAGTCTAATGTTTTCCCCGTAAGATTTTATGAAATAAATGTTTTCCCTATTAGATAACACGACGTTATGCCGAATTCTCGGCAGCTATTGTTGGAATTTCTGAACACTTTCCCAACGAGCTAGTCAGTCGCTTGCTTCTTGAACTACAAAATGAAGTTGAATGTTTTATCCTTCGAATGGCAGCTATATTCCCCTCCAGGAAGGAACAACTAATCTATCTGATTAACAATTACGATCTGGTACTGGGCATTCTGATGGAACACACTCGCGACAATTCCAAAGAGGCCGAAGCGTTTCGTGAACAATTGTCTGCTCGCAGCAATGAATATGTCGAGGAAATTCTGGCGCCACATTTTGGTGGCATCATTCAATTCGTGAAGGAATGTGAACAGATGCTCGAGAAAGATCAAATGGATGAGTTGCGACGGCAGGAACGTCGTAGTTTACAGTTGGTCGCGAATTTTTCGGCAAATTGGAAAAAGTCGCTGGAAGAACTGAATCGGGAAGTGTTGCTCTCGTTTCCGTCACTGCTGACCGGTTCGACACTTCTTCAGCTGGCGTTGGCCAGCTTGGTGCAATATTATCATCGATTTCATAAGTTGCTGACGCCGAATGCACGAGCGCAACTTGTGAATATTCATGTGATAATGGTAGAGATAAAAAAGTACAAGAATAATTATTAAAATGGTTGATAAATATTGAGTGTAAGTTTTAATAAACAGTACGAATAAATTATTTTACAATTTAATTTTATTGCCATGTGAAAAAGTGTGAAAGCAAATTTGTGAATACAAGTTTATCGTGTTCATCAAATGTACTACTCTAGATTCAAACGCTTAAAACTGTACAAAGGGCTATTAGGTCTGAATGCACTGCAATAATCTAAGATTCATCTTCAAACAGCATTTCGACAAGATCCTGATTGGAGCAACGTTCGCCATCCAGACGTTGTGGCGACTTCCAACGAAGAAGTGTTGGCAAGAACACCAAATGTGTTCGTGGATCCTTGCGGAAAGGACAGTTGGGGTCTTTCCAGCTGAAAAAGACAAAATATACATTAAGAATTCGGCAGATTGATTAGCATATTCGATGGTATTCGCAACTAGGGGCTACGGATGCTAGAATTGAAGTGGCGGACGACCAAAGTAAAAAGCGTACACTTATCGTATTATCAACAAGCTAATAAATAAACGTCATTATTAACGTGATCGAGATAAGAAGTCCATTTGATATTTTATCCGACAAGAGAAAGATTAAAATTGCAAAACTTGGATCTAATGAAATCAATTGCAAAATCGTCTAGTCATGCAAGTGACTCAGATCTTAGAATTTCATATTATTCTTAGACCAGTACTTACTATGCCCTCTCTCCTACATCAACATGAATAAAGTGACTCTTTTCGGCCGCCTTGGTGAGTGCGTCCTTGATTACGGGTTCGGCTAAAAAGAAAAGAATTTTTAATTAATTGAAAGATAAATCGAGAGTTTGTCGCCCGTCTTACCTTTAACACAATACGGACACCAGCTCTGTCCATTTTCCTCCTTTCCGCCACTGAACAAAACATGAATTGGTTCACCGGATGATTCCAGATCTTCAGCAAGTTTTGTAAACTCTTCGTAACCTTTGACGTGATGTTCGATAACCATTTTGTCGCCGTCGACTTGACTACTGAACGTTTTTACTCTACTGCAATTTCGGGCGGTACCTAATGGAGGTGCCGCTGTTTTCGCTATTTGCAAGAAATTCCGTAAACGAAACGTTTTGATGATTTATATAGCCGGCCGAAAAAAACAGAGAAAACTACGTGTGAACGTGAACAGATTGACAGTTTAGCTGATCAACGTTTCTGTAAAATGGAAAAGTCAAATGAGTTCGCGACAGCAAAAGGCTGCAAAGTAAGATGGCGCTAAAATTGATGTGAGGATTTTCAATTTGGCTAGCTGAAAGTTGAAGCTGGAAGTCATTCAATTTTAACGGTCATTTATAATTGATCGATTGATAATGTTAATAAATAAAAGGAATAATGTAACTGTTCAAATGAGTGGAGAGTTTTTCATTAACTCAAGTGCAAAATTAGAAGACGGACTCGCAGCCCAACATTGTACAATGCGGAGTAGGTCAAGAAAGTCTTCGGGAATGCTTTCCCGCGGGCCAGATGGCATATTTCGATGGCCATACCATAAAGTAAGTTGTAATTGGAATAGAGATGGAACTCCATATAAAATTAAAATCTACTGAAAAACATTTTACCTTTGAGTGTGTGCTGTAAGTAACGTGTACATACAGGAAGATATCTTGTTTTATGTACACGTTACTTACAGCACACACTCAAAGGTAAAATGTTTTTCAGTAGATTTTAATTTTATATGAAGTTCCATCTTTATTGCAATTACTTACTTTATGGCCATACTTAAACATCTCGATTTTCCAGTTATTGAGTACCTACTTCCCATAGCTGTCTTTAACTTGTCGATCTCCACGCTTGCAATCCCTAAAATCTGGAAAATAGGACTATTGTTTCTTGCCTTAGGCCATATGGGACCAACCTATAACCATACCGTCTACTAGGCTAAACATAATCTACTCTTATAGCTCGTGCTAAGCTAGAATCACACCAGTATGGCTTCAGGAAGATGCATAGTACAACCACTGCCCTATACGCGATCACTACACACATAAGAGATGAGCTAAATCAACGTCGTCCGTGCCAAAGAACCATTTTAGACCTATTTAATGCATTTGATAATGGCAATGAATGTTTCTGGCAAACCTGTTGAATATGCATATTCTTGCACATGAGATTTTTTGAATTGCAAACTATCTAGCTTTAGGTCCTTCACTCAATTTCGAGACAGACGTTCTAAGTTTGGAAAATATCAAATTAGGAGTTCCATAGGGCGGGGTACTCTCTCCCACTCTGCTCAGCATAATCTACATGGCTGATCTACTTCTCACACACCATCGGAGTCATTGAAAGTGATTTCGTACGCGGACGACTGCACCGTACTCGACACGCGCATGCGCCTCCTTATCAATCGTTATTTATCAAGCTTTTTTTTTTTCAAAGCAGAAACCTAACCATCTCAGCGTGAAAATCTTCTGCGACATTCCTCATCATTTGCAATAAATATGATTTTACTGTAGCTCATCCTAGAATTCTCAGGCTTCACCTAGAGATGACATCAGCTCATGCTGTCGCAGTATGCGAAAAGATGCGTAGTGGGAACAAAATTTTAGAAGCACTAGCTAACAGCACCTGGGGCCAAGATATGCTAGTCATTTATAGAGCGGTGGCTCGATCAACGATAGATGTTGTTGCTCCACTTTGGTCGTATAGTTTATGCCAAACAAATTGGAGAAAAATCCAACTTTGCCAGAAAGCTGCGGCTGCTGTATGTCCAGGATTACTTACATCAGGAGACACACTTGATGCCAATGACTAAAATCGCCGACTCTCAAAACAGTATCTAGTTCGTTGCTATCAAGAGAATTATCCGAATCATTAACTCATGGACCGAATTCCTCCGCCATAATATGTCAGGCGTGGCTTACGAGATCTTGAGAGAGAGGTTCGACGATATAAACGGGATCCTTTCGACGAAGAATCATTCCATTGCAACGATTCACACTGATGAAGTAATCCGGTCTATTGTAGTTTAGGTTTAGGAGTCCTCTCAGTGCTTGCACCACCTGTCTCGCCGGTCGCCTTGGGTCGGGCTTCTGTTCGCGCTCAATTCCTTCCTTTCTCGTATAGACCCGAACATACAAAACATACAAACATTTTCTTCAGGAGGAGTGTAACAGTTTTAGCGCTTCATTAGGCAATTTCTAGACGTTGGACTGCTGTCTATACTGCTTCTGGATTTCTCTCTGGTTGCTTTTAACCGCTAATAGGGCATAGGGTATTGACTACGCTTCTTTTCCACCTCTCTCTTTAAGAGTCACTATGCTTCCAAAATACGTGAAATTTTAAACTTTTTCTATCGGTTGTCCTGAAATAGAAATTGTGTTTTGCCCTCCAGGTGTCAAGTATTGTCTTGGCAGCATTAATTTTTAAGCCAGCACTTTCAGACATTTACGATGGAAAGCATCCGTCATTTGAGCCAAATGATCTGGAGTGTCTGAGAGAAGGCAGATGTCGTCGGCATAGTGAAGGTGTTGAAGGTAATAAAATAATTTCAATCTGGTACTACCCTTTCTCTTATAGTGGCCTAGAGCCTCGCAGATAACGTCGTTGATGGTAATCAGAAACAGTGTTGATGATAGAATACGCAGCCTTGTCTAACTCCACTATTCACCTCAAATGGACTAGACCATTCGCTCATGTGCAAGGCATGATATTGGGCTCCGTTATCTCTCTCTGATTCCTTTAAACCCCTAGTGGGGCATTGACTACGCCTCTTTTCCACCTCTGCCTATTAGCAGCCATCGCCTTTAGCTGGTCCCACGATTTGCCAATAGATTTTCCCTCTGCCTCAACAGATCTTCTCCATGTATTTTTGGGTCGTTCCACACGATAGCATTGGATCCCTGAGGATTCCAATCTAGAGCCTTTTTTGCAATGTTTTTTGGCTGTTTTCGAAGTGTGTGACCTATCCACTGCCACTTTCGCCTTTTGATGTCGATGCCTATCCTTTTTTGGCGAGTAATTTTGAGGAGGTCGTCGTTAGATATTACCTCAGGCCAGCGAATTCATAGGATGCGTCGTAGGCACTGATTCACGAAAGTTTGCAGTTTGGTGGTAATCTTGCTGGTCACCTTCCATGTGGAACACCCATATAAAAGCACATATTTTATATAGCTTTCGAAGATTCGGAGTTTGGTATTTCTAGAGATGTTGTGGTTTTGCCAGAGAGGAGTCAAACTGAAAAATACTGCTCGGGCTTCATTTATGCGCGACTCTACATCGACATCAGCCCCACCATCCCCTGTCACTACGTTTTCAAAGCAAGTAAAGTTTTCGACTTTTTCCATGGGTTGTCCGGAGATAGAAATGGTGTTTTGCCCTCCTGATGACAAGCTCATGTAATTAGTCTTAGCGGCATTAATTTTTAAGGCAGCACTTCGACTTTCACGATGCAAAGCATCTGTCATTTGAGCCAGGTGATCTGGTGTGTTTGAGAGAAGGCAAATGTCGTCGGCGTAGTCCAGGTGCTGAAGGTAATCAAATAATTTCCACCTGATGCACTTACTTTTATGTTCGCGTAGAGAATCGCAGATTACGTCGTTGATGATAATAAGGAACAGCATTGGTGATAAAATACAGCCTTGTCTGACTCCATTATTCATCTCAAAAGGACTGGACACCCTTGTGCAAGGCATGACATTGGGCTCCATTATAGGACTCCTTTATTATGGAAATAAGTTTCTCTGGTATGCCTCTCCTACGTAAGGCTGTCCAGATTTAAGCCCGGTCAACGCTGTCAAACGCCACTTCGAAGTCAATGAATATAAGATGTAAGGGGGATCTCCATTCAGCGGATTGTTCAATTATAATTCGGAGGATGTTGATGTGATCGCTACATGAAAAACCCTCACGAAATCCAGGTTGTTCATTGTTCAGAGTGCGGTCGATCGTTTTCTTAATCCGGTCCAAGATTATTTTGGCCATCAGTTTAGAGGCTGCAGGGAGGAGAGAGATTCCACGCCAATTATTGCAATCTTTGAGATTACTTTTCTTTGGGATTTTAACAATGACGAGGGAGAGTCTCGGTTGTCCAACACTCTTGGATCAGGGGTAGAAGAATATGCGCTGTAGCGTTGATATCCGCTTTCAAAAGTTCCATGAGGATACCGTCTGCCCCGGGGCTTTACCAGCTTCCAATGATTTATGGGCCTTAATTCTTTCCAGCTTGGATGGTACTTCGGTATTAATTTTGGTCTTTGCGGAAGACTTCCTGCTTCCGGTGGAGGTGGGCTTGAAGGGTTAAAGTTGTTGCTAAGTACCTCCATGAAGTGCTCTCTCTAACGGCGCAGTTGTTGTTCGTCTGTGACTAGCAGATACCGGTCTTTATCTTTTACAAGATGCTCAATGGCTTTATGGGCTTGTAAAGGGTCCCACTGTCACAACGGTGAGCCGCATCTTCTGCCTCCACCGCTAACGCGTTGATGTTGTTGCGTTTATCACGTCGTACGCTTCTCTGCTCTCTTTTTTGAAGAGCTCCGTTATAGGACTCCCTGATGTAGTCTGGCTGGTCTAGCGGTTAGTGCGCGCACCTTCAGTGCACAGGGTCATGAGTTCGAATCTCACCGTGTTCCATGGTGTTTTTCGAACTCACGAGCTTGTGACGGACTATGATCTCACTCAGATGTTAAACGAGTACCCATTTGTGGGGATAAATAACACTGCTGAGCGTGATGCTGATCTCATTACCTCAACAAAAAAGCAGATAAGATCTTGGAAATAGGATGTCACTAACACATCCTGCGGCCTTAGTCCAATGTTGGATTGTCGCGCCTGTTATTTATTTATTTATGATGGAAATAATTTCTGGTATGCCTCTCCTAAGTAAGGCTGTCCAGATGTAAGCCCCTGTTCTTGCTTCTGGATGTCGGTAACCTATTGATGCCGATCTAAAGGTCCATCTAGATTAGTCGCCAAATGGCTGCGCGTCTAAAAACTGGCATCACGAACAGCCATTTGGCTGCTACTTAGCAATCAAATGGAGACAGTGACTCTGCGCGTTTGAATTATTACACGGTCATTCAAGAATTATTCAATTTCACTCAAAATAACGAACAAAAGCTGCAAAATTCTCACTTTGAATTTGACATGCGGTTGGTTGAGTTGCCATATTGAATATCAAAACTGGACGCACACCCAAATTGCGATCAGTTTGGATGCAATGACAACAGCCATTTGGTTGCACGTGACACCATTTGGCGATCAATCTAGATGGACCTTAATGAATTCAATGACGTATTAAAAAAAAACAAGCACATTCAGCGGACAATCGAATTGTCTGAAAATATCTTCATGAGACAACCATACCGTCCATTCCATTTTCGTTTTTGATACCATTAATTTGAGCTGGAGTGTATTTTCCTTCGTGTATTGTAATTTATTGCGTTGTTGTGTTTAATCCTTTTGCTTAGTCTATCTACACTTCTGACATTCTGGGAAACTTACCTTACCACCCGCCATATATGCGAACGAATAGTAGAGTAAGCCAAAAATACAAGAAGGAATTGAGTTTCTCTGTGAGCTAAGCAACGGCATTTGTTTGCTGTTGCGGCTTGTGATGCAGATGCTAAGCGGGTTATTGCCGCCCTCAGCCACTAGTTCTGCACATGTTAAAAGGATTCACGTGCCTGGGTAGGAAGATGAACACAACACAAGGAAAATGAAAAAAAAAAATGAGCAAAAATAAAAACAACAATCTGCGCCTGCACGTAACTTCATCTCATAATCAATGAATTTGGTTGATATTTATGTATTCAATTTAATCATATCATACATACAATTCGCATTCGTTTACATTTTTTCATCGAATTTTGTACATCGAATTCGGAAGTTTGAACTTGTTTTAATTATAGCTGAAATCGGAAATATATCACAGTTCAAATAATTTCAGCTATGCTTTGTTCAAATTCAAACTGTTATACTTTGTGAACTATTGGATTGGTAACCATATTTATCGCTTAAGATTAATTTATAAAATTAACTAGAGATGACGACGACATCAATTTTTGAAACAAACAAAATGTTGTCCGGGAGAATGTGTTCCAGATTAGTTTTTCTTCTTCTTCTTTTCTACATTGATTCCTTGCGACTCTTGATACTCGCGAATCAGTTGTTCTTGCAAATCAGGTTTACACGGTGAGTAGCGACTGTATTCCATAGTAAATTCACCCTTGCCTTGTGTGCTGGATCTGAAATGAAAAATGTGAAAATTTAGCAGAAATTAAATTAAATAGAAGAATACTCCGTCTTGAATTACCATAAAATTCACCAACCCATTTTAAGATTTTCAGTTGGGATTCTTGAGTCACTGTCAAGACGTAATCGCAAGTGCGGCATCCCCCATACAATTTCCACTCACCTCAATTCTCCGGCATACCCGAACATATCGTTCAATGGCACCTCGGCATAGACCGTAAACCATCCTTCAGCACCGTCCGTGCCTGTAATAATACCATGACGCTTGTTCAGCTGTCCCATCACTGTACCCTGAAACTCTTCCGGCGCCGTCACCTCTACCGACATAATCGGCTCCAAAATTTGCCAAGCACCCTCACTAAACACCTCCTTAATGGCGCCGTGCGTGGCCAAATTAAAGGACAATTCGCTCGAATCGACAATATGATGGCCACCATCCTGAAGCCTGAATTTAATTCCCGACAATTTGTGACCCGTCAATAGACCCTTTTCGCACATTTCCCGGAAACCACGCTCCACGCCGGGAATGAATTGTTTTGGCACGTTCGTTCCCATAGTTTCGTCCACGAACTCGTTGATGGTATTTTGAGAGGGTGGCAACGGTTCCATGATGCCAATAATTCGAGCATATTGACCGGAACCGCCCGACTGTTTCTTGTGCAAGTAGTCAAACGAACAGGGTGCAACCATTGTTTCGCGGAAGGCGACCTTTGGCTTGCCCAGTGTGACGGGACATCCGTATTCGCGTTCCATTCGTTGGGCGTAGATTTCCAAATGCAGTTCACCTGAAATTTCAAGAATAAATAATTTACAGCTTATCCAAGTAAACGCATGCGGTAATCTTACCCATTCCCGATACGAGGGTTTCCTTAATGTCCGGGTCGTATTGGAACTGGAAGGTGGGATCCTCTTTCGTGAAACGGCCTATCGCCTTGGCAAAATTGTCGCGGTCCTTCGAATTGTTCGGCTTGATAGACATGGACACGACCGGTTCTGGTACGAAAATCGTTTCCATGGCCAAGTTGAGTTTTGGATCAGTTACAAAAGTGTCACCACTGGCGCAGTCGACGCCAAACAAAGCATAAATGTCACCGGCATACACTTCGTTTACGTCCTCCATTTGATTGGAGTGCAAGCGCACCAGGCGCGATAGACGCACCTTTTTGCCCGTACGTGCATTGTAGATTGTGTCGCCCTTTTTCAAAACGCCCTGGTAGCATCGTAGATATGTCAATTGACCGAATTTACCGGCCTCCAATTTAAAGGCCAAACTAACGCAAGGACTTTTGCCATCACGAGCGGGGTTCAGAATGATTTTCTCAGTTTCCTTGCCTTCCTTTTCCACCAGCGCGATGTTCTCAACTTCTCCGGGGTGGGGTAGGTAATCGAGAACAGCATCGAGTAGTGGCTGGACACCCTTGTTCTTCAATGCTGTGCCGACAAGGACTGGAGTGAACTCTCGCTTGATGCACGACCGCCGGATTGCCGCCTTGATATCGGCTTCCGTGAAAGGTTTCTCTTCGAGGAACAATTCACCGAATTTCTCATCAGCATTTGACAAATGCTCAATCATCTCCTGACGCCGCTCTTGAGATTCTGCTCGCATATCTTGAGGAATTTCATCGTAACGGATATCCGTGCCCAACGGTCCTTCAAAGTAGATTGCTTTCTCGCCAACCAAGTCGATGATTCCTTTCATTTCGCTCTCCAATCCGATGGGGATTTGAATGAACGCGGCGTTGTGATTGAGCTTGGAACGCATGTGGGAAATGACACGATACGGGTTCGATCCCATTCGATCGAGTTTGTTGATGAAACCCAAACACGGGACATTGTAACGCTTCATCTGTCGATTAACGGTCAACGTTTGGCTCTGAACTCCGCCCACGGCACACAGGACGAGAACGGCTCCGTCCAGCACACGAAGAGCACGCTCCACTTCAACTGTGAAGTCAACGTGACCGGGTGTGTCGATGATGTTGATATTCGTATCTTTCCACATGGTGTAAGTGGCGGCCGATTGGATAGTGATACCACGCTGTCGCTCCAACTCCATTGAGTCCATAGTCGCGCCTACGTTATCCTTACCGCGCACCTCATGCATAGCTTCAATTCGACCGGTGTAGAACAGGATGCGCTCGGTCAGTGTTGTCTTTCCGCTGTCTATGTGAGCGGAAATTCCAATGTTTCGGATCTTTTCAATGGGTTTGTGCTCAGCATATTTGGCGTGCGATGCGAAACTCTAGAAAAATGAAGCAATTAGTGGAGTTCTTATGTAATTCGAATGGGAAGCCTTCTTGGGTATAACCTCAATGCGGTTGGTCTTTTTACGTACCTGCCGGAAATTTGAGATTGATTTCAAAGTTTGAAGTATACGAGGCGTGCGGAGAACGCTGTAGATTGTCATGATTGCAAAATCGGATCGATTTTATTTTAATTTTATGTAGAAAATCGCAAATCACTGAGTACAGGGCGAGCACAGCAACCAACCGTGACAGATTTGACGGATCGAAGAACGTGAGGACGACAGAAGAGACGTCACATTAGCATTTTAGGGTTGTACAAAAAAAAAAACGTACGTCAGTAGAAAGAAAATCTGCAAACAAAAATTAATTTTTTTGTAGCTTTTGGGAACTATTTTAAATTGTAGCTGGTAAAAAACATTTAAATTTTTATTGTGTTAATTAACACGGCAACTGCATGACGATTATTGATTTTAGCAGAAATTCTCTCTATTCCCCTCACAGAGTGTCGGTTTGTTTTGACATTCAATCGCATTCAACCGTTCCGTCTCAAATCAGCTGTTTAAACTGTTTTCAATTTCGCGCAAAAGAGGTTCACGGTCACAGAAATTAAATTTTTGAAAACCACATCGCATTTATTGTTTATCATTGCAAATGTCAATTTTGAGCTGCACAGCGGAAGAAATTGCTGAAAAACGACAAGCCATGGAGCGTATGAATTCCCGTCATCAAAGTCAATCGCAACCGCCCTATTCCAATTCTATGAGCAAATCAACAGCATCCGGGAATAATGCATCCAACTTTCTTCGTGCCTTTCAAGCATCAAACAATCTTAAAATGGGCAATCAGCGAAGCACAAATTCAGCGCGTTCCAGCACTCAACCGTATCCCAAACAATCGCCATATCAAAAATCGCGGGATCAACAAATGCCAATTTCACAACCAGTAACCACGGCGGGAACGTCCACGTCGATCTCCCATAATGTTCGCGTGGTTACATGCAGTCTGGAGTTGCAAACGGAAAAACGATTTGCACTTCACATGTCCGAATATCATCCACGGGTGGTTGATGTTTGTAAGAGTATTCCAACGAGGTCGTACGGTAAGGCTGGTAGGGAATTGTTTTGATTTTTTGACAAAATTGTTGTTTGAATTTTCAGATCCTGCAACAAGGAACTGGTCATTCGATCTGAAGGATTACAAGCTGGTGGTCGAGAGAATGAAAGCGTTGAGTCCGAATGTTACACTCACTGAAATTCCGACGAAGGTTCTCGCACTATGGGATACGTTTAGCCAGACGCCTGATGTCCCGGTGTCGATCTCACATTTGTCGTCCATTACAGACACTATTGCTGATGTTCTGTTGCCGTTTCAAAGAGAGGGAGTGGCGTATGTACATACAAAAATATTACTCTCTGCAAGCCAAAATTTAGTAGTCTGGCTGGTGTAGCGGTTAGTGCGCGCACCTTCGGTGCACAGGGTCATGAGTTCGAATCTCACCGTGTTCCATGGTGTTTTTCGAACTCACGAGCTTGTGACGGACTATGATCTCACTCAGATGTCAAACGAGTACTCATTTATGGGGATAAATAACACTGCTGAGCGTGATGCTGATCTCATTACCTCAACAAAAGCAGATAAGATCTTGGAAATAGGATGTCACTAACACATCCTGCGGCCTTAGTCCAATGCTGGATTGTCGCGCCTGTTATTTATTTAAGCCAAAATTTACTACTCTTACTCCTCTAGTCCCTACATTTAAATTTCTCCTATAACATAAAGTGAACGTTGTACAAGACGGTTGTACGTCCCGCAATTATGTAGGGATCTGAATGCTGGAATATGTATGAATGTTTCGCGAAAAAATGACGGCGGCCGAAATGAAACTGCCACATTATTCACCAGCTTCAACCAGGAGTACAACACACAACTGCCCATATACGTTGACAACCACATTATTCCAACTATTCGGACTCCCAAAATCCTTGGTGTAACGCTCGACAACTCCGGCAAATTCAACACCCACGCTGAGAATATCTGTTCCAAACTCAGGAGCAGAAACAAAACCGCCGCGTCGAATTAGACGCTCTATCAGGGACAAAGCGCGAAGTCCAGCGATACAAAAAAGTTCCCTTTGATAACTCTGACGGCCATTGCAGATTTACACACGCAAGAAGTTCATAAAGCCCCTCAAAGTCTCACAAACAACCGTGTACCCGGCACTAAACCTCCAGCCATATCTCCTGATGAAGAGCTACTACCTAGAGCCACCCGTACCACCGGTATGGAATAAAATCCAGGCCCATGGATTTGCTATGTTTGCGGCAATAGGATTTGGACCAATGTGCAAGCCTCGGTTGCTGCACGTGCTGTGGCGGCTGAATCCATTTTTAAAACTTCTCAGCACTAAGCAACACCGATGATTGGAATGACATATATACTTTTAGTCCATGTAGCAACGAGCTCCATCCACCACACCATCATTATCTAATCATGGTTCCCAGTCACTGACTATCCACTCCGGCTAACACAATACGTCCAGTTCCTCCACGCCCAAATCTGACTCCAGCTCCTGCAGCCATTGGCGTCAACTACAATACTACCAAAATCGTGCAGGTAATTTGAGTGGACTACTAATTTTATAGACAGACATCGCCTATAGATTGCAGCTGCACTAAGCCACAACTCATCGCTGAGACTCAACTATAATGCCAATGCAGGTGGCGGATTTCCCTTTCTTATTCATAACTCATTGCCATAAAGCGTCGTTGATATCACAGCCGCCGATAACAACACGAAAATTCAAGCGACATCCATCAAGTCAGGAAATATTAGCTTTGAGTTCTACTACACTTACATTTTGCCAGTATACAGCTGTCCTTCATGATACAGAAGATGATAAAGGTCTACTAGCGAATCCTTGTCTAGCTTAACAGCACGTTCCTACTGCGACCGTGTCTACGTACCGGAACGACCCATACCTCTGGAATGGCCAAGAGTCGCAAAGACCTTCTTCGACGCAAGAAGGGGTTGGATACTTCGCATCATCATTTCATTCATGGTTTTTTCGTTTGGGGAGCAGTACGTGGCGGCATTGAGCCGAATCCAGGTCCATGGATGTGCTCGGTATTCGCCAATAGAATTTGGTCCAATGTTCAATCGTCAGTTGAGTGCACATGCTGCGGAGAATAAGTTCATCTTAAGAACTGCTCGGGACTCACCAATACTAATCAATGGACACTATCTTACACAGCGATCCGGTGTAGAAACAGAGGGCACAGCTCATCCAGTCACCAGCTGCCCAACCAAGGCTCCCAACAAGTATCACCTTCTACCCCGGCAAATGCTGTACGGCCCGCTCCATCCGATTTGAATCCTGCTCCACGTATCCTCGATGCAAATTACACCAGCACGAAGATATTCCAACCAAACTGCGAGAAAGAAACGCAGGAGGAGGTTTGGTTTTCCTCATCCACAACAATCTGCCATACAGCGTCGTTGATGTCACTTCCGCCGATAACACCATGGAGCAAGAAGCGATAATTGTGAAATCAGGAAATATTGACTTTGAAATCTACATCTATATTCCACCTGTCTCCAGCTATCCCACCGGTTACAAAGTCAATATCAGCCCCCCTTTTAAACGGCCAATATCGCCTTCTACTTGGTGACTTCAACGCCTACCACGACTTATGGCACTACAATCTTCAAAACGACCCCGGAGGGTCTGCCAAAATTCTGCTCTACGCACAGCCACAGGGTGCCTTCTGATGTCTGCCCAGGATCACCTACATCAGGAGACACATTTGATGCCAATACGTGACCACAATCGTCTACTCACAAAACAATATTTAGTAGGTTGTTATCGAGAGGATCATCCTAACCGTGACCTTATGGACAAAATTCCCCCTCCACGCAATATCAAACTTGGCCTTCGTGACCTTGAGAAAGAGGTCCAGGGTTACAAAAGGGATCCTTTCGATGAAGATTCATACCGGGCTGCCATTGCTATGATTCACACTGAGGAAGTGAGTCGGTCTATTGCGAGTTTAGGTACGAACAGAGTCCTCTCAGCGCTCCCACCACCTATTTCCACCAGAGTGACTTTAGCCCAACTTCGGTCAGGCTTCTGCTCACGCCTCAATTCGTATCTATCTCGCATAGAGCCAAATATAGAAAACATATGCCCAAATTGCGCTGGCACGCCACACGATGTGGCCCATTTGTTTCAATGCCCAGCTGCACCCACTAATCTCACCCCCCGCTCAATATGGGAAAATCCCATTGCAGCTGCCACGTTTTTGTCCCTGAAGATTACGGACGAAAACGACGACAAACTATAAATCGAATCCATATAGAGACACAGCGGTTCACACCTTTCTGTACCGCTAAAAGAAGAAGAAGACCCCGGAGGTAACATCATCGCCGATCAACTGGATGACTCGGATTTCTGCCCTTTAAATGACGAAAATCCGACCCGTATCACTGGATCCTGCACCAGTTCACCTGACATCTCCATCGCCAGCCCTGGACTTATAAATGACATCTCATGGGAGCCAATCCTCTATGTCATCTGATCACCTGCTAATTATACTTACTCTGGATATGCCCTCGAAATTCATCCATCCCGACAAGAAGACGTACACCAACTTCAACAAAGCTAACTGGGACAGCTTTAAAAGTTTAACCAACGAGGCTTTGGTAGTCTCATCGCCCAAGTGATGTATGTATGGCTGAAAAAACAACTCAGACGAATTATTCTCACGGCAGCTAAGAGTTACATTCCAGCAGGCCGCATAGTCAAACAGGTCAACGACCACAGTGCATATGGCACTCACATCTAAAAAAACTAAGTTCCAACTTTGGAACACTGTTAGAAACCTATCAAACCCCACTAAAATTTAAGAGAGGGTTTCTATCAAGTTTGGCAACTCTACCGTGAGCGACGACCAGAAATGCGCAAATCTATTCAACAAACAATTCGTCGAGCTCCCAACTAAGGATAAACTAAAGCGCAAAATCACACGAGATATCCGAAACACTAAGATAGATAAACATCTCCACATCAAAAATTCAAAAGCACTTGGTCCAAAGGGTATAGCAATGATCATGCTCAAACACCTTGACACACCGGCCTTAGAGTATATCAAGCCACGATGAACCTTTCGTTACGAACATTCGTCATACCAGAAATTTGGAAGAGAGGCCGCGTCATACTGCTACCCAAACCTGGTAAACAACACTCCTTAAGAGAATCCTACCGACCAATCACGCTTTTATCTCCTGTGGCAAAAATATTGGAATCGCTGATTCACAAGACTTGCGACGCATATACAACTCGCTAGCCACCAACCCGGCTTCAGAAAAATGCACAGCACCTCCACCGCACTGGACCGAATCATGTCTAAGGTAATCAATGGGATCAACCAGCCCCAGCCGTTTAAGCGTACCACTCTTGTGGCTTTAGATCTGTCGAAAGCGTTTGATATGATGAACCACTCGCTCTTAGTGACGTATCTCCGTAATTCATCCATACCGTCGCATATAGTCAAATGGATCGCAAACTACCTTGTCGGACGTCAATCCAGCACCGAGTTTAGAAATGGAAAATCTAAACTAAGAAGGATAAAACAAGAAGTAGTATCCTTCAACAGCCCGGAGTATTGGAAGAAAGGCCGCATCATCCCATTGCCAAAACCTGGAATGGAGTACAACCTTGTAGAATCATACCATCCGATTACGCTTCTATTCCCTGTGGCTGAAATACTTGAATCGCTGGTACTACCGGTACTTCCATATAAAACTTGCGAGTCATCAACATTTATTTAGGAAAATGCATAGCAAGCACGACCACTGCGCTTGATGGAATCACGTGGCTTTAGGCATTTGATGGGGTTAATGACTCGCTTCTTCTGACAGAACTAGGCAAGAAATCTATTCCGTTGTCTGTATTGAAATTGGTTCGAAAAAATTCTTGCCGGTCGCCAGTACTATACAGAAGCGGGAAATCCAAACTACGGAAAATCAAACAAGGAGGAGTCCTATCTACTTCCTTGTTTAACCTCTACATGTCCGGACTTCCCACTCCACCTGAAGAGATCGATATTATCTCGTACGCGAATGACAGTACCGTCATGACAATTATCAACGACATGCGTGCCGCAGTGTGTGCTCTCATCAGCGGTTAACTGAAAGATCTTAACAGTTTCTTTGGCAGCAAAAACCTTATTGTATCAGCGCCCAAATCCTCAGTAACCCTTTTCACCACATACAACACTCTATGCCTTGAACTTATACGTAAACCTGTTTTTAGTGCGTACAAAGCACTTGACGGGTACAATTTCTATGTGTCATTACATAGTCCTTTTGGGTTTTCAGATTCGGAATCAGCAAACAAGGTCGTGTCCTGATCGCCGACGAAATGGGTCTCGGCAAAACTTACCAAGCATTGGCTCTCGCCGACTTCTACAAAGAAGACTGGCCATTGCTGATCACAACGACAGCCACCACCAGGTAACTGTAAAAAATCATTGATTCCTTTGCAGCTTCCGGGTAATTTTTAATCTTTTAGGGACTCCTGGGTATCGCACATTCACAAACTCATGCCCTACGTCAATTGTCAATCCATCGTTTCCATAACCGCCAGTCATGACTATTTCGAAGATGCAAAAATCGTCGTCTGCACTTATCCCATGCTAGAGAAATGCTACACGAAATTTGAATGTATGCGTATGGGCGTGCTCATCATGGACGAGTCACATATGTTAAAAAATTCGAAAGCTAAGTGCACGATAGCGGCGACTAAGTTGTCGAAGAAGGCGAAACGTGTGATACTCTTGACTGGAACACCGGCTCTTTCACGACCGGCGGAGTTGCATAGTCAATTGAAAATGATGGATGCGACATTTATGTCGTACACGGACTATAGTAAGATTGTACATTGTCTGTTTGTTGCGTGTTCACATTTTGATTTTCGATTTCAGCATTGCGATATTGCGAAGGTCATAGTTCGGCCTATGGTTGGACGGCCACGGGTAAAGATAATTTGAATGAATTGAAATG
Source organism: Microchrysa polita (assembly GCA_949715475.1). NCBI lineage: Eukaryota > Metazoa > Arthropoda > Insecta > Diptera > Stratiomyidae > Microchrysa > Microchrysa polita. The sequence continues at coordinate 11,617,568 of OX454415.1, read as the reverse complement.
TATTCTTGAGAAAAAGTTCATGATACGACGAACTAAGGCGGAAGTTTTGCCGCAGTTGGTGGAAAAGAACAGGTACTTTACTAATTTTATGTGTTAGACGAAAGACTAAAAACTGTACAACTTGATTCTGCAAAAATGTCGCTTAGAGTTTGAGTCGCGGGAATTTAAGGATTTCGGAATGGGTTGCACCTACGCACAACATTTTAAACGACTAATAACTTCTCTTTTACAGACAAACAGTCTATCTTGATCCGGCGTTGATCAAAACAAATGCCACACTAAATCATTTCGCCAAAAATGTCCAGCAGTCCCTTGGCAACATAAAGGACTCTGATCTAATGATGTATTATTCGGAAACATCTAAGGTCAAATGTGCGGCCGTTTGGTAATGAAACAGAATTTTGTTCTTTGAACTACGAATCGAAATGTTATTTATTATATCATTCCAGTGCATACGTTAAAGAAATAGCTAAACAGAAAAACAAGTTTATTGTATTCGCTCATCATAAGGTCGTGATAGATGGCATCTGTGATACCTTAAAAGAGATAAAAGTGCCGCACATCAAAATCGATGGTGCGACAAAAAATGACATTAGAGCGGTTAGTGAATCTTCCTTTTGCCTTTCTGGCTCGTGATTGAAACAATCGAATTCTAAACGTTTTAATATTTGCAGCAAAAAGTCAAACGTTTCCAAGAAAACCCAACATGTCTCGTTGCTGTCCTGTCGCTAAGAAGTTGTAACGCTGGCATAACTCTTACCGCTGCGCAGCTTGTTTTGTTCGCTGAACTTGACTGGAATCCTAGTGTAAGTGTTGATTGAAAAGTTATACTTTGATATTGATTGCATTTTCATGATTCTTTGTATTGCAGACATTGGCTCAGGCAGAAAGTCGAGCACATCGTATTGGTCAAGAAAGTGAAGTGACGTGTCGATATTTATTAGCACGCGGTACTGCCGATGATCTCATTTGGCGTCTATTGCAAAGTAAACAGGATGTCCTCAGCAAGGCTGGTCTTTTCTCAGAGGATCTTCGGGCGACTAATCATGTTCCCGGGCCAAATACGGTGGGAAATATTTTTTTTCATACGGAGCTTTTTTGTCATTCTAATTGAGTTACTCTCCTTTTCAATGCCAGGCTGGTGATATAACCAAATATGTTGTAAAAACTCCTCGCAAAAATGCACCGGATCCAAATTCAAGTACAAGTTCGGCTTATTACGATTCACCAATTAAACTACTGCTGGCTAATGCTAGCCAAAGTAGTAGCGAGGCTAAGGAAAACAATTACGACGATGTGTTCAATGAATCGTACGATGATCTCCTCAATGATGGCGACGATGATGATTTTGCAAATATTGATTTCTAAATTAAGTAATGAAAGCATGATTTTTTTCGTTATAATGGTCAAATGTTTCTTTTGTAAGTTTTCTATTTAAGAATGTGTGAATAAATGAAATGATATGAATTAATAATCCTCCCGCTAGATAATCTCGCCACGAACCCGATCTCTTTTTCAGAGATCCTCATGGGACCCGAAGTTGACCGAAATGTACGCTAGTGAGGCGATTATAACTGTTATAACATAGCGAAAATTATACAGGGTGTCCGGAAACTGCCGCATAAACGCACCGGATTATGATTCCTCAGTTGATTTCAAGCAAAAAAGTTGTATGAACATACCCCCTCAGCTTAACCCTTTAGCTGCCACAGGCATTTAAAGATTTTTGAAAAAATCATTTTCTTGAACGACTTAAAGCCTAATATCTCCAAAGCTAGACCAGCTAGAATAGTGAAATAAAATGATTATTATAGCCAACAAATTTACCTGTAAAATAAAACTAACCACACTAAAATCAGATTAGAGGTTTGGTTGTTGCAGAGCTTCAAAGTCAAATTTCCGTGATTTGACCCAAAAACAATCTTTTTTCCATCTCAATTTTCTCCAACTTCTGCCAAAAGTGAGGTGCTCGTACGATTCTTTTAAAAAAATTGGCGCATAGTCTTGCGATCATATCTTTCTTACATCATTTTATTCTAGCTCCATTATATCTAACAGTTTTAGTACTTAAGTGCAGAAAACTAGGTTTAATTTTGGCTTGATTTCGACATACTTTGAATAGATTTTACCAATTGCAGATCTTTAGGGGCAGTGTGAATTGAATTGTATTGAATTCGAGCACATACTAATAACTAGTTTGTAGTAGTTTTTCTTATCTGTGATTCGAGCTAAAATTAACCCTAGTTAACGTATAAAAACTGTTAGAAGTAATAGAGCTAGATCAAAATGATGTAAGAAAGATATGATCGTAAGACTATGCGCCAATTTTTAAAAGGATCGTACAAGCACGTTACGTTGGCAGAAGTTGGAGAAAATTGAGATGGAAAAAATGATTGTTTTTGGGGCAAATCACGCAAATTTGACTTTGAAGCTCTGTAAAAACCAAACCTCTAATCCGATTTTAGTGTGGTTAGTTTTATTTTATAGGTAAATTTGTTGGCTGTAATAATCATTTTATTTCACTATTCTAGCTGGTCTAGCTTTGGACATATTAGGCTTTAAGTCGTGCAAGAAAATGATTTTTTAAACAATCTTTAGCTGCCACAAAAGGTTTAAGCTGAGGGCAGTTTCCGGACAGCCTGTGTATGTAAGTATTTTGTGGCGATGGAAGATGGACATTCATTGCTACTTTCGATGTAGAATGACCGCCACAAACACAACATGAAGAATGACCACCGGTTTATGTCAAAAAATCAGATCACCTGATTGTCATGGCAGAAAAAATGTATGAAAAATTGTTTGTCAATATGTTCCACACGTATAATCAAAAAATTGGATTGCATGGTCACATACACCTTCCAGTTTATTTGATAATCAGACAATTGCTTCAATCTATTGGAAGGTCTATGATCACTCCAAATGGATGGAATTGATGGTACGACCACAATAGTGCAACAAAACAAGTTTACTTTGAATGAGTAAAAAAATCTCTTGAATCGCTACAACAGCAACAACGAACTTTCTGGTAGCTGCAAACCTTCTAGCGGTAGGTCCTAGATATTTAATTATTTTTTTTTTTTAATTTTGCGTCATCTTGCGAGTACTGGCATTGAACATAAATTTCTAGAGTAATTGTTTTGGAAAAACGAGCAATGAAGACTAATTTGAAATGAGCCGTCATTTTGATCTGGAAATTCATCAAAATAATTGGAAAACTGGTTAATTTGACGATTTTAATTAATTAATTTATTTAATTTAAAATTCACTAATTAGAAATGAAAATAATTCTTCAATTTGAAACGGAAATTCGTCAATATGATTGACGAAATTCGCCAATCTTACATGGAAATTTGTCAATTTGAAATGAGAATTCGGCAGTTATCATCAATGTGGCACGATAGCCCGACGTCGCTCTAGCCACCTGAAAATTCGGCAGTTAGAAATGGAAATTCGTTAACGTGATTTTGAAACTGGCAAATTTAACATGGAAATTCGTTAAATTGATTTGGAAACTCATTACTTTTAAAATTTCTCCAAAACATTAAATTCGTCAAATTGTAATGGAAACTCGTCATCATGGTGTGAAAATTCCTCAATTAGGAACGTATTTGTGTCAATGGGTGAGGTTATAAAACACAACGTTCGCGTAACGTTTCGCGTTTTCCGAAACGTTTCCTATTGTGTTCTGTAAACGCATAGATCCGGATCAGACTTGGTGTTCCCATCGCCATCTCTCGGAAAGTGACAAATGTGACAATTGACACACCACAGCTGATACGTTTTGCTCGAAAATTAAAATTTCCAGTTTTAAACGAGATGCAGATACATTTTATTTTTATTATAAATAGTTTAATAAATAAATGAGGGCGGAAATGCACGGTTCGACGGCAGATTGTAAATTTCTGTCAATCAATCAAGCTATGCCTCGCAAGGGGGCGCTTAGAGGATCTGTTTGTAGGGAGAAGTTTCTGATCCGTAATGGCCGATTGATTTGAAACGTTGCGCGAAACGTTGCGCAACGTTGTGTTTTATAACCTCACCCAATATTTTAGAAGACATATTTTTAGACACAAATCGGGGGTATTGGTTCCGATACTTCTGATCCAGCGGCTTGACTAAGTTGTGTGCTCTTGAATAAGGAGCATTAAGCGTTTACATGAGTCCAGTAAATGGTAGAGTAGAGTACAATTTTTTCAGTGCCAAAACTAGAATCTTCCCACTCTACTCGTGTAAACGGTTGTAGTAGAATAGAGTTTGACTCTACCGACTAGAAAGCGGTGGAATTGGAGCGACTAGCACGTAGTTTAGCGGCTTGGCTCGGCTGTGGATCCCATATTTCTTTTAAAATTGCATATCAGCTATCTGCCCATCTGCCCATCCTTCTTGAGACATTCCATAAAATGAAGAACACAGTTAAATTATATGGCTCTATTGCCTTTATCCTGGTTAAAAAAGGGGTAAATAAAATAAGAATTTAATCTGTCGAGGAGTTGGTTCTTTTTTGTGGTTTTAACACCTTGTCATGTAGCATTTTGATTCGGCACCGGAATTATTGAATTGCCCTGGATAACTAGCGCGTCCCGTTTATCGGTAACGGTAGGAAACAGCTTAAAAAGCCAATAATAGCCACGTTTTTTCGTATCGGGGTTAAATCTGACTCAAAAAAAAAAAAAACGATCGCGGGTAACATCCCGGTTAAGACGAAACAGCTGACATCTGACAGGTCTTGAGCAACTTTGACTCACACTTGTTGGCTAATTTTGTAGATTTGGGGGATTTTATCACAAAAGATGATTATTTCTGAAGGATGCTTGGTGTTTTTGTATTATTGTATTTTCATAGTAGGCCATGAAATTATATGACAATTGAAAAATAAAATGAAACTTGTCATCTTGCCTAGTGGTACTTCAAGCGCTTTTATGTTCCTCGTTTCGTTTTATTGTAATTTCCGTGGTCAAATCACGCGACTAATCATCGACATTTAGAATTAGGTTTATTCCACACGAGCGTGGTTCGCGTCAAGTGTTTTTCCGGGGTGTTTGTGAAGTATGACGCTAGAAAATCCATTCCAAGATATCACGACACATTCGATGGTTGTTGGCTGCTGCTAAGGTGTCGGTAGGAAAAGACGTTGTGCGTAGGTGAGTACACTGAGCTTGTTGTTGTTTGTATTGTGGGTAGTACTTATTATGTGAGATCTTATTTATGGCGGACTAGGTTTTGCTGTGTGTACAGCACCGAAAATTACCTACAGGTATTCCAAGATTCAGTATGGAGTGAGTGTTGTCTGGAAAGGTTGTGGTTTCCCCTTTCCGGAAAGTAATGAGAGTTTGAGAGGTTGTGGTGTTCCCCTCTCAGTGAGTTGTTTAGAGCCGTGTGGGCTCCACCTCGGAGTTGATCCCCTCCGATTAAGTCGTTGAGAGGTTGTGGTCGTCCCGCTCTCAGCGTTGTGTTTGTAGAAAGGTTGTGGTGTCTCCCCTCTTCGTGTTGTGTGTTTGAGAGGTTGTGGTGTTCCCCTCTCTGAAATGTGAGTAGAGGCGCGGTGCTCCGCTCCGGAGTTAATCCCCCTCTGTAATAGCTAGGAGGTTGTGGTTTGCCCCTCCGCATTCTACCATAGAATACCGAATGAGAATGTTTTCGCCAGAAGTTGTGTGCCTTAGGTAGAAAGGCTTTACTTTTGGATATAGAAGAATGAGGATGGTAATGAAGTGGGATTGAACCAAGGAGAAGCAGACGAATCAACCGATGTATCCATCCTGCGTCTACCTCGCATTGCCGCTTGAGTACCTAAGCCAGAATCAACCGAAACAACGAGAAGCCGATGACCGATGCAGAGACGACGACGCTGACAAGTGGTTCTCCTTCACTCTCCTCTTCTTCCTGTTTGTTGGCCGGGCCAACATAGCTATTTCGAATATTATTCGTTTTACGTTTCAAATGACTTAATATCTTCAATGCATGTAACTGCAGGCTCATTGGTTGTCTTTTTCTTATTACAGATGGTATCAGGCGGTATAGATCAGGTGAGTATCGTATTTTATGCATACAAATGTCCAGTACGCCATGTTCATTAAAAATATATATATATAATTATATATCAAAATAAAGTTTTAGTCTCTTACATTTCTTTGCAAAATCTTTTCTCATGATGAGAAAAACTCTCACATTTGGTTTGAAAAAACAAATTCCCTCATATTTCCCCTATGCGTCCGCCATCTACATTTGATTCCTCTAAGCTCTATCCCGTGTAGGGTAGTTGCACGCGTGAACTTTACCTGCGTAAGTGTCATTTTTTTATATGAAGTTTTACCCAAACCTACACGGGATAAATACAATAAAACGCGCCTAATGTTGTATAATATTTTGTATATATTTCATAACAATATTAATTGATGGCTTCTTCTATTTCGGTTTGTACATATTTTCTTAATTAATTTAAAAGGATTTGCTTACGACACAATCTTATTGAAACACAGGATAGGAACAGGAGAGAATCTTCTTAATCTTAAAACGACATTGATGTAACACCAAGTAAAGTGTTAGGATTATTTCTATTAAATGGTATGTAAATTAATTTTAATATATTTTCCGCTAATATTCTTTATCCTTTCGGAACTGATCATTTAGAAGACGCTAAGTACTTATATAAATAGCTCAACATTTTTCTCAATTTTCTTCGATTTAGAATGAGTTAAAATAATTGATTTTATTTGATTCCGATAATTTGATTAAACAGTTATTTTTTGTTTTGGACTTTTTCTTTTACTTTAGAGAGCATATCAACCAAAGTTTGTCGTTGAGACACGTACAAGATCTAAAAATGTCACATTATAAGAATACAGAATAAATACATATTTCCATTGTTTAGTTACTCTTAAATTAATTTATTTAGTTTATATTCTTAGAATACATTTTCTTTACAAATAGACAGCTATAAACGGACGCAAATAAAATTAATATGATAGTTTACTGATTATGCAATAAGAATTTACGATAATGAATATTATATGTATGTAAGTATGCGTTTTTAAATTAAATTACAACTATACATAGATAGATAGATAATACATACAAATATTAGGTTTTTTTCTTCAATAGGTATACTTTAAAACATGTATTTGAGTTAAAAAGGATTGTTGGGCGTTTTACTGTTCTAGTTTCTTCTGTGTCATGCAGTTTTAAAAATTCCTTTTAAATACTAAATTCATTTTGATGACATTGGTTACCATGAAAATTGACAAATAGGTTAAGTTCCATCCTAGCAGGACAGTGTCTCCATTTCCCAAATTGTACTAAGCGAATTAGAACTGCTTGCTGTTGTAAATTCGAAATTAATTGGGAGAATTCACATTGTAAGACAAAACCGGACGGGTGAACTTGCAAGACAAGAACCATCGTTCTTACAATCTGAATTGCACAATGCTTGTCTGCTGGCCACTACAAAAGCTCTCGCCGTCCGTTTATTAGCACAAACAAACACCCGGCGAGAGCTTTTGTAGTGGCCAGCAGACAAGCATTGTGCAATTCAGATTGTAAGAACGATGGTTCTTGTCTTGCAAGTTTACCCGTCCGGTTTTGTCTTACAATTTGAATTCAGCCATTGGCTGAATTCAAATTGTAAGAAAACGACCGGACGGGTAAACTTGCACGACAAGAACCATCGTATGATCATTTCACACTATCCGATCAAAATACGGACCGGCGAACAATAATCACACAGCAAGTATGTATAAATGTTGCCATGCACGCTCCAAAGTTAGTGTACAATGAAGTGACGAGTCGACAAGATTAAAATGCAAGTAAAACACGCGCTAATTGTCTTTGCAGAACGCCTGAACTATTGGTAGATGCAATCGTCTTATCGATCGTACGATTCCTACGAAAGAAAAACAATCGTGTCACGATTTTTTTCTTTCGTAAGACTCGTTCTTGCAATTTGAAATGAACAATGCTTGTCTGCTGGCCACTACAAAAGCTCTCTTGTCTTGCAAGTTTACCCGTCCGGTTTCGTCTTATAGTCTGAAATCAGCCATTGTTGCAAATGGTGATGTCATAAGAAAACATTCACATTTACAACGATTTGGCAATTTACGACAGCTAGCATGAATTCGTTTATTATATTGAAAGTTTACTTCGTTAGTCGCATAAACCTCTAGTTAATCCAATTTTACTTGATAGTCAACTAGAAGGGAAGTGTTATTAAATCATCTTAATTACGATTTACAATAGCCAGCATTAATCATTTGATAGTAGTAAATCGTAATTTCTATTGACTGATATATAACTCATTTATTTTATTTATTACTATATTTACAAATTTCACTATTACATATACAAATTAATAACTGCGTTAACAGACTTATCTATTTGTATTCATATTTTCTCTCTATGTATATTTTTTTTCTTTTTACATAAATACAAAACAGAAGAAAACAAATTATACAACAAGATATTTTAAGTCTATGATCGAAAAACACTTTGTACGTAACAACATAACAATTTAGTGATGATGATTTAACTTTTTGGTATGGTCGGTCGACTTTTTAAGAGAACATTTTATTTTTTTGTAGGCAAAACAAGGCTCGGCTTAACTCATTGTTATACAGTCGTCTCATTTGGTGCTTTCACTTTCGTCTTGGTGGTAGATTTTGTGCCACTCCAGAATTCATTATTCTTTTGACATTTCTTTGCTTTCTGAAAAATGTTTAAGACAGTATTTAGTAAAACTATTTTCAGAAATTGTAAAATAAGAGACTATATTTCTTCTACAATCTACATGATCAATTCATGTACACGTACAGTAGAGCCCCGATCTTAAACTGAGAACCCAGTGGTCGTTTAAAAGACAATATTCAAGCTAAAACCATTAGTATGTACATTAATTACTTGTTAAGAGCTTATAAATAAATGTTTGTCCTAGTAAATTTAGCGACAAGATTTCAGTCAAATTTTCCAAATATGTATGTGATATAAGTTTTACCGAAAAATATCCCTAAACCCGAACCGCATTATCATATTATCAGGGTCTAGGTTTTCGGGGTTTACTGCGCATGTACTTATGACAAATAGGAGTGGGAAGACGGGTGTCAATATTGTAGGGAATGATAAATATATGTTTGTGGGCTATATTTCAAGTTTCGTAAATCTATACTTTCAGTTTGTTACCATCATAGGAAAAAAAAAATTAAAGTGCTTCATTAAGTATATACATAGAAGTGCAATAAATATACAGTGTTGCATGCCATACCTTTGTTGATTATCTCAAGGTGCATAAATTATTTAGATTTTTTCTTACATCAACCACTACAATAAGCCTGTAGTTTCGTTATCCAAAAAATAGACGTGATGATAAAAGAAAATAGCACTTTATGCTGGTTACCGAGCCTAAGAAATAGTTTCCTTGAAATTTCTCTGGATATTGGTGACAGAAGCACTTTGTTTTATCCTTAGCGTTTTACCAACAGAGGTGTCAAGAGTACAAAAAGAAGTTGAACGATTCCGTTGTCCTAAATTTTAACCTCCTTTAAGCCTTAAAAAATGATTTCATAATAGCTAGAAACTACTTCAACAACTCACAACTTTGGGGAAACTAAAGTCTCGAAGACCCAAAGACTAAAGTGACTCTTTTGTCAAATTAAGTCGCCTGGCCGTTTTGCGTGACCTCTCCACCTATGATAGGATACGAAAAGATTGTAGATTTGTAGATCCTAGAGAAGAAAATGTCACTCTACATCAGCATTTTTCCTGACTTAAATCCATCCGATCCTAGCTCTCACCATTTATAAGTTAGAGTCGCCAGAAGATTCTACAAAAAAATTTTTACCCCATTTGTATGTTTCCAAATCGAAATTTTCGAAAATTGGGGGTTTGAGACCCGATGTAGATTTTATTCCCGCGCACATTTCTGCACAAAGTTGAGAATACTAGCTTCACCGCGTTTAAAAGTAAGAGTCGTCAAAAGATCCTACAAAAGATTCAAATTTTGACTCCATTTGTACGTTTTCGAATTGGACTTTTCAAAAATTCCCAAGTCGAAATTTTCGAAAACTGAGGGTTTGAGACCACCGCCGTCTATATATTAAGGCCGCAATGTAGACTCGTAAACGTCAAATCCGCAGTTGAAATTGCATTGCATTGTTTTTGCCTCTTATGACATTGTTGTTGTTTGCCCGTGTTCGACGAACAATTCAATACGGATCCATGACGTCATTGTACAGCTGAGTTGCGGCTATGATATATCTAGATGGCGTTGTTGAGACCCAATGTAGAGCTTATTCCGGCGTACATTTCGCTGTAAGTAAGCTCATTCAAAGCTCCAGGATGTACTACGCAACGCTCGTCGGGATGAAAACAAACGTTCCGAACCATATGATGTTAACAATTGAATCACACATCATGTAGCCGCATTCAGTCAGACCAATAAAGATCGAAACGAAATTATTAAATCCAATCCAAGGGTTCTTCACTTGGGTCTCCTGACTTGAGGGACTCTTGTTTCATCGACGAAATGGAAGACGACACGGTACACCACTGGCCTTCGGTCCTTTCTATTTCTTTTTTTCCTTATAATTTTGGTTGCTTTGGAAACAATAGGGTTCCAGGAGTCTGAAACTGATTATAAAAAAATTGTTAATTGGAATGGTTCGAAAAAGTATAATAAGTAACCCTTCATCGGAGGGTACGTCCATTTTATTACTTATTCGGTGTTGTTCTCTATGTTAAGGACCCACAACGGAGTGAATCGTGTATAAGATTCTACCATTCGTTTTCCTATAAATTAATAATATTTTTTTGCGTTTAGTGCAAATATGGGGAATACATCAACTTTATCATTATTACGCGTTTTACTCCGTCGTGTGTCATTGAAACAGGCAAGAAATACCGGATGTGTGATATAGTCGGCGGCCGCTTTGATATGGTACCCCGCATGCCCATCTCCGATCTGGGATTAATTAGAGTCCTTTTTTGTCCTTTTTGCGATCTTTCCGATCAACATTTTTCTTAGCACTCAGACTCCTCCCCCCTACTCATTCCAAAACAACAAAAAAGCCTTATGCTTGAAACAGATTAGAAGCCATTTAAAATGCATTGTGCTGTTTCTTCGGCAGCATTCAACGCGTCTAATATGTTTCCAGCATTACTCTCTTTTCTACATGGAGCCCTGAATGATATATTCTAATAAATTGTATTATCCAGTGACATTAAATGCAACTACATCGTTTTGTCTGGCGAAAAACCAGGGTGACTTGTGTGTGAAGTGGGTACCAACTTTGCGATTTCGATTTCACGATCATCATGTATTTGTAGTGATTTCACGTGAAATTCCGATGTACACTGCTCGTCATCAGATTAGCACACCCCTCCGCATTAATAGTTTCGGCTGATTTCCAACCAAACTAAAAGAGCTAAAATTTCAAAATTATAACTGTTAATAGTCTATTCAATTCTGAGTTAATTAACACGAAAAGAATTGTGTTTACATTTTTTGTTATTGATTTATAATTGTTTTTCGAAAAAGAACACACAAAATAGCCATTTAAAATTTGTCATCAGGATAGCACATGCAATTTCTTTTTTGTCTATCTTCCACAATTAAAGACGTAGGACCCCTAATTTTTTTGTGGTTGTTTGAGTAAGATATTAACTTTAATATGAATAAGGGAAAATCATTATCTGCGGAAGAGGGATCAAAATTTAAGGCTTACAAGGAGTCAAGGTGGTCAAAAAGTTAAATTTCGAGAAAAAATTAATAAAAGTTGATAAGTTGAATCCGAATTCGTGTGTAATAAGTAGCGTTAAGATAAAAATAACAGAGGCGATAAAAATTTAGTATTTGCCAATCCCTATGAGAGAGTAATTTTGAGAGAAGCATCCAGCCCCCATGACTCGGTCGCAAGGATTAGGGTAAATTTTGACATTAAGGGTAGCCTATTGTTCAAATAGTGATACAAAAATGCTCCACATCTAAAGAAACTAAAACTAAAGGAAAATGCGCTTAAATTAAACTCGAGAGCACTTGACATGTAATAAAGAATGGCGTTATGTTGTCTTTTCGAATAAAAAGAAGTATCATCTCAAAATATCACTTGGCCCTCGCGACCATTACACAATCTGTCCGACAATGAATGCGATCCTAATGGTGTCCTTCCTAGCAAAGATCCTGGAAGTAAACATTATAACTGTGTTACTCTTCTAAAGTGAACTTCTTTTTATCCGAAAAGATAACATACCGCCATTCTTTGTTCCATGTCAAGTGTTCTCATGATTAATTTTAACGTATTTTCCTTCGGGGAAAGTTAAGTTGGAGTTTATTCTGTAGTTTTAGTTTCTTGAAATGTGGAGTTTCGTTATCACTGTTTGAACAAAAGATAGGCGCGCCTTAATGTCAAAATTTACCCTAATCCTTGTGACCGAGTCATGAGGGCTAGATGTTTCTCTCAAAATAACTCTCTCACAGGGATAGACATGTACTCAATTCTTATCGCCTCTATTATTTTTAACTTAACGCTACTTATTACACACGAATTCGGATTCAACTTATCAACTTTTATTAATTTTTTCTCGAAATTTCACTTTTTGACCGCCTTGACTCTTTGTATGCCTTAAATTTTGGTCCCTCTTCCGCAGATAATGATTTTTAATTATTCATATTAAAGTCAATATCTTACTCAAACAACCACAAAAAATTGGGGGTCCTACGTCTTTAATTGTGGAAGATAGACAAAAAAGAATTTGCATGTGCTATCCTGATGACAAATTTTAAATGGCTATTTTGTGTGTTCTTTTTCGAAAAACAATTATAAATCGATATTGAAAAATCTAAACATAATTCTTTTTGTGTTAATTAACTCAGAATTGAATAGTCTATTAACAGTTATAGTTTTGAAATTTTAGCTCTTTTAGTTTGGTTGGAAATCAGCCGAAACTATTCATGCGAAGGGGTGTGCTAATCTGATGACGAGCAGTGTACCTACCTCGTCTTAGAGGCCAATTAAGATAAGCAGGGTGTACAAAATAACCTACCGATATGGAAAGCAATAATAACATAACTTAATAACATCATATGTGAGATTTTTTTAATCATACCCTAAACTCGATTTTTTTTCATACCCTATTTCATATTCCAATATGGAACTCTACAACATTGAACAGCAAACGAAAATACGATTAGTGTATTCTTTGGCTTTTCGGACTTTGATAAACCTGATTACCTGGCAAAAAGTTTTCATTTCCACCATACTTTAACTGAGGAATTCAATAGTCCTAATACTGATTAAATCTGATTTCTGTCCAGAAATTAAAAACACTTTTAAAAAAAATTTAATCTGAAATATTTTGCCAGTGACGACGGCATTTGTAGTATTTTACTTAAAAAAAATTGCCTAAAAAGGATTTGGTATTACTATTTTACATTTTCAACTGCTGCCTCAAACTCGGTGATTTTCCAAACTCGTGGAAAATTGCTAGTGTAGCTCCCATTCTGAAATCCGATAAATATCCTAGCTCAGCTTCAAATTATCGTCCAATCCAGGAACGTAGCCAGGAATTTGTTTCGGGAGGGGTCCAAATTTCGATTTCAGAAATTTAATTTTAACACGTTGGCTGCGGCACATGCCCCCGGGGGCATGTGATAGTTATTATTTGTGTGCGGCTGAAAAATTTGCTTTTCATTCTCCAGGTGCGAAAGCACCGATTTTAGCGAGACAAAGAGCATTTTACTTAGTTCGCCCTATATTATAATATTATAGCAAAAACATAATACATGCCCCCGGGGGCATGTGCCGCACAGGAGTAATAAATTATTACTCATATGCGGCACATGCCCTCGGAGGCATGTATTTCTTGTTAATGAGGTGCCAAAAAAAAACACCGTTAGAATTAATTTTTGGTTCCATCGTGTTCATTTAGTAGTCTATTGCTCAATTGAAGTGCGAAAATACATTTTTTTGGAACATTACGCTATCAGCTCTCACAAGAAGACATTTCTTGTTCTTCTTCTCGACACTAGCGACACTTATCTTACCATCCGCCATATAACGGACACATAGAGGAAAATATCTGAAACACAAAAGTTCCCCCTATGAGAACGGATGGCAGAACAAGCCCCCAAAATTATGATTGGTCGAACTAGAGTTGTAAAGGATGTAACTCTGGCCTCCAGGTCAAATAATTGAAGGATTGACAAGGGAATGCTAGTTCATACATAATTTTCAGTCTCAGCTTTGTCGCCATTTTTAAGTGTTGGCACGAGGCAAGACATATCTTAAATTCCAGTGATGAGAATAGAGTGATTGGTTGAATCAGCAAAGAAAGTGGATACCTTATTTTTTTCTGTGCAAATTTCTTTAACCGTTTCCCGGACAGAACGTCTATAGACGTCCAATTTTGAGCATTTGACATACAAATCGTGTCAAATTTTGGCGTTGTGTCCGGCAATGAGTTAAACAAATCGGAGAAAAATGTCATTTAAGATGTTAAATTAATTTATATATTTTTTTTAGAATCTTGGTCATTTTTAAATTAATCAGAGGGGAAAAACTTGGAGACTTGAGAACTAAACAAATTGGAGGAAAATTATATCAGCAAATCATTAACGTATATAACGTTTTCATTTCAGTTGGTTAGAAAGAACAGCGGTCGATCAAACACCTTGAGTGATAAAACATGAAGCTGTTCTTTAAAACCAATACTTTCAGCAAAATCGGATTCAATGTAGGTTTTCTCGGTTTTGTCCTCCGGACATTATAGAAATTTAACAAAATTTATCACTGACGAAGGAAAAACTTTAGCATATCTAAAATAAATTAACTGTGAGAGAACTGAGAGAAGAGGTTACTTTCCAAAACTGGGTAATTTATTGATAGAGCCAATTAGGACAAGAAAATCGAATGTTAACTGCGCGGTGACTCAAATAAACTCATTCCTAATTTCTATCACACGTTGACTTTTTTTTTGATGAATGTTGTTGTTAGACAACGGTTTTGTTTTGCCGGGAACGTTGCTATTCTTCGGTGTAGTTTTGTGTTGCCTCGATAGCAGAACCCAAATGAAAAAACCCAAAATTGTAGTGAAACCGATATATTTCGGGCTATCAACAGCCCATCTTCAGGGTTTAGTTTTCTAATTAGTGGTTTTCAAAAATGATGGACAAATTACATGATGGTGAAACAAGAAGATGGGCTGTTGATAGCCCGAAATATATCGGTTTCACTACAATTTTGGGTTTTTTCATTTGGGTTCTGCTATCGAGGCAACACAAAACTACACCGAACACGTTGACTTCTTCGCAGCTATCGCTTCTAACGTGATTCATAGCCAATATCCCTTAGAAAACGTATTTCTTTCCAGCTAACCGAACGTTTTGACATGTTCATTATAACAGTTTTTATATTATCATTACTGAAATTTCAAAGCCCATTGAAAACATTTCGGGAGGGGTCCGGACCCCATGGACCCCTGGCTACGTCCCTGGTCCAATCAATTTACTTCCAAACATAAGCGAAATCTTTTAAAAAGGTGATTTATCACAACTTCATCTTCAAGATAAGCTGCAAGACACTTCCTTGATTACCCCAGGAAGTTTACCATTTCGCTTCGGAAAAATTAGGGGAAAACTGGATTTTTATATGAGCCTTCCTTTCGAGGACATAAACAAGACCCCAAAATAACGTCTGTGCGAGTGCCGATAGCGGTGCTACAGAGGGTCAAAGTCCCTCAAAAACAGTTTTTTTCTAATATCTCGATAACTGCAATATGTGTTGAAAAGTGGTGTATGGAAAATTTGTAACTCTTGTAGTTCCAGAATAAAATGTCAATGTTGATTTTCATTCGAGCATTCCTAACGGTACCAGGAGGTCAAACGGTATTTTTTAAAAGGTTTCGCGAAAATATCTATAACGGTAACTCTGGCTAAAAGATGTATGGCTAATTCGTAGCAACTACGGTTCTGAAGAAAATGGCCAAATTTCTCATTAATATGTACACCCTTATGCCGCGCGCAGACTAAAGGCGTATTGGAGCGTAGCGTAGCGTAAAACCTGTCGTCCAAACAACGCTTGTATTGGGCGACAGGTTTTACGCTACGCTACGCTCCAATAGTCTGCGCGCGGCCTTAAGGGTGCTAAGTTTACCTAGAAAATAAAACTAACCGCAATGAAATCGGAGAGTGGTTTGGTTTTTACTGAGCTTAAGGGCGGAATTCATAGTCCCCACTTAACAAGGATTCCCTTAAGGAATATAAGTGAGCCCTTAAGGGAGCTTCGTATTCATAGACATCACTTATTAGGGCGTTGCCTCATTAAATAAACGATTCACTTATTTGCCATATCTGTTGAAGGTGACATATCAAATATAAAAAAAATATCAAGTAGCTAAAAATTCAAAGTGTTTGAATAAGGATATGTCAACAAATATATGAGTTCATATAAGGTTACTATAGATATGAACCTTAACGAATAAGGGAATCCTTTAGAAAACCCCTAAGCGTTTGCTTATTGAGTGACTATGAATTGCGTCAGTCCCTTAAGTATAAGTGAGGACTATGAATTCCGCCCTTGAAGTAAAATTTTTACGATTTAACCCAAAAAACAATTTATTTTTTCTTCTCAATTTTCTCTAACTTCTGCTAAGGTGAAGTGCTGATACGATTCATTTAAAAATTGGCAGGTACATATCGGGTGTTTCGGAATTGGATTTGAATCTATTGAAGAAACAGATTCATATTCCAGAGCACTTTCCCACATAAGATACCCTTATTAAGATATTTATGAAATTATCAGAAAATTTATTTTTTGTATGGTTTGAATCCTCATAGCGCCCTTAGGATTGTACTTTAGGCATTGTACATACAAGCTATAAATTCGTCATGTAACACTTTTTAGTGGACATTACCGTTATAGAGATAATCCCCGAGAACGTTAAATGGACGTTTGGCCCCTCATAACTTCCTTGGGTGCCCACCCATCGATTGTGACTTTTCGCATTTCGTTTGCAGCCACATAGGCTACAAATATGTCATAGACGACTTTACAGCATACACCTCGAAACGAAGGCTCATGCACAAATCCAGCTAATTTTTCCGAAGTTTGCTCAAGTTTTTATTCAAATTTCCTGGGATATGATCCAAAAATTCCAATATGGCTTCAGGCGTGGTTTCTCCACAATTCATCAACTTCAACGAGTAGCAAAGCATAAGCATATAAAGCGGGGCCTTGAGTCCAAACAATCTGTTGGACTCATTGTGTTTAACATGGAAAAGGCATTTGACATCGTTTGCTAAGATGGTCTAGTTCATAAGCTTGTCCAATTTTCAATTCCGGTTTACCTATGTAAAACAATCAGCTCCTTTCTTTGCAATAGATTCTTTCGCGTCAAATACAAAAAATTGTCCATCCAGCTTCCACAATCTTGAATATTTAGAATTCCACCCAAAATTAACCTTCCAAATGCACTTTGACGCAATAAGCGAAAAAATGTAAAAGAGCATCCACGCAAACTACCCAACATCACAAATTCTACAAAATAAGTGTTTAAAAATAATATTAAACAAACCGAAATATTTTTTTACTCGAAAGTTACAGGCTTGGTAGCGTTCAGTCCATATTTCGAATATCCCTTACCCTGAAAAATAAATCTTACAGCCGGTGCATTACGTTGAACAATCCCATAATTTCCTTCTTTGTCTCTTAGCTTCTAAAGTCTAGATAATTTAAGGTTAGTTTGTATTAGTTAGCCCTATGCTCTTCATCCATAAGTTTTAAGGAAATTGTCCCTAAAATTCTTCTACCAATTTGATCATGTGCTATACATTCTTAACCTAATTCCAACAAACCTACTTTTATCTTATCTTAACACAGTTGCCTATGAAGCGTGGTTTGATGCATCAACCATCAGGTTAAAAGAACATTACCTCTACAGAACTTAGTTTGAAACGATAAATTATGGGCCTTTCATCCGTAATCGTCGCGATTGTCTGATCAAAATGCTCAAATTTTGTTTCTCTGGGTAACCTGGAAGACAGCTGTATATCAACAAACCACAGGCTCCTCGGACGTTAAAAAAAAAACATTTGAGCATAAATAACTTAAAATTATACCGGCCATATTTCAAAAAAATAGCAAAATGACGAAAAATACCTTGAAATACATTTTATTGGTGTTCGCTTAGCGGATGAACATGTCGGAAATGATGGGCAATTCCATAAGCTACAATCCGAATATGGTTCCAAAATTTCTAGGGTTGGGGGGAATAAGTGGATAAGTCGAAAAGTTTAACTTTTCAGGCCAGCATTTTTAATGTTTGCCGTGCTATATTGGCCGAATGCGTCAACTCGAAAAAACTTTTCTTATTGTTAGATGTCCTCTGCAGTGTCAGGATTTGATCCGCGGAATTTCATTTGAATACTTTCATCCAAACCGGAAGTATGGACATTTAACCCTTCAATACTCGATCGAAATCTATAACAATAAAAGTCGTTATCCAGCATAAACGTATTTCTGATTAAATTTTTTTAAATAGTTTGCTCGATGAGGTATATTTTTTTTATTATTTGTGGGCCTATCATTGTTACCAGGGCCGGATTTCCCATATGGGCAACCTGGGCTACTGTCTGGGGCTGCAGAATTTTAGGGGCGGCAAATTCTTAATTTTTTTTTCATTGGTTTAAAATTAGGGGAAAGATGGATTTTGAAAACTCAAAAATAATGGTAGAAAATAAATTGCGTTTTTAATTTATTCTAGTTAGATGTACAGGTTCGTCTTAATCCAAAGCACCTAATCACAACCTCAAATTAAAATTTTAATGTGATTCCGCCTTCAAAAATTGGGAATACGCAAAATTTTGCTTGAAGCATACACTCATTCACTCCGAATGGCGTGGCGGCCTTTAGTTCAATGAGAGTAGAAGTATAAATCATATATATATATATATATATATATATATATACTTTCCTTTGGAAAGTTCAAAACGCCTCCAAGCAAGTATCTCATCGATCCACAAATTTTCGTGTGTTATTATTTCTTAAATTTGTCCCCACATAAAAGCAAGGATTTGGTTTCGGGAGAGGTCTAAGTCTCGATATTAAAAATGCGGCATTGGCTATCAATTTTTTGAGTTTATATCGGGTGAATAAGTTTAGCTAAATTTTTAAGAGTTTTTACTCTTAAATTTTCGAATCTGCAATTTTTTGTTCATAGAAAAACCGAAAATTCCATCGAAAATAAAAAAATAATTTAAAATAGTTGAAATCAGGAAAATCTAGAACTTTTCAGGCTCCGAATGATTTTTGCTGAATAACATCAGTAACATCAGCTTTCGCAATTCGTTTGCTCAATATTTACCGTAAGCTTGCTTAATTTTGTTTTTTTTTTTCGGTATAACTTTTTCTGGTTAATTATGATGCTAATATAGGAAATTTTATTTATTGGGGTAATTCGCAAATTATTTCCAAAACGATCGAAAGGAAAAAATTTAGAAAACATCAGTAACGCAACCACGGGAGGGGCTAAGGGAGCTAAAGCCCCTCCCCCAGACCCAAACAATTGGGAAATGAAAAAAATCAAAATGAAATATGAAACAATGCACTTTGTTGCAGTTTTTATAAAATGTGAATTATTGTTCTTTTGGAGAATAATTTATGCATCAGTCTCGATTGTCTGAACAAGTTGCACCATCCTTCCTAGAATTTTAGAAAAATCTTTGTGCAAAAATAATAAAATACAAATGGGCTGTTCTGATGAGATTTTCGTTGTATTTTTGGATGTTATATCGTAACATACGGAGCGGCCATCGTATTAGTTCACATCCAAAATCTATCGGTTCTCATCGAGAGGGTCCTGTTTGTGGAGCTGTTGAACGTCATTAGCCCAACTTCGGTCCGATCTTTGTTCTTGCCTTAATTCCTATTTTCCACATGCAGTAACGCAGGCTATTAGCGCCAAAACGGGCGATGTGCTTACACCGCAGGTCGAGCAACGCGAAACCATGGAGCGGTATAAAGAACGAGGCAAGGGAGAAGAAGTAACTCGGGCTATCATAAATTATGCTCTAATTTCCGAGGGCCATTTTTTTTGCCAAGCTGCACATCTCCACCTTATTCGCAAAATGTCTTGCGATCACCCTACCTCTACATTTGGACTCCTGAACGGGTCATAACGACCAAAATCCGCAAAGCCAAATAATAAATCCATGCGGCAAATTCTATCCTTTCTGTTATAGAATCGCTTGTAGCGTGTAGTGACTGGCGTACTTCCTATTCGCATCCGCGCTTTTTGTTTTAATATTTACTAGGGCCTCAAATTCCGTTATTACCAGGGACATCACATTATCGTCTATAGGAAAGTCCTATTTGATCAAATGTAGTTGTCCGTATGTTTCTTTTCACGATCTATTGGGTTTTCGTTATAATTGCGTTGTTACGACGCTAAGCTACGGAGGCAAACTCAAATGTCCAGTAATATCTATGGCGTTAGCCCCCTCCAGGACCAGATCCTGGTTGCGCCACTGGAAAACATGATACTTATTAAAGCCTTTTTTACACGAAACCCAAATTTTAAACGCTTTTTCTTCATTAAAAAATTTTCAAATTTATAATTTGGCAAACGATATGATTTTGGGTTAGCATTTGTATGAAAATTACCCCGTAGAGTATGTTAGCTGTTAAAAAAACACGGCCAATGAGTTCTGTGACATCCAGTTTTTTATCGTTTAATCGTTGAAATCTTTAGTTATTTGCGTTCGCTGAGGCTAATTTCCGATTTTAGGCCGAAATTGGGGCAACCCATGGGCGTACCCAGGGGGGCAGCGAGGGGCGGTCGCCCCCCCCCCCCTGGTCGATGAAGATGGTAAAAAAATCCTTATCGATGTAGTAAAAAAATCGCTGCACTATCCAACATTATCAAAAAATTTCTTTCTTTCTTACTTCTCCAAATGCTGCCGGAGAAACCATGATTGGGACAGTTTGCAGTCAGGAGGCGGATACAAATAGATGACAGCGAGTGGCCTCTCGTAACTGGCGCAGGCTGCGTACCGGTCAACACATTTCACTTGTGAGTGTGCTACTGTGGCTGCATGGATCCCATATTTCCGGTTTCATTTCATGGCTTCTGAGCTCGAGTACACAATTTCAACCGTTAGGTCCCTTCGGCAAGTTAGTGGAATTCAACTTATTTTCATCTGAAAGGGTGACAAATGGTATACACCTTTGCTTTGTTAGCCCTGGAAAGTCATGCTTTGTCGAATCGACTACGCATCATCAAATTTATCCCATTTTTCGTGACAATTCTCATTATTTGGAGCTGAGTTTTCGTACAGCACTTACCGTGCCGATGTACTTGCCGGGTACATTGCGGCTAGACGAAGTAAGCAGGGTAAGTTGGATTTTTGGAAATTGGCGTCGTCGAAACGACGAAGGATGAACTTTGTGTAGCTTTTAGAACTCCAGTATTTCTTATGGCTGGTTGTCGATTCGACGATAAGTTTGTGTCCATACAACTAGCTCGTAACAAATGTGCTTATTTTTGAAATGCGGGACCTATTTTTTCAAAAATTATGGAAAAAAAAATTTAATAGGACAAATCAGGAAAATGGCTAAAAATTCTTCCTCATTATAGGAAGATTGAATTTCGAACTCATAAAAATCGGCTCCAAAATCCATGTTTTTCCATTCTAAATAAACTCACGATTGAAAATCTGTCAGATTTTGTAAATATTTTGAGAAAGGGTGATTTGTATGAAGCGTCAAAGTAGAGCGTCGTCGAGTCGACGAAGCATGACCTTTCCGTACTAAAAATAAGCATGACGTTCCAGAGTTAAGGGCCATGTAAAGAACGGGTCTCATATTTCAGTGTCTTTCAAGTTCTTCATTTTCTTCTCAGTACCATATATATAGGTGTATATAATGTTGCAGGCACTATATATTTCCTATCCGCACATGTACGGAAATTTTGGACCACGCCGAGATTCGATCTCCGGACTTCTAGATTACTAGCATCGTAGAGTGCGATTCAACCAAGTGAGCCACAGAGCGGGTCTTCCAGCTAATAAATCAAAATTTATTTTCTAGCTGAATCATACCAGCAATAAAATTTAGCCACTGTTAATACTTTGATAAATTTAAAGGAAATCTTATTATTTCAATCAATAAAGGATTTATAAATATTCTAACGATGCTACTTTGCTAAGATGAAAGTGACAGACGAAACAAACTGATTTCGCAAGTGGAATATGCAGTCCGAGATGCAAAAAATGCACTGAAAATAGACAAACTACGCTCTAAAAGGCAGATATTGGAGGCCAATTGAATGTAATCAGAATGCAGAAGAAAATCATTCTCATATCCATTTTAAAAATTTGACTCTACAATTAGAAAAAAAAGAAATAACATGTGTGGCAGTCCACCAGTAAACTAGGGCCGCAGATGTGTGAGTGACATCCAATTTCCAAAATCTAAACTGCTGTTTTGTTAAGGTGTTGAGCTCAACAGCACGCCCAGCAATGTTATTTATCCCCATAAATGGATACTTGTTTACAATCTGAGCGACATCATAGTCCGTCACGTAGGTCGTGAGTTCGAAAAACACCATAAAATGAATACGTTCACGGTGAGTCTGGAATCCATGACCCTGTGCACCAATCCAACCACAATCCAGGCGACTCTAAAATTTGCTAACAATATTTCTGCGACCGGGAATTTAAACTCCTAAGAAAATCATGATGTTGAAAAGATTTTTGGCTTGCCCCCCCCTGACCGAAATCCTGGCTACGCCCATGGGCAACCCGAATGTAATTTATCCGCAATTTCAATAATAATACAAGTCGACTTATCGAATTATTCCCAGCCAATGGTTTCCCTACAAAACTGTACAAGTAGACTTAACCGGGTAACCACATCAATGAGTGAGTTGTCTGCAAATGCACATTTCTGTAACTAAGAAAGCGTTGCGTTTTAAGCTTAAACACTTCTTCATATTACGCGGATCTTTTGTAAGAGTAGTTTAATGCACTTAACTCATTTTCGATATAAGTCGACTTATCCACTTATTCGCCGGCCCGTGGCCCTACATTTTTCGATTCCCCGGTCATTTCACCGTGGAAAATATCTAATTACCGGGGAATCGAAAAATAATACATAAAATGGCCGAGAAAAATGTTGGAACCATATTCGGATTGTAGCTTATGGAATTCCCCATAATTTCCGACATGTTCCCCGACAGTAAGCATGCATTTTCATTGAAAAAATCGCAGCGGACAAACATTTCATTTTCATTCCGCCCGAGGTCTATTCAGGCCTTAATGTGAAAAAAAATATGGTTCGTTCTGCAATTGTTTTTTTTTGTAGTTTTAATCACTTCATTAGACATATATGTAAATAGGTAAGTTTTGCCCACATTTTATTTCGTTCTTAATTTTTTATTTTTTGAGTGTTAAATCTAAAAAATATGGCTATTGAAAAGCTTAAGCAAAGAAATTCATGCCTGCTTTCACAAAATTAGATTAATAAGTAGGGGACAACTAAATTTTGGTTACAATGGATGCTAACCTTACAAGTAACTTCATGCAGCAGACACATAAAATTAAATTCAAGGATAGACAAACATATGCATATGTACATAGAAAAAAATTCAACAATTTTATAAATATGATAAGAAAAATGAATCAAAGCAGCAACGTAATTAATCAAGCGAAAATACTTTTTTTGACTAAATTAGAAACAAATCAATTTTAATAATAAACTAACCTTTTCTGTTTTATTTTACAGTATACAATGTTTGTGATGGTTCAATAACTCCATGTAAGTATGTATGTATGAGACTATTTCAAATAAATCTAAAAATATACTATACACATTAGATTCTATATGCAATACGTATACAAATGATTTGATGTTGTTTTTCCTAATACCAAAATCAAATTATGTTACTAATTTTTTTTATTGTGCATTATGGTATTTTATGAGTTTTATTATCAATATTTTTATTCAGGAAGAGGACATTTAAAGGGTATACATTTATAAAATTATCACATTTCAGTGGAATTTATCGATATAAAAATTTTAAACATTTCTTTTTTAATTCTTACGTTTCGATTTAAAGGTTATATTATAGTATAGGTCAATATTATTTAAATTGTGTTAATAAATTTTATTTAAATTATTTATTTATGTATTTAAAAATTAAGTGAACTCAGTGATTACATATTCTTGTTGTGTTCAATTTTATTCTAACAAAAAAACTGTAAATACGTTATAGGAAAAATGGAAACAACGGCAGTTTTGTATCATTATAAATGTAATTAAAATGGCCGGAAGGTTTTGAAGGATTCTATTTTTGTTACTTTAATATCTAATTTTTGTAAATTATAAATTTGTATTTAGGTTATGTGTCAAGAATCCGATAGAATCGAATAATTGCTATTTGGTTAATAGTTTATTTATATGAGTACAGAGTAAAAATAAATGCACATTGAAAATATTGATGTGAATCTATTCTGCATGTACCTAAATGATTTACATAATGATCATGTAGTATTATTTGCTATAGAGTAGAACATTTTCCTATAAGAATATTGTAAATAATGTATATCTAATTATTTCAGTATTAAATTTTAATGAATTGCTATCAATAGTATGAATGTGATTCACGGCGCTAATTGAAAGCATTGATTTTAGCTATACTTCGAAATTGACTACTTTGTATAAATTTTACACAGTCTACAAATATGTGTATTGCTTTATTAATAAATTTCAATAAGTACATCGTATATGATTGACTTATCCAATTGAATGGGTTAATTAATCTAGATTAAAATACAAATATTCTATTATCTAATCATTTAATTCATCTATCAGTATGTACTACTGAAAAGAAGTCATTTGTGATCAGTTATTGGTAAAAAAATGACTTTTAATCAAATGTTATTATGTGCGTTTTATTTTTATTTCCAATGAAAGACCACAAATAAATCCTTTTTTATTCTGAGATGTAACTAAGTTACACCTAGGAATCTTCTTTATTATACCCTTCACTCGTAGAGTAAAGGGTATATTAACTTTGTCATGAAGTTTGTAACGCATTGAAGGAAGCATCTCCGACCATATAAAATATGTATATATATGATCAGCATGACGAGCTGAGTCGATTGGGCGATGTCCGTCTGTCTGTCTGTCCGTCTGTCCGTCTGTCCGTCTGTCCGTCTGTCCGTCTGTTGCTACGCGTTTTACTCGGCCAGTTTAAAAGCTATCGAGCTGAAATTTTGCACACATGTTTCTTTTCATTGCAGGCAGTTTGTATGTTTGAATCGCTAAAATCGGACCATGGGGTCATGGGGCTGCCATACAAACCTAACCCCCTCAATTTGGTTTTTCTAAGAAAAACTTTTTCATGTGTTTACTAATTTCAACGAAATTTCACACAAATATGTTTCTATTGATAACACAAAACATATGTAAGAATGGATCAAATCGGACCATGGGGTCATGGGGCTGCCATACAAACCTAACCCGCCAAATTAGGTTCTTCTAAGAAAAACTTTTTCATTTGTGCACCAATTTGAACCAAATTTCACACAAATGTGTTTCTATAGATGCCACAAAATATATGTAAGAATAAATGGAATCAGACTGTGGGGTCATGGGGCTGTCATACAAACCCAGCCCCCAAATTGAGTTTTTCTAAGAAAAACTTTTTTATTTGTCCACCAATTTCAATCAAACCTCATAAAAGTGCATTTCATTTGATGCCACAAAACATGTGTAAAAATGAATGGAATCGGACGATGGGGTCATGGGGCTATCATACAAAGCCAACCCCCTAAATTGAGTTCTTCTACGAACAACTTTTTTATTTGTGCACCACTTTCAACCAAAACTCGTAAAAGTGCACTTCAATTGATGCCATAAATAATCGGACTATGGAGTCATGGGGCTACCATACAAGCCCAACCTCCCCATTTTGGATCTTCTAAGAAACATTTTTTCTACACCAATTTAAAAAACCTCAATGCGTCTTTATCAAAAAAAAAAAAGTAAAACAAATGGAATCGTACTATGGGGCCATGCTCCCGCATCCCCCCAATAAAGTTTTCTGAGATATTTTTTTTTATTTTACCACTTATTCCAACCAAACCTCAAACAAATATTGTTTTATCGACGCCACAGAATTTGTCAATATCAAATATTATGCGAAAACAGAAGGAAAAGAATGGGGAAGGATTAAATACAAGTCATAGGTTTGCCCCAAAAAACTTTTAGCCCGAGGAGAGTGAAGGGTATTCAAATTTCGGCCTCGCCCGAAATTAGCCTCGGTCTCGTTAATTAATTCGAGATGCGAATTTTATCGTTTCATTTTTAAAACCTGTCGGACGTATCTGACCAACGGATGGACTTGATTTGATTCAAATCACATCGAATTCATTTCTCTTTCGGTAGATTTGAAGCATGTTCGGAAAACGGAAGAGAATTGGTCTAAACAATTTTTTTGCAATATACAGGGTGTCCCGCAACTGGTTAGCCATAGACCAATGGTAGACTCTACAGGATGTTTTGGGAAAAATGTCGCCAAAATTATTTCTCTAGTTTTACCCTTAAGGAGTAATCGCCTTTTTTGTGATTCTTGTCAAAAAAACACGGCTTTTTTCGAAAAACTCCTATTTTCTAGCTTCCACTTTAGCCAAATCAATGTTTTGCATATTCTTCTGAAAGTACACAAAATTTCTAATAAAAGAAAATATCGAACGTTTCGAACGGTTTCGTGTCTTCTGATATACGACGTTTTGAATTTTGCAGAAATGTCAATTTCAATTTTTAATGTCAAAATTAAACCCGAGTTTTGTAACGGTACATTGTAGTGGCAAAGCTGCCAAAAGTTGGCGTAGTATCTTAGCTTTCGAACGGCATATAAGAATAAAGCACAGAGTCATCCAGTTTCTGAATAATACGTATAAATGAAAAAAAAACCATAGTCTGCAAATGTACCAAACCGACTTCAATCTTGAAAAGGAAGTACAATTTTTACATCAAGCATAGACTCGGTTGTTATGCATTATGGAAAAATACTTTTCGCTACTGTTGTAGATGCTACTTTACTAATTATAACGGTAAGTATAAACAAATTTGTTAAACTGCACCCATATATCATGTATTGGAAGTGCAAGATTTACTTCCCGCAGATTATCAGAGAAGAATTAACTTTTCTAGGTGGTTTTTACAGCAAAAAGCAGCCGACCGCCATTTCCCGAATAAAATTCTTTGGACGGACGAGGCCACTTTTACTCGAAGTGGTGTTTTCAGCAGCCGAAATAGTCAAATTTGGAGTTCTGACAACCCCCATGCTATATGGACATCTCGCTACCAGCATGAGTATAGCGTATATGTATGGTTGGGGGTTCTTGGGGATATGTTGATTGGTCCGATTTTTCTCCCGCATCGGTTGAATTCTGCTGCATTTCTCCATATTTTAGAGGACCAAATAGTATCTATCGATTTTGGACATGAACCACCAACAAATCCTTGCAGCAGTTACATCAACGTCTAAAAGATGCCAATTATGCGTCCGGCACGATGGAACTCATTTTGAACAATATCTGTAGGGTAAATTTGATGAATAACCACACCAACCTAATATTTTCAAGCCGAATTGATTAGTTTAAAATTACTCGTAATATTGTATGGACTTAATACATTGAATTTCATTTTTTTTTTAATTTATAAAAAGATAATTTTGTTCACTTTTGCTTACCATAATAATAAAACGTAATTACTATTAAAACCACTTCGTTCATGTCTGAGAGTGTCAATTTCATTCCCACGTGAAAGCAAGATTTTTTCTGCTTACGGACTATGTTTTTTTTACTTTTTACACATAATATTCAAAAACCGGATGACTCTGTGCTTTATTTTTATATGCCGTTCAAGCTAAGATATTAGGCCAACTTTTGTCAACAGATTTGACACTACAATGTACCGTTAAGAAATTCGGGTTTAATTTTGACATTAAAAGTTGAAATTGACATTTCTGCAAAATTCAAAACGACGTATCTCGGAAGATACGAAACCGTTCGAAACGTTCGATACGATCTTTTATTGGAAATTTTGTGTACTTTCAGAAGAATATGAAAAACATTGATTTGGCTAAAGTGGAAGCTAGAAAATATGAGTTTTTAGAAAAAAGTCATGTTTTTTGACGAGAATCACAACTCCTTAACGGTAAAAGCTAGAGAAATAATTTTGACGACATTTTTCCTAAAACATTCTGTAGAGTCTATCATTGGTCTATGGCTAACTAGTTGCGGCACACCCTGTATAGTCCAGTCATTTAACTTTTAAGAAGGTTGACCGTTGACGAATGGTCTTTACAGTCAAACCTCTCTAGCTCGAATAACGATCTTCCAAGAAAAATTTTTGGTGTGACCCCAAAAATGAACTGACGACTCCAAAGATGTACAGACAAGTCTACAGTAACAGGGCTATAACTTAATCCAGTATTGCTTCTTTAAAGTTATCTCCACGACCGACTTTTGAAAGCAGCCAAAATGACGTCATAAATTTTTTTCTTGAATATACAGGATGTCTCACGACTCATGGTACATACAATAGTGGATGATAGTACAGCTTATTTGGGTATAATTAATGTTCTACATGACACCTCTATCTTTAACCGTTATAAAATTTTAGCATTTTTTTGTAAATAGTGTCAAAAAGCTCGACTTGCTGAGCAAAATCACTATTCGCCACACTCCCAAATATTTCATCCGAGATTTCTTGAAAGTTTGTGTGATTTCACTCGGCAAGTCCAGCTTTTTGACACTATATACAAAAAACGCTAAAATTTTATAACGGTTAAAGATAGAGGGGTCATGTAGAACATTAATTGTACCCAAATGAGCTGTACTATTATCCACTATTGTATGTACCATGAGTCGTGAGACACCCTGTATAAGGTATGTATAAGAAATAGCATGTGTGAAGTATAAAATATTGTTTGAGTTAAAGAATGCTTTTCGACGTAGAGGTTGGCCTTTATACCGGAAACTGACGGGTATGCCAGGGAACTCCAAAGTTTGATCGAGATGAGGAAGAATTCTACTTAACGAGGTTTCACTGTATTTGTAAAAATTGTTTAAAAGGACTTGAATAGAATTATCAGACGTAGCGTAGTTGGTAGATTGGTATTTCGATAGATTCGAATATCGAATCTTTAGATTGCTGAGTTTAGTTCTAAATAAATGCATATCGTTAGATTGTGTGCCTTTTTGCGTGCTTAGCACAATTTTTTTTAATGTCTTTTTTTTATTTAAGTATAAGCGAAACAAGAGCACCTTCTTCCAAGTATGCCAATGCATGTATATTTTTGCAACGGGAATCATTCTTCCTAAATCTGTGTGGGTATTCTTAAACGAATACTTCGTATGTTTTTTTTTAATTCTAAATATTTTCAACTTGCCTTCAATTCAATCATCATTTCATCAATATAATGTCAAATTTTATAGAAAAAAGTTGTAATTTGATTTTTTTTGTGCGATACAATCACCAACTTAAAACGTGAGGTATACAATCAAAGAATTTTATTATAAAAACTAATTTCTAATCCTTTATAAAACAAACATATCAATCTAAACCTGCGCTATATCGGACTTAGCTGTGGTTTTATCATTTATGCCACCACCATCATCGGGGCTGTGTAGAATTTCAGTAGTTTTGCCTGATGCTACAATGATTTCGTCCTCTTCATTCATTGTCGTTAGTCGACTATCATTTGCTCCTGTTGGACTAAAATCTGATCTACAATTTTTATACTTTTTGTCGCTTGAGCTGTAATTACACACACATATATATGTTACATACAAAGAGAGAAATGTAAGGTATAAGAGATAATTGAATCTTTTTTCCGTTGTAAGTTTGTTCTATCTTGTTTTATTTTCTCATTGTGCGATAAATAATAAAATAAAAATTAATTTTGTTCTTGTTTTGTTTTTGTATACACAAAATAATTTGTATTTGAAATTAATCTTAAAGAAAATCTGGAACAGTTGTGAGAATCTTTGTGACCTTTTGTTTATTCGTTATGAAAAACTGAACTTAATGTTAAATATTTATCGGAAGTTTCACATTGCTGATACTGTGGAACATATCCACACACTTGGAAACCGTTCCTCCTCCTTTTTTACTTGACTCTTCAGCTAATCCTAATGAAGCCCGGGACAAATTTCCTTTGTGCCCTTCTCTTTGCGTGCCTAATCTGTATTTCACCGCTTAAGGGCTGAATTAAGATTGAGAGTGAAATTATTCCCGCTGCGATTTTATCAATAAAAATGCATACTTACTGTCGCGGAATATGTCACAAACGGTGGGGAGTTCCGTAAACTACAATCCGAGACCGGTTCCATAATTCCCCTCGGCCATTTTATGTATTATTTGTTGATTTGTCATTTGACATTTCACGATGAAATAACCGGGGAAAAATACGTAAAATGGCCGAGAAAAATTATGGAACTGTTTTCGGATTGTAGCTTATGGAATTCCCCACCATTCCCCACATATGCCACGACAGTAAGAATACATTTTCATTGAAAACATCGCAGCGGAAAAAAAATTTCACTCTCGATATCTGTACTAGGCTATATTACTTAAAATTGTATAGGGTTCTGTCTAATCTTAAACGCCGCTTGTTTGGTTGGTGTTTCACTAAATCATCTTTTGAAATTATAATCCAAGATTTTGCATCATATCTTAAAATTCAAATGAAGTTGAGAATGAAGCTTCAATCCGGGAATAGACGCGTTTGCATGTTTTATGTTAAGCTAGCTCTTACTATAATTTTTATTCTTCTGTCGAGCGAATTATCTACAAAATTTTTATTTTCAATTCATATAACATACCTTCGAGACATAGTATCATCTTCCCAAGTATTGAATGGGAAACCCTTTATTTTTCAGTCCAATATATTCATTTTGTGATAAATATTTGAATCATAGTAAAATGTTCCAGATCCTCTTTGGATTCAATTGAATAAAATTATATATGAAAATAATCGAAAACAATTTAGTGAATTTTTATAAATATATACTGTAATAAATCTCTTGCAAAATATTGTTGTGGCACTTAAGGGACTTTCTTGCAGATAAGCACGAGAATGGATGACAATTAATTTTTATTATATGCAAAACCAATTCAAAGGATAAAGAAAAATGTTTTAGCCAATGGAATATGGAAGCAGAGCTATTCATGATACATTTTTGCAAAAAAAAGTGAGAATATTTCTAAAGTATTACATTTAAATCTGATTTGATAGCACCTACGGTAAATTTGAAGATTGTGCAATATATAGAAAAAAATTAAACATTTACGTATATCCAATTTCTACTATATAAGAAGCCGAAAAAAACTTTGAAGACAACGGAAGAATCTATTCAACATTAGAGAGATATAGACGCTGTCTTATGTGTATACACTTACTGGTGATTTTTTCCATTCTTCCTTTTATGTGGCACACTTATCGTTATCTGTCCCGACATAATTTCCGGAAACAATGCTTCCGGTGTTGGTGTATCAACGTTTCGTGAACCTTTCTCATTGTTTAATTGTTTCCATATTGATGTTTTATTCACTTCTTCCGTTATGTTAATTGGAATGTTTACTAAGTTACCGTTGGCCAATGGTATACGTATACCGTCGCCAGATGTCGTTGTTGTTGAATATGCGTGATGGTGATGATCATCCGAATGATGACCATGATTGTCCTTTAATAAAAGAAATGAATTGAACAGAAAGACGAACCAAAGAAGGAGTGGAGGTGGGGAAAAAAGTAAGAAAGTGTTTTTTTTTGTGTGTTTTATTTATCGAGATGATGATATTAATCCCGCAAAAGAAAAGATAGTTTCTACTCCTAATTGATACAAATGGGATATTACTTGTGGATAAAAAGACACTATATAATTTAATGATAACATTAGAGATTTACTTTTCATATTATGTCCATCTAAGGGCTCCATTACATAGTCATATTTATAATATGTATGTCATATGCTTAAGCCTACTCGATTCATTCGGTTTCAATTTTCAGACGTCCAGTAAACGAAATCAAGTAGGCCTATAAGCATATTATAATATCTATCATGATAATATATGACTGTGTAATAGAGGCCTAACTTTTGGGATATGCCATTGCTGCGAAGGAAGGACCCTAAAGAAGCAAGCATCTGAAAAACTGTTGGACACATCCGAGCCAAAGGTTTAGACAATTGTTGAAGCCGTTCGCGAGCGAAATGAATAGCGCATTCCGGTACAACCTCGAGTTGTATGAATTGTGCGATGAGATACAAAGTTGCCGTAACTACTTGTGGGGTATACGATTAGCTAGAAGTGTCTAAAATCGGTAAACTACAATGATTGCGGTGGGCGCCAAATTGCGTGGATGACCAAGAATTCGAATGGAGCAATCGTGGCTTGACCGATTTTTATGAAAATTGATTTGAATACTTGCTAGGTATGTGAATAGGTTGTAATATATTTCATACACCTAAGTGACCCTGTACCCCGTACATTTTATTGCGAGCGGAACAAGCACAATTTGGGACAACGAACTCTCAGTGCTTATTTATCAATAAAATCGTGTGAGCCCTTTACTAGCTAGCATTTTGAGAATAAAACTGCGATGTGCAACATAAAAAGTTATACGCCCCTAAAATATCCCGGCTGAACTTTTATTTCGTTTGGTGTGTTTTTGTGGTAACATCGGTAATATTGGTCTTGAGGATGCCTAAATTTCAAACCTTCCGCAAGATAACGGCACCTCTTCAGACTCTATTTCTTTCATCAATCCTCCAAGATCTCAAGGCACTGTGAGCCAAAGTGGATAGGCGATTTGAGAAGAAGGGTTATATCTCCAGGTCTCATTTACCTCCATTCGTAACTCTACGCAACTGTCGCCTCAATTGGGCATTTTGCTGTGGTAACCGTCATACACCTAAAACAAAGAATCTAGTAAGGGTGCTTTTCAGCCATCAGTCACCGTCACAGTCATACAAGTTGGCAGATTATCAATCAATTAACTGACAATCTGTCAACTTGTATGGAAAATGACTGTGACTGAAAATTCAAAGGAACAATTTACTGTAGAAAGCATTGTGAAGGCCTCGAAAGAAACTTATGGGGGAATGTAGAAATGGAAAAAAGAACATGCCATAAGTCGTACGGACCATTTCATATAAATGTGATACAATTTCTACGTATAACTGGCAGGGAATAAGACAATTCGCTAGATACACAGAAAGTTTCAGTAGAAAAGTAGAGAAATTAAAAGAAAAAAGCAAAGCCTAACTTTTTTAGCTTCTACCTTGTAGGAGAACACCGGTTGACCAATAGTGTTGAAGCAAGGAGTTGTGCAACTAAATATGCTGTTGACAGAAACACGAAAGAGTTGGTTTTTAAGTCAAACGTCAAGACATAATCGGCATTTGCACAGGAGTACCTATTTAAAGGTTTTATGAAAAAAGTACACATAAGTTCAATAACGTGGTCGTAGAAATGGTATAATCGATATTGCAAAATATGGCGAAGATTTGTTTTGTTTCCTTGTTTCCTTCCCATGAAAATTTCGTTGCGGAGTTCCAACATATTGGAAAGCTTTTTTGGTCTAAATTGTGTTTTGCGTATTGCGTTTTTTTCGTCGAATTTTTCGCGTTTGACATTAGAATTGTCAAATTTGAAAGATCGACGTTTCGGTTTGTTAAATTTGACAGTTATATTTGTCAAATTTTGAATAATTGTCATGAGAAATGTCAAAAACTACAAACTAGCTACAACGATTTTACATTGTTTTTTGTCTAAAATAAAGATTATCCAGATGTTGACGCCAACTTCTGGATTTTTTTCTTAGTTTATGCGCATTCCAAGTTGTAGAAGTTGGATGGTGTAGATAGAGTGACGTAAAAGTAATATTTCATGTAAAACTAAAACCGTTATACATATTTCCATTTTACCTACACGTGAATGACAGTTGCCAACGCCGTCTAGATATTAAGGCCGCAATGTAGAATCTTAGACGTCAAAATCAGCTTATAGTTTTAGGTTATGTTCGCCAATGTTGCACTGTTTTGTTTTTGCTTTTTATTACGTCACTACTTGTTTTTGTTGTTTGTTCGTGTAAATAAAAAATTTAAGAGCTAAACTATGACGGCATTGTCCAGCTGAGTTGCGGCTATGATATATCTAGATGGCGTTGCAGTTACTCAGTTTCACAACACGAAAAAAAAAATCGAAGAAATATGAACATTTTCAGGTAAACATAAGTTACATATGTATGTTCACCGAGCGAAAAACTTGCATTTATGTCTCCCGTGAAAAATGTGCTGTAGAGACTTGCCTTAAATTCACTAAATTTAAAACAAACGTGTACTCGCGGTCTGATTGATTGTTGAAGACATCTTTTCACTGTGAAATAAAGTGCCACTGTATTGTTTTCGCTGACGAAATATCATAAACCGGTGTGGAGACTTTCGTGTGAAGTGAGTACAACCAAGCGAATTCGATTTCACGATCATCAAAATTTTGACAGTATTTGCATGGATTTTACGTGAACTGACGATGCTAGTACCTACTCTAAGGTGCAAAAGCAATCATGATAAGCTATTTTTTGGGATAAATGACGGTTTTCCACTGACAGAAGCCGCTGATTTGTTATAACGGAATAGTGAAACTTCTGGTCACTCTACGAGCATATAAGCGTTTCTGGCAATTAAGTGTTTTAATTTTAAAGTATGTAAAGGTCTCTATTATAGACAATGTTCCGCACATCTTCAATGTTACCAAAAATTGTTAAATGAAGGCCCGGACTTAAAAAATAAATAACAGGCGCGACAGCCTAACATTGGACTAAGGCCGCAGATGTGTTAGTGGCATCCAATTTCCAAGATCTTAACTGCTTTTTTGTTGAGGTGTTGAGATCAACAGCACGCTCAGCAGTGTTATTTATCCCCATAAATGGGTACTCGTTTAACACCTGAGTGAGATCATAGTCCGTGACGGATGGGTAGTGAACTCGAAAAACACCACAACTGAATTATACTATTCACAATAAAATAAGGGCCACATAACTTTTCATGTTGGACAAAACACTATGTTCAAACACACCCTTAGAATAACACGTGAATTATTCTTCACCGATATATTTAACGATGCTCTGATGAAACAAATGGTAAACATATGAGCTCGTGGCCTGCCTCCTAACGGACACAAAGTGGTCTTAAAAACATAAAATATTAGGTGGCCCTTATTTTGTTGTGAGTAGTACACATCGAACTTCTAGACTATGGAATACGCTTAGACCAATTAAAAAGTGTCCAAATATCTGGGTAAACTTTTTGGTCTAAAATCTATAAATAGCATTCACTGGTCGAACCGTCAAATTTGACAGTTTCTGTATTAAATTAAATCCACTAGTCGCTTTGGTTAAACTCTTATTTTATTTCATTATTAGTTTTCACAATTAGAGTCTAAACGTATGTCTATGTTCTCCGACCAACTAGTAGCAACTGCGATACATTACTCGTGACAGCATTGCCAACCTTACAGTTTCAGCTGTCTGTGGTATCCACACGGGCTGCCAATTGGTAGCTCGTGAAGTCAAGCTTTCATCGCTTCAACACCAGCAATAATCTCACTCGCTGCCAAATTTGGATATCCAATTTATTTATGCAGTGGTGTATCATTCAGTTGTCAATTGTACAGCGGTGCACCATTTATCGAATACATAGTGAAAACTTTGCAACTTTTGTTCGTTTTTTGTTTGAATTACCTAACATTAACACACGCACAGTGTCCGATTTTGATAAATAAATGTATGAAAACTTTCAAAATGAAATTTTGATTGCATTGCAATTTTCCGGCTGGCATTTGAAAATCTGGTCTAAATATTGAAAAAGTTTACCCAGATGTTGGAGCCACTTTTTGATGACATTTTCATATTGAATGCGCATTCCATGTACTAGAAATTCCATGGTAGTACATATAGTTCACGGTGAGTCTCGAACCCATGACCCTGTGCACCGAAGGTGCTCGCACTAACCACTACCCCAGCCAGACTACCGTTACTTACTTTCTAAAAATAAACTTTCCAACTCGGTTCAAAACTGGTATAATAACAGAAAAAAGGCAAAAAACACACATTTTAAATAAAAAACAAACAAAATTTCAGCGTAATTCAATAATGACACAAAACGACACTCGGGATTATTTTCAAAAACATTTTCCATGTTACAGTATATATTTAAAACTTTAAATTTCGTTCTTTTCACAAAAAGATTGTTTTCGTTTTGACAAAACACGGTTTGTTCTCTCATGTAGGACTTCCAATTTTATTATTGCTGCGTATAGTATAGTGAGCTGTACTAAAAAAAAAAGTTCGCACCTCTTCGGGTCATTATTGAAGTCATTTTCAAACAAAAATCAATTTCATGTTTGCATAATACAACACAGTGATTAAATAACTCTTTAGATGGTAATTTATTGCAAATTTGCCATTGTTAGTTTTTCTATATCCTAAAATGTTTATTATGTATTTCTAATTTTTATTGTGGGAAATAAAGTGTGTTATTGATTGTTTTCTATTTTAGCACTTAAGTGAAACAAATGGTTAGTATATAAGTACAAGTGCAAATAATTACTAAATAACTTTATTTATTTTTTTATTATGTATTTATCTAATATGCATTTATCTAATATGTATCATATACATGTCTGTATATGGATGTTTATCCCAAACATACATAATAATCGGGGGAAAATGAGAATGAGCAAAATTCTATGGTATTTCAAAAAATGACAATTAATTAAATTCCTGAGCAAGAAATATGATATAAATTCGTTTCACTTGAATTCGCTCAATTTCCAGGGGATTTTGTTAATTTTTGTAATTTCTTTCAATACGATTTGCATAGAAAATCTGTTTCAAAATATTGTATCATATTGTATATTGGCACGTTATTTAATACTAGTGAAAATTTGAGCTAGATTTGTTATGTAATATACATTTTTATATATTGTAGTTTTAGTTTATCATTTCAATATTATTAACATATATGCTTGTATAGGGTTATGTAATAAGGTAATGGTTTCGTCTGATTTCAAACTAAACACAAACAGATGGAATCAAACAACAATATTGGTCTAAATTAAATTTTGCTAAAATAATAACTATGATACCTATCATCTAATCACCGTTGCAAATGAGTATTATTTGCAACCATTTCATTTAATTGCTACCTATAATTACACTGGTTTTCATTTCATTAGGAATTATGCTAGTCAAACGAAAAATTTGCGAAAATAAAATTTAAAAAACAAAACGAAAAGGTTTATAGAAACATGGAAGCATTATAAGTAGATGAAGAACGAGTAAATAAGACCAAACACATAGTTCATAAAAAAACTCCAATTATTTTATGAATTAATTTTGAAGAAATATACGAATTAACTTTTGTTCTTAGCACGTGTCAATAAAATCGAATGGACGTGAAATTTATAATCATTCCATGCATTGGTTTGCTGATACAAAAAGAATTCAGATAGGATAGAATGTGTGGAATGAAATTACACCAATCATGGCTGATAACATTAACGAGACAATGTGATCCATACGATTATAAGATATATCCTCTCATAAGCATCCGCATCATATGAAATTAGTTTTATTTTTTTTCTCTTTTTGTAAAATTCCATAATGG
Source organism: Microchrysa polita (assembly GCA_949715475.1). Lineage (NCBI taxonomy): Eukaryota > Metazoa > Arthropoda > Insecta > Diptera > Stratiomyidae > Microchrysa > Microchrysa polita. The sequence continues at coordinate 11,579,854 of OX454415.1, read as the reverse complement.
CATTTTGTTATAACTTGTATAACTATGTATTAACATTTAGTAATGGCAGTCTTTTGTTTATAGTTTATTGATTATAGTGTGGCTCATATGTATTGGGATTGGTGCAAATGAGAGAATATACCATTGAATTGAGTTAACTAAACGACAAAAAGGACTACATTAGACATATTAAAATAAAAGAAATTTTTAAAAAATGTATTTGTTAAGTCTACAAATAACATTAGGTAACAAAAAGTGCTCAAATCCTTTTCCATTTCTAAAGTTTTTGAATGTGTGTCTTATCTATTTTTATTATGTTAATTGTGTCTTATGGGGATAAAATAAAAGGAAAACTCAAAAACAAAAAAAACACACATACACTTGTTCCCCTTACAGTAAAATTAAAGAAACAATTAAAAAATTAAAGAAGTAGTTAAAAACAAAGAAAACTCGTCATTTGTAGCATTTTCTTTTTTTTCGGTTTATGTTAATTTCTCTGTGCAAGACTACGATTTTCTAAATTCTTTACGCCTTGGACCAAGACAACATGTAACAAATCTTCGATAAATTCCCACCTCTCCGGTTCCATCTTCGAGTCGATGCATATCGTCCTGTTGTCGTTTCATAATATCCGGCATAATGTCATCTAGAATTTTCAGTTCGCGTCGCGTGAATAAAAAGTCCAACGATTTTCGAATGCCAATCATGACGACAAGCATGAGAGGGAATAGGATTGATGTCGATTGGAATGATTTGATCAGCCACAGGACAACGAGACAGGCGAATTGAATGAGCGTGAAGAGATGGACACGTCGAAGTGGTACCTGAAAAAAGAGAAAATATTAATTGCTTTGTAAAAAAAATTAAAAAAAGGGTTCTTTAAAAATAAATTAAGAAAAACTCTATATTAGACAAAAAGAAAACGATCAATCTTAGTATTTTTCGGTTTTCTTTAACCGTTTTTTGCTGTTATAGGTATTCATGTATTATTTAATTTACTTAACTTTTAACAATTATTTTCATTTGAATTAAGTTGTTTAGTTACAAAAAAGGTAAAGGGTCGGATTTAATAGTTCCTGACGCATTCCATTTATTTACCATTATACACTTTCCGTCCTCATTACAATATAACAGAACAAGTAATCGAATAAGCCAGGATTATTTCAAAATCGGATTTGCACCCTGAAACCATTTTCTTGCTGCTTTTAAGTCGAAAACATAAAATGATAAAAAAAATTCCAGGATTCATTTTCTATCGGGTTTCTTTGAAAGAAATAGGCTTGAGAGATTGAAAGCTGTCAAAAATGCCTGTCTGAGGTTTCCCTTAACTATAAGCTGACCAGACGTACAACATGTTGCTGTACAGTACAGCATTTTGACCTGTCGTACAGCATTGGGAAATGTACAGCATTCCCCATGTTACACAATGAAACCCAATTCACTACATAATAACCTCTTCGATGAGGTCTGTCATGTCTGCTTTTAATGTGTAAGATTTGACCCCTGTACCCTGTGTGATCGATATTTAGCGAGATAAGCGCACTTTTATGTTTGCAATCTTTCATTTTCGACAACCGGGAGCCCTTCCCGATCTCTCTGAAAAATGTGCAATTGTAGAGCTACTTGGCGCTCATATTGCCTAAATTGCATTTCTCTGTTTCCTAATCTAAAATTGTCCATAACTTGGAAATTCTTGAGCGGAATTTTAAAATTTGGCAAACTTGTAGGGCACGGCACTGCCCATATTTGGTGAACATTTCAAGGCTGTAGCTGCCAAGGTTCGGAAGTTACAACCGTCAAATGATGAGATTTTAATTTATTTTCCCTATGACAAAACGATTGAAAAATCAGCTACTGTACACTATCCGATTCCTTTATCACCCTCTATAGAAAAATGTATACTAAAGAAAGGACTCGGCATGGGTGTTAGATAAAGTTTTTTTCCCACATTTCCTTAGAGTCAATTTAAAACGGTGTTAAGCGCCCAGGGAACCAGCACCATGGAGAAATGCATACTTTGCTCCAAAAATATTGCAACCAAGTTTAGATCAGATTTATACCTCTAGTGCGAGAATGCGTACCTACGCGAAAAAAAACAATTACCTGTCTCAAGAACATAAAATCTGGTTGATATTTGGCGGGCATGAATATAATCAATAATCTATCGAAGAATTGCAATCCTTTGAGCGATGCGACACCCATATACAAAAATACGCCAAACAACACCGGCATTGGAATGTGACTTAAAAGTGGTGTTAGCAAAACGGAACAGCCAATGGTCAAGAAGATCATAATGTGCGTAGCACGTTGTTCGCGAACGCCTAAAAATTGTGGTTTTTCACCGGGCGCTGCACACTCAGACTCCAGCTTCAATGAGTTGACGTGATTAATACTGAGCACGGTAGCCGCAACGAACCTGTAAAAATGAAAGCAGCAATTAACGGAGTCTCACAACAACACTTTGTTCACTTACCATGGCAAACCCATCACTGAACATATCTGAATCAAAATTGCCAATACGAACAAATCCAAATGATAGCCACAGCCCTTCTTCAATTTGTTTTCCTTACGGTTGATGATGACCGAAGTGATTTGTTGATCCATGAAAATCAGAATTGTGCCCAAAAGTGCTGGGAAAACAGCCAAAATCGCCGTATACCATGGATTACTGTTGAACGGTGAAATTACCCATCCCCGGTCGGGCAATGTTGGCTTGAATTCGTGTGGAACTTCCAGTTTGGGTGTGGGCAATCCCGACATGAAATCCAACAGTGACATTGAGAGAATGGCAATAATGACGGAGAAATCACTAATAACTTGTCGTATACCCGATGGGAAAAACAGGGCATTTTTGAAGTCTTTCAGAATAATTGACATGGTGAAGGTGCCCATAAACAGAATAACGGACATGAGAAAGACGTTCGATGGTTCGGGTTTGGAGCAGTCGGTGCCAATTAGAGTTCCGTTGAAAGTCTGGTGATAGGAAAGGATATTACAGAGTATGAGATTTAGGTGGGGTGTATTGAAACTTACCATGCATTGCGCTCTATCATAGCGAGCCCAATCTAACAGGGAATCGTTACTACCTACGGGCGGTGTACAAACACAGTCATATACAGTCTTTGGGTTGATGGGATATTTGGTTTGAATCAAAGCCACATTTTCAACAGCCTGAGGAAAATGAAAGAATAAATTTGTTCTTCTCTGAAGATGTTTTATGTATCTTCAACTCACCTTGTATATAAAGATAAATGCAATTAGCGTCGCGAAGTTCTCCTCCGTGAAACGCGTTATATAACAAACAAGTGCACTGGCATCAATTGCCACTAATATTAGCAAAATTATCGCAATCCATGTGCCAATCCAAAATCGAAATGACATATAGTCCCACTCCTGATCCTTGCAAAACGTGTACACAATCGTCTCGAAAACCAACACCGGACCCGTCGAGCCCAATATCGTAAGCGGTTGTCCCGAAAAAAATCCATATCCAATTCCACACACAAATCCCGATACAAGTGACTCCATAGCAGCCATATTCTTACCGGTCGCCTCACTCAGCAGACCACCGAACGTAATAATCGGTGACAAACAGGCGAAATATAAAAATATCCAGGACGCAATACACTGAAGTGAGAGAGCATCTTTAAAGTCGGCAAAATACCAGGGTGCCTTTCGCTTCACGTCGTTTATGAGACCGCCAAATAGATGACCGGTTCGCGACAGACCGGACTCTTCGCGAAGCCGTTGCTCTTCTTCCTCTTCGTCGATCTCTTCTTTTTTCGGATTTTCCGGTGGACGTTTACGATCCTCTTGCGAGGGTATGGCAGCTGGCGGTTCTATTCGTATGGCCGGATCCCATTCGCCCGGCGGAAGAACGGTAACGGCATCGAGAAATTCATCGATACCGGCCAGTAGATGATCACGTTTTTTCGCACGATACGCTACTTCGTGGAAAATTTCGTCGGACATAAGGGTGGCCATGGCCCGGCCGATTTCATGAAAGCTGCCGTGACTGCCAGGCGGACCGAGTAGAATGAAAAGGAATCTGAAAAAATATATAAAATGAGTTTTGATTAGTTTGTTTCAGGACATGCATTTATAAGTTTATGTGTCGAAAGATAGGTGAGGTTAGGTTAGGTGCACGTTAGTGCACGCCTCCTTTTCTCGGATAAGGCCGGACATTCACAAAGAAAGTGATGAACACACACACTGGCGTGCTCCCCAATAGGGCAGTGCCCCGTAATAACTCCCCTTATGTTGCGTATACATTTCCTATCTAGCGGCAGTAATATGGCGGAAAGGGATATGTCTAGTATAGGCCAGACCATCCTCGTCGTAGCACAAGTATATCCGCAGGCCCATCTCGCGTTGGTCCTACGTTCAGAAGCGGCTTAAATTATCGATGCACAGACGGCAATAGGTGTTTTAATCTTCTCGTGGTCAACAATACTTGCTAACGCATTTCGAGCCAAATCGTCTGCGCAGCAATTTCCTGCAAAGCCATTGTGACCCGGTATCCAGCATAGTGTAATGTTGAAGAAATGACCCATTTCTCTGAGTGCATAGCGGCACCCTTCAATAGTTCTAGATGTTGCAGCTTGACTATCAGTGTATATAGTGACATCCTTACCAGTGACAACGTGCCTACCTAGCCATAGAACCGCTTCCGAAATTGAAGTGATTTCTGCTGAAGGACGCTACAAAAACTAGGGAGGCGAAAAGACAAGCAGATGTCGAGTTCCTCTGAGTAAATACCAATGCCGACTCCTGGGTCCGTCTTGGAACCATCAGTGTAGATGGAAAAGGACCTGATGGACTGGGTCGTTTCGTTGCTCCAGCTTTCCCTAGGCGGGATTAAGGAAGAATAGTTTCTACCAAAAAAGTTTTTGGGAACAGTGTAGTCAGTCGCCAGTGGCAGGCTGAAATTACGAAGTATCGTTGAGTGATCATAATCCAGCGCTTGCCACAGACCAGTTTCACGAAGGCGTAAGGCCGTGTAAGCTGCTGACCGTTGGCCGTATATGTCCATAATGACAGCAGTCCCAAAACCATATCTAGTCCGAGTGAAGGTGTAGTTCGAAGAGCTCCTGTAATCAGAGGAGAAGCCAACCTTTGCACTTTAACAAGTGAATTATGATAGGCAGTTGTGCTAAGTGCGGTACATCACACACTAACGTCATAAAGCAGAATAGGCCGCACAATAACTGTATACACCCAATATACAACTTTTAGTTGAAGGCCCCAGGTTTTCCCGATAGCTTTCCTGCACGAGTACAGTGCCACCGTGGCTTTGTTCGCCCTTTCTTCGATGTTAGGTTTCCATCTTAATTTCTTGTCAAAGATAGGGCAAAGAAATTTGGCCTTGTCGGAGAGTTGAATGCCCCCTAGCTTATGGAGGTTAAAAGTTGTGATCACACGCCTTCTTGTGAACAGGACTAACTCCGTTTTTTGGCCCTACCCCGCTGAGACTCGCCCAGTCTGTTAGGATAGCCAGGGCGTTCTCCAAAAGTCCGCTGTGTGTGTCAGAAAACTTGCCTCTAGCGGCGATAGCAATATCATCAGCATAAGCGATGACTTTACATCCGATTCTTTCCAAATTTAAGACCAATTGATTAATCGCTACGTTCCAAAGTAGAGGAGACTAAATACTTCCCCGTGGAGTGTCCCTGCAAACATATCTACTAGCAGAAGACGAACCCAACTATGAATGTGCCTAGAAGTGAATAGCTTATTAACAAGGGTATAAATTGAACCTTCGACCTGTAGGCTCATGAGAGTATCTGTTATTACTCTGGGATTAATATTGTTGAACGATCCCTCAATGTCAAGTAACGCCACCATAGTATATTCCTTATTACGAATAGATGCTTCAATATAACTGACCAGCGAATGTAGAGGTGTATCAACCGATCTCCCTTTCCAATATGCATGTTGTGACATGGATAGTAGATAAGCAGGGACGACTGTTTGTATGTGAACATCAATTAGTCGTTCTAATAATTTTAGCACAGTCGATGAAAGGCTAATGGGCCGGGGGTCCTTTGGACTCGCATGTGAACTTCTATACCCGTTTTAGGAATAAAGGTAACTCTCACCTCTTTCCAGCTGTGTGGAATATGTACTAACTTTAGGCACGCTGTAAGTAAGCACTCTATCCACGGATAAGTGATGTCTGTACATTGTTGCAGGTCTGCAGGAATAATGTCATCTGGCCCAGGCGATTTAAACGGCTCAAAACTGTTTATGGCGCACATAACCTTCTTATGACTTAGTATGGATTCCGTGTCGCATGGCTCTATGCGAACTGTCTGTAGATCAGGTAAAGCAGCCGTTGAACTACCATAGGGAAATGAGTGTCAAACAGACATTCGATGGTTTCAATGCTTGACGACGTCCAAGAGCCGTCTTCTTTTTGAAGAAAGCTTGGACTAGATGGATTAAACGCCAAAACTTTCCTGAATCTAGATGTTTCGGAAGACCCTTAAATGTTTACGCAAAAACTTCTCCAGGCCCTGCGCTTAGCTCCTCTTAACTCTTTTTTGAAAGAGCTGAGATGCCTTTCATATGAGTTCCAATCCGATTCAAGCCTTGAGGCCTTAGCTCTATTGAAACTTCTTCTACACGTAGCTCTTAGCTCGGAGATCTTAGAGTTCCACCAAGCCGATTTTGCTTGCCCGACCGTGAAACGGCTGGGCACGAAGCAGTGGTCGCAGTTTTTATAACATCAGTGAAGAGGTTTACCATATTGTCCAGATCTTGTCCATTGTTTGGAATATTTGGAAGGGAAGGTAATCTTGCGAGCGGAGAGTCTCGAAATTTCTGTCAGTTAGTCCTCCTTCGGTTTAGGATGACTGCAGACGCCTCAGGGCGCGCAGCAAGACTGTAGATACCGGTGATCGGATAAAGAATGTTCCGCCGATACTCTCCAGTCGTTTATTAAATTTATTAAATGCAGGACATCCACCGATGCCAGAGTGATATCCAACATCTCCTCTCTGTTTCTTGTAACGAAAGTAGGCTCGCATCCTACATTGCAAATAAGAAGATTCGTTCCCAAAAGATATTCAAGGAGTAATTCACCTCGTTCGTTGGTGTCCGAGCTTCCCCAGACTACATTATGCGAATTCGAATCGCATCCCAGTATTACACTAGTACCAGAATACGTCAAAATCTCTGTCGATATATTTAGGCACCAGGAACGCCTTGATGGTTTTCCTGATAAGAATAAATGATCGCGGTACACCCTGTCCTGTAACGTTTTTAATTATAAAAATCTGAACACTTCAGATCCTTAATGAGGTGTCGAAAGATAGATCCCTTCAAAAAAAAATTCGATTGATGATGAGTGGGAGAAGAGCTAAAAATAGGGAATAGTACAATTTCAGCGCGTTTCATTGGCTTCATTCTGATGAGATCTGCTGAGTTATTAAGCTAAGTGCCAACAATCAGACTACTGATTGTTATGATCATTCAAAAGCGCACTTAAGGCGTCAATGAAGTTATTTTTGGTTGTGTTATTTAACGCCGCCAACCATTGAAGGGTGATTTGAGAGCAGCATCAATGCTTAGATCCACTCAAACCTTGAATCATTTCAAACAACTAACCTTGTTGGAACTGGAACTTCGGTCAAGTCGCCCATCACCGCTGCTTGTTTCAACCGCACAAAAGCCGATAGTGTCTTTTCCAAAAAGTCCACTTCACCCACTAAAATATTACTGGCCTCCGCACCCGGTGGAATTTTTCGCATAAATTGTGTGTTGGCTCGATGATCGCCAATATCGTTACTGCTTGTCACACGCATCATCGATTGACTGCTAGGACTCTTCACCATATCCGCTTCTAATTGGTGGTAATTAAAAAGAATGAAAATACCAAAGAACTGTTAGATGAAAGCTTTGTATTGTTAAGAAAAATTAATTTAGGGATTTCCAAATAGATTTTCTTTGTTATCAAAACATTTTCGCATAATTTGAACTCCAAATTGACTTCTATTCAGATTTAATCAATCTATTTGGAAACCCTTTTTATAGGCTAAAGTGAGAGTGGAAAGAATCATTAAATTTATCTTTCAAGCATTTACATGGCAAACAATACTCGCAAACATCACAGAACATGCCACAAACTCTACGACTAAAATATAGACTACTTACATGAAGAAAAGTGTTTATACTAGTATAGTGTGTTTATGAAAGGACCATTACATTAGCAAAATATTGTATACAAACATTAGTTTAGAAAATTTAATTTTGCACAAGAATTTCGATTAAATTTTAATTATTTTTAGTACAAAAACTTCTCACCTTTTTAGAAAGAATATGCACATTATTTTGCTAATGTGAATGGCCTATAAGTAAATCATGATAGTGATACTTTCTTACAATTATTACAAGTTACAAATATCAAAGATTCAGAGAGTAGAGTTAAGTGATATTTTAGTTTATGAAATATATGTAAAACGAAAACATGAAAAAGGTGTAGTTTCTACAGCAATATTTTTTATAATTATAAGTCGCAGATATTGCTTAAAATAAAACAAAAAATATCTCTCAAGACGCCAACTATATTCTATAGTAAGTATGCAAAACGACAATAATTTTAATTGTATTATTGATTGGAAAAGGTCAAATTATTTACAAAAATTAGGGAAATTCATGAAAAGTCGAAAAACTAAATTAATTTGGATTTATTTAATTTATTTTAATATTTTCATTCAATTATCTATTGATGTTATCAAAGAGAATTCAATAAAAGAAAAACGCATTTAATAGTTTATATGTTTATGCTTATATGGGGTGGACCATTTAGAGCTGACTGGAAAAAATTTCAGTTTCAAATATATATTTTCTAATAAAATTAAAATCCCAAGCGAGTTGAATGCCATTAGAAATGATTATTGTCGGTTTTCCGCAATTGAAAATAGCTCACGGCCTAGCAGCTGTACCAATGAACCTTGCTTCGCGATTTTTTACGGACACATTTAAATGATCTGTAGCTTTTAAGACGCAAACTTGCATCAACCATTGGTATTATTTAATGTCACAAGAAACTGATAACGAGTCGATCGCATAGTCTATTAAGAGTTTTTATTTGTCCTTTGTTCTCCAGTCGCCTTATTTAATAATAATTACCTCCACCGAAAGTACCAAGTATGTAGTTACTCATATTCATATTACAAAGAACGGAAATTCGACTGAAACACTCTCAAATGAAGTGAAAAGAAGGAATTTACATTGATTAAATCCAAAATAAAATTTTTTTCTTATTCGTCAGCTTTAACTTGTCCACCTTATTATCTGAGTGTCAACTATTTCTCAAAGCTCTATTAAATAGAAAGTCATTCAATCAAAAAATAGCATTAATTCAACAAATCAAAGATATTTAACAAAAAGTATACATCTTTGATTTGGTTTTTCTTTCAATTTATTTTCTTTTTCTTGACAAATCAAAATTTACCAGGATTTAATAGATTGGCAGATTTTCCAGGCACTGAGAGATACTTTCCACTTCCGTTGTCAATCGGATTTGTTGGACGACTTGGACAGCCAGCAAAAGAATTTGGGGCAGGTGTTAAACCATGATGGTCTTCCACTATTATTATTTTATTGGTTTAAATATTTTTTTTGTGTAGTTTTAAGGAGGGTTAAGGTTTTTATTTTTTTTTTAAGGAACCAGGGAACGATAGTGAGAGAAAAAGAAAGTAAGAACAAAAATATGAAGATGTAGTGATATTTAGATATACAAAAGTTGTTAATAGAATATATTTATTTAAATGGAATTTTTAGTTGTCGTTTTTTTAAGGTATAACTTTTATAAAGTAACTTTATCTTACATTAAACCATGTTTCTTTACGTAAAGGGATGAATATTAGGTTTTTTTTTGTTATTTTGAAAACGTAAAAATATAATTCATGAATGAAGATTGTGTTCATCTTCCACGTGTGTAGTATTGTTTGTGTGAATGATGTCGGTGCATCAATAACGACGGAGCTTAAGAGTGTTCTGTAATTTCAGAGAAACGATTTTTGAGTGTTTTTGTAATATTTAGTTGATTTGTAGTGAGTTAATTTTTCACATCACAATGTCTCGTTTGACGGCATGGCATGGTGTTTCCTTTTTGATATCTTTTCTGGTAAACAACAGTACGTCGTCGTTTTCAATTCGAGTGGTTTACGAAAGTTCAGGTTGAAGAAATGAATATGTACACATTCTGAATATAATTCTTTTTGGTAAGAGAATACGAAAACAGGGTATAACATATCAAATAAAAAAGAATCAAGCAAACAGAGAATCGTTGATATGGAAGATTGCATGGCGAATTTCTGTGCGGTTTTTGTTAAACGAGAAAATTGAGAATCGATCCAATATCACAGCGTAGCATAGTCTATTGAAAGCAACTGCTTATACAACACGTGTATTTAACAACACGCGTGTATTTAGCATGTGGAGCTTAAAAAGGTTCACTTGCTAGATTCTTATCACACATTATTGAAATAACAAAAAGGGTCGTCGATTTTAGATAAAAACGTATCCTCAGTAAGTATACGGATATCCTATCACGTGACGATATTTTCTGCAGCAATTACATCTTAAATCCTATATATAGGTTTTCTAGGGTTTTTAGATAGGCAAATACTCTATGTATCCTGTATCCGTTTGAATGAATGTCACGTTCAGTTTAGGTCCGCAATTATTTTGGAAGTTTATGAAATAATTAGGCAACTCATAATGATCTGAAACTTATGAACAATTTATTATTATGGTATGTAAAATATCTATGGAAAATAGGTCGTCCGACGAAAATTCTGCGTCTTGACTGGGCGTGCCCCTTGCAAAATGGCTTGGTTGGTCATTTTTGGCGTTGTTGCAAATATTCATAGGTCCGAGGTCAAAATATATTTGTAATTGAAATTGAATGAGTCTCTGGAAGACGAATTTTCAACAGTTATACAATCGGAGCCACGCAGAAAAAATTCACACCGCTCGTCAATTTTAAAACTACAAATACTATCGAGATCATATGAATTCCGAAAGCCGCAAAATTAAAACTTCTTGAAGCAATTATCCAGAAATTTACAGAAAAAATCCATTCCAATCGTGTTTATTCGTTGTTCGGATTAAGTAACATAATCTAGTCTATGACTCTTTGATTTTTAGTCACAAGAATGTTCACAACAATTACAATTACAGATGGGGCGAGCTAGCAAGATGAAGCGCTCCTCTTCAATTCTGCAGACAAAACGGATCTCTGTCAAATGATTTACACCAAAGCATTAATTTGTTTCGTAAGATAAGGACCGTCACTGATTGTATTTTGGTACAGTGTTGCCAACTGAAAATTTAATTTAATTTAATTTAACGGCTAAATTTTTCCAAAAATGGCTAAAAATCCGGCTAAATCGGTTACAGCCAGAAAAACGGCCAAAAGCCGCCTAAAACATACAAAACCATTATACTGCGAAAACAAATAAAACTCGGAAAACATCATAAACTGAATTCGCTCACAGTGTGACTCGAACCAACGAGCGTGAGCGTACCATCCAGACAACCATTTTTGTAGGTATAGATTTTTGTTGATTGGTTGCTATACGAACTCAACAAGATGTCCTACATCTACTAAAATTTGTAGTTTTTATGATCATCTAATCCTAAAGGCATCTTAAAATGGATGAAATATTCGTATATGCATTTCATTGTAATCCCTAGGAATTTGGGACGATCTACTGCACTTTAGAAATTGTTTTAAAATTTTAGCAAGCCATAAAAATGCTGCTTAGAACGTTAAATGCAAGTGGAAATATTTCTTTGCCGGCGCGTATTGATACCGTGAATGATGATTTGCTTGCATGATTTGTAGACATGCAATGCCGAGTCTTACATCCAACGGTTTTTACGACTTGTTAATCTCTATTAATCGATTGCTTTGGCGTTTATTTGCATTTGCAAATGAATGAAATTTTGCCTCTACCATAGCAATACAATGAAGTTCCAATTTAGCCACCATTTTCAAAAAAAAAAAAAAATAAACAAGATTGGTAAAGCATAATATGATTAAAAAATGTCAAATCCGTAGGTTTTGGAAGTTGCAAAGTTCTTCTTAAAATGAATTCCCATACCGCAGGACTGCATGAAATGCAACAAACAATTTTATTTGCAGAAACTGCCCTTCATAATCACCAGATTGATGGTAGTTAGTTGCATGGTGCACTGAGGGAGCCTATAAAGTGAAAACCATTCTTCCACTGGTTTTGGACCACAAGCTCAACGAATTTAGAATATTAACTCGAACATTCATATTTTCGTAGTCGTGACTATCTGTCGTCGAATAAAAATTCGTGTCATGTGTCATCTCTTAACATTAGATTAATCATTCTGCAGAATTATTATTTTAACTAATGCCGACTGAATTGATTCATCGCGTTTCTTGTACATTTTTGATGAGACCAATATTTTCAAGCTTTCTGAATATACCAAAGACTCCTGCTATATTCGTCATTATTAAGTATTACCTATAATGGCTTGAGTTCTTGGAATTTTAGTCATTTCTGAAGAACAAGAAACTGACAGAAACAGTCAAAAGCGGTAAATGACATATGCAGTGTCTTGAACAATTTGAATTTAATCTTGATTTGCGAGTTAATTAACGTGACTTCCCAGGCCGGAACTGGTACTTTATTATCTAATAAACTTGTGACGCGACAGCCACTCAGAGATGCGTACTTTTCATCTGATTTAATGCGATTATAAAAAATAAAAATAAAATAAAGCGAATTTAACGTCCATGTGCAACCCGTTAGGCCTCATTGGGTTCGAATATTTAGTGATGATAGCATAAAATAAAAAATAATATTTATTGGTATTACATATGTTATGGATATTTTCTAAATAGTTTCCCTTATTTAAGCATGGAGTTTTACACTTTCAACTGGACAGGTCCTGAGCATTGCTAGAAAAATGCAATAAAGTATTCCTTAGCTAAGGCTTCGAGCTCGGAAGATTAGTGTGTATTATCAAAATATGTATTACAACTCTATGAATATCTGGTAGAACGAGTGCCACGCGGAGATGCGTACTTTTTATAAGCAACCGCTGAGCAGCGCTCTAGCGCTTTCGCCGCCCCGGGCAAGATGGCAATTTGCCGCCCCTTCGGTACTTTACCGAATCTCTCTTGATGATGATGATTTGGCAGCTCTTGGTCGTTGTCATAGTGAGTAGTCCCGAAACGATTTACATTTTAGAATTTTTTTAAAGACAATACGAAAAGTCATGGTCACTTTGGGATTCAAACCAATGCTCCAGTAATGTAGAGAATAGAAGACCCAGATGGTACTATCAACTTATTTCGCTATACATACAACATTCTGGTTCCTATGGTCAATTCAGTACAGTTCAGCAAGGCTGTCTTTTGTTGAGGGTTTAGTTAGGATTCAAAATTAAAACCCTACAATTCTTTTCCCAAGAGCGACATATTTTTCACCAGCGTCCGAAAAAATATACAAATGGCACACCGATTGTAAACCGACGTAAAATTTATTTAAAATCAAATTAATGTAAAATGCAACATATTCAAAATATTTTAGAAAACTTTGCGCTGTAAACTTGTGTGTTATATTATAAGGAATGGTGCTCGTAATCTTTTGAAGTAGTTTTCGATGAGTTCCTTAGACAATACACGCTGCCCAGCAGATAAATTCATTTTCATAAATGCATCAACCGGCCATTATGTATGGAATATAACATCATTCAAACGTTCGCCGCGGGTTGTCACGGTGACACGGATCCGAATGGTCAAATTTTCAATTTTTTCTGGCGTATAGATCCTGCCGAATTTGAACGGTGGCTTGGTTGATATTGATTTTAAGGGCATCGGTCGATTGCGGCTTAGGTATAGACCTGCGACTTCAGGAAACCCCACCGGAAAAAGTCTAGCGGGGTCAAATCGCACGATCTTGGTGGTCAATTCACGTCACCTCTGCGAGAAATAACCTAACCGTCAAATCGTTCATGCAGAATGTGCATCTGCTGTTTGGCACGTGGCATGGTGATTCCGCATGAGTCACTGAATGGTAAACAACAAATTAGACCGACGCCACCGAAACAAACAGGCCGCTACAGGCTGCAAACATCTACCCGCTCTAATTGGAAAACCCTATATTAGCATCTTAGCATAGTAGCAAACTAATTAGGGAGGAATATGGTATACTAACACCTAGTTTTAAACTCGTCCTCTCAGTGCTAAATGAATAAATTCAGCTGTACCAAATTTATCCGCCAAGAAATCGGACGAGTTGAAGTTGAGTTATTGCGAAGGGTGGACGAAAGTTATCGAAACATTTTGGGGGCGCTGCCGTTGAGTGGTGTAATACGCTTAGGTTCCAATGTTATGTATAATGTAGTGAGTTTTTCTACAACTACATTTTCATGTATTCGTGTATTGTTAAAATTACATTAAAGTGCTATTAAGTGCATATGACCCGAGAAGAATGTTGAGAAGTCGTTATTTGAACATTTTTTTGAAGCAAAGAAATTAGGGTCGTGGCCGTAATCGTTCGGTCGACACTCTGTGATATAGATATTCAAAGAGAAACGAGTTTTCAATACTCGTCAAGGCTCGTCGCACGTTTATTATTCAGAAGAAGATAACCTTATTCAAGCTCCCCGCCAAATAGCCTTTAAAAAAGTTTGCTCCACCACCATCATTGAGACAAGATGCAAGTATTTTGGCGGGATTGTATTTATATCAATCCTTTTTGCGGCTGATGACTTTTTCTTTGGCGAACACCTTTTACAACACAGTTGTTTTTGTGAGATATCATATCTCTTTGCAGTTTTCGATTTACAAAATTCGTAAATAAATTATGAAGACGATATTCATTGCCCTATTGTCACGAATTTGTTTGAGAACAATAATTATAAGAATGATAAACCCCTTGCTAACCTTTGTCTCCTTGGTCCCCTTGGTAACCTTGCTCGCCTTGGTAATCTTAGTAACCATAGTACACTTGACAACTTTGGTGATCTTGCAAACCCTTAGTAACCTTGGTAACCCCGATGGCCTTGGTAGCCCCAGTAACTTCGCTAACCTTGGTATCTTTATACATCACATTAAACTTAATGATAACCCCAATTGACCATAACCCTGGCCTATACCTAAACCTCAAACTCAGACTCAACCTTAACCCAAACCCTATCCTTACATTTAACCCTAATAATAACGTTAACTGCGACGTAACAATAACTTTAACCCTATCCGTTACTCTTAACTTGATTTTGACTTTAACCTTAGCCATAAATTGAGTCTCTAAACCTTTACTTCATCTCTATCACATTCATCCTAATCTTAAATCTTAATTTTTAATGTAACCATTAAGCCTCACTGTGTACTCAATATGTGATTCAAATTACATCCATATTTCCTAAGTTCCACATTGCGCCTATTAACACCAAACGGTTAAGATGCAAGTCCCGTTAATACAGACCCAAGACTGTCCTTATGTCCAGGTTCCATCATTCTCCCTTTTAAAATACCCCTATCTACTGCTTTTGGCTTTTTGATCATTATCGTCGTTGCTACGTTGCATTACGTTACGCTCGTTAGTTACGACATAAAATGTATATCATACTATAGAGAAAGACATGTATGTACATGTGAAAATATCCTTTTATCCCTCATCAAAGGTCTCGAAAACCTGTTGAGTCCTGACTAGCATTGCTTTTACAATAATAAAGTGGTTTCATGACCAGGAATCAGGGATAGCTAAGAAATTCACTATATAACTAACAGTACCTTTTTGCCTACCACAACAGGATCAAACCGGGTAGAATTACAAGAATAAATCTACATGCCAAATTTTGTTAAAATTAACTCATCAGAATTCCTTGAAAAATCGATTTTCCACATGCCATCATCACGTAACTCTGGTTTGAACACAACAGAATGCACCGTCTAGACAAAACCGATTTGGTGTCCCAGCGCCATATTTAAGCTTCCACCAAACCAGCGCAGAACGGTAGCGGTACGTGTCAGAATGTATGAAATAGTTTCCGCCGCGGTACACCACGGAGTACTTGTCAATTCTTGTGGTGTGTGTGTTGTGTGTACCGCGTACCGCTACCGCGCTGTTTTGGTGGAAGCTTTAGGATCATCGGGACGAATGAAACAGTGCGTATGAATCGCACCATATCTCTCTCTCGTAACTCCTAGTGGAGCATGGTGCGTTGATGACTACCGTGTGTAGTCGTTACAAAGACAACTGAATACGGAGTGTGATACGGTTGTCAGCCATACCACTTCCTAGTCGCATTTCTAGTTTATTTATCTACGATAAGAATATTTCTTATCATCTTCTTCTGAATAATAAACTTGCGACGAGTCGTGCCGAGTTTGGAAACTCGTTTCTCTATGAGTGTCTATTTCACAGAGTGGCGACCGAACAATCACGGCCACAGAGCACCATATGCTCATCCAATATTAAATTAATATGTACCTACCTTAGAGAAAGCATGCGTTAGTCCAGAGTGGGCATCAGAAAATAAAAATGGCACCGTTCTCACACTATTGCAGTTCATAGTATGCGTGAAAATATTCAAACGTCAATTTTTTGTTTACAATTGAGGATATAAAATCCTCGTAATATTCATTACTCTCTTAAAATGCCGACGTGATATTTAACCCTTCTGTTGGCGTATATATCCAGACAGACCATTGGTACTATATCTTGATGAAAAATATCGTTCAATAATATTTTCCACCCCTTTCCATATAAATTTCAAAGGAACCGACGGCCATAAATGTCGGCGAAATGTAAACTATGTCTAAAGAATCGAAAAAACGGCGCATCATCGTAAGACACAGTATGTAAACTGTTTCTAGAACCAAAATTAGACCTCTTCAAAAAATAAGATTGATTTCACAGAAGATTCAGCTATACCTTAGGCATAATAGCTCGTAGGCGGCGTCAGAAGGGTTAATAATTGCATCGGCAATATTTTGACATTTGCATTATTTCGTGGAGTGTAGTGTAATAAATTTGGAGTCAAACACATATGGGTTGTGTGATCACATAGCCACTCTGGACTAACGCATGGCATGAGTTGCTATGTTTTCTCTAAGGTACCTACGTACTCGTATATATGAGACGAACCAAAACAGGAACTTTGACCAGGGCCCCCGCTCTTGCAGACGATCTAAAACTGAAAATTTAGGATACAAAAGATTTTTCGGTCCTACCAACTATAGTATAATATACTATACGATTCTTTTCTAGGCTTTTTTCGGGCCTATCCCCGACTTTTACAAAATGCTTCCATTAAAACATATAAAAAGACTTAAGCGAGAAACTCGATGCATGTTTTCCACATTTTTCGCTGTATGTTGCTGTAGCGATTCAAGAGATTTTTTTCTCTTGAATCGAAGGGGGTCTTGGCAGCTCTTGGCCGTTTTTAGCAACGGGTAGCTCCGGGACGATTTACATCGAAGAACCGGCTGCCGTAGGAGCATTTTATGGACAACACAAACATCCATGGGTCACAGTGGGATTCGAACCCACGCACCGGCAACTCAGACCTCAGAGATAGACATCTCTGCCACTGAGCTACCGAATGCTGTATCTTTTTTTCTACCGCACGGATCGGAGCAAATGATAACCTATGCACACCGTCAGGACAGACTCTATCAATTGGAGCGAGTCCCGAGATGCTCTCTACGAGACGGTAGCCCTGTTAATAAACAACAAGAACAACGAGAACAACGAGAACGACGAGAACAACGGGAACAAGATTTAAAAAAAAAATGCGATTTTCAAACTCTTATATTTCCGGTGTTTTTTATTGTATCATCTTGAAATTTTCTACACTTCGTAAGACGGCGCGAGCGACAACGCTTACCGAATTTGACTCAGGACCAACCAGGGTCCGAGCTACAGAGGTCCGAAAACCCGTGCTTGTACCGTCGTGTAAACATAGTCTTAGTCGCTTCTCACTTTTTATTTGTTCAAATTTCTTGGTTTTTCTTTGGCGTGCGGGTCGCTCCCGCGTCTCTAGATAAATAATGAACATTTTACAGTGCACTATCTTTTCTAAAAAAACGGAGGACATTTTTTTCAATTGAATAAGAACACATTGGAGTTGAGACGTATGTATTTAGAAAACCTATAATGTGTAGTCTGGCTGGTCTAGCGGTTAGTGCGCGCACCTTCGGTGCGCGTTGAATATCTTGCTGTATCAGCTGTTCAATAATTGGGTTCTACGGTAATATTTTAAAACCCTACCGAAACAAAACCCTGGCTACATTCCTGGACTGTTTGATGATATGATAACTTAATAAATTATAATATTGCGTACATATCGGCATAAAATAAAACTAAAATTCTAAACTTTATCATTCATGATGACTGGTAAATACGTTTTAAATTATTTATAGGTGAAGATATTTCTGTTATCTGAACCTCATTTGCACTAACATCTTTTTACTTACATTTTCTGTTAATGTTTGGTTGAAAAAATTGAAAAATTCAAACTGAATTTGGTAAAATGCTTCTTGATAATAATAATATGTATGCTTAAATGTAAGTAAAAAGTCAATGGTGTAAAAGATTTCCATTCACTTGAAATTTTTTTTATTATGTTTAGTAAAGTTTTTTTTTTATCCCAGAAACACTTAAAATATGATGACCGTTGAAAAAAACACTTTGGCTATGACCTAGAGAATGTAGGTACATATATTTCATATTCGTATTTGGTTATACGATCGTACAACTTTGATGCAATATGCCAATGTTAGTCGAATAAATGTAAATTAGTATACAATATTGGTCACAACGACGATTGAGACTTCACAGAATATTCAAATAAATTATATTGAAAGGTTCCAATTGAAGTACCAAATTTATTATTGGATATTTCTCATTTTGAATTTCTTAGATTCTATTTTTATGAATTTAGGACAATCAAGCCGCGAAGCACATTGCAGATGATAATGGAAAAACAAAATGGGTTACTACTTGCCATCGCCGGGGGGTCGTATATAGATTTTCTTTTTCTTGAAGAAGCAACCGACTCCTAAAAAATGTGTATAGGGATTAGATATAAAATGGTTTAAGGAAAAATTAAATGAAAAAAGAAAAAGAAATCATGATACAAAAAAAAAAAGAAACAAAAGAGGTAAGAGCCGAATTTGACAAATGTAGGTGCAAAATTAACACCTTAAGGAAAAATCAATAATTAAAACTTTCAACGAACTATTCCAACAACAAAATTTTGCATACAAGTTCGATTTACACACTGTGAAGTGCTAGTTGTGTGGGAATCGTTCTTAACTGATTTATTTTATCTCAAAACATTTCATTAACAGTGCAAGGCTACATTTGTCGTATACGGGGAGTCTTAATTAAAATTAATTACTTTTAAATATTTAATTATTATTAATATTAGTTTTTAAAAATCTTTCAAATTTAGTTTTTTTTTTAGAAAATTTACTTTACAACAGTAAAGTCAATGCACGACACATATAAATAGATCACATCGCAATAAATAAAAGATTTTGAATTTAAAAAATTTCCTATTTAGTATTATAAATAGATGAAAGCCGATGATATGGTGAATAATATTTTAACTGAAAGGAATCTGGTTGAATGATGACGATGATTTATATGACATTTTTTTTTTAAATGAAGGCATCCCTTTCAAATTAAATGAATACATTTTCGTAAAGAGAAAATACACACACATATAGAAATTCTTGTTAAGAATATTTCACTTGCAAAGAAGAAAGTTCCAAATGTAAATTGCTTGCCAAGATTTTAGATTATAGATATATGTATAAGTTTGTAAATCATTTAGGGAGGGCATAAGGAAGGATAGCGGTCCGTCATAAAAGAAGAACCAGATGGTGATTATAATAATAGTTTTATTTATTATAATAACAGTCCTATTGGTCATAATATAGGAAAAAACATTATTTTATAACCAAATTAGGAACAACTGCTTCAAATCACAACTGGTAAAGTAACCGAAGGATTGAAGCGATTGTTCATTCATTTTTTCAAGGTAATCCTAACACGAACCGAATGATTATGAGAAAAATAAAGTAAAAAATGTAAACCAGAACAGGACTGTGTTAGTTTTTAATTGATTTGTTTTTATATAGCACGGAAGCATTCATTTCAGAAGAATACATAAGAATTTTGAAAATTTGTATATAGAAAGGAAGCATGAATTCAATAATAAAAGTGCTTCTTAGTTCTAAGACTTATTTGTTTTAAGGATAAACAATACTAATATAATAAACCTCGTGCGGATGTACCACGCGGGCAATTGAACGATGATGCACCGGCATGAAACCATGTTGTGACACCAATGCCACCACTTCCATTACCACCACCAACGGGAACTGTTTGAAATGCTGTTTGGGCTATTTCACCTAGTAAATATACACATGTTAGTTATTTTCAAGTATTCGTGTTTGTTTTTTTTTACATCTAAGATACTCCCTTCCCGTATTTTATTTATTTCCTTCTTACTTAATTCTATTTATTGACGCTCATCACTGCTAAATATTTTATTTTAACGAACAAAAAATATTTTAAATCCTAAAATCCATTTTTTAGGCAAAAAAAAAATCAATTACCTAAGTCATGTGAAAAGAACCCATTAATATTTGAAATATTGGGATGTCTACCAAGAATGATTCAAAATGTGGAAATCACGAATGATTCGTAATTCGACATCGTGTAAGATTTAGGTTAAGTATAACCTAGTATTCGTTAAGGCAATTCAAGGTTCGAAAATCCATTTTCATCTAGAGACAACAGCGTGTCGGATTAGTTTGTTGTGTGCGAATGTATCGAATTCATGTGTGTTGTAAGCATATTTCACGCCAAGTTTTGTGTTTAAAAAAATGAAATGAAAAAACAATGAAACGCAAAAACTAAGCTACAGATATTAAGCAAATTGGAGTGACCAATTAAGGTCTTTTTAATATATTTATAGAAAAATGTTGTTAATGTTAATTTATTTGGCGTCCCTTTTAGCCAATTCTGCAAGGATCGCCAAATAGGGGTGTTTATTTAAACGCTAGCAATAACATCAACAATAATAAATTTACAGGTGCTCTAGCTCTCTCTCTCTCTGTTTAGCTCTTCCGTTCAAAGGATTTAATGGAACAATGTGCGCAATTACTTTGATGTAATGGATGTAAAATGGTCAAAGTTGAAATATACCTGTAGGCACGGCCAAATAACAGCCACGCTGATCTCTATTAGATCCACTAAGAAGTGCTGTCTGAGGTGAAGGAGATCGCGATTCACCTATCTCGAACATTGGCGATGACGATGGCACATGCAATGAATTCGAAGATGTCGCATTTTTTGCAGGTTGCATATGTTGTTGAAAATCTAAATAGTACAGTATGCGAAGTCAGTATGGATTTATTCTAAATTGTGTATGGAACATGAGTGTTTCCTATTCGATTGTACTGCCGAGGGAGATTTCTTAGTGTTTGTGATATCACGTGACAGGTGTCAAACATTTTCTTTGCAAGGATTAAGTAGAAGAATATAATTTTGATTAAATTTATTCGTTGAATGAAATTAAAAAAAAAACGATCTCAGTAATAGAAGGAAATTT
The DNA here is from genome assembly GCA_949715475.1 of Microchrysa polita. NCBI lineage: Eukaryota > Metazoa > Arthropoda > Insecta > Diptera > Stratiomyidae > Microchrysa > Microchrysa polita. The sequence continues at coordinate 11,558,251 of OX454415.1, read as the reverse complement.
AATTTTTAAACTTTCTTTGGAATGGTGGTAAATACCAACTATCATCTATTAAAAAAAAGGACAAATTGTTATAGTTTTGACGATAAACCCTAAAAGTTCTTTTTTTAATATGCCTATCCAATTCCGATACTGTAGCTAAAAAAATTGATATACGTTCATGTCAACATGTATGAATGAATGTTTAAATGTTTCTTACTCTACATTAAATTTAACACCTTTGCACAATGTATTGTGCACATGACACTGTGTAAAATGTATGTATGTGTGTATTGCAAAAACAAACGTGTTACAAAAATTGCCACCCCATTTCCATATAAGAAACCAATCATTCAATATTTCCTTTTTTTATAGATAAAGTACTCCTTCAAACTCTTTTCATAAAAATAATAAAAAAAAAAATTATCTTCAATCCATTTACCAAAGCACCCAATAGAAAACTTAACACAACAATTGCATACTCACTTTTCGACGATGAGTGATTACGTCCAATTTCCGCCAATGAACGAATTATCGGAAGACGACTCATATTATTATCACCACGTCGTTTTGAATAGTTTTCATGTTGATGTCGATGTCGTCGCAACAGGGCATCGCGAACCTGCTCACGTTTATCCACCGGCAACGTTCCGGCATTCACCATATTCTCACACACCAAATCGGCTATCAATTCCAGCGTACATGCCTCCATATCCAATATAACGGTACCGTTCAATATTAAACTTCGCAATTCGAACAGGGAATGCAACGACAAGGTGGCTACGTGTGGTTTCGACCAACGATTGCCACCCTCTTCGACATCTTCTTCGAATTTAATCCAACGTGCCGTCTCTTTCCATTCAATTTCGTCACCCTCTTTGACCAACTCTTCCATTTCGGAGAAGAGTGGATGCGATTCGTGGGTGACATCGTCAACATCTTCGCCCAATATGAATTGTACTCTTTGTGCCGGTGGGGTAACTGAAAAAGTACCAAAAAAAAAAAAAGGTTGAAACAGGATTGACAATGTTAAAATAAGGCAAGGTGTTTTCGTGGCAACGAAAAGAAAGCAGAAAACCCAAAATAGGAAAAATCCCAGAAAGCTGGAAAAACATCTTCAAAACGAAAATATGCAAATGTTGTGTGTGCTTCAATAATAACTGAAATTCGGTAAGCAACCTTGACCTTCAATCGCAACTTTTGAAACCGAGGAAAAATTGAATACCTTCTCAAAGATTACGGGACTAGACAGTCGAGTAAAAATCAATTCCATTGGGGGCGGCTCGTAATGGACTTTCAAGGGATGCTTTCATGAACATTTGACTTTTACAAATTTTGCTATTATCCTGTTGTAGGTATACTTAACTCAATACCCTTATCGAATAGAGTTTTTTTCCGATTATCCTTTAGCCAGAAAGGTCGATTCGAAGCTTGAATGCACATTTCAATGGAATTATGGTCAAATCATCACTATATGGACGCGTATTTATAAAAATTTACTATAAAACTCGTCTGCCAATCACATATCCTGTCAGCAAAATTTTATTTTTGCGAATCTACAACATTCAGCACTGAATAGTGTATGGCTACATCAAAATGAACAATGGAATTTCATTCAAAATATGAAGTAACGAAGAATTCAAATAGGAATGTATCTGCGATATCATCAATTTAATATTACGTTAAATATCCTTTCTTTCATATTTCAAATTACCGTCATCGGGAAATAAACGCGTACATTGGACCGAGAATCAATCATAAGGTACTTCTTGTATGAACAAATTCAAAGTTATTTATAAAACTCATACCCAAACATACATTTTAACGTATTGATCTTTATTCTTTTTATCAATAGCGCAATATGAAATACTGACTTCACGTAGTCTTATCCGTAGTATAAATATAAAACGCTTTATAGACACGTGATGCAGAGTGACGACTTTGGGTGCCTAATCGTTCTTTATATGTGAGTCGTCTGCAACACCGTAATCAAATCAATACACGATTGAATTGAATTGAAAAGAAGGAAACGATATGAGATTTATTTGATCCGATTTCATTTTTCATTTTAATGTGGTAAATCGTTTCTAATGGAAGTTCAAAGGGCGAAGAACTACAAAGGGTTCCTGTGCTATTATGATAAATTGTCTGCTTGTATGTTGAATTTGAATTGGAAACTTCGGCCCGGAGTTTAACGTCAATGCTAGTCACTGTAGGTTTGAATGGACCATCCTCAAACGGACAGTGGATTTTTGGATGTTGGGTACTTTTGATTTTTGAGTATGGTCTGAGACGTTTAAGTTTCTTACCTTACTTATATAAGATCTGGACGCATACCTAACTAGCACACATAAACAAACTGTACCAGGGGCGTACGCAGAACAATCTTTCAGGAGGGAAGCTAAGAGTGAGTAAAAATCCTGCAGTAGCTACAAGCACGCCTAAATCACTGAGCTTACTAAAGAATATTAAGAACTTAAAGGAATCTTTGGATCTTCGTAATGCTTGTCAACCCTCTGGTTTGTAGGTGGAACAATAATGTCCTCTTTCTTTTTACTACCATTTTCCTAGATTTTCTGGTCTTTTTTACCCGTCAAAACGAACATTTTTAGCACATAATGGGTGTAGACCTTAGTTCGGTCCATTTTTTCAAGATGGATCTAGGTGCTATAGACGGTTGACGGCGGTAGCTGATTTTTGCTGCATCGAGAGTGTCAACATCTATGAAACAAATATTGTTTACAAGTCTTTGAGTTTTGCACAACGAGTATTAAACTCATTTTACTCGTTGTTGTCAAGATAGTGCTCTGTATTTGGTGGGATCAAAAGGACTTGAACCACGAAGAGCTGCTGAAGTCTGGTCAAAATATCACGGGAGGCTTCTATAGGCAATATGTTTAAAGTGACCTATAGCCGAGAAACGTTCGCGATATGCGACCAGGCACGAGTCCAAAATCTTTCATCATGACAATGCTCGGCTGTTCCGTCGATTCGGTGGGTTTTCACTGGATTCATTTTAATCAATTCTAGAATTTGTTTATAATTCAATTATGCTAGATCACCGAAGAGCTCAATTAATTTGCAAATTAACTGAGGGTGCTAGTGAAGAAAAATTCTGAAACAACAATGAACTTTTTAACAATACCTGGAGTAGTTTCATCTCTGCTGATCTGGCAATTTTTTGGTTCTAAACAAAACAAGCATATATGTACACCGGAAATGAAATGGATACAGAGTTATGATCTTCGATTACTTTACCGTTGAAGGGCTTAAGTTTACTAAGAAAATCAATCACAGTTAGAACTGAAACCTTCAGAAAACGCTTTTCGAAGCAGGGAAGTGGCGTACCTAAGGTAATAGAATTTCGTTCGGGTCCCTTCTACCGAGGCGCCATCCAAAATCCATTCAAAAAATATCGAAAGACATGGATATAAAGGCCACACCAGGTAGTCCTTACAAGCTTAAAAAAACATATTGGTATGAATGAATCTTAGAGAAATCATAGCAACCCATTGCATCAGAAAAAAATTAGAAACATAAATGTACAATTCAAATAAGAAAATTTCCAAATCAGAAAAATAAATTTTCAAATCAAATAAATATATTTCCAAATCGATTAAATATATTTACATGCCAAAAAATTAAATCAAATAAAAAAAAAAATTTCCAAATCAAGTCAATGATATTCTCTCAATAAGAAATATTTAACTAAATTATAAGAAGTTGATGCCACCCCAAGATATATACTAACGGGCGAGTAAAGTGTAAAGGTGCACGCTACATTAGCTGGGGTCACCGTTACTAAAAGCTGTGTCAATGACACATGACATGACAAAGCTTATTTTAAAATATACCGAATGAGTTACAAAAGAACAATATAACTCGCCGGATAATTGATGGCATAACTGCTGCGATAAGTAACAACATCGTTCTTTCATATTCGCCAAGGTTAATCCCGAAAAATGCGACTAGTATATCGACTCTTGCGCGACCAAGATTATTTTGGTCCCTGTTCTGCTTGGGGTGCAGATTCTCCTGCATTTTCTCGCGATTATTTGCTCGGATGGCAATTCAGGGGAATCCCTCAATTACCACAGGAAGACGAACTGCTTTCTCCCTCTTCCGGTAGTCGTAAGATATTGCGGTAGAAATATTTTTTTAAGAAACTGAATCTAATTAATTCTATCAATGAGAAAAAAGCACAACGTTCTCTTGTAATAAAATTCAAGACTTCTAATTTGGGATTCGATTCAAATTTAATAGAGACTTAATAACTTAGCTTTATAGCTTTAATACTATCAATGTACAGATTCCGTTATGTTTCCGAAGCTCCATCATTTTGAGTTTTGATTCTAATGCAAAATAGAAATTCTACAATGTTATGCTGCTGGGACTTGAGTCTTGGGAAAGTTAGGGTCATCTAAGAAAATAATTTCTATCGTCCTATTCCAAGTGTGTGTAATAAAAACCACACTTTTCAAACGAATTTTCAATTTACAAAATTTGATTCAGATTAACATAATAAATTATTATTTTTCAATGATGACCAAAATTATAATAAATGCACATTGTATACTATTTTAAAATACTATCTTTTTAAATCGCTTCCTTCGTACGAAACATTGTTTATTTGATTTGTAAAATAAGTTTTTTGATGGAAAAAATCATTTATTTGATTTTTATATGAATTTTGTTGTTTTGAACATCTTTTTATTTGAATTGTATTGTACGTGTATTTTTCTGATTTGGACATTTATTTATTTGATTTGGAAATATGTTTTTATGATTTGGATATTCCTTTTTTTCATTTAGGAATTCATTTTTTCGTTCGGACATTTATTTTTTTGATCTGAAAACGTGTTTGGTTGATTCGAAAACTTAGTTATTTGATCTGGAACGATATTTTTGGTTCCGGAAATTTATATTTTAGATCCATAAACGTATTTTATTAACTTGAAAATTTATCTATTTGTTTCGGATATTATTCTATTTGGCTCGGAAAGTTATTTACTTGACCTGGAAATGCTATATAAATTCGTAAGACATAGTATGTAAACTGTTTCTAGAACAAAAATTAGATCTCTTCAAAAGATAAGATTAGTTTCACAGAAGATTTTGCTACACCTTAGGCATAATAGCCACACGGGACTAACGAATGCAATGGGTTACTATGCTTTACAATGAATTTACAATTGCGGCATTTAAATTTAAATTTAACAATAAACCAAAAATTGGCCAAGCGGAAACATTCTAAAAAGTCGAAGGCCTAATGTCGTGTCCAGACGACTTCCATATTCTTTGCTGAAACTTTTCCCTCCAACTTGTCGCAAGTTTCAGGCGGCCAAGACCCGACGACGTCGGGCTATCGTGCCAAATAAGCAGATTGAAGTTAATATCAAGCGTTAAAATAAGCTTAGTTCCTGGTTACATCTCCACAATTACTAGCCTCACTTTCATTTTTTGAAAACAAACAAACATCCGCTTTCCAGCATCATCTTCTATTCAATTTTTTTAAGTTTTTTTTTTCAAAATGTACTCACGACCCGTGCAACATCGAGCAACGGGCTTAGATGTCTATTTGAAATGAGTTTGAAAACACTAATTTGTCGGTTCTTATTGAAACATTTGTCAATGTCTTATCACGAAAAATTAAAAATTTGTTTAGTTACAAAACAAATATAATTATGAGAATGTATTGGGCAATAGTGTGTTGATATCAGACAAGGGCCGGCGCGTCAATAGGTGAAAGTAGACAGCCGCCTAGGGCTCAACGCCCCGGGCGCCAGTTTGGTAGGTCAAGAGCGTGTACTAAAAAATCGGTGCACGCACGCAAACAAAACTATACGTACTCGTATATTATCAAAAAAAAAAAAAAATTACAGTGAAACCTGTATAAAGAGACCACTGTCGGTTCCCGGAAAAAGTGGTCGCTTAATAAGGGTAATGAACTTAGGGAACAAATTCATCAATTTAGAGGCAATGTACAACTTTTTTCCTAAATTAAAGCTACCGTGAGAGATTTCAAAGCTATTATCTTCTCAAGAAATCCACGACCTAAATTTCCATCCAGAATTGGACAGAGCAACTTAACTTCCTTGACAGGAGGTGTCCTGGATACATTTTTTGCTGGAGCATTTAGTAAAGATAGGTGGCTCTGGACCACAGAGTAAATAGCGCAAATTTGCTGTTCATACCTGTGGTTTGTGGAATGCAAGAGCTGTCGACCGTTTAAATAGAAACATTTTAAAAGGCTTGCATACTTCACCGTAGCTTGTCGAAATTGACAGAATTACGCTGAATTGGCCAATGCTTTGCAAAACAACCACTCATGTTAAAAAGGAGAACATTTGAACATGTGATGATGCATCTGTTGCATATTTCATTCAAGAATTATATTCTGCTCACGCACGATAAACACTCAATTAAGTTCTTTTATAAAATAATGAAATAATCTTTGAGTTCTCCCAATGGTAATAGGAATGCGTTTTAGCGTTTTCAATTGCTATAGTTTTTCTTAACAAGAAAATGCAACAACCTTTATAGAATGAATTCGAAAACTGAACATTTTCCAAAGTTTCGAAAGTTCCCGCTAGAAAGATGTTACATACATGTTACATGTGACATACTCTAGTTACTCAGCATTTAAACTTGAAAAAAGGTCAAACGCGGATCGCATTAACAGTAAAATTGCGAAACAGTGTCAAAAATTTTCGTTGTTTTCCGTTTTTTGGCTCTTAACTCCGAAACTATTAATTTCTGCGAAAAACTCTCCAGGAATATGTTAGAGAGAACATGATTACGCTTCCAAAAAGACATAAATATTATAAATCCGTTGAGGGGTATTACTACAATTGATAATTTATATTTGCCATTTTTAGCATAGTTCCATATTATGAATTAAATTTTGAGATTGAACGGTTTTTCATTTTTGGTCGCAAAAGTTGCATTTTTCTTGTTCTTTATGTATGTTGGGGTACTTTGCCCGAATCCGTAGCTTCCCACCTACATTTCGTTTCGAAACAGGGTCAAAATCGCCAAAAAATGACTATCAATTTGTAGCAATACCGCTTAACGCATTTTAAAGATTAATATCGCGTTGGACTCGCAATCATGTTTTTTCTAACATGTTTATGGACTGGTTTTTGGAGAAATGTACAGTTTTGAAGTTATAAGCCAAAAACGGAAAAACTCCGAAAATGTAAATTTTTTTTCGGTTCTGGTCCTGTTCCCCAACGATATTTTGGTGGGAAGCTCCGGATTCAAACTCAGCAAAAAAAACATAAGAAACAAAAACAGAATTTTCTGCACCACATTTTGTAATCTGAAATCTCCTAATGACTATACCATTGGTCTTTGATGAACAACAATGAAATCAGCAGCTGTATCACCACCGAATGATGGCTACAAAAACTAAAAAGCTAAAACTAAATCTGATTGGACATTTTTGCTGTTGCTGCTAACTGCCCATAATCTATTATTCGCGTAACGTAACGATTTACATTTTCTGCCCGCCATATGCTTTTTTTATGAGTTAATACCGTTAATTGTTGAATTTATTAAGAAAACTGGCAAAAAAGCATACAAAATCCAAAAGATGTGTACTTGCCTATGGTCGCTTTATACGGGCACATCGCATTTTTTATGGTCGCTAATAGAGGTAGTCATTTAAGATGGGTAAAATTTGTTTGGACAAATAAGTGATTTAGTGGTCGTTGGTCCGACAAACAGGTGGTCGCTTAATACGGGGAGCAAATGTATGGAGTTGGATGGAAACGAATTCCGTTCCCGAAAAAATTGGTCGTTATGAGAGGTATGGTCGCCTAATACAGGTGGTCTTTTAGACAGGTTTCACTGTATCTTCGAATGTTCCCGAGTATAGAAATTAACGAGGGGATAGTTCTTCCAGACAAGGCGCTTTATTCATTTTGAACAGCAGATAGTTAAGTGTGAAATTTCGGATAGTATAGCTGAGTGTTTATTCTGCAATTCAGCATCTGAAAACTTTCGTTTGAATTAATTCGTTGATTTTGTGAATTATGGCAATGGCTTTTTTCCATTTCCATTTCCACATTCCGAATGTTCTCAATATTTATTGTTAAAAATAATCGCCAAGATGAATTCTCTTTTGCTTGAATTACATTTGACGCGTCAGCATCGGCATCAGCAGAAAAATTTCAATTTACAACACACGCATTTGCCTTTGATGACCCACATTGACAGCAGAAGCAGAAAAAATGCTTCTGCCGCTGCTCAATGTGAGTCATCAAAGGCAACTACGTGTGTTTTAAATTGAAATTTTTCGGCTGATGCCGATGCTGACGCATCCAATCTATTTCAACTATTTATTTCGTCAAAATTTTACTTCGATGAATGAGAGTCTTTAGGTTTAAATTCGGTTGTTATAATATTTCTAACGGCTTAGCGCTAGACATACCTAATTAATGGAATTAATTGGTGGTGGAACAGGGGCAATTCATGCCATTTGTGCACTTTAGCTTTCCTTGCTGATTTATTTATCATTGCTTCCTATTTTCCAATGTATCTTTGTAAGATTGCATTTCTTTAGAATGTTTCGTGCTTAAAATTGCATTTGAATCGGTAAAACCTAGCAAAATCGCTAATTATTTTGTTTGTATAAATTTTCAAATAAAATGTTCTTTAGAATTTTAAATAGTGTTCATTAAGTCAGGAGTCAGATACTCTGATAATATGCTTGCGATTCGCCACGTAGGGGTTTTTTTAAGTTCAAACCCCCTGCGAAATGAATTGATGATACAATGAATAAAAAATAAAAATACCTAAATAACAGGCGCGACAATCCAACATTGGACTAAGGCCGCAGGATGTGTTAGTGACATCCTATTTCCAAGATCTTATCTGCTTTTTTGATGTGGTAATGAGATCAGAATCACGCTCAGCAGTTATTTATCCCCATAAATGGGTACTCGTTTAACATCTGAGTGAGAGCATAGTCCGTTACAAGCTCGTGAGTTCGAAAAACACCATGGAACACGGTCAGATTCGAACACAACACATTTATTTGAAATCGGTTTTTCGAAAATTATTAACGATTGGCATGATTATTTGAAAACCATTTATATAGGGCTAACAGCGATTTTCACATTCAAAATTTAAGGAAGTGGGAATTGCCCAATTAATTTAGTAAAATTTAAAATACCTAAAATCGAAGATATGTATAACATAAATCCTCAAAAAAAAAACTATAAAAACTATAGTTAAACTACCATGCCCTTCCAGTACAACCGGTCCTGCGTCAGACACATTTAAACGAAAGAACCTGAATTTCCAATTGATTATCGGAAAAAATTGTATTTGGGTATTGGTAGGGGCCACTACACTGCTAAGGCTGGCCCTCAGTGGCGGCGCATTAGGGCCCGCAGGGCTCGCGTCGCGGGTTGCCACGAGATTTAGGGGGCCTAAAAGCCACATGAGAGATTTGTCGAACCATAAAAACAGCACGACTGCGAAAAACTCCGACGTAGATATTTTTTGTAAACAAGAAGCGAAATACACTTTTCGAAGTCAAAACAAATGCTAAAGTTACTGTTCCTCTTTCACCAGGTCCCTTAGATAAACAAATTTAATATTCTCCTAAAAGTTTTTTTTATCCTCTTCACCTTCTCGCATCAGCTTTTCACTTTTATATCGTGCACCATCCTTAAATCCAGTCCGCAGTAATGTTTCTTACGTCTTCAATTATATTGTTCTAGAGAAAAAAGGTTTCCACTTTGCCAGAAAAAAAACTCTAGTTCGTTGCTATCCGTTCTGCTCATTTCAATTATATTTATTTTGGTGCTAGTATGTTCCATAATCGTCGGATTAGGGGTCTTTAGTACCTCCCAGGCAACTTAAAGTTGGTGTAAGGGTAGGTAATAAAGTTCATGAGACAATCCGGATCCTCAAATTTTTATAAAAAGAAAATTGCTCCTGACATGGCTGCGCTATTTGCTGTAACTGTAGCCGCTGTTTGTAATCCAACCCACCCTTCTCCTTCCCAAGTATTTTAAATCTACATTAATGAAACAAATGCTGTTAAATTTAATGTAAAGTATGCTGCTATAAATCCATGCTTACTTAGTGCACAAAGTAACAAAGTTCGATAAAAAAAGGATTTATTCCAACAAGCAATTAGTAAAAATATAAATAAGCACAAAATAATATTGTATTCAGTATCAAAGGGCATTGTTTAATTTGCACTCTCTGCTAACGAACTATGAATCTACATTCTACAAAAGGATAATATCTACACATAGGATGTGTGTGTATGAATCATTGCAAATGAAGCGAGATAACAAAAAAAAAACTGCCAACGCTTTATTTCAAAACAAATGTATGCTTACAAATTTCTCCATCTTCTGAAATGCTGATCCTACGACGACTCACTAGTACGGTACCAGATCCTGACGATGAATATGAAGCATGAATATAATACAGAGCATATATAGTACGATATGGATAATGATTACGTTTTGTATTTAAAAATATGAAATGCTATATTTATTATGTGTGTTTAAAAATGTACAACGCCATCGAAAGGACTGAATGCTTGTCAATTTTCCTTTTTTCCATATCCTGAATGCACAATTTGTTTTTATATTGATTTTTATCGAGCTTAAAAATATATTTATGTTTGTTAAATGCGCGTATGTATGCATACATAATGGAATTTATATTCGCATGTGTGTTTGCGAAGCTTTTGTATTTTCAACTTATGAAATGTCCATTTTCATTTTGCTTAAAAACGGATATGCAATATGTAGGACGTGCCCGGACGAGTCATTGTTCATTGGAGCAATTTTCTTTGAATTCTTGTTTTGCTTATATATGTACATACATATATTCGGTTGATATGTATGCTTTAGACTTTTATGGTAAAATATTTTCATGAACATGGAATTTAATTTGAGAATAAATTGTTATTTTAAAAGTTTTGTAAATATTGTTGGAATTTTGTAAAATTTTCTATATTGGAACCCTAGTTGTTAGCGTAGGTGTTTGAATCTATATTCAGTTTTCGTTGGAAGGAGAAAGATAGATAATTTAACAGTTAAAAAAACCTGGATTTTTGAATTTGAAATATTACTCAAATATTCATGTGTCCGCTTCTATCTAAAAATCGAAAAAACCAATTGAAATCCATAAATATAAACAGCGTTTATATGAGCACAAATGTTCAAATGTGCACCAGGCTTTAAGTTTGCTCTCACAATGTGAGTTGACAGTGCTACATGTTTGTGAGAATATTCTGGTACGGCGTAGTAGTGCAAGGTATAGGTATCATGTATGGTAGAATATATTACATATTTCTAGCCTTTGTACATACATTCTTCCAAGCATGTAATTTCATAAATGTTACTATATACATGTACATATAGGTTAGAATATATTATTCGCTGTGCAAGAACATATACTCACTGGGTCTTTCTATGTCTGAAATTTTGTCATCATCGCTGTCGCCCTTGTGATGATGCTTATGTCGTCGATGAGAATGTCGACGACCTCCTCCTGGCATATGAACGCCAACATAGACGGAATGTGCTCTGTGTCCTGTAATAATACAAAAAAAAAAGAAAAGAAGGAAAAATATAGAAAGGATGTTGCATTAGATATGGATTTTCGTAGTTGTTTTACGAACAAGAAATGTTTTATTTATTATATTATAAAATTATTTTATTCATAAAGAAAATAGTTGGAAAATTTGAATCTATATATGGAGAGAAAATAGATTTCATTTTGGTTTCGTTGTTGCGTAAAAGTCAAGTTCATGCAAAGATCAGGCTTCCAGCAATCATAGAACAAAATAGTAAGTTAAGCCTAGTACTGAGATCGAGAGTGAAATTTTTGTCCGCTGCGATTTTTTCAATGAAAATGTATTCTTACTGTCGTGGAATATGTGGGGAATGCTGGTATATTCCATAAGATACAATCCCAAAACAGTTCCATCATTTTTCTCGGCCATTTTATGTATTTTTTTCCGATTCCCCGGTTATTTCATCGTGAAATGTCAAATGACCGGGGAATCGAAAAATAATACATAAAATGGCCGAGGAGAATTATGGAACCGGTCTCGGATTGTAGCTTATGGAATTCCCCACCGTTTGTGACATATTCCACGACAGTAGGTTTGCATTTTTATTGATAAAATCGCTGCGGGAAGAATTTCACTCTCGATCTTAATTCAGCCCTTTAAAGTGAATAACGTGTGCTACCAACCATAAATAGGACCTTGGTGACGAGATCAAATATTCTTCACTAATTCATGGGGGAGGCTTGATCGTAAATCGCTTTTTTTTAATCAGCGACTTGTACGTCACACGCGGCAAAGAATATAAAATTTTATTCAACACATCAACTTTATTCAAACAAATATTTTCGAAAAAAAACCTCAAATATTTCAAGGATTCATTATTATTTTTTCCTAAAATGTACGTAATTATTTTCCAACACAAACAAAATAAACAAACCGAATTAATCCTTTCTATTGTCACTATTTGTCTTTCGTCTTATTAATGTTCCATAATATTGACTCGCTGGGACACCTGTTAGTGTAAATCCCTATAAATATTAAATGATTTAATGAAGCTAATGAAGCAGAACATTGCGCTGCCAAGGAAAAGGAAGCAAACTTTCTGATGTATTTCAAAGATAATTGTGTCATGTCGGACGACGAAAGAGGTGCGAAATATTCAAGGCTCTGCATAAATCCATGGAGACTACACAAATATAGTCGCTCTAAATACATATTTATCACAAGCGAATATTTTATAAATATGTGAGCACGTATGAAGACACGAAAGACGTGTTTTATAATTTAATTAATAATATTGATTATTCCCGCTTACCTTCAAAATCCTTTTCTGTAAATTCTTGATGTGTGGGTTGACATATACCAGGATCTTTAGGCGCCTCGTCGTCTATTGAATGCATTGTCCACGGTCTGGAATAAAGTAAGAAATATGTTAGTTCATGATGCATAGTAAAGTTTTATTCATATGAAAGGAGTATAAATAGCAAAGAATGCAATTTAAATATGTATTGAATTTCTCAATGGGTTCATTGACTACGTGTACAGATAGCCAGTCGATGAACTTCGTTAATTTTAAAATGAAGCTGGAAAATTAAAACGAAACTGATTACAGAAACATAACAAAGTCTTTGTTTCAGACGGGCGGTCAAGTTGAACCGTGCTGTTTTTTGCCCTATATTCAATTACGTCTAACTATTCAATTAACCATGTACCTAAGGGCAAAATAATTATGGTTAAATTTAGATATTCATTTAACGGCGCGGAGCCCTTACAAGCACGTAACAAAAACATTGGAACGTTCAAATTTTATCTGCAAGGCAAGCGGATTTGAATGGGTTCATGAAATGGTTATTGCATAAGGGAATGTGAGATTATCCTCAAATTGGGCCGTTGGCGTGATTTAATTCGTATGTCCTTAGAAATATTAAAAATAACAGGCGCGACAATCCAGCATTGGACTAAGGCCGCAGGATGTGTTCTGCTCTTTGTCGAGGTAATGAGATCAGCATCACGCTCAGCAGTGTTATTTATCCCCATGAATGGGTACTCGTTTAACATCTGACTATGATCTCACATAGTCCGTCACAAGCTCGTGAGTTCGAAAAACACCATGATCCACGGTGAGATCCGAACTCATGACCCTGTGCACCGAAGGTGCGCGCACTAACCGCTAGACCAGCCAGACTAGAAATATTGATGGTTACAAAATTGCAGTCAACTGTGAGCGGAGTAATTTTTACCATTTCAATTACGGAGGGCAAGTATAAGGCGACCAAATTTTAGAAATGCCAATCCGGGACATTTTAAGTATGATGTGTACTTGGTATTGGAAGTTAATAGATTGTTTTTTCATTGGGCTGGCAGTATAAACATAAACATTTCCAAGATTACCAAATGTGAAATTGGGTCTAAACCGGGGTCTAAATTATAATCAACTATATTTAAAAAATTCACTTTTATAGCACCTTTACAATCCCAGTTTTCACGTTGAGCTACAAATTTAGAAAGGGATTCATTCAAAGAAAATTCACAAGTGCGATAAGATAGACACTCGTATGTACTATTTTAATGATAATGTTTGGGGGTGAATGGGGTCTGAAGGTATATAAAAAAATAAAACTTTTAGTGAAATTATTTTTTTTTAAATTCATACTTTTCGCTGGAAAGACATTTTTTAACAAGTTCTGGATTGTCATTAAGTCCTCGGTAGAAGTCGTCGCAATTTACGGATGCCATATTAAACTTTACTTATTTACAGCCCATTCACACTCCGGGCGACGCGATGCAATGCGATAAGCTTCCCATCGCAAGAAAAAAAAATTCTTAGCATTTAAATAGGAACCAGCACGAACCTGCTTGTACCATTCAGACTGCTTGCGATGCGACGTCGGGTTGTACGATGGAGAACTTTTCCATGTCGAATCATCGTGCTTTCAACAGCTGCTGCAAGGTGCCTTGTCGCCGATGTGAGCGACATGGACGATGCGATTTGTGTTTGGATCAGGTTCGTAGTGGCATGTGGTTGTAAGATGGAGAACTTTTCCATGTCGAATCATCGTGCTTTCAACAGCTGCTGCAAGGTGCCTTGTCGCCGATGTGAGCGACATGGACGATGCGATTTGTGTTTGGATCGGGTTCGTAGTGGCATGTGGTTGTAAGATGGAGAACTTTTCCATGTCGAATCATCGTGCTTTCAACAGCTGCTGCAATGCGACATGGAGGATACGATTTGTGTTTGGATCGGTTTCGTAGTGGCATGGTGTATTGTATGTATGTAATCGGACATAGAGAGGCTGGTTTCGTGCTTTTTGATGCTGATAGGGAGATATCGACATGAGAGGCATGCTTTGCGCAGATCGGGTTGCATTACCATTGGGAATATTTGTATACAGGGTGTCCGGAAACTGCCGCATAAACGCACCGGATTATGATTCCTCAGTTGATTTCCAGCAAAAAAGTTGTATGGAACATACCCCCTCAGCTTAACCCTTTAGCTGCCACAGGCATTTAAAGATTTTCGAAAAAATCATTTTCTTGCACGATTTAAAGCCTAATATCTCCAAAGCTAGAACAGCTAGAATAGTGAAATAAAATGATTATTACAGCCAACAAATTTACCTATAAAATAAAACTAACCAGATTAAAATCGGATAAAAGGTTTGGTATTTACAGAGCTTCAAAGTCAAATTTGCGTGATTTGACCCAACAAAAATCTTTTTTTTCCATCTCAATTTTCTCCAACTTCTGCCAAGGTGAGGTGCTTGTACGATTCTTTTAAAAATTGGCGCATAATCTTACGATCATATCTTTCTTACAGCATTTTATTCTAGCTCCATTATTTCTAACAGTTTTAGAACGTTAAGTGCAGAAAACTAGGGTTAATTTTGGCAATTTTCTCCAACTTCTGCCAAGGTGAGGTGCTTGTACGATTCTTTTAAAAATTGGCGCATAATCTTACGATCATATCTTTCTTACATCATTTTATTCTAGCTCCATTATTTCTAACAGTTTTAGAACGTTAAGTGCAGAAAACTAGGGTTTTAAATTGAGATGGAAAAAAAGATTGTTTTTGGGTCAAATCACGCAAATTTGACTTTGAAGCTCTGTGAATACCAAACCTTTTATCCGATTTTAGTCTGGTTAGTTTTATTTTATAGGTAAATTTGTTGGCTGTAATAATCATTTTATTTCACTATTCTAGCTGGTCTATCTTTGGAGATATTAGGCTTTAAGTCGTGCGAGAAAATGATTTTTTCAAAAATCTTTAAATGCCTGTGGCAGCTAAAGGGTTAAGCTGAGGGGGTATGTTCAGTACAACTTTTTTGATGGAAATCAACTGAGGAATCATAATCTGGTGTCTTTATGCGGCAGTTTCCGGACACCCTGTATACATACATACGTATCGTGTTGTATAGTGTTATAGATTTGTAGATATTAAATGAAGGGATAGCCGTGTGTAGGTGATGTAATAATGGATTGGTCTACTAAATAGCCTTTGTGGAAATTTACAGTGCTGTCCAACCCAGATCGTAGCGTACCCGTACCCCCATAAAAGGGCGGTATTCGGATTTGACAGTTGTGGTTGTATCTATGAATGGGTCAAAGAAGTAAGATTTGTGGTAATATGCAGTGCAGCACAACCCGGTTTGTGGCGTACGCTTACGTATAAGAAAATTTCGTACAGCGCATGTATTTGCAATGAATTATTGAAGGTAGCGGTAGATAGGTCAGTTGTGGGAACCTACGGTGATGAGAAAACCGGGGTACCATTTTGGAACGGGCAACCCCGAATTTTTTTTTCTTGTTTTTGACATCAAATTTTGAATCAGCGACCCAAATTTACTTTAGTGTTTCTGCCACGCCGATTGGACGAGTATTTCCCCGAGAAAACAGGGGTACAATTTTGGGGGCGGGCAACCCCAAAAAATGAAATCCCCTTGAAAAATCCGGTTTTCTTGCCATAGAAAGAAATCGCGTCGACTCGCAACAAATCGCATCGCATCGCCCGGCCCGACATCGCAATGAGTCTGCACACATCGCACCGCATCGCGTCGCATCGCATCGCATCGCCCGGCCCGGAAAAGCTCGGCGTCGCTCTGTATGTGTATGCGTCCTTATAGCTCGAAGCGTTTCGATTTTTGAACATGTCCAGTACGAATTTATAAATGAATATAGACGTTATGTTGGCGCGTTAGTACCAGGAAGGCAAATAATGCACTAGACCATGGCCAAAACATTCTTGTATGGAATCCAGTCTGGGCTTAACCTCCCATTTTTTGTGCACTTCATTCGATATTTGATCGGATATGTATCCGACCTCATCAAATAAATAATTTTCGGTAATAGTATATTTTTTAGCTTGGCCTTCTGATCCAATATTAATTGATATCTCGGACTAATTTAGATGAGCATGTTTTAATAACTCCCATTTAAATACATGAAATGTATCGTATTTAAAACTGTACTTTTCGAGATATTGAATGCAGTTTTTGCAGAAATTGCAGCATGTTCCATAAAATATTCGACCACTTTGTTTAAGTCGCTTTTTATTATAAGAGGAATGTAATCTTCCTCCAGCCGCCTTGAATATTTGTCTCTCAATTCTGATAGTGAATGGGCCACTTTCGTGAAAGTTATTTCATCGCTTTCTATTGCTTTTACAAAATTATCGAAATAAAAGCTTGTGTATGTATAAATTTTAACCAGAGCGATGGAGTCCGCTATCGCCGTCACCGCCAGGTTTGAAATCCGAGATGGCAGAGTAACGCTGCGGGAGCTGGCTGTACAGATTCCTGAGGTTTGTGAAAAAACCATCGACAAAATTTTGACCGAAAAACTTGGTTATCGCAAGGTGTGTGCGCGGTGGGTCCAACACATGCTTTCACAAACCCACAAAGACAATCGCGTAAAGTGTGCCGGGGGGTTTCTTCGAGAATGCGCCGAGAATACCGAAGAATTCTGGGACTCCATTATTACGGGAGATGAAACGTGGTGTCACCACGTTACTCCTTAAAGAAAGAAACAGTCGAAACAATAGCGCCATCCCGGATCGGAGGCCTATCGGCGGAGTTATTCGAAACGGGTTTTAAGAAGTGGATAACGCGTCAGGAAAAATGCGTACAAAAATCTGGCGACTATTTGGAAAAATAGTTTAAAGTACAAGCTTTCAGATGGTATACTTATTTATTGCAATAAAAAATGCCTTACGCCTGAAAAAATGTGGGAACTTAATTTTTTACTCGGCCCATGTGTTAATTAAAGACCAGTGATCAGTGTTGCCAACTGAGAATATAGAAAACGGCTAAATTTAGCTGGAAAACCGACTACATGTTTTTCAAAAACGACTAAAAAGTGGTTTTCCTGCGGATCAAAATATTGATTTGCAGATGACACACTATCAATCGTAAATATAGAGAGATTCACCTTGCAATTAGAGTTCTCCTACTTATTCTGTCAAAGTCTAAGGGTCAAACTCAAAGATCGCTCTTATACGATCTGGTACGAGTATATGATCTTTACCAAATATGATATGCATTATCCTTGATTGATCCTGGCAAAAAATCAGAGAGCGCAATTTTGATCAGTGTCTGGAATAATGGGAAATTTCCATGTAAAGTGAACGCAGTAACTCATTTTAATTTATCCCCTGGCTATGCGGGTCGGGTTGTAGGGTTGGAGGGGGCTTAGTTCATCTACATTACTGTATATTTGCAGTTGCTGCCGCAAGTGGGGGGATAGTGTTTTTTTTTCATAGCATTATACAGTAGTGCCGTTTCGTTGACTTTTTTTTATGTAAAATGTTTCGTAGCGTCACATTTTAAAGCAATAACACATTGCCAACTTGGCAATTGATTCACAACAATCAGATCAAAGCTAGTAAATGTACAAAGAAAATGGGAATTTAGTGACAAACCAAAACCGGATCAAAGTTGGGCTAATGACTACAGGGAACCTTTTCTTATCAGGCAAAATAGCAATGGAAGCTCTTAGAGAACTCTATTTTGCAAAGAACCAATTGATTTTGGATGTGAATTAACACGATATATATCGCGACTGGCGATATAAGATCGAAGGATGCAACAATTAAATCCAGTTAATTTTTTTTTTTTTTACAAATGTTGCTTCAGTCCAGTGTGTCTTTTTTTTGCACAACCATGTTTCTAAAGATCTGATAAGGATGTTGTAACCTGCACAGACCATCGACACTGCCGAGGAACCTATCCAAAATTTGCAAAGAAAATATATATATAGGGTCTTTTTTAGACGTGTGGTTTTCAATCTGGATCTGAATCTTTTTTCGGAGTTGGTTTTTTTTTGACAGCTGTCACTTTATGCTCAGTTTAGTTTGCCATTTCATAATAAATAGACTTACTCCGGAACAACGTTTCCAAATCGTGCCCAAATCGAGATGGCCACCGATCCCGATTTTCACAAGAAAATTATGTTTAGCGATGAAGCTCACTTTTGATTAAATGGGTTATGTTAATAAACAAAAAAATGTTCTTGACTGTTTTTTATTGTATTTTGTTCTTGTTTTTAGCAAATGATTTTTTCAGTGCAGCCGCGGTGGCAACTTGTCCGAAATCATTTTAAAAACATAATGGCAAACCCTTATCTTTATAATAAAGCTAAGTTCTTGGCCATATCATTAAATTATATGTGTTTTATTTCTTCTTGAAAACCACACCTCTATAAAAAAAACACCCTATATATACATAGGTATACACTGCGCGACAAATGCTTAGGTTCATGGATATTTTGCTTTAAAATGATATACTTTCTATCTACTCTAATCGCAAATAATTTTTAAATAATGCTCTCTCACTTAAAGGTTAGTTTAGTAAATATTGCAATCCTATCAAATAACTCGCATAGCTAACGGAATTTTTTAAAATGAAAATCGCAAAATCCACTGCGACAATTGTATAGGTTCACTTACTTTAAAGAGTTATCTCGTCCTGGTGAGAAGTGTTTGTGGAAACATTTCTTTTTTTCTATACTAAAGCAAGAAGGATATTCAAACCGACAAATTGCAATACGGATTCAGCGGAGCTCGAACGTTGTTAATAATTTTATACGAGCTAGTTAAAATTATGGCCGTAGATACGCAGAAGGCAGAAAAAAAGCGATTTCCGGTGCATCAAGGCGACGTCTCTTAAGAGAAGCCTCCAATTCACCCCTTACTGCGCGTAA
Organism: Microchrysa polita; assembly: GCA_949715475.1. NCBI lineage: Eukaryota > Metazoa > Arthropoda > Insecta > Diptera > Stratiomyidae > Microchrysa > Microchrysa polita. The sequence goes on along the minus strand of OX454415.1, from coordinate 11,538,534 downwards.
GCTTGGGGAGATTTCGGTGTTATCAGCAAGTATAAGGACCATCCAACGAGTTCTTAGATCTTCTTCTTGTTTGAAACGTGTACGGTTAAAGAAAAAACCAGCAACATCGCCTGAAATTCGCCTCAAGTTTCATGAACTGGACATCACAATGGAGACAGGTAATATTTACGGATGAAAAACGGTTTTGTGTGGACAGTCCAGATGGGTTCTCCTACTATTATCATGATATTAGGAAGGAACCTATGTACCTGTCACGCCATCACTCCTGAATAGGTCCCGTTATGGTATGTGGAGCTATATCATATCATGGAACTATCGACTTGGTCATCCTACGAGGTAGCCAAACGGGTTCATCTTATAAACAGCTCTTAGAAGGGGAAATCCCTAAGATAAATGTCATTTACGGAGGCGATCCTTGGATATTGCAACATGATCTTGCCCCAATTCATACAGCGAGGGTAGTTAAATCGCTTATTGAGGAGAAAAATGTGGCTTTGTTAGACTGGGTGCCCATCTCCCCTGGCATTCAACATTTGGGGGTGGCTTGTTTGGGAGGTTTACAGTAGTGGTAAACAATACGACTCTAAAGAAGAGTTAATTCATGGAATTAAGACAGCTTGGTCTAATATACCGATATCTGTGCTGCGTTCTTTATACGATTACCTGCCTCGAAGGCTTTATGAAATTATAAATAAAAATGGCGAAAATACACACTATTAAATTCAAAAAAAATTCTCCTGTTTTTTCGTATTTATCCTCTTTCATACTTTTCTGAAATATTTTTCAGCGAAAACATTATGTAAAACGGTAAAATCGTCCCTGAACCTAAGCAATTGTCGCACTGGAAATTTACTCTTTGAATTAAATCAATTACTGTAATTTAAGGAAAATGTCCTGTTGGGATTCAGTCCATTCACTTTCTTTGTGATATTTAATAGTTCCGAAAATAACATTTATTGAACCGGTAAGCTTTTATTTTACCGTTTCATTGAAGGAAATATGAGTGAACTTAAGCATTTGTCGCGCAGTGTATGTATAATATTTCATTTTGCAATTTGTTCTTCCCAATTCTTGGGTCTGGTAGGGGCTTTAGCCCTCTTAGCCCCTCGCGTGGTTGCGCCACTGCCTGCACTTGACAGCACCAGACACACTCAGAACCAAATACACTGAGCTTCAATGAAACCGGGCCACACGGTAAGCGCGAATTCTAATCAGCGCCCGCTCTAAGGGGGGGGGCGAGCCGGGCGGTCGCCCGGGGCGCCAAATTTTAGGGGCGGCTTTTTAGCTAGCACTCGAATAAAAAAAATAGTGAAAAAAGCCGAAAGAAAAAAAAAAATCAATACCTATCAACTTCGATTTAGTGGATGGGTCTGCGGTTTCCTTTCTACAGATGAAATAAAAAGGGTGGAAAATAAAATAAATAGAATAAGGGTAAAAACCGGGTTTTTTGAGGTTAAAGTTGTGTTTTGAAGATACTTGATCCTTGTGAGGCTATGAAGAGCCCACAATTTATACGAAGTGATGCATTTAGAATCCCAAAATGCTAAGGAAAATCTGCGCAAATTTTACGTCTGTGATGCTAGCACCCGCCCTACTTTCGAAAAGCAAAGTGAGACTATTCGCTCAGTTATGTGTTGATTAAGTTATTCTTTGAAAAAGAAACAAAAAACATACATTGGAGAATTACTCGTATGTGCTAATTTCCTCCTCCGATTGAATATTTAGTTCATCTTCTTTTCACCAGAATTAGAGAGTTTGCGTGAAACCTAGTTTTTGCCTAATTTTCAGAGGACGAAATTGCACGAAATTTTATTGTTTCATTTGTATGAGATTTGATTTCCGGAAGATGAGATCTAAAGTTGTTGTTTAGTCTGTCGAGTAACAGGAGAGCAAAACCACTAAATATAGGTAAATATTGAACTCCCAAAGAAATTCATATGAAATCAGAAATAGGGAGTCGAATAAACGCTGAGCACATTAAGGCCTTTAAAACAGACTCCTCTGTGAGAATTGTTATCCACAAAGGCATTATCAATAATAATTTGGAGTTGTTTTCCATAATTTCCATCGACTTTTGGCAGCGTTCTTTAACTTCAATTCGCCAAACCTTCGCGTGAATGGATGACTTAAGTTGGTTCCCATTGCATTCATTCAACTAGCATTGGAGGGCAAACTGCGAAGAAGATGGTTTGGATTTAAGCCAGATGAGGGATCGTGTGTTCGAACATGCTAATATCGGAATTTGACTAGGTTCCCCCGATTGAAATTAAATTTGAAACAAAGTCTATATGGCCTTGCTGAACTGTGGTGAATTAGAGTACCTATGAATGATAGCTGAACGGTGGTTTGAATCCCAATGTAACCATGCATTTTTGTGTAAATTATTTTGGAGCAACGACCATTCGTACAAGCACTTGATTCAAGAGAAAAAAACCCTTTGAATCGATTCTACAACAACCATTCTATACATCTAGATCATTGTTTCCCAAACTCAGAGGCGCACCCCTTAATGAGGCGCGACGATTAGGGAAGAGGGGAGCCAGCACTACTCTAATGTATATGCTGAATTATGCTTTCCTTCAACACCAACCATTCTGACTCGAATTTCTTTCGAAACTCACCAGGGGTGATCCGTTGTTGCAAAATGTTGCAAATCGCCAACAATTTTATTTTCTTCGATTAAATTCGTTTGATGACCACACAGCTGATTGAAATTATTGACTAAGCTCGCGATTCTAAAAAGGACCGCACCAGTCAGCTAGTTTTTGCATGGATAGAATTAATCTTGCGGATTTTGGTCTTTTCGAATGACTGACGGCCGAACTCACGATGAAAATCGGCATGCGGAGATCGCGAACTTTAAATACTTCGAAAAATTCCAATAGTTTAAAATATGAGATGCACTAACAAAAAAATTTTTCCACACCTATTTTCTTGGGAGTCGCCAGGATCAGCAGACCTCGCAAGGGAGCAAAAACTGAAAAGATTGGGAACCACTGATCTAGATACTATGGATATCTACTATCAATGTGTTTGGTACAGTACCGATGGGCGGCAATTTGTCCTCTTGCCCGGGGCGGCGTAAGTGCTAGAGCGGGCGCTGATTCTAATCAAAACAGGCATTGTGTTTGTTGGGTGAGTTAACGCATTTGAATTGCCATTAAATGCACTTTCTGTAGATATAACTTTCATAGTTGTAAGTTTCATACTTTTTAAAAAAATGGAATTTGAGTTCGAAAGTGGCGAGTGGCCCGATTTTTGTGAAGCCGAGTGTAGTTCCAAATTAACAAAACATTAACATCAAAAAATTAACAAAGTTACATTATACTGAAAAACATCCTAATGTGCTAATCTGCAAACTGTCGAGTTTAAAGCATTTTTTTAGGTACTACGAGCAAACCAGTTGGTTGTCTCATTATAAAATAGTAACCGCCAAAGAAAAAATATGTGCACTCTACCAGAATTGGTGCTCTGTAATTTACATAGCAACTTTTTACATTAAATACGGATTAGTATGAGTATGCAAAATATGTATAATTGTTTTTGTGTTTGTAGATTTATCTCATCGTCGATATGTCAATTAAAGTTAAAACTCAAGTGCTAAGAAAAACTTGCCACCGATGTTTTTTTTATGGCTGAAATCTTATCTAAAGACTTAAGTGGTTTTACAATTTTGATATAAACAAGAAGCACGTGATGGTTTTATTTAAATATTTCATTTTCAGAACACGCAAGTTTTGGTTGGATTTTTACAGATAATGTAAAATTTTGTAAACATGTATACTTGACCTTGTTTACATTACATGAATGCATTTTGGCCACTTTTTTTAACTTACTTCATTTCTATAAGGTTTTCCTTAGTTCTCATTTTACCGAATTTTATGGATATGGATCACACGATACACTTTCTATTGCTGCACTTTTTTTAATCATGTAGCATAGCTGCTATTGACCTTTTATCTTATGATAAGCACACACTGAACTCAACACGCGTCACTTCACTATAAAGAACAGACGAAACTGCATGTACCACAGCTCGAGTCAGCTGCAATCTTTTCTGATTATTCCGTAAGATCATGTATGCTAGCTGCTGGCTAAGATTACTGAGTCGCAGGCGTTGTTTTGACGCGCGGAGTGAAATTATAAAAATTGAGCACAATCCTTTGATAAGACGCGAAGAGAACGCACATATTGATAAAATTTCATATAAATTCACAGCATCTCATTTCACAAAAACGTGAAGATAGACTTCCAAAAATGTACCTACACTACGCAAAAAACATGATCGACAACAGGTCACCGATAAGCAGCGTGTGCTGCTGAATTTCACCGAAACACGCCTCCGTTGTCGCTGAACGAAATCACGATTTGTACTAAAAATTTTATGAAAATAAAAAAAAGCTATCATGAATTTCGTTATTAACTCGTCTTTAGAGTATTACAGTAGTCAATGATTCGTAAGTCATTTTACACTGATAGTGGGAGTGGGTAGTAGAAGTTGAATTCGTGGTCATTCAATCGTAGCTTTTTTTACAGCGATATTGACAGTTTGCCAATAATAATAATTGTAAATCGCGGAATCTCTCTATGTAATTATATGCACGACATAACGAGTTGAATAATACAAATGATACTAATAATATTAATTCCCGACGTTTTCAATGATTGTATTCTTTTTAGTATATCCTCTTCGGACCCAACGTACACATATGTGTACAAATATTTCTTACTGTTAATTTTCATGATAGAGTATTTTTTTTTTCTTATAACCATGTTTTTTCAATTCTCTAAGAATGATTGCGTGTTATCAAAACAGTTATAACGTCTAGACTTCGATAAAAGTTGAAGTAATGCAAATTATTTCATTGCAGTTCATTGCGACTTGACCGACAGCCGCTCTCTCTTCCGATTTCCGTTACTAAATTAACGTTGATGACAAATATCGCGATATTTCAAATCAGAAATTAAAGTTGACTAGTTCGTTGTTGTCCGTAAATTGTTTTCACATCGATTGGTCTTTTATTGTTTAAATAACGGTGATTGAAAAACGTTTGTACACATATGTGCACATTAGGTCTCAATACCATAAATGAGATTACATTATCTTGTACAGAAATGCACACTGATTCTTAGCAATTGTACCAGAAATGATTTTTATTTGGTTGTACAGTAAAACCCCATTGGTTGTGGCCCCTATCCGGACACATAGAAGTCCGGATGCGGATTTTTGAATTTTTTTTTCTTACGCGAAGCTTCAAATTGTAAAAAAAATTATTTTCATTAATTTAATTCATTAATAAATGGGTACAATTACCCGGATTCTGGATGCACAGGAAGAACTAGAGTTCTTTGTGTTAGTGGTGGTGTCTTCCTGTGTGTTCTGAAAGATCGCAACTGCTTTTTGAATTTTCATAAGGAATGAATTCAAATTCTTACTTTTGCATCATTGAATTTCGTTTGTTATTATTAATTTGTTTTGTTTCTATTTTTTGAATAATAATGTTATTTTAATATTTTTGTATAAAACTACATTGAAATATATATTTTAAATGTAATTCCCAGCTTTTTTCGTATCTACGTAACATTTGCAGGTGGTCGCTATGTGCGTCTACAGACCTAATGTACACATATGTGTACAAATTATATCTAATTATCTAGAATAGCTAAATTTTTCAAATCTTCTAAACTTATCTCAGAATACATATCTAAGCACCCTAAGTACGTTTTTATAAAGTTTTTTCAAATAATGTGCTCTCGGGACCGAAGAGGATATGGAAGCACCGTGTTTGTCGACATAAAGAAGCCGGGTCGTTCTACGAATGACGACTGCGACCTATCAAATCTGAAATACTCCAGCGACCAGACGTGTTTTTAGGCCGCGTTTAATCTGATTTTCATATACGAACATAGTGTATGCAAATGTTTACTGTCCGGCTCGAAAAATACGGACTAGGTCAATTTTTTATTTTTATTTTTGTATTTACAATCTTGTGAGTATACATAAATGGAAAATGCAGTCATGAACATGGTGTAATGAGGATGTCCATACAGCTTGATTACAGCATGTCTAGAATGTTTAATTGCATAGAGTACATTGATTGGTGCAAATGATGCAAATTTTCATGGGCAATTTTTAATTAGTAGAAACAATATGCTTTTATTTCTCCAATTTATACTAATTCTCAGTGAGAGATATCGTTGGTTTTCCATGTGGTCTAGACTGTTTGTAAGTAATGAAAAACGTTGATTTTATTTAACACTTGAATGGAGGAAGATGGGCTCGCACGACTTGCGGTCGAATACATTGGGTTCGTTAACGATAAAAAGTGTCATTTGCATAATTATTATCAGTTGGAATGTTGTCGTTTCATGAATATGCATATAAGAAGAAATGACCATAGAGAGCGTAAAATAATTGTTTCAGATTTTATATTTTATGCATTAATATAGAAACTTGTATTTTCTAGTTATGACTTACCACAGGTAGGTAGGTACCTGTCAATGTCAAGATCATGTGAGTGCGAGTTTCTAGTATTCTATACTGAAATTATGAAAGTACTACCAGTACTATAGTGTAAATGTGGTTTGATAACGCGTAAGAATACTGACTAAGCAAATGATTTAAATAAAATGTCGTTATTGCAATGTAAGCCAGTGTAGTGGTGGTATCTCATGTGAAATCGGAATAACTTGAAAACCAGTTGCCAGATGGGCATTCTTTATTGTGCGTTGGAAACTTATATCGCATACTAATCAAATACACTGCGATCGTCCAGCATTGCCAACAAAGAAAATTCTACGCCTACACTCACAAAACTGCAATATGACAAGTTTCCACATTATTCAAAGTCGACTGTAAGATATTCAAATGTCGTAATAAATTACAGCACTATCAATTGCCTTCATGTTCTTTTTTAAGGCCTTTTCTATTTTTTCTTTCTGAAAATTTCAAGTTCCTCTTACAAAAATAAATAAATAACACAAATAGGGCAAACTCGTGAATATGAAACGCCGCGTGGGCCACGCCAAGCAAGAATATTTTTGTACTTTGTGTTTATTTTGGATAAGATGAATGTTTTTAAAAATGTTCAAATTCAATCGACAGCAGAATATACTTGTTTGGCTTTTGCTAGAAACATATTTAGAAATAATAGCGTCGTTACAATTTTGCAGCGATGTTATAAAGGGTGTTCAGAAACTAACGCATAAATGCACCGGAAAATTATTCCTTACATCATTTTCAGCGAAAAAGGAGTACGGAACCCTTTTTAGCTGCCACAGGCATTTTCAAATTTAAATAAAAAATCATTTCTTTCACAACATGAACGTCAATATTCAAAAACTACTCCATTAAGAATAGCGAAGAATATTTTTGGAACATTACGCTATAAACTCTCACAAGAAGAATTTTCTCGTTATTCTTATCGAGACTAGCGACACTTATCTTACCATCCGCCATATAGCGGAGAATATGGGAAATACAAAAGTTCTCCCTATGAGAACGGATAGCAGAACACGCCGAATTAAAGAAGCTGGAAGAAAATGACATGAGAAAGATATCATCGTAAGACTATTCACCAATTTTTAAAGCAACTGTACAAGCACCAAGTACTTTGGCAGAATATGGAGAAAATTGAGGGGAAAACAATAATGTGTTTTTGAGCCAAATCACAAAAATCTGATTTTGAATCTCTGCAAAAACCAAACCACACATGTATTTGATTTTAATGCAGAGGTTTTGTTTTTATAGAAAATTTTGATGGATATGATAATCATTTTTCCCCTATTCTAGTGGTGTAGTTTTGGAGATATTGACGTTTAAGTTCTGTAACAAAATGAGTTTTTGTTTAAATCTTCAAATGCCTGTGGCTGCTAAAGGATTAATGGTTCGGAGTATATCTGTACACTTTTTTTTTTTTGCTGAAAATCGCATGAGGGATAATTTCCCGATGCGTTTATGCGGCAGTTTCTGGACACCCTGTATAGTGTTTTCCAAATTCCGTAGCTGTAAGCGGATAATCATGAATGATAAGCATCAGATAGTAAAACGACAACTAATGATTTGTGATTTATTATACATATTTATTTTAAGTCTCCGTTAAGCTGTATCCACAGTTGCTGGTATACTTAGCTTCCAAACAGGCTTCCAAATGATTGGCAGGCAAGCAGGAAAATCACATGGCAGCCCACCAAATGGCGTAGATGTGAGGACAAGTGGCAGTCGGCGTCGCGAGCTGCTAATTGGATAAGCCCGAGAGTTTTTCAACATCATGATTTTCTTAGAAGTTGAAAATGTCGGTGGTGAAAATATTGTTAGGCAAGTTTTGGGGCCAAATTTTAAGAAAGGACAGTTGAGCATGATTTTCTACAAAATTTAATGAAAAATGGCCTCTGCACGTGTTTAGAATTTTACTGGTGATCAGTGGCGTACGGTTTCTAAAAAATCATGTGTTCGAGATGGAAATGGGGACCCCCCACGGAATGTAATTTATTAAACAAAATACATATTTGAAACCACTTTTCTTGTCCGATTAGAGTCTATGGTTAAACACGATTCACACTTGGCAACGAAATCTAGGTTAATTCTGAAGCCTCCCTTTTCACAGTACCATTCTAATTTTGTTCCAAAATTTGACAGTAGATACAATAGGATCAGTCCAAATTTCCGCTCTAAATACTTGATGCATGACCAAAATGTTTTTTTTTTTTTTTTGAAAAAAAAAAGTGCAATGAAACTGAAATATACGTCAAAGATTTGTATTCGTGAAAAAATAAAAATAAAAAATCACACTTACTGGTTTATAACAGACAAATGAGTCAATTGTGGGCTAGACGACCTCTACTGTAAACGTGACATTTATATGTGTTTAGATGTGTGGTGCATACACTCAGGCAGAGTTCACCACACTTTATTACGATTTCGTCTAAATTTGATTTAAGATTTTGGTTGATATCACGAAAATGTTTGCAGGAAATCGGCTTTACTTAAGCTCTATACGGACTTCAGAAGATTTTGCATAATCATGAGATTTTACAAAATCTGGACAAAAATCCTCAAGATTTCTCATACAGTTTCATAGATTTTATACCGAGATTATAACCAAAATCTCAAGCCAAATCTCAAGCAAAATCTCAAGCAAAATCTCTACAAAATCGTAGTGAATTGTGGTGAGCTTTGCATTTCACAATACTACAGTAGAGGTCATCTAACCCATTTTCCGCTCTGTCCACGGTTTTGTACACATAAGTATGATTTTTTTCACTTATTGACATTCATAAATCATTGACATAGATTTCTATAAGATATATTCTACTTCTTGTTATAGCAAATTTATATAAATAACTAATTCAGCCGTGCATGAAATTGTCGGGGTTGTAATTTAGACGGACTCTACTGTACAGTCAAGTCGTGGAACAAGATTACGATCTGCCTAGATTTTTTTATTATTACAAAAAACTTGGTGGATTTTTTTCTGTTGATTGGATTTTACCTATAGCTTTAGCACCAGAGTTCTTTGTTAATGGGTGAATATATTTCTTCTTTACTTACTCATTCATTACTAATTTGCGCTAAAAAAAATACAAATGCACCTAATACGTTCAATCGTTCTTATTGCAGCATTTTAAAGGCTTTCTGCGAAAATTCAGATAGCAGGCTGGGGTTATACGGTTTTGTATGAAAATTCGAACTTTTGAAAGTAATCATTTTCAAAGATATAAAAAGGTGCAATAATTGGTTAACAATCTTCTGGTATTATTTTTAAGTTTTATTATACTTTTACGGAGTGAGAGTCAAATAGACAATCAATTAGCAAACTGTTTCGCTCGAGGGCATTTCTAACTTGTTGATCCGTTAAATCTACCTTCAATATTTCCCACTCCTCGTCGCATGGCCAGGAGGCCCCTGGTGGTTGGGGGCCCGTGTTCGACCGAATACATGGAACACCGTACGTTACGCTACTGCTGGTGATTCTGATTACATTTAACTGGCCTCCAATTTCACCTTTTTAGACGGTAGCTCGTCTATATTCAGTGCTATTTTTGTCTCTCGGAATGCATATTCCACTTGCGATTTAAAAGAAATAGACCAATAGATAAGTTTGCGTCTTCTGTCACATTTTTTATTCTGACCAAAATTTATAAATATTTTTTTTTAAATAGAAATACGGTTTACGGTTTTGATGAAATTTCCTTAACAAAATGTTAACAGTGGCTAAATTTCATTGATATATAGTATGATTTAGCACAAAATGAATCTTGATAAAATAACTTGAAAGACACGGAAATATGAAACTCGTTCTTTACAAGGTTCCGAACTGGGCAAAGCTGTATACCATTTGTCACTAAAATCCCTTTTAAATGGAATAAAGTTAAATTCCACTTCCCGGAGAGCCCTTCATGTGACGGTTAAAATTGTGTTCTGCAGCTCAGCAGCCATGAAATGAAACGCATGAAAATATGTATGAGATTCTCGCAAAAGAAAAAAGAGTCTTCTCCCTAAGGGAAAGATTTCTGATCTAATTATGTTATCGATTCATGATGCTCACACGTAGGTATCCCAGTTCCAGATATCAAGGGCTAGAAAACTACAAATATTTTAGTTTTCCAGCCCAAAGTCTCAGCAGCAAAAAAATTCGCGTAGTGCCAGAAATCAGACTCGCATTTACGACTTGGAGCATTGTAAAGTGCAGCGATTTTTTTTACTACATCGGTAGGAATTTTTTTCACCATAATCATCGACCAGGGGGGGGGAAGCGCCTCTACTTGTTCCTCTCTGGCTACGCCCTTGGTAATAGTGCATTTTAAAACGGTCCTAATATCTAATTTTCCAGAAAAAGGTTTTAGGTATTTTGTGTATATCAGTGAAATTTTATGTACATAGTTTATTTCATAATTTATGCGATAATCTTCAGTGTACGTAGGTTCATAATTACTTGGCAATAAATTCTGATTTGCCACCATCCATAGCAAACTTAAGTGCTTACCAGTGTGCTTGTATGTATCCAACATCGTTAACTCCTAGTCACATTAAAAAAAAAAAAAAACAATAAAATCTCAGCTGATTAGTTTGGAATAGTTAGTAACCCATTTAGAAACGACAATTTACCCAAGATAAATACACATACAGATAAATCAATGTGTTGAAAGTGCCGCTATGAATTTATGTTTATCGCGATACCTTAGAGAAAGCATAGCAACCCATGCCATGCGTTAGTCCAGAGTGGCTATATGATCACACAACCCATATGTGTTTGACTCCAAATTTATTACACTACACCCCAAAAATTATTTCAGATGCCAAATTATTGTCGATGCAATTATTAACCCTTCTGTCGCCGTCTACGAGCTTTTATGCCTGAGGTTCAGCTGAATCTTCTGTAAAATTAATTTTATTTTTTCAAGAGGTCTAATTTTAGTTCTAGACACAGTTTACATATACTATGTCTTACGATGATACGCCGGTTTTTAGGGTTTTTTAGATTTTACAAAAAACCTTTATGAAATCGATTTTGTCCGTCCGTCTGTCCGTCCGTCTGTTCACTAAATAACTCGCGAACGGCTTAACCGATCGTCATGAAATTTGGTAGGAATGTGTAGAATGGTAACAGTCTTTGGCACGAAACACTTAAAAGTTGGTAGGACAAAAATAACAGGGTGTCCCGGACATTTGAAAATTTGTTCACTAAATAACTCGCGAACGGCCTAACGGATCGTCATGAAATTTGGTAGGAATGTGTAGAATGGTAACAGTCTTTGGCATATAAAAAAAAAATTGGTATGGTCAAGATAAAAGGGTGTCCCGGACATTTACAAATTTGTTCACTAACCGATCGTTATGAAATTTGGTAGGAATGTGTAGAATCGTAACAGTCTTTAGCACGAAACACTTAGACGTTGGTAGGACAAAGCAAACAGGGTGTCCCGGAGATTTAAAAAGTCGACTTTTTTAGTTTTTATCAAATCAAAGAACTCGATGGGTACATTTCATATCAGTCGCTTTTTTCCAGTTTGGAGTCATGGTAACGGCGTTACAGCTAATAAATCCAGTGGAGCCATGATATATAGTAAATCTATTTTTGGATTGGTTTAACTATTTTATTTTCTCAATTGTAAACCAAAAATTGAAATTTGAATAAAATTTTCACGCATACTATGAACTGCAATAGTGTGAAAACGGTGCCATTTTTATTTTCGGATGTCCACTCTGAACTAACGCATGCACATGGGTTGCTATGCTTTTTCTAAGCGCGATACCTACATCAATTGACTAACATTTAGTTATTATCACTTTTCAGCTTACTTTCAATACCGGCCAGAATCAGCCAAAGCTGAGGTAAGTTCATTCCATATTGACTAATGATAACATCGATGAATCTAGGACGATAGTGTAAGGTCTGTATAAGTAGATTTCCGATATTTATAAGCTGATAAAAATATGTTCGGTTTTGCGGTGTTAGGATAATCTAACCATACACGATTAGATACGTATACCTAAATCAATTTTGATTGGCGTTTGAAGTGATGAAAATTAAGTTCTGCATGATTAACTAGACTAATCGCTGTTCATAATGTGCAATACTAATCCGTTACCGTTAGACGAATCAAAGTAAAAGCCTTTTGATAGAAAATATCAACATGTGTTCAGCATAAGGTCGTTTGACAGAAATAGTCAAGTAGCTAAGTTTTTGATGTTACAAACAACTCATATTTTAAAGTCATTTTCGATACAAGATAATAGATTGTCAGTCAAGCAATTAACTAACAATTTGTCACTTGTATGGAAAATGACTGTGACCGATGACTGAAGAAGGTAGATAGACCTTAAAGAGAAAACGGCACTGTATTAACTATTTTTATTCACGTATTTTTTTTTATGGTGGCGTATTTTTATACTTATTAGATGGTATAGGGTATATTGTTTTACTGTTACGCCGATATTACGTAACACATGAAAGGAGCCAACGAAGTAAAGTAAAGTAAACATACATATAAATTATCAGAGTCGGTCCTTAATTTGAATGAGCCATGTCTGCTTGTCCGTGTGTCTGTCTGTTCGCACGAAAAATCCCGAAATAATGAATCTATCTTGGGCGGTATTGAAAATGGGCCAAATTGAACCAAGGTTTCCCCTACCTCCCTTATAAATTACCCTTCCTTGATAACCAGGGCCGTGGAGAGAAAATCCGGGCCCGGGGGGACAATGATTCCGGGCCCACCTCCTCCGAAGAAAATTTTTCTTTGACATATTGGCTCTTAAACAAATTTTACAGTGAAATCTCTATAATCCTCCTCCATCCAATCCGGAACACCTCACAATCCGGCTCCGGCGTCCTCACGGAATCGACTCAGCCTCAGTAACCCGGCAGCTTTCTAATCGGGAGCCTCTATAGTCCAGCATCAGTACGATAGATATTTGAAGAGTGTTTTAAAGCGGTCTTCTGTGCATTCAGGTGCATTTCGAGATTTAATTTCTGAGCTAAAATTATGGGTTTTCAGAAAAATACGAATTGTAGAAAAATAATAAAAAACTGATACCGGATAACCACTTGCCAAAAAACAGACAGAAACTGAATTTAATCAATTTTTTCAAGTGTATCTTGATGACGATTCGAGAATTTTAAGTAACTACAGAAGCCAAAATCATTCTAGAATAAGGTTCGTTCGTTTTACGTGCATTTTTGGGTAACGAAACTTAATAAGCGACTGCTTAAAGGGTCAACTTTCTAGTATGAAGTTTCGTAACTAAAATCTGCCCGTGATGAAAGTAAAACTTTATTATTGATTGGTCGTGCCCTTTACAAAAGATATTCATAAAATGATACTGGTATCCTGGTAGTCTTCTAGCATCTAGCATTTAGTTCTCCTAAGAAAAAAAATTGAAAAATTTTTGATTCCCTTGTCCCAACGAAATTTTTTAGAAAACTTATATTCTATTGATGAAGTAAGAGGGGATTCACACTATGGACAGGATTTACTAAAACCAATTAATTAATCGAGTCGAAACCCGCCTACTAAATTAAATCGTATGTCATTAAATTCAAAATGCATCGTAGAATGTACTTGCATTATTCAAATTGCAGTACAATATGCTACAACTGTCAACTAAATCTAGGATTTAGTAAATCTTATCGATAGTCTGATTCGCCCCTAAGAGGGGATTCACACTTACGACAGGATTTATTAAATCCTCGATTTGATTAGCAATTGTACCATATTGTACTGCAATTTAAATAATGCAGGTACATTATGCGATGCATTTTGAATTTAGTGACATATGATTCGATCTAGTATCCAGGGTTTTTACTGGATTAATTTTCATCTACACCAGGATTTGTTCGTAGTCTGTATTGGCTATTAGATGCCAACCTATATTCGAACTTTGATATCAAGAAAGCCCTGAAATTTTTGACAGTCATTCTCGATAGGATAGGATCATACATAAATATTATTTGTTAATTCGATTTGAAGACAATATTGCTGAGATTGGCTCAAGTATTCATTTTACAGCTAAATAACAAAGACTGTACTGCACGAAAAAAAGGAAAGTACTGCTGGAAATCACATGAGGAATCATACTCCGGTGCGTTTATGCGGTAGTTTCCGGGCACCCTGTATAGATAGATTGAAGTTAAGATTCAATAATTTAAGTGATCTGGGTGTTGGTACCTTGAACAACATTTCATTAGCAGCAGCAGTACGTACACAAAATGATAATCGCCCGGAAAAGTCCTTATAGAAAAAAAAATGTCGCTGTACAGGGCTCCTATTTTTATTTGGAAAAAAAATTTTAATAATTTTTTAAAAACTGTGTGCTACTGGATGAAGAAGTCGAAATTTGCTAATTGTTTAGGGGCCCCAAGCCTGGTGCAGAGTATGTTTCTTAGTTCAGGACCTCAAAGTAACAATTTGTATGTGAAAAACACTGAAGCACAACTTTTGTGTCAAAATCCAGGCCCCCTATGAAATCCCGGGCCCGGGGGGAATCACCTCGTCCCCCCCCTCTCTGCAGGTCTGTTGATAACTAATTCGACTATAACTTTCGACAGAATACCGCTAAAGACCTGAAATTTGGATCAAGTTGATAGAAAGTCGAGTGCCTCCTCTACAAAACTATCTATGTATATCTTTTGATAAAATGTTGCGAAAAACTTCAAATTTTTGTCAAATGGTAGCTGATGACTGTCCATATGAAATATGAAAGGTGTGCCTGATCCAACCTAGGAATGAAACGGATGTGGTTTAGCGGATGCGGATGCAGATCAATGAAAATGTAAATTTGCGGATGCGGATGCCAATGCGGATGTCATAAAATTTGCAAATGCGGATGCGGATTAGTTAGAAAAATATATAAAATGAATTTTACTCATTTTACTAATGCCGAAAATCAGATACATCTACACTAGCAACCAAATGGAGACAGAAAATGACAACACCAAAATTTCATTTTGATGATTTTTTTAAATTTAATTATCAAAATCGGACTTTGCGCGTTTGAATTATTACACGGCCATTCAAGAATTATTCAATTTCACACAAAAGAACGAACAAAAGTTGCAAAATTGTCACTTTGAGTTGCCATATTGATTAACAAAACTGGACGCACACACAAATGGCGATCAGTTTGGATGCAATGACAACTGCCAGTTGGTTGCACGTGCAACAATCTGGCGATCAGTCTGGATGGACCTTTATAAGTAAAAGTACAAGAAATGGCCAGCTTAGCAAAATGTGCAATCTTTTTGAGTGCTAGACAAAGTCATTATACTTTCTACGAATTTAAAATGCAGTGTCATAGTGGAAAGCCTTCCCTTACGTTTACGTTCACCTGGCAGGAACAACAATAATGCACTCTTGGACCGGGTGATTCACTAGATGATTAGATGGGAAATTTGTTTTTTATTGATATCCGCATCATATCCGCATACAAAAATGCGGATTTCGGATGCGGATGAGGATGTCAACATGAGCATGCGGATGTAAAATTTGATGCGGATTATACGCAGTTGCGGTGCGGATGCGGATATCCGCAACGTCCCTAATCCAAGCCATCTACCCTTTAATCCTCTACAAAAAATTTTTAAATTGAATTTTTTAGGTTTTATTTAGCCTCTAGGTCCTTACATGGGTATAGGGTATACACTCATCGGGCTATTCGCCCGGTTTGAGCTCGGTCTCGTTTCCACTGAAAACGTAATCTGTGTAAAGTAGGTCTGATACGATATACCCAATCATGAAATCCCCAAATCAAAATCCACAAATCAAAGTCCCCGAAATCAAAATACCCAAAATCCTCATTCCCCATTTGAGGTGTGATCTGAGAACGAGTGCGCGTTCTAAGATCACACCTCAAATGGGGAATGGAGATTTTCTTTAGACTATTGTACCCGTAGATGGTAAATGGTACATGGATGGTATATATAGTAAATGGTTGATGGATGGTAAATGGTTGATGGCAGATGGTAAATGGTAGATTGTAAATGGCAAATGGTAAATGCTAGATAATAAAGGGTACATGGTAGATGGGGATTTTCTTTAGACTATTGTAATTGTAATAGTGTAGTGGGATTTTTAGTATGGGGATTTTGATTTTGGGGAATTTTCTGCGTTTGGAGATTTCGTAATAGGGGATATCGATTTGTTCCCGTGTAAAGTTTGATCGTATGTAAAAGTTGTGGGGTCCTCCATTCAGGTCCTGGTGACTTAGTAAATCTTACTCTTCTGTCTGTCTTGTGAACATGTAATTTCAATCGTATCACAATTTTTAATGCTCAACATTACCCGTATAGCACATACTTTTCAATCAACAAATCCTTTTCATAAATCTGATCTAAATGTAAAACCCTCTTGAAAGGATAAGCAACTCGATACAAATTTCAAGCATGCATAGTCTTCCCAATCTTTCTCTCTCACACATAGCAGCTATGGAAAATTGAAGTGTGTAATTTATTAGGATTTCTTGCAACATGAAAAGCCGTCAACAACATCGTTTTATATATTTAATGGGCACTGCGAGAAATCGATTAAGGATTAAACGAAGATTGAAAAAGGATTCGTTTTATTATGAATAAGTCGAAAGATTCTGCTGATTGTTTTCGGTTCATGGATTTCATGTAGACCGATGAAAATCAATGAGCTATGGTAAAAGGTGTTATGTAAATTAAATTAAACCTGCAAGTGCCTTAGGAAAGGATTTTGTTAGAGTAATGAGTATACGCGTCAATTTCAAGAACTTTTGATTGATATACATATGTAATTTAATTGCGGTTGTCAGTTGAGTAACTCTAAAAAAAATTAAATACGGTGACTCCGGATATATGATTTTCTGAATTTAAATTGTTCTGATTTGAGTGGTTTAGTTGTATTCCTTTCGTCAGTAAATCACATGGTCGTAGGTTCCAATACCTATCGAAACGAGTACAATTTAAGTTTCTAGCAATTAGGACCATGTGACTATGAGCTACTATGTCCGATCATACTAGTGATCACAAACCCTCTACAAAGAGCCGAACCATCAAATTTAATTCATTTACGCTTGGCTAATACATCTATAGAGTCTTAGGTTGCTGGACTGATAGGACAGTTTTCTATTTAAATCTTCATATATACGAGTACCAAGAGACGATCTTATCAGTGAACCGCACGCAATGAAGAATTGTTGAACGCGATTTCATGATTCATATAAACCAAAATGCGAGAAGTAAACTTAGGTCAGGGTTATTTTATGGATATTTTGCTCTCAATCTCGTGGAGTAAAGTCAGAATAGAAAGAATAAAGAAAAAATGTGTTTTCCCTTCTTTGTTAATATAAAAAAACATTCGTATATATCTCACATTTGTGGGCAGTTGGCGTTTACCTTCAGGCTTATTTTCCAGACATCCTCGAGTCAGTAGATTTTCATCCGTTCAAATTCAAAATTCTATAGATAAATTGATTTATCCGAATCTCAGACAGAAATACAAACAAATAGAATTTTTATTTATCTTAGGATAGAAATAATATTATCATTGCATTGCACTGAATTCATTTACTATGCAGAAAATGGAATAGTGTAGTAAGAAATTTAAAATTTAAATCTCGTATTTTTTATTAGATATCTTTAGAAAAAAATCGATGAATAAATTATTATTCTTATTATCGCGAGACAACTATTTTAATCATCGCAACAATGTCGTGTAATGAAGTTGAATTTATTGTTAACAATATTGTTAACAATATAGAACATACATCCATGTATAGCATTCTATTGTTTATGCTAATGGCAATGGACATGACCACGAAGTGCGACTATCCAAACATTCTAATTCCCAAAGGCCATCTTTGCTATGGTGGGTGGTTGGGCTTGAAATTGTATAGTGAATATATTGGACATTTTGTTGTTAATCGAATTATCATGTCGATTTCAATTAGGCCTAGCTGAATTTGTAAATACGAAACTAAATTCAAAAAGTACGTTATTGCCAGCTTGAGAAAACATTAATTGATTTTACCTTTTAGAATGATTAGAAGTGCATTAAAATGTTTGTAAGTACAACAAAATTTGAATTTAATCAAGGAAAAATCTGTTAAATGCAAAAAAAAGAAATCATTATGAATAATCATATAATAAGAGAAAACAGAACGATTAAATTGTTCAATATAACTATTTTTAACATTCGTGCAAAATACAGAATATTTAATTATGTATCTGCTTGCCACTTCTGTCAATGACCATTTTATTGAATGTAGGTACGTATTTCATAATTTAATTGGTCGTATCGTTAGCAGATGCCATCAATATATCCTCGCGGGTAGCAAAAACATAAGCTCAATTACAAAAATAAACAAAACCGAGGAAAAAAATTGCACAAATCTCACGAGATTTTCTCAATCGGAAACAATTTCAAAATAAAAATAGCAATTTTGGCATCTCTCTGTTGTGATGTATTGGTGTCAGTTTGTTCTATGGTTGAATGAATACTTTGATAAGAGATGAATATAGGCGTTTTTTTTTAAATATTTAGAAAAAGCTTTAGTAGAAATGAAGTCAATCATCGGAAATGTTGAGGACACTTGTCGTCACCGAAAAGCTATTTTAGCGGATCCATTTTTACTACGGTGAAAGTAATACGGCCTACGTTATATACTTTTGAGAAATGCATAATGATGTCGTATGGGCTTCCATTCAAAATTTAATATTTCTTAAAATAAAATCCACTTTTATTTCAGACTAGCTGAGAACGTGACGAACGATTCGGTTAATATTATGCTCAGTATTTGTTGGCAATAGCATGTAGATTTGGAATTGGGAATCAGTGCTGCGATTGCAGTTTCAAAAATTGAAAACTAAGAAATGCATCGTCAAAGTGCCGAGGCTACAGTCTCGAGGACTAAGCATGTTCGAAGTATTAGGTCCTTCGCGTTTTGATATCCAAGATTGAAATATTTGTACCACTCCTGTAGCTGTGTATGTGTCACTGCAATTAGATTTCCTATTATCCGAATCGCCTATAGGGTTTGGGTCGAACTTTACTGCATTTTTCCACAATCCTTATGAATTCAGACAGACTGGCAAACTAACAACTCCTTGAGATTACATGTAACCTATACGAGAACTGTGCATTATAAAAGACATTCTTCAACTGTCTGTCAATAGTCTCCGATTAAAAAAAACACACACATCTCGAAGAACTCTTATCAATTGTATTTAAATCGAAGAATTCTTATCAGAATAACAGCAGATAGCAGATGACTAATTCTTCTGTACTTAATTTATTTACATACATATGTAAATATCTGGATGTATACATGTTTCAATTCAATCAGCTTTACATGCGACCATGAAATGAACTTCAGAGTTTGTGCAGTCTTCAGTACTTCCCTCATTATTATAGTCCTGTAAAATAGTAAATGGGAAATGAAATTTGAATTTCATTCAGATTTCCGTTGTGAGAGCTATTAGAGAGTTTTAGTAAGTCATACACATCCAGAGATTCATGATGCCGGCATCGATGCATTCCGTATGCCACGGCTAGTAGGGTACACTTTACCTCTTTGTAATTTACTATGGGCCAGTTTCTCGTACAACTTATTTATTTATTTATCGTATAGAGAAGACGCACACAATTTTCGGAAATCTTTTACATTATATTCAATTGGATTTTTGTTATGGCATAACCACGTAAAATATGGCATAACTATGCAAAATAAACAAAAATTCAATTCAATTTAATCTAAAAGCTTTCTGAAAATTGTGTGCATCTTCTCTATACGATAACACTAACGATTAGCTAAGATGTACGAGAAACTGGCCCTATGTATATAAAATCGCCTGCATATCGTACACAAAAGAGGATACGACAATCGCAACCGGAGAGTGACTATTAAGAGGAGGCTGTTTAACGTACGTAAATACACCTATACGCTTATTCGCGATATGAAAAATACTATACTGTTTCGTGTACGGCACACAAGCGAATTTTTCCTTTAAATCATTTAGACGTAATTTGCACGACTTGCTAAAAATCTCTATTATGTTGGAAGTCTGATTTTTTCTCTCAATGAATCGATCCCAAAAAGTGGAACAAAAAGCACCAGTCTAAAACCGCTATAACCATTAATTGAGAATAGGTTTGACAGGGGTATAATAAACTGATAACTCACTTTTTTGATGTACCAATTAAGGGATATTATCACAGAAAAGCTCGAAGACCGACAAACGGATTAGTATTTCTACGTTCAAAGACGTCCACCTACTCAGTAGTACGAGTAGTACTGGAAATTCAATTGATACTGCCTTCCTTTGCGCAGTATCAATTGAATTTCTACTGGATGGACCCAAGGCCAGAGGTAGACCGATAAACCCCTGGATGTGTGAAATGAAAAAAAAAACAATAACATTGTTCTCGGCGATATATTATTTAATTTAATTTTATGGAAAATCCTGGTCTGGCTGGTGTAGTGTTTAGTGCGCGCTCATTGAATGCACAAGGTCATCGGTTCGAGACTCACCGTGAACCAGTGGCGGATTTACCAGTAGGCTGAGTAGGCTGGAGCCTAGGGCGGCAGATTTTACGGGGGCGGCAAATTTGGAGCAAATAAGGAATTTCAACGCCATGCCATATATCAATTATTCTTCTCGTGAAGTGTGTTTGTACCTCAGGGAGACACCTAAGTGAAGAACTACTATTTGTCATCGTTATCTCAGAGCTTTGACACGCTCTGTGGCTCACTTGTTTGAGTCGCACTCTACGATGCTTGTAATCTAGAGGTCCGGAGATCGAATCTGGGCGTGGTCCAGAAAATATATAGTGCTTGCAATATTATATACACTCCGAAACTCTATATGAAATGTAACGTTGACTCGAAGTAGCCTATAAACGCCTGAGTGAACGCACCATGGGGTTACGGTACAGAGATAGATCTCAGTGCTTCAAACACTTGGAACGATTTATTATTAAAGACGAAAAGCGAAAAGACCTCGTATAGCCAATTGCTTGCAGGCTGAAATTCGCAACCAAGCTCTTTAGTAGGGTTTTTTAGAATTTTTTTTTTTCGAAAAACCCTTATGAAATCGATTTTGTCCGTCCGTCTGTCCGTCCGCCAGTTCACTTATATAAATTTGATAGAAATGTGTACAATGGTAACAGTTATTTCTTATCAGAGATGGACGTAATCAAATCAAAGGACTTGACGAGAACATTTTATATCAGTTGTTTTTTTCAAATTTAAAGTAACGGTAACGGTGTTTGAAGCTAAGCTTACGTTATCACCTCGGTTTTTCTAAGCAGTTAGGTATGGTATGGGTACCGATATGAAACTTTGCACAAAGTTAGAATGAGCTGATTACGTACGTTTCATACTAAGGTCCGGTTACTCATACATTTTATCCAATCGACAAGCTTAAAGCTTGTTACAGCCAGTGTAAACGACCATGCTACAAATAGGCTTTAAGCTTAAATTAGGGATAAATATATACGAGTAACCGACGGTAAGTCTATTTACATTTGCTAAGAAAAAGTAAATAACAGTAAATTTGTGAAATTTTAATTTGTGCGTGTATAGCCCCCTCTTAGGTCTGCAAATATGAAAATTTTGGTGAGGGTTTTTAGGAAATGACATAAGGAATATGTATGCAAATTCTCATTCGAATAACTTTATCCAAACCGGAAAATAGCTAATCTAATATGTATTTGGTAAAGGCGTTTCACAATACCAGGGCAGCGTCTTAAGCATGTGTTCCCTTAATTATCTTGTGACTGGATCAAACAATGAACATGAAATTTAAAACTATATTTTAGATGTGACGTTCATAGAAAAGTATTTGAAATTGAACAAAAAAAAAACTTTTTATGAGAAATTTCAAGTAGTTTCAAAACCGGATTTGAAGTTTTTACATTGCAGTCGGAGTTGTTCTTGTCAATTTGTTTGTCGGATTTGTATCGAAGGTGAGCTGTTCTGTCCTTACTCGACCCAATGAAAAAACTAAAAATCATAAGCAAAAATGCGAAAGAAATGTGATGTTGAACTCAAATCTAAAAATAGTACTTGTACTTGTGAAATAGGTGGCTAATAATATGTTCAGAGTGCACGAAAACATATAATTTGGCCCAACATTGAAACCTTGATTTTTTTCCAATAAAAATGTGTAAAAACCCAGGTCCCAAACTTGATTGAAATCAATCGGTTTTCGACCACTCTGAACATATTAGCTTAATATGCCGTTTTGTGCAGCACAATATTAATCTCCGTCGTGAAATAGTTTTGTCCTAAGATTCGGTTCAACAACACGGTGTTGGCTCTGCCGAACCCGGTAGTCATTTGTGACGTTTGCAATATAATTCGTTTGCAACCTTTCAGATTATGTGACGACAGTATCTTGAATTAATATTAATAAGAAAAAACCCGAAATCCTATATTTGGTGAGGAAATAGTAAATTTTGTAAACATTAGATTTTCATTCCCATCCCATTTAGCTTATCAAGCTTTACTGATGCACGCGTTTGTTTCACACCACATCACAAACTAATTTTTGCCTATTTAAAACCACCTTTCTGTCCAAAGTTATTTTCTGTAAAAAAATGTTGGCCTTTTAATTTCTTCTTTAAAATTTGTTAATTCCTTTGAAGTATATTTTCGAAAAAGTGCATTTTCCAGGATCCCTAGGACGTTAGTCACTCAGATTTATAGTCATATTTTAAAAGAAATATTTGTGTAATCAAATTTTTAAAATACTCGTTAATTCCCGAATTTTTGATCCTGCGGCTTAAACTGAAAGACAGTGATATTTTGTCCAGGCCAGCTCCTCTCATAGAGCTTGGTAGGGGCGGCAAAATGTCAACAGCCTACTAGCGGCAAATGTGGAAATCCGCCACTGCCGTGAACGAATTCATTTTATGCTGTTTTCCGAACTCACGACCCTTGTGAGTATCGAACGTAACGAAGTTTTGTGTGTTTACGATTCCGCATGAATCGGCGGAAGCGCGGATGTTTGTGATCACATCCGCGCTTCCGCCGAAGCCGTGGTCAATTTTGTAACGAGCAGGAATGACCCTAAGGATATCGGAAATGTTTTTTTCCGCACAAACATTACGAAAACATAATAGAAGTTCATGGTCGGTTACGTAAGCAGGTCAGTTTGCCTCTACTCAGTTCGACTAGCTTTAACAATATATTGGAAGGAAAATTGTAGAATCCCCGCAGTAGAAAACCCAGCACCACACTTTCTGGAGAGCTTCTTTTCGAATGGGGAACATGGCTAAGTGGGTTTGTCTAAACGTCGAACAAAAACAAAAAAAAAACGGTTTTTAAAGGAAAAATAATTTTTCCTTGCCTCACGAATCTCTTCTCTCACTTTTTTGGGTGATGGACCAGCATTCATTCGTTGTATGTATTTTGCACGATAAGAGTCTATGCTCCTCCCCACCAAACAAATTGATTCGCCGGCGATCTGTAGACAATTTGCCAAAACGAGAAATTTGTTCGCCGGCGAACTCGTTTTCAGATCGCAAACAGATTGTCTGAGAACAATATGGTACCTCTATGGCGAATTGCCCTGGCAAACCGAAAGCGATGCTTACGCCAATATAATCCGAAAACGATGTGCCGCGGCGAACTGAATACGAATCGTAAAGGCAAATAATTTAAGCTTCGGAATGACAAAACTTCTACCGAGTCTTAAATACATACGTATTCGTAGAAGTTTTTTTTATTACGAAGCGTAAATGATTTGCTGTAGTCTGGCTGGTCTAGCGGTTAGTGCGCTTACCTTCGGTGCACAGGCTCATGAGTTCGAATCTCACCGTGTTCCATGGTGTTTTTCGAACTCACGAGCTTGTGACAGACTATGATCTCACTCAGATGTTAAACGAGTACCCATTTATGGGGATAAATAACACTGCTGAGCGTGATGCTGATCTCATTACCTCATCAAAAAGCAGATAAGATCTTGGAAATATGTAGGATGTCACTAACACATCCTGCGGCCTTAGTCCAATGTTGGAATGTCGCGCCTGTTATTTTATTTTATTTTTTAAATGATTTGCACTCCCCATTCGTAGAAGATGGATATTATTGGCTATTTAATGCCTGTAGCCAATTTTCATCACAATGAAAAAAAGTATGATTTGAATTTTCTTCGCTGCCGTGAATTATGCTCGAAAGCTACGCAGATTATTCGCCATGATGAAGAAAGTTTGTACTGACTTAGAATATTCTTCATCATGGCGTACTATTTGCGTAAAATCCGAGGATAGTTCGTCAAGTCGAAGCAAACTCGAATCAGACTTTTGTTCACTGTGGTGAAAGTTCGCCAAATTGTTTGGTGGGTCGTATAGTTCGTACAGCCTATATATTTGTGCACATCAACAGGCGTGCCTCGCCCGTCATTAATCCCGATTAGCACATAAAGTTTGAAGGTATGGGTTGATTTCGAGCCAAAGAAGAGAGAGGATAAGGAAAGGAAAAGCAACGTGAGAGATGAACGAATTCGGTTGCGGAATGAGACGTGAAGTGCAAGGGAGGGATGATGTTGCCAAACTGGATTTTGTATGGAACTTTGACATATTTTTTTCTAAAATGTAAACATTTCTCATTGGACCAGACCGGTTTTAAGCGAGCCTTTTGGCACATTGTTTTCTAAAATGTAAACATTCTTATTGGATCAGACAGGTTTTAAACGAGGATTGTGAATCGTGCGGGTGTTGCGACGCAGTGTGTTTGCAGTTGCGCATGTATTGGAATTTTATCGCCAAGCTACCATGGGAATATATGGGATTTCTACTACATAGTTATACTCAATGTTTTGAGCCAATAACTCTCAAAGCTCTTGCATAGCTTCGCATTTCTGTGCCAGTTTAAATGTTGCATTTCGACCCTATTGCAACGTGCTTGAAGGAATACTTCGAATTACCAATAACCCCCTGTATTGAAAAAAGGAATTGTCAAATGTACAAAGTGCCCTCTCTTTAAAGACGCCACTGGTTGCAGTATTATACGAAGGCTACTAGAAAAGTTTTTAGATTAGGCATGTTCTATTACGTTTTCGTCAAATATGTTATTTCCATCAGAAAGTTTGACCCTTTTTAGCATATAGCTTCTCAAAACACTTTGATGACAAGTGCTACTCGTGTAAGTTACAGTTAGTTAAAAAAGTCCATTTAGCAAAAAAATGACATTAACACGTGAAAATTTTCGTGCAACGATTTTCTACGATTTTAAAGTTGGATTATCACAAGAACAGTGATTCGATCGGCCTCATTTTGCATTTGGGGATGAAGCACCATCTCGTCCGACAATTTATAACTGTTTTAACGAGTTCAAACGTGGGCGTAATTCGCTCAAGGACGAGTTTCATGGAGGTCATCCAAAAAAAAGCTATTGCAAAACGGCACAATGCAAAACGTGGATGCCGTCCGTGAATTTATTACGCAAGACCGGCATGTCACATACCGTGAGATAGAGGCATCCTTGGGCATTTATCCCCCGGCCATACATTCGATGCTGCATGAACACTTGGCCGTAAAAAAAGGTCTGTTTGCGTTGGATCCCGCATAATTTGACAATAGCTCAAAAAGAGGCTCGTGTCGATTGTTGCAGAAAAATGATAAAAAAATACCAAAACGGTGCATCAAATGACGTGAATAAAATCGTCACCGGTGACGAATCATGGATATATGCCTATAAGCCGGAAACTATAAACAGCAGTCGACCGTGTGGGTGTTCCAAGACAAGCCCAAACCAATAAAAGTTGTTCGCGCACGAAGCACTGCGAGGCAAATGTTATCCTGTTTCTTCGGCCGAATGGGCTCTGTGGCCATTGTTCCATTTGAGGAAGGTAGTACGGACAATTTCAAGTGGTACACGACCATTTGCTTCCCCGAAGTCTTCGGGGAAATTCGCAAAACGAACACGAGAAGACGAATCATTCTTCATCATGACAATGGGAGTTCTAACACATCAGTTCAAACTAGCGCCTATTTAACCGGTTGAATTGACAGGTCATCCGCCTTACAGCCATGACTTGGCACCGAATGTTTTTTTTGTTCCCATTTATTAAAAATAAATTACGTGGTGAACGGTTTTCTTCGCCCGAAGCAGCGGTTTAAGCGTTCAGAACCCATGTTTTAGAGGTGTCTCCATCGAAGTGGAAAAAAAATGCTTCGAAAATTGGTTCGAGCGCATGCTAAAGTGTATAGATGCTCATGGCGAATATTTTGAAAAACAATAGCCATTTTTTAAAATAAAAAAAAATCTTTTCATCTGTTTTCTAGAAACTTTTTTTAGTAAACCTCGAAAAGAAAAAAAGATTAAAAACGCATGAACAGAATTTTCAGATTTAAATCTAAAATCTACCGAGATTTAACTGAATCGGGAAAATAGCGTCTTATATTCGATACAGACTACCCTCAAATCCTGATGTACATTAAAATTAATCCAGTCAACACCCTGGATACTAGATCGAATCGATGAAAATGCATCGTAGAATATACTTGCGTTATTCAAATTGCAGTAAAATATCGTACAGTTGTTAATCAAATCGAAGATTTAATAAATCCTGTCGAAAGTGTGAATCCCCTCTTACGTTTAGTCCATTTAAAATACATTATTTCGTGAAGGCCAAATATAAAAACACGAACAGTTCCACTATGAAAGATTTTACTTATTTTCGGAAAACATTTCATATATTTACTTACTGTGAACGACATATAAAGTCGCCTGACTTGCAGCTCAAGAAGCATTCGATAAGTTCATATTATAACTTTGTACCCGCTAATAAAGTATCTCGTGTCTAGTGTGCGTATAAATTGCTCGATAATGGACAATTATTATCGGCAATTTATTTATTGACAAACTCTTCCATATGTACCTGATATGGGCGGTGTGCTTAGGTTAGTGCTAGCCGAACAAATGAGTCTAATTTAATGTGTGTAAGCAAATTTAGATAATAAATTGAACGATTGAGAAGTTTAAGCACCATTTAATTAGATATAATAATATCTAGCAAACTTGAAAGTACGACAAGTGCTTATAATGGTGTATATCAATGCCAGTGACAAAGGCATCAGTATTTATTTTTTGTCAATTCAATTTTGATTAGATTGTTTTATTTTAGAACATATTTGAATAATTTTTTTTTTCTAAATCATAAAAAAGTTGTTTTTCAGATTGTAATCTTTTGTAAGGAGTGTTCATCGATCATGTGATTTGTTTGTTTCAAATCGTTTAGTCCCATTAAATTGAAGAGGTATTAGGTATAATCATCGCAAGCTTTTGAAAATTTATTGGAGATTTAGTGATTTGCGCATGGGGAAAAGGAAATAGACTTTTGTTTTAAGTCAAAGCAAATAAAACGGTGACAGTAAAAAGTATTTGAATTTCTGTGAACATAGATTTAGTAAAATGAACTCTTCGTTTGTTGTATATTTTATCGTCGGCATGAAATCAAGCAGCTTCTTTCTATTATATGTAGTTTAATTCGATTGGTATACCCTTAAGAATGGGATAATCCGTATAATCCGGATTTATACGAAAGCCTTTTGTTGCTTCAAAATGCCCTTGTTAAACTTATTTACCTTCAGTTCACACCACCATTTGCTTACAGGAGTATTCGTATCCCCAAGTAAATATTCAATTCAATTGCCTCTACCTTTTTCTTTCACAATAGGCGCAATACATACAAAATACTGTATTCTTATCTAACAATAGAGTAAAATGTCTGTACTTGTACTATACACCAAAAAGACACTTAATTTTCATTAAACTTTCATTGAGGATCAACAATATTATACATACTGTAATTCTTCAGCCACATTTCATTCCAATTAAAAGTTCATTTCCTCCCTAAAGATCTTCTACGAAACCTACATTCCATTTTCCTGTACATATAAAGATATCGCGTGGTCACATCAATTTCAACCTTATATTTTCTTCACGTAATTTTCGTATATTTAATGTATACGTCTCCATGCTATATCTGGGGCTGGATCTGCCTGACTCGTTTCGAGCACACCCCTAAAAATCCTACCTTAACTTTGGAAAGGATATTCGAGAAATTTTTTTTCACAATCTCCGGAAAATTTGGAACGTGGGCCGTATTTCATCAGTCCTCGTCTCACCATTACGAAAGAAAATTATACACTGCTACTTTGTCTAATGAAAAAATCTGATGAGTCAATTACAAGGATGTGAAATTTTTATGATAAGGCTGGTTGGTTTAAGGATAAAAGCCCTAATCATGACACTGGGTTACTCAAGGTCGCAGTGAGATTTCCGGGAGTCAGGTTGAGTGTGATGGGGGCCTGGTTTTTGTGATATTTTTTTGATGAAAACTATGTAGAAGGGTGTATGCTGTATGCGGTGGACATATTTTCATAGCGTATGCTTGATGAACGATATATGCGAGTTTACTTTGAACCGGATGAAGATGTTGTTGACATTTGAAAAAAAAAAAAAACACATATTCATCCGTTTTGTCGACAGTTCTAATGCTTCGTCGTCTTCATAGTGGAATGGAAGCAATCGTGGTAATGACTTGCTGTTTCTGACTCTATTTTTGGTTTCATGTCAATTTTCAAAGATATATGAGTGTGATGAATGCAATTAATTAGGAAAAGTGTGAGTATACCTACACGCGCGCTTTATCTAATTTAATTGGATTTTTCCGGTAGTCATAGGATGTGCACTTAAGATGAAGTGTAGATTCACTGCACTCTCAGAAATTCTCTGTGAAATTCTTGCATAAAGGTTTATTTAATAAAATAATCGAGACAGAATAATGTCTCGACATTTGCGATTGCGACCAGCTGTTTCGTTTTTAATTCACGTGATATTCAAAGTAATTAAGAATTATATTTTTAATGGCTGCACTGCACCTTTATTCTAGACAGATGGATGTATTATACGAGAACGAGAAGGACATTGCGTGTATATTTAGATTACACTACGCGTATTCTGTATTATGCGTGGATATGCATGGTCACCAACTGAACGTGTGAAGAAAGACGACAAATTAATTATCATGCATCCAAGACAAGATGTGTACTGCCATACATAATGTTCATGATAAGCTTAGAGAAGCTCCAATTGTCAAGATACTGGTACATAAAAAGGTATCAAGAATGGAGTGTAGGTTGAGAGCATTTTCTGTGTTTTCATGTTGTATTTTCTATATAAGAATTTCCGAAAGGATGGAAATATAAGTGAGCAGAAACTTCGTTAGTTTTTTTTGTAGCAACTATTTATGCTCAACAACGATTATATCAAAATTATTCCGGGAAACGAATTCGCCTGCTGTGTAGTGTATGCAAGGGACGACATTAGTATTTTATTCTCTGTCAGGTAAAATTGTAAAAAAGTGTATTTTCAAGAATATAAAATAGTACAGAAAAATCAAATTAAAATAAGTGTTTGTATAGTCCTTTTTGTGGCTCTTGTCATGACAGGCTTTGTTTTCGTGTAGGACTATACAAACACTTATTTTAATTTGATAAAAATGGGACTTATTATAGTGTAGTATCTAGGTGATGAACCTAGTACATCAGATTGCAAAATGTGGTGGAGACAAATTTTTTTTCGTTTCTTATGTTTTTTGGGGTGCTTAGCACGAATCAGGAGCTTCCCACTAACATTTCGTTGCGGAACAGGGTTAAAATCGCGAAAACTCCAAAAAAATGATGATGTTTTTTCGTTATTTGGCCTGTAACTATGAAACTATTTATTTCTGCGAAAAACTCTCCAGGGATATTTTAGAGAGCACATATTTGCGCGTCCAAAGAGACATAAATATTATAAATCCGTTGAGCGGCACCACTACAATTGATAATTTAAATTTGTCATTTTTAACATAGTTCCGTATTATGAATAAAATTTTGAGATTGAACGGTTTTTCATTTTTGGTCGCAACAGCGCACCTAGGGGATCCCACTCCTACGTAAGACTGATATTTTCAAACCTATTTCTGAATTTCCCAGGGCAACGTGAGTCGGGTAACAGTTGCATTTTTTTTTTTTTCTTTCTCTGAATCCGTAACTTCCCACCAAAATTTCGTTGCAAAACAAGGTCAAAATTGCAAAAAACGCCAAAAAATCACTATCAATTGTAGCAATACCGCTTAACACATTTTAATGATTAATGGCACGTTAGACCCGCAATTATGTTTTCTCTAATATTTTCATGGACAGGTTTTCGGAGAAATGTACATTTTCGGAGTTATAAACAAAAGAACGGGAAGACTCCGAAAATTTTGGATTTTTTCCCCGGTTTTGAACCTGTTCCGCAACGACATTTTGGTGGGAAGCTCCGGATTCGAGCTCAGCACCCAAAAAAAAACATAAGAAACAAAAAAAATGTTCACCACACTTTGCAATCTGAAATCACCTACACGGTAACAAATTTTGGGATAAAAGATAAAATTACACAGGTCTACACGGGTTTTGGTGCCGGGGAGATTCAAACTGTTTTTGAGTAGCCTTGCTATACTGATTCTAACGGTATATAAATTTTTTAAATCCTACGCGTAGTTTTCGAGATATGATGAAATGATGAAATGTTCCAAAATATGTATGTTGTTAACTCTTCAGACATGAAGGAAGCTTCTTTTTCGAGATTTATTGAGATTAGACTTTCCAGGGGACTCACGCATGATACTCCAACAGTAATCCGCCATCATCCCAACTAGCATTTTTAGTAGCGAAAACGTGGATATCACTCCAAGATTGCCTTTGGGAGTAGCAAATACTTTCAATCGTTCCGTGATAAGGACCTTTTTGTCACCGAAGAGTCACTGATATGGGGAATGAAAAGTTTGGTGACCAGGACCCATTTGCCACCAGTAAATTGCAACGCGAATGGAACGCACCAACCAAGTGGCATTGTTTGTCTAACCACCCAATTGGGACTTTATTGGTCCCGTCTTCCCACACAATCATAGTTGTGAATATGTGTAGGTAAAACCGACACAATTTTAGTAAACTTAATGTACACACATATACTTTTACACATTTGCTAAAGTTGTATTTTTACCCTATTCAGGCAATCAAAGAATATAATCTGAAAGGATTTAATTGAGTAATTACATTATTTGATCATTTGCCAGCTCTTTTTAACAAGAAAACTTCGTGCCAAGCCAATTTCACTGTGGAAGTGGATATTCCACCTAGAAAAAAAGTAATGCCCTCTCATTTTTCTAATCATTTCTTAAATAAATTGTCTAGAGATAACCCAACTAAAGTCAGTGTTAACCTCCACTTTCTAATTTTATCACTCTAAATATTCAGCAAACCAAACAGTTGCTTAACACAAAGAAGTTGTAAATTGTTTTATCTGAAAAAATAGCTACTTTCTCGAAATGTGTACAAAATGATTTTGTAAAATCTTGGAAAATATGGCGACAAGCATTTGACAGCTCCATATGGTACTATAAAGTTCCCAATGGGACTTTGTAGTAACGTTAGGAACTATATGTAGTTCTTATTTTACTATAAAGTAGCAAATCCTTCGAAGTTACAAAGAAATTATACGGCTACGGTTTTGCCACTTAAAAATATTTCTTTGGAGTTGCTCACTATGTAGTAGCAAAATTAGGTACCAAAAATGTACCATTCGCCTACACTTGTCAAATATGTAGTAGCAACATTTCGTTCGCTACAAAGTTCCAACTACTATCACCCTGGAACGTCCCAAAAAGTACTTTGCAGTATTTGTTACGATGAAGTTAAAATTTGGGGGGTCAAAAACGTAACCGAAACTTATTAAAGTGGCGGAATCAAAAGCACTAGTTGTCGCTACTTAAAATGTTGCTTGGGATATGTTCATCCCATCGACCTTGATCACGGTTTTCCACAATTTTCAGGTCCTAGTGGAATCGTTCGCCTTGTTCCACACTATAAGACCCTAGGTTTACTAGAAATTTATCCAAATGACCATGGAGGTAGTGAATCTTGGTACTCATATTGCAACCAAGATTTCTGAAATTTTCCAGCATATTTTGCACTCAAATCCGATAATTTTCAGCCTTATGATTGCCGAGAAAGTTTTTCACAACGTCGACGAAAGAAATCCACGCTAAGGACACTAAATCATTCATCGAATGTCCAAAACTGGTATCTTTTATTAAAAGTCTTATTTGAGGGCCGTCAAAAATGCCTGCTTTAAGCTTCTCTGTACTTAACCCAGCTACCACAACTATCATTTTTGTCCAAAGCCTTAACAAATTGCTTCATGACTCCTAATTTGAACTTTTACCTGAAAGTAACGGTAAATCACAACAGAAAAAAATCAGGACTACATCAAAACGTCAAATATTATTTCGTCTGAACATGCGATGCTCAAACTGTATATATTTAGCAATTCAAATGATTTTAGATATATTTAGTCGATCTGGGAACGCTCGTGGCTATCGATTACCATGCAATTTCATTAATTTGCGTAAACTTAAAACTACATGTAGTATTTATGAAAAAATGGCACTGAGAGTATTGACAGGACCGATGCTTTAAAATTAGGCTTGAATCGCAGCGGCACCAAATTTTTTTTTTAATTTTGTAGACCTGTGTTATTTATACCATTTTTAATATGAAGTTATATATGCCAATTTTAGAATACATTTTTATAACGTTGAAAGTATAAAGTCAGTGTATACCAAAAATGGTATAGATTTTATTAAAGTTCTTATGAACTTTTCTTTTCGTTGCGTTTTATACCAAAACTCAGATAAATTTTATACAAAATGGTTTAGAAAGGCTCATCTATACTAAGTTCATATTTATTTTATTCTTTTCTAGGATAAAATTT
The DNA here is from genome assembly GCA_949715475.1 of Microchrysa polita. Lineage (NCBI taxonomy): Eukaryota > Metazoa > Arthropoda > Insecta > Diptera > Stratiomyidae > Microchrysa > Microchrysa polita. Next base: position 11,505,266 of record OX454415.1, on the reverse strand, counting down.
TGTGCGTGCTTTCGTTCAATGTATGGTATAAATTACAAACTTCATCACTCATAGAGTCTGGTTGGTCTAGTAGGTAAGGCGTTGGTCTCCAAATCATAGGGTCTCGGGATCGAATCCCACTGTAGGTAGGTAATTTATTATGCAATTTAGAGCGTAAAGAGGTTAATAAAATATAGAAGAGGTCAATGAGATATAAGATTTATGAGTTACTAGGGGGCTTCACCCCCTGCTCGCTACGCTCACCAACCCAGCGTTCGCGCTCTGCGCGCTCGCGATTTTTTTTTTATTTTTTATTTTGCAATCAAGTGAAAAATCAACTAGGTTTCATACTTGTACTTACTATGACATGATAGGCTGCGAATCATGGGGTAAAATAGTTAGTATTCTTCGATTTATACCTGTTCTCTTATAATTTGTATAATCTGTCCTATAACCAGGATCTATCGATTCTTTATAATTTTTATACCAAATTCATATAAAACACTTCTAAATGATTTCCTATAAAAAATAAACCATTGGTATTGTTGGATTTACACTATAACTCCTATTAATTTTATCGTTTATAGAATAAATATAATTTATAAGATTGAAACTTATAAATTTAATACAAATTTTCCTATGGACCTATATAGATAAGAAAATTTATAAAATTTATACCAAATTTTTTTAGTGTGTAGTTACTACACTATTAGATAAATGTAGTATTCTTGTAAATTATAAGGAATGTCATTTACGACATTATATTACACGGAGAGAAAAATGTGCAATGAATTCAACAAAATCATACAATGAAATTCACAACATACAATTTCACTAAATTTGTAGTAAAAGTTATTAAAATGTAGTGAAATTGATTACAATTCAGTTGTTTTTACTGGTGCTGGCCTATTGTAAAAATGATGTGTAATGACAAAAATCATTGCATGATATTTGTATGGATAGTAAAATTTATTGTGTTTATGGAAATTTTCACCACTGTCTGTAATGATAATTATTGCATGGTGTAATAGTTTTCATCCTTACGTACATGAAATTAACAAGAGCGCGTAAATTTATTCGCATAACTTGTAATCTTAGATAGCTTAGGTGTAGGACGTAGGACTACGAAACGATAGGTCCCCGGTTCAATTCCCAGTAGAAGCAAATTGTAAAAAGGTAAAGTTAAAATAGGGAAAAAGAAGTTAAGCATAAAATAGAAGTGAAAAATAAAAAAAGGAAAAAATTAAAAAAAAATCACTTTTTGTATTTTTTCTATTATCGCCAAATTATCTTCCTGACAAATTTTATTACCAACCAATTGTTAATTTTATTACAGCGCAATGTAATTTTTAATTACAGATGTAATAACGTTTACATCAGTTGCAATAGGGTAAAAAATCATTACAAATGCAATAGTTTTTATTACAGTTTTAATACCTTTCACTACATTTTTTCTCTCCGTGTAGAAACGTTGACATTAACAGGAAGATATCTTCGTGTATATACACGTTACTTACAGCACACACTCAAAGGTAAAATGTTTTCCAGTAGATTTTAATGTTATATGGAGTTCCATCTCTATTCCAATTACTTACGTTATGTTAATAGTTTCTTCGGCGACCCTATGACTTGTGTTCCGATTTCGTCTGTTCTTAAATTATTCTTGTAACTTGATTTTTGGTTGTGCGATTTCTGCGGCAGCTCCATAAGCCTCCCATTTGATTCCTTCCGTTTTTACATAAGTTACGCGATGTCAATAGAACAACACTTGTGTGAGGGTTAATTAGCATTGGTGCACAATTAAAAAAAAAAAAAACAAATCTGAGAAAGAGGGTGGGGCGTAGCATGACCTCATAGTGGGATTCTATTTGTTTTTACATACATTTTTTGGTTTTTATGGACACATTTATACGTGAGGTTGGATTTGAATTTGTGCAGAAAAAAATTAGTTATTTTTCAGAATCAAATTAGGGGGCTGGGATTGGATGAAAGCCCTATGACCCCATGGTTCGATTACTTCCATTTTTAGATATATTATGATTTGTGGCATCAACTGATTAGTTTATTGGTTCTTTCTCATATGCAAAACTCTATTTTAATTTTTATTTAACAAATTTTCAAAATTGCGATAGTAAAATATAAAAAATAAATGAATAAAATTTCAGTTTGAATAATCCGATAAGAAAATAATTACCTTGTTTTTTGTTTACATCCAATATGTGTAATTCCAAAATCCCGAAATGTCAATATGAAAAATTATCATTTAGCGTTGGAAAGCCTACATGTTGAAGCAACTTTTACCAATAATGTCTGTGGTCATTTCGAAATATGTAATTCAAAAACACGAGTAGCTTCACCCAATAAAACCACAGTTTATTTTTATGTATTCATATATGTACATGTATTTCGGAAGCTATCTATACATACTTCCTGCCTCAGTATGTAAGCTACTAAAAACACTACTACTGGACGAGTGGGAGAGCCTGGAAATTATACGCAAGGACGCTAATAAACTTCTTAACACGGATCAAGGAAATTGCCCATCTAAACTAATAAAAATCGTCGCAGGATATCGTAACAGGTTGGGGAAACTAGAATCATAAAACCACCCTTAAAAGCGTAAGTTTGTGATCCTCGTTTACCTGGCCTATAAAGTTAACAGGAATTTAAGTTAGTTATATTTAAGTAGGTTAGGTGTGCCATTGTTTTCAGTAGCTTACATACTGAGGATAGCTTCCGAAATACATCTATATATGAATAACATAAAAATAAACTGTGGTTTTATTGAGTTATTGTAACTGTATCTTGAAAGTGGCGATAATGTTGGCAACAGGAAAAACTTCAATTTTTGTGAAATTTTATATAGATAACAAGGTAACGGTAACAAAAATTCCGATTGTATTGGTAATTTTCTTGCTAAAACAAGTTGTGCTATCAACCCTCACAGTATTGACCACCTAATGCGGGACACCCTGTATACATACAGTCGTGGAAATTGGAATAGGTTCACCTTGAAGGGCTCCCAATAAACGCATTTATTTCCGTTACTTAGCAAACAAACACAAGTCAAACCACCTTAAAGTAAACATTCCACAACACTGCCATAACTTTTTTTTGCCATATGCCAGTTCTATTGAATTTAGTCGTCTGTTCGATCAATTCATTTGGTCTATAGGGTTTGAAGCCAACCAATAGCCGGAAATTAGAATAGGTTCATGTGAAGTATTATAGTTTTTGAATCCAATAAAAATAGAAGTTTTGATAAATTTGGGACAAAAACGAAAGAAGGCGATGTTTGGATTCTAATTGTTATAATTAAGCGGCACTTGCATTAAAATTAATGACTTTTTGAGGAAATGGGAAAAAGAAAGTGTTTATCTGCAGGAGAAATTGCGAATTAACGCATTCAAAGAAATGCAACTGAGTAACCGGGAAATTGTGAGGAGAATCTTTCGTTCCGTAAATGTTATTAATAATTTTGTCAATTTAGGAAATAATTATGGAAACAGAGGTAAATATGGGCTGATTCGCAAAGTGAATGATCGGACTGTTTGAGCCATTTTACGAAAAGCGAGCTGCAATGGTATGAATTCAATCCAGATAAAGGCTAATCTAAATGTCCCATTGAAAACTCGGCGTATTCGACAAATTTTGAGCATCTCGAAACACTTGCGATACTACGAACGGTTATGTAAACCTCCACTAATGGCGCACCATACAGCCAAACGAATGGAATTTGCCAGAGATCCCATGCATTGGACAACAGAGAGGAATAAAATGTTGTTCACCGACGAAAAAAGTTTAATTTGAATGTTCCTGATGGATGTCAGTATTATTGGCGCGATTTACGCAAGGAGAAACAGATTGCAATGAGCCGTAATTCCGGTGGCGGTAGTGTGATGGTTTGGGCTGGCTTTTCCGCGACTGGTAAGACCCCGATCGCGTTTTTAAATAGTCGAATAAGTTCTGAACGATACATCGATCTGCTCGAAAATATGATGGTTGATGCCGCAGAGAATATTATTGGACCAAATTTAATTTTCCAGCAAGACAACGCGGCCATTCACACTGCCAGGGTGGTTAAGGAATGGTTTCAAAGAAAGGAAGTACCGATTTTGGATTGGCCGGCCCGAAGCCCTGACTTCAACCCAATTGAGAATCTATGGAGGATACTAGTCAGAAGGGTTTATGCAAATAGGCGTCAGTTTTCTGATGTTTTAGATTTGCAAAAGGCGATCTCATCCGAATGGCTAAAAATTGATCCAGATAACTAGTTCACTCGATGCCTAATCGAATTCACGAATTGATTCAGAAACGGAGTGTGATTCAATCAGTTACTAAAAGGAAGGATTCATCTTAATGTCATTAGTGAAAACATGTATTTTATTTAGTGAACCTATTCTAGTTTCCACCCTAAAATTTGCTTTTTTGTAAATAATTGAATAATTAAACTATTAATTGTAAGTTTAATAACGAATAACAATAAACTTATTTAATACTCGTGTTTCACACCAAATGACTTTTTTATTCATGGTTTCAATTTCCGTAGAATAAACCCTTTTGGGGGAACCTATTCCAATTTCCATCACTGTATGTATGATAATTATTTTAAAGGAAAATTATTGTAATGAATTTTTTATTATAGATTCCCTAATGATGGGCTAAGAGTGTCGGAAATATATTGGATCAATACAAAATTGTTATCGCTTTTCCAATAAACGGGTTCATCAAGGAGGCAACACAAAAGTTGCACTATCATTTATAACCCGGCAATACAAAATGAAATGAAATTCTGTGCAATTGATATTGTAATAAGTTAATTGCAAGTATGTAAGTACTACATGTAAGCACGAGAATATTGACCGCCATTTGTGATGCAGAATCGAATATAATTGCAGACATTGCAAATATTCTCCTCACTTAAAATTATTTCCAAGTGGACAAAATACGTATGTGAATAATTTGTGCGTAATTTAAAAGGTACACATACTGACCCAAATTTTTAACTTAATAGTCATGCACTTTTTTGTGCCTACAATGCATTTTTCATTAATTTTCAGGCAACCAATGCTTTCATTGATACATACTATGAATTCCGTTTTATTGACTTTACATTTTTTTTAAATGTAAAAAAAAAATATTTTAATTGAATTAATGAAAATTATTTACTTTACATGATAGTTTCATAATAAGACTTTTAAAAAATAAATAACAGGCGCGACAATCCAGCATTGGACTAAGGCCGCAGGATGTGTTTGTGACATCCTATTTCCAAGATCTTATCTGCTTTTTTATGAGGTAATGAGATCAGCATCACGCTCAGCAGTGTTATTTATCCCCATAAATGGGTACTCGTTTAACATCTGAGTGAGATCATAGTCTGTCACAAGCTCGTGAGTTCGAAAAACACCACGATCCACGGTGAGATTCGAACTCATGACCCTGTGCACCGAAGGTGCGCGCACTAACCCTAAGACCAGCCAGACTACTATGATGGTTTCATAATAAGACTTTTTTTTTATTTGAAAATAAAAAAGCTGCCTCAGTCCAGCATTGAACCTAGGCCTCTACAAGTGCTGGCGACATTTCATTTGCCTATACGCTTTGAAAAGCATCCTAATTTATTTACCTACTTAGAGCAGGTATTAATATAAGGAGAGGGCGAAAGTTACGAATTCCATACAAAGTGACAGCTCAAAAATGTGCCGAGAATCTAATACATGGGAGAGCAAGCATCTAACAGTAAAGTAGTAATTGTGTCAAAAATTCGTATGGGCTTGGTTGAATTCTTCTTCTTCTTCTTCATTCTCTTTGTCTTTAATAGTGGGTTGTCAAAGCATGGAACTTTGTTTGAATTGAGATGTACTGTTACTCTACTTGTGTCAAATCGCTTTGCTTCAACAGTGTTGTTATTGTATTTTTCTCTGCCATGAATTTGCGCTTTCGGCACACTTTTTAAGTGATGTTTCCTCTCCTTCTATTAATACCTGCTCGAAGTTTACCTATACCTACAGTGGTACTCGATCCTTCCGAACAGAACATTTTAAGATAATAAAAAAATGTTCTAAATACTTATGATGAAAAAAAACATTGGTTCAATGAATTTTCATTGATATGATACTCGAAATCACTGATTTATAGAAAATTTAATTGATCGGTTTTTGCGTTATATTTCTATAAATGTAACGTTAATTCTTAACGTAAATTCATTGATAGGACAATGTTCACCTAGGGTCAGGTATGTGTATGCAACTTTACGAAATTTTCATTGTTAAACAAAGGAATTTATAGTTTTTAATCAATAAATATTTCATTAAATCTAATGAATTCATTTCATTAAACTCATGCAAAAAATACATTGCTTCACGAACTGTATGGATATTTTACGGGAAATATGGAAACTTGTCTCCTATGAATCTTCTTTCATTAAATAGAAGAAACGCTTCACTGCCATGCCGAACTCAATGAAAGCATCATAATATCAACGATTTGTACATTATTGTTATTGAATTGAATGAATCATTGATATTATGAAAAGCATTTTTTCAGTGTAGGTAGTATGTATTCGAAGTCATTCGTCAATTTATCTACGAGGCGTTATCATAATAAACCATATCTGTAGTATGTAGTAATCGTAATATGCAAGAATTAATATATTTCCAGAAAACGATAAATTCGCTAGCCGGCCGGCTTGTGAGCTCTGAAAACGATATAGTGAATGGATAGGGCAATGCATCGTAATCGTTCTATATATTGAAGTGATCGATCATCTTCATCGATATGATATGGATAGGATGAGTTATTGAAATCAGGAGAATATCATATAGCGAAGCATACGTACGCCATGCCATGCGCCATGGTCATGGCGACAGACAGATACTAATAAATAAATGGCACATATTGTTCTATCTATGATCGGTATTTTCAAGCTTATCACGATATGTGTGTTATTAAATATCGATATAAAATCAGAATATGCGTTCTTTCATCAGAGTTCTTTGTCCGAAACAATTTTCCAGACATACTGATAAAAATTATTATTATTATAAATATTTTGTTTGAAGTAGAATGGATTCAAGTTATTCATAATAAGGTGCAGTCATTCGGCATTTGCGTGTAATAAAATGAATGCACGTAATAATATAAGGTTTATATTCACTTACGTAAAGATATAAGATATGTATGTATATATTGGTGTCCATTAAAAAATAATATTAACACAACAGGATCAAAGTTTTGTGTAATATTTGTTTCGCGTCACCACTTTTGGCGGAACAGTTTTGAGAGTTCTAGCAAATTAAGAGCTTAGGTGAAATCACTAATTGGAGGGAATGTTTTATTGTTTTATTTATTGATTTCACATTCATTTCGTTTTGATCTAACTTTATTTACTTGATTTAGGATCTGCTTAAAGTATTTTCTAGAAATTTTTTGCGAGAACTTTAAAGGTGGGGTTGTTTCGCCACAGGTTAATTAATATTTGCTCGCTTATTAGGTGCGCTTATACAACTTTGCACTTACGTAAAAATCCAACGTCATGGTAATGATGATCTACGACGACAATAATTTCGTGGCTCAATTGCAGCTTTACGTCTTTGTCTCAATTTCGCTTAAAAAATTTAAATACATACATATATCACAATAAGAAAAAAACCTCCCGAATATCGACGATTGGCTATAACTACGTAAAAAAACGAAGTCTACTGTACCACAATAGGAAACAATCGCACAAAGAAAAAACTGCGAAATTTTTTCCTAATTCATTAGCGATCTACATTTCATTTTTGTAAACTCTATCGCGTGTAGGATTAACCATCGTGGGGTCAGACAACAGATTAGGTTGCATTTTTTGTATGGAGCTATCGTTACATAAAACTTTACGAGATTCGCAATTAAACGCAACGCACCTTATTATGCACATACAGTAGCCGGTCGTTAGATTAGATTGCGTGGAAATTAGAATAGCTTAGAAATTAGAACAAGCGAGTTAGGTACACTCACCGGTCTAAGATTAAAATAAACTCTTCTAATTTTCAAGCTTAAGAATTTTGACTGCACAGTTTTATGTTTTATTTATGTTTTGGTTAACAATGAAATCCATTCCACTACAGAGTACATTAACTCTGCAATTAGCTACAGGAAAATTAATTAATTAATTTTGGGAAGCAATTTCGGTTTTAAAATTAGAATCGGATTCCATTTTTTGTCTGTATTACGGAATAAGCTTTTTGGTATTATTTTATAATATTTTTGGAATACAATTTGTATTAACATTAGAAAAAATAATGTTCAAGTTCATTAAGCGTTTATATAAAGACGAAACGTTTCGACCTATACAAAGGGGAAGCTCTTGTCCTATTCTCGAAGCTATAAAAAGACATATTTCCATTTACACAAGCACAAACAAAACATCACATAGCCCTCATCCGGGTTCCAATGAATACGAAATTACTGAAACACCTACTGAACTTCACGAGCCTAAAATTAATAATATTATTATGAATATTTAATAGAGTTCCATAAATTCGTCCTGTAGAAATTTTCAATAACCCAACGAAAACGGAAATAAACGAAAGGTCGACCATTTTACGAGTATTACAAGTTCATAGAATTTATTTTTCGGTTTGTTCAAGCGGTTAGTCAGAATGAGAGAGAGCCTCTGGTTTTCGACTGGCCTTTATTTGAGTATGTGTCTATTTTTAGACAATTCCAGGTGTTCAGAAAGCCCTTTGGATTTAAAAAGAATAACCTGTATTAAATGAAACGAAACGAAATGTAAAAGTTTCCATAGGCTCAGGACATTTCTGAGACAAATGATATTGGAATTGTAATAATGAATAAAACATGCGTCACTTGTAGTTAGTCTAGTGTGTATACTCGTATACACTACGCTGGGAGGGAAACATAAAAAAACTTGTTCAAAGCCACATAATAATGAATATAGCGCGAAAAACAATCAACCATACACCAGAAATACTTCCACTGTAATCCCTAAATAAACGACAAAATTCCAACTTTCAATGGCATATTTTCTACCGACGCTAAAAATATATTTTTGCTCTTAAGGACACATTATTTTGTCATTAGGATCACGTAAAATTCGATTTAGAACTCAAAGCACTGAAAGCGTATTGTGACCCGTTGGCAGGAATAGAAAGTAAAAGGACTCTCTTAACAATATCCTTGATAAAATTCAGAGTTTTGCAACAAAATGTCTTCTAGATTTTCCCTTATTTTCAGTATGTATTTGAAATTTTGCCAAACAAAATGGCATCATAAAAAAAATAGAAGATTCCAGATAAATACGTATATTCAGTTGAAAACAATAAACCACTTGTGTCCATCAGAGGTGTTCAGTGTTGCCATATAGGTTGCGTGGCTTCCCCCAAATGTGTACCGGCCAGGTAAAAGGAGATGTTGGACTTCTCAGTATGTGTCTCTACTATATATCTTGCCGAAATCAGTCTGATTCTGAAGGTACAGGTCAAGCAAACAATTTTAATTGTTAGTCGCAACCGTCAATTTTAAAAAGTTAAGGCGAATGTCACATGCACCAATTTTGAAGGAATACGCTGATTTGTGTTAGGAAACAAACCTCAAATTTTCCCTAAGGCTCTTTAGATTCCCCCTAAAGTTTTACCTAAAAATTGTATACCCCTAAAAATCTCCCAAAGAGGTTGAGAAACCCTAAATTTAGGGGATTTCCGTCTAATCTGGTAACACTGAAGTGCTTTCCCATCTGTTGTGCCAATCAAATTGCCTGCTCACTTCTTTGCAGGCCTTTTCATTTTTTTCGTATACATAATAGAATCTCCCTACACAAACACACATCTGTTGGGAAATACAAGTATCGATTAATTTCTGTTTTTTTTTTCTGGCTCTCTGTAACTCTCGTCCTAGGAAAATAAATAAAGTGCCTAAATATAATACTCTCAGTGACCGGCTTCGTCTCCAATAATGAGGTCAAAGTGACGAGCTTATAGCCGTAGCTGTATAGCTCATATAGCTTTTGCCTCCTGTAAACACGGAATGATACATCATGCTGCTACATAGTCGAAAACAGGGGAGTTTGAAACCAGGTTATGAGGTTATGTCCTGTTGAAGTCGACCATGATGCGGTAAGATTTTTTCTCGAGAGTGTCGCTCAAGTATAGATGAGGACAATATACGAGGATGGAAATAGGATATGTTGAGTACGTTGCGTGTACATATTCAACAAATTTAGCACACTGGAAGCGCAATCATGCTGCTTAGTAACAAAACAACGTGGTGATGAACTTGTTGGGGAAAATTATGAAGTCCTTCGGCACAGATTAGACTTAAAAGCATCAAGGAAGGATTGTGTATGGCGTTTGAGCTTGTATCGATGCATTTAATGAGTAAAAATAGAATGTTTATATCGTGTTTCGTGGAAAATCAATCAATAGGCTTGACATTAAAAATTCGTGACTGACAGCACATGTAGTAAGTTCACGTTGAACGTGGCTATACAGTCATTCAATAATAGAGAGTTTTAGCATATCGTTCGAGATAAAACGACAAAATTTGACATTCCATATAAAAATTCGCTTGCTTACCGTATACGAAACAATATTATCTTAATATTGCATGTCCCAAGTAGGCATGGGTGTATTTCCGTATATTTGATGCCCTGGAAACAGTCGAAATTGGCGAAATAAGTTGTGTCTTCGTATTAATATTTATGGCACATAACCTAATTTTTTGTACGAATGTACGAACACTTTATTGGATGTGGTTTTCGCTTGTTTTAACTCATAACTTTTTTTTATAAATTCATAAATAAGATAATACATTTTTGAACTATGTAGTGAAGAAGACCTTAATTGATTGACACGTGTTAACATTTTTATGTTTCGGTGCGCATATTTAAGGTTTTACGCAAACAAATAGTGCATCAAGTGCCAAAAACCGAGTGTAGGAGTTATTGGAAACGGTATATACCAACATCAAACGAGGATCCGAATATATCAGTGAGCAGGAATGTAGGGAAATTTTATTTTTCAGAACTATTATGCTTTGTGAGGAAAAGAACATGTACATACATTTTACTGAGAACTTGATCTAGCTTAAAAGGATAATCACATGTTTACCAATCTTTTGAATTTTTGAAGTCCAACTGGACAAAGACAGTGACATACTCAGCATAATGGGTGCTAGAGCATTTTGGTGGAACTGGGCGAAATAGATAGTGGCGACCCTTATGGACAAAAAAAAACTGGTTTCTACTGTAAAAAAAACAAAAGTAAAAAAATATGCATTCGTATTTTCCAACCGCTCGCTATTTGTAAAAAGACGAGTATTGTGGCTGTCCGCTACGCTATGTACATATTTGCATTTATTTTAAGGACAGTTTTTTTGTGTTTTGTGATCGAAATATTTCTAGTAATTATAATTATTATTTGCTTTACAATATGGCTCCTTGATACTGAATCCAAGCCGTCAAGTATGAGGCCCTATTGAAGCTTCAAGAATTGTTGCGACCACGAGCCTCAAATTTACTATATACAATTGCGCAGACCCAAGTTGCAAAGGAGGCTAAAAAAATGATTTACAAGCCGAGTTCAGACAAAGAAAATAGGTGTACCTAGAGTTGTCAAAGCTCCAGTTTTCTCCCGGAGACTCCGGATTTCAGGTGTCCGGATCATAATTGAAATCTCCGGGTTGAGGGCCAGTGTAGCAGGCTCTATTCGAAAATGCGTCCGAATTGACTAAACGTGCGTATTGATCCATATACCTTCAGATTGTTACTGTAATATTGCTGGAAATCTCCACTAATCTTCGATAGTTTGCGCCTATCAATTAAATGAGCTACGAGTGGAAAAAGTGCGAAGTGGTGAATACTTTGCACCGATCCTGGGAGTATATTGGCGTCGGTGCATTTATTCTTACGGAAGCCTTAGATAGAAATAGCCACTATACGGCACGAAGAGAACTAACAAATTACTAGCCAGAGAAAAACGTTGCCAGACTCACACTGCTGGGTTTAAAGGAAATTGATCACTAAGGTTCATGGTTGGAGTATTCGTTTCGTATTCTTGTGTGATATTTGCCCTGAAATCTATTTTTATCGCTTGCCCTAATTTGAACAAACAATTAATGAATAAGCCTTTTTATGCTGCAATGTTTTATTATTTTTCTCCAGAATGTACCGTTATATAATATTTATTATGTAATAAATGCCCTGTCTTGCTCTGTGGCCGTGATCGTTCGGTCGCCACTCTCTGAAATAGACACTCATAGAGAAACGAGTTTCCAAACTCGGCACGACTCGTCGCAAGTTTATTATTCAGAAGAAGATGATAAGAAATATTCTTATCGTAGAATAATAAACTAACAATGCGACTAGGAAGTGGTATGGCTGACAACCTTATCACACTCCGGATTCATTTGTCTTTGTAACGTTGATGACTACACACGGTAGTCATCAACGCACCATGCTCCACTAGGAGTTACGGTAATCAAGAGAGAATAAATTGACCGTAGAGTTAGTGTGTTTGGATCCGGAATATTTTTGACCTTATATCTAATCTTTAGCAGAATCATTTAATTAAATAAAAAAGAGGTCGCTTTTCGGTCGTGTCACGTCAGGTTGTCTAAAGTACAGGGTGGAGCAGAGGAAACGCATACTTTTCACTATTGAATGACTGAGAAACGGTTCGATAACATTAATAAAAAACAAGCATTAAGTAACAGATTTTTTATTTCAGTTTTGAAATATACGTAGATACTTTAATTAAGTACGACGTGACATACTCAGCGCTAGAGCCTGTCGTCTAGCCGATCGCTCCGGACTAGCAACAACTGCCGTTCTCACTCGGTCTACATTTTTTGGAGTTGGTACTGAACGAGGAAGACCAGGTGGTTTCTTTTTCATCACGGATCCATTACTTCTACGGAATCATTGTTTCTAAAGTACTGCTCGACAACGAACACACGATGCTCTAAGCTCCATTGCTCCATAGCGACTGAAACTGCGTTGTATAAGCAGTCTGCCAACATTCATTCAAGGTCAATAGCCCCTCTCGTCGCCGCGTACTAGCAGTTAAAAAAAACATGCGTTTCTTCTGCTCCACCCTGTACTTGCACCAAGGTGCACGGTGGTGGTCTGGGCGATCGCCCAGCTCACCCACCCCTAGCGCTGCCCTGAATTTACTGAAAGGTCAACAAATAATAGTTATGGTGTCTTTACATTAACTCCCAAAAGTCCGGTTTAATGAGTGGCCCCAAAGAGAAGCTACACGTGGTCAAACCTTTAAACAAAAAGGTATTTAGGAAGATTTTTTTATTTTTCTATAACGGTATCTAGCGTTTACGAAAAGTTCATTACAGTCTACTATTTTGTTAAAGGGACAGTTATAGAGGCACCCATTTCCAAAAATATTTCCCGGTAATCGGATCAACATCGATGGCAATTTTTGTATGGTTTTAGCTCTCATAGGTTACCGATTATATTTGAAGCCACAGACACTACAAACCTTTGTAAGACCCAAAAGATACTGTATCAATACGGTTTGAACTCATACGTAAACGTTATATGTATCGTAATATAAATTTTTATTTTTGAAAAAAAAAACCGTTAGATCCCCTGGCAATTCCAGGCTGATTTGCGGATGTTTGCCTTATTTAAATGCCGCTAGCGGCACACAAGTTAGGGATTTTTGAGGTGTTGTTTAAAACCTGGAGAATAATAATATAATTACAGTAGACGCTCGAAAATTAAAAAAAAAAAGTTCTGGCCAATTCTAATTTCCAAGCATTTTTAAATAGAGGCAAAAAAGTGCTCCGTGAATTATTGAAAAATTATCGTTTTAAGGTTTTATTCAAATTCGTTTATTTATTCATTTTCCTGATAGAGGAATCAGAGCTAATACCCAAAAATTATTGAAATATACAGTAACACAGGTTGAGAAATTGACAGGATTCAATTTCCCAACCCAAATTCTAATGAGAGAATAGCTTTTCAAAAGTGACTTTTTCTGGTAGCAAATTTTTGATAACATTATGTACCTTATTTAACGAGATTGCAACGAAATAAATTGTATGGTTGAGAACGTGAATAGAACATGAAAATTGTGTAATCAAACTTCTTGCGCTTGAAAATTAGAACAGTTTCTTCTAATTTTAAAGCGGCCTTAAATCGTGGTTCTAATTTCCAAGCTATTCTAATTTCCACGCGTTCTAATTTCCTAGCGGATACTGTATTTCAAAGTTTAGCCAATTTTTTGTCTGGATTTTCTAGGATTTTAATACAAAATATTTTGAGTTTTACAATTTGATTTATAGGATGAGTCAAATTTTTGTAAACATCTAAATTCAAACTTCAAAATAAAAAAAAAAATAAAAAATAAAAATAACAGACGCGACAGTCCAACATTAGACTAAGGCCGCAGATGCGTTAGTGACATCTAATTTCCAAGATGTCAACTGCTTTTTTGTTGAGGTGTTGAGATCAACAGCACGCTCAGCAGTGTTGTTTATCCCCATAAATGGGTACTCGTTTAACATCTGATTGAGATCATAGTCCGTCACATGGGTCGTGAGTTTGAAAAACACCATAAACTGAATTGGTTCACGGTAAGAATCGAGCTCACGACCCTGTGCACGGAAGGTGTGCGGACTAACCACAACACCAACCAAACTACAGAGGCTACAAATAATGCCATATTATTGACTCTATTCTATTTAGAATTTACCGTTATTATGCTGGTCCAGGATGCTAAAAATCCTTTAAAATGAATCAAATGATTTTTTCAAGCAACCTCGTTTCCAAGTCATCCATCTGGCTTATTTCTACTGCTTCCTTTTGCACCTTTTAGACGTAAGGATTCTTTAGTAAGGATTCGAACGACTTTATTATACCTAGCCCCTTTAAGAGGGTATTCGGCGTTGATTTTAATTTTACGCTTTTACGTAGGTGTCCTAGGGTTTTAGATTATTCTTTGTAAAGTATTCACATTCCAATTCACCTTTTCTGTAAAGGTACGAGGTAAGAATAAGCACCGTTTTCAATCTCTCCAATTCCATGAAATCTCTCTCAAAAGCCTTGACATCATATCATTTTGGATTCCCTGAGTCAGCTTGAACTTGTGAAAGATATTCTAATTCAACTGTTGTCACTAGAGGCAATCAATCAGCTTCTGTCAACATTTTGGTTCAGCCAATTGAATATTTTAAAAGAGACAGAGAACACAATTTGGTTCGGTTTGGAATTGACTCTGCTCTTTGCCACAGAGAGGATGTACTCGTACTTTGTATGTGTTATGGGAATCGATAAATGCGAGCGTATCATCATCCAAATGATGAGTACAACTCTTGTCTTCATTTATATCTAGATCTAGAGTAATTACTGAGTTACTATATACATACTTCTTCCCAGCCCCTATTATTTCCGTATTTCCTGTTCACACCCTCCAGTTTTATGACCCATCATCGTTTTATACTTCCGCAATAGCGCGACACTGACATGGTCAATCCACTTGCGTAAGCTTCAAGTTCTTTTCCGGAAAACCGGCGAACGAATAAAACAAAATACAGACGTTGTGTGGGAAAAACAGTAAAACCCAAAAATCAATAGGGGTGGTTTTACACAGTTCTCTCTCTGTATTTGTTCAAATTATAAATGTGACACCTTACGTTTCGCAGTGTGTGCGAGACGTGGTGTTCCAAAAGAACACGGTCCGCGCCGGGTATTGGACGCGCTATATGTAGCAGTCATGTAGAACAGCGGACAAAATTTCACGTTCGTGATTTGATGTGATGTATATGTTTACACGTTCCTAATCTAATTGGAAAATCGAATCATTGTATGCATACTTACTTTCTGTGTGCTTTCCTGTTATTAAACGGATTCCTTTTGATTGTCAGTGGACGAAGTGAGGCAAAATGAGAATCGAAGAAGCCTCGGCCGGTCGGGTGGTTTGGTAATATGATGGGTGGCGGTTGATTGTTATAAGAAAAATAAATTTCACGCACTCAACACTTGACTAGATTGACTTAAAACTCACTCTTAAATTTTTCTATACTTTTTTTTTATCACATTCACAATCAATCAACACATAGGCAAACGGTTAACATGATTTTCATTGACAACAAATCAGCACCAGTTTAGTACATTCATAATGTGTAACGATAAAAGACAATATACAATGTCCCGGGATTCAGTAAAACACCACGGAATATAAATTAGCTATCAAATGCAATCCTATACAATTTCCTAGACTCTTGCATAACATACAAAATTCGCGTAAATACAATAACTTTTCACTAGATATTGGCTAGATCTCGCTGCTTTCAATCCCGCACAAACGAACCAAACCAACTCCTTGCACAGCTTCTACTAACATTTTCATTTGGCTTTCTGGTGCTCTATATATAGGCAATATACAACACTAACAACACGACCACCACCCTCCTTGCATCAAGCACCGAACGCCACACATATCTCTGAGGAAAATCGATACGGAAATTCACAAAAGAAAATTCTTCCAATTGCCACAGTCATGCTTAATTGGAAATTTGGATAGTTAAGTTTTTGCACAAAACCGTGTGCTTGTTGCACGCAATTTGGTAAACACTTTAAACCCCGAACTTTGTGCGGCACTAGTATAGTTTCTGCAGGCTCGAGAGATAACACTTCTTCCGGTTCCTCAGGTGCTTGAAATTTTTATCTTTCTCACTTCTCACTTTAGTGTTCTGGCTCTGGCTCTGGGTGGTTGAGGAGAACTGTGGTGTGTTGTACACGTCCACCGAAATCGGAACTGTTTTGCGGAAAGTCGACAAGCAACTGACCAGAAAAGCTTCACAACGTTGAACGTTCACAGAATGGCTTGGATGATGGCTTTCCGCACACAGCGAATTCCTCCACGGGGATAATCTGCTACTGTGCTGGGTGGCTGTACCGTACGTACATCATTGGGTGGTTGGGGTGGTTAGATGGGTTGATTCTAGTACAGCAATGAGTGTGGCGTTAGCCGGTCGGGTTGTTTTGAAGCGAATTGAATTGTCTTTTTTAAGGGGTGAATTAAAGTATCAAAAGTAGCAGGTGCATGGCATTCAAGAACGAGGTGTTTAGCATCGAAGTCAAATGTTTGAAAATGCATTTATGCGCCCCAGCTTACTCCACAAATGCATACAGGGTCGGATTTCCCATATGGACGACAGAACAGCCCAGGGCAGTTCAAGACTCAAGAGCGGCGCTTTCTTCAAAATGGCATACAAATACAAATCATGCAAAATTAAGATATATTGTTTCATATACGGTAAGCAAGCGAATTTTTATATGGAATGTCAAATTATGTCGTTTGATTTCAAACGATAAGCTAAAACTCTCTAATGATTACTACTACTGACAAACTACAAAAACAAAAACAGTTTATTTCCAAACTGAGTTACTTCAACTTTATTTCTTACTCAGACTCAGAGCATTTGGTAGTAGTTTTATTTTTTTTTTAATATTTGCCAAATATGGAAAACGACCCCCTTTTGAACCTGACACTCAGGATTTTTTTCATAATCAGGAGACTATCCCCTGATCCTGCCAAATTTCGAACGACTTTTTCCAATCAAATATCGTACATTTTCTGGGCTACGCTACACAATCCCTGAAAAAAAGAACAGAATATCGCATATTGGCTATGTCCACACATGTGCGCTTTCGTCTTCCCTATCGTCTTCTAGCTCCGTTTCAACAGTGAACTTGTCATTGTCAATATATCGGTCGTCCACGCAATCTCGCTCACAAATAGTCGTAGTCAGCATTATTGAAGCATTTATGACGAGCTGTATTGACTTAATATAGGTTAAAGGAGCACATCGGCATAACATCGTCATGGCCCGTTGCAGGACATGCTGTTGCTGCTGCGTTCCCAATAAATTCTATTGCATGCGGACGACTAAACTTAATTGCCCAATCAGAAACAGACATTGCGGGGACGTACACAGAAAAATATTTCAGGAGCGGCTTTCGAGAAAAACCGGATTTACGTAACCCTGGGAAATTAAGAAATAGGGTTAAAAATATCAATACCTTACGTAGCCGTAGGATCCCCTAGGTGGGAATACAAATTTTCAATTTTCTTTCAAACTTGTAACACGGAGGCAAACTTTACTTTATTTCTTCATTACAATTTCCTTATCCCAAGTATTGAAGGGCTCTTTGGCAGTTGGTAAGGTAAAGCAGCGGATGATCAAATACCCTCACAGAAACAAACAAATAATTGCTCTTGAGAGTCTCAGCAAGATGGGATCAGAAGCACAAAACTACTGCACTTTCGCATATGAGCTTTATTTTAATTCTTGCTTGTATGAAGTTTTTGTAGATATGCGAATTTCGTTAATTAGTCTAAAAAAGACATTCACATTCTTCCCGTTAAAAAAGGAAAAAAGTACAGGTTACTGAAATTTCAAAGCCAATTAAGATCATTTCGGGAGGGGTCCGGACCCCCTGGACCCCTCCCCTGACTACGTCCCTGCAAAGGAAAAATGAAAATGAAAAAAAATTAAATTAATAGTGAAAATTTTAGTCTGATATTCCCATAGTGAAGTTAGTCTGCACACTAACCCAAATCTCGAGATTTTGGATAATCTCTCCGACTCACACAATACATTTGCAAGATTTGCTTTTTCAGAGATTTTGTAAAGATATTTTAACCATACTTCGCCTTTGAAAGTAAATGTCAAGAGTACAGTTGAGGCCGTCTAACCCACGTTCCGCTCTGTCCACGGTTTTGTTCACGCAAGTGTGAATTTTTTTTCACTTTTTTAGCGAAAATAAATCATTGACATAAGCTTTTATAAATTAGATTCTAGTTAGATGCTGCAGCAATAATATTATAAATAACCGTTTCAGTCAGTCATGCATCAGATTGTCAGAGCAGTGGCGTAGATAGCTTTTCTGAGAGGGAGGGGATCATTTGTCAAAATTTGACAACCGTAAATATCAAATTTTGAATTTTAGAATAACAATGTCTGCATTTATTACACTTCAAATTAGCAGTGTTTTTCAGCAAACTTTTTTATTTGCAAAATAGAGAGCAATTTTGGCATAAAAAAAGCGTCCTCCGCAAAAATTGTGACTTTGCTTCGTTAATTTAGCTTTTTTACTACGGTAAGTGAATCCACAGTATTCCAATTTTCGTGCAAATTTTTGTTATTGTGATTGGAGTATCAAAGCTTTATATTGGGATAGATCAGTGGTTCTCAAACTTTTTGGAGTCACGGGACATCTCAAAACATTTAAATATTAAATTATATATTTAAATCTCCAGAAAAGGAAAATTTTGAAGAGCATAGCTCGTTGGGAATGCAATACAGCTTCTGTGTTTTTAAATCGAAATTCTCCGATAATAAATTCGTGGGTAGATATTTCTAAAGTTTTTAAACAGGTAGGACACCGTTGCAGCTATCTTCTATAAATTTCGAGGCCCTAGCTATCAGCCAATTCTTTAAAATGGATACCAAAATTGTGAGTAGAACCTTAAATTTGGACCGTTAAACATTTTTTTAAAAAACATCTTACAAAAGTTTCGATTAACACAAATTTAATCGTCTAATTTATTTGTGCCTTAATTTGAATCCTAAAAATCTCAATAAAACACTCGGTCATACTTTTCTTCTGGTACTACTTCCTTTTCCATTCCATAAAGTAGAAAGTTGTAGAAGAAAATCGGTCGAGTCTCTGATGCTGGTCAAATATTTTACAGTCTTAATTTCTGCTGCAGTGTAGCAGACTAAGCTTCGGAATTTTAAAACTTACAAACATTTTTTTGTATGGATTGTTTGCTTTTTGTTGTCAAAAGCTCTTTCTAAATTTTTCCTATTTTTGTATATCTTCGCGAAACCCCTGAGATATCTTCACGGAACCCTTGGGTTCCGCAGAACTCCATTTGTTTGTTAATTTGTATTCGAGTTACTGACTGCACAAGACTATATTTCCTTCAATTTTGGAAATTTCTAAAAAAAATATTAGAAAAAATTTACCTAAAAATATGGTTATAGCTTTGAGAGTTCTTCGTATTAAATTTAATAAAATTGCGAACAACTAGAGAAAGTCTAGACTTGCTTTGCCCTGCTATGTACGATAAAACCTTTCGTCAAATTTTAACATAAAAAAAGAAGAAAGAATATTGATAAACTCAAAAAGTAAAGGGTGCTCAAAAATTGGAAGTAGTTTTGAAGCGTTTTCTCTTCATTCGCATTAGCTTTCCATTCTCCTGAATAAATCTTTGTAGTCTTATCTACTGTATATTTCCCCATTGGAAATTGCGCTTCTGTGGAAGAGTACTCCGTGTTCCACATTATTTTCAAAATTTTGAACAGAACATTAAGATTTTCCAGCAAAAAATTTTCAATCTGTGCTTACATATAATTTTTCTAGCAGCACTTGTAGATTACTTCAGTAATGCTTGCCTGTTCGAAACTCCAGATCCAATGTGAAAAAATAAATGAACGTAAAGCCCTGTGCTGTAGGGTTTCTATTCTATCGATACGCTTCAATTTCACAAATGAAACAATTGAAATTTGAGTAGGTAAGTGCTGAATTTTCTATTGCAGTTCTGAAAATGGTTTCACGTTTTTATGAACACTACACACGTTGAATAATTCCAGCTAAAAGTTTACTTTTGCTTCGTTTTACGCATCTAAGTAATAATAGAAAATGTGTGACCAAAAGGGGGGGGGATTGATCCCCTTGACCCCCCCTTATCTACGCCACTGTGTCAGAGTGGCAATTTAGACGGACTCTGCTGTAGGTACACTCTAAAAAAATTTACTCCAATAATAGGAGGAAACTTTTTTTCCTTCTATTATAGTAGTAAATTTACACCACGATATGAACGAGAGTAATTTTACGCTTTACGGTGTAAATATTTACTACAAAATTGGTGTAAATCTACAAACGGTAATAATAATAATTTGCACACATAAATAAGTAAACTTACTTTTAGACTTATGTAAATTTAAATCAGAAATAAGCAAATTTACACTGGAAAAAATGTAAATTTACATCCGGGTTTATGATAATATTTTCGGTAGCCGGTTCTTCGAAGTAAATCGTCCTGTAGCTACCCGTTATTCCAACGGCCAAGAGCTGCCACACCCGCTTCTGTTCACGAGCAAAAAGCACTACAACAACAACAATAATATGCTCACACGAGCGCACTTCGGACGGACAGACTAACTGCACACAGAACAAGCCACTTGTGAGATACAGGAAAATGCAATACTCGTAATGTCAAAAGTATTGTAATACACTCAGTTTTACACAAATGTAGGTGTAATTTTTTACACCAAAATCGTAATATTACATAAAAATAAAGAAATGACACATCTTCACACCAAATGTGGTGTAAAATTACAGCAAAATAGAGTAATATTAAAAAATCTGTGTAATATTACACTATTTTATGGGTTTACTAGAAATTTTGTTGAAAAATAAACGTTTACTGTTATTTTGCGCCAAAAAAGGTGTAAAATTCAACGAGTTTTCGATGTAAAATTCAACTTTGTTTTTACAGTGTACCTACTGTCAAAGTCGTGCAACAATATAGGTCAGCCATTTAACGATTTTAGGTCGCAAAAAATTTCTCGGCTCTGTTGTTTTGGGATATTGTTAGGATAGATACCAGAAGTGTACCACCAAGTTTGCAACTTCGAAAAACCTCTGCTAACCCCGTAACCCTAAAAAAACCTCAAAATTTTCGGACTTTTTTCATATTTTTGTTTGTAATTTCTAAAAGGTGCTTCCTACAAGTAAATCGTCCACTGCACTTTTAGCTAAGCTAAATCTTCTTTAATTTGAGTGTAACCCCAGCTTTGTAGGTGCAAAGGATCCCAAGATACAGCACTTTAAAAAATGTGTTTTTTTTTTGTAAAAAAGTCCGAAATTGTATATTAGGAGGTTTGTCTGACAGCCCTATGACGTAATGTTCCGATTCCATCCATTCCAAGATATGTTTTGAGGCTTTACTAGGAACACATTTGGAACAGGTTTGGTTAAGATTGGTTCCTAAAGAAAAAAGTTTTTCTTAGAAGAACCGAATTATCAGGGGTTGGTTTGTATGACAGCCCTATGACCTAGTGTTCCGATTTCATCCGTTTCGAAATATGTTTTGAAGCTTTACTAAAAAACACATTTGGGGGTGGTTAAGATTGGTTCATAAAGAAAAAAGTTTTTCTTAGAAGAACCTAATTTCCAGGTTGGTTTGTATGACAGCCCTATAACGTAGTGTTCCGCTTTCATCCGTTCCTAGATATTTTTTGAGGCTTAACCAGGAACATAATTGGGTGAAGTTTGGTTAATATTGGTACATAAAGAAAAAAGTTTTTCTTAGAAGAACCTAATTTTCAGGGACAGCCCTATGACCCCATGGTCTGATTCCATTCGTTCCGACATATATATAACTTCATGTCACATGACTTTCTCCGTGCGTAGAATGCGCATTTAAGCCGATATTCAGCTCGGAACATGACTGAAATTACAATTTCAAACTTTTTTTCAAAAAACAATGTTTAAAGTGCTGTATCTTGGGATCCTTTGCGCCTACAAAGCTGGGATTACACTCAAATTAGAGAAGATGTTCTTAGCTTTAACAGTGCAGTGGGCAACTTACTTGTAGGAAGCACCTTTTAGAAATTACAAACAAAAGTATGAAAAAAGTCCGAAAATTTTAATTTTTTTGTAGAGTCACGGGGTTAGCACAGGTTTTTCGAAGTTGCTACAACTTGGTGGTACACTTCTGGTATCTATCCTAACAAAAAAAAAAAAAAAAAGATTTCATGACCAGGTTAGAAATGGGCGACCAAAATTACATGCATACATATTGTAAATATGTACTTTCAAAACTATCGCAACTATTTTTTTTTATGGACACCCCCACTTTTCTTGTCAGTCCCAACAACAGCTGAGTGCAAAACCCTTAACTCCAGAGCAAACGACCGGTAGATATTTTGTACTAGAGTCCCGCCCTCATCCACCCAAGTTGGAATGGGTCCGGAAAAGTTTGGCTCATGTGCAGCAACATTTGCCTAAAGGTCGAATAGATGAGAACAGGCGAAAAGCTCGCATATCATGTCAAGACTGTATAATTTGCTTTTCAGTAGCAATCTTCGGATAAAATAGTTTCAGTAGTAGCATGATAACAGCCGTTAAAATACAAGCTTATCATGTGCGAGTTTATCTATTTAGCTCTAGTTCATAAACAAATTTTTTCATGGAAAATAATTGACCCTATATGCGTGCCGGCTGCTCATAAGGGAATATGAATGAGGGTTGTTACGACCGCTTATTATAATCGGGGACGGTATGATTTTGTAATTTAAGTATAACCGCACACTCTATGTACATACCTTAGTGAAAGCATAGCCATGCCATGCGTTAGTCCAGAGTGGTTATGTGATCACACAACCCATATGTGTTTGACTCCAAATTTATTACAGTAGGTACACTCTACGAAATAATTCAAACGTCAAAATATTGTCGATGCAATTATTAACCCTTTTGTCGCAGCCTAGGAGCTATTATGCCAAAGGTGTAGCTGAATCTTCTGTGAAATCAATCTTATTTTTTGAAGCGGTCTAATTTTGGTTCTAGAAACAGTTTACATACTATGTCTTACGATGATGCGCTGTTATTTCGTTTCTTTAGACATAGTTTACATTTCGCTGAACGTTTGATCGCATTTGTAGCCGTCGGTTCCTTTGAAATATATATGGAGAGGGGTGGAAAATATTGTTGAACGATATTTTTTATCAAGATATAGTACCAATGGTCTGTCTAGGTCTATGTGCCAACCGAAGGGTTAATTATCAATTATTAATTATAGTGTGAAAACGGTGCCATTTTTATTTTCTGATGCCCACTCTGGACGAACGCATGGCATGGGTTGCTATGCTTTCTCTAAGGTACATACCGACTAAATTAACCCCTAAACTGGATTACCATTGTATAAATCTTTTCTTTTGTGTTCTAATTAGTAATCCGCCGACACATTTAATCAGACTTTTTGATTGATGTTGTTGATAGCCTCTATTACAAGTGGAGTACACGTACATCCATCCACAATTCAGATTTTGTGCTTTGTATGACTGCATTCGCTTAATTTTTTGGCAGTCCAATCGTACTGCTGCTATAGCGTATTAAGATGGATAGTACGCGTATTTTTATTTTAGCATTGTCACAAATATGTGCATACATGGTGGGTGTCTGGGCAAATCTAGTAAATTGAGCCTGACATATTACGGTCTTTTGTTGAATCATTGAAATGTTTTCCCTTGTTGACAAAAATTGGGTGCCATGCGTATGAAGGAGGTCTAACTAAATTGTATGTCGCTGTATGGAGACGATAGGCATCATGGAACAATATGTTAAATTGAATTCAAATAGACATACATATTTACGGATTGATGATAATAATCAGAATATCGTATTGTTAGAAAAGGGCTGCATTAGTTTATTTCGAGTTTTGTTGATTATATTACCTCCTTGTTTGTGTCTAATAGAGGAAACAATTTATGTATGTAGAAGGAATTGTTCAGAATTAGCAATATTTTGTCTTTAAACGTCCTAGATGGCTACTTAATACTTAATACTCTCATGGAGCAGGAACATTTCCATTCAAAAATGCTACTGAAACAAAACAGTGCAACTAATTTTTCAAAAATGTGGGAGTAGGTACCTAACTTCATTAAACCTTGTTACATTTCCTACTTTTTCAACTTTGTTTTTGTTTTATTACAGAACATTTTTTGTGGTCAATATTATTGAATTTTAGGCTAATGAAAATGTAGCCTTCTCTCGGCCAATTTTAAAAAATTGCAAAAAACACGGAATAAGTAGAAAATATTACGAAACCAGAAAAAAATTAGAATGTAAATCACGAAGTAAAGTTATTTTTTATTAAATTAAAAAAAATTAATTAAAAAAAATTAGAAGATATAGAATAAAATTATTAACTGTACGAATCTTTATATGTTATTAAAATGCATGGTGCAACATCTTGTGTAAATTAGCCACGTTTACCGAACTAAATATTTTCTAGCAACAATCGAAATATCTTGAAGGCGATCACATCAATTATCTATATTTAATTTCTGCTAATGGTTACCGATGGAAGCAATTGTCACTATCCCGATAATCATAAATTATTAAACAAATCATTTCTCGCATAATATATAAGAAATCAGTGGCGGCGCTTCGGGTGAAGTATGTGAAGGACCCCTTCACTACAAAATATAAATTGCAAATGCCCTCTAACACACAGTATTTATTGGGAAATATTAAAAAGAAGCTTCTAACAATAAACACCTCAATAAATCATCAATAAAAAAACATAATCAAAATGTGCACCGAAAAATTTGTCTATTCAAATTGAACAGTTCCTCCCTTGCACAGCAAAATTTTTCCTATTCATAGAATGATAGACAAGTGAGCAGGTAATCCTGTCACAGCTCCACGTCAGCACTTCAGATACACGATATCTTCCCGGATTTAAGATAGATGATATCGAGGTTGGTTGGTTGGTTGGTAAAAGTGGTGACTTAGGCAGAGGCTAGCCAAAAGCCCAATTAGCGCTGTTTTGAAACCACAAACTCCGTGAAGTTTAACGAGTGTATATGATGATGGTTAGGTAATAAGTTTGGGAGTGGGGAGGTGCTTTGAACCAGCCGGTGTTATTTAGGAAGTACAGCAGCTCCCCTACTTTCACAATTGCCGCATCCTTCAAGCCTCCCAGAAAAACCCTGCCGAGCGTCCTATACCGGGTTCTGGCAAGACCCGGGCATTCACACAGTGAATTACATTACTGCGATATCGAGTTTAATATAAATTTGTATTTTTCCTAAATGTTTGAATTTTACGTTGTGATGGCTATGATTAGTGGAGGGGGTTCACGTGGTCATGTTCTCCTAAGGAGTAACCGCCATTGAATGTATAGTACAATATATAATATATATATATTATATATCCTTGATAGCTCATAATACACAATTTTGGGCAACTAGTCGGACGGAGCATTCAAACATGTATGGGACTTTATTAACAAAATTTCTTAAAAAAATTTGCTTTCAAAATTTTGGACACAATCTCACTGTAAAATTTGTGAAAATTTTTTTTTAACAAAAACCACGTCAGACTTGCATAACAGTTTATTCAAAATTATTGTTATGTGAGGGCTCTATAAAAATTTCAGATCATTTGAATTGAATGACCGCTTCAATTAAAAGAATTCCGTTAAAAACAAAATAGCAAAAAATTTAAACTATTTGTTATTATTAGAGCCCGGATTTTCGTGCAGTAAAAAATTTTACAATGTGCATTAAAAATCCCGAAACGTGCAATATAAATGCCCGAATGTGCATTTTTCGTGCAATATTAAAAAAGTCATTTGTTTTAGGCTTTTATAGGGTTAGGCTTCGGAGCAGTGGACGCATGAAAAGCATTGAAAAAAATTGAAGAAGACTTGAAACAGGGTTATAAATGCAAATGTTCGTTTTCATTAAAAAACCTTAAAACGTGCAATTTCGTGTAATATACCCTGAAATGTGCACTTTCATGTAATAACGTGGAATTGAACGAGAATCCGGGCACTAGTTATTTTTGTTTTTAAGAGAGAAGCATTTATTTGTAATGTGTATTCATTTGATTTGAATACACTCAAGTCAGTGGCGATCCTACGTAAGGGTTTTAGCAGCGCCCGCTCTAAGGGGGGGGCAAGCCGGGGGGTCGCCCGGGGCGCAAAATTTTAGGAGCGGCTTTTTGGCTAAAACACGAATAAAAAAATCGAAAAACGAAAAGTAAGAACTCAATATCAACTTGGATTTAGTGTAAAGGAAGCCAGTTGTCATGGCTGTCACAGATGAAGTAAAAAGGGATGAAACAAAATAAGAAATAAGGGTTTGTTTAAGTAAAGAAGGACAACAATTGCTTCTTAAGGAAACGCGTTACTTTTCAAATTTATCAACTGTATCATTAGTTCTCTTTTGGAAGTTGTGTTTTAAAGATGCAAAGTTCTTGCTAGGCTTTGAAGAGCCCATACAATTGATACGAAGTACTGCATTTAGAATCTTAAAGTGTTTACTGTGATTTGCCTAAATTTTACGTCTGTGATGCTTGCAAAGTTATGTGCTAATTAAGTTCTTCTTTAAAAAGAAACTTATTGGAGAATGGTGTGCTGATTTCGTCCTCCAATAGAAAATTAGCTCCTCTTCTTTTCATCAGAATTAAGGATTTGCTTGCATTATCCCTAATTCTTATCAAATGGAAGGGCTTCCTGATTTTGAAATGGTTCGGGCTGCTATCCATTGTCATAAGGAGAGCTTTTGTGATTCTGATATTTTTCGCTACATGTTCGTTAAATGGTGCAGAAAGTGTCGCTAGTGGCGATAAAAAGACAGAAAAATTATTATTTCGAGAGCTGATAGCATAAATATTCCCAAGATCGGATTGGATTCCTCCAACCACACTACTATCAGTTGACCGAACCGAACAAATGACAAAATTGATCTCCCCAAAGTCTCTGTCTTCGCGGTGTGTGTTGTCCACAACTTTGATGTTTTGTTCGCGGTTTCGCAAACCCCGATCAGTGTGTTTGCGGCCTAATATTTTTATTCAGTCTGTTGCGTCAAGGGAGATCTCGTCCACTAAGTAAATATTGAACCTTCGGAGAAACCATAAGAAATTAGAAATAAGTTGTAGGTATATGCACTACTTATTTCTAATTTCTTATGGTTTTCTCCGGAGGTTCAATATTTACTCAGCACATAAAAGCGTTAAAAAAAATCTTCTATGAGAAATTTCTTGCCCAAATGCACCGTTTTCAACACAATTTCTTTTCGGATTTGTTAGATTGACATTTTAATTAATCATTGAACGCACTACCACTTGACATTATATCACTGTACACTAATTGTCATTCAGTATAATTTCACTCTTTGACCAATAAAGACCTCTTAATAGAATACCGCCTGTTTGAATCGAAAAGGTTATGGGCCCAGCCCGGTATTTTAAGAGGTAGTTCGAAATTATAGTTGTACCGGTACGGACGCGCGGATATAGTGCTAAAATAGTTACACGCAAATCTAAGCAGTTCGGGATTGAATTCGCACAAATGAATATGAAAGCCATGATGGAGCAGTCGATTGTAGCTCATCGTTTGGATGGCGGAAATTTTCGCATGTGGAAGTTTCACATCAACGCGATTCTTCGAAGTCAGGAACTATTAGATTTGGTGGACGGTACGGATCCTAAACCCGCTGCTGGTGAGGCTGAAAAGCTCAAACGATGGATTCAGCGCGACGGCAAGGCAATGGCCATTTTGTTTGCTTCCATCAATGCAGAGCAAAGCCTTCACGTTTTGGATTGCAAGTCGGCGAAAGACATTATGGACGTTTTGGAGAGTATTCACCAGAAGAAAAGTGATGTGCGTATCATGTCATTGTATGAGGACTATTTTAGTCTAAAAATGAATGATGACGAATCAGTCACCGCGTATGTGTCAAAAGTTCGCACGATTGCATCAGAGTTGGAAGATCAGGGTGAAAAGCTATCGGACAATTTGAAAATGTGTCGAATTGTGAGCAGCTTAACATCGAAGTTCCAGAATTTCCGAACGGTCTGGTACAATATTAAAGAGTGCCGTACTATGGATACACTGTTAGCAAAACTACAGTTAGAGGAGGACCAGTTAAACAAGTCGAATCGTGAGCGTGAGTCAGAACAACTCATGGCCGGCGGCAGCGGAGCATTTTTCAGCACGCACCACAAAACGGTTAATCGTGCCGTGAAAGTTTCGTTGAAAGATCGTAAGGCGAAATCGAAGTGTCATTCGTCTGGCGAAACGGGCCATTGGAAAACCGACAGTGTGTGTAAAAACTACAAGAGCAAAAAACAAAATGGCGCCGAACACAAATCGAAAAAATACGTAGCATTTTTTGCATACGACGATATTCTATCTGCCGAGTACAAAGAGGTTTGGTTGGCCGATTCGGGAGCAACACGTCATACAACTTTCCGACGCGATTGGTTTCAGACATTTACTCCCCAGTCTGCACGAAAAGGAGTTAAGATTGCGAACGACGAGTTTTTGGATGTCGAAGGTAGCGGATCTATTGAACTCGAAGCCTGGATTAATGGTGCATGGGAAGTGAGAGTTCTGGAAGATGTTCGATATGTTCCGAAATCCAAAGTGAATCTATTTTCCATCAGCCAATTATCAAAGAAGGGTTTCGAGGCTCACTTTACGAACAGTGGATGTAACGTCGTTGACAAATCGGGCGATGTAGTAGCGATCGGTTACATGGATTCGAACGATCTTGTACGGATGGCATTCAAGCCGTCCATGACGGAACGTGTGTGTTATGCATCAAGTGCCAAGAAAGCAGCGTGTTCATTGGAGAAGTGGCACAAGCGACTAGGGCACGTTAATGTAGCGACAATCAAGAATATGTGCTCGGCTGGTTCTGTGAATGGCATGACATTAACTGATTTTAATGATTTCTTTTGCGAAGAATGCCAATTGGGAAAAATGCATCGAATCTCGCATCAATTGAGTGGAACGCGTGAATTGGAAAAAGGTGGACGCATTCATATTGACCTGTGTGGACCCATGGAACAACGCGGTATACGTGGTGAGAAATTCTTTATGCTTTTAAAAGATGAAGCGACAAATATGCGATTTATTTTCTTTCTCAAACAAAAATCGGAAGCGTACAAATATTTGGAAGATTTTCTGTTGCAATGTGAAAATGCTTGGGATGTTCGTGTCAAATCTATTCGGTGCGACAATGGAACCGAATTCGTTAACAGTGATGTTGCAAAGATCTTAGCGAAACGTGGCATAGTGATGGATCGAATTTCGCCATACACGCCTGAACAAAACGGATTCATCGAAAGAGATAACAGAACCGTTCAAGAATCTGCACGTACTATGCTAATTGCAAGCGGCTTGGCAAAGTTTCTCTGGCCAGAAGCAGTCCGAACAGCGGTATACATTCTTAATCGAACAACGAACTCAAGCGATACAAAGCATACACCTTTCGAGCGATGGTTTGCTGAGAAACCGCATATAGATCACCTGAAAATTTTTGGTACCACTGGATTTATGCACATTCCGAGAAATATTGGACGCAAGAAGTGGGACCCCAAGGCGAAAAAGGTCTACTTAGTTGGGTTTGAATCGACTCAGAAGAATTTCCGACTTTATGATCCAGTTTTGAAGAAAATTGTCATCAGCTGTGATGTGGTATTCAACGAGATGCAGAACGAGTACATCCAATTCCCCATTGATTCCACTGAGATCGAGGCAGATCAGAACAAATGCGATGACATTTTGAGCGACGGTTCCGTGAAAGACGAGCAGGCTAGCAAATCACCCGAATGCATTTCAAGCGGCGATCAAGAGATAAATGGATATACTCCAATGAAGTTGCGACCCAATCCTAAACGAATAGTTCCATACGATGCATCTACTGGATATTTCGCCATGTTTACTGAACCTGAAACATATGAAGATGCAATGAATTCCGAACAGAAAGCAGAATGGACCGACGCTATTCAAGCCGAGCTGAAGTCATTGTCAAAAAATGACACATGGGAAATCATCCAGAAGACGATTGTACAAACATTGTGGGAAACAAGTGGATTTTCAAAATAAAATCTCCTCCAAATGAATCACCGAAGTTCAAAGCGCGATTAGTGGCAAAGGGATATTCTCAATGCAGCGGAGTTGACTACAAGGAAACTTTTTCACCAGTAGTGCGCTACGAATCAGTGAGATGTGTCTTGGCATTGGCAGCTATCTACGATATGGACTTGGCACAATTCGACGTGAAGACGGCCTTCTTAAATGGTATATTAAAGGAGACAGTCTATATGGAAGTTCCAAAAGGCATCGAGCATAAAGATGGCGAAGTTTGTAGACTGAAGCGCAGTTTGTATGGATTAAAGCAATCATCACATGTCTGGAACTCCAGCTTTGTTCAATTCATGAAGGAATGTCAGATGAATCAGTCCCTTTCGGATCCATGTGTATTTTATGGAGAAATTTGTAACGAAAAGGTAATTCTTTTGCTATATGTCGATGATGGTTTAATTTTATCGCCTAGTAAGAAGTCGCTTGATACGATGATTGAGATGTTGGCAAACAAGTTCGACATAATACTGGGGAACTCTGACTATTATGTTGGATTGGAGATAAAGCGCGATCGGAAGGCGAAGACAATAAGCATTTGTCAAACATCATACATTGACAAAATTATCCGAAAGTTTAAAATGGAAGAATCGAAAGCAATCTCTACGCCAGCTGACATTGGAACATTTTTAACTTCGATTACGGATGACGAAAGCGAGATACAGTTTCCCTATCGAGAGGCTTGTGGTTCACTTATGTTCGCTGCAACCATTTCTCGACCAGACATATCATTCGCAGTGGGAGATGTTTGCCGCTTCATGCATAAGCCTGGTCAAATGCAAGTCAACGCAGTTAAGCGAATTTTTCGGTATCTGAATCATACGAAGCAGATAAAGATAACATATGGTTCGAATATGGATGATGCTGAGTTGGTTGGCTACACCGACGCAGATCATGCCGCAAGCTGCAATCTGAAGTCACATTATCCACAACGGAATCAGAGTACGTGGCATTATGTGAAGGTACTAAGGAAGCGATATGGTTGCGAGATTTACTTGAGGAAATCGGTTTTGGACATTGCGCAGCAACACCAATTTTTTGTGACAATTTGAATACTGTCCGCTGGGTGAAAAATCCTCAACATCATCATCGGACCAAGCATATTAACAAGCGTTTACATTACACTCGAGAAAAATACAGACAAGGTTTGATCACAGTTCATCACGTTGGATCCGAAAATCAACTGGCAGATGTACTGACGAAACCGTTGCCTGCAATTAAATTTAACTCGAATATCAGAAGACTTGGATTAAGCGATTAAGTATGGATTTTAATTACATTACATTTGTTTCTTCTTTCTTTGATTAATATTGCGATAAAATGAAGTAAAAGTAAAGTAATTTACAAAGATCCTACTATTCCATTTTTTTTGAATTTGCATATTTTTTGTAACTTAATGAATTACTTCTCGTAAATTGAATTTAATTTGAGTAATTTAAATGAGTGGGAGTGTTAGATTGACATTTTAATTAATCATTGAACGCACTACCACTTGACATTATATCACTGTACACTAATTGTCATTCAGTATAATTTCACTCTTTGACCAATAAAGACCTCTTAATAGAATACCGCCTGTTTGAATCGAAAAGGATTTGGCAGCGATTCAACTTTAATTCATGATTTATCAAGAATTGGGTGGGCAAAATTAAGACAAGGTAATTTGGATTCCAGCAAATCACATTGCCAGAGCCGCAATAGCAGTCCTCCCTAATATGTTTCCGGATATGCTGATATCGGGATTTGGCTAGGTTCCGCCGATTCAGCTAGCTCTAACCTTATTCTTATAACAACTCGCGAAATGATGCCATTATGAAAATAAGCCAGCCATATTTAAACCATTGAAGATAGTCGTCCACGTAGAGACCCGGCTAATTTATGTTTATCCGCTCCACCATTTTTTGGCATACCATTTTCGAGAGCGGAGTTTTCTAAAATGGCTCTTAAATCGCTTCTACAACAACAACGACATAACATGTGCTATCTACTATCAATCTGCCTGGTACTTCACCTAAGGGGCGGCAATTTGTCCTCTTGCCCGAGGCGGCGTACGTGCTAGAGCGGGCGCTGGGTTTTAGGGGTTAGATGTTTATGTGTTAATAGAAAAGAAGGTCACCAGGGCCGGATTTCCCATATGGGCAACCTGGGCAGCTGCCCGGGGCGGCAAATTTTGAAGGGCGGCATATTTCTGAAACTTTCATTCTTCCATTGAATTAAGGTTCTCTTAAAAATACACAAAATACGATATTTCAGGATGCAAAAGACGTGCCTTTGGTCAGTGCCGGACTTACATATCTGACGTCAGTAGAGGCGTTTCGACTTTTGCCGAAATTGTCTAACGAATTAAGCGAACACTTCTAAAATTGGAATAAAGTCTGGTTCACCACTAGAGCTTTGAATGAATCGCGCGTGGGAGAAGTAAAGTACACTCGGAACCAAAAAAAACCTACCCTAGTATAACGAAAGGTCTTGACCACCGATGAACGGATCTATTCCCTGGATCCACTTTCTTTCTCCGTGAAGCTGCAATTTCGGGCTGGTTTCATTAAGTATTGAAAACGGCCATTTCGTGGTGCAGCAGCTGGAGAACGGTTGTGACGAAGAGAAAAAGGTCTTAACATCCATTGTTTGGGAGTCGAGACCTTTCGATTGACTTCAATTTCACTCAACGTTACGGAAACTTATCACGTACTGAAAACAATCAATTTAGTGGGCTGTAGCGGGATAACGGCGGTCATGAATGCGACTGATCTACTTTCAGCTTAAACTAGTGACGGAGGGCGGCAACTCAACGACTGCCCAGGGGCGCTACAGAGGGTAAATCCGGCCCTGAAGGTCACTGCCACCACCACAGTTTTAACAGACATGAAAGGAGAACATTTTTCATTCGCCATGCCAGGAATTTCTGAAGCAATCTGATTAATAACGACCACTGGACTTACCATTACAGGAATTGCACAGGCATAAGTTTTCTGCTCTTCTGAACAAATTTCAAATTGGAAATGCTAATTGCGACCCTGCTTAGCGGAAATGAAAATTGTAAATGCGAAAAACCCGAATTTACTCCACAACTTAATATAATTCGGGATCCTCTCGTTCAATTTTAGGATAGTTTTTAGTTATCCTTATCACTATACTGACATGAGTTACGAAAAAAACCTTCCGTATTAAGCATTGGTTTATGTTATTATTCAATTGAATTGAATTTGACTGGTTCCATTATATACTTGATATTTACATCAGAACAATTCAAAATTTCCTTAAATAACTTTGTATTATTCTCCTTCCCACTTCACCCCGCATACTATATTTCATCGTCATAATCGCTTCGATGAAATTTACATTATTGAATCACACCTCTATAAGAGCCCATGGAATTTCAACGAAGCGTTTATACAAATTCGGGGCTTTTCTTCTTTCTAAATATTATTCCGAAGAAATGAATACTCCATAAAGCTTTGCATAATAATAAGAAAAATATAACATTCAAATGTCCCTGGCAGTCTTCCTTCACTCCTCGGCATTCATTCACCAATTTTGTGATGTAGATCTATAGGATATATGTATACGGATGTATGGATATACCGTACATAATCTTCATGCAATCCTTCGAAATATTCATTGAAGCCTAAGCATATTGACAAAGGACACATGAATTCCACTTGTGTTCATCATGTCATCGTTTGACCGTGAATTGAAGAGACAATGATTATATGAAAGCTTTCGAAGAAGTATCCATATAATCCACTTGTATTCGCATCCATAATGAAACGATAAAATTACACAAAGGATCAGACTAGCCTACCTACAGTGCGGTTTTTTTCTCCTTGCTCGCCTTGAGTTCATGAAGTGTATGTGTGTGCTGAATCGAGATAATCGTCTTGAACCTTGAACCATGCTGCCGCACTCATAAAATCTTGGTTTCATATAGAGAATATCTTCTTAAGATGTATTCGGCGATTTTGAATCTTCATCAACGACTGTAGTAGGTGTTCGTTCGTAAGCTACAGGAATGATGCATAATAAATTAGGTGCTGGAATATCACCATGATGCTGATTTCATGAGTAAATCTTCTATATGGGCGTCCTTGCGGTCGTTTACGATTCGCTCATTAAATGTTGGCTTGATAAACACGCGTATTTGAGATTTAACGATGAGCAGTTGGAAAATGCTGACTTTTTCTGATAAAGGATACATATCTACACAAAAACACGGCTTTTTTTTAGAAAAACAAAA
The DNA here is from genome assembly GCA_949715475.1 of Microchrysa polita. Taxonomy (NCBI): domain Eukaryota; kingdom Metazoa; phylum Arthropoda; class Insecta; order Diptera; family Stratiomyidae; genus Microchrysa; species Microchrysa polita. Next base: position 11,470,349 of record OX454415.1, on the reverse strand, counting down.
ATATAATAAGTATTCTATATGTGACATTCTGTTGAGTTATTTACAAAAGTATCTGTCTTCAGTACGTTTACAATTGTCGCAAATCACTTTGAAGCTGCCTGGTTCTTTGAACCGACAACGACACTTCTCAACAAAACGCTCAATCAAGGTGGTGTAACCCCGTCCACAGCACAATATCGAGCAATTGTCTGGATCCATACAACGTCGTCCTTTCGTGACAGAACAGAATGTTGGCGATGTTTCCAAGTACAAAAGTGTCGTGTAGGGTGCTATCTGTAAAGTTAAAAAGAATAAGAACGGTTACCGTCTGCTGACATGAAAAGTATACAAAATGGTTTGCATAAACATTCAAAGTTATAATGAAATCAGACGAGGAGTCGTAGGAGTTTTATATTACGCATTTCACGAAGGGGTTTGTTTAACTTGTAATAAAATGAACATGAAAACATTGCAAAGAAGTGGCCGACTGGAAATTCGTAAAACACAAGATTTATCATATCTTCATATCACAAAGGCTTTCGTTAGAAGACGATAGTGAAACTCCGGCGCTCAACAGGATAGGGTAGGCGACTGTTTTGATGAATCTAGTCGCGTAGACTAGAGTATTCCAATCCGAGGCAGGCCTTATGAAACTGCGTGGGATGAATTCTTTAATCCGTGATTTTCTTCGCATTTAATTACATTGAACTTTGAAAGGATATGCATTCCCTTATATCGCTCCTGCATTTTTCTATTAAGTATAAAGTGTCAAGTGCATAGTATGAGTACGAGTATACTTACTTTCTTTTTTCGTTTTTGCTTTCGCACTTTGCCTGTACGTTTTCTTGATGTGCTATTACTTGGCGTTTTCCTGACGGCCTGGTAATATTTTTTTCGTAGCAACTCAGCGGTCACGTTAAAAGATGACAGTTTACGCCAGCACGTTTTCATTGAACATGATCCCGAGATTCCATGGCATTTACATTTATTTCCCATTGTAGTGGCGACAGCCTGAATTCCGACCTTGAATGAAAGGATATTAAAATGTTATTCAGGACAATATGTATACAGATTATCGTGATTGTGATAATGGGATTACGGGACATATTAGGAGAATTTACAAGGTTTTAAGGTTTAAATTCATAGAAAATTTGTTATTTTCTAATCTGTTCTTTGAGCTTTTGCTCTTTGCTCTAGATTTACGTTAGTGGTTCAAGCAGTGGCGCAACCAGGATCTTGTCCTAGAGGGAGCTAAGTTTATCCACATTACTGGACATTATAACGTACCTCCACAAGCTGGGTGATGGCACTTCTAAATCAATAATGATGCTGTTTCAACCTTACATTCGATGTATTACATTTTTTCGTAACTTTTATCGTTTTGAAAATGCGAGTCAAATTAATGTCATACTCATAATCGGCATGTTCTTTCTGTTGTTTTCATGAAAAGCCAATTTAGAATCACTCTTTCAGCATTGCAATTTCAGAATCAAATTTGAAGAAAATACAATTGAGAATAACCTTGTTCGCCTTTTAATGATAAGTGGCACCCGTACGTGTTTTGACTTTTACTTCTTGTTACATCCAACTCGCCTACGATTTTTTTAAACCGCTGGTTCTGTACTTATTGCTAGAGAGGGTCAAGGATTGGGAAAAATGTAGCCCAGGAAAGCGTTGTTTCAACATGAAAAAATTTTCATTTAATTTTATTTGACTAATTAATACGCTTGCAGTGGGTTTAAAATATCCGAAAGACTAAAAGAAACGAGAGAATCTGAGAATGTTATTGATTAATGACAATCCCACGTGAGTTACCCGTCCCAGATAAGTCCTGAAAATTACGAATTTTGTAGTCTTCAAGACTGCATTTTCTGAGAACAAGAAAATGTTGTATTTATGCCAGGGTCAAACCCATAGGATCAACCGATTTAACTCCTTTTCATTAAGTTGCGGACTGCCTATCGCCTATCAGGGGCTGTGCCAAATAAACCAGTAAGAATTCAGAGATACATGATTTTTTTCTGATCAAATGTTGTATTTTTTTTTTCGAGTGGTAAGGATGTTGCTACTTGCATAGACCATCGAAACAGGTAATAATATATGCTCTTAGAAGAGGAATTCATTTTTTTATAAACTCTGCAATTAAATTTCTTAATTTTGATTTTGCAATTTTTCATTTCCCAATTTCTGGGCCTGGGAGGGGTGTAGCCCCCTTAGCTCCTCCCGTGGTTGCGCCACTGGGTTTAAGTGAGGATTTATGAAAGATGTGCGTAAATACTTGTTGCTTCCAAAATTGAGTAAAAATATTCGTATGTTTTTTTTTTCAATAATTTCCTCCAAAGGTCTATCATGTAAGAGTAAGCTCAGCAAGTTCCATTCAATTTTTACTTACCTCAGAGTTATGTCGTAACATTTCGTCTACTTGATCACCACTATCTGGCTGTGCAAGTTCAAGAAATCGCCTAGTAACACGTTTACCATGCTTCAGATTGTCATTGCATTCACCCCAGCGCCATGCCATCGATGTGGACTTGGTGATGCCGGCCACTGCTCCACCGCACGTGCACTTTGTCATTTTTCCCACGGAACAGGCACGTGTAATAGAATGTGTCATGGCGGCCGCAACTAGGGCATGAACAAAAGCTGTCTCCTTGTAGAGTCGTTTGAAGATATTTCGTTTGCCGCGCGTTTCCACGGAACAATTCCATCGGTCATAGCGAAATTGCTCCGTACAATGAGTTCGTGCCAATTGACTGGCATCTCTAATGACTCGCGGGAGTCCAGCATCCTTGCGACATTGATGATTTTGTTTTCGACTTGCTGCTACATATACACATGGTCCAGGATATAGGGATGCGGTTGGACTGAACATTGACATAACTGCACTCTTGGCTAGATATCGTTCTCTGGAATGCATAAAAAGTGAATGGTATACTATTAGTATGGAATGTCAGTGGAAGGAAAATAAAAATGTGCACATTTTAGTGGACGAAGTTAAACATTTAAACTGTAAGCTGAAATTGTTGATTTTTGCTCCTCAATTGAAATTACATATTAATATGTGAATTGCGAAAATGCTTACATAATTGGCACAAAGCAACCCCTGAAGACACACTGCTACTGCCTTGTGGAGCTATCTCCCCGAGGGGTTATAAGAACTCCTAAAAAGTTGATTGTTTTGTTTTTGGTTCTCCTAGAATCAAGAAGGTTTGGTAGCTTTAGCACTTGTAAAAGCGGTTTTGCTCTCGTTCGATTTTTGCATCGTAGGAAGCTCCATGACCACGGTGGGAGTGGGACTTGAACCCATATGCTCCGACAATTTAGAGATAGAGTTACATCTTTACACATTGAACTACTGAATGCCAAGCTCCTGAAGAGTGGAACCTGTTGGTGAATGTAACCATGAGAGAGAGAGAGAGAAAACACATCTAATTTTTACGTCATATCATAAATTTACTACTAGAGAAGATTCTAAAAGAGTGGCGAATTGAAGACTATGAGTTGAAAAATAAGACTACCAATCTAAGTGAAATCCAAAAAGCAAAGCCCCATTTATAGCTCAGCTATCTTTGAATTAAGGGTTCGTGAGCTTAAATTTAAAAAATGAGGGCCGTCAGTAAATAATAAATAATTCTTCATTATTTGTGTATTTCGCAAAGCTTCCGTATCGGCGGATAAAATTGCTCACAATCTGGAAAGATCTTCTCCGCGTGCCAATAGATCTCACTCGGCAACTAGCGCCGGTTCCAATCGTTGACCATTTAAAAAGGATATGACCCTAAACCCTAATGCTCCTTCTGTCTTTTAATATTGATGACTATCCCATTTCTACAGTTTTGCTCTTTGATCGTATTGCGAAGCTGAGTATGGAGCGATGTTGTTTTACCAAAATATATTTGACTAAAAAATGCTATTCCAAATTGATTTATCGAAGAGAAACCGTAACTACCCTTTCAAAATAGCAAAAATGGTTGACTTTCAAATTGCTTGTCCGCTTCGGAAAATTCATAATAAAATGAGTTTAAACCGCTCCATGGCGTCGCGTCTCTCGGCCTGCAGTATAGGCACATCGCCCATTCTGGCGGTAATGTCTCAGCGAATTTCTACATTCAGCTCTATATTGAATCGTGTCATCGCCGAGACCAATGCGTTGTTTTTGCTTTTTCATTTGACACATCCAGATCCATAGGCTCTCTTCCGACTTCCTCTAGCCTTGGGTCCATTTAGTGTGTGGGTGGGTGGTGCCATGTGTCATCTTCAAAGGCAAAACTAATCCATTTCACGGTCTTTGCGCTTTTCGGTGATTGGTTGGTTTATGGAAAAGCTGCCTCGGAAGCTAATATGTACCAACAGATATGCGTAACGCGGTTAATAATTGAAATATAAATAAAAACATAAAATAAGCTTCCTGAAGGTATGTTTATAGCCAATATAATCTAAGGGATTAAAGGGTCTTTCGAACTTAAAGTGGACACCTCGGCTCGGACCACAAGAGAGGACAAAGTGAAAAAGCAGGACATATATTTATTTATTTGTTCTTCCCTAAAGGAGATTTTTTATTGAGGAAGCGAAGGGATTATGAAATAAATATCTACAATTAAGTCAGTATAAATTATAATGCAATCCATATCGTCATTTTTTTATAATTAGATGGCTCATATAGCTCAAAACCCAAACATAAAAAAAAAAAATTTTTTTGATGCCAAATTGTTGAATACACTGCCTAATATACGCAGTAAAAACTTACACCAATTTGCGCCATGGGTTAAGGGGGAGGGGGGTTGGGCAAAGGGGTAAAAATTCACTTTTTTGCAAATATCTGGAAAACGGTGAAGCTGACCTTAAAAAGTCCTGAGGACGAAACAAACTACACAAAATTACCGTAAACTTTAATGCACTACATTTTCCTCATGTTTTAAGGCGGAAATTTAACCTTGCTTTTAAATTCAAATAATTTCTTTCGAAAATATAAATTTTTAGGAAAAATACCTATTGGATAATCATTTGATAAAATTGGTGTTTCAGATTCTGAAATTTCCTCATACCGATCCGCTTAACTAACTACTGGGTCAAACTCCTAAGCCTTAAATCTTACTTTGCGTATTAATACATATTTAAATTAACCGCCAGTTGCTTAGCCCTGCAGTCTGTATTACGCCAACACAAGCACAACGGTCCACATAATAGAGAAAATATTTGATGGTAAATTTAAATCGATATTAAATTAAATTGTATGACCGAAATTATATTCCTATAAAAAAATACACCTTAATTTTTATTGGCAACGTACGTAACTTCTTTTTAATAAATGACAAGCATGTTGTGTAACGAATTTCTGTATCTGTATAAAAAGTGATGGATACATACTTTTGCCTCCAGTGTATGTGCCAGCACATATTGGTAGGGATATCAGCTAGAAAAATTCAGCGAAAAGAAAATGAGCAATTTTGGTTTGTGGCTCGAATTTAAATTGGTTTTTGTCCCAAATACATCGCGACATCTGCCGGCATTTATTAGAAAATGTAAGTTTGTTCAATTCAATTTCGTTCAACTAATTTGGAAGTTATTCAATATGTTTTGCTTTCAATTCAATTAACGAATGTCTCCATCGTAATGAACGTGAGTATGTTCTGGTGTGTATCAATATTTGGTAGAAATTTCTCATTTTTTCACGTGCATGTAGTGTAGTGTAAACTGTAAATTGCATAAAATTTGGCCTTGTTTGAAATGAGCTTACGTATTAATATTCATTCAACATAACAACACAATTTATTATAAAAGAAAATGGAATTGAAATTTTACGGGATCGTGAAAAGTTTTGCATAGGAGGCGAGTACATGTTTAATTCAGCACGAGCCGAGAAGCCAATTTCAATGAAGCCTTCATTTCAGCTGGATTTTAATCAGAGGCTCTTAGCTAGTATACTATTTATTGTTACAACGATATTATAATTTTTTTTTAACTCATTGCCGGACACAACGCCAAAATTTGACACGATTTGTATGTCAAATGCTCAAAATTGGACGTCTATAGACGTTCTGTCCGGGAAAGGGTTAATAAACATAAAACAGCTTTTGGCCGTTGTATAACAACATATTGATTTAGCTTCACTATAAATCTCGTAATTTTTTTGATGACAATGGTATATTGTCAAGACAAATTCACGATTTCTCAACACAAATCAACTATACCTAGATAAAATCAATACGGAGGGATTTTGGGAGTTCAAACGCCCTCCCAAATTAATTGAGATCATCTAAACATAGTGCAAGCTGGCAACGGTTATCAAGAGGAATGTTGGATGCGAATATATTAAACAGTGTAGGTATTAAGCATGAACCTATGTTTGGTGATATCTTAGTTATGTACACTGGGAAGTTATACTTAATTAGTTTGAACAATAGACCTTCATGCCATGTTGTGTAAGTCCTTTGCAATATCTATTTTTCAAAGACTTCGCTAAAGTTGGTCAGCAAGCTAATAGAGTTGTAGCTTTTAGACAATCAGGAGGTTTCCGGATCTTAAAATGGGCACAGTTGCAGCGTTTTTCCATTGTGCTGGAAAATATGCCAACTTAAGGCAAGAATTAAAAATGCAATTTAATTATGTAAATGATTGCTTTCTGTACTAACTGCTTTAAAGCAACAATTTGGATTTCGGCTGGGCCAAGAGATTAACGGTTTTAATTTTTTAATAATTTTGAATAATTCTTTCGGCTTAGACATATAACTTACTGGAAGATTAGGACCAGAAGGAAGTTTTCCGACTTCGGTTTTAACCATGTCTTGGTGAATGAAACTTCCCATATCTCAAGTTAATAAGGGAGAAAGATAGAAGTTGCGGGGAGAAGGTTAGCTTTTTCTACTTCTTGGCAAGCTAGTTTTCCATCACTATTTTTGAATAGACCTGAATAGCGACTTTGTTTAGTATTCAAGATACCTATTATATTTTGGGCTATTGCAGTATCAGCGTATACCAGTTGTCATAATGGCTATTGCTGTATCAGCGTATACCATAGTTGCGCACATCCCAAAACCCATCCGAAATATTTTGTTGTCTATACCCCTAAAAACAACGGTCTTCCAAATGTAATTAACGCTTTAATAGCATACGTTTCAAAAACTCTAATTAACAATTGATTTTAACGAAAAGAAAACAAATGGAATAAACGATTTATCAAATTATTTTAACGATGTTATGTGTGAACTTAACTATTTTACTAGACAAAATAAGAATTTTTTAAGACAAATTTTTACATTCAATTCATGGAGCTCACGCTTACATGAAAACCACCAAATTAATTATTTTAATTGCTGTAACCTTCCATTTTTGAAATGTCATTATTTTGTCAAAAAATAAAAATATTGGCATTGCGAGCTGCTAATTGGCAGCCGGTGTGGATACAGCTTAATATCATTTTACTAATTTGATAAATCATAAATTTCATTTGTCATTTCGTTTATCTCCTTTTTTTTGTATTGTTATTTTGGGTTGTTAAATCGTGAATAAAAATTGCAAGACCGTTGTTTTGATCTGATGTTTAGTAGATTTGTGTTACCAAATCGTGACCATGTCTTGAGAATGGGACATATAAACGGCATCAACACTTGAGTTGTGCTTGAGGGTGTTATTCATCGTTAGGTTTGCGCTTGGAATCAGTAGAATTGTTTAAAATCGAGCTTTGTATAGGATTTTGAAGATTATGTTTTTTTTTTGAATCAATATCAAGCTATGTTTACATATTTGGACACAGTGTGTTCCCATTACATTAATTATTACCAATACCCTAATAACCGAACAGGCATCATAAAATCAATTAACGAAATTCCACTCTTTTAATAAAGTGAATACATGTAGACATCAATCAAATGGTTACGCTTTTCGTCTCGCTGATTCACACCAGCATCATGGCCCCAGCTTCAGTTTCCATATATGGTTAAATTAACATTGACAACGACAACAATTTTACCGCGATTTGTTATTGTTTCGAACGCGGGAAAGCAATTAGCACCTTTGATGCATTCAATCAACGGACTAATTAAGCCTTTCATAGAGTCCAGTCAACAAACCAATCTTTTCCAACACCAACTTTAGTAGTTATACCTGAGCGACGGTCGCGTTCATAAACATGTATACATACACCTATGACTATGACCATATAATTCACGCTGTCTCATCTTCATAATAATTATTATTCTTCGGCTGTCTTCAGGAATTTCAGCAGATCTCAAGGTGAGCTGAACTGACTGACTGTTTATATTACAAAAAGTTCAGAATTTGACGAGAAGGCATCAAGAAATTTGTAAAGAATATCTATTGAAAATTTCTAGACGTTACGGTTTCTTTATACGTTAGTCGAGGTATCTTTTAATAAGACTGAATTGCACTTGCGTTTTCTTGGAGCTTTGCTTATGCATCTTGAAGAGAGAGACAGATTGTAAGACAAGACGTACTCTATTTGAGCGTACGCGAACACAGGCTTCAAAACACATTGAAGCTACAATTTTGGAAAAAAAATTGAGGCGCACCTAAAATTTGCGTTGTTTCCAAAACGGCTCCAATAATAAAACCGAGCACCTTTCCTGACATGTAACATATGAGGTTTCCCTTTTTCTGACAATCTTATTTTTTTTTTAATTTTTGAGTTTTCACAAATTTCTAAAATTTTTACATGTACGGCATCATAAAGGGTGATTTTTTAAGAGCTTTCGGATTTGATTTAAGAAAAAAACACATAAAATGCAGAAAAATGTATGGAATCATTATTGTAATCGATAGAACGATCTACAGTAGAACCCCTCTTAACCGGCCTGGTCGGGACCCACACCCTGGCCGGTTAGGAGTTTGGCCGGTTTATCCGAGGTTCCCTTGAAAAATTGAATTTGGTTCGACGATAACCTATATTTCAAGATACTATACAAATTTCATATTAGTGTTATACATTAAGGAGCAAAAAGAACGCTGTTGAAATTCATTTTATTGAAAACTAAATAGATTACACACATAAAAGTCTGACTTGTGTGAGCTTTTGAAGGTAAATTCGTGGTGAGAGATGAAAAGGGAAACAATTGAAAGCCCTCGACTGAAATTGAAGAGAAATTATTTCACTTGAAAGCGTGCACATCAAATAACATTCATAAGATAACGCGGTTGGACATATCGTATCAATGAGAGAAAGCTCGTGACGTCACATTTTTAGTCAAATCTATGTAAGCTATGAATTTGTATGAAAAATCAATTCTTTTCTTGGAAAATTGGCGTTTACTCGAAAAGTTAACTACTTTTACTGGCTAAAGTTATGCAAACATGTTGTTAACAAGATAAGGAATGTTATTGTTAATAAAAAAATCTAATGCTTTACTCTAAAAAGTTCGTAGAATAATATAATTTCATCACAACCACAAATTTATTCATAGAAAAACTTAATGGCTACTATGATTTTGATGCTGACTGTGACGGCATGGGAACAAAAAGAAAAAAAAAACCGTTCCGTGGGATATAGGAAAAGTCTGCTAGTCATTTTTCGGTAACAAAAAGAACAAGATACGTTAAGTGGGATATAGGCCGGTTAATCCGAGGACCGGTTTATCCGAGGCCGGTTAAGAGGGGTTCTACTGTATATAATTTAATGTTTAAAAATGGTTTCATGTAAATGTTGACCGCGCAGCGCCTCCAATGGTTCATACGCTGGGTCCAAATTTTTGCATACTCTCTCCAACATATTGACCGGTATCTCACGAATAAATTCTTCAATATTGGCTTCCAGTGCGTCAACCGTTGCGTGCTTCTCGCTATAGACATAAGCCTTAACACAGCCTCACAAAAAATAGTCAAAAGGCGTTAAATCGCACGATCTATACGGCTAATTGACCGGCCCCATACGTGAAATAAACTGTTCACCGAACTCGCCTCTCAATTGGGCCCTGGTTTCGGGTGATGTGTGGCATGCGGCACCGTCTTGTTGAAACCACATGTCAGCCAAGTCTACCTCTTTCGTTTTGGGCAAAAAAAAAGTTCGTAATCATCGCACGGTAGTAACGTTCCGGCCTTCGTCGTCTATGAAAAAGTACGGTCCAATGATGCCACCGGCACATAATCCACACCAAACTGACATTTCGGAAAGCAGTGGCAGTTCTTGCAATGCTTCTGGCTGATTTTCAATCCAAAAATGGCAATTTTGCTTGTTGACGTATCCTTTCAACCAGAAATGAGCTTCGTCGCTGAACACTGATGCACTTTATTAACCGAGCATCAATTTTGATTATAAAATTCAATAATATGCAAGCTTTGTTCGTTTGTAAGTCGATTCATGATTAAATTATAGACGACACTGAACATGTTTGACAGTAACACAAAGCACGAAACCCGCGTGAGCTGCCAAAAACAGTGTTGCCAAAAGGAAAGTTCCTAAAAAATCACCCTGTATATATACGTTTCTAAAATATTTTGTGTTCGAGATTTAAATGTAATAATTTATATTTGCACAAAATTGTCGAAACCACTTGTTTGCCTGATTTGGAAAAATTTTAAGCTACAAACAAATCCAGGGCTACATGTTTATAGGGAATTCCCACTTGCGACAGGATATACTAAAACCTCACGATTTAATCGAGTAAACGGGTTGGAATTAATTTAATTAGTTCAAATCCAGGATTTGTTTGTACCGGCCATAAGGCTCTGGTAAAAAGAGATAACGAAATTTAGGTTTATCCGGTTCACACGTCCTTATTTATTACACAACTTTTACATGATCTGACTTATATCGCACACACACGGAGAATCCGAATACATTTTTTTTATATTCGATCAATCATAATCCAAGAAAATGTATGATTTTGACAGAACGAATATCCAACGAGACCGAGTTCTAATCGTGCGAATAGCACGATGAGTATGTATGTATATCCTATACCCATGTACAGACTTAGAATGCGCGTAAAACCGAAAACAATCAATTTAATTTTTTTTTTGGGAAGGGGTAGATGGGTCGAATCTCGCACATATGTATATAATATCTTGTAACGGCATCCAGCAGCTATCATTTGCTAAATTTCAAGTTTTTCGGAACATTATATCAAAAGATATGGCGGAATATTGCTGTGTAGGGAATGTAGGGGTAAGGGTAGTGAGACCTTCTCCACTGACTTCAAGCATATGTTACAATTAGTCATTGATGAAAATTTCAGGTCCCTAGCGGTATTCTGTCGAAAAATATGGCTGCATCACATTATCACAGAGGGGTCATTGGTATGGGAGGTAGGGGAACCCTTGGTCCGATTTGGCCCATTTTCAATTCCATCCAAGCTTTTATCAAAACAATCATCTGACCAAAATTTCAAAACGTTAGCTTCTTTATTTCGGGAGTTATCGTGCGAACTGACAGACACACGGACGGACGTCTATCGGACATGGCTTATTCGAATCAGGGACCGACCCTGATCATTTATATATATACTTTGCCATACCTCCGGTGGCTCCTTTGAGGTGTTACATAAATCGTCGTAACAAAAGATCTTATGGGTATAGGGTATACAAATATTGTGGCATTATAAATATCTACGTCAATGATTTGTGTATATGTGAGAAAATCAAACTTATAGGTGATAACCACCTACTATAAAAGTGACAATTATTTTCATATGTGTGTTGCATACACTCAGCGAAATTCATTACATTTAACCACGAGTTCGGGATTTTGATTGAAATCGCGTTATGAACCGGTTGGATTTTTTTTCTATTCATTTGAATTTTCTTTTAGTACCACATCTATTAATGGGTGAAATAATTTCTTTCTTTCCTGTTTTTATTGCATCGATTTAAAGGCTTTCAACGAAAATTCAGCTAATAAATATCTTAATTTTGAAAGCGACCGAGAGTGCAAATTAATCAGAGAACAATTTTATTTTCCGCTCTCTCTCCATGTCAAGGAGGGAGAGCAGAGAATAAAATTGTTATTAAATCCCTACTACGAGTTGTGATGTATTCCTAGCTTCGGCACGATCTGTAACAATTAATCGATGCTAATATGAGTTTGATAATCGCTATCCAAAACTTCAGCATCTGTATGGCCTAAATGGGGTCCCCGCACTAGGCTCTGTGAAGAGCAGTATATGCCTTCAAGGGGAAATGTGCTTCGATTATGTATACCTACGCCAAACATCAACCATGTTTAACAGTATTCAGCAATTTCAGTACGATTCTCTTGCCTACGGCCTTACACAATGACGCTCTGATATTATTGATACATCATCTTATTTGGAAATTTTTATGACTTGTGAAGTTTTCCGAAAAGCTGTCTGACATTTGATGAAATGCCTACTTGACGTCCAAAAACAGGACAAATAAGGATAAAAGCAAAACATTCGGGGTAGTACTAGAAGTTCGATGGGATAATAGCAGGATGACAGGTTAGAGGTCCTGTCAAAAGCAGGATGGATGCCAGCGTTAGGAATGGGCCTTGTAAAAGCTAAGTCCATCCCTGGTAAAGGGAATGCAGCTCTTCAGCGCAACAATAAAATGTTCCTTCAAGCCATTTCGAAATAAAGAAAAATGTTTCGCTCAAGTGCACTCCTTACTTGTTCATCCGCTTTAAATCTAACTTCAATGTTGCAATGACCCAGAAGTCAAACACATTTTTTTTAAATCACAGTCGAAAATGTCCAACTACTCTTCACTACGTTAGGTGGTCCCTAATGGTTTGGGGCAGTGGCGGAACAAATTCACTCGGGGCCCTCCCGCCAACTTCTTCAGTGGGCCCCCTACACTGAGAAAAAAGAAGAATGAAATCAATCGAAAACACTCTTGAAGGCCAATCCACACTTTTCAGTCATCAGTCACAGTTATTTCCCATACAAGTTGACAGATTGTTACTTAATTGATTGACTGACAATCTGTCAATTTGTATGGGTAATGACTCTGACTGATGACTAAAAAGTGTTAATCGACTTTAAAACAACTCTTTTGAAACAAGATTTTGACGTTAAAGTGTTTCTACTAAAATTAAGCACGTCGCACTTAAAATAACTTTTGACTCTTTGAATTCTTATATTTAGAACAGCGTTCTTGTTGTAACGTTTATTAAATTAATAATACATCAATTTTTTTTAACTAAAAACGCACACAGCGCAGCATTGACCTCTATAGGTGTTGGTGATATTTAAGCATAGTAAATTACCTGCGCCTACAATGGGATTCGATCGCGCAAACCTATGATTTAAAGACGAGCGCTCTATCTACTCTAATGCCGCACACAGGCACGTAGCCAGGGGAGGGGTCCATGGGGTCCGGACCCCTCCCGAAATGTTTTCAATTATAACGGAATTTTTAGTGATTACAGTATAAAATATCAAAATATTCAGGTGGTAACATATTTTTCTCTAAATTCTGTGGGACTGAACATCATAAAAAATATCCGACATGGAGAATTTATTGGTTTAAGGGAGGTTTTCTTTTCAAAACTAGATAAATCCGAATATCAATACACACTTCTCTGAAGACAACCCCTCAAAATAAATTGCGCGGAATCTATGCAAAAAATGTCTGTTGTCGAAAATTATTATTCACTCTGATTTTATTTATTGGACGTACGGACGTGTTTTCATGCGAGCTTGGAACTTTAAACTTTCCGCTGCGCAGGTTCTCACCATTGCTACAAAAATAGAGAATGTGATAAAATAGTCTTTAAGCAGAGCTTTTTTTTTTAAGGAAACAATTTTTTTGAGAATTTTGACTAATATCAATCGTGAAGGTACGTGATGACTTGTTTTTTTTTATAAAAACCAAAATAATTACGTGCGATTATCGGCCCTTTGGGTCGAGTGAAAGATAAGCTCCCAAATATTTTGCGCATGGCGATTGTTGGACTAAACGGAAACTTAACTCTTGCTCGGCTAAGCTAATCGCCGAGATATAAAGGTACATGAAGCCCGTAGATAAAGAATGAAGTGAGAGTTTGCATCTGTTACTTTTATTGAAAAACGGAATAAATACGCCTGCTTTAATAGTCTGTGCAGTTAGTTAAGCCTTTTTTATGACCAAACGCTCAAGTTTTAACGAAACAAAACAATTTTAAAGATACAAATGGTAAAAATTAGTTTTTCTAATTAGTCTCCCTTACACCACTGTATGCATTTTCGCCACCTCCCGGCAAGCTTTTGGATATCTTTTTTGTAAAAATCTCGCGGCTTTTCACGGACCCATTCTCGTACAAACAATTTTATTTCTTCATAGCTTTTGAAACTTTCAATGGAACTTTCTCAATTCGTTCAATGCTGTAGAAGATGTGTATAAACTTCCGAGCGCCAGAATTTATACTTAATATTCAGAGGTTTTAGCACTCATCTGCCTGAGATTTTCGGTAGCCTAGCCGCTCATGAATATTTTCCCAATACTACTTACGTTTATGCCCAACTCCCCAGTCATGTAGCGTACACTACTTCGTCGGTCTTCCACAATGAGTTTTTCAACGGTGGCGGCGCTTACGTTTTCATCGGTGACACTAGGTGGCGCGCATGTGGCAACTTTCCCTTAACTTTTCGGCCTTTTCAAAACATTCATACACATGGGTTTTAGAGAGGCACTCATTCTGGAATTTCTCTAGTACTTTTTGATAAGTTTCCGCGGATTTTATATTTGCTTTGACTAAAAAACAAATAATGATGCGTTCTGCAAGAGGTACTGGTACATCCTTTTCACTCATGATGGTTATAATTACACTAAAATCAGGTTACGCGGTTCCAGCTATTCTCAAAGTTTCATAACATACCAGTCTAATATTTAGTGTATCCACTTTTTCAACAATAAATTTGTCGCGCGTCTGAAAATTCCGTTGGACCCCTCCCGAAACAAAATCCTGGCTACGTCCCTGGCCGCACACAAACGGTCAATCCGAATCAATTTTTTGAATTGTCGTTGTTTCAAAATCGAAGAAAATGTACACATTTGACAGAACGAAGAATCCAAAAAATTAATTCGGACGCTTCGTGTGTGGGCGGCCTAAGTTTGTGACTTGCTAGACAATTGAAAAAGCGACTTAATTAATTCAACTATATTCCTTGTTACAGCTTTAAATTTTAATCCTTCAATTTTAGGAACGTTTGTACTTAATATCAATTCAATACAGCAATCTTGTCAAGGCTCCTTTCAAACCAAATGTGGCCTCAGTTACAGCAAATAGCGCTGTGAAAATTTAAGGATCCAGATTTGTCTCATAAACTTTCAAAGATTTAAGGAAAATATCAAATTTGTTTATCTAAGGGACCTTGTGAAAGAGGAATAATAAATTTAGCATTTTAGCATTTTGACTTCGAAAAGTCTATACATATCTCTTCTTGTCTACAAAAATATCTACGCCGGAGTGTTGTTTTCGCAGTCGTGGTGTTTTTATCGTTCGAGAAACATTGCATATGGCCACGCGGGTCCTTATGCGCCGCCCCTGGTTTGGGGGCCCGTGTTCGACCGAACACATGGAACACCGTACGTTACGCCACTGATCATATATGCAAACTATAATTTGCCTATTGTGTAAAAGGTCCTTTAAAAAGTTACTGCATTCTTCAATGAGTGTTGCATGATCGTGCTAGAGCTAGAGGTGCACCATAACATGTTGGTTCCGACTGTGTTTTAAGGCTTAGTTTAAGTTATTTGCTGCAAAATTGCAGAATTTAATTGAATGCATTTATGCAAACTATTCGAGGAGCACATAGATAGGCTGTCATTGGTTTGTATTAAGTATGCGTTCGCATATGGTAATTGCCAACTAACCGTTTAATCACGTCTTTGAAAAGTGTATTGAATTATTATTTCATGGTGATTTGCAATAGTTGGGACTATTGTTTTGACATTCAAGACTATATCTGTTGGTGTCAGAAACATCCATAACATGTTTTAGTTCTGCTCCTTTCCAAGAAAATTATTCAATGCTGCTGATTATTTTTTATAATTAGGTTTTCTGTTATCTAATGTGACTCTACTCTTCCTTGATTAACACAAATTTGATTTATGAAAAACATCCAAAAGTTTCGCTGCTATCATTACGAAATCATAAATAAAAATAATGCATTGTTAGACTTTTTTAATTAGGGTCATTCTTCTTAAACACAAAAGTAAGCCGCCCTTTAAGTGAAATTTACTGTTAATTATGGTGCCTACCAACATATCAGCAAATTCCACAATATTCAGTTGCACTTGAAATATGTGATATGCATTCTGAATATCACACCTGTAGACAATTGGTAATAAAATCTAATCACCAATTGTCTATTATTTTGTTTGACCCATCTGCGAAATTAAGTTGCCCGACAAATGTGTATACACATATTACCGCAGTCAACATTTCCCTTACAAAAATATATGACACATTGATGCATATTCATAACATTGACCATGCATCATGCTTCACCTTCGCTTTTCTGGTCAAATGCCCTCCTAATCCCCATGTAATTTTGTTGTAATTCACCAAAAACTTTTTCACAGATTGTTAACTCATTTAAGCGAAGAACGCGAAGGTGGAGTGGAAATATGTGTTAGGTATAGTAGGTTTAAGTTTCTGAGCTGGAGCTGAGCCATACAGATTTTTGTTGTTTCTATCGTAACATATCGTAGTCGCAAGGCACGTAACTGATCCGATCTTCCGGCGAAAATGATAGGGAGTGAAAAATTTGAATGTTTCCTCAAATTTACGAGACTATTAGCCCAAAAAAAGAGAAGAAGAGTGTTTAACCTTGCGCGAAGTCATGACTTCCAACAAATCATCGAAATTTTTCACAGAATTAAGAACAAAAAAAAAGTTTTAGTCATGGTACCGGTGTATTCATCAGCTTCATCATCACAACACCGGTGATTAAATCATTGCCATAGTTTTAGCTTTAGATGCGAGTATCATCTAACTTTATCGAGCATAAAAATAAGTCAAATGTGAATGGAACGAAGACGAAAGGATTGAAGCAGATTAATATGTATAACTAATGCTCAGGTGATATCACTTCAGCAAATATAGTTAGATTCATATTTTACTAAAATTTCAGAGCGTGGATAACTGGTTGGAATTTCCTTTTTGTTTTAGCGAATCAATTTATGATAATGATTATTATTTGCATTATCTAGCTAGCTAGCTTTTTCCCAACTTTAGTTATTGCTAGAGGGTTATTTAGTTGAATAATGGTAGATAATTTGGAGGAAGTGAGAACGATGATTGAACCTCTATAATGACAATTGATGACTCTGTTGTGGGTAATTTAGGAAAATTAAAGCGATAATTGGTGGTTATTTGCTGCTATATATTCTGCATAGAATTTTTACATGTCTGCGCAGATGAAATAGTGAGAGAGAATATAAAATGTATATTATACTGACGACTTGATTTTTATAAAAAATAATATCACAGTTTAATTTCTTTCATTTCTTGGAGGAGGTGATTGGCAAGAGCCATAGATAGGTAAGATATGAAGAATATGGGTATCGTGCAGAACTATGCATTATAATGGTATTGAAAGTGTATCTGTTTTTATTTTGGATTAAGAGTTTGAATAAATCGCTAAGAAGCCAATAGAAATTAACTGAGCGCTGGAGGGAGGAAAAATCAAACATTTTTACCAGGGATTTGGAGCGGAGCGGAGCGACCTTAAATTTCGGAGCGAAAGAGCGGAGCGTGGAGCGGTTTTTGGCAGACTGGAGCGGAGCGATTTTTGCTTCGCTCCGCTCCGAAGAAAAAAACCAACAAAAAAATCCGAGAAAAAAATTAATTTTTTCGACGAAATTTTTCATTTTATGGCACGATTTGATGATTTTGGACGATTTAAAGGCGAAGAATCCGTTGGGAGACTTGCAAAATTTCGGATTATTGTGAAATTTATTGTGATAAAAGAGGTTTTCCGTTTATTCATAATTATCACGCTTCATTATTAAGAAATTCAAGATCATCCATGACAGAAAAGTCCTGTCCTGTACGCGATGAATGAAACGCCGTTTTTAATTTAAATTAGTTATTAGATGCGTTTTATTTGATGGAGTACAGGACAGCGCAGCTTCTATAACAATTTTACAGAAATCGTTCTATACGGTATGTCCGGAAAGTATGATTTCTCATGATATTTCCAGCAAAAAGGAGTATAAAAGAGCCCGAACTAGCTACCACAGACATTTAAAGATTTTTCAAAAATTTAACACTCATACTACCTACATGTTCTAGATAGGGTGTCCGGAAACTAAACTATCGCATAAGCGCACCGAAATATGATTTATTAATGTCATATCCAACAAAATAGGTGTACCGGGAATATCCCAAATTCTTAACTCCTTAGCTACCAAAAGCATTTAAAGATTTTACAAAAATGCTACCACTAAGACCTCCGTCGGCTAACAATTTTTCTTAAGAATAAACCCATTGAAAATCGGATAAGTAGTTTAAGCTGTGTAAAAAAGCTTGAAAGATAAAATATTGTGATCTTACTTCATATAAATTTTCTTTTCCGAAGGAGGTGTTAGTGGTAACATTTATGTAAAATCTTTAAATGCTTTTGGTAGCTAAGGAGTTAAGAATTTGGGATATTCCCGGTACACCTATTTTGCTGGAAATGACATTAGTAATCATATTTCGGTGCGCTTATGCGATAGTTTAGTTTCCGGACACCCTATCTAGAACAACTCATAATCTTATGTTCAAATTTGTACGAAATTGGTGCTATCCTGTTCTGTACTTAATCGAAAAAAACGCGCCTATTAAGTGATATTCTATAATACGTGAGTAGATATAATTTAAATTCGAAGAAAAAAATTATTTGTATTTTTTTAATGGAGCGGAGCGGAGCGTTGAGCGGAGCGGAGCGTTGAGCGGAGCGGAGCGAAAAAATTTTAGTCGGAGCGGAGCGCTGGAGCGGAGCGGTTTCAAATTGGTCGGAGCGGGAGCGGAGCGGAGCGAAAAAAAGTGTCGCTCCAAATCCCTGATTTTTACTACCAACATGCTAATCATAAGCATATATTCCATGCAAAATATACAGGGTGTCCCGCATCGAGTGGCCAATACTGTAAGGGTCAATAGGACAATTTGTTTAAAGAACAATACACTATTGATATAATTTATTGTAAATTACTTTGGTTTCACTGGGCTGTTCATAGATTGAAATTTTCATGATAATTTTCCCAACTTTATTTATTATGATTTTACACGACGTTTCGCTCTACAACTTTGAGCATCATCAGGTGTAGTTTTTTTTACAAATATTCTATCACAATGTTTTAACTTTGTTCCTCCCAAAATGGTTTTCTAATAAACAACAAACAATTTTGGAAGGAACCAAAGTTACAGGATTGTGGCAGATTTTTTTTTGTAAAAAACTACACCTGATGATGCTCAAAGTTGTAGAGAGTCGTGTAAAATCATAATAAATAAAGATGAAAGTTATTAATTTTAATTTCTACCCAAATCAATTAACCCTAGATACATAATCATATTTTTTACACCTTAAAAGTTAATCATACGTCGATTCGACATGTTGCTATAGAAAACATCCTTATAACTTTTCTCTTTAGGATAACATACTGGAAAATGTTAAACATATGATCATATGTATGCAATATTAACCCTTTGAGCCATGCTTTGGCAAAAAGACAATTTATTTGCTTATGTAATATTCATTTTCAAAAAGTGATCCTAGGAGAAAGTGGACTGTCTTTTGAATAGCTGAAAGATAAGGAGTTTTTATATAAATATCTATAAAAATATCAATCTGAAGGAATTAGAATTTTTTTCAGTCCAAATTTGGTATATATTTTTACTGACACGTCGAGTCGACGCGTGACCCGTTAATATCAAAGACGCCAATAATTTTGCCACGTAGTTACGCCTATTGACATGACCTGAGCTAAATGATGGAACAACCAAATTAAGTAGCTTTGCTTATGAATGAGATGTGATAAAAAGAAAATTTTCTGTACATCGATTCGACGTAGATTATCTCACTAGGGTTAATGAACAATTTGACTTTACTGCGGAACTACATACAATTTTACATGAACTGACTTTTCCGCGGTTGCAAATAATAACGTTGCTGCCGAGATACAGATATTCAAACTTAAGACGAATTTCAATTTTCAAAATTTATTCAGTGTTAACCACCCAACGTCGGAACCCATGTAGGTATAGTAAAACCTTAAACTAACTGACACAGTGGCAGGGCGATCGCAAATTCTAACGGAACAACATTTTTTTGACTGATTCCCATGAAAAAAAAAACCATGAAAACCACTCAGCGTAAAAAATAGGCCGTATTGAACTTGCCGATGTTCTTTACCAAAAATCCTTTCTTTGGATTTTTTATTAAAATTTTAGCAACGAAAAACGATGATCGGTGATTGTCTGGGCTTTGAATGTTGCAGTCTCGGCTGAGCTTTCGGCCGTAGAAACTAAGATATCGTCACCAATTTGCCAGAACCGCGAATCTGCATTTTCATAGTTTTGAGAACAATGAATCTGCAGTTTAAATTTGCTCTGAACATGAACACTTTTTTATGAAATTTTAGTAAAAAGCATTTAT
The DNA here is from genome assembly GCA_949715475.1 of Microchrysa polita. Lineage (NCBI taxonomy): Eukaryota > Metazoa > Arthropoda > Insecta > Diptera > Stratiomyidae > Microchrysa > Microchrysa polita. The sequence goes on along the minus strand of OX454415.1, from coordinate 11,449,839 downwards.
TTTCGTGGGTAGATAGTCTGATTCATGTGAACACTTTCGTGGTTCTGGCAAATTGTTTGGAGATTCACGGTTCTGGCAAATTGTTTGCAGATTCGAGGTTCTGGCATATTGTCCGTTGTATGGAGATAGGAGATTCGTGATTCTGGCGTCTGTTTCCGCATATAGCTGTTAAAGATTCCCTGTTCTGACAGTTGGTTCGTTCTATAGATATTATGGATATAGGTTGTCCAAAAACTACCGCCTAAATGCACCGGGTAAAGATTCCTCATACAATTTCCAACAAAATGGGTGTACGAGACATACCCCGGATTCTTAACCCTTTAGCTGCTCCCTTAACTTCACTGAAAATGAAAGCCTCAAAGACATTTTTTTTTTGTAATTTCACCCTAAAACAAACTAATTTCTATCTCAATTTTTTGAAACTTGTACTTGTACAATCCTTTTGAAAGTTGGCGCATTGTTTAACAAGCGTATCTTTCTCATATCATTTTATTCTTTGTTGATTATTTATTAAAAATGGTAGAGAGAATCAAGAAAGCTATAATGGGTTTTAGTCTGATTAATTGTGAGTTTCCAATCAGCATCATCCTACAAGTTACGAACTTCGCGCCTTATGTCAACTAGTCGCCCAAGTGTCTAGTTAATTTTTTATTTATTTTATTTAAAAAGTTTTAAATATATAGTTCCAAACGTAACACGAAAGTGTCTTTAGTTTTTGTTGGTTTTATAATAGATTCGTCATTGCATATGAAGTTAAAAAAGACATCTCAAAATCGATGATTCGGTATTTTCGCGTTTTTTGCATATTGGGGACAATACATACAAATACGCCGAAACGAATATCGCTTCCATTTAATTTTGAACTAAATCAGTGGTTCCGAATCTTTTTCAGTTCGTACCCCCCTTGCGAGGTCTGATCTGATCCTGGCGCCCCCCGAGAAAATGTTGGCCGAAAACTGAAAATAAGTGTGCAAAAATTGCCATTGGCAAGGAATGCTATAATTTTGGACGTAAGTTCGGAATCTATTTTTGCAATTTAAATTGTTTGGACATTTGTTTGTTAGTGTAGCCCATTTCTTGGAACTACTGCGGAAATTGTTGGAAAAATTTATTGAATTTCGTGATTTCCACATTTTGAATTTCATCGTGAGTTCAGCCATGGCTTCAGTGATATGTCGCGCAGGAATATTGATATTACCTACCGAAGCAAGCAAAATTCGCAATTTTTTTACCAAAGCTCTTTCTATCCATACAGGAAGTGATTTTCTATTTTTTTCTCAGCCTAAAATATTCTCAGCGGATTTAGTTGCAGTTATTTTTTTTAAATCAAAGAAAAGAAAATTTCCGTCCATTTTGCAACGCTTTGCAATAACGAATTACTGGTAGATTTCGAAAGAAGTTGGAGGTAGAATTATAGTGTTGAAGCAAACCATAATTCATAAAAGACATCAATACTAGAGTTGTGTCCGCGCCCCGCTTTCTTAGTCATCACGTCTCCCTAGGAGAAGGTGCACCCCCTAGTATGGGAATCACTGAACTAAATGAAGATTAACATTTAGGTACTTGAAATTGAAATGAACCTATAGGATCTGACCTGCGGTGAATACACTAAGGTGGCGAATTCTCTCTCCAAAATTCAGGTATTATTGTAATGAATTTTTCTTGAAACTAACAATTTCTTATGACGGATTTTAAGCCATATTCTAAGCCACTAAATAATAAGTAAAATATAATCTCTAGAAGAAAGGAAGACTTGCCGTACAAATGCTGCAGTAAATCGCAGTAGAATGTGCTTACAGACTTCTAAAAGTATAAATATATAAATAATATTATAGCTTTAAATTTGCCGTCCACCGAAAATCTGCCGCCCTAGGCTGCAGCTTACTCAGTAGATCCACCACTGAGAGTTAGAGAGTGATCATTCTCAATATGTAACATTTTCAACATTATCTTACAACGTTTTTGGGAACGGTTATTAAACTCACAACAAAACTCGTAATAATTGCGTAAATTTTATGTAATATCACCATAAACCTTTCAACAGGTCGTGGCGGTATATCCCCCTGCCCCCTAAACGAAATCCTATCTACGCCTATGTTTCACGACCAGTTTTCTAACAAAAAGAACAGTCTTAGGCCGGGTTTCTGATAGCTTTTCCTCAGTACCTGTCGGCTGGTTAGTCTTATCGCATAGAGAAGACACACACAATATTCAGAATGCTTTAATTGTATTGAATGGAATGTTTGTTTATTTTGCAGAGTTACGCCATAGTTTGCTTGGTTACGCCTTCATCTTAGATTGAAAAAATCATTGCGCACTTTCATCCAACAGCGTAAATAAGCAAAAGATAGCATAACTATGCAAAATTAACAAAATTGCAATTCAATATAATGGAAAAGCTTTCTGAAAATTGTGTGTGTCTTCTCTATGCGGTAAGACTAACCATTCGATAAGAGTTTTGAGAGAATGGCCCCCAGTGGAGTCCCAATTCTTGATTTCGTGGGTTGCACTGAGGACAAGGTTTGGATTTAGACTAAGAGGTTTGGGTTCTCTAACTTACCGTGAGTTTTGGCAACTGTTATGTACAGTATATAAGTAAAAAAACGTAAAAGCCTAGTAGTGACAACGAGAGTGAAATTTTTGACTTCTGGGATTTTTTCCAATGAAAATGTATTCTTACTGTCGTGGAGTATGTGGGAAATGCTGGGGAATTCCATAAGCTACAATCCGAAAACAGTTCCATAATTTGTCTTGGGCATTTTATGTATTTTTTCCGATTCCCCGGTTAATTCATCGTGAAATGTCAAATGACCGGGAAAGCGAAAAATAATACATAAAATGGCCGAGGAGAATTATGGAACCGGTCTCGGGTTGTAGGTTATGGAACTCCCCCCGTTTGTGACATATTCCACGACAGTAGGTATGCATTTTTATTGGTAAAATCGCAGCGGGAAGAACTTCACTATCGGTCTTTATTCAGCCCTAAATGAACAAAATGTTTGTTCCATTTGCGAAAGGTTATGATGATCAAGCATTCATATTAGAGACAAATAAATATGTGGGACAATCCCAAATTAAGGAAACATGCAAATTGTTTTCTGAAAAAGATATTCATATTTTTTTTGTTGGCAACTTTCTTAATTAACTCTATTAGAAATACGTTTTACACCTTTTGTGAATTTTTCGATTGAAAATTGATTTTTTTCGATTGTCCCGTTTGTATATTCTCTGCCTGTGAATTCTGAATTTCCGGGATAAGGATTTGAATTTGGTGATTTCTTTTTCACATGATCGAATACTCTGTTTTATGTAGTTGACTACTCCAAGGTATACGATTTGGCACCACTACGTCCTCGAACGATTTGTCTGTGTTTTTTTTTTTTGGAATATGCGAAATGCTTCAAACAAAGATGCCCAATCAAAGAAGAATATTTTTTTAATTAAAGAAATCGAAAGCATAAGTCGTGTCGTATTCATATGTTCTAAGCTAACCACCACATTCTATAGGCTGAAAAGGCTATCACTAAAAAAATTTTTAAAACTAGTAAAATCAGGCCTGGCTGTATCAAATGTAGGTGAAGTAGACAAAGATTTGCTACCAGCTAGTACACAATTTTTTTGGAGCTGTTTTCGGTTTTGGTTAGTGGCTGTCAACCGTTTCGGTTAACCGAAGTTCGATTAAGCAGGGCTCAATTTTATTGCTGAAATTGTATTTTTTTCGCGTGTTTTTATGGAATATTATGTATTTGCATAGTGAGCTGTACCATAATTTATTTGATATATTTTTTTTTTATATTAGACAAACGTCCTCTAATGAGATCTACCCATATGAACAATCAGTATTATTATCAAAAACTTAATTCAATGTCAAGATATCAGTCGTAAATTTACCATTAAAAATAACACAGCAACAATGCAATACAAAATCATTCACCAAATTTATATCTTTTTTTTTGTATTGTCATTCACACTAAACTTAATTGCTCGTACAGCACCATAAAAAGTCATTGAAATGGCATGTATCTGTGACAAATTAGTATAATAGTTATTACTCAGTAAGACTGTGACCATATAATGAAAAGTAAACATATCCGCGACAAAAATCGCTGGCGTACATGTCTCTTCACCATGTCATTTCCTTTCCCAAGCGACACTTTTGTTTGCATTAACGTCGTCATCATGTGACCATTAAGTGACTTATTGAGTTGAAGACGTGGCAACTTCAAATGGATGCAAGTTCCAAATGACATTGCGGATGATGAATGATGCAAAAGTAAAATTTCGTATATGAACATTCGATGACATTGTAATAGATTTTAATTGAAATGGACTAAACATTGTTTATTCTTTAGCATTTAATAGTTAATCAAAATAGTATTATAAACATACTATTCGGTGCGGTCGTTTTATCCATAAATTGATACAATATTATTATGCGGAAACACTAAGAAGTAGCACAGTAGCCCCTTGGGTAACGACAAAATCAACCATCGAAAGTTGTCGAAAAAGTAAGCCACATATACAAACAATCGAAAAATTTATCTTAATTTACTCACCCATTAACAACATCCCCACAAACAATGGTGTGGAATATAACACTACTGTACACGAAATTGATGAAAATGAAACGCGGCAACATAACTATTATGGTAAACGAAAAGTCACCACAAGGAGTTAATTATGTATGGATCACAAACACAAACATGTCTTGTAAATATTTAATTTCCATTAATCAGAGAAGATTTAAGGATCATTTGTGTCCTTAAGCAATTATGTACGTTTATTTATTTTTGGTTTTATGTTATTACCGTTTATAAATAAATTTAACTATTTATTTTAAAAAGACAAATAAATTTATTATACACGACGAATAAAAATTGAATTAAATTAATAATAGTGGGGAGTTAGCAGCCACTGAAACAACATTCAAAATCTAACGGCCTTCGCGAAAATGTGGAACACGTTCGCGATATAAGTATTTTTTTTGTGCAAAAAAGGGCAAAAGTTCGTTTTTTTTTTGCTCCTGTCTTCCTTTTCCAACGAAACTAATCTGCTAAATCACTATAACCCGATTTGTTCGAATGATAAAAACTTAATGATAGGCTTATCCATGTTTCCATTCACATACTCACAAAACTCATAAATACAAAGGTAGGCATATATTGCAAAAGGTAGAAAATATCTTTTCTTTTTGGAAAATTCTCGTGTTTTTGTATTTAGTACGAATGAAATGTGTGAGAACGGTCGATGGAGTCTGCTTCTCCGGAGTATGGTGGTTTTCATGTATAGTAGTGAAGGCATTGCATGTATACATTTGTACCGAGCAGATACTTATATCTATGTTGCATATATGTACATTTATGGGTCGTTGCGTATTTTCACAAGATGCAACCATCGTTCGGACAAATTGAATAGCAACAATTCCGTTGAAACATAGTTTGTTTCATGTTGTTTGTACATAGATATACCAAAGTTTGGGATACATATATGAAATAAGATATGGGATGGGCTCGATATATCGCTTCCATTCGAAGACCACCACTTGGAAGTCTCATACCATAGAAATGATTGCATACATACTTACGGTGAGCATCTCACCTGAACGCAAAACTTACCTCTACAAAGATATCAGACATGATCATCATCGACCACAACTCACCACCATATTGCTGGCCGATGATGTGGTATCGGCCTCACAGCAGGCGTGAGAAAGTACATAAAAAAATCACACCGGTCGCAATCTTAGATGTGCGTTTCTATGTTTCATCAATGCACTTGTTCATTGTTTGACCTGTCAATAAGGCAATACTGCATACTCTTCCGAGCGACTAATAGCATAGACTCTCGTCACGGACACTTGCAGACTGTCGCTCAGGCTCAAATAAGATACTAGATGGATACCATATCGTATACACAGATACTAGCACTAGATGATATTACCGTCAAATGTACATAAAATACCGACAATGTGAGTATGTGTTATGTTTCGCTTTTGGCTGCTATTAGCTGCTTGCGTGATTTAGTGTTTAGTTAAGTGATAAGAAGTTAGTACCTGTTAATTTTTAAGATGTTTGAATATTTTATAGCTGGGAGGGGCCACATACTACCTCGTCTCAACAGTTTCACGTCGCAAAATAACATCGTAAAATGTTGTAAAATAAATTAATTTCATTTTCATCGCGAATATGGACAACTAGGTGATGTTTAAATGGCGTGCTAAAAGGTAGAAATGTCGAAAGTGTTAGCAACTGTCTATAATAACATCACTTTGTAAAATATGAATGAAGATATTGAAAATTATGTGTTTTTGTGCTGAAAATCAGGCGACATGGATAAATATTTTCGTTTATTTATTTACATTGAATGCATATTCGCAGATTATGGGAAAAATTATTATCTTTGTTGACTGTTGCTGAAATACGTAGGGCTAAATTTTGTCTTTTTGGACTGGGGATCAACTGTCGGTCTTATAATCCTACCAAATAGGTTGATTTTCAGATTTAAATTTCTAATTTATTCAGAATTTTGAATAAAATTAAAAAGCTTTTGTTTTGAATTTGTTTCATGAACATAGAATATGCGTTTTTTTCTATTGGGTACAGGATACAATAGCTTCTATAAGGGAGGATGGTAAAAACGGCCGTTTAATGAATAGCAATGAAACATACATACATACATAATGTATGTATGCATATCCAGTGGCGTATTTAGAAAATTCTCAAAGGGGGGGAGGCACAGAGTACGGGGCTAATTTGTTACATAAAGTTTTGGTGTGGGGATTCCCGAGAGCAGCTACATAGGAAAAACATTGGCAAGACTGAGGGGATCGTTGATCCTTGATCCTTGATATAAGGCGAAACTCAAGGAGACCTTAAGTTTTCAATAGACTTGAAATATAATATGCATACAAAGGTGCCAAACGAACTGTGACCATACCATATACCATGCAGTATACTACGATAAACGTTTTTCTAATGGAAGAAGTAGATACGTCGGTATGCCTGTTCGGTACTCAATACTGGTTTTCGGTTTTCTTCAACATTCGGTGCATCGGCACATGGATGTTTTTATCCGAACACCACTTTTCTCAATAATGGACTCTTTTTTCAGGTTTCTAGCACCAGTTCAGTACAGGTTTTTTTTTCAGGTCGTTTTGGCACCTTTTTAGTATTGTTTCTTCAAGCTTTTTTGGCACCTGTACATTTTGTGTTTTAATAATCGTTCAGTACTGGCGATTCACTTTTTTCTAACATCTGTTTAGTGCCGTTTTTCCCCATTTTCTAGCTCCTATTCAGTACCGTGTTCTCAGCACTTCAAAACTCATCTGCAGTTTTCCCGGGTTTCGATACTTATTCCTCGACAAAGTGCTGAAAATAATCGATGAGAAATCGCGAGAAAATTCTGATAAAATCAAGTCAGTGGCGGAAGAAGTCCAGATGTTAAACAACGATCTGGAACGTTTGAAAACAGCGAACATCAACCATCAGCCGCAGAATGCAGTAGTAGTTGAAAAATTCCAGAAGTCAAATAGCTACCGCGAAACATCGAAAAAAAGTGAAATATTTAAAACTGACTCGAATATTAAAAGTCTAAAAGCGCCGACTTTCGATGGACAAATTGTTCTAGCATTGAGAGGACCTGCTGCTGAAATCCTGCAATCGATTCCTGCTCCACTGCAGACATCTTATGTGGAGCTTGTGAAGGCATTGGATGGGTGATACGGTGACGAGCACATGAAGCAAATTTATCGATCACAGCTTCGTAACCGGACACAGAAGCCAGGAGAAACTCTTCAGCAATTGGTGCAAGATATTGAACGGTTGGCTCTTTTGTCATACCCGACCTCGGAGCCAGAACATCGAACGAAACAGCAGTCGATGTGTTCGCTACAGCTCTCCTGGATCGTGAACTACAACAGGCGTTACGGCTAGCTGACAAGCGGACGATCAAGGATGCACTTGCATACAGCCTGACGTTTGAAGCTGCGAAGCAAGCCGCCCGTAACTGTGTGTGAGTTCGAGAGGTAGTGGAGGATTGTGTCTGCCAGCGTATGGATGCATCAAGGCAAGATACCAACAGTTAAATTCGATGTTGGAACTGCGGTGAACAGGGTCATGTGCGAAGGAATTGTCAACAGCCGAGGAAGACACAAACATTCCGCAAGAAGTGTGCCCACCAGGCGAGAAAAACGAGTTGGCAAAGAGCGAACCGAGTTCGAGAAGTAACGGATGATTACGTTTGTCGGAGAATCGATGTATCGAGACGAGTTGTTAACAGAGTTTCGATTAGATGCTGGAAATGCGGTGAACACGAGCACATGCGAAGTAACTGTGAACAACTGAGGAAGGCAGGCACATCCCACAAACGGAGACTCGAGTCGATGCTGGAAATGCGGTGAACAAGGGCACGTGCGAAATAGCTGTGAACAGCGGAGGAAGGCAGGCACACCCTGCAAGAAGGTTGTCAACGGTGATTCAATTCGGTGCTGGAATTGTGGTGAAAATGGTCATCTGCGAAGGAACTGTCGTCTGCCGGGAAAGGTAGGAACATCGAACGATTTGGCGAAGTGCGAAATAACCTGCTACCGTCCCTGCTGTCTATACGTCGGAAAACATGTAAACGCCAATCTCAAGGGGCAGAGGTTGGCTTGTGGAAGTCATGCCCCGAAAACTGCCATCAACGTTTCACGGGTTCATCGTGGTTTTGGACGAAAGCACTGCGCTAGATCGGAAGAGAAGGAAGCAGTGGACATACGACGGCTGACGATGTTGCCTATGGAAGTTTGGAATGCGGAGGAGATTCGGAAAGACCAGCTGAATGACGAGGATATCGGTTCGATACTCCTGTGGAGAGAGTCCGGAGAAAGGCCCAGTTGGAACGAGGTATCATCGTGTGGGTCAACGACGAAAAGCTATTTGTCTCAGTGGAATTCCCTTCACGTTGAGGATGGCATGCTGAAACGGAAATGGGAATCAGCGAAGGAAACGTCGAGTACAATGCAGTTGATACTTCCACGGAGCAAGGTGGACGAAGTGCTGCGGGAAATGCACGAAGGAACATCGGGAGGACATCTTGACGTCAACGAAACATTGGCGAAAGTGCGCGAACGATTCTACTGGATGCATGCTCGACGTGACGTTGAGGAGTGGTGCCGCCTGTGTACGAGTTGTGTAGCTGTTCAAGAACGAGCATCGAAAGCCGAGAGCGAAAATGAAAATCGTACATGTGGATCGACTGGCACTTTGTCGAGGCAACAATACGGAGTAGATCGAAACGAGTTCTGTTCGGGACGAACAGGTTTAGGGAGGGGGTAATGTAATGTGTCTAGGCTATACGTCAACCCTTCGTTTACACCAGAGGGCGCCTATGTCACTAACAACGTTGATGTATTAGCTTATACACCACGATGTAGGTACCGATGTTAGAAACAAGTCTAAACGTAGCGTGTCGGTGGGTGTGCTTTCCGGATTCTTTGAATATCTCGTTTTTGTTTATATCTGATGACCCTTATAACGCGACTACTTAGAAGTTAATTTTCGATGTAGTTACAATTTTTCCACTCTCATCCCAAAAGTTGCGCAATTTTGTTACTTTCAATTGTCTCTCACCTTTTAAATCCACCGCTACTCCTAAAAAAGGTCCTTGATTATTCCCTTTGACCATTTTCAAAATTGTTTATAATACTAACTAACTCAATTTCCTCAAGGCTTCCTATACCTTGTGTTTTAATATCCTTGCCATTCGTGGATAAAATCGAAAGCTGAATTATGTAACAATCATTACTTTTCGAAAATTCACCTTAATTAATTAGTTAGTAGCTCTAGTCGCGCCCTTCGTCATCATCAATGACTAAATTCTAATCGCCGGTACAAATAGAACAAATGTAAATTTCCTGTAGTATTTACCAAATCATAAAAACCATAAACAAAATTCCAAGAAGTGCAACAGATATTGTCCGTTTGCTTAACATTTCGAACACAGATTGCTTGTTTCCGCAAACAGAACGGACGTAGTTGAGGTAAAGGAAAATGTCAAGACGACCACGACAAAAATGACGGTAATAGAAACAATTTATTTGCTCCACTCAACATATAGTCATCTCTATGCTAGTGCAAAGATTTGATGACAAACGCATCGACGCACTTCAATGAACATTTTGTTTACATACTTTTATGATCTTATACGGATGAATTGAGCGCCATGTCTTTCATGAAAGATTTTTCAGTTGACAGATACGTAAATCTAACGTGCTCCAATGTGTATGACACACGAACAGGATAAATTAAATGAAAAGTCTTTGGAGATACATTGGTCTAATGATAAAAAAGTACTTCACGGATCCTCCATCATCGAAAATATGCTGAAAGTCAACAGATAATAAAAGTGATGCGCTTCTTCGCATATAAGTAAATCCATGAGAAATGTCCATTTCCCATGAATGTTTTTCAAATAACAACAAATAGTCATTAGCTGGTGTATTTGCATTAATCAGATTGTAAGATACCGCTTTTAGTATTCGAGTTAGACTGTTTGGATCTTGAAGAATTTTTATTTCCTCTTTACTGATGTTTGACAGAAGACTTGTGTACGCAATACATATAAGATAACTTGAAAAGGGTTCAAACCTTTTGATGAATTTAGGTTTGGATAAGATGTTAGCACAAGGTTGTGTCACGACGGATACCTACCTTGTAAGCGTGTAAGTCTTGTGCCAGAGTTAAGTGTCCATGATTATCTAAAACAAAATAAACTAGAATATCTTATCGACTTTTTCTAAAGAAAAGGATTAATGATTATTTTATCTTGATCTGTATCTATCCATGTCGATATTATCTTATCTCTGTTTGCACCATAAAGTTGACGATAATTGCACGAGCCTACATTACTTCGTAATCAAACAAACTGTCACATTGCACAAGCATCACATCAACTACTACCTTGTAGTACATTAAACTTCATCTCGACTCGACTATCATAACTTTCTACCAGTTTTAATTACAAGAAACATCAAAGCTAATTTCCTTAGTCGCAAATTACAGAAGTGCTAGTTTTTATCTTAGTCTGTTTAGTTTCTATTGCAACTATGTCCATGAAGGCATCTTATGTAACTTTCTACAGTAAAATGCACCAAATAGGAGCAAGAGTTGCCGTTTAACAGATGCACTGAGCATGGATACATTATCGCAAACATATATTTTGCATGATAACAGATAGGGACTGTGGAATGTTCCATATGTTTAGTTATTTAGTATAGGACTAAAATTGTTGTAAGAACTCAACTATCAGCACATTATGTATAGGTATGTGTACTCTTCCATCCAGCATTCAGTATATTTAATTTCAACTAGTGCATCAACGCGCCAAAGAAATGGACCGTAAATTCCAATTAAATGTATTCATTCCGGCGATTGCCAGCAGTCTGCATCGCTATGATTCTCCGTTGAAGGTGCCTAAGTCCGTCACATATCACATCCTCACCAGCTATACATTTAACCTCTAATGGACTTTTATGATAAGAAATGTCGTCTTTTTTCGTTTTCTTACATTCACCTGTCCGTTTTTTATCAAATTACAACCAGAAGTTAAAAAGGAGATCATGTATGCATTAAAATATGGGATACTATGGAATCAACAGAAGGCCAGAAAGATTTGGTCGATTTGATTGAGATGATCTAATAAAATAGATTGCACCAGTGAACTTCTGACCCTTAGCAAGCCTGCTAGCAATTTTATAGAAATATTCTCCTGAAGATCATCAAGTAAGACAATAGTGGCAGTTACGAGTTTAACTATTATCATTCCAGTTCATGGAGGTAGCGTCATCATTGGGTGGGGTTCCAAAACGCAACGGTTGCTTATGTTCCGCAAACATGTTTGCCATTCTGATCCCCTACTCAGGAATAATCTCCGGTTTGCCTTTGTGAAATATGTCTTCGAAAAGGAGATGATTTCTGATCAGCAAAATGGCAGTTAGGGGATCAGAATGGCGAACATGTTTGCGGAACATACGCAACTAATCCGTTTTGGAACCCCACCCATTGTCGTCCCGGTCCCCACACTCCATTGGCAAATAACCGTTTCACCTTTTTAATGAATTAAAATTTAGTCTGATCTACATAGACTGAGATACGGAACTACCTGCACCTTCCTTCTATTCTAGGTATGGTTAGATTCGTATGACGTAAAAAATCTAAATAGAATTATTTAATCGATTCTTGATCCCAACGGTGGGAATTAAGTAGGACAAGTCAAGATAGTGAGGGCAGTTTATATGTTCATTGATTACGAGAAATGTAGAGATACAGCCATTAGGTTGGTGCGGTGGCGCATGTGATAGACATCTTTTACCACCATGTACATAATATTGGTGTATGAATTGGGCGCCACTCATCGGAAAAATGCGTAAGTGCTGCCATTTCATATAAATGTGATGTATTACCAGTATTTGAAAAAAATCTATTTCAGTGTAATGATAATTAATTATTATTATAGTGTAGTGTAGTTATTACGTGATTTATTTGTTTTTATATTTTTTTTGTTTCGTATATGTGTTTTTTTGGGGTGCTGAGCTCGAATCCGGAACAAAAATTTCATTGCTGAAAATCGCGAAAAATCCAAAAATTTCAGGAGTTTTTCCGGTTTTTCGGCTTATATCTCTGAAACCGTACATTTCTGCGAAAACCTGTCCATGGACATTTTAGAGAAAACATGATTGCTTGCAGGTCCAGTTCGACATAAGTCTTCAAAATGCCTTAGGCGGTATTTTTCTGAGGTTTTTCTGACCCTGTTTGGCAACGAAATTTTGATGAGAAGCATAAGAATTACAAAAAAATTCTCCACCACAGTTTGCAATCGTTTTGCTGAAAAAAAAGCCTTTTCATGAAATACATGCATACCTCGAACATAGGAGCATATGGGCAGTCATGCTTGTTAATTGAAAATTTCAGCAACTTGTAGAGCACTACCCCGGTCCGTATTTATTTGCTGAAAATTTCAAGTCTCTAGAAGTCAAGGTTTAGCTACATCCATCGAAAGATGTGATTTAAAATGTCAACTTTGGCGCCTGACGATCAACATTCATCGAGATAATCGCACTTTTATGTTTGTCAGTCTTAAACTTTCGTATTTTCCATAACTCGGGAAATTTTACCAACTTATAGAATACCCCACGGTCCATATTTGCTGAAAACTTTAAGTCTCTAGGTTAAGGTTAAAAAGTTACAGCACTCAAAAGATTAAATTTAAAGTTCTAACTAGATAATCGCAATTTTATTTTTGGCGGCGCGGCGTACCATGTATTCCGAATCCAACGAAATTATATCTAAAAATAATGACAGCTGAGCAAGTAGTGTTTTTTTATATGGGGTTTTGTTGGGTTCAGTTCAGATCCCATAGATTCGCCGTGTGTGTGCAGCAGTGGCGCAACGTACGGTGTTCCATGTGTTCAGCGGAACACGCACACGGGCCCCCAAGCCAGAGGGGCCCCTAAATCAGAAAACATGAAGAAATTTTCATGGATAGCATAGATCCTTGGGTGACTGTTCTTTTAAAAACATTAATTTTTATAAGTCTGCAAAAAAATACGCAAGTCAGCTGCAATTCTGTTTACGCTGAAGCCTGCACCTCATAGTATTGAGCTTTGTTTATGTCACAGAGACGAAACTTTTTGGTCAGCGTCTCTCAAGCTTGGTGAGTATGGTGTATGGATGGGTCTAACTGAATATCGATTTCTTCTGGCTTAAAAAAAAAATTCAATTTGCTAGAAGGGGTGACTCTCTTGAAGGTTCTTGCGTAAAATTGAGCCTATATGATCCAGTTGTTGGGGTATTTGCATCTTGAATATATTCTTACTGATGATGTAGCATTCACATTGTCAGGAAAAATATGTTCACAATGAGTGCATTGAGGCACAAGTGAGCGGACGCCAATTGTACAGCGAATTCTATAGTTAAATTTTCCTCCACTAGAAGGCAGCGCCCGCTCTAGGGGGGGGGGGCAAGCCGGGCGGCCGCCCGGGGCGCTAAATTTTAGGGGCGGCGTTTTGGCTAAAACGCCAATAAAAAACTCGAAAGGACAAAGCGAAGTACTGCATTTAGAATCTTAAAATGGTTAGTGATATTTGCCTAAACTTTACATCTGTTATGCTTGCAAAGTTATGTGCTAATTAACCCTTAGATGACCAACAAGGTCCCTGGGGACCTATGGCGTTTTCAACTTTGAGCCATTTGAATATGGTTCAATCGAACCGGCTCAGCTCCCTTGACTTCTCCGATCAATATGTTTAGAAGCAAATGCAATGTGTTTCAAATTATTTCCTTACAATTTTCTGTCATAACCAGCCAGCTAAATTGATATATGGCGGTGAAGCCCAACTAGGTCCACTAGGAACTTCATGTATTAAGAGCAATTGCTTACACTTTATTTGCGAATTCATTGAAAGTGAGACCGATAAGAAGTTTTTCATTTCAATTTTATTGGTAAAAACCATTAGTTTCTGGCAAATAATAAAAACAGGTAATAACGAGACCGAGTTCTAATCGTGCGAATAGCACGATGAATGTATACCCTATACCCATGTACAGACCTAGAACACGCGTAAAACCGAAAATATTCAATTACATTTTTTTAGGGGGGAAGGGGTAGGTGGGCTGAATTTCGCTCATCTTTAATATCTTATAACGGCATCCAGCAGCTATCATTTGCGATAAATTTCAAGTTTTTCGGGACATTCTATCAGAAGATATGGCGGAATATTGCTTTGTAGGGGATGTAGGGGTAGGGGAAGTCAGACCTTTCCCACTTTCCACTAACTTCAAGCATATGTCACAATTAGGCATTGATGAAAATTTCAGGTCCCTAGCGACATTCTGTCGAAAAATATAGCCGAATTACACTATCACGGAGGGGTCATTTGTATGGGAGGTAGGGGAACCCTTGGTCCGATTTGGCCCATTTTCAATACCATCCAAGCTTTTATCAAAGCAATCATCTGACCGAAATTTCAAAACGCTAGCTAAATTATTTCGGGAGTTATCGTGCGAACTGACAGACACACGGACGGACAGACAGACAGACAGACAGACGGACATGGCTTATTCGAATCAGGGACCGACCCTGATCATTTATATATATACTTTGCCATACCTCCGGTGGCTCCTTTGAGGTGTTACATAAATCGTCGTAACAAAAACAATATACCCTATACCATCTTATGGGTATAGGGTATAAAAAGAAAAATCGTCGCTACATTTTCTTGTAATCAGTGGCAACTTTTGCTATTTGTGTGTTCGTTATGGCTATACACATGAGATTTTACCAATTCGATATTGTTTCTAAGAACCGTTGAATTCTGGGAAGTTCTTGTGATTAAGGTATATAAAGAAGACCTCGCTGCATTTGCATTCATTGAGTTCTGTGTGTGCTACTATTACAATGCACCATAGTGCTAAAAGCTCCCTCAATATCAAAGCCGTTGTAAGAAAGTAATAACTATTGGAAAAAATGAGTGCATGGGATAAAATAGACCTGGTGACAAACCGGCGAACGCGTTTTCAATGCCTGACTGCCACTGACCAAGATGCAGCCGTGGAGTATTTGACCAGATACTTGGAACAGGATGAAGAAAATGATCCTTTTGCCGATTAGTACACTGATGATGAGTATATTCCGCAACCCTACAGCCTTGCAGCAGCAATTTCTAATGAAGGGCCTCATTTTATTTTCAGAAGTGGTACGCTAATCCACCAGCTAATGGCCGCATTCGAACTCATAACGTCGTAAACTATAGCCAGTGTCGTCCAGGGCCTGCTGCTGGAACTGTTACTGATCCTTTGGGAATCCTCAAGTCAATCATCACTGATGAGATCGCTTACATCATTATCTGCGAGACAAATAGGAAAGGGAATGAAAGCGCAGCAAAGTGGAAAACCCAAATACAAAACCAAGGCAATGAATTTCACGCTTATACAGGGATTTCGCTGTATTCGGGTGGCCATCAGTCGAATTAGGAGCCTCTAAAAGAATTATGGAGCGATACATATTTGCCTCTATATAAAACAGCCATGGCCAAAAATCGCTTCAAAGTAATAAACAGAATGATTCGATTTGATAATAGCAATACATGGGAGACGAGGCTTCAGGGAAGCAAACCTGCTGCAACAAACGACATCTGGACAATGGTAATAGTTAGTTTGGAGATGGCCTATACACTAGACGAGGTCATGACTGTAGACGAGCGGTGGCTTTGCGATGCAAAATCGTATTACCCCTTAAAAAGGATGATTTACAGTGGAAAACAGCCTGGCGGAGAACGGCAAACCAACCAGGGAGAAAAAGTGGTCTTAGGGTTGGGTCATCGCTATGATAGAAGTGGACGAATTATATACGCCGATATTTTTTTCACGACATTGCAGTTGGCATTGTAGCGTAAATCCAAAGAGCTGGCCTTTATTGTGATTTCTTAAAGGACCGACCTCGGGAAGTACCTAACACTTTGTTTACTACTCGTATGATTATAAATATAAAAAAGGAAATAAATTGTATTTTCTTTAATTCAAACTGCTTACTATATTTTATACTGCTAAACATTGAATATTCAACCCAAAAAAATGATAATTCAGTTAATATTCACTATTCACAGATGAAACTGTTATAAGCATCATTGTATAGTGTAGGTCCCTGGGGACCTTGTTGGGCTTTAACCGTTGGAAAAGTTGTCGGTCATCTGAGGGTTAAGTTCTTTCTTAAAAAGAAACTTATTGGAAAATATAGTGCTGATTTCGTCCTCCAATTGAAAATTCCTCTTCTGGCTTGATCTGCTATCCATTCTCACAAGGAGAACATTTGTGTTTCTAATATTTTCCGCTATATGTTTGTTATACGGATGATGCAGAAAGTGTCACTAGTGGCGATAAAAAGAAAGAAAAATTCGTCTTTCTCTGTCCATCCCAGGCGTGTGTTCTCCACAACTTTGATGATTTGTGCGCGGTTTTGCAAGGCCCGATTGTGGCCTAATATTTGTATTCAGTCTGTTGAGTCATAGGAGATCACCTCCACTAAGTAAATATTGAACCTCCGGAGAAACCATAAGAAATTATAGATAATTAGTGCATAAACACTCAGCAAATAAAAGCGTTAAAAAATCTTCTATGAGAAATTTCTTGCCGAAATGCACAACCAACAAATTGTTTTTCAGGCATTTTAGAAAACATGTACATATTCACTTTTGACAGCAATTAACCCGGTCTCCTCGCGAATAGATTCATTGATTCATCATTGAGTGGGCCAATTGGTCGAAGAAAGAAATGTTCGCATTAATTTTCAATCTCTTACCTTATTCCATACATCGGAAACTATGGCGAAGGCTATTCACTTGTAGGCAGGCTCGAAACGCAATTACCAGCCCACTAGGGAGGAAAGCTAAATAGGTACTCAGTTATACACAGAGTAGCCTAAGTTGGACAACTGCCTTAGTGACAGGACATGGTAATTTTAAAGTGCATCTAACTAAGATAAAAATCGTGGAGGATGATGTTATGCAGACTATGTCTGGCTAAGACGACAGCACACATTGTGTGTGAGTGACACAGCACTAGGTAGTAGGAGGCTGAGGATCCTAGGCAAATCCACAATAAGTGTGGAAGCCATAAGTGAACTTAGCTTCAAAGACATGCTACACATCACACGGGACTCAGTTATGACTTCTGGAAATCACTGTAAGGGGACGAAAATGGACCCAAAAAGTAATGGTTTGCTTCGATAAATCCCCAAATCACATATATATATATACGTCATTCTAAATTCCGCCAGGTTTCTGTATATTTTTTGCCGGTGGTGAATTATATGTGGCTGGGGAAATTCAATACTTAGCTTCAATTTTGAAATTTCAAACAAACTCTCTAGAAGGCTTTGCTGAACTGAGGTGAATTACGCTTAAGAGTATGAATTGTGGCGGAACGGACTTCTACGGACTACTATCTGGGCTTTCTCAGTGGGTAGACATTCTATTTTCTGAATTACTATAGCGTTGGTTCGAATCCCACTGTGACTATGCATTTTTGGGTTGATATGTGATCCTACGGCAGCCATCGACGAACCGATGAGTTATAACGACCAAGGGCTACCAAGATCACTCGATTTAAGAATTAAATGTATCTTATATAGCTTCTACAACAACAACGACATAACATTTGTGCTATCTACTATCAATCTGCCTAGTACTTTACCTAAAGGGGCGGCTATTTGTCCACTCGCCCGGGGCGGCGTAAGTGCTAGAGCGGGCGCTGCTAGAAGGCACACACAGGCGAGCGACAAAGTTGGTGTGTGAGTGCAATATAACACTTATGTCAAACGATATTTATTATCATGTCTACAATCATCAAAAATATGTACATTAAGTGCATAATCTGCACTACATTTTTGTATTAATATATTTCTTCATAATGTTCAAGTTTGTTTTCCCGCCACTCTGCTATATGGCTACTTCATTTAGAAGCGTAGAAATTTTACGTTAAGTAGAGGACGCTATGTATCGTAGCCTTCTGGTTGTGCAGAATAATGGAACCAGAAATCGCTATATTTACTAGTGACTGCAGATAATACATCACCCGTTTCCCTTTCCCCTGCGTAAAGTATCATTGGAGGAGCTCTAGCGCGAATTGGATTTTAGTGGATTTAGTTTGCCTTTGGACAGGACATGCAGGTGGTCGTTTAAATTGACCAGAATCGTTAAAACTCTTCATGCAAGTTGATGTGATCATCAGGCAATCACTTTTAGTCCAGAATCAACGACTGTTACGAGACAGGTATGTGGGGACACTCTTCAAGGTGGTCTCTTTATGACTCTTGAATTTTGTGATAAATAGTTCTCCTATAATTATTCAAATTTAAATTTAATCTTAAACAAATAAACAAAACAAACTTTGAAACATGTTGTGGGAACAGGCAATTTCCGTTGCTCTTGCTAATTTGTTGACTGCTTCAAATGTGAGTTATGATCTGTCATTTTTCCTCACGAAAAAAATCAAACGTGAGGGGTTCCCATTTTGATTTCGAACACAAGAAATTCGGGAAACGTTACGCGACTTCGTGTGCAGCCTTAAATTTCCGATAACTCGGGAACCACTCATTGGCTAAATGAAATTCGGCCTGCGCCATGGGGCGACAGTATCGAAGATACCACTTCCAAAATTTTAGCAAGACCAAAAATGGAAACGGTAGACCAAGGGGAATTTGAGGCATATTTTGAAAAATGTCGAATCCCGCGGGGACTAGGGGGCGATAGAGAGAATATTGGGGCGCATATTTGCTGAGAGCTTCAGAGTTTTATAGCTGCCTACTTATTCACCGAAAATTAAAATAAAGCAAATATTTTTTGGGGTTATTTTGGCTGGTCTAGCGGTTAGTGTGCGCACCTTCGGTGCACTGGGTCATGAGTTCGAGTCCCACCGTGGGTCATGGTGTTTTTCTAACTCACGAGCTTGTGACGGACTATGATCTCACTCAGATGTTAAACGAGTACCCATTTATGGGGATAAATAACACTGCTGAGCGTGATGCTGTTCTCATTACCTCAACAAAAAGCAGATAAGATCATCGAAATAGGATGTCACTAACACATCCTGCGGCCTTAGTCCAATGTTGGATTGTCGCGCCTGTTATTTATTTTTTTAAAATTTTAGGTTTCGATAAATATTTTAGATATTTTTTTTTTTGTGAAATCAGTGATAATTAAATGAATAATTAAACTTTGGCGTAATCTTATATTTGTTTAGTGCTCACTAGATTTACTAGATCCACGCGGCACACCGGTGGGGCGTGATTTCACACCAGATATTTTTTTTTTGGCAAAAAACTATCAAAAACTTTTCAATTATTAAATGTCTTAGCACAAGATCTCAGTGGTGTAATTCAGCCAAGTTTATTCCGAAGCTCAATAAACCTTACTGAATGGGTGAATTCACATTGTAAGAAGTAACCGGACGGGTAAACTTGCAAGACAAGAACCATCGTATGATCATTTCACACTATCCGATCAAAACACGGACCGGCGAACAATAATCACACAGCAAGTATGTATAAATGTTGCCATGCACGCTCCAAAGTTAGTGTACAATGAAATGACGAGTCGACAAGATTAAAATGCATGTAAAACACGCGCTAATTGTCGTCGCAGAACGCCTGAACTATCGGTAGATGCAATCGTCTTATCGATCGTACGTTTCTTACGAAAGAAAAACAATCGTGTCACGATTTTTTTCTTTCGTAAGACTCGTTCTTACAATGTGAATTGCACAATGCTTGTCTGCTGGCCACTACAAAAGCTCTCTTGTCTTGCAAGTTTACCCGTCCGGTTTGGTCTTACAATCTGAAATCAGCCAATTGATTTCCTTGCGTGTACGGTTGTATCAATTGTACGATGAGCTGAAAGTATCAAAAATCGTGAAGCTTCAACGTTATCAATGGGCGGGGAATGTTCAACGGATGGACGATAATTGCATGCCAAAGAAAGTGATGAACGCACAACGAATTGGCGGAGCGAGGTTGCGTGGACGACCGAGATCTCGCTGGGAGAACTCCGTAGGTGAAGACGCCCACCAGCTGCTTGCTTCCCCAACTGGAGGACAAGGTCACGTAACCGCGGCAATTGGAGGACAACAATTCAGGCGGCCAAAGCCCGACTTTGGGCTATCGGGCCACATTGATGACGATGAATTGATTTCCTTTACAGTTACAAGTTAAATAAGTTACTGGGCAAGTTAGATAATATAACTGATTTTTTTTATTCTTCCTGTTAAGCGTTTTTATTAGTATGCTTCTTTTTTTTTAAATATTAACACTGGCAACCCTATAAAGCCTCCACGACCTTCTTCTCGTTTTCTTACCTCGCGATATGCATTTTGTCCTCAATATAATACAAATTCGTCCGCATTCTTGTCCCGGGTATCAAATGTTGAGAACACAAAACTAATCGTCTTTTAATGATACCAAAAGAAAATTGGTCGCATAGTACGCGAGGGATTTTATGGAAATGATATCCGAAACGAGTGTGTGGGCGAGCCAAGCTGTTGCAGGCTAAGTGGATCTGAGGTGAACTGATTGTCCGACTCCCGGACTATAGGGTCCAACCGTAAGCTTATAATAATATAAAACCCAACCATAGGTCTGCTGCACTGCGGTTGGCTGATGGTCAGTAGTATAGATCGTGCGATGTCTCCTTCATCGTTCTTAACATTTTAAGACATTTTAATTATATTTCGATACGATAATCAAAATTGATGGTGTTTTGGCAGATGAGATAATTTCAAAGAGTTTAGCTAATGATGGGATTTTGTTAGTTGGAATTTTACGATTTATCACGAATTAGTTGATAATAAAAACGGTTTTATTGCCAACTAATTCGTTATATTGGTCAGGAGTATGAGTATAAATAGTGTTTGCATACAAATGTAATCGAAATGAGCCCATAAAAAGACTGATGAAAAATGTGCAAAACATTCGGAATTTCAATTTTCAAACGAGTAGATTGGCAAAAAAATTTATTTCATTTTCGTTTTTTTTTTTCATGGGGTGCTCTTGAATTCAAAGAGAGTGTTTGTTAAAATAACTAACAGTTTCTTCTATGTAACTATACTTGCACAGAGAAAGTGAATTGATTTAGGTAAAATCCTTTGGCAAACTTTGTAAAAAAAAACTGGACTACTTCAATATAATTTATTTTTATGACATGGATATGCAACCAAATTCAATTAAAAAACATCTTTTATCTCTTATTCAATATTCCCATTTTTTACCTTTCCATTTTAACCAAAATTCCAGCTTCACGTCAAGATATTCAAGACGCGATTGCCTTGATGCAATTAATGCCATTTAAACGATGAATTTATGCTAAACACTTCGCCCTCATGGCATATTCTATCCGCACGAGCACTGAAAATTATAAAGAGAAGAAATTTTAACATATTAATAAATTTATAAAGATCTTTAGTATTGTTTTTTGTCTGTTGTGTGTGGTTCATGCTGGAAAAAATAAGAGCTGCTTTCGATCGAATCCAGTCTTTTTGTGGACATTTTTCAACTATAGTTCGCGTCATATATGCGTGGTGTGGTGCTCTCTCTGCTCGAGTCAAAATCAAATAAATTAGAACATCGACGGTGGTCGATTAATTATGAATTGACAAATTTATTTTGGAATTTTTGGGCATTGATAATGATATTTGGAATGTGGTTATTCGCTCGTTGATATCACAACATCAATTTAGCATTTAATACAGGCAGGTTCTTGCGCGTTGAGTGGATATGGTTTTATATATAATTTGCCTTTCAATTTTTTTTTGTGTCAGGAGGATGTGGATAACAAGTTTTTTTATACCCTTCGCTTAAGCGTTAAGTTGAAGTTAATATACCCTTTATATTAACTTTGTCATGAAGTTTGTAACGCATTGAAGGAAGCATCTCCGACCATATAAAATATGTATATATATGATCAGCGTGACGAGCTGAGTCGATTGGACGATGTCCGTCTGTCCGTCTGTCCGTCTGTCCGTCTGTCTGTCTGTTGCGACGCGTTTTGCTCGGCCAGTTTAGAAGCTATGGAGCTGAAATTTTGCACACATGCTTCTTTTTGTTGCAGGCAGTTTGTATGTTTCAATCGCTAAAATCCGACAAGGGGGTCGTGGGGCTGCCATACAAACCTACCCCCCCCCCCCAAATTTAGGTTCTTCTTAGAAAAACTTTTTTATGTATGCACCAATTTCAATCAAATTTCACACAAATGTGTTTTAATTGATAACACACAACATATGTGAAAGTCGACCAAATCGGACAATGGGGTCGTGGGGCTGTCATGGAAACCTAGCTCCCCAAATTAAGTTCTTCTAAGCATTTTTTTTTATTTATACACCAATTTCAACCAAACTTCACACAAATGTGTTTCTATTAATGACACAAAACATATGTATAAATAGATGGAGTCGGACCATGTGGTCATGGGGCTACCATACAAACCTAACCCCCAAATCAAATTTTTCTAAGAAAAACGTTTTTATTTGCACACCAATTTCAATCAAACCTCAGAAAATTATATTCCTACTAATGCCACATAACAAACGTGAAAGTAAATGAAATCGGACTATGGGGTCGTGGCGCTGCCATACAAACTTGACCCCTAAAATTAGGTTCTTCTAAAAAATACTTTTTTATTTGGACACAAATTTCAACTAAACTTCATGGAAATGTATTTTTATTGATGGTACAAAACATATGCAAAAATGAATTATATCGGACCATGCGGTCATGGGGCTGGCATATAAACCCAACCCCCAAATTAGGTTCTTCGAAGAAAACCTTTTTTATTTGTCCACCAATCTGAACCAAATGTGTTTAAATGGATGCCACAAACATACGTAAAAATTGATGGGAAGGCCATAGGGCTGCCGTTAAACCCCCTTCCCCCTCTTTTTGGTCTTATAAGAAACCCACGTCCCCGCTTCGCCCAATAAATCTTCGCCACGCCACTTATGAGAAAATTCAAAAGCATGGAAGCGGGGAGGACTCAACACTAGTCATAGTTACGCCCGAAAAAACTTTTAGCCCGAGAGTAGCGAAGGGTATTCAAATTTCGGCCGCGCCCGAAATTAGCCTCGGTCTCGTTTTTAATTACTGTATATCAGGTTGATAGTCTAGATGAAATTGAGAAAACTTAGTCCTTTTTTGAAGATAAAACAGATGCGGAACTTACGCTTTTGCTTTGTAGAAAAGAAACTCTGCTCGTTATGCAACAATATATGGACAGCTTTAACTGAGTTCTCAAATAGGAGTTGCAGGTTACATACGAGATCCGCACAAAACAAAAGTCACTGGTCACAAGATCCAACTGCCTAAAACTCACCTGGTGCAGATTGACCAATTTATAATTAATTCATTTTCATAATAACTAACTAAATGGGAATAGACTTTAAAAACAGGAGCGGAATTACCATACTTCAGTCATTGAAAATGCAGGTTTTGAAAGTGTCTCACATACCAGATCCACAAAATGCACCAAATTAAAGACTGCCTCTCTGGTTATTGAACTGCTGGATTATCTTATGGATTATACTATGGGATGATTTTAAATGGTAAATTTTGACTTGTGGATTTCAATTGGTATGTAGTTTATTTCGTATGATTCCCGGGGATATAGCAAAGTGTATATAGAAATGAGGATCGCTCGCTGAATTGAATAAACCATGTCCGTCCGTGTGTCTATCCGTTCGTACTATAACTCCCGAAATAATGCAACTAGCATTTTGACAATTTGTCGAGATATTTGTTTGTTTTTGATAAAATCTTGGATGGTATTGAAAATGGGTCAAATCGGACCTAACCAAGGGTCCCCCTACTTCCCATACAAATGACTCCACCATGTTAATTGAATTCGGTCATTATTTTCGATAGAATATCGCTAAAAATCTCATTTTTATGAATGCCTAATTATGACATATACTTTGAGTTGATGCAAAGTGGGATAGGATTGACTACCCTACCACACATATAAAGCTATATTCCGCCATTTTATATAGAATGTCGAGAAAAACTTCGAATTTTTTTAAGACTCATTTATCTTTTCCTCCTCTACAAAAAAAAAAAAAATAAATTGAAATTGCCTTCGAAGTCTGTACATGAGTACAGGGTGTATACTCGTACTCGTATAAGTCCCCCCCCCCCTAAAAAGGCTGCCAATAGAAATTTCTTTTCATGAACAATGAAATTAAAATCATGGAAATGAGATTACTCCTTTAGTGAAACGAGAAAAGGTGAATTTTGATTAGTTTCCATTCCAAAACAAAAAACTGAAGTCAAATCGATATCATCTGGAGGATAAATATTCATTTGATTCCTCCACATTTTGCATGATTTTATTTTCGCAATTTATTATAAAACAAAATGCTGGCTTGGGGGAAATCTTCCAAAAATTCTTGAATTTAGTTTTTTCTTAATTTCAGCACAAGATGATTAACTTGTTGTCTCGCGCTCGGTGTGGTCCAATCGAATCGAGGTAATTTAGCCAATGACCAAATAACCGTACCACACGGCATCTAGGTGGCATATGGACATTCTGAGTTACCTCAAATCTGATTCTGTTAATTTTCTTTTTTTTTTGTTTCATTGATTCAACGAAGAAACAAAAAAGTCCGGTAACTATGGGCAAACTTGACCAAAATGTCCACAAAAACTGAAAAACCAGTTGATTGGAACGACGATGAAGCGTAAGTGGTGGTCTGTCATTTTCGATAAAAACTGGAGAGAATTCAAAAAAGGGAATTTCAATTATTGAAATGGGGTTAATGCCATTCTTTCGTTTTGTTGGCCCCCAATATAATATACCTATTCCGTATACACAGCATAGCACCAGTCCAATCGATTGGACCGAAAGATTAGCGTCTTGTCACGTCACCGTTGAATTTGTGATAATTAACAAGTTTAAAGGTGAACAAATATGAAAATGAGCATCAAGCACACCACAGCAGCCGTGTAGCCAACTCTTTGGCGATCAAGCCTTTTGAGCGCGAGCCTGATGTGATAGTCATTAGCTCCGCAATGAAGTGCGGTGGGCATATATGGGTTCAGCTTCATGGTGACAAGTTTAGCAGCGATTTTAATAATCTTCGCTTCTCTGGAGATTGAATTTTCAGCATCTTCTTCTTTTTCTGGTTTTTTGTGTTAATCGAAAATAAGATGTTTTATTCGAGAAAACTGGATTAGAGGTTGTAATGAAGACATTTTTATAATGTGATGTTTTAATTGTTTTCGTTTGGATTTTTGTTGTATTTTTAACCAATCGCGGGGAGATCGACCACGGCGAAACGGTTATTTATATTATTTATGTTAATATTTTCGGAAGACCTCACACGTTTTGTGCTAAGTGCAGATTAACGATTTCCATTTAGCATAATAAACTAATTTTTACAGTTAATTATAGAAAATATTTAAACGTATAATCGATGATGAACGACAAGTAGAAATCACAACGCCCGGCTGGATTAGTGATGATGTGAGTTTTATTTATAGAAACACGATTGTGTGTTTTTGGACATTGCGAAATTAGCTGTTGGAACTGCAGTGGTAGGCTGAAATTAGAAATTGAATTTAAATTGAACAAATAAGGTTAGGTAGAGAAGATAGTTTTGATGTATTGGATGAGATGAACGACCTGTAATGAATGCGGAATCATTTGTTAAAATGGAACGTTTTAAAATTAACTCTATTTCTAGTAGATATTTTATATAGTATGTCCTAAAATTAACGTAAGATTGAGATTGAATAAAAATTGCAGTTAATTTTCTCTCAAAGAAAAGAATATGCCCTGCCTGAATCGCGTGAATTTCACTTTGGCTTATTCAGGGATGAATCAACGAGTGACCTTTATTCAAAATTATCATGGAATATTTTTAGGTCATTTTTCCGAAGTTTTTTGTTTAACACATAACCTTATGGCTTCATGCACACGACGCGAAAACGGCTCGCAAGCTCGACACATCGAAATGCATTGGCTCTTATGGGATGCTCACGACAGCGAGAGCCGTGCCGCTGTCAAATCACAACTAGCGAGACGTGTTTTCACATATCGTACACCACAATCCGCAAATTCACGGCTCGCGAGCCCTGTGTTGACTGTGCACGGATTTGCTTGCTGTCGTTCGTCATGAGCTTCCCATAAGAGCCAATGTATTTCGATGTGTCGAGCTTGCGAACCGTTTTCGCGTCGTGTGCATGAAACCTAAGGGTTGTCTTTTATGATTCAATGATTCAAATAAGGATATAAAGGAAAATAATCGTATTTTTTATTCGATTCAAATGCGTAAATATTGGGACACCCTTAATCTTGATACACCATGTCCAATCCCACAAAAAAACAATAAGTTGGGAAGGTCTCCTCCACAGTGAACTCTATCATCTGCAAAAAGGAATTGATATCAATTCTTTTTTCCATTTGTTGATTTTTGCTTTGGCGGAAAACATTTCAACTTGTTTTTTTGTTTGTTCCTCATCTCATTTGTTTTGTGTTTTGGCCGATGGTGCCCCAAATATCACTTAAATCCAGAAAATGTTAATGTTCAATTGTTCAAAGTTAAATTTTCAATTTTCACTTTTCAATTTTCAAGAGGTGTTTTCAATCCGGGTTGACTACGATCATATTCCTGTTTGTAGGGTTTTTTAGATTTTTTTCAAAAAACCCTTATTATGACATCGATTTTGTCCGTCCGTCTGTCTGTCTGTACGTCCGTCTGTTGACTAAATAACTCGCGAACGGCTCAACCGATCGTCATGAAATTGGTACGAATGTGTAGAATGGTAACAGTCTTTGGCACCAAATACTTAGAAGTTGGTAGGGCAAAGATAACAGGTTGTCCCGAAGTTTTGAAAAAAGTTGAGTTTTTCAGTTTTAATCGGAGTATGGATACTCAAATCAAAGGAATCGGCGCCGAGTACATTTTAAATCAGTTACTTTTTACCAGTTTCCAGTGACGGTAACGAAGCTATGGGCGTTTGAGTAAATTTGTGCAATTTCAAATTGTGCGTGTGTAGCCCTTCTTAGGTCTAGAAATGTAAAAAATTTATGAAGGTTTCGAGTAAATGACACAAGGAATATGTCTGTAAATTTTCATTCGAATAACTTAATCCAAAGCGGAAATATAGCGAATCTAATACACATGTATATGGTAAATGCATTTCACAACACAAGGGCAGCGTCTTAAGCATTTTTTTCCCAGCTTGTGACTGTATTAAACAATCAACATGAAATTTGGTGGCAATGCATAGAATGGTAATAATGTTTGTGTTTGGCACGAATACTTTTGAAGTTTGTAGAACCAAGTTAACAGGGTGTCCCTCAGGCACGTAGCCAGGGGAGGGGTCCAGGGGGTCCGGACCCCTCCCGAAATATTTGCAGAAATAATCGGAGTCAGCGTTAACATAATTTTGAATAAGATTGACGTCTTCTTAGCTCCGCTATTTTTTCAGACATCATTACTCATTCACTTAAATAGCAGTCGATTCAGAATTTAATCAATATTTTCAAACTGTTAGCTTAGTTGAAAGTGCCGCTAGCAGTGATGCGGCTGAACACTACTAATTATGTGTAGAAAATTACTATTCGCATTCGGTACAGAATTATCGTTAATATTTATCCTAATTTGCCTAAGAGAAGAGTTTGGTGTTTTGAACTTTCCGCTGCTGAGGCCCTAAATGTAGCTAAGAAATAATTTCAGAACGAGATGAATAATAGTTTAGCCTGAGCATTGCTGAAAATCCAGAATGCAACATAGTCGAGTTTTCCAGCTTACGCCTATGGCTAAATTAATATATTAGTCATTTGAAAATGTGCATGAGATAGGGTGGCCAGACATCTCTCTTTAGGTGGATATGTCCTGCTTTTACTCTCTGTGCTACCCATTCCAGCCCAAATGCCACGAACTTAAGTTCGAATCCCAGATTTCTTCCTACGAATCCTTAATAAAACGAGACCGAGGCTAATTTCGGGCGCGGCCGAAATTTGAATACCCTTCACTCTCCTCGGGCTAAAAGTTTTTTTTGGGCGAACATATGACTTGTGTTCAATCCTTCCCCATTTTTTTCCTTCTGTGGTGTCGATAAAACAATATTTGTGTGTTTTGGGTGGGAAAATAAAAATATTTACTCAGAAAACTTTATTGGGGGGATGCGGGAGCATGGTCCCATAGTATGATTCCATTCGTTTTATTTATTATTTTTTTTTGACAAGGACGCATTAAGTTTTTTTGAAATTGGTGTGAAATGTTTCTTAGAAGATCTAAAATGGGGGGTTGGGTTTGTATGCTAGCCCCATGACCCCATAGACCGATTCCATCCATTTTTACACATGTCTAATGGCATCAATAGAGATGCAATTTTACGAGTTTTGGTTGAAAGTGATGCACAAATAAAAAAGTTTTTCGTAGAAGAACTCAATTTGGGGGGTTGGGTTTGTATGACAGCCCCATGACCCCATTGTCCGATTCCATTCATTTTTACATATGTTTTGTGGCATCAATTGAAATGCACTTTTATGAGGATTGATTGAAATTGCTGCACAAATCAAAAAGTTTTTCTTAGAAAAACTCAATTTGGGGGTTGGGTTTGTATGACAGCCCCATGACCCCACAGTCCGATTCCAAGCATTCTTACATATCTTTTGTGGCATGAATAGAAACACATTTGTATGAAATTTGGTTGAAATTGGTGCACAAATGAAAAAGTTTTTCTTAGAAGAACCTAATTTGGGGGGTTAAGTTTGTATGGCAGCCCCATGACCCCACGGTCCGATTTTAGCGATTCGAACATACAAACTGCCTGCAATAAAAAGAAACATGTGTGCAAAATTTCAGCTCGATAGCTTTTAAACTGGCCGAGTAAAACGCGTAGCAACAGACGGACAGACGGACAGACAGACAGACGGACATCGCCCAATCGACTCAGCTCGTCATGCTGATCATATATATACATATTTTATATGGTCGGAGATGCTTCCTTCTATGCGTTACAAACTTCATGACAAAGTTAATATACCCTTTACTCTACGAGTGAAGGGTATAAAAAACAACCGCAGATAGAAACACATCCATTGTAGCCTCGCCACATTCCGAATTCAGTAAGCTTAAACTTATAATTTTGACGGTGGTGTATTATGGATCAATCGACGAACTATATGCTCTTGGAAAGTATCAAGACCTTAAATGCGAGCCAAATACAACTTTATACCACATTGGTTTTAGGGAAATTCGGCATTTAAATCATGCTGATGACCAACATTGTGAAACATGCAGCCACAATCAATAATTTGGCCTATTATTAGTTGAAGACAGTGGCGCTACGACGGGAGGGGTAGACCGAGAAAAAAAAATTGTGAAATTATGAAAATAAGAACTACACAAGTTTGAGTTGTGCCTGCCGGTGATCCCAATGTTTCTTTACCTGGGAAGATATTAGCGCAACATCAGTCCAGGTTTTGTTTGTGCATAAATTCCTTTTTTGCATTTTTCATGCCTTTTTTTCTAAAATCCGGATGCGCGCCTTGATCTAATTTGTAGACCGTTTTGACATACATTTAAACACTCCCTCGTCAACCACAATGCTGAAAAGAGTGATTCAAAATTTTGTTTCCATGAAAACAAAAGAAAGTCCCAATGCGGATTTCGAGTATAACATTTCACTCGTGTTCTTACGACGCTAAAATCGCAAAAATTTGCATCGAAAATTATTGTGAATGCAATGGGGACTACTCATATAGAAACACCACCGTATAGCATCATTACTGGAAAATAGCACCATCATCAACTTGCGACAGCAGCTTCAAATGTCCAGTAACATGGGTGGCCTTAGCCATTTCCAGGATAAGATCCAAGTTGCACCACTGGTTGGAGCTCTAATATATTTTTTTTCTAACGATGAACCATAGTGAAATAACCATAAATATAAATCTTCCTTTCGGTGCTCCTAACAAACCCTCCCTTCTTTTTAATTTAGAATCTTTGCTATTAAATACTGTGCCGTTCTAGCAAAAGAACTCCAGTAACACATATTTTACAAAATCACACTGTTCATTTCGAAAAGCACTTCCCCTTAATTTCTTTCGGGACACATGGGATCTTGTAGTAATTCTTGGTGTACTACCCTGTTAAAATTAACCTAATAACACAGACCATAATTTAAATTTAAAGATTAAAATCGTTTTCATCAAATTTATAGAAAACAAAAAAATAGTACGGGGGCAATATTTGGACCCCTCCCGAAACAAAATTCTGGCTACGTCCCTGGTGTCCCTGAATAGTTGCAAAAGTCTGCTTACTCAATACGCATAGGAAAGTTAACGAAATCATTCTAATAAGTTCCTTTTTCTTTATTCGGAGAAACGGTAACGGATTTACAGCCAATAAATTCAGCTTTTATGTACGTTTACCTGAATTTCTTCTTGTTGTTAACTCATCAGAAATTATAAATTCAAAAATGTGTGAACATTTGCCGTTGAGTACTTTTATTTAAACTGGATACATAGTAAAACATTATATTGCGGGCGTAGGCTTCTGTACGCTCGGTATTTTTAGAAATCCCACCAGTTAATTGATCTATTCCCGCTCAACTGAAATCCCGTCTAATCAAAATTCCGCCGAATTAATATCCCGCTAATTTAAAGTACCGTATTCTTTCATGAATCGCGCGCGCAGTTTTTGAATGAATATTTACATGATGACAAGATATTAAAAAGTATTTACATTTACCGTTAAAATAAATGGGAAAATGGCAATTATTTCACTATCCACTAGTGGGTTTTAAAACGCTGGATTTTCAGATGGCTGGATTTTATAATGGCTGCGGGTTGTAAAACGGCCGGATTTACCAATGAGGGGCTTTCGTAATGTGGGATAATGTAAAGCGCGATTTTTTGTTAAAAGTCGGCATTCTGAACGGGAACGGAATTAGGTAAGTATCTCTATCAATTATTCCAAGATATAATGTTCAGAAGGACATTTTCCTCAGTAAACGACATATGGGCAAGATGGGTGTCATTCGAAGGAATATAATTCGATAATATTCGGAAGGATGTTTGACATTTGAAAGGAGAATGGTGGGTGTATAGATTAAGCACTGAACATTGAACATTTTTTTTTAGAAACTCCTCAAAATAAAATCTGTGTTTCGATATACATACATATGTATATGGCCTGTATGAATGCTTGTCGTGCTCTGTGGCCGTGATCGTTTGGTCGCCACTCTGTGAAATAAACACTCATAGAGAAACGAGTTTCCAAACTCGGCACGACTCGTCGCAAGTTTATTATTCAGTAGAAGATGATAAGAAATATTCTTATCGTAGAATAACAAACTAACAATGCGACTAGGAAGTGGTATGGTTGACAACCTTATCACACTCCGAATTCAACTGTCTTTGTAACGTTGATGACTACACACGTTGGTCATCAACGCACCATGCTCCACTAGGAGTTACGGTAATAGAGAGAGATGAATGCTTTCTGGAAAAAAGCCCCTGTGGTGCTCACTTTAATATTTATTTATTTATTTATTCATTTATTTATTATTGTTGTTGACTTTTAACATTAATTGACCGTTACTCCAGTCACTGGTCTAAGTGTCGGTTTGTTTCGGAATCTTTGATACGATCATCAGTGGATCATGCCTACCAGTGGCGTAACGTTTCCCAAATTTATTGTGTTCGACATTTTAAAGGGGGCCTTTTATCTTAGATTTTTTAACCAGAAAACTGGACTATTTACCTACTTATCACTTATTTCAAGACAAGCGGCAAAAGGACACCATACCTTGAGGGAAGTTTGTCAACATACCAACCACGTAACAGTAATTGATTTTAGAGTACAAGTGTTCACCCCAAATCTAAGAATCACATATGTATAGCTTCGCCCAATGGGCCTGTTCAAAAAACTCCAGTCGTTGCTGGATCTACGTCCACATCTTGCATTAAATCGACTGACATCAAATTCGAAGTGCAGCTCTACTAAAGATAAATGTGTCATGCAGGGGAAATGCTGGATCTATTATATGAACAGAAGGGTATATCGGCAGGCATCTGTTTCTTAATTTCATGAGTCCTAGTTAGAAAAATTTCTTCTGACTTGGATGTTATTGACTGATCTATATGTCAAAAGTTCAACAGTTATACTTTTATATAAACGCGGTGAACTCAGTTTTTTTATGCAACAGTCAGCCCTGATGATTGTTTTATTGCAAGATTAAGCTTAAATTGTAAGGTTGCAGCTTCACGATATGCCGATCAATACTACGAAGCTCAAGCCTCTTCTCCGTGCACAAAATTGGTATTTTCAGAATGTTTTGTCTTCATCTTAGAAAAGAAGCGAGAAAAAAGCCCTCTACAACAGTCATTTGATCGTCAGTCGCGGCAGTAATCAGTGCACACGCAAGTTTTTTTTTGCAGACTAATAAAAATTAATGTCTTTACAAGAAAAGTTAGCCACAGGATGTATAAAAGAAAAATATCTTTAAATTTTCGTCTTTGGGGGCCCCTGTGGCTTGGGGGACCGTGTTCCACTGAACACATGGAACACCGTACGTTACACCACTGATGCGTGCACAATAAACAAATTCCAACACGGGGGAAGCAGTAAAAGCAAGTCTTTCTACGACTTCTGAAATCGGGTTACTCGCTAAAGTCTTTCAGGATGTAGCGGTGTCAATCGGTGAACCATGCTTTGTCCGGTTATCTTACTTGTTCGCGTCTCTTTTTTTTTTCGTTGACGAGACGGTACCTCGTCTCTTTATAAATATGCCTTGTGAAGATCAAAAACTTATTTTTTTCACCACTGCAATACATAATTCGTAAATTATCTTACATCATAATTTAAGTGTTCTTTAATACACTTATAATATTGTAAATAATGTTCTACATATTACTAATTTAAAATCTTAAATTCAAATCGTTTTCAGTTTAGGCACCGCGAATGGCGCCTAATTCTTGCCTGCTGCATTCTTAAGGAAAAAAAAACATGACACCGATGTCCTTTCATTGACAATTCATATCCACGGGCCGTTTCAGGCTGTAAAAAGAAACCGAGCTGCTACCTAATTAAGACATTAAAATTAATGTGTCTGTGGAGGGTGCCTAATGTTCTAAAATATTCCATACCTTTCCCGTATTCCATTCCATTGCTATTAAATTGTCGCACCTGTGTTTATATGATGCCGCCATCGTAGAATGTTCACGCAGACATATGTTCGATAAATATCAAGCAACAATCACGAATACAAAAAACGAAAAGAAATTCCTCAACTATGAGTTTCATGGTCCGAAAAGCGAAAACTATATCATTGCGTTCATTCATATATACGAGGTCCAAATTTTTTTTTTAATTCATTGAGATCATATCAAATTGGTTGGAATTAAACTATAATGGTGATAATTGTTGATCGTAGATACATATATGTATTAAGATTTGATCGTAGTTTTCCTTTTGCACGTCCTCGTCATCCTCGAGAGTTAAATATTTTTAATAGGTGATTTCAAATCTTCAACTTTTTATGTAAAGATGACTAGGACTATTTTTTTTCTTCTGAAAATTGCAAGATCCCATCAATCGATGAATGGATGTATCTCATACAATATCCAATTTGTTATCATCAGCTTGTGGCGCTTATTTTGATTCTGAACACACACATACACATAACTTTTTAAATCCACTCCGGTACAAAAAGAAAGCAATAAAAATACCGCCATCATGAGTCCTTCAATGAAAAAAAAAGTTGGAAGAGACGGAAAATTATTATTGAAGTTATAATGATAGGCCACTGGACACACTGATCTCCGTGGCCTCTTTTATAGTCGTCGTTGTCCGATCTTTTCGATCTTCAAAGGGATGACTAATATCAGATATTGATTCTTTGTTAGTCAATGGATTTTTGTTCTTATCACAGATCTTGATTTTCTTGGAATTTTTATTGGCGTGAAAAAGAGGTTCGTACGGTTCAACCTTTTCCTTTCGCGTCCGTTTGGCGCACTATCACATGTAATGTACCTGTGCTGACTGCCATATGCTTTGTGTGGTGGACCCATCTCATAATTAACCGATTGAAAGATCTGCATGTAGTGTGTTAAAAGCTTGGTAATTGTACGGTATGTCAGTTAATTTTTATAACATATTGTCGATTAGTGACAAGAGTGAGCTAATGTGTAATAATAACATAATGAAAAGTCTATCAATAGTAGCAGAGAATGTGATTCTTTCAATTTGATATAGGAATACAACAAGATTGCTGATCATATTTATTACGAAATGGAAATCATTCCTATTAATTTAATATAAAATTTTAAAACTAGCTTTTAGTAAGTCTAATTAAATTGTCTTTTATATGTGGACAGATTGTACAACTGTCTAAGCCGTCAAACGGAGGCGGTTATCAAATACCTATAGGTGAATTCCGATTAATTTCTATCGATAGTGTGTCACTACCAAAGCTAATTCAAAACTGACTAAAAGACATTTGGCGAATCAGGTCAGTTTACTGTGTTAAATGTTATTCGTTTCGGTATCGAAAGAAACCGAAAAATCGGTTCCATAACAATTCGTTTCATATATCCTCGCTCCTTTGCACCACAGCTTTTCTAGGGGAGTAAAACTAAATGATATTTGACATGAATTAAAATTGAAACGTTTTCAAGTTTTTCATCGATTCATTTTAGTAGCTTAGTAGTAGTATTCTTTTCGGGACTAATAAGTTTTCTTCTTTTTTTTTAGTGAAACTTATATCAGATCCAAGTAGCAGGTCTATCTTCATATCACCAGAAAATATCCACAAGTTAAACTTTTCTACAATCGGTAGCTACCGAATTCTCCAGATTTATAATTATTTAGGAACAGTTTTTAGTGGGCTACAATAAAACCGATGAGTAGCTAAACTTTTTGTTAAATTCAAATAACAAATAAAAACGATGAGTAACTTTGCATAGTTTTGAATAGCAATGTATAGCACTCAATTACTTTTAAATATCAGTGAATAGTTTTCAATAGCTGTTATCGAGCAGTAAAAAGCATTCGAATAGTTATAAATAGTTTTGAATAGCAGTGGATAGATGTGAATAGCTTTAAAAAACTTTCAATAGTAATGTATATCTCTAAAAGAAAAATAACAAGGAATACTATCTATCCATCACTTTGAGCCTCGCCCCATACTGTCAAGCGACCGAACGTGCCATTCAATTTTTAAATTTTTCGTTCTTCATGCTGTGGTTGTGGCAGTCATTCTCCATCAAAGTAGCAATGGATGTCTATCTTCCATCGTCAAAAATGGTATAATTTTCGCTATTTTGTGTTGTATGTTGTGGACCGTGAGATTTGCCTAATGTATGTGCTGTACGGGCGGCAGATTGTGGGCAATCGAGTGCCCAATCGATCGGTCGAGAAATCGTCAGTTTTGTGGCACCCTTAAGACTCAGTGTTGTGTAATTTTCGAAATTCAAATTCAATTCCAAACGTTACACTTTTCAGATATTTACGTCAACATTCAGAAACCGATGGGCATTTAATTGATTTCGGTTTAGGTTAAAAGACACTGTTAATTTTTTGTTTAGGTTTATAATTGATTTTTGGTAAAACAAACGAAGCACCCGAAGGAAGCCACTATGTTATTGTCCTGTAGCAACAAGTGGCCACTCGTAACTGCCGAGGGTGCGTGTAGGCTGCGTCCCATTACATACGTTTCACTCGTGGAAAACTAAAATATTTGTCGTTTTCAGGCCCTTAATATCCAGGACAGGGATACCTACGTGTAAGTATCACGAATCGATAACACAAGTAGATCAGAAATCTTTCCCTTTAGGGAGACTCTTTTTTCTTTTGCGAGGATCCCATATTTTCATGCGTTTCATCGCATGGTTTCTGAGCTGCAGAATACAATTTTACCTATCACATGAAGTCGCTCCGGTAAGGTAATCGAATTTATCAACAGTCCATCTGAAAGGGATTTTAGTGAGAAATGGTATACAGCTTTGCCCAGTTAGGGACCTTGTAAAGAACGAATCTCACATTTCCGTGTCTCTCAAGTTATTTAATCCAGATTCATTTTGTAGCTAAATCATAATATGAAATTTAGATCTCGCAAGTCCGAGAGACAAAAATATCACGGAATATAGACGAACTACGGTCAAAAACGCAGAAATTGAAGGCCAGTTGAATGTAATCAGAATCACCAGATAATGTCTATTTAAATGGTATATAAAATCAATCTCGACTGTCCTTGGCGTGACAGTCCATCTTTGGACCAGGGTCACAGATGTGTAAGTGAAATTTAATTTCCAAGATCTTAGCTGCTTTTTTGTTGAAGTGTTGAGATCAACGGCACGCTCAGCAATGTTATTTATCTCCATAAATGGGTACTCGTTTAGCATCCGAGTGAGATCATAGTCCGTCACGTGGGTCGTGAGTTCGAAAAACACCATAAACTAAATTCGTTCACGGTGAGTCTCGAACCCATGACTCTGTGCACCGAAGGTGCGCGCAGTAACCAATACACCACCCAGACTATTCCAAAATTTGCCTAACAATATTTTCGTGACCGCCAATTTCAACTTCAGAAAAAATCATGATGTTAAAAAAAATTCGGGCTTCTAAAGAAAATTAAGAATATTATTATCTTCCATAATTGATTTTGAGTGTGAAAAATTAACATTTTCATGTAAAAAGTTAAAACATTTCGCAAAAATGAATAATTTACGACGAGATTGGCATTATTTCGTCAAATCTAAATTTCCGTACCTCTAATGATAAATGTGTTAGGAACGCCGATCGGTATTACTGAAAGCATATACATATTGCCAAGACGCACTGAGCCATATACAGGGCGCCAAGTGAATCTGATTCCCATTCTAGCGGGACAAAAATAAAAAAAGTGAGTATGCGCTTTCTGATGTTTTTGATGGGAAATAAATTTACACATATCAATAGAATATGGAAATAACAATAATATCCATCATGCACAGTGGCGTACTTCTCAAAGCATCATGAAGAATAGGGGCAAAATTATCAGTTTTGGAAACAAAATAGGTTTTTCATTAACTTGTGTAAATTTGCCAAGATTTTCTTCATCTTAATTAGTAAAACCGTAAATTTTTGTAGACAAATTATACTTATTCGACAAAGAAGAATTTATTTAGAAGTTCTTTTTTTAGGCGACCTCTGAAAATTTAAAAATTCGACATTTTCCAAAAAGTCATGAAATTGGGGAAAATATTTTAATTTATAAGTGTTGCCTAATATTATAGCTTTCGATTGAATTGTCCCTTTTCAGGGTTACTCAGGTTCATAAAAGGTTACAACCAAACATCCAGCTAAAAAAGGCCCATAATAATAAAGATACTAACGTAGCGCATACAAGAAGGAAACATTTACGCACACCTTCTGCATTTATTCGCTTTTTCTAATTAAAATATAAAATCTTGGAAATCTTACACACTTAAATGAAAAACAACATTTTTGTGAAACAATTTTGAATCAATATTTAAACGGGTAATTTTGCCCCCACTTTTCATAACATTTAAAGCGGTGACCACTGTGAATGAGAGATATAATTGTAATTTCTAAATTATACGGGTTCTGATCACGAATATCAATTCGTTGTTTGATGCTGTATAATTCCCCTGAAATTTCTTGCAAAATTTCATTTTAAATTGACGTTTTGAGATTGGAACATACTTGAAAACAAGAACCCTTTTATGAAAAAAAAATATTTTTGAAACTCTGTACCAATAAGCAGACGATAAGCACTAAGAAATATTCCCCGAGCTCATGGATGTGTCTAGGATTCCGTTCACAGGGTCAAGCAAAACTATTTCAACTTCATGATCTTAGCCAAGCATTTTTTAGGGGGTTGGAGAATGTTATTTAAATCTACAATAACAATTAAGGTTTCATTGCCGATCCTATTTTTCTGTTGATTACATTCAACTCGCATGCACATCGTAGCTATTCTATGCTCTATGCTTTTGGATTTTCAGACCATCGCGAAAACAACACTTTAGCCTCTCACTACGAGAAAGATTTAAGATTCGAAAGATTATGTCAGTCGCGATGTTTCAGGATTTGATATTAAAGGATATTAAATAATGACATCTTGACGTCAGTTTGGGCCTGAAAAGTACGAGCATAAGTTTAGTCTTTGATATTGCAGTCCCAGTCTGTCTCCTGTTTTCGAATCGAATCTTAGGAGAGAAATACGTATTTCCAAATGAGATTAAAATTTAAAGTGTGCCATTTTTGCCTGCAATGAAAGAAATCAATGCATCTAATGAACCCTTTCAAAATGAAAAAAAATCTTAGAGGCAGCAAGTTAAAGTCTTGCCCGGGCGGCATAAGTGCTACAACTGGCGCTGTGCCTACCCAATTTTTAATAATTTGGAATAGTCGTTAATACCTTTGATTGCTGTCAATAGCTTTCAATAGCACGGAATTTCTTTGAATATAACAGTTTGCAGGGTAATCATGTATCAAGTTCCTCTAGTAATACGAGTTCGTGTACAATTATATAAATTTACCTCCCACCAACCGCCGACCTACACATAAATTGCACGCACATGAATTATTAAATCTTGTTTTTTTTTTGTAAATTCCACAGTTCCAACTAGTTTGAATAGTATAAATTTTTCGATTTGGTATTCATTTCCAAAATTGTTTTAAACGAAATCAATTCAACTTGTATACTGAATATATTATGGATCTCTATTCTTGTTCAATTAAAAATCAAATAAATAATCTGGAAAATGTCCGTTTGGTCAATCGTTTAAAATATTGGATCATAAAGTTTAGTCAATGATGATTACATTTAAATTAACTCGAACGTTTGACACTGTATCCATACGTTTTGTTAAAACAACTAATGAGTTACTACGTGTATTGTATAGTGTAGGTGACCAGTTTTTACCATTGAATTGCTTTTTTTGGACGATGTGAACTCACAGTATACACCGATTTCAGTGTGTTATATTATTTATACTGTGATTTGTAGTCAGAGCATTTTTCAATAAATTTCAGAATTATGTAAATTTTATAGTAATGACACTCTATGTTTCTTATTTTAAATTGATTTAATAACTTTGAAGACAAGCGAGACAGTTTGGCTCGGCAATACAGGATTGACATTTGAAGTAGAGTTTTCATTGTGAAGAATGTATTAACTAGTAAAGAATTCGCCTGAACGTGTTTTCGGCAGTATTGGACTCGTGTATATCACCCAGAAAAATTAAATCCCATTAAACCAATCATTTTGCCCCATTTTTTTAGTCAATAGGAAAAATCTGATTACTTTAAATACTTTAAAAATATAGAAACCATTACTTTCACTCGATAAATATCCGTTTGTTTTAATAGTTAACTCCTTTAAAAGCAATCACATGGTCTAGTTATTTTCCAATAGGATATATGTATCTTCTTGAATTAATAGGATCAATCCTATGTAATAAAAAAATGGTGTTTTACTCGTAATCTGATCGAAGTATATTTTTTTATAAGTCCCATGTTATTATACCATCCACGCTACGTCATTGTGGATTTTGTTAAGAATCACGATATTTGACCAGGCCGAGTATTGAACATCCGATCGGCTAGTACTCTTTAAAACTTACCAAGTCACGGGGAGGCAACCGAACGATCTCGGCTACGAAGCATGATGTTGGTTCTCTTGGAAAATACGTCTATACTTGAAATTCAAATAAAGGCATACCCTATTAATGAAATAGGACGTTATATAAAACAAATGGGATCCATCCTATTATTAGTTAACAAGCTGGCCCGGCGAACTTCGTATCGCCTCAACTTTTAAATGTTACCAATCTGTGAGTGCGGCAAAAGTACTGAACTCCGCGAATGTGTTGAGGAGATACAGGCATAGTCTAAGAAAATTGAGCCAAAATATGGCCATCGAACGGCATGATCTTGAACATATTGTTAATTCTAACACAAAATCTCACGGCAGAAAGGCATAAAAAGGTCTAAAATAGAAAATAGTCTAATTTATTTTTTAGTCTAGCACCGCATTTCCCAATAAAATTCTAATGTGTTATGTATATCATTGCAATGGAAATTGTATGTAGTCTTTTTGTCTTCATATCATTTTTCTGTATCTTTTGCCATTTTTTAAATAATCCCAAAAAACCGAAAAATTACCCCCCTTTCTCCCTTTTTATAAGGTTGCGGACCCCCATTCGCTTGGGACTCTTTTTCCCATAATCCGGGGGGCATTACCAACCATCCTGCAAAAAAGATTCCAATGTAGGAGTTTTGCCGACCAAATATCCTAACTTTCTTAGACTAACAAAAGCATCAGAAAATGAGCTGCCTTGTTGATTTTTCTCGGTCGATTTTCCAGATATGTCTGAGGATAGCACTTAGTCAGATGTGTATTTGGAAGATACACAAAAATCATTTTGACATTGACGATTTTTTTGCAGATATTTCATAGGAATACGGGTTCTTGTGCTGAAGGGGACCGAATTACTGAGATCCGCCAATTCGTGCAGAGAAACAATGTCCCAGATATCAAATGCTATTGGGTTATTGGGGGTGTAAGCCATTGAGAGGGGTTTCTGAAATCCGTTCCAGGAATATTGGCGATGGATCATGGAATTAGTCCTATTTTCTGAAACACGGTAATCCGATCAAGAAATATAGGCAAACGTATGGACAAATTACTGCCTTCATAACTTTCCAGATTTTTCGTTAGCAATAGCAGCATAGCTATTTGGGTTGGTTATAAATTCGGGAAAAGGAATCACAGAAATGTTAACATTCATTCAAGAGATACGTACTCGTATATAGGCAAAAGTTGTACATCAAGTAATTTTGTATTGGCAAATCTTGTAAATTTTTCGTTAGAAATTCTGGTCATGCATTAGATGGAAGCCGTGTAGGGTGGAGTCTACCGAAATTGAATAGAAATAGGCAGAAGAATGTAAGAAAGAGTTTTCATCATAATCTTGCTGACTGTAAATTTTCCACATGTTGAAATCCGATAATTCGGTCAGTTGATGTTGGAGATCAATCTGGTGGGGCAAATTTCCTAAAGTGTACTCATTGTGAACTTTTCACATGCTTGAATGCTTGTTTCGCTATTTAGGGTGTCGTTTCGCCCTACCTTCAGATGTAACTACACGCCAGGGTGGTGCAAAATCACTAAGGTCATCAAATTTGTTTGTGAAAAGCATAAGAAAATGAGGAAATGAGCAAACTCTTTTAGTATTTTTCTCCTGCCTATTTTTCTGATTCGGTAGTAGCGATTCTTTTATCGTGAAAGTAAGTGATTTAGTGGCAATAGATATGGCAAAACCAATTCAGTTATTGCAAATGGGTGTCTTTCAGTTGCATGTAGAAATTTGCTTAAATAGACAATTCTATACCTTCAAGCAATTGCTTCAATAGTAGACTACTGGCCAAATTAACTGAAATAATAGGATAAGGCAAAAGGTTTCTTTAGCTTTCCAGCCTTTCCAAGTGAAAGCAAAATTTGCTGAAATATGCAAAGGCTGAGGAAATTCAACCGTTTTCACATTATTATCGATCGATTTTTTAATGTTTCAGAAGCTGTTCGGTTGGTCCTTATGGAAGAGAGAGGGGACGGGAGAGATAATTTAGCGGAAGAACGGTCATTTTGTAAACATGCATATAGCCAAACAAATGAAGAATATAAACTGCTTTCACAATTTTTCTCGGGTTGCAGATATCTATTTAGGTTTTCTGCTATTGAGGATGGAAAATCATTCACTGCTGATGAGAGCGGTGATAAATCAGGCGAGGGACAGAATAGAACAAAATTCGCTAATCTTCTCAAAAGTATGGTCTTCATAAATTAACACGTTGCCAATTTTTCGCATGTTGCAACTTTTGACAGTTCGAGGTGGAAACCAAGAAGGGTCCAATTTACTAAAATTACATACAATTGTGAGGGCTAATGTGGGGAAGACCTGTCTTCATTAACTCTTATTGAAATCCGCAAATATTTGACGACAGTTATTCAATTTTCAGAAAAATTTGTTTTCATAATTTTGCCTTTTGTGAATTTTATTCGTGTTTCAATAGCAGTTATTCTCTTGTTCGGGGTATAGACATACCCGATGGACCTTATCTTACTGAAATCCACTAAGCTATTCCGACGATAGAGACAAAGGTATGAGAATGAAGCATTTTCACAATTTTAGTAATTGTAATTTTTACTACGTTTCAATGGATACGTATTGTAGTATAGGTGACCATATACTCTTCACTGAGTAGAGACCAATGATTTAGAGTAAGCTTACTGAAATTCTGTAATTCATTTTAAAAATATCGGAAAAGCTTGTGAAACACAACTAACAAAATAAAACAAACAAAACACCAGTATAACTACATGGATAGGTATCCAGTGAGGCAAATTTTCTTAAATCACCTTATTACCTAAAAATAAAGCCGAAAATTGGCTCTTTTAACATTTTTTTTTGGAAGCGGTAATACGAAATTTCGGTCGCTGTAGGAACGTTGCAGAAGTCTTTTAGAATTTTTTCGCAAGTTAGATAGAGACCAAGCCGTTGGTCTAAAACGTTGCAAATGACGGCCAAAGGACACACAAAAGCTGCTTTTTAAACTTTTCTTATAGAAAGTTTTGTTATTGGTTTTTTTAGAAGAGAACAATGCGGAATAGCAAATTAACCTGCATCGGCTTATCCTTGCAGGAGATAAATGCAAGTTTTGTGAAAAAGAATTCTTCTTTCTTTCTCATTGTGAATTTGTTTGAGTTTCAATTTCATTCAGATATTCAGGATGAGGATTAAATCAGCAGGGCAATATTCCAAAATTACGTCAAGACATTCAAGTAATATAACCCAAAATATAAAAAAAAGCCTTGTGAATTGTTGCTCATTGTGAATGTTCGGCTTATTTCAATGAGTAGGGCAAATCCAGTGGAATCAATTTACTGAAATCCAGCGACTCATTTATGAACTGAACGAAAAGGAACTGCTCTTATAATTTGATCATTGTGAATACATATTTTGCATGTTTCAATAATTACTCTGCTATTCGTGGGGGTGACCTAATTGTTTGCAGTTCTGTTCGCTAAACGATAAAAAAAATAAAGACAAAATTATGAAAAAAAGTTATTGTGAATTGTTGCCTATTGTGAATTTCCTGTACATACATATACTGCTTGTATAGACCAACCTGTTGGGGTACACTTACTAAAAATCAGTAATTCGCCTAAGAAATACAGGAAAAGGTACGATAGATAGATAGATACTTCCGCTCATTGTGAATTTCTCATATGCATCGATAGTTGTTCCTCCAATTGGGCTAAACACCAATCCGGTGGAAAAAATTTACTGGAATCCGCTGATACAATCAAGAAATATAGGCAGAAAAGGCCAAAAAGGAAACCTATTGTGAATTTTGGCTCATTGTGAATTTTTTTAATGTTTCAATAGTTATTATGTTATTCCGGCCCGAGCCAAATCCAACGAACCAAAAATCATGAAAATCGGTTCAGCCGTTCTCGAGTTATAAATGGTGTAACTAACACGACTTTCTTTTATATATATAGATTATATCAAATATTGTTAATTTAATGGGACAAACTGATTAAAATGTAGTCTGATGTCCCATTGGATTTACGGGACACATTTCATTCCACACAAAATATCTCAATAGGATTTTTCCAGTTATATCAATTATTACATCTGTTTACTTTTGTGAAGAAACCTGGTAAATTGCCGAATTAAAATAATGGTACAAAAACTTTTAAGTTTACGGGGTCCATTTTCTCCTTATTTGTTACGAAAATGAAAAGTCCTTCGAAAACAGTTCATTAGCATAGAATCATGTTC
Organism: Microchrysa polita; assembly: GCA_949715475.1. NCBI lineage: Eukaryota > Metazoa > Arthropoda > Insecta > Diptera > Stratiomyidae > Microchrysa > Microchrysa polita. The sequence continues at coordinate 11,405,459 of OX454415.1, read as the reverse complement.
AAATGTTCTATATTTAGCGGTGTATAGTGTTCGTATAAGCTTAAAGTTCAACTACAACAAAAAATTATTTTTAGAAAATTAACACGCTTCTTTTGCATGCTTTCTCCTATTCACATTACCTATCCTATATATATATATTCCAAACAAACAATATAACCATTTAGATCATCGCTGTTATCAAGGTTAGGTTTCACAACAATAATTCCTGGGTCAAAACCAAATGGCTATTACGAACAATAACATTTATACCCGTGCTGTTGTATCATTTTCCATCTTACCTCTATACTATGATCTTTGTCGCTTTTGATAATTTACTGCATACTTACGCACATTACTCGAAACATATGCCTACGAGTTCACCAGTCATTGCAAGGATTCACTTTGATAGCGTGAAAATTGAAATTTTTCCAGCACCCGTCAACTATTCATGATGCACACACACACACCAAATTTTCGTTACGCTGCCATGACACAGTAAATCAAAAATTCCAAAAGAAAACATTTTCATCGCGTCATTGCTAGACATATACAGTGTGACCGGTAGTGTCTATTATTGACCGAAAAGAAAAATTGAAAAAGGAAAATAAAATCCAATAAAGGATTTTCTATGCATAATTAACAATACTCATCACCTGAATGGTCTATTGTATGCTAGGTATCTGCTCGATGTCTCTGTAAAGCTCATCATTAGCATGGCGGAATGGTTTTCGAGTGAAGTCAATATGAAGATTTACGGGCACACATCATGATTGGATCGATGTCTTTTATGAAATGATCATAGAGTCCAATTGAGATGAATTGGGAACTGATAGGAGAATCGAATTTGGTTTCCGTTCAGCATCGATATCTGGACAATTAGAATGTCTTAATGGAGAAGGTGCGTGCTCTATGACCCGCGATTCAATTATTTAAGGAGATGGATGGCTCGGGAATGAATTTTTCGGACCATTTTCCCAGGATAGCTGATTTTTACATCATGTTGATACATGTTGATCTGAGCTAAAGGAATTTTTACATGTACATAATAATTATTATTATAGAAACCTACCAATCAGTTTGTTGCTAAAGTTTAGATTAAATTTCAATTACATGAAAACTTAAATCAGCCAATATCTGCAATCACATCAATACATTTTCATGCTTTTCAATTTCAGTTCTTCTTAATTCCATTGAAAGTTGATGTGTAATACACGCGTGTCACTGGACTTTTTTCAGTTCCATTCATCATCTTTTATATGGTTTAATGGCACCAGCAACTGATTCATACAATGGTCATCGACAGTAACAACTAGCCCTAATTATTTCATCACCGTAATCCGAATAATGTCGGAACAATTCAAATTGTCGATATGACTAAGCTCATATATTTTCAACGTCATCCTCTTCAAGTTTTGTATGAGCTGGTACGAGAAGATTAATTGAAATGTGGTCTATGCCCGCGCTTACTTTTTTGGCGTATGTACACTTCAGGTGTCATTAGTTCTTTGAGTACCGTGGGATCGGTTAAAATATGACCTGGTATTTCCATAACAAATGAAAAATCAATGTCTATTTCAATATGAATAAGAAAAAGCTCTTTGCTCCGCAATTTAGGTGAATGTGCTTCATAGTTGAATTTGATTCATTCAATTGGCTATACGACATACCACAAATTCAATCAAAATGTTGTCTTGAATTGAATGGTAAGTTTTGAGAATAATTGTGCATTATTGATAAACTTCAGTCGGTTTAATGATTTTAAATTTTGTGGAAATGTAGTACCTAAGTAATTATATAATAAAATTTGACAAATATTTGGTGTCAATGAGTTTATTCTATTCAACAAACGGAAGAAAATCTTTATGATGAAGCTGTTTTTAAATCCTTCGCTTTGTGAATTAATAGAAGTGATGTCCGTAAGTCTCTCTGTCCGTCTGTCCATTTGTTGCTGAAAGCTTGGCCGTGAGACTGCCATACAAACCACAACTCGAAAAGAGGTTCTTCTGGAAAAAAACAAACTTTTTTTATGGATCAATCTCAACCAAACCTCACATGAATGCGTTTCTATCGAATCCCCAAAATATATGAGGAAAATACCGGCATCGGCTGGCGCCCCCAAAAAGAGTTTTTTTTATTTTTTTGTTTTTTTTTATTTCTCGACCAATCCTAACAAAACTTCATACGACTGTGTTTCTATCAAATCCCTAAAATATTTTCATGTTCCAGATCAGCCCAAGGGATGATCGGGCTGCCACTGCCAACTCCATGCCCCCAAAACAGAAACTTAAAAGGAAACAAATTAGTGATGATCAGTTTAGTTCGGAGTTTACATTAAGTCATTCATTACCCTTCCTGGAAAGCTTTGAATCAGCATTTTCCCATGCGTCTAGTTTATTTTTCTTAAGTTTCAAAAAACGGATATCAAAAAATTTATGATCGTTTTAATTTTTAAATCATATGCACTCTGTCTATAAAAAATATCGCCAAAGCGCCTGCATGTGTGTTAAAGAGTCATCCTACTAATTTCCGCCAAATAATTTACTTTTCAAATTCTGATTAGTCTCGCTGACCGTATTCATTTCGAAAATATTTGGATGTTATTGAAACCTTTTACATACAATTTAGAATGTAACGCAACGGCTCAAATATTTCAATTAAGGACTCTGCCCCTGTACTCACTTCAAGATGCTCTTGACTAAGAGACATCACGTCGGAAGGCTCGAGCCCATATAATAAGATACTTTCATCGCTATTTTTACCATTCAACACCCGAAAAAAAAACTTTCAAGTACATTTTCGACATTATGACTATTTTTTGCCGTTCAGGATACGCTTCGAATCAACAAATTGGCCGGCTGCAGGACGAATACTTTTTGGGTGGGCTCTATTATTGTTGTGTGTCCCTTTCTATACTCTCTTTCTCGCCTTTCTTGAACAAAGTGGAAACATGCTTAATTTCCGACAATTTGTTGTTCTGTACTTTTGACAATTCTCAGGAAATGTATACACATTTTGTGAAGAGAGTGAATCCTTACAGATTAAGACGCATCCCAAACTCTATACAGAATGATGTCACTTCTTTTCGTATGAGCCGTCCGTAGTCGGTTGTCGTCCGCTGGCAGAAAATCCGATAATTGCCCAAGAGTGCATATGGTTTTCGTCAGGCTAATTTGGAGCGGGACTCTTTCAGTATAGGGATGATATTGATCTGTGAAATCTGATCTGAAAAGTTGCAAGCCAAGACCGGAACCAGTTGTCGTCGTAAAGAAGATGTAGGGATGGTATGATGTGTCTCCATTCGGGCGGTTAATTTGGGTGCATTGTTATGGAAAAAAAAATCTTTCACACCTAACACTGAATGGTCATTTTAAGAGACGACTTTGCGAAGAATACCGAATCGAATGAAGTTAGACTCGGAACTATTTATTTGCTTGCAGTGCAATATTTGCATATTTGCTGACCCGACCATTGATACGAACTAGCCGTTTTCAGTCATTGTTTAACCATCCAATTCACAAGTCAGCCAGCGAACAACAAACTTCCCGAGTCATAGTCATGAAACCGTCAATTTAATGTTAAAAAAAAAAACAGTTTTTGCATCCTTTGAAAATAAACCGAATCACCTGGTTGCTTACCGCGCAGTTATACCTGAAACCTGAAAAAAATTAAGACCATAGCGCGTCAACAACCAACAATCGAGCCGTTCATGTATTTATTCTCGATACATAAAATATTCTTAAGCAAATTGCCAACAATAAAACTGGCATAACTGTCTAATTGTTGGACGATTTCTAAGAACTACTGAAGGTCATAAAGTTCAAAATGAAAGTAAACAAAATGAAGACGAGAAGAGATGGATATGTGTGGACAATAACCTGAATAATATATGTATGTTAGTATGAAACATTCTACTTGAAGAATAAAGATACGGAAATGTTAAGAAAACCAGAAGTTTCTATGAAATAAAATTGTACAAATATGACAAGAAATAAATTAGCAAGATGTTGGTAATTTTATTGTGCACAAATATCATAAAAACAAAGTTGAAGATGGATGGTCCTGAGAATAGTGTTAAATAATCACGTTGGTGGTTTATGAAGATGAATGTATGAACCTATAGTTGAAACTGACATGCTTGGAATGAGTAACTATAATTGCTTGTTTTCCCTAATTCTCTTTTTTATAAGGTTTTCAATTTAGGGTAAGAATCCGGAGGAGTTGCTGAGATGGATGGATGGATATGGCGCTGAGATAGGTTGGGCTGGTTGCGCCCAATACTGCAGCCTGCTGGCTTATTGTATTTCCCATCTAAGCGAGAAAATTTCAGGTTATGAGCTCTGTCCTACGTAAAAGGCTAAGAAGAAAGTTAACCAGGTTTACTTTGGGTGCACCCATACTGGTAGCTTGAGCTCCAAAGAAGTTTTGTCTCTAGCTCATAAGAGCGGGACATTCGAAAATAACGTGCGAGGCTGATTCCTCATCTTCGTTGCAGAGGCGGCATAGTGGGTCTTGTGTGTAGATCCCTATTGTATGCATATGTTTCCGTAGGCGCAATGACCGGTTATAAGGCCTGTCACTGCCCTGAGGTTCGTTTTACTAAGACTGAGGGCTTCGGTGCAGCTGGTATGTCAGTTAGATTCCAGCATGCGCTTCCTATGTCTGACCCCTTCAGCGAGTCTCCATCGATCTTGGAATTTATCCTCGGTCCGTCGTCTAGCAACGGTTCTGGCAGTAGATTTACTGATCCCGATTGCAGGTTCAGGACCAGTTAAGGGTAGTTCGGAACCCTCTCTTGCAAGGGCATCCGCTTTCTCATTTCCTTCGATCCCCTTATGTCCTTCCTTCCTTATCCTTCCTTATGGCCCAGTAGGCTGTCCACTACAAAGTTCCACAGGAGGGGTGAAAGTATACCCCCCTGTGGGCAACCTGTGAGGACAGCTGTATACATCGTTTCACCGAATAATTTTGCATGTACTTGTCGTCCTTGAAGCATTGATTTTATCCACCGACATAGAATGTTTTGAACTCCATGACTCGAGGCGCCGTGTACAAGAGATTCAAAGGAAGTGTTGTCGCGGCCTTCCTAGATATAGAGGGGGCATATCTAGGAAGGCCGCGACCCCTATTTCTTTGATTTCTAATGTGGTCTCAATCTTCCCAACTAGAGGGTGTAGTACTGATTCACATGATTTCCTTGTCTGATATAAGCATGTTGGTTTGGGTGCAACGGGCAAAGCGACAGGCACCTTTCCCTGATATGTTTACGACGAGCTTTTCCAATGACTTAAGTAGGAAGGAGGTTAGACTTATTGGTCTATACGATTTCGGTAGGGTTTGGTCACGCCCCGCAGAAATGCTACGTTTACCTGCTTCCAAGTGATTGGGATGTATCCTAAGCCTATGCTGGCTCTAAATAGTCTTAGTAAAAGCGGAGCCAGGGTCGTAAGACCCTCCTGAAGCAGGTCTGGGAGACACCGTCTGGTCCTGGTGATTTGTAGGGTTCGAAAGAGTTGATCGCCCATTCCACCCTATTATAGGTTACTATTTGGTTTGCAATCCGCCAGTCGTCTTTGTTAGCCCTGAGCTTAGAGAAAGCATAGTAACCCATGCCATGCGTTAGTCCAGAGTGGCCATCAGAAAATAATTATTTCGTGGAGTGTAGTGTAATAAATTTGGAGTCAAACACATATGGGTTGTGTGATCACATAGGCATTCTGAACTAACGCATAGCATGGGTTACTATGCTTTTTCTAAGGCCCTGAGAAAAAGGAAGTTGTCATCCAACTGGTCTGTGCGCTCCGATGTTATGGTTGATCCAGGAAAGTGAGACCCTAGAAGGACTTCCAGGGTCTCTTTACCTGTTTTTGTTTGGTTTCCATCGGAGTTTTTAAGTGTCCCGATGGGGTTTGTTGGATCCTTGGCTAGAATCTTCGGTAGTCTCGCTCCTTCATGCAAGTTTTCTATTTCTTCGCAGAACTTCCTACAGGATTCCCTCTTGGCTTTCCTAATTTCTTTGCTATACTGGGTTAGGGTGCAGCGGTATGTGTCCCAATCCCCAGTTCTTTTGGCTACGTTGAAAAGCTTACATGTTTTCTTACGCAGGATGTTCAGGTTCGAGTTCCACCATTTGCATTTCGCATTGGTGTGTCGTCTCGTTAACCTGCAACTCTCTTCGAAGGAGGTTTTTATTGCCGCTTGCAGTTGATCCGCTGCAGCCTTCACACAAAGTGTAGTTCTAATGTGTCTGGGAAATTCATTCAGGCCAGGCGCTCTCTGTAGAGGTCCCAGTTTGTTTTTCTCGGATTTCGATACAATTTAGTTGGCTTATCTACTTTGTCGATTTCCATACTTATGTATCTGTGGTCCGATAGCGATGGTTCGGGTAAAACACGCCATTGGCGGACGTTAGGAGATACGTTGAAGGTGGCTAAAGTAATATCAATGACCTCTCTTCGACGTGTTGTTACAAAAGTGGGCTCAGTACCCTTATTTAGAATTTGCTGAGTTAGGCAGGGTTGCATTCTTTCACCGATGCTTTTTCATTTAGTAATGTCTGATATGCTTCATTCGACTTAATCGAGACCCGCCGTAAAGTTAAACAGACTCTGCAATCTCTTCTACAATAACTATGGATTAAGCTGACGTTTGCCTACTCTCGCATAATATAATGGATAGGGCGATAGGAGAGTAATGGATCCGGTTTTCCAGATTCCGCATCAGTTGATTTCAAGATTGTTATTGATCTTTGAATTAGACATGTATTGAAAATCTAATATGAGATCGCATGAAACTAATATCTCATTTATTTATGATTTTTAAAGAAATTTTGAAAGTTTTTTGGCCTTCAAAGCCTGTTGTTCCAAAATTTCTACATCCTAATGTCAAAATAATATAAATATACATATACCGTTTAAGCCCAACTTGTTCAAACAAAATTTGTCCTTTTTGCAGACTTGACTGTACAAAGTACCGTTATGAAATAATAATTGTTTCAAATTTCAATGAAAAATATATTTTGACGTTTCTCTGAATTTTTCTTTTGTAAACTTTGCAGATTTCACAGTTCAAAGTATGGCTTTGAAATTATTGTTTGAAATTTCAAAGAATTTTTTTTTTAATTTCGCTAAGGTGTGCATATGTATTGGTATGTTCATATCCTGGGAGCAACGTTGATAAAAAAAAAAAAAAAAACAAAAAAGAAAAAGTAACTAGTGGACAGTCCAACATTTGATCAAGGCCGCAGATGTGTTAGTGACTTCCAATTTCCAAGAACCTAAGAGCTTTTTTGTAGTGGTATTGAAATAAACAGCACGCTAAACAGAGTTATTTATTCCCATAAATGGGTATTCGTTTTACATCTGAGTTAGTCTGTCACATGAGTCGTGAACAGTGTTGCCAGCTGAAAATTTAAGAAACGGCTAAATTTAACCGGAAAACCGGCTATATTTTCTCCAAAAACAAATCCAGCTAAATAGGTTTCAGTCAAAGAAACGGTAAAATAAAACGGCTAAAACATACAAACCTATGCCATTGCGAAATAATATAATACATTTTCGTTTAGATTTTTGATTTTCTCTTCTTCCTTGCTGCTTATATCGCTCCATAGCATTGGCATGGCGTCGCGGTGCTCCACCTGTATTGTAGACATGTGCTCTGATGTTAATATCTCGGCCTATTTATTATTATTTATGGGATGCCTCGATTTTCATGTCGAATCAATTTATTGCAATCTAACGACAGTTATTTTCTAATTTTAAAGAGACTCTCGCTAGATAAATAAATTTAAATAATATTGTTTGCTATAAAAAGGTAAGCATTACATTAACAATATCTTGAACAATTTATGAAATGCTAATTAAAATAAAAAAGTCAATTTTATTGTATTGGCAACTTTTCTCAATTAGTAAATCGGAAATATTCTCCTTTTCCTATGCAAGTTCTGAGCCAACCTCATAAAAAAGTGAAACTTTGATTTTGAATATCTGGAGAACCGTTAGGATGACAAGATGAGCAAGAATTGCAGATTCGAGCGTTTCAGGTAAACATTAATGAAATGCGATCATTAAAATTTGGCAACACAGATGCTGAGACTAATGGGTTGTCGTTGCTGTTTCATTGGCTTTGGGACCATTGACTTTCATTTGTATTTATTTGTCGTTTATTTGCATTGGCAATCATGTAATTGAATTACACTACCGCTTATTCCACGGCTCAAAATTCAAACTTTTTAATTTAAATTTTTACATCGAATTCGTTTTTTAATAAACCAATTCCATCAATTTGTTTCAATTTTAACGTCATTACAAAAAAAAAATAATAATGCATAAAATGATTTATGGCAAACAGGCAAATAAAAAATTGGCAAGCTTTGCAGTGCAATGTGAAAAAAAAAAATCCCCAATGCCCTCTAGAGCTCACTTAGGAAAGAATTCGAGGAAACTATCTTTCTTTTCGCAAATTATTCACCTGATTGATGTGATGCTAGTTACAAGCTACTCTGGAAGGAAGGAATCAATTTCATCTTAAATTAAATGATTCGATCTATATTTTTAACTTTACATTTAGGGCTCCATTACACAGTCATATTTATATTATAATATCTATTATAATAGATATGATCATATCTATCATGGAAAATCAAATTTTTACATATTACACTACATCATATTTATATCATAATATCTATTGTTTATTCAAGTGTCAAATACAAAATTTGTTTTCTAGGCCAAGCAATGAACGCATAAAAAGCGGGTGTAGAGAACATCGAAGGAGGACGATTTTTTTCTTCAGTGTTTTGTTTGGAGTTGTCAGGAGGTAAGGCTACTAATTTTACTCGGAGCTGAGGGGTGCGCTAACGCGAGGAGGGGGGTTTAAATGTGCAATTTAGTGCTATTTTTTGTGTGTTGGGCTATATCTCGAAGACGGTGAGTCGTAGAGAAAAAGTTGTGAGTAAACATTAAAGCTTTATAAATGTCTTATTTATTTGCCAATACATATGCAAAACTCCTAACGGTTCTTCCGATATTGTTTATGTATGTTTATGTATGTTTTACTCCGAACTATCCATTATGGATCCATGAAATAAAAACAGTCACTACCAACCCCCCCCCCCCTCTCCCCTTCCGCTTTATCACAACGTTTGTCTTTATCCTTGTAAATAGAGAAAATTGAAAAAATTTAAAATTTTCGACTTTTAATAAACAACATTGGAAGAACCGTTAGCAAGTACGGACAAATAAATAGGACATTTACAAAGCTTTAATGCTTACTCACAACTTTTTTCTCTGCGACTCACCGTTTTCGAGATATAGCCCAAAACACAAAAAAATGCACCTTTAACTCCCCCCCCCCTCCCCGCGTTAGCGCACCACTCAGCTTCGAGTAAAATTAGTACCTCCTAACTACTCCTAGCAAAATACCGAAGAAAAAAATCGTCCCCCCTTCGATGTTCTCTATAATGTCTTCTTTGATTGGCCTATTCCTTTAGTCGCGGAAATGCATCAAATAATGGCGAATTGTGCGTTTTTCGGGTCGCTTATTACTCTCTATTTGATTCTAAGAAAGAAGAACAGGTAGAAAAAGCCTCTTTGGGTACGTCGCCGGGTCGCCAGACGCGAAGGACACGGAATTGTTACGAATTTTTATTTTGACGTTTAGATATGATGATAGGTTCTATTTATAGTACATATGATAATATCTATTATGAAATGCCATTACACGGTCATATATATGATAATATTTCTATTTCATAATAGATATTATAATAGAAATATGACTGTGTAATGGAGCCCTTACGTTACTTTTAAGAACGCTTATGCACGACAAGAGTGTGTAGAAATAATTCCTAGGCGTATAATTATTATTATGTTTTGAAATAAAGGTTCGCATTTTACTATATTTCCGAAATAAATTGAATTTTGAAATTTTATGAAATAGTTTTACCCAGAAAAAAAACGGCCGAAGAAAATCTGTTCCGGCTGAATATCCGGCCGGCCGGCCGGATTTCGTAATTTCTTCCGGCTAAACAGTCCAGTTTCTGGCTAAATTTTGCCGGAAAACGGCTAAATTGGTAACACTGGACGAGGGTGGGGGCACTAAACACTATACACCAAGCAGGCTATGTTGATATAAAACCGCAAAAAAGTCTCTTTACACGAAATTGTAAATACTTTCAGAAATTTGAGCAGGAGAGTGGTTAATTCTCATTTAATAGGATAAGTCATGAATTCCAATGACTTCCAGAAAAAAAACGATAACGGTACAAATTTGACAAAATCTATTAATGGTGTTTTTGCTCAAGCTAATTGTGCTATCAAACATTGCAGTAAAGGCCACTGAATGCGGGACACCTTGGTTTAAACTGGCGCGCTAGGTTTTCCTATACTTAATATGATGAGCAACCTAGCAGCCTAATTGAACCTCAGTCGTCTTATTTATTTATCGGAGATTTCACCTTTACGATAAAACTAACAAATTAACAATTTGAAAATTCTCTTTATTCTCACATCATAGTCCAATTTGATTCTTTAAAATTAATCACCGGAAAAATGAGTTTTCATTCGTATAACTAGAGCTGAATAGAGTCCGGTCGTCTTCATACTGTATGCTATTTCCTCTTTTATGAATAGATATACATTTCTTCGATCCCGTCTCATCCGGGATCTACTTTATTATTTCTCTATAGATTTTTTCTTCCAATTTCGACAAACACAAGTCGTAGCACATTATTTGCATGGCTAAATCTGTTTTGTATTCCGTACATCCTATAGGACAATTCTTTGTAAACAATTTTAGCAAAAGAAAAAAACGCCGAAAACAATTGAACAAGACAGGATTGTTACATCGATACGGGATTCAAGAGGTCTCGGCTAAGAGGATGATGCGTGGAGAGAATGCATGCCATATATAGACACACTAATACACGCTCATAAATCCTAAGGATACGAAGAGGATATTTAATTATCATTGACATGGATGGGATTATAAGATCAAAGTACTCTTTTCGATTAGCTCAGCTGTAAGGAAGTTACTACAAGTGTACGATAAGCATAAGGATCGCAAGGATCACTCTTGACGTATGTGCACGTTGCCGGCAACTAAAGATCCTTCATGTTCATTTTGTTTTGAAATGTATCCGTCTATAGGTAGATTAATGAACCGAAATAAAAGGGATAGATTAAATGTAATTTGATGTATTGAATTGTTCTGTTTTCATGCAAAAGGGATCACGAGCAGCTCAACTATAACCCTTGGCATATTGACGGACTGTCAATGTTTAAGGACCGAAGTGATGAAGAATTTGTTCGTTGACAGGTAAAAGGGTATATAGGTTCGACCTTAAATACCTGCCATATGTTGGTTGAAATTTGTTGATTTCAAATTTCAATGCGAAAAAAATTGCAGAAATAAATAAAGAATTGATCGATTTCACACGATTTATGTCAATTAAAACTGCTCCAAAATAGCCTAGTATATGACTGTTATATGTTTATCTCACGGTATAGACTAATTTTTTTTAATCTATTCTGTAGCATATAAAAGCCTCCCATAGCGACTAATTAATATTCGTCAGTTTATAATGGCATGAGAAGACCCTATTGGAATAAATACCCACTGACAGCGTATCGAAAATTTAAAAAATTATGAAAATTTGTTGGCCTATTACCATTCTGATACGCTTCTTTGTAGGTCCATCCATATGAATAACATTTACATGTATAGTATTAAGAGGAATTTCAGATATTCAAGAAAATACAGTGAAAACGTAAACACAATCGATGCTCGAAATATTCATATTTGCTGCAGCGCGATTATCTCGTAATAAAAGCCATACAAAGTATGTACCATATTGCCTTTGATGAGAAAATGATGAAAAATTTGTTGAACGACTCTATATAACCAAATTACGAAAATTTTATATTAATTTCAGAATACCGAACAGACAAATTGGGAATTGTAGTGGCGTCAGAAAGACTTCTTATTATACTAATAATCATAATGAAGAGTTTTTATGTTGACTTTTAGTCTTTTTCCTCGCGTTCGTTTTTCCACGAACGCTTAACCTATGTATATAAAGGAAAGTGTAAACTTTTTCGCTGGTCGATTGTGGTCGTTTATTTATCTTTTTTTTTCGCGGCTTATATTGCATCTTCTTACAGATTTGAATCGGAACAGATTTTCGGTGCGGAAATGTTTTTGATTCTTTGGGATTTTTTTTTTCAAACCATGATCTGATGTTTAGTCCACACACATTTTGGTGTAGGATGTGATATGTGCACAACATGTGATAGTTCAGGCTTTTAATGAGGTAAGAGATTATGGCTAAAAGAAACTCTTTTCTTTTTGGAAATGTTTAAATCAATAAATAACGAAATATGGCATATTTCTGGAAATCATTTGTGAATATTATTAATATTTCAAAACTTGGAATGATTTCGATGAAAATTTCTATCATCAATTTTGTTTATGGCAGAATCACGCGGCTGTTTCAAGTATGTATTTCAGAAGCTAATTAGGATTCCAGTTGCGTTTTGTTTACCATAACTGTTTTGATTACCTATACGCCTTCGTATGATTGCTTCATAAAATTAGCTTAGTATGACATAATATTCGTACAAAGTATTTTTAATGTTTTTCGTACTATGTATTTGATATGTTCGATAGAAACCAGCCATTTAAAATTATTATGAATGAAAGTATTAATAATAACTAGGCCTTTTTTTGGAAATATTCTTTAGTAATCGTTTTTGCTCATAATTAACGAAAAATATTCTTTGATCGTAATTAGAAGGAATAAAAATAAAAAAGATTGGAAATTAAACTGAAAAAATCTTGAGGGATTTAGCTGAGCCATATACTTAAAAAAGTTGCTCTATTCATTTTGTCTCATATACATACAGGGTGTCCCACATTGACATAATAGAATATTTTGTATGAGTAACAACGCCATTGGTAAAAAAATTACCGTTATCCAGGGCCGTGGATAGAAAATCCGGGCCCGGGGACAATGATTCCGGGCCCTCCCCTTCCATACGATAAAAAATTATAAATCGAAGAAATTTTTTTTTTACATTTCGGTTCTTAAAAAATTGTATATTTATATTTTTTACGTTATAAATCACGTATGTGACGGACTATGATCTAACACAGTTGTTAAACGAGTACCTATTTATGGACTTAAATAACTCTCCTGAGCCTGCTGCAGTGTTGGGCAATTACGCGTAATCTTTGGAAGTCTACGTTACAGCGTAGACAAAGGCGTAGACAACGTATACAACGTATACAATGTATACAATGCATACAATGTAAAGAATGAAGTCAGTGAACTGTCACTGGTGTGATCTTGTTTTAAATGCACCCTAAAATTTGCATTGGTTCAGAGTTTTGAATTTATTTTTTTTCAGTATATGCCAAACATGTTAATGATTCTGTACTCATCCATTCATTTGGCAATACCAAAATTAAATTAATGTTTAGCATGTATCTTCCCGTATGTTTTGCAATCATTTTCATATGTAGTAGAGACGCTATTCCAGGTTGATTGGGACCAGTGGCGAACCCACATAGGGGTTTTGGGGTTCAAACCCCCTCCGAAATTGCTCGATGTAATATAAGATACAAATCGGTTTATTACAAAAGCAGGACGTTTTCGACAAAAATAGTTTTAACAGTCGGAAAATGAGAAAATTGAGCAAGTAACTCAGTATCACAGAGATGGTGCTGCGCTAAGATGCTTTTCGAAAAACTCTTCAAGTACCACAAAAACTTGCTTTCAAATATTTTTTTCCAATAGCTGGGATTGATACTGAGAGGAGTCTCTCAGTTTTTTTGTCAATTAAGTTCTGCGGCACTTTGGAATAATTGGAGGACAGATAGAGCCTACCTAGCAAGCTCAAGTGATGATAAAGTATGTACTATGAAACTCTGGACACATTTTAATATAATCTATATTGAAACACTACTGACGCTTAGGAACCGAACAATAAAAGAAATGATTGTGGGAGAATAACAATTTATTAACCCAAAATAGTTAACGAAAAAACCACAATTTTACGTGTGTAGGGTACAAATATTAGAGAGTTTTAGTATGTCGTTGAAAATATAACGATGGCCCGAATAGGCTTTGATATTTTCTATGGAAAATTTGCTTGCCTGTCGTACGCAAAACAGTATTCCACAATTTTTCATGTCCCCCTATGTCATGTAGGCATAGGTGTATTTCCGTGAATTTGGCTGACTATAAACAGCTGCAATTGTGGGTTCATGATATTTTACTTGTCGGCTATGCCTACTTGGAACATGCAAAATTGTGGTATACTATTTTGCGTACGGCACGCAAGCGAATTTTTCATAGAAAATGGCACAGCTTATTCGAACTATCGTTATATTTTAACCGATATGCTAAAACTAATATTAATTCAAATTCAAACTTCAACCTCTTTCATAAAACCCCTTCCGAAATATTTTTTCTGCGCACGCCCCTGATTGGGACCGAACCCTATCCGGATTTTCGTATTGTCAGAATTTTCGAAATGCACTAATTGTCATCCTAGTGGATAGTATTTATAATACAATCCTTAAAAAATTGCCTTTTTATAGATTATTTAACTATATTATTATAATTTCGCATTCGAAAAATGCATTTCCTTAAGCTTATAGAGCCGTACGCACAAACAAAATTTATAAAAAGAAATTGTGGCTTAAGACGAATTTGAATTATCCAAATTCCGGATTTTCGATGGTTGGATTATCAGGGTCTTACTGTAGTTTGAGTAAATCGATTAAACATGAGGCAAGTTTAAAATTAAAGAGTTGGAAATAAATAAAAATGGAGCTACCCCATCTCGCTGCAAAACTCTTAATTATTTACATTGTGCCTATATACCGCTCGCGTAGACAAATGGTCAATTGTCTGCATACATACTCTCCGCGTCGACAAAGATAGATAGATAGATAGATAGATAGATAGATAGATGATAGATAGATAGATTCAGGAAATTAATTCTGTGCTAAAATCACTTACGCCGCCCCGGGCAAGAAGACAAATAGCCGCCCCTTAGGTGTTGAACCAGGCAAATTGATAGTATAGTAAGTATGGATGGACATCGTAGTTGTAGAATCGATTCCAAGGATTGTTTCCTCTTGTTTAGTGCTTGTGGCAGATCATGGTTGTTGCTCCGAAACGATTTACATAGTTAAACCAGCTGACGTAGGAGCATTTTTATTAGAGACAACACACAAATTCATGGTCACAGTGGGGTTCTAACCAACGTCTATGGCTATCATTTATACTATGTAGCGCAACTCACCACTTTTCAGCAAGCCCTTATAGAGTTTGTTTGGAATTTCAAAATTAAATCTTGTAAAGCTTAATGTAAGAAATCGAAAATAAATGGAAAATTTTGTTTTCCACTGAAACACTCAACACATTTTTTAGAAAACTCTGCTCTCAAAAATATCGTTTCAAAAAATGGTGCTCGCATTCATTACCAATTTCCTGCATTTGCCTTCCATAAATTCCTTGGAAACTACACAGCCAAAAAACTTCAATTAGCCTGATTTCGTGCATGGCTCATTTTCATAAATGCAATAAGGTTAGTTATATCGAGGAAACGTAGCCAAAATCCGATATTAGCATGCCCGAACACAAATTAGGAGCTCTGACAATGTGTTATGTGTGGCTTGATTCCTCACCTTGCTGAAACCAATGCTATGAATCAATGCAATCAACTGAAGAAATCCATCCACGCGAAAGTTTGGCAAATTTAAGTTAAATTATGCTGCGAAATGTCTATAAAAATAAAGGAAATGACTCCAAAAAAATAATGATGAAATGAATGCCTTTGTTTCCACACAATTCTAAAAGAAGAGTGTGTTTTAAACGCCTTTATGTGGTCAGCGTTTACGCGACTCCCTATTTCTTATTTCATACGAATTTCCTCGGGAGTTACTCATGTAACTCAACAGACTAAACAGAAACTTTAGATCTGATCTTCCGGAAATCAAACCGCATTTAAAAATAAAACAATAGCGACGTTTTGGAACATTACGCTATCAGCTCTCGCAAGAAGAATTTTCTTGTTCTTCTTATCGACTCTAGAGACACTTATCTTTCCGTCCGCCATATAGCGGAAAATATCGGAAACACAAAAGTTCTTCCTATGAGAACGGATAGCAGAACAAGCCATCACAAAAGATGATTATTTCTTTGCAAAATCTTTTCTCGTGATGAGATAAACTCTCACATTTGGTTTGAAAAAACAAATTCCCTCAAATTTCCCCTATGCGTCCGCCATCTACATTTGAGCTCTATCCCGTGTATGGTAGTTGCGCGCGTGAACTTTACCTGGATAAGTGTCATTTTTTTATATGAAGTTCTACCCAAACCTGCACGGGATAAACACAATAAAACGTGCCTAATAAAATTGTACGTGCTATAATTTCGTCCTATATTCGAAGATCAGGTAGCCCTTCCCCTCGGCAAAAATTGGAAATCATGCAAGGTCCTTCATTCTGGTGAAAAGAAAGAGGAAGTAAATTTTCAATTGGAGGACTAAATTAGTTCATACGAGTAATTCTCAAATTAGTGTTTTTTTTTAAGAATAACTGAATTAGCACATAACTGAGCGAATAGTCGCACTTTGTTTTTTGAAAATAGGGCGGGTGCTAGCATCACAAACTTAAAATTTACGCAGCTCTTACTTAGCCTTTTAGCATTCTAAATGCAGCACCTAGTATGTGGCGCCCTGGGCGACCACCCCCTCTTATAGCGGGCGCTGAATTTAAGTGACCAAAATTTCGGTGTTGGTACCTTGAATAGAATTTAGCAGCAGCCCAGTACGTACACAAAATGATCGCCCGGAAAAGTCCTTCTAGAAAAAAATGTCACTCCTATTTTTACTTTGAACACAAATTTTTTTAAAAACGTTAGTGGATGAAGAAGTCGAATTTTCTAATTTATTTACGTAAAAAGTTATACATGCACTTTCAAAATGCGAGGCCAGATTGAATTTAGACATTTAGTAAAGAAACGATCATGTTGATTTGTTGATTGAATATGATGATTCGGGCCCCTAGTCCTAACAATTCAATAATAAACTTGGGGCCACAAGCCTAGTGCATAATGTGTAATACTAAATGCTACATACAGTTCTAATAAGGTTTCTTAGTTAAGGACCTCAAAATAGAAATTTGTGTGTAAAAAAACACTAAAGCAAAACTTTTGTGTCCAATTCCGGGCCCCCTTTGGAATCACGGGCCCGGGGGGAATCACCCCATTCCCCCACCCTCTCTACAGGCCTGCCGTTATCCTGCTAACGTGTTTTTTTTTGTGGATGTCAACGAAAAACGTAACCTGCCTCGTTAAATTAAATTTAAACACATGCTTGTTTGACTTGTTTTTCTAAAATTACATAAAATTTAACTTAAAAGGACTTCTCCGTGCTAAAATTTTTTAACGTTAAACAATAATATTTAATTTTTTGGAATACCTATATTTTGAAAATTGGTATTATGCAATTTCGCTTTATTATTTTAAATGTGTTTCATGCACATACTATGTTTTTTGCTTTCAATGTATGTTTTTTTTTAAATTTTGGGAATTAAATGTCAAAAAATATAACGGTAAAAACCAAACACTGAGGAAATAAGTATGAACAAAGGTGATTCATTTAAAATCAAGCATTTTTTGAGCTTAAATCTTGAAGTTGTTATTTTAAAATATTTATTAGGTTTTTGAAACAAGTTTGGCGTTTTTTTTTAATCAAGAAGCCGAAACTTCAAGATAAAAATCAGAAAAAAAAAATAATAAATTCAATTCAACATGGCGTTCTTTGACTTAAGGTGTCCTTGAGCTAAGGTCGTCTTGAGTTAAAGTCGTATGCAATGGCGTAACGTTTATACATTTTTTTGTGTTCGAACTCAAAGCGGTGCCTATTTTTTATACAGTTGATTACAATTGTAATTATATTACAATCATTATCTATGTCCTGGAAGCAGCTCGGCTTCATTAAAAGACGGGCGAAAGAGTTTAAAAATGTTTGGGTCACTAAATCCTTATAAACCGCGCTTGTGCGACCTATACTTGAGTATGCTTGTGTAATATGGAATCCAGTATATGAGATACATCGTGACAGATTTGAATCCAGTCAAAAGCGATTTGTCCTTTTTGCTTTTATAATCCGCGTGACTTTCATAACTTCCCTTCTTATAATAACAGGTTGAATCTTTTGAATTTAATGACTCTTTCATCTAGAAGAACATTGCTTTGTGCCTGTTTTACTTTTGATATTATTAGTGGTACTGTTAATGTTGATCTCCTCTCTAACATAATAACTTTTAATGGTCAACAGAGACGCACTAGGCACACACCTCTCCTTAAGGAGTACCAACACCATACTGTCTATGGCTATATAACGAACCCCTAAATAGATGTTGCCGAATTTTCAATTCATATAGTATTCACTATTCTTCAGGCATGTCTAAAACTGTCTTCAAGAATAAATCTATCAAAGGCCCTCTTCACCTCCCAGTCTCATTAATCCATCCTCAACCATTTTGCCTCTCACCCAATTTAATTGATTATTGCTAAGTGTTTGTTTATATTTATATTGTATATTCTGCCTTGTTTGGTAAAAAAAAAAAAATATTGCGATTGTTTATGTGACCCTAGGCTGCTTCGTACTGATACCTTGCCCTTTCGAGCCAACATTCTAAATTCTCATTTCTAGTCAAAATTTCTGAAACTCAACGTCGGACCCCTCCCGAAACAAAATCCTGGCTACGTCCCTGCCTCATATTATCCTCTACCTTCATTCCTGTAAACAGAATTGAGCCGTAGCCGATATTCTGGGAATTATGTGGTGAACCTTAAAGTCCTCAATGTTCCCCTTGAAATTTCCACCAAATATGGGGAGTACGGTGTTCTGCAAGTTTGCGCTCACGAATTTCCGAGTTATGGTTTTCAATTATAAAACACAAAACTGCGATTAGGGCCGCTGTAACTTATGAACGACAATACGTAGGACCCTAAAATTATAAGAAAATGTTAGCACCAAATAGCTTGCCAAATTTCAGAAAGATCGGTCAAATTGGTTCCCGAGTTATCGAAAATGAGCGATTGTCTAACATAAAAGTGCAATTACGAGTATGTAGCTAAATATCGATCGTGCGGGAGTCAAACATTGCAGGCTAAAAGCAGGATCGCAGAAGAGCCTAATTTGAGAATCTACCTTTTAATATTCATTTAAAGAGCCAAATTGTTTTCTTTTTATAACACGTATTATCTGGGCAAAGCTATAGGATTTGGACTTTGTAGAGCTTCAAGATGACTTTTTCGAAATACAACAGTGCATATTTCCTTTTGAAAAATGTATGACTCATAAATAACGATAAGTTCTAGTATGATAGTTTTAAGAGTGTCGAAATTCTAAAGCACCATTGATCTTTGACCAGCATTCGATTCCATGTAATTTTCTGGAGCCTAAAGGAAGACAATTAGGACATTTTTCGCGCTGGATAATTTGAAATCCGTTAGAGGAGTGATCCGAATTTTTGAGTTTATGTTGAAGCTGAAACCACTAAGCTAACTGACCAAAATTCCACAAATTACAACGCCTAACCTACATGGGCATAATATATTTTTGTTACCAGACGTTTTTGTGGTCATATCACATAAATGTGCTGCTGCAAATATATCTAGCATACCGGTTCTCAACCCTGGCCTTACGGAAAATTGCGACTTATTCTTAGTGGTACTTAAATGATGGATTGGAAACGAGGCATGAGAGAAAAGCTGAAGTTTTAGAACCCAGCATCGGGATCTCGATCGCTAGCTTGAAGCTTTTCGAAAGTTATAGCCGTTCAAAGATGCGACCCAAGACCAATAAGATTCCAGACCAATAGGGAGTACCAATGACATTGAGGGTCTAATTTTCGACATTTTTTTTTGGGGCGGGGATGAAGTGGTTGATGTGGAAAATATGCTGAAAATTTCAGCCGTCTCGGTTCGAAAATTACAGCCGTTCAAAGATGCAACCCACGGCCTATAAAATTCCATAAGGGCAGTCTACTTTTCGAATTTTTTTATAGAGCGGGGATGAAACGGCCGATATAGAGGTCGTTGGGGCGGGAGGACATGTTTTTTTTTTTCAATAAATTGCCAGGCTTGATCGATTCATGAGATAAAAAATAACTAGGACCGCTGCCACAACAAAACAACACGGAAAGCAGCTGCTAAAATTTATATTTTGAAATCGTACTTATTGATGCCGATTCGAAACTTTAATTGCGCCTTTGTGAGTTCCTTGATTCTGCGAATTTCTACAAAAAAAAATACCAAAAAGATAGTGGAAAATGGGGTATGACTTTTATACTACCATGGTCATTCAGGGCTACATATTTTAAGCAGATAACGGTAAATATTTTTAATAATATTTTCTTACAATAATTTGTCCTGCAATTTGAAAATGAATTACAGCACACTAAATGAGTCAAAGAGCCGCATGTGGCTCCCGAGACGCTCTTTGTCGACCGCTGATTTAGTGAATTAGGTTTCATTGTATTGAATTGGGAATGCTGTACATTTACCAATGCTGTACGACTGGTCAAAATGCTGTACCTACTGTACAGCAAAATGCTGTACGTCTGGTCAGCTTAAGATATGGAAAATCGTCAAAATTAAAAAAAAAATCGATAATTCAATATGGAATTTCGTAAGTTTAAAATGAAAATTTCGTCAACGTGATTGGTAAATTAATTTGAAATGGAAATTTAAAAAATTGATTTGACGTGAAAATTCGCGAGTTTTTTAAGATAAATGTGTCAACATGATTTTAAAATGTCTGAATTTTAAATGAGAATTCGTCAATTTTGAAATAGAATTTTGTCCACGTGATTTGGAATTTTTATTAACATGATCTTGATATTCATCAATATGATGTGGAAATTCGTCAGTTGAATATGGAAATTCGTAATCATGTTCTTGAAATTGGTTCATTTTTTTTCTGGAATTTCGGTGAATTTGATCTGGAATTGCATCAGTTGGAAATGGAAATTCGTCAACATGATTTGGAAATTCGCCAATAGGACATAAACATTCGTCAAAATGATTTTGAAATTCGTCAACTTGAAATGAAAATTTGTCAACGTGATTTGGATATTCATCATTTTGTAATGGAAATTCATCAAAAAGACTTGTTAGTTGGAATTTCGTAGATTAGAAATGGAAATTCATTAACATATGATTTTGATATTAATCAATTTCAAATGGAAATTCGTCATCATGATTCGAAAATTCCCTAATTTTAAATTAAAATTTTAAAATCGTAAATTTTAACTTAAAGCATAAATTGGCGGTAGTAATTCGGTACTTTTGATCTTGTGGCTTGCCTACGTTTTTGACTAATCAGCATGAAACAAATATGGCCTGTGGGGCCCTTTTTTCCTGGGGGCTCGTGTTCCGCTGAACACAAGCAACACCGTACGTTACGCCACTGGTTATAATTTCATAATTTGCTCGTTGTGAGGAGTTACTATTAAATAAATAAATAACGGGCGCGACAATCCAGCATTGGACTAAGGCCGCAGGATGTGTTAGTGGCATCCTATTGACATCTTCTTATCTGCTTTTTGTTGAGGTAATGATCTCAGCATCACGCTCAGCAGTGATATTTATCCCCACATGGGTACTCGTTTTACATCTGAGTGAGATCATAGTCCGTCACAAGCTCGTGAGTTCGAAAAACACCATGGATGATGGTGAGATTCGAACTCATGACCCTGTGCACCGAAGGTGCGCGCACTTATTGCTAGACCAGCCAGACTACGTTACTATTACATCATCAAAATTGTTTGTTGGGTATAATCATTTAAATTAATGTCAGTGGCGTAAAGTTTCAAAAATATCTTTTGTTCGAAAACGAAATATATTAGCCAACATTTCTGAAACGACCATATTTTTTGGCGGCTGGCTATTATTTTTATTGCAGCGATTCGTATCCTGTTCTTTGACAGGAGCAGTGACCGACGTAGCTTTGCGGTAGGAGTTGGAGGGATCTTAACGAGGAAAATGCAATTTAGAGGAGTATGGGGGATCGAGAATATCCTGAATTTTTGCACTGATTAGTTTTTGTACAAATATTGGAAAGAATTTTTTTTTACAAAACTTCAAACCGCAACACATTGTGCACACGAAAATTTTGAACAAAAATACAAAGTCTGAAGAGAATTTCTTGCGACCTGAGTAAACATAATTTAATTAGTCGATCGTACTGAACGTTTGCTCAAAAATTTTATGCAAAAATTTATAGACCAAAAATGATGGGTTTAGACCGAGTGTATTTTTTACGCTGAATTTTTAACTTTCGAACAATTTCAACAGAAAAGAACAAAAGTTCCACTTAAAATATTCCGAATTTAATCAGGGCTGACAATTTCAGCTTTAGGAGTTGCCAAGCCGGGCAGTTTTTCAGAACCTTGCACTTGCCGAGGCCTCCCACCTCTCCCTAGCACTAAAATGACCATTGAAACTCAAGCTAACAGCTGCCTCGTATCAAAGAAGGACACTTCTAACTTGTTCAACAGCTTCTATATTCCAGTTACCCAACAAATTTGCTACTTTGCGTAACTACGCTAGGTGACCCCTAATGGTTGGAGGCCCGTGTTCCACCGAACACACATCGTATGTTACGCACACTGTATCTTCAAATTAAATGTTTTAACTTATACATAATAATAATGAAGTTATGAAGCTTTTATTTTAAACTATTTATCTTTTCTTTTAAAGGTGAACTGAGACCAAACATCTATATATATAAAAGAAAGTCGTGTTAGTTACACCATTTATAACTCGAGAACGGCTGAACCGATTTTCATGATTTTTGGTTCGTTGGATTTGGCTCGGGCCGGAATAACATAATAACTATTGAAACATTAAAAAAATTCACAATGAGCCAAAATTCACAATAGGTTTCCTTTTTGGCCTTTTCTGCCTATATTTCTTGATTGTATCAGCGGATTCCAGTAAATTTTTTCCACCGGATTGGTGTTTAGCCCAATTGGAGGAACAACTATCGATGCATATGAGAAATTCACAATGAGCGGAAGTATCTATCTATCTATCGTACCTTTTCCTGTATTTCTTAGGCGAATTACTGATTTTTAGTAAGTGTACCCCAACAGGTTGGTCTATACAAGCAGTATATGTATGTACAGGAAATTCACAATAGGCAACAATTCACAATAACTTTTTTTCATAATTTTGTCTTTATTTTTTTTATCGTTTAGCGAACAGAACTGCAAACAATTAGGTCACCCCCACGAATAGCAGAGTAATTATTGAAACATGCAAAATATGTATTCACAATGATCAAATTATAAGAGCAGTTCCTTTTCTTTCAGTTCATAAATGAGTCGCTGGATTTCAGTAAATTGATTCCACTGGATTTGCCCTACTCATTGAAATAAGCCGAACATTCACAATGAGCAACAATTCACAAGGCTTTTTTTTATATTTTGGGTTATATTACTTGAATGTCTTGACGTAATTTTGGAATATTGCCCTGCTGATTTAATCCTCATCCTGAATATCTGAATGAAATTGAAACTCAAACAAATTCACAATGAGAAAGAAAGAAGAATTCTTTTTCACAAAACTTGCATTTATCTCCTGCAAGGATAAGCCGATGCAGGTTAATTTGCTATTCCGCATTGTTCTCTTCTAAAAAAACCAATAACAAAACTTTCTATAAGAAAAGTTTAAAAAGCAGCTTTTGTGTGTCCTTTGGCCGTCATTTGCAACGTTTTAGACCAACGGCTTGGTCTCTATCTAACTTGCGAAAAAATTCTAAAAGACTTCTGCAACGTTCCTACAGCGACCGAAATTTCGTATTACCGCTTCCAAAAAAAAATGTTAAAAGAGCCAATTTTCGGCTTTATTTTTAGGTAATAAGGTGATTTAAGAAAATTTGCCTCACTGGATACCTATCCATGTAGTTATACTGGTGTTTTGTTTGTTTTATTTTGTTAGTTGTGTTTCACAAGCTTTTCCGATATTTTTAAAATGAATTACAGAATTTCAGTAAGCTTACTCTAAATCATTGGTCTCTACTCAGTGAAGAGTATATGGTCACCTATACTACAATACGTATCCATTGAAACGTAGTAAAAATTACAATTACTAAAATTGTGAAAATGCTTCATTCTCATACCTTTGTCTCTATCGTCGGAATAGCTTAGTGGATTTCAGTAAGATAAGGTCCATCGGGTATGTCTATACCCCGAACAAGAGAATAACTGCTATTGAAACACGAATAAAATTCACAAAAGGCAAAATTATGAAAACAAATTTTTCTGAAAATTGAATAACTGTCGTCAAATATTTGCGGATTTCAATAAGAGTTAATGAAGACAGGTCTTCCCCACATTAGCCCTCACAATTGTATGTAATTTTAGTAAATTGGACCCTTCTTGGTTTCCACCTCGAACTGTCAAAAGTTGCAACATGCGAAAAATTGGCAACGTGTTAATTTATGAAGACCATACTTTTGAGAAGATTAGCGAATTTTGTTCTATTCTGTCCCTCGCCTGATTTATCACCGCTCTCATCAGCAGTGAATGATTTTCCATCCTCAATAGCAGAAAACCTAAATAGATATCTGCAACCCGAGAAAAATTGTGAAAGCAGTTTATATTCTTCATTTGTTTGGCTATATGCATGTTTACAAAATGACCGTTCTTCCGCTAAATTATCTCTCCCGTCCCCTCTCTCTTCCATAAGGACCAACCGAACAGCTTCTGAAACATTAAAAAATCGATCGATAATAATGTGAAAACGGTTGAATTTCCTCAGCCTTTGCATATTTCAGCAAATTTTGCTTTCACTTGGAAAGGCTGGAAAGCTAAAGAAACCTTTTGCCTTATCCTATTATTTCAGTTAATTTGGCCAGTAGTCTACTATTGAAGCAATTGCTTGAAGGTATAGAATTGTCTATTTAAGCAAATTTCTACATGCAACTGAAAGACACCCATTTGCAATAACTGAATTGGTTTTGCCATATCTATTGCCACTAAATCACTTACTTTCACGATAAAAGAATCGCTACTACCGAATCAGAAAAATAGGCAGGAGAAAAATACTAAAAGAGTTTGCTCATTTCCTCATTTTCTTATGCTTTTCACAAACAAATTTGATGACCTTAGTGATTTTGCACCACCCTGGCGTGTAGTTACATCTGAAGGTAGGGCGAAACGACACCCTAAATAGCGAAACAAGCATTCAAGCATGTGAAAAGTTCACAATGAGTACACTTTAGGAAATTTGCCCCACCAGATTGATCTCCAACATCAACTGACCGAATTATCGGATTTCAACATGTGGAAAATTTACAGTCAGCAAGATTATGATGAAAACTCTTTCTTACATTCTTCTGCCTATTTCTATTCAATTTCGGTAGACTCCACCCTACACGGCTTCCATCTAATGCATGACCAGAATTTCTAACGAAAAATTTACAAGATTTGCCAATACAAAATTACTTGATGTACAACTTTTGCCTATATACGAGTACGTATCTCTTGAATGAATGTTAACATTTCTGTGATTCCTTTTCCCGAATTTATAACCAACCCAAATAGCTATGCTGCTATTGCTAACGAAAAATCTGGAAAGTTATGAAGGCAGTAATTTGTCCATACGTTTGCCTATATTTCTTGATCGGATTACCGTGTTTCAGAAAATAGGACTAATTCCATGATCCATCGCCAATATTCCTGGAACGGATTTCAGAAACCCCTCTCAATGGCTTACACCCCCAATAACCCAATAGCATTTGATATCTGGGACATTGTTTCTCTGCACGAATTGGCGGATCTCAGTAATTCGGTCCCCTTCAGCACAAGAACCCGTATTCCTATGAAATATCTGCAAAAAAATCGTCAATGTCAAAATGATTTTCCACCTCTTTTTCGCAGATTAGAGGATTTTTGTGTATCTTCCAAATACACATCTGACTAAGTGCTATCCTCAGACATATCTGGAAAATCGACCGAGAAAAATCAACAAGGCAGCTCATTTTCTGATGCTTTTGTTAGTCTAAGAAAGTTAGGATATTTGGTCGGCAAAACTCCTACATTGGAATCTTTTTTGCAGGATGGTTGGTAATGCCCCCCGGATTATGGGAAAAAGAGTCCCAAGCGAATGGGGGTCCGCAACCTTATAAAAAGGGAGAAAGGGGGGTAATTTTTCGGTTTTTTGGGATTATTTAAAAAATGGCAAAAGATACAGAAAAATGATATGAAGACAAAAAGACTACATACAATTTCCATTGCAATGATATACATAACACATTAGAATTTTATTGGGAAATGCGGTGCTAGACTAAAAAATAAATTAGACTATTTTCTATTTTAGACCTTTTTATGCCTTTCTGCCGTGAGATTTTGTGTTAGAATTAACAATATGTTCAAGATCATGCCGTTCGATGGCCATATTTTGGCTCAATTTTCTTAGACTATGCCTGTATCTCCTCAACACATTCGCGGAGTTCAGTACTTTTGCCGCACTCACAGATTGGTAACATTTAAAAGTTGAGGCGATACGAAGTTCGCCGGGCCAGCTTGTTTTAAATAAAATTTGGTTGAATTGTGATACAACATTTTACAGCTAAAATGAATAAACTTGAAACAAATTAGCGATCTTTTAAAATGAAAATGTAATTTTTTTCCTCATTGTTTAAGCAACTTATATTAAGTTATCAGATTTTGACAGATCAGAGTACCGTTATAAAATTATTGTTTGAAATTTCAATTAAAAATGAATTGTGACATTTTTCTAAAGTTTGTATATTTGTGTCTTGTCTGTGCCGAAACCTTTGATAATTTCCTTAAGTATTTATAATTAATGTCTATTAATTCCGGGCACCAGTGGCGTGCAGTCTATAGATGCGGTGGATGCGCCGCATCCCTAGAATTTCAAGGAAAAATTTAACATCGATTTGAGTCTTATGTTCCACTCGCAGTGGCGCAACCACAGGAGGGGCTAAAGCCCTCCCAGACCCAGGAATTGACGAAGGAAAATTTGCAAAATGAAATATGAAGCAATGCACCTCATTGCAGAGTTTATGAAAATATGAATCGAGTTCATGGGCATCGGTAGTTCAACAATTTCAACATTGTGTGAAAATATTGAGAATCCTTGCCGGCATTTTATATAAAAAGAAAAAGGCAAGCCAATAGGTAAAATTGGAAGTGCTTCCACCTTATTTGCAATCGCGCTTCTATTGAAGCGGCTTTGGAGCCCTTACTTTCATTCGTAATTGCGCTTCTTGGGAAGCCAAAATGCTATACAATTTTTTTTCTATTAAAGAGAATCTAACAATGTTGTGTCGATATTCTATCTTTTAATGTTATATCGTAACACAACGAGCCGCCATTGCAGCAATTCTCATCCGACATATCAATTGATCGTTTGTGAGATAAGATTGCTGTCAGTGTTCTTACTGTGTATTTGACCTGATTAGATAAGATACCCAGGGGCCATTAGAAGGATATTAGCCAAACTTCGGTCCAGTTTTTGATTGTGCCTAAATTCCTGTTTTTTCCCTTGAAGTATCAGACATTCTCAAATTCTGATCTAGTTGTGGTAGACCATTTGTTTCAATACCACGCATCACCCTTGGCCTTTGGATTTACTCGTAAAACGTTGTCAGATAACCTCTATATTGCATGGAACAGCACGAGTATGACAACGACAATCCTTAGAC
This sequence comes from Microchrysa polita, assembly GCA_949715475.1. Classification (NCBI taxonomy): domain Eukaryota; kingdom Metazoa; phylum Arthropoda; class Insecta; order Diptera; family Stratiomyidae; genus Microchrysa; species Microchrysa polita. The sequence goes on along the minus strand of OX454415.1, from coordinate 11,377,722 downwards.
AAATCCCCTTAATATGTAGATCCACTGGATAACAACACAATTACAAATGACATACTGACAAATATCTTGTAATACGTATGTTATTACCCCCTCCAGGAAAAAAATCTGGTTGCGCCACTGTCCACTATCGTATTGCGATTTTATTTCGATTTCTTATCAATTTCCATAGCTTGGACAGACTGAAAGTTGAACAAAAATTACCAGTGGGATGCGTTCAATTCGCAAAGTGCTCATATTGATTCGTGCACAACTGGACTCTGCTATGAATGGGCATAGTTTTTTCAGACGCATCCCTATTGATAAATGTCACCGCACGCCACTGCCGGGCACCATTCTTTGGTGTGCAATTTTTCGAAAGTGAGTTTTCTTAAATGATCAATTGTGATGAGCGTTTAATGGCACAACCATTAATATGTATGGAAGTTGTGCTGTCCTGTTTTGTACTAGATAGTTTAAAACACACCTAATGAAACAATTTATTTAGATTAAACCAATCACTATTTGTATCCTAATTAAATTGTTACCTTTGAATCAATACTTGAGACGATCTGCACCATATGTAAATTTTTTCGCCATTCGAAGAACTATATGGTGGTCTGGATGCGGTGAATTTTATAGCCAGTCAACATATCTCCTAATTGCCCCCTAATGGCACGTGAGAATTTGATTAAGAAACCGCAAAATGTGTCACCGAGTCCATTTATAATTTATGAAATTCTTTTGTTTAATATTCCACGCTGAACTAGCTTAGCAGGTTATTAAAATGTCATCGTAGGAGGTAGGTAAAGACGGAACATCTTAGAAACCAATTCCCGCTTTATTAAATGGAAACAGATACATAAGTAAAATAGCTTAATAGTCAGTAATATTTATATTAAAATAAAAACATCAAATCTTTAAAAAAAAAATGTCTTAAATTGTGTGATGAATAAAATTCTCATATGCGGTAAAATTATGGTCATTTAAGCATCTGTGCGGTTCAACTAAGCCAATCTGAATACATGTTCATTTAAGTACGTAGCAAATGCTAAGTTGATCGGCAGCAGCATTTTTTCCATCTGCTATTTGTGCCATCAACAAAAGGTTAACCACAACGATGACATTAAATGTTTGTGCCACCATGATTGCAATAAAAAAGCGGTCTATGGATGACAAATATATTTGGTATTTTATGGAGTTTTGTGCAGATGTCTTCATTTGGTTGGCTAAGAATGCTTTCAAAACGTAATAGTGGTGGTGGTGCAAATATATATGATTTTATAGTTAAAACTATATGCTACTTTTATACTTTTATGGAAGAATAGAAAAAATGATGCAATTATAATTTCTCGAATAAGCTAAACGTATATAACTTTCAATATTTCAGTTGCCTTTTCAATGACAATATAATTTGCCTTGTCGATTCTTTTTGAGTATGTATTGCCAACAATTTCAATCTTCCGCGATGAGCATTCGTTTCGACTACTAGAAAAAATTCTCCAATTTAATATCGATTGCGAATTATAAGCGCGTCAATTTCTTCTTGAAGGAATAGTGACCGTTAATAATTCGCCAGAACTATAATTACAAATAAAAAGTGAAGAAAAAAGAAAAGTTTCCCTATTTTTTATTCTTTTTTCTATTTTATCCTTAACGGTTTTTTAACTTATTCTAACTTTTTTACTTTGCTTCCACTGGGAATCGAACCGGGCACTTATCATTTCGTCCTTCGTCCTACACTTTACCTATCTAAGGTTACAATGTGAATGAATATACTTATTCCAAATTATTGTTCAGAAATCGAACATATTTAACCAAATCTTTAGTAACTGAATCACATCACTAAGACCTTGTTTAACATCTGGGCTAGATTTGAATATAAATTGAAAATTAATTTGCATAAATAGCAAAGAAATCTAAATATTTCCCCTTGAAGACACAAAAAACTCTACGTACATATATTCATAATAAATTTCATAATTTATTTGTGTCCAAATTATTGCAACATTGTATTGGAAATATGCCGCATTTAGCTTGATCCATAAACGTCAAAAGACAATCATATTGTCACCGTTCTGAAAATCTACTTCCAAATAAAACTGGTCACATTTCTTATCTTTGATTTGTCTATATTAGCATTATTTTGTTGATTGCTAAACGGATTAGTCAGTCAGCAGCTGTTATTTTCAACAATTTTTATTTGATTGATAAAATTATAAGAGAAACAAAAACCTGATCTGCCTTTAATTTTAACTTAAAATTGAATATTCATATAATTTGTATTCTGCATAGAATGAAACGGCAAAGAATGGCTTAAAAATCCACAGAAGAGTAATTTTAAATTTTACTACAAAAACTTTTATTTTGAGATGATTTTATATCCGAATGGCATTACAATAGAGTCTCGATAATCCGAGTTGTACCGGTATCCCCACGGATTATCAAAAAACTTGGATATTAGAACGTACTTTTGCATACGTACACGTTTCAGACCGTTGATATGTAATTTTATTTAAATATTCATTTGAAACAGAATGTTTATGAAAACCGTCGACAATTTAAAAAGATTAAGTCACAAAAATCTTCATTTTATTTGCCGAAAAATGTATACCGTCAAAAGCTTGGATTATCGCGAACTCCGATTATTGAAGCTCTGATTTTTGGTGCTCGGATTATTGAAACTGTACTGTATTTGAATGGGAGAGATGGCTTGCAGTAGATGACTGTAGTTAGTATGAAAAATGCAATGATTGATTTCCACTTTTCACTCACAGCCATATCAATTTAATCACTGAAAGACTGACCCATCTGCCAATTGAAATTTGAAGTACGTAAATTTCATTGTTTTATACAAAATACTGCTAAATGATAACTTTTTATTCGCTAATCTCGACCAGCAATCAAATACCAAAAAACCACCCAAATTGCTTCCGTTCATAAAAAAAATAAGAACTTGCCAATAGACATTGCGCAAAGATCTATATCCAAATTAGTTACCATATTTACATCAAATAAGTAAATATTCACAAAAGAATTAATTAAGTCTTATCCGCAACGTAGAAATCGAAAAACTCAATCTAATCGTCGTGTAACAATGATTTTTTTCCGATTAAGTCCCATTCATAAATTTATGACACAAGTTTACAAGATATGGACAAACAAAGATGTTCACGATTCGGATCGGGTTCGATATTAATGTTGCAACCTGCTGTGAGCATCTCCATAAAATTTATATTGAGCTTGAAAATGTTGTTTTATTTTTCGTTTTTTTTTCTTTTTTTTCGGCTGATATATGCTTAACATTTTTTGCTGTTTCTCAGTTGCTCATCCTCGCGATAATGCTACTGAGACTGTCAACAGCTCATTCGAGATATATTCGTGTGGACAAGTTGAATTTATTATACGATTATAAAATATACAGATACCACAGTCAGTGGCGCAACTAGGAATTTGCTATGGAAGGGGCTGGTATCCATTGAAAATTTCTGCCGCCAGATAGATGATGACTATGACTTTATACGGTAGGGGTGGAAAGGTGAGTGTTATGTCGGATTCGTTAATAGCACGTTCATTTCTTGATTTCGTGGAAACCCAATTTTAATTCACTTTTTTTAGCGATTGGTGGGTTAATATAATGGAAACCAACGAAACTGATGGAAATTATATCCGATCAAATTGGACATTTCTAGATGATAGGAAATACATCATTTAATTTTGTCATTTTTCGGATTTTAATGTATAGGATAAGACAAAAACGTGCAGATAGGAAATATTTTTGCATCGATTTGCTGTTTAAAGCAATTTAGTACCTATTAATCCTAATGTCTTGCTTTCAACGTAGAATCTTCCACAATTTGTAATGAAAAATTCAATTCTAGAATGTTTCTGCCTCACACAAATTTCAGGTGTAAAATATTTATAGCTTGCTAACAATAAAAAAGAAAAAGAAGGAAACGAAATATCTGAAAATAAAGGGGACAATTTGATTTCTTATATAGCTAGCAGTGGCGTAGGAAATTTAGTGTTTGGGGCTGGTATGGTTTAATACTTTTTGGCTTTTTCATTGGTTGGAGTATTCAATGGCAATGCACTGGAATACACACTATTTAACATTTTTTATTTTAACAAGTTTATACCACGCAACGTTTTGCAATCCCAGTTAAATGTGCTTTTCGCAATAGTGTAAATTTTGATGCTGTTGGTATACAGTTATGGAACAGGAACGTTGATGATTAATTAATTTTAAGCATCTATTAATATTGAAATTTCGTATTCATTGCCCCCATTTTTTCGACGCCCCTACTACGAAGTTACAACATTAAGCTGCGCATGTGCATAATTTTGTTTATGTACAATAAATTTTCCATATAAAATTCGTATGAGAAATGTCATCGAAGTTACCATAGAAAATATTTTGGTCCCGAAAAAAAGTCGCATATCTAGTGTATTTTGCGGTTATTTGCATTTCCTTTTTATATTTTCTTATTCAATGCTCGCTAAAAAATATTATAATGGAAACCGCAGGATTTTTTGCCCAAAATACATGATTCATATTTTTATAAAATTTGTAACGAAATTAATTGCTTCATATTTCATTTTACAATTTTCCCATAATTTCTATAGATCAGGGAGAAGCTCTAACCCCTTCCGTGGTTGCGCCACTGTGGTGCTTATTATTTTGAATATGTAATGATCAGACGTTATGATTCTAAATAGTACTACGAAAGAGTTTAAACAGTTTAAGTTAAATTGAAAATTTATTAATGACTCTATTTCCTCTTGTAATGAGTTAACGAATTGAAACGAACGATCGAACGGTTATATAGTTTTATATTTAAAAGTACTGCTAGAAAATTATTTTCTGAAAGGGAGCTGCTGTTTATTTGGCTACAGCTGACCAAGACAGAAAACCCCCACTTTCCTTACCATGCTTCAAGCCGTCCTACAGAGTACAGCTTCTGCCAAAGTTATGACAAGTTAAATAAATAAATAAATAAATAAATAACAGGCGCGACAATCCAGCATTGGACTAAGGCCGCAGGATGTGTTCGTGACATCCTCTTTCCAAGATCTTATCTGCTTTTTGTTGAGGTACTGAGATCAGCATCACGCTTAGCAGTGTTATTTATCCCCATAAATGGGTACTCCTTTAACATCTGAGTGAGATCATAGTCCGTCACAAGCTCTTGAGTTCGAAAAACACCATGATCCACGGTGAGATTCGAACTCATGACCCTGTGCACCGAAGGTGCGCGCACTAACCGCTAGACCAGCCAGACTACAAGTTAGAACTGTCTATTTTATATTTGTCGCCAAAGGAACAGAGCTAACAGAAAGCAAAATTATGTCACGAAAACACATAAGACGAAAGTAATAAAAATTCGACTAAAATTTTAAACTTTCTGAAATTGAATTCATACATGTTTCAAACTCTTTACTGTAACGAAATAGTAATCAAGACAGGACAGCAAATGTCCAAAATGCGCCCCGGGTCACCCAGAGTCAAGGAAAATTATATGATCGAAACTGCTACTCAGAACTAGAAGTCTTCCATATCAAAGTAAAATACCAGAGTGTATCCATTGAATTAGCATAGCCGTGTGAATAAAATCACCCAAGAAGCCATCGAATGAGATCTTAATTACTGCTGACCAATCCATTTTGTTGTGGGTGTATTCTTCTTAAATTGGCATTCCAAACCTATATTTCTAGTATACGATCCGAGTATATGCACATTTGGTTTTATGACGGATGTTTGAAGATATGAATAATGGTAAGCTGTAGGTCCGCATTGGATAGAGATGAGTAGGCATTTTTTTAGTAAATTGATTTCGTGGTGGCCATTTTTCTTACCAGATCACATGAATGTATAATTTTGGTTCTAAATATATCCGGGAAAGTATTTCCAACACTTTCGCTCAGACTCTATCTCCCATTCAGTTTAGCTACCGTAAATTCATTGTCAAAAAATATACTCATTATCCTTATCTAATTGTTGTCTGGCAACAGGAAATATGGACCATTTAAAAATACAATTGGGTAACTACGATATACATACGCGCACCTGTCTTGTGGGTGCATGGCATGCCCTCCCTGTATCACAGAGTTGCCTTTAATTTGACCAATGTTCACATAGTGTAAGTTGCTGTCTCTTATCAAATCAATTGATAACATTGTTCACTGTGAATGAAAAAAGACCACACATTGAAATTGTCTTATCATAATTCAGTGGCTTCGAGACAATATAAATTGTCCTTTATCTTTACCTCGGGGGTGCATTTTGCCTTTTTGTAACATTTAGATGAATTTATATACTCTTTGGTCGGCACCGTGAAGGAAAGGGTCTATAAAAGAAACGTTAAAATGTAGAGATACGAGTACAATTAGATAGTGAGCGGTTAGTGGAGAAGGGTGGAGTCTTTGCGCTGGCTATGTGTATATAGGTTTTATTTCCTATAAGAAAGGAATATTAACAATTAACATAATTTGTTATATAGTCTAACCCCATATACTTATATGTACTATTCCGTCAGAAGGTTTGACATAATTATATATGTGTATAAACATATCCATATGTGTAATAAACACCAACTGCAGTCTGGTTCGTGAAGTTTGGTTAAGATTGGTTTGTAAAAAAAACAAATTTTTTCCCAGAAGAATTTAATTTTGAAGGGCTGGTTTCTATGGAAGGGGAAGCGCCATGACGCCATGATCCGATTCCTGTCGTTTCTACGTACGTACGTTGCAAGAAAGAAACTTGTACCCAAAATTTCAGCCCGATAGCTACAAAAATTATGAAAAATAGACGGACATCGTCCAATCTATATAATGCTCACACTAATAATATTATATGGTTTCTCTAGTCCTTCGGAGCGTTGCTAACTTTATGACAAAATTAGGTAATAGAACCTTGTAGTATGAAAAAAAATATTTGATTTTGAAAAAATTGATAAACAGATAAAAATATTTAAGGTAAATGTTAAAACGAAAAGACAATCAAAAAGTTTTCATTGATAAATTCAGTGGCAGAACAACTTCATTCGGGGCTCTCCCGCCAACTTCTTCAGTGGGCCCCCTACACTGAGAAAAAAAGCAGAATGAAATCAATCGAAAACACTCTTGAAGGCCGATCCACACTTTTCAGTCAACAGTCACAGTCATTTCCCATACAAGTTGATAGATTGTCACTTAATTGATTGACTGACAATCTGTCAATTTGTATATGTAATGACTCTGAATGATGACTAAAAGGTGTTGATCGACTTTAAACCAACTCTTTTGAAACATGATTTTGACGTTACAGTGTTTCTACTAAAATTAAGCAAGTCGCACTTAAAATAACTTTGCAAAGAGGTACTTTGACTCTCTGCATTCTTATATTGAGAATAGCGTTGGGGTGGTTTGACATTGTAAGACAAAACCGGACGGCTACTAACAAAAGGACGGCGAGAGCTTATGTAGTGTCCAGCAGACAAGCATTGTGCATTTCACATTGTAAGAACGCGTCTTACGAAAGAAAAAACTCGTGACACGATTCTTTTCCTTTCGTAAGAATCGTATGATCGATAAGACGATTGCATCTACCGATAGTTCAGGCGTTCTGCGACGACAATTAGCGCGTGTTTTATTTGCATTTTAATCTTGTCGACTCGTCACTAGGGATGGGCCAATATTCCGGTAACTGTTACTAGTAACAGAATATCTACCTGTAACCGTTACTACCCGTTACCGAAAACCAAATATAACCGTTCCTTCGCATAACCGTTCCATAACATAGTCACAATATCTAAGCACGAAATCACATAAAACACCCACAGCGGCACAAAAAAAAATCCTAATTCAAATTCACTTCTCAAAACATTATCATCTCAACGAAGAAAAAACATTTCCGCTACGACACAGAAAACTTCTCATCACATAAATTATTCCTCCTCTTACCACACTTTTTACCAAGAGTAACAATTCCGAGTAACATATACTGAAAACGTTCCTAAGTAATAGTTCCAAAGTAACATTTGCTGAAAACGTTCCTAAGTAACAGTTCCAAAGTAACATTTACAAAAACGTTCCAAAGTAACAGTTCCAAAGTAACCGTTCCAAAGTAACAGTTCCAAAGTAACATTTACGAAAACGTTCCTAAGTAACAGTTCCAAAGTAACATACAGTGAACCCCCGTTATTCGCGGTCCCAACATTCGCGAATTCGCTTATTCGCGATTCATATTTTGTCACACTTCTTCGACATTCACTATATGCTTATCCGCGATTTCTTTCTAGTTCGCATGCGAACATTTGAAAAAATAGAAATAAATTTTCGTGTTTGTTTTAACCATTGTGATTTCTTTCACCTCAATAAAATTAATTTACCGCTACACCGCACATCAGAAACCATCAGAATATATTTAATTTTTCGGGGAGTAGCAAGCGTGGATTTTTCAACAACATTTTATGAAATTATTGAAACTGCCCTTTACCGGAACAAAAAACTGCACTGGGGCACAATGCCGCAAAAGGTCAATTGACATTATTGCTTCGCGCGTATGCAAAGGAAGACTTTTTATAGAATTTTCTCATTTATCAGTGGTCAGACTGGTCGTCCGAAAATTAAAATTATAGGATCTCAAAATCACTGCAAAACAAGAGACGTATACTGCTTTTCTTGATCTAAAACGTCATGTTTGGGAGCCAAAAAAGCGACACGGCACTGGTTTATTAGAGTACGATGCGTTGCCGTTATGGCAGCTTTTTCACTCTAAACGAGACGCGTCTCCTTGTGTCCACGGAATCAAAAACCACTCAAAAAGTTAAGTGATAGAAACGATCACCACTTGTTCACGAGCAGTTTTTTACAGGAGAGTTTTTTTTAATCCTCAGTTTCTTTCAGTGTTTTAGTGGTAATCATTTTCCACTATTTAAAAACTCGGATGTTCCCCACCAACATGTCACATTTTTCATATTTTATGAATATTTGGAACATATTTCCCACTATCCAAGGACATTGAACCCCGACATTCGCGAATTCAACATTCGCGACGATTTCGTGGAACGCATCCCCCGCGAATGTCGGGGGTTCACTGTACAATGAAAATGTTCCTTAGTAATGAAAACAATAACTCTCGAAATAATGAAGCTAGCGGTTTGAAACTTTGATCAGATGTTTGTTTTGATAAAGTCTTGGACGGTATTGAAAATGGGCCAAATCAGACCAAGAATTCCCCTACTTCCCATACAAAATATCCCTCCTTGATATTTTAATTCGGCCATAACTTTCGATACAGTATCGCTATCAACTAGAAATTTTGATCAATGCCTAACTCGGTATATACTTTAAGTTGATGGAAAGTGGAGTAGGTCCGGCTACCCCTTCCCCTACCTCCCCTACAAAGTTATATTCAGCCATATCTTTTGATAGAATGTCGCGATGAACTTCAAATTAGTATTAAATGGTAGCTGTTGGATGCCTTGATAAGATGTTAAAGATGTGTCAGGTCCGACCCATCTATGTATACCCTCCCGCCCCTATAAAAAACATGAAAATGAAAATTTTGGGTTTTGCATGTCTTCTAGGTCTGTACGTGGGTACACCATGTTTTGATAAAACCTTGAACGGTATTGAAAATGGGTCAAATCGGACCAAGGGTTCCCCTACCTTCCATACAAAATCCCCTCCTTGATATTTTAGTTCGTTCATAACTTTCGACAGAATATCGCTAGCGACCAGACATTTTGACCAAAGCCTAATTGTGACAGATCCTTGAAGTTGATGGAAAGTGGAGTTTGTCTGACTATCCCTACCCCTACCTTCCCTTCAAAACTATATTCAGCCATATCTTTTAATAAAATATTGCGAAAAACTTCAAATTAGTGTCAAATGGTAGCTGATGGATCTCCATATAAAAGATGAAAAGTATGCCGGATCCTACCGATCTACCCCTCAAAAAATAAAAAATAACAGGCGCGACAATCCAACATTGGACTAAGGCCGCAGGATGTGTTAGTGGCATCCTATTTCGAAGATCTTATCTGCTTTTTGATGAGGTAATGAGATCAGCATCACGCTCAGCAGTGTTATTTATCCCCATAAATGGGTACTCGTTTAACATCTGAGTGAGATCATAGTCCGTCACAAGCTCGTGAGTTCGAAAAACACCATGGAACACGGTTAGATTCGAACTCATGACCCTGTACACCGAAAGTGCGCGCACTAACCGCTCGACCAGCCAGACTTATCTAATCTAATCTACCCCTTCCTCCCCTGTAAAAAACATGAAATTGAATATTTTGGGTTTTGCGTGCCTTCTAGTTGTGTATTCACACACAGCCGTATTCTTCCCTTCTTCTGCACACCAACAAATATGGTGATAACGAGGATATTTTTTGCGAAAAGAGTGCGACTTGGTTTAGAATGCTGTCTTACAGGTGCGTGGTACAAACTCTTTCTACTGTGGATATTGCTTTCTAATTAATTTATAGTGTTGGCTTTCTGTATTCACTCTCTTAGCCTACTTCCGGCCGCGCGGGCGTATAATATAATATAATAATAGGTATCACTGTGTTGGCGTGTCTTCTACAGGATGTCTTTAGGAAATTTATTATCAACCGTTGGGTAAGTATAACGGCGAAAGTGAGGGGTCAATTACTGCCGCGCGCCCGATTATGCTACAAAAAGGTTGATTTGGGTGAAAGTTAGGAAAACTAGGGGATATGGTCTAAGTTGGTAGTGGAAATCAAATTAAAATCAAAAGTAACAGTAACTGGATCGAGTAACCGTTACTTTCCAGTAACAGTAACGGCTGTAACCGTTACCGGGAAGTAACGTTCTTGCCCATCCCTACTCGTCACTTCATTGTACACTAACTTTGGAGCGTGCATGGCAACATTTATTCATACTTGATGTGTGATTACCCAGATAGCACAATACTGATGTTTTGTTGATTCTGTACTGAACCTTATATTCAATGTATTGATCCTCTCAGTATACCACTATTGATTCTTTTATATGGACGATGTCCGCAATTAAAGCATTTTGATTGGTCGTCGTTTTCGAAAAGGGGAAACTTTACTGATGATCGCCATCAATATTGTATCAAAATAATATCGAACCAGCAGAATAAAAAGAAACGAATTGGCATCGATATATCATTGATATAATATTGAATATTTGGGCATTGTTACAATATTGATGGCGGCTATAAACAGGATTTTTTTTTTATTGAAACAAAATTTATTACTACACCCACTTTCTTCACTTTATTATTTACGAGAAAAAAAAGTTAACAAATAAATTACATTTTAATTTACTAAAATACTTTGAAACTTGCATAACGAAGGGTATAGGTGCGATGTAAATATAAATCTACCGAACCGAAATCGACGAACCGAAAAATTTCACAATTATAATTGACAGGATTTCTTATTTGTCGAGGATTGTTGAACATATCATTCCTGGATTGATTCTGTATTGAATCTTTTCTTCATAGTCGTTTCTCATGGGAAACTTGATTAAAATTTAATTCGAAATTTTTCGAACAAAGGGGTAAGACAGATTAATGATTACGCGGATCGCTTTTATACTAATTATACATTGATATTTTTCATAATAATGACTATTGATGGCAGACATCAATAAATTTTCATTGCAGAATCAATTGCATAGAGGGGTAATTATTGAAGACTTATTGATGCCGCAGGATCAGTTCCAAAATGCTATCTGGGTATTGTTCGCCCGTTCGTGTTTTGATCGGATAGTGTGAAATGATCATACGATGGTTCTTGTCGTGCAAGTTTACACGTTTCGTCTTACAATCTTTAAGCCACCCTTCTTGCTGTAACGTTTATTAAATTATAAATAATTACATAAATTTTATTTTAAATAAAAACGCTTACGCAGCGCAGCATTGACCTCTATAGGTGTTGGTGATATTTAAGCATATTAAATTACCTGCGCCTACAATGGGATTCGATCGCGCGAACATATGATTTAAAGACGAGTGCCCTATCTACTCTAATGCCGAACACAAACGGTCAATCCGAATAAATTTTTTGAATTTTCTTTCTTTCAAAATCGAAGAAAATGTACAAATTTGACAGAACGAAGAATCCAAAAAATGGATTCGGTCACTTCGTGTGTGGGCGGCCTAAGTTTGTGACTTGCTAGACAATTGGAAAAAGCGACACATTATTAATTCAACTACATATATTCCTTGTTTCAGCTTTAAATTTTAATCCTTCAATTTTAGGAACGTTTGTTCTTAATGTAAATTCAATACAGCAATCTTGTCAAAGCTCCTTTCAAACCAAATGTGGCCTCAGCGCAGCGCAGCTATGTCAGGAGCAATTTTTTTTGTGAAAATTGAAGGATCCGGATTTGTCTCATGAACTTTCAAATATTAAGTGAAAACATTAAATTTCTTTATCTAAGGGACCTGGTGAAAGAGGAATAATAAATTTAGCATTTTAGCATTTTGACTTCGAAAAGTGTATATCTCTTCTTGTCTACAAAAATATCTACGCTGGAGTGTTGTTTTCGCAGTCGTGGTGTTTTTATCGTTCGAGAAATCTTTCATATGCACTCAAAAAATTATTCTGTTACAGTAACAAAAAACCCTAATTTAACAGATTTTTCTTTTGATTTCGAGCCTATTGAATATTCTGTTAGTTCAACTAAACCAATTACACAGAAAAGAGCTTTGTATTTGTAACGGAATTGTCTGTATTTTTAACATATCACTTTGTCTATTTAACAGAATGTGACACCCCAATTTTTGAAATATCAACATTATTTCCCGTTTGAATAAAAAAAAAACAAATTTCACAGGGAAAGAACATTTAAGTCATTAATGAGTGTTGTATAACTAGCATTGACCTCTCTCTATTGGTGTTGTCGACATTTAATTTACCTCTTAACGCTCTAAAATGCATAATAAATTACCTACTTACAGCGGGATTCGATATCGTGACCCTATGATTTGTAGAAGAACGCCCTACCTACCAGACTAACTAGACTATATAAGTGTGTTATTCAAATAGAGTATTTGTTAATGCTGCCCTAGTTCTGTGATTTCAACAGAATCGTATGTTAAGAAATTTTGAAAATACAAAACGATTCTGTTCGGCCAACAGAACAATATAATTTTTCTCGGTAATTTCAATGTTAATAAAAATGTATGTTAAAGCAACAGAATTTACGGTTAAAACTCTTAACAAGAAGTTTAATAAAATTTCCATTTGTCAATCAACAGAAATTCTGTTAATTGGAAAATTAAGTTACACTTGAATAATCCAATTTGAATGTTGAACTAATAAATATTCTGTTACTACAACAGATTTCCCGGGTATTTTTTTTAACAGAGTGATTATGTTAGTTCAACCACAAAAAATTCTCTCAGTGTGGCTCGTGGCCCCCCCGCCACGCGGGACCTGCGGGCCCTTATGCGCCGCCCCTGGATAAATTAAGAAATAAATACAAAACCGCTCACAATATAAAATCAAAAATATATTAAACATTTTGATTCGATTTGAATTGAAAAAATACAGTCGAGCTCGGATATAACAAACAGTCACAGCACTTTGAAGATTGTTCGTTATATAATAGGTTCGCTATAGACGAGCAGAAATTTCAAATATAACTACATATGAGAAATGTTTCTTAGGTATTTGCTAGTATTAACTGAAGAATCAAATTGTTGAGTGAAATGTTAAATCAGCTGTGAAAATACATAGGAAACAAATTACAATTACCACCATTTAAAAATGACAACTTGTCAGTTGTCAACTGCCTTCAACTGTCATTTTGTTAACATTGGCCATAAAATTGCTAGTAATATATCACCACCTACTGAGGAAGACAAAAAATTTCTGATGATTGGGAATGAATGTATAATATACCCAACTCATTCTTTATAACCCCATAATTAGTTAATATAACCTCAACTAATTTATGAACTGAAATCACACGTTGCCCCCGGGATTGATTGCATAACTTCCATTAAGGACAATGCAAGTTATTTAGCTGGTCCTTTAACATATGTGTTTAACCTATGCCTTAGTCAGGGTGTTTTTCCAACCATTTTGAAGACTGCATTGGTCATACCAATTCATAAGAACAGAGAGAAAAGTAATCTTCAAAACTACCGTCCTATATCTTTATTATCAAGCTTATCCAAACTCATAGAAAAATCAATAAAAGCAGGCTAGTAAAATATTTAGATACTAAAAGGATTTTGTCTGATAACCGATTTGGTTTCAAAAAGCTGGTGAATACGGATGACGCTTTCTTTAATGTAACAAAAGCTATAGTTTCACAGTTGGATAATGGAAACAAATGCCTGGGGATATTTTTGGACTTCCAGAAAGCCTTTGATACAGTTAATCACTGTAAATTACTGGAAAAAATGGAGCGTATAAGTATAAGAGGAGTGGCTTTAAATTTATTTTAAAGTTTTCTTCAGAATAGAGTCCAATGGGTACGCATAGATGATTGTGCCAGCTGCAATTCCAATATATGCATAGGGGTACCCCAAGGTACGGTTTTGGGACTTTGCATTCATTTAAAAGATTTTGCAAAATATCTTAACATCTCCTTGAATACTCTATCTTACATTGCAGTATTTTACTGTGTTTCATTTTCGATACCTTTAGTATAAAACCACTTTGAAGGAATCTATCTATTCCATTCCATGGAAATTATGATCATTAAAAAGAAAAGGAATTGCTATAAAGCTTGAATCATTAACATTTTCTTCATTATGCGAACGCTCCCTGTTTTGATAAACAAGTTAGTATACCTTCGAAATAAACCGTCTGTAGGCTTTACTCTCACGGCGACACTTTATTCTACGTTTACCCGTTACGACCCGTCAATGATGCCATATGAGAACCCATTAGCAAAATTTTTCTTATATGAGTAAAGAAAACTTGTAGATTGTGTGACATTTACTTTGACGGTGAAAATCTGTTTTTATTGTTAATGGAAGAGCCATGAGTCCGAATACGGTGAGCATATTCACTAGGAAGGCACGGGTTACCCGTTTCCCGAGCAAATGGGTCAGCACAGGAAAATATGGGAAAATATTTTAGAATCAGGGCCCTTCCTTTAACATGAAATACTAATTCAGTATCAAATCACCATTAATGAACATTTCTTTTGACAACACTTTTCTTTGTCTCTCACAATTGCACAATTTAAAAAAAAATACTTACCAGAGCAACTGCAATAGAAGCATTACTTTGTGGTATAGCACAAAAAAATGCATGAGGATGTTACAGGGTGTCGAACTCCCGAATTTGAAGCTGTCACTGATGCCATGGCATCATTGGTGGGGAATGGGTTAATCACAGTGAGACGAAAATTCTGTCGACAGTTTGTTATAGCCGAAAACAATGTCGTCAAAGTCTTACAACTGATCCGTTAAAACTGAGTGTTCTTTATAGCCGAGTTCGTATATCCAAGCATAAATATATGCACTTTGAAGAATTTGAAACGGGACTGCTGAATTAGTTTGTTGATAACGTAGGGTTCGTTATAACCTCTGTTCGTTATTACCGAGTTCCACAGTATATCTACATTTATAACAAAAAATTGATATTAAAACAAAAGTAAAAACGGGATAAAATTGTAAAGTAAAAGATACGTTTAATAGGCAAAAAGGAAACATTAAAAAGCAAGAGATGGCATTTTTGCATAAGCTTATTTAGGGTACACCAATATTTTACAAATAAAAACATTTTTCGCAACCGCATCAATTTCATATACCAAGGTGGACACAAAAACTTCATCATCAGCCTCTAAATACCTACATTAAAATTACAGCCTTATCCAAACTGTGGTCAACCCTACCTACGCAAATCCTTACAATTCTACAACATGCATTAAAGGCTAATATGGTAATTATTCATTTTTGTTCGCAGCTATAGGTATCCAATTCATTGGATAGCAATTTTATGAATTAACTTCTCTGTTAGCAGACTATTCAAAAGATATTAATTAAAAGAATTCTTTGTACTCGTACTGTGCATTGAAATATGCAACTTAAATGAACGCAATGTAGCCGATCCATTAGAGCAAATTGAAAGAATAAATAATTGTAATATCCACAGGAATTGGAACGTGGTTTGGTTATTGAAGTATAGAGTATTTGTATATAGAGGCAGGATTTGCATATTATTGAGCACAGAAATGTATAGTGTATACAAGTAAGATATAGCAGAATTCTGGTGAATAAAAATGGATTGGTAATAGCCTTAGACAAGCTTCGAGTTACGAAAGGAATTCAGGGTTTCACGTCTATATCTAAATGCGTCACCGCAAAGCTTTTAAATGCGTCTGTATATATGTATGTTTTGAATCTACCGATCAATTTAAGTTATGATTAAGCATATGCAAGACCCAAGACAAAGAGATAATCTGTTAATTTTTATTAGATGGAGATTAACCTGTAGATTTTGTATTAGGTTGTTTTCGCCGAGAGTTTACGTTAAATTTGTATGACTAGGGACCCAAATTTAAACCTGGATACTATCTTGAGTCTTCTTATCTTACTAGATTTTAAATCGGGGCGTCCGATTGAAAAACTGAGAAGTTATCTGATGTCAGAGCATATCCTGACGGGTAGCGATAGTGTTTTGGTAGCATTTTGAACACAATCTCGAAAAATGACAGATTCCCTATTTCTTCTCGTCAGAAAAAGAGATCAGGTATTTTTTTGAAATCTCTGTCTACTTTTCACAAATCCACTGTATTTCTAAGAACAATGGTCGCATATCGCGTTTTGATAAATTAAAAGTGTAAACATACGATTTTTTGTATCTAACCAATTTCAGCTTCTATTTCTCGAGAATTTGACGTTTGAATCCACAAACTGCGCTAATAAATACATCCGTTCCCAGCCGTTGTATTTGTACATGCACCAATATAATATCATTGCGTGTAAGGTATTTATATATGCACCAAATAATGTGCTCTCTTGTCCTAAGCACACATCGTAAAAACCAATTCCTATAATTTTTTGTTTTCACGTCCAAAAGTCAGAGTTTTGAACTAATTTTCTTATCAGTTCCGGCATTCATCAGTTTTTCTCATCATCATATCAATTTCTCGCTAAAGGATTCTTCGTGACGCTACACAAAGTCCCGCGTTCACCAGTATACCAAAAGTGTATATTTATTGAAACCCTCATTTGTTTATTGCACCACACACCACCCAAAAAAAGAGATGAAAATTGAAGTTAGAGCAAAAAATATATATAAGATGCACCAAGCACCACTATACGATCTCAGGTGTGGTGTTTGATGGTGGTCTTACCTGTTTTGGGAGTATATGGTTTTATAAGGTTTTAGAAGCGCTGGCGCGGCCAACCATACAACACCGACTCTTGCACTACTCTGGACACAAGTTGAAACAAATGCCGATAATGTTACACCATTCTTCAGGATATTGTTGTTATTGTTGTTGTTATGCCCGTGATTCTTCGCCCTGGAACAGATTGTTTTAGGGCACTCATTAAGCAATTTGAATTCCTGAATGCCGAGCGGCGATTTTAACGTTTGAAGGTATGGACTACTGTTATGGCAATTAACACTTGCACGTCAGATTTATATGGCAGTAAATTTTATAGAAGGTTTCATGTAGTAGTAACCCGCTGATTTGATGAATAGGCTAACCCACAAGTGATAAGTAACTAAAGTATTCAACTGATTACGTTTAAAATAAAGTAATGGAATATAGCTAAAATCTTTAGTGTAATGGTAGATTCTAAATGTGGACAAAAATTATTTTCAACCACAGTGTTGGTCTCACCATAAATATATAGAAGTGCTAGCTGATTGTATGGTTCAATCTGAACCAGTCTGGAATGAAACGTTGTCTGAAAGGGCATGACTCGACTCGGTCGGTTACTTATAATTCATCAGACGAGTTTTGTTTGGTTTATTTTACAGATAAACTATCGATATAATGCATAAGAAAGTGTTTCAGGGTCTCCTTGAATTTAACTAATTACATATTTCAGAATAATATGCGATAACGTCAATTAACATTAAAGAATCTAAACCACTTTCCATTTTTGTTGTGGTATCTTTCAAAGCTAATTTAACTACATATGTGGCTTCTTTTCTACACTGTTTTTCTAGAAACTAGTTTAATAAATTCCGTAAACAGTAACTGATGAATAGAAGAACACCCAAGGAAATCAATAAATGTCTCAATAATCAAATCATTTCATGATAAGGATAGAATGCATCATCGTGCCGTGTTTCCAAAAAGAAAAGTACCTGTTCAGCCTCCTCTTCGCAGCGGCGTCATTGATGAAATCATTGAACCTATTACAAGAGATTGGCTCCTATTTATCTGTAGCACAATGAAAGACTACTACAGGAAAAAACAAGCCGACTTTACAAAAGTACCAGAAAAGGAGTCCATTTATATAAAAAAAACTCTTTGTCGGTGGATGTGAGTCGAGGGTGGCATCTCAATTTCTAATCGCCCTTAAATTTGAGAGATTTATTTTTGTTATGTTGATAAGGTATAAGGATTTGAATTAGAATATCATTTAATTGGTGATAGCAAAGCAAACGTTGGTAATTGCAAACTTTAGTAAGTTTTGTTTTTTTGAAAACTTTTTTGATAACAGCGTTTGACTGAAAAGTTGAGTGTTAAAAGCCACTCAAGAAAATTTTATTGGAGTGATGCCAGGGGCTTGTTTAAAAAAAAAAAAAATTTCATTCCTGTCCTGTCCATACTCATACTCATTCCTATACTTCGTTCAAAATGCAATATGGCGTTTTCTAACACCGAGCCTAATGAATGACTATAGTCCGAAAAAGAAGTAAGAATAAAAAGTAATAAGTCACAAGTCAACCGTAACCATACGTATTGTTTCCTTTTTTTTCCTGACACTTATATAAATGACTATGTATGTTGTGTGCGTTATAGAGTAACAAGAGAGTGTGAGAGAATTTCGTATGACAGCAAAACGAGTGACCTCCCACGTAACAAAAACGGCTTAGTTAGACCGTTAAAGATGTACCATAGGCTTCCTTCTTTTGTCTATTATGACCACCTCTAACACTTTTATGGGGCGTAAATAATTAGAAAATAGTTGCATGGTAGCCCAGGCACTTCCTTTTGGTTGTGAGCTCTCTACGCACTTTAGAAGTGTGGAATGTTCGATGTTCTGCTGTTCTGCTGTTGTTGACGGTATACGAGTACTTATGAACAGCATTCTTCATTTTGTTTCAAAATCGGTTCTCTTTCACCCAACAATAGGAGTTTTAATAATGACATTATTTTCACCTAATGTTCGGCCAAGTAGAACTGATATGTGGCAGCTGCTTGTTAAATTATAGACTTTTCTAGGGAATCTTGAAAATAATAATATGTCTTGATTACGATTATGTAGATATAAATAAATTGCGTTACGGGCATTTAGATGAATTGGCCAGTTAAGTTCAAAAGAGGCTTTAATGTGTGGCTACAGTTGGCTACATATACATTATAGGAATTATCGTTGGCTGGTTTTGTAAGTATGTATATAAGCTATGTTGAAATATACACTTAGAGAAATTTACGCTAATATTGGATTTTGTTTAGCACCTTTGATGTTGCTCCAAAATAAAATTAGTGAAATTCAAACGAAAGTCTTTTACTGTGAGTGTTTGAAACGCAGACATTTTTAGAGACAATATATAATAGATATTATAAATATTCCTATGTTTGTGTCACACATTTGTATGCCTAATTTGTTCTCTTGCCACAAAGCGGAAAGCGTTACAGCATTTCTGGCAGAAAACATTTTATTTATCCGCAGGAAACTTGTAAAAAATGTAACATTTTTTACCGAAATAATTTTTCGGCTACCTTAAATGTTAGCTAAATTTGAAAATACAGTTCATGGTAAATTCGAAAACATAATTTTTCGGTAATTCGATAAAATGTAAATCAAAGTCATCGGGCGCAATTCATCTGAGAGATTATTTCATCCCTTCCGCCCCTCAGAGAAGTGGTAGATAGAAAGACAAACTGAAAACTTTTGGGTAGTTTAGTTGATCGATAAAGATTAAGGTACTGTGAGTTTCAGTTCACTCCCTTTTCATATCACTGATTGGCGCAAAAAAACTGGTCACTTAATCTGTCAGATGCGTTGCACCCGCCCGAAGGTTAAATTAAATAAAAATTGTTTGACAAATCAGATTACTAAATTCCACTTTTTGCATATTCTTTTTAGTCAAACCAAATGTGATAAGTTTCACAAGGGAAAACGTATTCGACTTTCATCTTTCAACAATCAACTCACCGAAGACTTTTAATGCTGAACATGACACATTCAACCTAACATGCGAGAAATGTTACATATGGAGTTATTGAATGAAACATGCGATAGTGTGGAAATCGAAATTTATTCTGCAAGATACATTTTTAAGGATACATTAATTCATTCAAAATTGCTCAAATACTTCGCAAGTAATAATTTTAAATTGAAAATTAATAAAATGTTTTTTCATATTTCATTACAAAAAATTTATATTGAATTATTACTGTAAAAAAATATAATACTAAGATCGTACAAACTGCGGGAAAAACATCTACGCATTGTAAGCTCTCCAAAAATATATACAATATTAGCTTTTTCTCCATAAGTTTATATGTTTTGAGTAGTGGTAGATTTTTGAATAAAATTAAATAATTAGTAATAAAATGAATGCTATACTAAAAAAAATAATTTGCTTAAAAGAAGAAAAATACAATAAAAAACAGCCAAGAAATAATTTTGTCTGATTTAAGATGTATTTTCTTGTCCCAAAAAAAAAATATGTATAAAATAATGCTTATTTATTTATTTTAAGCAAAGACTTTTCTTGGAACAAGAAAATACATCTTATATCAGGAAACATTTTTCCTTGGCGGTTTTTTATTGTATTTTTTTCTTGTTTTTATCAAGTGATTTTTTTTCAGTGTATCAATTTTAATTTTTTACTTATAAATATTTTTAAAGTATTACATGAAAAGGGTCGGTCTTAGGTTTTTTGGGGCCCGGGGATAATATTTTATTGGGACTCCTATAAGTTCCATAACGGTGGTCTAAAGTGCGGGGTACCATTGTTCTTTAATTTAAGTGAAAGTGCAATGACACCAACTAAGGTATACCAGTGTATGCTGTATCGTTTTTTTTTACGTTTAATTAGGAGTTCCATACATTCAGATTTTAAACAAGTGAATATCAGCCGCTCTGTGGCTCACTTGGTTGAGTCGCACTCTACGATGCTTGTAATGTAGAGGTCCGGAGATCGAATCTCGGCATGGTCCAAAATTTCCGTACATGTGCGGATAGGAAATATATAGTGCTTGCAACATTATATACACTCCGAAATGAAATGCAATGTAACGTTGACTCGAAATTGCCTATAAACGGCTGAGTCAACGCACCATGGCCTCACATGGGGCTATACGGTACTGAGAAGATGAATATCAGCCCTGGTAAAGTTGAACAATCATAGCAATTTTACTGGCGAGTGTTGGCATTAACTTATATGTATTAGAGATTTAGGTTCGTCGATATACTTCTTAGCCCTGCGCCCGATCTAAGGGGGGCAAGCCCAATTTTGGGGGCGGTAAGAATTTCAAAAAGCGAAAAGGAAAGAATTAATATCAACATGCATCTAGTGAAAAAGAATCAGTAGAAACTACTGATGCACCAACAATGCCATAGCTGCATATAGTCTTCCTTTCCCTCATTTGTTTCTGCTAATACCGGGATTTGGCTATAGGTTTTCTCGATTTAACTAAGTCTGATCTTATTCTCTTAGAACTCTGCGCTTTTATGAAAATAAGCTGCGAATGTTCGAAACATTTGGAGATTCATCCTCGAAGAGATACGGCTAATTGGAGTTGATCCGCTGCGCAGTGTGTACGAAAGTTATCAAAAATGTTAGAAATGAAAAAGAGCACCATTCTTTGGCACTAAATTTTCCAGAGTAGCGTTTTCAAAAATGAGTTGAATGTTTTCGTGGAAAAAATATTTTCGGAATAATTTTCGATGTCTTACGTCGGTTTTAAAGCGGCCAGGTTCCCGTGTGCCAGCTATATCTTTTTTTTGATGATGGTGAAAAATATGTCGCCCAGATAATTCAATAGCAAGTTTAAATTTTCAATTCCAAACGAACTTTCTTCAAAGCCCTGCGGAACTATGCTGAATTGTTCTCAAGAATCTGAATGAAATCGAATCATGTTTCTACTATGTACTCACTTCGGTAGTTCAGTGGGTAGGGATCCTATTATCTGAATTACGATAATATGCTAAAAAGTGAATCGTTTCGGAGCCGCTAGCCGTTACGACGACCAAGAGGGAATAAAATCTCTTGAATCTCACATGACTGCCAAATTTTAAGTGTAAGCAAGAGGCGATAATAATTAACCAAACATTTTTTGTATTATTATTATTTGCATTGCCCAAATTCGAAAATTTACTTCTAGTGAAAGTTAAAAATTAAAATTAATTATAAAATATGCATCTCAGTGACGCGTGAAATAGAACTGTTTACCACTATACAGTAAATATTTAAATTTTTAGAACTTATCGAGATAATAATTCCCGAAACGAATAATCTTACGCGCAAAAATAGCGAAACTTCGCCATGAGCTGAAAGTACAAGAAAAGAAGCGAAAAAAACAACACAAAGTTTTAATAAGTTAAAATTAAATAACTGTTCTTGAAAAAGAAAACACCAAAAATATAAAATAATGTCAAATGACAAAATAAGTAATTTTCTCAAAAAAAAAAAAACAAATCAAAAATTTGTTCATTTCAAAGAAATATATTATGAGTTACAAGTGTTTATTCTTTGGAATCTCATGACTACAGGTTTATTTTTCGGGTTGGGTACGATACCCCGCCCATCATACTCCCGTTTTTTAAAATCCCGACATTCAATATCCCGCCATTTCAAAAGCCCGCCAATTAAAAATCCCGCTCAATTAGAATCCCGTCTAATCAAAATCCCGCCAATCCAAAAGCCCGCCATTTCAATAACACGCTTATTCAAAATTCCGCTTTTCAATATCCCGCTTTTCAATATCCCGTCACAAAAGGGAAGTATTCCTTCAAAAATAGCGCGCGCGATTTATGAAAGAACACTTACCTTTTGTGACGGGATATTGAAAAGCGGGGCAGAAAAGAATACTTACCTTCTTACTATCACATTTGCCGTTAAAATATTGATACTGCTATACAGATTGGAAAATGAAAGCTAGTTAGTATTCTCTTATCAGTGAGGCGGTGAGATTCAATTTCAATATTAGTGAAAATACCTATGCATTTTTCCGAATTGACACGAAGTTTGGAGGATGCAATTGCCAAAAAAAAAAAATAGCAGATTGGTTTCAAATTTATTTTATCCATGGGAAAAATACCAAGTCGGGAAAGCCAGAAAAATCAAGGTTACCGCCTAAGTTCTGGAGTATTGCTGACGCAGTTGCAGCAAATTTTCCAAGAACTCAAAATAATGTTGAGGCTTGGCACAGACCACAGACGATTAAACTTTATCACAAGGAAAGCCATATCGGTCTGTACCGGCTAGAATTCCTAGGTAAAGAACTGCTCCTAGCTAAAAACCGAGGGGAGCAGGTCCGATCCGAAGGTCGCACCCAAAAGCAAACTAAGGTCTTTAGACGTAGCCAGCAGTTACTTTCAACTAAAGAGGACTATGAAAAAACAGATTTTTTTAGAAACATGATAAACTAATGTAGATACTTGATAAGTCGCACGCATATCTATATTTTTTGTCAACAATAAATAAAAGTTGGCGGTATTTTGACGGGATTTTTTTATTATTTAATAGCGCGATATTGAAATGGCGGGATTTTGGAATGGCGGGATTTTGAGGTGGCGGGATTTTGGAATGGTGGGATTTTGAAATGGCGGGATTTTGTAATGTCGGGATAACGTTAAGCGGGATTATGAACGAGCGGGATTTTGTTTTTCGGGATTATGTAGGTATCCCTTATTTTTCTAGCCGGCAACTGAATAGCACGTCCGTGTCCATGTCGCACATTTGTATGTTTCGTAATAGAAACGAAGAAAATGATTTTTTTTATGGAAAAAAAAATTAAAACTAAACTTCAAAATATGCCAATTTTCTTGTATCGGAATTGGTCTCATTTAAGTAGAAACCCCTGAAACTGTTCAGAATGTGACCGGGTTCATAAAACTAACATAGAAACTGTGTATTTGAATGAAATTAAGAGTATAATAATATGGTTCAACAGCGCCGGTGTCTTCAAATAAAACTCTTAAATTATGTATAAGAAATACTTTCGTAAATAAAATAGTTTACGAAATAAGAAAAAGTTATTTTATTTCGCACAAATTTTAACGTATATATTGTGGTACAACAACTTAATAAATTAAATATTGGCTTTTATTGTTTTTTTTTCAGTTGCAAACTTGTGATATACTCTGAAATTTGATGTTTTGGCAATGTCACTTTCAATATTAAGTAAAATTATGTGTTTAGTCGCTTTTGTTTCATTACAGAACGTTTTTCGTTTTTAATTATTGCCAACTTTGAAAAACTTCGTTTTCCCTCACTGACAGAACCTAGCTAAATATATCCTTGAGGCTATCGCTATTTTAGGAAAGCAGTTTTCTAATAATATTTCCTTTAAACAGTTGAACATTTCATTAAAATGTTTGTCCTGTAATTCCAATTTTAGATGCTCATGGATTTGAATTATTTTGTTTTCAAATTCGCCCTGAACATCATTATGCTATTTCATTTTTTTTTAAGTGAAGAGTTATTTTATACAATAGTTGTAGATAATTTTATAACTAATCATTAGAGTTGTCATTATACCCTATACCCATAAGATGGTTTTGGGTTATTGTTTTTGTTACGCCGATATTATGCAAGTAGCCACCGCATTTCCTAATTTGGTCTATATGATACAGTTGTCGTAGAAACTATTCAAGAACATACCCAATTTTAGCTAAAATCCGTTTACAACTTGCTATATAATTGGTACGAAAATTTTTACTATTCTCCAGGTGGCAATGCAGAAATGATAAAATTATGCAACAAGATCTACCAGGGGCGAACCCAAGGGGGGATTTGGGGGATGAAACACCCCCCGAAATTTTAAAATGAAAATTATAGGTGTGAATAAAATTCACACAAGATATCTTTATTGATAAATCAAATACCTAAGTGATGATTTTCAATATGCCCGACGTCAGACTATCGTTTTAAAGTGCCCATAGACCTTCCAACCGATTGAAGCAATTTCTTGATTGCCCGATAAATTGGAAGGTGTATGTGACCATCTAATCCATTTTTTTATTGGACGTGTGCATGGGCGTAGCCAGGATTTCGGTTAGGGGGGGGCAAGCCCAAAATTTTTTCAACATCATGATTTTTTTGGAGTTTCGGTCGCAGAAATATTGTTAGCTAATTTTAGAGTAGCCTGGATTGTGGTTGGATTGGTGCACAGGGTCATGGATTCCAGACTCACCGTGAACGAATTCATTTTATGGTGTTTTTGGAATACTCATACATCTGCGGCCCTAGCTTACTGGTGGACTGTCACTCATGTTTTTTCTTTTTTTTTTGCTAATTTTAGAGCCAAATTTAAAAAAGGTGATGAGAATGATTTTCTTCTGCATTCTGATTGCATTCAACTGGCCTCCAATATCTGCCTTTTAAAGCGTAGTTTGTCTATTTTCAGTGCAATTCTTGTATCTCGGACTGCATATTCCACTTGCGAAATCAGTTTGTTTCGTCTGTCACTATCATCTTATCAAAGTAGCATCGTCAGCATATTTATAAATTCTTTATTGCTTGAAATATGGATAATAGTGTAGTTACTACGTGATAAACCTAGTACATCAGATTGCAAAATGTTGTGGAATCAAAATCGCGAACAATCCTAAAATTTTTGCTGTTTTTCCGTTATTTGGCCCCTAACTCCGAAACTATTTATTTCTGCGAAAAACTCTCCATGGATATTTTAGAGAGCACATAATAGCGCGTCCAAAGAGATATAAATATTATAAATCCGTTGTGCGGTATTACTACAATTGATAATTTAAATTTGCCATTTTAAACATAGTTCCAAAATTATGAAAAAAATTTTTGAGTTGGAACGGTTTTTCATTTTTGGTTGCAAAAGTTGCATTTTTCTTGTACATTATGTAGTTTGGAGAGAAGAACCTGAATCCGCAACTTTCCACCAAAATTTCGTTGCAAAACGGTCAAAACTGCAAAAAACGCGAAAAAAAATAACTATCAATTGTAGCGCTTAACACATTTTAATAATTGATGGCGCGTTGGAACCGCAATTATATTTTCTCTAATATTTTCATGGACAGGTTTTTGGAGAAATGTTCACTTTCGGAGTTATGAGCAAAAAAACGGGAAAACTCCGAAAATTTTGGATTTTTTCGCGGTTTTGACCCTGTTCCGCAACGAAATTTGGTGAGAAGCTCCGGATTCGAGCTCAGCACCCAAAAAAACGTAAGAAGCAAAAAAAAAAATTTCTCCACCACACTTTGCAATCTGAAATCACCTAGGAACTATACTATATCTTCGCGGTTTTGACCCTATTCCGCAACGGAATTTTGGTGTGAAGCTCCGGATTCGAGCTCAGCACCCCAAAAAACATAAGAAGCAAAAAAAAATTTTCTCCACCACACTTTGCAATCTGAAATCACCTAGTAACTATACTATAACGGTTTTAATAAGATTTCTTCTAAATTTATCAAAGTAGTATCAGTGGCTACATTTTATTGCTGGTATGATTCAGCTAGAAAATAAATTTTGATTATATAACTTGAAAGGCACTGAAATATGATGTCCGTTCTTTACAAGGTCCCTAACAAAGCATGCCATTTGTCCCCTTTCAGATGCAAATAGGTTGAATTCCACTACCTTCCCGAAGGGACCTAACGGTTGAAATTGTGTACTCCAGCTCAGAAGCCATGAAATGAAACAGCAAATATGGGATCCACGCAGCCACAGTAGCACACTCACAAGTGAAATGTGTGTGCTGGACCGCAGCCTCCGTCAGTTACGAGAGGCCACTCGCTGTCATCTATATGTATGCGCCTCCTGGCTGCAAACTGTCCCGATCATGGCTTCTCCGGCAGCACTTGGAGTGGTGAAAAAGGCAACTGCTGCGCCAGCAGCAGAAATTTTTTGAAAATGTTGTATAGTGCAGCGATTTTTTTACTACATCGGTGAGAATTTTTTTACCATCTTCACCGACCAGGGGGGGGGGCGACCGCCCCTCCCTGCCCCCCCTGGCTACGCCCATGGACGTGTGGAACATATTGCCATGCAATTTTTCATACAATCTGTCATGATAATCATGTGTTTTCAGTTGCTGATTTATTGACATAAACCAGTGGTCATTCTTCATGTTGTGGTTTTGGCGGTCATTGGCTATAGTCATTCTATATCCACACGGCGTCAGATCGATTGGTCAATCCATCGGACAGTATATGGGAACTCTTAAGCCTAAGGTCTAAGAACATTTAAAGCGTTGGATTTCATGAGCCACTTTGCAAATACAAATCACCCCCCGAAATAAATTCCTGGGTTCGCCCCTGAGATTTACCATGTGAAGGGTCTCATACCTTCGGTTTAGATTGTTTTACTTTCCTCTTTTTGTTGCGAGAACTTATCAAAGAACAAAAGACTTATATTTATTATACCTATAAAAAAAGAAAATCTCGCGGAGTCTCTGACAGTGTAAGTGCGGGGCCTCTAGGCACGTGCCTTATGTGCCTTAAGGATAATCCGGCACTGTGGCCCCCAGTGCCGGGAGAGTTGCGCCATGACCTTACTCTAAAAAGGTAGTGTTTCGAACCGATATATTAAAATATTTATTTTATATATATTATTATTATATTTTTCACAAACGAGTATTACGAAAAGCGTAATCGTGTCCTTTTTGGCTTGTGACTGAACTAGTTCATTGGCGCATTCCGCGACTGGGGGAGATTTAAGCCATTTTGAGGATTTTGGAATAGGTCTTGTGTGCTATAGGTATACATCTTGGATTTTTTTCAATAAATATGAATTAAATTTGGAAGCTGCTATCTCACACTATGTACTTAATATAGTAACGGCCTAAATGTATCAAATAGAAAACTTTTAATCGGCAAAAAATATGTGTTTAACTCTCCCAGATTAACCCTAACATAGGGTTTTTTTTAGAAATTTATTTTATTCAGAATATCTATCTAGGGAAATCAATATATATCTATGGAGGTGACTGAAATAAAAAAAAATAGTTTTAATGATAAACAAATCTTTATTGATTCCTAAAAAATATCCATGTAAGATACTATAATACTAATAATAACTCAATATTATTAATAATTCTCTATATTATCTTGTGACTTGTCAAATACTTTTTCTAATTTTTAAAAACTGATTGCAATTATCATTAGCTCAATGTTCAATTAACCATCCTCCACCAGCAAAGCCAACACTAAACTGTTTTGTATACAGTGTGTCGGATTGTGCATTGATGATCGGGGCGGTGCTGTTTTCTTATGTTGTCGGGATTACACTAAATTACCGGTGCCCATTTGGTGTTGTATTTCACAAAACACTCTTAAAATTAACGCCTTCTTTTGTACGATCTCTTTGGAACATACATCAATACTTGTATATAGAACATATAACATATCATGGACACACATACAAAATATACCTGATCGTGTTATACATTTATGTACAAACTTACCTGTTGTACACATGTAGTGTATATCATCTCATTTACACCCATGTATACTTGGTTTAACACTTCTAAACCGGTGTAGTCGCTTTGGTGTGGCATGGCTCAACACTATATCTCTCGTGGCGAAGAGTCCCACGAAGATCGGCAGCAAAAGCAGCATGATCACCTTCACGCTTTTTTTTCTTCCCAATATTGTAAGGAGAACGAACGATCTCTCATTCATCTTTTTGAATATAAACTTCTATGTCTAGCGACGTGCTAGACTGATTCCGGACTACACATAGAAAGAGTCGTGAATCTTCAGCCAAATGTATGTATGCACCACCATGGTGGGATTGATGTGGGAAGATCCTAATGCACAAGTCTCCGAGGGACGAGTGAGATAGATGTATCTGGTGGCGCTAAAACACTAACACCACTTAACAAACCGGATCTTCAGCAGAGCGCATTAAGGCCGGAATTATCTTCAATTTTAAATGGCCTGTAGGCTCCACCTACTCGTGTCGATCTTTTGTACCTGATTATGTACCCAAACTTATACTCTTGTGTTCGGAACAATAAAGAGGCTGTTTATGTAAGACATGCGTTTTAAACCATTCACTGCCAGGGTGGTATACACTTTTCTTGTTTTTGTTCTGTTTATGTATCGCTACGAGAGTATCTGACGATCACTCCGCAGGCCATTTACACAACAAGTCCGCAGAGTGGACAAGAGATCTGTCCTCAGGTATAGAGTCAATATACCGGCGAGTACGAGAACTCGCAAAGGTGTTTCACACAGATCCGATTGTATATTTGCCTACTCGGATATGTATGGCTGGGAACTAGAAGAGGTAGAGATGGTTTTATGCGGCAACGAGCTACGTGGTATGAGACGTACATAGAGAGCTCGAGTTGTTGTTGGTGCTTTCGGTGGCGTTGTTGTTGTTGGTCTGGTGTTACGGCTGCTGCGCTATGTCTTTGCCTTTAACACACAGCAGGCCGCGTGGATGATGGTATGATTTGGATGAGCTCAACACACAGTGCGAGGAGGCATTTGAGTCGCACAAACTGTTTTTAAATATATGTGAATATATTGTGCGGTATATATGGTTTGTGCTACCTTTACCTTTTAGTTTGTTACCGATCTCTTAGGCTAGTGGGTATCTGTTTTACTCTCGGTGTCGGTTATCGTTGTCGTCTTTCGATCGTTGGTCGTCACAACGATCGTGATCGTGATCGAAACCACGGAAGAAGAAGCGAACCTTAAACAGCGCGATTTTATGATAGTTTTTTCGTTGCGTTTTTTGTTGTGTGTATAGTGTGTCCGTGTCCGTCGTCTATTTTAGCGTGCGGAATATAGAAAAGAAAAAAACAAAATCGAATTTCGGAACGTATAGTGTGATGAGATGATCCTTCAATATTGTAATTGAAAAATTTTCTTCAAGTTCAGTTAAATATTGACAACGCATGGGATAACAATTGGCCGCTGTATACGGAATATCAGATCAGTTGGAACCGGACGAATTTTTTATTGTTTTATGCAAATTTCACGTGTTAATTGGTGCAAATCAGAAATAAAAAAAATTGTGATCATACAAGTCGCTGATGATGATGTGTCAAGTCGTGTGAATTTAAGCTAATTTTAATTGAATATTGTGCGATATCAAGTGATTTTCGGGTGGACCAGATTCGTGAACTTAATTCAATTTACACCGTTTAGCATTTAAATTTGTAATATTGTCCTCGAAGCAATTTTGTTTAATTTTCAAATCATCCACTACGTCAATTGTGTGTATATAATTTAAAGAACTCTTTTACGTCTGACATAAATGCATAAATAAATAACAATTGCGCGCGATGAAAAGAATAATTATGATACGTACGAAAAATGCTGAGATGAGCTATTGACCGTCATGAGGAAACCGAATCAGATCGGATATTTTAAAGAAGGTGTTAATTGATCGTGCGCGGTTGGCAGTTAATAATAATATAGAAGGAAAACGAAAACCATAAGCCGGCTTATGAATGTGAGTGACTTCATATTTAGTACATGCTTTACATTTCTTGCTATCGCAGAAGAAACCAAAATATAACAAGATCAAATAGAAAATATTACTCAATAATATACAGATTCGGTAAATATTTACGCAAGAACGGTGTAATATTCAAATTCTGAATTGGAAAAATCTGTTGTGCCGTTTTTTTTTTTTTGGTTATCGTGGTGGGCACGCGTGGAGCGGTGATTGTGTGTTTTGCGAGAAGAAAATTTGTTTTTTGGATTACGAACAAAAAAAATTATATAGTTCAAAATGGACTTAAGAATTGAAATGTTGATGGTCCTATTGTGCATAGTGACAATGATCCCGACCGTAAGTTGGGGTCTGAAAAGTGAAAGCAAACAGAAAACGGGACGTGGAAGGGGTTCAATGTGGTGGTAAGTTGCAGGAGCATTCTAATTTTTTTGTAGTATTTTAGGAGTTTTGTAGTTTTCAATAGATTGTTCCTTCTTCTAAAAACTATATTAGTAACCTTGAAATCGAGAGGGCCTTGGGGTATCCCATTTTCTAGATTGTATAAGTTTCTATGGAAACTATGCTCATTTAATATGTGGTAAACAAAGTTTCAAAATCCTTTGTAAATGAAAATTGCGATTTTAAAGTCTGGTTTCAACCAAATATATTTTTAATTACCTCAATCCAATTGAATATTCTCCCATCCGTCTATATTTTCAAATATAAATCAAAAACTCCCACTCGAAACATAATAATTTTAAGATTTATTGATTTTTGATTGATTGTGGACAATAAACATTGCATTACTATGTAGACCGTGAATCGCACATTCCCTTCATATAAATACAACAATCATTAATAACTGGAGCCGAAACTTAACGACATAAATGTCATTATGATTGTTGTATATTTTATCGTGTATGATATCATAATTTTTTTACGATCCTCATTATTTCTGTCGCTTAATTGAAAAGCAAAAGATTATTATTTGTACGAGTATATCTATGTCTTGTGAACGTCCTCGACGCGAGTGCACGTCGGATTTTTATGATTGCACCGCGTTCAAATGGCAAAATCTTGATTAAACGATTTGAAATAGATTGAGAATAAATTAATGTATGGCGATAGGGAGGAAAGAAAGGGTACCAATAGTCTATAAAACATTTTTTTTTATATGCAGTTTGCAATTTTCTGCTTTGATTTAGCGCGCGATTGTTTATGCAGAGTGAGGAGATTTATGAAAGTGTTCGACTGGATTTATGGGATTTTTTATTGAGTGTGACATCAAGTGTATACGAAAAGTTCACTTTAGAATGAAGGTCTGTTAGGCGTAAGAATTTTCATCGCCTTCAAATGGTAATATTTCATTGTTCTGTATCTGGACGGCAACATGTCTATGCATTTAGCTGCTCATATAAACGATCCTCAAACAAATTTCAAAATTGCCTCTAAATATTTGGTGCTTCAACAGGTAACCTTGATTTAAATCCTTGCGCCTTAGTTTCAATATACAATTTAATACCATAGGATGGTTTGGTTGCATACATTTCTTTCATACTCTACACGCACTCCATACTTCCTAGTAAAATGTGGTTTTAGGTAATTATCTGGACTGTAAATGTCTTTTTACTTCACGAAAAAGGACATTTTGAAATGAATACGTCGCAGGATCGTACAAAATTGGTACAAGAAAAAAAGGATTATTATTTTTTTTCTTGTGTGTCATTAACATAAATCGGGTCTCAAGTGACGACGGACGAGATACGTTTCACAGGATTATCCGTCTTTGGTTGTTAAACGTATACACTCAGATATATGTAATGCGGCGGTTACAATTTACACGGAATACTCTAGTTGAACGCATAGGAGTATTGATTTTGGGTTTATGGTTTAAGGCTTTCATTCATAAACCGAGATTGTGTAGGCTAAGCTTTGTTGCTTATTTTTTTACTCGTTACTGAATATTTGATGAGAGTAATTGAGGATACGAATAATTTGTTTTTTTTTGCATCAGGACACTTTGGGCAACTACTCCGGACGAAAAGCCTTAGACTCACAATGTTCATTTTGAGCGTCTGCATCTTTTCCTCAATATCGTGAACACCTTTAAAAAGATTTACGTCTCTTATTAGACATAGAATTAAGTGGTCCACAATCTCATTGGATGGGAATGATGCAAATATCTCTGAAAGAGTATTGTCGGTGTCGTGAAATCGTTGAAATTGGATTTTCAACGATTAATCGTTCTATCTTTAGCCCTATTGACTTTTCATTAAAAACCGGACATTACAAAAAAAAAAATAAATTTTATCAGATTTCACTTTTTCTTATATATCTGACATTTCCTGTCCTGCTAAATGTCTTAAGCAATATTATTCTAGTCTATCTCTAAATTGAGATAATATTGCGCGACCTTCAAATAATGATGATACCTCAACTGACAATGTTTTAAACCCATTGCAATACATCGCGCTATGGATGCTTCCTATCACGCGAATTCTCAAAATTTCCACCGTCTAATCCAAATAAACTTTTGGCAGGAAACATTTATGTCTTGTATAATAGCGGCTTGCTGCTGTGTAATGACTTTCCGCGCGTATAATAGGAAATACCGGGCGGGGGCCAGGTGGTGATAGGCGATTTATGAGTGCTGCGCGAAAATGTAATTGGTATTTGGTTTTATTTTCAACTTATGATTAACTCTAGCTGGATTCTTACTATTCTATAGTTAGTTCTCTTACTCGACTTCGACTTCTTGTAAAAACGAAAACGGTTTCCTTAATTTAAAATCTTTTTCTATATTTTTGCATGAAAATTAAATTAAATTTTCATATTATAATGTGTGTTTGGCTGATTATGCAAGATACCTAGTCGTGTAGGTAGTGTGTATGCTGGGAATCCAGATCTACATTCACTTGCATAATATTCTTCACTTTGATTTATGTGTGTCATTCGAAGTACGAACTAATTAGTTTTTTGTATTGTCTTCACATCATAAAGTTGAGTTTTACACATTCAAAACAAACAGAAATGTACGTTTAATTGTCCATTCAAAATTCATTGGGGAGGGTCATTGCATTTTTTAGGTTATAATAAATGTTTTCTCAAATTGCTCTCGCTACCGGTTGAAGCTCTGTTTTTTTTTATGTTTCCATTTAAATTTAAAATATTATTTCTGAAAAAAAATGCTTTAAATTCATTCAATCTTTCTGTTTCAACAGATAATATTCATTGATTGATACACAGAACTCTTGTATCTTTATTTGATGCATATTTATCAAACCTGCGTGGACTGATCAGTGTATGGTGTAGGTACATTAAGTTCTCACAATTCATTGATCGTTTATATGACGATCGTGATCTGTGCGCATAATTAATTATGTAAAATAATGGAAATGCGGCCTGAGAGTAAAATGCAACCGATAAACTCTAAAAAATTGTGCGTGGCTATTAATATTCATATATGTAGTAGAAAACAGATGAAGTAATCTTAATTATATGCCTATCAAGGCAGATGTGTGTGGTTTATGGTTGTAATTTTATTTATAACTTTTTCGATAATAGTTTGTTTCTTATAATTTGTGTGTGCTTTTTTTTTGTAATATAAACATATTTTGGACAAAAATGACGATAAAATTGATACTTAAAAATCGATACTTAAAAATATTAATAAGTATTCGATGGGCGAGTTAGATTAGCCGATGAGTTACACATCCGGGGAATCAGAAAAAAATATAAAAATGAGACATCAATAAAATAGATTTCATTTAGATTGCCAGATTTTTGGCAATGAGTAAGCTTCAGTTTCATTTTTATCTGGCTGGAAAGTTCAACCACCGGTTCTCTGCGTGACTAAAAATATACTAATCCATCGCAGACACAATTCTGTATATAATTAATTTCAATCCAAAAATAAACCAAAAACCATACACTCCTAATAGATACTTAATTTTATCGAATCTTAGCTTAAAAATACATACACCAGATCATTAAGCTGTATTAAGCCCTCCTGTGCAAATGATCATTTATTATTCATTACCGAAAGACCGCGCTGCGAGCGATTACACGCAGTCATGTGTGTCCATAAAAGTGAAGCAGATTGTCCATAGCTCAATTTATTATTACCGCGTTGTAGTACAAGCTTAATTGAGGCCTCCCAAGAGCAGGCATAGAGAGATCATTCCACCCAATCGAACGCCACAATTCAGCTATCCGGATTCTCTATAATTCTTATTATTTCCATTCTATATATCATATACCGTAACCAGAAAATCGTAACAAATTAACATTTTATAACATTTTAATTCCATTACGATTCGGGCATTATTTCGGTGAGCTGATTAGGCTTTCTCTATATATTTTGATCTCTATGGTGCGCGGGCAATTTATCATTAAACTCCCGGTGGTGGCATAGAAAAAGATTCTTTTACCAAAAGCTCCAAATTCTGGATTGTGCAGACAAGCGGGTGGTGGTGAACTTTTGCATGTGCCGGATACGAATGGACGAACCATATTGCCACCATGGTTGATAAATTTATTGTGTTTAATTCAGTACGTGGAATGAAAAGTCAAAATTTTGAAGAGATTGAAATATGTATGTATATATGTATAGTCAGAATCTAGATCTGTGTGTGTTCTGGTTTTTATATCATATGGAATTCTATTCAGCCGCAATAATTCGGATTTGAAATGGAACGGATTTTGTCTTTGTGGAATCGCAGAGACGTCTATATATGGCTTTTGGTGGTCATGGTTTACCTGATCAGCAATTAGGAGACTTTAGCTTCAAGTTCAAACAATTTTGACATTGTAAGCGCAATGAATTTAATATATAATTTGAGTCATCATATGCAATTGATCGGGTGTTGTATTCAATCAGAACAACTTAGAGATTATCTTTAAATCTGAAGAAGAAATTTAGTCGGTGTGGGCCTGTTGGGGGGTCAAATGATACATACCTATGCATTAACAAAATATTTTATAAAATTTAAGCATGACGATCTTGAGCACTCAACTTGATTTCGGAGTTCAGACAATCCGTCGTCATCTCTGCATAACGTCTCCGAATTCATTTCAAACAGTTTTGCATAAATTTCAACATTTATCTCGAAACAAAATTCCAATTAACACTTTGTCCAGTTCGCCTACACATCATTCCAAAAATGTTCGAAAATCAGTTTTGTTTTTCTAATCACGCATTTTGTACAAAAATCTATGGCTAAATTTTATGAACGAAACGTTTGTAGTATGACTAAATTCTTTTCAAACTAAAAATATTCGTGGAGGAGTATAGAGTTGAGTAGAACAAAACTAAAAGGTAATTTACAGTCATTTAATTTCCATATAATTTGACTGAATTTGAATCAATATTTTTGTGTATACTCTGCAAATTTGGCAAACGCTGAGATTCTTATGAACGAGTAGAGCATGCCAGAATGTCACCTATTTGTGCTATAATTTCGTTGGGACTTTTTCGTGTATTATTTTTGCTTTGGGAAAATAGATTGCCAATAAGAGGCAAGGGCGGGATTTTTGTTCTGTTAATTTCTGCCTCACGTTTCAGTAGTCCTATTAGGGTATTGGATGCAGATTTATACAGTCCACGATTATTAGAACTCTAAGCACTACTTAATTCCTATGGGCCGGTGCTTCTTTTCGTTTTCTTAGGATCCTTCTTCCTGGCCTTCATATATCGCTGCATGGCCCATGGCGTCGTGTCACTCAGCTTGCGGTGTAGGCCGTCGCTCGTTCTACCGACAGCTTTTAAATTACACTTATATAACAATTAAATAAAAAAGCATACGCGTGTGGCCTTTTAATTTGTGTATTCTTTGCTATTTTGCATAAACCTTCTCATGTTTCGAAGGAGCTGCTGCGAGATCAAAAATCACTCGTTAGAAATCCACCCGGTCAAAATCTAGCCTTTAAAATCCACTCGTTCTTGATCCATTCTTTTCAATCGACAGTCGCTGAATCGTTTGTCCATTTTCTTACAATTTCCGATTCAATTATTAAAAAGAAATCTTGAATTTTGATGGATTTTGATTAGCTGATTTGATATGTAGTGGAAGTTTTCGGCCGGGTGAATTTTGACTAGAAAAATTCAAAACAATCATAAAGTCAAACTTAATTTATAAACTGGGACAAATTAAGTGCGTTTCAATTAAAAAAAATGGAATTTCCGGTTCATTATTTTTTTTTTGTCAACACAAGATGTTTTTTGTCACTTTGCCATTTTTGGACTCAAACGGTGACAATCAAGAGTCAAAATACGATAGAAAACTCATAATCTGAACTCTTTTTCTTCGAACTTCCAAATCCACCTAAAACCTGACTTTTGCGTAGATATTAACTAGCACTAATTAATTTATATAGAAAATCGTCTTTAAGCGTGTTTTATCTATATTTATCTATTTTTATTTTTTTGTTTTAAATTTCCATCAATTTATCGACGAGATATTTGTGTGGGATATGCTCGAAATCAAGTTCAGAGCGCTTAGAAATAAGCTACATCTTTGGTGTAAGCTGTGCGACTGAGACTATGGTGAATTAAAAACTAATGTTGCATTATAAATACACCAGAAGATTTTTTTTCGGTGCGTATATGAAAATATTTAGATTTTCAAGTCCATTGGACTCGGCGACTTAATTCTTTCTAATGGAGACGTATGCCTGGGTACAACGCGCAGACGTGTTTCCAGTCAAGTTTCCGTTTTCAACAAATCGTGCGTCCAAAGTTGTCAACTGATCGATAAAAATGGATCGTTTTGTAGCATTTGGTTTTTTCTTATAGATAAATTTTACTACAGTAAATTTTCGTGGTAATTAGGTGGTTTTATGTCTAGCTGCCATATAGATTAGTATGCAAAATTATCGAATAGGTTACATATCATTTGAATTTGATGTAAGTCCATAAAATTCGGATGAATATTGAGTGGAAATAAATGAATTGTCCAAAATTGGAGAGTTGAAAATGAGATGATAATTTATGAAGTGTAAAGGGTTTTCTTGTAAGCGGTTGGAATGGGTGTAATCGCCCGGTTTAATTTGGTTGTTTTATGTAAATTTTGCGAGATTTTTTTGGTACTTAGTAGTATTATTAGGCTTGACGTCAGATTTTGAATGTCTTGTTATTTCTTCGGTACAGAAAAATATAATAGCTCCATTAACACTGGTCCTGTTGCGTCCAAAAAGTTAAATTTTTTTCCCGCGGTTTCTGTGAGATATGCATTTCTTAACAGTGGCGTAACGTTTTTCAAAATATTTCTGTTCGAACTCAAAGCTAGGACCCTTTCTTTATACAGTCAAATATTGATGAATTTTCAAAACAAATTGACGAAATTCCATGTCAACTTCACGAAATTCGAAATAATGTTGTTAATAATAGCGAATTTCTATTTTATATTTACGAACTTCATAATCATATTGATAAATTTCCATTATAAATTGACATATATCCAGATCAAAATAATGAACTTCCGTTTCAAATTGATAAACTTCCAAATCATGTTGATGAATTTCTAATACAAATTGGAGAATTACAAAATCTGGTTAACGAATTTCCATTAGAAATTGACGAATTTCAAAAGCATGCTGTCGAAATTTTCATTCATTTCAAATTGACGAGTTCGCAGAACAAATTGACATATGTCCAAATCATGACGAGGACTTTCAATTACAAATTTGCTATATTAAAGATTGTATCGACGAGTTTCAAATTGTCGGATTTCCATTTAAAATTAACAAATTTGAAAAACTTCTTGACGAATTTCCATTACAATTTGGCGGATTTTAAAATCATATTGCTTTCAAATTGGTCTTGATTTGTCAATTTGAAAGTTCAACTCGTCAATTCGTAATGAAAATTCTTCCACCGTATTCAGAAATTCAATTGACATGAAAATTTGTGATGGAAATTCATCAACATGATTTGGAAATTTGTAATTTTTATATGGAGTTTTTTAACATTGAATTTCTTCAATTTGTAATGGAAACTCGCCAATAAAATTTTGAAATTCGTGAATTGTAATGGAAATTTTCAAGAAATTCGTAAATTTGTAATGGAAATTTGTCAAAATGATTTGGAAATTTGTCAATGAAACGTGTTTATGTCAATATTTTTAAATTAAAGCCTTACTTTAACTAAACAGCATAAATCGGGGATACTTATGTTGCTGCGGCTTGACAGCGTTTTTGCGCGCTTGATAAATTTATATTTGAAACAAATATGCCTCTCGGTCTTTGGGACTCTTTTCGATTGGGGGCGCGTATTCCAATGCACACATGCACCGTACGTTACGCCACTGTTCCTTAAACTCCCAGTAGGGCTGATTGCTTCAACGAGGTTGTATTAAATCATGAAAAGTATACTTCAAAAAATGTCTTTCGAAATTATGCACAAATTCAGATCAAAACATGAAAATTCGATATTTATATATATAAGTGCAAAAATATATAAAAACGGTTTACAACACGTCACATATAGACTTATGGCGTACTTCTTTATTAGTCATATCCAGTGAACACACCGAATTCATACTGAAATCATAGTGAACTCATTTCATGAAGTGAATTCACTTGAGCTTCATTTATGCTTCAGTTTGATATCACATCGGATTCACCTATGTATGAAATTTTTTACGCCGAAATAAAGTCATTAGTAGGTGGATTCAAAATGAATTCAGTAGATCAATTCCAAATGAAACCATAAGGTGGCTTCAAAACGAATTCAAAATATGAGTTCCAAATGAGCAGCAGCATTCTAAGGATTGCGATTATAGCTTCCAGTTGCCTTTCATTTCATGAAGCCTAAGTGAAATCATTTCCTCTGAAAGAAAACTGAATACATTCAATAATTATTCAGCTGCTGAAGATTAAGTGAAATACATTCACCTAGTTTGCATTCCCTGAATTAAAAGCGAACACATTCATTAATTGTTCACTAGTTGAAGTTCAAGTGAAGTATACATTCAGTATGTGATTTCAAATCGGTTTCACCTAGTGAATGTTCTATAAAATGTTGGCTTAGTATGTGTCCCAGACAACAACAAATTTTTCGAAAGCGAAAGTTAAATTTTTGACTGACATATGAAAATTCACATCAATTTGTCTGAAAATCATGCCAACGAATAAAAATATTGTTGAAAATCTCACTCGTTCAGGACCAAAAAATTAATAGGTAAGTGAAAATTTAAAACAATATTTTTTTTTGCAATTCAAATTCTTATTTTAATTTTTTATATTTTTGCGAAATTTGTGGTCTTTAGTTTCAAATGCTTCCCATGCAAACTTCGGCATCAATTCCGCTGTCATTGCTACATCAACCTATACGGTCACGTCCCGCCTATTACAACTCTATTCCACGTGCTTATCTACATGTTCTAAATCTAAATGTACACTACTCCGCTATAATTCTTTTCTGCGTGTGTGTGCTCTACTGTTCCAATTTTTTTCGCAAGAATTTCTTCAAGTATCGTTTGTACTCGTATATCTATCACTCACAACCCCCGTTTCAATTTACCATGAATAGTCCATATAATTTTAGCGTGTCTCAGTACTACGTTCGCGTTACGTGATTTAATACCTAATTCATTACGTTAACTTCTAATGTAACAACAACAAGCATTAACCACTCAACAGTTTTAAATTGATATTGGATTTATTGCATCTTCTATTGCACGTAAATACGAGTGAGTACATACATACAATGTCAAGTTGTTAGCGAGTCAATTAT
Source organism: Microchrysa polita (assembly GCA_949715475.1). Lineage (NCBI taxonomy): Eukaryota > Metazoa > Arthropoda > Insecta > Diptera > Stratiomyidae > Microchrysa > Microchrysa polita. Next base: position 11,337,282 of record OX454415.1, on the reverse strand, counting down.
CAGTATCATTAGTATCATTTAAGGTACGTTAACAGTAGTCATACTATGAATATCAATAAATTTTGCGCAAAGTGTCTCCTTCTCAGCCGTCTAGGTAAAGAGTTGGGTGCATTTGCGAACCAGCTTAGATTGGTCGAATGGCAATTGCAATTTTATGTAATTTATTTTGAAATATTACTGAATAGGTAATTTCTATAGGTCCATGTTTGGAACATTGTGCACATATTGAAGTCGTATTTCGCTTAGACAAGATTGTAAATAAATGGATAAATTAACAAACAATTTAGATTTTTATTGACCAAACTTTGGCACTTATCAATCTAAATGACTCAGCTCGAATGTATACATTTTACAGGTTGATTGTGCTTAATCACTGTTTAACAATACGAAAAATTTCTTTCATTTTTACCATTCCTAAGAGTTGTAATAATATCCACACCTTACGTTCAATTGACATTCATACACTTACAAACAAACAGAGCCTAATGAAGTGATGAGAACTATTCAATGTAACGTGGGAAAATACGAAATAACACATTTGTGCCAATATTTGCTACTCATTCAAGGCAAAGTACCTTTACAGAACAGCATGTGATGTTCATGCATAAATTATTATTATTATTAGTATTATCGTCGATAAGTTTCTTGTGCACATTCTGCATATATACACACGCACTCGTTTACTGTCACATCTAGATGTCTATATCTAGACATGGTTCCATAAGTACGTGTGCGATATTCTTCGACAAAAACGACTCTTGTGTGATCCAATATTGTTTGCTTTCTTGAATGAGTGTTGTAAACATATCAAGTTGTTGCTAAAGGGAACGACAATTTATATTTTCCAAATAGACAAAAAAAAGTTCAAGGTGGCTTTGTATCTCTATAGATCTAGCATCAAATGGCACATCTTTGTTACGTTTTATCCTATTTTTATTTTGTTTTACCTATTTTGCTTTAGACACAACAACTCTTCGTTGTCTCCCCAATATCGTAATTCAAGTAGTATCTCTAAATATCTATGAATACAATGACGTCTTCTCCTCATATCTCTATATGCTCTATTGACAGCACGCAGTAGCAGAAGCAGTAGTCGCACACTGAAATGAAAACGACACAGCATCATTATTATCAGCAAATGTTTGGTATAGATTAGTATTTGCTGAACTAAGATGGAGAAAATTAAATTTGTCAATATTTGAATGTAAAGTTACTAGATGCCGTTTCTTGTTTGCCCGGTTAAACTAAATGTTGGTAGTTGAAACAATGTTTACGTATGTTACCGACAAATAGATGTGTGCGGGCTATATGACAGACAGGAGCTCGCTTCTTCTTCTCTGTGTCCTAAATGATGCCTAATGGAAGATGATTTGGAACCCAATAAAGCATGAGGTTTTATTTGCGAACTTTCGTGGGAAAATTTTACAGTGGAAAATTATATGAAGATATTATTGATTGACAAGGTTTTTCATTTTACCGATCAGTGGTAAAAATTGTTCGATCGTCACTCTATGTAGTGAGCTCGATACGTTTTAAGTAGGTATGAAAAAATGTTGTGTGCTCTCAGAATTTTACTAAAACAAAAAACATATTGAACGGTGACTGCATCGGCTTTTGAATGGGAAATCCCTTAGCACAATAAATTGTGACAATTAAACACACACAGAACAATAAAATCTTCTTATGATAAGATATGACAGTTTATTTGAAAATTAATCTTTATAATTTATCTGATCCAGTCAATTCTCACGCTATCTTTACTATTTACCTTAGGTAATATTAGCACGGATCTATAAAATCGCGTACGAAAAACGTAACAAGACCTACGTCCGACATTGCGCGTAAAACGAAAATAACCCAATCACGTTTTTTTTTCTGAATTATGGTTATGATGATGTGCGGTTGATGATGCTGATAGTAATAAATTATATCGTACTAGTACGTGCTGATTTTAGTCCGTATCATGTCTTATTGAAATCATGAACATTCTACGCGTACCTATAAAGTTGACATACGAATAAATAAAGAAGAACGCGCTCGGTATCAAGACGCATATAAATGGAAAAGTAAACATTGTGGTCTCGAATAATCACCATCACCGTAGTACGATAATGACACGGTCTATTACGTCGATTGTATAGTGTTGTTTGGGGCTAAAAACGTAAATTGCTAAGTAAATTCGGTTGATTATGGGCAAAGTAGGTGTTTTTTTTGCTGTTGTCGAGTGCGATGAAGATGTCTTTTTATGGATTTATGAAAGTGGATTGGTAATAAATTAACAGTTTGCTGAAATTAAATAATAAAATAGAGTCAAAACTCAGAATTTATTATCGCTTTAGGCTTATTTCAAGACACTTCTTATTTTTTGTGTAAAATTTTTTATTTATTTCAAAGTGTAAAATCCTGCACTGCATCATTTCTCCAATGACAGCTATCAATTATGGCCAAACATAAAACACGAATTCCTATTTGATCCAATCAAATTCTCCAAAATTGGCACATCTTTCTTTTAGCAATCACTCACATCCACTCCAATGAAAAACAACTTCTTCAAAAATTCTTCAATCACACTTTATTTTTCAATTAGTCCCTAAATCATACATGTCGACAATCTCCGGCGAAATCTGACTCTTTTTCTCTAGTACTCTATACAGACATAAAAACGATGTTATATGTCATTTTCCGGTATGTAAGACAATCATCACTCTTTATCGACTATAGCCACTACCCCCTTTTTCTGCATAGTGGCTACTCAAATTCCGAAAACAAACTCGTCCGCGCATAATCTTAAACTTGCACGCAGAAAGCGCAGTGTGAAATCTTTTCGCAATCACATATTATCGTGATCTAAAAGTATGTAACTTTGTTTTTACCACTTACCACTTCTTTTCGCCGAAGAGACCGATTTCATTAATCGATTGCTCGACATATGTTTAACGCACAAAATGCTTCTTTGTCACATATGTACATAGGTGTGTTGATATGCCTTTTGATTATAGGCCAATAAAAGGAGAAGATGAGTCGATCGCCGAGAAGATGTTCATCCGCGCAAAAAACAGAAATGCAGAACTCCGCGTAAACTCATCGATATATCTGAACGCAATGTCTAAAATATGCGACAAAGAAGTTCTGTGAAGATCTGAATTGTATGCGCGTTTCCAATAAAATCTCGACTATGCGAATCGGACAAAACAATCTTATTTTACAATTAAAATTTTCAAACTCACATAAAAATCGTATGAGAAGCCCATTTTTCCCGTGCATCGTGTAACGACAAAAAAAAAAAAACGTTTTTGCTTTGTTCAGTATTGTCGGAGGAGACGAGACGATTCAGCTGGCCGGCCGGCCGGGCCTGTTCGCGTATTCAGTTCACGCCAATCACAAATTTTAGATGATCTTGATGATGATGATGACGACGTCGTGAATTGTCATCCGTGCTCATCATCGAGATTGTGACGTGACCAAGTCGACAGAAATGCAAGCGGAATGATGGTTCTTGTTGCATGCAAGCGATGCAAGCCTTTTTTCTTGCTTTGTTCTCTGAAGAAGATCCCGAAAAAATTGGAATTCCCTGATGTGGCACATAGTTCGATTGCGCCCTTTTTGGTCACCTATGCGAAACCATCCAAATAGCACAGACAAAAATAATTTTAAATACGATCTTCGCTCCACGCATAATTCTTATAGTAATACTATAGAATGTCCGTATAATTTCTGCAACGGTTGTGGAAACACATTCGCAATACTAATCAGCGTGGTAAAAAGCATGATCAGCCTCACAACTAGCAACAAGTCGGCTTATTTTTGCTGTACGCATTCACATGCAAGACAATGCCGAGAAATACTATCCTGACTTTACGCTATACGGACGTCAACTATACAGCGCAGCCATGATTCAGTGGAATTCTAACTTTTTTGCACTTTCCAAGACGAAAAACCAAATCCTTAAAAAGCAAGGGTTCATCTTCGCTTTTATACAATTCCCCATATAATCAAAACTTTTATATTTTATTCCTCTTCACAGAGCAAGTGGCACGAAAAGAGTTTTTTTCTGATTAGTCCTGCGCGCCGTCAACAGAAAAACCATTTGCTGATTTAAAACGCGCAGTTGAACTGAAAAGGAATTTCATGATTTCGACAAAAACTTTGACGGTAAAATTATTCGAAATTTTAAAAAATCTTCAAGACAATATTTTTACTGATTGATCGCCAGTGGTGCTTAGATGGACGCAGCGTATAAATAATTTTTTTTTTGATTCAATGGTTTTTCATCTCTTTGCTGAATTGGCTTTTTGTGCTGTTGACGTGATTTAAAATGCTTGAGCGTGCAGCTTTGGAGGAATATTTTGGTGAAAGCGCTGCGGTGTGTTCATCGAGAGCAACGGCCTTTCAACTCAATACACTGCAATATGCAGACATATATTCCAGGAAATGCATAGACCTTATATGAGAAAAAACCCACTCATTAGATCTATAAGGGAGCATATCAAGTGAAACTTGTGTTACATATTAATACCAAGTATAGGAATGAAATGTTAGCGCCGCACAATTAAAATGGCTTCCCTTGGCAATGCGATCCATTTCTTTTCGATTGTCGCGATTTCTCCTGACAATATTTTTTTGTTGTGTATGTGTGTCGATCATCTTTGCTATGGTCTATTCGCACGGACATAAAGCAGAGTTAATTCGAAAGGACACAAAAAATGTATGTAGTCACGATAGCGCGACAACCAGCTCAACAACACACCAGAACATGAAACACAAACAAAGACGCGCGCTGTTACAGCCTGCTATAGCGACAAGGTGATGTCCATTTCGGGCAAGTTGATTATCGTGTTGCAGCTTTCAGTGTTTTATACACTATGTCAATTCTTGTGCCGATCATCATCATCTTCATCGATTGATCACTAGATCGCGATCAGTTAGAGTCGTTGTTCGTTCGTTGGTGGGTTCTTAACCCTTTGCTATGCATTCGTTGAAACAATCAAACTTCTGAGGGTGTACAGACCGATGGACAACATTAACGTTAATACAGAGCGCACATAATATCTAGTCACCACCAAAGTGGCAAATTCAATAGTATGTAACAATCGCGGCTGGCTGTGTCTCAGATTGTCTAGCTGCCACGCAGCGGTTCATTTTTGCTTGTAATCGCTCCGTATAGATAGTGATTGTATGGACCACATTGAAGCCAATATATATTTCGCATTCAATGCACAAAAGTCGCGTAACATGATCGGTATTTGATTGTTTTATGGCAAGTGAAAACGGACAGCAACGACAAGAAATCAGAGTAACATGTGCCGCAACATCGCGCGGCCTAGCTTGCTCGAGTCTAGGTTGATCCTATAAAAGCAATTGGATTGCATTAAAAACTTTGTGTGCAGTACGTGTGTGGCATAGTTTTCAATGTTTCATACATAGTTATCATTTATGTTGTATAATAGGACAACATTGTCTTGCATTCTTTGTAAAAGTGCCAATTGAGAATTTCAAGAATTCGATTCGATTATGACAATTACACATGCTGGGGCGTAGGAAGTGATCATCAGTCGGATTTAGTCTCGGAAAAGACTTTTAAAATTTACTGTTACCTTTTCTAATCTCATACGATTTTAATCTAGTTTGCACAAATTGTGTCCTTATCATATAGGTAAAAATCTTTCTCACACCAATTTTAGGATAAAATCACCCACTTAATTTCTTATCAGTTCTTCGGTCAGAAACTTAAAATATCTGCAACGTTGACCTTCCATGTAATCATTATCCTTTTTGGTTTATTAAAGCCTCTGCGTCACGATAAACCCTTTTCCGACCATTTCGCATGTTCATATCTGCCCGGAAAACGAAAGAGTTCGATGCAACACTTAAGCGAGTAACTCGATTTTTTTTACAATTTCTATGATCCGTGTTGTACGTTGACAGAAAAAATGCCCAATCTCAACAGGACACAACAAAAAGGCTAATCTTGCGGTGTTAAATACCCAGATTAAATTCTGTTCAAACATATAAAGACCGTCGAACAAATCCAAAAGAAAAATAGCTCAAAAATATTGAAAAGGTGGCAAACGACGAAGGATTTGGATTTTGTTTTGTTGCTTTCGTCTGTCCTTCAATGCAAACCAATTGACATATTGGTGGAATATGAAGTTTTCAAAAACCCATAGACAGAGTGGATCATTCAAAACGTATGTAATAATATACGGGGAGATTTCCCAATGCGTCGGTTCGCATGACTTAATATTATATTTGTGAACCCGAAACGTTCTGATGACAAGCGCGGCGCAAAGTGTGTGGTTGGTCTTGATCTTGATGGTGATGATGATGGTATATTCTCCGTGGTCAGGTGAAGAATGAAGAATAAATAAACAGACATACATAGTCAAAGAGGGAAAATCATATAATGCACTCATATGGTGATGTGCTTGTTTTCTTTTGATTGTTGGCATTGTCACTTGAGATATGCCGCGCAAGAACGAAAACGTCCAGATGGAACGACGTGCACTCTCTTTTGGATGGAATCTACACGTAAAATATGATGTTGATTCTAAATATACATATTTTCTGCGCCCTTTCATACCTTTTCCTGTCGGACACGGACGTTTCTGTGTTTTGTTTGTGCATACCTTTCTTTAGCACTTTGTTAATCGTTTCGTTATATGTTTGTCAAGCAATCAACTCGATTTTAAACTCTTTTTCTCTGTCAATTGGTAACTGTACGCGTATGTGTATTATATGGAGGATATGCTCGAGAGGGTGCTTATTGGCTTAATATGTTGGATCAATATTTGGAAGTGTGTTTTTTGAGTGCTCTCGATGACTTGAAAGGGATAAAGATGTTACTTTTCGGGTTTTAAGGGTCCCCGGTGTTAGATTTGCTTGAAAGTAATCGATTTTTTATTTAATTTATTTATTTTTTTCTATTTACAGGGGTCTTGCAAAAATTGGCGAACCAAACAATATCTCACCACTGTCGACCGGAATGCTGTATATCGATCCGGCCATACAAAATACGCTACGACGAAAGCAGCGACGACTAGTGTCGGATAATCAGGGTGTACTAAAATCGCTTGTGAACGGAGCGAATTTGGCCATCACCGAATGTCAACATCAGTTTCGCAATCGACGCTGGAACTGTTCCACGCGTAACTTTTTGCGAGGGAAAAACCTTTTCGGAAAAATTGTCGATCGAGGTAAGTGAAATGCATACTCCTGTGGGACTTATGCTTTTTATCAAATTCTACCATCAGATCTAGATAACCTAACCATTGACAATCCATATAACATGTGTCGGTCTTAATTCGTCTGGAGGAACTACTGTGTGCGTATGGATATCCCAAGAGATCTTTCAATCTGATACGGGGTGATTGAAACATCTGATGACGCAATGATGAATGGGACATCTCTATCGTTTGGCTGTCACCTCTAAACGGCCAAGAAATGAGAGATCCTTTTCATTCATTGAATCAAGATTGTGCCCAAAATGAACATAATATCGGCTCTTTTTAAGGGATCATATCGATGCATGTAATAAAGGATGTTACAACTTAACTAGCCCTCTTATGTTATGTTATACATTTTATGTATCTTTTCGTGTTAACACGTGCTCATATAGGAGATTTAAACATCTGTCCACTTTGTTGAGTCTATATTTAGTGTACACTGACAACAAGGAGGCGAAGTACTTACGGTACCATTTCCGATAGTTTTGTTTGTGTCTTTTTATAGTGTTTCACATGACTCCAATATGAGCAAATGGATTTTCAGGATCCTTAATGGACTAGTCAATCTCTTTCACATGGCCGCGCGTAAATTCCCTTTTCAAGAGGTGCTTTCAAGTGGGTTTTTTTTCCGTGATGGAACATGAATCGGGGAAAACGCGTAAAGGTGCGATGTGGAAATTTTTGTAAAATGTTTGAGCACTCTTGAAAAGCTAAACATATCTGAAAGATGAATATTTTTGGTTTTGTGACTCTCACAGCAATTATAATGGCCCTAGTCGTTTATACTATAAAATATTGTCTTCAGTTGCAAAACACAATTTCTATCTTAGACATACCACCAAGCGCACTTTAAATTGCTCCAGTCACAACCCAATCCAATAGCTTTATAGATTTTATTGAATTTTCATTCAGATGTCAAGTCTTTATCGCGCAATTCACAAATCGAATGGATTTGCAGCGAATTGTATTATATTTCGACTACAGCATAGTCAGTTTGGCCATTGAATGCCTTTTGCTATATGTTTGAAATGGTTTCTGCGCGCAGACACGCCTCTTTAATGGGATTTAGTTAGATATAAGCATGCTTATGCCACGAGAAAGAAACTTTCACCTCTCATTGGTTTCTTTCCGTTTATCTATTCTATTCGATGCAATCAATAAAGTGAGAGGTTTGATTGTTTGTCAGACAGTTAGTTTAGATTCAAATAAATAAATTGGAAAATTAAACTTGAGCCGACTGCTGCAAAATACGATTTATGTAGGTTGATGATGAGTGGCTGGCATGGTGGTCGTTGCGAGTCATGTACTAGATTGCTTCCGCGAATTTTAATTGGTTTGCTATGTTAGAGCGTTTCAATTTATGTGAAATTGTGGTTGTAATGAGGTTCAATGCGCTTTATTTAATTACAATTGAATTCGAAACAATAAATTTTACTGCAAAATATTTTCATGACAAACTAAACAATTAGCACCACAATTGTCTTGTTTTATTTTGTGTCTTTTTAACACATATCTGCCAATAGTTTTTCAAGTGGTACATGTACTCATCAACGTCGTTTTTGACTAATTGCAAAGCAAATAAATTAAGTTTAAATTGTTATCTCGCACGTAACAAAAAAGTATAAAATGTTTCGTCATCAAGAGTAAACTCCATATGACTATGGGCTTTCCGGAAGATATGACATATGTTACGTGCATGACTTTTTAGTATTTATCTAATACTGAAGCTTTCTGCGCAGATAATTACATACATACACTTCTTCTCTAAGTGCTTGTTACTGTTGTTTTGTCTCGAGCTCTGTTTCCTGGTCGATTTGTGTTTTACCAATTTCCTGTAATAGTTAGGTGCGCACACTATGTGTGAACATGTTGCTGAGGAAGTTGGGCGCTGGCCAAGCGAATGTGTTTATTACACATTTTAATTTAGTTGAGACGTTTGCTCATGGCGTTTTATTTACTTTTTTTGGTTGATAATTTTCCTAAAAGTGGCGTCTTTAATTAGAAAAATGAATACTTCAGTGTTTTCAATGATTTCAGGAAATACGCTCGTAGATACATTATTTCTCAAATTCTCCTCAACAAGTGGGTGCTACAAGTCAGCTTTTTTACGTTGTGAACCGGCACTGCTGTGCAAGAGGTATCCTATACCTCCCACAACAAGTAAAAAAAATAAATTATCCAAATCTCCGTATTTCCCATTATAATCGCCATAATAATGATAAAACACCATTCTCGAACAAAACCATATTATCTTAAATTATCTGACACTAATCACAAAATTGCCTCCCGTCTCGCAAAAATTCCACACAGGAATTTTCCTAGAAACATTTACCACGGACTTGCACCGGCCTGATCGTTCGTTCAAAATTATTTTCGCTGCAAAAACCCAAGATGACACAACACAAAAACGAGAGTATCTCTGTATGAGGAGACAATTCAAAGCCAAAATGTTAGTTACGGAACGTAAATTTTAATAAGACATCATCATCGTCTCTAAAATGATGACAATTTAACTTCTTCGGTGTGTATTATTAAATTCATGTCAGCTTACCGTAACAATTGAGCATAACAAAAACGAAACATACTCCCGGACGGCTTTATCTCAAAATGCATATAGGATATTCGGAACACACACACACCGTGTGTCCGTTTTTACACACAAAAAAAAATCCTTTCAATTATTATCTGTTTCGTTTTCTTCAGATTGGCAGATTGGTTGTCATCATCGTGGCTTACTGTGTATGTTTTTTTCCGCTGTTGGTCCTACTGAAGACCGTATCAAACCGTGACCGGGTCATCTATAAATCTCTCTCTCTCGGTTCTATGAACCTTGCATATGCATACGATGACAACCGATATGGCCTGTGTGTGCGTAATCTCTTTCACTTGATGTCGTCGTGAAGGATAACTGTGCAGCACAGAGAGGCATTTGCCTTACAGATCCCTCTTCGCAAAGGTGTCACCAATTAGAGACAAACAAAATGGATAATAGGACGAAGCTGGGCGGAAAAATAGTCGAAAATTTTCACGAAGAAATATCTTCGTACCTAAATGAAAAGATCAAAAGTGTTCGAAATCCTGTTGCGCTTGTCGTCGTGGTACTGTGTGTGACATAATTGAGAAAGACCTCCCAATGATTTTCTTTACATCTCCCCGGGATTGGTTCTTCTGTTTGGTGTCGGGCTTGTAAATTAGGTGCTAACTTGCTGAAATTTTCTGTAATGATAGAGATGTATAGAACAGAAGTATTGTCAGGGATTTTGTTTCGCCAAATTTACTTGGAAAAGGGCGAGAGATAATCGTCGTCCCGGACAAAAGGACTTGGTAGTTTATGAGTGAGTCCCGTGTCGATAGTAAAAATTTGAATTATTCTAGTTGGAATCAATAATTTTTGGCAATTGTTTGCATATAAATGTTTGGCCCAGTGTCCTGGCCAGCTTACTATAGATAAAATACCGTTAGTATGCAAAAATTCCTTTCTCTACATTATATCGTCACCAAATCCAATTTAAGCCTATTTCCCAAGTGGTTTCGCATAACGTTTCAAATATGTGTGATCCAGATTTTCGAAACAGCACCCGCGTCCACACCATGTCAACCTACAGACGACATAAAGCAAGCTATCGGAATGCTACACCACAAAACGCACTGACTCTTTACCCTCTATGTCTGCCCGACTGTTATATTACATTCTACCTGTCTTGTCTGTACCTTGTCTTGTTATTTGCTGTCGCGCAACTGATTCGGATCGAAATAAATCTATTTTCGGTCATCCAACATCCGAGCGCGATAAGGCCGCACTAATGAAACGGCCCCTAAAGGTAAAAGTGAGCTATAAAATTGATAGACGCGATTGATTGGAACGGACATAAGTCGAATAGTTGAGAAGGTATCCATTTGTCGATTTGAGCCCGAGCGAGATTATTAGGTGCCCGAAAGTGGTCTATTAAGTGATATTTAGGCTACTTTTTAATATTATATTAGATGATCATGAGATGGGGTCACCTCCGGTTTTTTTTTTCGTTCTTTAACTGTCTTCTTTTGTCTTTTGACATACACCTCGTGACAGATGAATTAAAATACAAACCGTGAATGACATGGCTCCTTATGTCGATACCATATCGCGAGGTTGGCGTCTTGAGAGTGTTGTGCTGTTGTATACGCGCTGGTGACCATACATGCCATCATCCATACATTACATTATATCTGATCTTTCTGATCTATATGGCAATGGAATTGTATCTTTATTTTTGTGTGTATGCATTTCTATAATTTTTTTTTCTTGCTCCACTATGGGCTCGTTTTGTGTCTAAGTCGCGTATAGTTCTCTCCTCGCGTAGTCGTCTACGCGGATGCCAACCTTTTAATAAATGACAGTAATCTGTCAGTGAAACGATATTTATATAAGACAAACATATAGTTGAGAAATTCCTTTGGCTACATACCAGAGCAATGTGAGCAATACGCTGTGTAAATGTTCGAAGGAGATGACAAATGACATGGAGACGAGGCATGGGAAACGCGCTAGTATATGGCTGGTAACGAGTCTTAAAAAGGGTACTTGGATTTAAGGTATGGCTTGCAAGTCAGAGAAATGAATATGGAATCATATATCCGAACTCCAGGAACTCGGTCATAAAAATTAATAATTTTACTAGTTTTTCGGATATGTGTTTCGTAGACTTGTTTATGCGTTTTATGACAATTCGTAGAAACAGTATATGTTTTGTTAGTTTTCTCCAGCAAACAATTCAATGAAATGTAATAATTTTATTGAACCTTTTCCTGTGAATTACCTACAAATGTATCGTTGTTATTTGCGCCCAAGGGGAAAAGATATTTTTTTTCTTTAAATGGATCAGCCAGAAATCTGATTCAAAAATTGCCCGCGTTAGCGATAATATAGTGCCATTAAATTATATTCGCAGGGCATTCAGATTTTCGTAGACTTTTCGCTTCATCAAATGTCTAATATCTCCTATCTGCATTTTTTTTTTATTTGGCGCAATTAAGGTTGCACAATATAGGAATCAACCACTAATTTGGTTCCTATAAGTAGAATTTTTACGACCTTGACAATAGCGGACAAATTTTCAAAAAAAGCGTAAAGCTACCGCAAGCGTTGCCCTTCGAATTACTTTCATTTTCAGAGGCATTTTAATTGCCGAGTCTACTCAAAGAATGGTACATCATTCATTTACCTACCGTTCAGCTTATCCTTTCCGAACTGCCAAGTCGGTTCTTTTCTTCAAATCGTGGGCGTATTTCAAACTCTTTTCAGACTTTTCAGAAGAATATCGTGCCCACTATATAATTTTAGTGAATCAATTCACAAATTACTGCGCGTATACAAAGATATAATTACACATTACTCAAATATAAACGATTTAAGTGTGTTTATTCGTTTATATAGCATTTACCAAAATAAAAGACCCAAATATCTACCTAATCTCCTCCGCTTGAAATGAATAAGAACGGATATCCGTTTGTTGTTCGCGTTTGTTTGCCATAAATGATGACGATCAACAAGAGAAAATTCGAGCAAAAATATTGTAAAAACATTTTATGTACCTATAGTGCTCGTTAGCGTCGCTTTGTATAATTTTCAGTGAATATGGGCGTGGTATACTTTTTCAATCAACTTATTGTTCATGAAATTGAAGAAGTTTCGGATTGCACAAAAATACGTCTTTTAAAATTTGTTGTGTATGCATTTTGGTGATTCTAATTTTTGAGGAGAGTCTTGTTTAGTTTAATAGCCACGTGACTTTTAGTCGTTCGAAAAAATTTTCTCCGACTGACTGTTCTTGTGTTGGGTCTATAAAAATCTACTTCTATGGTAAATGCTCATTCGATCGACCCAATTTTCCATGCAGAAATATTATCAAACACTCAGCTTAACCAAAAAGAACAAAAAAAACTTGCGTAACTTCTCAAACCTGTTAAAACAAATAACAATAATGCCATAAAACATTTTCGTTAGATGACGCTAATTTTAATTTGTCATATTTCGTTTTTTGACATTGAGTCCAGTTTTGAGTTCACTCATTATTTCAAAGCAAAAAAAGAAGACCAAATCCAAACCGCGCTTCACACACACAAAAAATAAATTACACACTAAATTTAAGACAAATTTCTCACGGTTTAGAGGTCATCTTGTGTATGGATGATATACTCTAACTACCGACAGCACAAAACAGTCCGGTGTTGTGTAGTAGGCACAAATTGCTTCAAGATAAAACAGAAAAGATATAGCACAAGCTCTACAGTTTGGGATAGATGTTATAATATCTGTTACACAGAAGTTCTTCGCGTTGTCATAAAAATTGTGCTTGGAAAACATTATACTGACCGTTCGGTTGTTGTCCGGAAATTTTGTGTAATATAGTAATTTGAAAAAATCGAGAAACTGGTCTTTTTTATTAAAATTTAAATGAAGAGATGGATAAATTGATGTGCTCTGTAATTTTTTTTATAAGTCGCTTCGTCGCATTTGAGCATATTGAATGCATCTTTTGTCTTTAAAAACCAACAAAAACGATAAAATCAAAACAATCTTACATCTTGCTGACATTTTTTGGGAGTGTGTTCAGATTGTAATCAGATCGTAAAGTCTGCACAACATGATGAATGATGAGAGCTTCTTGTGGTAAAAATATGATATCATTTTCGACCCTCTGAACTGCTTACTGCTTAAGTTCTACGTACCTTACTCGCGCTGCATAATCCAAGATAAGTTCATTCATTTGTCCAGGCTAATCTATCAATCATCTCGCCCAAAAGGAAAATCTTTAACCTTGTCACTTTAACCATAAAATCATTACGACTTTCAATATACATTGAAGCATATCAAATCAAATATATGAAATCCCGAAGGAGTGATCATTTTGTTTGCTTCACACTTCCCCCGGGGGTGTGACATATTGACTTTGTTTTCCAAATTTCGTTACGCTCCTGGCGTGTCAAATAAGACAGTCCTAAATGTAGTGTCCATTTCAGTCAGTCTTTCGTCTTGATGATCAATTACGATCATATATCTTGAACAGTGCAAAAAAAAACAGATACAGAGGAGACGAAATAATAGCAAACAAACAACTATCCAATATTATTGCATTCTCGCAGATTCAACCATTTCATGGGAGCACAGCAAGCATGCTGGGCTATTTATTGTATAAAATCTTATTCGATATTGACAAAAGCCCGATGTGTTCACCTGATGATCCCGTCAATGAACATCATTTTAACAAGGTTGTAAATTTTCACGGGATCCCATGAGAGGTGGTAGTCCTTCTGGTTGGGCACAGAGATTTTCGGTCTCGGCTATATAAATGTTTTATGGACGAAGAAGACGAGAAGACAACACAATGCGACAATCCCACATCCTGTGCTACCGAAAAGTATCAAGCCGAGTTTGGATGATTTCGTTGACAATGATATCAAGGCATGTCCTTGATGGTGTCTTTAAACTTTGCAAATGGGTTTCGGCGCGGGTGCAATAAATCGACTATAGTGAGTTAGTTGTGTGTTTTTGGGTAGTTTAGGTGATGTGGATAGTGCAGGCAGATTGATTGCAGTCGTGTGGGCTTCCGTGATGACCTAGTCTAGTAGATACCCATCAGACTATACCAACACGTTTCAATCAGTTGTAATAAACCTATCAACATAATATTCAAAACATCGTTGGGAAACAATTTAATTATAACATGATTTCTACGACAATGTATATACAACTCTCTGGCAACTGGTTTTCCATTCGCTTCAGAGATGTTAATCGTTCTGGACTATCTGCTGTCCAACATCATTATCATCTGGTTGTCTTTGGATGGTGTTTTTCTATTGAAGCTTCTGAAGAGGGTACTTAATTTTTTGAGTGCTTGCTTGTTCGCAAGATAAGTGTGAATTAAAACATATCTAGAGTGGCACTGTGTGCGGTAAAGTGCAATGTATAGAGACCCACCGGTAGAACTTGTTTGTCATTATAATAGATCCGTCAAACTATTTTGTATTCAAGAAACCAACAACGCCAGGTCTGCTATAGGTCCATATAGGTGGCCAAGTGCAGACCGTTGAATTTGGGACCCAAATACGTGTGCCGTGTATCGGTTGTCTTCCCTATTGGGATGCGGAAGATTACTCTCAAATCTTTTCGGTAGTTGAAATAGTATTTTTTTTTTGTCTTCAACATGACGAATTAAATGTATTTCGAAATATAATATGTGTGGAACAAGTTGCACAAAATCGATGGACTCGATTAGTTGAACTCCTCCATTGCCATTCTCGAATCTCGAGAAACAAAAAAAAAACACGCAAAAAGTATATAATTAAATTTTTAAATATTTTTCTTTCTTCTTGTCTTACAGGATGTCGCGAAACAGCATTCCTTTATGCTATTACAAGCGCCGCAGTAACATATTCGGTGGCACGAGCATGTAGTGAAGGTACAATTGAATCATGCACCTGTGATTATAGTCATCAGACATCGTCGCCACAGCCCACAGATCCGACGAGTAGCGATGTGGTTGGTGTACGCGAATGGGAATGGGGTGGTTGTTCCGATAATATTCAGTTTGGCTTCAAATTCTCGCGGGAATTTGTCGATACAGGCGAACGCGGACGCAATCTACGGGAGAAGATGAATCTTCATAATAATGAAGCTGGACGAGCGGTAAGTGTTTGTTTAAAAAATGTTGTAATATGTTTTTGTTTGTTGTAAAAATTTGTAATACGGCGATTTTTAATTTGGAATTAATGACTGAGTAATTTTCTGGTGGCCGGCAAGATGGAAGGAATTCTGAATTTTATTTGATCTTTTTCGGTCTCCTACAATCTACTACCCTATCCAAGGAAATCTTAACGCTTAATTAAGTCATTCCACCACTACACCTCTTTTATGATCTGGAAACTGGAAAAACTATAACATCACAGGTCACTTAATTAAAAGTGTGATATTTTATTTGAAATCGCATCTCTTATCAATATCGCGTCTCAATTTCCCCCCTCTTTTAACCCTGGACAAGCGGCTTCTGGATAAGCTAAGCGCCTAATGAACTTAATACGCGAGCGAGTCAATTGTCGACCAGTTCTTGGCCTTCTGATCACAGCAGACTCCAGTCCATTTCCAAAACACTTTAGGTACACGCGTGTATAAATGAATACAGTATGTGCGCGGAATGAACACACAAACGTATCAGATATCGATAATCTTGTACATTCTTAAACAGCATGAGGTCCCAGTTGATTGCCTCTAATAAAATATCTGAATGTCGAACTCGGGGCGAATGGTATAATACGAGGGAGATATCACACGATATGGAAGAACAGACGACACAAGTTGTAGGGACAATGAGAGCAGATTTTAAAGTTAGTTATACACGCACGATTTCTTGTTCATTTTATAATTTATATCGACTCTTTGTTTAGGTTAATTGAATCAGCTGAAAAAACACGGAAAAAGTAATTGAAATCTCGTAAATAAAAAAACACTTAAAAATTACCGTTATGCCAAAATTTTCCAGCCTAAAGTTATCAGTATAAAAAAAATTAAAAATTCTGATTAGGTAATCCAATTCTGTTATTTTTGTCGAGATTCGATTTCGAGTAAAGAAACAATTACAAACATAGTATGACAAATGGCAATTTTTTCTGTTCAAAACTCTCTGGTAATAAAATTTGGAAAAATCCATTAATTACCTTGGATAGCAAGATATAATATAAAAAAAAATCCAGTTATCAAAATTTACCGTTTTGTCAAAAAACATTTAAAAATACCGTTATAGGAAAAATTTTAAAAATCACCGTTATATCGCCTCTGACACTTGACGAAATATAATAATTCGAGACATGGTTGTCCATAAAACTTATTGTTCTGTTGCCGCTACATCTCAATCCCACCGTGTAAGATGACCTTAAATCAGTTCCTGATGCTAATGTTTACCGTACGGAAAGGGATGGTCTGTAACCTCCTCTAGTCAATTCGAGAAAGCGCCAAAGCAAGGATCAAAGGCTCTGTGCTTTTTTTCCTGTTCTGAATCAATCTACTCGGTGGAAGTCAATTTGCTGGAATGCTTAAATACGGTATCACCTGATACAAAACGCTACTTCTACTAATGAACCATAGGAGCCAGGAGTACCTGGTCTCAATGTGTCTTTTAACAGTATTTCAATTTTTCGTTTGTATAACAAGTATTCCAACGACTTGACATTATGTTGAATACAATATCCCCGCACGCCGATCATTCAGCTGACGTTTTCATTAAGCATGAATCTTGATACATTTTTAAGTTTTACTTACAAAGAAAATAATATCTTATCATTTAGCATGTAAACTAGACAAATAAGAGCTATTTCTTATTCTCGCCAACGTCGCACGATTACTTTAGTTCCTTTTTGCCATTATCATCTCCGCGAGCCTGATTTTTTGAATCCATTTATCCATCAACTCGTTCCATTCATCGCAACTATCGAAATCTTATCGAGACCTGTCACGACATTTAATATATGACTGAAGAAGTAGTTTGACGCGAAAATTGTCTGCAACTTGTGCGGTAACTGGTCTGATTTCTTTACTTACGCCATACACTGAGTTTTGTTTTATATCGTCCCGAGCACAAAAATATGTTGTCGATATTGCTGCTGCTCTTGCGCGTCTTGCGCGCTTTTAAACCATACTGTCGATACAATTCGTTCAGTCATTTAGTTTCGCGATTGTAGTTGACAATGACATGCGGACGAACGCTGCCCTAGCTGACAACAACATACTATAGATACCATCGTGAGTCTGGCCTCGGAATCGCGATGCAATGATGCAGCAGCACAGCATATAGAGCCTCCATACTCTCATCTCAACAAGGCACCATAGGCCATGACGATTTCACCAAAGCATTCACCACAAAACTCACAGAACCGTTCAATGAGCAATTTATCGATATAATTGCTTATTGACGTGTAAATGTACACACATTAAAAATTGTAGTTATTGATTATGTTCTATGTACGAGTGGACAACGTACATACAACCGCGGCATAAAATTGCCAAGGGGTAATTGTTCAGTGTCAGTAGTTCAAAATGATGATTTATGAATGTTGGGTGTTTTATATGAAAATAGTTATTTATCGAGAGCGAAATAAATGTCAACAGTAATAAATTGTGAGGCTTGACCAAATGATTGAGTTTGACGACCACCGGGAATCGCGTAGCAGAAGCTACAGCTAGAGTCACATATGAGTGTCGTCATACTATGTGTAGGTGTACAATAAGGTGCTTAAGGTTTCGTTGAGGCTGAGGGCATCAATTGATTTTTTAGTCAAATTATGGTCTAAACCATTTTTGGCCGTGAAGTCCTAGAGTTAGGATAATTTTTGCGATGTTAGATTTAATCTTTTTTGCCGTTGTTGATTCCCCTTATTAGGACAATCAATTTTATTTCAAATCCAAATTCGAACGATTCTAATCGGCATTTCTTTTATTTTTTTTTGCAGATTGTCCAATCAGAGATGCGTAAAGAATGCAAATGTCACGGTATGTCAGGATCGTGTGCTATGCGTACATGTTGGATGCGATTGGCACCATTCCGTGTGATTGGCGACAGACTTAAGGAGCGTTTTGACGGTGCTTCGCGTGTTATGGTTACTAACAATGTACGAAGCAACGGCGGCAATGGTGGTCTCGGCGGCGGATTGAGTAGCCTGATCGACGGTAATGTGATACTTAGTGAAAATTCCATTAAGCACCATTCGATCGCTATTCAATCGAATAACATTGCATCGAGCTCATCATCAAGGAATGCTATTCGAGGAAGAAACAAACATCAAAAGAAGGACAAACGGTAAGTGTTTTTTCTACGACTCAATTTTATTCAGTTCCTCCGTCTATCTAAGCAAATAAATAAAAAGTTCAATTCAATAAGGTATTACAATGACTAACGTTTGATTTATTTTTTTTTCTCTTCCTTCCATTAGATACAACTTCCAGCTGAAACCCTTCAATCCCGATCACAAGCCACCAGAGCGTAAGGATTTGGTCTACTTCGAGCCATCGCCCGGATTCTGTGAGCGTAATCCGCGTTTGGGCATCCAGGGAACGCACGGGCGCCAATGCAACAACACATCAATGGGTGTCGACGGATGCGATCTTTTATGTTGCGGACGAGGCTATCGAACTCAAGAAATCATTGTTGTCGAACGTTGTTATTGTCGATTCCATTGGTGTTGTCAGGTGAAATGCCAGATATGTCGAAATAAAAAAATCATTCATACATGTTTGTAAGAGGCGAGCCCCGGGCGAATTGCGCAAGCATCTCCAGTAACATGATACAGTGCATGTAGTCGTATTAAATTTTTCGTATAAGTTTTTCTTTTTTGTTAATGTCTCGTAATATAATTTCCCGTATGTGTGTGTGTGTATGCCAGTGTAAATATGCAAATACATTTAAAATTTTTGAGATCAGTTCCTTAAACATAAAGACTTGATTGAATGTGCACGAATGTGAATGGCCTTATTTTTTTTAATTTCTCCCTTCTTTCATGTAAATATTTATATAGTATAATGTATACAAAAACTCTATAATAAAATTTCATTAGAAAAACACAATGCAAGATGATAGAAACACCAAAAATATTTTGTAATTTCTCATTGCTATTTGTCGATTTTTATAAAGTTAACTTATAGAAAAGATACTATTCTTAACAAAAAATCGGAGAAACAAAATCCAATACTTGTAAAAACATGTTAAAATACAAACTTTTTATTGTTACTATCTTTAACTTACTATTCGCGCGGCTTTAAATTATTCTAGCATTTACGTACAAATAGATCAACTGCTTAGGTTAATGCTAACAAAAAAAAAAGAAAACATCAAAAAATTGTAAATTATTCGCAAAGGAACATTTCGAAACCTTACGTGACAGTATTAAAACAAACATGCCCAGTTTAACTAATTTTAGAAATTTCGACACAATCATCGAAATAGATTTTATTTAAGGCCTAACATGTAAGAGCTATTCTAAATATTTTGTAAGACAATTGAAAAAAAAACAGAAAACGGAAATGATGTTCATAAATCATTCTTTGTCTGAACTATCTTGAACGAAGGAAGAACAACTGTTGATAAAGTCAACCAAGACTGACTCTAGTTAATAGACCTGCTAAAATTAAAAAATTACAAAAAAGAAAAACACATTCTTCGATATCGGGTTAATTTTTGTCATCCTACATGCATCTCGAAAAAATATATCTACAACAAATCGTGTGAAAAAAAAAAATTGGTAAACAATCCGGAAAAATTGGTCATTATTGTAAATATAATTTATGTTTATGCGTAAGTGATTTTATACATACTTAATTCTAGTGTTAGGCTAAACTTTAAAAGAAACAAACCTAAACTAAGACTATTGTAAACATAATATTTATTTATGTATTAATATAATTTTATAAATTATGTTCATTCAAATATATAACATTTAATGAAGACATTAATTCAACTTTTTTCTTGTATATATTTTTCCAATTCCCATTCGTAAAAAAACCTTTTGTCAGCACATGTGTGAAAATTTTGTCTCAAAATAATAATATCCGTGATCCAGTGAATTTTTTTATAGTTTTTTTTTATTTTTTACTTCTCCAATTGCCATTACAAAATCATTTTTATATTGTAGAAAAAACCATTATGTACTCTCTTATTTATAGGTTTTTACATAGTTTTCACGTCATTTTCTTTTGAGTCACTGGTTCGACTTTTTGTAAAACAGAAATTCAGAATCTCAGAATATTTTTCATAAATAAAAAAGAAGCCGTCAAATTTAATAGATTCGTTTTATTTTTTATTTTCTTGTGTAGCACGGATTTGTTCTGTTTTTTTTTTATTGAGCTCCTTTATTTCCTAAATGAATGTAGAAAAGCAAGACCTTATGTTTCGATTTGATATATCTGTGCCATATAACCGCTCGCTTGTGCAGAGAATATTTTGAGACTAGCTGAAAATTGAATTTATTGGATTTTTACAACCATGCAGAGTATGCAGAGTCGCGCGAAGACAATTTGGCGCCCGGGGCAACATTTTAATCAAGGCACCCCCACCCCCAATGATCTGTACACTCTTGTAATTTTCAGCCTTGTGATTTTCAGTGTTTTTATTATATTAGGTTCATACACAACTGGGACAACAACGCACGCGATAAAGCGGATGCGGAGGCGCACTTAAAGTTGAGCATTTTAACGCAGCATTTAAGTCAGTCACTTGTTTTCAAATAAAACAAGCTAAGCAATCTAAGAATTTATAGGAAAAGTGATACGCGCAGTGATAAATAATTGCAACAATAAACAATGTAACAATTCATATAATATGGAAGTTCATACACGCACTCAGTGCCGGATTAAACACGTGGCAGAAGGTGGCAAATGCCACGGGCCCCGTGCTTTAAGGGGACCCGCGTTTTGTCAAACAAAAATTATAGCAACCAAGACGCCAACGAAATTCCAAACTCCTTCTAAATTTTTATCGTTGAAAAAATTACGCTAAAGTGTCTCAAAATTATAGCAAGGATTGAATTGCATAAAAATACCGAAATGGTGGCACTCACGTAAACCTACGACCACAGTGTTTCAGATTCACTTTCTAGCGGGGTATGCGACTTTTGCAGTTCATATTGTGAAATGTATTTGCACACATCCTTGGAATTTAGAAAGTACAATTAAATCTCTCATTCACAGTGGCGTACCGTTTTGAACGTAATGAAAAGTGGGGGCAAAATTACCTGCTTAAAAATGAAAGTATTTCGTATTTTAAAAAGAGAGGGAAAAATTCTTGAGAAATTACTCATAAACCGAAATAAACATTTTAGCACCCCTTTATTAGTTTGGTCAATCGGAGTTCCATAGGCCCCGCGCTTAACATTTGCCACGGGCCCCGCGCTTGCTTAATCCGGCACTGCACGCACTTGTAGTTGATTGCACTAAGTTAAATTATTGCCAAAATAACAATCAAATCCCACACCTTTTCCCGTACATATCCAACAAAATTTGCCACTGGACTAAAATAGTATCCAGTTTTTCTTTCGTAGAAGAATGGTATTCCAGGGAAACAATCGATTCAGATGTAACGTAAGAATTCGTAAGATTTGGCATCTAGCCGAAGACGAGACGATTCGCCAGATCCGGAAATTAATATATGTGGCAAAAATGTGCAACTTTACGGCTTTCATCACGAAGTTAATAATGAGTGCATTCAGCGAACGAAATTCAGTGGAAAACCACTGGAAATGCTACAAATACTCAATACATTTTTAGAAAACTCTGCCCTCAAAAATGTTGGGCCGAAAAATTTTGCTGGTTTTCATTACTAACGCTCTGCAGTTGTTTTCCATAAATTCCTTAAAAACTTCAATTAGCCGGATTGCTTTAGGCTTTTCAATGTGCATGGCTTATTTTCATAAGTCGTCATCTCGAGAATTTTTAAAGAGAATAACTTCAGAGCTGGTTAAATCGGCTGAGCCTATAGCTAAATTCCGATAATAACATGTCCAAACACAAATTAGGAAGCTCTGGTTCGATACCTCATCTTCCTAAAATTCAAACCACTTTGTTCGTAGTTCTGTTCTTCAATGCTAGATGAATCAATGCAATGGGAACCAATTTAAGTAGTCGATTCATGCGAAGGTTTAGCGAATTGAAGTTGAATTGCAAAATGAAGTATCGATGGAAATTATGGAAAACAACTCCAAAAAATATTGTGAATAACATTTCTCACAGAGGAGTCTGTTTTAAACGCCTTAATGTTTTCAGCGTTTATTTGACTCCCTATTTCTCATTTCATATGAATTTCTTTGGGAGATATCATCTTGCGGAAATCAAATCTCAATAATGCATTTCGTGCTATAATTTCGTCCTCTGAAAATTAGGCAAAAATTAGGGTCTTTAATAAGGTCCTTAATTCTAGTGAAAAGAAAATGAAATGAATGTTAAATCGGAGGACACATACAAGTAATTCTCCAGTTAGTATGTTTTTTTTTCAAAGAATAACTTAGTCAGCGCATAACTGAGCGAATAGTCCCACTTTTTGAAAGTAGGGCGGGTGCTAGCGTCACAGACGTAAAATTTGCGCGGCTTACTTAGCATTTTAGGATTCTAAATGCAGCACTTAATCGAAGTTGATATTGATTTTTTTCTTTCGGCTTTTTTAATTTTTTTTTTATTCGAGTGCTGGCCAAAAAGCCGCCCCTAAAATTTGGCGCCCCGGGCGACCAACCGGCTTGCCCCCCCTTAGAGCGGGCGCTGCCGAGAGCACACATTCATTTTAAATTGCTGCCAAAATGCTGTTAAACAAAAGCAGCAACTTAAAATGTGTGGTCATGCCTACTTTGACAGATGATGCTGTTTCCATTCTAATTCAAGCATACGATATAAATGTTTAAAATGAAAGTGATAAGTAAGAAAAAGCAAATGAAAACCAAGGGAATGATATGAATCGGCAAAAGTTTGAAAAGAAATAATGTATATGGCAAAAGTGTAGCCCTTAGTAATTGATTACTTTTAAAACTGGCCGTAGAACTAAAAATTAATTTCATGGGCGCCTATCCGCAAGTACGATTTTTTCTTTTATTATATATTTATTTTATAAAATAAAAGAAAAAATCCTTGGTTTGCTTGAATTAGTCAAACTTAACAGAGCAAAAAAGAAGGCGCAATTTTTACAACCATATGATGATGATTTTGTAAGTTTTACCTGTTCAGTATTTGATTTACCGGGCTCGTCTTCATCAAATGCATCCTGACATCAATGAAAGTTAGCGTGTATTGGTCGCTCGGATAGCACAGGAGACCTTAGCAGTGGTCTTGAGGTTTCTGAGAATGGCCTATTGAATGCTCTACATAGTCTTTGAGTTAGTATTCAGTGCTGACCTGATGGCATTCCTATAATAGTAGCGTTTTATTGCTATCGAGGTTAAATCTGACTCAAAAAAACGATCCCGTTTAACATCCCGGGTTAAGGCCAAACAGCTGACACCTGACAGTTGTTTTGCATCTTTAACTCACTCTCGTCGGGATTTGCGAGATGACTTAAAAAGAGGATGTACTTGTATTAACACTTTTCCCTTACAATTCCGATTTCCATATAGTGGGCGCCTTTTGTTGACTTCCAAAGTAGCCAATAGCCTCTTCCCATCAGTTTCCATGGTCACCATTTTGTGGTCGGAATACCTTCCAACCTTAAGTTTATCCTCTGTCCCCTAAGGGCGCTTTCCACCGGTTGAGAATCACTGATCTACAATAATAAATTCATACCTGTTTGGCAGTATGCCCATGATATGCAAATCGCTTTGAGAATACGCAACGTAGATGACTGTCTTAAGTTGCAATACGAATTTACAAAAGCTGCGAATTTGGTGGCAATAACATTTGAAATTGAAATGTTAGTAAATGTAAAGTAAATAGAGTGTATAAATTGAAAACTCCGATCTGAAAAGATTTCTGAAATAAAAAAAAACAGTTTTAAACGCCGACCTGTTTTGCTGTAATATGTATTGTCTGTTGATATATTAAATAGCTTTCAAGACATAAATATTCCTCACAATTTACGGCGGAAGAACTTTCACGTTCACAGTAAAGTATGGTCTTCAAAAATGTATAACAAGGTCAATAATATATATACAGGGTGTCCCATTCATGGTGGAGAATATTTTAATGGGAGGTAGCCTGGCTCATTTGGGGAAAATTAATGTACAACGGGACCCCTCTATTTTTAACCGTTACTATGTAATAGCATTTTTTATCAAAATGCCCGACTTCCTGAACAAAATCAAAATTTGCCACACCATCAAACATTTCATCCGAGATATGACTTCACTTTCTGAAACTACATAAAATTTCCAATAAAATGACACCTCGCCCGTTACGAAATTGCTCGTATCTTCCGAGATACACTCGTTCAAACTTTAAAGTAATTTTAAAATTGTACGTATACAATTTTATTATTTGATTTGATTTGATTTTGATGAGAAACCAATTTTAAAATTTCTTTAAAATTTGAAAAGACTTTTTCACTTCTCTAAGCAAAACAAAAAAAAATACGTTACGGCTGCGCCCCTTAGGGACACGGCACCCAGGGCGAGTGCCCCCTTCGCCCCCCTCTTCGCACGGCCCTGCCAGTATGAATCCGTAAAAAAAGTTTTGCAGTTTTGCTAAAAAGTATCGGTTCACGAGAGGTAAAAGCCTATGTAAAATTGACACTATGGATGAAAATTCAGCTGGCCGCATACAGAAACATGGTGTCTGTTTCAGAGGTGTTTCTGCTCGAGTCACCTACTCCGAATCCCTTAGAATGCGCAAACACTTTTTCGCCCCATGGAATCGTGCTTTCTTCCTTCTGAGCAAATTCATCTGTAAACTCCTATGTTTCAACTAATGTTAGGGATCTGGCGTGAAGTAAGTGAATACCATTGGCATAGATAGGGGGGGGGGGGTCGTGGATCAGAAAGACAAATCCCCTCTAAGAGCATATATATTTAAATTAAAAACACTGCATTCTTGGAAAATATTCGTACGCTCATAGGGAGAAAATGGATTCAATATTTAGGTACTTCAATAATTTTACTTGCTTTCAATTTTTCTTACTTTTTATTCGAATTTATTAACTTTTCTTTCTTCTAAAAACCATAATTGAAAGAATGGCAATTTTATCGTAGACGCTAGGATAAAGTGAGTCTTTATTTTCCTTAGTTGACCGCAATATGGTTGAATTTTCTAATTAGTTTTTAAACTGCTTATTCATTCCGGTTTTCAAAATATTGGAAAGCACCATCAATAACAGCTTATTACAATAAAAGTATTGATAACTCAATTCACCTATAAAAATTTAATACTTACTCATTAGAAACAAAACAAACTGTTCTTGTCTGAACTGAGTTTTATTACCTCTACACTGTCAAAAGCCTGTCGTTTACTATATTTGCTAAAAATTTCAAGAAATCAATTTTATACATATAAATATTTATTGTTGTAGAATATGTCTCCCGTAAGTCAAAACATTTTTGGAGAGCATTTAATATTGTCTAGAATAAGGTTTAACGTACATTTGGTTTTTCTTTTGTATCGAAATCAAAGTAACAATTTTGTTATTTTCCGTACTAGGCACCTCAGTACGGAAAATTTCATTCTCAAATTAACGATTTCATAACCTATGAAAGTAATAATGAATCTTGCGAAGTGATCGACTCCCCCTCCAAAAGGCTATCTACGCCACTGGTGATGGACATACAACTATTACTTTAACAGCGCCACACACACTCGTCCGAAGTTTTCAGACGATCTCATTTGCAATGGAAAGTAGGTTAATGTCAACACCAGCCAGTCTACTATGGAATATGCCCATCATTGCCATTTCAAATTTCTTTCTAAAATTTTAATAATAATTTTAGCTTTATAGTGAATAATATTCATGTCAATTCGAGCAAGGAAACTCCTGACGAGTCGTAGCCCATAGTGCTGAGTATGCTGAGAAGCACATAGTGCTGAATATTATTCGAGACAAAGAATAATTTTTTTATTGGAGCGTTAACAAATGCTGTGAAATATTTTTCTCTTAAATAAATAAAATAGTATTTCGACTAAATGGAGTAACAGGTCAATTTAGGATATAGAAGTAGTGGTTCCTAGTACCGCACGCCACTGACCCTATTGTGAATATTTCTAGATGATGCAATCTCCTCCTTTCTTATTAAATTGTTCAAAAGATGAAATCCACATTGGTGGATGGGTCAACGTTACATGGAAGCAATATTTTCGATTTGTTTGCTACGAAACCACCACAGAAAATGTTTCCTTTTGGATTCATACAAAGAAATCTTTAAAAAAAAAAAACTTCGTTGAATTGCGATGAACTAAGCTGAGCAAGAATTTATATTGAAGTGAAATATTGCGCAGTGTATTCCCATGTGTATTTCAGGACAGGCAGTCGAAAAAGTTGATAAATTTTGCTATCTCGGAAGTGTAGTTACAGCAGATGGTGGAGCGGATGCTGATGTAAAATCACGGGTAAACAAGGCTAGGGCGGCTTTCTTCAATTTGACTCCTTTATGGCTAAACAACAATATTTCCAGACGCACCAAAATACGTGTCTTCAATTCTAATGTGAAATCCATTCTGCTATATGGCTGTTCAACCTGGAAGGTGACTAAAGAGATCACTGATAAGTTGCAAACTTTTGTTAATCAGTGTCTACGGCGCATCCTAAATATTCGTTGGCCGGAGATCATTTCGAACGAGGATCTCCTTACTATAACTGGCCAGGAAAGGATAGGCACTTCGATCAAAAGGCTTAAGTGGCAATGGATAGGTCACACCTTCCGAACAGGGCCCAAAAACGTCGCAAAAAAGGCTCTAAACTGGAATCCACAGGACTCCGGAGCAAGACGCCGTGTTGGGCGGCCAAGGAACACATGGAGAAGATCGGTAACTAGCGAAGCGAAAACGCTAAATCTTACATGGTCGCAGCTAGCGCCGTTGGCGCAAAACAGAACGAGGTGGAGAGTAGGCGTGGTTAATGCCCTATGCCCCACAAGGGGTTGACAGGAACTAGAGAGAGTATTCCCATGTGTATGTCATTTATTTCCTTCAATATAACGATATATCGATATTCTACACAGATGATATGAGTGCATAACTTTTGGAGCAATCACTTTTGCAGGATGGCAGCTCTCAATAAAAATAAGTAAGCAGACAAAAGTTTCTTGGAAATAAAAAAGGATTACAAAGAAATCTGTAGATAGTGCCATCATTTAATCGTACTATTATTATCCGATTTAAACAACAAGAATATCCTTAATTTCAATTGAATTGCGAATTCCCAAGATAAATAAATCACTTAATTGCTCGCGTAAACTATCTTAGAGTGACAACAGGACATTTTCCCACATACTTTCGAATCAATGT
Source organism: Microchrysa polita (assembly GCA_949715475.1). NCBI lineage: Eukaryota > Metazoa > Arthropoda > Insecta > Diptera > Stratiomyidae > Microchrysa > Microchrysa polita. The sequence continues at coordinate 11,309,136 of OX454415.1, read as the reverse complement.
CACAGTAACTTGAAATTCTGATTCCCGTTCTTATACTACGCCCGACGACGAATGAAATTCTTTCAGACCAATACCACCTTTGTCGCAGTTAAAACCACAAAAAAGCAATGAAGATTCAAGCTTAGGACTCCCATCACACACAGATGGAAACATTAACGAATGACGGTATGTATGTCCCGAAGTATATCTCAAGTACGAGAGTGGCAATTAGTGCTCAGCTAATTGATTTGAGGCATTTCCCTTTTTTCTTCCTATATTATACAAGAGTGCGCGCAACAATCTTATGCATAGCCATATAATCAGTACGGACTATACGGAGGTCAGTTAATGGTCTCTTTTCGATGTTTTCCTTACGGACAATAGTAGCCGCGACGGTTGAATGGTATGTGAAATATTCACGGTACGCATACAAGTCATGGGTGCAATAATTAAAAAAAACTCCTTGCAGGTTAAGTTTTATACGAGTATAAACGGTGCGGAGCGCTTATAGTGTAGTAGCATAAGGAGCAATGAGTGTAGGTTGGATGTGATAAGATTTTGGAGTAGAGGCAACAGCTGTTGTTTAACAAATCGGAAATTTGTTTAATCGAATTCTTTTTTGGAAATGCAAAGTATATGGTACAAAGTCGTGCAAATACCCCGGACTTGGGTATTTTCTTCCGCGTTGTATACCTTACATGGCTGATCCTGTTCGTGTCTGGCAGTGATTTGTAATCATCTTATCTTAGTGTTTATGAAATGTTCATTCCAAAATAAAATGTTTTCGAATATACAACTATTTTTAGAGTTCATTTGCAATGTTGCTAAAATTTCTTAATATTTGTTTTATTTAATACAATTTGATTGCTTACGACATCGACTTCAATTTCTGACGCAAGTTCAAGTTTTCTAATGAACATTCGATAAATCTATAAATGCAACGGTCAAATCGACTTTCCGTAAATCCGATCATATACAGCGATGCACTTTTCAAGCGGAGTGCTTATTGTAAAACGTAAAACCAGAAAAAATATAACGAATGCTTCTAGAAAAATGATATATGAACGGCAACTTGTTAATAGCATGTTTAATAAATATATTTAGTAATAATTTGCGGGGGTGTCCCATTGAGTCTCTTAAGGCACGCACGCTCCATGCCATCCTGTATTGCTGCATGATCTGCGACGGTGCTCTTGCTGTGAGCATAAGCTTGGTTCAAATGCAAACTACATTATCTGTTGCTGTCCGTGTAATAAAGTCTTACGATGATCATGTTGTTACCGTAGTTATTTGCATTATGTGCAGTTCTTTTCGTGAAATTACACTGTGTTATTAACCCTAGAAAGGGGCGAGCATCACTCGAATTTTATTAATAAAATATTTGTTTAAAACATGTTTTTACTAGTTTGATTTAAAGTCTGGTTGGTGAAGTGAAGCACAGATCCGAAGGTTCGGTTCCCGCCGTGATTGGATTCGGTTTGTGGTATATCTCGGACTCATGACGCATATTGCGGACTATCGTTTCACCAGGATGTCAAACGAGTACCCGTGCATGAGGATAAAAAACCCTGCAAAGCGTGCTTTTAATCCTAACACTTCTAGAGAAAAGCTGGTAAGATCTTAAAAATTGGACATCACTAACATATCTGTGGCCTTGTTAGACGGTCGTGGTTGTTATTTGTTATGTTTAAGAAGTACAAAATCAAAATAATATTGCATTTAAAAAAATTAATAATTGAAATTGCCTGTTAAATTAAAATGCAATTTTTGTATTTGTATATATATCTCAGAAACTAATTGACTGTTTGATAAAATTCCTGCTTTCCTGTTTGACTAATAACATTCCTAACCAGAAGAAATAGTATCAGAGAAACCCTTCGCGCTTTCACATCAAATATAGGGTTAAAAGCAATCACCAGGGAATCATTTAAGAACTTCTTGCTGAAAGGATTAAATAATTTTCATGGTTATTCGCGCATTTACCATTATGACCAAGAATAATGTGCCTTTTGGGGAGTGTGCGACCATCTGAACTGAACTACGTTTCCCTCTACATATTTCATACGTCCTCGTGGCCTTCCCGATAAATATATTACACCTCCAATGGATACACCTATCTGCCGTGTCCATCCGCTTCATACACCACTATATGCATTAAACGCAAGGAGTGTGGTCATTTGGTGGACACCACATAGTTTCATGCAATATATTCTTAGCCTCGGTTCTCGCGTACGTGTGGTGTAGTTCGACTCCAGCCATAGAATGTACAGATTGGCAACGGTATTGAGAGGCACGGATGGGCGAACTAACGGAGAGTCATGTGAAATGTTAGAGATATATAAATTATGCGAATATGCGTGCATGTAAATACCAAATTATTGCCTTTTATGCACGAACCACTATTTATGTCTTAATAAATATTATTGATATTGTTCATGAGCGATATCGCCACATGAGTTCAAGTTGTCAAGATGTTTAAATTGATTGTGGGTATTTAAACCATTTTTTTTTGCTCTGTATAATGATATTATCGAGAGACACACAAATAAATCAAGTATGAAACGTAAGCAAGAGTATTAATTTTAGACATGATTTTTAAATTATTACACTGAATTGGGTGACGGTAATGTCACAAATATAAGTAAATATTTTTTTCTAAACTATCAAACTTCCGAAACTATCAATCTAATGACATACGTTCATATAAGCACTAAAAGCTTTCTTACACTAAACTATTTATAAGATAACACTAATCCGTTTTATTTCACATTCCTACTTTGCAGCGGACACATGATTGCTAAATCGCCAACACAATCCAATCAACCCAAATCATCTTAAGTCATTGATCAAGGGAGATCACTCGAATTAATCTCATCATCATTTTGACATAAAATTTGTGCCCAACAGATGTCATTTTCGTGATCGAAAACTAACACATTAACCAGGACAAATTTGACAAAAATTTCTTAATCGTTCTTTGCTTCGCTTCTCTGCTTTGGTAATATATGCTAATTAAGATATAAAGAAGGTAAAATGCTTCTGACATTTAACAATTTGACTACCTGACAGTGTCACAAGAGAATATATTTTGAATTTATCGCTAGTTGGTTTTTTATATTTTGCATTCTGATTTCAGTGTTCTTGTTCAATTTTGTTTAATGCACTAAATGTGAAGTGTCTAAAACAATATGACATGGGTTACGAATCGTTTTTTTTTAGAAAACACGTCGATGACTGTCGGCAATCGTTGTGTAGCAACGCCAAATTCAATTCAAGAATTAAGCATGAGGATGAAAATTCAATGAAGGATGAAAAAATAGGCCACGATGATGTTGTAAGATGCAAATGCCTGGAATTCAAGTCAGATTTTATATGATCATATTAATGGAAATATTCGATCATCGTATTGACAGCTTGTGTAAAGTTTTAAGTGAAATTGAGTTGTCAAGGATATTGATTTGCTTTATGGGACTAATGAGGAGGGGAGACCCAAAATTATTGTTTTAAAAAAATCTATCGTATAGTCCTCTGCCACACTGCCTAAAATTGGTTTAAAAAAAAGTGGAATTTGGAAGCATGGCGAGTTTTTATGTGATGTACACAATGAAAACGAAAGACTCAAGACAGTAACTTGCAATTTTTCTATAAATATTTTGTTTTGTTTAAAAAAGGCATATAAATTGTTTTACAATCAAAAAATCAACTTTTAATTATTCTGGCCGATGTTTTATTCAATGAAACAGAAAATATCGTCACAATATGCCAGAACCCTGAAACTGTGAAACTGTGATTGCTAACCTTTATGCAATGAAGAATCTATTATTAAGCCAACAAAGACTAGGTCTTTTTAACACCTTTATATCCGAAATCCCGATTGATAATTATTGCAAACTCGTCCTTTTTGCAGATAATCTATGCATCTACCCCAAGTCATGTGATACAAACATAATTATCAATGCTTTAGAAACTAAGCTTGAAGAGCCCTATCAATTCTATTATGAATGTAAAATCAAAATAAATTTAATGAAAAGCAAATCTATCTAATACTATATGTAGTATATCGTTTCTTCTATAAACCAACTGCAGTGCGTGCCTGTTGTATTATAACATCCTAGATTGATTGCGAGATTCCTATTTCCCCATTTAAAGTTTTATTGTGCGGAGTACCCTGAAATGCTGGCTATCCATAGTACCTTTAAAAATAAATTTGTTTTATTTACACAATACCTTACAAAAAATGGGTCCATCTATCACGTGGATGGAATATGGAATGGGTAACCTTTTCGGAAAAGTCAGCCATTTTCAAAATCTTTTGTTTTAATTTATACCTCTCTACTATTTGCGCGAGCAATAATTCATTTCGGACTTGAGAACATCTATTGCTTAGTTCATTAACACCAATATCTTCAAATTTGTAACACTCAACCTAAAAATGTTACAACCTTATGAGATAAATGTTACACTTAGAAATCTAGAACGGCAACCCTGCTACCAAGCAGAAACATTAACTTTTTGGGTCAATATGGGTGAGGTAATACAATCAAATATTTAAATATGATCCTCGACAAAATAATCACCTACCAGTTTCTAACAATATAAGGTCCTTGTATCCTTTATTGAATAGGAACTGTCAAATGAATTTGCAAACAAAATTCTTATCTATAAAAATGTCATGAAGCCAAAGATATTATACGGAGCAACTGTTTGGGGTCAGTAGTCTGGCTGGTCTAGCGGTTAGTGCGCGCACCTTCGATGCACAGGGTCATGAGTTCGAATCTCACCATCATCCATGGTGTTTTTCGAACTCACGAGCTTGTGACGGACTATGATCTCACTCAGATGTTAAACGAGTACCCATTTATGGGGATAAATAAAACTGCTGAGCGTGATGCTGATCTCATTAGAAGAACTTTTCTTGAACAATGTTTTTTATACAAGATTTGCCGCGGATATCTGCATTCTAGTTTGGCAGATAGAATTAATTACAGAATTCCATCATATCACACACGATCAAATGCCATTTTCAATCCTCCATTTACCCATTTTGCCCTCTTTGCGAATTCGCCTTTAATTAGGATGATGAGAACGTATGACTCTATGGAGATTGGACCTCTACCCTCTTCTATTTTAATCTTTAAAAATATTCTTTTGCAAAATATGATTTTGCTGCTTAATTTGAATTTGTAGCGTGTGTTTTTAGTTTTGAAAAAAAAAAAACAGAAACTTGAATTTTTTCTTGTAGTCTTATGTTAATCTCTATAACTTACTGTTGTAATTGGATATTTTATTTGTTCAGTATTTTCGAAATAAATAAATATTACCTCAACAAAAAGCAGATAAGATCTTGGAAATAGGATGTCACTAACACATCCTGCGGCCTTAGTCCAATGCTGGATTGTCGCGCCTTTTATTTATTTAACTGTTTGGGCTAAATGTGCACAATGGCATACAAATTTGTGCAAGTAGCACAAAACAAGAGTCTTAAAATAAACCATGGTACTTTGCTAGAAATCAGTTGCATCAGCCCGGTAGAGTACCTTTGATTTAGCAATTAATTGATAAAATTTATTCGAAGCCAATAACCTTCCGCTGCACTTATAAATACAATTTATAGCAAAATTTCTTCTGACAATATCTTTTAATTCCGATTTAAGGTAGGGTAGTATTAATTGTAAGAAGCCCAAGAGCAAGGTTTTTTGTTTTGAAATTTCCTTGTAAATGTTAACACCAAATTTATAATGTACACAGCAATAGCTAATGATCTAGTTTAAAAATGAAAAGACATTACCTTAGTCTGTAACTCCTAAGAAATGAATTGTAAAACATCACCTAAGTCAAATAAATGTGTTATCTATTAGTCTATCAAAAAAAAAACTAGATCCGCTTTCTTCATTGAGAAAATGAAAATATGTTTTCGCGATTGTGCAAAAATGTCCACAGGCATGATGCCAGACCTACGAATCTGCATGCAGTACAAACAAACAAATGGCTGATACTCGAAATTCATAACTGCGCAGTCGGCAGAAGCGCGATTGTCAGTACTGTTTGCATTTCCAGATTTTAATGCATTGTATCTGCCAGAAATTAGGAAGTAAGGATTAAATCATGCAAGTAAGATATCAATAAGTAAACTTTTAAATGAATCATACAAGTACAGGGTGTTCCACGTAAATATTTACGATTTGAATTATGGCTATAAAATTTTCTTTTGATTTTTTTTTCAACCAATTTTTACCCGAATTTTACATTTCCAGTTTTTAGCATTTCTGTAATTGCAATTTGCAATCAAAAACTTATGGGAAAGTTTAAAAGAAAATTCGTGCAGATTTGTGAATTTTAGAGCAGTTTTCTTTTAAATAGGAAAATATGGCAAAATTGAGTTTCTTGAACGAGTTCAAGGCAAATTGGCTGACTACCGCTGCTCTTTGCCTAGTTGTTCTGGTTCAACGAAAACTGATAGACGGACCATCAGATAGTGGGATGATATCGTCACTTTCTTTATCACTTCTTTCTCAAAAAGTACACTGTAAGTAATCGTCACTGCAGCAGTTGCTCGCAGCCTGTTGCTTTGAATACTACTGAAATCATTGATGCAGTCGTGTATGTCGCCCCCGCTGTCTCCTTAACATTCTTCGGCTCAGACAGACAGTCGTCACTCTAAAATCAAGAGACTTGAGATCGATTCCGGTAGTAGTAAAACTTTTTGTACATGCAAGAAAACAACAATTACAGCGTGAATTGGTTGTATCGTGAGACCAACTATTCACTAAAAAATATATATATATTCGTCACAGATATAATAGATGGAGCTATCTCACAAAACAACTGTGTTGTAAAAAGTTTCCGCCAAAAAAAGTCGTCAGCCGAAAAAAGAATGGATATAAATACAATCCCGCCAAAATACTCGCATCTTGTGCCAAGGATATGCATATTAAAAAGTAATTGAATTTGTAAAAAGCTTTCACCAAACCAGCACGGTGCGGCAGCGGTACGCGTCAGCATGTGTGAAGTAGTTTTCGCCGCGGTAGACTACGCCGAATTTGTCAATTCGTGTTGTGTATACCGCGTACGCTCCCGCGCTGGTTTGGTGGAAGCTAATTTCTTTCAACGCTTATTGGCGTGAAGCGGTACGCGGTACTCACAACACACACACACCACACGGGTTGGCGAATTTGGCGTGGTCTACTGGAGCGAAAATTACTTCATACATACTGACGCGTACCGTTATCGCGCTGGTTCGGTGGAAGCTATTAACTAATACAATCACTTTTGAATATGCATATTCATGAGACAGGAGTATTTTGGCGGGATTGTATTTATGTCAATCCTTTTTGGTGCTGATGACTTTTTCTTTGGCGAAACCTTTTACAACACTGTTGTTTTTGTGAGATATAACACTTATACAACGAAACACATACCAGAGCCGCGGGTCTCCAAACACTTTTTGTACACAGATGCCAGAACTACGATTCCACTGTACCTTTTGAATTTAGTGCATAAAATTAACTATCCACCCACTAAAGTAGATCTACTAATATTTTAAAAAAAGACTATCAATTGTAGCAACACCGCTTAACGTATTTTGAAGATTAATATGTCGCGTTGGACCTGCAATAATGTTTTCTCTAACATGTTCATGGGAAGGCTTTAGCATAAATGTACAGTTTCGGAGTTATAAGCCAAAAAAAGGAAAAAGTTCGACAATTTGGGGTTTTATTTCGATTCTAGCCCTGTTCCGCAACCAAATTTTGGTGAGAAACTCCGGGTTCGAGCTCAGGACTCCAAATAGTATAAGAAACAAAAAAAAAATCCTCCACTACATTTAGCAATGTCAAATCACGTAATGACTATAAATGTACTAGGAGACAATGTCAACACCGAAAACGAAAGATTGAACACAGTAACTTGCAAGTTTTCTATCAATTTTTGTTTTGTATGAAAAAATGCATATCCAATGCTGGGAGTATCAAACAAATTTTTCAATTCATGATTTTTCTAAATGATGTTTCATTTAATTTAAACAGAAAATGGATGATTTTTTTTTTTAAACAACAGAAGTCACTAAAACAAGGATATGACTTAAGATTCCCTCATAATCACAACACACAGTGACTGATGGTGATGCTCTCTGAAGCATTCTAATCCATGGCAAATATACCCAGCTAAAACAATTATAAAAAAAAAATCTAAAAGTATCTCAACGTTATTGATTACACTTTTTTCAAATCCAATCGTCTTTTTTATCAATTTTCTAGACACAAACATGAAAATCATCTTCACTGTATAGTCTTCATCAGCGTCTGATTGTATAGTATACACTAACCTCAAGTAAATAATTATTTAATCTTTCTGCTGGAAATTATATATACAGTGTTGTATGATCGCACGGTGAGTAGGAGGATGCAATAAGACGCGGTTAAGCATACACACAGTAGATAATCTTCAATGGAATCTAAATTGATCCAAGTATGTAAGGTACGTATAGATTGTTGCAAGTAAGCCACACGCACACGATTCTTCGGACACTGGCATTCAACGCGCCGGGCTGGGCCACAAATCCGACACAACTCAGCATAATTTCAGATAGTTTTTGGTCGAAATGAAGATCACTTAATATTAAACTCCATCGTTCATTCATTGAGCTTATGCCGCGTCTTTTGGACGGGACGTTCCCTTCTTGGCGAGATGAACGACTTCAATCTCGCCGGAGGTCCAGCTGAAATGAAGATGTTTCGTGACTTTTAGTGGTCTTCAAATGTTGGTTATTAGTCTTATTTTCGCACCGTACACAAAAATTATGGCATTACAACGAATGATACGCGTGCTCCCTTGAAAAGACCCGCTGGCATCGGTGCTCATGAGCGCTCGTGTAAAGGGTGGTCGCAGCACAAAAATTCAAGGATTTATTCATTCAAAAACTTACTTTAAAAAATTGTTCTGTTCTCGTAAAAATTTCAGATGAACTTACATATTGGTCACCCTGTGGCAAGTATTGACTGTTGATACAGAAAATCGTCTGAAGTGATCGTGATCGTGGTGGTGAATTGTTGATCGACAATTTCAAAAAGCAACATGACCAACGAACACAGTACAGTGCAAAATCCTTCCTTTTTTCTGTTCACCGCATAATATCCTTACGATATGGCCTACCACGATTTCGATCATAACGTTTACAGATCCAAAAATCTCAACATAAATCGCCTGTATCAACAGCAGACGTGATACATTCTTGTGCACGTATCCGCATGTGTCTGCGGATATGCGCAAGGTATATCTCCGTAAATTTAGTTGCTGCCCCACGGCTATCATCATTTTGAATAGTAATAAAAGATCGCCCTGTAAGCTGTCGGAATGATCATTTATAAAGTGATTGGAGCCATGCCCTGTTTGTGTATAGCTCTCCTGTTCCTATACCCTTGCCCGTACACGAACTTTGTAACGTGTGTGTGCTCGACGAGAGGATATTCATGCAAGTACGCGTTCGAAAAGCAAATTAAGAGCTCAATCTCACGCGATATTATCATCGTATGTGCGTGAAGCTGAAGTTCTCCGTTAAATCCTCATGTTCTTTTAATTTGTGCACGAGATTTTCCTTGTCTCTGGGTGTTTATCCATATCGTTTTGTACTTTAGGGCGGAGAAAGACCGATTACTTCATTAATAAATTTCGTTCAAGATAAAAATAAGTTTATTGGAAAAATTGATTTTTCGTTCACTATATGATCGAAACGTACAAAGTACAATTTTTGTGAAATGAAACTTGTAGTGTTGAAATTGCGATTTTGTTTCTTGATTGGAAAAATATTGGATCCATGACCTGTCCAAAGAAATACTTTTATATTTCAGTGTTACAGGCAAAAGAAAGACGAGTCTGTATTTCGACTGATCACAATTACGATTGATCACATTTATTTGCTAAAATTATATTTATCGCATCGGTAAAGTCCAGGATGCTATTCTTATCTTATCTTATCTTATTTCAAAGCATTCAGAACTATGGAATGTCATTTCAGTTTTTTTTTTTTTTATTTCGGGAAACATCTGCAGGGTTGGATTTAGGTAGTAGTAGTAGTCGCATGCACATGGTAGGCAAAACGCAAAGCCATCTAAAAATCATAGCCAGGAACTAGAAAAAGCCAAGCCAGGCTCTCTTTCTAACTAATGCAAAATAATAGCCATAACAAACAATTGCCGCTATATTCTCGCTAATGCAAAGCATTGTGGCACGAGAGTCCAATAATACATAGACAAAATACTCTTCGCAACTGATCTCTTCGTACTCATTCAAAATTGAACGTGCCGAGAAGCCTACTAGCACATAAACAAATTCTACTTCCGGGCTGTCAGTAAGGATATGGTTTTGGCAAAACGTAAGCGTTTACGAGTAGGCCATGTTTTTTTTTGTTTGATTTAAAATTAGTTGCTTTCTAGAGGCGTAACCAAAAAAAAATTGCTATTAGCGAAAACGTCAAATCGAAAAAAGGCTAGTCTTTCCCGCTTCTGTTTTTCGTCACAAATTCCAATTTTTGTTATCACATCTGGGTCTTTCAAAGAATCTAGTCGCATTTGCAGTTTACGTTATCTATAGTGCAATTAACCGTGGACCTGATTTCCGGAGATTTTGGCAGATCTTGTGATATATGTATGTATGTATGCATGTATGTGGACAAACTTAAAAACAAAAATTCGAAAAGGCAAACAGTGGTTGACGTTTTTACCATAAGTCATTGGCAGTGGATTTTTCCGTATTTCTCTGAATGTAAAAATACACATACTAGAACTTGAACAAACAAACTTTGAACAAATTGGTAACAACTTAATCACTCGAAAAGGAAACTTGTTACTGAAAATTGTTATAACCAAAGCTGCATTTCTAATATCCACAGTTGGACTCTCTTAAAACAAATCCTGGTTACGTCCACGATGCTTCCCAGCCGATAGTAATAGACAAGGCGAATCAGGTGTCCCCAGTTTTACTAACAAGGGTTACCAATTCATCAATTAATTTAAGACCGAAACTCGTCTAGTACAAAAGCGAGTTTCCAATGTAGTCTTAAAAAAAGGTTAAGCTTTTTGGTATGTCTCATCAGTGGCGTAAATATGCCATACGAAAAAAAAAATTAATTCCTGAAAATATTCATCGAGTTAAAAAGCCAACATTAGCTTTTTAACTACGGCGAGTATTCCAATTTTCGTACAAATTTTCCCTACTGTGATTGGAGTATCAGAGCTTTATATTGGGTACGATCACTGGTTCCCAAACTTTTCGGAGTCCCGGAACACCTCAAAACAGGGATTAAAATAAATCATATAGTTATATGTCCAGAAAAGCGAAATTTTGAAGACGAGAGCTCGTTGTGAATGCCCAGTAGGTATATGTGGATAAAGTACACCAATTGTTTTAAATCCAAATTTTCCAATAACTCAGAATTTTCTAACTTATAAAATTTCCAAACTTGACATTGACATTGTATATATATATATATATATATTTGCTATAAATTTCGTGGCCCTAGCTTTCAGCCAATTGTTTGAAAAGGATATCAAAAATTAGAGAAGAACTTAAAATTTGGACTGTTAAACATTCGTGCAAAAAAAAATCGTAGAAAAGTTTTGATTGAAACAAATTTAGTCTCTCTAATTTATTTGCGCTTGAATTTAAATTCCAAAAACCACGTCACAAACATTGTGGGCATGCTTTATTTTCACACTATTTCCTTTTCCATTTGATATACACTTGGGAGCAAAGAAATCGACCCACCCCAAACGCTGTGCTTTAAAACACAAAAACTCAAAAACTGAAATTGGAAGGGAAAAAATTTTAGCACAGTTTAATCCGAAAAGACATAAATGTTCAATGGGATTCAGGGCAGGGCTTCTTGCTGGCGACTCCATCACTTAGCACTTGTTTACATTTTTTTTTTAATTTTTGGATATCTTCGCAAAGCCCCTGAGAGATCATCAACCCTAGGGTACCGCGGAACTCCGTTTGTTTGTTTGTTAATTTGTTTTCGAATTACTGCCCGCATATGACTATATAATTTTCAATTTTGGAAATTTCTACAATTTTTTTTTGTATAAGATATAGCTAAAAATAATAATCCTGGTTATAGCTTTGGGAGTTCTTCATATTTGCGTATTGAGCTTCTGTGGAAGAGCCATCCGTGTTCCACATTATTTTTCAATTTTTAAACCGAACATTAAGATTTTCTGACGACAAATTTTCAATCAGTGCTTACATTTAATTTTTCCAGCAGCACTTTTAGATCCAATGTGAAAAAGTAGATGAACGTAAAGCCTAATGCTGTAGTTTTCTATTCTATCTATACGCTTCTATTATACAATTGAAATTTGAGGAAGTGCTAAATTTTCAATTGCAGCTCTGAAAATGATTTCAGTTTGTTTTTTGAAACACTACAGACGTTTAATAATTCCAGTAAAAAGTTTACTTTTGCTTTGTTTTACGTACCTAAAGTAATAAGAAAAAAAATTGCCCGAGGGGGGGGGGATGATCCCCTTAATCCTCCCTTATCTACGCCACTGTGTCTCGTAATAAAAAAATAAAAAATTTAAAGCTGTTTCAGCATTTGTCTGAAATCTTTAAACTAAAACTAAACTAAAGCATTACTAGATCCTACTAAACATGTCAGTTAAGGGATCCATAGGGATATAAACACAGAGAGTGTGTGGCAGCAACTTATGTTACAATTGTAACATTTTGATACACTTTTCGTTTTCTTGTTTCACTGTGACACTCTGACCAATTTTCTGTTACAATCGCCAATAATAGAGAATCAACTATATTTTAATGTTTTTCTGCCATAAGTGACATGAAAAAGAGGTATTATTAAAAATAATTTTTAAATGTTTATGATGTGCAGATTCAAAGTAGTCCAGCTTCTGCCAACGAACCATCTACGTTAGCAAATGATTTTTCCCCTGATATATTCGACGTAGCGGTAAAAATTGAAACGAAAGATACTAGTCTAAGAAAAATGACTTATTTTTTCGTTTTTTTTTTGCGATTATTTCAAAAACAGTAAGAGATACAGAAAAATGATTTGAGGACGAAAAAACTACATAACATTATCTTTGCATTGATATATAACACATTAGAGTTTCATTGAATATTTCGGCGTTAGAATATAACATATATTAGAATATTTTAATTTTAGACCTTTTTTAAAAGCTCCATAACTTTTGAAAGAATGTTAGTTCAGCCGTAAAATTTTGTACAAGTATTCACAACAAGTTTAAGATAATTTTAACGTAAACGCTGAGTCGCTCCAGTTAAGGACCCCCATTATCCCCCCATTTAAATTTTTCAAAACGGCATATCCATAACTCCCCCAAAATTGGAGCAGAGTGCTAAATTTTGGTTTGTTGGGATTGGAGGTCATAGTGACCACACCCACCAAAAATCAGCTCATTCAGATAAAAACTAAGGGTATCTCGGATACAAAGTGACCCATCAGGAATTTGTTCTACGTACTACTCATTTTATAAACTGTAGAACAAAGTTGTCATGGGTCACTTTGTATGGGAGGTACCCTTAGTTTTTAAGAGGGAAAAATCAATTCCTCTAGCAGTTTCATTCAAATTGGTTTGCATGTGATTTGAAAGAAACGAAAGAGTAGATGAGCTTGTTAAACACGGTTTCTCCTATTTACTTACTAGTTCTGAACTTTTTCGGGAACTAATGCTGAGCGCTCAAGCCTTGTCTGGCGAACTACGAAGGCTGCGTACGTCCCATTTCCGACAAGCTACAGAACTGGTTTGTCGCTTCAGCTATTAGAACACAGAGTTCTAAATTCTGCTAAATTCCTATCCTGGAGAAGTGCGAAACCTGGGTGCACATGGTGTGTGACCGTCCTGCGTCCAGGAGAATTTAAGGATTTTTGGCCCACATAAGACCAGTAAAGAAACTTCTCTAATAATTAATTGTTATTATCATCGCACAATATCGCTCCTTAGGTCACTGCCCGCGCCATTGGACAAGGCACGACCCTTTTATTTATTTTATTTTCTAAATTCAGTTTTTATTTTGCCCTTAACTTTGCACTAATCATGGGAGCAATCATGTAAGTACTGGCTTCGGATATTAAATCTTATCCCTTATTCAAAATGAATTATGGGTATGAAGTTCATGTCTTTAGTATTATTATTAAACGACAAAAATTTCGGACTTTCTCACATTTAATGCTTAATATTTTCAGTGGCACTACTATCTTCAAAATTTGTTACACTCAGTCTAGGTAATGTTAGAATTTTATGAGAAAAACGTTACATTTTTAAATTTGAAAACGGCAACCCTGGTGTGTGATTAGATGAGTTACTCCCATGGAGGCGATTTACACTCACCAGAGTATCATTATGACTACAGGCAATTTTTGCTTTTTTTTTGTATTATGGCATAGTCGGAAAATCAGGGGCTCGCGACCAAGTACTCGTGCATTAAAAACATGTCCAGAATTTAAGTTCAGGTGTTCTTTGATTGATACACCAAAATGCTCCTCTAGGCTTGCTATAAAATTATATGTATAAATAAATTAAAAAGAAAAAAAAATATTTTTTTTTCTAATTATGAAAAATACACCTTAGAGTTTAAAATGCATCGTTCACAGATCACTGAACTAATGAAAATTTTCAAAAGTTTGCCGCCCGGGCAGTTGCCCAGGTTGCCCGTTTGGTAAATCCGGCCCTGAACATCTGCTACCCCGTACGTAAAGGTCCATCTAGATTAGTCGCCAAATGGCTGCGCGTCCAAAAACTGGCATCGCGTACAGCCATTTGGCTGCTACTTAGCATTCACACTATAGCAGCCAAATGGAGACAGAAAATGACATAACTAAAATTTCATTTTGGTGATTTTTTAAAATTTAATTATCAAAATCGGACTCTGTGCGTTTGAATTATTACACGGCCATTCAAGAATTATTCAATTTCGCACAAAGGAACGAACAAAATTTGCAAAATTGTCAGTTTGATTTTGACAAGCGGTTGTCAAAGCGGTTGGTTGAGTTGCCATATCGAATATCAAAACTGGACGCAAAGCCAAATGGCAACTATTTTGGATGGAATGACAACAGCCATTTGGCTGCACGTGCCGCCGTTTGGCGACTAATCTAGATGGACCTTAAGTTCACTATACAGAAAAGCTCGAAATAGTGACGATCCTTGAGGTCTAATGCCCGTATTTATGAACGTTCCTTAACTCAAGGAGACCTTGAGTCAAGGATGCCGAAATTCAATAAATTAAATGTAATTTCCCATACTTTTTCATAGAAATCAATTATTTTCAGGAGTCAATGCATCCTTGATTTAAGGCGAAACTCGAGGAGACCTTAAGTTTTCAATAGACTTGAATTATTATATTTCAAGGAAGGTGGGTAGCTAACTTGACTTCAAGTGAGGTTGACTATAGAAAATTTCAAGGTCTCCTTGAGTTTCTCCTGAAATCAAGAATGCATTAACTCGTGAATATAAGTGATTTCTATGAAAAAGTATGGAAAATTACATTTAATTTATTGAATTTCGGCATCCTTGACTCAAGGTCTCCTTGAGTTAAGGAATGTTCATAAATACGGGCCTGAGAGTCTCAAATAATTCCCGAAATTAATGGGCATGCAACTTTACGATTGTTGTAGTAACAGACGACGCAGATAGTTTATCCTGGAAAAATCGTCGTATAGCAGTATCATAGTATCAGCCAACGTGGAACATATCCGGTTCATTAAAATTTATCGGCAAAAATTACAAATTAAATATTTTTTTCGCCTGCAGACATTCCTCTGAAGTTGGGCTAAACACTCCTAGTAATCTGAAACACAAAAACGTTCATTAGACTTTCTCAGCCTAGGCAGTGGCGGATTTACCCATTTGCCGTCAGTAGGCTATTTACATATTGGCGCCCTACTGAAAACCTACCGTTTTGCCGATAGTGAATATTCGGGAAGAATTGTGCTTTATTTACCTCCGATTATTTAAATTTACACTTTCTACTTCTATGTGTGGTCTTCGAGCTTTCCGCTTCGTGGGTCGTGAACATTCTTCAATATTTTTCACAGAGTGTAAGGCTTATGTAGTAATTTTCTGCTTGCAGAATCGGTTTAAAGCGGTGAATTCCAAATTGTAGGCAGCTCAAATATGGATGCCGTTTATGAATTAGAGTTTGCTCCTAGACCGCCATTTTAGATCCAAAATTCTTTCGAAATCACCCAGAGGTAACCTAAGAATATTTTAGGACGAGAAAAAAAAAATAAAAATCACTTGATATGGCTGATCAAAATGGATGTCTAAGTTCGCGCTTTTTCTGTAAACCGCACCAGCCAGCTAGTCATTTTTATGGAAACAATGATTCATTTTTATGGAAACTTGCAGATTGTGGGTCGCTCTAGTAATGGTAATTATGTTTCTTGAGGTACAAATGAAGCCATGGTGATGGCCAAACTTACGACGTTTAAAAAAAAACTTATTTTTTGGTTTTTGTCCAAAATTTGCTCAGTGGGCATCAGGCTCAGAAAACTTCACAGCTGAACTGAAACAAATATGGAGCGACTGGTTTAAAGAAAAATCTATAATTAAAAAATTGAAAAGAGTTTGATTTGTTTTATATTCTGTGGCGAATGTGTTTCCCCAACCAATAGGTTGAGAAAAAATTGGCAGAGTTGACATTAAAATTTGTTTGACAAAACCACCATCAATAGGAATGGAATAACTCCGAAATGTGAGTTCAGTCTCAGTTTTCTGATTTTAAATACGAAAGTAACATCCCAGATACAGATATACAAATTTAAGAGAAATTTAAAAATTAATCTGAAAAAATGTATTCTCCTTCCCTAAAAGATCGAGCTGAATTGATGCTGATGTCCTTTTCATGCTTAAAACTTCTCTGAAACTCGATCGTTTCAATTACAAGATGAGGAGATTAATTTTTTGGATGAAAGTTAATCAATGAGTTAATCAAATATCAGACTAACTTTTTTTAGTGTTTTCCATTTCTGGATTTAAATTTTTTGTCATTTCTGATACGTCGAAAAAAAACCGAAACAGAAAATGTTGTTTAAAGGTTAGCATGAAAAAAACGCGAACGATCTTGGTTTCGAATTTAAGCAATGATCTTCAATATTTACCCTCAGTACTTGGCGCTCTTAGACAAATGATTTTTCATGTTTATATCTCACTGAGGGTAAAATACGCTTCGCTTCCGGGAATATGCCGCCCCTAAAATCTGCCGCCCTATAGGCTCAAGCCTACTCAGCCTACTGGTAAATCCGCCACTGAGCCTAGGAAAAAAGCCTATGGGAAAAAACATGTAGATGCGGTAGAGTCGTACCACCGACGAATGCTCCATTAAAATTTTCATAATTTCTTTAGGTAAATATATGGAAAGTTTGGATACTATTCAGATTCGACGTGCCTGCCACCATGTCTGCTACACATTCACTCTAGCCATCTCTCAAGTATGACTCAGCCAATATCTATAACTCTCATGGAAGAATGTCAATGCTGTCCATCAACAGAATCCAAACGCATATAGCAGATCCCATCAATATGCCATCGATATGGAGATTTATCATTTCATACTAAAGACTGCTGACATCGCTGATGTCGAGAATTTGACAACTATTGTCGTCATCGATCGTTATTTAGTGCGATCCTATTAATATTGACGTAAACTCGACAAGTGATGGTTTAATAGGCAATTATAGTGTGCGATCGGCTAAGGGATAGAGTTTATAACTATGACCATGCAAGAATTGCTAATATTATGTGATTCACTGAAGTATCATTAATAAATTAATTGTCGTGATCGTGCTTGACGACTATGGGTCAGGTCGAAATTTCAATGAGCTTTAATTTGGCTGACGAATTGACAGGAAAATAAAGAATTGAAATTGAGTTTCAACTATTTAAACAGTGAGAGTCGACGGCCTTTTGGGACGGATATTTGCAAAATTATCTGATGCGATAGTATTCTAATGGATCGTTAAAATTGTATTTAGAAGGGGGCTGTTTAGAGGATTCCGGTGTGTTGATTTATTGCGGTTGTTTATCACAAATTTTAAACGTAAATCCTTAACTAAACTATTTACGTTCGGTAAAATAAAAGTATATCACAGTTTCTAACCCGTATCAATTTTTATGTTAATGCAATCTAATTTTCACAGATTCTAGTCAACAAAATAGCTTATATTTTGCGTAAAATGGTAATACCTATGTATGTACATTTGAGATAATTTTGCAGGTTTCACTTGAAAAATTCCAGAAGTTGGTGCATGTAAGCGCTCAATGGATTCTAAATTACCCTTTTTAAATTTCGGCAGTGATCGCTAACTTTTGTGATTTTTTGCTGGAGATTTTTTTCTGTTTTTCCTATCGCCCGAAAATAATATTACAAAATCGTGAGTCATTTGGTGTCTTATTACATAAACTAAAGTAGTCAGAATAAAAAATAAATCGATCAGCCAAAATATTTCTATAAAGTCCAAACCATTCTGCAGTGACCTTACATCGAGAACACCATCGATGATGATTTTTTTTCGTCATTCAATGTGCCATGTGCCTGCATAATTCATAGATACGATCTCAAAAATATTTAGGATTCATTTCATAATATCGATCTATGCCGCATGATCATGACGTAGATACACGGGCAGGAAATCATAAGACAGATGCTCTACGATTAAAAGTGCTCACAGACGATACGTACACTAGACGCATAGAACCTCCCACAATATTCCGATTCTGTACATTCCATCAAGATTAAACGACTGCACGACTTCTCAATAAATGCTGACAGCATAGATTTTTATGTATCCGCGCGATTAACCATTCCTGAACGCACCTATATAGTTCAGGACCTATGCTCGATCCTTGGTAAATATTTGCAGAAAATTGTATCAGCAAATAACTCTAGATGTTTTGTTCTCACGCACGCACAAGACTTTCTCCGAGCTTTTGGCGAATGGATTTGATCCAGAATGAGCTCGAACTGAAATTCCGACATGGGATTTACATTCTGCAACCATGTAGATCTGAAATTGACGCATGTCTTTAATCAACTTGAAATTAATTAATCCACAACTTGTGGGTTCAACCGATTTCCCGTAATTAGCTCTAGTCGCGTTTAGTAGTCCCGTAGTGCTGAATCAAAGGTTACCAATGCCATGGCTATGATCTGATGACCATGGCGAAATTTCTGAACACAAATTTGAACAATTATTTGCTTGCTTGGCTTTTGTGCATATGTAGTTGTACATTGGATGATACATACGCGTTTAAACGTTACCAACAAAATGAACAAAGACTAAAAGGAAATTATAAAAGATATGAATCTCATCGCACAAATCGAGGCTTCTATACTTCTTCTTGTCCGGTCTGCGCACTGAGAACTTCATAAAACACATAAATTAGTGCCGAACCGCGGTAAATTATAGGTTACCTACAGGTAGTTCAAAATCTTGTCGGAGGCGAGATATGAACATCACCATCAGCCTGAACAACTGAAATTTAGGAAAAGATACGATGAACAAGAACACAGGGCGATCTTTGCGGCGTTTTCCAAATTAAATAAATAATAGTTTCCGAAACACCTTTTGAGGGCAATTTGTGATGCTGCAACACTCATAAAATATAGACATCATGCTTGATGATCTTTGCTACTCTTCAACAGTCTTACGATCAATTGATTGGACATGCAAAGGGAGTTGTCGGCCAGATTTGGTCCTTTTTTAAATACATTTTGGAAGGATTAAATAGCTACCATTCGAATGATTCTGGACTGTAGCACCCCATTGATTTGGAAATAAATAACACTTGATAAAACTCCGCCACCAAGTGTATTAAAACTATTGTTATGCAATATAGCTATCTTGCTGCTATCCTCCATTGTTCAGATTTGTGCGCACAATATACTCAAAGTTCGTGATAATGACTTCTCGTCGAAATCGATCGACCGACCATCATCGCACCGAGACGATCACATACTCATCCCAGCCAAGGCGAGTTCGTCCAGGTAAAGTTCCATCTGGACACACGGGAACCCATGTATCTTTTTATATCGTTTTGAGAGTCAGGAATTTACTAACCATTACACTGCTGCTCGGGTTTTCTAATGGTCATCATGCGGTCTCCTGTTGTATAGCCTCTAGGATCGCAGAAGAGGTGGAACGGAATTAGTTCGGCTAATTTTTATGTGTGAGAGAATAACACGGGAAGTATCAAAAGACAGCGCAACAACTAATAAAGGTATTAATGGGACGCGAGCCAATATAATGCAGACGAATGGCCTTCTGGCATTTTGTGTGTGGTCCTCGACGAATATTATACGGAGAGAAAGAAAGAATACAAAAAACTTGTAGGTGTCATGGGATGGATCGGGTGCACCCCATGGTCATTGATGATTGCTAATATGGGAATGGAATGTTCCTGCAGTTCACCAAAAGCCAATAAAGATACATTTTTTGTTGACCTTTTGTTTGATGTATAGCGATTTTCGACAAAAGAGCATATTAATACTTTGGCAAAAGGATATTGGGTGGGCGAAATTGTGGCATATTATCGAATACCATTGATGTATTGAGAAATATTGTTTTACAAATTACGCAGTATGCAAGAATACAGAGAATTTGCATAATTGGCTCCAAAATTGTCTGGCTTAGGCGCTGATCAGATTTGAAATATCAAAGAAAAAAATTAGACAGACAATGGGATTTCTATAAGATTGGATCAATTCTTAATATTTCTTTAAAAGTTTAAACACGCATTTGGTTATTTATTTATTTAATAGCAGACATGCGAATAATTGTCGTGCTCTGTGGCCGTGACCGTTCGGTCGCCACTCTGTGATATTCATAGAAAAACGAGTTTCCAAACTCGGCATGACTCGCCGCAAGTTTATTATTCAGAAGATGATAAGAAATATTCTTATCGTAGACTAATAAACTAACAATGCGACTAGGAAATGGTTTGGCTGACAACCGTATCCCACTCCGAATTCAGTTGTCTTTGTAACGTTGACGACTTCACACTGTTGTCATCAACGCATCATGCTCCACGAGGAGGGTAATCAAGAGAGAAGCGAATAATTAAATAAAAAAATGTAATAAGTCTCCTAGTTTTAGTTGTTTTATTAGGTAATTCCTTAGAGAAAGCATGCGTTAGTCCAGAGTGGGCATCAGAAAATAAAAATGGCACCGTTCTTACACTATTGCAGTCCATAGTATGCGTCAATTTTTTGTTTACAATTGAGAATATAAAATCCGCGCAATATTCATTACTCTCTTAAAATGCCGACGTGATATTTAACCCTTCTGTTGGCATATAGATCCAGACAGACCATTGGTACTATATCTTGATGAAAAATATCGTTCTATAATATTTTCCACCCCTTTCCATATAAATTTCAAAGGAACCGACGGCCACAAATGCGATCAAACGTTCGGCGAAATGTAAACTATGTCTAAAGAATCGAAAAAACGGCGCATCATCGTAAGACACAGTATGTAAACTGTTTCTAGAACCAAAATTAGACCTCTTCCAAAAATAAGATTGATTTCACAGAAGATTCAGCTACACCTTAGGCATAATAGCTCGTAGGCGGCGTCAGAAGGGTTAATAATTGCATCGACAATATTTTGACGTTTGAATTATTTCGTGGAGTGTACACTGAAAAAAATGGTTTAGACTTTTTATCTAAAGTGAAGTAGTTGACTTAAATTTAGATAGTTTTACCAAAGAAATAGCTGATTTCTCTAATCTTCGTAGCTGAAAATACTATTAAATTCGTTCATTTAACCACGCAAGATTAGAAGAAAAAGTTTAGTCAATTCTTCCACAAAAGTTGTTGATTGTACTATTTATATACTATATTGTACTATTTATGTATATAAAATTTAACTACAAACAATCGTTCTTTTTTCTTCAACACAATTTAGCTATCCAACATTTAACAATTTATAGATAATGAATAGCTGTCTTTACAAATGAATTAATTGAATTTGCAAATATAGTAGATGTTTCAACTAATGACGAATAGAAAAATTATCCATATCTTCGTAACTGTTTCAACTACATAGAATCATAAGCTGAAAATCAACGCGAACTTTAGATGAATTCGACTATTTCTTTAGATAACCATTCTAATTTTTTTTCTCTGTGTAGTGTAATCAATTTGGAGTCAAACACATATGGGTTGTGTGATCACATAGCCTCTCTGGACTAACGCATGGCATGTGTTGCTATGTTTTCTCTAAGGGTAATTCAAACTCATCAATGCCTTCACGTTCGATTTTTAAGGTTTTTTTAAGAGCAAAATAAACTGTAACTGTAAATTAAGCAACGTCGGGTTTCGAGGAACCCCCACCGAAATTAATTGATGATATTCTTTTGAGTTCAAATTATTATACAAAAAGGATAAAATCATTACATTCGTTCGGAGTCTTTAGCAATACCTTACTTCGAGTTTTATGCCAATATTATCCGATTTGGATGGACACTATTCGACACCGATTCGGAGTGAAAATCACTCCATTTTTTTTGCTGTGAACATTCTTATTTGGAGGTTTTGAAGTTGCCGTTTGCAATATTTAGAAAAAAAAAATAAACTCTGCTAAAACGGTCGCCTTGGCCAATGGCAAACTTAGAAAATGAATGCATACTCCAGCGAGTTGCGGCACACAGAGTGCATTTCGAGCCGGTTTCGAACTATTACATGGCGCGCTGCAATTCTCATCAGATGCCTCTACGTATGCAGCGCGTCATGTAATACCAGGAGAGGCATTACCGGACTCAACCAGGCACGATCAATGATCCGCTTATATAGGACACAAAATACACCGTGGTATCGAATCATTTTAAATGGGGCGCGTTTCTGAACTATGTGTCAGCGGACGGGTTTAAGCAAAGCAACAAAAACATTGTTGTCCACCGTCCAACAACAATGTTTTTGTTGTACAGCATCCAGATCCGTACAGCTAAATGTACAGCATGCTCGATTTCCCACAATGGTATACCTCAGGAGCAATTCAATGAGTTTCTAATCAATTCCAATTGCTTTCCACTGCAAAAGATCAGAGCTCACATTCTGTAGGGCGATTAGCTTCAGGCGACAGTAACTTTCATGTTTTGGATATTGTCTGACGCTAAATCTGTCAAAGCAATGGACCTGGATTGGCTAGGTATCGTCAAAGCTATAGTTGATTACAAGCGATACAAAGCAACTTAACGTTCATTATATGTTTACAGTTACACGGTACGTATCAAAAACTGGAAAAATTGTCATTACAATACTCAAAAAGTGTGCAAAATTCCAATGTGATCAGGAAACTGATTTTCGAGTTTTCAGCTGTAACTTATGAACTACTCTAACTAGAAACTTACTTGCAGCAATAAAAGGAACTGTGATGCTTTTAGAGCATGCAAAATTTCAGTAAAACTAATCAAGAGATTTTCAGGTTTACTTTTCCAACTATTTCAGCCGGAAACTTGAAATTTTTTGCGGTAAAAGAAACTGCTTCAAAAGTGTCTAAAGTTTTGGTAAGATCAGACAAGAGTTTTTCGAGTTTTCTGCAAAAACTTTCGAACTATTTTATAGAGATTTGAAAACTAAACCAACAAGAACAAATCCATATTTTCTTGACTACCAGGATTCCGCCAATGACTATGGCGTCAAATTTTGATGATGCCATAAGCGTTACATTTTAAAAATTTAGGCCAAAGATTTATTTGAACTATTTACACAAAAATCGAAATGCTTTAGGTACACTGAGAAAAAAAATCCCATTAAACCAATAGGAATTAGCCATTTTATCCCATTGGATTTAGTCAATGGGAAAATCCCATTTTTGGGTTAATAGGATACCATTAATTCAATGGGATGGAATATCATTAAAATAATTAGATCGAACTATTAAATCAAAGTGATATTATACTATTAATGTTAAACGATATCCTATTAATGCAATCATGTTATCCTATTGCCTCAATAAAAAGGCATCCCATTAAATTAATATGATTTTTCCATTGAAATTATAGTTTATCCTAAAATATGGATAATGGGGCACCCTATTAAAACAATAATTTTTTCTTATAAGGACAATAGTTATTTCATATAAATTTTATAGGATGTCCCTTTGAAAATACCGTTACCTCAATAACACGACAGGAGAGATGTTGATTATTCATTTCAGTGAAGAAATGGGTTTAAATAGGAAAAGGTTGAACGTTAGTAAAAACAAGTTGGAATCCAGTGTTCAAAAATGGACAATTATTAAATGAATAAAATAAAAAAAAATCACTACATGTGTGAATTGAACTAATAAACCAGTTAAACAAAATCTTACGCCATTTTAAAATAGTATACGCGGTCTTTTGAAATAAAATTTAGGTGAACAATATTTTTTTCCATCACTGTACATATAAAATTGTATATAAGGGGGTATGAAAATGAAAATCATAAATTAAGTCCCGAATTCGCATCTATTTCAAATTTACAAAATAGCGAATTCAGCGAAAATTGCTGTTTTAAAAAATAAATGCGAAATCCACCCATTTGTACTTTTTCCACGAAAAAGTTAATTTTCTTTCAAAAAATCAGTCAAGAGAAAATATTTTTCCATCTCAGATTGATTTTTGCATTTGAATTGAATTTTTGCAAAATTTCCAATATTCAGAAATTTTTTATGTGAAATTTCATTTTTTTGCGAAATATCCGTACCTCTAGTCATAATGCATAAGCATACGTTTTAAAATATTGGCAACTATCTGTAAATCTGAATCAATCTTATTAGATAATCCCATTAGTCTAAAATGTACGTCCTATTAGAAATTCAATGGTTTATAATCTCATTAAACTAATAGGATAAAACTATTAACTTGTTTAAAATAGCCGAGGCGAAAAGTTAATAGGAGTCCCATTAACAGGTTATGGGATGTTTTTCTCTGGGTGTATAATGCAATGTCTCCAAAGGTATGGAAAATTTCTTCTATAAACTTTTCCTTCAAAAAAAATATTTGAACAAAAATTAGCAAAAGCCAATGAATTTTTTCGCAAAAATTCCTCCACACAAATTTTGCGGCTGAAACATGCGTGGGTGGCAAAAATTTAGAGTCTTTGATGCAATCAAAATGATATTTGATTTTTGCGTGCGAGAACAAAAAAAAGCCATACAAATTTGGCAAGCTTTTGAAGCATCAAAAAATCAAAATTTTGCACGACAATTAATAATTTTTTTTTGTCAAATATATATATTAATATTTTTTTAATACGCAAAGCGAGCTTTTACAATATCAGCGGCGATCCTGCGTAGGTTTTTTTTTCGAAGCATTCATATTTTAAACAAAGATATTACAAGCATCACGATATTTGGATGACAAGCACTTTCATACCAACACATTTCCAATTTTAACAGACGGAAAATTACCAAACTAATCGACAACAAGCAAGAAACTCAGCATCACAGGGAATATGCTGGCAAAAATCTTTTCTGCTATTCCGCGAAAGTCACTACTAAACGATTGATGAGCATGTCTATCAAAATTAGTACAATGGAAAATGATGGGAAGGTTACAATTGCATTTATTTCACAATTTTTCACTAGTTTCAGATTGGGACTTAATATGCAATTAACTCATTTGGTCATTTACCATAAAAAGGGGAAAACGAACCTAAGCTGTGGCTTCAAGTTCCAGAGATTATAAGGTACTATCTGGATCGGTTTGATTCAATGCAACAGGCGACAGAGTATGTTGTGTTGATGCTTTGTAACCGAATATTACAAAATAGTTCTCCAATAGAAAATCGATTAAAAATTATTTGCAAATGCCTAAGCCTGAGTGGCTTGAATTATTTTACAAACATTAATAGGAAAATGCTAGCGACTACCACGATTTTTCAAAATTCTCCCATAGTGGATTTGGGTTTGTCTCTAAGCCGAATCTCACTAATAGGTAGTGCACGAGTATGCACAGCATTGACCATTCAGGCATCTGGTCACCTTATTCTAAGGGCAATATCAATTTTAAGGAGAGGGTTGCAAGAAATATCATGCAAAAATATCATAGGGGTAGCAAGCATTGATGATTGATTGATTGATAATAATTCGTTGATGTTTTTGAAAATTTGGGAAAGGGTCGTGGTACTAAAAAAGTTGGGAACTAATAGGCTGCACAATATTAACATGTCCTCATCACATGTTATCATTGATCTCCTAGACAACGCTACATAAAAAGCACTCCCCCAAAACATGGAAATTGTATACAAACTTGCATTCAGGAATCAGACGTTTTTACAGCCAGGAGCCAACGTATTTTGGTGATACTGCATTTTTTGCATAAGCTCTATAGACACTATAACATCACCTATGTACATACATTCTCCGTTAAACTTTCCATGTAAAACGACTGTTCTGCTTCCAGGCCTAGTAACGGAGGGCGGCAATTTGACTACTGCCCCAGCACCCGCTCTAGCATTTACGCCGCCCCGGGCAAGAGGACAATTTGCCGCCCCTTCAGTGCTACGGATATACCAGACAAATTTATAGTAGATTTGATAGAATCGAGTGATTTTGGCAGCTCTTGGTCGCAGTGGCATAGTTAAGAGGGATAAATCGGATATTAGCGCCCCCAGAAAGCAATGCCGGAGAGAAAAGTCCCGACCCCAGATCCCTCTCCTTTGAAAAGCGATCTACGCCACAACTTGGTCGTTGTAACAGCGAGTCACGAGTAGATTTTTTCCAGTAATACACTTAACACGTTTTAGAAAACTCCGCTCTGGAACACTGTGTGCCAAAGAATGGTGGTCGTTTGTAGTAGTGTTCATTAATTTTTGGTATAGACAAACTTCTATTAATCGATTTTTTTCACGGACGGATTTTTGTGTGTTTTTCATAAATGTGTCAACTCGAGAATAAAGTCAGAGCTAGTTAAATCAATCCCGATAATAACATGCCCGGGAACAAATTAAGAAGAACTGTTATTGCGGCTCTGTTACTGTGTTCTGTGGCCTTCATCTTGTTGAAACCAATATAGCTCAAAATTTGTTGTCTGAATGCTATATGATAGAAGATATCGGGCGAATTGAAATTTAACTTTGTGCAAGGTGGGTGAAGGTTATTGAAAAAATAGTATTTAAAATGGTGCCTTTGGCCATGGAACTTCTCACAGGATAGTTTTTTTAAATGCTTTTATGTGCTGAGTGTTTAGTGCGATTCATTTATTTGTCTGTCATTCAACAGAATAAATAAAAATTTTGGAACTTCATTAGAGAATAATTGAGCGAATTATATACAAGTTTTCTTTTCGGGAAAAGACCGGGTGCTAAGAAAATTTAGGCAACTTATACAAAGCAAAAAAGAAATGCAGCGCCTCGTATCAATCATGGGTTCTTCAAAGCTAGGCAAGGACTTGCCCAGTCGAGTAACGTATAGTGTTTCGTGTTCGGTAGAAACGGGCCCCCGGCCGCCAGGGGCCCTATATACTACAAGCCCCTTTTTCCTAGATAATGAAAAAACATTTAAAATTTCACTAAATATAAAAATCCGTACTCAAACAAAAAATCGCTCTAATGAAAAGTCATACATGGTTAAAAACTTTTTACGAGCGAGGATCGATTTTTAGCAAAAAAGAGCGAAGTGGAGAGACTTATATTAAGGAGTACCCTTGAACAGCAGCCGAAAAAGCAGCGTCCTGTGTGCCTAAAAATCAGCCCTAAGGCATGCGTTTCTTCAGTTTCGATGTAAATTCACCAATAGAATTGCATGGTTATGTATTTATTTCCAAAATAAACTAACTACGAATTAGTATACATTTTGATCGGCTTCGAAAGATATAAATATTGTGCCGTTTCTATATAGGAGGTGGGGTATGTTTTAGTCTGCTGTGTTACATATTAATTTAAAAATTTCAAGGCTTCACTTGATAATAGTTCGAACTTGAACAATATTGGATAATTCGATCTTTCCTCTCGGTCCCTAGAATTTCCCTTAGCAAAGCCACTCTATTGCAAACTCGCCGAAAAGGGATATCAGCTTTAGCAGTTAACAACGCAATTTCAGTGGGGTTGGAATCAATCCAGCCAAAACGGAGGTTGTCCTCTTTACAAGAAAGCGAGCGATTCCTATTATTAACCCCCCTTTGCTAGGGGATTCCCAACTTGTGATTGCTGATAAGGCAAAATTTCTTGGTATCATCTTAGACAAGAATCTAAGATGGAAGCCCAACATTGAAGAAAGAGTGAACAAGGCCACCATTGCACTATACTCTTGCAGGAAGGCTATCGGAAAAACCTGGGGATTACAACCGAAAGTTGTATTTTGGTTGTATACTACTATTGTCAGGCCAGTTTTACTATACGGAGTTAGTGTTTGGTGGACAGCACTTAGCAAAACCACCTATTATAATTTGCTTGTCAAAGTACAAAGGTTGGCTTCTCTTGTCATAACAGGAGCCTTTCGCACCACCCCTTCAGCCGGATTAGATATGGTACTGGGTCTGCTTCCATTGGACCTCTTTGGACAACTACTTGCTGCAAACACGGCCTTACGCTTACGGGAAACTGGCCTACGGAGAGCACTAGATTATGGGCACTCATCGATACTGGGTAACTTTACGCTACCTTTGGAGACTGATTACAATATCCCCAAGTATTCTTTTTGTAAGAACTACAATACCTTGATCCCGTCGAGAGATCAATGGGATAATAATATGCCCCCGGCAAGTGGAGCTATCTCTATTTACACTGATGGTTCAAAGACCAACACAGGTGTTGGTATTGGAATTTACTCGGAACAACTGGACATACGTTTGTCTTTTCGTCTTCCTGATTTTTGCAGTGTCCTCCAAGCGGAGGTCTCTGCGATTATGGAATCACTAATTTGGTTGGGTAGTCACGTCGGAACTGAAAGGGACGTCATTCTGTATACTGACAGTCAGGCTGCAATTCGATCACTGGAGTCGGTACTGATCGGATCAAAAACTGTTGAAAAGTGCCGCCTTGTTCTTAAAGAGATGGGTCGCTTTTTTAACATAACACTCTGCTGGATTCCGGGTCACTGTGGATTTGCAGGCAACTGCTGTGCGGACCATCTAGCCAGTGCTTCAGCTGGTAGAGTTGAAGTCGACCGCGGAGCATCAAACCACCTATTATCAACTGCAAATTGGCAATTACAGCAGATTCTGAGCGCAGAACCAACGCAAGATGGATCAATGGTAGCACTTGTACTACAACGAAGATGATCTGGACGAAATTAGATTTTATCCGCTCTACCATGCTATTGTCACTGGACCGGATGCATATTCGTAGTGTGGTCGGGGTTATAACGGGGCATTGTCCTATCGGAGAGCTCGCCAGGAGAGCTCCTTACAACGACTACTGCAAAAGCTGTGAGGATGAAGAGGAAGAGGAGAGTGTACATCATCTTCTATGTGAATGCTCGGCTTTGGCTGAGAAACGTTTAAGGTTTCTTGGTTGTAGGTACTTTTACGATCTGGATGATCTCAGAGATGTGAGCCCAATACAGATCAATAAATATATTGCCAGTACACGCTGGTTCCAAACAAATATTTGAATTTTTAAAGCTCTCACTGGCGGTATCACAATGGACCTATTACTGGTCTAAGTGCGCTGGTCTCAATTCCGGCGGCCCCATTACCTAACCTAACCTAACAACGAAATTCGTTTAAGTTACATTCAACATTTGTCATTGGGATGCATGGCTGAAACGGATTTTTACATAATCTTTTGAAGTATGAAGCGTATTTTGATATATACTAAAAATGTTAAAAATTAAGGATTAAAGGTTCATCAAGTACCTCAATCGATAATCGCCCCTACAGGTTGATCGCATTAACCGGACCTACAAACGAGCCGATGGGGCTTTAAACATTTTGATAAATTTATTATGGTTAATCTTCCTGAGCTTTTAATTAGTTCAAACGGACAAAAAAAGATTGGCTGAAGAAGCCAATGAGCGTAGCCAGGATTTCGGTTAGGGACGGGCAAAATCGAAAATCGAACCAACATTCGTGCACCATTGATTGACCTTTAGGAAGGCGTGATGTGCAGACATAATTAGAAGCCAATGGGCGTAAATTAATTAACCCTAGAGTGGGCGCGTCTTTCCGAGAAACGTCAGTGGGCGCGTGGGGAGCATTTTGCCGCTACTTTTCAGTGGCAATTTTAAGTAGGAATAAAGCAACTGAATTAATTTATTTTCTCAGGATTTAAATAAAACACAAATAAGCAATGAGAAATTAACATATTTATTGAAATATGTTTTGGGAACTTCGTTTTTTAAAAGGTTTTGGAAAACGCAACGCATTTTAATAGACTTTTAACATATTCTACATTATCGTATGTAATACTCATAAAAAAGGAAAAAAGGCAAATGCTCATAGCGCGCCCACTCTCGGGTTAAAAATCGCGAATTTACATTTTCAGCCATACAAACGATTTATAGAAGATTCTTGTAAATCTCAACAAAGAGCAGATGAGCAGTTTTCTTTTAGTGTTCAGGTGTTTTGTTCCTAATATATACAATTTTCGTTTTTCTCCTAGCTGATGATGAATGTGCGACGTGCTATTTTGGATTCGTTTGATATCCGCACACCTCCTGCAAAGGATTTTCCACTAGCCAAAATAGCTTAGCTCTATACAAATGATGATATCCAATTTTTTTTGACATATATGACATACCCGATTCGCCTAAATTAACTTAATCGGAAAATTGGAAGCGCTTCAACAGCTTTTCAACTCTACCCTTTTATTCGCAATTCTGCTTCTAAGGACGGGTTCTACTGGAGCAGGTTTGTTACTCTTGCTCTTCAATTGCAGTTGCACTTCTAGGGAGGCGCATCTACTGGAGCAGTTTGGCAGTGCTTCCTCTTCATTCGTAATTAATTGCGTTTCTTGGGAAGCAGTTCAACAGAGAAAAACTTTGAAAGTGTTTCGACTCCATTCATAATTGTGTTTCCGAATAAGTACTTAATTTTTTGCAAAACTATACACTGAGCCTTAGAAGAAGCTTCTAAACTGATTCTTGGAAAGGGCTCACCTCTGCGGACATGTCATGCTAAAATAGAAATGAATCGGTATGGAAGATGGAAGCGCTCTAGTGCTTCTATATGGTTTCTTTTTCCAATTAATCATGGCCTATTGAAGAGCATTATTCTACAGAAAACTTCCCCCTCGCCCCCTCCCTTGGCTACACCTGTCTAAGGAGCTGCTGGCCATCCTGATGTTTCAATATAATGAAACTGTATTCTCATTTTTTTTAATGAAAATTAAGTAACGAACCAAAAATTCCCCAAAACATACGAGTATTTTCCTTATTGCGAAATATTTGTCGAAATCCACTGTACAGAAACACATACTTTACTTTGATGAAATCAATTCAAAATCTGAAGAGTATGCGTGAAATTGACGGTCAGGTCATACATTTTCTTCTTGTGTATTTTGCCGTGTAGGCACATATTCCAAGAAATTGGACAAAAAAAATGCATTCATATTATGTACAGTATAAAATTGAAGGCGTGAAGAACACCAACGTAGATAATTACAAATAAAAATCTTACAGAAACAAAATGGCCAGAGGATGGAGGATCACATCAACATTTTGCGTCAATGGAGTTTCAGCCCAGTCGTGCTGGTGCTGGTTACGACTTTATTGGTCAAGAAGTGATACAACTACATTATATTATGTTGTTTGGGACGTGTTGTTCTTTTTTTTTTGGGTAAAATTTAGCAAATATTATCATAATGCGCTGTTTTATGATCATTAAATTTTGGTCCATAGCGGGATGTCATGCACGTTGTGGCCTGCGGGAAAAAATTAAAGTTCTATCATCTGCAGGCGGTAGCTCAAGTACATACAATACATGCAATTATGCGCATAAGGTATGATATGATAAATCAATGTTGGGTTTTGGCTCCTTATATTAATTGGTTTAAATTAGAAACTGTATTGTATTAATCTTAATGCCTAACATATTAGTAAAATGTTAATATTGACACTATACTCTCACCAAAACCCATTTTCAGGTGTGTGAAACTGGTAGTATCAAATTAAGGGTTTGTGCTAAGAAGATATTCAGAGATTGCTTTAATTTAAACATTGCTAAACTATTTATGGCGAGTGGTTGCGGCTGATGCTAAATTGAATTGCCGCTTAGTCAGAAGCCGAACACGTTCTGCACACTTTTACAAATCACTCAGTTACAAATTAAAATTTTTGACAATTTTTAAAATACTAATTCTCGGGTTTTCAATTTTGAAAATAGAATTCTTAGCAATTCCTTCTTCTTTCATTTAGAAATATATATAATTTTTACTTACTTTATTTTTCAGTCTTAAGGTACGTTGTCCTCGACACGACTGCATTGGCTCTAGCGACAGCGATAAGTTCATTTCATATAAAAACTCATTTTCTCTCATTCTAAAAACGAGATTTTATATATGGAATGAGCGGGTCGCTGTTGCTAGAGCCGAGGCAGTCGTGTCGAGGACAACGTATCTTAAGGCTTAAGCCTATATTTTGGCAGATATGTTCAATCAGGGACTTAAGCAGGATTTGGTTTCGGGAAGGGTCCAATGCTCGATATTTTAGAAATTTTGGTAAAGCCTTTATGGGAAATCGGTATTTTATTTTTTTTTATTGCTGTAATTTTACAATATATTGTCTTTGGAAAGGTTTAACATCACCACTAATGATCAATATGACAGGCAAAAATGCACTGAAGCATGTATATGGGCAAATGGATAGATTTTTTGTTGATGAGCGATGATGGGCTTGCCATACTGAATTTCGAATGACGAAAATGTGTCGTTATTACGCATATTGATCATTATTAACACATTTGCTAAATTGCGAATTTAGACCATCATTTGCTCGACAGGAGACGCCTTTTATTGTAAAATTGAAGAAGAGTTCTTACAAAAATATTCTTCTCGTCGATATCTTTACAATAAATAATATTTATTCAAATTCTTGAAGACAAATGTGTCCTCAAATTATTGGAATGTGTTATTATTAATTATTAAAATATTGCTTTTCTGAGAGACATTTCACCATTTACATAAATGTCAAGTGTAAATGACGAAAGCACCACTTTCAAAATTTCATCATAATGAGTACCTAATTTTCGTCATAATGAGTTTACTGTATGTCCAGCCCCTAATAGGAACCTTTCGTTTCCACAGTCAAAAATTAACCATTTTATCTGAGAATTTGTGTAAAAAGTTACAATTGCATTTACGGACTTTAGAATGGCATTACGTTAGTGGTAGAAAGTTACAACAATTTGGAGTCACGTACATCTGTATGCGAATCCTGACACAGGGATAAAAGGGAATCGTTTTTCAAAAATTCATAGAAAATCGAAAATTACATCTGAGACATTCTTATGATTTTTATCAATTTACTTTGAGTCGTTTGCGGAAACTGCCCTCCATTCTAGCCGGCCAATACAATTATTGAATTCGACCAAAAACCTATGTAGATAAGATAGTGGGGCAGGAAGGATTTCAGCTGCTTAGATCGATGGAGCGACGCATGCTCGAACACCCTGGGTTAGAAAATGATAGAGAGAACCGATGGTTTGAGCAAGATGGAGTCCCAATGCTGTCTTCATTTCTTTCTCCAGGGATCTCCTGAAATCGCGAATTGAGTGTGTGAGTAAATAAACTGGGCATAGTGGTATATAGAGTGTCATTTACGGGACTATACCGTCAGGAATTATGCTCTTACCTCTCGGACTGTTTCGACCTTCGGCATTTTAATGACATGATCTAATTGTCAAATGTTGGATTTCTTCGTACGGTGCATGCACTAAACTTCGTAAACCCAACTCCGGGGCCGCAACTCCAGCTGATTGACTTGGGTAACAGCCACCAGCCACCTCGAATTCAACACCATTATGGGAATGCACCATGGTCCCCTGGGCAAACCCATCCCCGATGTACACTATATGTTAAAGACAGGTGTGATCCTCCTGTGGACCCCTTAAAGGTTAACTTCACGCTGAATTCAGACGTGCATATCCAAGGTTCGTATGACTTCTGACTACCCATTAGCTTAACCCTTTCACTCCCAATGATGCCATATGGCATCATGAAATTTAATGATTTTTCATAGAAAATTTAAGAAATAAATTTTAATTTTTTGTGTGATATTAGACTCTCCCAATAGGGTAATACCTAGTTGATTTTTTCCAGCGTGAAATTTTTGGTTTTGGGATGTTATTTTTAATAAAATTTTAGAGAAGGTTTGACGATTGTCGTAAAGCCGAAAAACTGATTAATCCATTTCCCCATATTTCCTGATAATAATCATTTTATGCAAATCATTTTAATGGTTTTTATTTTGTAAAGAAGTTGTTGTAATAGAAAATCAAAAGATTTTTCGATTTTTTTTTAGGAAAACCCTATAAAGTGGTTTTGCATGAGTATGATGCCATATGGCATCATTGGGCGTGAAAGGCATATCAGTAAGTCCCCTATTCATATAAATACTAGTTGCTTGCTGTATGGAAGGCACCCTTAGTTTTTATCCGAATGAGCTAATTTTTGGTGGGTGGGGTGATTATGAGTTCCAATCGCAATAAACCAAAATTTAGCACTCTGCTCTAATTTTGGGGGGAGTTATGGACATTTCCTATCGCCAAATTCAAATGGGGGGATAATGGGGGTCATTGATCGGAGCCACTCAATTTTTCTCCCAAAATAATATTGAACTTATTGGGAATACTTGTACGATATTTTACGGCTGAACTAACATTCTTTCAAGAGTTATGGGGCTTTTAAAAAAGGTATAATATGAAAAAGTTCTAATTTATTTTTAAGCTAGCGCCGAATGATTGAATAGATCTCTAATGTGTTAT
The DNA here is from genome assembly GCA_949715475.1 of Microchrysa polita. NCBI lineage: Eukaryota > Metazoa > Arthropoda > Insecta > Diptera > Stratiomyidae > Microchrysa > Microchrysa polita. The sequence continues at coordinate 11,274,283 of OX454415.1, read as the reverse complement.
ATATCATTGCAAAGATAATTTTATGTAGTTTTTTTCGTTTTCAGACTATTTTTCTATATCTTTTGTCGTTTTTTAAATACTCGCAAAAAAACGAAAAATACCGGCGTACACAGGGCTGCGCCCGCAATACGAGGGTTTTTTAGAATTTTGATGCATAGTGAATATTTTTTGTACATATATTTTATAAGCAAAAGATAAGAATTGTGCACAGCATTAATGGAATGCTTCCTGTAAATCTATTTTTGGATTGGTCTAAATTAACGCGTTCCAGAATGAAAGGCTAGCGCCTTTCATTCTGTTCCACCTTTAATTAGACCAATCCAAAAATAGATTTACTATTTATCCAGTTTGTATAAAAGTAGGTACTCCAAGGCAAATCTACAGGCATTTTTCGATTTAAGATTTCTGATGGCCTTTGAGCAAAAAGAAACTCAGGTCTCAGGCAAACGTAAGGCCGGCTTGGCTTTATATATGAACTGAATTATTGGCTGTAAAACTACTGTTACTGTTTTTTTAATCAAGGAAAAGCAACTTATATGAAATGATTCCATTGTGTTCCCTGACATAAGAGCCCACGCCAGCTTTCCTATGAGTATTGAACAAGTATACTTTTGCAGCTATTCAGGGCACCCTGTTAACTTGGTCCTACAAACATCAAAAATATTTGTGGCAAACACTATTACCATTCTATGCATATCCACCAAATTTCATGTTCATTGTTTCATCAAGTTAAAAGATATGCATTGAAGAAATGCTTAAGAGGCTTCCCTTGCATTGTGAAAGGCCCTTACTAAATACTAACTTGGCTATATTTCCGGTTTGGATACAGATATTCGAATGAAAATTCGTAGACATATTCCCGATGTTATTTTCTAAAAATCCCTAGCAGAATTTTCATATTTGGAAACCTAAAAGGGGCTACACACGATCAAATTCAAATTTTACAAATTTACTGTTATTTATTTTTCCTTAGCAAAAGTCAATAGTCTTAATATTTAACGTATATAAAGCAATACTGACCAATCTTTGTGCAAAGTTTCATATATTTCAATTAATTCAACTAATGGTTTCAACATATCCCTAAAACGGTTTAGAAAAACGGAGGTCGAAAAGGAAGTTTAACTTTGAACGCCAATAACTTTTTTACCGTTAGTCGAAACTGGAAAATTTTAACTGATGTGAGATTTACTCGTTTAGTTCTTTGATTTAAATACCCATATGTCTATCTCCGATAAAAACTAAAAAAGTTGATTTTTTTCAAACGTTCGGGACACCCTGTTATCTTCTTCCTGCCAACTTCTAAGGTATATGTGCCAAAGACTGTAACCATTCTACCCATTCCTACCAAATTTCATGACAATCGGTTAAGCCGTTCGCGAGTTATTTAGTGAACAGACGGACGGACAGACGGACAGACGGACGGACAGACAAAATCGATTTCATAAGGGTTTTTTGAAAAAAAAAAGAATTTTCTAAAAAACCCTAAAAATGACCCCCATTTCCCCTTTCCCCCTTTTTTAAGGTTGGACTTTTTTTTCCCATAATCTGGGGGTCGTCACCAACCATTCTGCAATAAAAATCCGATGTAGGATTTTTGCCGACCAAATATCTCATTTTTCACACGGAACTTGCTAAGTGCCCTTTCAGTCCCAATGATGCCATATGGCATATGCTCTAGTTTGTTAACTATAGCGCTTAACATTTTTCTTTTCAAGAAAATATAATAAAAGATGCCTACTGAACGACATAATGTTGTTAGAAAAATTCTACGCTTAAAATCCATAATTTGGGCATGAAAGGGTAGCGATAGGTATCACTGCTTTTCACATCCAAATGGGGGTCGTTCAACATACTAATCAGCAATTTGATTCGGGCCGTGTTGTCATAAATCCAAAAATAGTTAGGTATATGCGCGTAGGCCCCTTCGATGCTCAGGTTATGCGAAGCCGCCGACTGCTATTCTGATGGTTGTATGTATTGATGTCCTGAAATGTTCATTCAAATGAAATAAGTGTGCATTATTACAGTTTACTTGTAAGCATCAATGAAATTTAAAAATCCATCAAAAACGTTCCGGGAGGGGTCCGGACCTTATCCCTGCTGAGCGTAATGTCATATATACGTTGAATTACCACGAATATTTGTTTCGTATATATTGAAGTAGTCTGGCTGGTGTTGTGGTTAGTGCGCACACCTTCAATGCACAGGATCGCGGGTTCGGATCTCGCCGTGAACGATTTCAGTTTATGGTGTTTTTCCAACTCACGACCCTTGTGACGGACTATGATTTCACTCATATGTTTTTTATGGGGATAAATAATACTTCTGAGGGTGCCGTTGATCTCAACGCCTCAACAAAAAACCAATTAAGATCTTGGAAACTGTCTGTCGCGCCAGGTATTTATTTATATAAGGTAGATTGAAGCTGAGAAAATACTGCCTGTGTGTATGTAAAATAATGGTATCAAAAATAATCTTAACTTTAATGTAAAAATGGCAATTTAGTAAAAGTAATTTGATTAAAATACTATACTAATACCTACGCTTATCTGCTTCCTCGATTTAAAAATCGTTAATATCCACAGTTGAGATATTCAGGTGTTTTCAAATTGTTTTCGTTTATTAGCCTATAATATGTGCTCGAAATTCCTTAAATGTTTTTTGCGCATCCACCTTCGTATGTCATCAGAAACCGGTACCCATCCGAAAAAAATAACATAAAGAAAAAGTCACCAATCCCCTGAATATTTTAATATATCAAAATCGTTCATGCCCAATCCCTTGAAATGGATCCAAATTGGAATTGATTATCAACTGAAATGATGATGGCTTGCAAGCCAAGTAAGTGGTTTCATCCATACTGATACGGGACTCATTTATTAAATGAAGTAGAAAATGGGCACATCGGGTTGGGGCTGGCATTCGATACGGTTTGTGAATTTGATCAGATCCGACGTATTGATTTCATAATACAAACACGCGCGTAGCCTAATTGAATACAAAAGACTGATCTTCACAATATCCAAAAAAAAAAAGGATGCAAATGGAAGATCCTGATCCCGTACATGAAAATTGGGGATTTGTATGTGAGATACATTCACCATGAAGCTCGGGTTCGTTTGGGGATCGTATGACTTTCTACGTGGAGCTTCTTCTCATATTAATGCATTTATTTGAACTAAAATATTTATAAGCTGTTAAAAAATAGACTGGAAAGCTGAGAAATTGTACATAAATCATTCCTAGTTACTTATACTCTGATTTCGGAAAGTTTTCAATATTCTAGCTTCACAGAAATAACTTATCTTTCCTTACCTTACTTCAAGGAGAGAATTCTTTGTTGCTATGTATTTAGGTACTCTGCGTCCGCACCAACCAACCAACCATACCGACATAAAATGAATTGTCCAAAGTACCACAAAATGCAATTAATTCAACTAATGGAAGCCTTTGTGGACACGAGGACAGACAGAAGGGTGCTTTGCTTTATCCGGATTGAATCGCCTCTCACAGATCAACCATATAAGAACGGATGCTAAAAACTGTCCAGGTAATCTCAACATCCCGCAAACGGTGGACACAAAAGCATACAAGTGTTTACGGTTGCTTGCTAAATAACCATCTCAATAGCAATTGCAAGAAAAGATTGTGTGTTCTTTGCTCATAGATCGTGGGTCCATTCCATTCGCGATCCAGTTATTTAGCGTTTCGTTTGCGCTTATTGTACCACGTCGATCGTCGTCAGTCGGTACACACACCGCGCCTTGGGTCGCACCTATTGACGCTTTCTGGGTGCGCGAATATTTTAGCTTTGCCATCCCCGGCAGCAGTCATGCGTTTTGGGTGTATGTATATGTTGAGTGCGGATGAACCACTGACCGTGGGAACATCAAATAATGTGAAGAATTGCCATTTAAAGAATTTTTCAGCTTAGGATCGCATCGTCAGGCATCTCTTTGAATCATTGTCAGGCGCAGAGCAATGGAATTTGATATGTTGCAGAGATGCGCGCAATGATCGCCGAGACCTGATCTTTGGGACGAAAAATACTCGCGAACATTGGTCATATAGTCGGTCTTCCGCGAAAGTTGCTGACGGGACCAGGCTCATTATGAGCATGCATCATTTTATATACACTGTGACAAGTCCATATCGACAGGCAATATGGGCTTATTCAGGTCACTAAAAATTCTCAGAAGATGCGAGTAATCTGTGAAACGTTTTCGAAATTCAGTTGAATGTGATTCTTTGCATTACTACCTCTGGAATGACCGTATTATTATATTGACCGGCAAAAAAGAAACTGGTCCGCTCCTAGATGCATTACCAACCTCCGTCAAGAATGATTCAGATCGTGATCTTTTGATGGCCAGGTCAGGACAGAACTAAGACATTATTTGCATCAAGGCAATCGTAAGCGCCGGAGACAGCTTTATTTTTTGTATGTTTGCACACATATGAGAATATTGTTCCGTCCGTCCATTTGACAGCGGCGTTTAGCATATCTTTCCGGCTAAACGACAAAGGAAATAAATTTTCCGGAATACATGGCACTAAAAGGAAAGAAAAAAAAAACTGAGTAAAACATTGGCAAAAAATATACATTCATCGAAATCATCGTGCCTGAGATTCCGCCATAAGATAATCAGGTGAACAGCGCACAGCAGCCAAAGCACTTTTTTTTAGCAAAAAACGGCAACAGAAAACTATGTCTCGTTTGTCTGACAACGGACAACAAATATTGTCTGCGAGTCAAAAAAATTAGCAGTCAAAACACGTGTAGGTTATGTTTACAGCATCCAAAAACATGAATGCTAACACGAATCAACGATAAAACTATCACATCACATGCTAATAAAATTGTCTTTCTCTTATTTTTATTTTGTGGTTAAGCGTTTTTTGTATATAGTCTGTTAGACTGAATACGGATAAGTGTTGGCGACACTCGACGCCGTATTCATAACATCCAGATCTCGCACTTTATGACTGAAGGAGGAATGACTGACATTTCGACACCTCGTCGACCTGATGATGTATCTTCAAATCGTGATAATCATGTGAAAAATATGATTTTTAATACTACGCATATAAGATTCTTTGTCTTTAAATTAGATTTGTCGAAAATAATTCTTTTTGAATGATAAGCTTCAGATTTAGAAGATAGAGCGAAATATTTTCCACAGCTTATGTCAATAGCAGATATTTATTTATGAATGTGATGAATAAGATTTTGTTGAACGCACTATGCAGTAATGAATAACAAGGAAGTTACTCTCTTAAGTCTTTCGTTTTGCATATTGAACAATACTATTATTCTGTTAAACAAAAACTGGCAATAATTACATTTTTTACAATGTTTTCGTTTACGCCTTTCGGGCGCTATTTAGCATTGATAACAGTATCCCGCGAGCTTACGGAGTCCATCTAGGTCAGTGCATCTCGCCAATACTTCACTTTCAGTAAAGCTTATCGACACTCTTATCACACTTTAAATTCAGATTCTATTGTTGAAATTTGCTATCGGACTCAAAAAGTTTCCTAAAATATTGTAGACGTTCTTCGTTCATCCGCTACTAAAAAGCTTAAACTTTTGTCATTCATAATAATATAGGTGTTTAGGCTGAGTACGTAGGCTTGTAGTAACCCACAGACTTGAAATTTTCTTTACACTCGAAACAACGAGGTTCGGATACCTCGGACTGATTCACCGGCAACGATTTTTGGCTATAAATAACGGACCACGATTAGATTTTGTAACATTCGAACGATGTGGGGCGCGTGTAGTAGTACAAACTCACTGAAGGCGAACGGGAAATGACCGCGTATAACATCGCTATATTAGGACTGAGCGAAACAAGATGGCTCGGGTGTGGAGTGACTTCATCAACAAGCTCTCATACTGTTTTATTGTACTCTGGAAATGATGACCAAAATGCTGCTCGGCAGGCAGGCGTCGGAATCCTCTTGACTAGGAATGCACGTCGATCCCTTATCGATTGGAAACCAGTTTCCGACCGCATTATCAACGCCCGATTCAAATCCAGAATACGAAATATCACGATAATTCAGTGTTACGCACCGACCGAACCAGCTGATCAAGCTGATAAAGACGTCTTCTACCAACGACTTGGCGAGATGTTTATGGAGTTTTGTAACTCTCGTCAGCTCGTCATTGGTGGAACTCTGTTTAAACACAATGATTGCCGTAACTATCAACCTGGTCCTCTCCGAATGGCAGAACTGAGAACCAGATTGACCATATTGCTGTTTCCAAAACGTGGAGAAACTGTGTCTTAGACGTTAGGGCGTAACGTGGTGCTGATATTAGCAGTGATCACCATCTTGTCATCGCAAAAATGCGTTTAGGAACGGCAGCAATCCAGCGTCCCAAGCGTACAAATATTTGACCTCGTTTTAATATGCAGAAGCTCAAACTTCCATCCACCAAGCGTTTTGCGCGAAAAAGCTAGTGCACCACCACCAAATGAGAATCCGACAATTGAGGATAGATGAAAAGTCGTTAAGGATTAATTTATTTCGTGTGACGAAGAAATTGTAGGACGATTGGATCGCGGTAGGAAACCATTTATTAGCGACTCCACTTGGTCTCTTATCTCAGCACGCAAGAGAGTAAAGGAGCAGATAAACTCAGCTGTTGACGATTCAGCTAAGGAACGTTACAAAGCTGAATATCGTTTGTTTCAAAAAGGCGTTCAAAGAAGTGTAAGACGTGATAAGCGGAAAACTAAAACTCTTCCCTGTGAGTAGAAAAAGAGCGCAATTATTAAGATTCCGAAGAAAGGTGACCTGCAGAATTGCAATTATTGGCATGGGATCTTTCTACTTCATGCTATTTCCAAGTTGATGGCTAAGATTATTTTGGGACATATCAAAGAAAAATCAATGACACATTGAACGATGAACCAGCCTGGCTTTCGCGAAGGGTTTTCCTGTAGCGACCAGATTAACACCCTCCGTATTATTATCGAGCAATCCGCGGAGTGGAGATCCCCATTACATCTCATGTTCATCGACTTTGAAGAAGCCTTCGATAGCGTTGATCGTCACTACATCTGGGACTGGGATGCCTTACGGAGACGAAATATTCCAGATAAGATAATCTCCATCATCAAGGAATCCTACAGTGGAGCCCAATGTCAATTTCAGATCCTTTTGAGGTGCACAGTGGAGTGAGGCAAGGTTGCATTTTGTCACCTATTGTTTTCCTTATTGCCATTAGTGATGTACTCGGCTCGTCACTTCAATTACATGGTAACAAAGGTATCAGATGGAAATTGTTTGATCACCTTCAACATTTTGACTACGCTGACGACATTTGCCTTCTATCAACTAACACGGATGATGTCGCCCAAATGGCAGAATCTCTTAATTGCGCAAGTCATAATGCGGGGCTGAAAATCAATGCTGCCAAGACTAAGTTCTTGAGCACACGTCAGGCCAGGTGAAGGGGGCAAAACGGAATTTAAATTTCGGGACAGGCAGTCGAGAAAGTTGAAGAATTCTACTACTTCGCAAGCGTAGTTACAGCTGCTGATGCTGATGTGGAATCGCGGATAAACAAGGCTAGGGTAGCTTTCTTCAGTTTGACTTCTTTCTGGCTAAACAACAATATTTCCAGACGCACCAAACTACGAGTGTTCAATTCCAATGTGAAATCCGTGCTGCTTATGGCTGTTCAACCTGGAAGGGGACTAAAGAGATTACTGATAAATTGCACACTTTTGTAAATCAGTGTCTACGGCGCATCTTACACATTCGTTGGCCGGAAATCATTTCGAATGGGTATATTCTTACTATAACTGGTCAGGAAAGGATAAGCACTTCGATCAAGAGACTTAATTGGTAATGGCTAGGTCACACCTTCCTAATAGCGCCCAATAACGTCGCCAAAAAGACCATTAACTGGAATCAACAGGATGCCGGAGCAAGACGCCGTGTTGGATGGCCTAGGAACAGTAGGCGTAGTTAATGCCCTATGCCTCACAAGGCGTTGTGGGGGGGGGGGCTATTTGAGCAGTTATGATTAGTAAATCGATCCACTTTCTAAGTAATCCCAAAAATCATTGAAATGGCATTTTCAATAAACACAAAGGACACATCGTTTCATGTTTCTAGTGTTTACTTATTTAAATTTTGGACTGCCCGATACGGTACTTAACTTTCAAAGGAATATTCCATTTATTCATTTTTTCTTTTCAAAAGAATCATATAAATCGTTGTCTCTTGGTGGAAAATTTATTGCACTGTTGACAGCACCAGCTAATAATGATTAATTCATTTGAACCACTACGAAAATCGCATTAAAAACCGTGCAAATAACGTAAATTATATGGAAAAAAATGAAACTACCAATTCTTCAGCAACAGCGGCTTCTGTAGGAGCAATTACATTCAAGTATTTTTTTTTTCATATGAAATTTTAATTGGCAAATAATATAAAAGTCGCCGTGTGGTCGTACACTTGATTGCCGCGCGATCATTGTGTGATCGATGCAACGATTTTAACATATGTCTTAATTGTATATAGGTACGTGCCACCCAAGAAGTTACCGCGGAATTGTATTGCAGAAAGTTTGAGCTCTGGAGGATTCAAGTAGAGTTGCTAGACGTTTCGTTGCCTGCGACAAACTGACAGACTGACATACCGGTTGTATTATTGGAAATGAATCTTGTCGTGTATTACCACGCCGCACGAGCTCCACCAAAAATGGTATTGCCTGTTGAGTAAGCACAATTATTACGATAAATTGAATGATCCAATTTCCAGTTTTTTTTTTGCACGTTCGGTATTCGGATTTTTTTTTAGTAAATTAATGATTTTGAGTTAAATGATTTTTATACCCGTCACTATGTGTGTCCGTCTGTTGCAACGCAAACTAGTCCCTCAGTTTTGAAGCTATCGGGCTGAAATTTTGTATACAAGTTCCTTTTTAGTGTACGCTGTATATATGTCGGAACGAATGGAATCGGACCATGGGGGCATGGGCTGCCCCTGAAAATTAGGTTCTTCTAAGAATTTTTTTTTTCTTTATGTACCAATCTTAACCAAACTTTACCCAAGTGTTGCCCTAAAAAAGCCTCTGTCTAGGAACGGATGGAATCGGAACATTACGTCATAGGGCTGCCATACAAACAACCCGTGAAAATTAAGTTCTTCTAAGAAAAACTTTTTCTATTTTAATCCGACCTTAACCAACCTTTACCCAAATGTGTTTCTGGTAAAGCCTCAAAACATATCTAGGAACGGATGAAATCGGAACACTACGTCATGGGGCTGTCATACAAACCAACCCCCAAATATTAGGTTCTTGTAAGAAAAACTGTTTTTCTTTTTGAATCTTAACCACAATTCATCCAAGTGTTGTCCTGGATTAGCCTCAATGCAGCCTGGAACAGATGGAATCGGAACACGTCATAGGGCTGCGGTAGAAATTGTTAATGCAAAAGAAGCTTAAGTTGCATTCAAATGTGACGGGTATTCAAATTTCGGCTGCGCCCGAAATTAGCCTCGGTTTCGTTTTTTTTTTTGTAATATTTCACTTTCGCAGTTATAGACAAAAAATCTTCTATCCGCCTAGAAGTTCCTATGCGTCGCCTGAGGACTGGCTTCATGTCTCCTTCTTGGTGTTCTAATCATGTAACCTAGCAAACTAAAGCAGACATGTGGTCAATCGCTATAGGACATGTTTTGTCGCATTACGCATTAAAGTACGTGTGGCGTCTTCGATATGATTAGGAAATGTCTTGTTGGCCATTTATTAGGAGAACGGGGCTCATAGGCTCTTTTTACGCATTCAGCATCCATATACCGGGAAAGGTCCACTCGACCAGAATGTCACATCATCTCGTCAGTTTCAGCGCAACCAACAAGAACTGTTAAGTTGATACCTTCGCTGGACATTTCTTGGCAAAGTGCAATTGTCGCGTCTAATCAAATGGAATATGTGTGTGCAATCGAACAATGTATAGAGACGGAATGGACAATGTGGACAGTGGTTAGTCAGCCTGTCGCTAGAAAGCAGCATGTCCATACGGCAGTGGCGACCGCGATCACAATGAATATGTAATGCTATGCTTTACAAGACTCTAATCTTACCATATATGCCTGATACAGTACGTTGAAATTGTAGTTGGTGTCGCCTTTCATATCCATATATGCACACGAACGTAATATAAAATTTGCGGCCGGTGCCATGCATTATATGTGTATATCGACGATACGGTCGATCACTTCACCCATGTGATATAATAAAATTAAAGACTTTTTGTTTATAAATCAATACGTATAATGATTTGTATTTTCCGTGTAAATTGATTTCACTGATGTTGAATAGTTTTTATTAATTGAATGATATTAAATTTAAACATTACCTTCTGAGAGCTAATTACTTTTAAAATCACGAAGAATATACATCATTATGACATTTTACAAAACATGCACACATGCGAATATTAATTTTGATAAAAACTGGAAACTAAACAACAGTACGAGCAAAAAAAACTCATTAAATCGGGTTGAGTTCGCTTGACTAAATAGTACTGTTTTTTGTTCGCTTAAAACCTCGAATATGCAATTTGTTAATCATGCAATGCGGAACGACGGACGGACTGTCGAAATTCGATTTCGAAAATTTGGATTCTTAGCGCCTGTGGTTGTTTCCATTGCTATTGTTCTAATACGTGTTAGTTGGGGTTCTTAGCGACATTTTTATCAGCTGATAATCTGGCTTGTATATCTAGATGGCGTTGCTGGTAGCCAATTTCCCTTCCTGTACTAGAATAGATCGAAAGACGTAGTAGGGCGAAGAGAATTTAATTTATTTGTTGTGTTTCAATATTTAAATATTTAGTTTTGAAGGATAATTAAATCAATTATTTAAGTTAAATACGATGCGAATGTTTAAAAATTTTGTAAAAAACGATAAGTATAAAAATGAAGCAAGAATTGTGCCAAATAATTAATGGGACTCGTACCTTCGCCCGAAATCGGAGATCTGTGGAAGCGCGTCGCAAGCCATCACGAAGTAAATAGACAGTTCTAGTAAGTCGTGAAACGGTTGTGGTGTACGAGTCGGCATTATAAGTATTGAAACAAGTGATGATAAAGTTATGAATTGTCATTGCATCCAGTTTTTCTAGCTTAAATTAAGTAAAACACATCTTTCACGGTATCCTAGGATACGCTGACAAAGCAATATTTCAATTTATATTTGACGCAACATTCGCTTTTCGAGAGTAACGCATCTCTCCAATGAATTTCCGATACAATCCTCGATATTCTCGAACGCTTTCGAAGTACATGATATGGGACTTTTGTTCCTCGAAAGACGATGGCCCTATTCTAATTTCTAGCGACAAACCATATTTTACGTTATCGTGCAGAATCACTTTTTAGTTTTATTTCTCAGGGACGGTTTTGGTCTGATTAATCAGCTAACATATAGCTGGGACATTAGACTTGTATATGGTTTTCCATTAAGGGTGGGGTGGGTAAATGTTGAAATACCCATATATGCCATTATGTATGGAATATAACATCATTCGAATGTCCGCCGCGGCTTGGCACGGGGGCACGGATCCGAGTGGTCTACTTTTCAATGACTCTGCCGCATAGTTCCTGCAGGACTTCAGCGAGGACTTGGCTAATATTGACTTTTAGAGGCATCGGTCGATTGCGGCATAAAAGTCTAGCGGGGTCAAATGGCACGATCTTGGTGGACAATTCACGTCACCTATGCGAGAAATATCCTTACCGAATGAACTATTTATGTATAACCGCTCTAATCGAAAAACCCTATATGTTCCTGCATCTCCAGCTCGATATGAACCGCACAAATTGCGCTGCCTACTGAACTTTAGGTGTGTTGGTAGCATACAGCATTTTAACTATTGGCTTTTTCGTAGTTTAAGCTCCTTAGCAACTTTTGGTGTTGCTTTCGATAAATCGGACTTGTTAAGCCTGATGACGTTGAGGTTGCCTGGTATTTTCTCATCACCTCGAACATTTCAATACTTTCCACCTGTTTAGTTATATCGGAAGTCGGGTGTTAGTTCACCAAAGTCTAAAGCAACCAAATTTTACAGTAACCAATGCGGGCCATACAGACATACAAACCCAAAAATATAAAAGATTATATGTCTTTTGTCACAACCATCCAAGACAGATCGGTCCAAAGGAATTGTGGCTTCTGGGGCGAAAGCTCGATGGAACGCCCTACTTGTTTTCAAAATTTATCATTTAAAAACGAGACCGAGGCTGATTTCGGGCGTGGCCAAAATTTGGATACCCTTCACTTTCTTTTGGGCTAATAGTTTCAAGTTTTTTTTTAGAAGAACCTAATTTGGGGGGTTTGGTTTGTATTGCAGTCCCACGACCCCATGGTCCGATTTCATTGATTTTTACATATGTTTTGTGGCGTGAGATTTTCACATATGATCTCATTACCTCAACGAAAAGCAGATAAGATCTTGGAAATAATTTGTCACTAACACATCCTGCGGCCTTAGTCCAATATTGGATTGTCGCGCCTGTTATTTTTATTTTTTTGTGGCGTCAATAGAAAAACATTTGTGTCGAGTTTGGTTAAAATCGGTGCACAACTAAAAAAGTGTTTCTTAGAAGAACTTAATTTGGGGGGGGGGGGGGGGTTTGTATGGCAGCCCCATAACCTAATGGTCCGATTGCCTTGATTTTTACATATGTTTTGTGGCGTCATGTCAATAGAAAAACAGTTTTGTCGAGTTTGGTTGAAATCGATGCACAAATAAAAAAGTTTTTTTTTTTTAAAGAAGAACTTAATTTGGGGGTTAAGTTTGTATGGCAGCCCCATGACCACATTGTCCGATCACCGCGAATCAAACCTGCCTGCCTGCAATTAAAAAAAGCAAGTGTGCAAAATTGCAGCTTCATTTCGCCGAGTAAAACGTGTAGCAACAGACGGAGATACGGACAGACAGACAGACAGACGGACACCGCCCAATCGACTCCCCTCGTCATGCTGATCATACATATACATATTTTATATGGTCGGAGATGCTTCCTTCAATGCGTTACAAACTTCGTAACAAAGTTAATATACCCTTTTCGCTCAGAAAGTGAAGGGTATAAATATGAACGTTTAGCCTAGGTCATTACAGTCGCGGCACGCGAACATGAAGCCTAACTCATCATTTTATACAATGTCGAAGGAGCGGGATAGTTCTAAACTCAAATAAAAGAAATCATAAAAATTAAAAGAGAATTTTCAACAAATGTGGAAGACCCAAGCATTAATGCGAAAAAAGTTATATGTGTGTCTCATCATTGGTTTTTTTTTTATTATTATTTTTAATGCTATGCTTTCATTGAAGGAAACATATGAGATATGTTTCGCGCTTCTCTGTAGTTTCATCTTTATCTAAAAATTTTCTCATTTTTTAAGATTACCATCAATCCTACTGAAATAAGTTCCATCAGTTTCAGAGAAATTTTCGAATTTACCCTGTGTAACATTTAAAAAAAATCAATACGATGTCACAATTTCTCTTGTTTACACCCTTTTAGCTCTTTTTGAAAATCAACAATCAATGTCGCATACAATAGCATCATATCATTGAGCTCTAATTGTTACGGCCTGGTTTCCAGATTCGAAGTGCCAGCATGTCCTCACCAGCTTAGTAATCTCAGCGAGCTGTAGGTCCATGGCACAATCTGATGGTTCATCATTATTCTGCGATTATAGTTCATCGCAGTTTGATAGGATACAAAAGATATTTCGTTCCTAGAGTTACTATACGTAAAGACGAGTTCCCAAAATGTTTTTCCTCAAATTTAAAAAACTTAATCAGAACCAAGAAAGCTGTTCACGCTGAATACAAACGGTCTGCCAATTGCAATGATTATAATTTGTTTTCTAAATTGAGAGCTGAATGTAAAAAACAGTCTGCAATCGATTTTAAGCAGCACATAAGCAAAATTGAATCGCAGATCCCCGGTAACATGAAACACTTTTGGAGGCACGTTAATTCTTACAGAAACGAGTCTGAAATACCTAGTTCTATGCACTTAAATGATCAAATTGGCACCAACTTCAACCAAATTTCAAACTTATTGGCTAAACATTTTTCATCTATTTTTCGTAACGAAACCAGCACATACGATCCCCCCTCAGTCAAATATTGCACTTAATTTAACATGTTTTACTATTGAATATGACAATTATTATTATTATTGCTGTTAGATGAATCCAAAAGTCCGGGCCCGGATGAAATCCCTTCGATTCTACTAAAAAAAATGTGCTCATTACTTGGCCCAGCCACTTTGCATTTTATTTAATAGATCGTTATACGAGGGTCATTTTCCTGACGAATGGAAATCGAGTTTCATTGTCCCAATTCACAAAAAGGGCAGCAAGTCCGATATTAAAAACTATCGTCCTATTGCGATCCTTTCGAGCATACCTAAATTATTTGAGAGTGTATTGACTGATTTACTGACACCCTTAATTCGCCCGCTCATAATACAAAATCAGCATGGCTTCTGCAGTGGTAAATTAACTACTACAAATTTAGTAACTTATCACAACTTTATTTGTAAATCGTTTGATCAATTTTCACAAGTGCATTCAGTATATACCAATTTTTCTAAGGCCTTTGATGCTGTTAATTTCGATCTTCTTTTAAGGAAGCTCTCTGTTATAAATTTTCATGGACCTATTTTAAGCTGGATCAACAGTTACCTCAGGGACAGACAACTATTTGTGAAAATTGATAATGCTCGATTTGATCCTTTCAGCCCTACCTCTGGTGTTCCACAGGGCTCCCACCTCGGTCCATTACTTTTTCTCATTTTTATCAACGATATATGTCAAGCTTTTGACGGGGTGCAGTTTCTTTTATTCGCAGACGATTGCAAAATTTTCAAGGCTATTTCCTCGCCGGATGATCAATCGATTCTACAATCTAATCTCGATAACCTAAACACTTATTGTATTAATAATTGCTTAAATTTGAACGTGGATAAATGTCAGTATATCATTTTTAATAGAACTAATATACAACATCCTCATTCCTACTCAATCGATAATGTGCCACTGAGACAAGTTGACTGGATTGATGATTTAGGTGTCACTTTAGACACATCTTTTAATTTTAATCTTCATATTAATAACATATGCGATCAAGCCCGAAGAACATTAGGTTTCATAATGAGGAATACCAGACAATTTTCTAACATCCATGCTCTAAAGACCTTGTACTTTTCGTTAGTTAGAAGCAAACTTGAATATGCATCGGTATTGTGGAATCCTTATTATATAACACATTCGTTAACTATCGAAAAAGTACAACAAAAGTTTTTGAGGTTTTTTGCATACAAACTACGTATCAGCCGGGAGAATATTGTTTATTTGAAGCTATTAAACACTATTAACACGACGGCTCTTCCTGACATCCATGGTGGTATACAGGGACGTAGCCAGGGGAGGGGTCCATGGGGTCTGGACCCCTCCCGAAATGTTTTCAATGGGCTTTGAAATTTTAGTGATGGTAACATAAAAACTCTTATAATTAACATGTCAAAACGTTCGTGTAGCTGGAAATACTTTTTGTAAGGGATATTGCCTATGAATCACGTTAGAAGCGATAGCTGCTAAAGAAGTCAACGTGTGTTAGAAATTAGGAATGAGCTTATTTGAGTCACCGCGCAGGTAACATTAGATTTTCTTGTCCTAATTGGCTCTATCAATAAATTACCCCGTTTTGGAAAGTAACCTCTTCTCTCAGTTCTCTCACAGCTAATTTAATGTAGATATGCTAAAGTTGTTCCTTTGTCAGTGATAAATTTTGTTAAATTTCTACAATGCCCGGAGGACAAAACCGAGAAAACCTACATTGAATCCGATTTTGCTGAAAGTATTGGTTTTCAAGAACAGCTTCATGTTTTATCACTCAAGGTGTTTGATCGACCGCTATTCTTTCTAACCAACTGAAATGAAAACGTTATGTATGTTGATTTTTCGCTGATATAATTTTCCTCCAATTTGTTTCGTTCTCAAGTCTCCAAGTTTTTCCCCTCTGATTAATTGAAAAAAGACCAAGATTATAAAAAAAAAATATATATAAAATAATTTGACATTTTTAATGATACCAGCACAGATGATTTTTCTCCGATTTGTTTAAAGAAATTTGCGCAGAATAAAAAATAAGGTATCCACTTTCATTGCTTATTTAACCAATCACTCTATTCTCAACACTGGAATTTAAGCTATGTCTTGCCTCGTGCCAAAACTTAAAAATGGCGACAAAGCTGAGACTGAAAATTATCTACGAACTAGCAATCCTTCAATTATTTTAACTGGAGGATGACCAGGGTTACATCCTTTACACCTCTAGTTCGACTACTAATAATTTTGGTTTTTCAGAGGTTAATCTACTACTACAAATCTTATATTAAAATTACACCTTAAAGTCTCTCAAAAATTGGTCCCACTTTACTCATTAACAGAATAACCAGACAATACCGTCCCGTGATTGTAACCATAACTTTAACTAATTCAAATCAATTTCCACCAACATCAGGCATTCCTCAGGGATAATATACGTTGATCCACTTTTGTTTTCAAGCGGATGAAATCAATCGGTATACATCGAATAAAAAGGCATGAATGTCAACAAATTTTTTTAGTAATGTATTTTTTCTGTATCATCAAAAACACAGTAAAACAGTTCTTCACTAGCAACACAAAAAAAATTGATTTAGATTTAAATTTCTGAAATCGAAATTTGAACCCCTCCCGAAACAAATTCCTGGATACGTCCCTGGTGACATATCATTTAGAGTTACCTCCAGACCGACTAGGAATAAAAATATCTTTCAACTATCAAAT
This sequence comes from Microchrysa polita, assembly GCA_949715475.1. Classification (NCBI taxonomy): domain Eukaryota; kingdom Metazoa; phylum Arthropoda; class Insecta; order Diptera; family Stratiomyidae; genus Microchrysa; species Microchrysa polita. The sequence continues at coordinate 11,257,398 of OX454415.1, read as the reverse complement.
TGCAGAACAAATTATATCAAATTTTCTCTTATAGAAAGGATCAAACTTTTTGGAAACTCTGTCTCCAACTCCAACCACATTGATATATTTAATACGAATTATAATGAGTTAAAATCTGCGGTTATCAATTTGGATTTGAGTTTGTTCTCAGCTTCGTTATAACAACTTAGTTTTTAAAAGTATTTATTTTTTCGGTTATTTTATTTTATTATCATATTATTATTTTATTCTTATAATATTCTTTGTTTTTTTATTTTATTTCCTAAGTTTTTTCTTGTAACAAGAACTTTAGTCCGTTAATGGTTCAATAAATAAATAAATAAATAAATAAATACGATTTTCTCTTCTAACTCATCGTACAACTCGTTATTGCCATGGGTGCGCCTTTCGCAAATAACACAACAATTAAAATTTACTACGGCAGCATACTCACCAAGTCTATTGATTTTGCGAAATTATTATCCTGCGGCCCCCTTATGCTTGGAGCTCGGGACGGTAAGCCCATGAAAGCTGTTGAGTGTGATACCCCTGGATTAGGTACAAACATATTTTACTTTGGGTGTTTTAAATTAAGGCCGTCCATTTCTGCCAATAGATTGGTTATTTGTGAAATTCTACTTTTTATTTCTTAGGTGAAATATAGGAGAGCTTTGGATCGTTAATGGGTCATCGTGAACTATGGATTTCAATCGACGTCTGTCTTAATTCAGGCTCGGGCTTGCGAGACCTACGGCACGTCGATTAAAAAGCCTAAGAGTAAACATTTCATGGAGCGAGTTAGCATAAGAGACAAAACGGCAAAGTCAACCCTTAAGTGTGGTTTACATGAGTCAAGTAAAGGGCCTGTTCCCTTGAATTTGTAGTTCAATTAAATATAAAACCTCAATGATATCCCATACAAGTAGTAGAAAATCATATATGAATATTAATTGTCGAGATAATGATATGATTTATTAATATGTACCATTCAAAACATACCATCGGTTTTACCTTCAAAGCGCACCATCGTCTTGACCAAACAAAAGAAAAACGTCACAACATTGATCCGTAGGAATTATTAAAATATGTAATTATTTCCATCATTCACCCTAATCGACCAGACGAAAAGTAATTACAGTTTCAAAAACAACTGATTCAGTGTTTTGGTTTTGTGTAGATCAAATAATATGAAAATTGCCACCATCACGACATTATCATCATCATCGTCATCGTTTATAAAAGCAAATCGGAATTCCCATATCATTAGCAAATGCAATTTATTGTATTCTACCAGTAACCCGAAGTAATTTTTCGTAACTGATAATTAGTCCAAAAAATGTAAAAAGTAAAAAAAAATGCGACCAAATATTAAATTTGGGTGGTCATTATAATTATGGTCGTGTGTAAATAAAACCAACGAAAATATATTTCATATTTTCATATGTTTTTCTAGGCGCAAATGTAAAGACTTATGATCGATATCTCCTTTGTTTCTGCATCTCCTTTGTTTTCTACTTGTAGGTACTAATAATCATTCACAAATATTATAGGGACATTATTTACTAAATTAAATTGTATTGTACTAAAATGTAAAAATTGTTAAATTAACCAGAGTCACCCTTAAATATTTTTGATTTAACATAATATGTATTTATTTACAAAAACCAAAAACCAAAATAAACAAAAGTCATCCGAATATGTTTCAAAGATTCTCATTTCCTAAGTTATTTTGGTACTTTGTTGCCGGATCTTAATTAGCCGAGAGGTGAACAGCGAGAATCGGTACTACAGTTAAAGCAGACAAAAGCTACGATTTAAACATTCATTTAAAAAAACTAAGTGAGGTATCCACAGCTCAGGCTCAGGTAGATACAAGTATGCCATAAGTGGCAGTTCAACATTAGACGCCCGCTCGCCAATCGACCGACCACAAGAACAGAGGCTGTATATTCTGTGGTATGGCTATCGTATTTGAGATTGTGAGCCACCTAAAAATTTCCAAACAAATTGAGAACGAAATTAACGCGACATAAATAACTAATTTGACCAAATTACAAGGCTATTAGTTATTCATTCTGATCGCATTTATTTTAGCCTGGAATGAAGATTCCCTCCTGTTTTTTATTTGGTACCCGTGTCAGGCTATTAGTCAGGCGCTTGCTTCTTGTTTGTGGTGGCCAGAGACTGAGATACTTTTTTCGGGTTTCCAAAACAGATAGGAAAATCATCGTGAAGTTAAAGTTTGGGAACCTAATTGTTGGTATTCGTAAAATGAAAGAAATTAACTCCGAGGAGGACTGCGCCGGTGAACATTGCAGTGTTCGTCGTATTGTGCGTTTTTACATAGTATTTGACGATGTTTTCATTTTATGTTCCACGCTCATTACATTGTTGTGCTGTGCTATTCGACCTCTGTAACTCCAAGCATGTGTGCATACATGTTATGAAAATCACTCAGCCTGCAGATCGTGTGCGCCGTACACATATGTATGTATAGTCCAAATACGATACACCTTAGCTTCAACATAATACTGACCGCAAATTTTAAGTTATTAATCTTTGAACAGTGACGAATGGATTCTTGACATTTTAATCCTTGTTGAAGTACATTTCTGCGGTTTTTCGCTCCATACAATACACATTCGGACAATATGTAAAAACACACGTATTCTCATAATTATAAAGAATATTGCACTCAATGATTTTCGATTTGAGTTCGCGATGATCCTGAGACCTCTGTATGTATAGGGAAGGTTGATGTTGTTCTCGAGCGTACACATATCGTCGCATAATCACCACGAAAGATTTTTGTCTTTATACCTTTGTTTGGTGCAATATCATTATACCCGTCACTATGTGAAAGGGTATATTAACTTTGTCATGAAGTTTGCAACGCACAGAAGGAAGCACTTCCGACTATATAAAGTATATATATTATTGATCAGTGTGACGAAAGAAATCCATTGAGCGATGTCCGTCTGTCTGTCTGTCTGCCTGTCTGTCCATCTGTTTCAATACAAACTAGTCCCTTAGTTTTGAAGCTATCGGGCTGAAATTTTGTATAAAGTTTCTTTTTAGTGTACGCCGTATATATGTCGGAACGAATGGAATCGGACCATGGGGTCATGGGGCTGTCATATAAATCAACCTCTGAAAATTAGGTTCTTCTAAGAAAAACTTTTTTCTTTATGAACCAATCTTAACTAAACTTCACCCAAATGTGTTCCTAGTAAAGCCTCAAAATATGTATAGGAACGGATGAAATCGGAACACTACGTCTTAGGGATGTCATACAAACCAACCCCTGAAAACTAAGTTCTTCTAAGAAAAACTTTTTCCTTTTTAATCCGACCTTAACCAAACTTTACCCAAATGGGTTCCTAGTAAATCCTTAAAACATATACAGGAAAGGATGAAATCGGAACACTACGACATAGGGCTGTCATACAGACCAACCAATAGGAATTAGGTTCTTTTAAGAAAAACTTTTTTCTTTATGAACCAATCTTAACCAAACTTCATCCAAATGTGTTTCTAGTAAAGCCTCAAAACATATCTGGGAACGAATGGAATCGGAACTTTACGTCATAGGGCTATCATACAAACCAACCCCTGAAGAAAAACTTTTTCCTTTTTAATGGAAATGGGTTCCTAGGATAAACTGACCAGACGTACAGCATTTTGACCTGTCGTACAGCATTGGGAAATGTACAGCAAAACGTACAGCATTTACCATGCCACAATATGAAACCTAAATCACTCCTCGGTGACGCCTGTGATCAGTCTTGCCTGCTTTTACGATGCAAAATTGGGCCCCCTGTATGGTCGATATTTAGCGAGAATGTTTGGCAATCGCTCATTTTCGACAGCTCGGGAACCTTTCCCGATCTTTTTGAAATTTGGCTCACTCTCCAAATTACACGGTTCAACCTATCCGCAATCGAATGTTATGGCTGCCCAAATCGACGTTTTGAGTTTTCTATATGAAAATTGTCCATCACTCGAAAATTTGGGAAACGTTAAAATTCAGAAAACTTGTAAAACACCGTACACTATTTGGTGAAAATTTTAAGGCTCCAGCTGTCAAGGTTCAGAACTTACAGCCGTCGAAAGTTGCGATTTAAAGTGTAAAGTTTCACTCATACACGATCGATATTTAGCGATATAATAACACTTCAATCGTTCACTTTCGATAGCTCGGGAACCAACGGAAATTTCTGAAATTGGCACATTTGTAGAATTACTTGGCGCACATTTCCTCCATAAGTTTCAAGGTCCTACCTATCTGAGTTCGGAAGTTACAGCTGCCCAAATTGCACTTTTGTGGTTTTTAATTGAAATTTTATCCATAACTTGAGCGGAATTTTGAAATTTCGCAGACTTGTAGAGCATCTCACTGTCCATATTTGGTGAACATTTCACGGCTTGATATACCAAGACTCTGAAGTCACAGCCGTCAAAAGATGCGATTTGGATTTATTTTTCCTATCACAAAACGATGGAAAATCCGCTGCTGTACTGCATGCGATTCCCTTATCCCCTCTATTGGAAAATTCACACTAAAGAAGGGAGTCTGTAAGAGTTTTAGATCAGGGTTTTCCCTCAACATGTCCTTCGAATCCGTTAAATTTTTTTACACCTATATAACCATACATGAGTATAGAATGCATACTCTCCTCCAGAAATATCGCAACAAGGGTTAGCCACCTCTGTACCGCTTTTGGAAGTTCTCCTCGGACTCCATAGCTACATTGAAACTGTGCCTAGAAAGCCACCACCAGCTTAAGAATTCTCGGCCCATCTCATTGGGCTTCGTTTATCTATTGCAATAAACGAAACGAAGTTTTTAAATAAGTAGGTACTTTGCGGCCATCATATGAAAAGCCAGGTGCCACATCATACGACAGCCCTTACAGATATTTCTGAAACCTTCTTCTTCTTCTTCTATTTTATATGTGTGTAAGTATAATCTTATTTGAAGTACTCTTTTTTGTGTCTTTCGTGTTAAAACATACGTTTGTTCTTCATATGTTGATGCTTTTTTTAAGGGGAACATTGAGAACTATAAGGCTCCCTGTTTAGTATTAACAGAACTTTGACAGTCGGTTGTTTGATGTAAATCGCGGAGCTAACCACTGTTAAAAGGGCCAAGCGCTGTGAAATCCCCCTTCGCATCGCCATGCGATTATTGCTCTTTACTTAGTCCAGGAGCATTCTTGACAAATACTATTTATGGAACAGGATAGGTATTGAAGACATGGTGAGGATATGCAGTTGCCTAATATTAATGCCCAAACAAGCATGAGTATTAAATATAATTCTCCTCTAATCAAACTACACCAAACAAGCCTTTCAGTTTCCAAAAAATCTACACTAAATGCTGAAAAATTCGAAAGTTACGCAAATATTACAGACGCATTTGTGTTTCTGGTTGTCCTGCCAAATGACGACTTTTACTGCGCTTGTCCTGATGTGTGATGTGATGTGTACAGCATTCGGCCTTCGGGAGTCTGGTCACCTTATCCTAGTAAATCGCTAAACCATATCTCGGAACGGATGGAATCGGAACATTACGTCATATGGCTGTAATACAAACCAGCCCCTTGAAGTGTCTTCCTGGACTAGTATCCAGGAACAGATGGAATCGAAACACGTCAAAGGGCTGTGATAGAAATTGTTAGGACAAAAGGAGCTTAAGTTTCATTTAAATGTGACGGGTATTCAAATTTCGGCCGCGCCCGAAATTAGCCCCGGTCTCGTTTTTGTCTCAGTTTATAATGTTTTGCAGCAGTTTAAAAATCTTTCACTTAACATTTGTAAACTCAAGTACAAATTTGTATCCGGACAATACTTGTAAATCGGCACATAAGTATCGGAGGTCTGTCTGAATTTTATTGTTGATTTCAATGACCGTTACTACCGTGATTTTTAAATTATAATAAACTATCATTTGGTATTAGTTACCTTTAAGTAAGCCTAACAATTCTCAGTGTCGAATAAGAACATAGTAAAATATTTGTCAAATAACCTACAGTTTTGTGATGTTGCCGTGATTGATAAAAATTCTCTGAAACTCGATACTTTTTAGAAACCCATGAGAAAAAAAAATTTAATAATGCACATGCAAATCTGAATCAAATTGTTTTCTGTTCGCAGATACATACTTTGATTTAGGGTTGAGACAATATTCCATATTTATCAGGTGACTTCGAAATATTAAATTAAAAAAAAAGCAATGTCGAACGTGACAAATTAAATATATTTTGCACTGTACAAATTAAAGTCTCAACTTGTTAAAAATGACCATAAATATGATTATGAAAAAGGTGATAGACGATGATAGCATAATTTATTACATAATTGTTTCAAATGTTTCTTACGAGTAGAATAACGTTTACACGTATAGGTAATTTTAATTTATTGGCCTTCATTAAATACTAGAGAAAAAGCAGGACAGATTATGACGTTATAAGCTTATAAATAATTCGTATAACATTAAAGCGCTTCTAATTGTCAAATATCACCAATAAAATAATTTATCTAATTTAGGTAAAGTGTTGCAACATTTATTTAATAATAATAATGGACACTTCATATTTCTTTCAGAATTTCGATTGCATTTTTGGATTGTTTACAAAATGGGATATTTACAAAAAAAAAAGTTAAATATATATTATTTTCTAGCAACATAGTCATGTATTTTTCTTTGCCTCTATTTTGCATTAGAGATTATTTCCTTATTGCCCAACTTAATATGTAAGCAATAGCATATATATGATCAAACGCAATAGTGCTCGACAACCTTTTGCGGACACTCATCACAATGGATTTTGCACAGCTTTTCCAGTCTACAATTACACGATACTTTTTGATAAAGCGTCACTTTATAGTGACCCCGATCGCAACATAGCAAATCGCAACCATCGACACCAGCCGATGTGGCATTACATTTACGATTCACCGTACCCAAGGATCCTGTCCTCGGATTATTTATACAAAAGTCTGGCGATTCGTCGGTATAGACTAGATCATGCTTGGAGGGTGGCTTAATTGTGGCCGGTCCTTCGGGCATGAATCCGACACCATCGTTACGTGCTATCACTTTCGTTGCGCCCTCATAGTGTTCCATTAGACGCAAGCCGACTTCGCGAAAATTCGGTAGAGCTTTCCAGCAAAATTTCACCGTACAACTGCCGGAAAGACCGTGACATTTACAACGCTTTTGCATGTGATCTCGAACAGCCTGTGAGTAGAGAATAAAATAGATACTAAACATTTTCTACTCTAAATTTAAATTTACAGACAATGAATTCTGAATAAATTAAATTAATATAATTGCAATGCCCTGAAGGAGACTCTATTTCATGCAGATTAAACTCGTTAGACAAGCTAAATGCAGTTAATTATGAATTAACGACTTTCCAGCTGAAAATAAAATTGTTTCCATTATACAGTGAAGGTTTTCACTTTTATCTATTTTAATTAGAGGAATGTCAATTTGATCTCGAAAGTCGTCAATTTGATGTGGAAATTCCGTACGTTGTATCATTATATTTTGATGATTTACTATTAATTTGTACGAGTGTTTTCCTTACCAATCTTCCAACTCGATTATTATGCAACCGCACAAGCGTCTTAATATCACTTCTCTTTCGCCGATAGCGAGCGTCCAAAAACTCACGAGCTTTCCGAAAGCCAACGTTGACATTCTCATCCCGACCGCTCCACTTCCATTGATCTTTGATTTGTTTAGCCAGATGCGGATTGGCTGGTAGTGGCGGTGGGGAAGATGACGCTGCCGTTGGTTTCTTGTGACGTCCAATTTTACCCATACCACCACCACGAATTCGTAACTTTTTGTTCTGTATTTTTTCTAAAATCTCCTTTTCCTGCTTATTCTTTGGAATAGCATTAGTAGTAATATTGCTAATCGGATCACTCTGATAGAGCTTGTGTTGCGTTCGTTTTCTGTTATTCAGAGGAGGTGGTTCGTCAATTAAACCCTTTGTATAGGCTCGGGTGACTTGATACGTTACGCCAGCTGCAGTTATTGCATTTACAAATGCTGTCTCCCGAGTATCTGAAATTGAAAAGAAATTATTATCACTGTAGTAAGTACGATGCAAATAATTAACAAAAAACAGAAATTGATATATTTCGTTGGTTACAGAGCATGATTTTAGCTATACGGTTGCTGAACTATAATATTACACTATTAGCCGGTTTCTCATAACTCTTATCAAATGGTTAGTCTTATCGTATAGAGAATACACATACAATTTACAGAAAGCTTTTCCATTATATTGAATTGAATTGTTGTATTGTTTATTTTGCATAGTTATGCTATCTTTCGTGCTCTGTGGCCGTGATCGTTCGGTCGCCACTCTGTGAAATAAACACTCATAGAGAAACGAGTTTCCAAACTCGGCACGACTCGTCGCAAGTTTATTATTCAGTAGAAGATGATAAGAAATATTCTTATCGTAGAATAATAAACTAACAATGCGACTAGGAATTGGTATGGCTGACAACCTTATCACACTCCGACTTCAATTGTCTTTGTAACGTTGATGACTACACACAGTGGTCATCAACGCACCATGCTCCACTAGGAGTTACGGTAATAGAGAGAGAGGGATGCTATCTTTTGCTTATTTATGCCGTTGTATGAAATTGCGCAATGATATTTTCAACCTCAGATGATGAATATGGCATAACTATGCAAAAAGAACAAAAATTCAATTCAATATAATGAAAAAGCTTTCTGAAAACTGTGTGTGTCTTCTCTATACGATAAGACTAACCAGCCGACAGGTACTAGATTAGAGCTATGAGAAACCGGGCCAATGAGTTAAACTATGAGTTAACAAAATAAGTTGGTAACACTTGTTCAATCACGCGGTGGCAACTATAACACTTTTCTCTTTGCGAGAAATCGGTAAAGAAAATAAAGAACTACTGTTACTGCTCATTTTTATTATGAGCAATACTTCGAGTAAAATTGAGTCATACTTTTACGTCTTTTGCTAAATGATATGTGTACATAATATCTCTGATCTGTGTTCCTTTTCTAAATTCACAGCAGTATGAAAATACTCCCTATATGTATACACCACCTACAGTATTCAAAAATCTCTTTGGTATGCCAACCAGTGAAGCGCTCCATTTCAGGTATTGTCCCAAACCTAATACATATTTGTTAGGTAGGTCTCAATTAGCATCAATTATCCAAAGTTTTGGTAAATTTGAAATAAAGAATACCGTGTTTATGTTTGACAAACGTTTTCGTTTTGAATATTACATTTGAAAGCCACAATGGATGTTTTTGTTTGAACGTGTAACACGGTACCTATGTGGGTAGTTTGTGATAAATTCACTTGCAAATAGCTTATAGTAGTAGTGACACTACTTGATTGTCTTCCATGATCGAAAAAGAAAAACGAAAGTAGAGCTATAACTACAACCAGTGGCGTAACGTTTCTAAAATTTCTTGTGTTCGAGATCGAGATGGGGGCCCCCACACAATGTTATTAATAAATTGAACAAAATTTTTGCAACTGATTACTACACACTGTAGTAAATCTGGACAAATTTTGAAATTTCAAGTGGGTCCAGAACTATGTATATTGATAGGAGATTCATACTACCGACAAGATTTAGTAAAATCTAAAACGTTTCAAACGGGTAATCGGGTTTGACTGAATTTATTTAGTTAAGAACCAGGATAAGTTTGTAGACGGCTATCATGCTTGAAATATATATTATGCAGCAATACAATGCATATTTTAAAGGTGATAGGTTCAATAGCGACAGCAAGGGGTCTGGTAAAACGCAACTCACACTTGACAACGACGAGATGTGGGTTTATCATGAAACCTGAAATCCTGTTCACACTATCGTCCTAATTTTGTTGCACAATTTGACAGTACAGTAGAATTATTCTCAATTTCTATTCTGACCATTTGATGCATGTTTAATGTTTTGATTTTTTAGCAACAAGAACTGCAATCTAACTTATAAAAATCTACGTCGAAGATTTGTGTTTATTAAAAAAGTGAAAAATTGCACTTACAGATTGATAACGTGGATATAATGATTAAACGAGCCGATTGTGGAAACAAAGGCCTCTACTGTAAATGTGACATTTATTTTCAAAGATGTGTACATGCACTTTCCCACGATTTCGTTTAGATTTGGTTTGAGATTTTGAGAATCGCGTTCATTTCGTTGAAAATGTATGTGAAGTCCATTTCTTTTTTTCCGAAATGATCTTCATTTTAATTTATTGTGAATAATTATTTAAAATGTTCAACCCAGTATTTGTAACAATATTCAAAGAGTAGAGAACCCGAGCGGCCCAGGACACAACACCAGAAATGACAAAACAAAAAACGATAAAAATTAAATTTATATTTTCATTTAACTCAATACCATACGTGAAAAGATTACAATGAAAAATAAGTCAAAATGCTGCTACACATTTCTTAGAATGAGGACCTAAGTCCATGTAAAAAGAAAAAACGTAAATTTTGGTGAGAATACAAAACACTTAAGAGTGAAATTACTAATTCGTGCTTACAAAATTATGAGTGCTTTCAATCGTTCTATTTGCAGCAATATAAAAACTTTCGGAGAAAATTCAGCAGGGGTTTTATAAGAAATCTCGTGCTTTTGAAGCTACTCTCAGTTTTTGGTACAAATTAACAACATCAAAATAAATAAAATAAAAAAACGCAATAATGGAATTGTATTTTTCTGGTATTATTTTGAAATTTGGTTAATCTTGTGCGGAATGAGAAAAGAGGCCAATTAGACAGTCAATTAGCAATCGATTTTTTTTTCTCCCGGGGCTTCGAAAAAGCTAATGCCATGGTAAAAGAAATGCAGTTCTTCAGCGCAACAGTAAAATGTTCCTCGAAGTTCTCACTTCAAATTGCTTCGTAGAGCACTGAAGCATCCGTCGCAAATTAAGCTTCAATATTCCAGTGACACAGAAATCGACAAAAAGTTATTTTTCAATCACAGTTCGAAATTTCCCATTCCTCGCCACTACGCTCGGGGCCCCTGATGGCTGGGGGCCTGTGTTCGACCGCACACATGGAACACCGTACGTTACGCCACTGACTACAACTAATAAATTAATAAATAAGACAAGTAATTCGGGATAAAATCTGGTAAAAAACAGGCTTAGTAGCGAACTGTCTGCTACAAATGTCTTATGTTTAACTTTACTGTTGTTATGTTTTTGGCAAGAAAGTCCTAATTCTCCTTTTTTATCTGATATCCTGCCGAATGTCCTGCTTTGAATTTTAAATCAGCATTTCACTAAGTGAAGAACAAGTTTTTGGTCGCCCCTACTGAGCTCTACAAGTATTGCTGAAAGTACGCGTTAGCGTTAGCTTAGTTGTTTGGCGTTTGTAGTTTACCTTTAAATGAAACTGTACACAAAATATGCGAAACACTACAAATACTTTGTGTCACAGTTACACTTTTTATTTTAATGCCTGGTAGCATCAAGTTACTCGCTACGTGGGACATTAGGGATCTACAATCTTAATGCGCATGAAATAATGTCTTGACAAGTTTCCTCTTATGAAGGCTTCCCAACAGCATATTGTTACTGTGAACAATGGATTTACAATTTCGGAAGAACACTCTTTACTAGTAAACACAGGGGTTTTATATAGAGTAAACTTACGACAACCAGTAAAATCAAAAAACCGTTATTAATAAAATCTATTGAAAAAAATCTTATTTAAATTGTTTTCTAAACTCTTACTGAATGGCTGATTTGAAGATTCCAATTTCTCTTTTTTATTTATTTAAATCGTAAACGGACTACAGTCCTTTGAATACATACTAAGCATAAAATAAAATAATGACGGGGAAATTTACCTGGCTAGTTCATTACACTGAGATTAAAAACTCTCCAGCTAAATGAAATTAGTGTACATTATTACATTTTTAATTTTATTGTCACATTTGAAAGCCCATTAATTCGGAAGGGGTCTTGAGCCTATGGAACCATCCTCTGACTACGTCTCTGGGAAATTATGTATTGTCAATTCAGTTTTCGACGGCATTATAAAGTGTAAATAGCTCAAAAAATGTGTACCCCGGATTGGCTGCCTCCAAAAATTTGCCGACCTAGGCTCTACCTTTCTGATATAGGATCAGTATGTTTTGACCCCACCGGATGAGTCTACACAAGGCTTCGGCCGGAATAGCAGTATAACCTTTGAAATAAGCAGAAAATTCACAATCAGCAACAATTCATAATGAGTTTTTAGGGTTTTTTTGAAAAGTTTTTTTAAAAAAAAAAAAACCCTTATGAAATCGATTTTGTCTGTCCGTCCGTCTGTCAGTGCCGGATTAACCTCGTGGCAGCAGGTGGCAAATGCCACGGGCCCCGCGCCTTGAGGGGGCCCCGCGCTGGCCTTTAGAAAAACTTAATACGTATAATAATCAATTTCTAAAAAACGAGTGGTAGTATTTTTGATATAAATATGGTCATACAGGTACCCAATAAGGTCTCTCTATGATAACTCTATGGTAACAACTTTTCGGACAAATGCCTCTTTTGTGACATAATTTTCCATGACAACTTTGCATGGATTCGACTAAATTTTTTAAATTAAATTTTTGCCGATATAGCGACTACCCAATGAAGGTCTTTCTCCCCTTAGTTAGATGATAATTATGAGTGGAATATGTAGAATGATTTCAAAAATAGGGCCAGAGCCACATAGCCCGTGAAACAATCAAATTATTATTGATTAGACATTTATTTTCGGTTATGAGCATCTGCCCTAGATCGCGTGGTTTGACAGGTGATCTGGCTATAAACCATAAATTTAACAAAATTTTGTTATATACAGAAAAACAGAATTATACATAACTGGGCCAACAACAAATTACTCGTTTAGTTGCTAGGGTTCAAAGTCTTCAGTTCATTGATGGACAATATCGTAGCATCATCTTAAATGAACTAGGAACGCACGACCCAAGGAATTATGTTTTTATGGTAAAATTGGCTTATCAAATTGACTTAAAAAAAACACTTGTCCGCAAGGCCCGCGTGGCTGAGATCCACGAGATTTAGGGGCCCAAACACCAAAGCCATAAAAAAGATTTTTTGAGCCGTACAAAAAAAAAACCATTTTCTAGCGTCGGTAATTTTATGCACCTACCTAACCTAACCCTATACGTCTAAAAAAAATATTTTTCCAAAATTACTTAAAAAAATCTTATGGAAAAAAAGCTTAACTTGTTCCATAATTGTCGATAAAGATGACTTATTTACCAAATACGTATTTCGGCACCTATTTGCTGCCATCTTCAGTGGATGAAGGTCTTATAACAGGCCTGAAAATTACAGTATAACGTGGAGTCTGGGCGATCTGGCTGGGTTAATACCTAATAAAAAATTTACGGAACTGTCCGCAAATAATTAGATGATATTCCAATTTTAATAATAATAAAAATAACAGGCGCGACAATCCAACATTGGACTAAGGCCGCAGGATGTGTTAGTGACATCCTATTTCCAAGATCTTATCTGCTTTTTGTTGAGGTAATGAGATCAGCATCACGCTCAGCAGTGTTATTTATCCCCATAAATGGGTCCTCGTTTAACATCTGAGTGAGAAAAACACCATGGAATACGGTGAGATTCGAACTCATGACCCTGTGCACTGAAGGTGCGCGCACTAACCGCTAGACCAGCCAGACTATTAATAATAATAGTTAAACTTAATTTCGAATACTAAAAATATAAAAATGGGTGATAAGCAAAATAGTTAAAATTTTCCAGTTTCGAGTAACGGTAAAAAAGTTATTGGCGTTTAAAGTTAAAGTTCCTTTTCGACCTCCGTTTTTCTAAACCGTTATAGGGATCGATATGAAACTTTGCACAAACTTCGCTCAAATTTGTTTATACTGAAATAAAATAATATGTGTAAGAACGGACAAAATCAGACCAAGGAGTCATGGTCCTGCCATAGAAACATCACCTCTGAAACTATGATTTTCTTAGAAAATTTGCTTTCTAAAAACCAATACAAACCAAAATCCATACAAATATGTTGAAATGTACTAAATTTAACTACGGAAATCCAAATAAGAGGTCATGGATTTAGATGAAATATGGTTTGTAGGACAATTTTATTAGCCAGATTGGCTTTAGGCTAAAGTAAACCAGGGCGCATACATATATAAAAAGTATAAATATGGCAAATTTTCTGAAATTTATGGAAAAATACGCACTGAAACTGAATCATAGCTTATTTCCATGTGATTCAATATTAATTTTCGATTCCGATAATATTGAATTTTTAAAATACTTAATTGAAAAAAGAGGAAACACGAAATTGAGGGAATAAAGACAAATTTTGAAAATACTGAATTGAAAATCTTGAAAAAAGAGGGAACACGGAACAGAAAGATTATATTTTCAGTAAGAATTTTGAAAATTTATTTTTTTTTAAAAAAGGGGACCCTTTCCTAACGCAAATAATATAGCGCAGTAAGTAATAAGTAACAATAACATAGTGCAATAACAATTTGGAATATAACTACTTATGACGCGTCCGACTTGTTTGATCAAACTTTCCACTCCAAAATTGCCGCAAGTTGGAAGGCTGTTCACACGATACAATATTCGCTCAAAAGTTGCTCAAATTGTTTGCCGTGTGAACAGAAGTTGGAAGTTGAAGCGGTCGTAAAACGTTATCAGCTTTTGCAATACGTATTAGTACATATATTTTTTTCTTTCATTTCTCGTTAATTTTTAAAGCATTGAAAGAACATGTCCGAATAAATATATATGAGAAGTACATATTTTATAATTTGATTACCAGGGCAATCACTGTAACCCTTACAATCTACAAAAGAAATGAAAAACCAGTTCGGTTCATTAATTCTTTATTATTAAAAAGTATATATTCATATTTCGATGGGACTATAGTCAATGTGAGCAGGTGTTCGAGGTCACACAAGTTGTCCAACTTCTGTCCAGACGGTCCAACTTGTTTGAATGCTCTTTCAACTTCAAACATGTTGTCTGACTTCTGTTCACACGTACAATAAGTCTTCCAATATGTTTGAATGCTCAAAAGTTGGATAAAAAGGTGAATCGTGTGAACGACGCATTATGCTCGTAAAGCTTATTTTGCCAATTGAATTGTGGTCTTTTCGAACGGACATGTGAGCGAGCGAAGCAAGTTCTCACGGCTTGTAATATTGTAGAGTACTGGTTGGCGTTGCACGGCAAAATGAGAATAGCCTACCAGCAACAAATCTGTCTACGAAATACAATTTTTCTACACTTCCAGTAAGAAAACTTGGTTAATACATAACTTCCTACTGTATCCTTGCTCTTACATATTTACTTTTCACTTTTCAAACTTATTTAAAAAATGAATAATTTATCCTCTTGGCGCTGAATATTATTCCTTCTAATGTCACAAACGTTTTCCATTTCAATGATGAGGAATTAATATTGAGTTACGAAGTATGTAGGTACATTGTCATAAATCGCTCGAAAATGGTCTAGTTACAACACAACTTATCACTAGCTCAGATTCAACGTGAGATATCAAATTTCGAAAACGCGGCAATAATAGTCGCACCATCACTATACTAGCACTATTAACAGAAGTTCACTGAAGGTATGCACGACATTACGATGGAAAATAGTCACAGCAACTTGCAATCGTCCACACTATTAGCCATCTGATTAACTGTTATGGTTAACACCCTAAGAAACAGAATTCAGTTTCGCAATAAATTCCGCATAAGTTAACTAAGTTGGACATTTAAATTGTAACTGTAGACACATTAATGCCAAAGATGCAACTGCGTAACAGATAGAACGTGACTGAATATAGATAGGGAGGCTGCAAAAATATAAAACAACATAACAACTTATCACAGACAAATGTCTAAAATTTCAATACTTTCGTTATATAGAAATAAAATGTAAAAGTGTAAATTCCCATATTTTGTCGAATAGTATTAATTTACATTATACATTCTACTACTCGCTCTCCTAACCTAAAAAGGATGGAGTCGTAAAATATATGTTTAAAACTCTACGCAATAGGCTTTTCTTTTTGCTCACTATGGAAACTCTTCGCGATATGTTTTACCGCATAAAATATATTTTTGCACTCACATATACATCCATGAATAATTTGAAAACTTCAAGAAAGATTACTGCGGCTGTGTTTTGGATAATTTATTGCAAGATTTAAATTTCAGCATTACACAAATTTGCAGACATTTACCAGGATCGAGAGCGTCTCTTAAGGGACTTATACCTTCCAAATGCTGACTTGATTGTGTGAAAGATACACGAGGTAGCCAGTTTGATGTTGGACAGTGTGCCAAAGTGTAGAGTAAAAAGGACTAAGTAAATTATTTTCAAGAATATCTGTGAAGCGAGCAAGCTTTTGCATGTAATTTTAAGCAGGAACCAATTTTAAAAATTTTTGATGGGACTAAAAAGTAAATAGGAGACAAAATTCGTCCCACAAATGTTTTTCGAATAAAAAACAGTATCCTGTATTTTATAAGAAGGAAACATGTTGTACTATGGTAACACCAGCAGCGTGTTTTCTATACTTAGTGTACAAATACGAGTACCATCATCAACTTTTTCACACTGCTCATGTCTGCACTTATTTAGTTCATCTCATTAGTTTAATTGGAAAATTACTTTCAATCTAAATGACAGTTAACAGTACGAAGAAGTAGATGCAAGGATACATGCATTCATGCAGTTTTGTAGTTTCATACGCTTAATGCAGAATTGGAGTGAAATCGCGAGTTCATGTAATTTCATTTCGATCGAAGTTATACCTACCTACTTGAGTACATTACTATCACTACTATACGAATATAAGCGCAGATATTTACCTTTCATTAAAATTTTTCTGATGCTTCGTCGTAATGTTGTACAGTTCCAACGTAGATTACTAAATTGAAATTTACATTCTTGAAAGCCAAGATCTATGCCGCTTATTATTTCGTCCATTAGTGTTTTATCTTTGCATATTTCCGCTAAACGTCCACGTAAACGTCGTGTCTTATTACAAATTGTATGGGGATCGAGTATGACGTTTGTACCTTCAGCCCTGCCAATATAAAGAAAAATTGGGTTTATTATAATTTCTAAAATTTGTTTGATATAAAAACAATTAGGAAAATTTAAAATGTTATCAGGGCTACTACCTACTTAAAATATGTAAAATTTAAAATATATTTGTTCTTATTCGGCAAACAAATTCCACAAAAAACGCAATTGCTGATTCTTGAGAATGAGAAGGCATACTGGGAAAACATTTGTCCCGGTACATTTTCAAGAAATGCCCACAAAAATTGCACCAAACTAAACGGGTTTCATCCAGTCACTAGATTTTTGGTTTTGCATTTAATTTTTTTATAAGTACGGAATTTAACATAACATCATTCAATTTTCTTTCATTTTCCACTTCGCACAAATTAACTTTTGGGGACATGGATCGTTAGGAACGGGAGCCGACGGAGCCGGACGGCCTACCGAATATTTTTCTGAAAAATACCTGCCAAATCTTATTGTTACCGCTCTCAATTTTATTTAACAAAAGCCTGCAGGCTGTATGAAGAAAATCATTAATTTTACCCTTCCCTAAAGGCAGTGACGATCCTTTTTCTGCAATAAATTATAGACCTATTTCATTGCTTCCGTCTTGTGAAAGAATCGTCAATGACTTTTTGATAATAAATTTTGGGCATTTGATATCATTCTGTCAATATGGTTTGCAGAAACACCGCGCTCAACTACGACAAACTTACTAGAGATCTCACATTTTTGCCAAAATTGTTGATCGCCACCAGGATGTTCGCGTAGTTTATACGGATTTCTCGAAAGCATTTGACACGATATGTTTTTACAGACTTCTTACTTCATACAGGCCGCACCGGACAAGTTAGTTTTCATAGTTGCATATCCGCTCTCTTGATTCCAACATCCAATATCCCTCAAAGATCCATTTTAGGTCCTCTGCTCTTTACTTTTTTTGTATCAATGACCTACCTCGAAGCCTAGATTGCCGTAGTCTGCTTTTTGATGATGACCTTAAGTGTTACCTCCCGGTTTCATCTATTACTGACTGTCTACAACTACAATCTACACTTAATTTACTTTCGTGCTGGTGCCACATACACAGCCTCCGGCCAAACTTGTATAATAGTCTAAGAAAATTACGATATTTGGTCGGCGAAAATCCTACATCGGAAATTTTTTTGGGTTATGGTTGGGGATGGTCCCCTCCCCAGATTATGGGATAAAAAGCCCCAACCGATTGGGGGTCGGCAACCTAAAAAAAAGGGGAGAAAGGGGGTACTTTTTCGATTTTTTTGCGATTATTTCAAAAACGACAAAAGATACAGAAAAATGGAATGAACACAAAAAAACTACATAAAGTTATCTTTCCAATGATTTATAACACATTAGAGTTTAATTAAAAATTTCGGCGCTGGACTCAAAAATAAATTAGAATATTTTTATTTTAGACCTTTTTTAAAAGCCCCATAAGCTAGTTCAGCCGTAAAATTTGGTATAAGTATTCACAAAAAGTTCAAGATCATTTTAAGGTAAATATTGAGTCGCTCCGGTCAAGGCACCCATTATCCCCCCTTTTGAATTTATCAAAACGGCATGTCCATAACTCCCCCCGAAATTGGAGCAGAGTGCTAAATTTTGGTTTATTGCGAATGGAGGTCATAGTTACCCTACCCACCAAAAATCAGCTCATTCGGATAAAAGGGTACCTCCCATACAAAGTGGCGCGTTCTTACAAAGTGAAATGCACAATGCTTGTCTGCCGGCCACTATAAAAGCTCTCGCCGTACGTTTGTTAGCCGTCCGGTTTCGTCTTACAATGTGAAATGGCCCAACGACTTATATCTTACAATTCTCAACGTCTCTGCTCTCTGCCTTTATTGCTTTAATTTTATAACTGTCCGAGCTTTTGTTGAAAAAAATTAAAACTTCAGATATCCTCATAAAAAATCAAGAGCTTGGTCGAACATAATCAGAAGATTCATAAAGTTGTTTTTCTTTAATGCTTCAAAAATGGAAGACATTTAAAAGATTTTGTAATAAGTATTTAAAAAAATCCAAGATGGGTTCTTTCATGCATGTCTTATAGCTACTTCTGCCATTGAAAACATAATATAGCTAAAGCTAAACATTAATTTGTAATATCGAGCCCGATATGCAACTGTAACCGACGATCAGTCGGTCTTCTAAGCAAATTCAAATCCAGACAGACAAACGTCCTGATTTTAATAGAGTTTTGTCTTTTCCTTCCATATAAAACCTTAAAATTACAACCGTCTTTATAACGCACAATTGCAATCGACAAAAACCCATTCACCACTATGTATGTATTTCCGACACGAGTCCTACATAAACAATCTCGAGTCATTTTGCCTCCTGCCGTGAATGTGGCAATGATTTCACGCATGGCAAATGTCATCGTGGTGCATCACTCGTCACTTGAGTCGAATTCAATTCAAAATCGTTTTTTGAAACGTGCTCAACTCATATGAAGTCAATAATTTTTGAAATTTATTGCACATTGATTTTATTTTGAATGACTGCTTAGGCGCCACTTTAGACTAATTTTCAGAAAGCGGCAATCATTAGAAAAATTGTAAACGAGGCGTATCGATTGCATGCGTATGACTTTTGGGATTTTTTTCATTTTGAATTGAGTGTGAACCTGCATTGAGAAGTCAATTCTAGCAGATTATTAAATTAGAAATTTATGTTCAAAACATTAGGGATAATAGCATTTTTTATGAATATGGCGAGAATATGTGGAGCCGCACTAATATGCATGATAATTTCACGAAAACGGTTGCTATTCCCACCTGTGTTATTTCATCCATTTTCATTAGTATACAAACAATATTTTAAATTTTGGAATTATAGAATATTCTGTTCGAGCATAATTTTGTTCCTAAAAATAAAAAGCTAATTTTTATTTGTATGTGGTCGTTTTGAAAAAAATGCAAATCATGCAACAATGACCACGTACCTTCTCATAAGAACAATTGCTAATATTCGCATTTCAAGAAACTAAGAAAACTAAATATGTAATTTATTTCCAATTTACAAATTTGACGGACCGAAGTCTTTGTAACAGAAATAATGCAGTTCTCAATGCTTAAAAAAGTGTATTCACTTACAGTTTATTAGAAAGACTTTTTTTAACCACATCAGACATGATTATTTCATTACAGTCAGTTAGGATTAGGAAAGCTGCCTGTAAAAATAGACTGGCACATTACTGCCAGAACGGGTGATGTGCCTACACTGCAGCAACGCGACGAAATGGAGCGGCAAAAAGAGACAAGGAAGAAGAAGAATTAGGAAAGCATTTCTTAGAAAGGGTTATCATCATTTAATTAACAATGAATAATGTGAATCGAATCAATTTGTGCGATTTATAGAATATATCGCTGCTTTACTTTGATAGTGGCACAACACAAAAAATTGGGATTTCCCGTTTTTGGGCTCAAATGATGTAATGTGGTATTTTTTCATTTTACAAATTTTCCCACTCCAATCTTTAGTAGATTTCTTGTAAAATGTATGTACTTGTGCGGATATCCAACTGCCTCCAGTTTTTTCATGGATACTGGCATAAAAAAATGTGCCCGTATCCAATTGCAATGAGTTGCTTTAAAATATCTTCAATTTTTCATGAACAGTGGCATAGGAATATAAGTTTAACTGTGGTGATTATGAATAACCGCTTCAGTAGGATTTCTTGACTTTTCAGTAGAACAATTTTAAACTTAAAACCTATTTCTAAACTAATTTTGCAGCTTTTAAAATCCATTACGCAGTTTATTTTTTAATAATAGAATTCTGTTTAATTCGTTTTCTTAGTTTCTAATAAACTGTATATTATAGTGATATAGAGAAAAAGAAGATAAAACATTTTTCCATTTGATTTTGATATAGAAAATACGCTTAACTCATTTTAAGCTTTATCTATGGGTAATCTTTGAGTAGGAATAATAGCTTATGTCGAAATAAGAATTACCAAATGTCCGTTTATTGTCAAGAAAAGTCGACTTTTACGCTAGTAAAACTTTAAAAAAAAAAGGCCTAACCTCGGAATAAATGGAATACTACCGTTCTTTCGATTATTTATCTGTTTTAGAGTATTACTGGCTATATAAATCCAGATTTGCAACCCTGGGGGGGGGGGACCCTGTGGTATTTTTTTGGCGAGCGAAAAAGAGCTATTTTTTTGTTTTTTTTTTACATTTTCAACAATGTTTTTTAAAATAATTGTCTTGGATAAAACCTGTGTTTGGCATTTTGAAAGTAGATAGAATTTCCAATCCAATGATATCCAACCAATTTTATAGGTCAAATATTGACGGAATTATAGGATTTTAAAAATAGGGTATTTTTTACCCGAAAATTGCGAATTTCAAGTAAATGACGCTTCGGCAAACAACATAAGCTTAGAATTCGCCTTTTTGTGTGGAAAATATCCTATTTTTGAAAGCCTATATCTCCATTAATCGGTGAAATCGTACCACCGTTTTAATCGTACCACCTCCAAATTTCCGACTAAATGGTCAATTTTTTACACACTGGTAACACCAAACCATATCACTGTCTTTGAAGAATCCGCTAGTTGTGAGTAGTATCTGTCAAAATATGTGTACGTGAGCCAACAAAATATGTTTTGTAACTTTTTCTTGTTATTTTGCGTGTCAGTTGCTAAGGGAATAACTCGTGAGGAAGGTAAGCAAAAAACACACAGTTTGCTTTATCGGATTACAAATTTAAGCTAAATTATTGTTGATGGTGCCAGTGTTCAAGTTTTGCAGTTATGACGAGATAGTTCATCTTTCGAAGCAGGGTTCGTTAAATCGTACCGCTGTGAGTTTGGTAGGTGGTACTGGTACGATTTAGTTGGTTGGGTTTAAACACGATTAGGCGAAATGCTGCAAATCATCTATTTTTTGCTAAGAATATATTTATAATTAATATAATAAAAAGTCCTAACGTATATTTTACATATTTATTCATTATTTCAAGTGTCGTCATAAGCTAAATATCCAGGTAAAAGTAAAAAGTGGTACGATATAACCGACTCTCCCCTATTTGACCTACAAAAGTGGTTAGGATATCATTGGATTGGAAATTCTGTCTACTTTCAAAATGCCGATCATCGTTTTTTTCCAATATAGAGCAAAAAACTGGCTGTTTTTCGCCCGCCAAAAAATAGCACAGGGTCCCCAGGGTTGCAAATCTGGATTTATATAGCCAGTAATACTCTTAAACAGATAAGCGAAAAAACGGTAGTATTCCATTTATTCCGAGGTTAATGTCGATTTTGACTGGCCTATTTGTTTATTCAATTTGTTTAAATTCCAAACCTAAATTCAGAATAAGCGAAAATGGCTTACATTAATTTAAGTTTTTGTTTGTCATTGGATAAAATATTAGGAAAAAATTAAATTAAGTCATTATTCTCTATGTAATCAAGAGGTATATATCCCAATAATTTCCTTACTAATGAATCCAAATTCATCAATCTTTGACAGCAGGTGACCTTCAATATGGACAACATCTTCATTAATTCAATATAAGATAGCCTGACGTCGAGTTTTGGCCGCCTAAATGACCAATTATCGTGCATGGTGGTGGGCGTCCTCACGTACTGAGTACTCCCAGCGCGCCCTCGGACGTCCACGCAATCTCACCTTCTTCGGCCTGCGATTATTATCCAGTCGTTGTAAATGTTTTCTGCAAGTTTGCAAGTTTTGGAAAGATCAGTAAGTCTATATTGCACACTGAACTGAGATACGGAATTAGTCATCGTCATAATTGTCAGCCGCACTAGTTTTGCTAGTATGATTTGTTCTCCGGACGGATTAGTTCTCTTTTATAGAATTTTTGATAAAATATTTTTATGCATAGAAATTGATGAGATGTCCCTGTAATTCTCGCATTTGAGCTTGTCACCCTTTTTGATTACCGGTCCGTTTCGGTCCATATATGTATGTAGTGGAATTTCAAAAAAGTGGTGGTACATATTAGCTCAATTTCGTAGAAATATCCGTGGCCCCTAATTTTGATGCTGGCATTTCATTAATGTTGGTCTAAAGCGATCGAAACTGCAATATTTTTTTCACGAAATCGTAACGGTTCTCTCGATATTCATTGTCAAAGTTTTTGCTTTTCGATGAGTCAAGTTCAGTATTTTGATAGGAAAAGTTAGATATTTCCGCTTTACTGATTGGTTAAAAATATTTGATGCAATCAAATCTACGTTTTAATTTTATTTAGTTCCACTACAATAGTAAGTTTTAGCAATTGGGCTAGTAAAATGTTATTTTTAGTGCACTGCTATTGATTCACAACAAACTGATGCAAAAAGTACCCCCAATTTCCAATTAAAAACTGAACTACCCCCAAAAAATATCAAATTTTGACATCGAATATCTGGAGAACCGTTACGTTTTCGCGAAAGGTTTGCAGATTCGATCGTTTCAGACTAATATTAATGAAACGGTGCGGCATCATCAAAATTTGGCGCCACAGATACCGAAATCGTACCCAATTTCGTCTTAAATTAACATGTGCGGTTAACTACCAATCATATCCCGAAATTCTATCATTCACTTTTATGCATTATTCACAGGATATTATCTTGTGTACGAAAATAAAACAAAACATCAATAATGGCACATTTTAGAAAAAAATGCTTAAAAAGCAGGTTACACTGAATTTAGTCTTAGACTGTTTCTAGAGACCCTTACATAAATCATAATAAAAAATGGTTAGAATAGGTTGAACGGTTGAGCGTAGTATATTTAAAAAAAAAACCTTTTTCATATTTCTTTAATTTCTTCTCCTGAAAAACTGCATTTTTCGAGCTGTGCCACTATCAATATACAGCGAATATAATATTTTTAACCATGATAAATAATGTAATTTACAATTTTTTTCAACAAATAAGTTGTTTTTCTCTTTACCGCTAAGTCCGCAAATCATAACTATTTTTTTTAATTGAATTATATTTTTAATTAATTTAAATAATTTCATTGCAGACGGACAACTATTTTAATACTCCGAAATTGAAATCCAAAACTTTCCATACCAATTAAGAAACACTGACCATCACTATTTCGAAGATACGAAAAAGATTGAATACTCCAACCTGACATATCGTACACACTTCACCACACAATGATCTACTCACACGATCTGTTTACGCAAGTGTTTTTATCGGTTTCAATTGCGTGAAGTAATTAAAAGAGCTCACATGTTATTTTCCAGCCTAAAGTCCAACATCCGAGCACCGGAGTACCATATAGATCGACTGCACCCCCGCTGTAAATTTAATGAGATTTTGTACAATAAACAGGATAAAAATATTGCAATGATTAGCGGATGTCTTTATATACGAATGCCACGAACAAATGCTTGTGCAAACTATACAAATTTGATGTTTGGAATTCAACTTGATCGATAACAAATCAATGTAATCATTATGGCGATCTTGGAAAGTATATCTTGTCTATTCGCCAATTTTTTGTTCTCTCTCAAAATACTCGGCGGAGCAAAGCAAAACACTCGGCTGAATTCGAAAACTTGCAAAAGCTGGAGAGGAAATGAACGGAAAACAATTAGTTTTGTGTATAAATCTCATAGTGAAAATACCTATACAATAATTTCCGCCGAAACAACGGGGTGTCGTCAAAACATTGTTGGGGTATTCGTTAAATTGGAAATAGGTCAAGTGATCTATTGTTTTGTATTGATATTTTTAGAGTTTGGTGATTCGTAGATATATTGTTTCCCCTGTGAAGCGTTCTGATTTCATCAGATGGCGCCGGAAATAACACCGGAAAACATTACAAAATAGAAAGGTAATCTGCTAAAGATTTCGATGACAATTTAGAATATTGTTCAAAAAGAATCCGCCGGAATAATTTAACATTTTTTAATAAAGAAGTTCAGGAAAGAAAATCATCAATCCGAATCTATCCAATTCATTTCTATATGACAGTGTTTTCTTCCATAGTCGGGTGCAGGTTTGCTGACTTAACCCGGACTCGAAAAAAAAACGTTTATGCGACGCTAAATTATTTGCTGATCTGACCCGAACTCAAAAAAACATCGAAGCTACGCTAAATTACAGATGGTCACATAGGCATTGATATTTATTTCGAAAAATTCGAAACTTTTCGTACACTAACATAAGCTCTCACATTAACTTTATTAATGCCCTCTCTCCTTAAGTAGAAGTGAGGACTATGCAATTCCACCCATATTACACATATAGACTCGGAGTAAGAGAAAAACCGGACATTTTTTTCTGCCATAATTTATCATAATACCGTACTATAACGAAAGGTCTTGCGCCCAACGAATGGATCTAAGCTCCTTTTTCCCGGGGTCATCCCCGTTCTCCCGCTTCAGCTACAAAGTGGCCGTTTCATTACTGGGTGGGAGTAAACCGAATTGACAGTAGTAAATTGGTGTCAATGGAAAGATATCGACTCCCAATCAATGGATCTGACGTCCTGACGAAAAAAAGGGAGTAGATTTACAGAAAGAAAGGGAAAAGATTTACAGACTCGTGGTAAGGGAAGGGATGGGAGGGTGGAGGGAGTGACTATTTGGATGTGATTTTGATAATTTGGTTTTTCAGTCATATGAAAAATATGTCCGGTGAATATAAAGGTACACAGGAAATATTGTCACAAAAATGTGAAAAGAGAATTCCGGTACATCTACATACCCTGCCAGGCTCATCGACTAAATATTTTTGTCGAAACAGCATCTCAGTCAAGTGATTTTTTCAATGAATTAGAAAATATAAATGTACGCATTTTTTTCGGCGAGCACCAAAAGTTTCCAATGTGTGAAAAACGATCTGAAACCAATCGAAAACGCGCTGCAATTGAAGAGTTTGTCGAAAACATGTCGGACAGCTAGATCGGAATCAGTTAAATCTGTGTCAATTGCATACGAAAAAATAGGTACTAGATGCTCTTCAAAAATTTATATCTTCACCTGATTTTGATACAAATACGCGATGTAAAGTCAACGGTTTGTTGAAAAAATGCAGAATTTTGATCTCATTTGCTCGCTCTTATTTATGGAAAACATAATGTTTTATGTTTTAGTTGAAAAATTTAACTGAAAATTCGGAAGCTCAGGACCGTAACATTATTGACGTCATGAAATCTCATTCGCAGTACAAAAAATTATTTTAAAGACATTAACAACGACAGCGATATCAATGCGTTAGTGCAAAGCTCCATGATTTTCGTAAGAGAATTATATATTGACCCTGAATCGGACAACAAAAAACAGCACCAAACTCGTCGTGCTCCGAAAAAAAAATTACGAATCATCTCAAACTACAGCCGAAATAGACTTTGCAACATTTTACCGAAAAGAGTTCAAAATCCTTGAAGTTGTTGTTTCAAAGTCCACAGAAGAATTGAAAAAAATAGCCAAACTGCTCCAACTATTTCTTCTTCTTCCTTGCCTTGTTTTTTATACCGCTCCATGGCTTCGCGTTGCTCGACCCGCGGTGTAGGCACATCGCTCGTATTGGCGATAATATCCCAGCATATTTCTACAGGCAGCTCTATCTTGGATCGTGTCATCGCCGAGACCACTACTATTTCACACTGAACCAAATTGCCTGCTAAAGTAAAGAAAATACGGCTCAAATCAAGAAAAAAAGACAATAAAAAACAGCCAAGAAATATTTCTCTTCATTTGAGAATTAGTCACACTGATCCAAGTGAAATGCCAATAGCAGCGCTTTAAGGAAAAGTAACCTTGAATCAAGCAAACTTTTCTTATGAAAAAGACAAGAGAATCTGAACAAAAATAAAAAAAAAACTTGCATCCACCCAACATCGAACCCATAACCCCATTCTTCCCAGTCAAACGCGCTACCCACTGAACCAGAGACACTTGTGACTAATCTACTACAACGGTCCAATATAAGCTAAAGCTAAAATAAAGCTTTTCCACGAGCTTTACATGGAAAATGTCAAAACAAATCTACTATCAAGCATTTGTTTGCTTGAATTGAGAATAATGGTTTAGGCTTGAATCTACTTCCTATTTCTCAAAAGAAGGTCTTGAAAATAGGATCGATTCAAGAAGAAATTTTCACATTTTGAGAAATTTTGTCTAAATTCGGGAATTTTGCAAATGAGAAAAGAGTTTCTTAATTTTAGATAGCCCAATTTTCTCAGTGCAACACAACATATTTCAAATTGCACGATAATCTCAGTGATCAGTGCGGTGATCGAAACTTATTTTTGTATTTCAAAGGAGATTTTGTTAAAACATAATTGCTTCGAGTGTCAAAATGTTGGGGACACAACGAGAGAGGATTTCCAACTAAGGACGGCTTTACCGAAAGCTTACAATATTATTCAGCTTATTTTGACATGTCCAGTAACATCAGCTTCAAGCGAACAATTAGTACATAAGTTAACATTAATAATATCAATCATTTACGAATTACGAACGTTAATGAAGGATGAACGTTTAGACAATTTGATGCCAATGTTTTCTTCAAAGGATATTGTCGACAAAACTGATTTACATTGAATTGTGGAGAGATGGTCCAAAATTAAGTTACGGCGGGTCACAACTCAACTGGTTGGTCGTGTATCTATCTTTGTATTTTTCGATGTTTACATAAACGTTCAAAAAGTATATTATAATTGGTGAATTTTCAAATATAGTCGGCAAATTTTACTTTTCACACGAAAAAAACATTTTAACCGTCCATGTTTTTACATTTCTATTATACACGTTCTACTGCTGAAGTTAGAATATAAAATCAGTATTTTTTATATCATGTTTTTGGACATTACATTAATTTGAAAAGTAAAAGAAAGAAATTTTTTTATCTTCGTTTTTAAGTTACAAAATAACAAGCGTTTTTAAGGAGTGCAAATACATATGTTCCTTTCTGATAAGTGATGGTCCATTATTCCTAATAACTTTTTAAATTGCACTCGTACTAAGCAGAATGTAAGTATCGGAATACCGCAGGGTACGGTCCTAGGACCAATACTGTTTTTGATATATAGCATTTCCAGGTCAAGTAAATAACTCTCCGAGACAAATAGATAAATTTCGGAATAAACAAAATACATTTCCGGATCAAAAAAATAAATTTCCGAATCAACAAAAGAAGATTCCGGATCAAATAAATAAATTTCCGGGCGAAATAAATAAACTTCTAAATGAAAAAAAACCAAATCAAAAAAATAAATTTCCAAATCAGGAAAATAAATTTACAAATCAAATAACTAAATTTCCAAATCGAATAAATATACTATTTACATGCCAAAAAAGTAAATAAAATAAATACATTTCCAAATCAAATAAATAAATTTTCAAAGGTTAATAATATTCTTCCAATAAGAAAAATTAAATTATATTAAATTTATGACACCCCAAGATTAATACAGTAGAGCGTCGATTATCCGAACGTCGATTATCCGAACGTTCGATCACCCGAACCAGGCAATCAGCTTCTTTTCATATGACAGACATCGAATTAAATGAAAAATCAAGGGTTTGAAGGAAGCAATCTCTCATCTGCATCGCTTAATTACCTTGAATTTTTTACTTTTGTTCAGTTCTAGTCGTTTTAAATGTTTTCAGTTTGTCGCTTAATTTCAAATTTGGGCTATTTTCTAATTTTTCTATGGAAGCTCGATTAAACGAACTTTCGTTTATCCGAACCACCCTTGTCGTCATTGGTTCGGATAATCGACGCTCTACTGTATATATTAACGGGCGGTTGGATGTGGAAGTCGATGAGATTTTAAAGGAAAAATTCGCTTGTGTATCGCGCAAATAAAGTATACCACAATTTTGCTTGTCCCAAGTAGGCGTAAGTTTCACGTACTAACTGTCGATTAAAGTTGAAATGTGTACGATAGTACGACTTGCTAAAACTTTCTATTAGTAAAGGTACACCACATCAGCTGAACACTACAATTCGTATAATTCAACAGAATCCTGTCTGAATCGGGTCACCGTTACTAAAAGCTGTGTCAATGTGTCTGCTTAGGGTGCAGACTCTCCCGCATTTACCCCTGATTATTTGCTCGGGTTTATTCCCCTGGAATACCATCCTCCCTCCTCCTTGGTATTCTTCCCCTATTGCGATAGAAATATTTTTAAAGAAACGGATTCTAATTGATCATGGCAATAAAAAGCTAAACGTTCTGTTGTAAAAAAAAAAAAACACTTCTAATTTGGAGCTTTTATTCAAATTCAATTGAGACCTAATAATTTTAACTTTTAAGTACCAACACTGGGTCTTACAGACTCGAAGACACTGCCAATGTATAGATTCCGTTATATTCTCGAATCTCCATCATTCTGAGGTCACCTCTATCTTCGATTCTAATGTAAAATAAACATTTTAGAAAGCTCAACTGGTGTGACTTGAGTTTTGAGGAACTCAGCCAGTATTTAACACATTTGTAATCATTATTTCATGCAACACGCGTGAGCACATATTGCTTATTCATTCATCACGTTTTCATACAAGCAGTATATCACGATGTCCCCCTATTTCATGACGCATTTGCGCCTTATTACGGATAATCATTATAAAATCGTTATTCGTAAACATTATGTAATAGTTAAGTATCATATATATTCAATGCATCAATAAATAATTAAAAAAAAAACACGTGCGACGGTGAGCCTCGAACTCATAATCCTATGCACTGAAGGTGCGCGCCCTAACCACTACTCCAGCCAGACTATACGAATGATCATCTTTTATTCGCGATTCTATTCACCCCAGCAACAAAAATCACACTTGAGGAGAAAACCATTATATTTCCTATATGCATGATCCGTCGACA
Source organism: Microchrysa polita (assembly GCA_949715475.1). Taxonomy (NCBI): domain Eukaryota; kingdom Metazoa; phylum Arthropoda; class Insecta; order Diptera; family Stratiomyidae; genus Microchrysa; species Microchrysa polita. The sequence goes on along the minus strand of OX454415.1, from coordinate 11,227,461 downwards.
TTCCTTCAGCTGACCATCATGTATCTAACTTTCAATGCGTCCTATCGATACAAAATGCCGATTCGTGATTCATGAAGTAATGCTTATTTGTGGCTATGTTCGCGGTATATGACGCCGATGCTGGCTGGGAAGTTATGGTAGTTTAGAGATGGCAAATAACGTCTAAGAAAACAATTTATATCGTCCTATTCCATGCGTGTGTAGTACAATTGACAATTATATTCGTCATTTTGAATAAACAAAATCTCATTCAGATTGAAATAATAAATTAATGATTTTTTCAATGCTCAACGAAATTCATATAAAAGCACATTATTTACTATACTAAAGTATTATCTTTTTAAATCGTTTCCTTCATACGAAGCATTGTTTATTTGATTTGTGAAATGTGCTTTTTGATGGACAAAATCATTTTTTTGATTTTTGAATTAATTTTTCTGTTTTGGACAGTTTTTTATATGAATTGTAAATTAATTTTTCTGATTTGAACATTTATTTTTTTTATTTGGAAATTTATTTTTATGATTTGCTTATAATTTTTTTTATTTAGGAATTCATTTTTTTGTTTCGGACATTTATCTATTTGATCTGCAAACGTGTTTTGTTGATTTGGAAATTTACCTATTTGTTTCGGACATTTATCTATTAGACTCGGAAAGTTATTTACTTGACCTGAAAATGCTATATATAAAAGACCTACTTAGGCTGAAACCATGGGCGTAGCCAGGGGGGGGGAGGGAGGGGCGGTCGCCTCCCCTGGTCGATGAAGATGGTAAAAAAATCCTCATCGATGTAGTAAAAAAATCGCTGCACTATACAACATTTTCAAAAATGTTCTGCTGCTGTCGCAGCAAATGCCTTTTCTACCACTACCACACTACCAAATGCCGCCGGAGAAGCCATGATCGGGACAGTTTGCAGTCAGGAAGCGCATGCAAATAGAAGACAGCGAATGGCCTCTCGTAACTGACGGAGGCTGCGTACCAGCACACACATTTCACTTGTGAGTGTGCTACTGTGGCTGCGTGGATCCCATATTTCCTGTTTCATTTCATGGCTTCTGAGCTGGAGTACACAATTTCAATCGTTAGGTCCCTTCGGGAAGTTAGTGGAATTCAACTTATTTTCATCTGAAAGGGTGACAAATGGTATACAGCTTTGCTTTGTTAGCCCTGGAAGGTCATGCTTCGTCGAATCGACTACGCATCATCAAATTAATCCCATTTTTCGTGACAATTCTCATTATTTGGAGCTAAGTTTTCGTACAGCACTTACAGTGCCGATGTACTTGCCGGGTACAATGCGGCTCTAGACGAAGTAAGCAGGGTAAGTTGGATTTTTGGAAATTGGCATCGTCGAAACGTCGGAGGATGAACTTTGTGTAACTTTTAGAACTCCAGTATTTCTTATGGCTGGTTTCGACAACTAGCTCGTAACAATTATGTTTATTTTTGAAATGTGGGACCTATTTTTTTTTAAATTATGGAAAAAATATTTACTAGGACAAAAGTAGGACAAATCAGGAAAATGGCTCAAAATTCTTCCTCATTTTAGGAAGATTACATTTCGAACTCATAAAAATCGGCTCCAAAATCGATGTTTTTCCATTCTAAATAAACTAACGATTGAAAATCTGTCAAATTTTATAAATATTTTGAGAAAGGGTGATTTGTATGAGGCTTCAAAGTTGAGCGTCGTCGAATCGACGAAGCATGACCTTTCCGTACTAAAAATAAGCATTACCTTCCATGGTCTGCAGTCTGGCTGGTCTCGCGGTTAGTGCGCGCACCTTCGGTGCACAGGGTCATGGACTCGAATCTCACCGTGATCCATGGTGTTTTTCGAACTCACGAGCTTATGACGGACTATGATCTCACTGAGATGTTAAACGAGTACCCATTTATGGGGATAAATAACACTGCTGAGCGTGATGCTGATCTCATTACCTCAACGAAAAAGCAGATAAGATCTTGCAAATAGGATGTCACTAACACATCCTGCGGCCTTAGTCCAATGTTGGATTGTCGCGCCTGTTATTTATTTACTTTTTCCATGGTTAAGGACCTTGTAAAGAACGGGTCTCATATTTCAATGTCTTTCAAGTTCTTATTTTTCTTCTCAGTACCGTATATGTGGGGTTATGGTGCGTTAACTTAGCCGTTTATAGACAATTTCGAGTCAACGTTACATTGCATATCATTTCGGAGTGCAATGTTGCAAGCACTATATATTTCCTATCCGAACATGTACAGAAATTTTGGACCACGCCGAAATTCGATCTCCGGACCTCTAGATTACTAGCATCGTAGAGTGCGACTCAACCAAGTGAGCCACAGAGCGGGTCTTTCAAGCTATTAAATCAAAATTTATTTTCTAATCATACCAGCAATAAAATTGAGCCACTGTCAATACTTTGATAAATTTAGAGGAAATTTTATTAAAACCGTTAACCATATTTTAATCAATAAAGGATTTATAAATATTCTGATGATGCTACTTTGCTAAGATGAAAGTGACAGACGAAACAAACTGATTTCGCAAGTGGGATATGCAGTCCGAGATGCAAAAAATGCACTGAAAATAGACAAACTACGCTCTAAAAGGCAGATTTTGGAGACCAGTTGAATGTAATCAGAATGCAGAAGAAAATCATTCTCATCTCTATTTTATAAATTTGACTCTAAAATTAGCAAAGAGAAAAAAGATATAACATGCAGTCCACCAGTAAATTAGGGCCGCAGATGTGTGAGTGACATACATAATTTCCAATACTTTGATAAATTTAGAGGAAATCTTATTAAAACCGTTAACCATATTTTAATCAATAAAGGATTTATAAATATTCTGATGATGCTACTTTGCTAAGATGAAAGTGACAGACGAAACAAACTGATTTCGCAAGTGGGATATGCAGTCCGAGATGCAAAAAATGCACTGAAAATAGACAAACTACGCTCTAAAAGGCAGATTTTGGAGACCAGTTGAATGTAATCAGAATGCAGAAGAAAATCATTCTCATCTCTATTTTATAAATTTGACTCTAAAATTAGCAAAGAGAAAAAATATATAACATGCAGTCCACCAGTAAATTAGGGCCGCAGATGTGTGAGTGACATACATAATTTCCAAGATCTAAACTGCTGTTTTGTTGAGGTGTTGAGATCAACAGCATGCTCAGTAATGTTATTTATCCCCATAAATGGGTACTTGTTTACAATCTGAGCGACATAATAGTCCGTCTCGTAGGTCGTGAGTTCGAAAAACACCATAAAGTGAATTCGTTCACGGTAAGTCTGGAATCCATGACCCTGTGCATCAATCCAACCACAAGCCAGGCTACTCTAAAATTTGCTAATAATATTTCTGCGACCGGAAATTTCAACTCCTAAGAAAACCATGATTTTGAAAAAATTTTGGGCTTGCCCCCCCCCTGACTGAAATCCTGGCTACGCCCATGGCTGAAACTAACCAATGGCTCTATTTAAGCATTTGCTGACGATACGGTAGTTAGTATATAGTATGTCATGGCCAAAGTTGGGAAGAAACATACCACCAAGTAAATAATGGTATCAGGCTAATTCTGCTTTGGTTGCGAGAAAATGCAGTCAGCATAAATATAAATAAAGCAAAAGTTATTCCTTTTATGCACATCTCCGCTGGTGAACCTCCTGATTCGCTCTGCATTACTATGCACCGAAATTGTGAAGTAGCTACAAACTGTTCCTGTCCGACCGTAGCTCGAAAAGACAGCACAAAATATTTAGGAATTTATATTGACAAAAATTTGCGTTGGGGAGAGCACGTATCGTATATCTGTGCAAAAGATTGAGAAAAACTATATACAAATTTGTTGAACTTAGATCAATATTATCAAAAAACCTCCCTTGTGCAATCTGTCATTGAGTACGGATTGATTGGGTGGGGTGGAATTAATTCTAGCACATTATCACCTCTAGTTTTACTGCATAAAAAAAATTATTAAAATGTGTCTGAATAAACCTATGCGGTATCCTACAGCACAGGTGTATAATGATTTTGGAGTGCTAAGAATTCCATCACTACATGAAATCAAAATTTTAAAATTTGTATACAGTCATCGCAATGTTTTCCCAGCTGAAACTGTTACGGGTTACCAAACTCGAAGACAAACTAGAGGCAATATTTTCCAACCAAGATATCAAACGAGACTTGCAGCGAGTCATGCTTATTTCGTAGCACCACGCTTGTTCAATGCGTTACCAATAAATATATGTAGTTCACGAAATATAATTATCTTTAAGAAAGCGCTAAGAAAGTATTATTTGGAGAATGAAGTAGGCTTGAATTTATAATACTAATCTTTTACGGCAAAATAAAAAAAATATATGCACTTTAATTTGTCTAAAAAATGCCTTTGTAAATACATAAAATAATAATAATGAAATCCAGTCAATCCGCCTCTTAACACGAGCATAGTTCTTAATGAGGCGGCAAATAGCAGTATTTTAAGTTTAAAAATAAATTAAATCAATTCCTTTGTCCTACAATTGCTTAGTTAAGTTTAGTAATAGGTAAAATTAAAATGAATTGAATTGTAAATATGTATGTACATATGTCTTAATAAATTGGCGATTATGTATAATTAAAAAAAAATAATCTTAATTGAATACCTATATTAAAATATCGACATTAAAATATAGTACGTTAGGTTCGTATTGCAAGAAGTCACACAAATCGTTTTAGAGTACATATATTAGTAAACGAAAGTATGTATTTCCTACCCAGTTGCATTCAATTGTGTATCCCCTCAACACAGATTATTTCTTTCACCTAATTTAGTTGTGTAAACTTCAAATTCTATTTCGTTTTGTATATAAATCCCACATCAAATTAATCAATGAAAAATATCAATTCATCATTGTTACAGTATATTATTGAATGTTCAGAAATGGCATTGAATTAAAGACGTAAAATTTGTATTTATCTATTTGTCAATAAAAGTCAAACTACAACTGGTAAGAGTTAGCGTACTTGAATTGTTTCCAATAAAAACAATTCTTTATGATTTCAGTCTACCAAGTTGACTGTAAATTAATACATACATCGGATTTTATGTGAATTTGATTGTTTTCCTGGAATCCGATGCAATTTTGAAACAAACATACAAACGAACTTCTAAACTAAACCGCACTCTGCATTCAATCCGTGAAACAACAAGAATTAGTCTCTATAGGAATCCATCCCGATAAGTACACAACCAAGAATGATCTTTGTTGATCTGAATGCATCATTCATCAAATCAAATTGTCGATTCTGTTACAGCTAAGTGATTTGTGTTTACCAATTAAATATATCGTCACGATTGGGGATCTCACCGTCAAGCTAACTTGACGATGTTGTCAAGAGTATGCATATGCCTTCACAGATGGATAAACGAAATGACATAAAGTGGTGAAAGAACCCATAGCTAAGTATCCTATTTACATATGGCTAAGAGGGAAATGAGTGAATCGATATACATAAAACTGACTTCACTGTGGTGGCTGCTATATGGTAAAATTGATTTACTCCTTTGCATGATTGTTTTCATATTGTGTGTATTTTTTTCTAATTTTTTTTCGAGCTTTTCAATTGAATTGTCTAATAAAAGGCGCCGACAGGCCATCGGCCACGCACCAAATACAAACAAATACCCAAGATGTTGTTTTAAGAAATCTTGACGTGTTTGTCCTCGGTTTTTCTAAAGGGTGTCAGTGCGTATTTCTTTGTATGAGAATATCAAACACAGAGGTCCCCTCAAAGTTGGAAAATTGAGCATGGCATCTATACACATGATAGAGTGGTATATGAATCAAACTAATATAAGGACGACAAACAGTTTTTCTAGTTTTCTTCTCGAAGACGAATACGAGTATTGTTTACTTTTCGTTTCTCAAGAGAACACCTGAAGATGCATTCGGACTATTGACTTATTGATCCCTTAATGCCCTTTTACATCTTTGTTTTATCCACTTCAAACTCTCTAATCCTGTTGAATTACGGTTTGAAGCAGGTGTCAAAAAATTCCTGGAATTTTGAGAGTTTAATATTGTCGAGTTCGCTGTTTAGATTTTAGCCAACGAAAGGTTTTTTCTTAAAGGAGGATAGAGGTGGATCAGGAGCCGATGTAAATGTTGTGGGCCACATTTTGTTGTCTGCTTTAAAAGGTTATAGCTGTTAAAAGATGCGACCCAAGGACAATTATATTGCGAAGAGGGGACGACCAAAGCTGTCGATTTTTTTCAATTTTGCATAGGAGGGGCTAGGGGGTGAATTAGGGCATGTAGTGGTACACATTTTGCTGAAAATTTCAGAGTCCTAGATTTCTGCATTTCAAATTTACATCCGTTCAAAGCTGCGATCCAAGATTTAAAAAATTGAAAGGGCAAACGGAAGTAAATTTTGCAAAAATGCGTGACTTCCGGGACACTTTGGATGTTTTTTTCGGGATCATTCCGGTAGGGTTTTCAATGCGGGAGTGTCCCACAGGATCCGGCATGGTTTAATTCTCAGCAAGTTGATCCATAAAATTTTGCGTATTCGTATAAGTTGTAGGCGATTTTTGACGATAATTGAGCTGCTCAATGACCCTCATTATCCCCCAATTTATATTTAGAAAAATGGTATGCGCGTATCTCGCTTCAAAAATAAAGTAAAAAATGGCAATACATACTTAAATTTATAATAACTTTCCAGGAAAAAGGTAGAGGTTTTAAAGGTATATTAAATTTATTTAAAAAAAAAACTAGGATCTCTCCTTATCAAAATCCAAGTTTTGGGATAGGGGTGTCCTTAGTTATTAATTGTTCTCAGATTGATCGGTTCATTTTTTATTTTATTTTCCTTTTTATGTGCTGCGATCTTTACATTTATTCATCGAAAAAAAAAATTGTCGCTTCGAATCGAAAAAATTAGTAAAGCATAGTTTCAATGTTGTTACCGCTAAATCTGTGTACCCATTCAAGAGTCTCATTCTCCTAACCAAAATTATTTTAAGACAGTTCTTATTCAGAAGTCCATTCATCAGATAATATAGGTCTAATTTCGCCAGAACTGAATGATTCCACGAGCATTTCCTCAAATATTTCATGACTCAATCGACAAATCATGGAAAAGTCAATAAATCATCGCACATGAACTACATTACGACCTGTAGCGCAAACAATTATAAATGTTATATTGTCCAAGAGCTTGATCATGAAATTAATGTCGAACTTGACCATGAACGCGGCAGGTAGACAAGAATAGTCTTCCGGTCTTTAATGACATCAAAAAGATTACATCGCTGTTGTACAAATGCATGAAAACTTGGCTCTAGTCCATACGCGCAGCTTTCAGTCACTTTGACCACACAAGACACTACTCTCATTATAAAGTAGTGATGAAAACAGCAAAAGATATCTATCTTGTTGAGCTCTACAGCAAAGATTTTGTGATGAAAAGCTTATAAACTAAGCTAGCAGCATATTAGTGTACCTTTATTCAAATGGTGCAGAGCAATATGTGTGATGTCGCGATTTATGAAAGAAACCATGAATTGCCAATGTCCACTATGGTGATGAAGATTGTATAGTCGATCCCGCACGTTCACACTGCAATCATTCACATCGAATCGCCGCACTATGATTTATCACCTTTGCAATTAAACGGAAATGAGATCACTTAATTAAATTTCAATTCGAGATAAAATAGAACAGTCAATCGGTGAGATACTCAGTATTATAAAATTTGGCGGGGCATTTATTGTGTGTCGACTTTGTTCTAGATCTAGATTGTTGAATGAAATTGGCTTTGCGTGCTCAATGAACATCAAATAGGATAGATGGTTGGTGCCAGGGTGCTAATATTATCATTGTATGTACTAATGTTGCCATCGTAGACATGTAGGTAGATGAAATGATACACTTTTTGAAATGTTCATTAATCTTATGCCCAATGTCAGTTTTCTTAAAAAAAAACTAGCTGACCCGTTGAACCGCTTCGCTTGTAGTAACTTTTTGAACTAATATTAAAAAACCATATCAAGATTTTTAAAACTTCACATTAAGTATGTGATGTCATGAAGTGTGCAACGCACAGAAGGACTATAGAGAACTTGATTGGGTGATGTCGGTCTGTCTGTCCGTTTCTAGTCACTCAGTTTTGAAGATATCGGGGTGCAATTTTGTACACAAGCGGCTTTTTATAATGTATGCAGCACATATATTTCGAAACGAGTTGATTCGGACTCTGGCGTCCATAATGCTGCCATAAAATTTAGGTTCCTCTGAGATTTTTTTTTGAACTAATATTAACCAGACTGAATCTAAATATATTCTTAAAAAATACCGGCTGCGCCCGCAATACGAGAGTTTTTTAGATTTTGGATACATACATAGTGAATAATTTTGCACATATATTTCGTAGGTAATAATAAGAATTATGCACAATGTTAATGAAATGCTTCTCGTAAATCTATTTTTGGATTGGTCTAAATAAACGTAACACTTTTTAATTAGACCAATCCAAAAATAGATTTACTATGTATCATGGCTCCACATATTAACTGGATTTATTAGCTGTAACGCCGTTACCATTACTCCTTTATCTTTCATTTGATAAAAACTAAAAAAGTCGACTTTTTCAAATCTCCGGGACACCCTGTTTGTATTGTATTGTATTAAGTATTTCGTGCTAAAGACTGTTACGATTCTACACATTCCTTCCAAATTTCATAACGATCGGTTAGTGAACAAATTTGTAAATGTCTGGGACACCCTGTTATCTTGGCCATACCAATTTTTAGTATTTCATGCCAAAGACTGTTACCATTCTACACATTTCTACCAAATTTCATGACGATCCGTTAAGCCGTTCGCAAGTTATTTATTGAACAAATTTTCAAATGTCCGGGATACCCTGTTATTTTTGTCCTACCAACTTTTAAGTATTTCGTGCCAAAGACTGTTACCATTCTACACATTCCTAGCAAATTTCATGACGATCGGTTAAGCCGTTCGCGAGTTATTTAGTGAACAGACGGACAGACGGACGGACAAAATCGATTTCATAAGGGTTTTTTGTAAAATCTAAAAAAGCCGGATATTATCGGATCGGAATAATAATTCAGGACGAAATGCAATTTTATCCAAAATATTAAAAAGACATATTGATCAAATGAATTTTCTTTTCTTCTTGCAATCTCGTTCAAGTTGTGGTTTCTAAAACACTCATCGAGAAACCCTCGTTTAAAAGGAATGGAGCTAGTTTTTTTTTATTAAATCTTAGTTAAATGAAATTAGAGCAATATGAAAATCGAAAATAATTGCAGCAAATTTTGTATAACGTCGAATTATTATTAGGATTTCAGACTAAAGATTTGTAAAATCCTTTTATGTAGATAATAATTAAAATGATAGCATGTTTCTTATATCGAGAAACTTCAGTATTTTTGCAGTTTTCCATTTTTGTTGTTGAGTGTACTCATTCAATGTCTTAGGTGCCATATTGAAATAAATTACATAAATATCGGCTTCAGTATACCATACTACACCGACAACACTGTTCGGTATTATAACTTTACTCTAACTTGTACATATTATGCAAAAGTGCACTTTTCATGCTTGGCAACGTGTGAAATTTACCTGAAGCTATATGTATATTGAAATGAAATGATTGAAGTGGTCAAAGAGGGTGTCAAAACGAACAACAGGCCGTTGTCACTACCCGCACAAGTCTAAAGTGTGAATCAGTACAACAGGAAGTGGGGTCTTGGCGCCAATTGCTTGTTCGTTTCTTTTGAGCCATTGCCAACTTAAAATGATAAATAGAAAACGGAATTGTTAATTCGTCACCGATTGTGCCAAGTGACGTGACAAGTTGCATTGAATAAACAGCACAAGTGCTGCGTTGATTTAATGAGATGCATTTTGATTTTTGACGTTGCATAGTTTTCAACCGGATATTGATTGTGACGTATGTGCCAAAAGTTTTAAGATTATAATTAGAAAATAGAGGAAAGTGAATGTTAATTTAGTTTGAAACATTCACGTCATTGTACTGATGACGTTATTGAACTGAGACTAATTGCGTTTAGAAACGTAGTTTACATCAAATAACAAATTGACAAAGGAAGACTGTAGGCGCATAAAGGTATTTCTTTACAATGACAGTAGTATCAAACAGATACATAATAGCAATAGTATGTATCAGAAAAAAGTATGTATAGAAAAGTAAAAGATTTTTTTTTCTATTTTTTTTTCACTGGTGAGGTTACTGATCTTAAGGTTTAATTTGCTGAAATGTAACGCAGCTTATAATTTCATGTTTACTCATACTATGTTCGGAGTGGTCGAAAGCCGATTGATTTCGCCGTACATTTACACAAATTCCCGAAAAGTGTTCACTATTCGCACTATTCGTGGTTTCATATGACAACCGATAATTTTATTTTGCCTATACGTCGCATTTATGTATGTATATATCTTACCATCATCGCACCTGAATAATTTTATATTTAGATAAAATTTAACCGTTTTATTCATTTTCGAGTTTGAGCCCTCCAATTTTTTTGTATTTTCATAGTTACTAAATTTGATTTAATGATTCAAAGATACGAAATTGATGTTCCAAAATTACGAGCTTGGCCGGGAGATGGTATAGATTTTTGATAAATTTGTTGCTACAAACCCAACAACAAAACGTAATGCAGCTACGAAAATGTTTAGGTTCTATGAGTCGTCAGATGTTGTGCCAGTAGATTGCCTAGTAAACTACAAAAATTAAATTTAAGTGAGTATATATTTCGGGGGCAACTTACCCCCTTCTTCAGCACTTAGCTTTTGTGCTGAAGAAAGGGGTAAGTTGCCCCCGAAATATATACACACTTAAATTTAATTTTTCTAGTTTACTGGGCAAGCTACTTGCACAACGTTAGTGTTGAACACTACAAAGTTCATCAAATTACGTGAAACCCATTACCCTAAATTTATTGAAAAAAGGCAAGTCTCCGCGGCAATTTTTTCCCAGGAGACATAAATCCAACTTTTCCTCTCGGTGGACATAGTAGGTAGTTACCCAAATACACGCCAACAAAGAAATAATTTCACGGCAATTTATTATTTCGGTTGCGAATATTCAAAAATTGATTCTAGGTTCAAAGTAAAATAAAAAAATCAGAAAATAATTTTAGCCGGAAAAACGGCCAAAGAAAATCAATTCCGGCTAAAAATCCGGCCGGCCGGAATTATAAATTTCTTCCGGCTAAACAGCACGGTTTCCGGCTAAATTTGGCCGGAAAACGGCTAAATTGGCCACACTGGTAATTTGCAACTTATTTGTTCACTTTAAACCGACATTGGCCATCACACGAATCTCAACAATTATTATTCGAGAAAATTTGCAAAGCTGGGACAAATCGCGAAAAAACCCAAAATTTTCGGAGTTTTCCCGTTCTTTTTTTTATAACTCCGAAAGTGTACATTTCTCCGAAAACATGTCCATAAAAATAGAGAAAACATAATTGCGGGTCTAACGCGCCATTAATCATTAAAATGTGTTAAGCGGTATTGCTACAATTGAGAGTCATTTTTTTGGCGTTTTTTGCTTTTTTGACCCTGTTTTGCAACGAAATGTTGGTGGGAAGCTCCTGATTCGTGCTCAGCACCCTAAAAAACATAAAAAACAAAAAAAATTGTCTCCACCACATTTTGCAATCTGATGAACTATAGGTTTATCACCTGGATACTACACTGCAAACCCAAACATTCAATGGGTCATTTCAGAATGTACGAAAACAACCGTGCGATCAAGCCTTTACAAAAACAAAACGAAATGATAGGTAGCCGGTTCGATTCCCAGTAGAAGCAACGTGAAAAAAATAAAGTTTTTAAAATATCGAAAAAAAGACAAGTACAATAAAATAAATAAAAAAAAAACAGAAAAAAGGAAAAAAATATTTTTTTTTAACTTTTTTAATCTTACCACCAAAACATTTCAAATTTAAAGTGAAATAATCACTTTGAAAATAAAGTGATACTCCCTTTTGATTTGACATGCCCCAATTTTAAAAGTACAAGAATCACTTTAATATTATAATAGTGATGACCCGTTATACATTTCTTCAAAGCTAGAAAGCTATCTCGAATTACTCTACCAATTTTATCATAGGTGGGAAATCAAGCTAAACACTTCCAAGACTCAAGCTATATTTTTTTACAAAAAAAAAACAAAAGAGTATACATATAGGCCATCATCTCCTCTAAACTTTTTGGGTAATCCAATCAAATGCAAAAAAGAATTGTCTTATTTAGGTTTCACATTCGACATTAAATTAACCGGCATGTGCCATATGGAAAACACATCTGAGAAAATTATGAAAACATTTTTGCTTAACATAAATGGCAAATTGTCAACAGACAACAAGCTTTTAATATATAAAATGGCTACCCAACCCATAGCGGTTTATGGATCTCCTGTATTGGCTCTATATTCAAAAACTGTTAGAAAGAAACTACAAACAACTCAAAATAGGATTCTCAAATGTATAGCAAATAAATCCTTCTACTATTCAACTACGAGGTTACACAATGAAACAAAAATAAAAACAACAAATGAATTTATAAAAAATACTTTTCCTAAATTTTTGGCAAATTGCTTCAATCACAACAATAGTTTTATAAGATCACTGGTTAGCCAAAATGGTATATAGTACTAAGTTAGTTAAGATATAGGTTAAGATAGGTTAATTTTTAATTTTATTTTTCAATTAAGGTTTTTTGTTTTAACCATTTTTTCCTTAAATATCTCAATAATTAAATTATAAAAACTCAATTCAAATTTACTGCGCAATGCAACTACAGTATATCGTCGAGTTAAGACCATCGCCGGCACCTAATTTAAGTTAACAGTAAGGGGCTAAAAAATGTAAAAACTGAATTAATAAATGAAAACTTTAATATTTCCACCATTGATTAAAAATGAAACATTTTTGAATTAAACATAAACGCATATGGAGCCAAAAAATATTTGAAAATTTTTGAATCATAGTTATTATTTTTGATTTTATAACGATTTTTTTTTTGAGTGTAGTGAATTTAATTTTTTTGAGATTTACTTTTCGCACTGAAACTCTTGAAGCGACTGTTTCGTCCAAAATGATCTTGAACTTGCTGTGAATACTCACAGAAAATTTCACGGCTAAATTAGTATTTTTTCAAGAGTTATGGAGCTTTTAAAAAAGGTCTAAAATGAAAATGATTTAATTTAGCGCCGTTTAAGTTTGCGGACCACAAATCGGTTGGGACTATTTTCCCCATAATCTGGGGGCCATGCCCAACCATCATGCGAAAAAAATCAGTGATGTCGGATTTTTGCCGTTCGATAGCCATATTTTGGCTTAATTTTTTTTCAGACTTTTCCAGACTTTTCCAGACTTTATGTTACTAAAAAAACAAGCAGGCGACTGTTGTCTATGTCTCCAACATAGAACCATTTTTCGAGGGGAAATATCCTACTAATTAGGAGTATATGACTGTCTAGCATGGGCGTAGCCAGGATTTCGGTCAGGGGGGGGGGGGGCAAGCCCAAAATTTTTTCAACATCATGATTTTCTTGGAGTTTCGGTCGCAGAAATATTGTTAGCAAATTTTAGAGTAGCCTGGCTTGTGGTTGGATTGGTGCACAGGGTCATGGATTCCAGACTCACCGTGAACGAGTTCATTTTATGGTGTTTTTGGAACACTCATACATCTGCGGCCCTAGCTTACTGGTGGACTGTCACTCATGTTATTTCTTTTTTTTTTTGCTAATTTTAGAGCAAAATTTAAAAAAGGTGATGAGAATTATTTTTTTCTGCATTCTGATTGCATTCAACTGGCCTCCAATATCTGCCTTTTAAAGCGTAGTTTGTATTTTCAGTGCAATTCTTGTATCTCGGACTGCATATTCCACTTGCGAAATCAGTTTGTTTCGTCTGTCACTTTCATCTTATCAAAGTAGCATCGTCAGCATATTTATAAATCCTTTATTGCTTGAAATATGGATAATAGTGTAGTTACTACGTGATAAACCTAGTACATCAGATTGCAAAATGTGGAGTCAAAATCGCAAACGATCCTAAAATTTTTGATGTTTCTCCGTTGTTTGGCCCCTAACTCCAACACTATTTATTTCTGCGAAAAACTCTCCATGGATATTTTAGAGAGCACATAATAGCGCGTCCAAAGAGATATAAATATTATAAATCCGTTGAGCGATATTACTACAATTGATAATTTAATTTTGCCATTTTTAACATAGTTCCAAAATTATGAATAAAATTTTTGAATTGGAACAGTTTTTCATTTTTGGTTGCAAAAGTTGCATTTTTCTTGTACATTATGTAGATTGGGGGTGAAGAGCCTGAATCCGCAACTTTCCACCAAAATTTCGTTGCAAAACGGTCAAAATTGCAAAAAACGCGAAAAAAATAACTATCAATTGTAGGTATACCGCTTAACACATTTTAATAATAGATGGCGCGTTGGAACCGCAATTATATTTTCTCTAATATTTTCATGGACAGGTTTTCGGAGAAATCTTCACTTTCGGAGTTATAAGCAAAAAAAAAACGGGAAAACTCCGAAAAATTTTGAAAAAATTTCCGGAACCGAGCTTAGCACCCCAAACAACATAAAAAGCAAAAAAAAATTTCTCCACCTACTACTATAACGGTTTCAATAAGATTTCTTCTAAATTTATCAAAGTAGTTTCAGTGGCTACATTTTATTGCTGGCATGATTCAGCTAGAAAATAAATTTTGATTATATAACTTGAAAGGCACTGAAATATGATGTCCGTTCTTTACAAGGTCCCTAACAAAGCATGCCATTTGTCCCCTTTCAGATGAAAATAAATTGAATTCCACTACCTTCCCGAAGGGACCTAACGGTTGAAATTGTGTACTCCAGCTCAGAAGCCATGAAATGAAACAGCAAATATGGGATCCACGCAGCCACAGTAGCACACTCACGAGTGAAATGTGTGTGCTGGACCGCAGCCTCCGTCAGTTTCTCCGGCAGCACTTCGAGTGGCGGAAAAGGCAACTGCTGAAAATGTTGTATAGTGCAGCAATTTTTTTTTACTACATCGGTGAAAATTTTTTTACCATCTTCACCGACCAGGGGGGGGGGCAACCGCCCCTCCCTGCGCCCCCCCCCCCCTGGCTACGCCTATGCTGTCTAGTTGCAGCTTTATGACAAAACTATGACAAATATGCATATGCAATCATTAAAAATTATCTAAATCTCCGCGGTGCAAGCTTTTTAAAAAGTTCTAAATGTCTATATGCAGTGGCGGCTCCTCAGATGAGGCAACTGAAGCGGCGCCGCCTCACCTTCATTTCCCGAGTTATACATTTTAATTTATCACTAAACATAATTCATCAAATATGATAAAAAACCCTAAAGTTATCTTTAAACTCATTTACAAGTTCCTTTACACAATCGTAAAATCCCTAACATAGTTTTTGTACACCAATTCATACAAGTGAGGCGATAATTTTTCCGCCGCACAATCCCGAACAACAACTCAACTCGTATCAATACATTCGCCCGATTCTCTATGGGAAAATGTACCGGAAAAAAAAACTGCCACTGAGGCGAAACTAAAATCGTCTTAGCGTGTGTATCCGAATCGAAACAGTGCGACGATTTGTTATCGCTTTGTTGTATGCTTTGCGCATTGAAATGTAGCTGTGCAAAAGGAAGTTGAGATAAGAACTTACTGAGCATAGTTTCGGTTTTCTATTGTATTTTGGTTAAAATAGGAAAAGGAAAATATTAGGTGATGTGATGTTGCTTGTTGCATATGATTTTAAAAAGGGCAAAATCGATAGTTGTGTAGTTTTTGTCACTGTTCATTATTTCATTTTAATATTTTGACGCCCAAGCTTTTCAAATTTATTTTGAATGATTTTTACTTTATGCCGAAACGCCAAATATTTAAAATGGGTTATTAAGTTGATAATAAAAAACACCACCTTATTGACTTTGCTTTTTAACAATTTATTGGATGCATTTCGATTACTAAATAATCATCCTCAGCGAATACAAGATCTGAACTAACTCAAAGCAAAAACGAGATGTTAAAATATAAAAAAGAAAACGGTATTATGTACGTTACTTTAACAATGTTATTCCAAAACATATGCATTACTAAAATTGATTTGTACATGAAATTTTAAACTAATTAGTCGTAATTGATAAAATTCAGTTATTCTATATATATTTGAATAATGTGGATCTGATGGTAGTTCAGTAATATCGTGTCGATTTAGTACCAATCCGTGAAAAAAATACAGAAGTTTTTTTCTCACTTTTTCTTTATGTATTATGGGGCGCTGATTCCGAATATGAACTTTGCACCCTAAAAAAAGTGCCGCAACCTTTAAAAAAAGGGGGGAAAGGGGGGAATTTTTCGTTTTTTTGCGATTATTTCAAAAACGGTAAGAGATACAGAAAAATGGTCTGAGGACGAAAAAAACTACATAAAATTATCTTTGCAATGATGTATAACACATTAGAGTCTAATTGAATATTTCGGCGTTAGAATAGAACATAAATTAGAATATTTTCATTTTAGACCTTTTTTAAAAGCTCCATAACTTTTGAATGAATGCTATTTCAGCCGTAAAATTTTGTACAAGTATTCACAATAAGTTTAAGATCATTTTAAGGTAAACATTGAGCCGCTCCGGTCAAGGACCCCCATTATCCCCCCATTTAAATTTTTCAAAACGGCATATCCATAACTCCCCCCCAAATTGGAGCAGAGTGCTAAATTTTGGTTTGTTGGGATCGGAGGTCATAGTGACCCCACCCACCAAAAATCAGCTCATTCGGATAAAAACTAAGGGTACCTCCCATACAAAGTGACCCATCAGGAGTTTGTTCTACGTACTACTGTATGATTTGTATATGGTAGTACGTAGAACAAACTCCTGATGGGTCACTTTGTATGGGAGGTACCCTTAGTTTTTATCCGAATGAGCTGATTTTTGGTGGGTGGGGTCACTATGACCTCCAATCCCAACAAACCAAAATTTAGCACTCTGCTCCAATTTGGGGGGGAGTTATGGATATGCCGTTTTGAAAAATTTAAATGGGGGGATAATGGGGGTCCTTGACCGGAGCGGCTCAATGTTTACCTTAAAATGATCTTAAACTTATTGTGAATACTTGTACAAAATTTTACGGCTGAAATAGCATTCATTCAAAAGTTATGGAGCGTTTAAAAAAGGTCTAAAATGAAAATATTCTAATTTATGTTCTATTCTAACGCCGAAATATTCAATTAGACTCTAATGTGTTATATATCATTGCAAAGATAATTTTATGTAGTTTTTTTCGTCCTCAGACCATTTTTCTGTATCTCTTACCGTTTTTGAAATAATCGCAAAAAACCGAAAAATGCCCCCCTTTCCCCCCTTTTTTTAAAGGTTGCGGCACGTTTTTTAGGGTGCAAAGTTGATATTCGGAATCAGCGCCCCAAAATACATATAACAAAATTGAGAAATAAACTTCTGTATTTTTTTCCTGACGAAAATACCATATGATTGGACTATGGGTGCATCGAGTGTATTCATAGTTGTATCTTTATTCAGGTACATGTAAATGCTTTCATACGCATCTAGTTTTGCGGGATGTATCACTTGTTTTTTCAGGCTAATGTTGTCGTGGGTCCAATTCAAATGCTCGTTTTCCAATGCATGTAATGCGACAGCTGACTTAGTGGCTTGATTTTTGGTTATATGTGCTTGATGTTCTTTGAAACGAGTAATGATGTTGCGTTTTGTTTGCCCTATGTATTTTTGTTGACAATCGTTGCATTTAATTTCGTATATACCCGCCTTGTATATGTTTTCGGTTTTGTCCTTAATATTGGATATCTGGTTTTGCAGTTTGCCGTTGCTAGTATGTACGATGTCCATATTATGTTTCTTGAACACAGATTTGATTTTATTGGTTATTTGGGGAATGTATGGTAATGACACTCGCTTTCGTGTTGATTTTTCGGGAAGAAGTTTTGTCTTTTCCTTTTTTGCAATTTTCCCCGAATGTAAGTTGACTAGGTTTTCTATCATTTGTTCCGAATAGCCATTTATGACTGCAATGTATTTTATGTAATTCAATTCCTCCATATAGTTTTCAATGTTTAGAGGCAATCTACATAGTCGGAACACCATACTATGGAAGGCTGCTTTTTTGTGCGAAACTGGGCAATGAGAATCTTGTGGAATATAGTTTGGTGTACTTGATGGTTTTCTGTACACTGAAAACTCAATACGGCCATCATTTTTCTTTTTCAAGTGTAGATCTAGGAACGGTAGCGAAGAATTTTGTTCCTTTTCCATCGTGAAATTAATTGTTGGATATTGGTTGTTTAATTCATTCAAGATATCTTCGGATTTGTTTCTATCGACAACAGCTAATACGTCATCTACATACCTAAACCAAATTCGTGGAATGATGTTATTTTCTTTCAATTTCATTTCGTTTCATTTACTCGTTTCAAAGAACATCAAGCACATATAACCAAAAATCAAGCCACTAAGTCAGCTGTCGCATTACATGCATTGGAAAACGAGCATTTGAATTGGACCCACGACAACATTAGCCTGAAAAAACAAGTGATACATCCCGCAAAACTAGATGCGTATGAAAGCATTTACATGTACCTGAATAAAGATACAACTATGAATACACTCGATGCACCCATCAGATCCACATTATTCAAATATATATAGAATAACTGAATTTTATCAATTACGACTAATTAGTTTAAAATTTCATGTACAAATCAATTTTAGTAATGCATATGTTTTGGAATAACATTGTTAAAGTAACGTACATAATACCGTTTTCTTTTTTATATTTTAACATCTCGTTTTTGCTTTGAGTTAGTTCAGATCTTGTACTCGCTGAGGATGATTATTTAGTAATCGAAATGCATCCAATAAATTGTTAAAAAGCAAAGTCAATAAGGTGGTGTTTTTTATTATCAACTTAATAATTTACGGACTTTGCGTATCGAACATTTTTCGTTTTATACCATACCTCATTTAAAATGGGATATTATGATGCGTTGAATAAAATTGTAATTATAAAATTATCCTCTATTAATGTAACAACCCTATTCCAATGTGTTTTTATACCCTTCGCTCATAGAGTGAAAGGGTATATTAACTTTGTCATGAAGTTTGTAACCCATTGAAGGAACCATCTCCGACCATATAAAAAGTATACATATATGATCAGCATGACTTGGGGAGTCGATTAGGCGATGTCCGTCTGTTGCGACGCGTTTTACTCGGCAAATTTAAAAGCTATGAAGCTGAAATTTTGTATGTTGAATCGGTCAAATCGGAAAATTGGGTTATGGGGCTGCCATTCAAACCCAACCCCCCAGATAAGGTTCTTCTGGGTTTTTTTTTATGTGTGTATCAATTTCAACTAAATTTCACACAAATGTATTTCTATTGATGACACAAAAGATACGTAAGAATGAATCAAATTAGACCATGGGGTCATGGGGCTGCCACACAAACTCAACCCCATCATTTTGGTTATTCTAAGAAACATTGATGCTCCAGCATCCCCCAATAAAATTTTCTGAGTAAATATCTTTATTTGCCCACTTGTTCCAACTAAACCCCACACAAATATTGTTTTGTCGACGCAAGGCTTTCCAAATTTCGGCCGCGCCCGAAACTAGCCTCGTTTTTTTCGCCTCACCTATTTCCATAGGCACGAGCCGCCACTGCTATATGGATGGTGGAAATCGATCGATCGATATTTCGATTTGTACAGTGACTAAAGGATTATCATTTAGTAATTATTTAAAGGACCTGCATCTACCTTTATACGTTCTTAGAAAGATGATTGTACCCAGATAGTTATGTAATGGATTGTATCATTTGGGTTGTAGATTCTAACTAAAATTAATTACATACTAGGGCGCTTCGCCCCCTGCTCGCTACGCTCGCCAACCCCCGGGGCCGAGGCTAGTTTCGGGCGCGGTCGAAATTTGGATACCCTTCGCTCTCCTTGGGCTAAAAGTTTTTCGGACGTACTTATGACTGCCTGCAACAACAAGAAGCACGTGTGCAAAATTTCAACTTGCTAGCTTCAATACCCGCCGAGTAAAACGCGACGCAACAGACAGACAGACGGACATGCTACAATCGACTCCCCAAGTAATGCTGATCATATACCTATGTATACTTTTTATATGGTCGGAGATGCTTCCTTTAATGCGTTACAAACTTCATGACAAAGTTAATATACCCTTTAACTCTATGAGCGAAGAGTATAAAGATATCAAAATGCTGCTACCATATTAAAATTATGTAATCCATCACAAAAATATTTGGGTACTATACTATTCTTCGGTCTGCCTCTGGCTTTGTGTACTACGACCTTCCCAAAACGGTATGAATATGTTGCTACTGATCTTTAAAATTTATTATTGAACGAATATCATTTATTTAATTAATATTGCGTAAATCAAATAATCGCTCCTTAAATAGGTAACAGCAACCTAAGTAATTCCTAAGTGATCTACATGTATGGACACTATAGTTTTTTGAAGAGCTTACAATACAGAAATGTTTTCACAAAAAACGCAGGATTTGTTCTGTATATTTTCCTATTAAAAGTAAAATTAAATTTAGATGTAATAGTAAATTTAAATGAATCTAATTATTAAAAAAAAATACATGCGAATAAGTTATGAAATTTTTAATGAATGCAAAATATCACAGTCTTGACTAGAAGAATAACGAGGTTTCTAAGTCATAATAAAAATGTCTTAATTCAGTGTAATTTACCTAACTGATAATAATTTACGTAACTGATAATATGATAATATGGTCCCTACCAGGCAAATCAGTGTACCCTTTGTCACCAAATTTAATGAATTAGATTAAATACCATCATTTTTTCAGAGATTTCTTCACGTGGCATATCCCTCATTCTAACGGTTAAACATTCCGTTCAGCAAAAATGCTATAAATGTTTCGTTTAAGCCTTGTCAATTACCAAATACATAAGACCTTAGGGTCTCACTAAACGAAAGGTTTCAGATTTGAAAGACTAGTCGTTTCAGATTTGAAAGACTAGCCGAAACGAGCGATTGCAGGATCTATGATTTAGGAATAGGATCGAAAGTGGGATATAATTGTGGAGCCAACCCATATCAAATTCTGCTTCCGGTAAGAAAACGGTAGATTTCCTAGAACACGGAGAGAAAAATATGCAATGAATTCAACAAAATCATACAATGAAATTCACAACATACAATTGCACTAAATTTGTAGTGAAATTTATTAAAATGAAGTGAAATTGATTACAATTCAGTTGTTTTTACTGGTGCTGGCCTATTGTAAAAATTATTGCATAATATTTGTATGGATAGTTAGATTTATTGCGTTTGAGGTAATTTTCACCACAGCCTGTAATAATTATTATTATTGCATGGTGTAATAGTTTTCATTGTTTCGTACATGAAATTAACAAGAGCGCTAATAATTATGAAACTGTCCAAAAATAAGACGACTAATTTATTCGCAAAGCTTGTAATCTTAGATAGCTTAGGGGTAGGACGTAGGACTACGAAACGATAGGTTCCCGGTTCAATTCCCAGTAGAAGCAAATTGTAAAAAGGTAAAGTTAAAATAGGGAAAAAGAAGTTAAGGATAAAATAGAAGTAAGAAATAAAAACAAAAGGTTAAAATAACAAAAATAAAAAAAAAAACATTTTTTGTATTTTTTTCTATTATCGCCAAATTTATTATCCTCCTGGCAAATTTTAATACCAAGCAATTGTTAATTTTATTACAGCGCAATGACATTTTTCATTACAAATGTAATAACTTTTACATCAGTTGCAATAGGGTCAAAATTCATTATAAATGCAATCGTTTTTATTACAGTTTTAATATCTTTCACTACATTTTTTCTCTCCGTGAAACTGGTGCACTGGTAAAAAAATTTACTGCAGCCAAACTAGTAAAATTTCTAATTTATAGAGCTGCAAATATACATGTCTTCAATTTAAAGAAAGTTAAAAAATATAGTTATAATACAAATATAATAAATTGAATTCAATTTATAGAACACTGAAGTCAACTTCCAAAGCAATGAAAAAACGGTAGTCATCTTTATTTATTGAGAGTACATAATTGTATTGAGTTTTTCATATATTTTTTTCAATTTCAAGAGAATTTTGGATGTAATTTGTAATTATTGAGTTGACTGTAATAAGCTGACGTAAATCTGAAGAGTTACGAAGCTCGGCGATACAGCCCTTTTCTTGAATCTAAATCTGTATCCATTATAATTTCAATTTATAAAAAGAGTTACCAAGAGCCAACCAAATTCACACTTGGCAAAAATCACAATTTCTCAAGTTCATTTAATTTAAATGCTTCACAAGTATTTCACTCTCACTATTTGTTTCTGTCATTCTCACACGGGATTCGAACAGTCCTTAACGCAAACCATTTCACTAATTCACTGGAAACTGTCCTTTCAGATTGGTGTAAATCACATATACATCTTTACAGAGGAAAGATGGATCATTCGAGCACAACGAAGCAAGTTCTAACCCGGACATAACTCAACTGAGTCATTTTCCCAGAAATACGCACTTACGTACTTCGCGCATTCCAAAACTAGTTTAGTTGCAATTCAATAAACGTACTTTTTGAACCAGCTGATCAAAATGTACAAATCGAAGAGTTATGTGGCTCGAGATCAAAGTAAATTGACGAAACTTCATAATATCTGTATTTGTTTTCATTTCACAAAAGAATCGAAAAAAGAGCCTCATCAACTCTACCAGCCACATGGACTTTCCATTGATCTTCTTACACGAAAGTACAATATTCGAATTAAGGGTGAATGTAAACAAATCTATAAGTGCTTCTAAGTACACGATTCGACCTTCAACAATATATCATGTTCATTAAACGCATTTTTTTCTGAGAAAAGCCGGTTGATATCCCCTCCTACTCTTCCACTTCATTTTCACTGCGCCCTGACCAAAATCATCAGCAAGTTTGGAATTTTGATCTTTTCATCTTATGGCTAATCGAAGAAGACAGACAGACGCAGGCAAACATAAAGACCCTTTTCATCTATAAATGTTTGTTTCCTTATTTCCAATAATATTTGTTTGGACACATAGGAGAGACTCTTGGCTCGGCATAACATCAAACAGCCTAACATCAAAGAGTTTCTAGTTACGGCCCATTTGTGCAGGCGCGTTAATATCTATTTTTTATATGTAAACATTTCGATCGGGATCGGTATGATGGGCTTAATTGATTCCAATAATGGATGGATAGACGTACATACATCGGTTGCATGTGTAATTTTCTAGTACCTATAGGTATCAATTATTATTATTGGAGTTGTGTGCTGCTAATACGTCAAAGGGTTCTTAAGAAAATGAGCTTTCTATATTTAGGGATTCTTAAATAATTCGTGAAGATATTTATAGAAAGTTTTGATATCGAATGTTGGATGTTTATTGTGGGCCATACAAAGATGACTATAGAAATGTTTATGTAGAATTCACAACACTTTATGTGGCCTAGGTCATGAACTTAAGAAATTAGATCTTGCACCAGTTATCGTTAGACATTTCTGTTACTTTTTAATTTACTTCAAAATTACTTACCACCCTGAACCTGTTATTGGCATGACTAGAATTAATACTGCTATAACCATAAACAGCCGCATATCTGCTTGACAAACTTCTTCGCTGCTTCAATGAAGAAGACTCACTTTTCGATCTGTGTGCCTCCTCATAGGTACCAATATGCATTCAATGAATCGCGCAAAAAAACAAGTAATCTTTTGAATAACCAATCAATTTGAAACTCGATTAAATTCACTAGTCACATAAAATCAATTAAGCCCACTACGTCGATTTTTTTAAATATTTTAGAGTCGAATAATTATTTTTATTTTATTAGAATTAATTATAAATTAAAAACTCAAATTGGTGATAACATTGCGAATTTATACTGATAATAATTATGTTACTAGATACTGGATGCACTTTAAAAATAAATATTGACTGGCACACAATTCACCGCCGTAGGTCAAAACACCTTCTGCAGTCACGTTAGTTTGCATGAAGCTAGCATCTTTCCCAGTGCTAAGCATCTTCGCTGAGGCATAAGTTAAGATAAATTAAATTTTCCGCGTCAATGCCAATTTATACACTAACACGTTCACTGCACAAATTCGCTCACTTTTGATTTGATTTCGAACTAAAAAGAGAAATGGAATAATAATGTGAAATTCACCGTCGCGTCCTACAATTTGTGACACGTTCCGTAACGGACTACGGTCGCAATTTGAAAATTCACCAGGCCGGCTGGACACTACTATAAGAAGCGGTGCCAGTGCACAAAAATGCTACTTCACACAGATGAGTCAAAATAAAACTTAAGCACAAAAAAATACGAAGAAATGAAAAACATAAAAATTAAGTAGAGTAAATGAAACTACACACTTCGCAGGTTGCTTCCGTTCTTCGTACGTTCACCAGATAAAACTAAATTTGAAAAGAACAAGATAAAATAAAAAAACAAAGAAGAAAAATAATACAATTAAGATTTTCGTATAGAGGTAATGTTTTTTTACCGGTCGTTTTTCGAGACTCGTATGTGAAACGTTTTCTCATATGTTTTTATTTAATTTAACAAATCAGAGCGCCGCCGCATTGAAGGCCAAGATAAAATGTACAGTACGACGACGTACTTATAGAACGTATCTCTGTACGATACGTACAGGTGAGCGCCATGCTCGATCGGGCACTGCCGATAGAAAATGAGAGTGATGATGATGTTGATGACGAAATTGATGGGACTATTAACCCTTCTGGGTTCATGCAAGAAGTGTTTAGCACGAATATTTCTTTTGTGTTATTTAAAGTTGTTGGATTGCATTGATGTAGGTCAGAATGATGAAAAAATAAATCTTTTTACGGTTCTGTCAAGAGGATACGTCCACAATCATATATTCTGGCAACAGAATTAATTGAACATTGATGGCAGTTGACCTCTTCAATAATCAGAGCTGTCTTTGGCATAAAGAAATTTATCTGAAACACCAATATTATTTAATTGCGTAAATAATTCTCAATTGCTAAAGTACAATACGTAAAAAAATGTTTCCCGCATTTTTTATCGACTTGGATTGAATATGGAAAATGAAGATACCAAAACGGAAATCCTAAATTTGAAACTCACATGATGGCTACAGTCAACGCCATCTAGATATACAAGCTAGATTATCAGCTGATAAAAATGTCGCTAAGAACTCCAAGTAACACGTATTACAACAATAGCAATAGAAACAACCACATGCGCTAAGAAACCAAATTTTTCGAAATCGAATTTCGACAGTCCGGCCTGTCTATCAAGATGGCAGTGCCAGAGTCATGGCGACCCAATGCACAAAATCCCAGATTGCAGAATAATGTGTGCATTTCAAAATTCAGTGATTTGTTTACAGTTTTTTCTTTCTATTTGACTAAAAGTAGGTACTGTGCCACTTGACCCTCTTTTCTCATAAGTTACTAACCAATGGCAAAAGCTTTGCTCCGAACAGGCAACAAATACATATTTGATCCGAACTTGGATCCATAAGAGTAACTTCGTCCGTTGACATCTCTGATGCCAGCACTTCGAAAAATATGTGTCGGGTCGGACATATCGGATGCAAATTTCGTACCCCTTTACATAATTTTGTGCTTTCCCCCATACCCCACATTCAATAATGGTTGATTGTGGGTGCAGGTCCCATACCACTGCACCCGGGCAGACGAGAATCTCACCATGGTACTCGCATTTGATGATATTTTGAAACAGGAAACTAAGAAACGAGAGTAAAAGGCGAAATACATGCGGATGCCATTTATGTATTGTGGCTGCAAACTTTGTAAAACCTCATCTAACAATATTTTCAGGGCCAACACTAACACTCTTAGCTGACGAAAAAACTGAATTGTTTTAGGTTTTACTACTACATACTCCAACCTCCTAAGAAAAAATTTTGAGTTTGTCTCCTCCCTCTAAACGAAATCCTGGCTACGCCTATGTATGGCGACAATATTACGGTATTATATCAGCGCCGCTAAATTAATCATTCGCGATTCTGGGAGAGGTGCAGCGGAAGGATCACAAAGTTAAAGCGCAGAGAAGGGTGAAATTAGCTCATAATTTTGCAAAATGTCCGGCATAGATTTTTGGAAGTGAAGCATCACATCAGTCTTTCTCTTGCTTCATTTGTTAAGCCTTGTGATTTTTTTAGAACTTATTTTGATTGACGCGTAAGTTATTGTTTTCAACACTTTCAACACTCGCCACTGACTCACTCTTCTTCATCTCTGTACCGCGTAACCCCTTGTGGGGCATGGGTGCGTTGACTCAGCTGTTTATAGGCTATTTCGAGTCAACGTTTCATTGCATATCATTTCGGAGTGTGTATAATGTTGCAAACACTATATATTTCCAATTCGCACAAGTACGGAAAATTTAGACCACACCGAGATTCGATCTCCGGACTTTACTATTACTATAGCATCGTAGAGTGCGACTCAACCAAGTGAGCCACAGAGCGTGCTACTGACTAACCCAACCACATCGAAATTTCAGATGTCTAGATATCGGATACTTCTTCGTGCAATTTTGTTTTCGAGGTCGTTCATTAACCCATATTGTCCCGGGGGAAAAAGAAGTTTTGTTAGTATTACGAAAATTTGCAAAGTAGTTTGGCATATGAAGAGTATGCAAATTTCGAAGAAATGTATTTTTAAATTTTTATATTTTGGGCTTTGAAGCACGTTGCGAAAACGCAACGCTAGGGCTTAACGTGTACTTTTTGGTCAAAGAAAAATGTCTTCCATACACTGAAAACGTGTTATTTTTATAAATAATGGCTTATAATTTAGAAACAAAAGCTATTATTAGCACTATTATGGATCGCCCCACCAATTTAGACGTCGAAAATAATCGCCAAGTATTCTGGGGGAGTCTGCATGGGGATGCGTAACCCCCCGCATTCTCTGTGCACCTTCGATTTTCACGAGGTTTGTTGGAGTCACCAACCGGTGCTGGATGCTATGCCCAAACCGAATCACCCATATTAGATAGGTGGAACTCCTACATAGCATAAACACTGAATTTGCAGTAAAAATAATGGAAATTATCTGTCCATACGATAGGAAAAAGAGGATATCGTTATAGTCCAGCGTTGCGTTCTCGCAACCTTACATTTTGAGCGTATGTTCTGCGCTCATGATACAACTTTTTGATGACCTATGCATATGGTAGCATCTGTTGTTGTATCTCCTTTGTTATTTCCCTAGATTTCAGGAAAACATTTGATCGAAGTATTTTTATACACAAATTAGCATCCGTATCTATAAAAACATGGAATTTTCACAAATTTCAAACCCTAAAAAATCATACAAAATGTCAAAATACATCTTTAAACAAAAACAGGTCGATTCCTAAATTAACCTTTCTTCCTCGGGGATCAAGTTTATATTTTTTACTAGAAAAGCGTGAAACATGAAAATGTAAAGCGTTGCGAAAACGCAACTGTAGGACAAAATGGGTTAATACATACAGAGTGCCTTGTAATTGTGTAATTGTTCACACAATGTAACTGTAAATTTTAATATTTCTCAAATTTTCTTTTGCACTATAACGGCAACCAAAAGCTCAATAAATTTAACTGTACTGCAAAACAATTTCACCAGGGATTTGCAGCAAGTCATTTTAAAAGTTTGCACATGTTGTCTAGATTGCATAACGGTATCCTATACAGTTCCTACATAAATACTAATTTACGTCAGAATATCTTTCAAAGACCAGATTTCATGGTATTTTTAGCGAAGAAATTGCAAACAGGTAGGTCACCGATATTTTTGCGATATTTTGTGAAAGTATCAGGCAGCATGCCATGTGCGATATCATCAATTTCCAACATCACATTGTGGAGCCATATATTACTGAAATCTCCAGTAATCTGAAAAGCAGCTTCAAAGCAGAAGATGCAGATTAGATTTCATGTTCTATAAATTGTTTTCTACCAACAAAGGGTTAAAATGTACCATCCTCACAACATTAACACGATCAAGACACCACATAAGAATATTTGCAAATTTCGAGTGTGGGTGCATCCAATGTTCTACCAGAGCTTCACTTTTGAACACGATCACACTATACATTGAAGAGGCGCATGTGCGTGGACGCCTGCTTAAATTCCCGGCAAATAAAAATTTATTCAAATTCACGTATGTAAACATATGGCCGTTTTCCGTTTAATTCACATCGCACTTTCACTTAAGAAGCCACACACCATTATTATAGCAATTAGCAAGAAACACCCACCTAATTTTTAGCACTAATCATTGCACTAAGGCGCGAATTTTCATAAATTTCGCTTGATTTTTCCCGGTCAATTTTCACATTTAGAATGTGTGTTAACAAATTAGCCAATTCGAGTCCGGGACGAAGATGGAAAACGCGAAGCCATTACCACGCCGACCACGACGACATTACGTATGCGGGATTAACCTGCTGTTGGGGATTTAGTTAGTGTGAACCTTCTTAATCTTTTTACGAGATTTCTTCAATATTTTTCTACATATGTATGTATGTATACGGGTATATGATAGATCTTGATCTACGGTTTGTTTGCTGAAGAGTAGATAGGGGAGACATGGGCAGAATTGTAAAATTATGGGATGGAACATGAATATTTGATATGCGACACATATATTTATTTTTATTGTTGTTGTTAGAGAGAGCTAACAAGAGTTTACAAAAATGAACCATTTGTCATTTTTGTTTCTTAGCACGATTCAAGTTGACAATCGTGTTGTCAAGGTAAGTGCAATGCTACCCGGAATGCATCCAAATGATGTAATAATAAACAAAAAATTAGATTCGTTGCAAATCTAAAATGCGGTTTTTAGGGTTTTTTAGAATTTTTTCAAAAAACCCTTATAAAATCGATTTTGTCCGTCCGTCCGTCCGTCCGTCCGTCTGTTCACTAAATAACTCGCGAACGGCTCAACCGATTGTCATGAAATTCGGTATGAATGTGTAGAATGGTTACAGTCTTTGGCACAAATACCTTAGAAGTTGGTAGGAAGAAGATAACAGGGTGTCCCGAACGTTTGAAAAAAGTCGACTTTTTTAGTTTTTATCGGAGATTAACGTATGGATATTTAAATCAAAGATCTAGACGAGTACATCTCATATCAGTTAAAATTTCCCAGTTTCGAGTAACGGTAAAAATGTTATTGGCGTTTAAAGTTAAACTTCCTTTTCGAGCTCCGTTTCGGAAAAGTAAATAACAGTAAATTTGTAAAATTTAAATTTGTTCGTGTGTAGCCCCTCTTAGGTTTCCAAATATGAAAATTCCGCTAAGGGTTACACAGGGAATATGTCTACGAATTTTCATTCGAATAACTGTATCCAAACCGGAGATATAGCCAAGTAAGTATTTAGTAAGGGCCTTTCACAATACAAGGGAAGCCTCTTAAGCATTTCTTCAATGCATATCTTTTAACTTGATGAAACAATGTACATGAAATTTGGTGGAAATGCATAGAATGGTAATAGTGTTTGCCACAAATATTTTCGAAGTTTGTAGGAACAAGTTAACAGGGTGTCCCGGAAAAGCTGCAAAAGTATACTTGCTCAATACTCATAGGAAAGCTTGCGTGGGCTCTAATGTCAGGGGACACAATGGAATCATTTCATATAAGTTGGTTTTCCTTGATTTAAGAAACAGTAACAGTAGATTTACAGCTAATAATTCAGTTCATATATAATGCCAAGCCATCCTTACGTTTGCCTGAGTTTCTTTTTGCTCAAAGGCCATCAGAAATCTGAAATCGAAAAAAATCCTGTAGATTTGCCTTGGAGTACTTTTATACAGACTGGGTAAATAGTAAATCTATTTTTGGATTGGTCTAATTAAAGGTGGAAACGAATGAAAGGCGCTAGACTGGGTAAATAGTAAATCTATTTTTTTTTTCTATTTTTAATCTATTTAATAAACGCGTTCCAGAATGAAAGGCTAGCGCCTTTCATTCTGTTCCACCTTTAATTAGACCAATCCAAAAATAGATTTACAGGAAGCATTTCATTAATGTTGTGCACAATTCTTATCTATTGCTTATAAAATATATGTACAAAAAATATTCACTATGCATCAAAATTCTAAAAAACCCTCGTATTGCGGGCGCAGCCCTCTGTACGCCGGTATTTTTTCTATTAACACACCTATACATCCTATATGCATAAAACAATTAAAGATTTTTTAAATTCACAATCATATTTGCACTACTGTCAAATTATACAGTTTTGAAAATTTATTTGGACAATTATCTTAAAATTTGATCCCGAAATATTATTTTCGGATGAATAGTGGCTGAATTTTATGCGAATTTGGCTGCCGTCGTAGCCTTGGCATTCTTTAGAATTAGTTTGTTCCTTCTGTTCGCTGCGCTAGATTGAGATGAGAACTTCAAGAAAATATAAATCATTTGAAAATAAAACCTTCAATATTATAAGTATACCCACATAATCGCAGCAATTTTCCACATTATTGCATAATAATCTATTGCGCACATCCTTGCCCTACACCTTTTCACCCACATCATAAAAATTAGGCTGCTTTTATCATATTGTACATTATCTAGATATT
This sequence comes from Microchrysa polita, assembly GCA_949715475.1. Taxonomy (NCBI): domain Eukaryota; kingdom Metazoa; phylum Arthropoda; class Insecta; order Diptera; family Stratiomyidae; genus Microchrysa; species Microchrysa polita. The sequence goes on along the minus strand of OX454415.1, from coordinate 11,196,682 downwards.
CGTGTGAAAGTTTAGAGTAATATCATCTAACCCATCTATTTCAGAAAGTACCTACACAAGTGAGCCAGTCGTCAACGTCACTCAGCGCCCATGGATGTATGTACTTGGATAATCAAAAAAAAAAAAAAATCCACACAGCATACATTACACCCAAGATTGTATAGAATCTTCTTAAATATTAAGTCATTTAATCATTATACAAGACGCTGTTAACATCTCGCACTACCGCACGTCAAGTGATGGTTCGGAATGGAAAATTTAAATTTTATTAGCCCTCAATGTGCGACGCTACTTCTAAAGAGTCATCCAAAAGTCATATTAGATTTTTTGACACCTTATGCCCTCTTTTGTCTATATGTTATACTACACATCAGTGCGTGATGTAATGTACAAAAAATTTGCGTGTTATGGAAGACGAATTTCAAGAAGGAAATTCGACAGAAGCTATCATAACGTCTAGTAGTATGCAACATCTTCTTGATGTTCATATACGAATGAATTGCTAGACAATCTAGATTCAGGGCCCGACATGAATATTAACGAAGATACATACATACAAGAAGTATAAACTGGAAGTGGAAGCTGCTGAGTTTGTTTGTGTTCTCATATCTTTTCAAAAAAAATTTATAGTGTTTTCAATGTTGTTCCTTCGCGTCATCAGCATCTCGAGACGATCCATAAGTATAAGAAGAACAATGCAAACATCTTGGTGACTGTTTTTTGCTTATCACGCGAGATAAGCCACCATCACGCACGTCTCATGCATATCGCATTTATCCATTCATTTGTCTCGTGTTCGTTTGTGACAAGCGTTTGACATGTGTAAATAAATAAAATTATTTCAGTTCGAGGCATAATAATTTTGATGAATTTTTAAGAGTGGGTTTTTTATATACATATATGTAAGTAGATTTGCAAATGGAATGAGTATTCAGAGGACACTTAGGCCATTTTATGTATACCAATGCAAAAAAATAAGCGAAATGAGCTTGAACCAGGACACGACTTTTTTAATTCAGTGTGCTTACACACATTTGGGTTGCTCTTATTCAAATAGAAAAAAGTTTTCATACAAGTGCCCAACCTCAGAGTTGAAATTGAACCCCAACAAAATATGGGTGGGCAAACATTATATTCCAATAAGAAAAGCTAATAACTTTTGTGAGAATTTTTGGATTCATATTTTTTTTTGTGTTGAGGCATTAAACCAGTCAGTGGCGGCTCGTGATAGTGGGTAAGGTGGGCACAGCCCACCCTATAAATAAATACCCTTATTGCATATTCATAGTGTTTAACAATAATCAGTATAAATGGACAACAGAATTTTACCTTTGACTATTTGGTGAACAACATTCATATTAGCGAGATTTTTTTTCGTATCGCGGTTAAATCTGACTCGAAAAAAACGATCGCGGGTAACATCCCGGTTAAGACCAAACAGCTGACATTTGACAGTTTTTGCGTATCTTTGACTCACCTTCGTCGGCTTATTTTTTAGAGGTGCTGGATTTCATCACAAAAGATGATTATTCCTTTGCAAAATCTTTTCTCATGATAAGAAAAACTTTCACATTTGGTTTGAAAAACAAAATTCTCTTATATTTCCCCTATGCGTCAGCCATCTACAATTTGATTCCTCTAAGCTTTATCCCGTGTAGGGTAGTTACACGCGTGAACTATACCTGGGTAAGTGTAATTTTTTTTATATGAAGTTCTACCCAAACCTACACGGGATAAACAGAATAAAACATGTGGAAGCAACTTTTAGCAACTTTGCAGAGTTGTACGTATAAAGCATCGTTATGAAATTACTGTTTAAATTTTCGATGAAAAATCTATTTTAAAATTTCTATTAAGTTTGAGTAACTGTATCTTGAAAGTGCCGATAATGTTGGCAACCGAAAAAACTTCTTTTTTTGTGAAATTTTATGTAGTTTCTGAAACTGAAATATAATCTTGGATTAAGTTATCACAACGGCTGCAAATTATGATTTTGCATGACAAGTCACGATTTTCGATGACTTTCACAAAAAGAGTGATAACAAGGTAACGGTAAAAAAAATTCCGATTGTATTGGTAATTTCCTTACTGAAACAAGTTGTGCTATCAAACCTTACTGTATTGACCAAATAATGCGGGGCACCCTGTATAAAATATTTTTTTCAACTCAAAGAATTGATTTCATAGAATATAATAATAATTTCGTATTGCACATCGTATCAAGTAGTTCAGATTTTCGGAACGTTGACAACATTCCATATCTGGTCTCATGGCAATGTGAACGGATTGGCACGCAGGCGGACTGGATTCGAGTCCAAGTTTCGACAAAAGGTATTCTATGAAAAAAAAAAGTTTAAAAATTTGAAATGAAATTAAAATGAAAATAATATTTTTTATATTTCTATTTTTTTTGTTTATAAAATTTAATGAAATTTTTACGTAGAATCGATGAAAAATTTAATTGTCATAATATTTTCAATGATATTTCTATGATTGTCCCAAAACGGTTATTTCATCAGCTCCAAATCATAGCCACAATTTCATACGGTCTATTTAATTTTTCTTTCATAAATGTCATTTTTTTCTGTGTGTATGGAGATTTGCGGTTCTGCTGGCATCTTGTCTGTGGATATTTTTAGAGATTCGCGAAAACTTGTTTTCATTTGAAGGAAGCGGTTTTAGTTTTTGTTGGTTTAATAATATATTCGTCATTGCATATAAAGGTTAAAATTCACATTATCTCGAAATCGTTTATTCGGTAGTTTCGCGGTTCTGGCATAGACATCTCTCTCTCTCTCTGGTTCCTTTTAACCCCTAGTGGGGCATAGGGCATTGACTACGCCTCTTTTCCATCTCTGCCTATTTGCAGCCATCGCCTTTAGCTGGTCCCACGACTTGCCTATAGATTTTCCCCCTGCCTCTACACAGATCTTCTCCATGTATTTTTGGGTCTTCCTACACGACGCCTTCCATCGGTTCCCTGAGGATTGAGCCTGTTTTGCAATGTTTTTTTGGCTCTTTTCGAAGTGTGTATCCACTGCCACTTCCGCCTTTTGATGTCGATGCCTATCCTATTTTGGCCAGTAATTTAGAGGAGGTCCTCGTTAGAGATTACCTCAGGCCAGCGAATTTGTAGGATGCGTCGAAGGCACTGATTCACGAAAGTTTGTAGTTTGGTTGTAATATCACTGGTCACCTTCCAAGTGGAACACCCATATAAAAGCACGGATTTTACATTGCTTTCGAAGATCCGGAGTTTGGTATTTCTGGAGATGTTTTTGTTTTGCCAGAGAGGAGTCAAACTGAAAAATACTGCTCGGGCTTTATTTATGCGCGACTCTACATCAGCATCAGCCCCACCATCCGCTGCTACTACGCTCCCAAGGTAAGTAAAGTTCTCGACTTTTTCTATCGGCTGTTCGGAGATAGAAATGTTTCTTTGCCTTTCTGATGTCAAACTCAAATATTTAGTCTTAGCAGCATAAATTTTTAAAGCAGCACTACGACTCTCACGATGCAAAGCATCCGTCATTTGAGACAGATGATCTGCTGTGTTTGAAAGAAGGCAAATGTCGTCGGCATAGTCCAGGTGCTGAAGGTGATCAAATAATTTCCACCTGATACCCTTACTTTTATGGTCGCCTAGAGCGTCGCAGATTACGTCGTTGATGGCAATAAGGAACAGTATTGGTGATAAAATACAGCCTTGTCTAACTCCATTATTCACCTCAAAAGGACTAGACAATTCGCCCTTGTGCAAGACGTGACATTGGGCTCCGTTATAGGACTCCTTTATGATGGCAATAAGTTTCTTTGGTATGCCTCTCCTACGTAAGGCTGTCCAGATATAAGCCCGGTCAACGCTGTCAAACGCCTTCTCGAAGTCAATGAACAATATATGCAACGGGGATCTCCATTCAGCGGATTGTTCAATTATGATTCGGAGGGTGTTGATATGGTCGCTACATGAAAAACCCTCACGAAAACCAGCCTGTTCATTGCTCAAAGTGCGATCGATCGTTTTCTTGATCCGGTCTAAGATTATTTTGGCCATCAGTTGGCAGACATAGGGTGCCTTTTATATTTCGGGATGGGACAACTAGTGTAGCAGATCTGGGAATATTTTGAAAAACAATAAAGCGATTTTCGATGATTCTCTAATCCCGAAATATAAAAGGCACCCCTCGTTTTGGTGCCGATATTTTAAATCGTGTTAAGCTGCGTTTTACGCAACGATAAGAGGACTCAAATTTCAAAATTCAAATTTTCTATACAATTTATTACGAGTTTGTGGCCTGTTTCCACGCAATGATATATGTAAGTAAGTACATAAGTCCATCCTTTTTTTCCAGTAATTGTTTTTACAACTTTGTAGGTCCTTATGGCCGAATCGAATAATGTAGAAAATCAATTCGTCTCGATTTCATTTTCTCAGAATTATTTGCTCGGACTCTTGACACCAAACTTAAATAAATCATCAAGTGACTTTGTATAGTACACCACTCCTCCTTCGACAAGTTTTGCTATCATCTATGTCCGCACATAAGATAAACTGCGAGTGGAAGAACAAAAGATGCTCATCACAATCATTTTCTGAGCTGAGCATACCGTTTATACCGTAAATCGGTTTCAAAGCGGTGGTCATGTAACATATTATCATGTTCTCATTTACACCAACTAAAAATGAAAATGTTACGCAGCGGGTGATAATGTACGGAACAAGCACACGCACATAATATCTTTGTCGAACAATGAAAAATCAATCGCGGAGGTCTTCGGTTAATTGTCTTCACCAACAATATACCATTTTTATTTTTTCAAGTGCTGAAAGGCGAACGCATAGTTTGCGAACAAAACATCTGGAAACATAACATACGATGATGTTGCTCGTAAGCCCATGTATTCCTTTTTTGAGCGTTGATAATTTCAAAATGTATTATAAATAATTAGTATCCCCACACGGGTATTGTACGGGTTGATCTTTGATGTGGTTGGGCTCCTTTCTTTTGCATAGTATGTATGCACGTAATAATGTCAAGAGCAAGAATAACACAAGAAGTGGGTCATATCACTGGATGCATCCTAGAGAAATATACACGCACTGTTCGTCGCGGATCCCATTCACCGCAGGTTAATTTACATCTCGCGTCTCGGGAGCGGAGTGTTTTCCTGCCATGCTATCATACTAAATTAACATAATTACAAGATATTCCTCTCAATGTACGCGGTGGTACAGATAACATCATACTAAAGAAATGCACCAAATCGATTTGAAATTTATTAATGGATCTACAATTAATGAAATTAACAGTGCGGAATTTGTGAAACCATAAAGATAACAGCTAAGACGCCTAATCGTTTGCAAGCACCTCCCGATTATCGCAGATAATTCAGACATTCTTGGGAATATTTATTATCAAGTCTCATTAGCATAACAGGTCGATTCTTATAGGAAGGAATAAAAAATAAACTCTTCGAATTACAACACACCACTTTCGTCAAGATATGGGCGAATCGCAAGAGTCCCTATCTTATATGTACACCGAACGCCTGTAACGATTTCAGATATATGTCATGCGAGAAACTCTGCTGTCTTATTTCAGTCCTGTCTTCGCGTAATCTTACTTTGCAAGTCCATTTATTAAATCTTTATTGAGATGTCGATATGAAGTGATAATGGACGAATGAGAGGAGCAAAATACTCGTATATACAAGAACAGGAAAAACTTTTATCGCATTAAGCAATTAAAATCGAATGATATTAGCGTTTATTTTGGTATAATCATGCCGGAATGAGTCATGGAATCTTAATTCGATGCAGGATTACGACTGGGTTAATAAAATCAAGTATTTTGTTGCTGATAAGTGTGCAAATGAGTCGAAGATTATGCGATAATTTAGAGAGCGAAGCAGATTCCAAGTTTATCTTCATTAAGCTGTAGAATTCCAGTTCCTATTTTAGCGAAACAAATCAGAGCTGCAACTTACTTGCTTGACCGATAGCTCAGACGTTTCAGTGCCACTTAACGATGTTAGTGATCAAAAGACCTGAAATAGATTCAAATCGCGCGCCGTATGGCTGTATAGTGCTTGCAACATTATATATCGAGATGATTTAGCCAAATAAATGAATGAACCGTCGCACTATGCTGCGCAAACAATTACGGCAATCAGAATTGAGAAACTAAAATGGGATAGGAATGAAAATTTTCTCGTAAACACAACTCCATACCGAATTTAACTTTCTGTGGTGTGATGGAAATTCTAGATATTCCAGTCAAGTCGCTGACAACTGCGCTCCGAATTAGGTTAATAACGTTTGTCAAAAAAGATCGACATCGTACGCCTCGATGGTCGAGGATTTCCGATAATAAATTAGAAATACTAATACATAGTACACACTAATTACACTTAATGTATCGAAGCTCAACAGTGCCCTTGCCGCGTCCCTTTTAGATCTTTTATTATAAAATTCGACCGCAAATCAACCCATTCATTCACTTGGTTTTCACATGCAACCCGACGAGATGGATATCAACCGACGACGAGATTTATTTGAATACAATTCTATGGTAAGATCAACGCCTTAAGATAGTCATTGGAAAAATGGAAACACTCATCTGTGGATTGTGTGGGAAATGTGCGAATCAAAATATCCTCCGAAGGGATCTGAACTACAATGAAACTTGCGTATGCAAATGAGTTAAGAGTTTCAAAGATGCGGATAATCGCGACTAAAGTTATGTCGACATAAGTATAGTGTATAGACTGATCCAGAGTCTGATTATTTCAATGTCAAGAGACATAATACTTTTTAAGGTTCATCGTAGCGAATATTTGCTCTACAAAAAGGCAATTCTGTTACCAGAAGTCGTGATAAATAAAGGCATATTTTTTAACCATATCATATCCATTACAAACACAAAAGCAATAACTTTCTAGGACGCTGAACAGCTCTATATAGGGAGAGAAAGGATAAATGTGGAAAACTTTGCAGCTCATTGCTATTCAGAGCATTTCGTCCGTATAAAATGGAGATGATTTAAAGATTACTCTTATTTTCGCGACAATAAACAAGGTTTTTTCGATTCAGATCCAATCTGATGTGCTGTTGTTATACAGACTTGTTGGGCGAATGTTGTATGCCCCGTACTGGACCTGGACACAAAAACTAAAGTAATCTTGTCTGCGTGTATCAGTCGGATCTCTATTATTGATGACAAACATCCTAAAACATTCATTGTTCACTCATAATGGAAAGTTCTACTACAGTTGTTTAACCGATTAGATAAGCAATAAGAAGACTATTAGTCATTGTGAAAAAGACAGTTATTAAGTACTGTGGTCTGTGCATAGTTTGAAGCTATGGACCCTTATTGTCTGCGTACGCGGTTTTAATGCTGATGTATCATTGAAATTGTGCATTTTTTTGTTTCCTTAATAAATTAGGTTCCCAGAAAAGATTTGAAAATTTATGAAGAACAATTATATTGCTAATCCTTCCTTCCTCAAAAACAAAGTTCAAAATTGAAAACTTTAACTTTAAGCATACAATGTGCCAATATATTCCGAGAAAATCAGCTGATTTTCTCTGAATATATAGGCACATTCTCAGATTCATTTTACTGATAAAACTACAGCATTAATTCATTAGTAAATTGGAGGGAAAATCCGCCAGATGATAAAATTTTTTGTTTGAGAATCACTTAAAAATAGATAGTCAATATATAGGTCTATTTTTATCGCGAATTCTGTGCAGTTAAGATTGCTAACTTGATAAACTTGAATAAATGATAACTAAATGGCATGATTTTTGCTCCACGTGAAACACTCGCGTAACGTATCACTTTTAAATTGTCAGTTTAAAATTTAAGATTTTCATCGACCTCATCTTCAGCACAATGATGCAGGGATGTAGCCAGGATTTCGTTCCGGGAGGGGTTAAAATATTGCCGCGGTATTACCAAATATTTGGTTTATCATTTTAATTTCTTTGTCGAAGAAAATATTTGTGTGTTTTCTATAAATTGGATAAAAACGCGTTTAACTTTTAGATCTAAATATGATTAAATATGTTCTGTGTCATAAGGTTAATTTTAACAGAGTTTGTTATAAGCACCGAAAGGAAGCTTTACGCTAACACAACTACCGCCAAATTTTCGCGAAAATATGTCTTAAGTTTATGGTTCTTTCACTAGAGTCCGTTGTTAGAAAAAAAAAATATTAGAGCTCCAGCCAGTGGCGCAACATGAAGGGGGCTAAGCCATCCATGTTACTGGACATTTGAAGCGGCTGTCGCAAGTTGAGTGATGGTGCTATATTTTGCTACGGTGGTGTTTCTAGCTCTCGTTGCTTCTTCTTCCTTGCCTCGTTCTTTATACCGCTCCATGGTTCCGCGTTGCCCGACCTGCGGTGTAGGCACATCGCCCGTTTTGGCGATACTTTCTCAGCATATTTCTACAGGCAGCTCTATCTTGGATCGTGTCATCGCCGAGACCAATGCGTTGTTGTTGCTTTTTCATTTGACACATCCAGGTGTTCTTTGGTCTGCCTCTGGCCTTGGGTCCATCAAGTGGAACTTCCATTGATATCGCTCTCTTTGCGGGGTTCTCAGGCGGACGCCGTTGAACATGGCAATACCAATCCATTTGTCGGTCTTCGAGCTTTTCGGTGATTGGTTGGTCTATGAACAAGCTGCCTCGGATGTAGCTACTCTTGATGTGGTCCCTTTTCGTTACACCAACTGACATGCGTAACATTTTCATTTCAGTCGCTGTCATTTCTTTCGCGTAACCTTCATACATGGTCCAGCATTCTGATCCATACATGAGTGCGGGACGTACAACCGTTTTGTACAACTTGCCCTTTAGCTTCAGTGGCATTTTCTTATCGCAGAAAACTCCAGAGTTTTCTCGCCACCTCATCCACCCAACCTTTGTGCGATGTTTGATGTCATCATCGCATGTAGCTCCGCTGTTCACCATCGAGCCAAGGTACTTGAACTTGGTACAAGACTTAAGCTGCTCTCCTTTGACGTACATTTCAGGTATCGGTGCATCTGGGTCTGAGAATTGGCAGCATAAGAACTCAGTCTTTGTTATACTTACCCTCAGTCCATGCTCTTCCAGAATGTCACACCATTTTGTAAGCGCAGCGTGCAAGGCAACGATGTTTGGGCTACTGAGGACTATATCATCAGCAAAAAGAAGAGATATTTCTAGGCCGTCGGTGGTGCTATTTTCCATAGTAATGATGCTCGACATTTGAAGCGGCTGTCGCAAGTTGAGTGATGGTGCTATATTTTGCTACGGTGGTGTTTCTAGCTCTCGTTGCATTCGTAATAATTTTCGTTGTAAATTTTTGCGTAGTCGTAAAAACATGAATGTGATGCCATACTAGCAATCCACACAAGGTTTCTTTTGTTTTGATGAAAATCCAATTTTTAATTAATCTTTTCAGCATTGTGGTTGACGAGTTTAAGAAGCAGAAGCTGATCGTCATCTGAAACATGATGGCCATTACATGTGATCAAAGGGACTATAGACTATATGTATAGACAAGAAGAAGAAAAAATTACACTCACGAACATTCAAGGCCTGGTGAAGGCTAAAACCAAAGGGTGCAGCTAAGAATAGGAAGTACGCAACAACTGATTCCGTAATTAACGCTCCATGAAATACCGTTAGGATGGATTGATTTAGAAAACCTTATCTTCTCAGATAAAACAAACATTGGGATCACTGACAGGACACTATCAATCACAAGTTAATTGGATTAAAACAAGCAGCAATAAAAAAAATTAATATCACGCTTGGTTAACATTGGAAATGCATGCATACAAATTTAACCCTTTCCCGGACAGAACGTCTATAGACGTCCAATTTTGAGCATTTGACATACAAATCGTGTCAAATTTTGGCGTTGTGTCCGGCAATGAGTTAAGTATGGGACTTTTGGTTCATAACTTTATTGGAAATTGTGGTATACATATTTAGAAAACAAATTTTTCTATGAACCCAAACTGGTGTAGTTCTTAATTTCATTTTTTTAGTTTTCCTTTCCCAATTTATCGGTCTACTCCTTCCGTTGTTACTCCACTGGCTCCAAATCATAATAGGACAAATTATTGATTGTGGCTGCATGTTTCACTATTGCGGTCATCACCATCATTTAAATGCCGAGTTTCCCTGACACCAATGTAGTACAAAGTTGTATTTGACTCGCATTTCTCCTTTTCGCCATTTGTTTATCAAGGCCTTGATACTTTCCAGGAGCATAGTTCGTCGATTGATCAATAATACGCCCCCGCAAAATTATATAGTTAAGGCTTACTAAATTCGGAATGTGGCCAGGCTACAACGGATGATTTTCTATCTGCGGTAGTTTTTTTTATTAAGCAATCGTAAGAAGGAATCTGATATGGGAATCGAACTTAAGTTCGTGGCATTTCGCCTGGAATAGGGAGCACAGAGTGTAAAAGCGAGACATATCCACCTAAAGAGCGATGTCTGACCATAGTATCCCATATGCACATTATTAAATGAATAATTTGTTAATTAAGCCATAGGTGTAGCAGGGACGTAGCCAGGATTTGGTTTCGGGAGGGGTCCAAAGCTGGATATAAGAAATTTTATGGTTGTTGGAAATCAGTATTTGCGAGTTTCTGAATAAGTGAAAATGTATTGAATTTTTAGCAATAACCATTACAGAATACAGGCGAAAACAGTTCATTTTAGACTGGAAATATTTCATTTTAAATTTTCAATCATTTAAAAACTGATACGAATAAATATCTAAGCTGGTTTTCGAAATTTATTTTAGCGGCTTTGCCGTATTTTTAATCATCTCTAAACAATCAGAAAATCCCCATTTATAACAGAAGGGATAAATATTTGGCTGTTACATATATCGAAAGAACATGAAGGAGTCTCCGCTCCATTGACATTGTCCTTTGAAAACCATTAGACATTAACGTGACAAGATTTATCAATAAATATGGGTAGACAAATGATTGATTTTTTATTAAATGACAGTATTCCGTTGCATCAATTTGCATTGAAATTTTACCATAGATGTTTTTATTCTGATCTTTCATCACCAGATTCTTACATTTCTATCTATTTTATATATTGGCGATGGAGTTGAAGAGGATATCTTGGTCGATATGTGACACCATTTCAATTACATACAAGACATGATATTTTTTGAATAATAATAGCTAGCCAATACAATTTAATTCGGCACACAAATATCTAGCGTGCTATCGCGTCGTGTAAGTAGGGTAATATGGGCCTGGATGGATTCCACTCCTTGCTTCAAAACGTTATTTCAGTTAAGAAAATGGATGCGGAGGAAGATACATCCTAAGTTGGAACAACGAAAATTTGTTCTCGAGAACCTTATGGTACCAGCAACGTACATTTCCTCGATTTATTTTTCTGGCAGTTCTTGAAATTACGAATTAATGGAAATAAACCACAAACGATGGGACAATTGAAGGAATCCTCCATGGAATAGATCTGGCGAACTAAAATAAATTTATTGTAATGAGTACAGGCTGTATAGCTTCCAAAAACATCCATCAAATCAGCATTTGATTTTTTTTGCATTTAAAATTTTGCTTATGCTTACTTGTACCTACTGTTTTTATATGACAAATTTGTTTTGTATAACTTAAATGTTCAAAATTAAAAGATTTTTTCAAAAATATTTGGTTAGGAACTAGCAAGAAAATAGGCTCTCGCACATTTTCAGATCAAGTGATTCAACTCTCATCATCATAATCAGAACTGCCATTCAGACGAATGCATGTAATATCCTGATACAGTCTTAAGAAAAATTTACTGCCAAATGAAAAGAGTGTCCACTACATATTACAGTTTTTATTTTGTTTTAATCACGTAAATTTTCGTGCTCATTGAAAACATTTCGGGAGGGGTCCGGACCCCAAGGACCCCTTCCCTGGCTACGTCCCTGGGTGTAAGCTAGAAACCTCGGCTATGCTGCATTCTGGATTTTCTAACAATTCTCAACCAGCCAGTAGCGGGTTACGGCTAAACTATTCTTCATCGCGTTCTGAAATTATTTTTTAGCAACATTCAGAACCACGCAGCGGAAAGTTCAAAACATCAAATTCTTAGGGAAAATAGCATAAATAATAAAGAGAGTTCTGTACCGAGTGCGAATGATAATTTTCTACACATAATAATTAGTAGTTTTCACCGTATTACAGCTAGATGCACTTACTACTATCAGTTTGAAAATATCGATTAAACTCTGAGATCGACTGCTATTTGGGTGAATGAGTAATGATACCTGATAAAATAGCGGAGTTAAGAAGACGTCAATCTATTTCAAAATCATGTTATCAAAACGCGGACTCCGATTATTTTTGCAAACATTTCGGGAGGGGTCTGGACCCCATGGATCCCTCCCCTGGCTACGTCCCTGCAATGATGGATACTGTAAGATTAAATTACTACTCCAAGCAAAAATTTAATTACATACATAACACTGGTCTACAATTTTCAAACTTTTTTTTGTCACACAAAAGTTTATATCATATTTTGCACCTACTGTGACCCCTGGACAATGCTACATAAATGAAAAAAAATTGACACGTCAGGATTCTTTGTGACAGCTTAACCAAAATTGGAATTATAAGTTCCAAAAGTGACGGTACTAAGATAAATTATTTCATACTGTAGGTAAGCAGTTATGATTTTCTTTGGTATATGGCTTCTTGTAGGCAGCTTTCAAGCTTCCGTTAATTATCAGTTACCTCTCTTGCCCGTAGGTCTCTTTAAACCCCCGTGAAACCAAAGGTTACATAACAGTATGATCCAGTGGTTAAATTTCACATTTTTAGAGCTTTCTACAACAAATTAGGAGCTTTTGCTATATTTTCGATTATGGTGCAGAGAAAACCTTCGTATAGTTCAAGTTTATTAAATAAATGTTCGAAATTTTCAGATACATTGCTTCCTAAAATTTTTTTAAAAATATTAACCAAATATTTTCCAAAGGATCCTGTAGGATCATTTAGTTGCTGTTGGATGTTTTCATCCTTCATTATATCCCGTTATTATCCTTCACATATACCCGTTTAGAGAATTTTCATTTAAGGAATAAAACCACCACAACTTTCGTCCATTAGGACTTGTGAAATTCGCTAAAAGGGCGGACTTTTCATACAAACTGCTTACAATTCTTCTTCAGGGTACACCAGCAGTATGTTTTCAGAATTTTGATGTCGTTGCATAATTTATTTCATAGTAATAACATCACTTAAAATTAAAAGAATAACACCAATCCACGTAAATTATGGAAAATTAATACATAACGGTGAAAAGACAACAGGACGCGACTGGAACGAAGTAATGGTGTTTTTGTAATAAGGGGACACTAAACTATACAAAAATGAGCACAAAGTTCGTGTGACAAAAATGGTGTTCCCCAGTGAATTAAAACGAGACCGAGGCTAATTTCGGGCGCGGCCGAAATTTGAATACCCTTCACTCTCCTCGGGCTAAAAGTTTTTTTGGGCGAACATATGACTTGTGTTCAATCCTTCCCTATTCTTTTCCTTCTGTGGCGTCGATAAAACAATATTTGTGTGTTTTTGGTTAAGTGGGAAAATAAAAATCTTTATTGGGGGGATGCGGGAGCATGGTCCCATAGTATGATTCCATTCGTTTTAATTTTTTTTTTGTTTTGACAAGGACGCATTAAGTTTTTTTGAAATTGGTGTGGAAAAAATGTTTCTTAGAAGATCTAAAATGGGGGGTTGGGTTTGTATGGTAGCCCCATGACCCCATAGACCGATTGCAATCATTTTTACACATGTCTTATGGCATCAATAGAGATGCACTTTTACGAGTTTTGGTTGAAAGTGATTCACAAATAAAAAAGTTTTTCGTAGAAGAACTCAATTTGGGGAGTTGGGTTTGTATGACAGCCCCATGACCCCACAGTCCGATTCCAACCATTCTTACATATGTTTTGTGGCATCAATAGAAACACATTTGTATGAAATTTGGTTGAAATTGGTGCACAAATGAAAAAGTTTTTCTTAAAAGAACCTAATTTGGGGGGTTAAGTTTGTATGGCAGTCCCATGACCCCATAGTCCGATTTGATCCATTCTTACATATGTTTTGTCTTATCAATGGAAACACATTTGTGTTAGATTTGGTTGAAATTGGTGCACGCATGAAAAAGTTTTTCTTAGAAAAAACAAATTGGGGGGGGGGGGGGGGTAGGTTTGTATGGCAGCCCCATGACCCCACGGTCCGATTTTAGCGATTCGAACATACAAACTGCCTGCAATAAAAAGAAGCATGTGTGCAAAATTTCAGCTCGATAGCTTTTAAACTGGCCGAGTAAAACGCGTAGCAACAGACGGACAGACGGACAGACGGACAGACGGACAGACAGACAGACGGACATCGCCCAATCGACTCAGCTCGTCATGCTGATCATATATATACATATTTTATATGGTCGGAGATGCTTCCTTCAATGCGTTACAAACTTCATGACAAAGTTAATATACCCTTTACTCTACGAGTGAAGGGTATAAAAATAATTTCGGGCTCGGCCGAAAATTGGGTACCTTTCACTCTGCTCGGGCTAATAGTTTTTTTCCGGCATACCTATGACTTTGGTTTATATGAAATCTGGTTGAAATTGGTGTACAAATAAAAAAGTTTTTCTTATTAGAACCTAATTGGGGGATTGTGCTTGTATGGTAGCCCAATGACCCTATCGTCCGATTTTACCTTTTCTTACATATAGTATGTGTCGTCAATAGAAACACATTTCTGTGAAGTTTGGTTGAAATTGGTGCAATAAAAAAAATTTCTTAGAAGAACTTAATTAGGGGGGGAGGTTTGGGATTGTATGGCAGACCCATGACCTCATGGTCCGATTCGAACTATTCTTACATTTGTTTTGTGTCATCAATCGAAACACATTTGTGTGAAGTTTCACTCTACGAGCGAAGGGTATAAAAATTATGTACTCGGAGTCTATGATTCTACGAAAAAAAAATTTTTTTCAAAATTTAATGCATGGAACTCAATTAAATTTCCAATGTAAAGTAAATAGAAAAAGTCGAAAAGTATTAAATGGTGTACACACCAACGCGGCACGAATTTCTCGGCGCGGATTCGTGTTGTTCACATCCGCGCGGCGCGAATAATTCGCTGATTACTGTCAGTTCACGGCTAATGTCATATTGTTGCCTTGGAAAAGATATTAGATTACAGTAGACGCTCGAAAATTAGAAGTTCAGTTTTGGCCAATTCTAATTTCTAAGAATTTTCAAGCGTCTTTAAACAGAAGCAAAAAAGTGTTCTGTGGGATATTGTAAAACTGATCGTGTTAAGGTTTTATGCAAATTCGTTTGTCTTATTCATCTTCATCTTGATAGAGGTAAAGATTTTTCAAACTGGACGGCAATACAGATTCAGAAACGGAATCCTGTGCTAATTTCAATAATAATAGAATTGCTTACCAAAAGTGACATTTTCGGGTAGCAAATTTTCGACAACATTATTTACATATTATTCTCAAATAAATGAAAGATCTTAATGTTGCGTTCGCCGTTTTTCAACATAAAGGTCTTTCATTTATTTGAGAATAATATATTATGGAGTTCGCGAATTTCATTTCAATAAAACGAACTGACATTATTTACCTTATGTAACAAGATTATAACGGAATAAATTTTATCGTTTAAAACGTGATTAAAAAATAAGAATTGTGTATTCAAACTTCTTACGCTTCAAACTTAGAACAGTTTATTCTAATTTTAGAGCGGCCACCCTGGCCGTCTAACTGGCTTTTATAATTTCCAAGCTACTCTATTTTTTCAATTTCACGTGTTCCAATTTTCGAGCGGATACTGCATAAGGACAGGACTTAGACATGATAGAGAATAACGGCATCAACAACAACAATATCGGAAACAGAACTCCTTACGAGAACGAATAGCAGAACATGCCTAATCTTTTATTGAAAAAAGTGTTTTTTATAAGAGCACGGTTTTTAATTTTAAGGTCATATTTTGCTATTTTAGGGGCATATTTTTCAATTTTAAGAGCATATTTTAGGCGCCTAAAATGAAGTTTTTTAGGGCATATTTTGGTTGTCCTAGTAAGAGGCTACCTTGACTTAAAGTGAGAGTAAATGTGAAAATTTCATTGACTTCACCCTTTACAGATATACATACATATCTAGGTTTTTTTTCAGAGTGCAGATTTGTTTTCTACTTTTAAAAATAGTCCATGTATTATTTTATTTTCTTAAATTTGATAATGAGGTGACATGCACATGGTGATGTGTGTCTGCATTCCGCCCATGTGGTGTACTAAATTCTCTCTACAAGTGTGTGATAATCGTCTGTTAATCTCTTTAATTTTGTTGACACAACAAATAAGTGTTATAAATCACAGGACATCACGCTGTTATGGAAGTCGTGGTAGGTTAGCGTGGCTAGCCTGAAATGACAGTGATGTTTTGTATAACATACAAGTAGACAAAGTAAAGTGTATGCATGTGCTCTGATTTCAGTAAAAAGAAAAGATAATTAAATAGCTTACCTAAAATACACGTTTTTTATTTTTTTTTTTGAATTCGGGAGATAATAATATAAATTAAGAGAATTAAATTAAACGTTGGAGTGTTTAAGAAAATTTTGATAATATGTACATAATAAGATTTGCAATTCCATGTAGTTAACCCTTCTGTCGGCACCTACTACAATATGCATATTCTATACCGAATAGGTCTGGCTGGACCTACCGAGAAAACAAATTACATACATTTATAGAAAGAGGGAAATTTTTATAAGAAGAGTAATTCTACCAATTCTTTACTAGCATGAGATTCGCATCATTTTTGTAGATATACTGGAAACGTTTTTAAGTATAGACATATTTTGAGGTGGTGTTAGTACAAACACGTTTCCCCTTATTATCTTCTTTTTTTGGGCTTTTCTATCTTTAAGGTATATATTTAGTAGAAAGTTTGATTCCATCTTTGAATTCCAGAATCTTTGGGGAGATATTAGGCGCATGGTTGGTAAATTAGATCCTGATATTAATCTGCAGATTTAGGGAAATAGGAGGAAAAAAGGTAATTTTTAAGCGCAAAAAAAAATATTTTATTCTAAACTATTCGTAAATTTCTTGATCAAATCTATTTAGAAGTACGTTCGCAAGTCAGTCATTCTTAGTCCTTATTTTTAATTTCTTAGAATCAAATCTCGGTTGAACAGGTAATGTTATCATGATAAAATTAGGCATATTTATTTTCCTAACTTCACGACTTCTTATGGAAAAATGTCAGAAATTTTTATTGTTTATGGTACAAATTGAATTTTAATGACGTGACTACATTATAAGTAGTAGATTTTTAAAAGAATTTAACATAAACGTGCTTTTTACTTACAGAAAAAAAATGGGGTGAAAAGCTATACGTCTGGCCAGACCTAGGTATTGGGTATCAAAAAGCAGTATAAATTCAAATTCGCTTAAAAAGATGCCTCAAAACTTCAACAATTTTTTTCCAAAATACTTTTGAGCATATGATATCATGAAGTAAGAAGTGGCTGGGATTTCATCTTCAATACATTTTTGAGCGAAATGTAGTGCCAAAGGTCTGGCCAGACTTATATGTGCGCCGACAGAAGAGTTAAATAAATCACAACATTCCACAACGATTTTATTTTAAATAATGTTTTATGTTTTTCATAACGAGCATCAGGTACACTATCACTTTCTGGATTCTTGTTGACTTTTAATATACCCGCTGTATCATCTTATGATATCAATCGATTTTGATATACTAAAAAAATGTTGGTTCAAATCCATAAATTTACAAAATAAAGTACAAAAATTATATTAATTTATTTTTGTATTTTTACAAATTTATTCATTAATAGAAGTAATGATGATCAAATACTGTAAAAATCCTCAGCCATGAACACATATGAAGAACATGACAAAGTAGTCTAAATAATTCCATTTCAATGCAAGTCACCTGAATGTTAAGTTTGATTACCTCTAACCATAGCAATTATACTATGAAATCTTGCCACAACTTATATAAATCTTCTGGACTCATTTGAGTCATTTTTGACTAATGTTCACCAACGCACCAGAAAAAAACGAACACCCAAAAAAGGGCCAATTTTCTCTAATGTCTTCCAATCAAATATCTGAACTCGTCCTGTACAATTAAACTGTCAAAATTTACTTTATGATGTGGTTTGTATGCTTAATCTTCAAAAATGTTCTCACACCTTCTATATACGTATCAACGGGTACATACATGAGCGGATATACGTGTCCACCACATACGGTCGAAAATTGTTGTTCGGATAATGAATTGCAAAAAACAGGGGGCTAAAAGGTGTGTACGTACAGGTACTAAAGGGTACTAAAGGAGAGAATGACTATGGTGAAATGAAAACGGTTACAATGTGCCAAAACCTATGTAAGAATGTGCACAAAAAAAAATATAAATGCCTAATACCATCAGATAATGATGATGGATATCATAAGAACAAATCTGCGAGACTAAGTGTGATTTTGTGCGAAATGGTGGCGACTGCATTTGTATCGGCAGTCATTGGCTGTTTTATTCAGGAATAAAAAATTGGTGCAACAATTTCACTTCCTCTCTTGATGGATAGTTAGCATTTGAACAAGTTTCATATTATGTGCAGATTTGAATAATTTCCATTGAAGTTTTTAATACATGCATTCCGACAAGATGTTTTTTCGCAAGAAAGTTTCCAATTTTCGAATAAAATAAAGGTCACCCGTATTAACCCTTATGTCGGCACCTACTACAATATGCATATTATATACCCAATAGGTCTATGGCTGGACCTACTGAGAAAAAATTTGTATTTTTTAGAAAAGGTGAAATTTTTATCGGTAGAATCATTCTATCAATTCCTTACTGCCATTTTGAACAATAGAAGTATTAAAATCATTTTTGTAGATACACTAGCAACGTTTTTAAGTGGACATACACTGCGTTTCACTTGAATAGCACATTCCGTTTTAGCATTGTAATTTGCTTATATATCAATATTCTTATGACTTTGCCAGTAGTTTTTTTTGTCTTGTTGGTGTGGGCTCCCCGAAACGTTAACTTTTTTCACCAATTTGCTTCAAAAGCGAGCAGATTTTTTGTTTCACTAGAATAGCACAGTTGGGTTTATGCTTCACATACGTGGTGCACCTGGTCTCAATATCACAATCTATAATTGTTTAGAGTATTTTAAATACGATTCGTTGATTTTAAAAAATTTTGGATCGTGGTAAAGCCTTAACAAGCGAAGAACAAGTTAAAATAAAATCCTACAGGGATTGTGACCTTTCAGTGACTAAAAAATCGAAAAAAAATTGAAAAAAGCAGAAACGTGATTTACAATTTTATTAAAAATTGTGAAAATTATGGAAAAATATGAAAGGTCGAGTGAGCAGTGTACTCTCTTATGCAGATAATCGATCTATTTTGCGTGAAGCATCTAGTTCACTTGATTATGTGGACAAAATTCGGTTAAAAGTTGGTCTCAGTGCGAGTAAAACAACTGTATGGCGTGCTTATTCAAAAGCTAAACACCTTAAGCGTCTAAATATAAAAAAAAACACCACTTAACCCCGCTCGTTAACAAGCTCGGTTGACTTTTTGTCGTACCAACATGTCATGGACCAAAGAGTGGTATCGCGTTGTTTTTTCTGATATAACTGTTATTTTTATGATTTAAGGAAGGAGACTCACCAATAGGATCGTTTGCACAGTCGAGTTGGCGGCGTTATGGTTTGGGGAGCCATATCCTACTACGGCACTTGTGAACTCCAATTCTTAGACACCACTATCAATGCTAAGTCGTATCAAGGTGTTTTAGGAAAGGCTTTTCCGACATTCGAAAATCTCTTTGGACAATTACCGTGGACTTTCCAACACGACAATGCACCAATACACACTGCCCGTGCCGTAAAGTCGTTTATCGACTCCAAAAATGTTACTCTTTTGAGCTGGCCACCATACTCGCCGGATCTAAACATAATAGAAAATGTTTGGTGGTAGCCGGTCAGAAAAGTTTATGAGTTTGGTAAACAGTTTTCAACAAAGACTGAACTAATTGAAGCCATTCAGCGATCATGGGCTACCATGTACCTTGCTTACATCAAAAGTTTGTACGATTCTTTGCCTTAGGATCTAGGAGGTTATTTCAAACGAGGGACGCTCAACTCATTACTAAAATTGCTGATTTTAATTTAAATTGATCTCAAGTTGTATTCTGAACAATAATAAGTTATCCTCACTGCATAAAAAGTTAATTAAAATAAGTTTAAAAAAAAGTGTGCTATTCAAGTGAAACAGAATTAATGTGTTTTTTCATTGGTGCTTTACATTTTTTTTTCTAAGATTACATGTTGGAAAAATTCGAATTCTTTTTATTTCGAATTAAAGCTAATTAATCAAATGACAAATAAAAAATACAAAATATCAGTTGTGTTCATTTTTTTTTTAAGATTTTGAGAAATAAATTTAATGTATAGAGTGTGCTATTCAAGTGAAACGCAGTGTATTTTGAGGTGGTATTATTATAAACATGTTTTTCCCTTATTTTCATATATTTTTGCTGCGCTATTTTCATGGCATACATATCTCGTAGAAAGTTTGTTCGCATTTTTCAATATCAATATCTTTGGGCAAATATTTGGCGCTTTGTTAGTAGATTTGACCTCGATATTAGTCTGCAGATTTAGGGAAGTAGGTGGAAAGAAATAGGGAATTTTCAAGCACAAAAATCATTTCATTCTAAATTTTTCGTAAATTTCTTGATCAAATCTATTTAGAAAGACGTTCCTAAGTCTCTCATACTTAGTCCCAACTATTACAAAGGAAAAAAACTGGTTTGAATTTCCTTCAATCAAATCTCAGTTGATTAGGTGATGTTGTAAAACGTGATGAAATTAGGCATACTTATTTCCCGAGCTTCACGGCTTTTCTAAGAAAAATCTCAGAAATTTTTAACGTTTATAGTACAAATTGAATTTTAATGACATTCTTACATCATAGATAAGAGAATTTTAAGAGAATTTCATATTTGCACCTTTACCTCAAGAGAAGAATGGGGGGAAAAACTGTAGGTCTGGCCAGACCTATTGGGTATCAAAAAGCACTCTAAATTTAAAATCATCAAAAACATACTCAAAACTTCAACCGATTTTTTCAAATTTTTGCGAAATCCTTCTAAACATATTATTCTAGGATATCATGAAATATGAAGTCGCTACGATTTCATCTTCTATACTTTTATGACCAAAATATAGTGCCAAAGGTCTGGCCAGACCATTGTGCCGACAGAAGGGTAAAGGAGAATCCCACCAGGTATATCAGAATTATACAATTATTTTTGGTTTGTAATAATTGTAGCTATCATGGTATTTGAAGAATTCTATATTTTTATACATACGATTACATATGTACGTATTATTGCGATTTAAAACGACTCTGATACAGAATGCACAAAAATACACCGCAACTGTAACAAATAATTGCAAAAAATTTCATATGTTCTGGAGTATTCTAAATGTCACAAAATAACAATGAGTTGAAAAGGTTCTGCCAAAGAAAAAGTTATCAGCTGCACAAAGGAATTCAAATCACTTGAATCCGCCAGCCATCTCCAGTTCGCATGAGTGGATACGGGTGGATACAGTAACAGTAGATAAGCCTGAACGGATAGGACAGTCTATCAATGTGCTTTGGTGGGAGCTTCAAAACCAGCACACAAAACGATGATATTATGGCATTACTACTAAATTCCATCTACAATTAAAGTTCCCACCAAAAAGAATTGAAGGATAGGTAAGATAAATTCAGGCATATCCACTGCATCCCCCCAATATGTGAAACTGGATATATGGCTGGGGAATTGAAGTGATAAAGTGATATCTATTCCTTTTTGTAGCAGCTGAATTTTTCTTTGGCGGACACCAGTGGCGTAACGTTTCTCAATTTGCTTGTGTTCAAGATCGAAATGGGGGCCGCTAACGCTCGATTTTTTTCCACCAGAAAACATTTATAGAACATAACCCACATTTAAATGTAGACTCATTATAAGCAAAAGCAACGAACATAATTTTCAAAAAAAATTTTTTTTTTTTTTTTTTGAGACAAAATTGAATTTAGAATAATTAAATAGGATCATCTATTTATCAAAAAATCCAAGAGTCGCGGGGAAAGAAAACCTTTAGGAGTGTCCTTCTACCTCGTTGATCCCAGACTAAAACTGATTACTATAGATCTGTGGATCACATCCATAACCAAGGAAAACCAAATCACCTGAAAAAAAGTTCATGGCAGAGATGCTCCAAAGGCAAATAATTTACGTATCTTGACTCACTAGTTTGTCGACAGACATCTGTTTCTTGATTTATTGAGTCCCAGTTAAAAAAGGAAAGGTTTTCTCACTTAAACCTTTTTGAAAAACCAAACTGTCGCACCTAACATTTTTTTTGAAAATGTTCATGGGATGTGTTGACTTCCAGGAAGGATGCTTTTCTGACACATTTTGAGTTATTTGAATCCCATCTAGAAATAAGTTTTCCATTCCCAAGATTCCATACGAAAGCAGAAGAGAAACCGGAAAAGAAGAGTCGTTTCTATACAACTCAACCTTTATGCTCATCGAGGGCTGAATGTAGCCTTTTTTTATCATTATGAACTTGAGAACGTCAATCTAGACTGCAATTTCCCGAGGAAGACGTATTGGTGATGTAGTAGTCGTTAAGAAATGCGCGTAAAAAAGATTTAACACAAAAAAAAAAAATTCGCAAATATCGCTCTGTCGTTTTTGTCACATGTTACTTTACTAGAAGAAACACGTTATTTAAATTTTAGATCAGATCATATAGGACTCCACAACCCAGACTGTTGTGGTACTAAATCGTTAGTCGAAATATACTGACAAATCCAAAAGGTAATCTAAGGACAGCATACGTCCCTATGGTTTCAGTAATGCCAATTTGATCCCCCTATATTGTCTCAATATCGGTAATCTCACCGAATACTACTGAGTGAAATGAACTGAGACGAGAAACCAGGGTATGTCAAGAAGCAGATACTAAGTCAACCAATCTTGTTGATAAATCATGGACAGCTGTTGCAGTCCTTTGTCAGTAACGCCCTCGAGCTAATTACCATTAATTTACTAGTGTTTTTGTCTTTTTTGCCGGAAATAAGTTTCACCTTTCATGTAGTTCCGTCTATGAAGTGCTACCCAAAATACTGCCCCTCCCTAGAGCGGGCGCTGATTATTGGCCCAATTACGCAAAAACCTTCAAAGAGAGGCACTCCGCCTGAAGTTGAACCTTTATTAATTTTCAATATTATTATGAGCAAAAACCTTTATAATTTATGGATTGATCCGATGATTGTTGAGTTGAGTTGCGCCTCTCTGGTGCAAACAGAGTATAAAATACTTCGAGATCCAAGCTTGACCATACCCAAAATTGAATGTTTAGCTACTATCCTTGATTCTATAGCTCACCTACGCATTTTGCAGGCATATTAGTAAAAATGCATGTCTTTTCAAAGAACAGTTACCCAAGGATCTATGATAAATTTCGTGGGCTTGGGGCCCGTGTTCCACTGCACACATGGAACACCGTACGTTACGCCACTGGCGGACACCTTTCCACTTTCTTTTTTTTTGTGACATCATATATTTTTGTAGAAGATGGTTCATTTTTAATATTAATTTGCCGTTATTCCCGTCACTCGTCTAAATGGCGGTTTCGGATTCTTTGATATGATCTTCGGAGGATCATGTGGCTCAAACCTAAAAAAAAAAAAACGGGGAAAGGCAGTAGAAGCAAGTTACTGTCGACTGCATTCTAACATCTGGTTACTTCCTTAAGTCTGTCACAGATACAATAAAACTCGAAGAGTTTGATAGCTTATGCAGGGCCGGCCCTAGGGGAGGGTGATCTGGGCGGTCGCCCAGGGCCACCACTCTCAAGCAACAATTCCATTTCATGTGCCGCCACTTAGAATGGGTCTCACTCTAAAGGGGCCTCCACGCAACAGCCCTTTAAAATATTTATTGAAATTAGATTAAAGTTCATATCAAGCTTAGTGTTTGGCATTAGCTCCACAATTATTAGCCTCGCTTTTATTTTTGAAAAAAAAACAAATAAACAAACATGTGCTTTCCAGCATCATGTTCTCTTCGAATTTTATTTAGAGTTTTTTTATACCTAATGTACATGCGAACCGCCATGGAGCAACATCAAGCAACGATTGGCTAGGCTTAGCTGTCTATTAGAAATGAGGTTGCAAATTTGTCGGTTCGTATTGAAACATGTCTGATCTCGAAAAATTTGTTTGGCTACAAAATAATAATAATGAGAATGTAATTGGGCAATAGTGCGTTGATCTCGGCCCTAACCTAAACTACGAAATTACGTCAGACCAGGGCCGGCGCGTCAATAGGCGAACGTAGTCAACCACCTAGGACGCAACGCACCGGGGCGCTTATTTGGCAGGTCCAGCGCGTGTACAAAAAAAAACCTCCCGAAATCAGAGACGTAGAAACCTTTCTGGAAACCCCTCTTCCATCTTTAATCACGTAAGGGCGGAATTCATAGTCCCCACTTATACTTAAGGGAACCCTTAAGGGACGGACGCTATTTATAGTCTCTCAATAAGCAAACACTTAAGGGTTTCCTTATTCGTTAAGGTACATATCTAGTAACCTTATATGAATTCATATATTTGTTGACATATCCTTATTCAAACACTTTGAATTGTTTTAAAAATTTTGAAAATTTAACAACTTGATATTTTTTTTATATTCTATTTGTCACTTTCAATAGATATTCCCAGTAAGTAAATCGTTTTATTAAATGAGGCAATGCCCTAATAAGTTGTGTCTACGAAGCTCCCTTAAGGGCTCACTTATTTAGGGAAACCCCTTATTACTTAAGTGGGGACTATGAATTCCGCCCTTAGTTTTTGGCATTAGCTCCACAATTATTAGCCTCGCTTTCATTTTTCAAAACAAACAAATATGCTTTCCAGCATCATGTTCTCTGCGAATTTTATTTGGAGTTTTTCTTATACCTAATGTACATAAGAACCGCCATGGAGCAACATCAAGCAACGATTGGCTAGGCTTAGCTGTCTATTAGAAATGAGGTTGCAAATTTGTCGGTTCGTATTGAAACATGGCTGATCTCGAAAAATTTGTTTGGCTACAGAATAATAATAATGAGAATGTAATTGGGCAATGGTGCGTTGATCTCGGCCCTAACCTAGGCTACGAAATTACGTCAGACCAGGGCCGGCGCGTCAATAGGCGAACGTAGTCAACCACCTAGGACGCAACGCACCGGATGCTTATTTATTTATTTTATTTAACCAAGCAAGGTAACAATATTTAACAATTTCAATTAGGTACATACATTTCACTTAATTTACAAAAAAAGATTGAGGGAATGGGATTCTAGGAGGAATTAAGGGCTTTTATTAAGTTATGTTTAAACGTGAATTTAGATATCCCAGGAGAATAATGTATGCCAATTGAGTTGAAAACTCGACAGCACCTATTTATAGGTTCGTTGTAGCCATAAGCGGTTCGATGTTGACACACTTTTAGGAGAGCAGTATGCCTGGTCCGTCTCAATTGATCGTTAAAAGCTATTTTCTCAGATAGGGTATTGATATTAGCTGCGCCGCTAATCACGTCAAAGGTGAAACATGCACTGAGTAGCGTTCTTCGGGAAGCAAGTGTCATTAAATTTAAAAGGCCTAATCTGTATTCATAAGAAGGCAGATTACGGAAATCGGCAGGGTTAAATTGATTCCTTAGTGCGAAAAGGAGAAATGGTTTTTGAATTGACTCAAACCTGTTGATGTGTATTTCATGTACTGGGTTCCAGATAACGCAAGCATATTCAAGAAGGGGTCGCACAAGACTCGAGTATAAAGATTTAGTAACCCAGAGATTCTGAAATTCTTTAGCCCGTCTTTTAATGAAACCGAGTTGCTTATTAGCTGTGGACAAGGCCATGTCATATTGTAAATTGAAGCATAGTTTGTAGTCTAAGACTACACCTAAGTCTTTGATATGGTCGACTCGATTCAGTTCATCGTTATGCAGCTGGTAAGAATGCGTTATAATTTCGCTTTTACGGGAGAAACTCATTACTTGGCACTTATTAACGTTAAGGTATAAATTGTTCAGACTGCACCATTCTTCGAGGGATTTAAGCTTCAGTTGAAGAAATGTTACATCAGAATCTGTTTGTATGGTATGGTACAGTTTAAGGTCATCGGCATAGAGAAGATGAGGAATATCAGACAAAGACTGTGATAGGTCGGAAATAAAAATGTTGAAGAGTAGGGGACCCAAGTGGCTGCCCTGTGGTACACCAGAGGATACGGATATACTCTTGGATATACAACCTTGAAATTTCACGAATTGGGTACGATTGACAAGGTACGAGCCGAGCCAACTCAGAATGGACCCAGATATCCCAAATTTGTGTAATTTTTCAATTAGAATTTTGTGGTCAACTCTATCAAAAGCCTTACTAAACAGTATAAACTGCGTCAACTTGATTCCCCTTTTCCATTTCACAGAGGACCTCGGAAACTAGGATTATGAGGTTGGTTGTGGTCGATCTTCCTTTGCGGAATCCATGTTGTTGTTCATTGGCAGGTCCAGAGCGTGCACAAAAAAAACCTCCCGAAATCATAGACGTAGAAACCTTTCTGGAAACCCCTCTTCCATCTGTAATCACGTTTCTAGCATAGAAAAAAATTAACGAGGAGATAGTTCTTCCAGACAAAGCACTTTATTCAAATTGAACCTCAGATAGTTCACTGTGAAATTTCGGAATATCAATTAATTTTGCAATTCAGGGTCTGAAAACTTTCGTTTGAATTAATTCGTTGGATATGCCCTAAATTAAAACTAACGATATTTCCAGCCAAATTTTGAAATTCTCGAGGATTTTATAAACCCGGCGCTTTTGCAGCCAGCTAGGCAGTTGTTTGAATAAATTAATAATAATTTAAGTGCGCATAATCCTGAGAATTAAATTTAAGGAAACCTGCAAAATGAAAATTTTGTTATGTGCAATTCCTATACTTGTAAGTTGAAAGCCAAGATGGATGCGAAACCAGTTTTTTTGACGAACTGCCAATTGGTATCGAGTGTGGATACAGCTTAACATTCCTAATTATCATTGTTAAAAAATCGTCAAGATGAATCCTCTTTAGTTCGTCAAAGTTTTACTTCGATCAATGAACGTCTTTAGGTCTAAATTGGATTGTTATAATGTTATTAACGATCTTCGCCAGATTACATTGCATTAGCATGCTTCGTGCTTAAAATTGCGTTTGATCGATAAAATCTTGCAAAATATTGGAAGGGGCCACCATCATCAATTTGGCCCAGGGCCACTACATTGCTAAGGCCGGCCCTGAGCTTATACACTAGATTTTGATGTGCTGAATATTTTGGTGAAAACAAAAAAGTTCCCCTGAAGGCTGTAGTCAAACGGTAAACCTCTTGTTTCATCCGGATATCTTATTTGTTCACGTTTCTTTTTTTCATTGGTGTGCGAGACGCTCAAACGATTGGATTGATAAAAAAAGGGAAAACAACCGCAATTTGTATATCCTTAAATTAAATTTCTGATTTTAATTTTCAGCACAGTTAGTTCAGTATACGTCACACACTAAACTAATTTTGAGCTGAAAATTATTCGAAGCAAATGTGTATGTAGTTGCGGATTCACGTTTAGTGAAAGACTGTTTATGTATCCAATCACCTAAAAGTCTAGACTGAAATTTTTAATATCCTTGGACCTAATCTAATTCCGAAAGTTTCGCATTTTTACGAGTATTATCTGCCAAATATAGCGCATGTGCCCTCTATCTGCCAATGACCCAAACAGTCAGACAAATTTTGGAAATTTACCTGTTTTACCTTAGATTCGGGTGGTCAATTTTTATAGCCATCATTATACCAAAAACCAAAGAGCAGAAGTTAATAGCTGCACATAAAATTTTTGAGTGGAATAAGCTTCCGAAATTAAGAAAAATAGAAAACAAATAATTACTGATACAGTGAGGTCAAAGATATTGCGAATGCGATGAATGGTTTGGTGTTGCCGATATCTATGATAATATTGATATGATATCAACGTCAAAATCTGCTCTGGAGTACTTTTAATAAAGGACAAAAATTCTTCCAATGTTAACTATGGCACACACAATCAACTATAAGAAGAAAATTCGACGAGCCGAAAAAGAGCTATAGTAATACTACACCACAAGATATGTTCAAGATGTACCAATGCACATCAACTTGTCTCTAATGCCTCTGCTAAAAATTTTGGTTTTTTTTTATTCCAGAAGAACATTTATCCAGATTTGTTCTCAAAATTTGAGATAATTCCGATTTAAACTTGGTAACACTCTCAATAATTCAAACATTATCTTTTCCGCACTTAATTATACTGACCATGTGAAGCAGCAACTGAATCAACCGTTCTAGATAAATCAATTGAGTTTTGTAGCATCTTTTAGAACGTTTATTTTGATTATTACATCAAGAAGGATTAACGTTACCACTCATTCA
Organism: Microchrysa polita; assembly: GCA_949715475.1. Taxonomy (NCBI): domain Eukaryota; kingdom Metazoa; phylum Arthropoda; class Insecta; order Diptera; family Stratiomyidae; genus Microchrysa; species Microchrysa polita. The sequence goes on along the minus strand of OX454415.1, from coordinate 11,167,996 downwards.
ATCAGCTAATGTTGGCCCAACATTATATAAAGATTGAGGTCAATCACAAAAAAGACTGTGGCACTTGCAATCTCATCCAAATCCAACTACTACTATATTATTATTATCATTGAAACATTAACATTTACTTTAGTATCGCCAAGATCAACATGAAAGTCCACAATCATTGCGAGTCTTCCCTAACATTCAGATCATCCTCGTCTTCACATTAACTTCGGCAGCGGAGGAGCCGCGCACCGCCGGCCGGCCGTACAACAGGCTGACTATGGCCAGTGATCGTCCAAGGAATGTAACCAACCATCCAGTAAGCGAAAGAAAACCTTTTAACGTGTAGACTTAATGGCTTTAAACTTCTGTAGAAACCAATAAAATCTTTTCAACACTATCGTGATTACATGCATTCGAAATGGAATGAAGACAGTTTAATAATGAATAAAGAATTTAAGATATTTCAAATCAAATGAAAATGTCTTTTATGGGCAAAAAAAGGAATAATTCTGCCCATAGATTTAATATACTGTTTTTTAATAGTTTATTGTACGGAATCTATTGTGCGATTATATGTTCGATCCATTTACGGCAGGATTCACTTTTAGTTGCTTTATAAGTTTATCAGTCGGCTGAAAGTTTACTAAATCTCGCGATTTGGGGTTACCAAAGAGATTTATTGTATCGTTCGTTCGTTGAAAACATTTTTTAGCAAACAAAAAGTTACTAATAAAATAAAATATTAGCAATTTTAACTTAAGCCCTCTCTCGCTCTCTCTCTTGTTTTCCCTAACTCTCAGAGGAGTATGGCGCGTTGATGACTAGCGTCTTCAACGTTTCAATGAAACTGAATTCGGAGTGTGATACGGTTATTAACCATACCACTTCCAAGTCGCATTTTACTATTCTATGATAAGAACATTTCTCGTCTTCTTATGAATAATAAAAATGCGACGGGTCATGCCGAGTATCGAAACTCGTTTCTCTATGAATCTTTATATCACAGAGTGGCGACCGAACGATCACGATCACATAGCACGGTAACTACAGCCCCAATGAATAAAAAAGTAAGGCAAATTAAATCACGTTCCCTATAAATGTTTCCCCCAAAAATAGCGACCGACTTGTGATTCATTCAAATAAAATGAATTATTAAAAATGTACCCCGATTCCTTTAACAAATATAATTTCCTAGACAATAATTGTATAATATTCTTATATTATTTGTATTTCTTAATATTTAATTTCGCGCTACATTCATATTTTATCGTCTTTATTTTTCACATCAAATGCGTAAGCGCGGATCCGGCAACAACTTAATTATCATTAATCTATTAAAATTTGTTGTCTTTTCGGGAATCTCTCGTTTGTCCATTTCAATAGAAAAGAAACGTTTCTCTATTATTACACTGCAAATGTTTTTGTATTTAGACAAATTGTTATACGACCGCGAAAAGATAAAATGTTGATGATGCCGTTGGCAACATTTCTTGAAGTGCGTATACGAATTTGTGTTCCTCTTTGAAAAATGAATAATCTTTGTTTATTTGAACAGGCCAAGAGAAGATTAAAATTTAACGATGTGAGCTTTTTAGAAGATATTTTTGTGAAATATGTATAATAAAAAAATTGGTAGGTTAAAAATAAATGAATTTTTTTGTGTTATTTTTGTTGAATAATTTCATGTTTTACGGTTTCTGCGAATAGTATCCAATTTTCCGGTATATTACACTATGTAGCATGTAGGTACACATATTTTACAACGTTCACTATACTACTGTATATCCATATGCACATTAATCTGTACGTGATCGTGAAAATTTTTCTTCAGCATTTCGTTTCACCTTTGCATTTACGCCCTTACAGCATCCCATACCGATAAGACGAAAAATTAATATGATGAATCAAGCTGTTGCTATCTACCTATAAAGATACTATACTCGGGGGTACATGGGCCATGAGGATGGAGAGCGCAGTTTATCTGGTGGACTTGGGCAACCAGTATCGCATACCCAACAATAAGAATCAACCTTCTTGCGTATAATAATCATATTCAAGGTGAGGTGAGTTTTTATCTTAACGCGTTGGACCTCACACGATGCTTTTACAGGCTTTGATGCAGCCAGTGTCGTTGTCTTTCCACGGGAACTATTGGCCGATATGCATTTGGTCCGATCTGTATGGGTTCGTTGTTCTTCATGGCTTACGTTCTTTTTTGTTTTTAATTATGAATTATGTATTTAGTTATTGGTAGCATGTATACATATGGTTAAAAGAAATTTAACATATTCCTTGCATTAACACATGGTGGCTTCTAAATTATTTTAATATTTGTGGTTATTGAAGAACATTACGAATTTTACATGATGAAAATAACACTTTTTAAGAACTGTGACTTATTATTTTTCTTTTCATCAGCTATATTGGCATTATGTCAAAACTCCCAATTATACACAAATACTAATTATGGTAGAAATAGAATAGAATCAGCAACAGCAGCAGCGGCCCAATGCATTTTAAATGGGTGGCAGCAAAAGTTACAAAATAGCTGTTGCTGTTGCTGCCAACATGACGCCACCCATTTCAAACACATTGTGCTGCTTTCTTCGGCAGCATTCAACGCATTCAATATATGTATTTCATCAAGCATTATTATCAAATAATAAAATCAATAAATAGTATATAAATCTCCATCAAAAGTGTTTGTTTCCAAACTTCTCCGAAACGGCTGGACCGATTTTTATGAAATTGTTTGTATATTCTCGCTACACAGAGCGAAAAATTTCTAAGTAAAATTAATAAGAACGCCCTATTGAAGCATTTTACTGGGAATTCTGATTAAAGACAGGAATATGTTCTTTTTGTATAGAGAAACCTTAATTATTTTTACATGATTTTCATATTATTTTAAGATGCATATTCACATCAACAAAATTAATTAATATTGACTGCATATTTTTTGATGAAGAAGTCATTCCACGTTTACACGTGTAATTATAAATTGATAAGAGAACCGTTTAAATCAAAAGGTTTTTCTGTTCGAAGCAATAAGATACTCTTATAAATTATATCTGTTGACAAGCCAATTTTGTAATTTTTACCAATAGAAATGATTATTGTAGTCAAATGCGTATCTTTCAAGTGAAGAGGTATTCTTGGAGAAATTTTGACACGCGCGTCCAAAAGGGATTAATATCGTAAAAGTTGTGTTGAACATTGTTGAATACATAGTGTATCTGCAGACAATGAATCAAACCAGATTTATTTTGCCAATTGCGTTTACTTGTCCGCATAAAAATTCGGTAAGAAAAATGAAATTGATAGCATATTGCCAGTGTAAATACACTTTAATTAATTTATTATAGTGATCCTAATCAAATAGGGCTTCAGGCATAACACGTACCAAGGACACCATTCATTTAGCTCCCACAAGAAAGTATTTCAATGGTCTCAAAAGGGGATAACAAGCCACTCTCCAATTTGTATTTATAGATGACACTGCGAGTAAGTCGAGTAAAAACATTGGGATATAGTTATTTTTTTATTAATTTGCTTAATCTTTAATACAGGCTTCGAAAATAAAGTTCAGCCGCCTCTTATTCAGAAGAACTATACGCCATTTTTTAAGTGTCATTCTAGGTGTGTTTTACAGAAAAACGTATGAAAATAATAAGTTCTTCTTATAAATAAAGCTATGTATATAAATGCTTGTCTTATTATTTCTATAGGATTCCAGGTTATTTTAAAAACTAGCTCGCATTGAACGAATGAGATATTTTCTCCTTTTTAATACGTTTTTGGTATTGTTTTAATAAGAATCCTTCTTAATACATATAATGTTATCTTCTAATAAATTTTTCTCTATTCACTTAATAAGACGATTTTCTTGGATGAAAACCACAGAGAAATCTTATTGATTTTCTTCCATTTTATATGGTTCATTTTTGTCTGTGTAGGTATGGTAATCGGTCGTAAACTATATTTCACATCCCTAAGTGCCCCCCCCCCCAATTTTTATACCCGTCACTATGTGAAAGGGTACATTAACTTTGTCATGAAGTTTGCAACGCACAGAAGGAAGCACCTCGACTATATAAAGTTTATATATTATTAATCAGTGTGATGAGAGAAATCTATTGAGCGATGTCCGTTTACCGTTTGTCCGTCTGTTTCAATACAAACTAGTCCCTCAGTTTTGAAGCTATCGGGCTGAAATTTTGGTACAAGTTTCTTTAAAGTGTACGCTGTGTATATGTCGGAACCAATGGAATCGGACCACGGCGTCATGGGGCTGCCATATAGTGGCGTAGATAGCTTTTCGGAGAGGACGGGGATCATTTTGCAAGATTACTTATACTTTTACGGTTATCAAATGTTGAATTTCTGAGTAAAAATTTTTTGGATTTATTACACTTCACATTTAGTAGTTTTTTGAGCAAATTTTGGTTCAAAATAGATAGCAGTTTTGCCATACGAAAAAACTGAGTCATGTGCACCGATAATTTTGTTTTTTTTTTCTTTACTACGGTATTCCAGCTCAGAGTATTCCAATTTACGTACGCTACTGTGATTGAAGTATAAGAGGTTTATATTGGGTTCGATCAGTGGTTCCCAAACTTTTCGGAGTCACGGAACACCTAGCATCGCCAGGCGTTCTGGCCAGAACGCCTGGAATACCTACAGGAATTAAATCATATAGTTATATGCCCAAAAGAGGAAAATTGTGAAGACGATAGCTCGTTGGGAGTGCCAAGTATGTATATATATGGATAAACTACAGCGTTTGTGTTTTTAAATTTAAATTTTTCCATAATTCAGAAATTCGTGAGTAGATATTTCTAAAATTTTCAAACTTGTAAAACACCGTAGCAGCTCTATATATTTGCTATAAATTTCAAGGCCCTAGCTATCAGCTAATTGTTTGAAAAGGATACCAAAAATGTGAGTAGAACTTAAAATTTGGACTGTTAAACATTCGATAAAAAAAAATCTAATTTATTGGGACTTAGTTTAAATCCCAAAAACCTCGTCACAAATACTGTAGTCATGCGGAATTTTAAAACATATAAACATTTTTCGTATGGGTTTTTGTTTTCAAAAATTCTTTCCTTATTTTTCTTATTTTTTGATATCTTCGGGAACCCCCTGAGAGATCTTCACGGAACCCTAGGGTACCGCGGAACTTCGTTTTGTTTAATTGTTAATTTGTTTTCGAGTTATTGCCAGCGTAAGACTATATATCTTTCAATTTTGGAAATTTCTACAATTTAGTAAAAAAAAAATAAATATAGCTTCGAGAGTTCTTGGTATTAAATTCAATGAAATTGCGAGCTATAGAAAAAGTCAAGACTTGCTTTGGCCTGCTATATACGATACAACTAAAAAAACAAGAAAAACGAATGTTGATAAGCTCAAACAATAAAGGGTGCTCAAAAATTAGAAGCAGTTTTGCAGCGTTTTTTCTTAATTCGCATTAGCTTTCCACTCTTCTGAATAAATCTTTATAATCTTATGTACTGTATATTTCCCCATTGGAAATTGCACTTCTGTGGAAGAGCACTCAATGTTCCACATTATTATTAAATTTTTCAACCGAACATTACGATTTTCCGGCAACAAATTTTCAATCAGCGGTTACTTTAATTGTTCTAGCAGCACTTCTAGGTTACTTCAGTAGGGCTTGCCTGTGTGGAACTCCAGATAATGTGAAAAGGTAGATGAACGTCAGGCCCTGTGCTGTAGTGTTTCTATTCTATCTATACGCTTCTATTAAACGAATAAAGTGCCTAATTTTCATTTTTTTTTTCATTTTCAAATGGTTTCAAGTTTTTATGAAACACTACACATGTTCAGTAATTCCAGCAAGAGGTTTACTTTTGCTTTGTTTTACATACCTAAAGTAATAATAAAAAAAATCTGACCACCCTTATCTACGCGACTGCTGCCATAGCAACCCAAAATCCAAAATTAGGTTCTTCTAAGAAAAACTTCTTTCTTTATGAACCAATCTTAACGAAACTTTAACCAAATGTGTTTCTAGTAAATCCTCAAAACATATCTAGGAACAGATGAAATCGGAACGCAACGTCATAGGGCTATCATACAAACCCACCTCTGAAAATTAGGTTTTTCTAAGAAAATTTTTTTTGTTTATGAACTGATCTTAACCAAAGCCTCAAAACATAACTAGGAATGGATGGAATCTGAATATTACGTCATACGGTAAAAAAAAACAATCACTGAATATTAGGTTCGTGTAAGAAAAACTTTTTTTTTTTATTCTTAACTAAAATTCATCCCAGTATTCATGGATTAGCCTCAACGCATCCAGGAACAGATGGAATCCGAACACGTCATAGGTCTGTGGTAAAAATTGTTAACACAAAAGAAGCTTAAGTTTCATTCAAATGTGACGGGTATTCGTATTCAAATTTCGGCCGCGCCCGAATTTAGCCTCTGCCTCGTTATCGTTAATTTAGTATTTTATACAAGTAGGTAATTTTGACTAGAAATAATTAATCTAATGTAAATTTTTGTTGTTTTGGAGTCGGAAGGGTCCCAGGGTTTTAAAACAGTCCAAAAGGTTCCAACGCGCACCAAATCACAGAAAACGTCGAGTTTTTTCTTTATTTCAGGCATCAAGGACTGCGCAAATTAGATAAACAGGATCCATAGACAGACATGCGAAACTCCCCTTTTTTCGGAAATGTACATATTTAAATGTGTAATGTACTCAACGTCTTGCATATCTCGAATAACGATAACTTTTTCGTTCTTTGTGAGACCATGGCGCATAATATTTTTCCTAGCAAGTATTGTTCTCCGAATCTGCTTCTGGATGGCATTACCAGGGAGCCAGGAAAATATTTAGTATGAAAGGTTAGGCTATCTGGCTTGCACTCATGGGTGTAGCCAAGGGGAGCAGGGAGGAGGCACGGTAAATGCTATACATTCTATGTTTTTTTTTTTAAACCGTTGCCCTGCATTTGAGGGTATAAAAATGCAAGTTTGGCAATGCGTGTTGGAGGTGATCACTTGTCGCCTGGTCTCAATCCGCTATCTTTGAAACATTTCAGTCTCGGGGTCTCAAGTTCTCAGACAGTGAAACTTAGAACAAATTAGAGGCGGCACTTTCAGCGACTCGTATCCGAAAGTGGTATACCCGCATGTGAATGTTCCATAAAATTGATAATATTAACGGATACTGTAATTTCGCGTTTGGCCTACAGTCTAGCCGATTTTTTCCGTTAGTACGACTCTGTTTTCGTTTGATCATGTTATCCTACCAACCTCTATTGATCACCGCAAGGAAGTATTTTTCCGCCAAAAAATCCCAAACCCATACTTTCTGTGTTTCATAATTCCAAGACTTCCGGGCGTAAATGTAGCATTTAAACTCTTTGGATGTTCCCAATGTGAAATTTCCGTCTGAAAGGAATAAATTTGGTGACAAAAGTTACCAGGATGCTGCCACTGTCAGTTAGCTCTATCTTAAGGCCCATCTAGATTGATCGCCGAATGGTTGCGCGTCCAAAAACTGCCATCACGAACAGCCATTTAGTTGCTACTTAGAATCTACACTAGCAACCAAATGGAGACAGAAAATGACATTTCATTTTGGTGATTTGTTCAAATTTAATAATCAAAATCGGACTCTGCGCGTTCGAATTATTACACGGTCATTCAAGAATTATTCAATTTCACACAAAAGAACGAACAGAAGTTGCAAAATTGTCACTTTGAATTTGACAAGCGGTTGTCAAAGCGGTTGGGTTGTCATATTGAATATCAAAACTGGACGCACACCCAAATGTCGCCCTTGAAATTTCAATGCTGTCTTAAAAAATTCCGTCAGTGGTCAGGACCGCTTCACTGGCTACGTCCCTGGGAAACAGCAAAACATTTTCAATCGAACCATCATTTTGCATCAGATATGTTTTGTTTATTTTGTTGCGTGAAGGCCCCTAGAGAGTGATGCACTTTCCGAGTGGTGGCCCCTCGAAAAGTAAAGGTTCCATGGCGTAGTGGCCCCTTGAAACTGGTGGCCCTGGGCGACCACCCAGTTCGCCCACACCTAGGGCCAGCTCCAGTGGCGTAACGTACGGTGTTCCATCTCTCCGGTCGAACACGGGCCCCCAACCACCAGGGCCCCCGGCGTAGTGACAAGGAGGGGGAAATTTTGTACTGTGATCTAAAAATAACTTTCGTAGATAGGTCATCGCGCTGAAGAACTGAATCCCTGTTACCAGGGAGGGTAACCAATGATTACATTTTTTTTTGTCATTGATTTTTATAAGTTGCTAATTTGTACTGAAGAGAGTGATTGCAAAATCACGAATTTCCATTTAAAACCGTAGGTCCCAGCCTACTACCTGAGGTAAGAACGATTGAAAGCTAGTAGAAGCACTCGTATTTTTAGAGCGAATTATGAAAATACATAGTTTCTTGTTCCTATTGTTATTTTTTGTTGTCACCAAGTTTTAGTTTTTTTTTTGTCATCTCTAGGGCCCCGTTTTTCAACATCATATTCAATATTGTTAAATATACAGCGTTGGAAATTTTAAATAATTCTACAGAAAAAAAATGAACATAATTTTAGAAATAGTTGAATTCTAAATAAAGCGGACAGAAGAAAAGAAAGATGCACCCATTAACAGAAGCAATGGCTGCACCCACTAACAAACAGCTCTGGTACAAAAGTTGAAATCAAATCAACAGAAAAAAATCCACCACATTTCTTGTAAATAGTGAAGCGGATATTACACATTTGCAACCATTTCATAACCCAATTTCAACCAAAATTACAAACCAAATCGTGGTAAAGCGTGGTGAAATCGGCTTGAGTGCATGCAATACACATCGTTGGAAAGAAATCTCACGTTTAGAGTAGAGGCCGTCTATCCGTTCTGTCCACGTTATCAACCTTTTAGGAGTTTTTTTTTTAACGTTTTTCAAACACAAATTTTGACATAGATTTTTAGATTTAGAAGTTAGTTAGACTGCACTTATGGTTGCAGAGAAAATCGTTTTAGTATTGCATCAAATGATTTGATGGAAAGTTAGAGTTTGGATTTTACAAATTTTGCAACAAAATTAGGACTTTAGTGTCAACAGGATTCGAGATTTAATAATAAAGCTAGATTTCGTTGCCATCTGTGAATTGCATACCAGACCTTAATAGCATATTTGAACTTAATCAATTAACTTAAGTCCATTTAGTAGATTGAATCGTCAGGTTTTAGTAAATCTTGTCGATAGTGTGAATTTCCTTTCTCCTATAAATACAGTCCTGGATTTACTTAAAATTTCAGAATTTACAGCGTCTAGTAAACTGGCGAAAATAGTGCTATCAATAATTTTGTTTATCATGAATTATATTGTGTGGGGCCCCCATTTGGATCCCGAACACAAAATATTTTAGAAACGTTATGCCACTGGCCAACTCTGAACGTACGTTACGCCACTGGTGAGACTATGCCCCAACTTTTCAAAAGAATCGTCCAAGCACCCCACCTTGGCACAAGTTGGAGAAAACTGCGAAAGAAAAATAATTTAGTTATGGGTAAAATCGGAAAAAAATGATTTTGAACCTCTGAAAAAAATGTAAATTTGTTGATTGTGTTAATCAATTTGCTTCGCTATTATAGCTAGTCTAGTTTTGTTGATATTATGGAATAAGTGGTGTAAGAAAATGCATTCTTCAATAAATTTAATATATAAATAAATTTATGCAAAGGGAATTAGGGGTATGTTCATTGCACCTTTTTTGCTGGATATCACATGAGGAATAATTTCCTGGTACATTTATGCGGTAGTTTCCTGACACCCTGTATAAACGTACCTAAATCTTTTTATTACTGGCGTCTTAAGAAAAAAATAATTTTTTTGAAGACTGTTTTAGTACCTTATATACTCATGCACTCTTCATTTTGCTGCTTACTTTTATGAAGCACATGTATAAACCTCTTCATAAATGTTTTCAGTAGGTACCCCTATAATTACACCTGTAACTCTATGCAGACATATCTTCAGCGGATTCAGACTGAGTACATTCTCTACAGGAAATTCATCACTTCTGAATTAATATAGTCGTTCTTGCACTACCTTGTGCACTTGAACACTTACCACTTAGCAAAACTGAATCTTCTTATATACCCGATCCACTCTATAAGCCACTACGCTCTCATAAACTCCTCCCGCTCGAAGACTTCCATTTTCCAATACATCGTCAACAAACTTACGTTTTCCTCTACACAACGGCACATATACACTATACACATGTGTAGTACTAACTAAATCTGCGAGAGACTCAATGGCGAAGGAGGTGCTTCGCTATACAGTCAATTGGTGGATACAGTCACGAATCGGCTGATAAAAATGGAAGAAATAGTATGTTTCCCCCATGGAGTGGTAATGGAGCGCATGAGTAGAAATTGAATGTAGTGTGGAGCTGGTGCTCTCTCAGTAAAAAAGACAATAATTTTGTAAGACACTGTAGGGAAAATGAATGCGAACATTCGCATTGAAACGAAAGCAAAAATTTAAATTTTCATAATAAATAAGTGATAGAATTGATATACGAGTAAGTGAAAATATTGAAAAATATATATGGGTCGTGTTTTGGGTAGGTACCTACAATTCTTCTTCTCGATAAATGGGAAATAACTAGTCCGTATACTATCGCATCTTTTTTGTTTCTATTTATGTGTTTTACTCTCGATTTAGGAACAAAACAATTTTTTTTAAGTTTTATGCGATTCGCATATTTTAAAATTATAAAGAGATACAGAAATTGTCTAAAGGTCCATCTGGATTGATCGCCAAATGGCTGAGCGTCCAAAAACTGGCATCACGAATAGCAATTTGGCTGTTACTTAGCATCTACACTAGCAGCCAAACGGAGGCAGAAAATGGCAAAACCAAAATTTCATTTTGGTATTTTTTTTTTAAATTTAATTATCAAAATCGGACTATGCGCGTTTAAATTATTACACGGCCATTCAAGAATTATTCAATTTCACACAAAATAACGAACAAAAGTTGCAGAATGGACACTTTGAATTTGCCAAGCGGTTGTCAAAGCGGTTGGTTGAGTTGACACATTGAATATCAAAACTGGACGCACACCCAAATGGCGATTAGTTTGGATGGAATGACAACAGCCATTTGGTTGCACGTGACGCCATTTGGGGATCAATCTATAGATGGACCTTAAGAACAAAATAAACTCAAAAAATTTCTTTTGCATCAATCTATAATACTACATTACAACTTTTCTTTGAAAGTTATAGGTACGCTAGACTAAAACAAAAAGTAGGGTACATAATGTGCATTTTTGACAAAGGGGTGAAAATTCCGTTTTTTTTTGGAAATATATGGAAAACGTTGAGTCTGACCTTAACCTTCCGATGCTGGCACCTCCACCCGAACACGGATGATCGCGCGTATGTCTCACATACGCATACATTGTTCAATGTGATTTGCCTAGAATAAAATCAAGGATTCTTCAGGAAAATACAGAAAATTACTCAGGCATTTATTCCAATGTAGTTTTATGAAAAGTTAGGCACATAGGAATTGGTACAATCAAAGTAAATTTGATTTGGATGGATGTTGAGTGCGAATGGCTTTCATAGCAGTTTCAAGTTTCAAGACAATTATTATTAGTTACATTATTATCTAAAAGTTTAACAAATAAATAATTTGCAATTATATTGTGTTTTGGTCGCCGGGTTCAAGTCCATCAATTTGTGATGTTTTTTGAATTTTTGGAATGCCTAGTATAAGTAATAAACCGATAAAATCGAAAAACTAACGAGAAAGATCGCGCGTGTGTATGTGAGACATACCTACAATTTACTCGTCCTTCGGAGCACGGGGATCCTGCGCACGGTCGGAAATTTAGTTTCTTTTTAAAACTTTTATAGTAAACCGAAAAAGTTTACTCCATATTTTAAGCAAATTTTGTTTCAAATCTAAACAATTCAATCGTTTCATTAATTTTAGTGAAATTCGGTTTATTTCTTAAGAAATCCAAAAGTTTTAGAAATTTTTAAGACTAAAAGTATTAGAAAGTAAACCAATTGGACCTTAATGATTAAAATTTTTCAATAAAACCAGACTTATAATAAAGTGTAAACTAAAAGTTTCAAATTGAGACTAAAAGTTTAAAAGTTGTAAACTCAGAGCTTAAAATCCAAACCAATGAGTTTAAAATTTAATCTTTTGGACTAAAATTTTAACTTTAAACCAAAAATAGTTTTAAGTACCTACTTGCCATATGGCCAACTGTTCATGGAATAATAAATAGTCATGAGGTATAAGCCCTCTGTGGCGCACTCGGTTGAGTCGCACATGCTAGTAATCTAGGGGCCGGAGATCGAATCTCGGCGTGATCCAAATGTCCGTACATGTGCGGCCTGATCCAAATGTCTGTACATTATATACTCGAAATAGCCCATAAACGGTGAAGTGAACGCACCCATGCTTCACAAAAAAATGTAATATGAAATTAAAAAAAAATCGACTTAAAAAAAACATTTTAAACTAAATTCTTTTTTAAAGTAAACCTCTCCAGTTTTAATATTTCACCCGATTCTGGTTTTGGATTTAATTATTTTAGTTTTGGATTTAAACTTTTATTTTATTAAAACCTAAACGGAATGTATTCAAATCAAATATAATGCAAAGTTTTGTATTTAAACTATTCAGTTTTATTTAGGTGTAAACGATCGATAAGTTTAAAAATTAAACTTTTTTGTATTGGAACTATATACAATGAAAAAAGTTTAATAAATAAACTAAATTTCCGACCGTGCGGCACTCGAAAGACAAAAAAAAAAACAAAACAAAATACAAATGGAGCCGGGAAAATTTGCGTACCTAAGTGTTTATTTGTTTAGTTGATGATGATTTTTACCAAAAATTAAGTCTGCTTGATAAAGGTACCCTATTATCTCCTAAAGGCCACCATACCAAAAATCAGCTCAATCCGGATTAATACTAAGGGAACCTCCCATACAAAGTGACCCAACACGACGTCGATCCATTGTACTTACACGTCGATTTTTTACACGAGTAGTGCGTGGAGCAAACCCTGGATGCAGTGGCTTCCAGCTAAGGGGGCCTGAGACCCTAAAGCCGATAACGAAAAGTAAAGAATTTGGGTTTCTTCAATGGATTATGGTGGGTAAAACAAGAAGAATGGATCTTTGGATCAGTGGCGGCTCGTGGCTCGAAAAGTAAGTGAAGACTTGACCCTATAAAAAACAAGGATATTAATATCCGAAATTATTTTATTAATTTTCAGTTTTTTTTTTATCCAGAAATGAATTCTTCATCGACTATTACTAACGCAAAGAATTAATTTATCATACGATATGCAAGTGAAAATCAGATACGCGCCAGACAAAAAGCTCTTCGCTTGCTAAGAAAGTCCCGTGTACACATTTCGTGTTGAATACATTGGTGCAGTAGAATCGTGTATCTGAAGTGCAGACGTGGCACGATTAACTCTTCACCTTCGATTATTCTATGAATATGGAAAATGAAATTTTACTTGCAAGGGAAACCTCTATTGTGCCTGTCGAGACACTTTCAATTTTCGTTCGTCTTCATCATTTTGACAATTGAAACTTGAGATGTCTGCGCTATTGAAGAAACGCATTCATTCTTGAACGCGATTGCCAATGTTAAATATTAACAACTCATCATCTATTCATACTATTAAAGAAAGAATTTATAATTTACCCGTCCTGACCAAAGCCGCGACACATATTTAACGATAAATAATGAACAGATGTGGATAGAATGAGGCATTGATCTCATCTGTTGACTTGACGCAGTCAATGACAAGTTCAATGTTGAAAGTGGATACGAAGCTTGAAGACGATAGGGAAGACGAAAGCGCACATGTGTGGACATAGCCATTGAATTTGATTTAGGAGCTGTTTATTGTTAGAAACTTGTTTTAAATATTTTAAAATAAATACTGTGAATTAGAAGATATTTTATATTTTGTAGTGAAGGGGCCCTTCACCTACTTCACCTGACGAGCCGCCACTGCTTCGGGTAGTTGTTCTTTTAAAGCACTCTTTGGCAAGTGGTAGCCTTTTAGGTGGTCCGTGGAAGAAACTAGTGACTGAAAAGTTTTATAAATCGTTCGCGAAACTAAAGATATGTAAAAACAAGTTAGCGATTATTGAGCCTGGTACCCATTGCGATTTATTACTTGCATTCACGACGATTAACCACAAAAAGCAAATGTTTGGTTTGTAAGCATTTAAAATAAATCAGCATTTGTATCGTCTTTCCAGTGGCGTCCTGGTTTCTACTCAGCTTTTTATATTTCTTAAAACGCTAATTTTCTCGTTATTTAGTAACATGACAGACAATCTTTTGATTGCAAAACTTCAAAATTACAGCAGATTTTCCTCTGAATACCATGAGAGTTTTGCTGTTATAAAAAGATATTCAATTGATTACTATATTGGATTTATTTAACCTAGGGAAAATTAGAAATAGACTAAGTTTTGTGAAGCGAGAGTATCAAGAACACAATCGCATAAAAGACGATTACAAATAAGGAAGTGATCGCCAAATATTTGTAGTACCGAATGTTGTTGGACGAGATAGAAGAGGCAGCGAGCATATGCCCTTCTTACTGTGGAGTTTTTTTCTGTTGACAGAACATGACTTCAAATAAAAGTCGCGACAATTAATTGGATACTTTTTGTTTTACGGAAATGCTTGAAGTGGCCGCTACCGGGGTGGTAGTGCTAACTTGACGGGGGTAGTTTTTAAGGGAAGGAGGGGCGTGACAAATTTTTTCAGGGTGGAAATCTCTTAAACAGCCCCTGTGATATCTTACTGGACACCTTTAGCATTGGGGAGATTCTTGGAACTCGAATTTGGTTAACTGAGGGCTCAAATGCACTTAAGGGTAGTTTTTAAGGGGAAGGAGGGGCGCGACAAATTTTTTTTCTTTTTCCATTGAATTACGACAAAATCGCGACATTTAATGCACTATAGCGTTTGTCGAAATTTTAAAGTGGTAGTGCTAACTTGACAGACGTGTTTTTATTGTGTTATGGAATTGTCGTTTTTTATCAAACGAAATTATGGCCTCCGAACAAGTTACAGCTAGCTGTTTCAATTATTTCAAATATTTATATTGACATTGACACCTTTTTGGAAAGCTGACAACACGAGCATGTTTTTCCAGTGGTCTGCAGAGTCCGTGTCATATAATTTTTTTTAGTAATACTATATTAAAAATCAACTTTAAAAAAATTTAAGATAATTTTTTTTTATTAAAAATTTCAAATTGTGATGGGTTTTTGAAATTTTAAATGATTAAGAAATGTCTGCTATAGTGTTGACTAAAATCCAAAAATAAGTTTTAACCCATTTCCTTAGTAGTTTTTTTTTAATTCTTACTTTAAATGGTAAAATTCGAGGTTATTTAAAAAAAACCTAAAAATTCAAATATCTCAGTGACCGCTGAAAATCGGCCTAACATTTATGGCCTCATTTTGATACATTTTTACCCTATTATAACGTGTTGCAGGGAATAGGTCGACTTAACCAATAACCCTGTATATTGGGTAAATTCGGGGCGCTATATGGTGAGCCACGCTTACAGCGGCAAGCAAATGCTCATTCATTCCGACGACGCTTCAGTGTATTCATCCCAAAGTTGTTGAATGGTACCGAATCGCCATACTCTGCAATCATCCTTTGTCCTCAACATCGTATTATTGCAAAGCGTAAAAAGGTAAAGTACCGCTGGGAAAAGTTCATCGACCCGAAAGGGCTGTAAAATAACAACAAACATCTGACCACAACTGAATAGGTGAGAAAACCATTCTGGAAACCTTTTAATTCATCGTCGGAACGGTGGTCCTTAGCAATTCACTTCGAGGCTAAGTGGCCCGCAGACATCTGTGGGTTGGGAAGAACTGTTTTAAAGACATTAATTTTTATTAGTCTTCAAGAAAAACTCGCTGCATAATAGGTGACAAAATATTCCAAGACCACACATTTTTTGTACGTAGAGAGTCTTGGACTTCGTATAGTCTTGATCAGGGATTTGGAGCGGAGTGACCTTGAATTTCGGAGCGTGGAGCGGTTTTAGGCAGACTGGAGCGGAGCGATTTTTGCTTTGAAAGTTGCTTCGCTCCGCTCCAAAGTAAAAAATAATAAAATAAAAATCTTTGAAAAAAATGATTTTTTTTCGACGAAATTTTTCATTTAATGGCACGATTTGATATGATTTTGGACGATTTAAAGGCAAAGAATTCGTTGAGAGACTTGGAAAATTTCGGATTTTGTAGATCTTGTTCTATACGGGATGTCCGGAAACTATCGCATAAAGGCCCCCAAATATGATCCCTCGTGATATTTTCAGCAAAAAGGAGTATAAACTAGGGGGCTTCGCTCGCCAACCCCCGGGGGCCGAGGCTAATTTCGGGCCTGGCTGAAATTTGGATACCCTTCGCTCTCTTCGGAAAAATTTATTGCGCTTGCGGGAACATGACCCCACAGTACGATTCCATTCGTTTTTAATTTTTTTGTCGCTTTGGTAAAGTCACATTATTTCAAGGTTTTGTGAAATTGGTGCAAATGTTTCTTAGAAGAACCAAAATGGGGGTTTGGTTTGTATGGCCACC
Organism: Microchrysa polita; assembly: GCA_949715475.1. Taxonomy (NCBI): domain Eukaryota; kingdom Metazoa; phylum Arthropoda; class Insecta; order Diptera; family Stratiomyidae; genus Microchrysa; species Microchrysa polita. The sequence goes on along the minus strand of OX454415.1, from coordinate 11,151,338 downwards.
CCATGATCCCATGGTCAGATTTGATTAATTCATAGATATGTATTGTCTCATCAAGAGAAACACGTTTGTTTGTTTGGTTGAAATTGGTGCACAAATAAAAAAGGTTTTCTTAGAAGAACCTCATTTGGGGGGTTAGGTTTGTATGGCAGCCCCATGACCCCATTATCCGATTTGATCCATTCTTAGATATGTTTTGTGTCATCAAGAGAAACACATTTGTGTGAAATTTGGTTGAAAATGGTGCACAAATAAAAAAGTTTTTCTTAGAAGAACCTAATTTGGGGTGTTAGGTTTGTATGGCAGCCCCATGACCCCATGGTCCGATTTGATCCATTCTTACATATGTTTTGTGTTATCTATAGAAACGTATTTGTGTGAGATTTTCTTGAAATTGGTACACAAATAAAAAAGATTTTCTTAGAAGAACCTAATTTGAGTAGTTGGGTTTGTATTTGTATGGCAGCCCCATGACCCCATTGTCCGATTTTACAAATTCAAACATACAAACTGCCTGCAGCAAAAAGAAGCACTTGTGCAAAATTTCAGCTTCATAGCTTTTAAATTGGCTGAGTAAAACGCGTCGCAACAGACAGACAGACAGACGGACAGACAGACATTGTCCAATCGACTCCCCAAGTCATGCTGATCAATGATCATATATGTATACTTTTTATATGGTCGGAGATGCTTCCTTCAATGCGTTACAAACTTCATGACAAAGTTAATATACCCTTTCACTTTATGAGCGAAGGGTATAAAAAGCCCGAATCATTAACTCTTCAGCAACGACAGACATTTAAAGATTTAAAAAAAATATATTACTCATACCAATATACATATTTTCTTTCGGTCGTGGCCAACAATTTTTCGTAAGAATACACCCAATAAAAATCGGATAAGCAGTTTAAGCTGTGTAAAAAAGCTTCAAAGGCAAAATTTTGTGATCTTACTTCATATTTTTTTTTTTTGACGGAGGTTTTAGTGGTAGCATTTTTGTAAAATCTTTAAATTCTTTTGGTAGCTAAGGAGTTAACTAAGAATTCGGGATATTCCCGGTACACCTATTATGCTGGAAATGACGTTTTCACGTTTGCTAATGAGAGAAAGGTAGTAAGCGCCCCCCATAAAGACTATACAACTCCTTCGTTGAATTTTCTGCGAACTAGAAGTCAATATACTCCATAACAGCTCCAACTAGCAATATCGTTAGCATATGAATATATCTACAATTGAGCAATTTCCAAGCACATTCAAGGATGCCCAAGGATCACGAAAATTCTGCAATTTTAACTATTATTATTTATTAGCTCAGCAGCTTCGTTTTTATTCAGTTAGTTGAACCACAAAATAATTTGCTGCAAACCAATTAAAAAAATCCATTCCTTCTCCGACATCATCTTTGAAGTTTAAGGATACTCCATTTTCGAAAGGCATATATCCAGCTCTAGAACACAACAGGAAATTATTCATTGTAAAAAAAACCATATTGATAGCAGCGATCCTCCAATTATTATATTCACAGGAAGCATTCTTTTCCATCCGGCAACCAACCCCAAAAAAAAATAATCATCAGAAACTTCTGCCTTTTTTTACGGTTCATAGATCAACCGTTAGCATGCGAAATACAGCTAATTTCTCGACAAATCCTTGAAAAGTGGAATGTCAAAATGATGTTGTTAAACAAACGACTTGTCGTATACACAACAACAAGAACGAAAGGCCGCGTCGCGAGTCGTTATGTCATATACGTCAATGCATGATGAATTACGCTAATCAATTTAATAAATGCGGAAATATTCAACCGAAAAGGACACAAAGCAAAGTGAAAGAGTCACTTAGACAAAACAATCCTCAAAGTGTTCCAGAAATGCTTCCACAAGTGTATATCGTCCAACATTCATTCATTCACACACAGAGCACCATCATCATTTCGTTTTCGTTGAATGAAGTGATGCAATGAATGCATGCACGATACCCAAGTTGACGACAGGACGAGCACTTACCCCCATTTTTTCTGGTCTAGCTAATGCTAATGGGGTTCATCCTTCTTCGTTTCCTTTATTTCTGATATACGAGTACATATCTACATATTAGAATCAAAAGGGGAGTTGAATTGTTGAATAGGGAGCGCCTGAAACGATGGTAGTAATTCGGTTAATCTCAATACGGAGGGCGAAAGTCGGCACCTTTCAACTTTGTCTTTTTCTAAAGATTCCACCATCTCAACGAGATGCTCCCACGTTCATATAATATATTAGCATATCATACGAGACTTATTTTGTGCCCATTGTGTGCGGAACAAGTGTTGATGTTTCCAGAGCTGGCTGTTGAAAAAATATCTGTAGATTGCTATCGATAATCATTCGCGCGTTCGTTCAAAGGTTTTCGTGGGAGCGACTTGAGAGACGATGATTCAACAAAGGAGTTCATGGACGAGAGCCAATAAACAACGCACACGGCAACACTTGGAATAAAAGTCATAGACTCGTCGCCATACATACACGTCTCTCGTTTTATAAAGGATGAAAGGTTTTGGACATCCAGTTAAGCATGCTTCAGAACAGAAGGGGCGTCTTAGAAATGGCGACTTGTCGACTCTCTTTATACTAAGTATAGGAGTCCATAGTGAAAAAGCGCGTAAATTCTTACCCATCCTGTTCACTCCACTTTTGTTTCAAACTACACAAATTCCGTCGAGATTTTCCATTCCATTGATGCTACGATGAAGCATACTGAACGCCGAATGCAACAGAAGCTGAGAGTGGAGCGTTAAAAACATCGTATGAACACAAAGTAGTAGGCATGCAAGAAAAATCTAACAGAGAGAACTCTCCGTGCGGCTGAGATTGAGATCCTGAAGGTTGCCCATTGGCATATAAAAGAAATTACAGTCAAGTGATGCAGTTGCACATGTCATGCCTCTTGAGATGCACTCGAAGCTAATCAGGGAATTGTGTGTGTGTCCTTTGAACTTTTTCAACGAGGACGCTTTTCCTGGATTTCGGAAAGGTCTTGTTGCGCATTCATTAAGTGTGTAAGCGTATGGTAATTGTGAACGGATGTGAGTAAATTGAAGTGAAATAAATGCATTGTTGCGTTCGTTTTAAGGAGAATTTTCCTTTTCATTTGGCAAATTTAAAAATACTTGGGAAAATGATTTGGAGTTGGTGTTTTTCTACATTAAATAAAGTAAAAAATATTAAGACATATAAATAAGCAAAAGAAGAAGAAAATTAAATTTGAGAATTATAGTATGGTTATCACACAACTATAAACGAAACCTTTTTAAATTTGTTTATTCCGCAAATAAAATTAGGTACGACTATTCCCTTTACCGCATGTAAATTGCTCAATAAAATGCACGTAGCCTTTAAATTACAAAAATATAGGTACATTAATATTCTCTTATATTTTTGTAATTTGAAGGCTAATGTATTTTGCTAATGCAAAATATAAAAGCATCACAACAGCCCCCAGAAACACAGTAGACATTCCCCCAAATTCAAATCAAAGTATAAGCTAAGAACCGAGTACACAGTTATAGTGGGAAAAATGAGTGGAAACTAAAGGGTCCGCCAATATTTTGGGCCGGAGGCATCATCGGGCCGTATTTTTTCGAGAACGACGATGGTGTGGCCATCACGGTAAACGGCGAACGATACAGATCCATGATAACGAACTTTTTCTGGCATGAAATCGACAAAATGGATGTCGAGGATATGTGGTTTCAGCAGGACGGCGCTACGAGCCACACAGCGCGCGCCACAATGGATCTTCTGTACGAGCGCTTTGGAGGAATGGTTATCTCGCGCGAAGGCGATATCAACTGGCCACCGAGATCGTGCGATTTAACCCCACTTGACTATTTCTTGTGGAGTTTTCTTAAATCGCAGGTCTACGCAAACCAACCACAAAACACTGATGACCTCAAAGTCAACATACGCCACGCCATCGATGAAATACAGCCCGATTTGTGCGCCAGAGTCATTGAAAATTGGACTTCTTGTATGCGCGCCACCAAGCGAAGCCGAGGTGGCCACTTGAACGATGTTATTTTCCATACATAATGCCTTCGAATACTCTTTCAAACAAAAAATAAATTTCATTTATACCTCTCACACAACTTGCTTTATTTCATTTTAAAGTTCGAGCGTGCTTATTGGCCTATATATGAGTGATTTTCCATCTTTTGTACATATCGAAAAAAATCTAATCCACACTCCCCCGCTAGTATATACTATCAGATAGGGGTCTGAAATTAAATAACAGGCGTGACAATCCAGCATTGAACTAAGGCCGCAGGATGTGTTAGTGACATCCTTTTTCCAAGATCTTATCTGCTTTTTGTTGAGGTAATGAGATCAGCATCACGCTCAGCAGTGTTATTTATCCCCATAAATGGGTACTCGTTTAACATCTGAGTGAGATCATAGTCCGTCACAAGCTCGTGAGTTCGAAAAACAACATGATCCACGATAAGATTCGAACTCATGACCCTGTGCACCGAAGGTGCGCGCACTAACCACCAGACCAGGGGTCTAAAACTGCGCAGAGCTATATTAGGGTATATTTGGTACTCTAATTCGCATTATTAACGCACCATGCTCCACTAGGAGTTACGGTAATCAAGAGAGAGAGAGAGATACATGTACTACTATATATTATGCGCACATTTTAACCGCAAGAACTTTAATATACGCTATTGGAGCTGGAATTACCGCGGCGGCTGGCACCAGACTTGCCCTCCAATGGGTCCTCGTTAAAGGATTTAAAGTGTACTCATTCCAATTACAGGGCCTCGGAGCTGGGAGTGGGTATACCTATTTCGACACTTAAGAAGCGAACGAGAACCATTTACATTGAAACTAGATACATATAGCTTAGATAAACAAAATCTGATACCTTTTCTTAATGAAAAAATTGCGGTCACTTTTGCGTCACCGCGTGAATGCAACCAAAAACAAACTCAATATTCAGTCTATACTATATAAATGCATATTTTGCGCGTTCTCTATGTATCAAATAGGGTGTACACCATCTCCGTATATCCATTCAAAGTTTCTCGCGTCCGCTGAACCGTCAAATTAAGTAACACGAGATTTGACACAGTGGTTTGTAGAAAATATCAAAGAGGTGTTAAATACGTCAATCTGCGGTTTAAAAAAAAAAAAAAAAAATTTAATTATGCTTGAACCGATGCAATGTGACATTCTCGCGATTCGAAACACATTTGAATTTATTGTCGGTTTCCCTTAAATTCGAAGTCAATCTTATAACGCGTTTGTGGTCAAACGTAACGTTCTGTCGATTTACAATAAGAGAAAGTTGTTCCTGCATGCAGACACCAAGGCGCTTATTAAAATATTACAGATATCGCACCTATCTTCCGGCGATTTACAATCTTTTTCGCAAATTCCTGCAATTTCATAAGCTACATGCAGCAAGTGGTGTTGCATTCATTAAATCACTTAAATGATATAGAGGTACGTATACCTAACAAAGCGAGTCACTTTTATACACGTTAGTTCGATCTGATCTGAACTTAGTAATTGTCTACACACAGCGATCATGAATTCAATCTGCATTGACCAGAAGCGATGATCATTAAATATTTTACAGGGACTTTATCAAATGAGAACATCATTAGATTACGTGGATACTAAATAGTGTATACTTACGCTATACCATACATATTTGACTTTGAAGCACAACGTGCACAGTGATTGATTCATTGGTTCGCGAATGTGTGTATAAAGATTCAGGCGATGCGATCGAAATCATTTCCTCTGATTCGATGCTGATTTCGCGATTTTATCGTGTAAATTAGCAATTATTTTGCATTGAAACGCAAAACATTTAAATCAATTGGCTTTCTGCTAAAAGATAAAATATCTAATTACCGATACAAATTATATGTTGTGAGGTCATTTCTGATTCATGCAGACGAATCATAGTCAAGATGGATTCAATTCATTAGGTGATAGAATTGCGTCGATTAGCAATCGATCGTGTGGGGGAAGTTGTAGATTATAGTAAGAAGACACTGCCAATTTACATGTACTGCACTTATAAATTTGTTTCGCCGTGAATTTAATCGATTCGATACGGCGAATTGGATCATCCTGTATGACATACTCATTGTACGCCAACTGTTGGCTGTATTTGGGTCGATATTTTAAAAGCATAACTTATGATCTAGCAGCTTGTTTTGTCCTCTTGACTAATGAGCGTTTCTATTTGAAACAAATATGGTTCTCCGCCCTTGGAGGCCTTTTTGCCTTGGGGGTCTATGTGTTCCAATGAATACATGAATACAATGAATACACCGTATACGTTACGCCACTGGAGCCAAGGTACGTTATGAGAGTTTTTAAGGCCAAATTTTGAATTGACGAAATGAATGGCAGAAATTTTAGGCGGGAAGACGTTGAGATTTCGATTTCGTGGGAATATCATGCACCCTCAGGGATCATTGCAAGTCTATTTCTATGGAATATCATGATGGACTATGGACTCGATTGTGTTGGTATATTTGTGCAAGTGTATATTCGGACGATCTCCTTCCTCCGGGAAGTCCCGTCGTTGTGGAAAAGAGATAGAGGGGTGGGTACATGAGTAGCACTCTCTAGTGGTGGTGGATATTTCCACCGGATAGGGATAACAGCCGGTGAGCGGTTTAATTTCTGATGCCCTCTAATAAGAAACTAAAAGAACGAATCAAGATATTGGGTGCGTTGTTGTACGGTATTCTTTGTTTGGCAGGCGTGCACGCCCGTGTAATACACAAAAACCTTTTTTTGTCGATTGTGCAACTTACGGATACGTAGTTTACATGGATTCGGTTTCAAGAAATGCAACAACTTTTATCGACAAAATCAGTAGCGGAACAACTTTACCCGGGGCCCTCCCACCTACTTATTGAGTGGGCCCCCTACACTGACAGAAAAGGAGTGTGCAATCAATCGGAAACGCGCTTAAATCAACTCTGTTTAAACATGATTTTGATGTGACAGTGTTTCTACTACAATTTAGAACGGCGCGCGTACCTAAAATAACTTTGCTAGCAGTCATTTTACATTTTGCATTCTTATATTAAGAATGGCGTTTTTGTTGTAAGCAGAGCTGTTTTAAGATTGTTTAGTGTTAAATGTGAACGTTCTAGTACATATTAAGAGCAAAAATTCATAACGTTTTTTTTTCTCTGAGAGTGTATAACTTGTTCTTTTTCTGCGATTTTAAAACGGTTTCTGTTCCTATTCACTGGCATAAGATTGCTAACTATGGAATGATATTAAGTATCACAAAATTGGCATACATGTCCTCTATTTCGCTAAAGATTCCAGTTCTCTATCATTTTTGTACAATCTGAACACTGAAGAAAATTATTTGCTAAAAACAAGAAAAAAAATACAACAAAAAACAGCTAAGGAATATTTTTTCCTGATTTAACATGTATTTTCTTTTTCCAAGAAAAGTTTTTGCTTAAAATAATGCTTATTTATTTATTTTAAGCAATTACTTTTCTTGAAACAAGAAAATACATCCTAAATCAGGAAAAATTATTCCTGTTTTTTGTTGGGTTATTCAGTGAAAACCCTAGCTAGGCGTTGACCTGGCAAGACTCTATTCAAACCAAACGTGGCCGTGTATTATACCGCAAGCAAGATAAAATATTTTAGTCTTTAAGGACAGATGCAGTACTAACTAGTTTGAACTACGTTTAGTACCACGCGCGAAACATTTTGTTCTTCTTTGACAGTTATAAACGCCCTATGGAAAAAGTACTATTTCTGAAAATGTTTTCAAGATAGTTTATTTACAGGAGGACCTAAAGGACCGTTTTGAATATATGTCACTTGCAAGGAAGACGGTGGGTCGTATTACAAACCACGGCTACAGTTACAGCAAATAACACACCCATACCAGGAGCAAAGTTATTCCGAAAGTGGATTTCTTATTTTACATAAATTAAGCAAAACAATTGGAAAGTTTGACCTATCTTTCCACAAAAACAACAACACAACATGATGCGCATTCATGTATTTTTTACGAAAAATCCATTGGTTTCGAGCTACCATACCAACCTTTTCTTGCAATATGAATGACTGTTAAAAGTTAGAGAATTCTTTTCAACCACACAAGAATTTATTTGGTGAAAATTTGAGGATCCGGATGGTCTGATGAACTTTCAAAAGTTTTGTGACAAATAACATTTTTTAAGCGTAGAGGTTTATCTAAGGGATCTGTTGAAAGAGAAACAATAGAGAGTTTTAGCATATAGTTTGGAATAAAACGACATAATTTGACATTTCATATAAAAATTCGTATGCTTACCGTATACGAAACAAAATATCTTAATTTGGCATGTCCTTAGTAGGCGTGTAAATCACGACAAATTATTTCGCCAATTTCGACTGTTTCCAGAGCATCAAATATACTTACACCCATGCCTACTTGGGACATGCAACATTAAGGTATTTTGTTCGTTCACGGCAAGCAAGCGAATTTTTATATGGAATGTCAAATTATGTCGTTTTATTTCAAACGATATTCTAAAACGCACTATTGTTTTTCGCAGTCGTTTTAATAAGACGAAAAAAAAATTGTTTGTGGCTTTTGGGCCCCTGAATCTTGTGGGCCCCCACAACGCGGGACCTGCGTGCCCTTATGCGCCGCCCCTGGACAAAATGTTGTAAATGACCTATTGCTTGAGGAAAAGTGAAAGAAAATACTCTAAAAATACTATTTCTTGTACACTCTTGCTCAAGAGTTTTTTGAAATGACAGTCTAAAAATATATATATGCACTTAGTAAGCTCTTAGTATAAACTTAGGTACTCATAAAGTACCTGTCGACAGTTTTATTGCTAAATCTACTTAATTCCCTGCAGCTCGTTAATATTGGGTCAACATATGTACAACAAAATGAAGGCATAAATGTTCTACCGAGCTTTAACGGTTACTGAGATATTTAGATTTTTTCTTCAAAAAATTTCGAGGACTTTTATTAATTTGCATACCTTTTTGGAATGGTAATACTGGCAAGATGGTTTTGTAATGGTTTGTAGAATTTGAGTGATAGGTAGGTGTGGTAGTGTGGAGACTAAAGTATCTGCGTGTGAGGAGACTGTTAACTTAGAGATTTTTAATGATTGCGAAATTTTAGCCAATTTCGTGCTAGCTAAAAATAACAAAAATCCAAAAAAGCCCCATATTGAAAAGCGAGATTTTGTGTTGATACAATTTTCAATTGGTACAATTTTGGAATGAACGGAATTTCGAAATGAAATAATTTCTTCATTGCGCTGAACTTTCATGAAGTTGGCGCAAGGTCTTACGATAGCATCTTTCTTACATAATTTTTTTTTCTATAGTTCAATTATTTCTGGAAGTTTGAAAGTCTTCAAAGTAGAAATCTAGGGTTAATTTCCAACTAGGGTTAATTTGTACATGTGTACGTGCGTATAAAGTTATGAGATTGGGTGAATTTAGACAAAATATGCAATTTTTCATGGGGATATCTCGGGATCCGTTGTGTCTGTGGAAATAAAAATCAGAGTTATGTACACTCTAAAAAGTGAATTTAAATTTCCGCTGAAAATGCGGTAGTTTTACACTTTTTCCCGCTTATAATCACATACAGAGTGCACTTTTCAACAATTTCTGTGTAAAATAAGAAAATTACACCAAAATCGGTGTGAAATGTATTTTTACGCTACACTTCTGTATAACTCAGATTTTCTGGTGCATTTTTACAACGTTAATGTGTATAATTCGGATTTGTGGTGTATTTTTACAACGTGCAGTTGAAGTTTTACTCATTTTTTGTAGCGTGCTCTCCAGTTGTCATACTTCAATCGGCTGTACTTAGCACAGTGTACCACATTTTTCCAAAATGTCTCTGCATTTAGAACTCATGTGTACACGCTCTGTGGCTCACTTGGTTGAGCCGCACTCTACGATGCTAGTAATCTAGAAGTCTCGAGATCGAATCTCGGCGTGGTCCAAAATTTCCGTACATGTGTGGATAAGAAATATTTAGTGCTTGCAACATTACACTCCGAAATGATATGCAATGTAACGTTGACTTGAAATTACCTATAAACGGCTGAGTTACGGTACTGAGAAGAAGAACAAGTGTACAGATCGCACAAAAAAGACCATATTGCAACCTCCCATGTAGACGAAAAACTGATCAGCAAAACTCGACCGATACTTGTTTATATTTTATATAGCCTTAAATAGTTTTATTGATAACTATATTATTTATAAAGGTTCGCCACTTAAATCTTTACAACGAAAAAAGAGTGAAACCGCATTATATTCCTATTATTACGGAGTGTTTTTACACATAGCGCGGTGTAAATTTGCTAATATATTGGAGTACTTTTTTAAACATTTTTCATGTAAAATTACACTTGATTTGCAAATTTAGATTGCAGAGTAATTTCACTATTATAATAGAAGGAAACAAAGTTTCCATCTATTATAAGAGTAAAAATTTCATAGAGTGTAGGTGTGGTAGTGTGAAGGCTAAAGTATCTGCGTGTGAGTAGACTCTTAACTTAGAGATTTTTAATGATTGCGAAATTTTAGCCAATTTCGTGCTAGCTAAAAATAACAAAAAGTTTGGGTATAGTTTTTGTGTAATGTCAGGAATTCCAAAAAGCGCCATATTGAAAAGCGCGAATTTGTGTTGATACAATTTTCAATTGGTCAAATTTTGGAATGAGCGGAATTTCGAAATGAATTATGGTTTTATACACGTGGAGCTTCGTCTTCCTGTGCACCAGCTTCGAATTCATAATTTGGAGGACCGCAAAATAACACTTATTAGCTAATTGTATCCGTCGCTTTATCTCATCTGTTTCGTTAGCGTCCTTTGACAAATCGCAACCCAGGTAAGTGAAGTTGTCTACATACCCTATATTGAGGTCCCCCACTGTGATTCTTGAATTTACTGGCGTTCTAGTTTTTGATTGCATCATGACCTTGGTTTTAGATTCGTTGATATGTAGTCCAACTTCTTTGGCGGCGTTATTGAGATTATGCAGGAGGATTTCTGCATCGCCCAATCTTCGAGACATGATGTTGATGTCGTCGGCGTACGCTACTAGTTGAGTCGACTTAATGAGTAGCGTTCCGCTGCTGTCCAAATTCATGGCTCGGATTACATACTCCAGAGCCAGGTTGAAGAGCGTCGGCGCCAGCCCGTCGCCTTGCTTGAGTCCAGTACGAGTTTCAAATAGGTCAACTCTGACCTGCGAGACGGTATTAGTCATCGTCATCCTTATGAGTCGCTCTAGCTTAGCCGGTATACCAAAATGCAGCAGAATGTTGTACAGTACACTTCGATCGATACTGTCGTATGCCTGCTTGAAGTCGACAAATATTTGGTATACGTCGATGTTATATTCCCAGCACTTCTGGAGTAAAAGCTTCACTGTAAAAAGCTGATCTGTCGTCGAACGACCAGGTCTAAAGCCGCCTTGGTACTCGCCAATGATTTCTTCTGCGTACGGACTAATTCTATTTTCTAGAATGTATAGCCTTAACAAGGCTCTCCCCACCATGCTTCAGCAGTTCAGCTGGAATCTCGTCAGCGCCCGGGGCTTTATTATGTTTTAGTGATTGCATGACGAGATCAACTTCTTCTATTGTTGGGGGTTGAACGAAATGGCCTGTTTCAGCCGTCAGCTCCAGCGCTTCTTGTGTGGGGTTGTTCGGTTGACAATTAAGGAGCTCTTTAAAATGTGAGGCCCAGCGTTTATCAACGCTAACGGTATCGCTAATTATATTGCCATCCTTATCCTTACAGAGGCTGGTCCTGGGTTGGTATCCACTTTTAATTGAATTAATTAGCTTGTACGCTTGTCTACTGTTACTACTAGCTAGTCTTTGATTTATTTGCATCAACTGCTCGTCAAGATGCTTACGTTTCTTACGTCTAATTAACCTATTCGAAAATCGTCGAAGCTCGTCATAATTTGTTTTTTTTGGCTCTAGTTGCGCGTTCGGTCCATTGCCGATATGCCTCGTTTTTCGCATCTACCGCATTTTGACATTCCTTGTCAAACCAATCATTTCGGGCTCGCCGGGCTTTGTATCCCACAACAGAACCTCCTCTGCGACCCCTTTGATGGTGTCTTTGAGTGTATCCCAGATCTTAAGGGCGCCTTTGTTGCTGATGTTATTTAGCAAGGGCGTCAGCTTCTCCTCAAGGGCAGTCGTATACGTGACCACCGTGGCATCATCCAACAATTTGTCAACCGCAAAAATTTTTGCCGGGTTGGATCTCGAATGATGCACCGAAGAAATTCTGCACCTATAAGTCGCCTTTACCATATAGTGGTCAGAGTCAATATTTGCTCCACGATAGGACCGAACATCCATCATGCTCGATGCCCATCTCTTGCAGACAAGGACGTGGTCAATTTGGTTGACGGTATGTTGATCTGGAGATCTCCAGGTCTGTCTGTGAATACGACGATGCGGAAAACACGTTGAGCTAATGACCCTGTTTCTGCTGGTCGCGAAGTTTATTAGTCGTTGGCCGTTGTCGTTACATTCTTCATGTAGGCTGTAACCTCCAGTAATCTCCCTATGCCGACTTTAGTTTCCGACTTTGGCGTTGAAGTCCCCCAGCAGCAATTCGACATCGTTTGATTGAAGTGAATCGAAGAGGTTTTCTAGGCGGTGGTAGAACTCGTCTTTGGCCGCGTCTTCACTGACTTCGGTGGGGGCATGCGCGTTTATGAGCCAGAGATTTAAGAACCGAGTTTTAATGCGATTCGCACACAGCCGCTCGTTTATGGGTTTGAAGTCGATAACATGCGGCTTAAGTTGATTGTTTACAATAAACGCGACTCCAAACTCCCTGTGGCCCGAAGGTTTTCCACTTGTGAAAATTGTGTACGAATTTCGGTCGTCAATCTCGCTACTAAGCCATTTTGTTTCCTGGAGTGCAACTATGCTCAGCTTATATTTTTCAACCTGATCCAAGAGGGCCACAGTAAAAAGTTTATTGAATTTCCCACACAAAGTGTAGTAAAAATTACTACAAAAAAAGCTAAAAAAAAATTTGAAATTTAATCTTACACATTTCTTTAGCAAAAGGTTAAAATAAATGAAAACTATTAAATTTTAAATAAAATATTGTGAAATCACATTGCTACTGTAATTTTACAAACAAAAAATGTTAAATTAAATCAAGTGAATGCGATTTTTCATCATTTAATGTAAAATTAAATCAAATGAATGTAATTTTTCATCATTTCATTTTTACATTTCGTAAATCTTGTCGATAGTATTCTGCTACGCTGTGTGGCGCACTTGGTTGAGTTGCCACTCTACGATGCTAGTAATCTAGAGGTCCGTAGATCGAATCTCAGCGTGGTCCAAAATTTTCGAACATGTGAGGATAGGAAATATATAGTGCTTGCAACATTATATACACTCCGAAATTATATGCATTGTAACGTTGACTCGAAATTTCCTATAAACGGCTGAGTTAACGTTAATTTAATTTTAAATAAAAAATTTAATTTTACACATGGGTATGGGACTTGTTTCCCTCTATGAATTTAAAATAAAATCTTAGTTGGAAATGGGTTAAATATATTGATGTAATTTTAAATGCGTGTTGTAAATTTACAACTCTGAAAGTTGGCAACCAATTGCCTACTCTGAAAGCTGTAAAAATTTAAAACCGTGGGCCCTTAAGGCCCCTGCCCTATTCAGGGAGCGTACATTCCAGGTTCCGAAAGAGTAATCCGTTGTTCGTTTGCGAGGTCATCGTTGAGTTGTATCCGTCCAATCCGAGGCTTTCGTTCCAGGTTTCTTGACGTCGAATTTTTTTGACAAGGATGAGTTGTCGGCCCATCGCTTAACCATGATAGTATTCGTAAACGAAAGAGGTCCATCATGGAGGGGCCTCGGAGGTGCTGCTTCGGTGATTGACTATTCGGTTTTTGTCGCCCTATTACGTTTAGTAACCTGAGACGCTGAAGTTGTTAATACAGCACTCAGGAGCAGCGGTTACTCGGATAATGCGGGGAAGTAACGCCCCGAAGAGAAACATAGGAATTGGCCGGAGCCGTTCACCCTATGAAACTCCTCCTGCATAGCTAAGGGTCCGCAGTTATGCCACAACTGAAAAGGATATAGGAATCGGCCGGAGCCTTTCAACCTATATCCTCCCCCTTACGGGGAGGAAATTATTAACTGTAACAAAAATAAATATCTTAAAATCTATATGATTACTAAGGAATTTTAAATTGTCAGTCTCCCTTCTTCATCTTCTTCTCCCTTGCTACGTTCTTCATACCGCTCCATGGTTTCGCGTTGCTCAACCTGCGGTGTAGGCACATCGCCCGTTTTGGCGGTAATGTCTCAGGATATTTCTACAGGCAGCTCTATCTTGGATCGTCTCATTGCCGAGACCAATGCGTTTTTTAGCTTTTTCATTTGACATATGCAGGTGTTCTTCGGTCTGCCTCTGGTCTTGGGTGCATCATGTGGAACTTCCATTGATATCGTATATGGTCAGTCTCCCTTCTAAATAACATAAATATTTTAGCTCAAGATATTATCTAGTTGAATCGAAATCTATGCACAACATCATACAAGTCAACATAAGCCCCTAATTGTTCACCCTATTTTCACGATATCCTAAAACTATACGAGTACAAATGTTTAGCCATGTATGTATGCAATCCCAAGTAATTGATATGTTAAATAGACAGGAACATAATATAGTCCGACGACAATTTAATTCTGGGTAATTTGCTACCCTAACCACGAATCTAATATGCTTTCTTCTCGGTTGGATATCATTAACCCCTTCAACGTCAAACACATAGTTCTCTACTGTATACTCTCTTGTCGGCTCTATTTGCAAGGAAAAAAATCATCGCACTGTATACATAGAAAAATGTTAAAAAAAAAGGACAAATCGCTTGGCATCATGGTTGTGCAATCATGGATGAATTTGTCGTCCTTCGTGTCGCGGTGAAACGGTGAAAATCACAGGGTTGACACACGACCATAAACTATACTGCTGCGTATACCCCGCGTGCTTTTAATGAGCACAATATTGGAGGAAGCATCCCAATCCCAACATGGACAATTGGCATCGCGTCTGTGTGTATGTTTATCGTGCACATGCTCCGTTCCTATGAAATGGTGAAACAATGCAATAGGAGTTCTTAATGTCCTGATCCCAGAGATCAGAGGTGGTTTTTCGGTACATGAGCTTCCGAATTGAATTCAGTCGTTTACGGTCCTTTCCGAAGCTATCGCACACATTTCTCTCTAGGAATCGCGGATTGTCTATTCTGTATAGTGTTGTGCCTTTTGTGCTTTTTATTGTGAACATGTTGTGAAGAGACAATAGTTTTTAATATCCATTATTTTTTTGTGATTCGAAAAAAAAATATGCTTGCTCGGTGTGATGTTTTATAATACTAAAATAAACTTAATCAAAATTAATATTATTAAATAAAGTTGATCCTGGGTCAAAATTGTAAAAGACGGTGTCATAGGTTAAAATTAAATCAGAAATGTAATATTAATTTTTGTTGATTCACATTAAAGGGAATACACTGAAAAAATAATATTCTAAAATCAAGAAAAAAGTACAAGAAAAAACAGCCAAGGAATAATTTTTCCTGATTTCAGAAGTATTTTCTTGTTTCAAGAAAAGTCTTTG
Source organism: Microchrysa polita (assembly GCA_949715475.1). Classification (NCBI taxonomy): domain Eukaryota; kingdom Metazoa; phylum Arthropoda; class Insecta; order Diptera; family Stratiomyidae; genus Microchrysa; species Microchrysa polita. The sequence goes on along the minus strand of OX454415.1, from coordinate 11,135,630 downwards.
CTTAAAATAAATAAATAAGTATTATTTTAAGCAAAGACTTTTCTTGGAACAAGAAAATACATCTTAAATCATGAAAAATTATTCCTTCGCTGTTTTTTGTTGTATTTTTTCTTGTTTTTAGCAAATGATTTTTTTCAGTGTAGCTACATTTTAGTCAATAAATATAAAAATTAATTATTAATTATTATCCCCTCCGCTAAATGTTTAGATCATATTGAAAACTAATATCTAAAATATATTTGAACACTTGACATAATAAGCAACAAACGATTTATTTTCTTTTAACGAAGAAGGATGAGGCACTTTTACTGTATTTTATTCAAAATAAGTATAAAATGCAAAACAACTTCCGAATGAAATTACAAAGATAATTAATATCTGCATTTACAATAAAAACTGATTTCTATATGTACAAATATATTTACTAGATTTGCTTAGTAAATGAAAAAGCGTAGTTTCATCAGGTAGATTCTGTCCAAATAAATTTTGAGCCTGTGGATTTTTAAGAAATAAAGCTGACGCTCAAAATTTGAGATTGCACTGGAAACTATCGAAAGTGATTCTAGTATTGAATGCGACAATACGCAGGTCAAGATGAATGAAATAGCAAGTACTGCGTAAAGGTGGGGTAAAAAAGGTAACTTTGACTTTCGGAACCGATTTAATTTTTAATAATAATATTTTGAAATGCAATCAATACACTGGCTTAAATGCAGTTTCAAAACATTTTTCTAAATCCTAATATCAATCGAATTATATCTATGTAGGTTTAAACTCATTCATTTGTCCTAATTGGGTGGATCGGTGCACGTAATTAAAAAAAGGAGGCAGTGATAGTACGAAATTCTTGTACAAATGTTTTGAAACAATTTTAAGACGAAAGAAACATTTTATAGTGCTACTAACAAAAAAATTAAGTATTGCTCTGCATTAATTTTTTTGGAATTTTAGTTCACAATTTTGAGAAGACGATTTCTTTTACAAAATTTGTCCTATGTGAGGGATTTATTATATATATTTTTCACCGTATCGACAGCTTCAGTTCGTTGTGTATGATTGGTCTTTCATTCCCACCCGAATCTACAGAGGCGATCTGTAACTCCAAGTAGCATTGTAGTAACTACACGGCGTCCACATACCACATGCACATAACATACTATACATACATCCACTCGTTTTACCTTACTTTGCGCGTTAACCGTTCGTGCGAAGACGGTATACGTTAGAATAGCTAGAAGAAATGGTGATCCAAAATGCCAACATATACAAGCGCTTTAGCTTCATGAAAATAAAAGACATGCTGGGACTTTTGATCAGTTGCGGGCTCATAGTCGGCATATATCGCTGGCTTAATACACACAACACATACTCATTCCAAACTATTGATATAATCCAATTCGGATTAAACTTTAAATTGGCAATGGTTACAAAGGAGGCTCAGTAGGATTTGTTCAATTAAAATTAATTTTAATCTTAAATTTTACTTTTAATTTTACTGGTTTTATGTCAAAAAAAAATGTACTTTTTTAACGTAAATAAAATTATTTTAAAAAGGCTTTAAAGTTCTAAAATTTGCGACAATAGCGTGCGACTAAGTTCTAAAACAAGTTCGAATTTAAATAAAAGAATTTTTCTTGTCTTTGTACAAAAAATGTGGAGGTAGTGATAAAAATATAAAACAATTAGTGATGTCATCTTCGAACTCAACTATCAACAGTGGATGGTTTCGACTAAAATCTCTCCCTGATTGGCGGCCCGCCAGGACATTCGCTAAACTACCATCATTCTAAAATCAATGTGTGATTGCCGCGAAAATGACAAGTGTTTATAATAATAGTTGCTATTGTTATTGTTGTTATTATGATTTAACAAATTCAATACGTGTTGTGAATAAGTGTGCATACCATCACAAAAGGTGTGACGAGGCCTTGCCAGATTTCAACGACAATACGCCCGCTGCCGCCGCCTATACGAACGCGACGACAACGACGACGATAACAACGAAATGTCATTTGCCTGGAATCAACTCTTTCTTCTGTTAATGTTACTGGCGGCCGATGTTAAGTGGTAAGTCAATTGTGTGAAATTCGTTCGTTGCTCGTGTTGGGGGGTCCTTTGATATGTAAATTAAGTCGTCCTTGTTAGGTCGTTAATCGTTGTCGTCCGCCTGTTTTGTCGTTACCGGTCCTATACGCGTTCAGTGTATATAGTATATTGAACACCCCGCATTCAGGATTCGATGTATACACGCCGATAATGTTACTACATGCGTGTTGTACTTTACAAAATACCATAAAGGGCCTGAGTACGCGATGTATAATGAACCGAGTGTCGAGGGGTGACAAAGCCACGATGATGAGTGCCAGTTGATGGGATACCCCTTGCATAAAATGTATGTGAGGAGTGCAAAATTACGCGAGTACATCAGACTGATGAAATTTCGCGTTTCGACATTTAATAGGCCTTTTTGCCATTGAAATGTGTGTTTGGGTTGGGCAATGTAATGGAAGTATTTCCGATAATATCCGGTCAGTTGAGATTATCTGAGATTTCCGGTGTAATTACGATGTTTGATGGTAAGGGGTAAAGAGGCATTTTTCGTTTTAATACTGATTGAAGGAGTGTTGCCATTAGAAAATTGATAGCACTTAAATATGAACAAGAACTTGGAAAATTAGTAGATTACAATCAGTGGCGGAACTTCACTCGGGCCCTCCCGCCAACTTCTTGAGTGGCTACCCCCTACACTGAGAGAAAAGCAGCGTGCAATCAATCGAAAACACGCTTAAATCAGCTTTTTTAAGCATGTTTGACGTTACAGTGTTTCTACTAAAATTACTTAAAATTACTTTGCCAAGAGTTAATTTAACTCTTTGCATTCCTATGTTGAGAAAGGCGTTCTTGTTGTAACGTTTTTTAAATTAATGATTTTATCAATCGTATTTTTGTATTTTAAAATGAAAATGAAAAAAGCTTACACAGCCCAGCATTGACCTCTATAGGTGTTGGCGACATTTAACTTAACTTAACATTTAACATCTATCTGTCGAGCCTTCCAACTCCCCCGGAAGGTATCGAACTAATTTCTTATGCGGACGACTGCACCGTACTCACCTCGGGGAATGATTTAAACGGCATGTGTGCTCGACTAAATGACTATATTGAGAAACTGGTGGAGTTTTTCAATATCCGCAATCTTGTCATCTCATCGTCTAAATGTACCGCAACACTTCTTACCACCTGGACGCAGGAATTTTGGGAGGTGCTTGGGATCCGTACTGGTAAGCATGCTGATGACGTTGTTCCTACTGTAACCAACCCCAAGATCCTTGGTGTCCACCATGATGAAGTCGAAAAATCAAGTCACAAACGTAGTCGATAGAATGCACAGTAGAAATAACGTCCTAAAGGCATTAGCCGGGAGTTCCTGGGGAAAGGACAAAGAAACTATGTTGGTCACCTACAAAGCGATAGGTAGAGCAATCCCTAGCTATGCAGCACCGGTGTGGTCACAAACCGTCTGTGACACAAACTGGAATAAGATCCAGGTATGCCAGAACGCTGCTCTACGTATCGCCACAGGTTGCCATCTCATGTCGTCCCAGGAGCATCTTCATCAAGACACCAGCATGTTATCAGTGCGTGATCACAATCACCTCTTGTCTCTTCAATATCTGGTCGGTTTCTATCGAGAGGATCACCCAAATCATCATCTCATGGACAATACTCCCCCTCCACGACATGTCAGGAGTGGAGTCAGAGATCTCGAGAGAGACGTCCAGAGATACAAACGGGTACCTCCCGATATATTTGATGACACAGCATACCATGCGGCCATCGCAGATATTCACACAACCGTTGTGAATAGGTCAATAGGGAGATTAGGTCCGAATAGAGTCCTCTCAGTGCCCCCACCACCCATATCGCCTGAGGAGACTAGGCTCCCGAGAGCCGCAAGAGTGACACTAGCCCAACTTAGGTCGGGTTTTTGTTCACGTCTCAATTCCTACCTATCTCGAATAGACCCGGACATCCAGAACATTTGTCCGAGCTGCGGCGGTACGCCACACGATGTGGACCACCTGTTTCGATGCCCCGCTGCACCCACTAACCTCACTCCGAGGGCGTTATGGGACAACCCTATTGCAGCTGCTACGTTCTTGTCGCTTGAGACAATAGGCGAGAACGACGACGAAACTTAGAACGTGTCCACAGACATGCACAGCGACTCACACCCTTCTGCACCGCTACAACAACAACAACATTTAACTTACCCCATTACGCTCCGAAAAGCATAATAAATTACTTGCCTACAGTGCCTACAGTGCGATTCGATCCAGGGGCCCCATGATTTGAAGACGAAATCCTTTAAATTTAACGTTTGTTCCTTATTATTAAATTCAATACAGCAATCTATTCTGTTTTATTTCTGGGGGTACTTGAAGTAAGAACATTTTATTTTTAAATAAGTATAATAACAGTTTTAGTACTCAAAGTAAAGCGTAACAAAATTGTTTTAAGATTGTTTAGTGTTAAATGTGAACGTTCTACTAGGTATTAAGAACAAACATTCTTAATTACAGAACGTGTATTTTATCTCAGTGTATAAGACGTAGTTTTTCTGCGATTTTGGAAAAGTGTCTGTTACTATTCACTGACATAAGATTGCTAACTATGCTACAATTTTTGAATGAGCTACCACATCTCGTTCGTATGCCCAGCCAGTTTGATAATTTCTCCACGATACTAGTGGTAGTCATTCCAAATGCACAGTCTGAACCCCTAGCAAGACTCTATTCAAACCAAATATCGCCTCAGGACCACAACCCTGAGATAAAATATTTCAGTCTTCAAGGACATTTACACGTGGTACTAATTAATTTCAACTATAAGTTTAAACGCGAACTATTTTGTTCGTGTTTGGCAGTTCATGACAGAGAGGACTGGAATTTAGTCCGGTATATAGAGAAGAGAGAAGGTACTATCTTCAAAAATGTTTTAAGATAGTCTATTTGTAGAGGCTCCTAAAGAATCGTTTTGGTCATATGGTATTTACTATGGTGGGTTCGATTACAAACCCCAGCTACAGCAAATGCCACAGCCCATCTCTCTCTCTCTTCATTACCGTAACTCCTAGTGGAGCATGGGGCGTTGATGACTACCGTGTGTAGTCATCAACGTTACAAAGACAACTGAGTTGGGAGTGTGATACGGATACGGTTGTCAGCCATACCACATCCTTGTCGCATCGTTAGTTTATTATTCTACGATAAACCGACTTCTTATTTCAGATAAATTTAGAGTAAATTCAGCAGAACAATTTTGAAACTTTAACTTATCTTAACCCATTAACGCCTGCTGTTACATATAGAGGGTGTTTTTTAAGAATGATAGAACTTCAAATTGAAAAAAAAGACACAAAATATTAACTTTTAATCAAATCTTTTCTTTTATTGGAATGATAAATGTCAAACATTTAGCATTCGAAAACGATTTCAGGCATATGGCCACCGCGGCTGTTCTTGGACCACTTTTTCGAGTACTTCTGGCCGTATGTCACCAATAATGCGAACAATGTTGGCCTCAAAAGCGTCAATTGTTGCTGTTTATCAGAATAAACCTGTGATTTAACATAACCCCACAAAGTGCATTCAACATATCCCAATTCAGGCCTCCAATTAGAAAAAAATACAGTAAGGCTAATTTTTGTTGTTTTTGAATCAGTGGGCTCCCACGAATCTACAACTGATTTTGCTAAAAAAAATTTTGATAGGAAAGGTCCCAAAAAGGACAAAAAAGGATACTCTTTAATCCTTGACCGGAGGTCGGCATGCGGGGTATCATATCAAAGGGGACGTCGAGTACATTACATATCCGGTATTTGTTTCCTGTTTCAAGGACCCTCAAAGGAATAAATCGAGCTTAAATGGAAAATTTTCGAGTTTGCCGTGTATCTTTCCAAAGCCATAACTACGAGAATAATTCAAGTTGTCCCTACTTTTATCACTTTTCAGAATCTATAATAGCTGGAGATTCTACCATTAAATTTGCAAAGAAAAAAGTTGATTGAAAAGCTTTGAAAAAGGACATAAAAGGACACTAATTTAATACCTTGATCGAATGTGGGCAAATGTGTCATATCAAAGAGGACGTCGAGTGAATTGCATATCGGGTGCTTGTTTCCTGTCTCAAGGACACTAAATGGAATAAGTCGGGCTTAAATGGAAAATTACGGCTTTAGAAAGATGCAGATACGGGAAACACAAAAATTTTTAAATTGAGCCCAATTTTCTCCTTTGAGAGTCCTTGGAACAAGTAACAAATGCCAGATATGGAATTTACTTGACATCCACTTTGATATGACACCCCACATGCCCACGTTCGACTAAGGTGTGCAATTAGTGTCCTTTTATGTCCTTTTTCAGAGCTTTCCGACCATTTTTTTTCTTGGCAAATTCAATGCTAGAATCTTCAGCTATTATAGATTCTGGAAAGTGATAAAAGGAGTGACAACTTGAATTATTCTCGTAGTTATGGGTTTGGAAAGATACACGGGAAACGCGAAATTTTTTCCATTTAAGCTCGATTTATTCCGTTGAGGGTCCTTTAAACAGAAAACAAACACCGGATATGTGATGTACTCGACGTCCCCTTTGATATGATACCCCGCATGCCGACCACCGGTCAAGGGTTAAAGAGTGTCCTTTTTTGTCCTTTTTGGGACCTTTCCGATCAATTTTTTTTTTAGCAAAATCAGTTGTAGATTCCTGGAAGCCCACTGATTCAAAAACAACAAAAATTAGCCTTACTCTATTTTTTTTCTATTTGAAATGCTAATATGACTGCACTAACAGGAAATAATCGAGAGGTTTTAAATCGCACGACCTTGAAGGCCAATTAACAGGCCCATTGCTTGAAATCAACTTATCACCAAATTGTGATTTTAATGATGGTTGATTTTTTTTATAGTTTCTTCAACGTGTTGGTGTTATTGCGTCATTTAGAGAGTACAAGCTAACCATCTACAGGTATACCGTCAGGGGAGCACCTAGCCTTTCGGCCTTTATCTCCCGGTCCCGCTAAAATGTTTGGACCTTCGGCTTTTTACTGACAAGGTGTTGTTGTCAGACGGAGATTTCTCCCTCAGGCGCATGCACACACCATTTAGAGAGTACGTGGTACGAAATCTATTCACAATTCGACTGATGGCTTGCTCAGATGGACGATTATGTATACCATAAAAAGTCGTCTATAAGTTACGCGAATTGACGACTGATTTTCTAAGTAAGGCCACAGAATCCCAAATCAAAATCCCCCAAATAAACATCCCCGAAATCAAAATACCCAAAATCGAGACCCCCCGAAATCAAAATTTACAAACCAAATTTCCCAGTCAAAATCCCCATTGGACTGCGTTCTAAGATCACTTTTTGCATTGTACCTAAACAAATATTTAAAATAGGTTAAATCGCATGAACGCATGAAGCTACGTAGCAGAAATTATGCGGTCATTGAACGAATTATTCAAGCAATTAATTTCTATCCTCCGCCGTTTGGTAAAATAAATGGTTTTATTAGAACCATTATGTTCATAACATCAAAGGCTTTCAATCGAGTAACTAAAAGTTAACAATTTATGTTTATACCGCCAACATTTGACTGTAGCATTGTGACAAATTTGACCAAAAACTAAAATAATCTTCGAATGTGCCAAAACACATCAGAATCAGAGGCGTAGATAGCTTTTTGGAAAGGGATGTTAGGTTGGAATTGGTGAACAAACAAAATATTTTTTCATAGAAGATCTTATTTGGGGAGTTGGGTTGGTATGTCAGCCCCATGACCCCATTGTCCGATTGCATCGATTTTTACATATATTTTATGACCTCAATAGGGACCGATTTATTTATGGAGTTCGGGATAGATTGTTTTATAAATAAAAAAGTTTTTCCTATAAGAACTTAATTTGGGGGCTTTGAAAAAATTAAAATATAAAACTTAACTGCCATACCCGCAACCAAGAGCGCAACTTGCAAGCTTCGCTGAGGGGGCAACAGAGGCTCGCGCCGCCCCTAGGTAGCTATGACAGGAATTTGCCCTCCCAGATAGCACAATACTGATGTTTTGTTGATTCTGTACTGAACCTTATATTCAATGTATTAATCCTCTTAGTATACCATTATAGATTCTTTTATATGGACGATGTCCGCAAACAAAGCATTTTGATTGGTCGACGCTTTCGAAAAGGGGAAAATTTATTAATGATTGACATCAACATTGTATCGAAATAATATCGAACCAACGAAGTGAAAAGGAACGAATCTATATCGATAAATTATTGATATAATATTGAATATTCATAAAATATTGATGGTTGTTTTGTGAATTTTCTGGCAACAAATAAAACAAAATCTTCATCTTTTATTTATTTCGGTCACTTTATTTTTATATGTATGAAAATGCTAAATTTTACATTTTATTCTAATTGTTCATAGTTTCGTTCTTCTCATATTTATTTAATTTTATATATTTGTATCCCCCGACTTTCCCAAGTGCTGCATACGTCCAAGTCCAATTTTCCATGCTCTTCTGATCCTGAAAACAAAATGGAATTGTGAAATAAATAAACTTAGACTATACGCACACCTAGAAGAACACTGTCACAACTCAAAAAATGCAAATTTTCAGGAGAAGCAAAAAACATGCTTTTAATTACTACTTTCTTAATTGTGAAGTGAATATCAACAAGGTGACCTCTAGGGGTCAGTTTTGGAGTGCGACTTGTTACACTCTGCCACATGTATGTATGTAGATACCATAAATATTCACACTCTAGCATACCTAACTCAAATTTGCCGTTTTTTGAGTTGTGACACTGTTCTTCTAGGTGTGCGAATATGTTAAGATAAAAAGTGTTCACTTACCAATGTGGCGAACGCCGGCTTCAATGATTTTTAGCGTTCTAACTAAAAATATTCCTTCCTACACTTTATGATTTGCGAACATTTTCACAATAATTGACAGAGTTTTTCATTTGTCAACAATTGTTAAACAGATTGTTCCTGAATTGATTCCGTATTGAAATATTTCTTCATAATTTTCGAAAAAAGGGGTAAGACAGAATAATGACTACGCGGATCACTTTTATACTAATAATACATTGATATTTTCCTTACTGATGGCAGGAATCATTAAATTCGCATTGCAGAATTAATCGTATGGAGGGGTAATTATAGAAGACTTATTGATGCCGCGGTATCAGTTCCAAATTGCTATCTGGGCTGATGATTAGACGAAAATTATCTTTAAAATAAATCTAATTTCATAAATATTGAGGATATTTTCCATATGCTTTACTTCAATTTAAAGTCCTTTGTTTTCAAAAGAAACACCCTTTAGAGGGGATTCACACTGTGAACAGGATTTCCTAAAACCACTTAATTAATCGAGTCGAAACTCGCCTACTAGATTAAATCGTATGCCATTAAATTCAAAATGCATCGTAGAATGTAATTGCATTATTCAAATTGCAGTACAATATAGTACAAACAACTGTCAACTAAATCTAGGATTTAGTAAATCTTGTCGATAGTCTGAATTGCCCCTTATTATCCGCTTGGAAATTAAGTTTAACTGGAAACTTGTTTAAACGCCCAACCGATGGTAGTCAGAGAACGTATATGCCGTTTATACTGTTTTTGTAGAGGGGTTGTGATCAGCAGCTCGCTCTAAACAATAATTTATCCATATTAATGAGTACTTGTTAAACATCTGAATGATATTATAGTCTCTCAAATATGTCGTGAAAACGAAAATCATCAAAAACTGAATCCACTCACCGTAGGATTTGAAGCCACGATCCTGTGGCTCACTTACTAACCATTGCATTGTAACTAAAGATAGTAATTTAGTTTAAAAAAAAATTATAGAATAAATCTCTCTTCAAGCGAACTATATTATACTCCTATCAATAGAGAAGGAAATATAGGGGTTAGAGTGAAAAATTGCGGTAGTCACAAATTTTTGTTATGTTGTAAGGGCACGTGGGGTAAGTTGAAATCCAAATTTGCGTAACTCTACCCGCTGTGCTCCCGCCACCATCTTGAGAAAACTATCTAAAATTGGCTCTTTTATCAGTTTTTGGGCTATAACTCTTTTCCAGTCCATTTGAGCAGAAAATGAGCCAAAAGTATTGTAGAGCACACAATTTCCTACAAATTCAATCTTAAAAGTTTTACTCTACATTCAAAATTGACAGAGTTATAGCGCCTAGAAAATGGGGTAGGTCGGCATGCGGGACATCATATGAAAGCGGACGTCAAGTACATTACATATCTGGTGTTTGTTTCCTGTTTCAAGAAACCTCAACGATATAAACCGGGCTTAAATTAAAAATTATCATGTTTCCCGTGTATCTTTCCAAAACCATAACTACGCGAATAATTCAATTTGTTACTGCCTTTTTCATTTTTTAGAATTTAGAATAGCTGAAGATTCTGTCATTACATTTGCAAGAAAAAATGCAAACATGGGGAATATTTGACAAAAATTTCGTAGCATAGAGTACCTACCTAGGGAAGCGAGCCTAAACATGTGAAGACTCTGTCAAGTAGATAAAACTCACACTTTGAATTTACTCGCTTCCTGTGCATCGTACAAACACAATTTATGATGAAATCGGATGACAATCAAATTTCCTATAAAACATACTCCGAAGACTTTAAGCTACAGTGCAGCGGTAATGAGTTATTGATGTAAATACGAAAAACTGCAAAATTGTCATGATTTTTAGAATTTCCCGCATTTTCTTGGTGCTATCTATAACTCTGTTATTTTTTATTGTAGAGTACAACTTCTAGGAAATTTTGTATTCTACCTTCCCTAGCACATTTTGTGGGAGGTCAAAACTGATAAAAAGGCCGATTTTAGATGGTTTTTTTTTCAAGATGGCGGCGGGAGCACGGGGGGGTAGAGTGACGCAAACCTTGATTTTAACTTACCCCACCTGTCTTCATAACATATAAAAAAATTGCGACTACCGCAATTTTTGCAAGGTAAGACCTCCCCATTGATTGGAGTATTAGTTCTTATTTACGATATAGATTCCTGATTTTTTTATACTCGGCGTAGCATAACATATTAAAATTACTTAAAAAATACCCCCATTTGTTTAACCGCAAACCTGTGTTATTTCAACTTCTAGATGAACTTTTAAGAAATTCACGCCTTACATTTTTGTTACATTCCCATAGCATAAAGCGCCACACTAAATCAAGTCAAGGTTACTATAATATAGACAAGACTACAATAAATTTCATATTACCCTACAGTCCATTAACCTCCATTCTGACTCGTACATCTCGTCCATCATAAACTTCTACATAGATTCTAATATTTTCTTCATGGGAACCAGCCACAAAACTTGCAAGAAAACAACACAATAAGATTCTAAATTCGCTGTTATACGCGTGCATTTCTTTGCCATAAATGTGTACTTTATGTAAGAGTGACGACGATCATTTGAGTAAGATAAATTTGACCGGGCACGTCTCTATAAAATATTTGATAGTGGATTTTGTCATCATTGTGTAACAATTCAACAATAAAGAAAAGTATACAACAGAAAGAAAAAAATGTGGAAGTCAAAGTTGACAGTACCGCATTAACGTCATCATCGTGACCCTCAAATGAACTTACACATAGCCACTTTATGAGCCAAATATGATTTCATCACTGGTCGAAAAATAACAGAAAGAAGGAAAAGGTAATCTGCCCGTGGTAATGGGGTTAAGCGCAGTATAGACCTCGGGCGGAATGAAAATGAAATTTTTGTCCGCTGCGATTTTTTTAATGAAAATGCATGCTTACTGTCGTGGAACATGTCGGAAATGATGGGGAATTCCATAAGCTACAATCCGAATATGGTTCCAAAATTTTTCTCGGCCATTTTATGTATTATTTTTCGATTCCCCGGTCATTTCACCGTGAAAAATATCTAATGACGGGGGAATCGAAAAATAATACATAAAATGGCCGAGAAAAATTTTGGAACCATATTCGGATTGTAGCTTATGGAATTCCCCATCATTACTGACATGTTCCACGACAGTAAGCATGCATTTTCATTGAGAAAATCGCAGCGGACAAAAATTTCATTTTCATTCCGCCCGAGGTCTATTCAGGCCTTTACCGGAAAAAAATGTTTATGCATTTAGTGCAAATGGATACAGTGGCGGAACAGCTTGACTCTGGGCCCTTCCGCCAAATTCTTGAGTGATGATTTTTCTTGGCTGATTTCGCAGATGGAAAAGTGTACTGAAATACACTAATCCATGGGCGTAGCCAGGAAGGGGCAGGGAGGGGCGGTCGCTCCACCCCTTGACCGATGTTTATGGTAAAAAAATCCTTACCAATGTAGTAAAAAAATCACTGCACTATACACTTGAAGGCGTAAAATGCGAGTTTGAATCCAGGCACTACGTAAAATTTTCTGCAGCTGAGACTCCAATCTGGAAAACTAACCAGATGCCTTCTTTGCCGCTCTATATACTGCCGCGGAATGCATGACCGTTTCCAGCCAGGTGGCACGGACAAATGGGCAGCAGCAAGTGGCCACTTGTAACTGACGGGGGTGCGTCCCAATCCCAATACATATACGTTTCACTCGTGTGAAACATAGTACATATTGCAATTTGTAGTTTTAGTTTGATATCCACAACAGGGATACCTACGTGTGAGTATCACGAATCGATAACATAAGTAGATAAGAAATCTTTCCCTTTAGGGAGACTCTTTTTTCTTTTGCGAGGATCCCATATTTTCATTCATGCGTTTCATTGCATGGTTTCTGAGCTGCAAAATACAATTTCAACTGTCACATGAAGTCGCTCCGGGAAGGTAGTGGAATTTATCAACATTCCATCTGAAAGAGATTTTAGTTAGAAATGGTAAACGGATTTGCCCAGTTAGGGGACTTGTAATGAACGAATCTCACATTTACGTGATTCATTTTGTAGCTAAATCATACCATAATGGTGTAGAAAATCAATCTCCACTGTCCTTGGCGTGACAGTATATCTTTTGACCAAGGTGCTTTTTTTGTTGAGGTGTTGAGATCAACAGCACGCTCAGCAATGTTATTTATCCCCATAAATGGGTATTCGTTTAGCATCCGAGTGAGATTATAGTCCGTCACATGGGTCGTGAGTTCGAAAAACACCATAAACTAAATTCGTTCACGGTGAGTCTCGAAGCCATGACTCTAGCAATATTTTCGTGGAAGACAATTTCAACTTCTGAGAAAATCATGATGTTAAAAAAATTTCAGTCGATTTCCAGGTTTTCAGGTAACAACGAATCCATTAGGGGGTTCCCTATTATAGAATTTACTGAACTACGTCAATCTGTATAAAGAACGAGGCAAGGAAGAAGAAGAAAGTGAAATAGGAAAAACAATATTTTTACAAAAATTTTCTTCCCAGGAAAATAGCTCCCTTCAAAGTTTGCCCATTTTAATTTTTTATGGAAGTTTACATAGCTAACTATTCTGTGTAGAGATCAATCCGGTGGAGGAAATTTATCGAAATTCGCTAAACCATACCAAAAATGTTGTCCAAAGGATCAGGAGAGCAGATGCTTTGAACATTTTTCCCATTGCGAATTTTATTATTCTGTTATTTGGAGTAGGGACCGATTTGTTGTAATAAATTTATCGGAATCCGCTTATCAGGAGTAAATGCAAAATTATGTGAAAAAAAAAACAGTCTTCATAATTTTGTTCATTGTGAATGTTCTGCTTCTTTTGATACTCAGTATGCTATCCATGGAAGATCCCAATCTGTTGATGCAAAAAATTTGCTCAAATCCGGGGATTCGGCCAGGATAAAAAGATAAACGTATTTGAAAATGAATTGTTTACATAATTTTGATCATTGTGAAATGTTCGCATGTTTCAATGTTTATTCTGGGTGTAGACCGATTCGGTGGAATCAATTTGCTAAAATCCGGCAAATCGTTCAGGGCATACAGAAAGAAATATGTGAATGATAACTGTTCTTTTAATTTTGGTCATTGTGAATTTGTTTCCGTATTTCAATAGTTACTCTGCTATTAATGGAAGAGATCAATTTGACGGGCAAATCTTTCAATAATCTGTTAGACGTTCAAAAAATATAGGAAAAGTATGGTAAAAAATAGTCATTGTGAATTGTTCCTCAGTGTGAATTTTCTGCTAATTTCAATGGTTATACTGCTATTCCGGCCGGACCCTTGTGTAGATCCATCAAAGAAGTATGTGAAAAATTTTTTATTTATAATTGTGTCCATTGTGAATTCTCATATGTTTCAATAGTTGTCCTGTTACTTTGGGTAGAGACCAATCCTGAGGAACAAATTTACTAAAATCCGCTGATATGTTGAATAAATACATGCAGAAATAGGCGAAAAAGAACCCATTGTGAATTTTTCGTGTGTAGTTTTTCTGCTATTTCGACCACAACCCAATCCAATAAACCAAAAATCATGGAAATCGGTCCAGCCGTTCTTGAATTATATAAATGATGTAACGCGTGACGCGTGAAAATTGGGGCGTCATATATCCGGACACAATTACAAATTTTCAAAAGTTTTAAGACAAAACGAAATTTTTTCAAAAAGAGAATGAATTAAGAATTTGTTTTTTTTTGTCAAATTTTCATAGTTTTTGACTTTTTATGGTTTAAGAAATTTTTCTTGTGGCCTTTATGCTCCCTTAATTCTTGAGGCGTCTCTGTCATTACTTATTTTTCTGTTCGGGGACTAAATAAAAGATTGCTATACCTATACATTTTTCATTTATAAAAATTGCTTATACGGGTCCAACATTTTTAAGTTTTTTTTTAACAGATACTTTGAATCACAGAAGTGTTTGAACAAAAAAGTAGCAGAACGTATCAGAGCTTTTGCACTCTGCTTAATTGCCCGCGATAAAATCTTTGCAAAACATTTAACATTTTACCTAAATACACAGACGAAATGGTCAATTTATGGGTTAGATAATAATGAAAAAGTTTCTTACTCTGGTCTGGCTCATATAAAAGTTTGTATACACCGAAACGATGAGATGATTTCTGATGTTAGCTGAAAAAGTAGTCCATTGACGTACCACTAAAAACATGAATGGAATACAAATCCGTGAATTAACTTGTCTGTTCTTCTTCAGTTCTGCAGTTCATGGGTTCAATCCTTAAGCATCTTAATACACTTACGGGTATAAACGAGAGTTTTCCTACATATAGGTACCTATACGGCTACTAATATCCAAAACGATATGAAAGATGAAGGAATTTGAACCTGAAAACCTCTGCGCCGAAGAAACGACATTTAATAAATTTATTTCAGTTGTATAAAAGTTTCATCGTTGTAAGATTAATCCGCGATAAGATGTCGTCTCCGTTCACGGTTATAAAAGAGTATAAACGCAGATTGTGATATTAGGGGTATTGCGACGACTGTAAACTGTTACACGGTGTGGACCACACCTTATCATTTTGATATGGTTGTTTTAAGCAAACATTTATTCTGGACTAATGAACGATCAGTTATGTATCCCACAAGCGGATTAGGTAACTAGATCGATAATAAGGGATACTTATCGTAAAAGCTGGAAGAATGGGTGTTGCTTCCATTGCATCGCTGATTTTTGTTTTTATACTTAATTTCTATATTTGGATGTTGAAATCGAAATTTTAATTGGAAAATTTGTGTAGTAGGGTGGTCGGCTGGTTGGTCTTCGAGATATGACAATAACAAATATCTATAGAAACTTTGCATTTTCCAGTCAGTATGATAATTTTAATTTGGCCCGATCTGTACGCTACTCTCATCTCTCATGTCTCTGTATGTTTCGATCATAGTGCTACTAGCGAATAGGTGTGCACTTGCGAATACTCTTTTCTGAAAATAAAATGAGCAATTTGTTTAAATATGTATTTAAACTATAGTGCAAACATGCTTTTTTAATATTCTTCTAAACTAAACAACACCAATAGTTTACGCCGAAAATAATAAAAAAAAATCCTTAATACATAGCATATTCATCACAGAAAAATGGTAGGCTTAATTTCAGACTGGATATTTTCAATATCTACTCATCTCATCATAAAAACCGTTGATATTTCCCACGAATTGTCACTCCATTCTACGCGATTAATCATTTGGTTCAATCCCCTTATCGCCTCATCATCTTCCACAACCTCCAAAATATCCTGCTGAACTTTAATGTCCAATTGTTAAAATTCCTAAAGCAGAAAATTTCATCAAATATTTTTGAATCATCTCAAAATAAAATTCACTCCAGTATGCCCGAGCATATTTCAAAAGAAAAGCAAACTGTGACAAAAATGTTGTTGGATAAATGCTTGGTGCCTCCGTACAGTAATGCAAAAAAAAAGTTCCTTGATGTTCAAAAACTTCTTCAGAATTACGGGCATGTGAACTCTCTCGTCTACCAACATTCTATCATATCGACTGCACACGAAAAACTGATCAAAACATACAACATAACGAACTCCTGATGGTAATGGTACATGTGAAAATGAAACGTTATGAAAACACATATACCCTTAATTCGTTTTATAATAAACCTTCTCGCGGAGCATGGGAAAACAATGAAGACAAACAATGAATTTTACGAATATCCCACGTTTGCAGGCTCCTCATTCCAATAACGATATGCGGAGACGTATGCAATAACACAGAACGCCACACCACTGACCCAATGGAATTCTATTAATTTTGTCAAACGTCTGATTAATTAAATTTATAACAAATTTCACAAAAGAAAGAAATATACATATACACGATATACACACACGGGATGGATCTTTTGACTGAGTAACCTTTTATCTACATGAATCCGGCTGTTTTTTTTCTCGATAAATTCCGCAGTGATTTTCGATGAGAGATAATCGTAAGCTTCACCAACAAATCTTCTGCCGCTTCCTCCTTGGTGCAGTGCCAGGAGGATAAAATACAAGAAGGTATAAAAACCAGCTCCAATAAAAAATTGATAAGAAAATTGCTATTAAAATGAAATACTTGAGATAAGATGGCTGACGTAACAGGTACCTACATACATATACATATTCAGTTGCGTTATATGAGGGAGAATTTCAAGGCTTCGATTTTGATATAAACTACAGGGAAATTTTCACACGATTTTCGAATACAACATTTCATGTCGTTGCTAATTGGCGTAAATTTCTTTCTTGTGTTTTTGCGCACTTGTTGAATTTTGAAAGATTTTTACGCTTTAAGATATGTAAACGCGATGAGTAGATGTGTAGACAGTGAGAAAGAGGCTTATGCTCTACCGACTAAGAATGAGCAGGAAGGATCCCTGGCTCGAAAGCATTGCGACGATTCCAGTAAGAGCTTCAGGAAATGACAATTACGCTCCCCCGAATAGTTAGGTCAGAGGTTGCATACCTGTTAGCACAGGATGTCGAGTTAAGCTCGAGAGGCGCTGAATGATCAACAATCCGAACGTTCCAGGCGAGGACCGTCTGCTAACAACTTTACTGGCGACACAGACGTTAAACCCCCTTCATAGAATTTATTGTAGGTAGTGAAAATAAAGGCTTAAATGCTTTACAAATTGTTATATTTTGCACCTTATTCGAGATAACTTTGATTGTTTTAGTAATCCACTCAGACTTTTCCACTCTAGACTGTATGGCAACTCACCGCAAAGTTTTCCCCAATTAAATTCCTCAAATAGCTATGTCAAAAAAAAATACAGCAATTCTTTGTCTATGCTCCCTGATACTGATACATCATACAATCTACTCCTGTATAAAAAATTGTAGAAGCATTGCCAGCACTACGCTACGCCATGCTAGTCGAGGGATGCAAAGTCTCGAACTTTGGAATGAAGTATTTTAAAAGCAAAATGTAGTAGAATACCAACGAAAACATCATTGCTCGGGAGCAAGAAACATTCTCTAAATTCCTCTTTTCAAGTACACAACTATTTTCTCTCCCTTATCTTGTATGTATTTTATTGGAGTCTTCCTTGCGGTAGCTATAATTGCACTGAACCCGGAGTGTTTTGTTTTGTGTTGTCTATTTTAGTTTAGCTTATGTTTTGCGGTTGAACGAAGTCACAGTCTTGAGAAATTCCTAAAAATCATCAAGATGAAGGTTATCTGAGGTATGGGCTATATAAAGATACCATTCAAGGAATTTCAGTGGTATTTAATATTGTTGGAAACGATTTAACAGGAAATTTTCTGAAGCGAACATTTTTTTCTGAAATATTAGTAGAAAGTATATTTTCGCTGGTAAATATTTTATTTTATGTAAACACTAAAAAGTGGACGTTCGTGCGATTTGCAAATCTGACATTTTCGTTGTATAGATATTATAAATATTGATGGAAAATCGAAAGCACTTTCACGAGATGCAGTTTGGCAGCGCTTACTCTTCATTCGTAAGTACGCTCCGTCAGAAGCAGTTTCGTGGAGAAAAACTTTGAAGCATTCGTAATTACGCTTCCGGGGAAGCACTCCATTGTCTTTTCCCCAACTAATTTTCAATCCATATTAATGGGTAAGTGCTCCGTATGAGCCTTGAAAGTTGTATGTATACAGGGTGTCCGGAAACTACCGCCTACATGCACGCGAGATGTACGGGACTTACCACGGATTCTTAATCCTTTAGCTCCCACAGGCGTTTAAGGACTTTAAAAAATCATTTTCTTAGACTACTAAAACCTCTATATTTCTAAAACTAGCCTAGGTATAATACTGACAGAGATTGTTAAACGTAGCAACTTTTCTTAATAAACAAAACTAAATTCACTAAATTCGGATAAGCAATTTAGTATTTACCTAGTTTCAAAGACAAATTTGTGTGATTTCACCCTAAAACAAATTCTCATTTTTTTTTTAACTTCTGCCAGGATGATGTTTTTGTTGGCGCAAATTGTCTTGCCGTAATAAATCATACTCATTACATTTTATTGTTACTCAATCATTTCTGGCAATCAAAAGATTAGGTAAGAATCAGTTCGCATTATCCTAAAGGATCCATACCAGTTAAGTGATCATTCTAGCAGGATAATAAATTTAACCATACCTCATAAGCTGGTGAACGATTAACTTCATTAATAAGTAATTTTTTACTTGCTGAAGTCCTTTACCGAACTTTAATTCACTCGAAAAATCGGGAAGAATAAGGTTAAACAATTTGGAAAAAGGTACGCCACATACATATAAGAGGCTCCTCAGTACCTAAATGTACTTCGACCGCCTGTTAAAACGAAACAATTACCTATACTTAATTTAAATGTCAGTGTCCTTCACCATAAGTATCTAAGTACTCGCCCCAGTTAGTCGCACTCAATTTTAACCCCCCTTTCAGAAGCACCTCCATAATTGTGTGGCATTACTTCGTGCTTTCCAGGAAACGGTTGCACTAAGCAAATAATCAAATTTCTACCTGTATCATGTCCTGACTACGGGTGTGACATTGTGCAATATATATTTTGTGGAGCATTACAAGACATGTGTTGCCAGAATAGTTGATGCAACATTCAGTTTGATTTAGTCCTCTTTAAAAAGCCTCAAAGTCATTAGACAAGTTTAAGTTTTTAAAATTTTTGTTAGTATTGACATCTCTAAATTAATTACGAAACCTTAAAGGGAAGGATTTTCTCAAGCAGTCTTATTTTGTATTTGTATAGTTATGTCTGTGTCTAATAACTTGGAATAAACATTTTCTTCAACTCAATAATATTTAAATACAGGGTATCCGTAAACTACCGCATAGATGCACTGTCTCACAATCATATCTGTCTTACATTATTTGATTCTTATCCAACTATTTCGGACATCAGTGTTGTGCTCTTCTCCGGTACAATTCTACTTTGGAATTGCACTGAAAAAAGGATCAACCAATTGTAAAAACAAATGTATTTGTCTTGAACTATATCATTCACGAATAAAAAAAAAACTCGTCTTAGGAAACACTACTATTGTTGAAATTTGTTTTTAGAGAAAAAAATCAACATCCAAAAGTTATACATTTAAATATATTCTGGACAACTACGAGTATAATACGATTCAACAAATTGTGAGCCTTGGAAATCCATAGATTTTGTATATCGAATGTAACAAAAAAAATTCAAACAATAACACTCTCCCGAAGAAATCTTTCAACCCTCTACATACCTACAGTATGATGTAACATACTTTAACAACCGCTAAATCTTTGCTTCTGCCTTTCTACCTTTCACTCTTCTCGCACAATAAATTCAACTGGCTCAACATTTTGCCGAGCCGAGAGCAAGGAAACCATCTTGAATTTAATTAATTAATTATTTTCAACCCTTTGATATGCTAAAATTCCTTAACGATATAATTCAGTCAACACTTCCTATTTTATTGCTCGACGACTTATATGTACTCGTAGTACAATGTAATCGTGACGACGAACGACAGCGATGCGACGAACCCATGTAGTAGGAGAATGTGCTTTCGGGAATGTGAAATTCCTTTTTGGAATTGCAAACAATTTTAAGACGCAAATCGGGAATGTGAACAAGTACAAGGTATGAACAGATATAGGAGAAGGATGCTGTTTGTTATAAGAGAGGAAAATTCTTAGGTTGTTATTGGTTAAAGATTATCAAATAAATGTTTTTAAGGTTTGAACCATTTTTAAAAATTATAAAGATTTTAAAGAACTGCATTTTCGGCTCTCAAAAGCACAAGACCCGTTGCCGTTATGTAATATAAAAATGTGTTGTCGCTACAGAGTATCTTCTCTATCTTCTCTCTGTACCGTAACCCAGTGGCGTAGATAGCTTTTCGGAGAGGAGGGGGATCATTTTGCAAGATTACTTATACTTTTACGGTTATCAAATATCGAATTTCAGAGTAAACATTTTTGTGTTTATTACACTTCACATTTAGCAGTTTTTTGACCAAATTTTGGTTCAAAATAGATAGCAATTTTGCCATACGTTTTTTTTTTACTACGGTATTCCAGTTCACAGTATTCCAATTTTCGTATAAATTTTCGCTACTGTGATTGAAGTATAAGAGCTTTATATTGGGTTCGGTCAGTGGCTCCCAAACTTTTCGGAGTCACGGAACACCTAGCATCGCCACTTTTCTGGCCGGAACGCCCAAAACACCTACAGGGATTAAATCATATAGTGATATGTCCAAAAGAGGAAAATGGTGAAGACGAGAGCTTGGTGGGAATGCCAAGTATTATGGATAAAGTACAGCGTTTGTGTTTTTAAATCTAAATTTCCCGATAATTCAGAAATTCGTGAGTAGATATTTCTAAAATTATCAAACTTGTAGAACACCGTAGCAGCTCTATATATTTGCTATAAATTTCAAGGCCCTAGCTATCAGCTAATTGTTTGAAAAGGATACCAAAAATGTGAGTAGAACTTAAAATTTGGACTGTTAAACATTCGTTAAAAAAATCTTAGAAAAGTTTTGACTAATACAAATTTATTGGGACTTAATTTTAATCCCGAAAACCTCGTCACAAACACTGTAGACATGCTTTACTTTCTGGGAGACATACTACTTCCTTTTGTATTTCATATAGTAGAAAGTTGTAAAAGTAAATCGGTCGAGTCTCCGATGCCGGTTAAATATTTTACAGTTAAGTTGCTTTGCGGTACAGTGTAGCAAACTAAGCTTCGGAATTTTAAAACATACAAACATTTTTTGTATGGATTTTTGTTGTCAAAAACTCTTTCCATATTTTTCTAATTTTTTGATATCTTCGGGAACCCTCTGGAAAATCTTCACGGAACCCTAGGGTACCGCGGAACTTCGTTTGTTTGATTATTAAATTGTTTTCGAATTATTGCCTGCGTAAGACTATATATCTTTTAATTTTGGAAATTTCTACAATTTAGTAAAAAAAAATATAGCTTTGAGAGTTCTTGGTATTAAATTCAATAAATTTGCGAACTATAGAGAAAGTCAAGACTTGCTTTGCCCTGCTATATACGATAAAACTTAAAAAAAAGAAAGACGAATGTTGATAAGCTCAAACAATAAAGGGTGCTCAAAAATTGGAAGCAGTTTTGCAACGTTTTCTCTTAATTCGCATTAGCTTTCCACTCTCCTGAATAAATCTGTATAATCTTATGTACTGTATATTGCCCCATTGGAAATTGCGCTTTTGTGGAAGAGCACTCAGTGTTCCACATTATTTTTAAATTTTAGAACCGAAAATTAAGATTTTCCGGTAAGAAATTTTCAATCAGTGGTTACATTTAATTTTTCTAGCAGCACTTCTAGGTTACTTCAGTAGGGCTTGCCTGTGCGGAACTCCAGATAATGTGAAAAAGGAACGTAAAGCCATGTGCTGTAGTGTTTCTATTCTATCGATACGCTTCTATTAAACAAATAAAGTGCCTAATTTTCAATTGCAGTTCTGAAAATGGTTTCAAGTTTTTATGAAACACTACACATGTTGAGTAATTCCAGCAAGAGGTTTACTTTTGCTTTGTTTTACGTACCTAAAGTAATAATAAAAAATATCTGACCGAGGGGGGGGGGGGGATTGATCCCCTTGATCCCCCCCTTATCTACGCCACTGCCGTAACCACTTGTGGGGCATTTAGTCTAAGAAAATTGGACCAAAATATGGCCATCGAACGGCAAAAATCCTACATCGGATTTTTTTTTGATTATGGTTGGGGATGGTCCCGAGATGATAGCATCCAAAGTCCCAACCAATGGGGGGTCCGCAACCTTAAAAAAAGGGGGCAATTTTTTCCAGTTTTTGCGATTATTTGAAAACGGCAACAGATACACAAAAATGGTCTGGGGATGAAAAAAAAACTACATAAAATTCCTTTCTAGTGATATAAAACACATTAAGGTTTAATTAAATATTTCGGCGCTAGCCTAACAAAATAAATTAGAATATTTCCATTTTAGACCTTTGTTAAAAACTCCATAACTTTTGAAAGAATGCCAGTTCAGCCGTAAAATTTTGTACAAGTATTTATAATAAGTTCAAGATCATTTTAAGGTAAACATTGAGTCGCTGCGGTGAAGGACTCCCATTATCCCCCCATTTAAATTTGTCAAAACGGCATGTGCGTAACTCCCCCCAAAATTGGAGCAGAGTGCTAAATTTTGGTTTATTGCGATTGGAGGTCATTGTCACCCAACCCACCAAAAATCAGGTCATTCGGATAAAAACTAAGGGTCCTCCCATACAAAGTGACCCAAGACAACTTTGTTCTACAGTTTATAAAAAGAGTAGTACGTAGAACAAACTCCTGATGGGACACTTTGTATGGGAGATACCCTTAGTTTTTATCCGAATGAGCTGATTTTTGTAGGGTGGAGTCACTATGACCTCCAATCACAACAAACGAAAATTTAGCACTCTGCTCCAATTTTGGGGGGAGTTATGGATATGCCGTTTTGAAAAATTTAAATGGGGTGATAAAGGTGGCCCTGGACCGGAGCGACTCAATGTTTACCTTAAAACGATCTTGAACTTATTGACAATACTTACGCAAAATTTTATTGATGAACTAGCATTCTTTAAAAAGTTATGGAGCTTTTAAAAAAGGTCTAAAATGACAATATTTTAATTTATGTTCTAGTCTAACGCCGAAATATTCAATTAAACTCTAATGTGTCATATATCATTGCAAAGATAATTTTATGTAGTTTTTTTCGTCCTCAGACAATTTTTCTGTATCTCTTACCGTTTTTGAAATAATCTCAAAAAAAAAACGAAAAAATGCCCCCCTTTCTCCCCCTTTTTTAAGGTTGCGGACCCCCGATCGGTTGGGACTTTTAATGCCATAATCTGGGGACCATTCCCAAACATACTCCAAAAAAAAATCCGATGTAGGATTTTTGTCGACTAAATATGCCATTTTTCTTAGACTAATTGTGCGTTCACTCAGCCGTTTATAGGCTACTTCGAGTCAACGTTACATTGCATATACATAGTTTCGGAGTGTATATAATGTTGCAAGCACTATATATTTCCTGGACCACGCTGAGATGCGATCTCCGGATCTCTAGATTACTTGCGTCATAGAGTGCGACTTAACCAGGTGAACCACAGAGCTACAGAGTATAGTTATATTCAATCAAAGTCAATGTGTGCCACACCGCGGAGGAAATGTTGTATGTCTAACTTGGTGTTTTTTTTAATTTCCTATGGTTTTAGATTAGTTACCTATATAAACGAGACCGAGTTCTAATCGTGTGAATAGCACGATGAGTGTATACCCTATTACCCA
This sequence comes from Microchrysa polita, assembly GCA_949715475.1. NCBI lineage: Eukaryota > Metazoa > Arthropoda > Insecta > Diptera > Stratiomyidae > Microchrysa > Microchrysa polita. Next base: position 11,111,341 of record OX454415.1, on the reverse strand, counting down.
TGTGCAGACCTAGAAGGCGCGCAAAACCCAAAATATTCAATTTCATATTTTTTTATAGGAGAGGGAAGAGTAGATGGGTCGGACCTGGCAGATCTTTATTATCTTATCAAGGCAACCAACGGCTACCATTTGATACTAATTTGAAGTTTTTCGCGACATTCTATCAAAAGATATGGCTGAATATAACTTTGTAGGGATAGGGGTAGTCGGACCTACTCCACTTTCCATCAACTCGAAGTACATATATGTCAGAATAAGACATTGATCAAAATTTCAAGTCGATAGAGATATTCTACCGAAAGTTATGGCCGAATTAAAATATCAAGGAGGGGTAGTTTGTATGGGAGGTAGGGGAATCCGTGGTCCGATTTGGCCCATTTTCAATACCGTCCAAGATTTAAGCAAAACAAACATTTGACCAAAATTTCAAAACTTTTTTGTTTGTGCATAGATTTCAACCAAATTTCACACAAACGTTTTTCTCTTGATAACACAAAACATATCTCAGAATTGATCAAATTGGATAATGGGGTCATGGGGCTGCCATACAAACCTAACCCCCCAAATTAGGTTCTTCTAAGAAAAACTTGTGTATTTGTGCACCAATTTCAACTAAATTTCACACAAATGTGTTTCTCTTGATGACACAAAACATATCTAAGAATTGATCGAATCTGACCATGGTGTCATGGGGTGGCCATACAAACCCAACCCCCATTTTGGTTTTTCTAAGAAACATTTTTTGCACCAATTTCACAAAACCTTGAATTAATGTGTCTTTACCAAAGCACAAAAAAGTTAAAAACGAATGGAATCGTACTGTGGAGTCATGCTCCCGCAACCACAATAAAATTTTCCGAGTAAATATTTTTATTTGCCCACTTATTTCAACCAAGCCCAAAACTTTTGTCAAGACGGAAGAAAAAGAATGAGGAGCAGGATTAAATACAAGTCATAGGTACGCCCGAAAAAACTTTTAGCCCAAGGAGAGCAAAGGGTATCCAAATTTCGGCCGCGCCCGAAATTAGCTTCGGCCCCGGAGGTTGGCGAGCGTAGCGAGCAGGGGGCGAAGCCTCCTAGCTTTTTTTGTGGTTTCAACAAGACGGTGCCACATGCGATATAGCACAAGAAACAGTTAGTTCAATTACTGCATTAGTAATTTCCCGGTCGTGTCCTCTCGCATTTTGATGACCAGACCAGACATTCCATATCCGGCATTTGTTACTTGTTCCAAGAACTTAAAAATTTTTGTGTTTCCCGTATCTGTATCTTTCTAAAGCCGTAATTTTCCATTTAAGCCCGACTTATTCCATTTAGTGTCCTTGAGACATGAAATAAGCACCGGATATGCAATGCACTCGACGTCTTCTTTGACATGACACCCCACATGCCCACGTTCGATCAAGGTGTGAAATTAGTGTCCTTTTATGTCCTTTTCAGAGCTTTCCGATAAACTTCTTTCTTAGCAAATTTAATGGTAGAATCTCTAGCTATTATAGATTCTGAAAAGTGATAAAAATAGGAACAACTTGAATTATTCTCGTAGTTATGGCTTTGGGAAGATACACGGGAAACTCGAAAATTTTCAATTTAAGCTCGATTTATTCCTTTGAGGGTCCTTGAAACAGGAAACAAACACCGGATATGTAATGAACTCGACGTCCCCTTTCATAGGATACCCCGCATGCTGACCTCCGGTCAAGGATTAAAGAGTATCTTTTTTTGTCCTTTTTGGGACCTTTTCGATCAACATTTTTTTTTAGCAAAACCAGTTGTACATTCCTGGGAGCCCACTGATTCAAAAACAACAAAAATTAGCCTTACTCTATTTTTTTCTATTTGGAGGCCTGAATTGGGAAATTTTGACTGCACTACTAAGCCTAAGAAGCCACCTAAGTTAACCTAAAGAGAAACTTATACTGATGGGTGGCCCAGGCTCACATTGACTGTGAATCACACGATATTACGTAATGTGTTTGAAATGAAAGCAGCATTCGTCGTACTTTTTTTCTTTTAAATTAGAATCTTGCAAAATGTTTGGTATACCCTTAATAAAAATTCGACCATATACAAATTATGTACGTACAAGTTTCAAGAATTCTTCTCAACGATTTTTGCAGGATGTTTTGCATACCAGACGTAAGGGTTACATGTCGTACCGTTCCCGGTCTTAATAAGGATCAACTGGAGCTATGCTATAAAGCAAGTGATGTGACAATAGCGGCACTCGAAGGACTCGAATTAGCTGTTAAGGAGTGTCAAGTTCAGGTGAGTATCATTCTAAAAGAACAAATGCTCTCGAAAATTTCTCTAACATAGCCAGCCAGTATACTAAAACCGTTTGCGGCATCTACTGGCGGTTAATCATGTATATTTCTCAGCACTATACGTATAATATCTAATGCTAATTAAAAAGTTTCAGTGGCATCGTTGGAACTGTTCGTCGTTAAGTACAAAGAGTAGAAATCCTCATTCATCAAATTTGCTAAAGAAAGGTAATTAAACAAAAAGCTAAATGTACTCTCGTTCTCGTAAATGTATAGTACCTACCTATATATGGATCGTATGTGCACGTGTCCTTAAAAGGATTCATATGAACTCGGAGGAATAATGGGAATGTGTGTTTCATTTCGCTCATAATTTTTGCAAATTAGAAATATGGTAGATTAATGGAAGATAATGTACTAGAAATGATAATGTGTTTTTTTTTATAGCACGCAGTCGAGTTTAGAGAGCGATGCATAGAAGGTTAAGAATATTGTCTGGATTTAACAAAAAGAGGTTAAAAAGTCTGTTTCTACATCTTCCATTAAGAACGAGTTTCAATTATTTACAAAATAATAAAGAATCTAGAAATCCAGGATTCACACGTACGTATAGTAGTCTATCAGCTTTTTAGTATTATGACGATATGTACTGTAATTCTGAAGCTGTTCTAATTCACCCATAAAACAATCGGATATCTTCTTCGCATAACCATGGGCGTAGCCAGAATTTTGTTCAGGAGGGGGCAAACACAAATGTTGTTTTTTTTTGGCCTCATGATTGTGACAAACATTTTTAGGCCATTTAATTAAATTCTACAAAAACAATTTAAACTTACAGTCTCTTTATAATGTCCCAAAATATTATTGGAGAATGTGTTACCATTTTTTTAAATAAAATTTTTGGAAAGGACAATCGAGAATGCCACCTTTAAATGATAACTGGATCCTGCACGTGTTTCACCTTCTACTCCTAATAAGTATAACTCACCAACTAACTATTTCTGGTTTTTATACCTTTTATTCATCTATAATATCAAAGTGCTTTTTATGTTCCATGGGCTTGATATTCTACTTGGGAATTGAAAAAAATAGATAACAAACGCCTTTTACTGTTTTTTTTTTAAGCGGCATCTTTAGTTATTTTCAAATACATCTTCAATATACCCATTTAAACTGCAACTTTTGGCTATCTGATTTTTTTATTTATTTAATACATAATTTTATTGAACATAAGCAAAAAATTTTGAAATACAATTATGTTTTTAAAATTTAATTCAAATTTTCGATGTGACCACCATTAGCGCGAACTATGGCTTTGAGTAGGTTGACAAACGAGTCGCACGCTGCATGAATGTGAGCCTCTGGTATTTTTGCCCATTCACGGGGAAGAGCGCATCAATATACTCTGGCATCTTTTAGTGTTGACATGGGCCTGCAAAATCCCCCATAGGGAGTAGTCCAGCGGATTCGCATCCGGTGAATGAGGAGGCAACTGTTCGGTCGAAATGAATTTTGGAACATTGTTTCTTAACCAGTCTTGGTTTGCGCTTACTTTGTGTGACGGTGCAAAGTCTTGCTGAAATGTGCATTCTCTTTCAGTAAAATGTCTGCGTGCCCAGGGCTTCAAAGCACCTTCCAAAACAATTTCTGGGTAAACATTCGCATTCATCTTGATGCCACGATCCAAAAACCATAGCGGAGATCGGCCATTCGCTGTCACGGCTCCCCAAACCATCACAAACGGTGGGGATTGAGTTTTGGTGGCCATCCGGATATCTTAATTCTCGGACGACCTGTTAGGTAGACACGATCGTTTTGTCTATTATTATATATATAAAAATGGACGTGTATTTGTGTCTGTTGCCAGTAAACTTCTAAACCACTGGTCCGATTTGGATGATTCTTTTTTTGTTTTATCCGTCTTACATTGGAGAAGGTTTATGGACCAAATTTTTTTTTGAAAATATCAAAGGAAGTGGTGGTAAATATCGAAATTCAATTTTGTGTGAGAGTAAGTGATTAAACCTACTCGATTCTAGACTAGATAAGAGAGCGAGCGAATCGAGCTCTCTCAGCTAGTTTATTTATAAATTGCTTGATAGGGAAATTTTTCTCATCGGAGAAAACGATATTTGGTAATTGGACACGTTCGTGCAATCGCAATACCTCTTTCGCCCTATCGAATCTATTTTTTTTTTGACTTCGGTTAGATGTTGTCCTATTTGTTTTTTTTTAAAGGCTTAACTTTCCAATATTCGGTGAATTGTTGATTTCGTAATGCGCAGCTCAGCAGCCATTTTTCTATCACTCCGTCGATGATTTCGGCGAATTCGAGCGTTGATATTCTGTACCATTTCCGGCGTTGATACAGTTTTTTTCGGCCACCACCATATCGTTTAGCAACACTACCAGTTTCATTGTAAGCAGCTATGGTTCGAGACACGAACGATTTGTAGATATTTAGGTGTTAAAGAGCACGAACAATTTCCACTTGCGGCTTTTCAGCCAAATATAGCCCAATCACACTGTTACGTTTTACTTCCATCACGGATAAAATGTTTTTCGCAGCACTCAGGCGCAAACGCTTGCGGATGCTTAAACACAACAAGGTGAACTGTCGTGAAACAAAATATGAGGGCGCTATCATTAGCGGTCATAGATTTACAGTTACCTACATTTGGTTGCAGTTCGATTGGGCCACCCTTTATGTATGTACATTTATTATAGTTTATGCGAGTTTCGAAAAAGTGAATTTAATTCGAGAGAAAGGATCTACAGAGGGGGTCAAGGCTTACGAGAAGCATGACTCGGGTAAAGAATTGACGTAGCTCTAATTCATCATGAGAAACCTTTAATTCCAAAAAAATATTTTTCAAACGGTATAATATTAAATTCCATTAACTTCCAGGAGAGACCTTCATGTTACGTTTACTTAATTCTAATTGAAAACATCGTGGTCAGCAAAAAGTTTACAAACTTTACATTTTAGAAAAGGAGTTATGAAATTATAAAACACAGAAAATACAGGTTTGGGTGGTGGATGACGGAAGCTATCAATTTCAACTTAAACAAAAAAACCAGACCAAGGCTAATTTCGGGCGCGGCCGGAATTTGGATACCCTTCGCTCCCCTCGGGCTAAAAGTTTTTTTTGGACGTACCTACAACTTGCACTTAATCCCTCTGCCATTTTTTTCCTTCAGTATTCGCAAAAGCTCCGTTGCGTAGACAAAACAAATATTTGTGTGGGGTTTGTTTGGAATAAGTGGGCAAATAAAAATATTTACTCAGAAAATGTTATTGAAGGATGTGGGAACATAGCCCCATAGTACGATTCCATTTGTTTTGAACTTTTTAGTTGCTTTGATAAAGACACATTAATTCAAGGTTCTGTGAAATTGGTGTAAAAAATGGGGGGTTGGGTTTGTATGGCAGCTCCATGACCCCATGGTCCGACTTGATCCATTCTTACATATGTTTTGTGTTATCAATAGAAATACATTTGTGTGAAATTTGGTTGAAATTGGTGCACAAATAAAAAAGATTTTCTTAGAATAACCTAATTTAGGGAGTTAGGTTTGTATGGCAGCCCCATGACGCCATTGTACGATTTTATTGATTCAAACATACAAGCTGCCTGCAGCAAAAAGAATCATTTGTGCAAAATTTCAGCTTCATAGCTTTTAAATTGGCCGAGTAAAACGCGTCGCAACAGACAGACAGACGGACATCGGGCGACTCCCCAAGTCTTCTTTTTCCTTGCATCGTATTTTATACCGCTCCATGGTTTCGCGTTGCTCGACCTGCGGTGTAGGCACATCGCTCGTTTTGGAGGTAATATCTCAGCATATTTCTACAGGCAGCTCTATCTTGGATCGTGTCATCGCTGAGACCAATCCGTTTTTGTTGCTTTTTCATTTGACACATCCAGGTGTTCTTCGGTTTGCCTCTGGCTAACCATCAAGTGGAACTTCCATTGATATCGCTTTCTTTCCGGGGTTCTCAGGCGGACGCCTTTGAACATGGCAATACCAATCCATTTGTCAGTGTTCGAGTTTTTCGGTGATTGGTTGGTCTATGGACAAGCTGCCTCTGATGTAGTTACTCTTGATATGGTCCGTTTTGGTTATACCAACTGACATGTGTAACATTTTCATTTCAGTCGCTGTCATTTCTTTCGCGTAACCTTCATACATGATCCAGCATTCTGATCCATACATGAGTGCGGGAGGTACAACCGTTTAGTACAACTTGCCCTTCAGTTTCAGTGGCATTTTCTTATCGCAGAAAACTCCGGAGTTTTCTCACCACGTCATCCACCCAAACTTTATGCGATGTTTGATGTCATCACCGTATGTAGCTCAGTTGTTCACCATTGAGCCAAGGTACTTGAACTCTGTACAAGACTTAAGCTGCTCCCCTTCGACGTACCCCAAGTCATAGAGTTTAGCTACAAACTTGATCACAAGAAACAACAGGTTGAGATGGGATTCTCGCGGAAAAGATATTAGGGTCTCACCAAAGGAAAACGTTTCAAAAGACTAGGCAAAACGTGATATTTCAAAATCTGAGTTTGTTATTAATTAGTGGCACGCGCACATGGGTATCGCAGTCCCGCATATCAAAGGCCTGAAAACTGCGGGCCCAACCCTGCCTCCCCCAGCTACGCCAATGCGCATAACACTGATGAACTCATCCGACCTCTTTGTCGGTATGACTTTGACAAAAGCTCCATAGCATGTACGAACTGCGCCTACATCTTCGTAATTAATCCCAGTGAACTTTGTTGATATCTTTGCAACGGTATCTGGAGTATGTTTTGTCACAAGTGAGTGCCCCAAATGAAAGAAGGCGGTAGAAAGTAGAAGGCTCAATACATTTTATGGATCCCTGCGCACACGCACAAATGTGTTGCGGTACCTTACAAGTGGCTCTACCGACCGTGACTCAATGAAATCCGATACAGATAACTCTATCGGAAATGTTTTCACTTAAGATAGGAATCAGATTTCTCCTGACATCGCGCCAGGGATATAGGTACCAGCCATGCGAATTTTTGCGCACGCCAATTTCTCTCATATTGCAAGTCCTAAAAAAGCCAACAGCGTTTCATCAACCTGCATCTTCAATTTCAGACTTTGGAACGTATTGCTCTATTCTAAGTGACCAGCTAAGTGGCTGTGCATATTCGAAAAAAAGAATGTCAACGGCTTGAGCGGATGATGGATACCCGATCCGATAGTTGAGGCAATCCGCTCGACGATGAATGAATGGTTCAGTGAATTGTGTAATCGTTTTGGTTGACACAAAAGCTTACAAATGCAAAAAAAAGTTTCGCATAATGTATGTACCTACACGCATGGTTGCACGGCCCTGCTTTATGTGTTCATTATGTCACTTTGTCGAATGCATGTTGCGAATGTAATCGATGTTTGATGAAGCTCACTGTCAGATTATGCTAAATCGACATTATGTTTGCCGTATACATACGACATTAAATGCCTTCTCGGTATGTGCAAAACCGCGGAATTAGTGTATTCACAAGTGCGCTCGTCGGTTGCATTCTTTTCCGGGCATGTTCTGAAAAATACTGTAGCCATGGTAGAAATTGGCAAGTCGATATTTTATGCGTATATGATATGAAGTGTGTTTCAATAAATTTGTTTCTTTAAATGTAAACTAAGGATAATTGATAGTACATTTAACCGTGAATGATAATAGCCTTTATCTAAACTTCTTAAGTTTTCAAAAATATTCGTTAATGTACAATGGTAGAAACTTAAGGCGCACTTTTAATATATATTGTAATCCCTTTCTTTCAAATAACGTTTTCCTAAACAGTCAGCATTCACCACAGCCTTTTTTCAAACCCGAAGGCTGAACAGATTAGCTTCGTTTCTTCAGGTTGAAATTAGAAAAGGATAATCTTACTTTGAATTCTATCATTTACCAGAAGTGGCATGAATTTATTAATTTATTGTCTGAAAGTTAGGTTACTCGAAGAAACGGATGATGATACGGAGTAAGGTCATGTCCGGCATGACGCCACCAACTTCCTTTTACACCGACAGTGAAATACTCTTCCAGTCACAAGAAAAAATACTCAATGGGATACAAACACTATAAATTAATTTGACACAAACAGCAACTAAAGACACGTCAATATCCGCAGTTCATCTTGACCTTATCTTCAACCAACATTAAACTTCATCAATCAATTTTGAAAAATATAAATTGATTTTCCGATCTACAGTTCACGATCGCGCAAATACATTAACTAAAACACTAACACCAATTACATTAAAATTTAATTATTTCACGCCATAACATATCAATATGTGTCTCACATACATATGAGCGTGCTTATTGCCTGCCGGCCGTATTGTCCGGGTAGAATGATGATTAAGTAATAAATGAGTCCCTCGAACACCCTTTAAGATATCCAGTCGAGTGATGCCTAAGGTGTGTAGTGATCACTGCCGAAGATGATGATGTTGATGATGATGACGACGATGATGATCAATCAAAAACAGGGCCCCGGGAATCACTCTAAAGAAGAATACCAGCTTGTATCAAGACACAATGGACACTGCGTGGTCTGAGCTAGTACAAAAGACGAGGATGAACGAAATCAAGAGAGGTTCTACTGAAAATATTCATGGATACCCGGTCCAATATAATGGACATTGTTGTTACGGGTTATAATCATTGAACAATTTTCCGATATGCATTGATGAACGATCCGTATTGGTTCAGTGTGAAGGCCATCATCGAATTTATTGAAAGAAGCATGAACCATTGATATGGATACACTGAATGTGTGTTCACCTTTTACTCTTTTAGATATTATTATTGACAGTCATGATCATCCTCGATCACTTACAATTAATCGATAAATAAACCATAAATGGTGAATGGACTGTCAATAAAATTTTGATTGCTGTCAATCGGTACTGTGGATATAATTAAGTTATTCCAATAATGCCATTCTTGATTTCATCGACCACGATGCTAGTAGTTGTGCTTCCATATTATATTGATTGGCATGATCATGACAACGTATCTAAGAAATTCATTCAGATTTTTCGGAATGTTCGATGGGAACTGCTGGGTGAATAGGTTTTTGCTATTATGTGGTCAAGTGGATTGAAATTCTGGTAATTAGGCCTATATTATTGTCTATAGAAGAGATGAGTTGATTATATGTTGAATGTTAAGTGGCAGCTAATAATTTGCCTATTGAAATTTAGTTTTAAAGTTGGTTGATTTATTATAGACATGCCACGATGAGTACCAGTTTCATGGTATCTGTCATACCAGTAGAAAAAAATGCTCGCGGTTCTAGTAAAACATAGAACATTGGTTTTTATAATGAAAAAATTTACTCAAAAATGTAGAGGCATTGTGGGCGCCAAATTCATCTATAGACTTATCTATGCCAAATTCCGAAAAGATCGACCAATGGATTCCCGAGTTATCGGAAATGTTCAATTGCGAAAAAATATCATTTTACGGCAATTAACATTCAGTTTGAGGCCTCATACCCACTGAGGTGCCCCAAAAGTTCAAAATTGGACCCATTCTGACTGCTCTATAGTTAACGAAATAATCTCACTTTTATATTTTAAAATGACAGCGACTGAAATGAAAATGTTACGCATGTCAGTTGGTGTAACCAAAAGGGACCACATCAAGAGTAGCTACATCCGAGGCAGCTTGTCCATAGACCAACCAATCACCGAAAAGCTCGAAGACCGACAAATGGATTGGTATTGCCATGTTCAAAGGCGTCCGCCTGAGAACCCCGCAAAGAAAGCGATATCAATGGAAGTTCCACTTGATGGACCCAAGGCCAGAGGCAGACCGAAGAACACCTGGATATGTCAAATGAAAAAGCAACAACAACGCATTGGTCTCGGCAATGACACGATCTAAGATAGAGCTGCCTGTAGAAATATGCAGAGAAATTATCGCCAAAACGGGCGATGTGCCTACACCGCAGGTCGAGCAACGCAAAACCGTGGAGCGGTATAAAGAACGAGACAAGGAAGAAGAAGATATTTTAAAATAAATTAAATTAAAATTTTTAAAATTAATTGACTTAATTTGGACTAAACGAGATAATTTTCTTATTTAATTTAGTAACTACGTTTTTTGAAGATGATTTTTTTCTAAAAGCGTATTAGAACCAACCAATTAATACCAATGCCTCCATTTACTCTAAAATTAATGTTACTACACAATGTAAATTGAGATATTTGCATAGAAAAATGAAGGAATACAATTTTCTAGCATTAAATGGAGCTTCAAATCATTAAAACGGAATATAACTGCTGTTCTAAACTACCTTGCTCCTTTTTCATACGTTTCAAGAAGAACCTAAAATAAAAAATTTGCATTTTTAGTAAGTCACTGTTTTGTGCAGTGGCGTAGCGTAAGGGGTTCCATGTATTCAGCGGAACACGGGTCCGTCCCCAAGCCACAGAGGCCCCCAAAGCCGCGAATATACAGATTTTTTTCTTTGATACATTTTTGGCTAACTGTTCTTTTAAAGTGCTCTGTGGCCGTGATCGTTCGGTCGCCACTCTGTGAAATAGACACTCATAGAGAAACGAGTTTCCAAACTCGGCACGACTCGTCGCAAGTTTATTACTCAGAAGAAGATGATAAAATATATTCTTATCGTAGAATAATAAACAAACAATGCGACTAGGAAGTGGTATGGCTGACAACCGTATCATACTCTGAATTCAGTTGTCTTTGTAACGTTGATGACTACACACGGTAGTCATCAACGCACCATGCTCCACTAGGAGTTACGGTAATCGAGAGAGAGAGAGAGAGAGAGAGAGAGTTCTTTTAAAGACATTCATTTTTATTAGTCCGCAACAAAAACGTGTCCACTGATTACTTCTATCAAAATGGCTGCCAAGGAATTTTTCTTGCTTCACAGCTACATACTCTAAGATGGAGACAAATCAGTCCGAAAAAAAAAAACAATTTTGTGTACGGAGGAGAAGCTTGAAATTCGTAGTTTTGAACAAATTTATAATTAATCTTCCAATAAAACAGAGTAGTCTGGCTGGTCTAGCGGTTAGTGCGCGCACCTTCGATGCACAGGGTCATGAGTTCGAATCTTACCGTGAGCCATGGTGTTTTTCGAACTCACGAACTTGTGACGGACTATGATCTCACTCAGATGTTAAACGAGTACCCATTTATGGGGATAAATAACACTGCTGAGCGTGATGCTGATCTCATTACCTCAACAAAAAGCAGATAAGATATTGGAAATAGGATGTCACTAATACATCCTGCGGCCTTAGTCCAATGTTGGATTGTCGCGCCTGTTATTTATTTTAATAAAACAATCATCGGAGCAATCATGATATCACAAGGTTAACGTCTTCCAAGCTGGTGGAGTGGGGATTTGTCTTCGTCTGAATATCAGTTTCTACTGAGTTTTGTTTACAAGAATATTGAAGATATATAAGAAGGGGGCAGCGAAAGGGGCACTCGCCCTGGGCGCGGACTCAGCGTTTTGGGGTAGTGTATCCGGTTTTTAGGGTTTTTTAGAAATTTTTTTTCTTCAAAAATTCCTTATGAAATCGATTTTGTCTGTCCGTCCGTCTGTCCGTCTGACCGTCTGTCCGTCCGTCTGTTCACTAAATAACTCGCGAACGGCTCAACCGATTGTCATGAAATTTGGTAGGAATGTGTAGAATGGTTACAGTCTTTGGCACATATACCTTAGAAGTTGGTAGGAAGAAGATAACAGGGTGACCCGAACGTTTGAAAAAAGTCGACTTTTTCAGTTTTTATCGGAGATTGACATATGGGTATTTAAATCAAAGAACTAAACGAGTACATCTCACATCAGTTAAAATTTTCCAGTTTCGAGTAACGGTAAAAAAGTTATTGGCGTTCAAAGTTAAACTTCCTTTTCGACCTCCGTTTTTCTAAACCGTTATAGGGATCGATATGAAACTTTGCACAAAGATTGGTCGGTAGGGCCTTATATACGTTAAATATTAAGACTGTTGACTTTTGCAAAGGAAAAGTAAAACAGTAAATTTGTAAAATTTGAATTTGATCGTGTGTAGCCCCTTTTAGGTTTCCAAATATGAAAATTCTGCTAGGGATTTTTAGAAAATTACATAGGGAATATGTCTACGAATTTTCATTCGAATATCTGTATCCAAACCGGAAATATAGCCAAGTTAGTATTTAGTAAGGGCCTTTCACAATGCAAGGGAAGTCTCTTAAGCATTTCTTCAATGCATATCTTTTAACTTGATGAAACAATGAACATGAAATTTGGTGGATATGCATAGAATGGTTATAGTGTTTGCCACAAATATTTTTGAAGTTTCTAGGACCAAGTTAACAGGGTGTCCCTGAATAGCTGCAAAAGTATACTTGTTCAATACTCATAGGAAAGCTTGCATGGGCTCTTATATCAGGGGACACAATGGAATCATTTCATATAAGTTGCTTTTCCTTGATTAAAAAAAGAGTAACAGTAGTTTTACAGCTAATAATTCAGTTCATATATAAAGCCAAGCCAGCCTTACGTTTGCCTGAGTTTCTTTTTGCTCAAAGGCCATCAGAAATCTTAAATCGAAATATGCCTGTAGATTTGCCTTGGAGTACCTACTTTTATACAAACTGGGTGAATAGCTGGCGCCTTTCATTCTGTTCCACCTTTAATTAGACCAATCCAAAAATAGATTTACAGGAAGCATTCCATTAATGCTGTGCACAATTCTTATCTATTGCTTATAAAATATATGTACAAAAAATATTCACTATGCATCAAAATTCTAAAAAAAACCCTCGTATTGCGGGCGCAGCCCTCTGTACGCCGGTATTTTTTTGGAAAATGGCTTTCTACCATAGAATTAAATCCATATGAATGAAAAATATGCAAGGGTGGTGGCTCTTCTTTGTTTTGTTTTACTTAAGGTCATTTATTTTTTTAGATACAGCTTTCGAAAATCGCTAGCGATTTTAGGTTGAACTTTGGAAGTCTAATACCTAAATTATTGGCACTCAAAGTGTTGCCATCTGCGCCAGTGCTAGTTCAAATGTGACTTTTTTATCTTCGATTCTTTGTGTCTAATTAAGATAGGCTTCAGTCCTTTTTCTTGCAAATTTAATCATAGCGATTTCCAACGAGTATGGTTTTCATAACTTTCATCCCTTCTACGCTCAAAGTTTCCAAGCTTCACACTGATTTTTTTTTTAAGTTTTATTTCCAAGGATTTACATTTTTGAGTAAAAGTTACAAAAGTCTAACGGTACATCTTATTTTTCAGCGTAGGGGCTCCTCAGCATCATTTTGAAATTTTCCGGCTCGCTTGAACATAAAAATGTTGCTTATTTGGCTCATGCCAGCTCCTCTGTTGACTGTTGGACACCCCAGTTCTTCAAGTTCATCTTGAAACTTTCAGTCATCCAAAGAATATAAAAAATTCTACAAGCGTCCGCCAATTTTTTAGTCAGGTTTAGGCTTAAAATTTCTTCGGCTTTTTCTCGTCAAATTAGTTAAGTTAAATAAGAATCGTTTAGCCCCAAAATGACGCATTCGTAAATACTGAAAATTGCATATTCGTTTCATGTGTGATATAGGAGGGCTTTCACGAGGTTCGGCACACCAAAATTCCTTCGCACGGCTCTGACCTCTCTTGAAGATTTTAGCCTAAAATTGAACCATTGTGATTTAGTTCTTGAAGTATTTGAATCTTGAAAAGAAAGCGCGACTGCTGCATCAAGATGTATGTTCGTGACGTCTATATAAAAAGGTATCTGTGGATTTTTCGACCCAAAGATCGTTCAATAATGTCCAATGTAGGAGAACTTTTTGTAACTAGGACTCTTGAAATGAAGAAACAAATGATCATATAATGGAGCCATAATTTTCCCTGCATGACGCATTTATCTTCGGTGGTCTCTACTACAAATTTGATTTCAGTCCATAAGTTGATAAGGTATGGTCTTCTTTTGCCACTTCTCTTGAATTAAGTGATTAAGTAGATTATCTTAAAAGTTTTCTCGCATAGTTCTTCAAATTAAAATTTTCATTAAAAAAAATTGTAACATGTTGCTCGAACATGAAATTTTCGGGTTGCGTTTTTTTTTTAATATTTTCTGGTTAAAAAATCGAAGAAAAGGGGCCCCCATTCCAATTTCGAACACAATAAAATTGGGAAACGTTACGCCACTAGTTTTGTGAATAAAAAACCTTATGAGATAAAAAAAAATTCATGTTTTCAATTCAGCATCAAGTAATGAGTTAGAATCAATTACAACCATAACAATTTTAAACGGATTAATTTTTTTAAATTAAAATAACTGAGCTCGTAATGCATATTTCTAAAATCACGTTTTGTGGAAAAACCTGTAGTGATTGAGAAAACGGATTTTGATGTAAAGTGCACACTTTTCGCTGACGTGTTCGGAGCTCTATTCCTGTCACCGTTTAAAAAATACAGCCAAAGCCATCCAAAAGTGTCCACAAAGCACAAAGAGTAAATTTTGTCCCTAATGTTGTGCCATACTATAACCATAGTCCATAGTTGACTGGTTGGTATTGACATTAACCCCACTTTCCATTCCTTCACATCGTCTTCTTCGCGGGGTTCGCAAGCATTTGGACATGAATAAAACGATCCATTTGTCGGTTTTCGAGCTTTTCCACGATTTGGTTGGGTACCCCATAATCTCTATACATATAGAAAACAGACACCCCTGATGTTGCAATTTAGTTGTCCTTATTTAGCATACATATGTGTTGATGCACCAGTAAACTTCGATACTCATACACATATAATACAAGTTTCAAGTTCCCTCAATAAATCTTATCTACAATCGTCTCAATATTCCCGCCAACGAACACATGTCACATCAATGTCACCACTTGTCATTCAAATTAACTTCGGGCGTCATGCGCTCTAAATCAATGCAAATTTCAAGTGATTTGTAAGCAAATCACTTACATGGTAAATCTTCTGTGGTACGTCGTCAAAAAGACGTGATGTAACAACTCGTCAATTTGATTGCCCAATCAATCCGCTGACATTATTACTATTGATTGACATGCTCACCATTTACAACATGAAACGAACAATTAAGATACATGTGCAGATAGGCCATGAATGTCGTCCTCCGGTTCGCTCTTCAATCAAAACAACGATCATCATCATCATCATTTATGTATGGCATAGTGAGTCGCCTCGTCTCAAGGAAAAGTCAACTCACCGCCGCGATAGTGAAATGTCGTATGCAAACGCCAAGTCTCGATTCTATACGAATATGCCTTAGATTAGCATCAATGTTGATGCAACAACCGCGACCCATCCATCAAGATCGTCGCACAGTCATTGCAAGATGTCAATCGTATTGATTGCAACATATCGTTAAATCGTCATCCATCAATTTGGTGAGTCCACTGAGTAGGTTCTATGGGTTCTGGCGGTAGATAGAGTATTGCGCGCCGATTTGGATTTACGAGGGAAGCTGAGTGGCTCAGGGACATCAAGTCCCTTTCACGGATGCCACGGTCGCAGTTGATGACGACGACGCAACGCGGACGTGATATTTCAGCATCGTTTCGCAGAGCAAGACAATGGGTGACCATTGTCGAAATGCACATTATATTGCACCGCCTGCCTGGGTGTAGTCGGTGCAATTCCATCAGACGCCCAAACAAAGTGCATTTCACTGCAACTATGGGAAAGGTACTAACCGTTTCACTTAAGGTGGTCAGGGTGATTTTCCGCGGTCGTTGACTAAAAGTTTGTTTGATCTCCTATATCGGCCGTGAAGTTTTGACCATCCGCTTAAGTTTTCTGCTACATAAATTCAAGACAGTAAAATTCAAAATATTTGATTACGATCGGAATGCACTTGTTCCCGAAGTCGAGAAGTAATTGTAATTAATTTACCAAGTACTCCTTAAACTCGGCACCACTTATTCATTATGGTCACTCGCTAGTAAAACACGGTCGGAAATAAGCTTAAACATATTGGGTCATGTTGCTTGATCATCTACTGGAGCGCACACACGGGCAAACTGTATAGGACCTGCTGTCTTTTTCGTCCTGCAGATAAGTCAGTACATGTCAGTGTCATTGATTTGCGAATACCTTTCGAATATCCGAGGGGCCCATGATCTGTTTGTTTGCATCGACTGTATATCTGGTTCCTTGCTTTCGGGGCATCTTTTCAAAATATATGCAAATATGCCCCGCAACAAGAAGAGTCTGCACAGATACCCACTTGCATGAGACAAGGCTCCATCTTAAACTGTCTTTCTGTTGTCGGCCTTCACCATCGCGCTGGTTATATCGTAAGACATGTCGTCGACAACTTGAGAGCTACTGACTTCTTCAGTGAAAGATTTATTCAAATCGCGGCCTTACTCTGTCAAGATAACAATTTAAATTGAAATTGAATGAAGAGATTTGGTTACAATATAATTTATATATGAATGCAAATAAATTATGCTCATTTCGCATTGTTTGCGCTTGTTGGCTTGCTATAGGTCTCCTCCCGTAGGGCTCTACATGGAATACGACGGTAATGGTGTGTCGTTGTTGTGCCTGCATTGCGCAGGGACCACGATGACATCCCGCAACCAGAACGAGAGACTATGATTGTCCTGAGAAAGTTACATCGCGCGGCTATGCGACGACTATATGGACAGTTGCAGGAATGATGTGTTTGCAAGAGATCATCACATCGAGATCCTGGCTGCAGAGACAGTCAACCAAAATGAAAGATATATGGCTGCAGTTATGCCATGACAAAGATAATACCACGGCAAATATTCGCTCTGATTGTCGTGGATTTTTACATATTACAATCGCGATTTTTTCCGTTTTATCGTAAAGTAATGTTTGTGTAGTTGCGCAGACTGGCATTCTTTGAGCTTAACAAAACATGTCCGATTGGATAAATGGCTACGTGCTGGTTGTGACGATAAATTCCGAGGATCAGTATTACACATTGCCATTCCGTTCGGCGAAAAGAATGGAACGTTCCATGGCATGGACAGTTTGATGTTCACAAAACTGAAATGTGTCAAAGATAAATGGCTGAAAACTTTCTATATCGCCGATGTGTTGACATTCATTAAAATATTTGACTCTTTTAAAATAATCCTTATCTTCACAACAGCTTTGATTATTCTTACAGGCTTCAATTATCTAAACACATGCACTTTAGTTTGATTCTCCAGTGATCTGATTTAATACATGAATTCACATCTCGACGAGGGTATAATCTAAGTTAAGGATCCCAAGAGCAAATGTTTCTACGAATTCAATCATCTTTATTTGAAAACCTAAATTATACATGCTTAATTAAACCGTATAGCATTCTATGAATTGCTCTGACAACAATATGCTAAACAATTGACTTAACAAAGTTTTTGGCGCCAGCTACTTAATTTATAAACATTTAGCTACGGCTTCCATCTATTCATTTTCCTTTCTGCTCATATGCGTTTCGCCTCCCAATTTGAACTCATCATCACTTTGGAACTTTAATTAAATTCTTTTTTTTTCGACCAACACCTCGTTGTGAGGTCCAATCAAATAATTTTCCAAAATACATTTAAAATTGAGTTATTTCCGACCTTCTTGCATCAAGTTTGATTGCCAAAAACTAAATATTCGGCCAACACCTAGTGTGGTGTGTTTAATTGGATACACTTTTGTTGATTGGTGGTCTGGGCTCTTGACGACCGAAAAAAGTCCGTCAGTCAGGATATGTGTATCCCCACATACATGTGTCTTCAAAACTCAAATGGGTCTCGTGATATGGTTGCGACGGAATGAGCGTCAAAATATAGTTTCAGAAGTGCAGACGTATCATTGCGATTGGTCACGCATGTTGGCGAACAAAGCCTCTAATCCCTGTATTCTTGGTCGACCACGCTCAATGGTAGAATCAAAGCAAAACGTTCAGTTGGCCTAATTGGACTTCTATACATACTTATACACGATATGCGGCTGCACTGTTACCTGTGTGGATTTTTACCATCAAGTTTGGCATTTGAATGGTGTTTTCAAGAAGAATGTCTAAAAGTCAATCTGCCGAAAGTTCAATAAAACACAATTCTCCCCAGGAGTAAATAGGGAGTGAATGATCCGACAGTTTTCGGTCAATTCGATATACGACGATGTACGTTGAGTGTATACAATCAAAAAAGGAAGTGAATACGGCAAACTCGCGAGTTCTTTTGTATTTAATTATCAATGGAAATTGAAATGTTTGAACACTATCAGTTATCAAACTTCCTTGACAGAGTCCACTAACTGTGTGGTCACATTGATACAAAAAAAAACGTCTTAGATATTCCATAACAGATTGCAATGGATTATACCGCAGGGTATCACAAAAGCAATGAAAAAGAAATTCTATACAATAAGTCTGAAATCTATCGGAGGAAACACTGCATGCCGGATCAGTCACGGTCCACCCAGGAGAGCTGAATGTCTGTGTCTGCTGCTCATATGTGAATGTGATCGAACATTGAATGAAATTCGGTGTGTGCTTCACATCTAATAAAACTGCTACCTCTGAATGATTGAAACCACAGCAGAACAGTAAAGATAGAACTGACTTTTAGTAGCCTTCGGATCTTCCAAAATATAATGTGCGGTAATGACAAGACAATTATTGGTTTGATGGTCCGAATAACCTGCGGGTTAAGTTGAGTGCGTCTAAAACAGCACGATGTCTAAGTCTTGCCATGCCGGCTTGAATGGTATGAGGTGAATGAATAGAATGTGATTTATTAATTAACTTAATGGACCAGGTAATGTCAGAAAAATTAACTCAAGCCAATATTAAGAATAATGGAAATGGATTTAGAAAGAAGAATGTGCAAGATGGTGTTTCTATGGGTAAGAAAGGAAAAAAACAAATCGTGTCTAATAGCACATTGTATATGCAGTGTAATTTCGAGAGTTGATATTCAAGTATATCAGTAGAAAATCTTTACAAATGATTTCATTAAATCTATTAAAGCCTGGTTTGATTGAATTTATCTCGACAAGGAAGTGAGTTAGCTCTACGTTCTTTCATGACTTCGACAGCAAATGGAAGTTGCAAAAGATCGAAAACCAACACTGGTTTCTATCAATTCCTGTATATCTTTTGGAGCTTTATTAGGAGCATACTTCGATCTAGTTTGTTTTTGAAGAAAGGGTTTCTATCGAAGCCCCATGGTTCCATAGTCCGATGGCACCCGCTCCCGAAATATATGCTGCCTATAGCAGACAGTACAAAGCTTCAGCCCGAAAAATAGGTACATACTAAGAAAAAACACTTATAGTGCTCTACTATCTAGGGACGCGGGAGCGTCCCGCCCGCCAGTGGCGTAGATAAGGGGGGGATTAAGGGACCAATCCCCCCCCCTTCGGTCACACATTTTGTATTATTCCTTAGGTATGTAAATCAAAGCAAAAGTAAAGTGGTGGAATTATTCAATGTGTGTAGTGTTTCATAAAAACGTGAAAGCATTTCCAGAATTGCAATAGAAAATTTATCACTTCCTCAAATTTTAATTGTATAATAGAAGTGTATAGATACAATAGAAACACTATAGCACAGGGCTTACGTTAATATACTTTTTCTTACTGGATCTGGAATTCGCACAGGCATTCGTTTTAAAAATTTTAAAATATTGTGGAACACGGAGTGCTTTTCCACAGAAGCGCAATTTCCAATGGGGAAATATACAGTACCTAAGGTTATAAAGATTTCTTCAGGAGAATGGAAAGCTAATGTAAATGAAGAGAAAACGCTGCAAAACTGCTTTCAATTTTTGAGCGTTCTATTGTTTGAGTTTTTCAACATTCTTTTTTCTTTCTTTTAAGTTGAAATTTGACAAAAGGTTATTTTGTAATATAGCAGGGCAGTCTTGACTTTCTCCAGTTGTTCGCGATTTTCTTGTATTTAATACAAAGAACTCCGTAGGTGAAGACGCCCACCTGCTGGGTTTCCGAAACTGGAGGACAAGGTCACGTAACCGCGACAATTGGAGGTCAACGATTCAGGTCGGGGTATCGTGCCACATTGATGATGAATACGAAGAACTCACAAAACTATAACCAGGATTTTTTTTTAACTAAATCTTTCAAGAAAAATGTTTGTAGAAATTCCCAAAATTGAAAGATATAGAGTCAAAATATTTTTTCCATTTTTTCAAACGCCTGAATAGTAGTTTTCATAATGGTATGGATTTTTTTTGGTTTGAAATTAAAAAAATATTCTGACTCCAATCGGGAATAAATAGGCAATCGTCATACCATTATGAAAACAAGGGACAATGCGCAAACTTTTAAAATTACTTGCCGGAAGGTCCCAGTGCAATTTATTTTACAGTACAGAGTACAGTTATTTGAACTTAAAACAAAAACAAAAGATTTTGGGCTGGTATGTAGAGCATAAAAAAAAAATTGAGAAATATTAAGATTTTCAGTTACAGTGGACGACAAATGACAATAAGGTCTGGGTTTTTTTATTTTTCTTTAATTACTATTACAAATAACTTTAAAAACGAGACTGATTTTTTAAAACTATTTTTCTCGTACCGAACACACCGGTTACCGAATTATCGTTGGGGCTAGGAACACCCTGTATAAAGCTGCTAAATATATATAGCTGCTACGCTTTCCTACAAGTTTGAAATTTGCAGAAATATCTACTCACGAATTTCTGTGTTATCGGAAAATTTCGAGTACAATATAAGCTCAATATAAAGCTCTGATACTCTAATTGCAGTAGCGAAAATTTGTATGAAAATTGGAATACTGTTGATTCGCACACCATAGTAAAAAAAAGCCCAAAATTTTCAGGACTAAGCTTTTTTCATATGGCGAAACTGCTCTCTATTTTGCACAACAATTTGCTCCAAAAAACTGCTAAGTTGAAGTGTAACAAATACAGAAATTGTTATTCTGAAATTCAACATTTTATAGCCGTAAAAGTATATAAATAATCTTGCAAAATGATCCTCCTCCTCCCCGAAAAGCTATCTACGCCACTGCCGCCCGCCAAAGAAAGAGGAAACAATTTGAACAAATGCAAAGTGAGAAGCGACCAAGACTATGTTTACACGACGGAACAAGTACGGGTTTTCGGACCTCTGTAGCTCGGACTCTGGTTGGCCCTGAGTGTTCAAATTTGGTAGGCGTTGTCACTCGCGCCGTCTTACAAAGTGTAGCAGATTTCATGAAGATACGATGAAAAATACTGGAGTTATAAGAGTTTGAAAATCGCATTTTTTCGAAAATCTTGTTCTCGTTGTTCACGTTGTTCTCGTTGCTCTCATTGCT